>CM020506.1:547500-3177500 GCA_009823395.1 Thamnaconus septentrionalis | reverse complement strand
GAGAGCGCAATTCACTGCAAAAATACAGTGCATTATTGTCTGGTGGACACAATGCTGAGTTTTAGTTCATGGCTCGAAACGGTAAACACAGTTACGGTGCTGTCTATTCGTTGGTTTTAAAATTGTGCTGAAGTGTTTGTGTTACATCAAAGACACAAACCCAATGAATGTCAGTAGCCATTCTGGCTGTATGTCCTCCTATTTGAGGACGGCAAACAATATCTAGCTTACACACAGAGATCAGGGCTCAGGTCTCCTAATAAGACACCTCTGCCTTCCCTTGCAGCATCACACGTGTCTCCAACAGGCTCCTATGTTTCATCTCGACCTCTGAAGGTGGATGATTAGGGGAGCCTTTCCAATGCCTTACATATCTGTGCCTTACATACAGAACAGTGGGGAACGAAACAAAACCACCTTTGACATTCACAAGTGCGTTGGAAGATTGCATTTATGATTATTTGGGTTCTGCCATCCAAGTCGAGATGTCCCTTGGTAATCAAAAAGTTTGTATTTGATGGGCAAAATAGGCCAACATGTAAACACAGTACTGTATTTTTTCACATTTCCATCCATTTTCTATCACCATTTATCCAACAATCGAGGTCAAGGGGCTGTTGGAGCCATACCACAGGTGTCCAGGAGTGAAGATGGAGTCAAACCTGGTAGAGTTTTTGTTTTGTTTTTTCCTTTTTTTTCAGGAGGAGAGACATCCACACTCACCCCTGCGGACAATCATGATTTGAGGCATGGGGAATCCAACCTTCACACTTTGTTGATGTTCTGCATTCCTCTTGGAAAAAATGCAACATGTTTGCGCGGAAGTGAAAGAACGATATTCGCCGATATTTGGCTCAGCAGGCTAGACCGTCGAGACAACTCACAGTGAATCCGCCTCCCCACGAACGATGCTTAACACGAAGAACCACTTTGGTTTTTGAAAGTTCCACAACAACATCATGTTCATGGTGCATGATTGTGTGTCCGTGTGTGTGTGTATGTGTGCGTGTGTGCAGCTCTTACGGGTAGACACGGGCGCACGGTCGGGACATAAACGTCGTTGGCAGCTTGTCCGCTCTCCTCCCTTCACCTTGTCACCGTCTCCCTCCTCCTCCTAATCCGTCCTCCCTCTGTCTTTGCTCGTCCGTCTGTCAAAGCGGCTCTTCCCTCTACATCTCTCCTGTCGCTGCTCGGCCGCCTGTCCTCTGATTCACCTCTGCCTTCAAGGACTTCCTGGTACTCCATCACAGGAGCGCCGCACACACTTGACTGCCGCCAAGCGCGGCAGGAAGTTCCAGGCCGATATCGACGTCTCCTCTCAACATGTTCTAAGAAATAATGTTGCGCATTATCTTTTATTCTACAGGTTCACCTCGGCCCCCAAACCGAGCGCTCAATGGGCGCATTGATTAAGCGATCCCCCTCGGAACGGCGCCGCCGCTCTTCGCCTCATCCTGAGAGATGGCGGCGAGGCCCAACGTGTCATTTATTCTTTTCAGCATAAAGGATGGAGAGGAGAGAATTACTTGGCTGAGCAGTCAGGGATGGAAATGATGACATTTATCTGCGCGAGCCTCGCTATAGACAAAGAGTGTCGCGGCGGCAAGAGACGGCAGGAAGGAGGGAGCGGAGCCGTGCGGGGTGGGGATTAGGAGGCTGCATCGGTCTGCACATAGTGGAGGGGGGGCCCAAAAACCCCCCTGATGACGGTTTGAGCAAAATCATCCGTCTATATTTAATGTCCTCGGCCCTGCAAGCAACTTGTGTCGTTTGGTTGGCCGAGCTAAATTGTGTGCGGTGGCGCTAGACAAGTCAACAACGACAACCTGGATGTTTCTCTTGTAGGTTGTCAATGTTGGATAAGTGTAGCAGCAGCTAGAGTATAGCAGCAGTGGTGCAAAAAGTAGCACTGTTGCCTCACAGGAAGAAGGTTGTGGGTTCAATTCCTTTCGTATTTCCCATGTCTGCATGGCTTCTCTGCCAGTGCTTCCTACCACATTAAAAGAGTCCTGCACATTAGGCTGGCTGGATGCTGAATGTGAGAGTGGACAGGGGTTTGTGTCCCTGCGAAGAACTGATAGAAAATGGATGGATGGACTTTAAAGCATCTCCCGGTCGCTTTTTGGCATCAGTTGTGTTGTGTTCTCTTTCTCTTTCCCTTTATTTTGGTGTTGGCTTGTTTCTGTGTTTTGCCCAAGCTGAGCACCCTGGCCTGTCTACTGGAACTTTTTTTTTTTTTTTTTCCCATTCACATCTTAAAAAAAAAAAAAAAAAAGTCAACCATCCCCTCCAGCAGCGTTTTGTACTTGCTTTTGTACTTGGTTTTTGTCAAGGACAATAAAATGGTTTTGTGTTTGTTTTAAATTGTTTCCTCATTTTCACCTTTCTTTAAGTGAGGAAAAAAGAAACTGTGACAGTTTCAGTGTGCCGACTATTAACTATTAACGACTTGAAGACATCTGAGCAATTAATGTTTTCTTTACACAGGTGGAAAAAAAATAGCAATACAACGTGTAACTCTAAGTACGTACGTGGAAGGCTTTAAAAAAGCAATAGAAAGAGGGTTTTAAATAGGTCCCTATTGGTTGAAGACCAGAATAGAAACTCCCCACAGCGCCAATGTAAAGAAACAATGACACCCACGTAATTCAGGTTCCCATCACAGATTTGTTGTTGCCATCTGTCACAACCATTCCATGTTTCCATTCAGGTTTTTATGCTTTTCTCAAATTGACTTAATAACTGATTTCTGCTTTCTGTGGTCCAAAGAAAGAAGAAGGAGAATCGGAGAGCCTTCATCCTGACAGTCTGTTTTAGTTTCTTAATCTTGAAAATAAATCAGACTTGGACAAACAAAAGATGCTCAAACCATCTACACAGACTGCCTTTTGTTTACTGCAGGTCAATACATGATGTTGTCATGAAGAGGAGCAGCAGTGCGCTGCACACTCTGCTTCCACCGGTTATCGACGAGACCTCGGAGTGCAGGGAGTGGAGGACGGACTGCCGGCGGAGACGGAACCATGCCGGCACTCACGCGCGTCCTTCGTGCAGGTGTCGTCGGTAATTACAGGGAGGGAGACGGGTTACATTACCCAATCAGCTGTGGCATTTTTTAATCTGAAAGGTCGATGGCTAAAAATTATCTTCAGGCGACCACGGTAATGTCAGAGGTGTCATTCATTCAATATTCCTGTTGATTTGACCTTCTTTGACTTTGGTGTCGTGTGCATGGATTATTTTTTTCTCCTCTTGCACGAACATTCTCATATTTGTTAACATGTAACAGCATCTTTTTCTATGACGGGAAGGTCAACCGCTTTTTTTTTTTTTTTTTAGTTATTTAAAGCGGAACATTAGCGGTAGTGGTTGCTTCAAGGATTTTTACATCCATCAACTTGTTCAAAGTTTGCCTGTGCCGATACATAATTCATACAATTTCACTCTCAGCCCTGTTACTAATTCATTGCTGTCATTATGAGCCGTACTTGGAGTCAGTAAAACTCTCAAATAGATGAGCTTGACTGTTCTAATATTCAGAGTTTAGCCAGATCCATCAGCCGAGGCAAGCTCTCCCACCTACGGACAAACAGGCTCCGTGAGAAGCTCCCTTCACACCCTCAGTCACGTGGGTGAGTCATCACAGCGCATGGTGTCAGGGGAGAGAAGTGGGGACCTTCCCTGTATAAAGGTATTTGAAGGTCAGTTATCCAGGCCTGGGTTTTTTTTTGGTAACTTTCTAACTTTGTCCCAAAATTCAATCCTCTAGTTAAGTCTTAGGTTGGTTGAGATTCCTGCTGAGAGGTTCTTAACCCACTTATCCTGGTTGTTTAAGCATACGACTGACCAGTCCACTCGCCTTAACTTAACTTTCAAGACTTCTGTGTAAACCCCAGACACGGTCGTGATGTCATGAAAATCCCAACAGCTCCGCAGTAAGTAAAACACACCATGCTCATCAAGACACTTAAATCTCCTTCCCTCCCTATTCTGATGCTCACCTTGAACATCAACAAGACCTCTTCGCCATCTACATGGCCAAATGCATCGAGTTGTTGCCATGTGATTGGCCGATTAAAGATTCCTCTAAAGTTGAGTGTTTGCAATAAATGTTTGATTTTCTCAGTCTAGTAACTCGCCAGTCCATTGCCATCTTTGTAGGCGACAGAAGTTATTGCCCAGCTGGTCCAACCTGTTTCATCTTGATTGTCACAGGGTCCAAGTTTTTGAGAGTTCCTGCGTCATGTCTCGCAATTTAATGTTCCTGCCCGATGGAATCCTGCTGTCTGTCTGACTTATTTATTGTGTGGGCTGACTCGTGTGTTGTAACAAAGCCGTGAACTTTGACCCAGTTCCACGTCTGCACAAGTGTTCATCTTCGGTATGTACCCAACGCATTGCTCAGCAATCGTGGTCTTTTAAAGTGTATTGATCCACTGCAAAGCCCCAATCTATAATAGAGTTCCATTAAAGGGGCGACTCCCACTAGTAGAAGGCTCCTACAAGGTTTATCTACAGTGTGCAGCATTCCTCCACACTGTCATTAGGAAGAACATCAGTGGCACCTAGCGCAGTGTCGTCCTGCTCTCCCACTGCACTGCCCCACTTCGCTGCCCAGTGCATTAACACGACAGAGCCTCTCTGCCGACCACCAAAACAAACCACTATGGTCCACCGCTCCAAATCGATGGTCGACAAAAGTTGCGTAAAGGTGTTTAACTTGCAAAAGAAATGTCCGTGTAGACACCACCGCAGGTTTATTGTGCAGTCAGGGATAATATATACAGTTTCAGTATATATCTTTTTTTCTTTTCTCTGCATTCCTCACAGGAATGCACTTAGTTTGGCATAGCAAAGATTTGGGGCCTCTGGTTGTGAACTGCAGCTCCAATTCATTAATTCATTCATCTTCTATACCCACTTATTCCTATTCAGGGTCACGGGGGTCTGCTGGAGCCTATCCCAGCTGTCTTAGGGCGAAGGCAGGGTGACACCCTGGACAAGTCGCCAGTTCATCGCAGGGCCACATAGAGACAAACAACCATTCACACTCACATGCACACCTATGGACAATTTAGAATATTCAATTGACCTCACATGCATGTTTTTGGAGTGTGGGAGGAAGCCGGAGAACCTGGAGAGAACCCACGCAGACACGGGGAGAACATGCAAACTCCACACAGAAAGGTCACAGGCCCGGGCCCCGGAATCGAACCCACGACCTTCTTGCTGTGAGGCGGCAGCGCTAACCACTGCGCCACCGTGTCGCCGCAGCTCCAATTAAACAAGGTTATTATAGATTTGGTCATTCTGTATCAGAGAGCAGATAAAGTGTGATATTGAACAAATAAAAATAAATTTATTTAGATTTTTACACAACCCGTCATTGCACCTCAAGTTCTGCACAACTCAGCAATCAGGCAAGAGGGAGTGAAGTTGCGTGAAATACCACTGTGGGTGTGACGTGTTTGGTATCTGAATGATTCAGTATCAGATGATATTTTCGGTTCTACAAAACTTGAACCTGACACAAATAGTTCAGCCAACAGAAATGACTGACCATCAACAGTTATAAATTCAGTGACGTTTTTTCATTCATTTTTACTGTGATCTTCCATGACGACAGACATTTTTGTTTCGCCTCTTTTTGGAATAAATATATTGTTAAAACGTGACTCTCAACCCTGCAGTTGAGACCATTTGCAGTTCGTCATCCCTGCAATGCGCTGTTGCGGACACTCGTGTCTCCTGGTGATTGTACTCTATTGTGAACAAAACAAACGGCCTAACTGTCACACAGTGGTCCACGTTATGCTAATTCTGGTTCCCCGTCTCAACCCAGTTGGATTATAGTGGGGTACATGTGGGATTTAATGAAAATAAGCGATTAAAATCACATGTGAGTTAAAATGATTAATTAGGCTAGAACTCCCACTACTGTTATAGTATTTATTAGCTAAACAAGGAACAATTGCTGCCCAATCAGAATGTCCGTTCAGTCCTAACTCCTGTTGAACAGTGCAGCGTAAAAGTTGATTGATATTGAACAATATTAAACAATAAAGATCAATATTGAACAAAATTGACCACCTCTACAATATTGGTTGTAGAGTTGGTCGTACTCTTGTACTTCCTCAGTTAGCTTATCTTCCACTTGATCCATTGTTCACAATGGATCAAGTAGAGGAATGTTATGTGATGAGTGAAGTACACAATTGTGCAAGCTGCAGGTCGGAAGTTTGTCTTAATTTTTCATCTGCCTTGTTTTACTTTCTTTTAAATGAGAATTTTGGCGACCACTTTAGCACGCTAGGTTACCATTAGCATCGAGCAGTAACCGTCGAAAGATGTTGTTTATTGGCGGTAGGATTAGGCGGGTTATGTTGCAATGGCACCCAGGAAGATCAGATTCACCTGCATTGTTGTCGACTTTTAGGCAGTCTGGTCAGAAAACAAAGGGTAACTGGGGAAGAGCAAACACAGGGGGCGCTGTGACGTCACCTTCAACTGTAAATCTCATAATGCCACTTTTTCTGCCCAGATTAAAATTAACTTTGGAACAGTAGCCTCAAATCTGCAGCCCGTTGTGAGAAACGATAAAATTTAGTGGCACTCACACTCACACACACACACACGCACACACACACACACATACACAAGTTCTGAGGTAATCAGCAGAACTGCTTCTCTCAGCGTTTATCAGGGTGTAATTAGGTAAAATCTCTTCTCATTTCCCACTCTCTCCTCCTTTACTTCCCCTGCTCGGGCTTCCTGCCTCCATCTTCCCTTCAACAGACGCAAGCACCATCTGAGGTCATTACTCGGGGGAAAAATAACCAACTTCCTGCCGAACGCTCTGGCTGCCTGCGTCTGTTTCGGCCGGAGCAATTATTCCCGGTTGCTTCCAGTCAGCAGGTATTTCGAGCTGCACCCTCTCCGACCTGTTGATCAAATCTGCCGCTTCCTGAAAAGATTCATCACATTGCGGGAAGTCCCTGATCACGATTCATGTGCAATAATATCAGCTCTGTGCTGCAGGTGCAGCTTGATGATCCATCATTTCACCTTGTTTCGTTCATCCTGGCGGGAAATTTGACTTGAAGTCTGAAAATAATAAAGACTGTAGACATTGTGCGGACCCATTGCTGACGGTTGAATTCTCTCCAACACCATGTTCTAATGGCGTTATACACCAGGGACACATATTTCGGTGTGTGTTTTTATTTCAAACCTAAACTGGTTTTTATCGTGATTCCTTTCACACAGGCCACAAATACTTTGCAGAAAAAAAGCAAAATAATAAGTGAGAAGTGAGGTGGATCTTTCGAAGCGTTGGCCCGTTAGACTCAACACATCAACACATCTCTCTCTCTCTCTCTCTCTCTCTCTCTCTCTCTTTATCTATCTATCTCTATCTCTCCAGCATTAGCGTACCTTCTCACCTGGTCTTAACCTTCAGACTGCTTGTTGATGCTCAATGCTGCTTGATATTGTCGCACATTAACATCCTTTGGTACACACGCACACACGCACGCACACCCACACACACCACAACCAATGTTGCCCCCTGTTGCCAATACTCACCCTGCACTCTGTGTACTCGCTCAGAACAAAAGGCTGATCGATATCCGCCAGCTTATGCAGCCCATCCTGAAGCCTTATCAATGACAGCTGCAGTCATGACAAATGATAACACAAACTGATCAATAGGTCGAGCCGATGATAAAGTCGCCCTGTTCAGTTTTGGAGAAGTTGTTGTTACAGTCTCTGACGTGGTTGCAGTTGCACCGATAAGAAAAGTGTTGCAAAAAAAAAAAAAAAATCGTCTGAATAAAAGAAAAAAGCAAGACATCTGACAAACAAAGCAAATTTTCAAATACATTTTGAGACTTTTGCTGGATATTATATAGAAATGATATAAAATTTATTATTAAATTTCAAGTATCTGTAAACCGTACTGGTACACTGAAGACACCAGAAGAGAACCTGGATGTAAATCGCGACAACCACCACCGGCAGCAAGCGATCAAGCTGTGCGACCCTGTGGATTTATGTAAATATATACCGAAAAGTGCAAATGTGAAACCAAAAACTTTAATGCAACATTCTTTTTTGGGGGATGAGGCGGGGGGGGGGGATCCGCAAGTGCTGGAAGTAAAGACAGTTCAGCACTTTTTCCCCCGACGTAAGACTTTTGCGTCACTGGTGCTGATGCAGATCCCTCAACGTTGCCGAGGATTTGACTGTGTTAGTCTGCCTACATGCCTCCACGCTCCACAGCTGACACCAGCGGTGAGCTATGGCTGGATTATGTCGTGTGCGTATGAGTAAAACATGACTGGGGTTTATGGCACGGCTGGATAGCTTGATCCACCCCACCCTTCACGCAGATGTGACGGCAGTAAAATCTGTGTTTAAAAAAATAAATAAAAAAACAGTAAGAAATAAACTGTGGAGAATCAGAAAAATAAAACTGCAGCCGCAAGCAATGAATTTGTACAAGCAAACAGCCAAAATCGTGCTACTACAACGTTCGAGAGCAACAATTTTACTTGCAGCAGATGAAGAAAGGAAGCTGAGAAACAGACTGCGAGACGCAAGAAGTCAACCGCAAAATGTGTAGAGCCATATGAGCACAGAATAAACATCAACAGAGCAACCAGCGCCTATGCTAATCAATTGTGCAGTGACTTGTCTATTCTGCAGCTTCAGGGCCGAGCTGATGCACAAATTGTCTGCGTTTTCAGGTTTTCTTTTCCTTTTAAAGTCTGTACCTTGAAACAGCTGAAGGTTATAAAATGAGACAGAGTTGGCTGAAAACAGTCAAGACTAATATTATTATTATTATTATTATTATTATTATTATTATTATTATTATTATTCTTGTTCTGTCACAAAAAATCTCAAATGAATGAATGTCATTACCCTGGGGTGGTGGTTTGTTCTGTTGGAACTATAGGATGAGGAAGGATGCGTGAGACCTTGACGAGTGCGTCAGTCAGGACACAGCGTGCTCGGTGCGTCAGGTAGACACAAGGTTTCCAGCAAAGCGGTTTCTTCTTCCTCCTCATCCTCTTTGACCTCGCTGGAATTTTCCCCTTTTGTTAGTTCCTGGCAGAAAATGGACCATTTGGCGCACGACGGGCACAACATTGCATTTGCTTTTCTCTCTCTCGTTCTTTTTTGTTTCTTTGCTGTGATGCTGTGCCTTCGCTTCACTTTCACGCTGCCTCATTCGAAGGAAACCGAGGTGAAAGCCGAGGACGTCTTTAAGACGGGAGCCAACTTTGCCTCTTTCACGCGAGGAGCCGAGCGCTTTAATATGTGCACCAGGCCGGTAGCCAGCTGTGCGATGACATGCACATGGTTCTCGCCATTATCTGTCAGAGCAGAATGGAACATCCTACATCTAAGCAACACTAAACGTCAGCGCGCTGGATGTTTTTCTCCACAGCTGCACGTACAAACAAACAGGGCGACAATTGCCGCCATTAGGGCTAATTTGCCGCCCACCTACTGGTGCCTGGCTGTTATGACTGAAAGCGTGACGCGTTTGGACCGGGTGAGCCGTGACGTCACTTTAATCAATCCGTCCTGCCTGCACGCCATTTTTAAATGATTGAACCTGGAAATTGTTCTGGAAAGTTCGGGGATCCTCGGGCGCCGACACGCCGTTGTCATGTCAGCATTCGATGTGATGGCTTGTAGTTTGTGAATGAGCGTGAGCAAAATGGTAGTTGGACGAGTGTGACCCGATGGAAGGACAAATATTGTGAACTTGAACCCCGATACTCATTTTGAACTGTGTCAATGTAGAGACTCATCGCAATCGCGTCTTTCTAGGAAACATTGAGTGACATATGAAAAACAAGACACATTAAAGTGGTGGGTGGTTGATTAAACATCTGAAGCACGGAGAGGGAACAAGTTCTGCTTCTATTGTTTCGTGGTTGTTTTCAACAATGCCACTGTCCTCAATGGGCCAACGTTTCAATTGGAGCTATTCTTGTCATGCTAATTTCTTGCATTTCTGGAAAATCGGCAAAACTGTGTAAATCCAAATAAAATCTTTTGATGATGAAAGACTTAAACAGACAGGTTAGAATCTCTTGTCAGATTGATTATTGCCTATCTCAACTAAAATGTAGCAACACTGAAGTCTCACAGCAACTTCATGAGTGCAAGCTTGGACAAAATGCGCCATACGCTCGGTTATAAATAACCCGTTATTGACAGTTATTTAATAATTGTAGCCCAGTTTGCTAGGTTCTGACATTAAGCCTGCTGGAGAGCTTGTGTGGATGGATGGGATACCGGGAGCGGTGCAGTGTGGGCAGGTGGCGTAAACTGACAGTTCAGTATCAAGGCTACAGCGTGAGGGCGTTTGCGCCGATGGGCAGCTGAATGTGCTAGCGCCAGGCTCGAGACCTCGCACAGAGTGTGAGGTGTAGAGCCACTCATCTGACTCGTGTCAACTACGATTGTGTAATTGTGCGCGAGAGACACGGAGGAGGCACAAACGCAAACTTTCACAGCTGCGCTTAACGACCGGGGCGGTGCGAGCGCTGGAGTGTGAACCATGAACCTGCCATTCTCTTGCTCGTTGCTGTTTGAGCCGCCACGACTGCTGTGCTCTGCAGTGGAAGACCAGCCAGCCACCCGGTAACGTTTTTTTTTTTACATGTCTTTTAAGCAGACTTACAGAAGCGCGTTGCATTCACTGGATCAGTTTTTTTTTTTTTTTGGCATTTTGGCATTACGAGAAAAGATCTCATAATAATGAGATCAGGACCTCGCAATGTGCTTCCGTACCTGCGCAGTGTTGACATACTAATATTAATACTATCCTCAGTATTAAGAAATGCAGGTATTTCCTAGTGTCTCCAACCGAGAAGGTAGCAATAGCAGATTAACTGCAATAGCGCCATCATTGCCCACTGATTAGAAAAGATTAATAGATGTTTCCTTTTTCTTTATTTTATCTCATAATTACGAGACCTTTTTTCTCGTAATTACACAATCTTTTCCCATAATTACGCAATCTTTTCTCACAATTACGAGATCATGAACTCATAATTACGAGATCTTTTCTCGTAAATACGAGATAAGGTGCCTAAAAAACATTTTATCCAGTGAATGCAATGCACTTCCGTACAGACTACCTCAAGCTGAGAGCTGTATGAAAGTCTGTGGTTACACTGGTAAAAAAAAAAAAAAAAAAAAGTATTTCAGAAAATTCAGTTGGGACCACTTGTGCCCTCATCTTGTTTATTTTGCGACCTTCGAGCCAGTAAAAGAATCTTTGGAATTCAGTTTGGGGGGCCTTGAAAACACTGGAGTGCAGAGACTTCACCCATCAAGGTGCGACACTCGTAAGAGCGACTTTCAAATGTCTCACCTCCTGAATAAAACATGCTTAAGTCTTCATAATGGCACAACTAAGACAAAAAAAAATGCATTTGTGCTCACGACTGAAAAGCAGAAAAACTTTCTGTTGTTTTTGTTGCTGTTCTTCTTCTTCTTCTTCTTCTTCTTCTTCTTTTTATTGTTTTTTGTTCACTGTCTCCATCAGCTGCTCTTGCCTGCTCCCCCTGTGTTCTTGAGGAGAAGCCGGATGTTCTTTATTCACTCTGACGCCGCCTCTGCCGAGTCCATCAAGGTCACGAATATGCAATGACCTGCTTATGAGTCTCAAGGATGCTCTGTGTGGCTCATTATTCTATGCTCTAATCTGGTGGACTTTTAAGGAGTCACGCAAGGTTCCAAGGTCTGAGAGAGAGGCAAGAGGCTCCAGCTCCCTCCTGGCACTAAAATGTGCTTTTCTGGTTTTCTTACATGTAAATGTCGAAATAAAAAGATTGTGTGTGAAAGCAAAGTTTTAGGATACGTAGATACAGACCCACACAACAGCCCGTGTAGAAAATGGAACATTTTGAATGAGGCACACTTAAACAGAGTGTTTTCAGTGATGTTGGAAGCAAGAAGTGGCCGACAGATGTGAAGAGTGTGTAGCCCTTTGCACCGGCAGAAAGCCTCAGCCTGTTGCCCGTGTGGCAGGAAAAATCTGAGAAGTCCACTTTGAGGACGGCATACAGACAATTTGCTCAACAACCATTCAATTCTCTTAACCAGAATTTTTACATTAATCCATCCATTATTTCCAGTCACCACTTCTCCTCCACCTGGGTTGCCGGGGTGCCAGAGTCCATCGCAGCTGTGTAGATTGACATCACAGGTTGAGACAAACTATTCACACCTGCCGACGATTTAGAGTGGCCAATTAGCCAAATGTCTTAGACAGTGGGGGGAAGCTGGGGCACTTGGAGAGCGGCCATGCAGACTCAGGAGGCAAACTCCACTCAAAAGAACCTCCCGAGCAATCGACCCTCTCACCGTGAGGCGACCGTGATAACCACTGCACTAGATCAAAAGATCAAAAACACAAAATGAGCATTTTCTTTTGGCCAAAGACAAAGAAACCACTGCCAATATTTGGGCTTAAATTGCTCTGATAATCCAGGTACGGCCGCTGCTTCTCATGGATAGGCCTGTACTGTAGCAAGCGGTCACGGCATTAGCATTAAGGGTCCGTCCACACCAACAACACATCCACAAGTAGCCGCAGTTGTAGAACCACATGTTTTTGTAATGTGTTCATGTGGACAGAGATGTCTTTCATCACCCCGTCAGTGTGGATGGGGATTTTTTTTTTTTTTTTTTTTTTTGTAACCAGCTCCCAAAGAAGTTTCAAAACTTCTCGTGTTTGTGTAGACAGGGTCTCCGTTTCTTTAGAATACACACAAGTACAATATGTAGGGGACGGTTGTTTTAAAAAAAACAAAACAAAAAGATGTAGTTTTTATCAATACATGGATGAGCTAATGCTACTTGCTAATCTATTCTTTGATCCAAGATCACAGGGACCGTGCAAAAGAAAACAATGTGGTCGACTTCAAACAGAGAGTGGCGCCGAGGATTCATTGGCAGTGACTTATATCGCCTCGGAGGGCCTCACTACATTTATTGCCAGAAGCCCGTAATGTGCATTACATGTATTTATGAAAGACATTTTGAAGTTCCTTTTATGCCTGCGCACCCTGTGCCAGAGGGAGATGTTTCAGCTCAGATGAAAACAACATTTGTCAGCCTCCACAGAGAGTGCACGCACACTTGAGTACGCAGGCACGTACGCGCTCGCACACACACACAAATAGCAGACAGAGAAACATACATATTTTATGCTTTTTTAGGAGGAGGGGGCGCATGCAAGTAATTCACCATTATTCACGACTGTTATTGTGTCTACACAGCAGCTCACGGTTGCCAAATGAAACCGCAGCAAATTCCCCAGAACTGCTAACCATGAAAACTTCATCAACAATCAGCCAGCGTGCTGCTTGCTTTAGCAGATTTATCGCCATCGAAGCCCACACGGTGTTTTAAACACTGCCCCCTGGTGGTCAGAAAAGAGAATCCCGCACGGCGTTTAAATCATGTGTTCCAGCTATCCTCCTCTGCTCAAACACACACACACACACACACACACACACACACACACACAGCATAATAATTAATGCATCAGATGTCACACACTTGGACTGCAGAGACATTTGCCTGTCAAAGAGGCGCTCACTGTGATTAAAGGTCTGAGAAGACACACACACACACACACACACACACACACACACACACACGTCCATGCACAGCCATGTTAAACAAACACCTGTCTTCTCTCACACTCACCATGTTGGAAGTCACATAACGCTCGGGTGTGAACAGCACCCGCGTGCACACACACACACACACACACACACACACACAAACACACTCACTCCCCGCAGTGTCTGATGTACAGGCTGTAATCTCCGTGACAGCTAACACGTCTACAATTACCCAGCATGCGGCCTAGACAGCCACTCCAAGACCTGAGACAATTACTTCAGCTGTCAGACCGCAAATGTTCATCTGTCACTTTTCTTCCTCTCCATCTTTTCAAGGAACCAAGGCTTTATGATTCGGCCGCATTCAATGTGTTAATTAAACGTGTCGCAGGCTCATTGGTAGTGGGCACAGTCTTTGTTGAGTTGGAAATGGAGGGAAAAACACATTCAACTCTGGCTAAAAGAAAAAAAGAAGTTTATGTCCCCAAACTTGCAACGGAGAAAAAAAAAGAGAAAAACACAGAGAGGGAGCTTTTCAATCCGCCGTGGCGAAAACACTCATCTCGTCTCATTTCTATTCTTCACCTCTTTTCTTTTCGCAGATGCAACAAACAAATCATTTTAACGCTGATTAAAAGGCACGACCTTCGTCTCCGGGTTCACAGCCGCAAACTGAAGCGGCTCGACAGAAATGTTTTGTTCAGCTCGGCTGCCTTCAGGAAAAACAAAACTGGCAGCTAATATTTAAAGCATGCATCAATGAAAGATGGATGCGATTATTCATCTTTCTGGGCAAAACAGAAAATTTTAAATGTTGAGGTTCTCCTGTGTTTTTCTTCACACTTGAGTGTGAGAATATAATTGCATGTGATATTCTTTGGTAAGGTGGCACATACAACGGCCAATAGCTGCTGCATTCTTTTGGTTTGTCTTTTAGTTGTCAGGTTTATTAAAAAATAATAATAATGCAGAGTAAAATACAGCTCAAAACCCATCATACTAATTATATACTAATTATACCCCCGCATCCCACCCGCCACTGTGAAACTACATGATAACAACAGTGAGAAATTGGGGCGGATAATGATGACGGGGAAATAAATTGGATTTCTGTAAACTGATGACATTATGGAATGTGATCCCGCAGTCACATTAATTTTCCACCAGCTTACTATGGGATTTTACAATATGTATTTTGTGCATCCAGGCCTATGTTCCCTAGCATTGTTACGGATGGAAGAGTCAAAACACAGAAACACTGTTTAGTTGGGAGGCAAAGGTTGGACGGAACTTTTTCAGCTATTGGAAGGAAAAGGAAAATCAAGCTAATTCAATAATTGTCTAACTTATGTATACAAGCATTACTGTGCCGCCTCACTGCCTGAACTACTTTCTGTTTAAGCGTGGCCCATTTGCGAAACCAGTGCGAGGGAGACGTTCAACACGTTTGCCATGTTCCTCGTGTCTGAGCCCTTTTTTTTTTTTCTTTTTTTTTGACCAATTAATCCCTTTGCGACAAGTCACAACACATTGTTTCCAAGATGTCCGCAAACACATCGTTGGTGTGCCAGTGCTCACAATAAATCCTGCCGTTGATACGTGCAATTCTGCCATGAGTGAACAGAAGTTTCTAATCTACAGCAAAGTAAGAAGCAAGGAGCCTGAATTAAGGGAAGTTTGGGCATGTTTCAACAAGTCTGGTCTGATAAATAAAGAGTTCCGTGCCATCAGTGTGGCCTTTGAGTTCTAAATATATACGGTAGAGTTTCATAAAAATATATTCTCACAAATTAATTTTGTTGAATCTTAGGTTTTCCCGCTCTTGCTTCGCGTTGATCTAGCACACTTTTCTCTTTGCAGATTAATTAGCGTTCCAGTTGCATCCAGCACTTGAGTATTTATGGAATTTAACCTGCCACCAACATACAGGAATGATTCGGTTTTGCTTTGGTCTTTTTGTTGTTTTTTTTCCAGTGAGTGGGAGTCGTGGGCTGACCTGATTTCCCCCACTCTCATCTGTGCTACTAGCAACACCTGCAACTGAGTCACACCTGGTTCTCGTTGGTAATCAGCCATCCACTCCATAAAGGCCTTGTCTGCTTGCCATCCCCTTCTTCCACCTGTTTTTCCACCTTCAACCAATTTTCGAACAACAGTTTGTTGGGTGGTTCTTTTTTTTGGAGGGGTGGGTGGGTTGCAGCTACTGCTGGATCCTCGCGCAAGCACACCGCTGTGCCTCTGAAGTTAGGTTCCAACAGTGTTCAGACTAATTCTGAAAGCTTTGCCTTTGAGATTTTCTGTCTGATATCAAGCTGTTTTTATTTATTTCTTTTTCAGGTATACATTTGGGGGCCTGGGGTACACGGCACGTATCGGGCGTCACGTCAGCGGAGGCCTCCTGTCAAGCAAACATGACAGGCGAAGGCGGTGAATGCTGGGGTGGATGAATAGTTTATTACCCACCTGCTGTCAAACAGCAAACATCCATCCGCACTTCTGCTCATAATCGACCAACTGGATGTCATTCAAACATGCCGGATGTTTTTATTTTTTATTTTTTCAATGTTAATATTTCAGTGTACATGTTTTGCTCGTCATTATATTATTTAGACTTTGTGTTCCAGCTCGTGTCCCAAATGAATTTGGACTCAGCCCACACCCTCCTACTCTTTTTGAATGACTTTGTGAAGATTTTTTTCATCATTTTACTAAAAGGTTTGTGCAGCATGTAATTCCATCCATCCATTTTCCATCACTGCACATCATGCACTCGGGGTCGTAGGGTGCTGCGGTCTATCCCAGCTGTCTTGGGGTCAAGGCTGTTGCAGTTTTATTATGCCCAGCACAGAGAGAAAAACAAACGTCCGCACTCACATTTCTAACATACGTGGGTTTGAACACCAGAATACCGAGCGAGAACACGCACAGACACAGGGAGAACATACAACATGCACCAAACACATTTTGTACATTTCTCTTTTGCATGTTTGTGTTCATATCTTGGTAACTTTTGTTCTCTGGGTAATCTTTAAAATTAATTTGTGTATTTCCAGGCTCTGAAACAGCCTGACGCAAAAGCAGGCTGTGAAATGCAGTGGATTGAATACAGAGAAAATCAATATATTTCAAAGTGTTTTGTTTTCTATTATACTCTTTTTATTGTTCTTTCTTAAATTACTGATGGTGCCTCAAATTTGCTGAGCCTCGACCTTTTGTCAGAAGATTCACCTTTGAAAATATAAGGATGCACTGCAGCCAGTTTTGAAATCTGTTTGCAGTGTTGTGTTTATGTAGCAGTGTGATTACCACTCATCCAAAACTCTCATTCCCACTCTCATTTTTCAATTTTGGTGCAGTGCTTCCATCTTGTGGAGAATCCAAACATGGTTGTACCGTTTACAGTTGAGCTTACTGTAAGTGCCAACTGCATTTTGAACCATATGGTTAAAAAGGTCAGTAAGACTCATAATCAATTTATGGTTCAATTATTTTCTTGTGAATGTTATAGAGGGGCCCTGCGATGAACTGGCGACTTGTCCAGGGTGTCACCCTGCCTTCGCCCTAAGACAGCTGGGATAGGCTCCAGCAGACCCCCGTGACCCTGAATTGGAATAAGCGGGTATAGAAGATGAATGAATGAATGAATGAATGTTATAGAGGAATAATAATAATGATAATAATAATAATAATAATAAAGCTTATTTGAAAATATCAAAATTACTATATGTAGTGACATTATTCTCTCACTAGTGTCGCTGTTAAATAAATTTTTGGGTTAAAAGTCTTTTGAGTTCAAAAGCAGAATGTTTAAGAACTCACAAGATGCCTTGAATAACATAAAGCCGGACAAAGACCGCCGGACAAATACCGACGTGTATGTGTATTGTCTTATTGTACACAAGTAACTAATGTAGGTCGAATGTTTCCAGGAATCATAAACAGTTCCACAAAAAACACAACTCCATTTAAAACGGAATAGTTAGCAAAACGGCCATTTGTGACTGAGATGCTAGTGTGATAGTGCCGTCAATCACACACTCCGTCCTAATTTTATCGCATTGTTTAGTAAGATGTTACAAAATAGAAAAAAAAAAAAGGTTGCGTAAAATAAAATTGTGTAAGTTCATCCAAGATAGACAAAATTACGACGTATTTGTGTTTCCGGTAGACGTGCGAAGGATGTTTCAATGTAAAAGTTTGTATTTGTATTTTATTTTCTATTTTTGACGCTGTGAATCTTTTTTTCTGTCAAAGAAATAGCACGTGGCCACCTTGAATTCACTTTGTATTTAAAAAAAAAAAAAACATACATAAATCCTTTATATAGTTGTAAAGTCTGTTGAGTTAGTGAAGTCCATTCAGTATTTAATTAGAAAGATTATATGTTGCAGGAAAATTATAATAAATTGCAAAATATTGAACTTTTTATTGTGAAAGAAGCAAGGATATAAATCATTAAGCGTAACATGAGTTATTAGGATGGCGCTGTCGTTTTATTTTGGCGGACGAGTTCATGAACCGTAACGAACAGTAGGACATACTTGATGCAGGCTGTCAAGATTTTGAAGGCGCCGGCGGAAGTACAGCGTGTTCACAGAGTGGTCACTGGCCTGAGCTGCTGACGCTCTCAGTGCAGAGATCTGCGGAGAAGATGGCGGCGCTACGAGCAGTTGTGCTATCGGGGAGCGGTAGGGCTCTCCTCAGCACACCTAAGACCATCAAGACCTCCACCGTGAGTCCTGAAATGAATGTGTCATTGTGTCTATTAAACTGTTTAGGCGAAGCGCCGGTTAGGAAGCCTGAGACTCAACTAACATTCGACCGAATCCACTCAGTGGGGTGACACAAGGTCACTCTCGTCCCTTATATCTTTTACCGGTCTAAAGTCACTATAACTGTCGTATTTTAGTTATTTTACCATCGTCGTTTCCTATGAGCAGCTGTTTCGTAGATATATTCTTGAATGTATGCTTTGACTTGCCTGCCAGTGATTTCTACTATTAGCAAGCTAACCTACCAGCTAGCTCATGATGCTGTCTCAGCCACCCGGCAAGCGGGCATGAGGGAACTGAATGACATTTTCGGTTTAGTCGGTTTCTCACAAAGCTGCGTGTCATTTCATTGAGCTTTCTCGGCGTCATCATTTGGGTTGTTTACTCCCAGCGACTCCCTCAGCTATCCTTCCTTGCTCAGAAAGATAAATTAGCATAGCCCTGCTAGCTGGCTAACGTTCTGGCGTTTCAAGGACTGCGAGGACTTCCGGTGTAGAAAGCCGTTCTTTACAATGTAATGCCGCACCTTCATCAGTGATCCACTGCCGCGTGTATTCCCTACCTTCAGTTTTGCTTATCGTCAACCTGGGTCAAAATATAGCCTGCTATAGTATAACTTTCTCCCCCGGTCATAAATGTTTATCTTTCATCTTTTAATTTTAGTTTGTCCGCGATGGTTCTCTGTCGGCCAGGTCATTGTAGTACGTGCAATTTAGCTCAGGCAACTCCGCTCCGGCTTATTCAACACTGATAATACCAAAAAAGTTCTTGTCCAATCTGAAAATAAGAAAAACCACAATGGTCTGCAGCTGTTTCAATGCATTTTGAGTTTCACTAGTTTTTTGGTTGGTTTTTTTTTTTTATTATTTTTTTTTGCTTTTTGCAAAATCATCTCCTAGAAGCCGCAAGTGTCCTGTATTCAAAAAGCTTCCCCTCTTGGCTGGAGGCGGATGATCATGTATCTCTTTACTTGGGACGTGGTCACATGACGAGTGCTGTCCTGTTACAGAAGCAGTGGGACTTGAAGGGCATTTTCATTAGGACAAGCTCGCGTATCGTAACCTATTGTAACTTGAACATTGAAGCTGCTCATATACAGTCAATAAGGCTGTATGCATTCCAAAGGGGGCAAAATAATAATACAATAATAATAATAATCATCATGCTACACATTTAGGACTGAGGAGCTTAAATGTTTTTTCAGTTAATTGTTGTCAGAATCAGACTGCCATGTTAATTATCAATTGTTCATCATATTTGCCTCAAATATGAGCACAAACAATCATGCTGGATTATGATAACATGCTGCCTGATACGAGTTCAGTTTTAATCATTTATTAGCTTACATACAGTACATATTTGATTACATAGTCAAATAGACAAAGTCTATAAACTGCGCTTAGTAACATGTAATTAAAAAATATCCATTCATGTCTTACATCATCTTGTTATAAGAGAAGTTAATAAAACAATGAATGTATTTACATTGTCATGAAGTGTTGTTTGAGTAGCTGATGCCTTGCTGTGATGTCATGTCTCCCCAGGCTAACATGTCCTTTGCCAGCCTACCTCGGAGCAGAAAGGTTGCCCTGACGACGCTCGGTGTGGTAACAGCTGGTGGGGCGGGCCTTGCCCTGATGCTGCACCAGTCTGTGAAAGCCTCTGATCTTGAGCTCCACCCTCCTAACTACCCCTGGAGCCACGCTGGACCTCTGTCCTCTCTGGACCATGCCAGGTGTGATGGGTTCGCTCAATCACATGCAGGGACAGTCAATCGTTACTGACCCCGGTTGGGTTGAGGGTGGGAGGGTTAGATAGATTTTGATGATTGAAATGAGTTCAAATTAAATGTAAATTTGATTAAATTTTTAGATTTTCATCCAAGTCTGTCTGCTATCAACTGTTGGATTTCCGTCGTCTTAAGCTTCAATATTGCTAATATCACGACAGAGACATTGTCACTGCACTTCATGGGGACCCGCACACATTCGTTGTCATTCAAAGGAATCTCAGACAATCTGCAGCTTTTTTTTCTGACCCACTTGTGTGTCCTCCACTGCAGCGTTCGTCGCGGCTACCAGGTGTACAAGCAGGTGTGTTCAGCCTGCCACAGTATGGAGTACCTGGCCTTCCGAAACCTGGTGGGAGTGTCGCACACCGAGGCTGAGGTCAAGGCCATTGCTGAGGAGGTGAGAGGCGAACTGAAACGGGACTCAAAATAAAGCCTCTGAACTTTGAAAAAAAAAAAAAAAAGTTAAACAATGTTGACAAATAGATTCAGAATGTGATTTTGCTCTTCAGCTGTTCATGCAGTCCTAGTAATGATGAGCATCTCCAAGTGAATTGATTAAAATCTTGAACAGAATGTTGTGGAGGAAGAGTTAAACATTTTCCAGTCCACAGTGTCCTGCAGTGATTTCAGACTGCTGTTTGTGGAGTTGTGCTGTGCCTTTCCACTGCAAAAACAAGTGACCAATGAATCTCCGAGTCCTGCCAGTATTTGCCGTCCGTGCCGCCGTTCTCTTTGCTCAACTCTGTGTGTTGCGCGTTCAGGTGGAGGTCGTGGACGGTCCTGACGAGAGCGGAGAGATGTTCACGCGGCCGGGAAAGCTTTCCGACTACTTCCCTAAGCCGTACGCCAACCCCGAGGCCGCCCGCGCAGCCAACAACGGAGCCCTGCCTCCCGACCTCAGCTACATTGTGAATGCCAGGTACTGCCGTCGCGGACGGGGGGGAGGGGACGGGAACGTGTTCTCCTCACACGCGTCTGATCTGCTGTGTGCTGTGGCGCTGATGTGTGGTTTCCCACCAGGCACGGAGGAGAGGACTACGTGTTCAGCCTGCTGACGGGATACTGCGAGCCTCCGACAGGTGTGGCGGTGAGGGAGGGTCTCTACTACAACCCCTACTTCCCTGGACAGGCCATTGGCATGGCCCCGCCCATCTACAACGAGGTGCTGGAGTACGATGACGGTGAGTCGCGACGCGCCCTGCGGCCAGCAACTATGACTGAGGAAACAAAGGTGTAGTTTACAGGCAAAATGCCAGTACTGATGATTTTGTGTATTTGTTGCCATAGGAACCCCAGCTACCATGAGCCAGGTGGCTAAAGATGTGTGTACTTTCCTGAGGTGGGCTGCCGAGCCTGAACACGATCAGCGCAAACGCATGGGACTCAAGGTAAAACAAAAAACTTTAAAGGGACTTTAAATCAAGTTTATTTTTAAGTGCTAACTCTTATTCTTTCATCTGTGTTGTTGTGTTTCAGTTGCTGCTGGGCTCGGCCATCCTCATCCCCCTGCTGTACTACATGAAGAGACACAGGTGGTCGGTGCTAAAGAGCAGGAAGATCGCATACAGGCCCCCAAAGTAAATTAAAGCGAGCAGACCGTCTCATAGGCTTTAACCTGTCCAACAGGGCTGCGTTCAGCGACCCCACAGCGCGCTGGTCACATGATCAGAACAGTTGACACTCTCCCATGCCTTTCTAAGAAGTGATACAGGAAGTAGAGTACATTATGTGTTAATCGCTTCTATTGGCTCTTGGCGTGACTGGCTTCCGGTTCTGTCGTCACCTAACGTCCTTGTCAGAGCGCTGTGGCGTCTTTGAACGCAACCCCATAAGAAAGCGTATGTTTATCTGCACGTCATTGACACCGGACTCTTGGTCACAATTGGCTGGTAAACTGATTATCCATCTTTGTAAGATAAGTCCATTACCACACAAGTGCTAAGAAAGTGTGTTAACATTCTGGGTGTGTTTTAAGTCCATCTTCCCCCCCATCGTCTCCACGAAGCCACTTGTGAATCAAAAGCAGCCTCTGAACCTGTTTTACTGTACAAAATAAATTATGGGAAACTTTCCTGTGTGTCTCCTGTGTTTTCTTCTTTTTCCTCTATGGGATCTACACGTGGTCTTTGATTGTTTTCCATACAAAAGAAAGGAGACTTCTGACTTTGTGTTACCTGAGAAGCTAAAGCATAGTAAATACTGTATGCTGGCTGTGCATCAAAAATAGAAATGTATTTTTCATGATGCAAACTAACAAAAATTGGTTTTAAAATCCATAAATTAGCAATACTGCTGTTCACTTACATTCACTTCAATTACCAAAAAAAAAAAAAAAAAAAAATGCAGCAACCCCCACACCCACCAAAAAAATGAGACAACCTGTCAAATACATTAAAGAAGAGAGACGATTCTCACTGGCAGCTGTTGAGCGTTAAGATGTGCCAGTCATCTTTATGTGCAATGTCTTTGGACTGAACCCATGCAGACACGAGGAGACTGCAAACTGCACTGGAAAGTACCTGCAGCCTTGTTGCCGCGTGGCTCTTCAGTGTGGCCTTCCTTGGTCTAATCTCACGTTTTCACATCATCCTCAAAAAGAAAGTTTGCGTCCCCCTGCGTTCCACCACTGGCACTGAGGGCGGATTTGAGGCGACCCGGCTTCATCCCTCCCTCCCGTCTCTTACTCTCCCTCCCCCCTCTCTCACCTGCAGTCTTTACATCCCTACATCCTCCCTATCTTTTTTCTTTAAAACTAGTATTAGGTGTTAAACAAACAAGTGTGCTGTTGTTTGAAAGCTGCCCGGGGCCTTCATTAGGAGCTAATCTGCTGCTGAAAAGGTTTTTCCTCCCTGCTGCTTCGACCTGCATTCACACACGACGACAGTCATCTGCATCACAACGCGCACAGATTAGGCTAATAGCATTAACCCATCTCAGCGGATCATGACTTCTGCCATTATTATTTCTATTACTGTTATTATTGTCAGAGTCGCAGCAGAGGGGGTGGCTGCGGTGCAGTCTGAAAACTAAACTGATTTTCTACTTTGGTAATCCCGAAGAAAAGGCCACAAGTGCGCTTTGTCCTCGTGTGACGCTGGCATCACTTTTATGAAAAGGCTCCTCATCCCATAATCTCAGCACATTTGGGAAAACTCCCCCACGCTCGTGCACAGAGTGGCTCGCAGAGTTTGCGTGTGGTTTTATTTCGCTTTGTGAAACTTTAAATATGTTGCCCCTCAGCGACGCGACACTCGCTGACACACACACACACATGCGGAGGCAAGATTAGCAGCTGTGTGGAACCTTGGGGAACCTCATTCACATGGAAAACGCCTCTTAATTCTAATTGGTGGCCAGTGTAAATCCTCCACTCCCTATTTAAAACCAGCGGTGAGCACTTTGTCGTCCTGCTGCTTCACGTGCACCTCACATCAGCTCAGCTCCTCCGCCGACCACAGCTTCACTTACTATCGGTCAGAGGGAAGTCTGAGCAGCAGCAGCAGCAGCAGCAGCAGCAGCAGCAGCAGCAGCAGCAGCTTCCTTCGCTGTGTTTGTTATTAGTTATTGTTTGGACACCTCGTCTCTCAGGGCTACTGGCGATTTGGTTTAGAACTCATCATGCCGTCCACACCTGTGACAGCGCCAAGGCCGGCGTTCTCCATCGAGAGGATTCTGGGATTGGAGCAGGAAACATCCAGAGATTCAAAACTTCACCGACCCTGGGCAGGTAAGGAATGAAGTGAATGAGAGATGTTTGATTTGATGGAACACTTTTAAAAATATGATTTACAAGGCTAATTTGTGAAACAAATCACAGTCTATTTGATATAAAAAAAAATATAGAGTTAATTCTTGAAATGATGACTGGCACAAATGAGGCTAAATTGCTGCTGGAAAAGAAAAAAGAAGGCAGGATATATTTTTAAATAGTAAAAGTAAAAGTCACTTCTTGATCATCCTTGTTGATGACCCCAAACTATTTAGTACTAATCACCTTAATTAGCTGGCAAATTTGGTATCTATACTAAGTGTGTTTTTTCTTTGTGTTAAGTACAATTATTTCTTATTATTTCAAAAAAAAAAAAAAAAAAACAAATGAAATGACAAAATCATTAATTTTACTTTAACAGTCATCAGTCATATTTTTTGTGTTTTTTAAATTCCATCAAGAAACTTTCGAATGACAAGACAGTTCTTAGGTATCTCACCATGTTTCATTGAGTAAAATAGTTGTTTCCTGTTACCAGAGATTTCACCAGAGAAGGAGAACAACAGTAGCAACAGGTGTATTGAACCACAGCAGCATCAACAACACCATCATCATCTTCAGCATCTAAAGGGCAACAGACCAACGTTAAACTGGTACATTGGGCGCCGACCGCGCACCGCCTTCACCAACAGCCAGGTATTCAGTCAATCAGTCAGTCTGAGCAAAGCTTTCCCCCTAAGATCACTCGAAACTCGGGACATGGTGACGGTTGATTTCAATAGCGGCGTGTCTGTATTTCCCCCAGGTGAACGTGATGGAGACTGTATTTCAGATGAACTGCTATCCAGGAATCCAGCTGAGGGAGCAGCTGGCAGACAGGCTGGACCTGGACGAGGACAGAATACAGGTACACACACACACACACACACACACACACAGGAGTTTCATTTTTTGTTCAAAACTGACATGTTTACATTTACAATATCAATGATCAATTTGCACCTACAGCCTCTCGCACCTTTTCTTTCCCGCAGATCTGGTTCCAGAACCGCAGAGCCAAGCTGCGGCGATCCTTCAGAGAAAGCCGTCTCCAGCTGGTCCAGACGGCTGTGGACGACATTGAGAAGAGACAGAAGGTCGGAGGTCAACTGACGACTGAGACAAACGTGCACGGTCACCAGCAGCCCCAGACACCCTGTCTCCGGCATGAAGGTGAACGAGCGGGAGGAGCGCTGCTAATCTCGACCACCCGTGTCTGATTGGGTCTTCTCATCTTTTACTTTTAACACCACTCTTAAAAGAAAATGGTCTTAGACCTGTAAACATCCAACAATCTAAATTAAAAATCGGTTATTTTTGTAATCAAGCCATGCAAATAAAAGGAAATCATTGTTGTATGTGTTGAATTGTAAATAGATTATTTCTCTCTAAGCTGTACAAATTATCTAATGACAGTGTATTTGTACTGTGTATGTTTGCGCAGTGCATGACTGTCAAGGTGTAATAACTTGAGCATATTATATGTAGATATCTCTGCTTTGTTAAAGTGTTATATATCGCACCAACATTAAACAATGTTTTTAGCATGTGTTTTTTAAATATTTTTAGATAGATCGGAGGCAGTGGTGCTTGTACTAAAATATTTAACTTTATTTTACCATTATTAAAAAGAAAACACTTGTTTTTAAAATCAGACTGAATCCATGTGTTCTTCCTTTAAGTTTTACCTGTATTTAATTGACCTTTGGTCAGGGGAGGGAAAAAAAAAAAGACAACTTCACGCGGCCTGCTCTGATTGGCTTAGCCGTGCCCCGCGTGTGTTCCGGAAGTAAAAACCACTGATCGCCGAGTCTGTAGTGCTGGAATTTGTCGGCGTCCGTTTGTAGCTCGTTGTGGCTCCCAGCTACAGAAAATGGACACTTTTAACAAACTGAAGCAGTTTGACGCATATCCCAAAACTCTGGAGGATTTCAGGGTGAAGACGTGGGGAGGAGCGACCGGTAAGAGGATTTATTTCCACGGAGCAACAGCAGCAGCAGCTGCTGCTGCCGCTCACTGTACACTACCTGTTAGCATCAGAGGCTAACAACAAGGCTAACCCACTCATTTCTCAGTGAAATGGGAGGGAAGTCAAAAATAAAACTCACTGCTCTTTTCACAATTGCACATGTTTCATAGCTTAGTGTGTCAGAGCACCAAAAGGGGGAATATTCATTTATTCGATTCACTGACAGCTTCATCCGACAAGGGTGGTGGTGATAGAAATGCTAACATTGACATTAACAGGGAGCTAAACGTCCAGTGTTAGAATAAGTAAATCAATTTTGTTTTTTAAATGAGTCGTTCAGATACAGTCTCTTTTTGTTAGAAGGATCTCAAAGACGGGAACATTTTCAGAATTTCAGTTTTGGGTGGTCTGTAATTGAAGTTTTTTTTTTCTTTCTTTCTTTCTTTCTTTTTTTTTTTTTTTTTTTTTTTTAGCCTGAAAACTTGATTACAGTTTTAAGTGAAGCTCAGCCAGCCCGTAGTGGAGGTAAACATTATCTTGACCTGGTGGTTTTCTTCTTCTAAATGAGCTAAATTTGATGAAAACTCTGGTTATGCTGGATGAGAATGTAAAAATGATCATGAAACTATCCTGGTTTAATATTGAGTTATATTTTAAATGAAGTAAAATGAAATGTCTAAATGATATCACAATAGTTTATCCTGTATCTCTTTTTGTCCAGTGACCGATATAAAAGAGCTGGATGTGCACCTTTGACGGCCATATTGTAAATGTTTTATTGTCTCAGTGTAGTTAAGAGGGTTTTTTCTTTTTGGGTTTTCTCATGAAACCTGTTGGCAGCATTTACTGATCACTCCTTTTGCAAATACCCTCCAACTATATACAGTATAACCTGACTTCATCACGACAGATAACAGCAAAGGTACCTTCAACACTTTACCAAAGTGCTTTACCAAACTTTTATTATTTTAATGTGTGACTTTTTTTTTTTAAACGGGGGAACCATCTCCTGTTTTTCCTGTTTGAAGCCATCAAGGATCATTCGTGGGGGATTATTTTTTTCCAATAACGTCTGGCTCTCCCTGTTAAAGCTGGGTTTTTGGGGTTTCTAACGCCACGCTCTCCCTCTGTGTCGCCGCAGTGACCATCATCAGCGGCATCATCATGTTAATCCTGTTTGTCTCGGAGCTGCAGTACTATCTCACAAAAGAGGTCAGTTCAGCCACGAATAATAAACTCTACGGATTGAATGCATGATGTTGTGTGTGATGATTTCAACATTGTTTAACCTGACGTGTTTTATAAGAATAGCACAAGTCGCTGAGCAGAGCAGTTCTCATCCTGTCTGACAGGTCTGATTGGTCCTTAGTCATCTTCACTTCATTCGGGCTATTCTGATTAAAAAAAAAAAAAACACCAAAAAATCTTAAAATTACAACATTACTCACTTGTTTCAATATTAAAAATATTTTTTTTCTTGACATTTATCATATCCATCTGCTAAAAAAAAATCTTATTAGTTGTGCTCAGCAGTGTGTATGGATTCATAACTAAAACTATTTTATTCTAGGTTAACTAACATGAGTGTTGTGGGAGATTTAAACAGAAATTGTCTCTCCAGCGTTGTAAGTAGTGCAGATGTTTTTTGTCGGCTCATCTCTGACTGATTCATGTGCATCGCACACGCTGTCCTTTTGTTCAGGAAACCTTTAGATCTGATGACAGGATTTCAGTTCTGCTTTGCTTTGCAGGTAGTTGAGTTTCTATAGCTGTTTAATTAGTTCTGCATCGCATGATGCCAAAAGGAAGAGGGTTGTGTTAAGTGAAGGTCGTTGTGCTGACAGATTGAAGAAAGAAAGAAAGAATTCCCGAGTTTGTTTCGAATGACTTCTTTTGTGCCACACGCGACTAAAGTACGAGTGTAGCGGAAAGGGACATGTTAAAGGAGTTCTTCTCAACCGTTCGCCCCCTGCAGGTTCACCCTGAGCTCTACGTCGACACGTCACGGGGAGACAAGCTGAAAATCAACATCGACGTCACCTTCCCTCACATGCCGTGTGCCTGTAAGTCAGCCCAGCGTCCCCTGCTGACGATGATGCTGGAGATAAAATATCACTCACTCACTGCAGCGCTTTCTCTCTCTCTCTCTCTCTCTCTCTCTCTCTCTCCCTCTTTATTTTCTTGTGCCTGTTCAGATCTGAGTATAGACGCGATGGACGTCGCTGGCGAGCAGCAGCTGGACGTTGAGCACAATCTGTTCAAACAGCGTCTGGATAAAGACCTGAAACCCGTCACGCACGAGGCGGAGAAACACGGTAAACAACACTGGCGCAACACAAACAGCGGTGAGGTCAAACCTTTCCCCTCACTGCGGAATACGTTCTCCGCTGTAATATAAGATGTGGATCAACTGCAAGCGGTTCAAATTGTTCTGCTTTTCAAAGCAGAAAAATGTGCTTCGTTTTAAAGAGTTGAAAGAGTTGATTAGAAAAGTTTTCAGAGAGAAGCTGCCCTCTGGACATTATTCACACAGCCAGAGATTGGATTTGGATTTGGACGTTTTCTCTGGCCACATCAGATTAGCAATAACTCCAGTTTACTCTGGAAAGAGACTGAGGAGGCCGACTGATTGGTTGGGTTTTGCTTTGTGTGTTTGGCGCAGAGCTGGGAACCACTGATGACGCTGAGGTCTTTGACCCCAGCAAATTGGACCCCAACAGGTGTGAGAGCTGCTACGGGGCTGAGAGCGATGACCTCAAGTAAGACACCAGCGCATACTGGGACAGTTTCCAGCACTGTTTGATGCTCAGTTTCTTTTATTTCGCTTTAGTAGTGGGGAAAGCTCAGTAAAGAATCTGAAGGAGAAGACCTTTGACTTGCAACTTGCAATGATCAATTCCACTTCTTGTCCAGGTGCTGCAACACCTGTGACGATGTGCGGGAGGCGTACCGGCGGCGAGGCTGGGCCTTCAAGAACGCAGACACCATCGAGCAGTGCAAGAGGGAGGGATTCACGCAGAAGATGCAGGAGCAGAAGAACGAAGGCTGCCAGGTCTACGGCTTCCTGGAGGTCAACAAGGTAGGAACGCCCCCTGTGCATTATGAGTACAATTTTAGAGCCACTAAAGTATTTTAAAATGATTTTTTTATATTTTAAATATTTGTGTCTGAAACGTTCCTCTTTGTCTTCAGGTAGCAGGAAACTTTCATTTTGCGCCAGGAAAAAGTTTCCAGCAGTCTCATGTCCATGGTAAGACCCTCTGAGAAACCCTCTGAGAAACCGCAGTATACAGACGCATGCACCCACAGAGAAAGACCTGAAGTGTTGGTCGGCTCAGTGATATTTACACTCAAATGTTTATTGAGTTTCAGTTCCGTTATTCACAATTGTCACTCTCAAGTCAAAAACAGAGGGAAGTTCACAACTAGATAAAAATGAATTCTCCTATAATTAAGAGTCAAAAAGTCAATCTTCATTTTTCATTTTCTGATCAGAGTCACTTGTCACTCTCCTTCACAAAGGAAGGAGTTTGTTATTTATTATTCTGAAATAACAGCCGATCAGAGACACTTTACTGACAAACGTCTTCATCTGTCTGCACTCATTCATCAATCTCCACCATAGAAATCCATTGATCCTTGGTTCAGTGTCTGCCCAGCTTCAGTTTAAATCTTGCCAGTGTTGCATCAGGAAATTATTTTTCATTCCTCTTGAAGCCTCTGTCAGCATCCTGGCCATATTTTGTTGTCTGCACATCAGGTCGCCATCGGCAGTGTTGCTTTAATTAATGCACTATTGTGGATATATTACACACCATTTGGGAAATGTCATGAAATACTTTGTCTTTGTCTTTTGTGTCCTTCGTGTCCTAATTTTTAACACCAAGGTCTCGATCAACCTTTACTGTTTTACGCAGTCAGTGATGGAAATTAACAGCGTTGAAAAGCTGAAATAAATCTCCAGCAACTGCTTTCAGTGGAAAAAAATGGCCAAACTGAAGTGTGAGCAGTGAGTCTCGAAGATGTTCAGATTAAAAAAAGCTGTCGCTGTTAGTTTCCTGAGCTCATTTCCGCCCTCTGGCTTCATGACAAGAGAGGAGTACATGTGATAAAATGTGCGTTTGCTCGATTCTTTTCAACGGGTCTGTTGCAGCAGAAACAAGAGACAAGAATCACTTGTTTTAAGATTCAACCTGATATGATTCATACGCCACATCACCCCCATCCCTTCTACTCTGAGTCAGTGAGAGAATATTCCAGTATCCCATCACACTAAAAATCATGAGAAATGTTCTTGTCCTGACTTGATAGTGTTTGAGTTGAGCATTGGACAAAACAAAACTCTGAACATTTCACCCGGTCACTGCCACCACCTTCATTAAAAGCATCTTGTCAGTGTTGTGCAGCCCCTCCCACCCAGCACCCTACCATTAGTCAATTGTCTACCTGCATCTTTATAGTGACTCTTTTCTCTTCTTTCTGCAGTGCACGCTGTGGAAAGTAAGTGCTTCTTTATTTGTAGTTTTTATGAAGTTGACCCTAAAAAGGGCCTTGTTCCTTTAGCACCTCCTGTTCACTGATAGGCAGCACAGAGGAGCGTCGGGACAGAGATTGAAGCATGAATATTACAGTGAAAGGACACATGTTTTCCTTGCAGGAAGACAAAAGAAAACAAAGACCAGTCTTAGATTAAATCATCAACTCGAGGTGAATAGATGGACTGACTTGGTAATCGAAGGGATTGTTTATGGTTGTGATAAGGTGTTTGAACTGTGGAACTCATTTGAAAGTGATTCCTAGTAGTATGAGGCTCGCATTCTTTTTTTTTATTATTTATGACCAGTGTTTAAGAAATCCAAGCATGTGAAGCCTCAGAATTGGCCTGAGTCATTTCCAGTGCTTTTCCATCTTGAAACACCAATGTTTGCTGGGCACTAACAAACACTAAAAAGACCAACTCACAACTCTGACAGAACTGTTAGGATACATTTGTTTTTCTTGACTGACTGCGTGTGACATGAATTTGGAATTTAATGAGTAAACTGTGGTTTTCTTGCAGTACATGACCTGCAGAGTTTTGGCTTGGACAATGTAAGTGAACTCTGACTCTCTAATCTGTTGTTCTGCCACTGCACTTTGTAAATAGTGTTGCTTCAGTGACTACCCCCCCTAACTAAGTGACTTTCTATAAGCTTTAAAACCCATGAATGATGAATTATTCAATAACAAATTGTACTGAAAATGTTGGTAACCATTGTTGGTGGTTTAATTTCTTTGTTTGTTTTTCAGATTAATATGACTCATCTGATAAAACACCTGTCATTTGGGAAAGATTACCCCGGCATTGTGAACCCTCTGGATGACACTAACGTTTTGGCGCCACAAGGTCAGTCAACACACACCATCTGTGAGTTCATGTCAGCATGAATTCAATGGAACATGCATAACTTGATCTATGGAATCCTTAGTTTGTGCTTGACATGAATAATGAGGTTGGGCTTTTGCCTGCAGTACAAAACCAGATCAGAGCATCCAAAGTATTTTTCACATATGCTTGAGATAAACAATATTGTGTTTTTTACGTGGTCTTTTAATGTTTTGTGAAGCAATCAGACATGGGCCATGAGAACGCATGTTTTGCTGTATTTGTCACAATTATAAAACAATCAGAAAGGAAATACAGGACAAGAACTGAAGCAATTGAAAGGAAAAAAGGGAGAAGAGCGCTGGCAAAGACTTTCCTTGGTGATTCTTTTTAAGTGCTCGCCATGATCGGGGCTTCGGCATCACACAGCGTAATTTCCACTCTGAGAAACGTGGGGTAAATTTCAGCTTTATTGACCAAACTAATCCGTTGGGTGAAAGTGTGCACACAGCGCTGTGGCTGAAGCCACTGGAAAAGTCCCATAACCCTGTAGGTGGTCCGCCCTCAGCAGCGGATGCCCATCCCAATGGCCATGAAGGTGCCAAACGTGCCGCCGCTCTGCATCATGGTCTTGCCGACTCCTCCCATCAGCTCCCTGCCGCGCATCCCGATCCTTTTAAGACAGAAACATTGATGGCTTTTTACCACGATTGCAATTTAGCAATAGACAGTTTACAGAGAGCTTGGAGGTCAGGTTACCTGAGACAGGAGAAAGTGCCAAACATGGCTCCAGCAGCCATCCCCACCGCAAACCCCATCATGAAGCCCATCTTCACCCGGTCAACGCAGCTGGGCTGGCTCTGACCCTGACCGTACGGACCTACAGCCACCGGCATCTAGTCAGGGGAAACACAGGGTTGCATGAAGAACAGCTGGAGTTATATTTTGATGAGCTCATATCTAGACTTATTTAACGTGTTTTTCTTTGCTGCAAAAGTACATATATCTTGCTCATAGATTTGATGTCTTCAGTATCAATTTACAGTGTAGAAAGTCGTAACGATTAAAAGCAGCTGCTGTGCAAATTCTCCCACAAACTAATGCAAAATGTCCCGACAAGACGTGCCTATGCCTTTATATCGCCCTAAACCACGTGACATTGACGTTAATTACTAAATGCTATTCGCTAGCTTGTTTCCTGGTGTGTTTTTCTTTTTTTCTTTTAAAGAAGCGTTTGCTGTGAAGAGAACCATGGTTCTGCCTGACAGTCACACGCCTATTCACCGGATAACTTAGTCGGTGGCTTATTTGATTAGGGGTGTCTAAAAGGTTCCTGCTGCCCCAGGCGGGCAGTGATTCAATATTGGCTCGCTGAACTTGAGGCAGCCGTCACTGTTTAACCGGTTAGCCCCTTAGCTTAAGCTAACAGCGCCACGCACTGTCGCCTCTATTCAGCCACTTTGCATTATAAGGGGGAAGAAAAAGTCACATGGATGCGTTACCGTTATATTTATTAGAAACAAACTGACTGCAGTGCAAAACACCGTTTAGTGACGACACGTCGTTTCATGTGGCGATAGCGGCTCAGAATGCTAACATGCTAACGTCACCTGTGGCCTTGAGACATAAACACGGCTCGTTCTGCCAAAAACACTGCGTGGTAATTTCACACGCAACATCAAAGTCGATAAAACGCCGACCTTACCGTGATCTTAAACTTTTACAGGACGTGGGTTCTGATCGATAACCGGAGAATTAATCCTACTCGAAGCACGGTGGAGTTTAAATGTCTTTCTAGCAGACCTCCATAACCGGAAGGAGGAAGGTTAAAAAGACAGAGGAAACGAGTCGAGGAGAATTCAGCTAGTGGAGAACAACAGCGCCCAACAGTGGTTCATACATAGAATACAAGCCAGTGTCCTGAGCGCAACCTTTTAAAACGTGTCCTCCAAATGATCAGCGGCTGTCTGGTGAAATATTTTATCTCTTCCAAACCTTTGCTTTAATTGTCAACTTTTGGCTTTTTTTTTCTTGCAGCTTCAATGATGTACCAGTACTTTGTAAAAATAGTTCCTACCATCTACGTGAAAACTGATGGAGAGGTGAGTAAAAAAGATGTTTCATGAAGTTCTGCTCTCATTCCAAACCTATTGGAGTTGTCAAAGATAAGAGTTTATTTGATATGAAATGTTCTGGTTGTTTTATATATATTTTTTTTATTGTAATAAACGTATCTTTCTATATATGCTAGGATATATAGAAAGGTGCACTGTTTTTTGGGGGTGTGATGAGGGTGAGCTTACTCCTCATGCAAGACAGCTTCTTTCAAAATCCTTAAACAATGTCCCCTTTCTCTCTCTCAGGTGCTTAAAACAAACCAGTTCTCCGTGACAAGGCATGAGAAAATGGTCAATGGGCTCATAGGGGACCAGGGACTGCCCGGCGTCTTTGTTTTATATGAGCTGTCACCAATGATGGTGAAATTTACAGAGAAACACAGGTAGGATTTATTTTTTTTAACTGTTAAAGTCCATTGTTGGATATAGTTTATGAAGAGGGGGGAAAAAAACTGATGCTAAATCTGCCGTCTGTGTCCGTGCCGCTCCGCTCAGGTCATTCACGCACTTCCTGACGGGTGTCTGTGCCATCATCGGGGGAGTGTTCACAGGTCAGTCCCCTCCGCCGCCGACGGAATCTCAAGGGTCCGATTTTTTTTTTAAATTTTTTTTTTACCGCCGCGTCGACCTGACGTCCTTCTCTTCTCTCGACAGTCGCCGGCCTGATCGACTCACTCATCTACCACTCGGCTCGGGTCATCCAGAAGAAGATAGAGCTGGGCAAGGCATCCTAACAGCGCCTCCACTTCCCCTTCCCCCTCTCCCCCCCGCCGCCTGGCCTCCAGTGGTGCAACAACACAGACCAGGACTCGGAGACGGAAAGGAGGACGGACGGACAGATGGACGGACGGACAAAGAAAGAGAGGAGCCTCCTGTCGGAACTGGACGAGAGGCAGAGAGGCTGCGAATGCCTCTGTCTCTCTTTCTGCTGTGGATAAACACTGACAAGGAAATATTTTCGGTTTACGGTATTTACGGTATTCGCCGGTTCCGCTTTTGGATGGCGAGGAGGAACGGAGGAGCCGTGGGTCGGACACTGACAAGAGGCTTTCAGCCGGAGGAGAAGATGCATCGCGGAGGATGGTTCCCCCACCGGAGGGAGGGAGTGAGGGAGGGAGGGAGGACGCTCACATCCCGACCCCTCGGCTCGCCGCTCTGAGCGCTGGAGGATCAGCGGCCCGGTCCGAGGACGGAGAGCCGTGGAGGGGTTTTAAAAGAAGCACGGCGCAGCCTCCCAAGCCAGACACACCTCATCATCACTTCATCATCTACATGCTTTCAAGTTTCTGGGACTGAGGATTATAATGTGTTTCACGATTGGAAGATTGACACTCAAGAACGACTCCCATCGAGTTTTCATCCTCCGCAAACCAACATCCACCCACGCCCTCTGTGCATGTGTGTGTGCCTGCAGTGCTCCTGCTTGGTGCCATACGGCTCCACTGGTGTTAAACACTGTGAGCAGAATAGTTTTCTCAGTACCCATGGACACCCAGCACACTACACCGAGACAGTCCCCTGACCTTCAAGTGACCCTCTCCTGAATTCACCCAGGACGCGTGCAGGTTCCTCCAGTTTCAGTCGGGCTTGGCATAAAAGAAGAAATCAAAATCAAAATGTTGTGTGTAGAGTCGCTATGTGATCAGAAGAAACTCCTCCCTCAGTCTCTCCACGTGTGTCCTTCACCTTTATGTTATTGCTCAACTCAGGGAGCCGTCGCGTCTCTCCTGTTAACACGAACACACTCGCTCACCTCTCTCGGCCTCTTCGAAGGTACAACATCACACTCGTTTTCGCACGGTTTTTTTTTTTTTGCTCCCCAGTCTCGCAGCTTCACGCTCTCCACTTCTCCTGCCTAAACTGACGGCCGTGTTCGACATGTTTGAAATGCATGTTCAGTTTGGCATGTTTGAAAAGGCCACCACGAGGTGGTTTAGGGGGGCAGAATCAAGATTGTGCAAATTGTGACATCACAAAGGGCTGATTTGCAGTACCGCCGGCTCTGGTGGGGAGTTGCGGTTGGAAATCTTTGGAACGGGAAATTTTGCGTCAGAGCTTTAAGTTTGCAGCTTTGCATGTAGGACTGATTCAGACCGAAATCTTAGCAGGTTCATCTCCACACTGTGTGTGTGTGTGTGTGTGTGTGCGCGCCTGTGTGAGCGTCCTGGTGCTGGTTTACAGGAACCTTCTCCTGGTATTGGCTGTACAAAAGCTGTTTCTAACTGATGAATCAGAGCTGAGTGCTGTCGTGCGTGGAAGCCTGGTGGTCCCGTGCGTCACCTCGCTCCTGTTCCCCGGCCTGTTTCCCCTGGCAGGCGGTACCGGCGGTACCGGCGGTGCCGAGCCGAGCCGAGCCGAGCCGCCTCCGCTTTGCTTTGCTTGTGGCCAGTCAACTGTGCTAAAGCTCCAGTCAGGAGACCTGGGCAGCAGGGCCGAGGTCAGACGCAGAAGCATCTCGTGAAAAATTCCAGCCTAGCGGCTTCTTTTTCCATCATCTCATTGATTCTGCTGTTTTAAAGTCTCTGAAAACACCAGAATTTTCTTCTTATTATTATTATTATTATTATTTTTATTATAATTGAAGATGCCTCTCTAGACAGGCTGCCCTGTTAGAATGGAAAAGTAATCCTGGCTGTGCAGTCAGCAGAGCAGACTGGGACAAACTTCACCGGTGAAACAGGTCCTGGTTTTGGTTGCTGCCTCCAGAATCGACCGGCTGACTCTGACTTCACCTCGTCCGTCTCCACTCGGCATTCCACCAGACTGCAGGGCTCTGTGTTCTGGTGCAACGGCTCTGTGGACTCGGCAGAATTTCCACTGAAATGAGATTGTTGCCTGAGACAGACAGATTTTTTGTTTTGACCGTTTCTATCACTGTTTTATGACTGTTTGGTTTCTTCCTGTGAGAAAATCACCGTCTGCCCTTTCTTGACTGCAGTTATGTAACCTCTCTGTGTTTTTCTCCTGTGCTTTGTTTGGTTGTTGGGAGTGGGGCCGCACTGTTGGTGCCAGCGAGCTCCTCTCGTGCCCTCACCCCCACCCCCCCCCGGGTGTTATTCTCATCCTGAGAAGGCCGCCCTAATGACAGGGAGGCGGCGGGAAGCTGCGGACCACAGGCAGTCCGTGCCGGCCCCCCCCGACGAGGACTTTATTCCTGACTCACGTTGTCGAGTCACCATATGAGAGCCAGATGTTCGAGATGTTTGATCTGGGCTCCTCTGCGTCTATTTCCAGTCCGGCTGTGGACCGTCCGCAGCCAGCGGCGGTGCGAGGACGTCGCTCGGGTTTTGCCCCACCGCACCGCACCGCACCGCACCGCACCGCCGCTTGCCGTGTTTTCGGTCCTCTTATCCACCAACCAGGCGCAGTTTTTTTCCCACCGTCGAGAGGTAATTTTGTCACTGAGGCGGCTAAACTTGTTGTCGTTGAGGTGGACGACGGTCCGCAGACCGTCTGTCCCACGTGAAAATCCTCTTTCTCCCTTTAACCGAGCTCATCGTCCTCGTCTCGTTTCTCGTATTTCCTCTGCACAAGAGCTCGTTCAAATGTGTCGGATCCCCCCAATGATCGATTGATTGATGCGATGACTCAAAGACCTACACCTGAAAAGTTTCACATCTCTCTGTGCGGCAGAACTTTGATAGTTTCCTTCTTATTTCTGAGGAAACATGCACCAGTCATTTCCCTCCGTTGCCCTTGTAATACCAGCTCTTACCTCTGGGAGCAGTGTAGCCTCAGCTAAAAGGCCAGGACCTCAGTGTTCTCTTCCCCTAATGTCCAACCTTCGCAGCTTCATCAAGCTTTTTTCCTCTAATAATCATGTCAGATCTGCGGTGTCTCAACCGATCCTCTGTTTGCTTTTTCCAAGCTCCAGTTTTCCCTCACGCTCTCCTTCCTCCCTCACATCTGAATTATTCTAGCGGGGGGGCAAAGAACGGCCTTGAAAGGCAGTACTTTTCAGTATTGACATGGTAAAATCACTTTACCGTCGCGATTGAGCTGCTAACCTGCCAGCCGGGCCCTCAGCGGGAGTGTGGAGACGTTTGAGTTCTTGTGTCTCCGCAGCGATGGAGAGCATCAGCACTGCCATCTCTCTGCTCTTACGGTGGCGACTCAGTTAATGGACGGCAGGAAATGGCTCTCCTCTTCCTCCTCCTCTTCCTCCTCCTCCTTCTTCTTCTCTGTCTGTGTGTGTGTCATGGCTTCTGAAATGTGGATTATGCAGTTTGAACGCTTTCTGATGAATTTATGGTGGTTGTTTTTGTTGTTGATGGTTTATTGTTGCACCTTTAACATCTAAAAGTCAGGGGCAGGGGTCCAGTATGTCTGTGTGTGTGTGTGTGTGTGTGTGTGTGTGTGTGTGTGTGTGTGTGTGTGTGTGTGTGTGTGTGTGTGTGTGTGTGTGTGTGTGTGTGTGTGTGTGTGTGTGTGTGTGTGTGTGTGTGTGTGTGTGTGTGTGAGAGAGAGAGCGAGAGAGTGTGTGTGTGTACCTGTGAGAGAGAGAGAGAGAGACAAATGTATTTATATTTTGATTGTTCTTAAATGGTTTTTAAAATGACACAATAAATGTTAAATACACCAGCCTCAACTTCCTGTCTCAGCTTTTATTGTGAAAGTGTTAGATAGTATTGCTTGTTTGTTTTTAAACAATGACATGGTGGCAAAAAACAGACGCATAATAGATGTAACTGAAACATCTCAGCTTCTGATATTCTGATGAGTTTGGTCAAGAAAAAAATTGGGAAGAAATTAATAATGAGGGCGTTTTAGACCTTTAGATCCACTGGGGGGCGATCAAGGTGAACTTGACATAAGACAACTATCTCAGTAAGCTGCAGTTCCATATGTCAGCCGGTAGATGGCGACAGTTACTTTAAAGCGGACACCCGCAGATATTCACAGACACATGGATTAACACATGCCCTTGGAAAACAGAGCATCTGAATGAAATTACAACCATCTTGACTCACTTCCTGTGTGTGTGTGTGTGTGTGTGTGTGTGTGTGTGTGTGTGTGTGTGTGTGAGAGAGAGAGAGAGAGAGAGAGAGAGAGAGAGAGAGGGCCACGCAAGGCTGAGCAGTTCAGCATCACTGTCTGCAGAGAATTGTTTCAATACTGGAAATATGACAATCTGTCTGGAGCAAAGTGTGTGTGTGTGTGTGTGTGTGTGTGTGTGTACAAGTACATTAAATTAAACCCGTCACATCGACGTGTGACTAATTCCAATAGCAGAGAGATGTTGTCGGGACAGAGTGGCTTTATTTCGCATTTTGTCATTTTGAGTCTGTCAGCATTTGTTCTTTGTATAAACAACCAGAAAAACAGGCCCTCTTCTAAAGATGTCCCAGAGAACTAATGCTGTGGTTGACCTCACTCACTCACTCACTCACTCACTCACTCACTCACTCACTCCCTCCTCCGAACCCACTGGCACTGATATTCTCCCTCACGGTTTTCGTGTTAGTTCATTATCGCAAAACTGGAATGTGACGAGACTAAAACCTCCCTCTTCAGTCCCACACCACTTGAGAGAGAGACGACCTCGCAGGGCAGCTGATTCACACGCATAAATTGTTGTGCAATTACAACACACACACACACGCAGAGTGTTTCTCGGCTTGAGATAAACAATATCAGACATCACTTTTCAGCAGAAATTCTTTAGAGTTTCTGGAACTTGTTACTTTTTTCTCAAATGCCCAAACACACACACACACACACACACACACACACACACACACACACAGACACAGAGAGTACACTGCAGCCTGATGAGCAGAGTTCAGGCAGAGTGTGTTTGTGTGTCCAGGCCGTTTTGTGGTTAACAGCAGTTGTGCGCTGCAGTCAGCAGCAGTTGGACCAAAGTGACGACAACTGTAAACCATTAGGATTTATTCAGGGGGAATATTGTGTGTTTGTGTTTCCTACTGTCTCTGTGAACAGCTGATCTAGTCGTGACAGGCCTGGAGCAGGTGTCAGTCAGCATGGCAGAAAAAAAAAAAAAACACCTGGTGCACTGCATAGGTAACGCATTGGCCAGAAATGGGATTAGAGCCTAGATTTTGCACTTGCAGTTGTTTTTATGAGGAGGCTCAGATACTGGACACACTTTATCACAGCTGTGAAGAATCAGTGAACCGCATAACCAGGTAGTGAAGGAAGAATTCATGATCAGGGTCCTATGATCGAAGTCATTAGGATGGATTGACATTAAAGGGCGAGAGATCAAATCAATGCCCTGCCAAACCACACCAGGCCATCGGCGATAAAAAGACTTTGTTATGATATTGTCATTTTCCGATGTATTCTTTAAATCTACAGATCACTGCCATGGGATTTTTTTTTTTTTTTTTAAAGTAACAGCATTACTTTAAAAAATAAACAATTGTTTGTTTGTTTATTCCGAGTGCTTTTAGCGAACATTGTTGGATGTTGTGAGACGCAGTGGAAGAAAATTAATGAAGCCGACTGTGTTGTGGAAAACCTACTACTACTACTACTAAGGCGCCGGGCAGGCAACCAAAATGATGTAGTCCTCTGCCAAGCCAGCTGGGGGCACTGTCTCAATGACATGGGGGTCATTCTACAAATCAATGAAGGATTTAATCAAAAGCAATAATAAAACAGAAGAACTACACAATTTGGCTTTATGTACGTACTTGCGGAACATCTGTGAGACAGCGCAGATGTTTGTCATCGGACAATCATTCAGGCAACCTTGATTGCTGGCCGAAAACAAATCTGCTTTACTGACACCCGTGTTGCAGGGAAACCCAAGTTGCATCACAATGAAAAGGCCCTCATTGCCGGCCGAGCCATTTGGCAGCGAGGCTGATCCCCCGGCGCCCTCCTCCACCCTCACAATGATCCATTCCAACTTTAAAAACTCAGCATTCAAGAATTCACAACCGCCGTGGCCTTCCTTTGAGCCTCAGTGACACCAGTCTGCCGAGATGTGGGTGTGCAGAAAGTTGGGAATTGGCAGAGAGAGAGGTCAAGGGATGGGAATTAGACATAAATCCGAGGGAGTGTGGTGCTTTGTACCGGAATCCTCGATCTCGGTGTTGGTCTGACGTCACCTGCTGAGTGAGAACCCACTTCTGGACTCCTTCCCCCTGAGAGAATTCCTCCCCGTGTTTTGATTCAGTGAGGCCGGGGCTTGATTCCCCTCCTCGCACTCCTTCGATGGGGCGGAGAACTTTCTGGCTTTGCTGCGTAAACAGATGAGACTCACTGTTTCTGTGGAAGAGCTCCCCAAACTCTGATAAGGCAGAATTTTTTTAGGTTCCACGGCGGCGGTCATCCGTCTTCGTCACCGCCGCTGCTCACAGAGAGGTTTTGTTTCTAATCTCCAAGCGTCACTCTCGCTGCCGCCACTTGTATTTTTTTAAGCAAGAGTTATTTCCCTGGACGTGTTTCAGTTGTGGTGTCGTATTTTTCCGTTAACAGAAAAAAAATTTTTGGACGAGGTTTCCTCACCCACGAGCCTTGAAACAGGCCATCGTGTCATCGTTGCCCTTTGTTAGGACTGGAGGAGCAGAAGAGATTCCAAATGAGTTGAGGGGGAAATGGTTTTCTATTTCCTTCAGGCTTTGTTGGTTTGGTTCCTTTATTTAATATCCTGCAACCAAACCGTGTGTTCGTTTCATGAAGAAAAGAGATCTGCAGAGATCTGATGGAGAGATCTCTGGAGTCGAGTCCTGGCCGTCGCCGGAGTCAGACTGACTCCTTTTCTCCCAAGAAAGTCCTTAAATGCAAAGACAAACAATCTGACTCCTGATCCGAACGTCTTCTCCAGTGTCGTCCTCTGATTGGCTGTCCATTCTCCCCCCTTCGGTTGCTGGGTGTTAATGTCATTGTTTGTGAATGAGGAAGCAGGTCCTTATTTGCCCGTGAGCCAAGTGGTCCATCCTTCCTTCCGCTGTGACCTGTTGAACCAATTTGTGGCAAGACAAGCTCAGGTCACAAGTTCCCATCCCTGTGACTCGATGGCTTGCAAACTTTATGAGGGTCGCAAAGGCTCTTCCTTCAGCTGAGGGCTCTCTGGGCACCCCAGGTCACTTCTTTATAAGACTGAATGAGTTACACAGTCTTTGCTCACTCCCAAGGCACCGATCATGATCATCAAGTATACGCCAAACCACTGCATATAGTAACATTCAATACATTTATACATTCAACTCAATGTAATAATTCCAACATATAAATGTAGTGTTACAAATATAATAGCACAATATGCGATGATGCATGATGTTAAATGTCTGATTCCAACAGCTTAGAAAAATATTTTGAACATTTTCCACAGATGTTTAAACGTAGATGAGTCTAAATGACTAGAAGACCAAAGTTCGTTAAAATACTGGAAGATATCATTTGAGTTGGATATAAAAATGTTCTATTAGTTGTGAATGTAAATCACCACAATTACAGGGAACAGTTGATTAGCTGGTGGATTAAATTAGTTCTGCTTGACAGTTCTTATTTTGTATTTTGATTTAAAAAGACATTTTATGACTTTGAGTTGATTTTCTCTATTTGGTTTCACTCTTTGTCCTTTTTCTCTCTTAACTACTGTCTCTGTCCTGTTTTATGGGCTGTTTTTATGTCTGGAGGAAAGGCCCAAACAAAGTTCCACATGTGGGATCATAAACCCTCCTGAATCTTGAAGCTCTTCATCCCCGCAGATGACCATGAACATCTGAAGCAAAAGGAGTGGGCGGGTCTGTTTGATCACTGCGCTGAGGCCTTTTAATGTAGAGGACGAGGAATCACTCTTGACAGCTCACTGATCCAGCCAGAACTGTCTGCTTCCCATCACCTCCGTCCAGGTCCACTGTGTGTGTGTGTGTGTGTGTGTGTGTGTGTGTGTGTGTGTTCTTGTAATAGGGCAATATGAGGACGGTAACACTGAGTAGGTTTACATGACACTGGAGAAAACCAAATTATTGCCTTAGTCCCACTATGACCGGACAACATACGTGTAGTGTAAGCGTGTTAGTCCGACGATGATCGGAGTTTGAGAACTCCGATTGGAATCGGAAAACTCCGACTGAGACACCCAGAGAAAGCGATTGGAGTTCGATATTTCAAAACAAAAACATTCAGGACACCGGCTCCTTCATCGTGTGGTGCTACTACGACTTTGTGTACAACTGAGGACACAACCGACAACCTTCTCAGTCAATTTGTCTTCTCCAAGAAAAGTTTGCAACGACACGGCGCTCTGTACAACTCGTCCGTTCATACAGCGGCTCGTAGTTACTTCCTGGCGGCTCGAAACACCTTCACAAGTCCGCAAAGTTTCTCAAATGAGCCGCGCGTTTTTCCGAAATGTGTTGAAAACTCTTTCATTATCGCTGTGTTTCATGTAAACGTGGTGACTGTTGCACCCAACTAACCCGGTGGGGACATTCTGACTGGTCCTCACTTTGACTCAAAACTTTATCACAACAATTGATCATGTCATTTTGGAAGTAAGACGAGAGGCTATTAATGAGTCGAGCTTAGATTAAGATCAAGGTGTGAGTAACGTCTGAGCAAACTACAAGAAAATCCATTGAAATGCGTATTCCCATGTGTGTGTGTGTGTGTGTGTGTTGTCTTTGTTTATGGACACAGGCTACAACCCCCCCGGACCCACACACACACACACACACACACACACAACTTCCTGTGGATTGAGATGCCATCAGTGTGCGCTGCCGCTCTATCAGCTGGGATCTACCAGCGACGGATGTTGGCTTTGGGATTTACACACACAGTGTGACCCTTCACACACACACACACACACACACACACCCTTTCTGACTGGATGCTAGTAGTTGAGAAAGGAAAGGCGTAGTCAGTGGTTCTGCTGAGCAGATGTGTTGCTTTGTGATTCAGAACTGAAAGTGGAGGCAGGAAGAGGCTTAACCCCTATAAAGTGATCTCTCTCTCTCTCTCTCTCTCTCTCTCTCTCTCTCTCTCTCCTCCCTCCCTCTCTCTCTCCCTCTCTCCCTCCCTCCCCAGCCTGCCGGGAACCAGGCGGCCGGTCCCTCGTCTTCGTCCTCCCCTGTGTCTGAACTCAGTCACTCCACTCTGCAGTGGGTGGTGAACCGCTCTGAAATGAGCACTCATTTGGTCCGGGAGACATCCAGACATCGGTGGCTCCCACATTTGGTTAGCTGGTGGACATTTTCTTTTTTTTTTTTTTTTTTTTTTTTTTTTTTTTTCCAGGATGCGCATAACTGTTGTTTGTGTGGAATTTTAATGACTATATTTCAGGGTGAATCAGGGCCTAAGTGCAGATTCACACTGGTGATTTAAACGCTGCTATCGACCGGCCCATAAATATAAGCTGCAGCTTGGGGACAGAGGCGCCGCTGGTCACAGTGACATACGACAGCTGATTTATGCCTGAATCACACACGCTGATCCTCTGCAACTCTTTTTTTTGTTGCCAATGATAACAATTTTTTACATTTATTTCAGCACACCCAGTTGACAAAGTTTTCCCGGCATTAAAATTATCTTTGCTTTGGGACATCTCCACTGGAAACCCCGCATCATTTAAATATAATGTTCAAAAATAAAATCGAGTCCCAATCCGCTTTGTTTATTTCTATTATAGGCCAGACTGCACAGGGTTAGAAATTTAATCGGTCAAAATAAAGTTAATGTCACGGTTCTGCAAAGGCAGGAGTTTCTGAAAACGCACCCAGATGTTGGCGCCTGCCAATGGGTGGAGGATCTGAGTCCCGCACCTCAGCGTGATGGAGTCGACGCTGGAGGTGGTGTTCGAACGGGGGTGGGGGGGCTGAGCCGCTGAAACTTCCCGCTCCGATTTCCTGCGAGCGCCAGCCAGATGTGGACGCTTTTGGAGAGAGATGGCGCACTTCCCTCGCAGCGTGGACCCGTGAGCTTGACTCACGGCGCCGTCCCGCGCTTCTTCACTTCCTCTGCAGGAAAAAAAAAAACAAATTGGAAAAAGCCTAACCACTGTGAGCTCCCGTGACTCACGCTGAGGCTGCTCCGGGTTTTACAAGCTTGGCCGCATCCTGGTGAATCACGAGAAATATTTAGGATTCTGATAAATGGGCCGTAGCTCAGCAGCAGCAGCAGCAGCAGAGCAGCAGCGGGTTTGACCGACGCGATCGCTTTCTCTAAAAACACGCCACCCCCTTTGTCAGCTTGGCAACTCAACAACACGACTCCATCTTCAACTTGGATTCTTCCAGCCTCATGATGTTTGACAAGCCAATTCGATTTTCTGACCGTGCGCCTCATTAGTCGACCGCATTTGGGCAGCAGACTCGGGGTCTGCGGCGTGCCGAGTTTCTCTTGATGTGGTCTTTGCGCTCGCCGCGATGCGATGACGTAATACGGGCAGAAAGCAAGTCTGCGGAACCTTCACGCTGATGAATGCTGAGAGCACAAAAGAGTCATTAGGACCAGAGCATAGAGGGAATCAAACCAAGGCCTCCGTGATGGGAGACGTCTGTGCCAGAGCCGTTCAAATCCTGCTGTCAGTTTTTCTTAAGTATATTGAATAACAAATGAAATATTCATTCTGAAGACATCAGAGTCACGATTTCCCTGTTTGCTGCTACTGCAATAACCTGAAGGGTTGGATGGAGCTTTTGCTCAAAAGCAGTTGGGTTGATTTCGCTCATCCTCTGGGAAAGGCCTGTTGAAAATGCTAATTGGAGTCAATAGTAATGGGAAATTGCACTTATACAGCGTTTTCCAGCACCTTCACGGTACCCCAAAGCACTTTACCATCATCATCATCATCATCATCATCATCATCCTTCGTCAATGGCCTCTCATTCACTTACACACCAATGGGTAGCAGCTGCCATGCAAGGCACTGCCAGCCCCATTGGGAGCAATTTATGGTTCAGTGTCTTGCCCAGTGGCACTTCAGACACGTGGACAGTTGGAAGCGGGATTTGAACCGCCAACCCTTCCGTCATCAATTCGTGACTCACTCTCCCAGCTGAGCCACAGCTGCTGAAACGGGTGCTGTCAGTATTTCACTGACTCTTGGCAATGCCGGTAAGATGCAGGTACAGAAAACAGTTTCCTCGTCTCCCACTCAGGAAAACCTTACAGTTCTGACAGAACTTCTGCCACCGCAGATGCTGCCTTTGTTTATAAGCTCGCTGCAGCTGCCTGTGTTTACCAAGCAGCAGGACACCCCTCTCTCTCCTCAAAGAGGAAAACAATTCAGACCGGAGCTTTTAATGATGGATCAGTGAATGTAATATATAATGCTCTGCAAATCACCTGTGCAAAAAGCAGCAATCGAACTGCACTAAACACAGGCATAACGAATCTGCATCTGCCGCGTCTTTGCTTCTGCGGATGATTCGAACCAGAGATTGATGCTTAAACTGACTAACAAAGTATTGGTCACAGCGCTGACTTGACTCGGTGTGCAAACATCCTGAGGTTGCAGGTTCGACGGGACCAGAAGTTTCATCGTCTGTCAGATTCACATATGAGTCATTGACACGTTCACCTCGTTCAGGTGGAAAAGTGTTTTGTCGCCAAAGTCGCAGTGCGTCCTGCAGACGGACGTTGCGTAACATCGGCAGCAGCCTAGTTTATTTACAGATGAGGAAGGTGGAGTCACTCCTGACGCTGATATTCCCCTCTGTTGTTTGGATGTGGAAGAACGACAAACGAGGTGACTCAGTTGGCAGCAGCAGGGAAGTCCAGCGTTTTTCTAGAAAAGCAGACGTTGTTTTTTTGTTTTTTTTTCTTGTTTGTTTTAAAAAAAAGTTCAATCTGATCACAAGCTTCTTCATTTGGGGCCTATAAATAATTAGGGGTCCGTGTGCACAAAAGGGTTGTCTGATTTGCGGTCAGACTGCTGACACGTGTGTTTTCGAGAGTGTGGAAGTTCAGTTGCACATCAGGGTTTTTCCCAAACGAGTCTCTCAACAGAAAATCAGACTCTGTAAGATTAATTATAAAATACGCAGGCTGGAGAGAACAATGCTCAGTGTTCAGCAGGGAGATGATGGAAAACAATTAATGGAGCAGATTCAAACCCCCCCTCCCAAAACATCTTTTCGAAATGAAAATGACCAGTTTCATTTTCCCTCGGTTTCTTGCACAACTATTGTGATGTCTATGTGTCCAACAAAGGCTGGTCTCTTTTTACCATTACTTCTGTTTAACTGGGAAAACAAACTGATGAACCCGATCCATGAGAAGGTAAACAGCCAATGGCAGCGGCTCCTGACGCCCCTCCTGGCTGCTAAAGTGCTTTCAGCTTGGGTCCAAGCCGGCCTGAAATGCAAAAAAGCACACATGAGACGGGGAAAACAAAAACAAAAATTCCTCTGTCCGACAACTTAACAGAAGCCTTGCTGTGCATATTCACTCCAACAGAGAGTTAGTTAGCGTGACAGCCACAACAGCTGCACGCTGGCTCGCTAGCAGGTCTGGACACAGCTGTCTCTGCTAGCAGGAGTTCCGGACTCACAGCATCAAGTTAGCAGATCAGTGTTGGGCTCCAGTTGTTCACAGGCGTGTGCGATACTAAATGATGGCTGTGTGGCATTAAGCGACAAACCACAACACACTTTATTGGTTTGAGGAATAAATAAAATTCTGCCCAAATCAAGGCCAGGAAATCAATAATGGCCCAAATCCTGGAACAATGATATTTATCATTTGAATTGAGCTAAAATTCCCACCAAAAATCTTTCAAATGATAATTACTCAGTTATTTTACTGTCAGCAGAGTTGGTTGATAACTGCATGACTTTTCCTATTAGTGCAAATGTGTTCATGCGACTTTTTTTCCTTCAGATGCTCTGATTGGCTATGTCATACTTTAAACCTCCGGAAAAGACTCTTCATCTTGAAACCTTAGCATACTGAAACAAACTACAGAAACAAAGAACCTTTTTTTAATAGATTATTTTTTTTTTTAAATGCAAGTTACATTGTGTCACCAGACAAACAGATCGTAACCCTTCAAACTCTGCTTCTTACTGAAGCAATGCTGGTTGAGCATTGTCTCTGCACTACAGAGACATTATAATGCCAGTCAAGTGGTTCATTCATTCATTCACTCATTCATTCATTCATTCATTCATTCATTCATTCACTCATTCACTCATTCACTCATTCATTCATTCACTCATTCATTCATTCATTCATTCACTCATTCATTCATGCCTTTTTCCCTATTGAGTTTTTGAATTGCCACAGATGAGTAAGTTTTATAACTGACAAATTCATTCAATCACTTCATACAAAAAGTGATCCTGCTTTAACTGCTCATCTTCAACAGCCACTGTTTGTGTTTGCACCTCAGTCCACTACGACGCATCAGTGGTGCGTCGTGTGTGTGTGTGTGTGTGTGTGTGTGTGTGTGTGTGTGTAAGAGTCTCCCTGTCAGCCAGCATCTGCTGATGCTTGTTGCATCGGCCCCTCCCCCCCCCCTCACCCCCCCACCAAACTCAAAACGTGAGTCTGTGTGTGTGCATTGTGCACGTGTGCACCAGAGAAGGAAGTTTGAACTATAGACGCAGACCTCCCCTTCCAGTCCCTCCAGCTGAGAAGTCTCTCTCTCTCTCTCTCTCTGTCTCTCTCCCTCTCTCTCTCTCTCTCTCTCTCTCTCTCTCTCTCTCTCTCTCTCTCTCTCTCTCTCTCTCTCTCTCTCTCTCTCTCTCTGTCTCTCTCTCTCTCTCTCTCTGTCTCTCTCTCTCTCTCTCTCTCTCTCTCTCTCTCTCTCTCTCTCTCTCTCTCTCTCTCTCTCTCTCTCTCTCTCTCTCTCTCTCTCTCTCTCTCTCTGTCTCTCTCTCTCTCTCTCTCTCTCTCTCTCTCTCTCTCTCTCTCTCTCTCTCTCTCTCTCTCTCTCTCTCTCTCTCTCTCTCTCTCTCTCTCTCTCTCTCTCTCTCTCTCTCTCTCTCTCTCTCTCTCTCTCTCTCTCTCTCTCTCTCTCTCTCTCTCTCTCTCTCCCTCTCCCTCTCCGTCTTCACACGTGACGAGTGGATGCCACGTCAGCTGTGTTGGCCTGGACTATGTGTGTGTGTGTGTGTGTGTGTGTGTGTGTGTGTGGGTGCGTGCGTGTCTGTGTGTGTTCCTTCAAAGAGCTCTGTATAAGGCTCTCTCCAGCAGCAGCAGCAGCAGCAGGGAGCAGTCCAGGCTATATTTCATCATCTGGTTTTTTGACTCCGATGTGAGTTTAATATTTGTGCGCGGTGAGGCCGAAACTCTCGAGCGGATCAAGGAGTCCCTTCAGCTGCAGCGCTGCAGTTTACTGGCCGGGTGGCTTCCTGCTGTAAATACCTGGGAATCATATTAAAGCTACATGTTCACTGTAAACTGAAAGGCAAACACTCACTTGGCTGAATCCAGGACTGTCCAAGTCTACTTAATTAAAGAGCTATATATACATACACATGTATTTATTCACATAACATTATCACTTTAGGCCAGAGTGTGTAATAAAAACACCACTAATTCACTTGAACATTACACTAATACTTGACTATGGAGCACCAGTGCTTCGTTGTGCAGCATCTTGGGGGAGTTTAGCTAAAATTTGAAGGTATTAGCATTAGCGCTGAATTCTGCTACTTATTCACAAATGTAAAAACTTTTATGCAAACTGCATGTATTTATTGTATTGTCTGTAGTGATTGGAGCACTCTGCACTCTGGTGATGTAACATTTACCAACTCGACTCTGCTTGCTCGGAAACCTGACTACGAAGGTACTAAAGTAGTACCTAGTACAAGGCACTACCACCAAATGGAAAAGCTCAAAAACTAGGTAGCGTCGCCCCGACTAGACCAGGCCCAGTGAGGAAAACCCATACGTGTCATCACTGACCTCAGAGGCTCTTGCCTTACTGGAGACATTGTTGAAAAACCTACGGCTTCACTTAGCAATAAAACCAACAAAAGAGCCATAGTGAGGTCAACATGGTGTTCAGCAATTCCATTCCGTCTAAGCTGAAAGTAAGCAGAAGTTTGCCAACTAATGCTAGCACCAATGAGCTCCCTAGCAGAAGTTTCTAAATGAAACTAGAAAACAACTAACAGCAGTCAAAATCCCAGGAGTCTGGACCCCAAACTAGCTACATTACCGCATACCAAACATCCAGGTATGTGCAATAATTTGCTCAATGTGTGTGACAGAGATGGACATCAAAGCTGATTTTTCTGTATTGGTTATCAAAAATTATTACTCGACGACAAAGGTTCAGAATAGCGAGGCATCGGTGAGTGGGACACCTACTGACCGGGAGGTGTCAATGTCGTCTATATTTGAAGGGAATTCACATGTTCTACTAACTGTGTACAACTAAATTCCGAGTAAGACATGGACTCTGCCTGAGGTCGTAATTTAAATACACTTTCTAAGAGATCTTCGAAAACACTCATCTACCAATCTGTATTATATTACATGCTGTCAAAGGGCAGTTGTACATACTTGGAACTAGAGTCCCAGTCCGGTGTCAAGGTCCTGAACTGGAGTTCTTTATGTGCTATAAATTGCATTCGAACACTTGAGATGTGGAGCCTAAAGAGCAGAGTCAGGTGTTGACGCCTGTGACGCACGCTGACAAATCTCTTTTTTTATTCTTTTCATTTTGAAATGTATTATTTCGGTCGCGAGAGTGTCGAGCTCCCGCGAGCACATTCCCTCCTGAAATAGAGCGAGTTTTGGATTTCACCGAGCTGACCCGCTCGGCTGCGTTACACAGATCGTATCCTCAGTGATGACATAGTAGCACATTTATTCTCGGAGAGGACGGCGAGGCACACCGCAGCAGCATGTGTGTGGGCGGGGCCAGATGCTGCTGGACGGCTGTCCAATTGGCACTGGCCCGCGCTCAGCTTAAACACATGGTCGGGACTACAGGAGTTCACTGTGCATCGCCGGGACAGAAGCACGTAATGTTCCAGTTTGACTTGAATTCAACGTTCAACAGTTGCTCACAGGCATTTGACCTATCTGAGGAGGAGTGAGCGGCTTTTCACCTACAAACCATCATTTTAAAGCCATCAGGGCCATGGGGTCTCAACGGCTTAGCGAGCTGAAACTCAGTTAGCCGGTCTGCGACAGCAAAATACAAAACCACTGTAAAGGCAGCGTAGCCGATATTGATATTGCAAGAACCGAGCGTCCGCTACAGTTTTGACACCTGATTTCAATGTAGCTACTTGTCTTGCATTGCGGCAAGGCAAGCAATTAATACAGCTGAGGCAACATTTATCACACATAATTTGATGCAGTAGATCAGGGGACATTAGTTCACTAGCAAAAAGTACAGCTGCATTTTCGCGAACCCGTTCAGGATAAATACTCTTCACGTGGAATACACTTTTATTTTCTAGCTTAGTGACTGACACCAAAAAAAAAAAAAAAAAAAAAAACAGCCGCCAACCAGCTGTCCGGACAGAGCGTCGCAGCCTCAGATCCAGAGAGGATCACCCAGTGAACCTGAAGGAGCGCACAGCGAAGATGTGTCGGCTGTTGTGGGGTCGTCAGGTTCTTGGGTACAAGCCCGGTCATGGAGAGAGAGGGAACAGCAGGGGAATGTGTGTGTGTGTGTGTGTGGTGTGTGTGTGTGTGTGTGTGTGTGTGTATGCGCGCGTGCACAGGAGCAATAGGCTGCCAAATATGGCGAAGGGGGGAGGATATAAGGATCCAAACATATCCAAATGTGTGTGTGTGTGCGGCGTAAAAATTGCTTTTGTACATAACTGGTATCATCTGATGTAAATAAATAAATAAATAAATAAATAAATAAATAAATAGAACAATTCCAAAATAAAAAAAAAATCAAAAACACATCAGAGCTCAGCGTGTTCAGCCTAAATCGGATTAATCTCATCCGCTGTTCGGAACACTTGATGACCTCCGATGTGAGGCGAGGACAGAGGAAAAGAAGACGCGCCTGGAATGACATGACAGACGTCTCTGTCTCCAGCGCCAGCAGCCACACGTGCTAGTGATGTTCTGAAAGCTCCCGGAATTCACGATTTCCCGACGATTTCACGAGGTTCACGTGTGCGTCGAAAACCCGCTGCACTCGTCGCGGTTCCCTTTTCTAAAGGTTACCTGCGCTTCAGGCGGCTGTTGAGGTCAGGTGGACGACCGAGGCGACAAACAGCGGGAGACCTGTCGTCACCCTGTGTGACCCACTTGTCTGTCTGACTTCAGCCCTCCCTTAAAGCAGCACCATGCATGTTTCCTACCTTATTAAGATGCTTCCAAAAATACTTTTTTTTTTTTTTTTTTTTTTAACGATGCGCTGACTTATCATGGGAAGAACGGCATCCCCTGCCACTGACACAACACCCCTGGCTGGATGGAGGGCTATGAGGCAACAAGCCTGTCCACACTGGGACAGGTGCGGTATTCCGAGAGGGTGCTGGGCAGGCAACCCCAGTTGTATTTCACTGGTACAGCCAAATCAATATCGCTCAATGAATTGTGAAAAACACGTTTTCTGAGGCTACAAATTATTTTTGTTTTTTTTTGGGGAATCCACAGTGATCCACTAACTGCAAAGACCCTTTATATGAAATACTGTTATACACTATGTACTTGATCAGACTACATCTGTATCTGATTCGACCTTGAACAAGCACATCTCTGGGTCCAAACCAGACGGTGCTGTGCTTTACTTCACGAGGACATCCTGTCACTTCCAATGCAGTCTGGAACACAGCTCCCCAGGAGGGTCCGCTGTAGCTTCTCAGACTGCAGCAGCGTCACCACGGTTTGGTCGATTGTGATGATGATGATGATGAGAACGGCAATAGCAAAGCCACACACAAAAAAAAGTACCATTGTTCATATGATAGTCATGGACACACAATTTAATATACATATTTAGCATGTCAGGTAGCATGAGCCCACCCGTTGTTCAGTGTTTGCATTGTGCGACGTGAAGCCGCACACTGCTGCAGATCATCACAGCCCACATTTTGCACAGCTTCTGTATTTGTGTGTCCGCGTGTGCTTGACACTTTTGCTAAGTGGAAGGAAGTCCAGTGGTGGTTCTGCTTTCGTTGTTGGTCATCTTGTGGAGAACAAAACAAACAAAACAAGGAACAAAAAGTGGTTTGCTTCCGTCCAGTTTCTATTCAAAACCTTGACAGAGGTGTCTGATTTTTTTTTTTTTGGAAATTTAATTTACGATCCCGACCTGAGGCTCACATATTCATTTTTTTTTAGTGCGATTTCTGCATGAAGGATTGCTAGGGGGCGGTAGTGGCTCACCGGTAGGCGTGAAATTGTTTCCCCAACACTGAAAACCATCTACAGTGTTCTACTAGCGGACATAGCATATGCTAATGCCAAGTTTATTTTTAAATAAATGGCACGGCTTTCTGAAGAAGTGATGTCCCTTTGCAGAGGCCAATTCAAATCAAATTCCTCAACAAGTTGTGGTACGAGATACATTTCATTCAAGTCGGCCAGTAAATTAAAGCTGTACAGTCCTTAATTGAGTTTCAACAGGCTCAGTGCATGCGCGATGCAACCAACTGTGTGAAATTATGAGAGCGAGAAAATGAAAAGAATCATCTTCTCAAACTGTGGAAACTGGATGAAAGTGCAGAATTCTGCTTGCCTGCCTTCCCTTTTCTTTCCTCCCGCATGCAGTCCCAAAAATAAAGTCCTCTGGTAACACCACTCCACCACACTAACCTTGATATCCCACCCTGTTTCCACTCCTCCAACTCCTCCCGGCTCGTTCCTGAAGTTCCTAGAATCTTGCACAGTTCCAATTTCAGGGAACGCCGGGAATGTGGAGGAGCTGCCAGCGGCTCCAGAAACTGCGGCTGGACTCAGATGACGCCCTGTTCTCCTCCGTCTCTCCACATGTAGTTCACATGTGAGATCCTCCCGCTCTGTGTGTCCATCTGCCTCGTCTGATTGGCTCTCTGGTGCACATCTGTTCAGCCTGCTGACAGGATGGAAACAGAAACGTGTGTGTCCACAGCATCCCGGTCTACATGCGATGATATACGCGTCTGTAGGAGGAAAAGTTCGTAAATCAGAGGATCAAAAAGCTTTAGAGGCTTTTTCTCAGGTCGCTGAACTTCTTTTGTGTTATAAAAAAGAAAGAAAGACTAAGACCAAGGGCTTAGAGGTGGTTAACAATCAGCCGTGAGCAGGAAGTAGATATTTTAAGGGAGGAAAAAATAAGCTATAATCCCATAATGTCACTGTAACAATGCAGCTGACGTCGGTCTCTCTGTTTGTCCCAATAGTTGCAAGTTCGGTCCTTTGAATTTACCGTGCGCAGCAGTAGTTCATAAATAGCATTAGCGAAGGGAAGGTAAAACTCGGTCGGTCTGTCTGGCCAGCTGCACTGAAAGTGCTCAAAGTAGCAAACAGAACATTGACTCCAACAGTGACCTGAAATACCTCATTTCGTTCACATGCAGCCATTACATGTTTTACACAGCATAGTTCACGGCGTCGTAAAAAGCCACTGCGTATTTGTACAACTAAAATAACAATGTCGCCTGCGGAGTCGGGAGGCGTTAGCAACCGCTACATTAGCAAAAGAAACACAAAGCTGACAGACCTAATGATGTGTCCGATCCGCGTAGCTAAAGAGGAGCATTTAATACCAGCCACATGTTGATGAAAAAAAGCAGGATGTGTGAGACAATCAGAGCATTTCTTCTCTTTTAATGCTTTTAGTCGTCATTGTCACGAGGAGCACAAGCGGAAGTCGCATAATTCATATTTCTAAAAAAAAAAACCCAACATTTTTTATTACTTAACTCCAAGATATCAGCATGACAATCAAGGGGCCTCTTGCACGCAACTGATTGAGAGTTCACAAGTGCGAAATCGCCGACGTTCATTCTGTCACCATTGCAGAGCGGAGAGTCAGCTTTGCCGCCAAATCTAGCAAGACAATGAAATGCATCCCGGAACAAAATGTTCCCAAACGGAGCTGTGCTATGAGCTGTGAAATTAAAACCTAGTGGAGCTCCTGCCCAAGGTAATGCAATAACCAACCGGAAGAAACATCATGTGATGCGACACTTGAGGACAGAGAGAGAGAGAGAGAGAGAGAGAGAGAGAGAGAGAGAAAATGTTTCCATGGGGCTGAACGGGTGTTCAATCGCACAAAGGAGCATCTGTGTTCGCGGGCCCGCAGGGGATTAACTGCTGCTCCGTACCACAGAGTGTTTTGTTTGTGTCAGTGTACAATATTGGCTGAGTGTCAATAGACGCAGTGTAACTAGATAATCATACCATAAGTGGGGCAGGCCGGTGCCTCAGCAGGTGGAGTGGAACCGCCCGCAGCCGGCCGCAGATCATGCTCCCTGCTGGCGCTCGTGTTTGCCGCTTTGTTCACGCAGAATCAAGCGTGAAATGTCGAGAAAATTATTTTTAGAAGAGAAGCGCTCTAATTGTACCAAAAAAAACGCAAAAACTGTAGGAAGATTTGTCGAGAGCCGCAGTGAATCTTTGATCTAATTTCAAAGGAGGAGGCTACGCAAACAATCTCATCTTTTAAATCTATTAAATACAAAGGAAGAATAGCCAAATATCTCTGCCAGTCTTGGTAGTGGTTTCTCGTGCCTTGCCAAGTACTTGCTCATCTCTGGTGGCTATTAAAGTGTTGGACTCAGATGACAGGATGCAGTCACAGTCCTTCGAGGCGAGTCCTGCCACTTGTTGGCCATTTTGGCAACGCCAATGAAAGGCTCGAGGAGAGCAGAGAGCAGACCAGACGAATGAATGGCGGGCACAATCCTACCAGAGAGCTGATGTGACAATGGTGCAAAATAAACATATCGATTAGATAGATTGATTCATTATTTAACAGACTGAAGGTGCAGAATGAAAGATTATATACATGATCACCAGTGAAATAAGACAAGAAACAATAAACCATACCGCAATATTACATTACGTTTATTTTGCTTATTCCAGTAAGGATGCACGCAGATTTGGATCAAACTCATGTATTTGGATCAAACTAGCTCATGTATCATCTGCTGACTGTGCTCAATCGCCGGTTGAAACAACACGATTGGCCGATAATGCTGTTTGCAGAACTATACAACACATAACATCTTGATTGAGAGCTGTGGATATACAACAAAAGTCCAGCCGCCTTTGACAGCTACTGTGATTACGTCGCTTTAAGCAGTGGAACAGCAATGCTACGTTCCAAAAATATTTCGGATTCACCTCTTTAACAAACATTTGGTTGATCACTGGTAAACAAAGTGGTTTTCAGCGACATGCCCCAGTCCCCACTCCACCAAACCTGGAGATGTTCCAGGATGGAAACGCCGCTGTATGCATGACACATCATGCTAACCTCAGTGAATTGGCTGTTTGGAGCCTCACACCTCAAGTTTTGTGTGGTCATCTCAGCTTTCAACCACCTTTAGTGCATCATCTGCATACGGTGAAGGTCAAACAAACCAATTGAGAGAGGAGAAGGGCTGCACTTGACACCTCTCTGTTCAGATGAGGAATGTTGGTTTTTTTTTTTCATTTGTGCTGCAATTTCAAAGACTTGCAACATGCTGGGGCCAGAACGTCCTCTACTTTCTAATTTTGTACAAAAAAGAGGAAGAGAGAACGAGGCAGTTACAAGGATGCAGACTTCTTCCTTTTCCCTGTCCTGTTGCAGAATCATGAATGAGATTTCCCGACAGCTCGGTTAAGAAATACCTTGCATGTGTGCTAGAAAGTTGCATGAGAAAATGCAACTTTCTCACCATTCATGCTTTTCAACCACTTATTGAACAAAGGGGGGGATTTGGCCTTCCTGCTGGTTCATGGCATTCGATTTACAAAGGCTTTGACTTAAAAAAAAAAAATTGGTTTATTTCATACAGATTTCTTTAAGTATTTGCTCTGGAATAAATGTAGCCATTACACTATAAGGATATGGACCAAATTACTGCGTGGAATGTAGTTGCTCTTCAGGAAATGGAATTCAGAGTCCTGAATTTAAGTGGTTCTTAGTTTTACATCTTTTTTTTTTTTTTTTTTTTTTTTTAAATGCTGGTACAAAGCATTTCATTCAAGTGTCCCCGCAGCATGTATTGGGATCCACAGACGTCATGATTAATAGAGCTGTACATAAGCTATGCTTTATTTGCCCCTCGTCTAATCCATTTAACTGTTCTAAACCATGAAAGAGGCCAAATTAGAACCGTAACCATAAAAAATCCAATTGGATGTCTTTCATAAATTGACATTTAATGTTGTGTAATTTTTCTCAAGACTCAAAAAGAACCCATAATGTGTTTTCTACTTGTTTGAATCGTCTAAGTGCCGGTCTTGAATTCAGCTAATTTGTGGGTAATTACATAACAGGTCCTCGGGCCCTTTGACACCAGTTGGTGTGAGAGTGCTGTTCAAATGAGATCGTCAGGGTAGAGGAGCAGCACGCCCCCTTCGAGCTGTCTCCGAATGCCTGGTACTCATCTGATGACCCGTCGCCACCAGAGGTGACCAAGGTCCCTGTTCACACCATCCCAGTAAATACCGGAGTTTTGTTCGAGATTTTTATACAACTCCTTTTATTCTAGTAAGAAGTACTGCTGCAATTTGCCTTGTTATCACAGAACAGATTTGGAAAATTCTCTTAAACTGTCTAGAACACCACTCATACTTGGACTGCCGCCACACCGCCGAGCCTATGCCACGGTTTTCCTACTAACAAAATAACTTCTAACCAGGTCACCTATAGCAACTCCATTGTTTTGGTTAAATTTGAAACCTCTTCAGTAGACTGCCTTTAAGTGTAGTGCTGAATTTATATCGTTAAACTGCAAAATTCAAACCTGTTCATACTTTGTTGATGATTCATGACTTAATGTTTCTATTTCCAGGTGGTTCTGACAGCATCCTCGAAGCCCCAAGAACAATTCAACCTACATTAACACTGCAGGGAATAACAACAACCTACACACGTCTATGAATTCCTTTTATAAAAACAAATAATAATTGACAGCTCAGATATTTCAATCTATCTTGATCTCACTGACAGACATTAAAAGATTGAAAGTGAGTCAACTGTGCCCCCAGTGGAGGGTCTCTTTGGCTGGGATACTAATCTCAAAAGGCTCTGAAGAAGTAAACGGCCCCATGTGCCTCACCAAGACCAGTGAACTTTTACTTACCATTCAGAAATGCAAGGCGACATTTAATGTCACTGCTTGTTATTATTATTTTCTTTTAATCCTCAATCAATTATGGATGTATGTAAACCTCCAGAGGCCTGGAGACAGAAACAACTCCTTAATGTTGAGGTTCTGTCATCCCTCAGCAGCAGCAGGCTGCGGACACTGAAGTCTTGTCCTCAAGTGTCCTTTTCACTCAGTGCCGACTACTGACTGAGGCTCAGTGGAGTGCCGGCGATCCAGCCATGGCCCTTTAAGGACCCACCGCGGAGGCGGCCTGCGCCAGCGCTGGGCTCCGACCGTTTTACTCTGTGATGTTCCCAGTCAAGATGCCCCGCTGGTTCCTCTTCAGGAGATGAAAGAGAGTTGGCACGCGGTGGATGTAACTCTGTCTCGGATTAGTCCCTAATCTGATTACTGTCAGATTATGAGCGATTGACACTTGACTGCGTGTTGCCTGGTGATGTCAAAACTGCCACAAATGCATCAAAGCGTCGGGGCCCGGAATGTGAGGAGACACTCTGTTCGTGGCTGATGGCCTTTTGGCACCCAGACCTGTCACACTGTACGGCAGCTGCCGCCTTGGTTGCCACGGTTACAGACAAAGCCGAGACGACGGCCTCAAGGCTTCTGGTGAAATGTGACTGTTGGACATGGTCATGGAGTATCTGTGTGTGTGTGTGTGTGTGTGTGTGTGTGTGTGTGTTTCCAGGTGTTTGTATACTTGTTCTTGTTTAACCAACAAATTGAGCACATCCCTTAAAAACAAGGACATTTTAGTTGCTACTCACTTCTTCTTCTTGCCACAACTTCAACATCGCATTTTTGGGTGGAGACTTGTATTTAGACGTAAACCTCGCGCATTAAGTTGGGTTAAGATGTAGAGCAAGGCGTGTTGTGGTAGGGTCAGGGTACCAGGAGGAGGAGGAAAGTTGATAAAGTCCTCACACACAAGGATGAAGAAACAAGTGTGTGTGTGCGTGTGTGTGTGTGTGTGTGTGTGTGCATGCTGGGGTGTTTCACAAGAAAACACAACGTTCTCTGCTTCAACAGAAGTCAGGGGCTTCAGGGGTTTGTAACGGTGATACCGGTCAAGTGTGTGCATGTGTGTAAAAACTGTGCGTTGTGATTACAAGCTGGAGGAAGTGGGTGTGCATGCCTGTGTGCGTGTGTGTGCGTGTGTGAAGTCAAGGGATAGTCTGTAATCAGATGCTTCTTTACTACCGGCTTCCTTATCAATGTGTGTGTGCGTGTGTGTGTGTGTGTGTGAGTGCACGAGCGTGCGTGCGTGTGTGTGTGTGTGGTAGTATGTTGTTGCTGATAGCACTCTGGGGATGAACAGTCTTCTGTTTTCTATTGATTGTCACTCAGGATTCGCTTATCTGTCCTGACACAGCATGCGGCTGATTATACACCCACTAACACACGTACGCGCGCGTGCACACACACACACACACACAAAATCAACTGATTTCCTCTGTGTTGACACAAAACGGCAAAACCTAAAGACATTTTCAACTTCCTGCAGCACAGAGTTTAAAAATTAGTCACGAAGCCACAATTAATCGCCATCAGGATTTTTTTTTAAGCTGATGCTGTCCTTCATTTTTAAATATATAGAGGAGAAAGGATGACGTTTGGAGTTGTATTCCAAGCATTTTACCAGTCTAAGTACATCTTTTAAATGGGTATTTTTTATATTATGATATTAAAGTGTGTGTGTGTGTGTGTGTGTGTTTAGTGCAGTGGAATGCACTTCCTGGTGAAATATGCAGGAAGTATGTACAGAATGTTTTTTCTCATTTTTCCTCCTCCAACATTTCAGCATGTCTGTAAAGGGATGGTTCACACAACACTGAAGTTCCATAAATTAAACCATTTACCAGTGGAACAGCCTCTAGCGACACAGGAAAAATAATTCCATTTATTGCCAATACACTGGAATCACTGTGGTCGCCGAGTACACTCTGAAGCAAAAACAATAACAAAGAGAAAACCATGACGTGTACACTGCGCTCCGAGGTGCGGTACAATGTAAACTCGCTTGCTATGCTCGTAGGAGCTCACATAAACACAGCTCGTGTTGTGGGAGGCTTCAGCCGCTGCTCTGAGCAAGAACATGCTAACCCGGTCAAATGTGTCTGTTGTCTGCAAGGAGCTTCAACAAACATTGGGAATGGATTAAATTTCACTATTGGATGCACTGTCCCTTTAAACGTCAAATGATTTCAGGTTTGCTTGTAACGCAGAGTGAAGTCTAAGGTGGATAAAGTGCCAGAATAGAAGAAGAGAACTTCTTGAATGTGGTTAAACGAGCTTATAGTGCAGGGGTCGGGAACCTTTTTGGCCCAGAGATCCAAAAAAAATCAAATATTTTAAAAAATTATTTTCGTGCGAGCCATACAACATTTATTATTTTTAATTAGTAACTCTTAATACCACTAAATAGTCAGATGGCTCTTCTGCTTTAATTGAGTCCTTCTTATCAATTGATTATCAATAGGTTCCCGACCCCTGTTATAGTGGCACGGCCGTCTCAGAGGTTTCCTGGTGAGCACGAAGCGCTGACTAATGTGACATTTTCAAGCCTCTGTTGCTAAGCTAATAGCTAGCTTGATTGCCCATGTAGCAAATATTGGAAACAGAAAAAGCTGACGCAGCGCTGGCGAGCCAGGAACTCAGGGAAGGGAAAAGAAAACAGCCGCTGCTTTCGAGGTTTTGTCAGGCATTTCAAAAGGAGCAAAAGTAACCCCAGGCTGCGCTGTCATTAAGATGTGTAGGTATTTATATACATACACTGTACGTACATAAATGTTAGTGCTTTCTTATTTGACAAGTGATTTATGGTGTGAGATCAGACAATCCGGCCTCTGGGATTTTTATAGAAGGAGGTTTTTGTAAATGTTCACTTTACAGAGGACACGCTCGTCTGCAAGTCAACCACCGTTTGACTCAGTTTGATTCATATTCGGAACAAAAGCTGAAAAAATGGTTGGGGGGAGGTGGGAGTACAACACACACACACACACACACACACATGCGTAGCCTTGGAGAAAGTGCAGCAGGATGTACTTTTACATGTTCCTGGCAAAGCTGTGGTTACTTCCTTTGAAGACTACCAGCAGGCATGCACGGCAAACCACACACACACACACACACACACACACACACACACACACACACACACACACACACACCACATAAAGGCTGTTCCCAGAAGGAATGCTCCATGCCTGCCTGCGCCGTCTCTTCCTCCTTCTCTCGGCAGCTGACTGAGGTCAGACGGACGCTCGCCCGCCTCCAATAAAGCCACACAGCAGAAAAACTCCACCCAAAACCACTTAAACCCTTCAGAACTCAGCTGCTGGTGGTCCTCCAGCTCCGGCTTTGGTATTTTTTGCAGCATTGTTCTTTTTTTAAGGTCGCTCTACCAAATCTGGACACATCCAGAACTTTCCTTCGTGCTGTGTGCCTTGTTTCCCAGATATTTGCGTTAAAGGTGTGACAGTATTTATGTCAAGTGAATTGTTTTTTTCATCTTTGTCTTCGATACACGAATCTGCCGACAATGCATGGTTCTCTCTCAAGATCCAAAAATAATAATAGAGTGAAAACAAATCTGAATAAAAGAAAAATGTTTGGAAATTTGGAAGAAGACTGGATCACCTGTAAGCAACATCTACACAGCAGTCACTGTTCTTTCTCCTTCTAGTATGCTGATCGAATCGGTGAATTCTTTTTTTTTTTTAAATTGTCTTTTTATTTTGTTTTTATTTTCCTTCTTTGGCCCGGGCTGGGAGTGGACCTCCAGGTGGAGTTTGTCAGCATCAAGGCAACTTAAAGTCAGTCACTACGTTTACATGGCACTCAAGAGAACTGAGTCAGACTATGACTGATGACTGTCAGTTCTGGGAACACTAGTCACCAGATTGTACCTTGATTCCTCCAGTTGGTTTTTGCTTAGACTTGCCCTGGTTTGCTCCAGGGTTCTGCTGCCATTCCTGATTCCAGCCACCAGCCTGCAATTCTCACCAGTCATCAAGGCCATCAAGGCTGTTCTTTTTTTTTTTTTTTTTAAAGCTTCCTCCATTCAGCCAACAACCAGTCGTCAAGTCTCCACAAGACCATACCCACTGGTGTGGACTCCAGACCTGTTCCCAAACTCCCATCACCTGATCCTTCTCTAGATTTCTCTGTCCATTGTCTTTGCCTTTGACTGTTTGACTGGCTCAGAGGGGCTAAGTTGGGGCAACTGGACTGGTTTGCTGTGTTGAAGAAAGGCTTCTTGGGTTCTTTTTTTAGAACCCAAGAAGCCTTTGGGATGACAGAAGAAACATCTTCAAGATAGCGAAACAATCCAGTTGCCACAAATGAACACCTCTGTGAGAACCTTCACTTTTACTGGCTCCTAAATACAACTGACATATAACAACTTACTGCAATTCAGACTGAAGTTTTAGATGTTGTCACACAAATCCAGGCTCAAAGTCGAACTGAATCAACTGCTTTTCAGGGCCGTTGAAATCGTCCTTCCATCCTCCTCCGTGGGTGGACCATGGAAATAGTCCCAGTCATTCTACAGAGACCCACCCTGCAGTACCTGAGTGTACACAACTCCGTCTCTCTACTGTTTTGACTGAAGTTGTGCTTCTAACCCACCGCACACATCAAATAACCCCCCTCCACCCCACCCCCAGCGTGATTTCACCTTAGTTTGGTTCTTCGTATCTCCACTTGTTTCAGCCTGTCACAATAGACTTGTTTTGTTTTGTTTTCCGAGGCACAGCTTGTGTGGTCCGACACGGTCGCCGAGAGCGTTGTGACGTAACAGCGGTAGCAGACGGCGTCTTCTCGGTCAGTTAAACCGAGGACAACTGGGAGAGAGAAAAAACGCCTGCGCAACGCACGGGTGATTCCTCCCCAACCGCAGGCGCACCGGTCTGCACCGAGGCACTAATATTTGCCCGTGGTCGCCTCTGTCATTAGTCCGCTCGGTGAGATCCTGCGGTGATGCTGCGAGGGTTGTAATTTACAAGGAGGAATGACGGGGAGGATGAGGAGGAGTCTGTCTTTCCTCCGCGACCTGACTGACCTGCCGCCAGGAGGTGGATGGATCGCGCAATTACAATCAGGAGGGTAAGCATTTCACCAGGGGCGTAGAGGGATAAAGGCTGAAATCCTCACGGTTTGCCTCTCCAGTATGTCTGCAAACCTGTGGATTCTACTCAATCGACTGGCTCATGTTCAAAGGTGCAGTATTGTAAAGCACCGCCCACCCCCAACAATTCAGACCCACTTGTATCAACGGCACACCATAATTTCCCCTCCGACGCACTCCCACACGCAGCTTTATGTTTGTGTATAGTATGCAGCATCTACGCCTGCGGCTATAGACCGCTGTGGATGATGTTTATTGCTCCTCTCTGATTGGCTGCCAACTGCATTTACCCTGCTGGGATGCAGCAAGAACACAAGCCAGAGAGTGAATACATTTGAATTTAGTTCATATTTTCAATTATACTCTCATTAAGGCATCATGCCAGTTGGGGTGTGCAGCAGTGAGAGGAATATTGCTGTTTACATGTTAGTCGGTATCTTCTAAATACGCCACAGATGTAGACTGCAAGAGACTTTTGTGACAAAGTACATTTTTTAAGCTAAGTATTTTGGCAAAAAACTCCAACCGTCGGAAAATGATCTCTATTGTCCAGGTTGGTGTAGTCATCGTTTTTTTGTTTTGTTTTTTCCTATATACACTTCACTTGTCACCAAACACCAAGAACAGAAGAATATATGCTGTTAACATGCAAGTCTTAGCAAACTGCAGCAAATGCTGAAAAAGAAAGCAATGAAAACTCCGTTTCACTGTGATCAAGGTGTTGAAATTTTCCCCAACGTAGTCCGCATGCCTTAATGCAGGTATTGCTCATGTAGGGGAGGAAATATCTAGACACAAATAATAATATCTCACCAATACGCATTCCGCCATTCTGGTGTCAAGATGAGGATTTCGAAGTAAAGTACATAATAATTCATTTAATCTGACTCCATTTGAAAATAATTTACTTTACTTTTATATATCGATTGAGAGAAAGACTTGACTAATAACGAAGAATATAGACTCAATAATAATTAAGTTCTAGTGATCTGACTTTGGGCGACCTTTCGGTCATCAGGGATTATTTTCCACAGTAACAATAGATCACCAAGACCTTCGTACCTCTCGCACTGGGACTCACAACATTTCCAAAGGAAGACAGAGACAGTCCCCAAATACAATCATACCAATTCGAGGAGCAACAATAGGTGAGATGGGTGTAACGGGTGTAACACAGTGGTTACACCCGTCTGGGAAAAACCTCAATTGTTAAAGGAAAACATTCCTGGGTGTGGATTTGACTGTCTTACACTCACTCTAAATATTGTCTGTTTTAATGAGGATGAACTACTCTTTGCATGTCGGTTAGTTGGAATGTAATATCAACTGGTTAATATTGGAACATTGATGTTGATTCCTTGAATTTCTACAGTACTTATTGTTACTTTTCAAGCAAAATAAATAGTTTCACCTAGATTTGGTGGAAAAGTCACATTTAAACCTTGATAAATTGTTTTAGATCACCCATTTTCATGTTGTTTCATTTTTATCCTTTTTTGTAAAGCGCTTTAGGCCGTCTTAGTCATTTGTACAAGTTTTACAGAGGTACATCTTGATGTTGAGCCAAATGGCGATAAACCAAAAGATTTGCAGCTTAAGTGGCTTTCTGCCACCACTTCATTTTTGCACCATTTCTGTTGACTCTATTTCGAGCGCTCTGTACACTGAAGCTCACCATTGTGACAACCCCATTTCTTGTGTAAATTTAGAAGCGTCTAATTGTTTCTTTCTGTGCAGAAAAAGGGATCTAATGATGCGCGAAATGCTGCTTTTAATGAGAAAGCCTGAAACAAAGAGTCAACAAAGAAGGTAGAAACTCAGGGGCTAACGTAGTTGGTGGGGTGTTAAGATTTGCTCTCAGAGAGGGTCTGTTTCAGCTGAGCTTTCTTTGTAGTACTTTCCTCTATTACTATAACTTCATCCATAAAAAGGAAACGTTCCGAGTCAAACACAGTGTAGGCTTTAAAAAGCTTTTGATCTGTCGTACACATGTGAAACTGTCAGGATTTCACATCTGTACGGTATTTGTGACTCCAGACGTTCCATTCAGATGCTTTCCAGTCGCTGGATACTAAAAATGTTCTGAAGCGATTGAATGTTAATGCGCTGGATGTGATGAGTAGGCTGTCTGATACATTCCTGATAGTTTAACATCTCCACATATGCACTGAACTATTACCACCTTCAAATAAATAACATAATTAAACAAAGGTATTTTTCAAAGGTCTTTAGCGAGAGTCCTCGAAATGAAAGAACCATCTTTTATAACTTCCAAAACACACCTTGGTTACACTTTAAGGAAAGTTAATAGTTGCCAAAATAGGGTTTTAGGCACAGAATCATTGTGTTTAGATGTTTCACACCCATGAACCCAATGACTGGCTGCCATATGACCAATCAAACTCTGCCTGTGACCCGCCTTAAATCAAAACAAGCCTCCATTCTAATTATGCTCATATATAAAACTTGTTAAAGGAAAGTTACCTAGGGCCGGTTGCTCTTCAAAAGCAAGAGGAAGTGATAATGTGTGAGTAAAACACCAAGTTCTGCCAAAAAAAAATAAATCTGCTGTTTGTGATGTCACAATGGGCAGCAAAACCACTGCCAGGTTAGTGGCAAAACCCCTGATCCCTTCTCCATCCAGTGACGCTACCTCATTGCTGCCTTGTTTCTGTCTCCTTCCAAACAAGTGGAAGGTCCAACAAAGTAAAAGTTGTAGCAGGAGGCTGAATCTTTGCAAGTGCTCTTGCTTGGAGGATGTAAATATAGGGTTAAATATGCTGTTTTCTGGAGGGAGCTTTTGTACAGTTAATTGTGCCAGCCGGCACCACAGGAATCTGGAATAAAACAATAAAGATCTGAAAATGGGTAAAACGTGGGACCTTTAAAAGTGTCCCAGTCGTGTTTGTCAATCCGATCCGAAAGCAGTCCAACTGTGGAAAAGTGAACTCTGTGTGTGTGTGTGTGTGTGTGTGTGTGTGTTCAGCAGTCCAGTGCTGAGACTTTCTAATTAAAGCGGGCAGGCATGCCAGCCGCAGAGTCCCACTGCAGGATGACTCCTAATATGGAGGAAGTCACAGTGGTGGGTGCACACACTCACTCACACACACACGCACCACAGTGTTAATCTCCTCCCGTGTGTGCCTTCTATTAACGTTCTTATGTCAGCGGTTCAGCAGGACAGTCGACTGCCGGGGTGGCAGTGTTTTAGTCGGTCACTCAGTCAGCTAACTAACCTTTCACCTCCATCCTGTTCCAAGTGGAAATGGCCAAGAGAAGACCAAAAGCAATCCAAATGTAGCTGTAGGAGCAACATACATGTAAAATAAGAGTAAATGCTAATGACTGTTTAGTTGACAGCTTACTGAAATCTGTTTAAGATTGTAAATAACGCAGTGAGAAATAAGTGACTGCTTGCTTTCATTCTTGTAGCAGCAGACGCTGAGGTAAAGTCCTCAATGCAATTGTATCCAGCCAGAAATCGCACAAGTCTAAAGTCTATCTTTGGTTGTCTCATGAGGAGGAAACTGGATTATATATATATAAAAAAAAAAAAGCTAAACACAGGTCTTAAGCCAACCACCCTGACAGGAAAAAAGAGTTTGTTGTTTGATCACACCACACTGTTTATACACCCTAAACTCAGTAAGACATCATTTTTAGTGCATGAAAGTGACGTGATTTTATTTCAGAGGTTGGGTGAGTCAAGCCTTTTTTTTTCCCAAAGCAGAGTGATAACATTGTATCCTCACAGTGGGATTCACTTATCAAATATTCAGGCCCATCCTTTGGGAAACAGAGAATTATATGACGACTTCAACTGTTAATGTTTCAACATTTATGGAAACGTGTAGCAGTATGTTTTGCTTTTTTTAATTGCATTATTACAAAAGAGTGCGGCCGTTTTGTACTAATCTATTCTTTCATCTAACACATGGATTTGGTAAATACAGCGAGTACCGGCTGTCTGTGCACTTTAAGTACATCAACACTCGACTGTTCCAATGATGATGAAAGAACTTTTTCACTCATTCTGTGTTCTGCCAGTAACCTCGTCACGGAGACAGGCGTTGCTCTGTGCCGCCACTGATGAGACGAGATCAGCTGATGTTGTGGATGCAACAATGGATGTGTTCAGAGTCAGACTCCAGCTTGACGGTTCATAATACTCAGGATCAAGCAGTGATTCACAAACTGAACCAGGGAGCCAGCCAGCCAGCTGTAGCCAGCCATTCACAGCTGAAAGCAGGCCAGTCAGTCAGTCTGCCACTTGGCCTGTAGGTGGCACATTAACCTAGTTCTTCACTTCCACTCTGGCTCCCTCCTCCCTGCCTGATTCTTTGTCTTTGCGGTTGAACGGACTGTGTGTGTGTGTGTGTGTGCACGGTGTTCTCCCCGTCAGCTGCAGAACGACGCACATCAGTGTGCGCAGTCTTTCAGTTTATTCGCAGGATTATGGCGCAGTGCCCCCACCGGTGTTTGTGGATTTACACTTGGCACCAAATACTCTCCGTGTGACGCCCCTCCGCGAGGCTTTGCTTATGCGGCTTGCTTTGCATACAAAAGGAGCATCAAGAAACACGAAGGGCTTTATTGACATGCACGGCGACCCTCAGTTTAATTCACCTCCCCTTTGTCATGTATGTCCATGCATTTTTAGATTGCGTTGGGTGGGGTGCACCAAATTAGCACGTATGGTGAAGAATCCCTAACACAAAGGGATTGGATCCCGCACGCTGCGTGCAGTGAAACGGGGTTTGCGGGAGCCGACATTTAAACGAAGCAGCGGCGGCACCGCACGGTAGGAACTCTACGGCAGCTCCCCTTACCGGCGGCGTCCTTCTGCCGGGAAATCACGTGAAGGGAGAATGTCTCGGCCGCTGATTGGCCGACGCTACCCCTGCACGTGTACCGGCGAGAGGGCCGGCCGTTATGTAACGTGCGCAAGAGGACCGGCACTGGGGGCGGGGCCGAGGGGGTCGGTGGGTGGGGTTTGTAGGAAGGAAGGGGGGGGCGACTGGGAGTTCATTCAGTGTGAGTGTGTGGTCTTTTTACACCCCTGTGTGTGTGTGTGTGTGTGTGTGTGTGTGTGTGTGTGTGTACATACATATATATATATATATATAAATATAAATATAAATTTATGTATATGTGTGTATCATTATTCTATAGTCACATAAATCATTTAGTCGTCATCTCTATCTTACCCACACATTATTCATGAATGAATTATTCATTGCTGCTGCTGTTGTCATTAGTAACAGCAGTAATATACCGAACAAGCAAAATAAAAATACAACTGATGACAATGGCAAATTGTTTGCAGCAGTTGAGCGACTGTGCCTGTGGTGCGCCGGTTGTATTGACAGTGGGAGGAAGAGGAGAGGCTCACTGAGGATGGATGCTACACATGGATGGTGAAATCTCCTTGCAAGAGTAGGAATCTCAAGACGACGTGGCCCCTCAAAGGAATCCTCTGTGCTGTCTGTCAGCCTCTTGGTCATGAAAACATAATGAACGGTTGTGAGAGGTGAGCCTCATTTTTGGCCCAAACTCCTGCAAATGCGCAGTAAATACCAAACTGATTCTGTGTCCTCACTGAGTTCCCAAATGATGACTGAGAAAATGACTACTATGTCAGTCAGCAGGACTCACCCTGTAGTGAATGCAGGGAAACTGTGTAATTCTGCCATATTTACTTTTTTTTTTTTTTTTTTTTTTTTTTTTGCGGAACTGTGGTGCAAATAAAGCATTAAAGGGGTCTAAACGGTTAATGTTTGCCCCCGGCTGCGCTATTCACCGGCTGCGGAGAAACAGACGTCCAGTGAGACACCCGGCAACTCCTCTCAATCCACGTGTGCGGTGTCCCAACTTTTTTACCCGCCATCATTTTCCTGGAATTCTGGCCTGTGCGATATCACTCCGCCAAACCAGACGGAGAAATAGTGCCGACTTCAAAGCGGAATTAATTCCAATTCTCGCTCTTCCCGCTGGTCGCGCCCGACCCGGATCGGAGCACGAAGCGACGGCGAGCGCGAAAGCCAGCAATTTATTTTCGCCCAACACATTTTTGCGTCGCTAGTCGTTTTGGCGGGAGATCCCTGCGTGGCGGAAGGAAGTGGGAAGTTCGGCGATAAAATCCCAGTGACCCCGTCGGCCACACCTACTCTGTCTGCGCGTAGCGGAGGGGGAAGAAAGGCCGGGGTCCAGACTGGAGGTACACCATGCAGCGCTGCTACAACTCCCTTTTCCCGAGCAGAACAGCGAACGTGGGCAGAAGATAGCACACTCTGCGTAAACCTTTGTAGTTGGACTCTACTGGATTCTCGAACGTTTTTCCCCCACCCACCGCCGCCGCCGCCGCCGCTACTACTCTTCATTTCAAGCATCTTTTCATTCAGAAGGCGGTTTTACGGTAAGCAGCGTCACGCGGCGGAAAATGGTACATACGGACGTAAATTGTACGTAGAGTGCACACATGTGTCGATGCTGTTGTCTTGTGTGCGTTTGCCGTGGTTTCTGCCGGTTCGCCCACTGCCTGCGAGTGCAGGGGCGGAATGCCGGTTTCACGTGGTTCACGTTTCACGTTGCTCCGCGGGCTTTAAATGTCCCCGAAGCCGGCTCACCCTTTACAAAGGCACTTCCCCTCCCTCCAATACCACCTTCCCGTGGTGCGTTTGGGTGTCTTTTTACATACATGTTAACTTTGCACTGACTCGATAAGTGGCGTGTTTAATTTATTTTTTATTTTAATATTTTTATTATTATTTTTATTGCATACTGATTTGTCTGCATTTAACGTTTATACCCGACCATGTGGCGTTCACTGGTAGGTTCTGGTCGGAGGACTTTTGAGTGCTCAGTGAACCTTCTGCCGGTTTGCATTCACAGCCTCGTTTGAGCATTGTGCGCATTTTAGATGCTGCAGCCGCCGCCGCCGCCGCGCTCCCGGCACAGCGTGTTCTCACCCTGCCACCGGTGGCGTTGCGAGAATACCATGCAGTCATTTTCATATCGAGCAGGGCGGCGAGAAATCCCCCAGTGAGCGCTAAATTAAAATTTCTGAAGAAGCCCAGTCTTTTTTTTTCTCTCTCTCTCTCTCCCTGGTGGCGTCGCAGACCGGGCTCTTGTTAGCTTTTGGATCGGGTTTCCCAGGGTGTGCTGGTGAAGAAAGAGGTGGTCTTTAACTCCCGGCAGTGTCTGCACCGCACACACTGCCGCTTTGTTCCCAACACTACCTGCCACACACACACTCACTCGCACACCACTGAAGCCTATAGGAGAAATATTAAAAAAATAATAATAATAATAATAATATAATACAACCTTATTATTACTCCATCGCGTTCACTTGTGTGCCATTCTAGACGTGATTTTTGCTTGCATCTGCTGTGTGGTTTTATTTTGTTCTTGGTTGTTTTTTGTTGCTGCAGTGAATTATTATTAGTCAGAGAGCGGCCAAACCATCTCGCATAGGCTGTGATTGGCGCAAAGTTGCTGTTGATTGATTTAATCAGTTCTTACTACTTCTGATTTAATCTGGATTGTGATTGAAAGTATTGATTACCACCAGCCCCCTACCACTCGCCCCCTTTGAAAAAGTCCCTAAACTTCGTTTTCCATATCGGCAGGTTTTGTACCGTGAAGTTTCTGTGAAAGGAAAAAAAAAAAAAAAATGTAAATTGCGCAGAAGTGGGGTGTTAGGTTTCTACCCCAGCTGTTCCTATGATGTCATGGGGGCGGGGAAAGAAGGGGGTTCATGTTTTTTGTGTGATTTAGTGGCTCTTTGGGGAGCCGAGGGGGGCGGAGCCTCAGTGATGTAAACACAGATAAAGGGTGACACGCCACCAGTTGGGGAGTCAGTCTCCAGGAGCTGGTTTACACTTTCACTACAACACGTGTTGGTGATTCCTGGATTTACGGCGCTCTCACCAGGCGGTCCTATAACACTACCGGCTCAGTGTCTTGGGATTCTAAGCTCAAGCTCCTCTACCTCATCCCTCATTAAGGCTTTTTTTTGTTTTTTTTTCGTTGTTTTTGTTGCACAGATCTACACAGCAAACATGTTGCCGAGTTTCGGTCCGTCGCAAGACTGGCTGTACGCGGAGCCGCTGCTCTTTGATGACGAGTTCTGCCAGAGCTTGATGAAGGACCTCCAGTCCCTGCCGACGCCCCCACATTCCCCTCCCATGAAGACGGGCCTGGGCAACACCAAGCCCCTGTCCAAGGAAGACCAGCTGAGCTACGTGTCGGACATCCTGCTGGAGGACCACGACATGCAGGTCAACTGGAACTGCGACTTGTTCCAGTCGGCAGAGAAGGATGGAGAACTCAGCCAGCCCTGCTCGCCGCTGGATGAGGGCGGCGAGGACCTGTGGCAGTGCCTGGCCACCGACAAGAGCCTGGAGGAGAAGCTGGTCTCCTCGGTGCTGGGATCCAGCCCCCTGCTGTCCGACATCAGCACCAGCATCTTTGAGGAGATTGCCGGCTCCACGCTGGACTGCCAGAACCTGATGGACACCCAGGAATCCAGCGAGTCCACTTCAGATTATGGGTCAACAGGTGGCGAGATGTCGACGTATTCCTCCAGTGACTCTGGTGAGTTCAGACACCTTGTAGTACCATTGTTTTATTACTATTATTATTATTACTACTATTATTATTATTGAGAAGAAGAAGAACTTTGTTGTCTTTTAAAGTTCAAAGACCAAAGTGTTCTTTGATTTTTTTCTTCTCCTTTGCCTTTGTTGTTTTAAAACATTGGGGTCAACATTCTTTCTTTCCCAGTTTATTTTCAACTGGTATTCCAAACTGACCGTCATTCCTGCTCTGTATCTCCTTCTTGTCTTCTTATTGTGGCGCTTATCAGCGTGACCCCCCCCATTCAGCATTCAGTGATAGTCCACTGTTAATGTTTAGTGGCACCGGGCCCAAAATTGTTCTTTGCTCTCGGCTTATCTTGATGCCAGACGCCCACCTGTAATCTGTAATCTGCAATCTGTAATGTGGGCGGGGCCTCAGCTGTTGATTGACACAAGTAGATGAAAGCTTTTAGAGAGCGACTGTGTGTGTGTGTGTGTGTGTGTGTGTGTGTGTGTGTTCTGCGCAAGCAGTTGCCGCTCCATCCATTAGGTCGTAATGGCTCGTTTTACTGGCTGGTGCCCTCTGGCACCGCTGGCTATAAACCAGAGAGGAAGTGGCTCGCAGGCACTTACCCGGCATTCATTGAAGGAGTTCTTCTTCCCTTTGCTTTAAATAATTCCGCTGAGAGCGTCGAGCCAGTTTTCGAGGAAGCCCGGCCGCCCACTCGTCTCACGGGCGTGCAGTTTTCATTCCTCGGTTCCACCGTGCAATTATTCCACGTTAGAGGGCCGCCACGGCTCTAACTACCGTTTATACCGGAGCGGCGGCTGTAATCAGGAGCTCCTTCATTCATTCATTGAGAGTTGTGGCCGAGAGCATGCTGCGGTTATTTACAGTCTGGGTGGGTGGGTGGGGGGGGTCTTGCCTCTGACTCTTCCTCTACTGTTTTCCCCCCCTCCCCCATCAAGTGTCACCCAAAATGCTCTTGCAGTAACATCTCGCACCACTTCAAATTGACCTGACCTTTCTCCCCCCCACAGAGGAGGAGATCGACGTGGTGACGGTGGGCCGCGGCTCCTCGGCAGTGCCCTCACTGGCAGACCTGTCGGCAGCCCGCCAGCAAAAGCAGGACGAGGAGCGCCGGGCTCTCCAGCGCCACCACCAGGAGATCCACCTCCAGCACAACTACGCCGCACCATGCCCCGCCTCGCCGCCGCCGTCCAACAAGCGCCAGAGGAACGGCGGCGACGGCTCGTCGCGCCACTCGCACTCGTCGCGCAGCTCGTCTTCGTCCTCGTCCTCCTCGTCGCGCCACCACCACCACCACCACCACCAACAACAACAACACCACCACCACCACCACCACCCGTCGCGGAACTCCGCGGAGACGGAAGACGAGGAGGAGCGGCGGCGCACGCACAACGTCATGGAGCGGCAGCGGCGCAACGAACTCAAGAACTGCTTCATGCGCCTGCGCGACAACGTGCCGGAGCTGTCGCACAACGACAAGGCCTCCAAGGTGGTGATCCTGAAGAAGGCCCGGGACTGCATCTACGGCCTGGAGAGCGAGAGCCACCGCCTGCAAACCAAGTGGGACAAGCACCGGTCGAAGCAGGAGGCGCTGAAGGCGAGGCTGGAGCAGCTCCGCAGCTAATGGGGCGCGGGACTGGGCTGCTCACAGACAATATGGGGGGGCGGGGGGGGGCTTTGTACAAAGACTATAGGGGGAGGAGGTGTGGGGGGGGTGCAGGAGGGCGTGTCATGCTGAAAACAGCACATTTCAAGAACATTCACGGTAACGGTAGCTACGAATCGTATGCATAATTGCCATGGACAAAGACACAAACACACACTCATTGCCTCAGAGTTGATCGTCGTCATGCCTTGACTGCTGACTGTTGTAGAGAATAAGGTGTTTTTTCAAAGTTCAATAACAAGCGCTGCGCAAAACTAACTGTCCTCTGTTCAGCTGGCTGGATGCACATTAAAAAAAAAAACAGGTTTTCCGAATCACTTTTGCTAATCTCAGTTGTTTTTTTTTTTTTTTTTTTTTTGAGAAAGGCTCTCGTTGGTCCAAATGACGCGGAAGTCGCATCTGCTTGGTAGTTCGGTGAAACTTGAAAATGGTGTTTTTCAGGATGTCTTATAGCCATAATAACCAGTGATCCCTCCACTCTGACAGGTGTGCGGTGGCGGCTCCCGCGGTCATTTGCTCCAACGGCGTCATTTCACCGGTTCAGTTCCATTTCTCTGTTTCTGACGTCACTTTAGGTTCAAGTGGAGGGTTTTTCAGTGTGCTTCCAGCCCTGTTTGGCCTCAGACTGACTCTTTGGCCCAACAACACTCAACCGGTATCAGGTTCATGTGCGTTAAAGACAGTACTGTATAGAGCAGGTTCGATGCTGTAGTTGTTCTAATGCCTCAGTCCAGTTCACTACCAGCTCTTTCACTTTTTTAAGTATGTGTGTTATTTCTTCTTCCTCTTCTTCCTTTTTTAAAAAATAGAATCTACTTTGTACGAGGCATTTTTTCGTATTAAACTTTTCTAACTCAAAGGTAGCCATATCTAACAGCATTCAGGTCTGTAGGAGCTGGTCAGTGAACTGAGCTGGAGGCCGTGGTGTCACACCAGGTCGGCCAAAGTGGGGGGGGCGGAGGAACCTCTGGAAATGAGCGACGCTTGTCGGGAAGCTGCGATACTGTGACAATAAGTTGTAACGCTTGTCGGGCAGCCACTTTAAATGTAAATTACAGACGCAGATGAAATCATTTTGTGTTCTTCTGTAGCTAGTGCTTCAGTGTCGTCGTGAATCTTTTTTTTTTTTTTTTTTGGTCAGTTGCCCCAGTGTCCAGGACGTTTATTGTGACAGGACTCGGATCACGAGTGGGCAAAGACTGTTCGAACCTTTTTGTCCCACGCTGATGGTCCGTCGAGACTGTGAGGCTGTTGTTCTGATCACGCACAGGCCTCAAGTGACCTGGAGAGACTGCAAAAAGTGAAAGAAGAGTGTCCGGATGTGTTCACTGTCTTGCCTTTGATGAGTTTTCGTACTTTGATCGACCATTAGACCGAACGCCATTTTATTCTAATTATCAATTATTGCCAATGTTATCCATTAATGTGCTGGTTGTCATTGAATGTGCAAATGTAAAACATTTGCTTGAGTAACGTCTTAAAATGCATCCTTGCATACTATATTTTGGTTTTTGTTGTTGTTGATGTTATTTTTAAATCAACCGTTCTTCCTCCTTCAGTCTGAGTGTACTTGAACAGACCGTGGTTGGTTGGATTTGACGAGTCGAGGGGTTTTTTTGAGTCGTAAATTTTAGAACCTGTTCTGCCTTGAAATGTACCTGTTCAGGGCTCTCTGTTTCCTCTTGATTTAGTCGCTGTCTGTTTAAAACCTCCCGGCATGACCCTGTTTTATCATATTTTCTATTTTTATTTTTTTAACAAAGGAAAGTGTCAGCTTCCCGTTTGCTCTTCCGAAATCCTCTAAGTCTGTGTCTTTATCTTTTTTATACGCAAATATTTGCCTTCCTGGGAGGTTTTAAGCAGACAGCACTGATGTTCTCTTCATGGCATGATACAACCTACCTCCCTGGCTGCAATTTGTAATGTTCTCTGGTTCAAATAAACATTGTACAGATTTTTCTTTTTTTAGAAAAAAAACCAATATGTAAATATGTCGTTATTGTATGATAAATTATTTTTTCTTTTTTTTTCTTGTTCATTTGGATTTGAAGATTGAAAAAGAAATGTTATTCTTTGAAAGCAGCACTTTTTTAAAATATTGGTGTAATTAAAAAGAAGAATGAATAAGATTCTGAAAGTTCATGGCTTTTTATTACGCACACACACACACACACACCCACAGTGGAGATTCAAAACAGTATCGATAGTTGAACTGGGTCTTCCAGTGAAAATGCAAAGGATTGCATAGATGGGCCACCCTGGAAGACTCAGGTCTTCCTTTAACTTTGGAATGAACTTAGATACAATTTGACCACCTAAAGTGGCCAGAATGACCTTCCTAGTTGTGTACTTGGACAAATAAAAGCCCATTACATGGTCCCAACATACATGCTTGAAAGGTAGAGGTTTCACAGTTGTGGTGATTTGGTGTGTTGACAAACACAAGACCAGGTGGTTCGTGAAAAAGCCTTTATTACTGGGCCTTGCACCGAAGTGGCCACTTGCCCAGGATGTCCCCCACGACCCTAAGCCAGCTGTGATTGGCTCCAGAACTCCTGCGACCCTGAGTGGAGGATGCGCTGTGATAGAAAACTCACGTTTCAACGTTTGAGTTCCAGTGGAATGCACCACTGCTCCAGCTGTAGTCAAACATCAAGGATATCGAACTCCCAGGCCTTGCGCTCAGTACGGCTCGGCGAACTTTCACTCAGCTCAGAAAACATCTCCAGCCCAAACGTACAAAGAATGGTTGGACACTGAGGTCATGAAAGGGGCCGTATCCCAAGAAAAGAATTTCCACGTGGATGCAGGAGGAGGTAATATCTTGGGATGTGCGTAAGTCTGATTTTCATATGTAGACCTGAAATGCCTGCGATGAACTGGCGACTTGTCCAGGGTGTCACCCTGCCTTCGCCCTAAGACAGCTGGGATAGGCTCCAGCAGACCCCCGTCACCCTGAATTGGAATAAGCGGGCATAGAAGATGAATGAATGAATGACCTGAAATGCCCCCCTTGCATTGACCAATCAGGAGAGACTCAGGCTTTGCTTGCATAGAGGAAAAAAAAAAAAAGTGCATGAGTGCAGAGAAAAAACAAGTTACAAAATACAAAGGTGAAAATGTTATCTGTGAATCCCAAAGCCTTGGGACAATTTGCTTGTTATTGTCTGACTTTCTGGGCTTTTACCACGGTCACATGATGTTTGAAGAGCGCTAATTAAGGCCATCGGCCGCGACGCACCGATGACAGCGAGACCCTTGCACCCACCCTGCTGCAACCTAAACGTCCCTCCGCTGAAGTAGCGTTCTTGTCCGACGGCATGACAAAAGCGCCGTCCTGGTTCTGCTGCTTTACGAATGCTTTTCAAACATTTGCACCCGGTACCCAAAGTCGGGCCCCTCCCACCCAAGTCGGGCCCCTCCCACCCTCGCCCTGGAGATATGTCAGTGTTTTCTCAGGGGCGAAGCGTGCCGCCGAGGCAGGTAGATGTGTTGTGCAAGCCAAGCCTCGGTCCATGTGTCTCAGTGTGCATGTAGAACAGGTGGACATGTGCCAGACAGGTGTGTGGGTGTGTGTGTGTGTGTGTGTGTGCTGTTATCTCAGGGTAGTGTGGCGTAGGTGTTTCCTTTGAATGGAAAATGTCAACAGGCAAAACCTCAGAGTTCAGTTATTTTCCTTATTTCTGCTAGATTTGATCTGCGGGAGACCGAGTTCTTCTCGCCACCAACCAGACACTGACTGGATGGTTGGGGTTTGATTGGTGAGGAAACCAAAAGAGAGAGAGAGAAAAGAAATCGAATCTGCTATTTTCACCTTCGGCCTCAGAACCTTAGCAATATGCCTCTATTTATATATATTTCCAACAGAACAATACGTCCGGGAGACGAAGGTCAGCTGAATTTGTTCACTTCTGTTTACGTTGTCGGACAAGAGGTCAGGATCACGAACTGGGACGTCAGAGGGACAGTCGGCACGTTGGATGTTTCGGGAGGGAAAGGATGCAGAGGATCAGATGGAGGCAGACGATTGGCTGCGGCGAAGCCCTGGAGTGAAATGGCCCAAAAGCGCAGAAGATTAGTTATGTTTTTGCAATAACAGAGCGAAAAAAGGAAAGGCAAAGAAGCGAAACAGTGGAGGCACAGGCGATGTTTTCGGTAGGAAGACTCGCTATTGTGGATGGATTGTGAGAGAGAATTTCAAAGGTGAGGAGCGACAGGATTTGGACGCTAGCAGACCAAATACATAAATAATGGTAATAGTGTTTCAAATAATGGCAATAAGACAAATAATTATTGAGTCACTGCAGCTGCTGTGTGTGTGTGTGTGTGTGTGTGTGCGCACGCATGGATGTGTCTACAACTACAGTATGTAGGCCAAGGAGAGTGAGTGGATGTGACTGTCAGGTGTGTCAGATAAGCGCTAACAGATCGGTCCAGATGCCGTAAAGTCTTTTCATCAGCGGGCGACAGATTAGGGTTGTTGCTTTGTGAAGGAGCGCAGGGAGAGGCCTCACTGCGCTAAATAAACACACACATTATCTATGACGGTTTCCCTGCCTCTCTTTGTTGTGGAGTCGCAGCTGGGACAAGGAGCTCAGAAGATGGAGCTCAGATTAAACTTGGGTTTTGGGCTTCCAAATTTTTTTATTTTTTCTCTCGTTACAGCTTTCTACACTGCAGTTAGACACTGAAGACATCAGATATATGAGCAAGATATATGTAATTATGCAGCAAAGAAAACACGTTAAATTACTCACAATATGCTTTTTTATGAAAGGTGACTATTTTGAAGAATTTAAATATAAAACGTGTTTGGGTTATTTTACACTTTTATTGTTTCCGACATAATTCCATGCGTGTTCATACATAGTTTTGATGCCTTCAGTGAGAAAGTGCAATGTCAATAGTCATGAGAATGAAAGAAAAGACATATATGTATATATATATATGTATATATATAGATAGATAGATAGATAGATATATAGATCAACTTTTAAAAAGAAGAAAAAAAACAAGTAAAAACTCAATAAAAATGTTCACAGACACTTTGTGCACTGTTAATGTCCTGCTGATTAATGGTCACATGTTGATTTTATTGATCGTTGTGTTTGTAAGGCGCTATAAAACATGGCTAAACGTAATGATTGACAGCTGGGCTCTGCTGGTGGGTACATCAGTAGGTGGGACTTGCAGGCAGCTTGGATCTGACCGGTGCTCCTTGGCTGGTCAGTTTGTTTTCTTGCTTTGTTTTCTGGCACTACAAGAAAAGACAGCGTCGCTCCGTCATCCGTCCTTATTGATGGGAACGGACTGACCATGAAAAAAAGGGCTTTATTTCAGGCTTAGATCATTTTCTCTTTCGCCCTTTTATGAAAAAGAGCGCCACAGCCGTTTTGGAGCTGTGCGTCAGAACCGATGTGTCACTGAATAAACTGAGGCTAAGAGAACCGGTTTCTTTTCTTCTGCCGTTCATCCTTTTTGCCATGAAAGCTTTGATTACATAAGGCCCGAGCGCCGCTGTTTCCGAGGGGTGAGTGGGTGTGCGGGGGTGCTGGCGGTGGGTGGGGGTGACGTTGATTTAATGTGATTTTTTGGGGTGGAGTTTCACCTCAAACTTTGACAGACCAAACCCCTGCGCGTGCTCCCGTGCGCGCCGGATTACAGTAGCCGACTGTGTTGCGCTTCTTTGTGCATTTCGCCGAGCCAGATACTCTGACTCATTCATTCTTCTTCGTCACGTCACGGCAGCGGCGAGAGGCAAAGACGAAGAGGCGGTGAAAGTGCGCAGGGGGAGGGTGAGGAGACCTGGGATCAGCAGCGGGAGGAAGGTTGGCGGGAAAACAAGAGTGCATGGGAGCGGAAGTCACGACGTTTGGCTTAATGACTAATGATGACGGAAATAATGACAGAGCTCTAGAGAAAAACACTTTAACCAGCCGCAAACCTCTCTGAGCAGTGACAGTAAGCCACAGTACCAACTCTCACCACTTATGGAGGGCAGTCAGCCTCTGTTTCTGCTCTACCTGAAACCAGCGGGTGGGAGCTGGAGGAGGCGTTGATAAGGGCCGATAAGGGTCCTGGACTCACAAGCTGCCCAGGTCAGCTGCTCAGTCGTCCAGGTCCTTGTGGTATTTGAAGATTAAATTAAAGTCCTGATTTTGGTATCTTGAAGACGTTAAATGTCGGTTCTGAATGAACAAAACCTCCTCAAGATACCAAAACCAGTTCAGTCACCCTCAACCCCAGCACCTTTTTCCCATTGTTACATCGGTTGATTCAATCAGTCTGCTGTGGAAAGAAAGAGCTCCTCCCCCAACCCCCACTAAAATAAACATGTGATTCACATGAAAGTTAGAAAAGCAGTAGCTTTTGTCCCCTGCATGTGAACAGCTCGCCGACATAGCGGAAGTTAAGTCAATAACTATTGGATTTGAAAACAAGCAGATGGAATGCAGAAACCAAAATATAATGCGACACTTACTTACATTTAAATATAAAAACACTCAATAATAATCATGGTCTTTTTTTTCTTTTTTAATGTTTCCTGTTTTATTTCGAAAGTATCGACTGCCCTTGTATTTTCAGCACTTTTACTTCCTGTTTTCCCAACTTTTTCGTTGCTTCTTGATTTTCACCTGTGTCTCGTTGTCAGCACTGCCCTTGATTGTTCTCACCTGTGTTCCCCTGCCCTATTATATAAATAGCCTTTGTCTCCCTTTGTGTTTGGTTGCTGTCATCATCATGGTTGTTTCTGCTCGGCTGTCTTATGTTTCATCATGGCTGTTTCTTCTCGTCTGCCTTATCTATTTCTATCTTGTTTTGTCTGCATGTCCAGGTCTGTAAGTTTGTTTTCAGTTTTGTTACCATTTTTACGATAAGTCTCCCATTTGTTTTTTGTTTTTTACCTCTTGAGGACACCTTTAATAAAGTTTTGTTAATTATTTAGAACAAAGAGTTTTCTGTTTCTGCATTTAGGTCCTGCTCACAATGGTCCCATGACAACAGTTAGATAGCCAACTCCCCCTCTAGGGAATTCCATTTTCATGTTTATTCGCTAAATGAATTGCAAATGCATTCATTCATTCAAAATAACTGAAAACACACATACAATATATCATTAGCAAATGCTGTTTAGCATGTGGCTAACTTAGGACAACGTGTATGTAGCCAAGTTTCATGAAAAACATGTTTGCAAAATGGGAAAGAATTGAGAAATGACAAACATTGATATTTGTCGACTTAGCTACTGATAACATGGGTCAGCTTAACCCGAATTATGGCCATGGATTTCATAATTGTTCAGTTCTGCTCTACAGCCTCAAGGAAACTCTTTCCCTTTTTTCCCCCCTAAACAAGGAATTCATGCTATGGTTGGGCACAGCTGAGCCACAGTTAGTTTTACAAGGTCATGAGTTCATTCAACGAAAGGCTATAGTGGTGACATTTAGTCGGCTTTGTGAGCCAACAAATTTCTCATGACTCTTTGAGGAAAGATGACCTTAGCTAACCCCTGGCTTTGCCCAGCTCCGACACCAGATAAAAGCTAATGTTGAGTAATGAATATATTGATTTTTATCTTGCTATCTCTGCTCTTTGAAGACTAATTGATGTGGACTCGGGAGGGAGAGTGCCGTATCTCTGTGCGCCGGGCAGCTGTTTCCGTTCATCGTGATCTCTCCGCTATCACGCCTCCCCGCTGGGGACGTTAAACCCACTGAATCCTGGATGTGACTCAACAGCCGGTAAGTCCTTCTCGCTTGTTCCAAGGCTGACGCAGCTGCCCTACATTTCCTTCATCTGCAACACATTACCCAGAACCCTTTGCACTGGTGGCTGGCCATGAGCTCCCCGAAGGCTGCCAGCCAGCTCTGACGACGCGTTTCCTGGCTGCACATCATCCACGATTAGAGTCATATTAAAATCATGAGACTGTTATATCAGAGTGTAGTCACAAGCACGAGATCCTGCTAGTGTGCGTGTGTGTGTGTGGCCAGCCGGCAGGGATGCCAGCAGAGTGTGAATGTGTGTGTGAGCGTGCATGTGCGTGTCTGTCGTCTCTTTGTTTGCCTGTGTAAAGCAGCTCCTGTTAGACTAGTTTCACACGGAGATAATAGATGTATTTTTTCCCCCACCCGAAACCCTGCAGGCAAACTTTTCCGAGTAGAACCGAAAAACGATCTGAACTTAATAATAATAAGTAACATAAAAGAAAGCATGGCTGCTTTTTATGAGTCAGTGACAGCCCATAAAAATAATGACGTGAATCAGTGCATTGTTATTTTGCTTTTTCCTGTTTTGGAAAATGTTGGAAAATGTTTGTATTTCACCATATTACAGTTGCAGTGGACATAAAGACATTCCTAGCATAGTGGGAAACAGATTTGGAGGAAAAAAAGCCCTCTATAGGTTGTGTTCTTTGAAGGTTTTTTTTTTTTTTTTGTTCTTGTTGTCGTTGCTTTTATTTTTTAGTGTTTGGTGTGAGAAGTCTTCAGCCCACCTCTCCTCGCTTCAACCCCCATGCATCACCTCACGACGGCCCGCGACAACATGCCAGACACACCACCAGATCCATTTTCACCACTGCTACAGAGACCGTCCTCTGCAGCGCCTCTTGACAAATCAGTGAAGATGCTCACCCCCAAGTGTGATGTCTAGATAGCTTGTCGACGTGTCCTGTGTGTCTGATGTGATGCCCTTAAATAAGATAAGATGCTTAAAGACACCGACTGACCTCTGCACCAACACAATGACCTCCCATTCAACTCTCCTCCTACTGTACTTCCAACATGTTATTTGCTGTCATATTTTGTCCGTTTGTATTAAGTTGAAATTCGGATTCACTGTATTTTTTTTAAAATTCTTTAACCACATCTCTGAAATTAGACCCTAAATGGAAGATGCATGAAAATACTTCTGCAAAGATCCAGCATCACCGTGTGAAAAAGCGGTCGCTGTGTTTGCTGTGAGCAAGGCCCCGGTGTTTGCGACTGCGTGCCACCCTCTCCCGGCGTGCGAACAGGGATCGTGTGAGGCGGCCCGCCCGTGACCACGCCGGCTGATAGCTCAGAAGCTTGTTTACGCCTCCTGCCGCTCTCCCCCATTTCTCCCACAACCCTTCACCGCCTCCTGCCATGCTGACCTCCCTCCCGTCGCGCCGCAAGTGTGAAAATACTCTCTGTCACACAGTGATGCTATTAGCATGCTAAAGCAAGTGGCCGGAGGTGCGGCTCACACATTTCTGTAGTAGGCGTGTTTTTGTGGTGTCCTGGATCACACTTAGGAGGCTCCATGGAGTCTGGCCCTCTCCATGCAGCGATGAGCTGATTGACATCGAACCTGATGGTGGTGGTCATGCAAGCCTTCTCACAGGGAAGCAAGTCCAAAATCCATTTCAGAATATATAGACGAGTGTGATTCCATAAATAGCACTTTGTCGTCATAGACGAGTAACTACAGAGATGGCTGAGCTGCATGAAGTGAATTGCGGTATTATTACTGCAGCAGGATCAGCAAGAATGGAAGAAAAGGTGTACAATGGTGACTTAAGGACCCTCATGGATTCTAATTTCCTGTGATGGCCGTCGATAAGTATTACAATGCCTAAATCTAATTGAAAACCGTTGGACGTGGAGATCACAAAATCGAAGACAGAGGCCCTCAGAATATTTGATGACACGCCGATGTTTCATGCCGTGTATCCAGAGATGTCTGATTGATCGGAGAACGCGTTCCGCACATGCTCAGGATCAGCTCCCGCGGCTTTGATCCCAGAGCAGAAATGAGCGGACGCCATAAGCGAAGTGAAGTTGTCCTGCCGATCAAGTGGCAGCACACGCTTCTAGACCAACAAAGAAACGCGGTTCATGCTCCAACAGCTCCGGGGGTTTACCAAACTAAAGTTCATGGGCGGCAGGAGGACAAGGATTACCAGTGTATTTAAAAGAGTCACAAAAAACACGACAGAGGGAGACATACTTTAGCCAATAACCTGATTATCTCCTCGGCATGTAAACTTGGAACGAGGACAGTTCTCCCACTTTAATTGGGGAGTGGCAGTAATCTGATTAAGCTCTGCATGTAAACACACTGAAAAAAAGAAAAGATGGGAGGTAGCAGAGATTAACCCATGAGCTTCTTTTTGTGGAGGACCTTAATGGACGTGATCAGAACAAGCATGTCAGTGGGAACAGTCAGCGAATGTTCGATGGTTCGGGGGGTAAAACCAGGAAGGCCCGACTGAGACGACTGGAACATTGACATGAACCTATTTGTTGTGGGAGAGGAGGATGCAGAAGACAGGGTTAGATGATTGGCTGTGGCCACCACTGAAGCGATCAGCTCAGAAGAAGATCAGTAACATTTTTTTTTTTTCAACACAGAACATTTTTTGTTTTGTGTTGTTTTTGTTTTTGGGTGGGGTTCACGACTTTGTGGATGTGCTTGTGTGAAAGAATTCCAAAAAAGAGAAGAACACCGTTGTGAAGGACTATGGGAGGAGGTTCTCCAAAAAGCTTTTGGAGAACTGTGAAAATGTGAAGAAATGTCTGGATTTATTTATTTATTTATTTGGGCAGGTTGGCTGTGAAGTTGCAGGTCAGGTGACAGGTGTGATGTGTCCTGAGACCAGCAGACTTTGAAACATGCTTAAGATACCACGTCCATCTGGTGCTGAATCCTTAAAACAAATTTGGTAATGGAATCCAGAGACCAGCTGAAAATGGTTTAAACGGGAGCTTGGCAAGATGGATGTGCGAGGGTTCAGACAGGAGATCTGTCCACAACGTGACGCGGCAGAGTTTGTGGATCAAGTTTTGTTTGTCGATTTACTTCCCTTGAGCTCATCTCTGCTGCTGAGTGTTTAGCTCGGTGACACTTGATAGACATGAATTGACGCGCGCACTGAAATTGGATTATCATTTGAGTGGTGGAGGTCTTCACATTTAGAAATGTAAAAATGGTCAACAGAAACACTTGTCAGAAATGTGCTGATCAAATGCAAACAGTTAAATTCCTATGACAAAGTATGAAAGTTGCACTTCGAATGGAAACCAGCGATCTGTGACCTGTTGCATTTCCACAGTAACTTTCCCAACGCCGCCTGCGTGTGAACGTTGCCTGGAGCGGGGATCAGGAGCCGCTCCCTCTGAAAACACAAAATTCTCTCGACAGCTACTTTCACATCGCGCTTTTGTGTATTATAAGCTGTGGAAAAGGCACAAGTAATTCTGCTGCAGAACAGAGCCTGATCTTGACCACCACTTTCTATGACTCATTTAGCAGATAACCACACTTGTCTCTCCAAGTTGACAAAGAATGAGCGTCGAGAAACTCAGACTGAAACTCATCTGTGATGCTTGAGGTGAGGTGGTATGTCACTTCTTCATCCTTTTGTTTCAATCGTACATGAAAACAAGAAAGAGAGCGAGAGAGAAAAAAACCCCACAAACTCTGTCTGGTTGCACTTTGATCTGAGCATATCTCTCTGCCCCCTGGGTTATCGGGTGCATGTAAATGAGGGAACGTCCCACTCGCACTTGATGAAGTGGAAAGAGAGACAAGAGTCTTGAGACTCATAAAAAAAAAAGAAAAAAAAATCCCCATGTGACATCTAACCTTTTTCCTCTGCAGCCTGAATTAAGAAATGCTTGTGGTCAGGTGTCGATTGTGGTTGTTTTGGAGGAATGCACCATGTTGAGGTGTTCCACCTACATCACCATGAGATCAGAGATTCTTTTTCGGCTTTGAGGTTGGTTAGAATTGAGTGTAGGAGTAAGAAAAACAGTAAAAATACAAAGCATTAGTCGTCGTATTAAGATTCAAGAAAGTGCTCGTTGTCATCACTGTCTGACTGAGGAACAACAACTTCACCTGATGTGAGGTTCAGTCCACGTCACGCACGCTGACCCCGGCAGGTGTTGTGTTTCTGTTCAGACCAGGTGGTGGGCGCAGTGTGTAAGCTGGCACTTCTGGTGTTTTATGACTCTCAGACGTCCGGGAAAACGACAACAACTCTCTTCATGTGACATTTGTTATCTTCATCACAAGACTTTCATAGTTGTGCTTCATTACCCCATTCTCATGACTGTGATGTCACAGCAGCACCCCTTTGGGGAATTTTAAACCGTGGCTGCTGGTGAGGTCACAGTGAAATGTCTTTTGGCCACAAGCAAGAAAGTTTGTGTTTATTCAGAAAGGTTTGAGACTTTTGGGAGGATGAATGTATCAATATAAAAGACCAACTGTCTTCTTCCTTTATTTGTCGTCACGAGAGGAGTTCAGTTTCCCCTCATTGGAATCCAACAATTCAGTAGGGCAAGCAAACAAATGAATAATAGCACTGTCTTGGTGTTGACTGAGATGGAAATGCGATAAATGCTGATGACTCCACCGTCTCCTTGAGGAACAAGGACACGCTCGACATCATGTATGTGTGAATTATATGTGAGGCTCAGGTTACCTTTGTCAATCAGACTAACATGTGAGGCCATGGTAGCGGTCAAAGAGCTCAAGACCAAGCAGCAAAGACAAAAAAGAAAAAGAAACACAATCCTTGTTTGGAAGTCATACATTTGCGGTGGTGGCTTTGTTGACTGTGAGAGCAGCACAATGTGATCTCTCATCCTTTTAGGAAAACCTGCAGCCTTTTGTTGGACACGGACCTGCCGAGCAAAAGCGAGAGTCAACACAGTCTCGGCGCTCACGTGCCGATGTTTGCCGTTGTTTGCTCTGCACACAGCTGCCCCCCCCCCTCAGCTGTTGGACATTTGTGCGCGCTCCAGAAGAAACCTGAAGAAACATGCGAGCGAAACGTTTCTGCCTCGAGGGGAAGGACAGATCGGTCTGGAGTCGGGGGGAGCTGGCAGGGAACACTGGATTCCTTCACCCCCACCCTACAGCACCTCTGGCTAATTAGCATGCTAGCTAATTGGCACTCAATAGCTCGGCAGGACAAAGAATTTCAAGCTGCTCATTCAATCCAATCAGACAAGTGAATGAATGCAGCAGGGGTTCTTCCAGATTGCTCCTAAAGAGACTTAAAGTGGGGTCCGTGAGCGAGATTAGTTTCCTGGTTTGGGATGAATCCACCTCCATTCTAGAGCTTCTTACTGCTCTGCAGGAGTTTTTGCCGCTTTATCTCAAGGGTTCATTGTGAAACTTCTCGAGATAGTACCTTCCCCATTGAACCTGTTGATTTCACTTACTGTGAAACTGAACATTTAAATATTTTTTTTTCATTTTTCTTCTCAAAATGTGGTCATTCTGGAGTCCTTGGGGTCTGCAGCTGAGACTGGAGCGAGGAGTCCCCACAGCCCCTCCTGACCTCCCCCACATCTTTTGTTCCGACACTCAGGAAACAAAAACCCACCAAGAGGGACGGAAAACCCCCGGTGTCGCCCTTAGGGGACCGTCACAAGTCACTTCACAGCTCCAATAAAACACTAAAATGTGACGAATGGAGAAATGCAACAATATGCTCTCTTCTTCTCACCGCCCCTGAAATCACAAGTTTGGAAGCTTCGCTTCTTTGATTTCACCCAATTTAGTTTCTCCATTTTATTATTCCATTAATTGCCCCCCCAAACCCTTCCAAATACTGTATATACACTTTGAGTTGTTGGATAGCAATTACTGATAGTTATGTTGACATCATGTTTTTACATTTTTGTTTCTTTATTTATTGCATCTGGTAAGCAATGCACTCCTAGGGCCTGTTAACACGAAAACGGGTTTCTCTGAAAACGCTCAAATATTTTGTCAGTTCGGCCTTGCCTTTAGATGAAGCCGGAATTTTCACTGAAACTGCAAAGAACGAAACCGCACGTTTTCGGAAACGCTCTCAGGGTGGATAAGTTTGAAAACGCCACCTTGCCCAGCTTCGCATTAACGTTGAAACCATTACGTTTTGGAAACTCTAATGTCACAGCTCTAAACCCCACCCCCGCCTTTCAAACTGAGCTGCCATGGGACGCAAACAACCACTCACAACAACGTCGGGCAACTGACTTGTTACTGTTCCTCAGCCTATAGTCTTATCTTTACCCCCCACTACAACAAACCGCAAACAAATGTGGACAATGGCACACGGTGCATGTGGCTTGTGTGCAAAGTGAAAATAAACACAACAAAATCGCTTTGCAAACCTTTTGGTTCGGCGCACTGGGATATCTAGCCAGAACACCTGAATGACAATTTTTTTTTAGTGAACTTGTACTGGTACGGCTACCAGTTAACCGAATGTGTCAAGGCGCAGAGGCCCCAAGTGGGCTTCAAACCCCAGACTCCTGGGTAATAGCCATGCGTGCTTAACCATTCAGCCAAAGGGATATCCCTTTGGCTGAATGGTTAGCGCGCTGCTACTTCTGGTTAGCTACAAGCTGCTACTTCCGTAAACACGCCGTGCTTCAGGTGTTCTTCATCTCCTTCTTCTGCCTTCGGGAAGTAAACTCACGGCGCAACACCAGGCCTGGCAAAGGTACTACATCGTTTTCAGCCGTTTCCAGCGTCGATGTTTTAACAAGAACATTTTTGGAAACCGCTTTGTGTAAATGCGTTTGGTTTTTTTTGTTTGTTTTTTGAGAGTTTCCGAAAATTGTCGGTATAATGGATAACTTGACATAAAAGATCACGTTATCTCAAGTCACTTTATTTAATATATATATATATATATATATATATATATATATATATATATATATATATATATATATGCGAATTAACCCTAAAAAATAAATAAAAAATAGATAGATCAAATTTCTGTGTCTAACGTCACTATAATCAGGCTGAACACCTAGAAAGCATCTTGGCCAAGGTTGTAAACAAAGCCGCTGCCCAAAACCAACATTTCCTCATGTGTGCATGAGGAAACGTTTCCGGTCATGTCAACGACACGTGAACTCTGCAAACACTCCCGTCCACCAAGCATATGTACATTAGCACAGAGCATGCTAAAACCAGCAAGGCACTGGTGCGTGTTTGCTACTTTAAGGTCTGTGGAACACCAAGTTCGCACTTTAGCAGCCACCCCTTTCACACACACACACACACGCACGCACGCACATAAACACACACTGTGTATTTATTGTAAAGCCCACTATGTTGATGGGAACTCATATGCAGAACTGAAAGCACAGCCCCCATGGGTAAGTGTGTGTGTGTGTGTGTGTTGAGGCAAGAGGAAGTCAGAAAAACAGTCGTTGGAGGGGTTGGGGTCGTGTGTGTGTGTGTGTGTGTGTGTGTGTGCGTGTGTTAACGGTACTTTCTTGACAGCGGCTTCCTCATTCTCCTCAATGATCACTACTGTGGGTGTTACAATCACAACTTGAATGACACTTCACACTTTTTAACGTTGGTTCGACAAGACAATCACAATGGAGCCGTTTTTGTTGTCCAGGTTTTTTCTTCTTTTTTTTGGCTTTTCATTTTCATTTTGGCGGGGGCAGGGGGACTGCGGGGGTTGTGCGTATGACCAAATGCCAAGACATCCATCAGTGCCTCTTGACATATGTCATGGCGTTTGTCTCAGTCACATGACATGGTACTCCAGACATTGAGCCCCCCCCCCTCCCCCCAGCTAGCAAAAAGAGAGACAAGCTCAGGACTCCCACTAATTCAGTATAATGAGGAGTTACACTTTTCATTTTCATTTTCAAAATATTGTTTTACAAGTAACTGGTCCGTAGCGCATAAAAGGTTGAGTGCAAGACAACCTCACAACCCTAACCTCAACATTGTGAAATACAACAGATATAGCAAGACCGCAATGAAACAACTTCCTGCTATGACTTTGAGCCCATCGAATGAACTGATTACCAGATTGATCTTTTTTTCTACGAAAAGTGAGATAATCTGCCTTACATGTGTCTTATACCTTCGTTGGTGGTGGACGAGAATTTATTTTGGTACATTGTTCAGGGTTTATATGGAGCATTTCGGAGTAAGGGACAGGAACAACTGTGAATGGTTATTTCCCTCACCACTCGACCTGTGAGAGACACAATGGGGGGACACGGGTGATGCAGTCGGGATGGGAGTCTGGGCGTTAGGGAATGCAAATGGCTGCAGAGTGATGTCCTTATGCATGAGACCAAAGACTGGGAGGGTGATCTGGACCTGCTGGGAACCTTTGTCATGGCCCTGATGTAGAATCTACATTAGCGACTACTGTTGGACACCATCCAGTGGTTGACAAAAAGTCACCCCTCTGAAGATGAAGATCTTTGTGATGACCGGGGGGCAATTTTTGTGACTGCAAGACCATTTACTCAGCCCAAAAACTACAGAATAAAGCTTTCAGCCATTATACGTTTGGTTTTAATTGGGACTGAGCTTAAGCTGTGATATTTGAGATCGACCCCAGATACTTTTATCCCACTACAGTAAAATTATAAAGACAACGCACTGACAACGTACAGTCCAGACTCAAAGAATCACACATCTGTGGTGATGACACTCTTGACACCTTTGTTTGTTTCCATCCTGGAAAAGTGCTATTTAGCTTCTTCCTCAGCAAGCTGTCTCTTCTTTACAGGTTTAAATCCTCATTGGTAGCAGGTTTCATGCACAATCTCAGGTCTCAGGAGACAATATTGGATGGACAATCTAGATCTTCCCATGGCTGGGTCTGTGTCTGGTAAACGCACGGACAGTCAGGAGAGCGATCTGGAATCCAAAGACAACAAATCGAATAAGAGGCGAGTGAAGGTGTTTGCAACCCATCAAACCCGTTGATTTGTCAAGAGGAGGCGCGGAAAAGAAATATTGACACGCAAGGTCTTTCCCCTGGACACCTTTACATCCGTTACTTGTCTTATACAACTTTTCAAAGATGCATTATGTGAGCGACTCACCACTACAGGAGATTTGAAAAGTTGGAGGAAGATGAGCCATCGTGACTGGTGAAGTTTAGGAATCCCTGAGAATACGGGAGACTCCCCCATGATGCAGAGGCTGGCCAAAAACGCTGTCTTATACTTGACCACAGATGCCGCCGCTGGCGTCGTTTCGAATTCAAGTCATTTGAGGCCGGCACCACGTGAAATCACACGCAGGTGCTTATTGGCGGACCTTCAGTATGAAAAGCACTTTAGTTTTGCATCAACACAACACACACGGTTGTCTTGTTTAGCTCCGGGGAGCTATTTGCCATCTTGTCCCAAATGTCCCCCGCCAAAAAGTTGGGATCGTGCCATTTTGCCCCTCCTTCAAAGCCTTTGAATCGTGCTGGTGTTTGAGTGCGATTTCCCTCCAGTCCAGAGGATGAAAGGCACTTTTTGAATATCAAACAACCTGACAGTCACCAGCAGAGGCACCTCCTCTTCCTTGGACTGTGTTCACACAAAATCAGATTCTACCTCGGCCTCTCATCTTGTTAAGGACTGATCAAAGCCCCCCCTCCTCCGGCATTTAACCCCACTGAGAAAGACACCTGTCCACACAGATCAGATCGGTCCAAACAGGAAATCAAATTGACACAAGTTTTAGGTTCTTAATGCACTAATCCGTGACAGAGGCCAAGGGTCTCACAGTAATGCTGATGGGAAGAGCCAAGCAAACTCAAATTGAAAGGTGTTCACATCAGGATGTCTCTTCATTCATGCCTATTGTTGCAGAATATGCACTTCCTGTGTGATTTTGTGATATTACCAGTGTGTGTGTGTGTGTGTGTGTGTGTGTGTGTGAGAGAGAGAGAGAGACTTCATATAAAATAAGTTTGTTCTTCATATAAGGACTTATTTAATAATCATTTATTAGACATGCTGCACTACGGAAGCTGCAGGATGAAGAGTGCTTTCTACACTCACTGAACTCTCATGTCCAGTTATATTTTTATGCACTGTTTGATAGTTTCATGTCTGGTCAAACTTTGAAATTGTATTTTCCCACAGGTGCATTTCAGTTTGCTTAGAATGATGCAACTTTTTGTTTTAATCGCTGTTCCAAGTCGATCGCTTCTTTAATCTGAAACAAATATCTATTTGCTCGGGGCAGTTGGCACTTTCATTTAAACGATTTGTAAATTGTAAAGTCTTGTTAACAGATAGTCAAACAGACTTTAGGGCTTTACCCAGCTGTGTTGGATCACCAAGTGGTGACAAATTTCCTGCCAAATATCTCAAAGGCATTGAAGAGCTCCGAGTACAACAGCAGAACTGTGTCGACACACCTCTGCTGCGAAGGCTCAGGCTACTGTTAGCTTGCCGCTCTTTAGCGCCGTTATCTTTCCCGTCACACGGAGTGTCTCGCTGTCCGCTAGCATCCTGCAGTTAGCTTCACCATATGTCAGCCACCAAATGGTTGCAGCAGGCCACCTCCTGACAGTAGCAGCAGTAACATCTTCAACAGTTTATGAGGTGAAGGATGAGCGCACAGCTGCAACACACAACCACACGCGCCAAGGAGCATTTGACATGATTGATGAATGGAAGTTCTCACGTGCAGAATAAACACACAGAGTCACACACACACACAGAGTCACACACGCACACACACACACACACACAAAGATGCACACACTGTGCACAGCTGCACAGAGCAACTGGATATTAAACAATGGCTACATTTACATCCGCGACACACTCGATATTCTGAGTTGGACAATATTGTAGATACGGTGTTCACACTGACAACAGCCCCGTGGAATAGTTCTGTTAGCGTGATGGTCAGCATGTTCTTAACGAGCCAGAGATGTAGGCTGCTAGCGGTGGAAGTGTTGTGACCCCTTGACGCAGGTGACCGGGCACGTTATTCTATAGTTTCTTTTCCTGCAAAAAAAAGACCCATTCTATTCAGGAAATCCATTGACTGAGCACTTTTCCAACCATTTCTCCACTGCCTTGCATTGTTTGTGGATATTTTCGGTATCACACTTTGATGACAGCATATGCTCTCAATCACACGATTAACAATGGAAGAAAAGAATGCGGGGAAATGGCAAGACGAGGTGTGAGACACACTACGCACAAAAACAGGCACGCTAGTACAACAGTTGCAAAATGAATGGAAACTACCCAGGAGGTATTTATTTTAATTAAGGCATTTGCATGTAAAACCAAAGTTTGGCGGGGAAAAGTAAATGACTTTTGCTCTCAATTTGCATACCTACTTCATTCTGATCATGGTTAAGAAAACGATGTTCACATAGTCATGTTTTAATTGAAATATAATCATTTGCCAATTTGAAGAGGACAAAAACCGCTTCAAGCCAGTGTACAAACTTTATTATGATTATAAGGAAGATGTTTCAAATTCTGTCGTTCCATAATGTTTTCATTAAAACACTTTATGGAAAAACACTGATGTAAACACTGCACCACAAATTGGATGGATGGATAGATAGATAGATAGATAGATAGATAGATGGCGGGCTGAGATTTGTGTGACTGAATACAAGGGAGAGTTGAGGGGTAACGTTCAGGTTACACTACTGCGTTTCAGTTTGTTTGGACACAGTGTGACAACAGGTGTGAGTGCACACGCGCGCGCACACACACACAGACACACATGCACACACACATACGTTTTTGCACACAGTGGGATCCTTCTGTCTTGACAGCAAGACGAATGAAGGAGACAGATGCACATATATCTTTGAGTTCCAAAACATAAAGTGTGTGTGTGTGTGTGTGTGTGTGTGTGTGTGTGTGTGTGTGTGTGTGTGTGTGTGTGTGTGTGTGTGTGATGGTGGTTCAGAGACGGGGGAAGGGGAGATTTTTTTTTATTTTTTTGTAAACAGAGAAAATTGTCTCCGACATCCAGCACCATCGACAGACATTGACCTATATTGCGGTTCTAACCACGTGGAAAACTTTTAGCCAATGACAAAATGCTATATCTTGATTTTTCTCCATTCAGACCAACATGTCAGGATACCAGGGCGTTCACACCGTCAAACACCTCCCTGCTGTTAGTGGCAGAAAAATAGTCAATTAGGGTCGCATCAATGCAAACTACCCCTGTCTAGAGCCTTCAGAACACATGCAATCTGTCAAACACTATCCACCAAACATCAGCATGGTTCCTGTGTAGAAATTGAAAGGTCCTAATAAGGACCTGAGTTCAGAATGATGAGCTGATCTAGTGCGAACCCTTCTAGGCCAATTCACAGTCGGGACCTTAAGCCGGCCTCGGGGGTCGGGGGAAGGAATGGGAGGAGAATTGGGAGATTTGGGGGTGAAGAGGTGAGTTGGATGTTGAGGGGATGGTAGGAGGGTCAGCGGCTAATGATCTCAAATCCTTGACAGGTCAAAGGTCTCTTGGGGATCCGCTTCCAGGACACAATAGAGAGTCCTGTTCTAGCTCTGAGCTGGAAGGGTCTTTTGAGGCACGGAGCAACAGACCTCTAACCCCTGAATGCCTCCTGTGGAGCCCAAGTGTGGAACCGTTGGCACTGACTTAGTGGGAGTTAGTTTGGAAACCGAGATTTAAAAAACTTTGATGAAATTGACAAGGGGAGGAGAAACAGTGTCTGTTGAGGGGCTGGTTTTTGAGAGATAAACGTCATTAAACCATTTTCATTGAGCCTAATGAGACTGAACAGACTCTCTCACTCACACACACGTGCGAAGACTGTAAGAGCCTTTGAAAGGATGTGAATCTGGTCTGATTTGGTTGGTTTTATTATCAAGTTTATTCAAGTTTACTGTCATTGATGCTTTTTTTAATTGCTTGGACAATTGCCTGAAGACTTTCTTTCATTACACATAAATATTAGCAACAAACCAATTTGTACGATGTTACACGATGCCTTAAATCTGGGGGCAGAACATATGAAAAGTGAGAGATGTACATTTACACACTGATTTAAAGGCATGATGTTAAAAAAAAAAATCTGTCTTTGTGGATTATTTTTATTTAACTTGAGTGCTGAAAAAACACTTTATCCTTTTGTCTGTTTTATAACTTTGTTTTCCACGCGAGGTCAGCGGGTCGAGGTGACACGAGAAGGATTTATGTGGCAGAAGTCAAAAGTCAATTGCTCACAAGCAGTTTTACACGATTTATTTTGCACCATGTGATCAGTCGTCTCCACACAAGTTACTTCATAACGGATTTCATTCTGTGGATGCTTCACGGCTGGGAACGTCGGAAGGGTCCTAATGGCGACGTTATTTAAGACAAAATCCCAATGAGACGTCGCATAGCTTGTGTTCCAAATGTGTTGGTGTGATGAAAAGCACGTCTCTGCAGTGGAAACACGGTCACATCTGTTCATTTGCAGACAAAACGAACATGAGAAGCCGTGAGGCGCAGTGAAATGACGGCATCAGTGACATTTTTCTTTTTCTTTAGATTTGCAAAGAAAAAAAAAAGGTGTCCTCCCACACATTAGTATCATTTTTACTCAGTGACACTAATAAGCACGAATCCCCCCCCCAACCCCAACCCCCACAAAGTGAACATGCTCATTCACACGAAAACCCACACATGGCCGCAGAGCGCACGACTGAGACGGCGCGAGTTGAACGTTAAAAACCACACCTTTCACCCCGCGTTGTTTCTTTTTGAGTGTTTTTGCAGAGTGCAAGGACACTCCCAGGAACTTGTCACCAAGAAATACCAACATTATGTTCTCACCCTAAATAAGAGAGAAAACTGTGGCCACTGTGGTTTCGCTGGAGGAACCAGCAAAAGAGAAGAAAAGAAATAGAAAAATGTGTCTTGGACTTGGGTCAAATTGAACTTTGCACACGGGTCGGACCAGGCGAGTGGAGCCGGACTGTCCGGTCAGAAGGGGAAGAGTCGAGCGCGACTGGACCTCCTTTTTTTTTTTTTTTGCGTGGAGTTACGTCACCGGCCTGTTTTGACCGATAATTTTAGCCAGCTGCTCGTTACAATAAGAGAGACTGCGACACATGTTTGCAGCTTTGTGTGTTTTGACGGCAGAAATGAGAAAGAAGTGCGCGCGCAGAAAACCCGCCGGAGGGATGTGGGCAGAATCTCAGCGTGTGTGTGTGTGTGTGTGTGTGTGTGTGTGTATAAAAACTGTCAAATTACAGGGCAAACTCTGCAGGGATTACATTTGTCCTGCTCTTTGCTACTGGTTTATAAAATTATAGAGGCCTGGTGTGGGTTTTATAGAATGTCCAGTGTGCGTACGAGTGTGTAGGTGTGTGTTTATTAGATGATGGCCATAACCCTATTTCAGGTCATAAAAACATAAACCTCTGACATTTTCCTTTGGTGCGCTGGCATCAAGCGCACCAAAGGTCAGAGGGTCAGCTGGTCAGCTGGTCAGACCTGAGGCCCCGGCAGCGAAGGGGGTTCCAGGTTCGTCCTGTCTGCCTGTCAGGGCCGGAAAAATCCATACACCTGAAAAATAGCGTGTCGGTGCCGCGAGCAGAGCGGCTTTTCTAGCAGAAGAAGAGCGAGCGATCGACATCAACGAGTACGAAGAATTTCAGGAAATGAGACGAGATAAGAGCATCGCAGCTACGTTTCCAAAACACGCAGAGAAATGAAGGCTGTGCAAATGCAAAAGTTACATAAGTCTTGTTTTGATGTTTCCGTTGAGATATTTACACGCAGATTCTCCCGCAGATGACGGATGATTACAGAGCTGTGCATGTCGCCGCCCAATTCATGACATCAGAAAAAACACCCGCAAACCAGAGCTCGCCTGCAACGCCGCCGCTAGTTTTAGATGTTTTCCTCAGGGTGGTTGGTTTGTTCCCTTGTTTTTTGTTTCCCTTTTTTTCTGGCCTGGTTATTCTTTCCCGAAATAATGATGAAGGGACATCCTGATGCTTTTTACTTCTCTTTATTGGGGTGATGTTCCTCATCAGTATGTTCACGTCGGTGAGGAAAGCACGGATACTCACTAAAAAATTGACTCCAATTAACTCATAATTATGACCGTCAGATTAAAATTGTGCGACAGTGAATTGCACGGTCCTGCACCGACATTGCAGTTGCATGTCGACCTTTGCTCCAAATGCCACTGCATCTTTCAAATGTAGAAGAACCAGGGGCCATGTGGTCGCCTCACTGCTGCAGAGAAGGCACCTCGCCATGTTTTCTCAGTCTAAAAAAAAAAGAATCCCCAACATGTGCTCCACTTCTCTTTCCAAGAAGAAGCCAAACTTTCCTGGTATGCATCCCACTCTGCTCGAACCCCCCGCCCCCACCACCACCACCACCACTCATAACCGCAGGCCCGCTGCAGCAGTGGCATTTCCAATGTGTTCGAGGGTTTGTATAGAAAGAGATGGCAGGCTGGGTGGGTTTGGGGTCTTTCTTAATCTGCAGGGGCCCAAACTGCTGCAGGAACTCCCTCTCTGTTCTGTATTGTTGGCTCTGTTTTGAGGTCGGACCTTGAAAGCGTCCTGACTGGTAATCAGCAGTTTTTAAGATGATCAAACGGCCTCCATTATGATGGAGGACAATGGGGCTGACAGGAGAGGTTGGGTGGGGGCCCGAAGCCCAAAAAAAGATGACAATAGATCTCCTCTCTCCTTCCCTCCTCACGCGTTCTTTCCTTTCCACCCACTCTCACCCTTCGCTGCTGTACTGCCTCCCCTCTTCTTTCCATCCGCGGAACCGGCGCCGAAATGTGCGAGAGCGAATGCAACGCATAGCGGTGACAGATGGATCTCGCGGTTGTGAGCCACAGTTTTCCAGCTTAGAAAATTCCAATTTTTTTTTGTTTTGGGGGGATGATCACATCTGCTTTTACTTCTCAGCCTTAATGTTATATTGCACCCGTTATTTTTCAACAGTTCACATGTAGCAGACGCTACTCCTTTCAGTTGTTTTGTCTGAGACCAAACTTTGCCAAGTGGCATTTGGTTCACTGACCGCTGTGACGGTAGTGCCACGTAATACAACGTTTTCATTGTTTTTGAACCTGTCATACTTCTCCAACTCTTCAGCAGAGCGCCAGTTTTTCTGATTGAAAGGGTCCCCCCCCACCAAACACGAGGACAGTCACTGTTTTGCGGGCAGCAACAAAGTAATACATAATATCAAAGGTGAGAAGAGTTTCCTCTCCAAAGTCAGCTAAATTACCTTTTGTCTGAACTGCGCCAAAGCTACACACTCCCCTAACCACTTCCTTTTCCTTCTTTACATGAAACCAATTGACACTGCGATAATCTCAAGAACCTCTTCCTCTGCCTTGTACCAGTACCAAACTGCTGCCTTGTATCTCTGTAGGTCACACAGACGATACCATCGACGCTGTCAGTAAGGAAAGGAAACCGAGGGTTCATGAGACAGTGAGCACCAGAAAGCAAACCGATAACTCCAGACGGAGACAGACAGATGTAGATATGGAGCCTTCAAATGGCCCTTCGACTGACTGTAATCCTGCACAACCCATAAGGTGCAGAAGCTCTGGGTTCCAAAAGAGTGAGTACAGTAGTGTGAGTCTGGGGCCAGAATCGGGGGCGGCTTGACTGGTGAGCGTTAAAAATTCTCCTCCAGGGTTCAACTCATGTGTGCAGCCACTGTCAAAGTAGGCTTTTTTTTTTTTTTGAAGGCAAACGTTACATAAGTCATGTTTTTAACGCATGCTATGCAAATAGCACAGGTTACGCAAGCCAGAGGACCGATCCTGAACCGCCGCAAAATCTAATCAAGCAGCCACGAGAGCCGAGAACTTCAGAGGCGGCAGCAAGTCCAAACTTCTGAACCTCTGACCTTGAAGGTCGTCCTTCAGTAATTCTGTGGGGGAAATTCAATATACACAGCATCAAAAACCAGGCTCCTCTTTATCCTGAAGTATCCCAGGCCTCTATATTCACTGTATGCGTCGGGCTTTGAAGAAGGTGGAGGTCAGAGTTGAGTGGCGGGTCAAGTGCGTGGTCTTTGGTGAAAAACAACAAGGTTCAGGTTCCGAGCAAAGACACGGACGTCGGCTGGTTGTTGAGTTGAGTGACCTGACTCTCGTTTCGCAGGCTTGTGTTTTTCCAGATGAAATGCAAGGAGCTGTTACAAAGTGCCGCCTGTGGCCAGAGAATGGCAACGCCTCACTGGGGGGAAAAACCGTGGATGCTCGAGACTCTCCTGAAAACACGAGCCTCTCCGCGTTTTGTTTTGTTTTGTTTTGTTTTGTTTTTCTGACATGTGAGAAGCTGATGATGTGGTTTAAAATGGGAAGAATAGAGGGAATGTGGCTATTGAGGGAAGGAGTCCAGAGGACCACCTGTTGGACTGACAACAGCCTGAGTACAACAGCGCTTCCAAGAAACACAAATCTCACACGCGCGCGCACACACACACACACACACACAGGCACACACCAGCGCTGTGCCGCGCGTTTTACGGCTGCATTTTGCTGCATGTGAGCGGCGAGCAGGGGGCCAGTTGCACACTTTCTCTCGCAGCCAATCAAAGCCGAAAGGGGCCCCTTCCGCCCTCGGCCAATAGCCTTGGAGCAAAGGGCTCCCTCGGCCAACCAAGTGCTGAGAGGAGGGGAGTTGGCCACGTCCACGTGGAGCTCAACACATCCCAAAACACAGACAGGCAGCAGAGGTAGTGGGAGTTTGTACAGAGCGGCAACTAAAGAGAAATGTCCACGTCTGCGTTAAAACAGAGGTTGGAAAGCAGCAGCTTCGAAGATGTCGGCGATGAAACTTTGGAGACGGACCTTTATGACGCTGCCACTTTAGTGTTTTCTGCACGTTTTAGTCAGTCAGCAGGAGTCTCCGGCTGTGAATGTTCACACCGTACAGGAAGTCCTTTCATGTTAGCCGTCAAACCAAACACCTTTAGGTCAGATTTCCTTCGCCCCCTCCTTCGACAGATGTTCCGACGGCACTCTGCGAAGCTTTTTCAGCAGCTCCTGCAACTTCTTTGGCACTGCGTCTTTCTTTGACAGGAGAGAAGCTCGCTTGGTAATCTGGCCGTTTGTCTCCGGGGAGGGTGGATGGCGACATCTTCGAAGAAAGAGATAGAAAAAAAAAAAGTCTGAAGCGCCTCTTAACGGCTGCGCATTCCTGTCATACAGGGAGATTTTTACACATCAGAGTGAGCGCACACATAATGAAATGCGTAGTCATCATGCGAAATGACAAAGTGTCTGCAATGTTTTGATGACCGTTTGTCGGATATAAAGAAATGACTGGAGATTTATCGACAACGTTACCTTCCAGTGAACATAAAGTCATAAGTCCTGTGAACTGGGAGTTCAGATTTTACTTTTGTGTTTTCAATGGCAACCCGTTTTTATCTTTGTCAGTCTTTTTGGTTTTTTTTGGCAACGCCACGCCTCACCGTTAAGCTACTCAAAAAATGAAGCAGCCTAACGGCTGATTCTTACAGAGGTGCGGCCGATCATTTGTTTATGCAAATGCGCAGGTTGAGCCACTAATCAAAACGCCGCTGGATGACGTTTCCACTTTGACAGAACTTCATTAACATTTCTGTGGTTTGAATGAAGCAACATGTTTCATTCAGTGGAATTTCTGTTTGAACTGTGCATTTCTATCTGAATGGCTGTCTCTGTGCTAATGCTACATTCCTTTAAATGGTGCCTTTGTCCATATTGTTTTATATATATATGTATAGATACATATATAACTTACAGTGCCATCAATTTGTACTGAGTTTTCCAATCTGGACTTACACAGCTCCGTCTTGAAAACCTCCCATCTGATACGTTTCCAGACGTTTGAAATATGACCGGACCAATCAGCACCATTTAAGGAGAAAGATTTCATGCCCTCATTGTGACTAAAAACGAGCTGCCACCAGCGGTGGTGAAATCACCTGATTGGCCTCGTTTGAACGTAACAGAAAGTGCAGACATCCAATCACAATCAAGGTTTCGGCGGAGGGCGTCTCTACTTTCATTCAGCTGTTTCGTGGACGTAACAACCGACGGATGTGTGAAACATTCCATCTGGTGTGTCGAGTGATTGTTCGCCGTCACAGTTTGATCGGGCCAGTTGCTTCCACAGACGTGAAGTGACGCGCGGCGCTGCTTCGGACCGAACCCTTTGCACACTGGGCGATCCACTCCGATGAGTTGCCACTGCTCAGTAGCCCAACAGTAGACCCTTCAGTAGTGAAGTGAAACACCTGTGGTCAACTTCATGCGTTTCTTCTTCTTCTTCTACTTTGTTTGTCTCATTTTAACAGTCATTTCACCAAAAAAAAAAAAAAAAACTGGGGGAACTTTCTTCAGCCCTGTGGCCTCTTACCAGCAGTTTGTGTTGGGCGTGAGCGTACCGACAGCTGTGAGATTTGACTCATTTGTGAGACTTTGTCTCCGTCTTGTGTGAGTCTCGGTCGGACTGCTGCTGGGTTCTATACCTTCTCTGTCCTTCGCCTACTGGTCGGCTTCCAAGTTTCCAAGAGAAAACCCTCAATGCCGCGTTTGTGCGGTATCGTTCCAGAAGCTGTGCGTGTTTGTGCACATACAGGGGTAGTTTTTTATTGATTCAAGTATCCTCAGGATGAAGATTTTATATATATTTTCTTAAAAAAGCTCTAATTACTAATAAACACATGATACAACCGGTATCACTCTCTATATGCTGTAACCCATGTGGTCCAGTGTGCAGTAAAGACATCCTGTTCTCAGCAGTTCATCATCCTGCCGCCTCCCAGCCGAAAGCCATGGTTGACGCTCAACAGATGGGAGAGAGTAAAACGTTTAGCTTTTTTTGTTCTTCTTTTTTTGCGGAAACAAACTCCTCTTGTTTTTAAATTGGATTTCAGTTTGGAAAGATTTTTTTTTTTTATAGCCTTTGTATTCAATAAAACCCCCATGGCTGAGAGCGAGCAGAGGGTCGTTCTCTCTCAGCTGGGATGACGAACACAGCTGCTGAGTGCAAACACAGTCTGCAGAGCACAACAACAGAAAGCAACATCTGAAAAAAAAAATATATATAATCCTTCAAATCCACTTAAGACTAATCCTTCCTGTTTCCCTTTGTTTTACCATGATGACACTTTGTTCCTTTTGTTAAAGTGATTTAGTTGCTGCTTTTTCTCCCCCTACATGCTGTTCATTGACAGATGGTTCAGTTAGTAAAGTGGTAAATACACACACACACACACACACACACAGTCTTCACCACGTAAATACTTCCCCTGATGACGACACAACACACACTTTCATTTTCTTCTCAAACACCCACACATTTTGCGAACTGCAAACTGATGTTATTCCTGACACGGGTGGAGTTTCAGCCACCTACACTTGAGTAAAACCACTCATCCTTGTCAACAGGTAGCACGCCTCATCTGTGCACTCGCAGCCCTGTGAGCTGGTAAAAATGAGTTGGCGACATTGTTTTCCTCTCAAGGAGGTAGGCAGCAAAAAGCAATACAGCAAAGCAAAGGCAGGAAACACCCACTCAATACGATTTGGAACCCTCCCACTTGTTACTGTATGGGTAGAAGAAGAGCCGAGCAACTTTGACCTGGACTTTATCGAGAAACCACAAACAACACCTTTGTCAAGCTGAGGATGTGTTATATTGTGCATATGTGTGTGTGATGGCACAATACTGAGAGTTTAGTGCAACACCCGTTGTCTGTTTGTCTTTGTTTAGTCATTAAACATCCTCTTACTGAGTGACTCATCCCTCTATAACGGATGCTTGTGTTCAACAACTGTCATTTCTGTGACCAGCATCATAAGTGTGAAAGATTCTTTGAATGAAGCTTCACTTGTTCCTGTGTTGTGCCAAATTTCTGAATATTTCTTGTGACCTCTACTTTGCACTTCTTGCAAATAAAATGTCCTCCTCATTGTTGTCCACTCCGAGCAACAAAGGCAAGAAAAGAAGGTGCTCCACACCTGATGGTTAATGAGCCCGTTTGTCCACGTTCTGAACCACCATAGCTGCAAAGACAGAGCATTTCAGCTCAACCACAGGTGGAAAACATGAGGTTCTGTGCCCGCAATAGAGGGCTGGGCTTGTGGTGACAGTCAAACAGGATAATAAGAGACCGAGGGGTCATTATGATATAAGGCAACAGTCTCCCTCAAACCCAAACCAAATCAATACAGTCAAGTCAAGTTGGGTTCAAGTGGTGCATTCAAATTAAGAGTGGGCTGTTGGTTTTTATTGTCGGAGCTTATGTTTGATGAATCTATTCTGGGGATCCCTTTGTGGAAACCCACTTTGTATTTAAAGGATATTCCCTTATTGGAAACAAATCCCGCAAAGAGATCACAACCAAAAGAAAGAAAAAAAGAAAAATCTATCAGTTTCCAAGTCTTTCTGTGCCCTTCAGGCCTAAACCTGCTGCCTCGACCACATGACCATAGAAATCTGAACGAAAACGCTGGCAAATATACAGTGCTATTTCCAAAAAGCTCCGTAATTCCCCAAAACAGCTGCTCGCTGTAGCTTTTGGCCAATGTTACCCAACCGGCAGGAAATTGAGAATTACATGTGGACTGCATTTCGTTGAGGATTTTCACTAATTTGAGGAATGTTTTTGGGGCAAAAGGTAAAAGTGATTTCTAGGTGTCCATGAAAAATTGATGAATTTCAAGAGACCGCAATGAAAACGGTTGACAAGCGTTCCCTCCCATGAGCCCTTGCAATCTTTTGCCACTGTTTGGGTATGGTAAAATTTCAATATGCAATTTTGGGCAAATAAGCTAAACCTTGCATTGTAGGGGCCATTTGAACCAACACCTTTTGCCACTTGCGATCTCGGTTAAGCCGAGGAAAAAAAAGCTTGTCTCCTTTCAAACTGCTCTTTATTTATTGTCTCACAAATTATCACCTGAAAGCAACCTAAAAGTTTGTGGCAATCCTCTTTTGTTTCCTTCTACAGTCAGACTGAAAGCAGCAAGCGAAGGCCTTTGTGCGTCGGAGTCATTAACTCTCACAGAATGAGCTGAGGGTTGATGGGCTCAGTCAGAAAGTCACTGGAAGTGAGCTTAATCATTTGCAGTTTCTTTCTTACTTAAAACGAGAGAACATTTGTTCTGAAAAGACGAGGTGGTCTCTGTCGGTGGTGTCACACATCCTGCGGAGCCGGTTCATGTTTGGACCAATCACATCTCTCTCGGTTGCCAGGTGTTGACTGATTGGTCAGTGTTTTGAATTCAAACAATGCTGGTTTTGTTATTCTACTTTCCTCTAAAAAATGTTGCTTCACTCATTAACATACTCCAACCCAAACACTATGCATTCTAGTTTGGTTTTTCATTGGAAACTTTTCCACTTGATCAAAGACATGAAACCATGTTTGGACATGTTTTATTTATCTTTGTTCTCAATCGCACTTTAACACTCCTTAGGAGTGGTGTTTCTTTCCACTGACGGGTAAATCCCCTTCAGAGTGCCTGAGCAATAAAAACAAATGTATTCAAATCACAGCGTGACTGTCAGGACAGATTGATTTTGTGTAAATTCCCTGGTTACAAAATGGCAACAAGAGTTTCAAAAGGAAAAAATAAATAAATCAGTTTTTACGTTTAAATACTATTTGGAAAATTGTCTTCACATTATATATATACCGCGGCATCTTCATTCCATTGTATAATTTTGGTACCATTTTAAACAATGTAATGCTACAGCAATAAAAATCATTTTTGCCACTTTTAATCTCTGGACCTCAAGCGATGGAATCTACTGGTTGACTCCATATTTGCTGTAGTCTACACCTTGGCTCATTCTTGTTTCAGTAGTTGCTAATGATGTCAAATCTCTTCCGCACAACCGCCTCTGGGCTATTTTGTGGATTTGTTGCAACAGGAGTCAAATGTTTTTGCTTTCTCTGGAAGCCATGCCAGTGTGGGAACATTGACTGTGCAAGATGAGCAGGGACATTACTAAAAATGAAGCATCAGAGGACACCGTTATCAAAATGGTATCTCTGGGTTTATGTTGCATCTGGTTATACCTCTGATTCAGAAGCTAACGGTATGTTAGAATTTTAGGTTGGAAAGTCAGAGAGAATGAAACTTCCACAAGTTCTGCTTCCATGATGGCAGCTTTGGGTGAAAATAGTGCATTATTCACCACCTGTTGTGTGCATTTGGAGGGTTAGTTGACTGATACCAACTGATCCCCAGAGGAAATGGGAGCCCCAACCTTCCCACCAATGTGCCAATGGGAAGGTTGGAGCCCAGTGGGCATGCGAAGGTGGAGGTGACAGGAGTCGGCCACTGACATACAGTACGGGACGTAATAAAGGCCACAAGTGAGTGGTTGGAATTCTTCCCTCCACAGATTTCAGAGTCAAGCCCCACCAGAACTTTAAAACCTCCCGGGGAATGGGAGAGATCCTCACTTTGATCTGGTCACTGAGTCCACAGTAGCAAGAGACTCTTTCACTCTCGTGTTGCAGTTTCAATATGAGCATCCAAACTGTTTTCTCAGAACAATGATTTCCGATGAAATGGTGAAGCGGTTTAACAGAACAAAGGCCAGTATAAACACCCGCCCCCTCGTGCACCCACCAGCCCCTGTCCCACCCAGGCCCCCTCCGGCCTCCTGTCAGCAGCGACAGCAAGATAAGCAGCAGCAGAGATAAGCCTTGCCCCAACAGGAATGTTCTGCAATATCTCTGTTGCCTCATAGCTCACATGTAAGAACCCTGGATTGTCGCCTCAGGTCGACTCCCAGCCACATGCAAATTACATTCAAATATTTCCTCTCAGGCAAAAGCCAATTTGGATTGCGAACCTCTTGGTTTTTGGTCTTTCTGTTCTTGTGAACGTGTCGGTACATCACTGACACGTGTGAACTCAGAAGGGTTTTCGTGTTTTGGGCGGGTTTGGGCAGCAATTTGACTAACTGTAAAAAGTCAAATCACTGTTCCGCAAAGCCTCAAAGCACCAGAAAAAAAATATTAGAACTTTTTGTGTTGACTGGTTTTTTTTGCCAAATGAAGCGTTAGATTAGCAACAAGGGGGTCGGGCAGTGCCTTTACTCACTAACTGACGAATCACGGTGCTTCTCCACCAAAATGCAACAATTCCCATTTAATTCCTTCCGTGTACTCGAGCTCCACATAATGGGTCGTGTCATGTTAAGTAATAAAATAAAAAGTTCCAAAGTATTTTCTGATATCTGTACATTAAGGAGGTCATGTGACCACTTTTGTTATGTTACCAATGTTATGTAAATTTCTTCAACCTTGTTTTACTGCACCCTGTGTTTCCCCCCCCTGCTTCCTACAGATATGCTGAGCTCTCTAGAATTAACTAAGATGCAGATTTAGAGATCATGCAGATATTGCTGTTGTGATGCAAAAGGTTGTTCCTGGGAAATGTAAAAACGGAATGTTAGTTGTCAAGCTGCATTTCCAGAAATGTATCTAAAATTCAGATCCACAATGTAAAATAATTTCTGAGGCTGCCGTTCAATTCCTCAGTGGAATTGGGATCAAGGGGTGATTTGTGTTTTCAGGTTTTCGTGGCAGCTGTTCTGAGGAAGTCCAAGCACCTTTGGTGAACCCCCTTGTTTACAGAGTGCACCATCCCCCCGAGGCTGAGCTGACAGGCATGCAAATCTTATTCAAATGTTTGAGTCAGGAATGTGAAATCCTTGAGAAGGTGGTGCAGTGTGAAGGAGCCCGGCATTAACTGTAATTAAATGGAACAAGGAGATTTAAAAGAAAACACATCTGGAGGCGAAAAAGGTCACAGCGGTGGAAAATCACACGCGTTGGACCATTTGGCGGGACTCCTTTGATGACTGAGCTTTGTTGGAGGAAAAAAACACCTTCAACATATGACTGAGGCTGTGATTTCCAGAAAACACTGAGAGGTGTTTGATCAGGAGGATGCAGGTGGGTGAGAGATGGAGGGTAATGACTGATGTTTTAACGCTCACTTGAAAATATACAAGTACAAGGGAATTTCAGTGCAAAGATGTGTATTCAGTTTAAGGAGTTTTTCACATTCTAAGTTTGGTAAGTTGAACGTGTTGTTAACCGTTTGACCGTTTGGCTCCACACTGACTGTCATTTTCAGAATAGCGGCCCGGAGGTTTTTCTTCAACAGACGTGCACTTCAAAGAGAGCTTCTTCTCGCAAAGTGGAATGGCTCTGATGATGCCTTCAGGTGCATTCCTCAGCGCCCTCAAATGTCCAAGTTTTGTCTCGGGAGGTTGGCGTATACACGGCCAATTTGGATATATGTAAATATCTTGTTTTTCCTTTCTTCCTCCAGGAAAGGAAAAACAAGATATCCAAACTGGCCATAGATAGTAATTATTTTACTTTATTTCATTTCTTTATTTATTTTTCTAATTAATATAATGTTCCTTCTTTGCACAGTATTGTTGCTGCAATTATGCAAATTTCCCAATTGTTAGGTTTATAAAGGCATTCTATTATATTCTACACCATTCTATTCTATCCTATTGTAAATGTCCCAGGTGTTAATGTATCAACAACTCTATGACTCTTCACGATGGGTGATCGCTGTAAAAGGTGAAGAAACACAAAAAAAAAAAAAAAATCAGTGTATTCCGGAGCATCAAGCATGAACGCTCTGTGCCGATTAGGCAGATTTTTTGCCATTGGGTGAAACTGGATGTTCAGTTTTAGAGACGAGCTGTGGTTACCCTAAGGATACACGTCTGTCACACCACAGTCTTTGCGAGGACCAGTAGATCTGCCAGGCCAGGGTCTGTACATTAGTGCAGCAGACCAATGAGCCACTGACAGGGCCTGGGAAGGTTGATTCTCTGAGTTACGCGCTTCAGTTACTCAGTGAGATATTCCTGGTCTGCACCAGCGACGCCGCCTCGCTTATCTCGCCACGCCGCTGCAGTGTGTGAAACCTGATTCGCTGACTTTAACGTTGAAACAGTCAGAGTTGGAGCTGCCGACCGGCTGTGGTTCAGACTGTTACACAGTGTACTCACATGCACACACACACACACACACACACACACACACACACACACACACACACACACACACACACACACACACACACATACCGTCAGGGGGTTATATAATGTCATACACTCCTTCTAGGAATACATACCACACACACACACACACACACACACACACACACACACACACACACTATAGTTGGCCTGATGCCTGACTTAAGCATTTCCAGGTACTGTGGTTTTTTTTTCTCTCTCTCTCTCTCGCTCGCTCTGTGTGTGTGTGCGTGTGTGTGTGTGTGTGTGTGTTTTGGGGAGTCTCTGATTTCACTGCAAGAAATACAGCGATGCTGAAATGGAAGCTCAGTTGCTTCCTTCTCGGGACCTCAGTCCTTGTTATTTTTCATGCCGTTAGCTCTAAAAGCAGACTCGACTCCCTGCAGGACGCTGGCACGCTTTGATTTAAATAAAGAAACTATATATGTGGCTTCTACAGATGCAGCCCGAAGGAAGACCGTCCGGGCCGCCATCAGATGTTGCTGCTTATAATAACAGGCCCCCGAATTTATTTCCCGCTCTTGCCAAACGGTGGCTCCCTGTCGGATCTTTGTGGATTAAAGAGTGCGTGGTGAGGCCAGTGTGTGTGTGTGTGTGTGCGTGAGAGAGAGAGAGTGACTGCTGAGGCCAACCAACCATGCTGGTGGGCCTCTGAGTGGGACCCCTGAAGAGGTTGATGTTTATTTCTGTCAAGCCAAAACAGTCTCGGCGCCTTCAGATAGCATGTGTAGCGGCTGCTAGCTAACTTTCCTCAGAAGTTTTTTTTGTTTCTTTCTTTCATTGGTTGGTTGGTTGGTTGTTAGCAGACTCCGGACCACAGACCTAATTTAAAATTTCTCAGTGCTAAACGCTGAGTTCTTGCCACAGTGCTGCTGGTGGTCTGAACCCAACCTGAACAGAAGCTGCTCGTAGCATCTTACTGGCTAAAGAAAAACTGCCAGCTTCTTCAATGCAACTGAGGTTCAGTGGTGTCTTCAACCTCAACTATATTTAGAAGGCAGATTGTCCAGATGATGTTGTGGACCAGGGAACTACACAGTCACCATTGCAGGAGGCCCACGTGTTTATTTGGCTACAGCTCCAACGTCTTTTTATCAGTGCCAAGTGCCAAGTAGTGTCAAGTGTTGGAGCTAAATGGCCCTTGAAGCAAAGATCTTCCAGGAGCGCCCCTTTAACTGAAGGCTGTGTCCCAGAATGCCGTCCAAGTGTCTGGATGCCAGAGTTGTTGCGGTTCATCATGGCACGATGCCTTTACGTCACACCAGCGACAGAACAGCATCTGAGCATGGTGTATTGCGTCTGAACACAGTATGAACACAGTATTTCTGCTCAGCTAAAGGCTGAGTAGCAACATATTTAGAATGACCAAGCCATGTGACTCAACACGAAGGGCCAGGGGTAAAGAATGGTAATGGAACTGGGCCTCACAGCTGTCAATCAAACACTGCTGGCGCCTTGTTTATTGTAGAAAACAAGCTGCATGTTGTTTGTTTGAACTGGTTTTAAGTGGTAACGACTAAGTTGGGTGTGCCCGTGGAAGCTCCGCCCACAGTGAGTCACAACCAACAGGACCACTGAACGGGATCAACATCCACGAGATAATTAAAGTGCTACAGATAAAACAGCCATGGTGTGAATGGAGACCGGGGGGGGGTTGCCTGAGCAGGATGTTGATATTAGTACCGGCACCACTGTTTGATCGGTACACAAACTCCACCGAGGCCTCGGGCAACCGCGAGTCATGGGCGGAACCACCGTTGGCGGGACTCCCTGTTTGGATTAATGCTCTTTTGATACACGGGCCGACGCAAAGCAGGAGAGTTTGTCCCGTTCGCAGAGCACTAGGACGACTGCAAACTTTGCTCAAGGCAAACAAACGCATCCTCGAAGAGTCATTACAACAACAGACAGCAAAGGCGGCGCACGGAAAAGTTCTTCCTCCACTCTTCGACTTTATTTAAACACATTTGGAATAGGTCCGCCACGATTTTGAGGCTGTTTTGTACATTATTTTTTTCCTCCTCACTCTGAGGAATAAGAGGCGATAGTTTTTATTGCGATTAGAAGAGTGAGGCGTTTATTACGAAGGAGGATGAGGGCAACAAAAGTGAATTGCCGAAAACAGGTGCATCCCACAAGGTTCACCCACAGTAATCAGGAAACATTGGAAACATTTGATTTTATTCAATCAATTCCATCTTTTTCTTTTTACGTCAACTTTATTTTCGAAATTTCGACTTTAATCTTGAAATTTCAATTTCATTCTCTAATTGGAAACTCTTCTTGTGGCTATAATCCTCTTCCGTAATTTATTGCGCTTGCCCTCTTCAGCTCTGGCCACTTTTTAGCAAGCATGTACTGAAAACACAGCTTCGAGAAGCCGGCCATTTGTGATGTCACACAGGGAACCAGGTACCCCTCCCCATGTAGCATTAGCCAGCCAGGTGTTGACTCAGCCCCCCCCCCTGAGGCCGCCTTCTTTCTGCCCCTTTCATTGCAAGTTCCAACAAATCCTCACTTCAAGCAGGATGCAAAGACTCACTGCTGTTTTAAGGGGTGGAGGCTGCAAACACAGGGCTAAATACGCTGTTTGGGTCTGGACACCCTGGGTAATTATTTGTGCGCGGGTGCGTCGCTGGAGCCCCGGGACAAACGGCTAAAGGATGTGAAAAAGAAGACGGGCGCTTTAGACAGTGAGCAATTTAACTTCTGTCACACGTTGGATCAGTTGTGAGCCTTCGCACATGCAGGAGGGAGGGGGCGAGGTTTGAGGGGCGGGCCGAGTCGCTTCCCCGCCAACTCCTCGCACTTGCGGTTTCTGTTTAGACAGGCGGCGAGCCAGAGGACACATGCGCTGATGCACACGCGGGCGCGCTGCTACTTGTGTGTACACGCGTGTGCGGCATTTTGCAACCTTAGCAGAAGCGGCGGGACTCAGTTCCTCGATGACAAGCGAGCGCATCGATCGACGGCGCTCGCCGTTGAAGGTCAAAGGTCAGTTCTCGCCAGACAGAAAGTCCCGGTTTGACTTCGGAGTGACCCCGTGAGAGCTATCGCAGCGCCGGACGGCTGACGGGTTGTGAGATTGTCTGGGGTGCGAAAACTCCCTCCGGCTTCGGCTCCAAGAATGAACACGTGTGCAGACAGGCGCAGGACACGACGGAAAGGTCACGGGAGAGCCAGACGCTCGCAGCGTCCTTCCAGGATCTGAAGACAAGGAACAAGGGATTTCCTGCCCAAACCGCGCAGAAGGGTCAAGAACACGGGTGTCCACAGACCCGAGGTGGAGCGTCAGCTGCCCTTAGTGACGTCACAAACAGCTGAGGCAAAGGTTATTGCTAGAAAACGCCGGTGAAGGGACTTTTGCATAACACGGTGGAGCTTTAACGAAGTCAGAAGAAAAAAAAAATGGGTGGCAGAACGTTACGAAACGGTGGCTTTCCTCAGCCAGAATGTGGTGAGAATGTGTTCGGTCGCAGGAGGCCCAAAGTCTGACTGGAAAACAATGAAAAGGAAAACAAACAATTATCTTCCTCCAATTAAAGGTAGCAGGGCTCGGCGGTGAGCGTTATGTGGTCCTCATTACCATTACACCCTCTCCATAACTCACTCATTATGTTCAACCCGATGCCCTCAAACAGCAAACAGCAGAGTTAAACCTGGATGGCCGTGACACGAGCGTGATAGCCTGACGCAGCGAGCTGGCGAGTCGCCTGTCAACTGTATTTGTTTTGGGGTTTTTTCTTTAAAAAAAAAAAAAAAAGAACCTTGAAAGAGAAAAAAAAAAACATCCCAGCTATTATCACAGTGAACTCCAGAGAAGATCTGTCATGTTGATGTTGTCAAGCGCAGTGTGTTGTACACACACACACACACACACACACACACACAACGGTTGAGGTCCACAGGCTCCTTGCTGCTCAAAACAAACAAAGCCAGGGTAAAGACTGAGGGGTCGACTCCTACTGTTCAACCTGAACACTGTTTACCCAAGCAGACCACACGACCCGCTGCATCTTCCTGGAACCGCTCCTGCAAACACACTCACCGACACACACATGAAGTGCTGGTAAACACAAGAAATACCACAGTAAATAATTCCTCGTAGAGTGAAGCAGACGTCACTTCTACCCAGCGTTTGACTTCCAAGGCAGACGGAGCTCACAAATGAGCATAGCAGATCATCATAATGAACCTTCAATTCATGGGTCAGTGTGTGTGTGTGTGTGTGTGTGTGTTTGAGAGAGAGAGACTGATTATTTCCACCAGGCTGATGTGTTTAAAGCCTCTGTAAATCAAACACACCCTGCGTTTCCCAGTGCTGAGCCGCCCTCGCTAACAGCTAGCAGGCCCATGCTAGCAGGCTAACTGGTCCTGGTGTTTAGGCTGCAGCTGTGTACCCTCCAAACACACACGCACACACACACACACACACACACACACACACTCAGCCCGGACCGTTTCATGTGCGTCGTGTTTCTGTCGTGGTCTTGACCTTTGACCCACTGGAGGCAGATCTCGCAGCGTGTCAGCCAAAGTGCAAACACTTCCATCCGTCTCTGCCACAGCAGGTAGGACATGTAACCCCCACCGCCCCCCCCCACACCCCACCCTCCGACGTTTATGGAGTTTTAGCACCTCCAGAACAAACTGTCGCAGGTCAAAGGTCAGAGGCAGAGCGGCGGAATCTGTTTTCAGGCGACACAGTACAGTGTGTGTGCGCCGGCCTACGGCAGACTAAACAGAGGAATGGGGTCAGTGGGGTCTCACTTAGGGGGGGATGACAGATATACATGTATTCTACTGATTCTTAAAAGCTCCGGTGTTGTGTGAGGATCACCCCCACACACACACACACACACACACACCCTGTGTGTCAGTGACTGGATGCAGAGGCTCTGGGTCCCACGTCTCCACCACTCCTGAGACCTCATAAAGTGGCCAGTGAGTGCATATCACTGCGTATGAATGGAAAATAATACCCCCCCATTGATCATGTGAGGCGGCTTCACCAGAGGCAGAGATGAAAACGACAGATCTGCAAATGTAACGTTGGCCCTTCAGAGCCTGAGTGGTATTTCCACACAATGGCTCTCTGTGTTATGACAGGAAATATAAAGGTTACACCACATAATGATATTTAAGGGTCGGGGGTCTTAGACGCGCCGGCCACAGTTTGGACGGTTTTCTGCCCCCGACACATAAGCGAGATGCATGAGTAAGTTCTCCGGCTGAACCTTCTTACAAGTCGGCGAAAGAAAAACAACGTCTTGCGGTTGAATGTTTGCAGTCCACAAGGGGAAAAAAAAAAAAAACCACGACACCCCCTGTCACCCGTGAGTCACAGACCGAAATCGAGGCCAAGCGCGTAAAGTTTTTCTTGGCACATTTGTGCCGATGAGTATTTACATCACAGAGTTGAAAAAGAAAAAAGAAGACAAAAAGCAGATTGGCTGAGAGAAAGTCAGGTCTGGTGTCCTGCGTGAGACTTGTGTGTGTGTGTGTGTGTGTGTGTGTGTGTGACTCAAAGACTTTCACCACTTGTGGCTCTGACGTGCGCCGAAGAAGTGTGTCGGAGGTCCGCCGCAACCTTTCACCCATACTCTTCTCTGATGACTTGGCCGAGGGGGAAATTCGAGAGTCTGGCAACACACAGGAAGTGACCGCCGCCGCTCGTTTCGCCGCGTCGTTACGCTCCCGCCGCATTCGCTTGAGACTGCGGACGGCGGGAGCGTCTCCGTGTCCTGCTGCACATCTCGTTCCTGCCTGTCATCCAGGCTTCAGCTCTTGTCTTTGTCTCACTCTTGCTGTCGAACACACACACACACACACACACACACACACACACACACACACAGGCAGCTAAAAACAGGAAGCTGCTCACATCCCACTACACATTCCACTCACCAACCCTTGGCCCCGGAGCGCACACTCGACGGAAAAGAGGCGAGGGATTCGCAGATGATAGCGAGGGGGAAGGGAAGTGGGAAGGGAGAGGGGGGGGGGGGAACCGCTGGTTTCACGCTCAGCGCTCAGGAATGAATGGAATACCCTCTCCGCCCTCTGATTGGCCCGCCGGAATCCCGTGGGCGGCGAAGGAATGCGGCCATTGGCTAACAGGGAACAAGAGGGTCTGTTTGAATTGGACCGAGTTCAAGCTGCTGCGTAATTTGATATCAGAGTGACTAACAGGCCTCTTCCTCCCCCACTTGTCACTGATTAAGAAAAAACAGGGAGAAAATTATCTGGACTTGCGGGAAGGCTGGCTAACCGGATCCGCCCTCCGTCGCTCCCTCGCTGTCTTTCTTTTATCCTTCAAGCATCCTTTTATTCAAGACAAAAAAAAAATGGGGGGCGTGGGGGGGGCTGATGACACATTAAGTCATCGGATATTGGCAAGACAAAACAGTTTTGTGTTTCTATTTCTATTGAAGGAAGGAATTGCAGGTTCTGGAGCCAAATGACGCAGTCGGTTTATGCTTACGGTCAACAGCGAGGGTGGAAGGAGTGATTGGCAGCGTTGGTGAAACATCCAACCTGGCTCTCGAAATGAGGAGAAACTTCCATAGGAAGAAAAATATTGGCAAGATTGAGGGGAAGTGAAAGCGGCGCATTATAAAGAATTATCAGAATAAGTCATTTTCATTGCAGGAAAAACTTTATCAGAGCCATGGCAGCAGGAAAATCAAAGTTTCCTCAGAACTAAGTTAAAAAAAAAAAAAAAAAAAAAAAAGGTAAACATATTTTTTTGTTGGTGTCACTTCCTCAAAACCGGTTCCTTGGCCCACAGGAATCACTTCTCCCACAGACTGAACATCCGCCTTGTGGATCGTGAGAGATTTGATCTACTCCGGAAGTTTCTGTATCATTCCTGCAGTCAGTGATTCACGCTGACTGGACCCAATTCCTCATCTCAAGCCCAACACAGCGGCGATGCCAGCCGCAGACCTCGAAAGCTTCGTCAGCTGACGGAGAGATTCCCTGCGTTGGACCCCAGCAGCTCTACGTGAAACTAATTTTGGCTGTCAAGTGTGAAGGAATTTCACAGCTCGAAATCAGTTTGTATTGGATGGAAAGTATTGGATTTAAAGTTCATGCGTGCACAAAATGAGGCAAAATTTTCCAAATGTAAATTAAGATATGACCAATAAGTTAAGATTCTTTCCAAAATATAATTCCTTTGATATGAAATGGCTATTTTTATTCATTTTTATTGCTATTTCCATCATTTTTTGTGTGTTTTCTGCTACATTTATGACTGGAATCCTGAAATCTCTTTGGCTTTCTGACCTCTTTTCTAACTACTTTTGTCTCTCATTGGAGACACACACACATCAACGCACACACACAGACAAACACACACAGGTCACCATGGTCATCAGGTCATCAGGGATCAGAGAGTAACAGGATTTTTAAAACAAAACCAAGAGAGAGCAAAAAGGCAACAAGACGAGTTTTTTTTGTCCCCCACTCACCCGCAACTTCCAATTCTTCTTTCTGTCCGTCCTTGCCTTGCTCTCTGTCTGTCATCACAGGGGAAAAACAAACTTTGCTGAGTTTTTAAAAAAAAAAAAGAAAAAACATTCAACATTCAAATATCGACATTTCACCATAAATGAGTCATTTGCGATTAAAAGGGCAACACCGGGGGAGAGAAATAAAGGTGTTGTGCATGATTTTGGTGTGAACGGTCCCTTTAAAAGCAGTGGCATTGTTCCAGTGTGTCATAGAAAGTAGAAAATAAATCTGCTTTCCAGTCTCTTTCTAGTCAACAGGTTAAGAGGCAGAGGAGACCGGAGACTCTGGAACATCCTGCACATGGCAAAAATCCCGTGAAGAACAGGAGGAGAGAAGAGGACAAAGAGATTCAACACATTGACTCTGTGTGTGTGTGTGTGTGTGTGTGTGTGTGTGTGTCATGCTTGTGTGAGCAGATCCTTAACTCTGTTGACCTCTGACCTCAGCGTCTGTGCCTGTCAGTGACGCGGCGTGTTGAAGGTCTGAGTGTCGCACTTTGGTGCCGCTCACTTCAATCAGTCAGTAGTGAGTAAAAATAAAAGTTACAAAAGGTAAAATAATTCAAAGATAATTAGATAAAACGCACGTCATACTTTTATTACATTCATTCATTCAGAGGTTCAAAACGGTGGTCAGCTATCAAACGACAGTCGCCGGAACAGACAGACTCATCTTTAAAGGTCCAGTTGTGTTTTTACTTGCTAAGCATGAGCGATTATATCTCCATAAAAAGCCGGTCCATGTGTCAGGATTGAGCCATTTTTTGTGCATGACGTGGATCTGATTTCACTCTGACATCTCAGCTGGTGTGAGAAATATGTGAAATAGAACTGATTACTATCAGCATGACACACTTTGCTGCTTTCTGACTGACTTCCTGAACATCAGATGCTACCAAATCGTGCAAACTGGACCTGGCGTATACACACACACATATTTACATATATATGTGTGTATACGGGCACACAGTGTTGCGCAGTGGTTAGCGCTGCCGCCTCACAGCAAGAAGGTCGTGGTTCGATTCCGGGGCCCGGGCCTGGGACCTTTCTGTGTGGAGTCTGCATGTTCTCCCGTGTGTCTCGTGGGTGGATGGATGGGTTCTTGACTTCCTCCCACACTCCAAAAACATGCATGTGAGGTCAACTGAACACTGTAAATTGTCCGTAGGTGTGCATGTGAGTGTGAATGGTTGTCTGTCTCTTTGTGGCCCTGCGATGAACTGGCGACTTGTCCAGGGTGTCACCCTGCCTTCGCCCTAAGACAGCTGGGAGAGGCTCCAGCAGACCCCCGTGGGTATAGTGGGTATAGAAGATGGATGGATGGATGGATGAATGGATGGATGGATGGATGGATGGATGGATGGATGGATGGATGGATGGATGGATGGATGGATGGATGGATGGATGGATGGATGCATGGATGGATGGATGGATGGATGGATGGATGGATGGATGAATGGATGGATGGATGGATGAATGGATGGATGGATGGATGGATGGATGGATGGATGGATGGATGGATGGATGGATGGATGGATGGATGGATGGATGAATGGATGGATGGATGGATGGATGGATGGATGGATGGATGCATGGATGGATGAATGGATGGATGGATGGATGGATGGATGCAGGGTGGAAAGGAGCAGAAAACACGCGGTCTGAACAGAGTCTGTACGTATGGGTCATTTTTCAGCCCTTCTGGCTTCCATCACTAAGAAGACCCCCCCCCCCCTGCCCACCACCACTGCTCCAGTCTGTGGCCCCTCCCACTGCCCCCCCCTCCCCCTCATCCTCATTCATTCTTTTCTCACACATCTATTCATGCCGGGTCTGTGCCGTGCCACACGCTGGAATAACAACCAGGGGAAGTCTCATTCATCTGCGCGGCCAGTGTTTGCACAGCGCGCTCGCTCACTCGCTCTCACTCTCTCTCTCCCAGTGGTTTCACATGCTCGCTCGCTCGCTCGCTCTCGCTCTTGCTCGTCCTCATTCATTCACGCGCCGTCTCTGTTGTTCTTGGGCTAACGGGGTTATTTTTTTTTCCCCACCGACTCTGCGGGGTGTAATGGTACTGTATGGGGTTAATGGGTTGAACATGTGTGTATTGTGGGGGGGGGGGGTCCAAGCCCCCTCATAGATCTGTTGCCCCAATATCACCTGTGAGATGTTAAGGGTGTCTTCATCAGCGTAGGGAAGGGAAAGTGCCTCGTGGTCGACGGCCACGGCGCCACCAGGAACAACGGCCGAGTTAGAATGAGTTAGAATGACTGACTCACTAATGGAGATTTGTGAGTTTTTGTTCATTTGCGAATCATTGAATAATAACGCAGAGTTTTAGTTTAGTCTTCGGTGCAGGTCCGTCGCCGGGAAGTAAAAGCCGCTGCTTGCAAGAGTAACGGATGCAGCGCCGACAGTTCAAAGTGAGCGAGACAGACGGCGGCGAAGCGTCGACCTCAAACTGACGCACTTTGTCGACGGCTTTAAAGGACCCGCGTTGCGCTGAAAAAAGCCACTTCAGCAAACTCTTTTCTTCACGACGGCTAAATGTGTCTGCAGCCGGCTGGCGGGCGGAGCGGGAGGGAGAAGATTGGTCCGAAACACTCGGTTCTGAAAGTCGCCACTTTGTGATGTCACAGAGGGAACTGACACCTCTCGGTTTCCATCAGTTTAGTGACCGTGCGCCGAATTAGGTGCTGACATCATACAACACAGCGAGCTAAAACCTAGTGTTTGACTGCAGACTGCAAACACGGGGCTAAATTGCCTTTTAAAAAAAAGAATTGATCAGAATCAGAGTGCTCTTCGTCGCCGTGATGCACAGGTACGATAAAGCTACAGGTGGTGCATCGCAGCACAAAGAACATCACCATAGTAAAAAAGTATCATTAATGATACAGAACATCAGCTGTAACATTAAACTAAGAGCAGCACTGGAGCAAGACAGAAGGGGCTGTGGTCTGTTTTAGTGTTTCCTGTTTTAGTTTGAAAGTCTCCTCTGCCCTTGTATTTTCTGTACTTAACTTCCTGTTGCTTTTCCTGCCTTTTTTGTTGCTTCTTGATTTTCACCTGTGTCTCGTTTGCCAGTGCTGGCCTTGATTGTTCTCACCTGTGTCCCGCTGCTTCCCTCTAGTATAAATAGTCCTCATCTACCTCTGTCTGTGTTTGGTCGTTGCTCCTGCGCGGTTGTCTTATGTCTCACTGTGGTTGTTTTGGCTTGTGAGCCTCGGCTGTTTTGTCTCATTTGTCTGTATCTCCTGTTCTGCAATTTTTGCCTCAGTTTTGTTTCCCTTTTTATTAGCGTAAGACTCCCATTTTGGGTTTTGTTTATTTTCTTTCCCTGAGGACACCTTTAGTTTTTTTTTGCTTGTGTTTTATTGTTGTTTTTACTCCTTTAAATTTTCAACACCGAGAGAAAAACAAACCTCAGCCGAATCATTTGCATCTCACGCGAAAGGTCTTGCTCTAAAGAAATCCCCCTATTTCTTCGAGGTCACACAGTGCAACCGTCCCAAAGGCAGAACCTAAAATTAATTTCAACAATACGAACACAACAATTGGAGCCGCAGTGCCGCTACACCCCAGCGGGTTCGCTTGTTTCTCTTCCCTTTAATGTCTGAAGGTGTGAGGTTACATAATTCTTATTTTTATCGTGGCTTCTCGGTCGTGCTTCCTGTTGTTGAGAAAGACTCTGCGTTGTCTCAGCCTCGCGTCTCGTCTGAAGCTGCTCTTGACGGCACTCCGACAGCTGAACGTGGAGACACTCGGTTGCCTGCTGAAAATGTAATCGGCTCCTTTTTCACACTGTGGATAATTTGAAGTCTTTCCCTGTCACCCCGAGACCTCCGTGTGTGTGTGTGTGTGTGTGTGTGTGTGTGTGTGTGTGTGTGTGTGTGTGTGTGTGTGTGTGTGTGTGTGAGTGTGTGTGTGAGGGGTCATGATTGCACCTGTGAGCCATTTGTGAACCTGGAGTCGCTGTGAGAGACGGTAACGCAACACCTGTCACAAACAGAACACTTTCCCATCTGACTGTCGGAGGTCGTCAGGATGAGCTGAGCAGCAACAAAGAAATGGAGAGCGCTCGGTGCCCACTGAAGACCACCGCAGCAGGGGTTGGGGGAGGGGCCAGGGGGGTCGCCTTCCAGGAAGTTTCCCGGCCGAATGGTTTCAGCTGTTGCTGAATTCTCTCCCGAGTGCGACTGTAGAAACAAAGTTGTGCGTCGCCATCAACCCGTCTTCATCATCAGAATTAGCCTCGTCGTCGTCGTCATCATTATCTTCGTCATCGTTATCATTGTCAAAATCAATATCGTTCTCACCATCTTCATCGTCATCATCGTCAAAATCAATATCGTTCTCACCATCTTCATCGTCATCATCGTCAAAATCAATATCGTTCTCACCATCTTCATCGTCGTTATCATTGTCAAAATCAATATCGTTCTCACCATCTTCATCGTCATTATCATCGTCAATATCATCAGCATCGGTAGCTGCGTTTCCATGACAGTTTTTCGCAAAATAAAAGCCATATTTCTAAAATTTCTACCAAGTAAAATTGTCATTTGCTGCTGTTTCTAGCGGTGCACTCTGCGGTGCACTCTGCAGTATCTACATCTTCACTATGCACTGTCTGCTCTGTGTCTCTGTTTATCTGCTGCTGATTGGCTCCGGTGGGAGAACGTCTTTGGGGTTTTTTGTTTTTTTTTTCTTTGCGAGATGACCTTCAGTTCACATCTTCCCTCCTCTCCTGCTTCCATTTCCATCTGTTCTTTCTCCCCCGCAGGAGGATTTTCCAAGAAATTCCCACACCTTCTTAGACTTAGGCTGAATGGAATTCCTCAGGCAGCTTTTCTTCCACCCCCTCTCACTGTAAAGGAAGACCGCGGGCCTCCACTCAGCCTCCACGCCTCTCTTTCATCTCGCCTTTGTCCCTCCGTCCTGCTCTCTAACCCACCGCTCTCTCTTTCGTTCTTTCTCTTTCCACCTGCCGGGCTGCACTTCAACCTGACCCCCGGTTGGAGGGGAAAAAAAAAAAAAATTCATTCGCCATTCGCTGGCTGCACGGTTGCACAAGTTTGAGCGTCGTGGAAACAGGAAGTGAAGGGCTCACCTGTTCTGCGGTCCGCCCTCAGCTGTGCACAGGCGACCGCACGTGTCTTGCTGCGACGGCGGAAGTTTACAGAAAATATGTGCGAGCGTTTCGTGGAAAAAAGGACAAATGCGCAAAACACCAAACTCATCTGAACGACGGAACAAGCGGCCACAGAGTCATTGTTAGCAACAGTTTCAGGATGTTCTGTTTTAGGTTTTTTTTTTGCAACTTTTTGCAACCAAAACTGCACAATACCTTTGTTGTTGCCGTGTTGGTGTTTGTGGTGTTTTTCTGCCAATGTTTCACACCTGAAAGGCTGTGACGAGAGTGTTTTGTGTTAAATCTGCATCACAATGTTTGCGTCGCTGTCCTGATGCTACAACATCTTAAATATTTTATCTGTCTTAAAACAAAAATACTCCTTAAAACCTTATTTTAAGAGGTGGTGTTAAAAGTCCCCTCTTCTGCACGTTCTCACATATTCATTTTTTCCTCCCAGTGGCTCATTGCATCTGCAGTGAAGCAGCGCTGCATGTTTGTTTACAAACAAACAAACAAACAGAAAAAAACAGCACATTTAGCCCTCTGTTTACAGCCTCCATCGAAGTGAAAATGCTCTTTGCTCGCTTCTGCTTCCTGTAAGTGACACTTGGGCTTTCTTGATATTGGTTTGGTAATGTGCGAGAGCTACGTTTATGACATCACAAAGGGATGGCTTACTGCACACACTTTGCGAAGAGTGGAGCAAACAAGAGAAGCAGATTATTTCGTCTTTTTCATTGCTGTTCCGTTACAATATCCAATTAAAATGCACTTTGCCTTCTGGTATTTCTTGTGTTTTCAGTTTGAAGCCCACGTTCTCCAGTCGAGGCCACTTTCTGAGACTCCTCCTGGAGGGAACAGCAGAGCCGCTGCTGTCAGACGTCTGTCTGTCTGTCTGTCGTCTGTCTTTGTGTCTGTTGGTCGGTCGAAATCTCCCGTTGAAAGCTGTTAGATTATCGACCTGGGTGTCGGATGCTGCGGAGGACATAAAGCCACTTTGTGTGAGTCTGTACATGCACGCTTGCATAACGCGCGGCAGGGAGGTGCAGGCAGAAGGAGAAGCCGCTCCGCCGGCCGACCGACCGACCGGCCCCCGCGAGCGTGTACACAAAGATTAGCGCGACAAAGACGACCTCGCGAGATGTTTTCCCTCTTAAACCCTGCCGTCTCTTCGCCCACTTCAACCATCTGTCATCTCCAGTGAAAGGGAACGAGGGCACGCCCACTGTTCACACAGGTGCCTATTATCCGCCTGCATTTACCCAGCAGGCCTCTCACCTGCAATAGTTCGCGCTCTGAGGCAATAGTTCGGGACGTTTCGAGGCTTCTAGCGATGAAGATCCCGATGAAGATCCCGAGTCGGTTCCATGGGAACGTCGGAGAGCCGCGCCTCGTCTTTGGCTCACGTTTCTACTTCAGGGGAAGTGCTAGCTTCAACAGCGTCAACAGGCTACAACAACAAAACTGTTCAAAACGCTGCCTACTTAACGTTATATGGTTACCTTTACTTTACTGTGCTGTAATGTACTTAATTTTACTTTACTTTGCAAGGACACACACACTTTACTGTGTGATTTTCATTTCCAGTTACACTCTTTGCTTTCTTTTACGCTGCTTCACCCTCTTCACCGGCTCATCAAAGCCTCCTGGGATGTTTCTTTTTTTTCTTTTTCCTGGTTGTGGTTCGTTTATCAGAACTTTACATGCGAGTCTGAGAAATTTGACAGCGGCTGCGCAGCTTCACGCTTAAAACAGTCAACATGTTTACGCGTCAGGGCTCGGCGGTCTCAGCGGCGGAGGACAGTTGCATGAAAACTGAAACACATGCACGTCTTGAGACCTTAACCCGGTTAGGATTCTCATTCTGACCAAGCCGCTGCAGTCTGCGGCAGTTTGACCCTCATCCTGATCAGAATGAGGTCATATTTGGAGTAAACTGTGACCTCACTGAGTCATGTCCAGTGTGTCGATCTTACTGGGTTTAGTGGACTCTTTCATCCCAGCCAGCTGCCAATGCTTTTTACACACTGCTTGTGTGTGTGTGTGTGTGTGTGTGTGCAATTGTGCGCTGGTTTACACTTGTGGTCTCAGGTCTTAGGTCTCCACGCTGCTGCTGATACCCTGTGTCGCCAGAACACAAGGCAAAGGCAGGACCTTCACCGTCTTGTGATCGACCTGAAGTTTCTTTCAGAATTTACTGATCAACTTGCAGGCCGGAACATTCGCATACATCCCTGTTGGCTGCTGTGCAGGTAAACACGACGTTTAGAACATCCTGCAGACTTGAGGGTCAACTCACCTGTTCAGCTAATCTTTCTTTTTCTTTCTTTCTTTTTTGCATAGGTAGCAACACGCGAACAGTCGCTAATGCAAACATTGACAAGAACTTTGCGACGACCCGGCAACCCTGAAGCTTCTGTAAGAGTCACTAAAGACGGCCCGGAGCAACAGGAAACATTTCACCAGGACAGTTATAAAGTGTGAGTCACACGCAGTTTATAAAGGTTTTAATTACAACATCTCTGTTGTTTGCAGGGATTTTGTGACTTTCTGTTTGCTGGAACATCTACACCCTTCAAAAGCGACAGAGCACACGCCCCAAACCACAGCTCTGAGCCACACAGAGGCACACACTCTCGCTCTCTGTCGTTCTCTCTCTCTCACACACACACACACACACACACACACACACTTGGCACACACACTTGTCCTTCAAGGGAAGGATCCCATGGGAATCAGCGTGTGGGTGTGTTTGGTTTGGCACATATTCATCTCTGAACTTAAGACCGTTTAATGGGTGCGTGTGTGCGTGTGCGTGTGTGTGTGCGTGTGTGTGTGTGTGCGTGATGAAAAGCGTACAAAACCGGAAGTGGCAGCCATAAATCAGCATTTCAAAGGGTTTTGTGCCTGTTTAAAACCAGGACGGTTCAGTTTTGTTCACTTATTCACTCGCTGTCATCACCTTAAACTTTTGACACGGACCATTACTTTGAAAGGTCAGGTACATATTTCTTTTGCAGCCGTGTAATACCAACCCCACTTTATTCATTCGTGTGTGTCAATCACTCGCCGGCCCTGTGCGGTGAAAGTCATTTTCAAACGAGGTCCAAAACAGCTTTACGGTTTCCCCCTCAAACACCTTTTTTATTTTTTGGTCGCTGCGACTGTGAAAATGTAATCACTCCTCAGCAAGTTGTAAAGTAAATGTCTCAGTGTTCACCGACAGTGTCTATGCATGGGAAAGTGTAAAATGCGTAAGCTGTGTTGTGATGGCACTGATCCTGAAACTCATAGTACCATTAATCAGTCCATTCATCAAAAAACAAACTTTTTTTTTTTTTTTTAAAGTCAAATACTTCAGCAAACATCGTCAAACACAATTTATTGCATTGACTTTTATTCCGAGTTTTCACCAACTTCTTAAAGCTGAACTTTTCTCACCTTGGACATATTCGTGGTAGGATGCCGTTAACCTTTGCAAAGTCCCAACAATCCTAAATGCATTGTGGGAGATGTAGTTAATATTCGCTGTCGGCTTTAATCCAGCATAGACAAGCGAATTGGACGGGCAGGGCCTTTGAGTTTGACGCTTCGAACCCTCCTCCCCCGCTCAGCTGAATGGAGGTGCTTTAGCCGTGAGGAGCGTGACGCCGCTGACACCGGCGGGCCTGACGATGCCTCGGCCGGCCAACGCCGCGACCGCTCCATTTACTCCTGACCGCATCCAATCGACCCGTCAGCCGCGCACTGCGGCCCCTGAGAAATGTCGCAACAATCCAGCTTCAAAGGGACGGCCGGACACACAAAAGCTAAAACCCGTGTCCCGTCCGACCGTCGGCTCCGCCTCCTCTTCTCTCTCCGTCTCTCCGTCTGCTGATGCTGCGTGTGAGTTTTTTTTGTGTGTTTGTTTTTTTCGCAGCGGACATGGAGAGGGAGGAGTTTCTTCATCTGGCTGCTCTGATAGCAGCCAGATAAGAAAGAAAAGAAGCCAGTAATCAGATGTTCGATTGTGATCTTCCGCTGTCATCACCATGTGTGTGTCTGTGTGTGTGTGTGTGTGTGTGTGCGCGCGCGTTGCGCCGTAAGTGACATTCATACCTCCCCTGCACGTCAGCCTCGCTCTCTAAACAGCGTCCTGCCCTCTCCCATTGTTCGTCATGGGAAAGTATCTGCGAGCTCTCTGCAGCCCAGCAGCGCATCGCAGTGTCATCATCTGTGGTATTCCACTCTGCGTGTGTGTGTGTGTGTGCGTGCGTGCAAACCCCCTCGGGGGGGAACGTATCAGATCTAAAGGTGTCAGCCAAGAATGGAGGTCAGGGGCGCGGGTGGATTCCACCGTGCACGTTGAGCAAGAGCCCGTCTCACCTCCGTCCCCTGCGATCGTGTTTTATGAATTTGAGGTGACTCACGGATTTGATGGCCCAAATACCAATAATATCATGCTCTCTCTCTCTCTCTCTCTCTCTCTCTCTCTCTCTCTCTCTCTCTCTCTCTCCTCACGTGGACCCCGTCGCTCGCCCTCCGCCGCTCCGCCAACCGTCCCCCCGGTGACAGGCAGGAACCTGCAGCCTTGAGCGTACACGCTTAATCTCCTCTGGCTTTACTGTACGGTTTTATTGGCATTTTTTTTCTCAGCCCAGGAATGCCTTTGATTCGTCAGCGGCGGCGGCGGCGGTGTTGCTCAACCCGTGTGAGAAGTTGTGCGGCAGAAAGTCTCGGAGATCTGAGAGGAGCGACTCTGAGAAGCTGATTTGTGGCGGCGTTGGACGGGCCTGCGTGCTAGTGCACGCACATGCACGCACAAAGACACACATTGTGATCGGTACACCTTGACAGTTATTGGCTGATTGATCTAATGTACTTGGCATTTGCTGCAACACTAATTGGCCTCGTGCACATAATGTCCTATTTCAAACGGTTGACAAGCTCCTCCTCTTCCTCCGCCTCTTCTTCTTCTTCTTCTTCTTCTTCTTCTTCCTTCTTCCTCATATCTGTCCTTTTGTTCCCTGATTCTGACGACACCATGTCGATATTCAGGTCCCTTGAACCGTTTCAGCCGCAGTTTTACGGCTTTCACTGCCAAGACACTGTTTGCAAAGGTTAGATCCCCAGAGTTTCTACCATCAAGGTAAAAAGATTTCCTCCAGATTACTGTTTATACAGCGGCACCAAAGACTGAGTATTTCTACCACGTTCTCAAAGAGTTTAAAAAAAAATTTCGATTAAAAAAAAAAAAAAAAAGGCGTTGAGATCAAACGAGAACGAGATGACTCCACTTTACGGCTGCCCCTCCTTTGGTACTAATTGGCGCTGCTCACAAGTCGTTTGCGGCCGCTACGAGTTGCCCCTTCGTCACGTCAGGCTAATGTTAGCCATTAGGAGGCGGCCTAATGCTAGAGCAGGCATGGACTGATTGCTATCAGCTGTTGCACTCCCGCTGGCTGCCAGATGATGAGCAACACCAGTAGCCCTGCCCCCCCGACCCGCCCCCAAATCAGCGACAGACATGAAAACTAGCCTCGGGGCTAAGCACGGTCACGTACAAATTGGAGGTGCTGGAACAGGGAAGCTGTGAGCGAACACCTGCTGCACAGCTGAGTTGTTGCAAAGAGAACGCAAGACGTTTACCTCAGACCAGTTATTGCTTCACATTTTGAATAATGCCACAAATTCTCTTCTTTTCATTAAATCAACTACAAAATTCAGCAAAGCTTTCTAGCAGTAACACGCGTTTCTACCCGTATCCTTGGTGATGTCACAAAGGGTACGGCAGCTCTCGCAACTTAGTGCCATACTGCTTTCTCTGCTCATTAATCATCCGAGGCTGCTTTATTGGAGACTAAGCTCCAAGTGGAAAATAAAGACCTGAAAATGTGCAGGACGGAACCTTTAAACTCACAGATTCAGGGTCCTTGCTGCAGTGTCACATGACAAAAAAAAAAATAGCTCTGTACTTTTTCACTGGACTCAGCTCTGAAACCTCTCCATTAGTTTCCTGCAGGTTAAAGTTCACCTTTGTTCAACTCCAACGCCGGCCAAGTCAGCCGCACGACTATAAATGAGAAGCGTTCTCACGGATGTTTTTCCCTCAATCTGCACCGCTCACATTTCCTATTTCTGACATCCCCTCGCCGGCAGAAATTGGGGGTATTCCAAAAGTGACACGTGTCGGCACGTTTTCGATGAGCTCAGCGCCGTCCGGCCGCGACAAGTTCCTCCGATTGTGGTTTTCAACCGCGCGTGGACCTTCCGGGGTTTAGGGGAAGGGGTTTCAAATCGAGCGCCATGTGTTGGATGTGCAGGGGCGGATGTGAGGGTCCCGGGTCAACCTCCTCGATGCTGCGCAGATGCTGCCCTCCGCTGCGCCCCCGCAGCTCCAACCCGCCGCTTCCTTCGGTTCCCTCAGCTGGCACACATCGAGGCAGGAGGAATCAATGGGAGATTCTCCCGACGCAGCCAGAGCACATGGGTTAGTGCGGGCGGGTGAAGGGGGCATTGAGGGGCACCAGGGAGCAGCGCCCAAAAACGTTGCAAACGCGGGTGAATCGGGTCGCTTTTTGCTTGTGCAAGAGTTGCACAATGTGCCTCTTTAAGTCCGAGAAGCGGCAAAACTGTCATTGGCAGTTGCAAAATGACGACAAGATGTTGGCCAACACCACCGTCGACCTTGAAAATGAGTCTTTAAAGAAAATCCTTCATTGAAGGAAATTCAAATTTCCCATTATTCTCGTGCGTCTTTCATTCGCGAGTCCACCAGAAGTTCCGCCAGCAAGTAAACGTAGTGTCATGATTCTGCTGAGGGAGATACCAGGCCAAAAGGCTATAGTGGATGTTTTGGTTATAAACATTGACAATTCTTTTTTTCTTCTTCTTCTGTTTTTACCACAACAGGATTAAATTCTTTCCCTCCACAAGACTCCGCAAGGGGTCATGTGAACTGGGAAATGTCACCGGTTCTTCTGGCGAGCGCTGGCGACATCGCAAAGTTTTACAACTACCACGGAAATACCCCTTTGAAACGACAAGCACAATAAACTTTGGTAAGGAAAAAAAAACCTGCACAAGGAAGAAGAATCAGTCGAACCTGTTTGAAATCCTGCGGGATTTGTGGCTGTCTCACTTTTATTTTCTTTATTGAATAGAAAGACCTGCTTTATCTATAGACGTGTCATGATATGCCTGATATGCACACAGACACACACACACACACACACACACACACACACACACCCCCCCGCCTCAACGGATGCCTTATCTGCTTGCTGCCTTATAAGGAAGTTCCTGTGACACACTGTACTGCTACACGTGAGGGTAGTAAAACCATTTCTCCCAGGCACAGGATCAAGTATCACACACACACACACACACACACACACACACACACACTGCTGCTGCTGCAAGCCAAGACACTTCTCTGGAAAAGAGAAAGCAAAGAAAGAAGGAAGGAGAGGCGGGCGAGCGAGAAGGAGAGAGGGAGGGGAGGAAGACAGAAAGAGGAAGACAGGCGGCGGAGAAGAAAGAGACGCAGCCAGGAGAGAAAACACATGTTTACGTTACGGCACAAAGTAAAATTGTGAGAAAGAAATTGTCACGGATTTGTTGTGGTCGGGACTGAAGGTCCGGCTAGATGGATGAACCCGGAGCACAAAGGCCATTATGAAGGGACAAAGAAGGGAAGTTGGGTGCAGAGGAAAGAGGAAAAAGGCCTTCTTGTGGAAACTGAGGAGGAGGAGGAGGAGGAGGAGGAGGAGGAGGAGGAGGAGGAGGTGGTGTCACTGAGTTCTGAGCAGCTTGGTGGTGATGACAGTGGTGATGGAAACAAAGCGAGGTCAGCAGGGGAGATGCTCTCAAAGGCAGTTTCACTGGAAGAGCAGGAGCCTGAATCAGCCTGACCTGTGATTGCATGCAGCATCATTGGTAGAACTCCACTGATTAAAGGGACCTTCCACTCAAACCCTGTGTCCTTTCCCAGTCTGAGGTGTTTTCAATCAGGGATGGGAACCAATCAGTGGAGCGACTGAGAGTCCAATCTGAAGCAGACTCAGGGTGGATGCGCACGAAATCAGGCGACAGATGTCTCGTGGTCAGGTTCCATTAATTGTCTAGAGAGAGAGAGAGAGAGAGAGAGAGAGAGAGAGAGATCCCCTCATGGTGCACAATGTTCCAGAGACAAACTATAGTGGAATAATTTATTCCCCAGAGGTCCGGTCGCAGTGAGAAGACACTGAGCTGGATGACAGGACAGACTTTTCCTCCGCACTCCGACTGGGGAACTGCAGGAAACACTGGAAAGATGTGCAGGAAGCATCGACATGTGACATCATCGCATGAAGCCGCACACCCACGCGATGGACCGCCCGGCAGTTCGCTGCATCTCTGGATGGAGGATTTGGTGCGAATCCACCGTGAGACAGATGCGGTCTGCGGCGGCTTGATCGGAATTAAACAGGATTAACTCAGTCAAAGGTGAAGACGGAAGTGGCGCTTGGGAGGTTTTCAATGCAGAAAAGAGGTTTTCACTTCACTCAGTCGCCACATTGTTGCCATGTTGCCATCGGAACCAAGCAGAGGGCCTCCAGATGTTGCCGCCTGGTTCAACCAGTGGTCAGACATGTGATCGGTTTGCTTTCAATGGTTTGTCCCATCGCCTTGCAGGGCTTTCGGTTGCTTCTTTGTTTTTTCCTTGATGGTTTTTGTATTGTTTTTAATGGGCCTCCGCTGCCAAACTGCTTTCTTCACCAGGAGGGAGACACATTCAGAAGAAGATTTAGGAAAAGTGTCTGTGTGGTTGGTGAGCGGAGGAGGCAAAGAGCCAACGGCGAATAAATCTTTGTGCAACTGTCAAAAACAGCTACCACTGCAAATATCACACATACACACACACACACACTGTTGATGGGTCTACGCATGTGTCATCCGAGCTGTGTTCGGAGCCGGAGGTTCCGTGGAATCTGCGAGTCAGCAGCGGCGCTGGAACATCAACATGTTGGTGAAATCTAAAGTTTCTCCAGCAGCCAGAGAGCAGACCGACTTCTGTCCTTCTTCTGGGTGTTCAAATTACTGCTGCTTTCTGTTTGTCTGTACGTCATCAACGCTGCGATCACCTTCGGACAGAACATTAAAAGGACCCTCAATTATGTTGACGAAGAATCTAATCCAGTTCATCAGTCTGTGTCACCGTTCACCAGATGCAGTCAGCTGCCGGTGAGAAGAATCAGATGTTGTTGTTTTCTCATCCCTCTGCACCAGTGCAGCGGGCCAGCAGATTGAATGGTCCACCAGCAGGACGGTCACTAGAGGGGCCTTGTCACTAAATTGATGCTCTTGCAGAAAGAAAGAAAGAAAGAAAGAAAGAAGGAAGAGAGAAAGAAAGGAAGGAAAGTGCCGCGGCTCTTCTCGGGAGGAGCGTCTGGAATAGGAATGATCCCGACATACAGTGAAGCCAATCATGCGTATCAAATGGGCTCTGTTTTCTCACAGCAGGCCGGGGTGGTGGGGGTCCGCAGACCACCAGAGGACATGCCAGGACTTGTCCCGTGTGTCTCTCTCACTGCAGCAGAGACACCAATTTAAAAGTCTTTTCACTGGGGGCTGCAGAACATCTGGCCCCATTTGTCCCAATGAGCTTTTCATAAACCATCTTAATATCTTAGAATCAGCTCTTCAGAAAAATGAAGCAGAGTTTCTGAAGAAGGAAAAGAGTGTTGCCCTTCAGAAACTCGGTTTCAGAAGAAATGAACACAAACTGTCACTTTGGGCTTTTGAGAAAGAGCCACAGTTTATGATTTTAAAAAAAAGCAATGGTACCTTTATGTAGAAGATCCGCTCTAATTAAAGTTTGATCGCGTCACATCTGAATAGAAATAAAATAGAATTACTCAGAAATCCCTGGAAAATGAATTCTCACTGGAGCGAAAAACAGAATCTGCACAGAGGGACCAACGAAGTGTGTGTGTGTTCGTGCGTGTATGTGTGTGTGTGCATGCTTGCGTGTGTTTGTATTGGAGAGCGGAAATAAAAGTTGACCTACAGACACACACTACTCACACACGCACACAAAGAGCAGCATAATTGTGTATCAGGCTGAACAATCTGGAACAAAAGACGTCAGCACTGCGGCCTCCGATGGGCCCTGTGTGTGTGTGTGTGTGTGTGTGTGTGTGTGTGTGTCTGTGACTGTGACAGGGAAACGGGAAAGGGAAATTTCATTTCTTATTTTAACTCTCTCTGCACAGGGAAGGAAGGAAGTGGGTCATCAGGGCTGCTATCGCCATTGGGAATGCTTGTAAAGTTCAAAGGTCACAGCCAGAGTCAGAGTATTTAAACACGCTGAATATTCAGCAGTCACTCACACACATCGGACTCGTTGGCGTGGGAGACTCACCTGTGTTGAGTGCATGCATGGATTATATTGGAGTGTTTGTATGGCACAGTGGCCCAGTTCCAATGAGTCGCAGGTCAAGATTCTGAAAATATATATATATAAATATATATATATATATATATATATATATATATATATCGTCATCTACAGGATCTGTGAGAGCTGCTCCACATCAAGCCTCAGTGGCCACTTGCAGCATCGGAATAAAGAGACAAATCCCATTGATGGGTTTGTTATCCAGGAACTTGAAAATAAATTATTTTATCATAGATAGATAGATATGGTACAGTCATATATATATATATATATATACATGTATACATATGTATAGTCAGATATAGTCATTCAGAAGTGTGGCTGTGTGTGTGTGTGTGTGAATGTGACTCATTCACACACACACACTCATAGTGAAACCAGCCGCTGCCCGCTGCAAATGTGAAACCTTGTTGGTTGTGTGTGCAGAGTGAACCACCGGACACAACAGCGTTCAATGTCAAACACCAAGAGGTGGTTCAGGGGAAACACACAAACTGTCGCTGAGTCTTGCTATCGCAGTTATCCGCTGCCATGGTTTACTTTTGCTTTCCTGGTGGCGACTTACTGCCTGACGTGTCACTTTTGTTCGCTCTTTTCAAAGTCTTGTGAGCCACAGTTTGTATTTTTTTTTTCCTCATCGGATCTTTGATTCATTTGGTCCAGCATTTTACAAGGTGTCGACTCTCTGTCAAGTCAGAGCCACACAAATTGATCGATGCTTTGAGTTTACAGTTCAATTAATTCTATCCAGTAATCAATAGAACGCTCAAAGATGTAACAAAAATCACTGTCCGTTAAAAATCCTTGAGAAAACGATGTAAGTGCATCAAATTGTACCGGAATATTGTGATATATATCGTATTGTGAGCTGAATGTCATGTATCACATTGTGAGATTAGTGTATCGCTGCAGCCCCAGTTCCAACGAGACCTGTCGCAACATTTTTTTTTCAGTAATGTGGCAAAAAAAAAAAAAAAAAGGACACTGGGCTGGATGTAGATTGGAGATCATTTCCTGTCCCACGCTAGGAGTCATTTCCTGACATCAGCCAAGAAGGTTTATGCCTGACAGTGAATGTCATTCATACTTCTGTGCTTGAATCCCCGCATGGTAACAAAGGGCCCAGAGGGAAAGACTCTGTGCGTTAGCCCCTGACGCGTCGTTGCTTCTGAGACAAGATACAAAATACAATGTGTGAGACGTGCCAGTGTGAGACGTGCCAGTGGAGCCTGGTCTTCTGAAGGAGCCGACTGCAGCGCCAGGGAACACCCCAGCACCCAGCAGCCTGCTTAGATGAGATTCGACACGCTGCCTCACATCCAGATCTGATTTCTTTTCTGTCAACATGATCCGACATCAGACCCCCCCCCCCCCCATGTTATCATGTTACAACTGCAGACTGTGGCAGTACTAGAGAGCAGGCGGCGGGGGTGTGGGGTGGCAGCTCTGAACTTTCTCACTTGCACCAAGGAGTTACTGAAATCTACGATGGCTCTGAAGCACTTCTGGTGGCCTTGATGCTCGGTGGAACCAACTGGAACTTTGGTTCAATGCAGAAAAAAGCCAAATGCTCCCAAGACTTTCAAGGCTGAAACCTTTTCTACGGAGGACCCGCTCCTAACCTTTGACCTTCTCAGGCGGACACTCGTTGACATCAATTATCAGATTATTACCTCGGGGAGCTTAGCCGTTCCTGCTGCGGATGTTCCGGCCTCCATCGTACCTGCAACCGTCATGTTGGCATTAAAAGGAGTGCAAACACTCTTATCTGCACTTCCAATGCAACGCTCAACTCCACCTGCAAGGATTATGTCACATGGTGGAGCGTCTTTAACCTGACGGGAACGTTGCACATCAGGGCCAACGGCTGTGCCCTTTGAGTGAGGTGACAGCACCTCCAGCCGCGGTTCTCACACCGTGTTGGAGATGGATGCAGGGCGCGTCTGACAAACGGTGCCTCGCTCGGCTCTCCCTGAACAAATAAAGATTAGTCTCCTTGAGCAAGACGGGATTTTAGAGAGCCGTAACCTCCTGGCTACCTCTTTCTGACAATGGCACCGCTGTTAATGTTTTACACAGTTGCACAAGAAGTCACCGTGAGATCAGTTCTCAGTAGACTTGTATCAGAACTCTTCTTTCTTCACTACAGCAGCGGGCTGCAGCGAGCCATAGCCTCATTTTTTTAAGGATTGAAACAATGAGCAAACACGTTGAATGTCATGTTAGTTCGAAATGGACGACGGCATTTACAGTACTGCCCAGAAAATGAGAATCTCCTGAAAAGGTTGTTGTATTTCCCCGTGTCTGAACTCTTCTGAGCCAACAACCCAAGACAGACTTTGTAAAGGCTCAGGACCCTTTTGCAGGTGTTTTGGATCCTTTGGACTCTTTCAACCTACAAAACTGAAGCTTCTCACAGCACTCTAATTTTCTGAGTTTGTGGGTTTGTGGTTTTAATAAGCTGAAAATCTTAATCAGCAAAGTTACAACAAGGAACTGCTTGTGATGTCAATTTGCGTGGAATGGCTCAATAAAATTTGTTGGTTTCATCTTTTATGTTCAATTGTCAAAATAAAACAACTGCGACTTGATATTCTAATTTTTCGGGTAGTACTTGTTTGCCTCGTCTTTGGATAAATGCAGCTGTGGTTGTAGTTGCTGTGCCATTAGCTCCACTGAGAGACATGGATACTGACGGAGAAATGCTAGCGAGAGTACATTTCAGTTTTGATTCAAGTTTCCATACAGAAGTTCAGTATAGTTCAGCACCACTGCAGGTCTTTTTTTTTTTAGCGAGATATGACTGAATGAATCTCTCATGAAGAAAAAGATCATTGCTTTAAACAATTGAGATGCTAAATGATGTAAAGTTGGAGTTCTTTTCAAATTGCTCATGTGTTTTTGCTGAAGGATAAGACGGCATTTCACGAATACACAAACACACACACACACACCCACACAATAATTTCTAGATAGCATGAAGGAGGGGTGTTATCTAAAGTAAGTAATTGCTGATTACTGGGTTCTAGTTTATCCATCTGTACATTTATATCAGTCAATCAATCAATCAACTTCTATGTGTAAAGGGTGTAAAGAGCAAGCAAGCCATATACTGATCACATTTGTATTACTGTATGTCAAAGCTTATTTAAATGCACTGAGTGTTTCAGGGACTCATTGTTGCATGGTTGGTTTTATTTCTTCCAGATGACAATAAGCAGGATGTCCAGCTGGTGTTTGCTCAACGGTTTGTCCTTTAAATATGGAGCCATTAAACTGTAAATACCAAGCATATTAATTATTACATGTGGCAACTCTTTGATGGTTGGCACAATGTTGGGTTTTTTTTTCAGGCTTTATGGTTGATCCACACCTCACTTAACAAACATGGAGTCAGATGGCAGGAAGTCATTGTGCAAACCCTGACATTGGCCAAATTGAGTTTCATGTTCCCAACTGAACCTGCGGCGGAGCAGGAAGTACTTATTTGGTCAAGGTGACTGTAAAAGCAGATTGTAAAAAAATCAGTCTGCTTGTAGAATGCAGTCAGATGTGCACACTAACAATAAAATCAAGATGACAAAATTCAAAGTGAAAAAAAATTTCAAAGGGTCATGACAAAAATTGTCTTAAGAGGTTGAAGGTTGGGCCCCGCCTTCCTAAAACTTAATCATGGAGAAGCAATATCGAAACATGGACCAGGAAGAGCTCATTCTCTCTGTTGCAACACCTGCGGCTGAAAGTGCTCCAAAGTGAGAAGAATTGGGGACAACCACACAAAGCTCTGATGAGCTATTTAAAAAAATACACGTCCCACAGGCTGAATGTGAGATGAAACGACTTGCAGCATTGGCAGCGCTATCAGATGATGTAGCTAAAGTAAACCTCTGTTCACCACATATCCACTGAAGTTTCCACCTAACCGTCGCACCGTCTGACAGGTGGAGACCTACACACCTGTAAATATTTCATGGCTTTATATAATGGGAACATACGAGTGTGTGTGTGTGTGTGTGTGTGTGTGTGCAAGCATTCGCGTGTGTCTTTATCACCACCACCATCTCAGCTAGCTGGAAATTTGCCCCCACAGCTGACACGCATGCAAGTTTAGACGCTCACCCACACACAGACATAGTGAATTATAAATAGTGTGTGCAGCCACAGGAGCAGATAGAAACGCCACTGTGATGGCTGAGCGTGTGCAGAGCAGTCGGCCTGGTGTGAACCCATTAAACCCTTGTCCTGGTTTGGTGCGTGTTTGCCAACTGTCAACTCGGCGATGTCGGGCCGAGCTCAAGGAGGAGTTAATGGAGTAGAGGGAGATCGGTGACATCACCCGACGAGGAAAACACAGTGCACTGTGGGAAACAAAGTCCGCCTCTCAATATTCAGAAGCGTATACCTGCTACTTGTCTCGCGTGACAAGTAGCAGGTATACGCGTAGCGTATTTGGCAGCTTCTCCACCAAATATGTACGTGTGCAATTCGACCACTTTGTAACATCTGTCATTCACTCGGCAGTTAAACAGAGGATCCAGGAGTCGTTTGCCATTGGCCAAAGTTGGTTTATTTATGGAATTATTGTTCAGGGAATCGTTTGTCAACGCTTAAGCTTGCCAAACTCTGTGGCTCCACCAAACTCCTACATCACCAACGTTTACAAAGTCTAAAAGGATCAATTAAATGCAATAATTGGTGTGGAAATAAGATTTCAGAACAACCATCACGTTTAAAAATTCTCAACTTCAAAAAAAAAAAAACAATTTATATATCACTAATATTCCTGCACATATGGTCATTGATTCAAAGAAGTTTCATAGGTAAGTTGTTATTTAAACATGTTAAATACATTTAAAATAAATAAAATGTGTTGTTTTTTTTTTGTATGTGTGTGTGGTTGTTGCTGATGTAAAACAAACCTGCACATCATAATTGTTTATGTATTGCTTTTAGTGGTTATTTTTGCAAAAACACAGGCCTTGATGGCGTCACACAAGCAATTGAAAGCAGCCTTTATTTCTTTTATAGTAATGTTTTTGTCCAGTCCATATGTATAAAATAGAGTATAGTTTAATGTAATTTCTAAGAATAAAGAATAATATGCAGAGTCTTGAACTATTCTAAAATGTCATCTTTCTTCACTTTAATTTTTACTCAACAAAATATCTTAGTGAAACCCTGAGGTCCAACTGCTTTTAACAGCTGCGGCACTGGAAAAAAAAAAAAAAAAGACTCAGAGAAGTGACCAGTCGCTGTCGCCATTGGCCAATTCACAGGAAAGATGAATCAGCAGGCTGAGAAATCCTTGCACGAAACATTTGGGTGGGACTCGTGCAAAATGACTCCAGAGAAGTGAAGCTTGCAGTTTTCATTCAGGGGTCAAATTAAAACCTTGGTCAGAGTTCAGCAGACTGTCATGATGTCAATTATAACGTTTTTGGGAGACATTTCCTGTAGCGCCACCTTCAGGTTAGACTTGAGTTGCGATTGTTCAGGTGTTGCTTCATCGGGCGGTCAGTCAGCCGCTGCGTTACGGCTCTGCGACTGTGCTGAGCCCTGGGTTAAAGTGTAACTCTTGTGTACGCACTCCAGTGCGTGCACACACCATGTCCCTGATCAAGGTCGCAGTGACATGTGTGTGTGTGTGTTTGTACACTATCACGCTCTTAGAGAGTGGACATCTAGCTGGCACCTTACTGTGATCCGCGGTGTGAGATGAAGCAGAAATGTAGCCAAATTTTCTCATGAGATGATTAGAGAAGACAAAAGTACACAAGTTTGAGTGAACTTTTATTGTATTTTCCTTTTTTTCCTGCAAAAAATGTTTGACTGACTGGGTAAAGGCTGCAAAAGTCCATCAATTTCAATCATTTAGAGGCCATTTTATACAAGGATATGAAATACTGCTGTGTTGCAATTCTTTCTTTCATCCTAACGAAAGTCAAACGGTGCCACTGGCATTTGTGGGTTTCAAAGAAGGAAAGGAACTTAATTATGGCCTCTTAGCAATATCTGTTTTGGATACTGCTAACAGTACATGTTTTGAATACGTCTGACAGGCAATGGACCTATTAAAAATTAATTATATGAAGCAGTCCAATAAAATTATATAAAAACCTGTCACTGTTAAACACATTTTTATTGCTATTATATGACACCATATGGTACCGTCATTTGATACATGAAATGTGTTGCAGCACGATCCAGTACAATGTCATAAGATACAGTTTGATAAGGCATGATATGATATTCATTATGTATACTATCATAGATATACACTATATGCACAATATTCACATTATTTATTATGACAGTAAGAAGCCAGTGTTGGGGTTGATTCTAGAGTTAGGGTTGGGGTTGGAGCTGGGGGTGGAGCTGGGGTCAGGGTAGGGTTAGGGTTGGGGAGAGGACACGGCTGACCCAGTTAGGGTTGGCGCTGGAGTTAGGGTTAGACAACTCACTGTGTGTGTGTGGGGGAACACACACAGTGAGTTGTTTGATAAATGCTCGAGGCAAGTCAGCTTCTCCCAAATGAAATTCCTGTATTTTATTTATACAGGCAATTCTAAACTTCCAAACCTTTTGCATTAGTTTGCATAGTACAACTTTTTTTTTGCTGATTTTTGGAAATGTTGATGTAATGAGATTTTGTTCTCTTTCCCGCATTTTCATGCCAAACTATCGTGGAACAGTCTTCCCTGTCAGCTTTAGGCTGATCTGGACTTATAAAAGGTATAAGAGCCACAATAAGGAGTCGAAAAGAAAAGCAGACTCTACTTGGTGAGCTGAACACAATGATCCGGCTCACAAACTCCCATCATGAGATGTTTTGAAAGACTGTGTTTTGGCTTTAAATAGAAGTCTTCACTCAAAGTTCATTGTTTTATGTGTATTATAAGGGTTAAACTAACAGTTAAAGCAGATCTTTCGGGGTATTTTCCTGAATCCTGTAATCATCCGCTGGGTTGATGGAAAAACAATAAGACATTTTGATGACGCAACACTGAAATATGCCGCATTCTCTCTCTCCAGACCTCAACCTGTTCCCAACGTCAGCCCTGCAATTTTTTTTTCAGTCAACCGCAGCCATAAAATGAGTTTCAAAAAAAACAACCGCAAATCTGGCAGCGCACAGTCCAGCTGCTCCTGACGCAGGCGGTCGGCTTTTGTTTGGGGGCGAGATCCCAGAATGTGCGGTACGACCGGGGATTCAAACTCCCAGCTCTAACGGTGGAAGAACGCCCAAAATCCTTGGTCACCGTGGAAACGGTCCAAACCGTCAAGAAGAATAGAAGAGAAGAAACTGAACTTGCTGTTTTCAGAGGGAGATAAACAGATGAGTGAGATCTGAGCAGTGTTGCTCTCTCAACTTGAAATGAAAGGTTTTGCTGCCTTTGTGTGTTTATTTCCCCGAGACGTGTTGATGTCGCCTGACTGCTCGATCTTGTTGAACTACAACCATGTCGCTAGGTTTGTATTTTCACTTTTGGAAAATAGCAGTGTATGTTACATAAAAAAAAAAAAAAAAAAAGGTCCTTGAGATGTCGAACTGTGCTGTTGGACCACATCTACAGATGCCACCTGGCAGGTAAGGCAAAACATTTTTGACTTTGACATGAATTTCACATCTCTTTGTAGGGCAACAAAGTCATCTGGGTCAGTTTTCTTTCTGTCGCATTCAAACACGGGCGTTTCTTTTTGAGTAATAGAACGAGAGTTCCCACTGATGCGAGGACGAGAAGCAGCACTCAGTGCTCTTCTCACGGCCCTGCGCAGCGTCTAGACCAAAACCAGAAGCAGAACAAAAAACCTTTTTAGCTTTGTCGAAATCCAAAATTAGCATTTGGCTTTTCTTTTAATTAGAATATGTCCAGTTCTGATGTTTGACCAAAGCACCTGCCTTTCTAAAAACATGACGATCACCCAAAAATATTTTTGATTTGACTTTTTCTAGATGGAGTTCAGACTTGAAATCCCATCGATACAACTGCAAGCAATTAGTGAGATTTTACCAAAGGCCTTTTGTATGAGCACAGCAATATCTGGAACGTCTTCCTTTTATTTTTCACAGCTCATCCTTAAAACTTGGTTCGGCTCCTCCTCATGTCCTCCTCAGCACGCTGTGTGAACTTTGCATTATGTCTTTTCTGATGCCAGCATCATCTTTGTGTCTTTTTTTTTTTTAATACGGCACTCTCCATTTGACAAGTCTTTACGGAACGTCCTTCCGTTATCCTCACAACGCTGCCCTTTTCTATTTCCTCTTCTGTTTCTCAGAAGCAGCCATTCCCAGATTGATTCTCCCGCCTTTGCTTTCGCAGAAAGCTGCTAAACATGAACTTGACCTTTGGACTCGCAACACGACCATCGGCACGGCTCTGACTCCGGTCGCTGGGGCGATTGAACTCGATCTGTTGACCCCGTCTGCTTGCCAACATTGACCTTTTGCCCCCGCGATCACGCACTCCGAACAGGGGGCCAAGACTTCCTCTTCTGGCCTTCTGCAGAAGCACGAAACGCACCTCTTGCTTCACTTCCCCCTCAGTTCCTTATAACCTGCAACGTGTTTTTGTCCGCTTGAAGGACGTTTCCCTCCCAGGACGGCAGGGTGATGGGAGCTTCTTTCAGTGAAGTCGACCTCCAACGACGCCTCGCTGGGGTTGGATTTATTCTTTAAGCGTCATCACGTTGCACTTTTGGCGATTCGGCAAAGGATTTGTTAGTCCTCTGTGCCTTCCAGAACTGCTGGATTTTGCAAACAACACATCACATGCTAACAAGCTAATTTGGATAGCAAGATCTTACAAGATCACACCATTTGTAATCCATCTCAGGAAAAGGGCATGTGTACATATATGTATGTACAGTTTATATGTGTGTGTGTGTGTGTGTGTGTATGTGTATATATATATATATATATATCTACATATAAACATATATGTACGCATTTAAACACTGTGTTTTCAAAAAGGAGCAACATGTTTGCAAACATTCCTCCAAGTTCAGTGACTGCAACACATTTCTACAGTGGGTGATTTTTTGAAGTTTTTAAGTGTTTGCAGGCGTACAAGAATATTTAAAGCACTCTAAAAAACGGCCGGGGTTTTTGTTTGTTTTTTTTCTCGGCTACGCCTCCTGACTTACAGTAAGCCAGTAAGTAAAGTAAAGGTGACGTTCTAAAGATACACTCGGCGCTTCTCTTTAACAACACGTCACCCTCAGACCACCGTGTGTGTGTGTGTGTGTGTGTGTGACAGTCTGTGAACATGAACATGTGAGCTGAGCAGCATGTGTCAGAGTGCTGCCGGGTGTCATTTGAAAGGTCACACACACACACACACACGGCGCGCGCGTGTTAGCATTCTCATTATGTTGTCTTCATGTCACAGCAGCTCTCACTTGTATGTTACTGCTGCAGTAAAGAAAGTATGTTAATTACTTCAGATACAGTTCACAAGACTTTGATTGATCTCCTGGAAATCATCAAGCACAGCGCCAACGACGAAAATACACAGTGTGTTGCTCAAATGTACATGTTGACGTGCACTGTACATGCAGACAAAAATTGTTAAAAAAAAAAATACATATATATATATATATATATACATATATATATATACAATTTAAATCCACTTTCTTCCTTCTGCAGCCTGTTCACACCGGTGCTGATGACTGAACTCCGGCCAGCTCTCCACCCTGAATTCACACCTTCACTTCACTCTATATTCTAAAACCACACCACTCACACCAGTTTCGGTGAATACGGTCTGCATTTGTGAATGAAAGACTTTGTTTTTTCCTGCAGCTCTTCGGAATGTGTTCTTGGCTCGTCTCCAGCAAGAGCTGAGTGGCGGGAAAACTCACATGAGCGCACGTCTACACTGTAAAAAGTGACCGCTGCGCACTGCGCTTTTAAAACCCTGCTAGTGTGTGTGTGTGTGTGTGTGTGTGTCAGGTATAAGGAATGGTGCATTTCAGAGGTGGACTCAGTCACTAATGGCTTTACATTTTTATTCTAGCAGCTGATAACTTCTCTGTCTTAAACAGAGAAAGTTCACCAGCGGGTTCAAAGGTTAAATGACACATTCCATTGTCATTCAGTTGCTTTCATTTGCAGGAAGTGACCTGTTTTAAGGAGATGGTCAAATATGTTGACATTATTTTTTCATTTATTTTATTCATTTATTTTTTGATGTACATTTTATTCATGAAGTAATAATAATAATAATAATTATAATAATACATTTAATTTATAATGCACTTTACATTTAAGCAATTTCAAAGTGCTAAGTATTTCTTTTGAAATGAGGAAACACAAACCTTTACAACAAATGTGAACTGAGCTTCTTGAAAATGAAACTAAAAATATACTTTAAAAAAATAAAAAAAGCCTAAATATGTAGAAGGCGAAGGAAGTTAGCTGCTGCGTTACCTTTTACAGTGTTGTGACCACACACACACACACACACACACACACACACACACACTGCCGTCTGTAACAGCTGCTGCTTCTCTGGTCCTCGTGCGTTAACTCCTCCCTCCTCGGCTCCTGATTGGCTGTTGAGTTTTGGCGGGCTTCTGTCCTCCTCGTGACTGCTGCTGCCGCTGCCGTCGTCCAGGCAGCCGACGAGAACAAAAGTTCAGCAGGGTGGTTGCTCTGGGGACACGAACACAACCTGCTCCGCAAACAGGGGCCATCACACTGTTGGCTGACGGAGCCGCAACCAGCGTGTGTGTGTGTGTGTGTGTGTGTGTGTGTGTGTGTGTGTGTGTGTGTGTGTGTGTGAGTTTGAGGAGGAAAAACTCAGAGCCGAAGTGGATGATTTACTTTCTACAATGTATGACAAGAGCAACCATAGCTCCAGCGTGTTTTTGAAACCATGAGCTAATCTGATGGGATCAGATCAGCCAAAGAGAAACGTTGTCTTCAACAAAGTGCACTTTCAAAATGAAAGCTGAGAGATAATTCATTTTAGTGGTTTAATATGCACAACTTTGTGACAGTGGTGATGATGTCAGGGAATATTGACAATGAAGCAACTGGAAAACATAACATCGCCCCCTGGTGGTAGCATACAGGTTAGGCTCCTTTTCCCTTTTGAGGCAGCTGGTCAAGTTTTTGGTACCACAAAAACCAGTGTGAAACAAACCCCTCTTAGTGTTTGATTTAACGTGTGTTCAATTCGATCTCTTGTCTTTGCAGTACTGCAACCAACCACCAGGGGCTGCCAAGCTGCTTTCGCCTAAATTGAATGGTTTGTAGGGTATCATAGGAGCTCCACAGACAGCCGAGGCCTGTCCAACCTGACGGCAGCTCGCTCGGCCTCAACTCTTATCTTGTGGATTTGGCTCAACGGAAAGTTTGAGTCGGGAGTTGATTTAGCGGCTGCCGCAGCCGTCCAGCCGGGATTTATTTAACCTTGCTCGATAGCGAAAATCAGCCGGCTGTTCCAGTTTGTTCCACCGTCAGATATAACCCTGCTGACCGGACATGGTGACCAGCGTTGGGGCCAGTGAGAGCAAACAGAGTGAGGTAAAACTTGGCGTGGAAGGGATGACGTTTGTCCACGCAACTGACCCCGGGGGTTTGGTGCTCCGTCAACAGGTCACAGTGAGCAGGAAGGAAGGAAGAGGAAGAAAGATGATGACACCGTGATGCACTAACCACCTCTAGTGGTGAATCCACTCTGGTCGTTCTTGAAAGCGTTTAAACATTTATTCGAGTTTTCTGTGAATCTTGACCCTTTTTGAGCTTCCTCCCAATCCCTCTACAAATCAAAATAAGGCAGAATCCCTGTTTGAAGTACCAGACTCAACCCATCAGAGGAATGCAGCTCGGCAGAAAAGATCTATTAGTCTCTGCCTTGCTGCTGGATAAAAAAAAAATTCTAAATGCAGAAAGACCAACAGCAGTCGTTGCTGTCGGTGTTCATGTGACATCATGCAAAACCTCTGGTTCAAACCGGTGTCATGTTTTCACCACAGTGGAGACAGCATTGGAATAACTGCACGGCACCTAACCAAATTGGTTTGTGTGTGTGTGTGTGTGTGTGTGTGTGTGTGCCACAGGCTCAGTTTCAGCAAAGTGTGACAGCGAAGGCGCCGCGGCCACATCAGACCAATGGTTTCCATGGTGCCGACTCTCTGAAAAGGTTGGTGCGCTCACTCCTGGCACGGCTGACCCAGAGGACAAGATTGGCGGGAAGTGTGCGTGTGTGTGTGTGTTTGTGTGTGAGTGTGTGTGTGTCAGGGAGACAAATCCTGGAGGAAATAAGTCGTACTCTGTGTCAACACAGCCGAGCGAGTCACCTGATAGGAGCTCGCGCTGCCTGCCGGCTTTCCGAATCTTATCAACGCACTCACCTGTCTTCATAAAAAAAATGAAACGCTGCCCGAGGCAAATGTGAGCTCATCATTTAAAAATGTTAGCCATTCCATTCCCACGCTCAAATCTTTTTCTATTTTTTTTTTTTTCACCCCAGAGTCCAATGGAGCAGCTTTACACCAGTGATTAAAAATTAAAATATGTAGATTCCCAGAAAGCAGCATATTTAGCCCTGTGTGTTACCCAACTGGAAAATATTCACAGTTTAGAAGGACAAATTTGTTGGACTCGCACATCGTTTTGCAAGGGGAGTGAACGAGGTCTGGAAAGAACACCTGGCTGTCACAAACCTGCGAGAGGTTGGACACGTTTTCTGAGAACAGGAGGTGATAAAAAAAAACAAAAACTAAAAAAAATTAGTGAGGATTTTTTTTTTCTGACAGACTTGAAGACACGATTGTTAGGGACACATTGGCAAAGCGAGTTGTGCAAAAATATGGGAACTCTCAAACATGTTCCCATCCCAGAAGTCCTCACTTTTCACAACAGGAGCAGCGGGAGCATCGATCGGCGGTGTGTGGGAGTTCGGCCTTCTGCTCCCTTCATCACGCCGCCGTTTGGCTCCAGATAACAGGCAGGTCACTGTTTGATCTCTGTATCGCCGGTTAACCTTTAATGAAACTCACCTGCGGCCAGTTTGTTCTCGCTTGCTGACTCAGTGCGCCTCTCAGGCTCAAAGTTTGCGCCGCCAAGTGTTTTATGGACAATATATGGCAGTAAAATCGGCGTTAAAGGAGCGAAAATGTCATAAAGCCTCCATGAGAATGAGAACGAGCCTCACGGCGAGTGTGCAAGAGTGCGACTGAAACGTTTTCGGCGGTTAGTGTGAGTTTAACGCTCACACTAACCGCCAAAAATGCAGCCATTTTCAGGGACGACGCTTCGGAATTTCAATGTTTTTAGACCAAAATTTATGTTTCAATTTATTTCATTGTTGTCACATCAAAGCTCCATCTCACTGCCATTTATCTGAGCAATACCATGACGTCTGTCTCTTCAGTCCATGCCTAATAAAACAATACTTTAACAATGAGCACTGACAATCAAAACTTTTCTGACATTGACGGCAATATCCTGAGGAGAGTGAGACGCACAGAGGCTGTTCTAGTGGTTAAACATCACTACAAATCCACACATCTAGTCATAAAAGTTGAACATACCGGAAGCAACTGGTAGACAATAAATCATCTCTTTTTATGGCTTCCAAACACTGCCTTGCGACTTGACTTAAAAGGCCCAACGTGTGAGATTTAGTAGCCTCAAGTGGTCGAAAAGCGTATTGCAAAAGAACCGCTAATTAGTTAATGATGTTTTCTGAAGTCCCTCGTGATCTTACATCCTTCTCATAACAGCTGTGTAAAATCATATAACTCCAAAATATCCACGTTGTGGGCTGGACTGCATATTTTCAGTTCAACACAACGGCACCGCAGAGTTTCTTCTTTGTGAAAGCTTCACTGACTCACACCCACACCCGTGACTTCTTCAGGGTCCTTTAATTGAATGTGGTGTCTGGTCTGAACTGAGGGATGACATCAGACTTACAGCTGAGAGGCCGGAAGTTTGCACCAATGTGTGCAAACCCCCCCCCCCGGATTAAAAGCCACATCACGTCCACTCGCAGGTCTGCTTGTTCTCAATCAACGCAGCAAGTCTCTCTCACAGTCCCTGGAGAAGTTTTATCATTCTGAGCTAAGCAGCTAAAAATAGCGCGGTGACACACACTTTATGTGCACGCATGTGTGTGTGTGTGTGTGTGTGTTTATACCTTTTGATTATAAAGGCTGCTCAGCTGAGTCACAATCCCCCAGATTATACAGGATTCATAGTTCCTCGGGGATTTACTGTCACAAATGACACACGCACTGTGTTCTGTGGCATATTAATAATCGTCTTTTTCTTTTGATTAGTTTGGTTGAGACCTCCAATTATCCTGAGATGAAGAGAAACATATGAAATATACACATTAAAGGTGTGACTCACACAACAACAACAACAACAAAAAAAACATTTTAAATTTCAATTACATGTTCACTCCTGGACCCAGTGACAACCTCGCTCAACTTAATTCACTGAAGTTAACTGAAGTGCTGTAGTCTATTCATGAGATTTTTCTGAACACAATGAAAGTTGGTTTTAATATTCTATGTAAACACTGTAATGGTGTGTTCTTTCCACTGAATTATTTTAAAGGTCAACCGAGATACAGCAGATGTCCCTTTCGCGGTGGTCTGCTGCCCCCCCTGGTGGCACGAATGGAAAACTGCATCTGGTGCAACACCAATGCAATATGTCCTCAGATTTGTGCAAAGTCACTGTGACGAGAGGTTGAGTCACCAGGAGAATCGACCACCGGAATGTGGGTCAGCCTGAGTCAGCCGGCAGCAGTGACTCAGCCTCTCACTCTCCATCCACCACCGACTCACCTGTCTCTCTCTCTCCTTACGGTAAAAGTATCTCCAGCCGATGACAAAGCCACAGCATGTGTCGGACGCAGGAGAGTGTGTAACTGGATCCCCCGGCCGCCCATCTGTTCCTCCTCTGGAGCGTCGCATCAGTCACGCAGCAGGTGAGGAGGAGAGAAACAGAGGAGGAGAGGAGAGAATGTGTGAATCACGGCTGCAGAGGAAGGAAGAGACAAAAGACATGAGTCAGGTTTGATAATAGTCCCAGAACTACAGCATCACTCAAGTCTTCTCTCTTGTTTCAACAGAAAAAACAGACAAAATACAATCAATATGCAGACTATCAAAGGTGAAATGACGTTTGACAATTTAGAGGTCCAACTGCTTTTTTCTCATGATGTCTTTCCATCGAGCCAATGAGAAAAAAGTCCATCCTTGACTTGTTACTTGTGCTGCCTCTCAGAAAGTTTGTGCTAAATGACAATGCTGCTAACCAGCCCCTTGTGATGTCACAAAAAACACCCAACAGGTGTCTCATTCCACTTTCTGTCTTTCTCATCTTAAAAACACATTGAAGGTCCAACAGAGCATCGCAGCTTCAGCAGTAAATTGCAAACAAAAGGTTTTATAAATATTGAGGTTATGTAAGCACTGCTGCACAGCTGTGCTGGGGAGAGAAATAAAACCTACAAGATTTATCTGGGTTTTTCTTGAAGAGGTTATTAGGTTGTGCATTGAGATCAAAAGTCAGTCTTTGTTGCTTCCATGTACAAGGGGATCTTAATTTTATCATTTTTTTGTTTGCTATTTAGCTTTTTAGATGGATAAGGGATTCATTAAATTATGATTTTTCAAAAATGAAGATTCATTATTCTAAATGAATAATAAAACAGGATCAACATATTTGATATTTCAGTCCGTGCACATTAAAATAATCACCTTTCATTTTTAGTTCCTGATGGCAATTTCAAAGTCAGCTGGATAACCTGATTTCCGTGGTTCCTAAAACACTCATTAGGTGAGAAAGTGGAAAAGGTAGCAGGAAGTGTGGAGCTACTGCCGGCGTCAGAGGACAAAGAGGGGTGGGGAAAAGGCTGTGGCTATTTCCTGGGGGGCAGCACGCGCTGAGTTAATGCGGCATCTCTAGAGAAGCAGTGCGTCAGCACCAACTGGTCGCCTGCCGCAGCAGCTCGGCTCCCGATTGGGCGCGGCGCGGCGGGTCGACGGGTTCGTCCGCGCCTGCCCTGACATCAGCGCATGTTTCTGGGAGATAAATCAGCGGCTTGATCCTGAAGTGACGGCACAATAACAACAGCAGGGAGGCTAATGCACACTGACACACAGGAGGCTGAGAGGAAAAACACAGGGTCCGCTGTGTCCACAGGGGGAGGCTGATGTTTGTGCCCAAGCCCCGCCCAGGCCTAAATTACACCCCGAGGATCCTGGGTAATCACTGAGGAGGCCAGTGCGGGCTGATGGGAGCTGGGAGACGACACACTTCTGTCCTAATGTTTGCGGAGGGATCCCGCAGTCCAGGGCCGATCTGGGTGGAGGAAGCGGGAAGATTTATTGCTGCTTTTAAGAATTTTGGGGAAACGGTCTGGGGCGACACGGTGGCACGGTGGTTAGCAGCGCCGCCGCCTCACAGCAAGAAGGTCGTGGGTTCGATTCCGGGCCTGTGTGGAGTTTGCATGTTCCCCCTGTGTCTGCGTGGGTTCTCTCCGGCTCCCTCCCACAGTCTAAAAACATGCATGGAGGTGAATTGGAACCTCCAAACCGACCCTTAGCGTGTGTTAGAGCGAATGCTTAGTCTTTGTTTGCTTCTATTTGGCTCTGTGATGAACTGGCAACTTGTCCGGGGTGTCACCCTGCCTTCCCGCCATGACAGCTGCTTCAGCGGACCCCCGTGACCCTGAGCTCAGGAAGAAGCAGGTATTGGATACGGACGGATGGAAAACAGTCTGAATCTTTTTAAAAGTGTGTTTAAAACGCGGCCTTGCCGACTGTCAACAGTTCAAACAGGAGAAGCCCCAACAGCACGAGACAGACACAAACTAGAGACACTTTTTCCACCGCAGGAACCATGGGAGCGTTTGAGGGACCCTGTGTGTTCTAACCACAGGAACTACTATTACAGGGTAATTCTTACATCCTCCACTGTAAATAGCTGCTGCCCGAGGACACTGCTTGCTCTCCGAGAGACAAAGGGCTCCCAGGGGAGGGGCCTGCAGTGGTGTTTGCACTCAAGCTTCCAGACTTTTCCCATCAAGATCAAGAACTTTAGGTGGCGGCGGAAACACAAAAAAACGGCAACTGCTGGAACCTCGTTGGTCGTCGTGGAGAAGCACAAGGTTCTAAAAGTTCCCGATACCTTCAGAGCACCATATCTGGTATAAATGGTTTGAAAACTGGTGAGAAATATTTTCAATATCTTAAATTGTAAAGACAAAACCAGAGCTGAATTACTGAAAGAGGGTTACAGTTTCATATGAAGTCCCCGAGCTCCATTGATTAGTACATTTTGCTGGAAAAATCACTAAAGTATTTGTTTGGTTTGTTTCTTAGGTTTATCAATCACTGCATCTTAAATTAGACAGAACCCAGGTCCTTTTACTACAAATGAATTGAAATAACACTGACGTACGTTAACTTGTAACATGGACAGTGAAGCTCATGCTACTGACACAGCGCCCCCAGCTGGCCTGATGTGAGACTGGCCAGGCACGTCTAATGAAAACAGTTTATCCCCACAACACTGACATGCTATAGCAGCAACGATTCGTACCTATCCAGCCAGGGGTGCTATCGTCTGCAATATGTAAAAATAGCCTTTGAAATTTTGAAACATTTTGGGGTAGAACAACTGCGAGTATTATTTTATAAATTCAACCCAAGATGTCTCCTTTTTTTTCATTTTTAGGAAGAAACACTGCGGCATGACACAAAAATTACTACCAGCCTTGGTGAATCAATTATTATTATTATTATTGATCCCACAGCGGACATCAAAAGATGAAAAACAAATATTTTTTTTGACATTCTGTTGGTTCAAGTCGACCATACATTGGATGAGTCCTCCACTTGTTCCTCCGCAGTCCCAACATCCAAACGGGTTTCCGATCCCCAGAAGTCATTAAGTTAACAGGGGCTCCCCCTCTGCCTTTAAAGCTTTTTCTACAAAAATATGATGAGTGACGTCTAGCGGCGGTGTCACACCTGATCACATTGTCTCATCAATAAATCACAAAAATACAATCAGGATATGTTTACATACATTTGCTTGGATAGATTGAAGATTTGTCCCAGAAACCAAAGCACTAATATATACACAAAGATTCACAACAGAGGCCAAATCCATCCATTGGATGAACCAGAGGCTGACCAGAGTGTTCAACAGACGTCCTTGTTCTTGTTTCAATAATAGAAGCTGGAGAGTCCAAACTACACAGAAAAGCTCTGAGAAAAGGTCTGAAGAGGTGCTGAACAGAGACGAGACTTGAGACTTGGAATTCCCAGCATGCAGCTGGTCTCTAGAGGACGATGTCTTCTAGAGGTTTGAGGAAAAGTGAGCTCCTGAGCGTTAAACACACGAGTTGATTGTTTATTATCAATCCAAAACTGAAAAAACAAACTTGACACAAACACAGTGGGTTTTACGTCAAGCTTTTAAACAGGCGAAATGCTTTAGGAGTCACCGAGCAAGTTCTCCACTGAAGGCTTCCGTTTTCTTCTAGAAAAAAATACTTTGGCTCCCGTCATTTGAAACAGCCGCGCAAATGTGCGACGTCAGTGCAGTTGAAACGCAGGAGATGCCAATTAACAGCAAAATTAAATCAGCCACAGACTCTTTACGGGTGCTTTAATCATTGAAGACATTTTGACAGCAATAAAGAAACTCCAAATGGCCTCTGCATATAAAACTGAATTTGCACGCAATTTGGTTGATATTTTATACATCAAAAAGTTGATGGGCAAAAGGGAAAACAAAAACAAAACAAAAAATATTTTCAGCGATAAAGGAAAGAGAAAAAAAAAGCCCAGCCTGTGTTCTCAGCAGTGGCTCGGGCACACTGACAGCTCACTGTAGGAAACTGTCACTTTAAAACAACAGTACCCAGTCATGCCGTTCTTTTCTTTCTTTTTTTTTTTTTTTCCCAGGAGATGAAGATCCCGTTATCAAGAAGAGGGGGGGGAAAAAAAGAAAAAAAAAACCCTCAGACGCGAGCAGTAAACACACTCTTATAGACGTAAACATCCGTCCGACTTGGAACAGGTTCCAAAATAGGACCAGCTACTGGAGCCTGACCAACCTCTTGACCGTTTCAGCTGCGTGGAGGCGCCCTCTAGTGGCAGACCTGTCAGTGACTGACTGTCATAGCCCCGCTATGTTCGCAGCACCGACCTCCTCCGACACCCGGTGCTGCCCCAGAAAGGTTGCCAGAGCCATCGTCATGTCATCCCCCAAATTATTTACACAGCAAACCAGACGGCCGTGCGCAGGAAGAAAGTTTTTGATCTTCTCACTCAAACAGCAGCGGGCGTCCATGGGGATTTTGTTTAGAAGCGCGATTCGTCAGAAGAGAGGACAAATCTTTAACGACGTTGTTACAAGAAAAATGAAAATTTCCCCACAGCTTCGTCTGTCACCGCAAACAGACGCGGTCGATGTTTTCAGTCACGCCGGGTTCATCGAACTCGAGAAGATATGCTGGAGCCACACAGCAAGGAGGCCACTGTGTCATGCGGCTCTGAAGAGGATCTGAGATACCTCAACTTTTCCATCGAAAGTGTGATTGAAAGTGAAATAAAGCAATGGGTCCATGAATGAGACCGGGTCCAAACAAAGCTTAATGCACAACAGAAAAAAACAAACGTAAACAAAAAAAAAGAAAAAAGCACAAATGAAGACAAATTCTCAAAAATGTTTCAAGCAAAGATAAATCTAAAGAGCCTAAAAGGAAAACAAATTAAGGAATTAAAATAAGACACATTTTGGGTTCCAGCAAAAAAAGAAAGAAACAAACTATCTCCACAGTCAACAGGACTGAACTTGGAACAGGAAGTCCAACTTGTCTCTCTGTGAGCTGTGCTGACACTCGCCGGTGCCGCTTCAGGGCTTTGGACCTCTTCGTCAAAAGAGCAAAACCGACGAGGAGGCAGCAGGTAGGTTCGTTGCTTTGGCCTCATTTGTGATTGGTCGGAGAGGGCAGGAGGGGGGCGGAGCGATCGTTGGTGATGGTCCGTTTGAGCCTCACGCTTCTGAGCTGGGACAGCATGCCGCCTCCTCCTCCTCCACCTCCACCTGCTCCTCCTCCATCCTCCTCCATGGGGCTCAGCTGCTCCTGGTTCTGGCTCTGGTTCTGGCTCTGGTTCTGGCTCTGGTTCTGGCTGGAGGCCGGAGGAGCCTGGGGCTGGTAGTTGGGGGTGAAGCCCACATTGACAGTCTCTCCCTGTGATGCCGAGGCCTGGATGTAGGCCTGCTGCTGCTGCAGCTGGAAAAGCCTCTGCTTCTGCTGCTGGGTGAGCTGCTGCTGCAGCAGCTGCTGCTGCTGCTGCTGCTGCTGCATCAGCGGCTGCTGATACAGATCCGGTGGATGTGGCAGCTGCTGAGCCTGCTGACGAAGCGACTGCTGGTGCTGAAACTGCTGCTGCGGGTTGTGGTAGTGCTCCTGCTGCTGCAGCTGATGGTTGAGCTGTTGGTGGATGTGCTGCTGCTGCTGCTGCTGCTGCTGCTGCTGCTGGTTGGGGTGATGGTGGTTCTGCAGCTGGCCAGCATGCAGCTGCTGCTGCTGGTGGTACTGTCTCTGCTGCTGCTGCAGCTTGGCTTCCTCCAGCTGCTGCAGAGGCACGGTGGGCACGGGGACGGGGATGGGCATCTGACCCGGGATCAGCTGGTAGTAGGGGGAGGTGGAGGGGCCCAAGGCGCTGAGGCTCTGCGTGGAGGTGCAAAGTTTGCTGTACCCCAAGCCCCCCGCCCCTCCAGCGGAGGGCGCCGTGTAAACGTTCTCCTCGCTCCCGCCGGCGCCCCCCGGCGCTTTGAGGGGAACCTGCGGGGTGCTGATGGGGATGGGGACCCCGCCGCTGATGGTGCCCCGCCGGTACGTGGGCTTGGACGACGGCTTGCGGCGGATGGTGGCCGTGTTGGACGGCAGCTGGTGCGCCGACCGGCCCATCAGCTCCGGCTCGGCCAGCAGGCTGACGGTGGAGGAGGGGCGCTTGGACTGGGCGAACTTGCGGTACTGGAAGCTGAGGTCCGAGTTGCGCGGGATGGTGGAGGACTTGTCGAAGTCCGACTGGTTGGCGCCGTGGGAGAGGTGGTGCAGGGAGATGGAGTCGGCGTCGCCGTGGAGGGAGATGGACTCGTAGTCCACTGCAGGGAGACACACAGAGGTGTTGTGACAGTTAGGGCTGCTGATGCGATGACGCCACACGAGTCACAGCTTTTGTGTGCATGGGAAGAAGAGGAGGTGCACGACTGCGGAAACTCATCGGACAAAGACAGGCAGCATGCAACTGGTTTACTTTTCTGCAACTGGCACATTGTGCTGGACACAACAGGCATCACACAGTGAGGACGAAGCTAATTACCTTTGTAAGCATTCAGGGAAAGGAGGGAAAAACAGGAGGAAGTCACAGAACAATACAGATTGGCTATAGAAATGCTATTCCTGTACTATTTTAACTAAAATTCAAAAGCCAAATATTGGATATTCCATCCAGACATTATATTCAGACCATCAGACAGTTTATCTCTAAAATGAAGCCTTCCGTTGGGTTTTACAATGACATGTATGACAAGCAAGTGGGCAGGGAGACGGACAGATGGGTGGATAGAGACCTACCATAGATGGAAGGGTCTTTCTTTACTGCTGGAAGAGAAGGAAGGAAGTTTAGGCAAGAAGACAGACTGAGGAAAAAAAAAAAACTTTTGAAAAAAAAATTGCTGAAAGAACCGAAGAGGAAATAAGAGAGAAGCAGAAAAGCTGAGATATGAGAACAGCAGGAAAGAGTCAGTTTCATGATGGAGGAACAGCAGCGAGGAGCTACTGGGTGACTTCATACAGTCATACAGCACGCACAATAAACCTAAATGTGACACCCCCCCCAACACCTCAATGGACATGATCAAAAACCAATCCTGATTGATCTGATCACAAATGAATGGCTTTTTAAATTCCTGCCATCATGGACCAATGGAAGCACTGAGCAGGGGAATGGAGATCCGATCACAAGGGGTCACTGCTGAGCTATGTTAGCGGGAACGATCAAATTCAAAACAGTCCACTTGTGATTTATTCAGTGAGCGAGACTTTAAAACCAGGAGAGAAGAGGTCCTGGTTCAACACTTAAAACACAACAGCTGGATTCAAAACACTGGATCCAGAACGATACAATTTTCCACTTTTGATGCATCAGCATTCAATTTCCACCAATCAAATGCCACTATTAAAGTCCTTCTGCAGCGTGATGAGACACTTACTGTGTGTGTGTATGGTGTCCTCGGAGCAGGACGGGGTGGTGGTCTGCGTGCTGTAGCCGCTGGAGCAGTGCAGAGAGTCCCTGCTTCTCCGGGGGGCGTCCGAATTCAGCGCACCCAACGTGAGTGCCAGCTGGTCCCGGGCCGAGCAAGACTGACGGAGGAAGGGAGGGAGATGAGGACGGTTTTGCAAAAAATAAGTATATATATACTTTTGTTTCATATTTTAGTCGGCGTGGTTTGCACTGCTGGTTTGATGAATGCTGGGAGAATCTTGTCAGTGGGATTCAGCACAGTAATGGGGATTCTAATGGCCCAAACAAAGCCTCTTCACTTATTTTATCTCCATCATTAGGTGTGTGGGGCAGTGCCGAGTGAACATCCGTCCTCAACAGACTTTCGGTGAGAGCTATCAAAGACGGTTCAGCGTAAATGACTTTGAAACTTCCGTACCTTCCCAGACGCAGACATGGCCCGAGCTCTCTCCCCGTGGTAGATCTGCTGAGGCGGGGCCAGCAGGCCGTTCTCCGCCGCTCCGCTCCCTCCGGCAGCCAGCTGACCGGTGGAGCCGACGCCGTCCTGAAACCAGCGCACCAGTCACAGTCAGAGGGTGCATGGTACAAAGCTTCGCTATGCACAGAACACAACCTCCAAACCGACCCGATTATCAGGTCGCTACTCTGGAAAATTAAACTTCACCCTTTGCTTTTAAACTCAATTCCAAAACAAGATGCTGATGACATAACTTTCAGACTCAACATCATGGAGCTGGTGCTGCAGGCATTGATCTGACTGCCAACACAACACAGAACAAAAATAATTTGATGATCCACAAAGACTGGATTCCCCTGCTTGTTTCACTCGGCCTGCCAGATATGCAAGCTGGCGCTGTGTGCAGCAATCCTCCAAAATCCCAACATCATGTGCAGCCAATGTTTGTGCTACATGTGAAGAATCTTCTCACAAGAACAGGACAATGCAAGAACACATCATGTCCTATAATCCCAACTGGATCAGGTTTGAGGTGGCGAGTTATTGATAACACAACCACGGTGTTGCAGATCCGCTGACTGGCTGCATGTTTTCCCAGTTGTGTGCAGAGTGAAACAATGTAAATAAACAAACAAAAAAAACAAAACAATAATAAATGGACAATATGCACTCATGGCTCCAGTCTTGTCAGCTGGCAATACAACCAGCATTATTGCTTTAAATATGGCAGAGTAAATAACAATATAATAAAGAAACTCATCCACTTAAAACACATACACTTGACACTTGGTATATTTCCATCATGTCTTTCCGGGCAAAAGGAGCACGGACGAGAGACACCACCGACAGCAATATCAACACCACAGTTCCATGCTGGAGTGGGCGCCTTGGTAACCAGGGCGAATCATCTGTGACGAGGTACTCTGACTTTGAGACGAAGGCTGACCGTGTTTTTAAGGGCAGGGGAGGTTTGGTAGACTGCAGAAAATTAGAAAATATTTGTTCTAAGTGGAGAAGCTCAGACTTGTGTTGCAGGGATCCTCTAACAAACTTGTTTTCTCTCATGTGTGTTGGTTCAAGTCATAGTTCCTGTGTAACTGTTCTTTTTTCTGGTTTTTCATATTGCTGTTTATATGTATATATTTTTACTTTATCCTATGTACTCTTCAGGAAAAACAAATAAACAAAGGAAAAAAAAGAAAATATTTGTTCTTTCTTCTGCCTGACTGATCGCTTGGCTGACAGATTCAACAGGAAATAGCTGTTTTGTTTTTTGTTTTTTAAATAGACTGCCACCCTCTGGCTGTTTAATGAATTACAATGTCCTCCTTATTTATAATTGTTATTCAGCGCTTTCCTGGTTGGAGAAACTGCTCATTTTTTTTGGACCCTGACAACAGATTACATGGAGTTCTGAGAATATTTGCAGCTCATGTTGAAAGCTTTTTAATTCATTGTAGGTTTTGAAATACATGTGTTTGTTTTTTTTTCCTTTTGCGCAAGGGCAGTTATCTTTAGCACAGAGACAACAAGCATACCATTTTAATCTGGAAGAAATGTATCAAATGAAAAGCAGAAATCTGCTTTGCCTGCAGGCAGGAAGGCCGGCAGAGACACGCTCATTATTTCTGCCACCTGAATGACGTCAAGGCGAAGCGTGACGCACAAAGCTTCTAACTCCAATCAGTCACGTTTTGAAGCCTTTAGAGTTGCGTTGGACAATAAACACATCCGTCAGCACGAGAATGAAAAACGACGAGACGACTCGAGGATGTGGACGACGTGTCAAGACGTTGACATGGTAGAAAATATACCACACAGAGTCATCACACAGAGACCGACACAAAGGGCCAACCACTGCACAAACGTGGAGAGAGGGAGGGAAGGTGGCACCGGATCGGGTTTAAAATGACTGACAAGTGGGATCCGGACTTTATGGGATGCAACCGGAGCGGGCTGGAGATAAATGGGCTGGGCTGGCAGTCGATGAAATCAGATACATAGAAGCTGAAATCAGATGCCAGGGGTATAAAATTGGTGCCAGGTGTGAGCTGGTGTGAGGAATGAAGGGGGGGGTTGGTTGAGGTGATGAGGTCGGATTTCTCCTGATGGTAGACAGACAGCGAAACAACGAAAGACGGCACTCGGGGGTGGTGGTGAGGAGGGGGGTGGGGTCGGGGGTTGTAGTTGTGGGTGTTTGTTAATTTCTCACGGTGGTCAAATCCCTGCGGCTAACGCGGCGGCTCGGTGCGGGGCGGCGGCCACGGGCGGCAGCGTGTGCGTAGCGACCGCGGCGAGAGGGCGAGTTGCCCTCGCTGAGGGAGCGGCCGCCGGATTCGTCGCAGCCAATCAGGAGATAGGGGGAGGAGCAGCGCTACACACAGGAGAGATTGAAAGGCCACGGCTGCAGGCGTTATCATGGAGAGAAGAAGCTTTTATTCTGAAGATCCACAGAGCGTGTGGAAGCGTGAGGGTGTGACACACACACACACACACACTAAAAGAAGATTTTAAATACTGCTGAAGGTGCAAAAAATAATATCCCTCTGTGTTGGATCAATCAGCAAACAGTACCTGGATGTGAACTCCATCTACGGCACAGCTGATGGAGTCCAAGGAGGGGACGTGTCTCACTGAGCCAGTCTGGTAGTTACTGGGGAGAACACACACAGAACGTTTTGAACTTGTGTATTTTATTTTACATGCATTACTGCAAAAGCAGTTTGTTAATATTTGTACTATCCAAACAAACCATTGGCCTCTTTTACCTGCTGATGCTGCTCTTCCTGGACAGAGTGCTGCTGGGAGAAGCTGGAGGGGTCTGATAGGTGTAGTTGAAATCAGAACCCTTCAGGTCCAAGATCACCTGAGGGGCACAAGTAAGCAACAAGTGTTCAGCTCGAAGGTCAGTCTTTGGGTTTTATATCTTTTGTATTTGATATCTTAACTATTTTTAACTGATTTGCCAGCCATTTGAAGTGCTTATATAATGAATCCTAACGGCAGCACTAAGACTCAGACACCAGCAGTGAGGAGGTAGCAGAGGAGGGAAGTTGGAATGGGAGGAGGAGGAGGACGAGGAAGAGGAGGAGGAGGAGGAGGAGCATACCTGCTCGCTGGCGGGGGGAAGTTTAGTCGGCTCGGCTGTCAAATTGGTCAAATCCCCGAGGATGGTCTGCAGGTGGGTCACCTCGCCGAGCATGTTGATCTCGTGGTCCTGCGGTGGTGCAAACCTGAGTTAGTTTCAGCAGCTACTGCACTGCTTTCGATTCAACACACACACTCTTGCTCGCACGTCACTCACCAGGACGGGCTTCAGCATGCTGACGAAGCTGCAGTAACGCGCCCGCTCCTCGATCAGCGCTCTGCACACGGCCCGCTTCTCCGTATCCTCCAGGACGGCGTAGCGCACGTTGACGTCCTGCAGGGCGCTGTCCAGCTGGCCGCGAGCCTCATCCTTGCCTGCAGACACACACACACACACCAGAGAGACTGATGAGGAGACGGACTTGACTAAGGTGTTTATTACACTGCTATGACAGCTGGCACATCTGTACACACAAGAGTGCATGCATTTGAGCGATGCAGGTGGCAATAAACAGATACATTAATACATGGCACAAATACCTACACAGAGAAACATTGTTAAGGTTAGTTTGCCTCATGGTGTAATACCAAAATCCTAGCAGCAGAGGGCAGAAGTACACATTGTATGGCAGCAAAAGCATTGTGAACAACAACTGCAGGCTGTTTGTTTGTTACAGGACACAACCTTTATTCCATTTTAACTTCTCAAATGTGCATCATTAAACTGAACTTGAGAAAATTCAGGCAGCACCAGTGTCAAGAGTGAATTACGATGCAAAGCGTGACAGGGATGTGATTCCTCTGCTGTTTACCAGACTCTGCTGTCAGCATGTGACCCAGACAGGCCTCATCCTGTGATCAAGCACATGCAAACCACAGAAGCAGCATCTCGCTGAGGCAGAGAGCTCCTCCAACGGAGCCCTGGACCGCTTGGCCCTGGAACAGGCCGACTCTCAGATGAGACGCATTTCGCAAGTCTTTCATTACGAATTTAACGGAGAACGCAACACTCCAGCTGGCCGCAGAGAAACAAGTCTGGAGGAAGAAATTCTTCTTTTGTTGGGGACCCAAAAATCCTGGTCGACCACAAGATTAGAAATAAATTTGAAAAATATGTGCGAAAAAAAAAAGGAATACCATCTGACAACTGGTTATTGGGTAGCACGCTAACAACTAAAAGTTGTTCCGTGTAAATGTACTTTTGTATCAATATAATCATTTGAAATGTTTTCTAAAGATGAATAACTACCAACCTGGAGTTTTCAGGTTTGTGGGTCATTAGGAAACACACTACAGTGACATTGACACCTTGCAAATTCTAGCTTGGGGCAAAATAATGCTGAGATTAGCTCAAAGGACTTCCCCTAGCAAGCTGCACATAATAGTCGTGCTTCTGTCAGAACAGAAACGCATCAAAAATGCCAGAACAAAGTGTATGTGGGGGCGCCGACGTTAAATAATTGAAACATCTACAAAGCAGGAATCCTGTTCTTGAACTATGCACAAAGACAAAGACAGAGAACATGCACCATGTGGTGGAGGAGCATCGAGACCTGGCGCTTCAGACTCGCAGGCAGACACGACTGACAGACCTGCGACCTCTGCAGACCACCCAGCAGGGAGGGGGAGAGAGAAAAAACACCCACTCGATGTAAAAATAAGTCCAGAAACGTCGGAGACAGAGCTCTGCCGACACAGAGGAGGTAGAGAACAAGCGTCAGGGCTGCAGGCTCGGCTGAGTCAAAGTCTCTATTTGATGCAGACTCTTCTCAGTCACAACATTTTAAATTGGAATGACAGAAGTTTTCACTCCACGGCATCATCTGAACCCCACCAATGCACTTTACAACAAGAGTAAGGCCCTGATTAAAGCTCTAATAGCTTAAAACAGGGTTTGATGGTATTATTATTCTTCCTGTGAGCTTATTTTTTTAAATCTTTTTTTTTTTTTTTTTTTAAAAAAAAGGACAAACAAAAACGGCGGCAGACTAGACCCACATATGTCCGGTTCATTCTCACCGTCTCACGGCAGCAGAAACGTGTTTGGCCGCCGCTGGCCAACATCTGCAACGGCTAAATGGTGTCTGGTGTTTTATGCGGAGAGCAGAGCCGCCGTGAAATCACTTTGAGACAAACGCCGACCCGGCCTTCAGCTCCGCCACTCTCACTGACCTCGAGCCTGGAGCCTGCAAATCACTGCATTAGCAGCAATCAGCGGGTGATACGCCAGTCGCAGATGTCACTCTGCTGCGATACGAGGACTTTTGCTCCGAACGCCGTCGATACGCTGCTCAGCGTCAGGAAGGCGGGAGACTGTGTTTTCACTGTACAATCTCCCAGACTGATCTGCAGGCTTATCTGTTCGCCTCCTTTTAGCCCAAACAATCTGAAACTGTTCACGTGTTTTGTTTTGTGTTGTTTTTTCTACCACATACGATAAAAGCAAACTGCTGTCCACAGTCCGGCAGGGGAAAACAGAGACAGTAAATCCCAGTCAGAAGTTCCTTCTCGTGCACACACTGCGCACTTTGTGTGGCAAAGCTCAAGCCAAACATGACCTGTTCACTCAGGTGTGTGGATAATATCCGTGCCGCGAACAGAAGCTCGGTGTCGGCGCGCCGACGTCTGACCTCTGTGGAAACACACGCACGCACACACAGGCTGCATGTTGTCTGACTATTTCTCCAAGGTTCTGGCTCGGCACCCGCGCAAACACAAAGAGCTGCTGTCGGAGGGACAGCTCATAACTGAAGGTGAAACGCAGTTCAGACGATTCTTGGTGACTGGGAAATTATGTTGAAAATCTTATGTTACAGCGAAAAACTATTAATACAGGAAAAGGAAGTAGAACTAGCCACTGGTACAGTACAGTGTTGAAGCAGAGACCCCTACACGGTCGTAAACACACCCAGGGTGTTGTTGCAAAACAATGATTTCAATATTGAAGTGTAATTTTTTTGTCTCATGTTTTAATCTGACTCTGTGCTTTTCAACCAGGCAAAAAACAAACTTTTCTTTTTTTTTTTTTTCCATCACCTTCTATTGATTTTCTGGTCACCCAAATCAAAATCACAAAATCACAATCACTGTGGGTATGGACAACAGATGCTTAGTTTGCATCTAATTCAATAATTCAATTTTCATTTGTTCAGCCCAAGTTCACGAAAAAACAGCTTGCCTCAGAGGGCTTGGCACAGCAAACACTCTCTAGTCTTGCCACTAGGGGGATGAACGGGAATTAAAAGCTCAATCTTGTGAAGAGTGGCTGTAAATGGTAAATGGACTGTGCTTATCAAGTGCTTTCCACCACTCAAAGCGCTTTAACACTGCTTCCCATTCACGGTCACACAGTAACGGCTGCTGCTGCTGCTGCTGCTGCTGCTGCCCGCCAGGTCAGGAGAGACGCCACCTGCTCATCACATGCAACCTGAGGTTCAGCGTCTCAGTGGCTCAAGGACACTTTGACTAGCAGGCAGACAGAGCCAGGGATCGATCCAGTCGTCCTCTGAAACTGGACGACCTTGACGGCTACAAATGAACCACCATCGCCAAGTAAAAGCATTTGAAGATTCAGAAAAAGGAACTTTAGGAGCTACTTTATATGGTAAAAACCCCTACAACCAACGGCATGACGGATTGGCTGGATGATGTGAAGCAGCAACAGTTGCCGCCTGTCGCGACATCAAAGCATCATTCCCACCCTCTTCCCCAATAGAACGCAGTTCATCAGCATTCGTCCGCGGCACAGGTGACGCGAGCCTGTGGCCAGGTTAAATGAGGAGCGGCTAATGTTGATAACGGCTGCTGAGACGATGCCGAGAGGTCGGGGGTTACCTAAAGCCAAGTGCTCCAGATGAAGAGTGCAGCGGTTTGTTTTTTTTTCTTCTTTTAATCAAAGTGTGACTTCAAAGGGGAGCCGTAATCTCAGCCCCCGAGAGCTTCGAGGTCATGAATAAACATAGAGGTCGGATCTGCCGCAGAAGGTTTTTGCGAACGATTCTGCCTAGTTTCACCTTTTTATGGTGTGGATAGAATACGGACTGTCGTGTTTTATTTCATTTTTCTCTATGATCTGATGTTGAAGCATATAAAGACAGTTTAGTTAGTATAGGCCAGGGATGGGCCAACTTTTTGATTGGTGGGCCAATGGGTTCCAAAATTTGACAGAGGGACCGGCGCAGGAGCAGATGAATGGAGTGTTTTGGTGACCCACCTGATAGGAGAATAAAATATATCATGGGATATTTGAAGTCCTCTTTGTTGAAGTGACTCTTTAAACACTTAAACGAACGAAATACAGCTTTTTTCGAGTACTACCAGTTACTGCTATTTAAAAGTAATGTTATCTTCAGGATATCCTCATCATTGTGGCAGAAAACACGAGAATGCAGGGAAATCACAACATTAATAAGGCTTATTAATATAGTTTCAAGTTCGGTGGGCGAAAGCAGAAAGCTTCATGGGCCGCATATGGCCCCTGGGCCGTAGTTTGCCCGTTCCTGGTCCTCCTTCCTACCAGGCGTGAAACATACAAGGTCACTGTGGCCTGGGGTACTTTGACTTTATTTTTACTGCAATTTCCCACCGTGCAATCCAGTCTGAGGCTTGTTAAACGACATCGCTGCCAAGAGCTTCTTCACCGTCAGCATGAAGTCACAGATGACAGTAAACACTTCATCCTGACTCAGAAGCGATTCACGCATCAATGTTTAACGTGCTCCCCGCAGCCCGATGTCTCCGAGATCCAGCGCGGCGGTAATTGGCCGTGACTAAAGGTGGCGGAGACAGGAGGGCTCTCAGAGGGCCAGATGTTAACCTGCTCCTTTCAAAAGCTTATTCATCCACTTGTCTGGCTTGTCTGCGTCACGAGCTGACATCAGCACCCCGACTGTTGGCTGGGATACAACTGACTTGCTGTCAGCTGGATGGTAATCATGACGGATGCAAAGGAAAAGGTGAAACTGCTGATTCCGTTTAGAGGTTAAAGGGTCTTTATGGATGGGCAGCCACTCACCCAGAGAGTTGAAGTCTATATACTGTAGTCTAGATAGTTTTTTTTCAAATTGCCATAGGGACAATTAGGGACAATGCAATACCTTGACTTTTGCAATGAAGCATCTACAGGTCATACACAAGTTGGTTTAGACATGATACAAACTTGGAAGTAAAACGTGGAACGTGGAATTGAGTTTTGGGCAAAAAAAAAATCACGTTTGGGTGAAAATATTGAAATATCTGTGTTTGTGTACCAGGCTGTTTACTTGACGTTCAGGCTACACCCAGGACAGCCAAACACTGAGGGCTGCTTCAGGTCCCGAACTTGGCAGAGCTGTTTTAAAGCTGGTAAAGACGCAAAAGGCGGCATGCCAAAAAACAGAGGGCAGATTCAAATGAGAACGTTTCACCCACATTGGCTCCGTTCACCAGGCTCACCCTCAACTCTCTTCATACACCTCCTCCGTTCCAGTGAACCTTCCCTACGCCTCACTCTCCACCGTGCATACCTTCTTCTGGCCCTTATGCCTCCTTCCACATTCTCAATGTCTTCATCTCTGAACCCCTTGTCTGCCTTTGACCCCGTTTTTTTAGGTTCTCCCCTTCCACTTGTCAGCCTCATGAGATCGTTTCTTTCTTTCATCACCCCTCCCTCCCCCCACAACCACCTTTCATGCACCACTTCAGACGGCGCTAATTACATCACCCTTCCATCAATCCCTCCCATACCCTACCCTCCCCTCCCCCGGTTCTTGTTCTCCCATCGTGAGGGCTGAAGTTCCCCGTCGTCTCTGTCATTATATAGATTTCCTTTTGTCTGCCCTCTATATGTGCACCACTCCCGGTCCCGTCCCCCTCTCGCCACAAAACCCGCTGTTGAGTCATCTAGGAGACGACTTGGACCCCTCCCTCCATAATGGCCTTGTCCTCTGTCATCTTCTCTGCACTGCACTGCATCGGGGAGGGCACGGTCACTCCCAACCGTTAAGCTCGTCTGATATTGTGGGTTAAAATTTAAATCAAGCCAAAATACTGGTGAAGGATCGTGACCCCTGCCAAAATCTTGATTTAAGAGTGACAGATGTTGGAATCCAAAGATGTTTTTGGGAAAGATTTTTGTTGTTATTATTTTTTCAGACCCCACACATTCATGAAGTGCATGTTTTCTACTATTACAGCAACTCAATGATGAGCCAAAAATTAAATGAATCTATAAAATAATGTAGTGGCTTTTGTGTGAGGCCACTAAATTGAGCACATACTAATGAATTAGACATAATCGGGGGCTGGGAAGAAAACACTTTTCGGGTGAGTGGGTTTTGCACGTTTCACTTTTGTGTGTTCTGCTTGTGTTTACGCCTTCTTCTAAATGTATAAAAAATGTTGTTTTAAAGACAGTGAGGCGCATCATTTATTTCAGGGACCACAGAGCGATGATTGATTGACGCTTTGGCTGAATGAGTCAGCCTTGCAGTGTCACCTCTTACTAACTCAAGACAGTTTTTTTTTTCTTTCCTTTTTTTTGGTCTTCATCCATAAAGACGACACCCAGAAGGATATTTATGTCCGTGTGTTCGTTGCCATCTCCTCCTCCTCCTCCTCCTCCTCCTCCCATCATCCCTCCCTCTCTGCAGCACTTGGGGAGATTCTGAAGTGGTTGCGCACCACATAATGACAGAGCGCACGCGCACGCATTCGCATGGAATAATTAGCAAAAGAGAAATACGTGATGCTTACAGAAAAGTTTCTTTTCGTTCAAACTCCCAACGGTTTTACAATCCGTCCTGTACTTTCCTCCAAACAATGCATCTGATGTCGGAGAAACACTGAGTCACTGGAGCAAAAAGAGGCTACATCAAAAGAAAGCAGCACAAAAACTGAGACTGTGCCACACTCTAAATGAGGCACAACATGCCCCATTTGGATTTATTGGCAGAAAGCAATCGCTTTAATTGGTGGCTGGTGGCAGGGGAGATTTGCTAAACTCACAGGCAGAGAAAAAGAGGAACTTTTGCAAAGGGAAGGCTTCTGTAGTTTGGCCCTCCTGACTGCGCTTATTATATGGTTCACACACACACACACACACAGATAAATATAATGTGAAGGCTTGATTGGTGAGTGTACAGAAAAGCTTCTGGCTGTGTATATATCATTACATGGTGACAAGAAGTGCAGCTCAGAGCTCTGCCTCCCTCTTTTCAATGTCTTCCCGGTTCGTGTTTACTCGTCCTCTCCATGGGCCTCACAGCTCTCAGACAATACAAATAATCATCAAATAAAGGCCATTTTAGATGATTGGGCTTGATTGCACCGCAGGGCTGTTTAATCCTGTAATTCATGTCCATCATTTTGAGGAGTCCGAACGCACGCATGTTCAAATTAATGGCTGAGGTGCCAGACGACCCCCGTGCTTTCTTTAGCTGCAGGCATTGTGCATTGGATTATACCTACATCATCGTCCTGTGATTCCTTATATTTCCTATATTTCATAAACTGTGAAAAAACACAGGAAAGAACTTCAGTCTTTAAAACTAGTTGGTATTCCGAGGCCCATAGTCATCAAATATCATAGAAAACTCATCAGAAAGTAAATGGGAAGATTTTGTGATGGCGGAATTGGAAAATTGGAATTTGTATTAGTAAATGTTTTAGCTTTCCTTCCATCACAGGAAGGATGTAATGGTAAATGTTAAATAGACTGCACTTAGGCGCTGTCCAGCACCTTCACAGTACCCCAAAGCGCTTCACAATGGCCTCTCATTCACACTCATACACCAAACGGTGGCTGCTGCCATGAAAGGCCCTGCCAGCCCAATTGGGAGCAATTTAGGATTAAGTGTCTTGCCCAAGGACACAACATCAGACTGGGATGGAGCGGGATTTGAACCGCCAACCTTTCGGTCATTGGCCAACCCGCTCAACCTCCTGAGCTACAGTCGACATTAAGGAAACAGTGCAGAAGGAGACATGAGGAGGAAAGGAAGGAATAAGGCACGACGCTGAAAACATGCTGAGAGATGTTGAACCCACATCAGACATAATTCAGTTTACCATGGGCGTGTCTCTTCTGAGGCTGTGTGTGTGTGTGTGTGTGTGTGTGTGTGTGTGTGTGTGTGTGTGTGTGTGTGTGTGTGTGTGTGTGTGTGTGTGTGTGTGTGTGTGTGTGTGTGTGTGCGTGCGCACGAGCAATGTGTAAACCAGTTACCCCAGTGGTTTAGAGTTGCACATTTTTCGGGAGGCGGGACATTTGTGTGAAGGTTTCGAGGTTCCGTTTTCACTGCGGCACGAGTTTCTGTGTACGTCGTACGCGTGTTTGCACACACGCTTCGGGCACCCGCCGCCCACTTCTACCATACAAGGCCTTCTGCGGGCAGGCTGCCACTCCACCCCCACCCCTTCGCCGTCGGTTGGCGAGTCCAGGTGGAATCGCAGGGCGTGCCGCTCGACAGCAGGGAACGGGCGTGGCCCGGGCCAACCTGCGTGTGAGAACGCCTGACTGCAGGCGCCTCGGGCGCAGAGCATGCACGGAATTTGACTTTTAGTCATATCTTAAAAGGATTAACGAAGAGTGCTCCTGGAATCCCCACAGCTGTTTTGGGCTGCACGGTGTCGCCGTTCTTTCCAGCGCAATCCATTAACTGCACCTGAATTAGCAGGGATTTTCTTGTCACTCGCTACATTTGTGTGCATGATGTTGCGACTCCTTCCAGGCAGAAACTCCCATAACATCCTTCACTTTGGCATTGTCTACATTGTTTGTTTGGGTATTTTTATATTTCTGGCTGTCCTGCATATGAGTTTGCTAACAATAGCTGCTCTCCTTCACATGCTCAACAGTGAAATGAGAGAAACAAAAGTCTTGCTTGTCTTGCAAACGCAAGAGATGATGAAGATGCCTTGGTTGCAGTGTGATTCTTAACTGAACTAAATGTACAATACATCTAGGCACTGCAGGCCTGCAGACTGAGCTTGAAGTTCATAGCTACTTTAAAACACCTTTCGGAGCTTTTCATGTGCACAAGTACAAATGAACGAGGGCAAAGAAGGAGGAGCTACGCTGTGGTCAATGGATCTAAATGCTGGAGCTGTTTGAGAATAAAGTAGAACTGTGTGTCAGCAATATGGCCTTATCGTGACTGAGCTGAGGATAAATTGTTGTTTATCTTCAAGTCTTAGTCTGTATATCACCTAAACTGGGTGGATTAACAACTCCACTGTAAAAGATCTGATACTGTGACATCTGTTAGAGCAGTTGCTCTATAATATATATATATGTATATATAATGGTCTGCAGCCCTCACTGTTGAACAAAAAAAGAAGAAGCCAATGTTTGGACTTTGAATGTGAAAGAGGGAATCTTAATATATTTCTGCAAGCACAGACACCCACGGCTGTGTCTTAAAAATAAGAGCTGCATTCATCTGGGAACACTTCTTTCAGCACAGTGACAGCAGGACCAAACACATCGCAGTGAGGACGACGGTTTTAATAATCAGCAGGTGGATTTCCACCTCATTGCCAGTCTGAAGGTGTGTTGGACTAACTCACCTTTCTTAACCTTCTTCTGCAGTTTGATTGTGTCTGATGACTTCTTCTTGATGTCTGCTCTGGCCTTCTTATATTCTTTAAAAATAAAAACAAGAACAAGACGTCAGCGTGGTAAAAATGTGTTTCAGTGCCTGTCTGTGCACTGCACGATGGCCTACCTTTAGCGTGGTCTTTGTCCAGCTGACTGGCAACTTTCTTCCACTCTTCCATCTTTAGCTCCAGTGGGGTGATAAGACTTTCTGAGAGAGCTCTGAAAAGCGATTTCACAATCGTAACGATTTTACTTAATCCAAGGGTTTAAACGCATTCGCATGACACAAAACCAACAAATCAAATGCTCTCTCCTTCCCCTTGGAGTTGGAAATGTTACAAACTACTTATGTATGAACTCAACTTTATGAAGTTAATCAAAATGTTCAGGAAATACCATTCTGCACCATAATTAAATTGAAAATATGACATTTGAAAGTGCTATAAATAATCTATATTGGACATTGACATTTCTTTTTCTCTACGTGTGTGTGTGTGTCTCTTACGTGGTGAACAGTTTCATCTTGGACTCAATGCTGCGGTGCCTCATGCACATCCTGGTGAGAGCTGAACCGATTTCCTTGGTGGCACCTGGAAAACAACAAGGGGTTGCAGTCTGATGAGCTTTCTATCCAAAGGATACAAAAAAAGCGTCTAGTCTCTAGCTGTCAAGACGTTACGAGCAGAATCAGAACCAAAAGCACTCACTGGGCCCTGCTCACGACCACTTTGAGTATCTTGTTAATGTCAAGTCTCTCTCTCTTAATATGAGGCAACACAGAGATGTAGTTTGAACTGTCTGTCGTTTTAAGTTGCCGCTGTTGCTTCTGCGTTACGGATCTAGATTTGGAAAGTAGCTGCCAGTATGACATCGCATCCCAAGGCAAAAGTCAGATGCAGTCAGATTTTAAGCAAAGCAGCTGCAGCCGCTGGAGGCCATTTTGGCCGAGAGGGAAAAGAAAATGTTTGAGGCATTAACTGTTGACTTGGAATGAGAGGAAGGGAAACAAAAACATGTTAGCAAGTCAACATGAGGTTGGATTGGCGCCGGCCATTTAAGGGAAATGCTCAATTGACCTTGGCTTGATTTCCCTTAGTTAAACTAACTGAGCAGGTCCAGAATTCAAAGGATCCTAGTACTGAGTTGGAGGTTGAGAATCTTTCTCACACACACAAGATGCAACTTCATTCTCAAAAAGTCCCCGTTGCCGCACTCAGGACAGCGAGAGACGAGCTGCTGTTAGAGTCGCCCGTTCAACGCTGACTGAAACTGTGCGTGCGTCAGTGTTGTCATTGCTACACAAAGTTGCATTTAGCGGCATCAGCGCAATTAAGGTCTTATGACCCGTGTTGCAACGCTTGCGTGTTGAAACAATAGGTGGGACCGCCAAATGAGCTGGCCCATTGTGAAAGGAGCCAGATTTCCCCCTTACATAATTCATTGACAAAATGACACACACACACACACACACACACACACACACACACACACACACACACACACACACACACACACACACACACACACACACACACACAATGACCACAACAGGCTTCTCCTAATGAGACACACTGTACAAAAAACTAAACAAAACACATTACTCTACATGTGTTGAGCACCCAGCACATCACTTAACACCCATCAGCTCTTTCACACACAAACACACTGTGCACAGCACACTTGTCGAGCTTTTAAAACAACAATACTCTCACCAATACTGAATCGTGACTCGGAAAAGACAGAAATTGTGATGCTTCAGTGAAAAACATATTCAGGAAACAGAATATTTAGCCCCTTTATGCAAAAATGCTGGTAACTGATGCTTTTCGATACCCTTTGCAGCACCAGAAACTGGCTCTGTTTTTCAGGGGGAGGCCTCTGACAGGCTAGAGAGGCATATTTTTGTCACACCACGCGGCTGAAAGTGAGTTTTGCATAAAATGCGACCTTCAGAGGAGAAGGTCAGGCGTCAGGAGGACACGCCTACAGAGAGGGCAGCCCCATTCTGGTGGAAACAAAAACTTCCTGCCGCGCTGGGCCGCTGCACCGAGACAAAACAGGTCGGGCCGAAGCTGCAGCGTGCGTGCGTGCATGCGTGCAAAAGCCCCGTAAATGTTGACACAGCGAGAGAAAGACGGAGGAGAGCCGCATCGCAACTACAGAGGGTCCTCTGTCATCACAGCCCGCCCACTCCGGGGGCATGCGCGCACACACGTGCGCACACAGTCGGCCTCGCCATAATGGTTTCTTTGTGGCACTCCGACTGTGGATACTGGGATACTTCCAGTTCAACTGACCTCTCGGGCGGACGAAATAACCAAACCATGTGGTCACGTTAGCAAGCGTCAGAGTGTCAAAATCATTTCAGAGACAGAAATGATTTTATGACCCGCTTGACAGTTTGCTGAAAACTGCCCTTTGTAGTCCAAGGGACGCAGGTCATTTGTCTTCTGTGCTTTTCTAACATGACTGACTGGACTCTGTCCCGGACCAGAGTCAGACAACTGAGTGGAAGCAAGTTGCTCGGGTAGTGAGGGAGCTCAGTGACTCAGCCAGAGACATTTGAATATCAAAATTTGAGAGAGGTGCACGCCGAGGCGCACACACACAGAACTGCTGAGTCACAGATGAACTGCATAAAATAGACGACAATCAGAATGTGTGCTTATCCCGAGCTTCAATACTGCAGGAAGCAACGCTGGTGTTTGTGTCTGTGTGTGTTTGTGTGCGTGCAAGCGTGGCAAAACACACTTAGCCTTCATCATCCTCTTAACATCATCCTCCCTCTCGTTTTCTCATCGTCTTTCCTCCGTGTCCTCTATCCCTCCGTCCTGCCCCTCCCCCTCCAGTCCCTCACCTCGTTGCCATCCGGCCAACTGCTCGCACACGGTTGCACATTAGCCTCAAAAAACAGACGCGTGGCAAACGACGACGACGTCAAGTTGTATACAAACGCAGGCACAAAAACAAGGCGCGGAGGAAGGCGTCAACGCACCGTCCCAACGCGGTTCAATCGGAGGCTTCAGAAGTGTGTCACGCAATGACTGGAAGGTGTGTTTCTACAAACACTTTGTCATTAATGAAAACATGGTGTCGTTTCTGTTGCCGCCGGTGACGAGCACGAGTTTGACCACTAGGACACCAGAATAAAAACACACCATTTCCAGACTGGCAGACTTGGATAGTGGGTAAAACCGAAGACACTCAGACTAAACGAATGGGCACTGCTGCAATGGCAAAGGCCTTAAAAAATTGTCTGGTGAAGATATCTTGAATATAATTTTGTCTTGGTGGGTTGATGATAAGAAATTGGTGCGTATGCAAATTCTGCAAGGATAAAAATTAAATAATAAAATGCAATTTTTTTGTGAGCTCAGATGCATTTAACACTCAAATGACCGAAATTGGTGCATCTCATATTGCAATTGCAACCAATTACACTGCAGCCCTGGTACTGCAGTTGTGGGCGGGGCAGCCTCAATTTGTTTACCGCAGACAGCGTGACTAATAAGTCAACAGTTGCTTACAGTTTGCAGAGATGCCACGGCCCTGCCGTCAAGACTGCCACCACCATTGGTAGTCGTGGTCGTCCGAGTAGACACAGGAGGAGGTCGACTCATTAACTTTGTGCCGCAACACCTTTCATGGAATTGACCGCGGGTGACTTCAGGGAAAAATGTAACCCGACGAGATGGGACAGAATCAGAGTGGGAGCAACTCTGTGCTTCATTCTCACTCATGTCGTCCAGCTGAGTCATCGCTCTGGCATCGAACAATCTGTCCGTCCCAGCCGATCACACAATCAGAGATTAGTGTTAAATCTGCGTATTTCGTTTCCTGGCGAAAAAAGCAGGAGTACTTGGTGCTTCAGATGGGTCCCCGCCCATCTTTCTGGTGCACCATTATCTGTATCTGTATTACCATCTTACCTTTGCTACAGAAAGAAAAGAAGAAAGAAAGAAATTGTGTTACCCGTGGGACTGCATTTTGTGCACCAACCTGAATAATGTCCCTTGATGGTGCAGCTTTGTTAATAGTGTGCGTTCAAGTTGAAACTGGAAAAAGGCTCTTGGGAAGCAAGCCATTATTTTTTTTCTTTTCTTGGACCTAAATGCATCGTAAAAACCCTCAAGCATCGCTTTCAGCCTGTGCATGATGCAAGTGCTGCACAAAGAATGAATATTTCTGTCCAGCATTGGAAGTGCTCCTAATCTGAGAGTCTTAATCAGGGTTTAAAAAACATTTTTAAGGATCAGGAAAAACAGAAAGGGCCGTATCACAATCTGTAATCGTGATGAATTAATTTATATTCAGGAATTGCTTCCAGAACTTTATGCTTTGCTGCCAGAAATATTTTAGTTTGTAATTTGAGGACTGAAATAAACAACAAAAAAAAAAAATCCCATAAATGATAGGGTCGCGGCGCACGCTCGTCTGCCTAAAACCAACCAAACCATGCAAATCAAACACAAGTCCAAAAAAATTTGGTCGTTGCCCAACACATAGCAGAGTGTGCTTTCATTCCGTTTAGTGCGCGTGTACAGGAAGTAACTTCCTGCATTAATCTGAAGCGACAGTAATAGAAGAGTCACTGTAGCGTTCCTCTATTACCATCCACCCAATATGGGGATTTTATCTGTTTGGACAAAAAGAAAAAAACACCCAGTTTTTCAGTCGACGTTGCGTGAAAGTGAAGGAGCGTATATTTTTTCCACTGTACTGGCAGCTTTCAACGGTTAAGTACTCCTTAAAACACCAGACTTCCACATGCCATTGATAGAAAATGTGAATTATGCACCTAAAAAAAGCAGTCGTAAACTCCCCTGTCTGGAATAAAAGACTAGGTGGAAAAGGCAGAGCTGCTTCTCTCGCTCGCGACCTCTGCCAGAGACACAGAGGGCTGTTCAGCCGTGCGCAGGATCTGGATTTTCCAAAGTCGCTCCGGCTCGCAGCTCATAATGCGGCCCTTTCAGCGAGGCCCGTCCGTTCGCCTGGCTGCCTTTTAATTCCCGTCGATTTCTCCGAGCCTTTTCCTCTGAATGCTCCCTCTGTCAACGCTGCCGAGGCTCCTCTTTAAAACTACACTGTCGTCCTGGCTGGTGAGCAGGTTGTACCCTGTTATTGTCGGCTCAGTGATTTTGCGTTTTAAATGTAGGGGATGTTGTCACATGTTGGCATCTGACCTCATGTTGGCTTAGAGGACAAAAAAATACTGTTTCTGGAATCTTGTCAAGAACCGACAGGAACAGGCAGCATTATTTATTTACTTACTTACTTACTTACTTAATTGTCTTACAACTTTAAACAACATTGTCAATTTCAATAACGAACAATGCACAAACATTTTTGTTTGTTTTTTTTGCTTATGTTTCTGGTTTTGCTTTTACCCATTTACTGGAGTACAAACACTGCACATTGTTATTTGTTTCTCTTCTTCTTCTTTGTTTATCCAAATCTCTTTGTTGCTGCCATTAATGTAGTATAAGAATTGGATACTGGACTGGCAACATGGCGGCACACCGACTTTTCCCAGTGGCCACTCAAGGAACTGCAGCAAAAAATCCTGTGGGCCCAAAAATAATTTTTCGTTCTGGAAGTCACGTTCAGCAGGATCGTTCTGATTGGCCAAATAGATTGTGTGAGTTACAGAGGCATGATGGCAAGTGATACAACTGCGCATGCTCTGTGGGCCAAATAATGCGGAAGTCAAAAGCTTTTTTGCCGCATGCGCTGGGTGAGCAACTTCACTGAAATGAATGGGCCGCCATGTTGGATTCTTGGGGTCTTGTTGCTGCACAATCAACACTTGTCACATGATTACAATTGTTTTTGTGTTATGTAAAAAAACAATAAAATTTGAATTATAAAAAAAGTATGGCTTAGTTACGTGACACATTTCTTTTAATGAGACTCCAGAAAGGCCTCAGGCACGATGTGCTTGACAAAATGGAAAGAGTGGAAGGAAACATTTTAACAGACAACCACCTGGAGAGCTTCATATAGTCTTCCCTTCTTAGCTACAGAGTCAGGACTCCTAGAGGCGCTGGCAACAACTTCACATTTACACAATGTGCTGTATGCCGACGAGACTCCGATCGAAAGAAACCCGCAACCCTCTCTCGGAAACAGTTTTATGCGCGCAGCTCCTGGCTTGTTGGTGGCCTCAGGTGCACAGAGGCCGGTCGCTGCATGAAGGCGACCATCACTCACTCAATGGGGAACTAATTCATGAGGTGGACAACAAGCGACTGGAAGGAAGTGTTGTAGCCAGAGGCTAACTTAAGCGAAAAACCTGTGAAGCCCTTTGCTCGCCTCCATAATAAATCAGCCCTTCTTGAAGTGAGTGCTGCTGCTCCGCTCCGTTTCAATTTTACATTTCCTGCGGTTCTTGAATAATTCTTCACAACCTGCCACCTTCCTATTTTCCTCAGCCGTAAATCCAATCACGTCTTTTGGTAGCTCAGAAGTCAACAGGGTTTTAATCTGAAACGACCCCAAGGCGCCCTTCACAACACTCCGACCAACAGCAGCAGTGCTGCAGTATGTGTAAAATTCATACACGGTGGAAATTAAAAATCTGTCTAAACAGGTTCTTCTTTCTCCATCCAATTGACCCACCTGATCATCAAACGCATCCATCTGTTTAACATTTCCACCTCAGCCACAGAGCAGAAGTGAGGAAAACCTCGAACCCAACTAGTCAGCAGCGCTCAGTCGAAAGCCTTGTGATCTACGTGCACGTGTGTCTGCGTGCTTGCGCGTGTGTGTGTGTGCGTGCGCCTGCTGCCGCCCGGGCCCCATGACGGCGAAGACGTCAGCCGTTGTCTCGGGTTGGCAAGGGAACCCGGTCATGTGGAATCGCCGGAGAAGACACAAGAGGAACTCGGGAATCAGCTGACTGTGGCCACTTTGAGCTCCGAGGCTCTGCAACACCGTCGGCAAAAGTCTGCGGTTATCTGATGCACATCTGAGATCTCCAAACAACGGGCTCCAGACGGCCCGACTGCCGCGTCCCTCCGCTGGGAGTCACGGAAGCGAGAGGAAAAAGCCCAAAGACACGAGGACCAGTGCAAGTTTGGCGCCTCAAAAAGCAGGAAATTCAAAGCTGGATTTCCATAAGCGAAATGGATGAAACCAAACAACACTGGGCCTTTGTGGAAAATGACCACAGCAAACTGAGGACATCAGCTCCGTCAGAGCCTCTGTGTGTGGGTGTGTGTGTGAGTGTGTGCGCGCGCATGTGTTTCATTTGAACATAATCAAATGAATTCGCCTGATTTGATTTCAAGGCAACATAATGTCATTGAACCCCTCACACAACAACACACAGCGAGATGGAGCTAAACCGCCCTGCTCTGGTCCATGACAACAATAACTTGCCATTGAGCAAGGCGCAGGGCTTTTAGCTATATGAAAAAAAAAAACAACACCTATTCAGTTCAATGATTTTTATTTAACAGGTGACATTTTCTTCTTTTTCACATCGCACACTGATGGGAACTGGAGTACAACCATGCCACCTACCACAAATACTAGGAGGAGGACCCACCAGACTGGTTTTTTCACATGCGCACACACACACAAAAACACATGCGTGTGTGGCCACACACACACACACACACAAAGACACACAATCCCCTGAGGGCGAGCATGGGAACTTGACGGAGAGAAAGGGTTCCACATGCTGACAAGGCATCTCAACACACTTGTCTAACAGCGTGTGTGTGTGTGTGTGTGTGTGTGTGTGTTTGTACTGGTACTGTACATGTAAGCTGTGATCCTTTACATGCAGGAGTTTAATTAAGCAGTATGGAACACAAAGGAGTGGCTTGAATATATCTCGGGCTGGGCGACCAAGATCATGAGTGTGTATCGTGGGCCAATCGTGTCTGTCAGCGATCAGACAGGAAGGCAAACAACAGCGAGAGAAACAAACAGCACACAACAGGGCCTGCAGCAGCCAAAATACATGTTAGTTTCTTTTGGCCTTAATTGGCTCATTGGTATATGGGTGTGGCCGTGGAGGTGATCACACTTGACGATTATTATCATTATTATACACAACCAGTCAAAAGTTTGGAAGCGCATTGCTACCACCCTAGAAAAAAACAGGGCTCAGTATCACATTATAATGTAAAACTATCATGTTAATTTTCACGTTATTTTGTGATAATTTCATGCTATAATGGGAAAATGATCACGTAAAACCTGTTGAGTTTTTTTTTTCTCTAGGTTGGCAGCAATGCGCGACACACTTATGAATTTAATGTATTTTCTTTCATTCCCACGACTACTGACATTGCAGTTTCTCACTGAAGCCCTCAAAACTACGTATGAACACACATGGAATTATGTAGGAAACAATAAAAGTGTGAAATAACTCAAACACGTTTCATATTTAACTTCTTCAAAATAGCCCCCTTTTATAAAAAGCCTATTTAGAGTTATGGCGGGGGATGAATGCACCCGTCAGTAATAGCCGGACTGAGCCCGTTGCACTGTGCGTGGTAGTTATTGCTCACATATAATATCAACACTGTGCAATATTAGTAGTTTGTTGGGACTTTTGCTAGACTGGCACGTTGAAAAATCCTCACACTGGAGACTCCAGCTGACTGAGGACACGGAAGAGTCGAACTGGATGTGTGAACCAGAAAGGGTTGAATTACAGCTGAGAATCTGAGTAGCAATGAGGATGATTAATTACAGTTGACTGTGAGTCCGGCAGTGATTAAAACACCAGCAGGCCGACTCCTGTGTACAAGACACGTAGCCTGGTTACATTTGACCTTAAAAAAACAATGCGGTTGCATTGCTTTTAATGTGACAGGTTGTTTTGTTCACATTACATAAGACACTGAGCAGTGTATCATTGAATATAAACTTAGTGTTGGCACAAAATGAGGATATTCTTATTTAGGAAAAATCATCCAAGTTATAACCAAGTCAAGTCTTTTCAGGTTTGGTTTCGTTCTGCAGGCTACAGATCAACGCTTGCTGGCGTGACCACCAGTGATCCAAAGTTTCCAAATCAGCCAGAGGAGACGCAGAAAGCGTCACGGCCGACGCCGAGCCACGTGCGCGACGGGCACCACAAGCTCACAAGTTGCGGCACAACACAGCTGCGCACAAAGAATCTTCTGACTGCTTCTGACCGCCGAGAGTCTTAAAACGTATTGTCGTCAACAAGAGCCACGGAGAGGAGAAGACAGCTGTCCAAGCATGGCGCACAGCTGCACACACACACACACACACACATGCACACTGAGAGAGAGAGAGAGAGAGAGAGAGAGAGAGAGAGAGAGAGAGAGAGAGCAGTGGAATGTGCTCGGTCAACACGCACTGGTATACGTTGTATTAGCTTTTAACTGAGCTAACCGCTAACAGATGGCCAGCGGGCCAGAGTCCCCTGCAGGGCCGATCTGGGCCGAACCAGGCCAGGACCAGGGACGACCGGACCCAAAGTTATACCTGTTTGAACGGGGAGGCTTTTTTTCCCCCCTCTGCTCAACACGTGTCTCCTGCAGGTTTGTCTGTGCACATGTGCCGACTTGGTTCAACTCACTTTACCTCCTCACGTGGCAGCGGCTGGCATCTCCCATTGGAGCAGAGCCGCAAGGTGTCTCGGACTGATGACACACACACACACACACACACACACACATAAAACTTGCAACAAAAAAAAACAGCGGGCCGACGGCGGAAAAAAGGGGCTGCGAGGACACGTTTTATTGCGCCACTGTTGTGATAGTTGAAGTGAAGGCGAACACTTTGAACACTTTTCCATCACACCACAGGGAAAAGTCACCGGACGCTCAATGCAAGAGAAGGTTTTTCATTTAATGGAAGCCACATTTACCAGGATTCCGCTTTACGTTCAATTTTTCCTTAAAAGAAAGGAGAGAGAGAGAAAAAAAAAAAGCCACCAGCGTTTGGTAGACTGTGATGAATCTGTTCCATTTCCTGTGCACTTTGTCTCAATTTTATGCGATCCCAGTGTTGATGACATGGCAAATATTGCGAGCAGCGCGACTCGCGAGGCTGAAATGAAACCGCTTTAAGCGAAAATGAGGAAACGATACTGAGCTTCAGTTAAACCAGCCGCTGCCCACCACACCTGGCTTTGCCCACCCTCCTCCAACAGGAAGTCACGTTGTTCTGCATGACACACTCAGGGACTGTCTGCCCGGCCAACAATTGAACATGTATGTCAATGTTGATCAGCTTTTTTTCAGTCTGAGACTAAGGTCACACTTACTGGTATTATTTATTTCTTAATATTCACCCTCAATGAGAGTTGCAGTAAGCAGTAAACAGACATCAGGACAATGTTCTTTCTTCCTTCAAAAGAGTTCTTAGGGCTGCATGAATAATGAATGAGCAATGACGACCCAAACCTCGTGATTTAATCATCAGGCCACTACATCTCATCTATCCAAAACGTGTTAATGCCATTTGTTTCTAAGTCAATGACTGTATTGTATTGGCGATAAATGCCATCAGAAACCTCTCAGCCGGCTGAGCCAAATCAATACAACAAGGAAAAGCTAACAATCGCCCCATCTAATAGGTCCGGATGCTAATGCTGGCATTTTATCTCGATAACTGACGTAAATGTTAACTCAATCAACACTTGTTGTTTTTGTTACCCGCTGTTGGCAAACTTAACAACCTACTAGTTTCAACATGAGAAGAATCCCTTTGATTATTAACGTTTCACTCCTCTGCCTCCCTTTCACCCGCAGAACAATTTGCTGTTCCCTGGTTTAAAAAAAAAGCCGGCACTATTGCATCTTATTTTCTGTGACATCAAAATGAATCATCTTCTTCAAATAGCTATGAAAAAGAATCCACACGCAAACGCATTTAGACAAAGAGGCGTTCTAAATGCGTTCCTTTTCTGAAACCCTCTGACTAAGAAGACGCAAACATGGCCCACTTTCATTAAGAACTTTGGCCAATTTGCAAATCACCTGCGCAACAACATCTAAATATAACTTTTGGCGAACATGCAGTTCGGAAGGCTCAACTTTTATCTCCGTTGGCTGAAAAAAACAACATGTTTGATGCCCTTTCTACACACCTCCCACATACAACCGAAAGCCTGGCGTGACACACGCCGACGTCTCTGCTGCTGAAAAGCGCCGGTTTAAATGCAACGGAGGATTCCAAGCAACCATTTATTTTTGGGCGTATCTGCCCCGCGCTGATAGGTGACATCATGTAGGCGAAGAGTGCAAAACGGCAGCCTCGACTTCCTCCCCGAAATAGCAATTACACATTTTTGTGAACATGACTTCAGCTACCGTGAATTTTTGGACTTTACACAGCCGGGCAGTGCACATTACGGAGGTATCCCTGTATTGCATGATGAAAAGAAAAAAAATAAATAAACAACCCTCCGAGATGTTAAGACGCCATTTAACACATGAGGTGGATGTCGTGTGCTGTTGCACAGCTAATCGTTCCCAGCTAACAGGTGCAGAGACCTAAGGCCAAACTTTAACTTCTTCTTCGCGTTTCCATAACAGTTTTTAATAAAAGCAATATTTCTAAAATTTCAACAAAGTACAATTGCGATTTGCAGGTGTTTCCACTGAGTGGTGTTAAGCGCATAACCCGTAATTCTCGTAAAATCTCGTCCCGCGTACGAGAATTATGTTTGCTTTTGTTTGTTTGTTTGCTGTCAAGAATTGTTTGTTATATTTTTTACCCTTTGATTACCTGAAAAAAATATATTCCGTCTCCTCCTCCGTCCAAACATAAAAGCACCACTTTCACTTGAAGTGAACTGGTCACGTGACCCCGTACGTCACGTCTGCTGACTTGTAAATGCGAAAAAAGTGTTTCCATGACACTTTTGCGATATACCTCCATATACAAATCATCAAACCTCATGAGAGCGGAAAAACCTTTTTGCGATATTTGAGAGGTTTTCCGAAGTTTAGGCGTTTCCATTAGCAGTTTTTATATTTAGGTCCTGCGCAATTCTAGGGGTAATGGAAACGCAGCTAGAGTTCGTCTGAAAATAGACGTTTGTTCCAGTTTACTTCCTTCTTGCATGTCCCATTTTCAGTAATGTCACCGCCCATGTTGTCTTAAGTGGATTAACTGTGAGACTTTTTTTTTTTCATGCCAATGAGCCTTTGGGACATAAAAGTAGAGACAAAAAGGCAGAAGTGTAGAAAAAGTAGAAATGAGAGAAACAAAAAGCAGAAGTTACTCAAGCTGACGACTTTTTTATATATGAAGGACTTTAGTAGTAAAAGATGATGTTTATTTAAAAACTAATGTGATGAGACGCGACAGAAACAAATCCTATTTCATTCAAGCAAACCTTTTAAATTTACATTGGAATGGTTTCGGTTGAATACGATCCAAATCAGGCTTCCCTGAGGGGACAACTTTCAGCTCTTATTGCCGGGTTTTGTTGCGATGTGCTGTTTTGTTTTGACCCGTCAACTCGGTGCCGTCTACAGCAAAATGCGTTTTCCGCAGAGCTGCTGCTGACGCCTTTCTGACAAACAATCGTGAAACCCGAAACGTGACGGAGCACGTCCACGGAGCCTTCCGCTGAAGGGAGCGCGAGCGTGAGTCATCCAATCGATTCCTCACACGCACACACTCGCATGCTGCCCGGATTCCATTTAAATGCCAACTGACTTTTGTGTTACATAATCGCGGGAGCAGCTGATCGTCTTAACAAGCTCCGACTCAGTCGACCCAGCAGCGGCGACCGACAGCAATCGCCGGCACGGACATGTAACTGATGCCGAAAAATTCAATTCAACGATGTCGTAAAGAACAAATCTTCATGAACATGGACAAACCCCCGTCCGTCCACCAGCCCCGTCTGACGAGCACTTCAGCAGAGACAACACCACCACGCGCTTGCCGCTAAACGAAACACATTTTTTGCAAAAGTCAGTTCCAGAATTTTTTTGCAAAAGGCTTCGAATTTTGTGGGCACCACAGAGACTGTTGTGAGTTGTGATAAATATTTCACAAACGCTTGACTCAGATGTGGGTTTGAATGTGCAGTGAGAGAATCAGTACCGACTGTCACGTCCACACACTGCGCAGCTATCGTTTGATAAAGTAGTATCTCGTTCCGGGGAAAAAAAACAAAAACATTCCTAACAATAACTCGACTGTTGAGTAAGCTTTGTTCGATATGAGGTAAAGGTGCGTGCGAGAGTCGAGAACAAACATGAAACGTTCTGAAAGGAATAAAGAATTGCGCAGACATGGAGAAAATTGTTGATCTTGATATAATAAAAAAAAAAAAAACGGAAACAAACTCTGAAAACTGGCTCTGCTGTTTTCCTGGTATGTTTCAGACAAGGAGCTCAATCCTTTCTGGTTTCTCCATAAAACATCACACACACACACAAACACTTTGTGAAGTCAAGTGGTTTCTCTATTATGTCACTATATATAATTTTAAAAGATAACTCTAAAAAGATCAGGCTGTTGGGAGGGGAAAAAAAAAATTATTTTCACACTTATGACGGAACAAGCTCGCTCACACAAACACACACGCACGCACTTCTCACTAGTTTTGTTGTGTGCAACCCACAGGTCATAACACAAGCTGATGCTTTGTGGGCGCCACTGTTTGTGTCTGTTTGTTTGTTTGTTTGTTTACGTACCTCTGGTGCTGGTTGCCATGTCTGCCACCTTCTGGAAAGCATCCAGGAAGGCTCCGGTCATCGCGATGGTCGTCCTGAGACAAAACAAACACAAAGACACACATTTCAGCGCCACGTCACAACAGCACAACGTTCACACATTTCCTACTGCTCAGGCCGACAGAACAGGATTCTGCCTGTATCAAAACACACGGGGCACAAACGGTGCGAGCCAAATGTTAGCCGACCTGCTCCGAAACCAGGCCACGGAATATTTACTATCAAACTAATGATTCAACAGCCACACGATATTTTCTCATTACGGGGCTCTGCAGGGCTTTCTAATTTTATCTCCAGCGGTACACACTAATGAGTGTCAATAACAATTAGCAATTAAGGAAGCTGATGAGGACAAGGGCACAGACACGTTGTGTATCATGAGCAGGAAACACGGATGTGGGCCATTTGTTATTTTTATACACGGTTTTTATTGTTTAATATTTGGTCTTTCTGGTTTTTCCAGTTGATTTATTTCTCCGAAGGGTAAATAGCCGTCGCTCGCTGTGGTCACGCCACATATTTAAGTGCCTTTTCGAACAGTAGAAGGTGTGGCGTGTGAAATGTGTCCTTCAGGCAAAAAAATGTCAAGGTTTTGAATGGGAAACTGGGTTTGTTTTTTTTTACAGATCCCGAATAACATGGATGACCTTGGCATAGAGACAGCAGGATTCGTGATTCCTGAGAAGGTCACAACCACAGCAGCTGAAATTTTCACTTTTATTTTGCGAAAAAAAACTGTATGGAAACGCAGCTTGTGACTGTTTGGTGCAACCAGAACCTTCTGTTGCTTCTCATGTTGCAATGACTGATCTTAACTCACTGTTGAGAACCCTCAAATATTGACTCCCATCCTGCAGGACGGCTGGTGGGTTATCCAGCAAAGTCATGTGACGTGTTTGCTTACATGTCAGAGGCGTGAAGAAGGAAAACAAAAATCACCAAAAACACAGAAACAGGCTCTTCTGTGGTTCAGATCAAAGACGCAGCAGAAGGTGGATCAGAGTCGGGCGCTGGAGACGACAACAAACTCTGCTGCCTCTTTGGAGGGCAAGTAAAGAACTTTTATTTTGGATGCGAGGTCGCTGGAGCCACATGAGAGGCTGGTCGCCCTCAAAGGCCAGGGTTAGGAGTGCAACTGGAGACCTTCTCTCACTCACACACACGCACACGCACACGCACACACAATAGAGTGCATTGATGATGGGTGAGTCAAGTCTGTTTCTATAGCTGTGCACGCACACACACACATATACTCAGTCCTCTTAAAACCTAACAAGGAAGATCAGATGACACTGCCATCAATGGCTTGTTTGAGTCTGCATGGCCTTAGTGGAAATTGTCTCTCGTGTTATCATGGACACACACACACACACACACACACACACACACACACACACACACACACACACACACACACACACACACACACACACACACACACACACACGGTGAAACCTGCTGAGGGAGTTAAAAGCCAGATCATGCTGAAACAGACTCTTTGGGTGAAGATATGTTGATCGGCCAATATAAAATTACGTTTTAATGCTGCTGTGAAAGAACAAAGGTAATGACAACAGATTCCAGCTAGTGCAAGTATTTGAGGGGAGGATGGGTTGTTAAATTTTAAATTGGTGCTTCTAAATTGGGGAGGCTTTTAAATTGAAATGTAGAGGTCTGAACTGCGACTCTGCGATTCTGACTCTACTGCAGATTTCAGAAGCCGGTGAATAGAACCTGAACGCAACACGAAGTCACTGTGCAGTGGCCTATTAATTATTAACTGAATTTCAGTTCTGTTTGAAATATTTTTGAGCCACTGTGTCAAAAGCCAACATCTTCTGTCGACTTCCAAAGTGAAAAATCTCCCCCTCGTGTTCAGCAGATGTTTCAGAACTTTCAGAACCGGCGGTTGTTTTCACGATGGACTTCAGCCCATTGGTACTTACGAACCATGCGAATGCGACACCGTTGCACTAAAGCCAAAACAAACAGCACAACAGCAGTACTGGCGCGGTTTCCCGCTCTTACATCATTTTTGCAGCAGTTGGGGAAGCGTTTGATGAAGCCCAAAGTGTTTTTTCTTGAGAAGCTGCAGCATTTATTGGCTGCTCTACCGCAGCCTTGATTGTGACTTTACTTGACAACTTGGTGTCTTTCTAGAAAGGAGTTCCGCAAGACACAGTAGCTGCAGAAGAAACTGAAGGTGCTCTTTTTTGCTTTTGTTTTGCGTCATCTTAAGATCTGTCTACACATTAGCTTTTATTTCTATTCTTTCTTTATTTTTAAATAATATCTGTTATGGAGCGTTGGGCAACTCATTCGGGCAATTCGTCACGGCGGATGTTATGTGTTTTTTCTTTACATTGTGGGTGTGTGTTTGTGTGCGGCAGGCTGGCTGAGTGACATGGCTAATGGACTGTGTCGGTGTGCAGCAACCAGATGATGCTTATCAAAGTAAACTGGCCTACTGGGAAACGCAGCCTGTTGTGGTGTTATTCCACAGAACCAGTGAGTGGGGTCACTGTTGTTGAGTCGGAACCCAAGCGTTGCGTCATGTGCGATGCAGAGAGATAACGAGAGGCACAATTTTGCAAGCGTTAAACAACAAGGCCGGGATTATAGTCACAAAAACACGAGTCCGGACGTTTGAGCAGATTGTGTTAGGATGTAGGTGCACTTGGTGGACAATGCTCGCATATGTGGCAACATAAGCTGTGAAATACTGCATTGGAGTTCAACGTGTTGCCTGTGAGGACAAGGGATGTGTGTAGAATTACAACACGCTTTACATGACGCCCCTCACATATTAGCCTGAAGCCTCACTGCTGTATAGCTGACATCGCATGAGTGTAAATCAAGTTTATGGCTCAGCTAACGCAGAAAACAATCTGTTCTTCATTACATATGCGTTTGGATGTACATCTGCAGCACTTTCGCACTCACTGTGTCCCATGTAAACTCACAAGGGCCCATTCAGAGCCTCATTCTTAAGTATAAATACCAGACCTCGCAAATAGCAGCGGCTGAAAACACTGCATCACGCACTCTGGCGACAAGGGATGACGTGGAGAATTTCATCGCTTAACTGTAGGCTGGGTGTCCAGTTTAATTGCTGCTCTGGCTGTAGTCTGACAGCCTCGTTCAAAACACACAAATTCATCGTGTCGGCCACTTGGGGCAGCAGCCCCTTTTCATTACGCAGTGATGTCACAATCCTCTGACATCGACTTGTCTCCACAGCGCAGACAGACGCCCGAGGGCTCGCGAACGCAACACTGCGTGTCATTAACATCTGGGTGGGAGCATCACTCGCTAAACAATGGCTTTAAATGGGAGCAGCACTTAATGAACTGCCTTGTTGAGTTGTTCCCAAATGACTCCCCACCTCCCATTTTACCTTTAACTGCTTCTTTTGACTTGTCTGCTAATAACCTCTCCAGTCCCCATTTGCATATACGAGGCGTGAAAAAAAAGGTTGCAGGAGCTCTGCCTGAACAGGCTGCAGACGGGGCTGGCGAACGACCCCACCCACCCCCACCCCGTCTGTGTGTGTGTATGTGTGTGTGTGTGTGTGTGTGGTGCGTGCATGCATGCATGCGTGTGTGTTTGTTTTACCTGAGCTGTGATTGTAGCTTGGCTCCTTTGGTTACAAAGTCCTCCCACGTAGGATAACTGGCCTGAGGCAAACACAGAGAACATCAATGACGATGAGTTCACAAAGTCTGACCGCGCATTGATTCGCAGGGAGTTGCACACAGAAGCATCAAACACGAGGCCGGAGCGAGAGGCTGCCAATTACATGCAAGAGACTCCAACCTCGACGTGACGATGGTTTGTTGTTATTCCAGTATCATTATTCCCTCTGCACTGATTTCTTGATCTTGGATGCAAATATCACTTCATCTAGCTGTACTGTCAAGCCAGTTTGGTTTAAGCTGGTCTGAAAATATGTGGAGAGTTGAAACATCTTGACTGACAGCTGAGCCCCCCTGTGTAATCAGAACTTTGGAAAAGTGATACTGGGAACCTTCACTTGATCATTGCGGAGAAATCCATGGCTTTAAATGGCACCACTAAAGCAAAAAAATAGCTATCAATAGTATTGATGTTTATATCAATGTCAGGACAAGGATTCTACACAGCTGATAACGTCATCATAATCCAGTCAGGAGCAGCTGACCGACTGCAGCTCTGCTTAAACGTCTTTACAATCAGACACAGATAAGAGAAGAAAAAGGAGCAGAGACACAAAGATTAGAGGTAACTGTGTATTCTTTTAATTGAGTTTGGCTGTAGGAGATGCTGAGGTAATACAGTGCGTTTAGCGCCGACAATGTTTCCAGATCTCTTTCTGAGAACCAGGACCTCTTGTCACTCTATTCTCCAAGAAACAACTGCTGTTCTGAGAGCTGTGGTAACAATCAACAGCTGACTGCCTCGTGTTATTTTTGGCATCCCGAGATCTCGCATGAAGGCAGACGCCCGGCCTCTCGGCCGCCCCACAAACACACAGACACAATCGAGAAAAGAAAACACCATTATGCAAGTTGCTTTCTTCTTTCCCTCCTGCAAAACAGCGGCGTTTTCTCCCCCAAACACGTTTCCGACCAGGGCGACTCACACTGTGGCACGTTACGATATTACTGAAAATACACATCAGCTCAGCTTTATCGCGCTGGCGTAATCTGGCCAGGTTTGCTGGAAGTCATCCAGATAAGACAGAAATTGTCACGATGGTTCAAGTCTCATCTGCGGCAACTTAAAGCATCTCGCCGGGGCTGAACCTCTGTCTTTACGACGTAAACGCCGTTTTCACGACTGCATTCTGGGAAAGCAGCTGACTGATGATGTAATTGGAGGCTGGTCGGAGGCAGTGGGCTTTTGACCTTGGGTTACATCTGTGACCGGCAGCTGCTGGTAAGCTCTCCTGGTTATTCAATAAAAAAAAAAGCAGGGAATCCCTGGCTGGAAAACAGGGCTGAACCTTTTTTTTGTGCCTCTGCAATTTCTCTTCCCGGTCACCCTCGACTGTCCTCTGTTTTTGCAGCTCTACCAGAGAGGGGATAATACGGATTTAACCCCTAACGCTGCGCCATTAGCCTCTTAGCTGCACACCTTTAAAGCTGTGAGCTAACCCCACACTTCGCGGCAGGCCTGGAGTGATCATAGCACAGGGCCAACAGGTTTACTGTGGCCGCGGGGCTTTTTACAATACGAGGTAAAATGCTGCAGGTGAGCAGCGGGACGTCTGCGGTCAAGACAAAGAAAAAGAGCAGACATGCAGAGAAAACGAGCACGGTTAAAAAAAAATCTACAGACTGATGAACTCGGAACAGTGTGCAGTGTTTGGACAAAAGAAATAAAGAAAAAAAGAAACAAGGTCCGATGACCCGTATTAGCAGTTACTTAATACGGAGTGGGTGCCGCAACAACACAACACACTGTTCCTGATAAAAGACTAAAGCTTTTTGAGTTGATGTAATCTCTCCAAAACCCCATCCCACGCACGGCCCTGCTCTCCCCTTTATATTAATCTTTCAGAGAATCTGAAAATAAAATAAATGTCTGGTTTCTAAATCTGTCCGGCTTTAAACCTCTTATTAAAGTGATTTTTTTGTTTGGTAAGTCTGAATTTGCGTGTTGCAGGTGAGTCAGTGTGAACCTCTGACTGCAGCTACGTCTCAGTTCCTTTGCATCCTGGGAGATATTCACTGAAATTGAACTAATCCATTCAAAACCAGCTACCATGAAAAATCACTTGATTCCAAAATGTGCACCTTGGGTCCAACACTCGAGTTAAGCACTACCATTTTCATTTACACCCGAAAAAAGCGGCACAGAAAGCACCTCCTCTTTCATTCTGATGTTCATCTGTTTTAATGGAACGGTTTTAGAGGCAAATTAATAAGATAACTGGCCTGCAGTCCAAACACCGACTGCAGTCCACAAGTGAAAAACCTTCCGCATAAAATGTGAGTTATCTGAGGAATCGACGACGCTCCCCAGTTGAAAGCACCGAGCTGCAGGCCGACAGTCAGCCCACTATTCTCTCTGCGCCCACCGTGTTGATCGCCACTTCTCGCCTCGACTTCAAATTCTGCCCGGATTTGTTGTGACTGCCAAGAATGTCACAGTCACTCGCAGACAAAATAAGCCCGGCGGCGGGTTGCGCAGACCGAGGCCGGTGGGAAAGAGACGCCGCAGTTGGACAGGTGATCGAGATCAAATGAAGCCTGAAACGAGATCACGGGAGCGGCGGTCGTTTTCGCCAGGGGCCCGGAGCCCGCTAGGATCACTCTGAGCGACAGAAACTCCTGAGGAGTCAAAGACAAATGCTTTAAAATAAACAAAAATGCAATTGGGGTCCAAAGGTCTTCCAATTGGAACCCTTGGCACATTCATTATGACCAAGGGTCGGTATGCTGGACAGTTGACACTGTCAAAACTTTACACACGCAACACATTTTTTTTTTTTTTAAATACAAGTTCTTCACCATTTGTATATACACAATATAATGAGTGACAGCATAGGAGCAATGTCATGTTAAAGCAGTACTTGAGGCATCAGTTTGTTTGTGTTTGTAAAGAAACATATGTTAGGTGCGTTGGGCTGTTTCCCCCACGGAATCTCATTTCTAATGAATAAATGACGTATGTGGGTAAACAACAGGTCCACTGCTGGGTGCGTGCATGGAAACCTGACAGAGCAAACTGTTGCAAAATGTTTCAATGGGTTGTTCATTTGTTTGGGATAATTTTTTTTTAGCTAGAAGAAATAGAAGAAATGATCAGACATATTGCCAATTGAACGTTGGGAGTCAACCTAAAGATGGAACTGATGGAGGTATCTGAGAAAGGCAGGGATCTGAAAATGGTGAACAGGTCAGTTTATCAACCCATTAAGCTACAGGTGGATTTCCAGGTTTAGCTAATACTTATATATTTCAGGACAATACAAAATACTCATGACAAAAGTTGCGGCTGGTGGCTTTAAGATGTGAAGAAACGGACCCCACGCTCCGCTAACACCAACACAGTAAACTATTCATAGCGCCCGGGCTTTCCATGTGTAGAACATAGAGAGCTGTTATTTAATCTGCTCTGTCCAGCAGACAGCATGACCAGGTGTAATGTTACGACCGGTCTGTGTGTGAAGTCACCTGCCGGCAGCGTCTAATCCTGCCATGATAATCCAGACTTGCTCCACTGACCGACAGACTGGAGGAGAGGGGGGAAGGGGGCAGCGTGCCGAGGAGAGACAGGCCTGACATCTGGGAAAAGTGATACACCCACTCTGTTGACCCCTCCCGCCTGACTTGAGACAGACCTCATTTAGCCAGTCAGGCGATCCGCTGAGCTACGCGCTCGTCAAATCAGTCAGTCACACACCAGAATAACACTGTGGCTGGATGCTCAAAGCGAGCAGCGTGCAAATGTGAACTGTGTTAAATGCTCATCCAAACTGCTAGCTCCTGGCTAACATGGAAAGATTTTAAGAATTTAAATGATCTGCAGTGGCATAACAGTGCTATGGTACATACATGAGGTGAAAAGTTCCAGCAGTCCATTAAATCCCAGACAATGCTCCGAAGTGAACTTCAAGACCAATTTTGGAAGATCTCATTCCGATTCTCATTTGAGCGTCTGAGTGCAGTTTGTAAATGGTGCCAACTGAATGAAGAGAGGTGGCGTAAGCATTTAGCAATATGCTAATGTGACTGAGAAAGATTTCACGGGTGTGGAGACACTAGTGGTCTTGGACACTAAAACCACTTCATCACACTGCTGGACAACAGGATACAGCTTGAACTCCACACGTCTTTCTGTTCAGTCACGTTGACGAGCACTTTCAAAACAAATCTCCTCTCTTGCACCCGCTCAACAATATGTGTTAATCTGTGTTGACATTCAAACAGTCAGTATTTAATGGAACTGCTCAACAAAAGTCTATTTAGAAGAGCAGACTAATGAGACCACGTGAGCTGGAAAACAGAAATCAAGTCCACCAAGCTGCAGGAAAAATATCTTGTTTGCGGCATATAGGAGTGTCTACCATAAATCCATAAGTGAGAGCAAAGGTATTTAGTAGAAGAACGCGAGGTGCCGCATTTCTCTGAAACTAGTTAGAGGGAGGATCACATACCGTAAACCTCAAGCATTACTTTACATTTATGATCAGGAAACATACGTTGGGCTTTGTGAGAGCAATTAGATAGGTATTAGTCAGTCTGTAAAGATAAAATAGTCCCGTCAGTTCAGCAAAGTGAAAGTGGTTCTACACTGATGCGACAACAGTTTTGTTTTTTTTTTACTATATGTAGAGCAAAATAGGTGTTGAATAAAGTATTAGTTTTGCTGCCAACGTCATTTTAATGCTAGTTTTCCTGGGGCATGAAATGAATGGACGAGGAATACTGGCATTATTTTGAGTGAAAACTCAACTACAGTCTTACAGTCAATCAGATACTTGAAGTGACTACCAAACTACCCAGCTGTGTTTGTTGGAGCCTCCTTTAGCAAAAAAAATTTTATGCGATACACTTTATTACTTGTGGACCCAAATCCAGGAAGTGTGGGCTCCACCTTTTTTTGCCCAGTTCGGGATTTACCAGGGGTTAGATTAGAGACTGTCTAGCGATGCTATAGTAACGACCGGAGCAAACTGAGCTTCACAACAACAATAATTCTACCACCCCGGTTTTATGCACGTTCCTAAAAAAAGGCAACTTCAATTTAGACATTTTTATCATTCAGTTTGGAGAAACGCATCGAGGGAGAAACACGCTGAAAACGAAGTTGACAGTTTCAGAACAGGGCAGGGGATAGAGGCCACAGGTACAGGAAGTCCGGGGCACATGCTCAACACGTACCCCGTGTCTGCTACGCACACAGTGAGGGCGAACAAACAACCTGCGGCGGCTTCTGATTCTTTTGTGGTGGGTTGGCATAAACAAATGAACCCCCGGTTAAACAGTCGGGCAAAGTAGGTTTTTAGTAGGGATAATACTAGTAGAATACAAGTAGATGCATTTGAGTACTCATACGAAGTAATACCGGATGCTTAATAAGGCTTGGTATCGGCTCATAAGTAGAGTACTCAACCCCGGTATCAGTATCGGTGCATCCCGAGTTTTCAGTAATTAAAACGCCAAACGCATTCACACAGCCCTGAAGTCGGAGGCATATAGTAGAGGAACGACTGCGACAAAGCCGGCGGGCGAGGGCAAGAGAGGTCGACGCTGTTCAAACAACCGCCGCGTTTGAGCTAAACTGGTTGACTCACAAAGACAAGGATGAAAAAGGAGCGAGAGGGGAAAGTGGACGGACGGGGAGTGTCAACATCAGGTTAATGGTTTGTTCTGCAAAGTCGCAGCGCTCAGCGAGGCCGCCTGGCCCAGAGCCTGGCCGTTGGAACGGCGAGAGGTTTTTCTTGACTTTCCAGCCATGGAACTGCTCCTCTCCTCACCGACCACACACTGCACAGCAACTTCACCTACTTTCATCGTTTGATATTTTGCTTATTTGCATTGTGCGCACCGATCTCTCCCAGGATGACTTGGCACTGGGTGCAGGGTTCTAAAGCTGCCAGGAACAAATCAATCGATTGGTTCCCAGAGGGAAATCTAGTGTCAACACCACGGAACCAAATCTCTCCTTCACCCCTTCTCTCCGCAAGCTCGTAGGAGACAGGTCACTCCGAACGTCACGCGGACTAAGACATCGCCATCGCTCCGCTCTACCATCATCGACTGCGACGCGTTCACATCGGAATGACAGACGGGGAGCATGGCCAGCAAATTCCTCACAGCTCCTCACACCCAGCCAACAAACTCACTGTGTGGACCTGATTCATGCAAGGAAGAGACGAAAAGGAAGATACAATAATCAAATCACTTAGTTGTCCCTCAGCTGTCCTTTGTTGGTTAAAGGTCCAGTGTGTAGTTTTTGGCCTGATTTACAATTTTCATATAGGTAAAAGCTTAAAATACTGCCCATAAATACACTAATAAAAGTGCACATTTGCTGTACATTAAAATGTTTTCCGAACAATAGAACAGTTCTTATTTGTATATGATAGCATACAGCAAGGGTATTGCTCCCAGTTAGCTGCCATCTTGCACTGCCATATTTCTAAGGACACCTGGTGTGGACAATCTAGCCCACCTGATAGCACATTTTGTATTTAGGGTGACTGTTCACGTACTCAAATAAACCAATGAAGAAGAAGGTGGACGAGTTATCCAGGTTTATGTGCGCATGCCAACATAGTTCACTGGCAAGCTCAAGAAAGGGAGGATGAGAGTGTGAGCACTGAAATGGAACCACTTGATGTCCCTGTTTCTTCTCAAAATCTCGAAATATTACACACTCACCTTTAAGAAACCTCCAGTCTATAGCTTCCATATGATTCTCGACATGAGACAAACACCTACATTCTTGACAAACAGCAGGAAGTTCTCACCATCTTTCTACGGTGTTCACCTTTTCTCTTCAATCATCTTTTTGCCACAACATTGCTGCTGACAAGATGAATTGAATGGAAACTGAACAGCAAAAGTGATGTTGCCCATTTCCTTTCATTGCATAGCATTTCTGCAAGTCATTTCTGTTCCAGATTCCGCTCCAGAGTCTCCAATAAATGAGGCAATTGAATCTGGATTTCCAAAGAAATAAATCAATAATAAATAACCACTGTAGCTGAGGTCAAGCCAAGACTTCATTTCGAAAGTTGAGGCACATCTAATATTACATTACAGGAAGCTGTCAATCAGTCACAGCTGTGGACAACAAGGTTGGAGGTGTTGATTCGCCAAATTACTCATCAAATCAACTACGACAGAGCAGTCAAACAAGATGAGGTCTGTCAAAATGCACCATCTATTGGTGCAACTGAAGGAACCTTCCAGATGAAACAGCTGCAAACAACATCAGAACGTTGACCAGGAGTCTACAGAAATTCACCCTGGTGTTGTCTCCTTCCTAATAGCCTTCTTGATTTTTTTTTTTTTTTTGTTGTACTCCAAGCTGTTTTCCCGATGTATCCTATCATGTGTCGTCCCTCCTACGTTTTGCTCCAGAAATAACAAATCCCAGTTGGGGTTTGCAGTTTGAGCCATTCTGTTTGTTGTTCGCCATCCTCGGTGAGTATATTCACTGTGTCCGCTGCCTGCGGTCTCTGCAGGCCGCCAATTTCCCCGTCACGACTCATTTGCAAAGACACCGACGGAAACTACAAAGTGCTGCCCTACAGTATCGCATCAGCGGTGTGACTGAGCCAGTACGACGCGGCTTCATGTTCCGACCCGCTGTTGCAGGGTGTGTTGGCAAACGTCAGTGCGTGGGTAATGTATGTGCTCGCTGTTATCACTGGGCTTACACTAACTTGAGCAGGAGCGGCTCACGATTTCTCAATCACACGCTCAAAAGACCTGACCGATCGTGACTGATTGAAGAGCTGACACTTGCCCTTTTGAGCGCCGTCATTGCGGCAACGGCTCTCAGTCTGCGGCACCTCTGAACTTTACCAAACAAACAGCGGTTTGGGAGGATTGCCGTCTTTGATGCGCGACCCAGTCGGGCTGCTGTTCCACGCTGTGCGACGCGTGACGCGCCGGTGTCGGGAAGCGCTTTCTCCGCGGTGTAATTACACAATGACGACGACTTACTGGGCACATTATCTCAGCTGATGGTGGGGGTTCCGCGTCTCACAAACTCTTGTTTATTCCAGTGTGGATGTGTCCACTGCCGGTGGCGCCTCTAGTTTTTAACATGCCATCTGCTTCTCTACTCGCCCGGGCCCCGTCCCATTCACTTTGCACTGGGTGCAGCGTGCGCGCTAGACAACACGCCCACGTGGGGAGTGCATAAACAAACAAGGAAACACCGTTTTTCACTCTGAGCAACTCTGGCTGTGGGACGGCCGGAGCACGTTTGTTCTGAGTGCAATTTCACTTTAGAGTCCAAGTAACGATGGGAATGAATAGAAGCCCCGACGCGGTAATCAAGTCCTCGTGAACGCGGAATGAGATCAGGAGGACTTGGCAGTGGGTGGGAGGCGCAAAAAAACAGGAATAATGGAGAGGAAATTAGCAACGTTTGAGCGAAGAGCTGTCGAAAACTTAGCGGGTGAAGAAAAGTCAGCGCAGGAGCATGAATGAAAGAGTGAGTGGGAGAACAGCGGGAGCGAGGCAGCGAGTGGAAGGTCGATGGATCATAATGTCACCGCTGACGAAACCGAGGCAGAAATCAATAGGCTGCCGGGATCTTTCCAGTAGAACCACATTGTCCTGGGCGACGACTTTCCCCCTGAGCTCTCTGGCTTGCCGAGATTAGACCGAGATCAGATGGGGACACGAATCTTAAGATGTGATCACACGTGAGGGCCATCGCGGTACGCAAAACAGTGCGCCGGGTGCTTGAAAATCTGTGTCGGTAGCGAGGCAGCTTACGTCACAACACAAAGGTCTGACTAGCAACTCGACGATTGACTAAATGAAAATGAAACAGGCCTCAGTGTGGAGCTTGTATTCGTGTCCTGAGGAGAAATAGGTTTGAACAGCTCCCCCCTTTAATTAGACATGATTTCCTCTAAGAGTGTGTGTGTGTGTGTGTGTCTGTGGCAGATGGTAGGAGTGCCCCATTTGTCCTTTGCCAAAATATCCAGATATGATGGCACACAGCGCCATGCCCATCCCTGCTGCCTGTTATCTGACAACACGGGTGACTCACGAACCAACACAGGAAGTCTGCATGTTTCACCACATTTCTAATCGCTGAACATTTCAAATTCATGACAACCCGTACAAAAAGAAAAAAAAAAACACGGCCGGTTTTCTCTGGCATCCTGAAGATAAAACCTGACAGTTCCATGTGGTTTTTGACTTCGGCTACTGACAAAGCGGCAGATGTGCACACAGTCAGGGGTTTTCCGGCCACACAATGAGCCTCTGAGGGGCGAATACACAAGACAGTGACCACAATGCATTTAGGTACTATAATAAACTAACACGTGAGAGAAAAATTAATTGATAGGATTTTTTTCTAATTTAAGAAAGCTCTCCGTGGAATCCACGGCCACAGTGTTAACTAAGAATTCTTAGAGTCATCTCAAGTTTGATTCTGTCAACATATCTGGATTTCTGTTGGCTGAGTCATGGTTTGGTTTCAATGAGGCATCATCATTGCCACAGGAAGACGCCCTGGAGCGAGGAATCTGTTGACAGATACGTTTGTTCTTGGGCTTGCGTGCATCAACCAATCCACCAGAGTTCTCTGAGAAACAGGATGTTCCAATTCAACTCCAGACCACAGACCTCAAATCTGTCACATTTGATATTTTCCCCAGGTGAAAATACAGCTTAAAGGTGAAAACTGTCTTGTTTCCAGGCCCTTTATTAAGTAAGCTCATCCTGCTGCGCCGGTTTTAAAATTATTCCCCAGTAAAAGAGTCCCGTGACCCAGTGTTGCGTATGTCTTTGGAATGTTTCCTTGTATTTTGTCTGACTTTTAGGTGACATAAACATGAATTTTAAAAGTCATTTTCTAGAACACTGCACTGACCTCTTAGAAACTACAATACGTTGACCAATCACACATGGCTAGACATGTTAGCCTGCTGTCTGCAGTGCTCCCCGAGCAGACATCAAGCTGTGCGCACTGGCAGGAGTTTTTTTTGCAGTCAGACCAGATTGTAATGCAGAGAAGGAAACTCCACAAGAACACAATACCAGATTTAGGACGGGGAAAATTGATTTACATAAAACTCAACTTTTATTTTGGCAAGGCACCGTGTTTTGGACACAGCAGTTTCACAGTGTCTATCTACTTCAGCCACTGATGAACCCTCAGAGTGAAACAGGCTCTGCACTTTGCACAGACAGCAAGTCAATAAGCATCAGCCATCGGTTGAAACTGTCCAATCATGACTTATCTGAGGAAAAACACCAATGTTGACAAATGGATTAGCATGATGGATATTCTTATGGACTCATCAAAGACGGCATATGAGACCATGTCATTACCCTGAAATCTGCCTGTATTTAGTTGTGTTTGAAATTAAGAGAACATCCAGTGTTAAAACAGCTAAACAAAAGGCAACATTTGGTGCCGCCTGTCTTTAGAAGGCTGGAGCAGCCTTAAAAGCAGGGCGCAGCCTTTTTGCTTTTTCGGGGGCTGATGGGAAAACAGAGGCTGCTAATGATGAACATCTGAGGGCAGTGAAACAGGCAGACAAACGGACGCACGGACGGCAAAAGGGCAGCCTGCTCGGCAGACATCAAAGAGCACACAGCTGGTAAAATCCACCCCCGTGCAGCTCAGTTACCGTCTCACATGGCCCACTTCCAGTTTTAACCTCGGCTCATTCATTACCCAATCAACATCCCCAGCGCTCAACATCCACTCCTGCTAAATACAGAGCGTAATAAGACGTCCTTCAGGAGGGGGGTCGGGCGAGGGGGGGTTTACACACATCTTATGCCTACTCATTCAAATCTGAGACTCTCCATTTGACATCTCTCACCCTTTTAAAACAGCATTAGCACTGCTCCAGGCCTCCGGGCACTTTACAGCAGTCTAATGTCTGCCTGTGTTACTAACAGGAGGAAGTGTAAACATGGACGTAGTGCGAGAGGGTGTCCGTGTGAGGCAATGTGGGAAAATGTCTTGTGTGTCAATGTGTTTGACACCAACTGGGAGGCGGAATTACTAGTACACAATACAACATTCCCTGCATCTGACTGTATCATTGTAAATGTAAATGCTGTTGCATCCACAATGATTTATGTTTTAATCTTTTTTTACATTTACACATGTGTGGATTTTTTTCTTTAGTACAAACTATGTTTTTCCTTCAATTGCAATATCCATTTTCCCTGAATTGCAATCGATACAGCCAATCAATCACATTACTTCTCTAAATATCAGTTGAATTTGAAAAGGAAATGAAGAGAAAATATGAAGAGGATGAAACAAGAGAACCATGAAGAGGGGGGCAATTAAAATCACTTCATGCAAAAGTATCAAGAACTGAATATTAGTCTGTTCAGATTAGGAAAGACGGATTAGGACAGCCAAGAGAGTGATTTTAATTTGTTTTTACCTTCATGTCGTTCATGATGAGCTGGAAGAGCCCTCCCAAGGCGCTGCATTCCTTCTCTATACCCGCATCCATTTTTCCACAGTCTCGGAAAAATCCTCCTCAACTTCCCAAACAAGCAAACTTTTCTAAGCCTCGTTCCAGACAAGCTTAAAAAAAAACTGCACTGACGGTGGAGTCAATAAGGGCTCTTAAAAACAATATAAAGGAGTTTCTGTGAGTTACAACGCCCGGAGGGAAAAGTCCACCTTTAAAAAAGAAAGAGTCAAAAACAGCAGTTGGGAAAAACGGGGAGGGGAGAGGAGAGAGGGAAGCGAAGAGACGACCGTTCAGGAACCGAATCCAGGTCGAAGGGAGCCGAGGGACTCAAAACCGGGCTTCGGTCAGCCGATGCTACCCGCCGGCCAGCGAGATAAACGTCCGAGAAAGAACCACATCATGACTGAATCACGCGGTACGCTGTCTGGAAATACGTCTGGCGGTTATAATTTTTTTGTCAGAGTTCCGGCCGCCGGTTAAAGTCCCGCCGGGCACCAGGAGGGAACAGGGCTAACCGCGGCTAGCTCGCTGGGCTAGCTCGGCTCGTCTGCTGTTCAACTCCACTAGCAGCAGCAACCTGTGACTGCTGCGACTGTTTGCTTTTCCAGGCGAAAACACGCGCACGGTCACGCACGCGCTCCCCACTCAGTCGGGACACCGCAATATAAAAAAAATATGCTGCGGGTCGAACTTCCTATCTAGCTTGAAATCCTCAAGTCGCCGGTTTCCGAAGTGTATCCGATGAGTTCACCTTGTTTTCCTGCGAGTTTTCCCGACGCGGTGCAGCCGCTCTACTCCAAACAGGAGCGCTGACCTAAAGTGAATGAGTGAGAGAGTCGGCGTTCGTCGTGTCAAGACAGTCAAATTGATAAATTGCATATCCTGTTTATAATTTCACAATAAAAGCCCAGCGCCTCTTTTCCTAAAATATCCACTTTTTGATTCCTAAAGTTTGGCGACTTTAACACGCGATTGTCTTAACTGAGTTATATTGATAATACCAGTCGCCAGTTTTTCAAATTGATGGCACAATGGGCTATTTTTTCTTCATTTTTTATTTAGAAGACGTGAAAAGAAATGCAGTTTTGTGACGTTTTCTCTTTGCTACTTTTATTTTGAACTTCAAACGATGTTCCGGTCGAGGCTAAGCACGCTTCACCTGATGCTGCTGCGTGTGTATATGTGGCTGTTGGAAGTTCTGTTGCGTGCTGCCGACGCCAAGCGACGGCGGGGGGATGGTGGACTGTAGACATCTCAGTACATTTATAAGAAAACGTTCTACAAAAACAAAACGACATATTTGTTGTAATGATTATAAACGTTTAGTGTGAGCTGCATTGAAACCGTCTGGCTTAGGGTAAAACCAAGGTCAACCTGTCACAATGTTCAGCATTTGGGCTGTATTTGTATTTGAGCTTTTCATTCTGTGGTTTCCTCTCTATATTGTCCTTTCTTGCCAGGTGTTGTCTTCTTCACTCTGGAATGGACTCTTTTTTTAAGAACAGTGTTGTACTTGATCAAACACTGGAGGTCTGTCTCATTCAGGTGGTATCCGTTACGTAATTCCTTGTGTTGCCCTGGTGGTATTTGTTTATTCCAAGTAGGTGGGTGCAATTTTATATTGTGGCAACCATCGCCGATAAACACAAGGGATCACACAGGGAGCTGAGTCACGGCGGCCAGAGACTTCCTTTACCAGTCCGGTTGCCATGGCGACCAGCGTGCCACAGCAATGCGTGTGCACGTGCTGGCACTGAGTCATGAGAGCAGAGGTCCACATCGTGTGTGTCTCCATAAAGATTGGATAAAACAACAGGATCCGCCTCTGGTGCCGTATTTCAAAGTCTGATTGCTCCAATGATTGCAGCCTGCAGTGTCAGCGGAGTGATACGAAAGAGAAATGTACAGAGCAGGGCTGGGCAAACTTTTTGACTGGTGGACTACAATGGTTTCTGATATTTGACAGAGGGAGCCCGACCAGGAGCAGATGGGTGGAGTGTTTTGGTGACCCACCTCATAGGAGAAAAAATACATCATGTGATATGTAGGGGGAAAAAATGTGATTTAATGTCAATTGAAAATTAACAAAAGTGTCACAACAAAACATGTTTTTGAAGCCACACTGTATTTAGCTCTTCATTGAAATGATTCTTAAAACACTGAAGAAATGGATGAAATACAGCTATTTTATGACTTTCTTATCAATATAATTTCAAGTTAGGCGGGCAGAATTAAAAAGGTTAACTGGCCGCAAATGGACCCCGGGCCGTAGTTTACCCATGCCTGGTATAGAGGATCAAATAATCCTCTAAAACTACTATATAACCTCTATAATATTAACATCCCCCTCTCACTGTTTGTAATGATGGTTGAGGCTGACTCAAGTGTTGCCACTCACTGTAACAGCTAATAATGTTGGATCAAACTGTGTAAGACTGAGCTGGAGGGAAAATGAGGCTTCACATTCAAAATCGAGTACCAGTGAGGATCCTAGTCTTATGATTGCAGACCTGTTATTCTGCTTTTGTAACAGAGTCCAAAAATCTATTTGTGCCTCATGATTCAGTTGTTTTAAAGAGCTGGGAATCATGTAGGGAAAAGTACAAAACATATTGGTAGTTTGACTCTAATATGGCAGATGTTTGTCTCCTTCCATCTGCAAACTGACCGACAGAAAATAGAGCAAAAAAAAAAAAAAGACTAGTCAGAAAAAGACTGAACTTGTTTCTTCTGAGGGACTTCTAATAGAATTCAATGTGGAAAATACGCAACAATTGCTTTGGGGCTTTATACAAAAAATGCAATGTTCATGCAAAGCACAGCAGCGCCCTCTGCTGCCATGAGACCTTAAAAAGATCCTGCATTTTAGTCAAACATTCATTCATCTTCTTTATTCCTATTCAGGGTCACGGGGGTAAAATGTTAAAGGTCCAATGGCATTTTTTGAGATCTCACAGGGAATAAAACTCAAGTGCTACATTTTAGTCCTTTTAATGGTTATTTTCCATCCTGCACTCCAGCTGTTTAACGCCACACAATGGATCCCCTCTCCCCCAAAACCGTCTAGACTACAACAAAAAAAGCATTGCCTCCCATTTACAGCCGCCTGTTAAAACATTTCAACTTCACACATATTTGAAGGAGATATTTAAATAGAGCTTAGTGCATATTTAGGAAGTGGGTATTGGAACTGGATGTGACTATTAAACCTTAGTAGGACACTCAATGAAACAATTTTATTTTATGAACCTATCTCCTAAAGTGTCAATGGCACATTTGGAAAGATCATTTTTCATGAGTAGCAGCATGAAACAAATTCACTTAAACTTCCTCATGTGACCAGCAGCAAGAAAACAGACTGTGTTGTATTTATTATTATATGACTGTGTGTAATATGTCTCAGGGAGTGAACAGTCATGGTTCCTCGCCCTGTGAAGGGATAAAGGTAATGGCGTTAAAATTACTGGAAGCTTGATAGTAAAATCTTATTTCAGTTGCCTCACACTTTCAAAGTGGATTTCTAAATAGATGACTTTTCTGTTGACCAAGAATCACAAGACAAGCCGTAATTACAGAAATCTTTATTAGCATGGCCCACTTTGCAACACAACGGTGAGAAAAAGAAAAAGCAGCTGTGTACTAGTTGCGTTTCTCACCAACAAGGAAACAAAACACAAGGCAGGTTTTTCTTTTCTCAGTAGCATACCTTTAACTCAAATATGGTTTTAAAGATTTTTTAGTTCAGTCCTTGTGTGTGATTCAACATCAAAAATCAGTGAAAATGTCTAATTTGGACACCATGGTAGGGTAAAACTGCGTGACCAAATCAATATTCGTTCAAATGACAGATTCTTTTCCAGGAACTGATGTAAACGGGGCTGGTCTGGAGTCTGAGGACACAGGAAGTAAGGCGCAGGAGCAAACCAACGTCATCGTCAAACTTCAATGTTACTTCTTGCCTGATTTTTTTATACCACCGCTCGCTATAGGAATACAAAAAAGGAAACCAATTAAGGCAGAGCAAACAGAAAAGAGCCAACACAAACATCGATAATCATAAAATAAAAATTGCAGACTTATTGAACCCAACTAGAGACGTATAACATTATATTTTCTTTTAACTTAAAGATCACATTCATAAAAATAGAACAAACAGCAAAGAAATTAAATATATATACATATATATATCATATACATATATATATATATATATATATATATATATATATATATATATATACATATATTGATCTGACTTGAACTGAAATGACTGCAAGCAGCATTTGATTGACATTGTGAAATGTTCTTCCTGAAGCCCTACATGGAATGTTTTGCAAATCTCCCTGACACTGTCAGATTTGCAGTCTCAGCACTAAGGCTGGATTTTAAGGTTAGCCTTCTCTTGTACTCATGTTAAAAATATTAAAAGAAGACAACATCAAATGACTGTTTACTGTTAGGAAGAACTTAATTATTTAGTCTTACTTAAGGGTCCTTTTCCTGCAGCTTTGGTCTTCATTGACTCCAGAGCCCTCTGCTCTTCCTTCTGTTTCTGCTTGAAGGCCATGTCATCCTGAGGAAAAAGTATTCGACTGTTTTAACGATATGCCTGACTAGGTTTGTTGGTTTCAATCAAAATGAAAAAACAGACATACTGGTCATTCCATGAACATCAAATAGATTTAGGCACCAATGCTCCGTCTGACTGGCCACAGATTATTCTTGGCAAATATTTAGAAATCTATAATGAGCTCTTTTTTTTTTAAAGCCAGAAACGTTGGGATTTTTTTTTTTTTTAAAATGTACAACAGACTGCTTATGTGGCTGCTGAGCACTGCGGATAATGCTGAAGGAAATTGTTGTGTACGAATGACAAAATAAAAAACAGACAGGTGAAGAATCTGCTTACGTACTAAAAACAAACAAACAAAAAAAAGAACAACATTGGCGGTATGAAGAATAATGATACTTACGTCATCCATGTCCTTGGCCTGTTTTTTAGGAGCCTTCAGTGGCTTCTTCTTGCCTCCTACAACACATACAACGGTCACTTTGATTTTTTTTTCTACAGTATTGGAAGAAAAATAAACCGAATGCTACGATTCAGCGGTGATCGAATGTTGTTTTAGTGTTGTGTGTGGTGTTACATTTTAAAAACGATAACCACAACACTGATACCTTGTACTAATGCCAACGGTTATTAGTGTAATACTATATTCTGATATGTATCAGATCGCGTTCCCTTTCGCGGTTCTTAGCCATGTTAGCTTGTCTAATCCTTGAAGTAAAAAAGAACGCTACACCATCTTGACGAGTCCGTGACAGGCGGGAAAATTCCAGGTGATTTTAAGTGACTATGTCTTACCTTCTCTGCCAGACATGTTGACAGTTGGTTACAGATAGTGTTTGGAAGGTATAATCTTTTCGGTAGCGCACGGTTAGCAACCTCGTCACGCCACTCTCTCAATCCGCGCTAACAGGACCTCAGCAGAAACTAAAACGGAAATAGAATGTCCAAACGTTGCCTGACTGAAAAAAAAATAAAATAAATCAATTTGTGCGACTTCAGAAATAACGCGAATGTAGTCCTTTAACTTTTTAAATAAAAAATACATTTTCGATTACTTTTTCAAATGACCTGTGTCATTCCCCCCCCCCCCCCCATGTAGTTTAACTAAAGTATTATTAACTTTACTATTATAATACTTTTTTTTTCTTTTTATGCTATATTTGCTCCTCAGCGCTTGGCGGCGGTAAAGTACCAAAATACTACTCTGCACACTATTCACTTGAAAGAAGAAGAAGGGAAGCCAAACTAGCTCTTTCCTTTCACGTCATGCTGACAACTAACCTATAGAAACGACCAACGTTTGGCATGTGGGTTTTGACAACATTGGCGAAAACTGGTACTCTTTTAATCATCATACTTTCACCTAATGACGACTTTCGAGGAGGTCAGAGAATTCATTTTATCGATTAGTTAGCAACGTGCTGCTATAAGCTACGTAGCTAGTTTTGAATGGAAGCAAGGTCAGCTAGCAACATTGATTTAAAGGGGAAATTGCGTTTTGCTCAACGGAACACTGAAAAATATATGGAAGTCATACAGAAGTTGATTGGAGCTTGGCAAATGCATATTTAAATGCCTGTATAGTTACAACGTTTATTTTTGCTTTTGGTTCAACCACAAAATATCTTATTTGAATCCTCAAGCCGTAAAATGAGAGTTTTGTTACAAATTACTATTGTCATTGTGTTGCTAAATTAGTACATTTGTCCAGACCTGCTGTTATTGAATGCGGTCGGTTTTGCTCACAAAAAGACTTGCATTTTCCTTGAAATATATTTCCAACAGTCAAGACTTTGATACAGCAGTCCTTTTTAGCATCAGTCAGTCTCAAATCATTCCCTCTTTCTGTCCTCCCAGGTGCCTGGTCCACTGTTGGCACTTTAGCTGCGGTAAAAGTGAATCCCTTTTAAAACCCTACCAACTGCTGTCCTCAATGAGGTATGCCACGCATTACGCTGTTCACTGGGGACACAAGTATGTTTGTTTTAAATGTACATACAACACTTTAAACAGTTTGAGTAACAGAATCTGTACTGTCTTCTACAGGCTTGGAGGAGCTCACGTCTCTCTGTGGGTTCATGGCTCCTGCTGTGTATCTCGCCACCCTTTGTCTGGATCACTGCCTCTCAGAGTCGCACTGGTTCGAGCTTACAGTGCTCACCATGAGCCAGACCCCCCTCGACCAACTCACCCGGCACCTTCTGGTGGAAAGGGTGGACCTGAGGTGGTAAAGGAGCGTGCGCTTGCTGTCTTAAAGGTACAGACATTTCTTCTGAGCAGCAACTGCATCTTTTTTGTGGATCACAAATGTTTCTGTGAACTCCTTCGATATGGATTTAAAGCTTATACTGTTATCCCCAGCATGCAGGGGAGCTTGGGCGGCAGTGGGGTCAGAGGTCGGTGCAGGCAGCAAGTGCCTCTGCGAACTACTGGTGGGAGAGGTACGAGGAGTTTGTGGGGCTGAATGAGGTCCGCGAAGCCCAGACTAGTGTCACTGAGGTCGGTGGAAATGGTAACATTTAAAATCACAGATGCACTTTTTGCATGTGCCTGTGACTGAGTCTGTCTGGTTCTTGCAGGCTGAGGCAGCGTTCATGGTGGCCAGAGGGATGGTGCGAGAGGCTCATGTCAGCCTGGAGGCCCTGCAGGTCAGGCTGAAAGAAGTCAGAGACCGGCTGGACAGAGTTTCCAGGGAGGAGGCTCACTACCTGGAACTGGCCACGCTGGAACACAAACTCCTCCAGGTTGGCTTCCACTAATGGAGATGTGAATTCAGAAACCGCCTGCCTGCGTAGTCACAAATGTAAAAGATGCATTGCTGGTGTACGCCACAACTGTTCTGTCAGTAGAATTAAATCCACCTTTGCGCTGTCTGTGATCATAGGAGGAGCGTCGTCTCAGGACAGCGTATGAGAATGCTGAGAGCTCAGAGAGGGAGAAGTTTGCCTTGTTCTCTGCTGCGGTCAGGGAGAGTCATGAGAAGGAGAGGACGAGAGCTGAACGAACCAAGAACTGGTCCATCATTGGCTCAGTCCTCGGAACACTGATCGGGGTTATGGGATCAACATACATTAACCGTGTTCGCCTACAGGTAAGGAGGAATCATTATATTATATTGTTGTCATCATTATTATCTAAGGTTTTTGTGAGCTGGATCATCTGAGATATTTCTGCTCTTACTGACTTGTTTTACACAGTTTTTACTTTGTATGCTGCCAGAAGGAAAACAGCCTCAACTACTGGGATCATTTAAAACAGTGTTTCTCAAAGTGGGTGGCGCAGAGTCACGTCTGGGGCGCGAAACACCGGGCGGGAGGGAGACGGGGCGACCGGGTGAACTAATGTTTTCATGTCGGAACTTTTTCCACGGCGGAACAATTAACAAAAAGTGTTCAGTAGGTTGTAGCTAAGAAAAGCGCTGCTCAGGTACACAGGATGGACAAATATTTGACAGGGACGAAAAGAAGAATTCAGGAGTCCGGCGGTGGCCAGTGTTCTTTGTTGTTGTCGAGTAGCTGCGGAACGATGGTGTCGTCGTCTGGTCTATTTTCTTTCTAATGCGCGAGCCGTGAGCGAAAAAGCCAGAGGACAATGAAGAGTTTTCCAGCGCTGATAGAAGGTAATCAAACACCTTTGCATCGGTACGTGATCTACGGCGCGACTGGCGCGATATTATGACTTAGCGCACGCAACGCTCAACGTCATCCCGTGTGGCAGGTAGAAAATGTGATGTTGTCGCATGACGGATGTTGTTGATGTGGTCAATTTCATCAAAGCAAGACCCCTGAAAGCGCGGCTATTCTCTGCACTTTGTGAGGAGATGGGAGCACAACATAAAGCTGTGTTGTTTCACAGGGCAGCCAGGATGGTGGACGTTACAAAAGTGGTTTGCCAAAAATTGCGAAATATTTTCTTCCTCCAAGGTGGGGCGTGACAGAGAAAGTTTGAGAACCACTGCCCTAAAGCAAGTCTATGGCGTCAAACGTCAACTTGGTCCTAGAGACATGGGACCACTTGCAGGTTGATCGGGATCCCTCAAGACACAGCCACGTCAAATTTAGGGCTTCTAGCCCCAAATTTTGGGGTGGGGGACCATAAAAAAAAATTTTCCTCAGAGGTGGGGCGTGACAGAGAAAGTTTGAGAACCACTGATTTAAAACATTATACCTACACCTAGGCACGGTGTGGGAACTGTTCTTACTGCATCTTTACATGGATGACTTCACCCTGATTCTTTGGCAGCTGACAGACCTTTTCTTCTTTGGTGTTTAGGAGTTGAAGAGTCTCCTGCTTGAAGCCCAGAAAGGTCCAGAGAGCCTGCAGGAAGCCCTCAGAGTCCAGGCTGGGAACCATCGCTCCCAGCAGGACGAGCTGCGAGCGCTCATCGACAGCTTCAGGGTGGCCCTGAGCGACGCAGACACGCAAAGGGACGTCATCCTTCAGGACCAGCGGAGTGCCAACCTAGATTCATCGTCATTGCCTCTGTCAGCCTTAAAAGAGCTTCGCCTAAGCAGCCAAAAGACAAAATCCCTGCTGGAGTCCGTCCCGCCGCAGCTGGGACAGCTGGAGCTCGGGCTGGGCCGAGTCGAGGGGGAACTGTCAGCGATGAGGAAGCTGCTGGAAACCAAACCGCAGGCTGAGCCACAGGCCTCTCAGCCACAGATTGCAGCACCAGTGAGACCAGAGGGAGGAGAGCAGTGGGAGAGGGAGGCAGTGGTGAGGGTCCTGGGCGAGACCCAGCGGACACTGGGTGAGCGAATAAGGACCAGCACTCTCTATAACGCTGTGTTTACTTACACCGCCACAGCCATCACCGTCTCTGCTGTGTACCTACTGCTTAGAGGAACTGGTTAGACAGAAACCAGTTTCAGACATGCAGCTAGCCCATCTGTTTTCGGGGAATCATCGTCTAACAGGTTCCCTCCAAAAAGACCATTCGATGGGTTTTAAACGACTAAATCATGAAGGCGTAGGTTCAAGACTCAAGACCTCTGCTGCTGTTTTCCGCACCATACTAAATCGAGGAGCAGCTTCCTACACATTGTGATGCTGACAGCAGGAAATATTATTCAAGATGCAGTCCACGATGAATAACATGATGTTGCGTTTATATTGAGAAATAATTGCCTACGTTGAAGATTTGTTGTATTACAAGATGATGAAGAGCACTGGAAAAAGAGGCATTGACATAACATGACATCACATGAGGCCATTATGGTCCATTGCAGCCCAAAATCTCCTCGGTCAGTACTTTTTAGCTTCCAAGGTGCAAAACGAATTATTTTTATCTCGTGAGGAGATTTTAGAGTTTCTGTCGTGACTGTTTTATCTCCACTTTGATGGCACTCAAAGAAAAAGACAAAATACACCTCAATACCCAAAATCACTTCCGATCATCACTGTTTTATCTAACAATGAACAGCTTAGTTGAGGCATCACCACACATTAAAAAAAAGTTCTCACACAGCCAGTTAAACCTTGTGGACCAAATCCACCAGCCTGGATTGGATTTTATTTGCACTTTGCTGTGAAGCAACACATTTGAAAGGCAGCAGAATGTGAGGAGAACCAGTTGTGTTTAATTGATTGACTTGACAATTTACCAGAAATAATTAAACACTTGAAACAATGAGTTGTGATTCTTCGTTTATGTGTTCATCTTTTATTTCTTAAATGGATCAGGATATAGTCAGCAGTCAAGAATGAAACCTCTGTGTGTTGAACTTCCTGAAGAACAACTCAGAACCAAAACAGTTGGTTCACTTTCAATGCAAATGACTAAAAATGGGATGAACATCGCATGCCCACAGAATACTGCGATGGTTTGACAAAGATCACAATTTCTCTGGTTGAATTGCTATCGTAAATAATAATTTAAAAAGATACGCCTGAAACATGCAGCTTGCAACTGCACCTTTGGGCCAGAAGGGAGCAGCATATCATATTAATTAGTGTTTGAATTGTACATTTTCCCTAAGACCTAAAAAAAACCAAAAATACATAAGGAACATCCATCCATCTTCTATACCTACTTCCTCCTGTAGTCAAATTCAAGGTACAAGCATGCATCCCTTGTTATGACAATTAACTCTGCAATTAACTCCTTACATAACCAGAAAAACCAGACGTTAACAACACCAGACAAGAAATAAAGTGATGTTTAACAAGGTTAAATATGATATTTGTGTAATGTTTAATGGTTAAATATATAAAGGGAGGTTTGCCACTGAAAAAGTGTAAGAATCAGTTAAGATTGTCGACGAACAGTGTGGTGAAAGATCTTACATAATACAGCACCGGTCAGGAAAATACGTGGAGGAAAAGTGGAGCAGCAGATTTATGAGCATTACTGCTGCACGAAGGGATCCAGATACTGGAACACTCAGAGTTGGGTCTATCTGCTGCGTCAATCAAGCCACTGTGGCAGGTGCTGGGCCTTGATTTAGCACAATGAGGTACGCAAAACAAACACACATGCACATGCACAAGCACACATGCACACACACACATGCTCTCCAGTCTGAGCTATTGCGATGTGGATATGGAAAGCTTGATACTTTATTAAGCTCCTTAAAGCTGCACAAACAGAGCGTGTGGGGAAGGATTACAAAAGTGTCTGCAACAAAAGGTGCGCAGCTCGGCAACATGACACGCTTTGGTAACCGCAGCCAAGTCGCCTGCACGTATTTAGATACTGCAGATACTAAAGACAGATGATGTCCGCCAGGGTGAGAAGCTTCATCTCGCTCGATGGACAACATACCCTCTTGTGCTGATGTAGACAGTTTTTCCGAGCGCAGCTGCGGTATCAGTCTTTAATGCGCTGCAAGCATAACTGCACACAGATCTCACTTCTGAAACCTCTCACAACCATCTAGTTATAATGTTAGCTTCCTTTCTGAAGGCCACAGATGAGGTCAAAAAAAATTCAGCATATGTTTGCAAGCCTTGCTGCTAGAAAGCTGCAGGCCACAAACGACTAAAACACCAGAGGAGTTTAAGAAAGACGACATGAACTATAGACAAAAAGCAGAAGAAGAAGAGAAAATCTGAACAGTCTGCTTATGTTAAAGAGAAAAAGTTGTTTTTCTTTTTTTGGCTTTGTGGTCGTCGGCTGCATTAAATAATTAAAGGCATGTAGTAAAGTGCCTGATTCTATCTGTGGTCTACGTGTCCATTGATAAGCCTTGTAATGTCGTCCAATAGGGTAAAGAGTAATAAATGTGGTCCTTTGATTATATATGACCGAGTGTATCATTAAATGTCCTGCTGCCTAAAACTCCACACACCCACTAGTCGTGTTTGAAACTTGCAGAGTCATTCCAGTGCTGCGGGGCAAATAATTATCTTTCCCTCACTGACTTACCAACGCAAGAATTTAAAAGCGCACCTTGGAAGCAAAGTAAGTTAAAGAGCACTGCAATCTAAAATGATTCCATATTGGTTGACCTTCAAGTACCTGAGATCATGGGTCAACTCAACAGAGCAAGATCTTACAGTGAGGAAGGCACTTGCATGGAAGGCCCTGAATGGCATGGTCAGTGTATGGAACTCCAATCTCCCCCGACAAATCAAACTCGGCTTCTTCTCCGCAACGGTAAAGTCTGTTCTCCTCTATGGCAGTGAATGCTGGACCCTGAAGCCAACGCTGCAGAAGTCTCTTGACGGGTGCTACACCAGAATGTTAGGTGTAGTGCTCAACATCAGCAAGAGTACGCATGTTACCAACAGGAATCTGTATGCTGGAATACCAAGGGTGAGCGATAAAATAGCAGCCAAGAGAACGAGACTAGCAGGACACTGCCAAAGGCACCAGGAGCTGCCAGCCAGTTCTGTGGGAGCCAACACATGGGCACCGGTCACGAGGAGGACAAACACTAACATATGTGGATGTACTCAAGAAAGACGCAGGAGCACAAAGCATAGACGATCTGGCTAGATGTGTGGAGAACCGGGATGACTGGAAGCTACGATGGAGAGAACCTCTTAACTTTTAGCTGCTCAGTTCAGGCGTACAGGCCAAACGTGGCACCTGCTGATAGCGACAGGCATCACGCTGAATTATTGCCACGTGTTTTGCTGTATCACGCTTCACTGTCAGTAACCCCAGCCGACTTGCCAACAAAAACAGATTCTTTTTCTCTTGACTTCTCCGGAAGACTGAGATGAAATATATGATTCAGTGGAGTCGTCCGAGCTCCTGTGAATTTCTGGCCTGGCTGATCAGCTTCCGCCCTGCCCTCTGGTGCAGGTGTGCCCTTCACTGTGAGTGAAACATGCATAGTTAACTGTGTGCACAGGTAATGTCAAAAGGCTCTCAGAGAAGCGACTGCAAAAGAAGGTGTTCAGGCAGCTTGGAGTCCAATTAGTCTCTATAGTGACGCCAACATAATGTCTCTAGAGAAACCGTCGCCCCGTGTGTTCTCACAGGTATGACAAGCTCCAGTATGCAAGCGAATGGGCTGCAACATGTTTGAAAGACAGCTAATCTAAGTTGCCTCAAAATTTTCGCAAGATTTTGCTCGAGGGCCATTTATGCGCTTTAGCGACAGCCAGTACAAACATCCTCGTCGTGTTTGCTTTTGTCGTCCTTTTTCTGTTTGTCCGGATACCTGTCTTGTCAAATCATCGTGCATGTCTTCTTTGAAAAACATGACATTCAAAGCAAGTTTAGTTTCTGGTTTTAAAAAGGTCCAGATTCCTGATCTGCAGCCCCAGAGAGACGGAGAATCTGTCCCAGCTGATCATTCGCTTCATGTGACTGCGCTGTATGATTCTCAGGGTTTGCAGGCTTGCATAAATAAACTCTGGGATGTTTTGTCACACTGGCCCACAGGGGGTGGGGTTGGGGGCCTGAGTCATGTGTTCTTTTGCATTAGGAAGAATTCAAACATTGTTAATGAACACGTGGGACTCTGGGAAAAAATATCCACCAGCGTGTTTGCGAGCTCTTTGGTCACCATATTCATAAAAGTGTGTATTGACATTGTGTTTTCATCCCCCTCACTAACCTCACTATCTAAGCTTAAAATAAAACACCTGCTTGGCCATAACCACACTTCCTGTCTGCTGTGTTTTTGTTTGACCGCAGGTGTTTCCAAGTGTGCCATCTCTATTAATCATTACTTTGTCTTGCGAGCTCTCCCATCCGCTTCACTTCTGACGACAAAAAACACGACAACATCAGTTTCCTCATGACTTGAATGAAAATGTTATGACTTGCATGTTAACTGACATGTTTGACTTGTCTATGAAAGGTGTTGTGTGTACAATAATAATAGAAATGAAAAGGAAATTGGAGTATAAAGATGTCCATCTCACATGACAGGGGTGTCCAAGTCAGCAGCACTTTTATAGACATATTTGGCAGCATTATAAATTACATAAGGGGGTAGTTTGCCAAAAATTAAAAAAAAAAAAAAAAAAAAGGTGCCTGTATACTGTTTGCATGACGTCATCCAGGTGTGCAGAATCCATCTTATCTCAAAACATAGGTAGGTTGAAGAAACACAATGAGACGAATTGTCCTTTATTTTAAAAGGATATTTGCAACCAAAATATCCATCCAGCCTCCTAGACCGGGGCTGTGGTGTGAATATAGCAAGTTAACTTTCATGCTACCTTAAGTTGCCATAACAACGAGCGCAACCATGAATTGTTACAAAGGTAAAGTGGATATTTTGGTGAAAACATGGTGTGTTGTTTGTTCATTTTCACTGGAGAGAATGTCCACTTTTTCATGCCCTGACAAGTACAGCAAGTCAGTGGTTGAGAACAAGCAAGTAAACTGGCTTTTGAAATACATTGTAGGTGAAAGTTTGCATTTTAATAAAATTAGGTAATCACTGTTAATGCAGTTAAATAAGTGTAATTTATGGTGCTGACAGATTTACACTTGATTATTGAGGTTAATATTCACAGTGCTTTACAGCCCGAGGTTTTACATCAATGTTTGTTTGTTTTTTGTTTTTTATCACATATGAACAAAAAAACACAATGTAATGCCACTATTACACAACACCGCAGCAGTGCCGAGATACGCAACAAGACACTTGTAATAACTATCTGCCTCCGCTGCTCTGCTCTCATGCCTAATTACTGTTGCTGTCTGTGATTTGGGGTTTGTGTGGTTTTGGCACGGTCGTTTGGCACAGTGCTGCGATGTTGCTCTGTTACACTACGTACGTTTAAAATCACTGATTTCTGTTAGTGGCATACACCTTATTCTTTCTTGTCAAATAACTGATTGCAGCCTCTAGAGGCAAATTTCTATTTCTGTGATGATGATGATGGAAACTTGGTGTTCCGATGTGTAATCGAAGCAGGAGATCAGGCTGTGTGGTGCATGTGTGCGCCATACAAGTCATACAAGTTTTGTCAAAAAACAGCGACAGTCAACTTTTAACTCAAGAATTTGCTGCAAGCTCTGATCTTTGCAGACGTACACTCTAAAAAAAATGAGACCGTCCTCCTGGAGACTGCACTGCAGGGCACTAGCCAACCCGTAGCGTGTCAATCTAGTGATGACAGAGAGGCCGTGCTGCTGATTTGAACTCTTTATACCCAAATATTCCAGCAGAAAGTGGCAGCAAGTAACCAGCAAGACGCAGGAAAACAGAACAAGATGAACTTCTCCGTGGCCATCAGAGTTGGTGTCCATCCAGCGTTGCCTCATTAAAATGACCGGAAGTTGAAACATTAACATGAGTAAGAGGAAGAAGCTGAACTTTTTTTTCCCTCGCCCAGAACATCCTGTTAAATGACTTCAGTTGTAAACGATGTAAACTTTGGCCCTTAATGAACTTTCTTATCTCTCTGGATCAAAGAAACACACTGATAAGAGACGGTGGAAAAGTTTAGCACTCCAAAGATGTAAATAAAGCGGGACATGCAGATCACGCATTGATAAATTCCTTTCCTCCCCACCTCCCTTTTCGATACCCCAGTGTTTTTCCATGTGGAAGGCTATATTCCTTGTCCTGCTTACTCGTGTCATGTGACTATATTTAAGATAAGAAAAGCATAAGAACCTCGTTAAGCTCGTTCTCTGACTAACACCTGTGCGCTAAAAAATATTTACAATATTACTGGGACAGGCTGTGCCGCTCTGGAACTGCCAGAATCTAAGTGAAGTTGATCTCAAGCTGAGATAAATGTTGCTGTTTCAAACGCACACAGCACACAACAGTAAAAGAGACAAAGAAAGGCCAAGCTGATAGTATATTCTTTCAGGGTAAGACAGATTCACCTGTAGCTACCACAGAGGCTGCAGTAGTTATATAATGATTGACGTGCGTATTTCATTTACTAGACATGACATGTCTGCGTTGCTTAAACCCACACAGAGCAGAACTTCCGTCCTCTTCCTCAGGCAACCACAGAAACTCTACTAACTCTGTCTGTCAGCCACAGACAACCCGAAGCTCCTGCAAGCGGGTTGCTGAACTCCTGAACTCACTGTGACTCTATCTCACACTAGAAGACATACCAGCAGGGCGTTTTCAAAAGTGCCGTTGCAGTACAACAGCCAGATTTAGTGACTAATCCATGTTGTGACATCACTGCAATAAGAAGAAAGGTCTCAATCGTTTAACATTGTTCTGTTTTTTTCAAGCGAATAAACTGTCAACTGAAAGTCGTTGGACCTTCCTGTGTGCGAGGTATCGTACACTTTGGGAAGTGGCCAGATGACACGTGACTGTTCTCCCACCCCTCACAATATCAGTGACCTCGCCCCGCCACACTTTGACACTTCTCCATTCGTTATTATCAAGTCATAATGCATTCTCAGAACACACCGTCAAGGCAAGTTGGGAAACACTTGGGAGATGATATCCCCAATGTCGCCGTCTAATCTGAATGCCTGGGTTTATCCACGCCACCACCCATTGCCCACACACAACTCCTTTCCCCTCTCTCTGTGCAATCTGCATCTGGCTTGAGTTGTGTTGTTGTGTTGCGCTGTGCTCCTTCCTGCTTCTAGACTATAACACCAACACACCAGCTCATCGTAGCTCCATCTTATCTTATCTGCCGGCGGTGACATGACTCGGTGACAAAATGTGTAACAAGACTCACGTTCTTCTTCTTTATTACTTCCTGTTGTCATCAGTGGCCCAGTTACCATTGTTGTGTTTTGCCTCATTTGAACGTTCTCCATCTGTCCTCCCTGCTGCCCCATCAAACCGTCTGTGGTTTCAGACCTGAACACAAGACGACAGTGCAGTAACTGACAAGGAAGAGTCCTGCTGCCATTCTTGAGTGTGTGTGTGTGTGTGTGTGTGTGTGTGTGTGTGTGTGTCGTATATAGTAACAAAGTACAATGTCTGTTTTACAATGACTGACTTTCCTCAGAAAGGAGGACCTTTAATTGTTGATTTTACACAAGTTTGACAGTTATGATTCTCAGTCTTAATCACAGCACAGGCCAAGGCAGCCTGTTGACTTTGTCCATCGTCCGCTGTATTTTATTTTTCTGCTGAAGTCACGTTACCCGCAAGATCTCTACTACAGACTGCAGTGTGTTGTCTGGTGTTCAGAGCACCTACCCTGATAAATTAAAATGCTTGAATTTGTCAACATGCCCAAGGCATCAGTTTTTTTTTAAAAATAGGTCACACTGTAGACTTGTTCACCTGAAGAGGAGGGCAGTTAATTATTAATGTCATCAACAGGCACAAGAACAGACCCCTAAATTCTTTGGCACAAAGAATCTGCAAATCCTATCCAGCAAAAATATTTGAGGACTAAATGAAGTCCCTTCATTTTGCCTAAGTTCACGTTTTGGAAGTTAGGCAAGGCTGAGACAATGACAGTCATACATCAGACTAGGCCAGATCAGACAAATGAACTTCCTTTTGCTCCTTTTGCCAACTTTGTGTCATATAATGACAACCGATATTAAAATGATAAACAATCCTTGTCAACTTTTCAATGCCACAAAGCAACATGGGAACAGGAAAAGCGCTTTATAGTGGGTGTCCAACTAAAAAAAAGGGGTTCTGAGAGAAGGAGGTGAAATTTAGAGAAAATGAGTCAAAAACAGCTCTGCTGCAGTTGCAGGGTCAGCAGGTTCAGTGCACTTAAGGATTACAGGATGTGGTGGGGGCCAGTGAGTGAGTGAGTGAGTGAGCGGGTGTGTGTGTGCGACCTGCGGAGGCCTGCTAATTGACATGGGGTCAAACATGGGAGAGAATGTGTCCAGACATGTGAATCTCTGCTGTGTGTGCAAAGAGTTACTGCTTTTGGTGAATTTTTTTTTTTTTTTTTTTTACTGACGGGCTTCAACTGGGATTTTTGTATTTTCATTGAGGGCATGTTGCGTCTGACATCATCTATGATCGACTGTGTGGCCCCTCACAGACATGTTGTGTTTGTTGAAACCACTGGTCACTTAAGCCCGGAAATAATTGATAATTAGGGCAGTGCCCGGCAGGCTTCCCTAAAAAATGGTGCAAGATGGCAGCTACCTGGGAGCAATACGCTTATTGCTCTATCTATATCCTTATATATGCAAACCATTCCAGGGGTAGGAAAACCAAATTACTTTTATTGTACTTGGAGTATACACTGTCTGTTATTAATGTATTTATGTGCAGTATGTTAAGCTTTAACCAATAAAAAATCATAAATCAAACCAAGTATCACATACTGGACCTTTAAATGTTGGACAGAGCTTCACTAAGCAGCAACCGGTTTCACCTTGAAGTGTCGGTAACTGTGCTGTTTCCTCGAAAATCATCCAACAGTACTTTTGGCTCTTGCTCCGTATTCAGAGTGAACAAAAGTCCCTCCTTCTCGACGAAAGAACAATGGCCTCTACACAAACAAAACAAAACTATGTTGTCGGTACGCATTTCATTTCATTTTTTCTGTTTTGCCCTCCGTTGCTCAGAACCTCCTGACCACAGCCGCAACTGAGCAGCAGCAGACGGGAGCAGGAGGCGGGAAAGGAAAAGGTGCAAGTGCTCTCTGTTCACTTTTTCCGTCCCGGTCTTTCAAGGGAGCAACTCGGAAACATTCCGCTCGCAGCAAGCCGGCTGCCGTCAGCTGCGTCCCATTCCGTGAGCAGCTTTCCCTGGATCTGCTTTAGCTTGGATCAACTTGACAAGGCGTGAGATCACTTGAGTTACCTTGGCGCCAGTTCAACAAGCTCTCGTGGACACAAACGCTGCAGATGTGACTCGTCTCGTCCACACCTGCCCGCCCACATTCATCTTCATACTTGGCTTTCTCCTCTCCCGCTTTACATTTCCCGGCTAAACTTGCGGTAGTGTGCAGTGTCAAAAGCATGCTATCGCAGGAAGAGAAAGCAGATTATAAAACCTCATTGAGCCTTTTGTGTTTGTTACTCTGCTAAGGATTCATTGCTCATTACCGGAATTCCACTTGTGTTTAGATGACCTTTCTGTCGGAGTGAAGAAAAAAGCTCTATCATCATTATGTAACCACACCATATACAAACAATTCTCATGTTGCTCGCCTGTCTGGAGGTCAGGCAACTGTGCTGATAGTAGTAGGTAAACCGATGATTTCATGAATATTCTCAATACTATACAGTATGAATTACAAAAGTGTGAAGAAAACATAGTAGAAAAGACAATTTAAAAGATAATTTGTCCAACAGACAGAGGCTTTATGACAAACTAATAAACTTCCTTTATAGACTAGGAGTTGGGAGGTACAAGTGACAAACTACTCAGAGACTACTTCTCTTTGTGGAAAAATACAGAAAGGAGGGTTTGTCACTAGTGTCCATACAATGTCGGACAAAAATATACCCACAGACTGTGAGAAGCAGTAAAAAAAAAAAAAATGCACTTTGGACCGAGTGGAAATTTACTCGCAACATGAGTGGGGCAAAAGGGGAAAGGGAGTGATAAAAATAAAAATGAGTCCAGTTATCATCAAGAATCAGCAAGGCACGAGTCCAATCCAAATATTCATTCATTTATAGTGGTCAAATTTTCTCTCAATGATGAAGAGGCGCTTTTGCTGGTGGAAAGCAGATGAAAGAGAAGAGACTGGGTCCCTGACAAAAGAGGGTGTTTGTTTTGCAGTCTGTGGGTGTGAGCTGAACCATGACAGCTCTCCTGAGAGTCGGTGACGGAATACAGCTGTTGCTGAGTGACGGACACGTCAAGCCTCTGCTAACAGTAGAACACATTCATACATGTCATCTCCCTGCTTGTTACAAAATCAGTTTTCCATTTGGAACGAATGGCAGAGATAGCTGCGTGCTCGCTGTGCATTCCTGTCGCAGTGCGGTGTTGTTCACACTGTAACCTGCCTGTGTAACCATTGGATTGACTCATACATCTACAGTACTTCCAAATTTAGCTCTCGTGCCATTATATACAGTTAACTAAATCAATGATTTTGTTGGAAATGACCAAGTGTGCAAGTCTGTGTTATGAAAGAGAAACTGTGACAGAACTACTTGTCTACAGACAAGTAGACAAGAAGAATGTTTGTTGCCTGCTTGAAAATATTGACTGTGACTCCATCGTCCTCAAAAGCTTTATTTCACTGCGGACATATCGTACATGTTGTGAATTATATCATTACAAAGAAGACTAAGTGATCTAAGGATTCTAAGAGTAAATTACACCATGTATGCAGTATGTACGTTTCAAACTGTTGGGACAGCGGCAGGTTTCTCTTCAAGAACACACGCAAGACATGACACAGCAAGGCAGTTCAATCATTCGTCCAATAAAAATCAAATCAACTTCCATCATCGTCAAACACCATAACATGTTATCTAAGGTCAATTTGGGGCTGGCCTAAACAATATTCATAGCTTCTTTTTTTTTTTATTAGCAAGGGCACTTTTCCCAAAAGTTTTTAGAAGGTAGAAACTTTGAGTGCATCACTGATCTCAGCAAAAAGGAGTGTGTTTGTCTGAACCAGAGGCAGTAAGAAACAGTAAGAAACAGTAAGAAGTAGTAACATAACAAAAACAGACGCCTTTACCGATAATGGCATTATTTTATCAGCAGTGATTGGGGCAGCAGGTACTGCAGGGCACCAGTGTTGGGAAAGTCCACATTATACATGAACTAGTTCAAAGTTCACAACATTTAAAATTAACCGGTTGAACTCGTAGTTCATAATTCAAAATTTTGAACAAAGTTCATGCTTCAAAAATGAACAAGTACAAAGTTACGTCCTTTTTTTTTTCTTCAATATGTTATCCTGATAATATGTTCATTATTATCAGGATTTTTATTAACATTGAGGGGACCGTCCTCAGAATACTGGCATCATCACTGGATCATCACTGACATTTTTATAAAATTATTTTAACTAATCATGAAGGTGCATCAACGGTGGACGGAGTAGCATCTGAATTTGTGCTGCTGCCTGCATTTGTTTTTGCCTCCATGCTTCGTTCACAGGTCGATGACGCATGCGGCAGCGCGTCTGTGGTGGATGGCCAGAATGAACACGTTCACAACAAGGTGCATGAGGCAGAAATACAGTGTGTTCAGTCCACATTGGGCCAAAATATGAACGAGTTCATGAACACTCGTTCATCGAACTTGTTTACGCACAACACACTGTTAAGCGCCTCCTGTCCAATTAAGGTTGAAATGGGGAGTTGGCCAACAATATGCTTTGCATGTTGGTAAAACCTGATGGCAGACACTAATGGCACTAATGACAGCAAGCTTGTCACCCAAACAGTCCAAAAGAAATAAATTGCCCAATCTTACTCTGCACGGCCAGAGCCTCCAGTAAACACACACGCCTAGTTGAAATCCTGTTGCCTTTTGCACAGTGGCATCCAATGACATTTACACAGTTGTATAAGCTGGTCAGCCATCTGAGCGTGCAACTGGGTTCTCGCTATCCAGGATGTTTTATATGTCAGGCCCAGAGACTGAAGCAGTCATGTGCTGAGTGTTGCTTAACTCTTTCAAGCAGACACAAACTGTAAATATAATAGTTTGTTTCATCAAGTTCCTGTCAAGTTGGAGAAATAAGAATATTTGAGCCAAATAAAAAGCTTTTCCTTAAATGTGTTTTTTTCCCCCCTGAATATTATTACATAAAAAGAATTGCTCAGGTGTGCTCGTGGTTAATGGCAATGCAAGTGCAAGGATACATGCAATGCAATGCAAGTGCCATCTGACTTATAGGACTAGAAAATGCATATTTCATCATTCAAGTTAAAATTGGATCATCGCCTCATCTGGTGTGTGAGAAATCACAAAATCACATTGTCGGTGTCCTGATAATTCTGGCCACCACTGTCAATGTGTGCACACCTGCCACGAGTCTTGAAAACCACACTAACTGTCGCGTCGTGTCTGCTGGTCTGTTATCTAACAACTCAAGAGCCACATTTATGTGGAATATCTTACTCGGCACATCTCATGCATGAATGTGTTCTTTGCCTGTGTGAAGTTTAAAGCCCGGGGCCCGGGGCCCGGGGCCCCCCTACTATAACAGGGCCGCATTTCTGTCGCATTCAAATGTTCTCACTGTTCCTAGAATTGAAAAAAAAAAAAAAAAATCAGAGTAGGAATGCTGTGTGTACTTTTAACCGTTCACAGGCTCTTTTGTCTCCTTCTGGTGGGTACATCCACCGCCTGTGATCTCTGCTGGTGAAAGCAGATCCTGGTGACGTTGGTCGCTTGACACAGACAAAGGGCAGCTTCCTGGGCTGGATTACACCGTGACTCACAGAGTGGTGTTGGGTTTCCAAAAGGCACCTTTTTGACTCGTTAAGCTCTGTTTTCACACCAGAGGCTGTCCGAACAGTCTATCTAAACCCATGAAGGACTATCTATGGGTAGGTTGTGTAAAAGGTGACTTGTCTCATTTTGGTTTGAGGTACAACTGCCTTTGAAGTTTGAGGTATGCTTCGAACTAAGACTGAGCGCAGAAGTTGGCAATATGCACGGCTAGTATGTAATCCTTTATAGGCCCCATATTGACAAAGTCATTGTATGGAGTCAGTTTAAGTTGAGTAGGAGAAAGAAAAGAAAAGTTTTCACTGGTCAATATGTTACATAAATTAGGCCGTTCCACAGCACGTACATGCAAATCATATGTTCACTTTAAGATACTCTACATTCTGTCCTCGTTTGCTATTTTGCCAGCAGCATGACTTCCTCACTGAATTATTGTCTGCAGATGTTTCCATAATAGTTTAATTGTTTCAGAATGTGCATACCTAAAGCCACGCTGGTAGCAGTGAGTGCGTTCACCCAAATCTTTGATTCCAAACTAAAATAGACCAGAGATTAGTTGATGATGTCCTTGTCCTAATCATAATCAGGTCAAATGTTGTTGGGTTTTTTTTTTTTTTTGTTTTTTGTTTTTTCATATCAACCCATTTCTCATTTAGGCTATTTATTTATTTATTTTGCCAGGATAGAGCAACAACTTCTGCTTCAAGCCAGTATGTTTCATATTGATAATAATTTTTAATTTCTCAAATGAAAATCTGGGATTATATGTTTCATGTAAACGCAAACAAATTGCAGCCAAAAGCACCGTTTCTTATTTGACTACAAGTCAGTCACACTTTTATTTAAAAAAAAAATCGTTTATCGTGTCGAGTCAAGCCAGTCTGGTTTTAAGATATGAGTGGGACATTTACAAGGACAGAGCGAAAATGGTTGTGAATTCCTCAGATGTCCTCACATATCTTGAGGAGGAGGACGCGAATGTCAAATATTTTGGCCTTTTAAAAGCTGCTCTCACTTCATTTCACACTGTGAGGTGGCCACTGTGCTAATACTTCACTCTTCACTCTTCTGGTAATACTGCAGACAAAACTACTGCTATCAAAAAAAAAAAAAAAAGAAGAGACAATGTAAAACAGAACAAAATAAATAAATAAATAAAACAGACAAAGAACATTATCATCGTCCATCCAACATTATTATCGTCTGGCCAACTGATATGGCCAGCCAGCCAGCCAGCCAGCCAGCCAGCCATATCTGTTCACATATCAGTTAATTGTACGATTAATTGGTCTGAACGACTCAAACCCAACTCGCACATTTTTGGTCATTCCTCTCGGTCCAGCCTCCTCGCTCGGACGCGTCATTCTCGCGCCATTAACCTTATCTTGCGCATATGCGATCTTTGTTCCTCGCGAGAACGCGGAGAAGGGGGGCGGGGGGGGGTGGCTGCCGAGGTAGCAGGTCGCCGCTGATTGGCTGTCGGCCGAGGCATATAGACTTGAGTGCAGCGCGAGGAGCCGGTGCAGCAAGGCAGCTCCAAGCTTGAGGCGTCAATGTGACGGGAGGCATCGAGGCGAAGTGGCGAGACACAAAGCGGCGCAAATACTACAAACTGGGGGAGCGGGAGGAAGAAAGAGAGAAAGACCAGAGGGAAGAACGAGAAGAGGAAAAACTCCGCCGTCGTCTTTGCCTGCCCGAGCAGCGACAGGATAGAGAGAAATCCGCCTGGCCGTCACGTTATACATGTGAGTTATCATCTTGAACGTGACTAATCGCGAATACATAACCTTGGCGCATGCGGGATGCGGATGTCTCCGCGCGGTCGGTGGTCTGCCTGTCCGCCAGCCCTTAGCAGCGCCGTCCATTAGCGCCATTCACGGAAGCCGGCCGGCCGGCCAGCCAGCCAGCCAGCCAGCCGGCCGGCCGGGTCGTAGCCTCGTTTTACCCTCATGACGTGATGTGGGTCGGTTCTAGTAGGCGGGTCGCCCTCCTCTCAACTGGGACGCGTTCGCGCGCGCGGACGTCGAAAAAGTCGGCGTACGCGTGCCTTTTTGAAGTAGCACTGAAGCTACTATAGGTGATAATTGCTGAACACATGATGTATGCATTTCCCTGATGTAACCAAAGTGTAAGCAGAGCAGGAGCCTCTCAGCTACCAAACGTCACGAGCCGTCGATACAAATTGGGTTTAATGATTTGCATGGTCTAGAAATTTCTCTGGCGCGAGTTCAACAGTAGTGTTAAAGGCAGCAGGGGAGACCCGACTACAGCCGCAACGAGCTATGAAAAAGCAATGTGTCAATGCTACAGCACCCACAAATAGCACTGTTATAATAATAATAATAATAATGAATGGGTCCGTGCGTACACGATTACCTGCCTGCCCACAGAGTCTCCTGTTGAAAGTGATCTAAAGACAATGCTGAAAACACTCCAATCCCCTGTTGATAAATACACGGTCATAGGAAGTACACTGACTACTAGTCTGTTCTCTTTGCATCAGAGGAAAGGCATCCTAGTAGAAGTCAGTCACGGTGCCACTGTGCTGGACAAAGGTTACCTCAGTTGTAACCAGGCATTGTATCTCTTCCTATTTGTCAAAAAATATTTGCCTTGGCTCATTATGATTCACAGGAAAGTTAGGGGAAAGTGACCGTGTGTAGTGTATGAAGTGTCTCGACAAAAAAAAAAAAACAGACAATGTGCAAGGTTTTCCATTTGAATTTACTGTAACTTCTGTCACAAGCTGCACAAAAGCATCCCACTGCAGTCTCAATCTGAGTTTTTGTTAGTTTTGGAATGAAATAACACATCATTCTTTATTCTGGTCAAGTTGGTTTGTTTTTCCAACAATGCGTTGTTTGTGCCCTCCTGTAATAAACAGATGGGTTTACATATCCCTATTTGATTTGTAAATCAGGAGTGGTTGCTGCAACTCTGTCCCTCCGGTCGCAGTGTATGATCATGGTGTAGATGTGACTTTAACCAGCCTGTTCTGATCCCGCAGCCTCTCCTGCAGGACCAGAAGCTGACACACCAGGTGGAAAAATTCACCTCTGTAATCTGTATTTTAAAATTTTCTGATTAAGTACTGTACTGTACTTTGTACTCTCGTCATACTTTTCCTCATACTTATTGTATGCGTTATTCTTGTACAACATATGCTTTTGTGTGACAGCTTTACTAGAGTTATTAGTGTACAACTGGAATTTAGAAAAGTCAATAAAATGTATCGGACCATTTGCCTGCAGCATTCCTTCGAGTAGCTATTTGCATTGGTCACAATAAAAAAAAAACTCTGTCAAAGTTTAAACTTTACTTTATTGCTTAAAAATGTAAATCGTCCAAATACCATCTCAAAGCAATGCACACAGAAGCCTTTCAAGATCAGTCTTATTTACCACAGATGCAAAATGAAACCAAACTCTCAGAACTGCAGCTACCTTATGAGGTCAAATTGGGTTTGTTTTTTTTCTGCAAAGATTCAACCAAGTCCCATAAGAAGACTGTACTCGGCACTTTAGCAGAACTGTATATCATTAATTGAATGTCACTCAATGTCAATTGATTGAGTGTTTCTTTTGATGAACTTTAATAGCCATTTTTTTCAGAAGGTTTATTTCTTCTTACTATTTATTTTCTTTGCAGCCCTTTGTTCCAGCAGGTATTTTTAACTTACGGTGGCCATGCAGATAATGAAAAGCTTATTAGCCGTCTTGCTGCTGCAGGCGGCAGATGGTGCGGTCGTCGGTGTGATTTCAGCGTGACGTCAGCTCAGGTGCCAGCTGGAGAATTTCTTCAGCGTTGGCGAGTCAGAAAGGGGTTGCGATTGAGGTGTTGTGCGATACATAACATGAGTCACTGGATCAGAATGAGGGGCTGCCTGTTCCCACTGTGGACTGTCAGCTACAACTGGTTGCGTTAAAAACTGAATACACAACTGGAAGCAGTTGTCGTTTATTTTTTATTTAAATTGACATCCGTTTCTGATCCAATCTGTCGGACTTTGTTTGGTTTTCTTGTAGCCAGTGATACCGAACTGACTTAGGGCGGAGGGGGAGGGGTTTCCTCCCTCGCCCCCCTCTCACTCCCATACTGGCCCTTTAAGGTTGTGAGTTGCGCCGTTATGTAATGTGAGGATTAAGAGATTGTTGTTGGGAGGAAAAATTTGCAAAGTGATTTAAAGTAAGACCTGTGTCGTTGTTGGAGGAAGTCAACACAAGGGAGTGTTTGGAGCGCCTGCTGATTGCTCCGTGTAAACACACGCACACACACACACGCACACACGCACACGCCCATTTGTGAGCAGTCAGGCATGCACACGACTCTGGAATAAGTGCTGTGTCATTGTTGGGGTGGTGCTGCGCCAGCTGCCTCATAACGCCATAAAAAAAAAACTGTAATAGCCTTTCACTGACGGTGAGAGCGACTCCGTCAGGAACAGTAAAAATATGTCTTGTCTTGGATTACTTTCTTATCAGAGACGAATTCTGTGTCACAAAACAGAACAGACAAACTGTGTTTTTTTTTTGTTTTTTTTTGACTTGACTACAAACTACCTAACTATAAAAAATATTCCTGTAGTCCACTGCATATCTGTCAGAGCTTCTTTTGCAGACGGCGAACCCTCAGCCGCGTATCTCATTTGGTGCTGGAAGGTCACGGATCGCCTGATTTAGACAATGTCGCCGTGCTGGGATTTTTGTGTTGATTATAGATAAACTTGCACGTCACGCAGGAAAAAAAAAAAAGAAAGGAAAAAAAAAACGTCCCAGGCTCAGCGCCGCTTGCAGAGAGAAGTGGGTGGGGGGTGGGGGGGGAAAGAGCTGACGGATGAGGAAGCCCAGGGTCACCAGACACAAGGCTCAACCTTCACTCTGCGTTCACATGCTTGGTTACGTAGCTCCTTAAATAATCGCTGGCCTTTGTCCCACTGAGCCCGCAACATAGATTATTTCACCCACTGCGGCTGGACAGCACAATGTTTACAACTCTACACTGACACACATATGAAACTCCGCGTGGCAGCACGTGGCTGCGCTCCACACATTTCGTCCCGTCTAAACCCGGTATAAGATGAATAAATCGTTTTTGACGAGCATATAATAAAGAGCTAGAGCAGGGCTGGGCAAACTCTTTTACTGGTAGGGGCCACTATGGCTTCTGAAATTTGACAGAGGAGCAGGAGCTGATGAATGGAGTGTTTTGGTGAGCCGCCTCCATAGGAGAAAAAATATATCATGAGATGTATAGAAAACATGTGGTTTAATGTCAACTGAAAATGAACTAAAGTGTTGCAGCACAATGTCTTTGAAGCTCTATGGTGTTTAGCTCTTTATTGAAAAGACTCTTCAAACACTGAAAAATTGGATGAAGTACAGCTATTTTATTACTGACCTACTTTATTACGTAGTTTTTTTTTTTTCCTACGCCTGGTCTAGAAGTATCCTGTCCGAAAACCAGGCATTCACGACGCCATTTAATTAAGCCGAATGTGTATAACACAGTTATAACACAGCGTGGCGCTGCCCTCGGACCGTTCTGTCACTGCCAGAACAATAAAAAGCAGCATACGTGGGCCTGCCAAGTGAAAGGCGGCCCAGCCTGAGAGCTATGCAGTGTTACAGTGAAGCCTTCAGCTCTCTCCAGGGTCGGTCCTGGCACCTGGCCCTCTGATTCGTCCTCGAGTGACCCTCTCTGTCCCTCTGCCTCCTTCTATTCACTCGTGGCTTTCATTCATTCTTTTTTTAGCCGCTGTGCTTGTGCCCCCTTATCCGCTCTCGACTTCACCTCAAACTTTTATCTGTATAGGTGTAACTTTAGTATATTAACCCAGCTGAGCTACGCCCGTTCCCCAGCAAGCGTTCAAACGAGTGAGATCTTTTTCTTTTTTTTTATTATGCAACTGCCAAAAACTCCTCCCATTCCTGGAAGGGGTCTGTTTGTGATTAGCTTTGAGTTGAGATGTATAGCGTTGCGCAGGCCCCATGTAAAGAAGCTGGAGTTGATCATTTTATTACTGCAAAGAAGTACAGCTCGGCTTTACAAGTCTTTTACAGTTCTGTTGCTGCTCATCAGTAGTTGTAAAATATTTTTCTTAAAAGTGAGTTTGAAAACTTGACCCTCCCCTATCTTGTCTTGTCGGCTCATCTGTTACGTCCGTTCCTGTGCGTGGTGGTGATAGAGTTGGCAGGCCGACGCTGAGCTTTTATCTCACCCCCAGAAAATCAGTCTGTTTTTACAGCTCAGAGAGAGAGAGGTTGGACATGCGTTATTGTAATTACAATGTTATCCCCTTAAAGAACCTTATTAGAAAACGGCACAGAGTCTTCCTGAACATCTGTTCAGAATCAAAGGCTTACTCCAAATCACATTGTCCCTCCATTTAGCCTGCTTTATGGAAATATGTAGCACGCGCATGTGATGTTAACATGCATGAGATTTTTGTACGAGCCCTTAAAAAAAAAAACCACACACACACACGACAGCTGACAGATGCGATAGTCAACAGGGTGAAAAAAAAGTTCACTCCAACCAACCATCTCTGTACACATTAATGCCTAATTTTAGCCTATTTTCGGTTTTGTAGGTTTTAATAGCCACACAAGTTAAAGAACAAATTTGCATTTAAGTAGAGAGTGGAGGTTATCTTAGTGATAAAAAAAACCAAACAAAACACCTGGTTACTGCCAAATACTGACCTTGAGTTATGCAGTAATAGTTTTGTAACGTGGCGTTTAGTGATGAGTCATGCTTACGGCTGGTGAAACCCTTTGACATCGAGTCAGATCAAATAGATCACCGCTCCATTAAAGGTGGACGCACTTTGATCCACTTTGACAAGTCGACTCCTTCAGCACTCCCTGATGTGTCTGCTTTTATAAATGTGTTCATATTCAGCTGTGAACTAAGTCCGACCGTCAGCCTTAGCCGAACGTGCCCGACTCTGAAAGGAACGGAGAACATGTGGGAGTAAAGCTTGCTAAAGGTCGGCACAACAGAACCTGATTAGCACTATTAACACTTTGGTCAAGTGTGGTCTTATAATGGTAATGTGGATAATGAAATTCTTCAGATGAACTTCTCTGCAAGATAAATTTAATGACCAATCACCTTTAACCGGATGCAGCTCATTAGGGGAGGAGCCTGAAACCTCTGATGTCATTTTATGTAACTGATGCGACGGATTTAGTTCAGACTGTCAGAGGTGAATCACGCTGTTACAGTATGCCTTTAGTGACGGAGTTGTAGCTTAAAAGCCTAATGAGGGCAATTTTCCGAATACCATGATTATTTTTGAACCCCAAAAGCAGTTTTATTCTTGTCATAATACAAAATTCACCTTCCCACCTTTCAACTCGAGCCACATTTGGGTGACTTTTCCTCCACAAGGCCGTGTAGCTCTGTAAAACTATGTGGTCACTCGTGTGTGTGTGTGTGTGTGCCTGTGTGTTTAAGGTCAGTGGAAGTCTCCTACTGACTCTCACCATTGTGAGTGCTCTCTGGATACGCCAATCATTAACCAGTCAACCTTTCTCCACACTCCCAGTCTTAGGTAATGCAGATATTAAAGGGTTGTTAATATTACTAATGCCTTGTGCGTTTCTCTCCTCAGTCACAATGGATCCAAGAGACAAGGACACTTTCCCCAGCGAGATCTTGCCTGTGGTCATTATTGGTAAGAAACTCTCTCTCTCTCTCTCTCAGAAAACTAAAAGGAAATCCACATGCAAATAAATGTTGCACCTCAGGTTTTATAAATACATTCGGTTGTGATGATCAAAAAAAAAAAAAAGATAGATTTTGCATGAACACCCCCTGGTGCAGCTCTTGTGACTGGACCTACTATCATTACTTCTAGCTTCCGTGTTTACAGCCTGGGAAAAACGTCCTCGCTTGTCTGTTGCACCTCTTGCCAGACATTTCGACACAGTGGAAGGCAGAAGTTGTGAGAGGAAGCGGTGAACTTCAACGTTGCACAGTGACACCGTGAGATCAGAGTGACCGAGCGTATGAGGAAGAAAGTGAATGGAGTAGTTTTTGTGGAGATTAAACAATAAACGTTAAAGAAATGATACGAAAACAAAGGCCAAAAGAAACTTATTTGTTTCGTTGTTTTTTTAATTTTCTTCTCAAGATTTGCTCTGTATCTACCCACTGCATGCCGAGGTCGTCCTGCTGAGTCACTCCCGCATTAAACTGGTTGATGCAACATTGACATCTGCTGAGTCATGCCTCCCTCACTGTGACTCTGTACTTCTTAGCGGCTGTGAATTAGAAAAAAAAAAAAAAGTCTCTTCTTTTTCTAGTTTTGCTGCTCGTGCTGCTGCAGTAGCTGTCTGTCAAAGGGCTGAATGTGTGCCAAAAAAAACAAGGCCCCGTGGTTCCTGCAGGTGTCACTGTGGCTGCCAAGCAGACAGGCCACGTGCGCCTGCCAGAGTTTGGGCACTGACCAAAAACACAATGCCGCTCGTCGATTTGCCAGCAAACTGGTTGCACGGTCGAGCGGCGCAGCAACGTGACCGCCGCCTCTCGTCTCTGTTTCCCAGGTAACGGCCCGTCGGGCATCTGTCTGTCGTACCTGCTGTCGGGCCACACCCCCTACTTCTCACCTGACGCGTCGCACCCCAACCCCCTGCTGCACGGCAAGCTGGGAGAGCAGCCTCACCTGTCCCTGCTGCAGCAGGTGAGAGACGCACAGTCAGAGTAATTTGCTCGACGTGCCTTTGCTGTTGTTCAGGAAGGGAAAAAAATCAATCATTTCGCTTTTAAATGTAAAAAAAAAAAAAACAAACACAAAAACAAAAGGTGTGATGCAGCGTCTGCTCTCCTCTTCTTGCTCCAGGACCTGGAGTACCTGTGTGAGGGGCTGGAGGGGAGATCGTCCAATCCTGTGGCGGTGCTTTTTGATTCGCTGCTGCTGCCTGGCAGTGACTTTGGCCAGGAGCACACGTCTCCCCTCGAGTGGCGATATGAGCCTGAACGCGGCGTCCCTCACCTGGTGCTGGGGAAGGGGCCGCCGGGAGGAGCCTGGCATGTACGTGCTTAGAATAGTTCAATAGTTCATTTCCACTTTTTCTTTTTTCCAGTGTGCTAAAACGGTAATGGATGAGGAAACATTCCGCGCGGACCAAAAGCTCTTAGCAGTAAACATTTTTTTTTGTGTTTGCACCCTGTAGGCCATGGAGGGCTCCATGCTGACTCTGAGCTTGGCGAACTGGATGGAGCTTCCTGGACTCAAGCTGAAGGACTGGATGAGAGAAAAACGAAGGTGCGTACCAACTGATTATTCTTTGGTCTGGGTTTTCACAGTCGTTGAAATACTGAACAAGGTGACTCTCATATTACATTATGAACAAATTATGTTTTGGTGACCCACCTCATCGGAGAAAAAAAATCTATCATGGGATGTGTAGAAAATGTGTGCTTTAATGTCAATTGAAAATGAACCAAAGCGTTACAATATAATAAAAAAAAAAAATGCATTTTCATTTTCAGAAATGTTCGGAATGATCGCGCCACCCCGGCCGAGATCGCCTCCTACTATCAGCACTACGTTTCCCAGATGTCCCTGGAGCAGAACTTTGCCTGTGGGACCACAGTCACCTCAGTCACCAGACAGACTGGCAGCCCTGACGGGTCGCCGCCCTGCTGGAGGGTAACCGGACTGCAGCGGAGGGAGGGAGAGGTGCTCGGAGGTAGTTTTTGATAAAAAAAAACAAAAAAACCTGTTGATTAACAAAATTTAGCACCAGGGTCAAATAGTGACCTCCTCTGTCCTCTCTGTCTTCCAGATGGCTCCGCAGTTCCAGAGGAGTATCCCTTCTCCCTGCTGGCCCACAACGTGGTGCTGGCGACGGGCACCCACGACATCCCGGCGCGGCTGGGCGTGGAGGGCGAGTCGCTGCCCTTCGTCTGCCACTCCTTCTGGGAGCTGGAGCTGGCCATCTCCAACGGCGAGCTGGACCACACCTCGGACCCCGTCCTGATCGTGGGGGCGGGGCTCACGGCGGCCGACGCCGTCCTGGCCGCCCACCACCTCAGCACTCCGGTCTATCACGTCTTCCGACGCTCGGTCAATGACCCCGGCCTCATCTTCAACCAGCTGCCCAAACTCCTCTACCCAGAGTACCACAAGGTATGAGAGGAGCGATTGATGGTTGATCCCCACCTGGATAAATGAATCTCCACAGACACGTTGAACTACGTTATTTCCGGGGTGCCTACGGGCACTCAAAACCTGGAAAAATCATGAAATTTTCCAGGTCTGAAAAAAAAAATGAAATTTTGTAAAATCACTGAAAGTGAAATTTGACTGTGCCCCCTTATGAACCTGCAGAATTTGCATGTTGTTCTATCTGGACTGTATTAACTTAAGACCAAGACAAATTCTGTGTCTGCATTTTAACATTGTAAGCAATTATGGCACCAATCAAGGTAATTGGCAAAGGTTCGTGTGTCTTTTAAGTGGGAAAATTCTGTATTTGTAGGTTGCGGTAAGGTCATTGGAACTTCATGCAAGGTCATGGTGGAAAAGTCGTGGCAAAGTTTTGAAATGTTGTCAGTGGAAATGAGTGGGAACCCAGTACATCACAGCTGTGTCTGTCCTGTTCACCAGGTTCACCAGATGATGACTCAGCAGCAGCACCAGCTGACCCCTCCGCCACACAGCCAAGGCCCGACCCTGCACCACCAGTCCACCTCCACCACCTCCTCCCCCCCCCCCTCCTCCTCCTCCTCTTCGTACCCCGGCTACCTGAGCTTCCCACGCTGCAGGGTGGTGGCGTTCCGACCCGACAAGAAATGCGTGCTAGAGTCAGAATCGGGCCAGCGGACTGTGGTGCAGGTCTCCAAGGTGCTGGTTCTCATCGGCGCCCACCCCAACCTCTCCTTCTTGGCCGACAACGGCCGCCCGCTCAGCATCTACCCGGACGAGACGGTCACGTGCCGCAGGAACCCAATTGACGTGGACCCGTTCACCAACAGCGTGGTGGCGGCGGCCGGGCCGGGCCTGTACGCCATGGGGCCTCTGGTGGGCGAGAACTTTGTCCGGTTCCTGAAAGGGGGAGCGCTCGCCATCGCCAGCGATCTCGCCAAGAAGTGGAGGGAGGGAGGGCGACGGGAGAGCGGGGATTTCATCATGGACAGACTGATGGACAGATATCTGGACAGGCGCGTGAGCGTGTAGAGCGGAGGCAGAGGTCCTCGGTTCGTAGCGGGTACTCAGGGACAGGGAGGAGGGGGGGGGCTGAGCAGGAGCAGCGGGAGTGGGGCCACAAACCAAGTGACTCGCCACGCTCTTCTCCAGATATCAAAACTGGCTGCTGAGTTGCACTGAGGTTCACCAGCAAAGGCTGAGGGGCTCGCACGGTGATCGTTACCTGTAAAGAAAGGGGAGAAATGCAAGAAGCTTTAGAAAGTTTGTTGGGTTTTTTTTTCTGTCGGAATGCAACGCAGCTGGGAGGTGTCGGCAGCCAAACGCCTGTCAAACAGCAATAGGACGCGTCGCCTCGCAGCATCCGACCTGCGAGCCAGCGGCTTCTGTCCTGCGCGCTTTTGAGGGTCGCAGTAGATGAGGTTGCCTTGCACTACATGCTTCTTCTGTTTCCGTCAGCATCCTGATGAGACCAAACACCAAGTGTTGCCTCAGCCTTGATCCTTCTTTTTCTTATTACCAATCTGTGTGGGAATAGTGAATATATTCTCCTTTTTTAAAAAAACAGAATTTCTGCCACACTGTCATAATAAATAATAATAATACACACACCAGTCACTTTTAAAAAAAACAAACAATACCAAGCCAACTGATGAAGTCTTTTTCAGACTTTTGGTTTAAAGTGTTTACACGGGACAGGTAATGATTGGCCTGGAAGAATGACTCATTGTTTTATTTGTTCAGAATTGAAAACTTGTGATGGTTAGAATAGGAGCAACCACTGTGAAGCGGCTGACTTCCTGGCTTCAGTGCCGTGGCCGCAACATGGGAAGTTCACTGCGCAACGTGAGCGATCTAAAGAGTGACAGAGGGCATTGAAAAACAGAGATAATGCAGTGAGACCAATTTGCCTCCAGATTTTTGCTGAAGAAAGTAGCTGTAAGTAAAATGCAAGTACTACAAGTTTGTCTACAGAAGTATCGAGGAAATTCCAGTTACTGTTTTGAGCTTGGATTTTTCTCCCCCTATTGGATTTTCACACCAACATTTTATTCTTATTATTTTAACCAAACATGCTTCAGTTCTCCTTGTCATTGTTGCCGACTGATAATTTCAAAGAGGTTATCAACTTTCTTAAAAATCTATATCAGTCGCTTCCTGCTAAACCTCCGAGTATGTTTAATGTACTGCCGGGTTTGTGGTGTTTTATTTTATGTACACGTAAGAGAAACTGTAGCGACTTTGCATCTTTGTATATCTCCGGGGTTTTTGTACTTGACACTACAGAGAGAATCTAAAATATTTATATAGTCTAGATACATAGGTCACGTTCTATGACACAGCCCAGAAGTTGCTTTGTGTGGGTGACTTAATGGTCTCACCATGACGGCGAACTCCTCCCACTTGAAACGGTTGTTTGGTTCTTCTCATCGCACTTTTTGGGTCACCGGTGAACCTGCGTTCCTTTATCTTTGTAGCATTAAACTGACCGAGATTTGGTTTTGTGACAAAATTGACTTGAGTCACATTCAACTGAGTTGCAAATTCATTCCTGTTTTCTTTTGTCTTCATACAAATTCCACTGTTTTGAAAACTAAGCAATGTGAAATCAGTAAGAAATGAGTCATTTGCTTTTTTTTTGTCTTGACTGAACAAACCTCATAAAACCTTATTAGCCATCAGTGCCTGAAAAGACGTGTGCAGTAGGGTTTACCTTGCGGCAAATGGCGCCATCACGTTGACGCCTCTCGATATGCAGTAAAATATCTCAACCGCTGTTTTTATGCAACTGTATTAAATCCTGTTTGTATAAATGGGTTGGATTATATATCAGATGTATATCTGTAATGGCAGCCAAGTCTCTCAAGTCTGCGTTCTGTCTGGGGTTTTCTATTAAACATACAATGCTTAAAAGAACATTTTTGTTGGATATTTTAATTCGTTGGATGTTTTGTGATTGATCTTCTCTTCATTCATTGTGTCCGTGTTTGCTTTTCTTTGCTTCTCCCTGACTCAGAGTTTAGAGGAATGTGCTCAAACTTGGTCTTCTTGGTGCACCACAGCTTTAGTATTCTGTAAATGAAAAATCTCCCAACTGGCAAATTGCCACATCCTTCCACCAAAACAAAAAAAAAAAAAACTAGAAAATAATTTTGGCAGTTTAAAGTGTCGAGCTTAAAATTGTTAATGTCTTCAAATCATTCAAAGGCCTTGGATGTCCTGGTGTGCTGATAAACAGTGGCTCTTTGAAAAGTCAGGCTCAACCAGTTATCAGAGCAACATTTCCAATCTAATCTTTCAATTTCCAAGTCTTTCTTCCTGCCCTTCAAAGTGACTGGCCGCTGGGAGGTCAGGTCTATATCGGTCTGCGCTGATTATTCTGTCAGGTCGTTCCCTGAGAGACTGGGACTCATGACGGAGAGATGAAAGAATCTGCAGCAACACCAGGAACCATGGCACCAGTGTAGAGACGCAACAAGGAGACGACACTGTAGAGATTTTTGGGGAGTAACCTGGTCAACCTGGTTTAGTACGTGGTGGAGAAAAAAAGCAAGTTAGGCCTGTCACTCCTCTGGTATACTTGCACTGCCTGGTGTCCAATGAACGTGGACTGAAAATCAATGTGATCACTTTATTCAGACGATCTGATCTCTAAATCAGTAAAAAAAAAAGTAAACGCATCTACTGTCTCGAATAAGCGCATAAAAAATATACACTACTAGGTTAACAGCTGTCCAGCAGAGGGCAATGTCGTACACCGTTTAAAAGTGTGAAGAGCAATACGATTCAGCAGTGAAATTATCAACTCGCTTCAATATTTGGTACTTTAGTTCCATGGTACATTTTTTTTTAAACTTTGCTTTTAAACTACATAACCAATTGAAAAAAATGAGGTCACCTTCCTACTGGAGAAGCCACCTCTGTAGGTCTTGTCCACAAACATTATTGGTTATTTGGGGGTTACAAAAAAAAGGATAATTAATATTTACAATTATTTAGCAGTCAAGATTTATTCAGGACAGAGGATAAGTTTTCTTTCTGGTCTGGCAAGTATCTCGTTTCCTACTTTTTCACAAAAAAAAAGAAGAAAAAAAAGAAAAGCATTCTTTCAGCCACCAGGTGGAGCCCAACTAACAAATTAATTTTTTCTTTCTTTCTTTCTTTCTTTTTTTTTTTTTTTTTTTGAAAGATAGAAAGAAAGAAAACCCGGACGTTCTGGTTGGGCGAAAAAGGTGACCCGGACAGGCGGACAGGCGGACAGGCGTGCACGGCAGTTGCTGGAAATGAATGAACTGCATAACAAAACGAAACAACTCGGTTGTTAGCCGAATTTCGTTTTCGGGTGGATTAATGCTACTGCAAATTGTTTACCGGAAGATAGATCCTGTTAGACAGGTGATTGACGACCGTTTACAAGTCACGTGTTCTGCAGGAAAAACTAGCAGTGAAGTGAGGAGCTGGCTGCCCTGACTGCTGCTCAGCAGCCGTGCTTGCAGACACAATAGCGGGACAGAGTCAACAGTTTTGACTTTGATCCATTTTTGGTGGAGCCGGCCAGACCAGTTTGAAAATCCTCTCTGCAGACGCGGCATTATTCACCTGACCACACACTGACCTGACCAGCAAATACTGAGATTGCAGGAAGACAATACAAGGAGTGCTGAGAGTTATTTTTTTATTAATTATTTTCAGCTGTGAGCATAACAAAAATAGAAAACCCTTTATCCTCTGTAATCTGTTAAAGATTACACAGGGTGTGGAGGTTTAACAAACACAAGCACAATTTAGTCCTATTATTTGCTTTTTAAATTTATTTTAATTAAATTAAAGTATTAATTCCTCAAAAATAACAAGGTTCCGCTACTGGTTTGTGCATTGGACACACCAGTCATTTGACACCCGGTCCTAGGAAACCAACTCCTTGACCAAACACAGTCAGAACAGTCAGAAAAGGGGCATGCTGGCTTGCTGGCATGCTCAACTGCTGCGTGTGCTGCAGCCATTTGTTCTCCACGTCACAGCGTTGATTCTCAAATGACATTGTTCTGATCTTTCCAGTTTGCCTTGGTTTTGCCCGGCACCTAACAGAGTGATTTGTCCTCCGTACGTTCGAATATGAGGCAGTGACGCCGGCGACTGACCCGACTTGAATATAGGTTTGCTCTCAATCACGAAGATTGCAATCACCTGTGCCACTGACCTACTTGTCTCTTCTTTTTCCCTGCCTTGCAATGTCGCTTTGACAGACTGGCAAAACATTTCATTTCGAGTTGGCGTTGCTCAGATAATTTCAATGATTGTAATCTCTGAGGACGGTCATGAAAAAGTTAGGCAGACAAGCAGCTTTGCTCGGTTTATTGGATCAGCTCAATTTCACTACACATTTTATACTGCAAACATTTAACCAAACACAGTCTCAAAGTCAGAGCAAATTCAGTTTGGTCTGTAAGTCCACTGAAATGTACAAATTGGCACTTTGAGGTCAACTGATGAAAAGACGTCTATAACTTATTACGTACGTTCTGCGTCTTCAAGGACACAAGACAAACAACCTGAAATCTTGGATCAGCACATTGAGCAGCCATTCAGAAGATCGCATGCAGCGTGTAGTAGAACAACATTTGAGGTATAGTGGGTGCCACACGGGACGTCTACGGGGTCCAGCGGACAGCCAGTAGACGGCGGCAGTGTAGAGTTCCAGGTTTCAAACTACATCCACCTGGTTCAGCTTGGCCATCTTGGCCCGCAGGATCTGGATCTCAAGGCCGAGCTTCTCCCTCTCCAGCAGCAGGTTTCCTCTCTTCAGCTCCATCAGGTCCGTGTCCACGGCCACCATCCCAGGCGGCAGTGCCGGGACCTGCTCTTCCTGATCTGCTCGGACAAACAACACAACCTTCTGAATTCTCCAACAACACCAGCACAACTGTCGATCACATTTTCACCGAGAAGAGCATAGCGTCAAATCATAGAGAGAACGACTGCTGCTTCTTCTTTGTCCATCAGCATTATTATCATTAGCATGGATTATAATTCATTTCTAAAAGACATGGGGCAACTGAGTTGCTCAAGACTTGAAGCTTTTATTTTGGAACCAGCAGAAGCAGCAGCCTGATAAGCGACACACAGTGAATGGGTTACCCTCTACATATGAAAGGGACTTGAGCTCCACCTCCACGGGGTAATGGTCGCTCACTTTCAGAGTCTGGAAAATAAACACATTCAACTATTTAGAAACAATACTTTATTTATCATTCGTCTATTGAAAACAGTACCATTAGAGATTGGGTCTTAGACTGATGTGGGTGTTTATCTCTGTGACTCTTCCAAAACATGCCTTGGCATGTAAAGTCACTCTTATTATCTTGAACGACTGCGGCTGGCTTTGGCATCTTGCAAGTAAAACACGATGGTGCAGGTAATAATGGCAAAAGTGAGATAAGATGGTGTAATTAGAAGTTATTTCACAATGTCACTGTCCCAAAGGCACGTCTTTGTGGATTATTGGCACTTCTTTAATGTTAAGTTTGCAAAACCACACAAACAAATACATATTTGACCATGAAACTATTTAAACTATTGCGTAAGTGGTAAATATGACTGGGAGGGTGCGGGCGGCTGGCTGATTTGCCTATTAAAAGCAACAGATTTCACTGTAACTCATCATCACTCAAAACATTCCTGACAAGGTTCTCGTTGAGAGTAAAAACCTTTTTCACATATGGCAACATCTATATATCTTTTTCTGCTTAAAATTGGATGGTAAAAGCAAGAGGGTCTTACAGGAGTACAGTTAGTTTGTCATTTTGAGATCCTGTGTCAGCAGAAGCACATCTACAGACCTGCTCGTAACTGAGTCCAAATATCTTCTGGAAATCGAAGGTTCTGGCAGAGTTCGGTACGATGGCCCTTAGCATGTCATCTCCGTAAACCACTATCCTGGACAAGGACATACAGTGTTCATTTTACCCAAGCAGGTAAAACCAAAAGAGGGGAGATTAAGGTTAATTCAAAATATTAGTATGTATTGTAGCGATCTGCCAGGCGGTGCGAAGAAGAGGGCAGTTGGGGAAACAGACTGCTTTATTTGTAGACCCTGGTTACTGTCGTCCGTAACCACGGCAAACACAAACCAATAATAAAACTTCGCTAACAGTTTCTGGCTCTCCGTCTCGCCGACTCGACCCACACTCACGCCCCAGACTTCCTCATTCACTCACCTCAGTCCCGCCCCCCTTTTCTCTCTCAGTCATTCACATGCCTAACCAACTTAAGGTGCATTCAGGAACATGACAGATTCTAGAACATTAACAAACAACAGCAGCTTGCAACAGTATTATAATTTTAGAGTTGGATGAGCATCACCAATTTAGCTCATAGCTCTGCTCAAAAGGTGGTTAGCTTATGTTAGCAATAGCAAAAGTTACCAAAAAAGGTAATGTTTGCCTCTCTCATTCAAAACACTTCTTGGGTTATGAAAAGAATTGGAAAGAAGAAGAAGCCTTTCAGATAAGACCAAATAATTACCAAAAATGAGTCCAGTTGACTTAACCTTCAAGACTACGCTGACCTGGACAACCGAGAACCTTCACAGATATACTGGGAGTGACATAGATGTTTAAAGCTTCTTCCCTGCAAAGCTGGCAATGCTACCTGTCATAGGTGTGGTCGTTGCGGTGACTTGTTGTGGTGTCGACATCGTCTGCGATCAGCCAGTGGAAGTTCTTGTCGCTACGTATGCGAATGGTCTTCATGTCCTTCTTGGAGACATACTGGCCGTCTGCGTTGAAGTCGCCCAGAATCATCACGTTCTAAAACAGACAGGAGACATAAGACAGTTTGTAAGAGATTCAAACATAAGATTGAGGCTTATAAGAACTCTAAGAAAGAAGAACGTGTGAGGTATGAAGGGTGGGAAAGATGTTTTCTCATCTTAAAGTCATTCATGGTTTAATGCTGCAAGCTGCTTTTAAAAGTGCTTGAAACACGTGTTACCACAGCTAGCTAACACTCCTCAAGCTAATACGAGACAGCTGCTAGCTAATGATTATGTGTGGTTCGAACCTTGGTAACGAACTGCGCAACATTTCAATTTCAGCAGTAGGCAGAACGAGTTACTCTAAGGGTTTCACCACACATACATTCAACAACCCTATGTTTGTCTTTATCTATTTGTCTCGTAGGTGCCGCAGTGTTGCCAGACGGCAATCGTCAGTGATTTTGCTGGTCCTCACATCCGTCCTCCACTTCTTCTTGACATTCAGGAAGACGTCATAGAGCTCATTCAGCTCGTTCTCTGAGTCATCTGGTTTTGTGTGGACGGGGATCATCACCAGGTCCTTCAGCACTGTGGTGGTCATGCGAAAAACATGTGATTCACTGTGCAATGGCATGCTTCCTCATTTGGAATGGGGCACTGAGAGAAATTCCCCTTCCACTGAGAAATTGTGTCTTCCACCTGTGTTCAGACATCTGAAGCGCAGGATGTAAGGATCCCGCGCGAAAACATCTCCTCTCTCGGTCATCTGGTCATCAAATTGATAGGAGCCCACCAGGTCCACCATGTCGTCTCTACACACAAACCAAAGAGCAAAGCAGGTGTGTGTCAGTGTAAACAAGGATCTAAGAGCCGTTTTGCCTCCATGTTTAGCGACAACATGATAACGTCCCGTCAGCCAATTCAAATATTGACTAAGTTTATATCCGGCCCGTCAATTTGTTATTGGGCAAGTGAACCTCACCCAGCTCAACACCACAACCATGTTTTGCTTATCCAAACCTGTCTAGGGCCCGATGCAGGACAAACAATCCGAGAAAAACGCGTGAAGTGAAAGGCTCCGTCCACACATTCCGACGCGGCTAGCAGGCACACTGTTGTTTGCCGGAGTGAGGTTTGCATAAGCAGAGCACATCAGAGAATTCCAAAGAACCAGCAGTGGTTCAGTGTCTGACTGCAGAAGCGCCAACATGTTGAAGTACCAAGCAAGGTGCTTTGTGTTGCTTGACTGAACTGTGCTGAACACTGCGATTTAAAACAGCAAGAACGTGATGATGTGATGTCATGGGACACAGGCAACAGTGTGGATCAGGCAGGCCTTAATTTGTCCTTAATAATTCTTAATAAGACCTTAATAACAGCTCAAACAAAACAAGAGCTTAAAAAAATGACTTTCCATTAACCTTCAGTTGACTGTCAGTGATACGCGAGCGGCCGCTCCATGTGCTGAGAAGCTCTTCTTCTGGTGCAAGTGGAGGCTCACCTGTACAGGAACATGAACTGCTCCTTGTAGGCATTCCGACCCAGGCGAGAGCTTATCTTCAGAGTGTAGTGGTGATTGCTGTCAAACCTGAAGCAACCAACGGGACAAACAGGGTTGGTAGTGACTGTTGCGGCACACATCCTGGTATGACTTGTTGTCAGTGTTATGGTCACTGAGGCTCACTTGTTCAGCGCGTCCAGGAAGATTCTCACAGACTCACCACTGATGTCCACCACCTCTAGGATGACGATGATGTCATACCGGCACACAATCTGCAGGGGGCGATAGGGAGGGACAGAGTTTAGTGACAGCAAGCGAGCCGCGCTGAGGGTTTACTTTACTTTACTTTGAAACTTCTCTATAACTGAGGAGAATTTGCATGATTTTTAACATTATTTCCTTTATTTCCTTTATTTTCCTCTACATTATCTTAAAATATTTCCAGTGTTTAAAGTATTTAGCCTAGCTTGAGGCTGTCAACTAAAGCTGTCCGCAGCCACCTGAAGCGTAAGAGAGATTCTAAGGAATGTGATCCCACTTTAATCTGATAGATTATCTTTGATCTCACTGGTTACGTGTATGCATAGCTTTTGTGTCACTGCACTGCGCTACGTCTTTATGAGTAACTTTCAACAGTCTGGCCGCTGTATACTTGTTCCTGTTTGTGCCAACAAGAATTGAATGATTTTGTCATGTGGCTCTTCTGAATGAAAGTGATGAATCTTTTTAGAAAAAAAACCCAGAGAAAACAAATAATGTGTCCAAACGTGGACCAGGGCTCATGGGGCAGCTGCCTTACAAAGCGTGTGTTTGTGTTACCTTTACAAGGATTTCCAACACATCTGGCGATGCTACTTTGCTTCTTCCAAATTTCTGGATATTAAATGCAGCGACCTTCATGTTGGCTGCAGGGAGAGCAAAGACAGAGGCAGGAACAAAGTTACTGCCGTGTTAACGAGTCCATATGTGACGTGCACAGGCACGTATGGTATTTGTGTGCAGACATTCATCAGACGAGCTTGTTTGTGTGTGTGTGTGTTTGCTGTTTGACATGCAGCCATTCCCCGATAAAAGCCTGTCAGCCTGTCTGCTCCTCTGCCTCGGGCCACGTGAGAGACTGAGGATTTTACCATGACCGATGTTCACGGAGCCGATCAAATCAAATGTCAGCATTATGAGTGACATAAACGAGAGAATAGTTCAAAAAGATTCACAGAAGAAGAACTCGGTCATTGGAAGGGAGACCTGAGGATAAGGAAGTGACAGAAAGGTCACAGCTGAAGAGAGAAATTTTGTGCAAGTAATATAGAAATTTCTTCTTTTTTTTTTTTTAAATCTGAGACGTTGTCATGTTAAATTATGAAATGAAAGCAGGCAAATTAAAACATTTTAAGAAATGATTGCGATAAAGGAAATATTGCGAAAAGGCATATTGGTTTCCTTTCTTCTGAAAGAAAAACGCAAACGCAAGTGAGGAAGCAAAAGCAAAACAACAACGCAACTTCAGAGTGTTTACAGTGTTGTATTTTCATTTCTATGTTTTCTTTTCTTTGTTATTTTGTTCCGTCACCACACCTCATTCCTGCATGAGCACTGTATGCAAGGAGCTAAACCCATGACAAAACTACTGAAGTTTTTCGGGTAGTCTGTTTTTAACACACAATAACACACATGCAGAAGTCGTGATGAGTAGGATTTAAATTATAAATTGAAAAAAAGATTTTCAAAGCAAAGACAGAAAAACAAATGCCTTTTTTTCAAAAGGAAAACAACAAAATCCTCAGTTGTCTTGCTTGTGTTTAGTTTTCCTGGCTAAATTAAATAACTTGAATGTCGTTGCTGAAGTTTGGACTCGCAATAAAACTGCTGGAGTTATTCTGTCAAAGACAGCTTCACAGCTGACGTTCCAACCCTAGATTCTTGTGCATCCACCTTGAAAAGCTCCGGTCTTCTTCTTCTTCTTCATCCGCTTATCCGGGGTCGGGTCGGCGGGGCAGCCCCACCGACCCGGAGAGGACAAACCACCTTTCCGCTCACATTTTCATATTCAGACTGGGCCAGTCACTGTCCCCTGGGTGGCAAAAAGAGGCGCGAACGACAGCAGCAATTACGAGTTGTTAACATTCCTGTGGTGACACGCCGTCCGCCCCGAACATGTTTCCTCGTCCTATAGTCACAGCCGCTATATGCAAATCTGCTCAACGTTACAGAAGGACGACTGTGAGGACATGTCGCCTCAGTGGTGACATGGTCTACAGAGTCTGGAGAGAGTCAGGCTCTGCATTGCATACATTTTTAATTCTCAAATTGAGCATGTTGTTGATTTTTTTTAATCAAAGGCCGAAATGGACGCCAGCAGATACAATGTGATGTAATCTGACTGAGACAGTAAGGAGCCTCACTGCTGCTGGAAGACACAAGACTAATTCATTTTTTTTATCTTGCAGGTTGTCCACATTGTCCAGTGGACGCTCAATTATTTCTCTTAGACTTGACTGCTCCCACTTAAAGTACCACTGCATCATCACACCCTCGAGCTGTACCTAATAAAGTGGCTGATGACTGTACACAGCCAAAGCAGTCTCTCTCTCACCCGCTGCTCTGCTAACTAGCGCATCAGTGGAACCGGACGTAGCTCTGCTGGCTCATATTTCAGCACACAAGTTTTGCAGTGATGCTGTGTACGGTAAAGATTATTTTACAACCAAGCAGCTGTTTGAGAGTCAGAAGCCAAATAAAGACGATGATGAGACGAGCTGTCGAAAGCAATGTTTAAGTTTAGCGTTAGCAAGTCAAGGTGCTGTGTGCCAGTAAGCTATATAACTAACCAAGCACCTTACTAGTCAATGTCCCACTATAACCATTCCATGTTCCATCTTTCTCCCTTAAGTTCATTTAGTCTTAGCATTGCCTACAGTGACCAGTTCATCTCAGACTAAGCTAAGGCTAGGCTAACATCAACCTTGATGATACAGGTTCTCTCTCCAAACAACCTCTCTTGGGTTTTCATGTCGTGGTAACACATCAGGCAGCCCAGAGATGTAGATTTTTGGTCATGTGGCACAGAAAGCTGTTTGACTGGTTTCATCCCCCCGTTGATTCGATCACGTGCCGCCGCTGACAGAGACGTCTTGCCAACAGACACAAAAAGCAGCAAATCCCAGCACATTCATGTTCAGAAACGCTGCCACCTCTGAAATGGCAGATTATCTCCAAACAAGCTTTGTCCTGTCCGCTGCCTGGTAGACTGTTTCGGTTCTGGGAAATTTACACGTCACATGTGTACTTGAGAGGCGCAGTACCAGTACCAGTATCACTGTCAGTAACAAGGGGAAGTGAGAAAAGAAGAGTTTAACGCAGGAGAAAAAAAATAAATATTGTACCATCTGCTTCATAGTGTAAAAGTTGTCAGAGTAAGTACAAGTACAGGAGGTACAGGTAGGTTGGACCACCTTGCAGTACAGAATGATCACAAATGATCACATTCTCAGTGCCTCCCCGGGACACTCGCTGTCTAGGGAACACTGCTATGTGATACAGACGTCCTACGGGAGGTAGGGGCTGGAAAGCAGCTAAACAATCTAACAGCTCTAACATGTTCAGAAAGTGCAGCCGACAGCTGTGCCTTGTGTGGCTGTCTAATGTTTCCATCAGGCCAAATTAAGGCCATAACCATTTTATTTAGATTGCGAAAGAGCTGAATGCAAAGTTTTGCCCGCAACACAAATAATCTGGAGCCACCTGTGTGAGATGGTGGTTGAATTCATTTGATATTTAAATCACATGCAACCATCTTTCACCGCTTTCTTCTGCACTCCATGCAAAGCAACCCTGGAGTTCCAGAAATGCTCGTTTTCATTTCGTTGCTGCTTGTTGTTCTCTAATTGCAGCAGGCAATATTTCATATTGGCTTTACCTGTTGTTTTTTCTGTGTCTGGGGTTATTTGGTACTGACAGTTAAATGTGAGTAAATTGCAGGTGATGAAGCTGGCTGGCTCTGTGCCAAAAAAGTCAATGTTTACATGAACAGAGGCTTAAATAGCTGAACAACATTAATCACCATAAACGTTTAAGCAACACCTGTGGGCACTACAAAGAAATGAGGCTCTGGCTCCACTTCCACTGAGCGTGTCTTCTACTTCCAGGTGACCTGTTAACAGCCTTAGAAGTCCAATATCCTATAATAGACTTCCGGCCATCTATGCGTCTTTTATTTTGCTTCAGTAGTACAGGTTACCCCTTGCCCTCCTCATCTATAGACATTCTATGAACTATACCCTATACATTCTGTCTTGGATGTATAGCAACCATCCCACATGTGAGCCACTTTCCGAAAAACATTTCCTGGCGTGTTTTCATCAGGTGACCTGCGAGGCATCCTATAAGTCATCTGCATCCCTGAGCTCTTACGACTGTTTCTCAAGGATGTACGCCCACCGCTTTGTGGTGGTGTCAAAGCCTAAAGTAATTTGCAGTTACAGTGTTTGCTTGTTCAGATGTAATGCTTGACACGCAACCAGTTGACATGCAAGGTTTCGACACCTTGACGAGAACAGAGAGCAAGTCTGACTCTCGGCTCACAATGACAAGTCACACTTTTCCTTTTTTTTTTTTTTTTTTTACAGCAGAAAATTGTAAATCCTTAAATTTCCGAATCTACAAAAATCTACAATTTGCATAATGTACCAATGAAAAGCCGCAGTGGCAAAAACAGAGGAAATGGTACCTTGTCACCAAAAGAAGTGTGGTCCTTCAGAAGCACTCTACAGTGCTCTGCACCACGACCAAGACTCTCCCATGATCTACACTGCAGAACTTTAGCTATAAGCCAACACATGTGTGAAGTGCTTTCCTATTGTCTTGAGTTCCATAAAGCCTCCCAGGTATTTACACAGCAAGAGCAAAGAACTGAAGCGTTTTCTCACCTGTCGAAATAAGAAAATCTGCTGCTGCTGCTGCTGCTGCTTCCTTTTCACCAGGAAAGAAGAATATTAAAAATAAAGTGCAGGAGAAGAGGGACAGTAAATGTGTTTGGACCTTTGCTCTCCTTTTTTAAAAGACAAAACCTCCGCTGGTTGACGACGCAAAGGTGGGATTGCTCGCAAGCCACCCAATAGCAAGACAGCCCAAGACACACACACACAGGCAAAAACACACACAAACCACAAAGCAAGTCCCCGCCCTCAGACTGTCTTCCTGTTGCATGTTTGAGTTTGACAGATGTGTGTGTGTGTGTGTGTGTGTGTGTGTGTGTGTGTGTGAGAGAGAGAAAGAGACAGACAGTGAGATGACGGTCTGTTGCAGATCAGACATATGCAACCAACAGGAATCTGGCAAAATAGCCCACTAGAGTACACTAGACTAATTTTGTTTGTTTTTTTCAAATTTTTTGGATGCTTTCTTTGGTATCTTTATTTTAAACCATAATAATCTTCATACAGAATTGAGTTAATAACATCTTAAGACAACCATCATTAAATTATTGAAGGAACAATATTCACAGATGAATTAGTGGAAACTGAGTTATTTGGTGGCCGCATTCATGGTTGTTCTCATCAACATTCTCACCGTGCTACTAACAAACTGTTGCTTTTTAAGCTTTATTTATTTTTTAATCATGTTGCATTTGGATCAGTTTTTTTCCCCTTTGAAGCCACCAGGAGCAACAGTTACTATAATCTTTAACAGATTGGGGTGGGGGTGGGAAACTGGCTAGATCAGCTCAACATGTTTTGCAGTAGCAAACACAAAAGAGGCCCCAAACACTGCTGGCTCTCCTCAACTGGAACCACTGCCACCCCCACCACAGCCTCAGGCAGCAGGTGAGGGGCGGGAGGAAACATGAACCTTTACAACATACCTGCTAAGTCCAGGGAGGCGGAGTTCTGGAGACGTCGTGGGAAGCACTGTATATGCCTCGAGAGACTGCACTCTTGCTGTTAAGGCCAAACAGTCGCACAGAATGCATTCATGCACAGTCACAGCTTGTTTTCAGCACAGTTGGCATTTTTTAAACCACAAAACATTTGCACGGATGGCAACAGTTTCCTGTAATGTATTGTTTGTGGCGATGTTTACTGTGGCCATACCTTGTTGGGCATTTTCACATATTTTGAAGGAGATGGAAAAAGAGGGGGAGAAGCAACATTTGTCATTAGTCTTGGAGAGGTATCTCTGCCCTCTGTGATGTCACAAATCTCCACCAAGCTAATATCATAACTGTGTGTTTCAGTTAACACTTGGTGAAAAGCAGAAATAGTAAAGTTCAGTTCCTATGGAGTTCACAGACAGGACCTTTAAAAAAATAAAATTTCATGTAGGAATTGTCACCTTATTTTCAATTAAAAAAAAAAAAAAAACTTTGCTTCAACTTCATTTAAAGGAGATACCGTGAAAACAAAATCATTTAACCACAATATGTCCTAGTTGTGCACTGCACCAACTGCAAAAGAAATCTGAGCCACATCCTCCCCTTTCACAACAACTTCCCGTGAATCAGCACAGTTTACCTGAAGTTCCTTGGCAGCCTCTGGTGTAGCAAGCACTGAACTTCTGAGCTTGTAATCACATTTTTGATTCTGGATTTATGAACCTTGAAAATTGGAAGCAAAATCTATGGTACTTCTTTCATTCACTTATTGCACAGCTGTTACACCCGGCTAGTCAGTTAATTGCAGAAAAGTCAAACACTCAACAAACACACACACCTTGGACAATTTAAAGTTCCCAGTTTACCTCACATGTATGATTCTTTTTTGTGTGTTTTTTTGTGATTGTGGGAGGAAGCAAGAGGACGAACACTGCAACTTTTTAATTCAGAAATGAGTAAATTAAGCTCCAAAAATGCCTTTTTAAGTTCAAACTCATTGGACGGCAGTTTACAGTCGTTTACAACCAGAGATATTTAAGACATTCTGATCCAGGTATTCCCCTAACATCTTGTTCAGTGCTTTCCAGTAAATCATAGATGACTGACTCCGCCTCCTGCTCACCTGACAAAAATAAGGAAACGGTTTTACCCGCACACAGAGAGACGGAGAGAGTCAAAGAGGAATCTGTGCTTGGGCATACTTTTTTCCAAAGGGAAGGAGAGTCTGAAGATTTTGGAACCAGTGGAGGAACTAAATACCACAGTGTGAATGTGAGAGGACAGGAAACAGGTACAAAGAAACTCTGTACACAGTCACGGATGACTTTCTTTTTCGCACGGCGCCATTGTGTTTTGCCTCATTCATAGTGAGGATGTCTTTGCGATGCATGGAGGATCTGGTGTGTCCTGTGTGTCAGGACCTTTTTAAAGATCCCGTGGTGCTGTCGTGTAGCCACAGCTTCTGCAAAGAATGTCTGCAGGCCTGGTGGAAAGGAAAATCGATACAGGACTGTCCAGTTTGTAAGAGGAGATCTTCGAGGAGTAATCCGCCCTGTAACCTCGCCCTAAAGAACCTGTGTAAAACCCTCCAGCTGGAGCAAGACCAGACAGCCCGAGCAGGACATCAGGCTGTGTGCAGTCTGCACTCTGAGAAGCTCAAACTCTTCTGCCTGGACCACCAGCAGCCAGTGTGTCTCATCTGCAGAGACTCAAAAGCCCACAGCCACCACAAATTCAGACCCATCAATGAAGTTGCAGAGCATCACAGGCAGGAGCTCCAGAAACACCGCGAGCCCTTACAAGAGACACTCAAACTCTTCCAACAAGTCCAAGAGCACTTTAGTCACACTGCAGAATACATAAAGCTCCAGGCCCGGTGCACAGAGGAGCACATCCAGGAGCACTTCAGGAGATTCCACCAGTTTCTGGAGGAAGAAGAGGAGGCCAGGATCACTGCTCTGAGAAAGGAAGAGGGCCTGAAGACTCAGAGGATGAAGGAGCTCACCAGGACTCTGAGCGGAGACATTGCAGCCCTTTCGGATGCAATCAAGGCCTCAGAGGAGGAGATCAGTGCGGAAGACGTGTCCTTCATGTTGAACTACAAGGCCACAGTGAAAAGAGTCCAGCAGTGCCCCCTGCTGGAAGAACCCAAGCTGGTGTCAGGAGCGCTGATAGACGTCGCCAAACACTTGGGGAACCTGAGCTTCCACATCTGGAACAAGATGAAGGAGCTGGTCTCTTACACGCCTGTGATTTTGGATCCCAACACTGCCAACCCAGAATTCACTCTGTCTGATGACCTGACCACGATGACACACGGGGAGAAGCAGAGGCTGCCGCAGAACCCCGAGAGGATCAACTCCCATCGCTCAGTCTGGGGCTGGGAAGGCTTCACCTCGGGCCTCCACACCTGGGAGGTCAACGTCGGAGACAACCGAGCCTGGTTTGTTGGCGTGGCCGAGACAGTCCACAAGAAGAAAGGTCAACAAACCAGGTTCTGGCAAATAGAGTTCTACAACGACCGCTACACCGCACGCTTGCTTGGGAATCAGCCCGTCGTCCTGCGAGTGAAGAAGAAGCTGCAAAGGATCCGAGTTTACCTGGACTGGAGTGGCGGGAAGCTGTCGTTCACGGATCCTGACGCCAACATACACATTCACACCTTCACGCACACTTTCACAAAGAAAGTGTTTCCGTGCATCGGCACACTGGGTGAGCTCCCACTGAGGATATCACAAGGCAACATCTGTGTGACCAGGGAGAACCTGAGCTGGGTGTCATGATGATACTGTGGTGTGACGTCCAAACGGACAGGTTGTAAACATGGAACAAATTTTAGTTTTGTGATCAGGTGCTTGTGCTGTGTGTTGTCTGTCTATTCTGCAAGATGGACGTGGGACTTTGCAATGACCTACCTGCCAGCTACCAGAGAGTCGGCCAGATCCTGCCATTGAAAAAACATGACAGTTGGCACTAACGCCTATAGCAACTGCAAAGGGTGGCAGCTACACTCACTTGAGTTCAAGTTTAAATTCTTGCCTGTCCATCTTGCCAAACTTTTGGCATTCCATAGCAAATAACTGACCTCAAGCCATCACCAGCTCATTTACCCAAGACTCAGTTTCTGACTGTGATGTTTGGACCTCCTGTTATGTGATGCAAACCCAGCACTTACACTTTTGTTGCAGTTGTGGATTGTTCTGATTTCTTTCATAAATAGATTTTATTTATTTAGATTGTTTTTTTCTAACCTTTATTTAATCAGACGAGTTATTAAGAACAAATTCTTATTTATAATAACGGCCTGAGTATTTTTTTTTATTATTATTAATAGAAAATACTTATCAATAGCTTATCAAAAACTTTCAAATATTTTAATTGACATTTCTTGCCAATTTCCCAGAAACGTAGCATTGTACTTTTCTTATTTTGGTCTATTTTATTTTAGATGTCTACACTGTGAATCTTTGTGAAGCCTAATACACATCTCCATTGGCCCAAACCTTCCCGAATCTGTTAGGTCACGAGTTTCATTTCCCTGAAAATTTGTGTTGTGTGCGTGCGTGTGTCCTGTGTGCGACAAGAAGCCAGTTGACTTTCAGAGAGCTTTAAGACGCATCCTCATCTGTCCATTCTTCTCAGCCCTTCCTGTGTGTCTGACATAAAACTCCACTGGTGAGTAAAAAAAAAAAACAGCTGATGAAAAAAATATAATCGTCCACTTGCTGAAACAAAATATGTTTGTGACTTTGACATGAAGCCAACTGTCGCTCTTAAGGATGAGGTGAAGCATCATGAAAACTGAAATTAAAATTGTGTGAAAAATGTATTGCCCGTGTTTTGGTTTGAAGGATATTTTGGTCTTTTCAAAAAAAAAAAATTTTTGCTAACAACTCAGATTTTCAAGGTTTTGTAATCAAAAGTTGTTTTATTCTGGAATTTGGTTTTGTTCAGAGCAGCTTGTCTCAGGTCATGTCTTCTTTGTCAAGCTGAAAACTCTCAGCATTTCAAGTCATTTGTTTTTCACCGTATGGACATACTTTAAGAATTACATTTTCATTATTCTGTTAAACCACTTTTTTAAATTACTATTTTTTTTCTTGAATATGTATTTAAGCTTTATTTTTTGCCATTTAGCCGTTGATAGGAATTTGATTAAATTATTGCACTCTTCCACTATTCAAATGTCAACAAGTGTGTGTCCACTGACCACCGCTGCAAAAAGATTAACAAAAAATAAAATAGTTTGTTGTGTAGAATCTATGATTTAGGTTTTTAACATGGAGCAGGACTAAGTATAAAAGTCACTTGACCAGCCAACAGTGGGTGATACTTATACACATTTACATATTTTACATTACATTACATAAAATTTGCAAAGTTTTCTTATCTAAATGTTAAAGATTTTTGCAATATTTCAGGCATCTTATATCCTTCTTGCAAAGTGACACAGTATCAGATTTTCTTTAGAAAGCACATTAGGGATTTGAGCATATAGATATAGTTAAAAAAACAAAAAAAAACAAACATATTCATCTCCACGACAGATGATGCCGCCTGTACAAAATCCTGGTTCCAAGCACTGCTCTACAAAAAGCCTTGTCCTACACAGAGCAAAAACACTCATATGTGAACCACACGTTACCTTTGCACTTGGATTTCTATGACGTGATTGTTGAAATGTCAGCGACTGTTTCATCCAGTAAGTGGGACCATGGGAAGCCTGAGCGGCCTGGCAACTCTGGTGGGCCTGACCTTGCTCCTAGCGAGTGGCCAATGTGACGTGAACTGCAATGGCCATCCAGGACAGGCAGGAATCCCCGGCAGAGCTGGACGAAACGGTGTCAAGGGACAGAAAGGAGAGCCAGGTATGAGACCTGGATGCATGTAAAGGGATGCATCTAAAGGAATGATGTTTAATTGGCTGCCAGGTAGCGGATAATTGGACACTGAAGGTTGATTTATCTCACCTTCAGCACAGGGCAGTGGTCCAGTGGATTCAATCTTGGAGCAGGGCCAGAAGGGAGAGACTGGAAGTCAAGGAAAGCAAGGAGTCATGGGTCCCAAAGGTTACCGTGGAGAAGTGGGATCTCCAGGTCCCTCTGGATTGGCTGGTAGCCCTGGCCCTCAGGGGAGGAGGATAGGCGATGGTAACAGTTCATTAACACAATTCATGGTTAATACACTTTATGTAGTCTGTCTACATGCTTTTAATCAAGCACCCCTCTTACATATGTCACTGAGACTTGGCAAAATTCTGTGCAAACCTCAAGACAAAATTTGTTTTGAGGGAGCATTCAGCTGTTTTGAGTTAAAATGTTGCACAGGTTCTCCCACTTGGCCTTGATTTGACTCACCTGTGTGTGTGTGTGTGTGTGTGTGTGTGTGTGTGTGTACAGGACAACAATCCATCGAGCAGGGTCAGTCAGCCTTCTCAGTGGTCAGGACACACGTCAGTTACCCGGCATACAGCAAGGTTCTGTCTGTCATCCCTACTCAAAATACTTTCTCATGTATTTTAGACTTTTTCTGTTTTTACGCTTCTTCTGCAAACGTCTGCCTGTTTTAAATTAACACATTTTCACAACTTGACTGACTCCTACAACTCGGCACCGCTCGCAATTTTAGGTAAACTGACTAAAAATGGGTTTGGGCCCCCGTTCCCATACATAGTGCAACAACTGTTATTGCCCCCCCATCCCCATGACTGCTGGGCACATCATCCATGCCCTGCGACCCCCTTAATGGTACCCCAAGACTTCCTAGAATTTACCCAGTGCGGGATGTGTCCTCTCCCTTCCGTGTGTGGACATCAGGTCTAAACACTGAACACTGAACTTCCTTTTCGCTGTCGTGTTGTTTCAGAAAGTAACTTTCCAGCAAGATTTGTTCAACGTGAACGGCGACTTTAACCTGGTCTTGGGGATCTTTACATGCAGAGTAGCAGGAGTTTACTACTTCAGCTTCCATTCCACGTCTAAGGTAGGTCACCGTTGCCTCCCAGCAGCTGCTTCATTCAGCTACACGAGAAGAACATTCACGAGTACAACAGCAAGTCACGTGTTGTATAGCTGGACTGTGATTGCTTATCAATGTGTTTCTGTGCTCAGGTCAGCATGTGCTTGGGGATTGTCAGTCCCACTCACGAAAGAATAAGTTTCTGCGATTACAACAGAAACGCTGACCAGGTCTGTAAAACGTTTGAATTTTTGATGGTTAATCAACTGCTTGTCTGCTGAGTGAAGTAATATGGGACTGGCTGACTCCAGTGACATGGTTGCTAATGCTTGATGAAGAATAAATTATTTGCATCACTCGATTTCACTGCGTTCCAGGTGTTATCCGGCGGGGTGGTCCTGGAGCTGACAGTCGGGCAGCAGGTTTGGCTGGAGTCCTTCAAGGAAAGTCAGAGAGACGCCGAGACGAACGACGTCCAACCCAAACAGATCATCTTCAATGGCTTCCTGATATACTGAAACTCAGAATAAAAGAAAGCAACGCATCAGCAGACATCAGCCATTCCTGCAAATGTTCCCACCCTGAGAATTGTCTAATTTTGCCTCCCACATGTTTCAGTCCAAGATAAAGACCAACTTGTTGTTTGGATCAGTTCCTATCATGCTGTCTCATTAACTTGCAAATGTTGCATAATAAAAGTTTTGTATCGCATGATGATGTTCAGATCTCATCAATATCAAGATCTTCACAATATTAATAATCCTTAAAGATAAAGAACAATATAACACACATACACGTAGAGAATCTTTTCTGTGAGCAAGGCAAAGCTAATTATTGTGCTGGACAGAACACAAGTTTTTACTCTTCACACTTCATTTACTTTGATTATGCTTTTCTGTAAATGGTCCTTGCTCAAGCAAATAAGAGTAAGATAAGTGAGTTTGTTTCTGTTGCAGAGTGGCAACAAATTGCATCTCACTGGAGCTCCCAAATCTGGGTAGTTTAATGAAAAAGATCAGCGCATCAGCATCATTTCTTTTCACGCACAGAAGTGGTTTTATGTCATGGCAACAGATATCAGTCACATTCTAATTTTATACAACATTTCCATGTAATGGAACGTGAAAGTTTCTTCACTTCAAAATTTGAGGAAGTGAAAATTTTATTGTTTTTCTTCTTTAACACTTTTACCTCAGTAGATCCTCAGTTGAACCTTCCATTATTTGTCAGTATCATTTTGGTAAAAACTGCTGACATGACAAGCAATTTATCTTAAGTCACAATTTCAAAGGAAGGCACTGAGCATTTCATTTCAAGCTGTTCACAGCACATTTTAGTATTAGCAAATACACACAAATGTTAACCAAATGCCAGTGTATTTAGGAGGCTGGTTCATTGACAATAAATCATCAACAACAGCACAATAGTTTAGAATTCTAATACAAAATTAGGCCATTTTTTTACTCAACACAAGTCTACGGAGTGACATTTTCTACTTTGCAAACCCCTCTGGAGCTTTATGAAGGAAACTAATTCCACCCAATGGCAACTAATGGTGGCCATGTACTAAAACAACAAATTAGAATCATTAGATACCATTGTGTTTGTGTAGCTGCAACCAAATATCTGGAAGATGTGGCCTTAAACTTAATAGTGTCCAACATTTCCCAGCCAAAGTACCTACAGGGCTGCCTGGACAGAGGCTCTCAGCCTGCACAAGTCGCAGGAAGCTCCAGCAGCATGGCACTGACTCCAAGCAACCAGCAAAGAGAGGAGAGCTCACGTGAAAGTTGCTGAGGTTTCAACTATTCAGTGCAAGGCCACTGGAGGGCTCCCCCAGTAATGACACTTGGTGGAATCCCTTCAAATTGCAGCAGAATCAAACCGATGTTGAAAATTATAATCTTCCTTCAATACAGTAGTGAGTTTGTTGATTTAGAAATAAAAACAAATTCTCTGCACACCCATGAAGAGATTTGTCAACCCATCCATCCATCCCATCCACCTCCTGCACTCAGGGCTGCAAGCGTTTGCTGGAGCCTATCCGAGCTGTCATAGCAAAAAGCAGGGTGACACCCTGGACAAGTTGCCAGTTCATCACAGGGCTCTGCTCCTGCTCCAGCCCCTCAGTCAAATTTTAGAACCCATTACCAGTCCAAATGTTTGCCCACCCCTGACCCAAGCAGACACTGGGAGAACATGCAAACTCCACACAGAGAGGCCCCAGTCGCCCTAATCAACCCATCCATCCATTCTTTTTTCAATACCCGCTTCTTCTTGACCTTCACCGAATCAACCCATTAACTTTCGTTTTATATTTGTCTATGTCTAAAATGTCTATGATGGTACAAGGTCTGCCCATGACCTGAGACCTGGGTCTTGAGCCCAGCTGCTGAGTTTCAGGCTCCCTGCAGGCTCGATGCATGTGGACCCTTCAGTCTCCTCCATGCGCTGGCTTTCAATCTAATTTGTCTCAGGATTTGACATTTCTTCTTCTTCTCCTTTTCTCTCTCAAAATGCAGAACTACACACAAGTTGGATTTTTTCCCAGAAGAAAAAAAAGCTGCTGAATGTCTCGTTTTGCTTTGGCTTCCTCCTGCGGCACAGCACACAACATCGCAGCCTCCCTTGGCACGGACTACGGCAGAGGCTTTTGTTGATCTAAACTGTGCTCCCAAAGGTGAGGTGCAATTGTGTCTTTTATCTTTCACGTCTACATGTTCATTACAGTCCACTGAATTTTGACAAATGGTGTCTTCACTGGAGAATAGTTTTTGAGTTTTCTACATTGTTGTGTACATTGTTTACACCAGTCATACTTGTTCCTAATTATTCTTATATTTATTTTTTCTTATCTCAGTTCTGCTGATTTAAGGTCTTCTGTCTGTCTCTTCATTCAAGTAATTTAACACGCACACTGATAGACAACATCACCTTTTATAATTTCCCATCATTCCTCTGTGGTTCAGATTATCTATGATGCACCTCGGTCACTACCTCCTGGTTGGTAGCCTGCTTTCATTGTCCCTACCCTTCCTGGTTTCATCGCAAACCTGTCCAGGAGCCGGGATACCAGGATTTCCAGGTGAGTTCAAAAATACAAAGACATGTAGTTTTGTATTGCTTTGGCTGATCATCAGTCTTCCCACACTTTAGGTTTTCCTGGGCATCCTGGCAAAGATGGTCGTGATGGATTGAGAGGAGAGAAAGGAGAGCCAGGTAATTAAAGTAATGAATGATATTTTTTTTTCAAATGACCACTCAGCCTAAACAAAAAGGGTAGCGAGCAGAGCCAAAAAGCTAAGACCTTTGCTGGTCAGGCTGCTGTATGTGTCAACTTAGATACATCATTTGTTCACTTTTCGTGTATATGAACTTTGAATTGAAAAAGTCTTACCTCTCGATTGTGCCAACAACAGCGGAATCATGGAACAGCGGCCTTGGCCCTCAGAAAGGACAAAAGGGGGAGCCGGGAGCAATGGGAATCCCTGGAAAACGAGGACAGAGTGGGGAACCGGGTAATCCAGGGTCCCGAGGCACAGATGGACCTCCAGGAGAGCCAGGAGAGCCAGGGTAATGTACAGGAAGTAGTCTGCATTGTTTTTGAACTTCAATTTAAACAAACTCAGCAGCAGCAGTGTGTGGCAGCTGAATTACGTAATGCTGCTTTAGGGCTGAATGCCACTTAAAAGTCGCCCCCATTTCATGTGTTCTGAGTGGTAGAATAATGTAAACTTTGTTGTGAATGCAGAGTTGCTGGTGTCCAACATAAGGTGGCCTTCAGTGTTGCCAGAGGCAGCACCGAAAATCCACCGAGAGCCTCCGCAATCCGGTTCACTAAAGTCATCACCAATGTCAACAATGACTACAACACTGAGACTGGACACTTCAGGTTCAAACATAAGTTGTCGCCATAACAACATACACTGGACACAATGTCTTTTCTGGTAGTTGTAAATTTGTGGAAGACACCTCATACACTTTGCGTGTTGTAGATGCCGGGTCGCAGGAACTTACTACTTTGTGTACCATGCATCTCTGGACAACAAACTGTGCATCTTAATGAAGATGGATAACACGCTGCTGGCGTCATTCTGTGACCACCGTGGCAGCAAAAGACAGGTACCTACAAAACAAAACGCATTTACATTCTTAGAGAAGTTTTCATTTTTGGTATGTAAATGCAAAAATGACTGAGTCCCATGGCCTCGGACTTGGAGTGCTGATTCTCATCCCAGCTGCTTCACACTCGGCTGCAAATCGCCCCAGCGCACACTGGAGGTCCTGGCCCGATGAAGCCAACATGACCACATCATCTGCAAATAGTAGAGACGCAATCATGTGGTTCCCGAACCGGACCCCCTCCAGCCCCTGGCTGCGCCTAGAAATTCTGTCCATGAACATAATGAACAGAACCGCTGACAAAGGGCAGCCCTGCTGGAGTCCAACATGCACTGGGAAGAAGTCTGACTTACTGCCGGCAATGCAAACCAGACTCCTACTCCGATCATACAGGAACTGAACGGCCCTTCTCCTGGAGCACCCCCCAACAAGATGCGTCGAGGGACGGGTGGAATGCCTTCTCCAGATCCACAAAACCTGTGGACTGGCTGGGCCAGTCCGAGGCCATGGTTTTCGACCGGAAAAGGTGGCTTGCCCTCTCCGGGTCGGTGGAGAGACCCTCCCTCAGGTGAATGTATCTCAGGGTCTTGTTCACAAGTGAGGGAAAGATGGAGCATGAGATCGACAGGCGGATCAGTGCGGCATCTGCAGTGATGCGTCTGTCGATCTGTCGTGGTGAATCAGGAGCTAAGCCGAAAGGCAAAGCTCTCGATTTACCGGTTGATCTACGTTCCCACTTTCACCTGTGGTCATGAGCTTTGGGTAATGACCAAAAGAACGAGATCGTGGATACAGGCAGCCGAAATGAGTTTCCTCCGTAGGGTGGCTGGGCGCACTCATAGGGACAGGGTGACAAGCTCAGTTACCCAGGAGGAGCTGGGTGTAGAGCCGCTGCTCCTCCACATCGAGAGGAGTCAGTTGAGGTGGCTCGGGCATCTGTTTCAGATGCCTCCCTGGAGAGGTGTTCTGGGCATGTCCCACCGGGAGGACATCTCTTCTGAGTCTGTTGCCCCCTCAACCCAACTCCGGATAGCAGTAGAAGATGGATGGATGGATTGAGTCTACAAACCCATTGCAGCCCATTGCAAAAAACATACATATATTATGACACGACATGACAGTCATGTTCGTATGACAAGATTTTACTAAATCCTGACAATTTTAGTCCAAACTTGTGAAATCACAATTTAGAATACTTGACTTTATTTCTTTTGTTCAATGTTAAATAGAGATGCTCGTAGTTAGATCTGTGCTGTGTTTTTAATTCCAGGTGACTTCCGGTGGTCTGGCAGTCTACTTGTCCAGCGATCAGGAAGTTTGGTTGGAGACCAAAGACTACAGGGGAATGACAGGAAAACCAACTGGTTTCAGCGTCTTCACTGGCTTCCTGATGCAAGCCCACTAAGCCCTTACTAGTTACTAACAATCCTGTACTCGCAAGTTGGCAAAATAAAATGATTCATCTTCTTCATCAAATAAAACATGAGAAAGTAGCAAGTCTTGCATGTTTATTTTGGTAGGTGTATCATTATGTTATTTTGTACATATAATTTAACATATCTTCTGCATGGAACAAAGCACAGAAAAGAATATTTGTTGATGCCATATACACTGAAGACACTGGATTTGTTCTAAACTTGTTTTGATAACCCTGTCAGTTTGGAGAAATGTTTGCTGAATCATGACGTAAACATATAAAGTAGAACCACAGAACTTTTCTTTGCATTCAAAATGTATAGATTATACATACAACAGGTTGAAGCATCATTATTATAATATTATTATTATTATTATTATTACCATTATTATTATTATCTGCACTACATTAAGATTCGCTCACATATAATTACTGGTTAATTTGATGTTTTTTGGTGTCAACTAGCATTTAACTGTTTCAACCAATTGGATTTTTTTTGTCTAACAGCAATTATTAACCTAATATTTGAAAAAAAAAAATAGACCATTAGAATCATTAAACTCAACAAACTGTTGAAAGAAATGAAATTGTGATCAGATAAAGACAAGACGAATGAGGTGGACGTCAGACTTCTGTAGAACTGGTACTGACATCCACACAGATATTTATAACCCATTGCCAAGAAACTTGGGTGTTTCTGTGTGAAAGAACAGTCGGGAAGTTCAGAGGGGAAACAGAACAAACTGTTAATGTCAAATATTTATTTATATTCAGATCCATGCTTTATCATCAATTTTTATCATATTGTGTTTTTACTGACTCCTGCAAAACTGTTTCACTTCCTCTTATGATAAATGTTTTTGACAAGTAAATGGAAGTTATTACAAAAATACCACAGAACTATAATTTGAGTTGAGGTCTGAGTTCTCTTAATTTTGTAAGTCTAATTGCATAGATACACTCTTGGAATCATTTTAATAACTTGTTGTTGGATGATATTGATGAAGCAATCTATTGTTTTTATCTGTCATTATTTTTGCCATCCTGAAATAAACTGAACATTGCACCAGGCCCTGTATTCTTTATTTTATCGATATTTGACTATAGTTTTAAATGCATTAGTTGGAGTTGCATTTAAAGAGGTTTCTTCTGTATTTATTCCAGCATCATGCAGCATAGCATTAATTACATTTATCAACAATTACAACTGTTGATAAAAGCCCTTTTAGGCAACTTACATTTGCCTAAAAGGGTAGAGTAGGAATAGTAAATAAAGTGTGCTTCCCAAAGTGTATCTACTTGTACACCAAAATGTATGTTCAAACTTAGGATGGTAAGAACATCACACATCCCGCTCAAGTCACGGTGGAATACTTAAACCAATGAAATAGCAATTTGGTCTTTTCACTTCCTCATTTTTTTTTTTTCAAGACTAAGCTACTGTTTTTGCAGGGAAGCAGGACTGCACTTCACCACTGCTCACTATCAGCGATTCACTTATTTGTAACTACATCATCTGCAAATGGTAAGACTTTTCTTTTCATGTGTACATAGAAATATCATTATTATCCCTTAGCAACAAAGAATGTCTGTATTCCCGAATGTCTTCAAAAAAAACAAAAAAACAACTGGAATTCTGGCATTTTGCTAACATTAAATTTATGTAATGTAAATATGTTTTGCTGTTTTCAGACAAAGTTCTGGTCCTCATAATGTCCAGTAAATTCACAAGGACTCAATCAGCCCCAAAACGTGTGTGTGTGTGTGTGTGTGTGTGTGTGTGTGTGTGTGTGTGTTCATTTAGGCCCTCCAGTGGCTCAGCTGCAGGGCTGCAGTTATATTATTCCTGCTCAACTTCGGACTGGTTGGCACGCAATACTGTGGACACCCAGGGATTCCTGGGATACCAGGAAGCAATGGTGACAATGGACTTGATGGTCAGACGGGAGAGAAGGGCGATCCTGGTGAGTTCATCCAAGACATCAGATAACACTTGACTTCAGATTTAACACCTGAGTGATGTGCTGAGAGTCTCTCTGTGTACAGGTGAGGCGGTTGGGTCAGCCGGGGGCCAGAAGGGGAGCACAGGAATCTGGGGCCCGCCAGGACGGCCTGGTCTGAAAGGTGAACCAGGGTTTGATGGAAGATCTGGTCAATCTGGCGCGAAAGGAGAGAAGGGAAACCCCTTCAATCCCTACAACCGACCGGCTTCTTTTTTTTCCTACAAACGGGAGAATACAGAAGCTGCTGAGTTAGATACTGCCCTCAACTTCAACAGGTCAGTGAGAGCAGAAATGTAAATTACCATTATTGTCAACAGGACTGAGACAAAACAGAAAAGGAAAATGACAGGACATTTGAAACGGCAAACTGTTATGAAGTTATCAAGATATTTCATCCACTAAATGCATATCACAGGACTTCTACATCATAAATATGTGCATTACAAACTTTCATGACTGTGTTTGACCCCCTCCGTAGAGAGATTCTGCCAGAGTTGGAGCAACAGCAGAGAGGCGAAACACTGACAAATGGAACTTTCACATGCACCCTAAGTGGCGTCTATTTCATCAGCTACCACATTTCAGCAAAGAGCAGGGTGAGTCCAAAGAGCTGCTTCGCGCTAAATTGGGAAGTGAATCGAACAATATTTCTGTCTTCTTTTCTTTCATTTCCTCTGTGTATTCAATGAGTCTGATTTATTTACATTCAACGTGCTTGTTTGTGATTTTACTGCTGCCCCACATTAACATATACCAAAACAAACGTCAATAAAGTTTGAGGTGTGGATTTGTGTTTGCCTATAACCAGGTGTGCCTGAAGCTAATGAAGGGCAGCGACGTGCAGTTGACAAACTGCGATACATCTCAGGGTTTTCTGGTTACCTCCGGGTCAGCGGTCCTGGGGTTGCAGGCCGGAGACACAGTGTCACTGCAAGTCACCAAGTTCAACACCCTTGTGAGTCAGACCAGCACCAGCCACACCTTCACCGGCCTCCTGATCTACCCCACAGCCTGAAGCCCCGGATGCATCTGAACCACTATTATCATTTATGGCTTTGGGGAAAAGGTTGAAATGCGAGGGTTGAAATGATTTGATTTGATTTTTCTCATAATAAAGTGATTCATATGTGGCACGTCTGTCTTGAAGCTCATATCCATGCTAGTAACATGTAGCAATTCAAATAGGACTTCATGGTTTTCAGTTGAAAACATCTCCCAAGGGGTTTACATATTTGTGTAGACTGTTTCTACATATTTTTTTTGCATCTTTATAACATGAATAACTACAAAGTGAGCAGAAAAATGGAATTACAATGAAATGACAGTATAAGACACATGCTGTTGTGGCTCCCTATTCAGGAGCACTGATGTATCAAGTGTACGTCTCTGTGACTGACGTCCGATCCAGGCCTTCATTAATTATATATTGCACATTGGCAGGTTGACACTGAACCCAACAGCAGCATGGGTTGTGAGGAAACAGTGTAGCAGGAAGGAGCGAACCACACCATTTGTTTCTCTATCAAGTTTGCTCTAATTTACAGCAATTTGTAAACAAAATAACAGCTGAGAACTAAAAGTCCAATGGACTATGAAAACCCAACAATTTCTTGATACACTGTGACTTTATTTTGTTGGCTTAGCTGCTAAAAACAAATCAAAACTATTGGAAATAAAATGAGAAAAAGAAATTCAAGTAGTTTCTCACTAAATAGAATTACCTCTACACACAAGTGTATTCACAAACTGAGAAACGCTTTAATTTTGTTGTGATTATTATTATTTATTTTTTTGTGAAAACTCTGTGGCGCTAGTTGAGGAATAATCATTCATTCATTTTCCATACCCGCTTCTTCCCGAGCTCAGGGTCACGGGAGAATCCATTTCTGCCGCAGGATTTGAACCTGTGATCTTTAGATTGCCAGGCCAGCTCTTACCATCTGAGCTATCGTAATGCATATATTTAGTCCATCTGATCAGACAGCGACCTCTGCTGTCCAAACGGCTGAACTTCAGCCCAGCGTGTCGGTGGCCGAAGGGACATTAAACACGCCATTCCTGGCGTAGAAGGTGTTTTTCACCACAGACGACTTGGCACAGCAGGGGGTTTTGTAGTCCAGCGGATAGTCACCTGCAGGGGGCGACACACAGCTTCACTCTGGTGGGACTCAACGGTCCCGAAGGACTTGGAACTGGTCTGGGGCCAGCGGGACCGACACTCACCGAGCCTCCAGCCGTACTCCCACGATGAGAGCAGAGGGAAGTCAAACTTCTCCTCGGGTCTCCTCTGGCCACGTCTCTGCAGGTACAGCCGCCGGCCCTTCCCCTGCAGCAGCACACGTTAACGTCACGGTGACTTTCAAATACACGCTTTAAAGGTCAAGTGTGTAATATTTTGAGATTTTGTAGAAGAAACAGCGACATCAGGTGGTCACATTTTAATTTGCAGTGTCACTTCACTTCACTGTCCCCCTTCCCCTCCTGAGTTTGCCAGTGAGCTGCAGTGGCCTGCACACCCAAAACTGGATAGCTCGTCCACCTTCTTCTGCAATGGTTTATTTGACGACGCGAGCAGTCACGATAAATAGGAAACGTGCTGTCAAATACGGCGGTGCAAGACGGCAGCTAACTGGGAGGAAAACCCTTACTAAATATATATATATATTCCTTTATGTATATATGAGAACCATTCAAAGGGTATAGGAAAACCAAGTTACTTTTATTGTACTGCAATTATACAATTTTGTTAATGCATTTATGGGAATAATTTTTTACTAATTAAAAATTATAAATTAAGTCAAGTGTTACACACTGGACCTTGAAGACACAAAAGGGAAACTAGCAGGAACATGCACTTTCTTTTTTGTGTGTTAAGCAATGACAAAATGCCATTGACTTAAATAAGAAAGAAAGGAATTTTTGTGTTTTTTGTTTTTTGTTGCCATAATTTAATCAGTCGCATTGAGCTCACAATTTTAGGTATGTCTTAGCTTATGTTGAACCAGCTGATATTAATTTGTGCTGACGAGGGGCAGAATTGCTCTCTAATTTCTGATAGTTTTCAGCTGGTGCCTTTTGTGCCTCATTTTTATCTTTGCAAATAGCGACGTCGAATTTGGTTTTTGTCTTGGTTTTCAGACTTCAAGCTGTAAGGAGATGAAAGCACAGAGGGTCGTACTTGGTGGGAGGAATCCTGATAGAGAGCCTTTCTGGTGCGGGGGGAGACCGGCCTCATCAGCGGGGGTGCAGTGCAGAGCGCCGGCCCTTCTGAAGAGTGGACACTGGGCAGAGGAGGAGCAGGAGAGGGGGGGTGTTGTGGGGAGGTGGGTGAGGAGGGGGAGGAGCTGGATGGTTCCCAGGTGTCCTGGAAACAGGAGGCAGAACGGTGCTGAAGAGCGGAGCACACAGAGAGGATATTTAGTCACGGTGGATTAATTAGATAATAGCTCGAGAACACACACACACACACACACACACACACCCTGGCTCAGAGGACAGAGGTGGCAGCTGTGTGCTGTGTGCGTGGCTGTGCTGCTGGGAGCTGCTGCAGGACGGGTAGAGTCGGGCGTAGCGACTCTTCCAGGACAGACGGGTCAACATCTCCTTCTGGATCTGCTCCCGGTAGCAGTTCTGACTCTGGGTGGTCAGCAGGCCGCGCATCGCCTGTGGGGACGTTTAGCACAACTCCACAATCAGCCACGTGATTTGTCAGCGGCTTTTAACTCGGCATCAACAACATCGGCGGATCAGACTGTCAATTCAGTGAGTTTTTTATATTCATGCTTTCTAGAGTTCCGAAACCATGAGAATGTTTCAAAGTATATAATTGCCCAAACTCCAACTGCCTCACATTTTTGTGCATTAACTTAAACAGATGCACTTGAATGTAATTTGAGCCGTTTTGACTGAAAATGGAATCAAAGAAATGACATTTTCACGAGGAGGTGAACCATGTGTGAGCACAACAATCATTCAAAGCAGATTTTCCTATTGAATGTCTTTTGGAGTCAGACTCTGCAGAAACACTGCGGGGGGAGCTCAGAGGGAAAACGCCTCCCGCTGGACGGGGCTCGGCCGCAGGGTTACACTTTAACCTGTGAGGAGGGCAAATCCTGTTTGCACAGAGAATCCTAGCAACAGTCTGCTCCTTCAAACAGCAGCCTCAATATATATTCCTGAGGCTTCAAGAGGTCTTCATTTTGTTGCGTATAAAAAAACATATCATGCATGAAATAGAAAAAGGCCTGTTTGGAAGTTAATCAATAACTGCAGGATAATTAGTGTGAAAAAACACAGTCCAACTCCAGGTTGAGTCTTTTTTTCTGCCATTTTCTGGTTGCAATTCCTAAACACTGTTGACCAAGTATAGTCCACAGCTCCATTAATATTAAAAAGGTCCATAAGAAACACTCTATTACAATCCATACACAAAAATTGCAATAAAAATGTGCAACAATTGCACATTTTTAATAAAGGACTCCGTTACCTTTGTACCATGAGCCTGATGCAGAGTTGAGTGGAGTCAGCTTCTCACCGAGGAAACGATACGCAGATCAGTTGCCACACAGAAACATGAGACCCAAGTGGGAAACACACACACACACACAGACACACACAGGTCCTGGCTGGGTAATGACTAAACTCAAACTTGAAACCGCTGAATAGCACCTCCCCCGTTCCCACATGGCAACAATGGATGACATTAAAGGGCCTACATGTACTGAGTGATGTGTTGTCGTTTTTGTTTTATTAAGTTTATTTGTTTTCAAACGGATAAAGTTCATAACAAAAGAGACATTTGGCTCTTTTGTTCAAAACAGAGGTCAGTTGGCTACTTGATTTCTACTTATTTCTTCTATGATTGCTACTTTATTAATTTTACAATAGGTTACAAGTTGTGTTATGAAGGCTTTTCTGCGCCTCCATGATCCTGTGCACGACTCTGTCTGTCACTGTGCACTATTATTAATATTAATGTTTTTAAATGCCTTTCACTGAAACAATCAAATCTGTCCCAGTGTTACTAAAGCGACAGTAAAATGGAGAAAGTTTATTACAAAAAACAAAACAGAGCCAAGTAAATTCCAGTTTATTTTAATTATCAAATGTACATCATTTCATGTTGAATTTCACATTAAAAACACCCCGTCCCTAATACAAAACATCTCCCCCAGACAGACATCATTAAAGTAGACAAAGTAGTAAAGACAAGGCAACGACGTCCATGCAAGTCAAAAAGATCTCGACGTGATTTAAACACCAAATACTAAATCTGCCCTCGAAATTTTCAACTAAGCTTCGTTTTGGTCGCTTGACTTAAGTATCTTATGCAGCAAGTAACTAACAAGATTAAACATTAAAAACCTGACGCGCCGCCGCCCTACTGGAGTGTGACTTTGGGCTCTGGCGCGAAGCAGAACAAAGTAAACGGTCACATCTGTTCCAGTCAGCCGCACACACGCAGCAGCAAAACACATCAGTCTGGCGTCCGGTCCCAGCTGCAGCAGTGCCATGGCACATCTGGCAGTCACTGACTGGCTATGGCAACGTCACGTGATCCGAGGGATTCTAGCGCATGGATTTCAAGAGCAAATAAACATCAGTAGTCGCATGTCGGAGCGAGCTCGGGCCCACAAAACATTTTAAAAAAACAACAACAACAACAAGGACAACAACACTGCGCTGACACTAAAACAAACAGAAGCAGTTTTCTTCCTCTGAAATTTGAGATGTTATGACTTGTTATGAGATGCTTTGATTGCAGCGGAATATGTCGCTATTGCTATCGAACACTTAAAAGTTAACTGCAGTTATCTCACGGGGAGGAATTTCCAAATTCTCGCCCGCAGTGGAGCTTGTCAAATATTTCACGCAGCTTTTCTTGTGTTGAGATCTGCCGCAGGTTTGCAGTTTGCAGCAGTTCCAATGAAAACTGCTGCTGCGCGACATCCAGTTCTCAGGATCACAACCACCACACAATGTTTTACCACCTTAAAAACCCGTTGTTGTTGTTGTTGACTGGCCGGTCAAAACTGCAAAAATGATCAAGTGCAAAATTTGTCATTTACATTTTTTTTTGGGGTGCAGCAAAACAAAGGGATGGCACTGGGAGCCGGTTCTTTAATCCAGCTGCTGGTTTCTGGTTGGGCAACAGCGACTAGCGCACAAGTTCCACCTGATGAGTATCTTTAAAATCAGATCAATCTTTCTCCCGTTTTCATGGCAGGTTAGTCGAAAAAACACATCGCAACGATAAAACTCAATGTACTGACAGTAAATCTTAAAAAGGAGGAAGAAAAAAAAAAGCGCAAAAACAGCAAAAAGGTTTTGAAATGCGTGTTGATGTCTGGCAGGGATGAACAGCGGGGTTTCCCCGGGGTCGCATCAGGGGACGGTGACGTGGAAGGGCGAGCCGGGCACGTGCTCCTCGCCCCACTTGACCACCAGGACGTGGTCGCCCCGCTCCTTCAGCAGGTAGGTGACGCTGTACTGCAGGTTGCCTGCGTGTTTGACCTGCAGCTCCTCACAGGGCACCTGAGGGCCGCTGATGCCCACCAGGAGCATGTTCTTACCTGCAGGGCAGAACATTGTCATGAAACATGATGAGAACATTAGAAGTTTGGAGAGGTTTAGTTTAAAAACCAGTGGGCGATGTGAGGACAGTGAGGTTGAGGGTGTTTGCCAAGCGTTCCAGTCATTAGCTGCAGCAAATCGGAAGACGTTCCGACCAAAGACGGCGGGCGCTGCAGTTGCTTCCTGCTTTTGCCGAAACTTAACGCGATGAAACGCGACGATAGAACCGATACAGCTTGAGATTGGACCACCATTTTTCAGCTGAGACTGTCAAGGACCAAGTGCGTAAACCTCCAACGAGTTGCTTTTCTCACCGGCTTTGCTGCAGTCCACGGAGAAGCTGACCTTCTGGCCCAGCGACGCCTTGCTGAGGCCGGCTCCTGCACACGTCACCTTGCTGGCGTCCGAGCCGCCCGGCCTGAGGGGGGCGCTGTCCGTGAAGGTGCTTCTGGAGGCCCTGAGCGCCGAGTCCAGCGTGAGGGTGGACGTCTCACTGCCACTGGTCGCGGCCACCAGGCGAGAACCTGGGAGGGAGGAGGACAGACAGTTACCCAGTGACCTCGAACAAAAATACCATGAAGAGAAATTTTCTTTGGAGCTGATTTTATTAAGGCTGCTTGAGGTTATTTTTCAAGGAATTTCAGAATCTTCTAAAGGATGAGGGCCTTGTCTCAGGTTTGAGAAACTTCAATTTCTCAAACTCTGAAAGCATTTTGTCCGTCCCAACAGAAAAATCCATCAGTAACATTCGGTTCGGATTAAAATCTCCTCTGCTGTTAAACTGAACTGGCGGGAAACGCGATCAAAACCTTCAGATCTGCAGACGACTGCGAAGACAAACGGTGGAAAGAGAGTCTTGAGGTTGTTCTCGCAGCTGGCCAGCAGGTGGTGCTGCCGCTCGCCACCTTACCTGTGACCTTGGCCTTGAAGGGGCTGCCGCTGATGTGGTTCGGCCCGCCGTATTTGATGCTGATGAGGTAAGTGCCGGGAGCCATGGGGGTGTAGAGCACCTTGTAGCCCTCGGGAACCTCCTGGCAGTCCATCTTCACCTTGGACGGACCCTCGATGGACACGGCCAGCGACCCGGGGCCCGCCTTGGTGTTGTTGATGATGAACTCGGACTGGGAACCTGTGAGAGGGAACCACTTTACAGCACTGCTGGACGTGTTCCTGAAGCAGGCAGGCAGGCAGGCTGGCTGGCTGGCTGGTATCTCACCTGTGGTGCCTCTCTCCAGCCCGGCACCGTAGGCCGAGACCAGACCGGGCTCTCCGGTTTGTCCCGGTTCTCCCACTCTGATCTGGAAGGGACTCCCTGGGATGTGGCTGCCGTTGAACTTGACGTCGATGGTGTGGATGCCGTTCTCCCTGGGGATGAACCTGACGGCGTACTTGTCTGGACGGAGAGAGACGTCGGTGAGCAGCAAGCTCAAAAGTTTTCACGTACCTGAAAAATCGACTTCAGTATTTGTACTTCCCCTCACTCACCTTTTTCCAGCTCGGTGACGACGCACTCGTCCAGAGCGCCGGAGGGGCTGTGGACTTTGGCCGTCATCTTGCCCTGTGCGCCGTTGAGACGAACCGCAAAGGATGCTGGGTGATTCACCTTGAGGCCGGACTCCTGGCGGGGGCGGACACACGTACAGTCAACGCGCACGCTGCGCAACACACACATATGGCGGTGGCAACACAAGCTCGAGGTCAGTCGGCTGAGTCTGCGGAGAGCGGCAGTTCCCTGACGGCGACCGGTTCCACTTCTACTAGCTCTATTTCTGCGTGGTCTTACCTGACTGAGCGCCGGCTGGTGCGGCTGCAGCAGACGGAGGCAAACGGCCAAACTATGATGCATTTTCTAGCAGCGGTACAGTTATTACGCTGACGCCCAAAGTACCCAAAGAATGAGAGGAAACGTATGAAGACACGTTTTTGACAGTTGAATGAGGCTGCAAATGCACTGAAGTTCACTCAAGTTCTTTAAATAGACTCTGATTGTGTTGAAGTTAAGAGGTTTTTCACTAAACATCTACCGCTAGTAACCGACTACAAGCTCTACTGCGGCCTCCATCTGCTGCAACCGGGCCACCAGGGAGCTGAGGACGCTGCTACAGGTGGAGATGAAGGTGAAGATGACGGAGCTGTTAAAAGCCTTTAAATGAAACACAAGAGAAACACCCAGAGTTCCACGCCAGGCAGGAGCAGGGTGACCACAGCCAGGCAAAAACAAATCCTGCTTCCAGGATCACCGACAGAAGCTTTTGTGGGTGACAATTAGTCCGTAGGGAGGAGGAGGAGGAGGAGGAGGAGGAGGAAGAGGTGACGGTGTTCAATAGGGAAAATGGTTCAAGTCTTTTAGCTCAAAGAACTGTAGGGATTCAATTTGGATAGTTCTCTAAATATAACCTTAGTCATGTTCAATTAGTTTACAAATGGTTTCATCAATTACTCAAAAAAGTATCATAATTTTGCAGTTGTACATTAAAAAAAAAACTGCACCTGTTGAACCATTTCCATCTTTTCACCACCGTGTGGCCTCCTCGGGCTCCTCCCAGGCTGGGATGTCACAGAGAAACAGTGTTTGTCTGGCTGTGGTCACGTCTGCGAGGGGCCAGTTGCATAAAGACATGTGTGCGCTGTGGCCTGACTGTTTTATACACCCAGCAGGTGGGTGGTGGTGGAGTGATGATGGTGGTGATGGTGGTGGGCTGGAATTCACTGATTGGGTTGTGCATTACTGACTCATGAGTTCAAATCTGGCTGGCTTTTAGAACATCATGAGTTGGGTTGATGACTGTATGTGAACTGCTGAGGACTGATTATTATTATTATTATTATTATTATTATTATTATTATTATTATTAATGATAATAATAATAATGAAAAAAAAAACAGCTGGTCAGTCTTAAAAGTGTCCAACATCTCATATTTATGCAACTGCGCCCCGGAGCCCTTGAGCAAAGCAGGGCTGGCCGGCTGTGGAGGTGTCTCCTCGTGCCTCACCTGAAGGCCGGTAACAGTGAGGCGGCGGGCGTCGTTGGCGGGCGCCACCACCGGCACCAGGTAGGGGCTGTCGGGGATGTGCTGCTCGTTGAACTTGACCGAGATCTCGTAGTCGCCTGCGGACGAGAGCGCACGTCAGCGGGTCAGGGAGCGACGACGGCGTCGATATCGGCCGTGTGGAGCTCGCTGTGGGAGGGGTTTAGCTCTACCGGGCTCCTGGGCGATGTAGGACACGCCGCAGGATCCGTCCTTGCGGTCGTCGAAGGAGATCTCGGCCCTGCTGGGTCCCTCCATGGCGATGGACAGACCGCCGGCCCCGGCCTCCCTGGTCCAGATGCTGAAGTCGGCTGGAAAACAGCACCACAGGTGGCGTGTGAGCAGATTTACATCTCCGTCTACATCAGTATGTTTGGCTTTTTTTGTTTGTTTTTTTTTTTTTACATTTAAAGAGACATTTTCCCTTTTTTGACCTCCAAGTCCACACCCACTGACTCAATTTGATAAATTCCTGTGCGATTTCGTCGTGTAGTTCGGCAACAACACAAAATCAACTGTACCTGGTTCTCCTGCCTGTGCTCCCTCCAGTCCCGGGCCTCCTGCTTTCACTTTGGAGGCGCCGCCCTCGCCCAGCGGGCCCACGGTGAAGGGGAAGGGGCTGCCCGGCACGTCCAAGCCCCTGTACTTGACGCTGACGTGGTGCAACCCCATCTCCGTGGGCACGAAGCGCACGCAGCAGGTGTCGTTACCCACCGCCACCAGCTCGGCCGGCAGGGTGGCGCCGCTGGGCGATTTGACCTCGGCGGTGACGTCCTGCATGTCGATCGCTGCAAGGGAGACGCCGGTTACAGGCTCGTGAGCGACTTCAGCTATCAGTGGATGAGGACTTCTTCTGCCGTCACGACAGTTTCGACTTCGATACAAATAATACAAACCTTGGTCAAAAGATGCGAAAGATAATGGAAAGAACAGGTCAAGGGCCTGTTTTTTCAAACATTTCATGATTTTTCTCGAAACAGCTGAGCGTGTTCCTCGTGTCTTGCTTTCTATGAAAATTTCAAGGGAATCTGAGGTATGCAGGGAGAACTGTGGCATGAAATAGCGCTAGTGTGGTGTGGTTCATCTCCATTATGTCCACACAAGGTGAAAAACCGTTAACCGTTCTGATGCAGTAAAATTTAAAAAAAAAAAAAAAAAATGTCTAAACAGATTGGCATTTGTTTTGACAATAAATGCTATGATGGTCAGACTGTTAGTCCAGCATTAGTTAAGATTAAACACCTCAAGGCACACGCACGGTATCCACCAGCATCCACCAGTTTACACCAGTTTGTTCCCTCAACCCTCCAGCGAGCAGAGAGGCCAGCTGTGAGTCGCACGCGGCCAGGAGGGAGGTTCTGACCTTGGGCAACAGCAGACAGAAGAGACCAGCATCGCCTGGAGCTTCCACACCACCAGAGGGAGCAGTGAGAGTGAAAGGAGGTGTTAGAGTGGAACTGCTGAGATCAAGAGGACCCAGGCCACTGGAGGAAGAGGCAGAGGGAGAGGAAGGAGGAGAAAAGAGGAAGCAGCTGAGGAGGAGAGCTGGAGAACTGGGGGGAAAGGGAGAAGGTAAAGTACAAGAGGAACGTTAAAAGAAGACTAACATGAATCCAAATGCAAAAACTATAGTAGTCAGAAGAATGAAATGAAGCACAACACAACTGGAAGGAGGAAAAAAAGCAAGGGAGTCATTTAGAAAGATGAGGCTGGCGTCTCAAAGCGGAAACATGAGTTGCAATTTATTTATTTTAATTGAACAAAATGAAAGAACAGAAGCCTCTATGAATCCCACACTGGGAAAATTTGCAGCATTAACAACAAAACCACAGCACACTCCGCTGAGGGCAATTTGTTCACCCTGTTTCAGAGGTATGTGTGTGTATGTGTGTGTGTGTGTGTGTGTGCGTGTGTACCTGATAACTTCAGACTGAGGTCACAGGCGCTGCCCACACCAGCGACCGACGCCGCCCTCTGTCTGCGGCTGATGCTCTCTCGGATACGGCCCTCGCCGGTCACCCGCACCGTGAACGGACTTCCTGTTGATGAACAAACACCTCAAAGTGTTACAAAATGTAAAAAAAATCTGTACGTGACTCAAATCAAGTGAATTTTCTTTCCATCCTGCGAGAGAGGAGCTACGATAACTTCTGTGCTGACTCGCCTGGCACGTGCTCCTCGGCGAAGCGGATGGAGACGATGTAGTTCCCTGGCTCAGTGGGACAGTAGGTGACCTTGCACGTCCCGTCCTCAATGTCCTCAGTCTGGATGTCCACCTTGCTGGGACCCTCGATGGACAGTCCCAAGCCACCGTACCCTGTGCGCCAACACACACGCAGACACGTTCACCGGCTACAATTGTTTTCGACATCTCGTTTTAAACAGAAATACCATATTGTCTGGACTATGAGTCTCACTGGTTTTCATAGTTTGGCTGCTCTTAGACTAACGTAACGCGAACTTGCCAACCAGTGACTTGCTTGTTATGTTAATTCATCCTATTCCACCTCTCATGTATGTTCTTCATGTAGCCGAATAATCATTACGTTGCGTTAACACATTATTGTGCAGTTTAATATCTTACCATTCCAGATTAAATATCTGTTCTCGGATTTTGTCAAATAAATTTCCTAAAAAATGTCATTTATAGTCCAGTGCCGACTTAGATGTTGTTGCTTTTTTCCCTTTTTTTTCCTTCATGGCGCATTTTTCAACTGATGCCACGTATACTCTATGGCGACTTATAGCCGGGAAAATACGCAACTCATGCCAGGTTCCCACGTTACAAAAGGGACAGACGTTTGAAACGCTGCTCCCCCCAATCGTCGCTGGCACTGACCGGCCTCGCGCGTGTCCACGATGAAGCTGGCGTCGCTGAAGGTGCTTCCCTGGGCCAGGCCGTCGCCGTGGGCCTTGACCAGGCTGGCGTCCCCGATCTCGGACTGGACCACCATGATGCTGATGGGGCTGTTGGGGATGTGGGCGTTGTTCTTCAGGATGCTGACCAGGTGCTCACCCACCTCGTGGGGGATGAAGGAGATTCCTGAAGAAAGAAAAGAGGCGTGAGTATTAGGAGCAATGAAGTCAACCAAAAACCAATTTGTTTTTAAAGGTCCAGTGTGTAATATTTGCCTTGATTTCATTTTTTTCTTTTAGTAAAAGCATAATATTCTGCCCACAAATACTTTCATAAATGTGTATCATCGCTGTGCAACAGTTAGCTGCCATCTTGCAATGCCATATTTCTAAGGAAGCCTGGTGTGGACAATCCAGCTGCCTGACATTTAGTTTCGTAATTAGGCTGACTGCTCAAATAAACCAACGTAAGAAGAAGGTGGACGAGGTATCCAGGTTTGGGAGCGCAGGCCACCGTAGCTCACTGGCAAGCTCAGGAGGCGGAGGAAGTGAAAGACGCTGCAATCTAAAATGTAACCACTTGATGTCGCTGTTTCTTCTTCAAAATCTAGAAATATTACACGCTTAACCTTTAAATGAGTGCTTTAATTGCGCAGCAGCAGTCTTACCAATGTGGTTGTTGGCCATCCTCTTCAGCAGGCAGGGCTCGTCCTTGCCGGACGGCGACTTGATGCTGGCCGTCAGCAGGCTGAGGTCCGTCTCGTTAATGTCCAGGGAGAAATCTGCGGCGGAGCCCAGTTTGACCTGCGAGCGGCGCTGTTTGTCCTCTGAAACACACACAGAGACATCAGACCGCCGTTTGTCCTCCTGTTTGGTACCAGCGAGAGCGCCGACTCGTCCGTCCAGCTGCGTCCCCCACCTATGATCTTGGCGGTGAAGGGGCTGCCGGGGATGTGGTCCTCGTTGTATTTGACCAGGATGTTGTAGTCTCCCGGCAGAGTGGGCATGTAGCTGACACTGCACGTCCCGTCCTTGTTGTCCACGCAGTGGATCTCTGCTTTGGAAGGACCCTCGATGGCCAAGTCCAGGCCGCCTGCACAGACACACAAATCAGTTCGGGCAGTGCCATGTTATTACAGCCATTTCCTGATTTAAACACAAGGCTACTAGAAATCATGCAGTAAGGCCTGGCTCACATTAAAACAAAAAAAAAAAAAAAAAAGTCTGTTTTCATAATCAGCTCCATTTGTGACGCAGAAAGTCGGACAAAATCCAAAGGGAAGCTTCAGCGCAGGAACATGGAAAATGTCAACCTACCCAGAAATGTGCATGTTGTAATTTTATGTATTTGGCGTATTTGCTAGCATGACAGCAATGCAAAAAGCAAAAAGATATGTTAAGGAGCTGAAAGAGTCAGTTTTTCCACACTAGTCACAGGACAGTTTAACTTCTCTCTGAATTAGCTCAAGGCTCAGATTAATAATGAGAAAATGTCTGAAAAGTCTTTTTAAATATTTTTTTACCACAGATTTCAAAACGGATGTAGCGCGAGGCCTTGAATTCTTTTCTGTCCGCTAATGTTAGCTTTCAGCTTTCGTGCATTTCAGAGAGACGAGCGAGCAGCATGTTTTAAAAAAAAATCGAACCGGGTCGCTGTATTCTGCTCACCTTCGGAGGCGTCGTCGGTGAACACGGTGAACGTGGCCTTCTTGTTGGCAACGCCGTAGCTCAGACCGGGACCGTAGGCTGTGACACTGGGGCTGCTGGCGTGGTTCACATAGAACTGGAGCGGCGACTCTGCGCAGAACACAAACACACCAGCACGATGAATTAATGAAATGAGCTTTTTTTGACCTGACTAATAGATGTAATAAGCAGTAACACACAAACTGTGCTGGTGATAAATAATACAGTGCCTTAATTAAACATCATCCTCATGGACGAAACATTTAATTTTTTCATCCTGAAACGCAGCGCCTCTTCTGGCCTGCAGGTGTCACTGTTACTGCGCGCTGACCTGGGATGTGTGTCCCGTTGTACTTGATGTGCATCTCGTGCAGTCCAGCCTCGGTGGGGGAGTACTGCACTGTGACCGTCCCGTCCAGGTTGTCCGTGATCAGCGGCTGGGCCGATTTCCCAGAAGGCATCAGGACCTCGCCTGCAAAAGAGGGGCGGAGCCAACGTCTGAGAAAAAAAGTGTCTCGCCACGAGGGACAAACCGCCGTTCCGTCACGTCGTCTCACCGGTGATTTCGCCCTTGCGGAAGGAGAACGGGATCACCATGTCGAAGGGCCTGAAGCCGCTGCCGTTCACGCTGCTCCTGGTTGGATCGTATTTGTCCGACGTCACCTTGAGGAAGACGAGAGGGACGCGGTCAGAGGTCGGCCCAGCTCGGCGACTTGCTGCGCGAGAGAGACACATGCTGCTGCTGCTACAGCCCGGCCCCGCACACTAGCCCCATCCTGGGAGGTTGAAGCGCAAAGTAGAAGAGGAGGATGATGATGATGATGACGGTGAGGATGAGGAGGATGAAGATGACGCTCGGGTGACTGCGATGCAGAGTGCACTGAGGAAGAGGAGGCGGGGGAGAGGCTGCCGCAAGCGCCCTGAAGAATTCAAATAAATGAATAAATGAAAATAACAGCAATAGCAACGGCGCGCACGCACACACACACACACACGCGCAGGTGCATTTTCATCCCTTGCGTTTCCAGCGATCCCATTGGCTGAGACAAAAAGGGGAAGCGACGACGTGGTGGTGGTGGCAAAGCAGATGAATGAGTGAACTTTAGTGACAGAAGAGGTCGAGTTTAGTCAAGCGGCCATTCACCTGCAAGAGAGACCAGAGCAGTGTGTGTGTGTGTGTGTGTGTGTGTGTGTGTGTGTGTGTGCGCTGAGGGGTGTACCCAGGGCTGGAAGCCCGCTCCAGGGGGAGCGGCCTGCTGCTGCAGCAGGTTCTGCTGTTGCACCATGGGAACCTCGTCAGTGGCCTGAAAACATGAGAGCGAAGGGTCAACAGCTGGGAGACGACGACGGCGACACAATGGGTGAGCAGCTCCAGTCTTTCCCTTCACCTCCTCTCCTTCCCTTCACCTCCTCTCCTTCCCTTCGCCTCCTCCGCTTCCCTTCACCTCCTCCGCTTCCCTTCACCTCCTCTCCTTCCCTTCACCTCCTCTCCTTCCCTTCACCTCCTCTCCTTCCCTTCGCCTCCTCTCCTTCCCTTCGCCTCCTCTCCTTCCCTTCGCCTCCTCTCCTTCCCTTCGCCTCCTCTCCTTCCCTTCGCCTCCTCCGCTTCCCTTCGCCTCCTCTCCTTCCCTCCGCCTCCTCTCCTTCCCTCCGCCTCCTCTCCTTCCCTCCGCCTCCTCTCCTTCCCTTCGCTTCCTCTCCTTCCCTTCACCTCCTCTGCTTCCCTTCACCTCCTCCGCTTCCCTTCGCCTCCTCTGCTTCCCTTCGCCTCCTCCGCTTCCCTTCGCCTCCTCTGCTTCCCTCTCCCCCACTCCTTCCCTTCGCCTCCTCTCCTTCCCTTCGCCTCCTCTCCTTCCCTCTCCCCCTCCTTCCCTTCGCCTCCTCCGCTTCCCTTCACCTCCTCTCCTTCCCTTCACCTCCTCTCCTTCCCTTCGCCTCCTCTCCTTCCCTTCGCCTCCTCCACTTCCCTTCACCTCCTCTCCTTCCCTCTCCCCCACTCCTTCCCTTCACCTCCACCTCCTCTCCTTCCCTTCACCTCCTCTCCTTCCCTTCACCTCCTCTCCTTCCCTTCACCTCCTCTCCTTCCCTTCGCCTCCTCTCCTTCCCTTCACCTCCTCTCTCTTCCCTTCCTCCTCCTCTCCTTCCCTTCACCTCCGCCTCCTCTCCTTCCCTTCGCCTCCTCCGCTTCCGTTCGCCTCCTCTCCTTCCCTTCGCCTCCTCTCCTTCCCTTCGCCTCCACTCCTTCCCTTCGCCTCCTCTGCTTCCCTTCACCTCCTCTCCTTCCCTTCGCCTCCTCTGCTTCCCTCTCCTCCACCTTCTCTGCTTCCCTACGCCTCCTCTGCTTCCCTTCGCCTCCTCTGCTTCCCTCTCCTCCACCTTCTCTGCTTCCCTACGCCTCCTCTGCTTCCCTACGCCTCCTCTGCTTCCCTTCGCCTCCTCTGCTTCCCTCTCCTCCACCTTCTCTGCTTCCCTTCGCCTCCTCTCCTTCCCTTCGCCTCCACTCCTTCCCTTCGCCTCCTCTGCTTCCCTCTCCTCCGCCTCCTCTCCTTCCCTTCGCCTCCTCTGCTTCCCTTCACCTCCTCTCCTTCCCTTCACCTCCTCTCCTTCCCTTCACCTCCTCTCCTTCCCTCCCCCCACTCTCTCTATGGCCTTCTCAAGGAAAAAAAAACTTTTTTTTGTAGCAGTGGAGAGGAGCAGATGAGAGGCAGTGGCAGATCCAGGAGTGTTTCCTTGGAATGGCCACAGGGTGAGATGACGACTCACACTGAGTGGCAATAAGCCTGAAATTCCTGAAATTTCAACACTAACCGTTTGTGACTCTAGTTGTTTGTATTTATCAAAGGTTGTCAGCGTGACCTTGTAACAGTCGACTCATTTAAAGGCCTAATTAATAAACATGTAATAAACATGTTAATCAACATGTATAAGCTTGTTCCTCTCCTCTGGGAGGGGCTACAGGTCAATGGCCTGCAAACCAACCTGCGTAAGAAACACTTTTATCCCAATTGCAGTCAACATTCTGAACATTAAGGGGGTTGTGCATGGACTCTGTGCTGGTCTGAATGTGTTTTTGCCTGGATGTGTAACTATGTTGTGTTTAAATGTTGACAACTGTACCAAGCTGTGAAAAAAAAAAAAAATCCATACCAAGCTGTGTGGTCATGACAAAAAAAATTCAACTGGTGGGTTCAGGGGTTTGTGTAACATTAAACTTCTTTTTGGAGTGTCTTGTTTCCCCCAAGAACAAAATCCAGGCCAACCACCTGGTCAGAAATAGATACTGTACATCAATCAACAAAGACATGACTTGAGAAGCTGTAGTGTAGTTTTGCCAAATGATTTCCCTGATTAGAGCAGGAAGGAGGTGCAGATTGGAAGACAAGACGAATGCTAGATCTAGCTGCTAATCTGTCGATGAATGAAGATCAACGCCGCGGAGGCCGGGATTAGAAACGGGCATAAACACAAACTGCCGTCTGTTTTGTTCGCTGAGGTGAGGTCATGAAAGCATCGCGAGCGCGAGTGCGGACGGACCACACATGGCCCCCTTTTAGTTTTCCCCCCAAAACAAACCCGACACGCTGAAACACAACCAGATCTCCGTCTGCCGCCGCGGGTTGGCGGGATGTTCTCCGACCGGAGATCCAAATGAAGCAAAGCTCACCGTGACTTTGAAGGGACTGCGCGGGACGTTCTCTCCTCCGAAGCGCACGTAGATGACGTAGCTGCCCGGCTCCGGCGCCGTGTAGAAGATGTCGAAGGTGCCGTCGTCGTTCTCCACCACCTCGGCCTCCACCTCGCTGCCGTCGGGCTGCACCACCACGCAGCTCACCTTGCCCTTGCCGGCTCCCTTGGCGTTCACCTGCAGGCCCAGCTCCTCGCCGATGGCCACGGTGGGCCCCACGCCAGGACCTTGGCAGGGGAGGAGGGAAGCCTTCCGTCACATCATTTCAACATGGATGAAGTTGTTAGCACATGGGTTGCCTGTTAGCTGAACTCGCAGGACGCTCCCATCGCTACTACCATTCAACAGTTTGGAGTCCCTGACTCCTTTCTGCTTCAAACTCCATTACAACCAGCGTGTTTGTCATGGTGTGCGTGCGCTCTACACACCGGTGACGGTGCACTTGCTGGCGTCGCCGCTGGCCGTGGCGCGGACCCTGTAGGGCGAGGCCGGGATGTCGTCGCCGCCGTACTTGACCACGATGGTGTAGCGTCCCGTGCGGTCGGGGATGTAGGAGACCCGGTACGTGCCGTCGCCGTTGTCGTGGATACTGGGCTGCTTGGGTTTACCATCTTGGTCCTGACGGAGGAGGGAGACAAGGGACGATTAGAACCAAGAAGATGCGACGGCCCGGTGGAGTTGCGATGGGTCCGTCAGTGGTGCGGGTTCACTGACGGTGATGAGCACGCTCAGCTGGCCCTGGCCCGCGTCCTTTGCGTCGATGTTGAACTCCACGGGGAGGCTGGCCGGGATGCCGCTGGTCAGGCCCGGACCGCTGGCTCGCACTTTACTGGCGTCGTGAGTCGGAAGAACCCGGAACTTGAAGGGGCTGCGGAGATGCGGGTTAGAACAGGGGTCACATGGGTACTGAGTCATATGAAGGGCAACCAGCTTGCTGCACTCTTCTGAAATAATCCATCAATCAATAAACTTTTATTTGTACAGCGCTAAATCACATCCAAAGGCGTCTCAAAGCGCTTTGTACTTGTTGTTATTGTTATTATTATTATTATTTGTTATTAATGGTACTGATCTAAGTGAAGACACTGATCACATTAACAAGTTTTCAATGATTACCAACAACGACTTAACAAGGTTGGATAACCTGGGACCTTGGGGTTAGAGCGTCTTTTACATCACAGATCCAGGCAAAACTGTCAGAGCGTCGTGATCAACGTTTCCGTTCAGCGATGTTACACAAAAATAAAGAAAATAATAAAGAACCCCCCCACCCTCCCGACAGCTGCTGCTAATTGAAGCCATGTTGTGGGAGCTGTGCTAGACAGGCAAGAGTCAAATACATGCGGCAGCTCTTTGAGGTCATAAATCAGTGATCTCACTGAAGGAATGATTCATGCTGTCCTAGAGCAGCGCTTCTCAACTGGTGGAGTCTCAGAACCCACAGTTCTTTCCTTCATCACGACAGACCCAAATTTATTCCACAGCTCTCAGATTTTTTTCCACAAAAATTAAAATGTTAACCCGCTTTCTATCATGTCTAGTCAATAAATTACTGAAGACTATCGCCACACAGAGGCCTGCGTTTTCTTCGCAGTACCACTCCATACCTGCGGGGGACGTCTCCCTCTGCGTACTTGACGGCCACAGAGTACGGTCCTTCCAAAGACGGAGTGTAGGACACCAGGTGTGTCCCGTCGCCGTTGTCCAACACTTCCACGGGCTCCGAGGTGGCTTTGGGCCCCGTGACGGCCACAGCCAGGGGGGCCACGCCCGCCTTCCTGCAGTCCACCGTGAAGGATTGTGGGATATTGGCCCTGACCCCCGACTCAACGCCGGGACCAGAAACCTTGACCTTACTGGAATCCACCACATCCTTCACTGGGACCTTGAATGGACTTCCTGGAAATAGAAACACATGAATTCAAAAATCTGACTTTCCTTTTTTTATCTCCATTTACAATTAAACTTTAAAAGAAAACAGAAAGTGTTTCCTCAATATGTTCCGCATGTAATTACTGTGTTTAGAAGCGACTCCCGCTTCGTCCACCAACCGTCACTGACCCTCAACAGCTGTGTATAAAAGACGGCAAAACAAGGAAACACGCCGAGCTTTATTGCAACAGCAAAAAAAATAACAGCAAAGAAAAAAGAATCAATTAAAGCAGGCGGCAGTTTTGAACCGCCACATCTTTAAGGCATTAGGCGGAACGGGCGGCATCCCTCTAAACAGCTGACCACATGTTTTCCACATCAACGGAGGATCGGCGACTGTTGCTTTCAGCATCGGCGGCTGTTTATGGGCGGAAATGAGAGCGACTCCAACCCTGCGTTCGGATGGAATCGACGTCGGCCGCTTTTCCTCCGGGAAAGAAACGTGCGAGGAACGGAGGAGGATTTATGGACAGGTCTGTTGTTAATGAGCAGTCGGTTCTTGCGCTGGTGAGGCCGTCTGTGGCGGAGCTGAACTCCAGCAGCACATGTTGTAGTAACTTTCAAATTCATTTTACTGGCAGCAGAGTGTGGAATTCACACTTTTAACTACAAAGCAGCTCCATAAATAATTTGTACCCCGGCTTGCCTGAATGAACTTCACTTCAGATCTTTAAAAGACTCCCTCGGAACCAAACATCTGAGTCCCATCCAAAAAAAAAAAAAAAGCGTGCTCTCACCGGGGATGTGCTCGCCCCCGTAGGTGATGTTGACGTCGTAGAGGCCGGCGGAGAAGGGCACGTACTCCACGCTGCAGCTGCCGTCTTTGTTGTCCTTGCACGACATCTTGGACTCGGACGGACCCTCGACGGTGATGCCCAGACCGCCGATACCGGCCCCCCTGGTGGTGACACACAGCATCAGGACAGCTGCAAACCACTTTCCCAAGATTTTTCAGGTATCTGTACTTGACTTGAGTATTTCTTTTTCTCACGACTTTTTAATTTTACTCTGCACATTTGAACACAAATATCTGCAGTTTCCGCTTCTCACGTTTGAAAAACATGCTTGGTACTTTTGTGTTTAAAAGAAACAAATTCTGTTGAAGTAATTTTCTTATCAGTGGATCATAAGTGGATCATATTTTAGAGGGAGATTATTTTAGAGTACTTCGGCTTTGCGGTATTACTTGAGTCAAGGAGTATTTTTTTTACACAAGTATCCACACTTTTACTTTTTTTAAGCACAGAATGAACATTTTTGCCACCTCTGTGAGTTTTTCATGGATGGATGTAAGGAATGCCAACACTGTTTAATGTGCTCAGAGAAAGACTTTCCAAAACATGCTGAAAAATAAAAACAATTCTCAAACTTCTTTGCAAAAATCATGCTAGAATAGAATAGAATAAATGTACCTTATTGATCCCAAATAGGGAAACTACAGAATATCAGCATTTCATGTCATGTGATGTGAAAAACAGATCTGGAATCTCCATTCTATTCTCTATTCCTGGACTTGTTTCAGTACCTGGTGACGATGTTGAAGTTGTTGGTTTTGTTGCTCAGGGCTTGTTCAAGGCCGGGCCCAGAGGCCACCACCCTGCTGGGGTCGCATCCCTCCGTCACGGACACCTTGAAGGGGCTCTTGGGAACCGGGCTGTCATCGTACAGGACCTGGACGCTGTGCACGCCTGAGGGAGCAGCAGCAGCAGCAGCAGCAGCAGCAGCAGCATCAGTCAAGCTGCTGATGAACAGCGTCATGTGCAACGTGCAGGACGGGAGTGCGTTACCGTTCTCGAACGGGGTGTACTCCACGCTGTAGGTGCCGTCGGCCTTGTCGGCCAGCACGCAGTCCGTCAGGGCCCCGGACGGGTTCTTGACCTCGGCCTTGATGTGGTCTCCCCCCCGCTGGGTCAGAGAGCGGGCGTCCACGGTGAACTCTGTAGTGGCTTCCCTGAAAACGCCTGAGGGGAAGAGAGAGAGGTTTTAAAGAGGAACCCTCCCGCCATCAGTTCACTGGCTGCAGCCTAGCTGGCGCTGAGCGCCGCACCTTGTCCCTCCACGCCGGGTCCGAACACTTTGACCTTGGAGGTGTCGACGGCCGGGTCCACCGTCACCTTGGCGGGGAACCCCGGCACGGCCTTGCCACCGTACTTGAGCAGCAGAGTGTACATGCCAGAGGTCAGGGGCACGTAGGTCACTGTGTAGGTGCCGTCTTTGTTGTCCACCACCGCCGTCTTGGCTTTCACACCTGGAACAAACAGAGCAACTTTGACTTTTGATGCACATTAGAGCTGAGATTGAAACAGCACCTTTTCAAAACACCACAAACTTTTATATTTATATATATATACACGACCAGTCAAAAGTTTGGACACACCCTATGAATTTAATGTCTTTTCTTTCATTCTCATGACTATTGACATTGCAGTTTCTCACTGAAGGCATCAAAACTACGTATGAACACACAGTTCACACACAGGGTGATCTGAGGTTTGGTTTAAACAGGGGAAACAGATTGAACTCTGCAACTCCTGATTTGTGATGACTATTAAAGTGCCATAAAATGAAACAAAATGAAAGTGAAATTTCAGTTAATTCGTGTAACCTCTTCAACATGTTTCTCTAGTGTATATTTCTGTAAAATTTGCCATGAAACAAAGCGAACCGTGGGGACGTGAAAGATTATCACATCCAGGCATCAACAGAACCAAAGGTGTGCAGAAGTGTCCTGCAGCACTCATATCCAAAATGTGGAACTATTCATTTAAAAAAAAATCAAAAAAATAAAAGGGTATAGGCTCACCAGAGCGTGGTGCAGAACCAGTGGGACTGGTTGGAGGCGTGTCTAAAGCTGCTTCCAGGCTGAGCTCTCCTGGTCCAGCCTTGGAACAGTCCACGTTCACGACACTGGTCTCTCCAACCTGAGCGCAAAACACACACACAGACACACACAGAATTGAGGGTTAAAATCCATCTGAGATGACTCAGAAGAAAATAATCACAGCCCAGTGAAGCTTCATCACCAGTTCAACCATCCCGCCCAGAACTCACCTTTCCTCTTTTCAGGCCCGACCCCGACGCCACCACCTTAGAGGGGTCAAAGGGCATCTGGACGTCGGCCTTGAACGGGGAGCCCGGGATGTGGACCTCCTCGAACAGGATGTTGACCAGGTAGTCTCCGGGCTCAGTGGGCAGGTAGGAGACGGAGCAGGTCCCGTCGCCGTTGTCGGAGCACTCGATCTTGGCCTCGGTGGGACCCTCCACAGTCAGGCCCAGGCCTCCGGTGCCGGCTCCCTTTGTGTCGATGGTGAATTCTGCCGGGTTTCCCACCAGACCTCCCTTCAGACCGGGTCCAAATGCCTTCACCTGGGGGAGAGTCCAGTCCAGTCACACTGTTTCTGCACTTCCATCTTTTAAAAATAAGGTGTGTTCTGTGTTTTTTTCACTCATATTCACAACATTTCAATTCCCATGTCACTTTTTAAAGCGACATAACCATCAAGCTACAGAGTCCATAACGAGTTTTTAGAAAAGGGACCTGGGCTGAACTGCTGAAAGCCTTTACTGGAACATGAGACAACATTCTCTTGAATTCTTGCTAAAGCCAGCTGGGTCTCTATTTATCTTTACACTTGATGCTAAGAGGCCATTCAGTCCTGACATCTAGTCACAAACATCCTCACCGACTTTACATCAGCTTTGTTCCAACTCAAACTTTCAAAGTTTCTTCCTGGTTTTCCTCTTTTGTCGCTCCCACCTCTTTATCCATCAAGGAAGGTCACCAGTTATGGAATCTCACAGTTTTAAGAGCTACTGAAAATGCTGATAAACGGAGTTTAAGGGGATCTTCATTTTTGGTTGCCAATGATGACACGACACAAAAAGCCAAACAGTGATGGTTACCTTGCTCGGGTCTGGGGGCAGCTGGGCCTCCACCGGGAACGGGCTCCCCGGAACCGGATGCCCATCGTAGGTCACGTTGACAGCATGAGCGCCCTCTTCTGTTGGAGTGTAGCGCACCAGGCTGACGCCTGCTTTACCAGGCTGAGGCTCCACTTTGCAGGGCACTGCCCGCTGGCTGGGACTCATCTAGGAACACACACACACACACACACACACACACACACACACACACACACACACACACACACACACACACACACACGTGAGTTTGGTTCACCAGTGTGTTTTTATCCATTACAATCCCATGCAGAACCAAACTTAAAAAAAACAACTCACCACTGCCACCTGCAGCTGACCTTGGCCTCCTGCACCCTTGGTGTCCACCGTGAACTGCTGCTCCTGATTGACCTCCACTCCTAAAAGACAAGACAATTCCCCACAGAAGACACCACCACCCTTAAATATTTGATCTCTGTTTTTCACTTTTCAACTGCATCCTGTTCTGCTGAGCAGGTTAAAAAGTCTGGTTCTAAATGTGCTTAAAATATGAACAACTATTGACGAGAGAAGAGATGAGCAATTATTTGTATCTATCTCTGCAATCATTTTTAACACGCATACAGACAGATCACTCACTTCCTTCCAGGTTGTCCAAGGTGACTTTGTTAAGATCCAGCGGAGCCGCCACCCCCACCGTGAAGGGACTCTTGGGTATGGCGTCCCCACCAAATTTCACCACAATAGTCACCTCCCCCTGTAGACGCACACAACACGAAGAGTCAATCTATTATGGCTAAGGCCGTTTTTCAAAACCTGCTAAAAGAAAAACCACAACATAAACAGATCAAGACCAAGCACTTTGCTGATCTGCCAATTACGCGGAGAAGCTGTTTACAGCTGTGAGTGTGCGACTGAAGCTGTGCTCACTTGCTGAGAAGGAGTGTATTTGACGGTCTGGGAGTAGTCGTAGTTGTCGATGACGTCAAAGTCTTTGACGGGTGCGGAGAAGGAAACATCGAGCGGTGCTTTTCCAGCTCCTTTGGTCCACACGGTGAAATGAGTCGGCTTCCCGCTCTCAATACCTGGAAGGAGGAAGAGGAAGAGGAGGAGGAGGAGGAGGAGACGGAAGGGAGATTACAAGTGCGGCCCAGGAAGGCAGGAGGCAGGTGTGAACGGGTCAAAATCTAAAGCGCTTTAAAAGTACCAGTGCGAGCCAGTCCGGGACCCTCGGCCTTGACCTTGGACGCATCATGAGAGGGATCAACTTTGACGGTAAAGGGGCTCTGTGGAACTTCCTGTGGGTGGAAAAATATGCATTCTTCAACAGACATTCTTCGCTGGTATTGAAGATTGGAAGAGGGTTGTTAATTGCATTCGTGTTATGATGATGATGATGATGATGATTGTTATTATTATTGACTTAGTTAATTAATCCGATCAGAAATAGATAGTTCTATAACGCCTAGAATTAATATATAGCACGTGGGTAGTTTATATGGGTTATATATAGTTATGTGGGAACTGTACATGTATATATTAAAATAAATACATGTATATGTCATGCACAAACATAATTTCCACATACCAGGGTACTGTGTATGAAGATATTATGGCATTATATGATATACATTAATATATCACAGGATGCTTAATATGTAATTAAGGGGGAAGGAGTAAATGAGTACCTACTTCTTCCTACTTTTCAGAGGATCAATGATCACATTTTTTAGCACTTTTTTGATTTATTAGTATTGTTTTTGTTTTATATACTGTGGCTTTCATTAATTGTGTTATTTTGTTTTATTTTCAAGCTCAAAATAAAGATTTTCATTCATTCATTCATTCATTCATTCAATCATATTGTCTATGCGCGTGCGTGTTCGTACCTTGTCTGTGAACAGGACTTTGACAGTCAGCCTTCCAGCAGCGGGGGGGATGTACTTGACGGTGAACGTGTCGTTGGCATTGGAAATGATGTCAAAGTCCACGTCAGCCTCTTGGTCGCTGACCATGTTGGCGTCGCACTTGATGCCCACACTGACGTCACCTAAGTAGAGCAAACAAGCCAGGCACCCAAGTTATTTCATCCGATGTCATGATTCAAAGTCCGACATAAATGAGTGACAGAGGTGAACTATTTATTCAACGGCCCACGTCGTCTTCCCAGCAGAGACCCAATCGTTCGCACCCTGCACCGACAGAGACTGCCACAAGGTGGTGCTAGAGCGCGCCTGTTCCATCTTATCAGGCGCGCCTCTGCCGCAGAGGGTCGACGGTGGAAAGATTAAACAAGCATGACAAATTGCGACACACGAGCTCCGCAGCAGGTTCCCGGCTGCCAATCAACGAGTGCAAAGAGATTCGGAGTATGAGAGGAATGAAGCAGGAATCTGTGTCAGACGACAGAATCAGGTCAGCGCTGTTGACATCGAAAGCTGTTGAGAACCTACATGTGCGTCATGTCCATTGTGAAAACTTCAGCGAACGGGCAGGACTATTATTTGCACCAGGAAAACAAAAAAAAAGTGCTCTGAGGAGCAGCAGCCTGCCCCCTGTCTGTAACACTGGTTATAACATTAGACTGACTGATTAAATAGCTCATCAGAGTGTTTGCTATGTCAAAGCCCAAAGTAAAACCACGCAGTTTTCAACCGCCCCTGATTTCTTTTCATGATTAGCCTGGCCTGGCGAAGGACTGTGAAAGTGTTGTGGATGGGTGCGTCCTCAGCACGCACGGGTTGCCAGGCAGCCGGCCGAGGTGACAAAGTCCGCTCCCAGCCAGCCGTGCTGCGTCAACCGTCAAGTGCTTTGTGCAGAAAAAGTCCATATCGTTGCTTTTAACGAGCCTTACTCCAGGAGTTATATTCAGATAGGTGTCGGTTTGCACATGCTGCTGTGCTGAGCAACATGAATGAAGCGGTGTGTTGATAGAGGCTTTGAAAGTCACAATATCTTGTGAACAATGTAGAGGTGAAGCAACAACTTTCTCCTCCTGTTTTTCATTAAATGTTTATTTATTGTCCAGAAATAGTGAATTTTAATTATAATCATCAGGCAATAATTACGTGTTGTGGAAAGTACCGAATTCTGGTAATTTCGGCTATAAAACAATGATGCAATAGACATTGTGTCTGTACATGCTAAAAAATAAAAAACCCAGTATGCATTAGATTAGTTTGAACCGGTGTTGGTGGGAATTAAAGAAGGGATTGTGAATGAATGAAAGATGCTGCATGTTCAGGCGCTGGAACTAATTGTAGAAATACCTGCAATGACCTTAAATCTCTCAATGCAGCCCATTGTTTCTTTTCCCAGTTTCCAGTCATTAGGATAAGTTAGCTGTAATTTCCTGTCAATTCCAGGAAATCCAGAAAAACACTTAACACAAATTCAAGCACGACTCAATCTGATCTGGACCTCGACCCAATGCTTTTGCCTCACCAAAGTAGGGCTATTTGGTTCAGACTCTGGAGTGTCGTATTAAAACACACATACCAAACACCCTGTGTGCGCGTGTGTGTGTGTGTGTGTGTGTGTGCGTGCGTGTGTGTATGTCTTGCTCTTACCATCGCCGGCTCCTGAGCAGTCCACAGTAAAGTGAGTGGGCTCGTTTGCCTTCAGCCCGCTTCTCTCCACTCCAGGACCAAACACCTTGACTTTGCTGGGGTGGCTTCCTTTCCCTACATTTACCTGCAACAGAATGAGACAGTTTATTTTCCTCTCTTAAGATTTACGATGGATTCACTTGTGTCAAGATACTTTATACCACAGTCAGGCACAACCAGGTTTTCATATTGTATTTTGTAAGACTAATTCCTGGGCGTGGAGTGCCACAGGGCTGTGTATTGGTCCCATTGTGTCTTATACATTATACAAATACATTTCAAAAACAAATATAAACATTTTATATTTTCTACTCAATATAACTAAACTGTTCCTAGTATATATTTCATTGATAAAAAAAAAAGCATCATAATAGGAAAAACTAGGTGTTTTCAAGTTGCTGCAATTTGAATGAAATGATTGGTTTTACACAATCATTAAAACCAAAAATACTTAGGATTTTTATAATCAAAAGTAATTTGTAGATGAAACCGAGATAAAAAAAAAAGGATTTTTTGGAAAGATAAAGGAACTTAACTTAGGTATTCCAACTGCTCCTGTAACATTATTTTATCTATTAAATAACATTTTGATATGCCGAAAAGGTGCTGGAAAAGCGCCATATAAGTGCAGTCCATTTACCATTTATAACTTGAATATTTTTTCTTTTATTAAGAGAAATTAATAAAAGAAACTAATTTGCTTAAGTCAACATTTTTTACAAGGAAAATATTGACTTAACACATAGCTCTGCTACCAATGGTTTGTACAAGTCTTTAATGCCATTAATGTCTGCTGTTACTTCATGTCAATCAGATTAGGTTATTAACAACAATTCAGAGGTTCAGAGTCAAAAATTGGTTCAAAATTAAAAATGATGGCATTTAGGCAGAGAAACTACAAATAAATGAAACAACACAACAACAATGTTTTACTAAGATTTATTTTTAATCCATTAAGTGATTTATTTTAATTAAAAATAATCAAAACAAATACTGGTTATAGAGTTATTTAACAAGATGATTAGTAAAAAAAAGAGACAGACAATAACAACTTTGTTTATCAGCTGTTTTCCAGGTTTTTAAAATTTCTTGCTTCAAAATCGACCATTAAAATCGTCCTTCAGCCCACAGAGCCGACACTGTGCAGATGGAAAACCTCCGGGGGATTTTTCTATCAAGTGTTTTGTTTTCACAGTGAATATTCATGTGTTGAAAGCACTTGAGCGAGTCAGTTTAATTGTGTAATTGCGCACATTTCAGAGAAACTGCAGGATTACGGTGATAGAACTAAGGGCTGCATGAAGTGACCTGACTGCCTGCCTGCAAAGAACAATTAGCCTCGCCTCACTTTACCTCTGCTGCTTCACATGTCATCTCAAGTTCGACTTGTGTTGCAATAATACCTCTTGCAAAACTAGGTAATCAGTCCTTTCCTTCATGACGGACATTTGCAATCTTGTTTTTTTTTTTTGCTTTTTACCATCCACTTTTTCAGTGGGCAATGCTGGTGACATTTCTTCACCTTATTCCTGCTTTATAACTGAGGAGAGATGGAGCCAGTGCAAAGCTGGTGCAGCTCACAACAAGTCTGCTGACTCATCAAAGTGGCATCAGCTCCTTTTGGACAAGTACAAACATCCCCGGAGAACTTGGAATATTACTATTTGCATAGGCCTGTTTGGTTCTTTAGTGAGGATTCTCATTTTATGAAACCGACTGCAGCGATGCAGTTTGCTCGTGTCCAACTCTGAAAAAACACAGAAACGTCTCTGTAAATTTGTTCTCCGTTCTGTTTGAACAGACTGCGATAAGAGTCTCTGGACTGGCACTGTTCCAGAGTCTCCCAGCGGCCCGTGAGTGCAAATGCAAACACAGCTGATGCCTGTCAGAGTTTCACAAAAAAAAAAAAAAAGAAATCTACATTTGTCAAACCGCCGGCGCCTGACAAAAAGAGGCTGAATGGAAGACAGCTGATGAACAAAGAAGCCTCACAGCAACAAAGAACACAGCACTGGTGCAAAACTTGAAATGGAGTAACTGAACAGATGAAAACTTTTTCACTCATTTTCAACTTTTTTGTCATTAACTAACATTTCTTATTACTAGCTGATTCAGTGCATCACATCTACATTACATGTAGCTGTAAATGTCATGGGTAACATTCAGTCTATTGGACGGTGAAAAAGTTTCCACGGAACAGGAGTAATAAAACAACGTTAAAGGAACATGCAGTGCGCTGCACAATCACTGATCTGAAGCTCTTTCTTTGCCACTGTTTGCTTGTTTGCTCTTAGTAATGACTGTTTCAACTTCAACATGCATCACTGCTCTACGTATTTACCGCTGCAAAATGAAGTAGAAATTGTCAAATGTCTTTGTTTTTTTGTGACAAGGTTCAGAAAAGCAATCCAGAAAATGTGACAACAAAATGCAGGAGGCAAGTTTTAAGTGCATCAGTGATCCGTGGTTACAATGCTCAAGCCCTTTCAGCACACAGTGGTATTAATTCAATTTACCAAGTTAAATAAAAACTTTAGGAAAATTAGTAAGGTTATAGAAAGGTCCGTTGTTTCAGTGCATACAGAGAGTTGACAGTGTGTTCCATGGGCAATGTTAGTAAAAATGGATTACAAAAACATTAAACATTTAGTTGAGATCAAACTTACTTTTTTAAATTATAGTAAAGCAATATTCTGAACAGCAGTCATGGACAGTCGTCCCTTTGGTGAAAACGTTTGTGTCAGTTTAAAAACCAGGGAACTGAAAGATTAGCACCCAACCAGATGAGACACAAGTTTGCTTTGCTTTTGAGTCAGAGACCGAAGAAAAAGCCCAAGCCCGTTCACTACCAGCTTGGGGCGAATGGTTTCGCACCACATCACACAGCTGTTACCACTAGTTCTCTTGACTTGAACTAAAAAATGTTTCATTCCCAATCACTGTGAGGTTGAGTCTGAACAGTCTGAGGGTAAATATTTGATCTGTAGCTACTTCCACTCCTATCGTCACTAAATAAACCACTGCTTGTTTATTTGGTCTCTTTCTTTGACTAAACTACTACTCGAGCCTCTCCTCCGTGTAAGTAATGATGACGATCAGAGGTCTTTTAGTCTTCTGGCTCTCAATATTATACGTGGTCTGGGTCAGGTGAGTCTGCTCCGACTGGACGACGTCAATCCTTTCTGCCTTGAACACACTTTCCGACTGGTCGACCTCAACGGCCTTAGTTTGGTGCTTGGATTTGGACAGAACAAAGGATCCCGTTGTGACCGCGAGCTGCGATTGGCTGCTTACCCTGAAGGGGCTTTTGGGGATGCTGACTCCACCCCAGGTGATGGCCAAGGTGTGTTTGAGAGAGGAGGCCGGTGTGTAGGAGCAGGCGTAGACGCCGTCACCCTTGCTCTTCACCTTCACCTCCACAGGAAGCCCCTCCGCGTCCTGACAGAGGAAGAGAAATGTGAGCGCAAGGGAAAAAAGCAGGTGAAATGCAACCGATTACACAGCAAGGATTTCTGCATCTCACCTGAGCCAGGATTTTCAGAGGTCCCTTCCCAGCATCCTTAGCGCTGACTGTGAACTCGGCAGGCTGGTTGACCAGGCAGCCAGTTTTCTCGAGGCCTGGACCGTAGGCCTCCACCTGCAAACACATAGCCGGGGCTTAGTGTGTATAGAGGTCATGACCTCACATAGTCTGGTCTTATCACAATATGAAGCAACTCATTGGATTTTTTTTTTTAATCATTATGAGCAACTTGGCCGACTGAGACAATGGAAAGATCTGGAAAAGTTGCAGTTGTCCTTTCACTTCAGCTAGTAGCTAGATAGGTTAGATTAGATTAGATAAGAGATTTATTGCCATTTGAACAAATTAAAAACGGGTGAAAACAGGTACACTGAAATTCTTGTGTGTTTCCTTGAGTCAAAAACACATAAAGTGTCTGTACAGCAAAGGTGCAGACGGTGCATAAGGCTTCACTCCTAAATATATGATGCTTATTTACATTTATTTATTACATAAATTACAAAAAGAAAAGGGAAAAAGGCAATTAATTAAGAAATAGAACTGGGTTTGACTTGGTTACATATACACTGCACGAGATGGTGATAAGTAGTGTAAAACGGGGGGGTGGAAATGTTCATGTGAAGTCAGATTTTTCAACGTCACAATGTACTTGGAAAAAGTGGATGTAAAACTTTATTGGAGTTAAGACCCAAAACTGTCAAAACCTTGTCTGCGGTGTTGCCGCTGTTGTCCGGGACGATGCAGGCCATGAAGGGGCTGTGCTCGATGTCTTCGTCGTCGCAGGTGACGTGGACGGCGTACTCCCCGGGCTCCGTCGGCCAGTAGCACACGTCGCACGAGCCGTCGTTCTGGTCCTCGCACTCGATCTTGGCCTGGGACGGCCCCTCGATGGCGAAACCTGTCGGCCGCAGAGAGCCAATTGGATTGGACTGAGTGGCTTCATTCAGGCATTACGCTCAAAACATCACACTTGCATGAACTTTCTCCTAAAGAAATCTGGTTTTAGGGCACATTGAAACTTCTAGTTTGGGGGTAAAAAAAATAAAAAACAGGAGACTGACCCAGCACGCCCACATCTGTGCCCACCGACTCCACCACAAAGATGGCAGGTTTCCCCACAACACCTCCTTCCAGTCCAGGACCCCAGGCCCTGATGAGCTGAGGCCCCGCCTCCGGACCCACTGACACCTCGAAGGGACTGAAAGAAAGAGAGAGAGAGAGAGAGAGAGAGAGAGAGAGAGAGAGAGAGAGAGAGAGAGAGAGGAGAGGTGTGTGTGTGTGTGTGTGTGTGTGTGTGTGTGTGTGTGTGTGTGTGTGTGTGTGTGGAGCCACAGCTTACACTTACCTGTTAAGCTGTCGACTGACGCATTCACCTCAGTGTGTGCGCATGTGTGTGTGTGTGTGTGTGTGTGTGTGGACACCAACGTCACCCCAGTTGAAAGCGTCTGTGAGGATTTACGGTCTTAAAAAACAAACGGCCTTTTTCCCCCATCATGTTTTACTCGCACAACAGCAGCCCTGCTATACTGATCCAAAAGCCATTACAAACATACCTTTACTCCTTTACTATCTAAATTCCTGTGTGTATCTTCCCTCTGGGCAACAGATGTCTCCTGCTCCACTGTAACATCCATTCCGGTGCGTGCGTGCGTGCAAGTGCGCTGGAATGTCTAGCATTTGCGAGAGACGTTCAGCTTTATTGATTCCATCACCCACTTTGGGCACCATCGCCTGCCCAGCCGGGGTGGCCTGCACTTGAGCTCTGACGTTGTCGACAATAAACAGTGATGCCACACTGTGTTACATCACAAGAGTAAAACGTCGAACCCAGAAATCTGCCTCCTTTCATCCGAATTAGCAAATGAAACCAGCAACTGGCGTTTGTGCTGAGGATCTCGTCGCTTCTAACCAGATAATTCATGACAGCGTTTCATAAATACTTCAAAGCTTCTCGTGCTGAACTTCAGGGAGGGTTTCCAGAGTGGAGCTGGTAGTTTTCAGGGCAGCGTGAGATCACCGGCGCAATCTGGAAACACCTCTGGGGTCGCAGGATGTTGTGCGTCGAACAAATTGCTTTCCTCTGCGCAGTCGGGCTGGTTTGCGTTTATTCGTACATCTGGGGGCACCGACTGAGAGAGACTCAACATACCTGCGGCATCGGCCCGTCTCCTCCCCCCACCTTGCGAAGATAAACCAATCAGATAACAAAGAGCGCTCTGTGCAGCAGCAGCCCCTGAGCGAAGCGTTCGTGCCTGGTGAAATGAAACCGGATTCGGGCCAAAGTGAGGCAACTAAAACTGCTCACTGATGTTGAGACAACCTTTTTCATCGTGGGAGAGTTGCGATGCTGAGAAACCCCCGAGAGGACGGCCTGAGCCCGATTCTGTTTTAGATTATGACGGAGTCGCAATCCCACACCAATCACGCTGACTTCCTGTCAAATATGTGATTCATTTTGGTTGTATTTCCCCAAAACACAGCATGAAGCTGTTCACATCTACTGATTGGCTCATCTTGCAGCCGGGAGTTTCCTAAATAATCTTTGATTCCAGCTAATAATGCAGCCAGGACATTCAAGTATCATCAAGAAGAATCAAACTGACTAAAAATACAACTGAAATAAAAATATAAAAACAAAAACCAGGGCGATCCAAACACTCTGGCAAACAGAGCGCAAGTCCAGACCACAACTTTTCACTCCCTGGTGGATACAACCATTCAAATCAGATGAGGTAATGCACTGAGGTCATTCCCAGGGAGAGAGAGACACACAAGCAGACAAACACACACGCACACACAGTGCGAGCGCGGAGCTCACCTCTTCGGGATGTGCGTGCCCCCCCAGGTGATGGACACGGTGTATTTTCCGGTGCTGGTGGGATGATACTGGTAGTAGAAGACGCCGTCCTGACTGGAGAGCTGCTTGACGGGCTCCTCGGTGCCCTCTGCTCGGCACAAGTGGGGGCAAAGCAAAAAGAAACGTTTGTCAGTGTTTTTGTTGAGTCAATGGATCTTACGCACAACACAAAAGTGTTGCAAGATTGTATAAAAATATTATCAAATACAAACTAAATTGCCGTAAAAATAAAAAAAAATCGAAACTTGTGTCTAAATAAACATATCAAAAGGGTAAAACAATATATAATAAATAAGGATAAAACATAACTTAATAAAAGGAAACAAAAAAAAAATAAAAATAAAGAGTGGAAAAGTTAGAAATAAGACTGTTTAGCAGTATTAGTTTCTTACCCGTATTTTTCTGTTCCCTATCTGATTCCCTTAACCTCTACCTGCTACTCTCTCACCCAGTACTGAGGGAAATGAAATCATGTGTAAGTGTGAAGCTACATTTATAGGGGTTCCAACCTGCAAGATAAGTTTCAAATGGTTGTCAAACCATCTCATACTGTGAGAGTTTTCCCTTTAAAATGTATCTTACTCTTTCCAGGTGTGACGTACTGGTTCGCTCACCCATCCACCTTTTGAAAATAGGAACCATTGCTCCTTTCCATGACATAGAGCTCTGCACACTTGACTAATTTCTTCAACCACTTCCAAACAGAGCGATTATCAACCGAGTTGCCAGTTTGACGCCGCCCCCCCTGCACTCACTGGGCCCCTTGACGACCACCTTCAGCTCCCCGCTGCCGGCATTCTTGGTGTCCACCTTGAAGTCGCCGTCCTGTTTCACCCTCATGCCCGACGGCTGCAGCCCGCGACCCGTCGCCCGGCACGCCCCGGGCATGCAGGCTGGAGAAAGAACAGAGTTATCGCACACAAATGAGGTGGAATCGCACCTCGGATGGAATGGCGGCCCAGTGAAGAAGCAGCTCACCTGGTCCCACGTCCACGCTGAAGGGGCTCTTGGGGATCCCCATCCCTCCGAAGGTGACGGTGACCACGTGGGGGCCCATCTGGGTGGGTCGGTAGGTGCAGCGGTACGTGTTGTCGCCTTTGTCCTCCATCATCACCTCCACCGTGTTCTGGCGGCCCTGCGGGTCCGGATCATGGCCGTCACGTCCCCGGTGCCGGCTCCTGCACAGGCGGGACAACGTCAGTCAATGCAGAGCAGCGTTTCTTCACCGCTGTTTGTCAGTTATCTTCAGCGCCAGTTGCAAAACATTTGAAAGGTACGAAGCTTTTATACGTGTAAACATTTACAAACACAAGAACCGAAAAGACTCAAATTCCGCTCCACCGCGATGACGAGATGGTTCATGTTGTGGAGCTTTTAATAGCCCGGCATAATGAGACGCTTTTCCTCGGACAATAAACACATTTGCAGCCTCCCTGCTCTACTTTACCGCTCGCCTCCCCGTGTACACATCATTTTGGTAAGAACGTTCCAGAAATGAGACAAAGGAATCAAGCAAACATAAGCGAAAATGCAGCAGTGTAAACAATGACTTCCATTATAGACAATGAGAGGGTTTTTTTTTTTTTTTCAGCACACTTGCGGTTTTTCCTGATTTTGAAACAGGACGGACCAGGATCCCGACCAGATTTGGACGCTAATGTGCCACTTTTGTGAGGGCTCGTGTGTTTTGACTGTGGCCGTTTGACATTCCAGCGCATCGAAAAACCTTTCGCAGTCCATTTCAGTGGCCGGGTTCTCTGACCTGCTGTGTAGATGTCGAAGTAGGTGGGTTTGTTGGCAACGTTGCCCACGGGCTCAATTCCGGGGCCTTTGGCTGTGACCTTGGTGGCGTCTCCGAGAGCTTTGTCCACATCCACCTCGAACGGGCTCTTGGGAATGGGCTGACCCGCAAATAAAACTCTCACCTAGGAAACAAAAACCACCAATTCACCCAGAGGCCAACAATAGAGAAACAATAGAGAAACATGTGCACTTAAATGTTTTATTAAGCAGAATTTTGGACGTGCTAACCTGATGAAGTCCAATGACTTGAGGGGTGTAGCTGACGGTGAACGTCTTCTTGCCCTCGTTGAGCTCTGCCTTCAGCTGATCAACACACAGGTTCAAACAGAAGGGTTATTTTTTTGAAGAAAAAAAAAAGAGGAAAGCCTACAGCTCTCACTGTGGCAGAGAATCAGAAAAAGGCAAACCTCCTCTGTGGTGCCGTCCGGGTGGTCCAGGTAGATGGTGACCTGACCCTGACCAGCGCTGAACGTGTCCACCGTGAACTTGGTGGGACGCCTCACCCTGTTCCCCGTCCTTTCAATACCTGCAGCCGGAAAATATCACATGGTAACATCAATTAACGCGTACATTTTTTAAGGAAGCCCGTCTGATAGCGTTTTGTATTTAGGCCACCATCAGGCGGGCTTCCTTAAATAGAACTGTTCTAAATACACTTTTATTAATGTATTTATGTGCATTATATTAAGCTTTCACCAATATAAAACTCATAAATCAAGCCAAATGTGTGAACTTTAAATGCTTATTAATCAATGAAACAGTCATTGTGTTATCGATGACATCCCAAGAAATCTTTATTCCAATAAATGTCAATAAATCCTATTTAAACTGTGCAGACTGGATCTTTAGGACAATGCTTTAACTAGTTCTTCCATAGAATAGACACAAATATCATTTATGGGTTTTAATGATTCAATTTGCATCAAGTGATTCAAGTTGAAGTTTACACATCAGTGAGTTTGAAGGTTCATTAGGACATTGGCACATGATTGATTTGATGTTTGTGTTTGTTATCTATGAGGTGCAGTACATGAGTGTGCGTGCGTGCATGTGTGTGTGCATACCTGGCCCATATGCTCGGGCCTTCTTGGGGTTGAGTTTAGGTTTGAGTGGAGCTCCAGGCTTTAGTTTGCCTTTGGGGAACTGAGACAGGTAGGTCATCACCGACTGTTCATCCACGTTGGGGTGAACGATCTCCTCTGGAGTGATGACCTGAACACAAACAAACACACAGCTCAGATTTGTAATGTAAAAACATGATGTCAATGAGTCCGAATGGGGAAATCGGTCTCTGTTAACGTTGGATGGGGTCATGGTTCCGGAAGTAGCGCGTGTTGTTGACGCCGTCACTCTAAGAATGAAATCAGGCAGGAAGTTTGTCCTAAATTTCAGCTTTAGGGAAATCAACACATATCTAATTAAACACCTAGAAAAAAAATCTTATCTTAATAACCTGATTAAAATAGAAACAGTTTGTAAAGTGTGTGGCAGCGACAGCGTCAAGACAAACACCGTCTAAAAAGCAAACTCAGGCTTCCTGCACTGTCAACAATCAGGAAACCAAACAGCATCTGCTTGAAATGCTGCCAGCGACCTTTGACCTCAGCAGTAAAAAAAAAAATAAATCACGGCAGAGTTAATACCAGCCTCTGTTGTGCTACACACACACACACACACAGGAAGTTTGGTGAGAGACAGCCGCGTCAGTGTGTCAGGTCGTGTGACCACAATAAGCCAATCAGGCGACAGCAAACACCAACCTGCGGGATGCCCAGCCAGTCGTCGGCCAGCTGCATGGCTTCGGAGGCGTTCTCTTCCTTTTTCTGTGGGTCCCAGGTCTCCCAGTCCGGACACAGTCCTGCCAACGTCACAGCGACAGCGACACTGAGCGACGACAAACTTCGGACTCGCAACCGTCACCGTCAGAAACTGTTTCCAGTCTTGCACACATTACCTGGCGCGCAGCTGTCCACCAGGGCTCCCAGTGCTTTGCCAGAGTTCCAGTCGTCCCTGAAGTTGTGGATTGGCATATCGGGGAGCTTGTTTTGGACCCAGCCCAGCAGACGCTGCTTCGGTGTCTTTGACTCTGACTGATGAAGTGAACAACAAGAACGTCAAAAAAACAAGGAACTTGAAATTTGAAGGTGATTTTGAATTACACAAGAAGAATCAAAGCGAACTGGACGCCCACCTCTTCATCCTCTCCCTCCCAGACCGGCATGGAGATGGAGTAGTGCAGAATGAGAGTCCAGATCAGACCCAGGATCAGCTTCAGGTTCCCATCTGTGATGGCTTTGGAGTCTGGCAGAGAAGGACAGACAGAGGCAGCGTCACATCCGTGTTCGAAACTTCCGATAACTCTCTGACCACGCAGGTCTGTCACAGTTGGTGAATTCAGAAATGAGACACGAGATTGCGTGACACTTAATGATCTGTGAGACAAGAAAAGTTCTCCTCAGCAAGCTGGTGGATATTATTGAGCAAAGTTTTTTTTCTCCATTAATCAGCCCTCACAGTACCAGCTGGTACCTCACACACACACACATGCACACGCACACGCACACACGCACACACACACATTTTAATCTTTGTCTGCAACACACCGAGTGCAGATAAAACCAGACAGAAAAACATTCCAGTCATTTTTCTAATCGCCCAGTTGCCATTTCTCCATCCCATAATAATCTTGTTTGGAGACAAACTATCAAGCCGACACGGCGGCTTCAGTGACAAATGTCGAGGGCAGGGTGTAGAATTCCATTCTCCAACACCAACACGGAGGAAAATAGGAAGAGTGTTTATTTCAATTGGTGCTACGGATGGTTTTAAGCAGGAATAAAGTCAAAGCAGGCCTCACAATAAAAAAATCACCATTTTCATAACAGACTGGGGGTTTGAAACATACCAACAGCAGTAGGTGTAGTAATTCAACATTACCACTAAAATCACACTTTTTATTTATTTTTATAAATAAAATGTGATTACAGAAGAAATTAGAGGTTTTTGTTATCAATTTTTTTTTTTTTGCTTTTATTTTGCAAAGAAATAAACAGCCATGTATTTATGTCTGATCCAGGTTTTACACCTGATGGTGCAGCAGAGTTCATCTCTTCAATAAATGGAACAAAGCTCAGTGCCTGTGGCCCAGATCACTGCAACTGCAGCTGTTCAGGAATTCCTATCAGAAAACAAGGTCATTAATTAAGACCCTCCTTCACCCCTTCAAGGGTACAAGTTTGACTCTGCCCTCTTATGCAAGTGGAGAGCTGCAAGCCAACTTTCAACACCCTCCACTGGTGAGTTCGGCAGATATGAACAATGTCAGCACAGCGCAGCGCTGAGATTGTGCGCGCGCTAGTGTGTGTGTGTGTGTGTGTGTGTGTGTGTGTGTGTGTGTGTGTGTGTGTGTGTGTGTGTGTGTGTGTGCGTGCGCTCTGCTCGGTGATTCTGCAGCTCTGCACCAGCTGCAGCCCAAACAAGTTCCAGCAACTCAGGTTGAGGTTGAGCAGTGGGAGAGACCGCTGCCTCACCCACAGTGAGACAATACTGGGACTGATGGATGACAGACACAGACACAGACACAGACACACACACACACACACACGAGAAATTGCAACATCTTGCTCTCTGCATTCCTCATCTTTCCGTCTTTGCCAGACTCGACCATCTCCGTTATCTCTTTGTGTTTCCGTCTGTTTTTCTCCCTCCGTTTTCAAACATTTTCTCTCTCCGTCGTCTCTTCTCTTCATCCCACTGCCTGACACTCTCACATTGACCAAACCGTTTTTGCTTGTTACTCTTTTTCAGAAATCTCTCTGTGGCTTTATTCTCCACCAGAACTCCTTTATTCAACATACCACTCCCACTTTGAGTGGAGCTGCCACTCCCAGGTGTGTTTGTGTGTGTGTGTGTGTGTGTGTGCCAAGCTTGCTTGCATGACTACTGTTCTCAAGCAAACATCCTGTCGGTGAGCTGCACAAGCCAGTGGCCTTCACGCCGCACGCGCAAACGCTCGCACCCACGCACGGCTGAGCTCACGCGGTTGTCTTGACCCTAATCAGTCACACACAGTGGGAGTTGTAGGAACCAGGTGAGGAAGAGCAAACAGTGCAACACACTGTGTGGATGCTGAGTCTCTGAACCAGCTACTTATTCAAATAATGACACTTTATTTGCCATAAATTGGGGAAAATGCAACTTTTTGTCTCACCTGGACTGCTGGCATGGTTTTAAACCAGGCGTCTGCTGGATTAATTGATTGAATACAACTTTGTCCCTTGTAGGAATACTTCCAGTGCTTTAGCCCCTTGAACATTAACACACAAAACAACGTACTTGATAAAATGACACTAAGCCGTTCAATTACAGGCGTTATGGTGGAGCTACGTTCACCTTTCATCCTTTCTATTATGCGTTCATAGAGCAGCACAGTGGGAACTAAAGTAAAGTCTGCATGTGTGTGTGTTGCATAGACACAGTTTTGTGAGTAACGAGGCTGTCGCCATGGCAGCCTATTGTTCGCACGAAGGACGCGTTTTCGAGAGAAACAAAGACAGACGCAGACAGAAACAAAGACGGAAAACGGAACAAATTAAAAGGACTAGACAAAACTCTGATATGGAAACAACAGCAACGAAATCCACACGGTGAGTGCGTGCATGTGTGTGTGTTATCAGGAAACAACAGCAACGAATTCCACATGGTGGATGTGTAGGTCTGTGTTTTATGAGCCTGAGTCTCAATAGTGACGCACGTCTGAGACATTGTTTTATTTATATTATATAGACTATAAAAAAGTCACCAACAGTTTTTTTCTACCTAAATGATAAATACATACAAATAGGAAAAACCTACATACTAAAAACCACAGTGTAATATTTAGATATTTTACAATGGCTCTGCACTGTGACCTTTGAACAATTTCAATTTAAAATCTAGAGTCTTGGTGGCGCCGTCGCTCGTCCCTGTGATCTCAGACCTTCAACATTTTCTTATAATCTCATAAGAGTCGAACGGAACCTTTTTTAATCCTTCTGATCCTCTTTCTTCTTGGTCGTCGAGATCAAGTCAAACACACAAGTCTTTAGTCTGTCACTGAAAACCCAGCGACTTGCTGACAAATTGCCTTTAGATGCCACAGGTTGTCAGACACGGGTCCATTAGGAGCTTTAGAAAAGCCTTTTAGTGTATGCTAGGAAGCAGGTGTGTCCTGTCAAAGCAGGAAACCCAGCGAACACACCTGTCTGAGGCCAGTGAATCTATCAGGAACATTATTGAGTCTTTTAGAAGAACTGTCTGGTCCTTTCCACCACTCTGGGCTTCAAGGTTCCTCTTAAGTTCAGCCCGGACGCGCGTCAGGTAAAGAGCAAGTCATCATACGCCAGCTGATTCGACGGCCTGTTGCCGTGGAGATGCAACAACCCACACGCTGGCAGTCACAACACTTAAGCAGAAGTAGGCTGGGTGGGGCTGAGGAGGGGTTGAGGGCAGTGTGTGCACCAGGAGAAACGGAAGGTCAGGGAGGCAGATAAAATCTGTGCGTGCGTGAGAACGTTTCTTCAAGGCGAGGACCTTTTGCAACATTCTTATTAAATTGTAAGGTGCAGACTGAAGCTTAGAGGGAAGCTACGAAGTTGAGTGTTAAGGTTCAGGTGAGGGTGCAGCACATTGGTTCGAATGAGGACCCAGGGACAAAGGTCTGTGTGGGGAAATCACAGTTTTAACCAACAAAGTCAGGACGTTCCAGTGTGTAGTCACTTTTACTCCTTAGCGTTACATTTTTGACAGGAAGTCTAGCGGGAAGGCTCGAGGTCAAAGGTCAGGTATGATGCATTTAGGGTTTGGGTTGGGCTGTTCCGCTGAGGCAAGAGTGACAGGAAATCAGTGTCCTTACAAAGAGAGAGAGAGAAAAAAAAAAAACCTGTGTGTGAGTGTGAACAGAGAGTAAAGGTGGATCGGGTGTATCTGAATGCCTTCCCTTATCAGCGGGTCACACCCTCCCAGGGGGAACCGGGCAGGAAGTTACATAATTGGCCTGCGGCCGAGTCCAGAGGTACCTGCTCGGTGAACCGAGGCCGGTTGAGCCCAGACAGACGGGAAAAGCTGCTGACCAGCAGAATGAATGACCACGGCGTGACCAGCCAAGCTCCGCTCAGTCTGAGCTGAGGTTCAGTCTGGGGGCGGGGCACCGTCTCCAGCGCTTATCAGCCTATCAGTGATGTCAGCCGTCATCCGAGACGTCGCGCTCCTCGAGCCTTTACGAGCGCAATGTAATAAAAAGCATTTCTTCTGGGAGAAAAATATTTTTACTGGCCTGCAAGTCCGAACGGCGCACGTCAAAGCCGCTTCCATGCTGCTGCTAACAGGCGCGAGACAAGAAGCGAGACGGCTCACTCAGTCATCGCAGAGCAGGTCGGGATCTGAGCGCTTTCAACACTTCCTGGAGTCCACAAGTCGCAGTTACGACATCAGGAGCACAAAAGGAATCTATAATTGCGAAACCAGCATCTGCTGAGTGGTGGATACATGTCTTCAATTTGTACAAATCTGAAATTAGAAATTGATTAAGGCCAAAATATTCAAGCTATACCATACGTAAAACAAGTTTTTGTTAAGAGGCAGGATCCTGCTCAGACTCGCCTCTCGTGTTTCTCATATATCTCCATTTAAATCTCTGGCACGAGCTTAAAAACATTTTCTAGCTTCAGATTTTGAGACAACAAACCTGCACCAAGAGGGAAAACTGAACTTTGCCGCTCCGCCAGAGACTTTCTGGATATGGGATCTCTTTTCCACCACAAAGCGTTCCGAAACGCAGCCGAGTGACGTTTAATTCAGATGTTTTATGCGACGCAGGGGATTTAAAGTAACATTACCAAGAGTGACCACTAGGGGGAAAATGCCTAGCGCTGAGCAACATTTTCTCTAAACGTTGACCACTGCTCTGGGGTTATTTATTTTTTACTCAGGGTATTGGGTAAGAATTTGATGTCAAAACATACTCCTTCACCTTTTTTTTTTTTGACGGATTTCATTTCACTACATGTTCCCAACTTGAATCCAAAAGCAAATTACATTATCATGTCTCATCACCAACTGATTAAGAGGGGAATTCTTACAGGCTAGGAGGAGACGCACCAGCACTACTACTTTTTTCCCTTGTCGCACTCATTATTCACAATTCAGCTCACTTGCCAATACAGCTGGAGCGCATCAAGAAACGAAACCATACTGAGATATATTACACAGCCCCCCTGATCTTTTTATTTATTATTAACCAATCATGTTTCTTTCAACACTTTGCAATGTGTGCAGAATGACACAGTGGGAAAGGAGGAGTTCCAGTGTTTGAGATTAAAGTTCAAAGGGGAATCGACGAACCTAAAGAGGCTCTTCAACCACTTTTTGCTTTAAGGTTGGGAGAAGCTTGGATACAAGTATTTCCCCCTCCCTACGTTAAATCGTCCAGCCACACCTGGCCTACAGGTGACATATGTAGAAGATTAAGTTGGCATCTCGCGCTGCATTCTCCTCCACGGCAGTTCCGCCACAGACAGCTGGTTTCTTCACGCGATGACGCCACCAGCGATCCCGCAGACACATACTGTTCTGCTCCCTACCTTACAATTTACAGCTGAACGGTGCCGAACAGTCGTCGCCTGAGGGGCTCAGCGCCTGGGACTGACGTCAGGCAGCGCGCAGCCGGAGACGCGCTCGCTGAGAACTGCACTCAATATTTGTTTCTGCATTTTTTTTTTCAAGTTCAATGGGTAATAAAATGTTCAACTAGTCGACACGGTGGCGCAGCGGTTAGCGCTGCCACCTCACAGCAAAGAGGTCGTGGGTTTGATTCCGGGCCCGCTGGCCTTTCTGTGTGGAGTCTGCATGTTCTCCCTGTGTCTGCGTGGGTTCTCTCTGGGTTCTCCAGCTTCCTCCCACACTCCAAAAACATGCATGTGAGGTCAATGGGCAACTCTAAATTGTCCCTAGGGGTGTATGTAAGTGTACATGGTTGTTTGTCTTTGTGTGGTTCTGTGATGAACTGGCAACTTGTCCAGGGTGTCATCACGCCGTCGCCCTATGACAGCTGACCCCGAGTTCAGAAAATGAAAATGGTAATGAAAATGGACGGATGGATGGGTTTTAGAGACTTACTACAACAAATAAAATAAAATGAAGACACCCACTGGAACAAGTCGATTGTTTTACTGTGACCGGTCAAACAACAACAGTAAGATCCAAGACAGAAGGCCAGGATTTAGAAGAAGAAAAAAATTGGTTACGGTCGAGTGAAACACACAAACGTGTTAACACAAGATTTACATTTGGGCTTCCAAACATTTGGCAGCTGTTTATCACGTTCCACCTATTACGCAGATGCGAGCCACGAGTGTGGCTGGACTGCAGTCAGAAACGCAGGAAGCGAAGGGAAACTCTGATGCCGCCGACACAATGCCGCAGTCTGGCGCTGGAATTTAACCTTTTGGTGGAAAAGCCCTTTAAAAGCAGAGGACGGGAGGTACCTGCAGCCCCCCGGTAAACAGGATGTGGAGCTACTGTGTCTGAGAGTGTGTGTGTGTGTGTGTGTGTGTGTGTGACCTAGGACACACAAATTCCTCAGTGATGAGATCATTACCACACCCACCAGCCCCTCAATTCATCTGACACACACACACACACACACACACACACACACAATAATGGCACTACTAAAAGAAAAGCACCCTCCCTCCACCCCACCCCACCAGCTGCGAGACCCTTGCCAAGACTTTTGTCACCTTTTCATCCCCCATTGAATCCAGTTTCTTCTCCTTCGCACTACTGACACCACAGTTTTAAAAAATGGATTTGTTAAATCACTTCCTTCGCTGATAAATCTTATCAAACCGCAGAGTAAAGCTAACTGAAAATTTCTCTGTTTACACGACAATACACACTGCGTCATCCACGGTGACATAACAACAACTGCATTCAGTCCAGTAGTTTTCTTTTCTCTTTTTTTTTATAAACACATCAGCCGATTATCTATTTAGCTGCAGCACAATCAGCGTCCCTCAAAACAGATGGTAGCAGTTTCTCTGCAGCTAAAACAGATGGTTACCGCGCACGCGAGCGTGCCCTCTTAAAAAATACTCCACTTAGCAATCCATTTCGGGAGTGACCATGTGACCTGGTCCTCTCCCTCTGAATGGATGGATGGATGGATGGAGTGCGAGTATACACTTATTTATGTAATTATGGGCAGTATGTTCAACTTTGACCAATATAATAATCCTAAATAAAGCCAAATCTAACACACTGGACCTTTAGAGCCCTGACGCCGGGGGGGTGAACACACACAGCGCAGCGACACGTCTCGGCCTAACTGTAGGCAAGTACCAAAGCATGTTTTTGATCATGCGGGGGGGTGAGTCTCCAGCCTGCAGCCGGTTCGGGCCACTTCAGAAATGACTGATCACTTAAACTCTGCCTCAGAGGGTCTAATGGGAGCACTTTCCACAGAGGTCAGCAGGGTTCCCCGCAGCATCACGTCGACACTCCCAAAAACTCCTGACACCCACCGATGACATCACCACATGATGCATGGCAGTAATAGCGGGGCTGCTTAATAACAGTCACATGAGTCATGTACCGGCAGCTCAAAAAAAGAAAAAAAAGACGATCCCACCAAAGAACCCAGATTACAGACACACAGCGAAGGGAGTCGAGAGGCTTTTATAATGTCTTTGGTTTGGTTAATGAGGGGCAAGTGAGCTATGGAGCGTGTCACACTGTCTATCTCTCTCTCTCTCTCTAATCTGGTCACTGGTGGGACTCGAACAGCTGCACAGATCAAGAGACAGAGTTCAAAGCGAGAGGAAAAATCTGCTTTCATGTCCCGCAGACACGTTCAAAAGTTATCAAAGTTAAAGAAGGAGCCTGGAAAGAATCCAGTGTGGCGGGGGAGGGGGGGGCTATCGGACCTGACTGACACGGGAGGGCAGCACTTCAAAGATGCCGAGTCAGACCTACATCAGCAAAGCGAGGGCGTCAGTTTTAGGCGCAGAACGGCAAAGTTGCGTTTGGACGAAACGGAGGAGATGAAACACCGAATCCAAAAATCTTCTCCGAGCCTGCAGAGCATGGTAACAATTTCAGGTAGCTGGGACCACAGCGGCAGCACGCAGCCAATGATCACAACCCATTACCTTACGGTAACCTTTTGAAAATCAAAGATATTTATTCCAACTTGATCGTAAATAGTGTTAAGACACTTTGATCCTTTTCTCTGAAGAAATGACGCCGTCTAGTAAATATGTGGCTCTCATTCCAAGTAACAATCACAGTTTGATGTCCTCTTTGGCCTTGGTGCAAAAAAAGGACGTGAAGACACTTGTTCTAACGGTGTCATCGACCTCCAGCGACTGCAGGCGGCAGCGGGCCCAACTGAGCTCCGCGGGAAGCCACAAGTGACACAGACTGCAGAGTTGAAAGCATTCCGCCGTGCGACAGATTGTTTTACGGCCGGGTGGGGGATCGGCGTGAGAGTGGCGTTCCGGCGAACATCGGGCGCACTGATGTCGGAGGTCGCTGGAATGCAGCGTCGGGGTTAAAGGTTAAACACCAATTTAGGAAAAAACGACGCGTAATAAACGGGCGTCCGGCCCGAGGATTTAGAGTCTGGGGGAACCGGCGCAGCACTGCTCTGTGATTAACATACAGCCAACACACATACACACACACATCTGGCAACACATCTGCATGCATAAACAGGACACACACTGCAGCATTTAGCCTCGCATGACCTCACTCTGCCGGTTCCCGAGCTGCAACGTCATCAGGACTACATTGTCTATGTGAGAGGAAGAAGAGGACAAAGAGGAGGAGGAGGAGGAGGATGAAGAGAAGGAAAACGAGAATTAAACTGTGGGACAGTGATTGAGAGTATTCAAAGAGTGGAGAAGGGTTGTTGAGAAGAGAGACGGTTCAGTTAGAGTATGAATATTTCACGAGTTGCACAGCTCACTGCAACTTTGAGTGCAAACCAGAGAAAATAAAATGCTGCTTTTAAATAAACACATGTCCGTTTTAATAAATCAAAACGTTCCAGCCGGGCCAAGAGACGGAGGAGGTGGGCTTTGGGAGAGTTCTCAGTCATTCGCCTCGACGAGCAAACATAAAGAGAGAAAGAAAGAAAGAAATAGTCGGTTGAACTCCCGATTCCCGAGTGTGGCGACACGGCGCAAAATATATTTTGTCAGCGCCGAGAAATGCGCTAATGGGTTTAATACAAAGGCAGTGGAGAGAGTGACTGAAGCGACAAGACGAGGATCTTCGCTAGCAGCACTGTGATTGGACCAGGCCCCAGCAGACAGCGGACAAAGGCGGCGTGCGTCACAGCGGCTGCGACGGGAAGTTGCAGCGCCGCGTTGTTTTATTGCACAGGTTGCCCCTCCCCCCAACACCCCCAACCTCCCGCCCCACCCTGTGCATGTCAGGGTGATCTCACAGTTTCTCCGCCGGGGACGAGAAACTCTGTCATCCTCAGCGTCAGTCAGCCCGTCGTCATCGCAGTTTGGACAAACAGTCGCTGAACAGTCACCGTCTGCAGCCCCGGGGGGGGCGGAGTGGGAGGGGGCGGGTGGGGTGCACGTGTGTCATCAAAAACGCAACACTCCAGCACCTGAACTCGCCGACGCCTCGTCACGCGATGACACGTCAGTCCCGTGAGAGCTTGTGCAGTGCAGCTTTCAGACAGTGAGATGAATGACGGTCCAACACTCGCTGGGTTTCCATTACAGTTTTGTCAAATCCAATAGTTTTGTTGCTATGGTTATTTTAATCATAAAAGGTGTAAAAGTGCAAAAAGTATCAATATATACAATAATGTATTATTTGTATGTACTATTATGTATTATTTTGACACGCCTGGAGGGGGTAAAAACAGCGGAAAACCTGAATATTGAGAAGTTTTTCAAAATGTTGGTGTTTATATAATTGTTGTTTGACTATTGTTATTGCTGTCTTGGGCTGGCTATTCCATTTCTCTCCATTTCTCTTCTATTCTTCCATCCTATTCTATTCTATTCTATTCTTAGGGTGAGAGCGGCACAGCCACTGACTGTGATCGGTGGAATCTGTCTCACCAGCTTCTCCAAGGTGCCACAAAAGACTATCAACAAAAGACAATCTCGTTCCCACAGCAGTCCAACTTCTGGACACTGACCCCTCCCTGTCTCAACACCATTGTCCTGCCCATTGACAGACTGAATGCACATAGCACTTTGTCATTGACAGCTGCTGGAATATTTTAAATGAGGCACTTTGTGAATGTTTTAAGTAGTCTGATGTTTGTCTCTAATGCTGCTAATTATGCATTTTAAATTGCCCCTAGGAGGACAAATAAAGTGTTTGATTGATTGATTGAATCGTGAGGACAGAAGTAAGAACTGCCAACAGTGTTTCCAGGTGATAGCACATCTGTAAAACACTGGGTCCTGTCAGCACGCTGTGGGTCAGCTCTTATTTTGGAAACACTTTCTTCACCTCCGTCCACGTCTTCGCCAGCCGAGGCTCGAGGAGATGAAAGCTCACCTTCGGCCCTTGGTAACACATCTCCACTCACCGGTTTCAAGATGGGCTAACTGGTGCCATGTGTAACGAGGTCAGACAAGAGTGCCAGGTTGTATTCAGCACGCAAGGAGAAGGTACGAGGGTTTCACACCTTCAAGCCTGGATTATTTCTACACATTCGACAGAGATAATTTTGAGTATTCATGACTCATGACTCTTGACTGGACACAGAAAAAAATACCATACGACTGAAACAGGGAGTAATTCAGGGAAACTTTCATCAACTTGACTTTCAGAAGCTCCGTACATGGAAACAATGTTGTTGTTGTTTTTTAGGATTGTGAGGCTCAAGTGAGTGACTGGCTAAATCACCTTTTTGTTTTCAGCATGACCTATAAATAAATAACTTCCTAACCTGAACAGGATGTGTTTCAATGCCTGGCTTTTAGGGGGAAAAATACACAGGAAACTTCTCATCAGCTCTAACAAATATCAGCTGCAGGAAGGAAATGTGTTGTTTTCTCCGCCAATGTCTTTCTCGACTCAAGTTGTGATTCTTGTTGGGAAAGTTGAAAGCTGGAAGCCGTTTTTCCTCCAACACACCGCCCAAACTCACCATCCCACTGGGGAAAAAGAAAAAGTTGAATATCTCCAATACCACAAGTCACGCTTTCCCAAATCCTCCAAAAAATCCCATAGCCATAGGCCATTTTCAAAGTAAAACCCGGTTGTAATTACTAATGTGGTGAGAGAGAGAGTCGACCCTATTCACAAACCTCGTTTCTGTCCTTGTGAAGAGGGAAAGTCGAAGAGGACAAGAGTGCAACAATAAGAAGGCAAAACAGGTTCCTGCAGGAGTGGAAGAGTTTTGAGGTGTAGCTATTTGCGAGAACGCGGCCAAGTCAAACACTCCCGTCAGCCATGAAAGGTAATTTTGCGTGTAAGAGCACAACAGAGAATTCAAGACTGGAGCTGCACAAAGAAAAGATACTCAGCTCGGGGTGGTATTTTTTGTTCTTGACTTGCTTTACTGCAAAACCTCTTCCGTCCATTTGGTAAGCTGACAAACTGTGATCTTGTTGCACATCAACGCTGAAACCAAAAGACCTGGAACAGATTTTCACAGGTCCCTGAGGATAAATCGCAAGGGTGGGCTCTCTCTGTTTGTGACGATAAAATTCAAATTTCAGTCAGCGCCAGTGGCAATGTCATGAACAGGATTATGATCGGTACTAGGTACTATCTGTTTTAAGCAGATATAGTATTCCAGTTTCAGATCTTTTTTGTTCTTCCAAGATGATCAAACGATCATGTATCATCAAAAAACACAACCTGATACTGAGAGCGGTATATGTGCCTTTTGTGGCATCAAAAATGGCTGGTTAAGCCCTCTTTCTGGGTAGTCGAAGAAGCAAAAGCTGTCATCTTTTGTCATTTCCTTTTCTGCACACCAGCAAGCTAGACAAATGTCCACTGAAATCACAGGTAACTAAAATTTTGCACATGGGGCCTCAAGAAGAAATAATATATTGAAATTATTATTATATTTTCTTCCAATTTTACAGCAGTTGGGTGCCCCTGAATGGTCACAGTGCCCAAATGCCACCGGCAACACTCACTCAGGATATTTACACAGAGAGATTTACAATGTGCTGCCTGCCTTTTACTTTGACCACAATATTAGAAAAACAGATTTTCAAACCTACCTAGCAAACACCAGTGTGCCAAGTGCATGTTCATGCTCATCTGTACCATAAATTGTTGAGAGCCAAAAGCTGGCAGCATGTAGCCGCTCACTTCATCTTGCTCTACCGCAAGTGGCCAAAACACACACATGCGCTACACATACACTACACACACCATTATTCTTTAAATGGACCCACCACCAGCTGGCTGACATGGAAAACCATCGCCGTAAATTGACTTGTCACAATAAAACTGAATTAAAATGCTTTCAGTATGACCAAATATGACGACAGCCATAGAAAAACCTCAACTGAAGACGTCAGAAGAGTGTTAAGAAATTACACTGAACGAAGTCTCGTGCTGATGACTTCGGTGATCCTGTGGTTTTCTTGGAGCTCCACCATGAGGTTTAAATTAGTGGCCTGGCCCGCTGCCGGACTGGAGCGTCATGAAATTGGGTTTACACATTTATGTCCCACTTAAGACGAACTAAAGAGCACCGAGTCAGAAGTCTTAGCTGAAGTTCATGCTTCCCACAAATTTTGAGAATGTAAAAATGTCCCCATGCCAAACAAAGAGGAGGTGAACGTGGTCAAACGGCAGCCAGCGTAACTTCAGCATGTTCAGGTCAACCTAATGACACACACTGCCAAGCTGGATGTCCATCTGGACCACATCGGTCAGCCTTATGCACTGTGCAATACCTTTAACCATCACTCTTAGGGTCCATAAATACAGGCCATTCGTGCCTTAACATTTGCAGCCCACAACACCCCACACAGTCCACAAATCGTAACCTACAAAACCATACACCCAGTGCCATAACAGGGAAAATTAGAGGAGACTTAAGGCGGGAGAGCCATAAAAGTGTCTTCTGGCAGTGAGAACCTTTCATTGAAGTAAGTGCAGCACCACGCTAGAGTGCTGGAGTGCAAGGAAAATACATTAGTCAAGAGATTTAACATCAACGCAAAGGTTTCCTGGAAGACGGAGGGCCTTCCCGAAGGTTCATACTGTCAGAGTTTCATCACAACTAATTGGGTAGGATGTCTCTGAAAACTGGTCCGATCAAAGTAGAGTAGATCTTTGTTGCACAGCTGCATGGTCCCACCAAAATATCCTTGGTCAAACCCAACATTGCACTCATCCACGTTCATTCAAATCTTCCTTTGCCGACACTGGGTTCTTCTCCCACATGATAGTTTTGAAGCACTCCCAGCATTCCCAGGCAGCCGGTTCTTAAAATGGTCACTTGTAGGCCAAGACACCGGGTTTAAGATCAGCTGCAGCCTTGTTAAAGAAAGTGAAATTAAAACTTCCCTGGAGCTACATTTAGCCCCGTTAGACTGCTAAAGTCAGCAGGTTCTTCCTTGACCCATGATAGGGTTTTTCTGCAAAAACTGCACAACTAGCAGTTCTAGAAACTCCTTCAAAATAATTTTTTAGAAGACTTTAGAACTCTTAACATCTGTTTTGGTTCCACAAGCAACAGCAAATCAATTCATGTTCACACACACACACACACACATATACACACACACACACACTGACATTAAGAATTACATAACCTGGCTGTGACAAATTCAGCAGTGGGCAGGTTGCAACACTTTGGAATGCTTCTGAAGAAAAGGAAATGGACTTTGATCCGATTGGCCTGCACGCATTGTATTCTGTCGCCGCCCCCCTTACTTATCTCACGTCCCATCTTGCTCGCAGGACGTGAAGGCAGCACAAGGAAGCTCAGGGTGGGACAGGCTTCACACTCACTTACCCCCACTCCTGGTTGGACCAATCACCAATCACATTTGTTTACCAAGGTTGCTGGGGGAACCGGTGGAATGTGCCACCGCTTGTGCTGACCCTGGAACACTTCACTGCCCTTGTTGCTGATTAAGACTGTGTGTGTGTGTGTGTGTGTGTGTGTGTGTGTGTGTGTCAAAGATGCATCTTTGACCCACAGTCATTTATTATGAGAGTAAAATATGCAATGCGCTGTAGGTTTAGTAAAACATTTTCTGTTGCTGCAATGTAATGAGGGACTTTTATTTATATGAACTTTGTACATCTATTTCACAACAGCTATTATGTCTTTGATAACCGTTTTATTGTCCTGCGCTATTGTCTGTTATGTTTTCTTTGATGCACACCAAGAGGTTGCTACCTCAGTTTGGCTGTTTGCTTGACTTACAATGACAATAAAGATTTTGAAGTAATGTCGACTCATTGAGCCGTTTTAATCGTCCTGCTCCCCAACAATGCCGTTCTTTGCTTCAGTGTATCTCCCTCTCAGAAGCGGGCCGTCCTTTCTAAATATGGTTCGGTCAAAGCGCGGATTATATTTTGAAGACTGTGCAGTTCATGAATTTCAGAGTGAACCAAAGTGAAAAGGAAAGTGGAGTTTCTGCAGAACATGATCCTGTTAGACTGAAACCAAACATCCATCAGCCACCGGAGTACAACGAGCTGACTGTTGTTGACACACGGCGCCATGACAACGGAGGGGCCCGCGGAGAAAGGGTGAGAGCAGGGTGTGTGTGTGTGTTAGAGAGAGAGAAAGAGAGAAAGGGAGGGGGAGAGAGAGAGCAAGTGGAGAGTATTCTGCGGTCCAGAACAAGAGCAAGTCTACCAGTCAGTTGGTTCACACACACACACACACACACACACACACACACACACACACACACACACACACACACACACACACACACACACACACACACACACAATTATGGATGTCAACCCATTGCATCACACTCTGTTTTAAGAAGCTATATTTTTCTTCAGACTGCTACGCTGAAGAGGTTCGGGACACAGCCAGCTCTAGATACTGACACCATGCACCGCTGGAACCTCCTCGTTTTGTTATTGAGCCTCTGTGTTTGTTACCGCGCTACCATCACCGTGTCATCGTTTTGGATGAGAAATGCCTTAAGGATATTCTGACACACCTCTGGGCAGTATTTAGACCCACAACGGAAGCTTAACAAGTGGCAGCGCTGCACAGAGCAGAAGGAGACTTTTGGTTTGGCTTTCTCAAAGGAAAAGGCAACAAGTCCTTCATTCAAAATGAACCTACAATTTTGGGTTGGTTCATGGCTTACCAACCAGAAGGCACTTTTTAGACCTTACTGGAGAAAGACGGAAGCAGAAGGACCGTTTTCTATTTCTCGAGGTATAGAACCATCAGAAAATCAGCTGACTCACTGCTGCATATCAACCTGAGCAATACACGATACATATATACACATGACTCTGTGGATCAGGTTTAAACACTGAAGCTTCACAAAACTTCACTAATAAAGGCTTTAAGCTAATGTTACACTTCAAAAACACTGCCTAGAGGCTTGTATGTTAAAGTGTGTGTGAGTGTGTGTGAGAATGAGGTCATTAAGGTCATAACTTCAACACGGCAGATCCAGTCGGGCCTGTTCTCAGTCCTCAGTTCACTCTGATTGAGATGAAGGCACACGGCTTTCATTTTTGTTTTTTAGCTTTGGTAATAATTTAAGAACTGTTTGAAAGTTAAGAAAAAATGTCAGTGGCTTGTTAAAGTTTTTGTTACTTCCTCTTGGGTGTGCCTCAACGCTGGTATTCAGTGGTACAGGCAATCACTTTTAGTGTGATTAAGCCCACTGACTGACTGAAGATGGTCAACCTCAGTGATCCTCGAAGGTGGAGCCAAACACTGTAGCTCACCAATAAAGTTTTATTGGACTTTGTTTTCCAACAAATCTCAAATAATTTCATTACATCCAGCAGTGTAGGTAGTTCTTCTATCTATTTTTAATAAAATGGACTAAAAAGGTAGAACAAAAAAGGTTTAAATCAAAAAAGTATAAATACTGTAAAATAAAATGTAGTAAATATGAAATTAAAGGCATATCAAAGTGGGGCATCACTCCTCCTTTAGTAACGACAAAGCAAACTGGAACGATCCAAGTTCACTTGTCAACAGCTGGTTTGTTTAGTTGCTACTATGGTTAAAGAAAAATAAACATATTACCACAGATGAGCGCATGCAGAGTGGGTGGTTTCTAACTCGCTCAGTTACCTGAGCTGCAACCAATAAAAAGACCACTGCTGCAAAACACTCTTCCTCCTCAGCCACAATGAGACACACCTGTCTGCATAGGTACATAGCCAACGCCCTTGTTACACAACATAGGCACAGAACTGTTGCAAACAGTTACTCATACACACACACACACACACACACACACTTGTGCAACATGTGCTAAAGTCTCTAAATCTATCAACACGCCTCTCAGGATTGCTGCTGTGTCCCGCTCAACACGCGCACCCACAAACGCACACACGTTCAAGCTCACTGAGTGTGAGGGATGATCTGGTTTCTAGTCTCTGAGGGGATCTGAAAGGTATTGATGGTCTTTAGTTAACACAGTGCAGTCCTGTCAACATTGTTTTTTCAAACATATTTTAACCTTCTTCTCACTACAGGGCAGTGACACTCTACTGCGGGCCGACTAACGTTAGGCAGAGTTCCTTTAGAGAGGAGAAATGTTCAGGAAACATGAAACCAAAGTTTTCAGTCGAGGGCGCCAGAGGTTGATGGATGAACCTCAGATACGTGAGGAACACACCACATCTGGTGGATGGGACGCACGGTGGAGTAAACACGCACGCGCACAACTTGTGGTGAGCCCGGTCATTGACTTAAAAGTGAATTCTTCAGACCCACACACCACACACAAACTAGCCGCACATTTTTTTTTTTTTCATTCGCACTTGGTCTCCACAGTTCTTTAATTTTGTCTGAAATCCTGGAATATTTTAATCAGATTAATTGGGATTTGTGAAATCCTTTAAGCTGCGCTTTTCAAACGCAGGCCCCAACTCGATTTGTCCCAAGAAACTTTTAGATTTCTTCACAAACTTTCTGTGTCAGGCAAATGAAAATGTGTACAGTGTTAAAATGTTCGGTTTGAGCGTTTATTGATTCTGACCGATTCTCCTTCCTTTTGCTCTGCCCGTTTTCCAAAACATGAAGACTGGGGGCCTCCACCAGGGGCCCCAGATAACCCATAACAAAGTGATAACCGTGCAGGAGACGGAGCAGCTTCTCTGACAGCGAGGTGCTCCTTCCCACGATCCCCCTGTCGAGGAGGTGAGGTATGTGACGAACCGACACTACCCTCGCAAGGCTCGCACCACAGCCTCACCCAACAGGCACAATTTCCGAGAAGGCCGCAACAATAAAGTGTGCCGATGTGGGACGACACCTGGGTTTTTAATGAGAGACAAACTCCAGACACATGAGACCTTTATGGTCTCGTGACTCACCAAACAGAAAAATGAAGGTGTATTTTGCGAGGGGAACCAATAAAAGCTCTCCCTGCTACCACGGATCATTTCCATTTTCAGTGGTCCATTTAATATGATTGAGCAGGCCTTTAAGAGTCATAATATGGACTGGCTGGATTTTGCTTTGTACGTGAACAATGGAGCAAGTCACAATCTTTAACAAAGGAAACGGAATAAGTCATTTTCGCCAAGAGCTGTGACAAACCTACCATGTCTGCAACATTGTCTGAGGGGCCAACTGGAAGCATTTCCTTGCGTTCAAATTCCATGTTTTCCTTTAAAGTAGCAAAGCGCACTGTGGGGGTTTCTTTGGTCTTTAAATGAAAAAACTGAGTTTTTTGCATTTAAAATAATTACATCAAAAAATACTCTGCATTTCTTATACTCTTCTTATTCATAACGTGTATTTTTAGTGCTCTGATTGCAGTCAGAGCAGTGATCAAAGACTGATGCGCTAACATTTGATAGAACCAAGCCCCATCTCTTCAAAACCAGCCTCAAAAAAATCTGTATAATTTGACAAAAAAAAGCTTGACCCTTTAATCCCCACTGTGTCGGCTCCATTCAGCAGGCGGAAAGTAATCCTGCAGACTGTGCATTAGTGGCATCACCATAGTTTTATTTAAGTGTCCAAACAAAATTCAGACTTGAGGTGTGGAGTGAGTCAGCAGATCAAACAGGGCGCCGTTGGAAACACCTCGGGACCTTTTGTGCTGCAGTGTGTTATGAGAGCAGCGCAGCTCCTTCAGGGCACTATATGCAAGAGGCGTGCGCGTGCGCGTGCACGCACGTCAGCAAAAGGGCAGCAAACTGCTGCCAGTGATTCATTCTTGGTAATTTACGATGGGTCCCGTTTAGAAGCTGTGCTCATGTGAGTCCCTCACAAGTATGATAAGTTAGCGTGCTACCGGAACTTCCCCCATGACATACTTCGCATATCAGTCTGGTGATTGAAGAGCTGGTGGAAAGAAATCGTTCGAGAAAGACGCATTTAAATAGAACTCCTAAGGTGACCGCATGGATGAAAGCTCTATGGCAGATCTGGTGCAGAATGGTTTGAGGGCAAACGTGAGATACGTGTCACGGCCGAAGAGCGAGGATGTGGAATACTCTCCAGTGTTTGAAGGACGCATAGCCAAAAATCAGCTTATTCGACTTTAGGAAAACCAAATGTGCCAATGCAAAGAACTAGAATAACATCATCTAGCGTGGACAGTGACAACGCACACCCTTCCGTGTCGTTGCGATCCAATTTCTTGTTTACTGGGCCGGGCAAGGCGTGCAATCATCATGTTAGTACATGTAAATCCCCTAACCATCATCCCACCACCTACCCCCACCCATCCTCCTCCTCCTCCTCCTCCTCCTCCTCCCTGCCTTTTGAGCCGCTGACCCTCTCCCTTCTATTGACATTGTCAATAAACAACAAAAAGAGCAGCGAATGGATGCCACTCAATACTAAGAATAACAGCCTGAGCCTCGAAAAGGGACGTGCACTTGCTTACATCTCAACACATTTTAAATGCGCAGCAGTATTCCTCTATTACCCCAGTTAAGATCACATTCCAAGTAAGGCGTTGCCACGTAAACAGCAGCGTCGCTTCCCCTTCATCAGAATAGAGTCATATTTGTTGTCAGCACATTACGGCAGGTCAACCGAGTCGAGATATAATGACATCAGACATTCAAAGTCAGTGGGGGAGCCAGGTGAAAGGTGAGACTGTGTTTGTTTTGGTGTGCATGCTGTGCATAAGTCCAACATCAAGCCGTGAGATGGTATGAGGATGATTGAATGTAGCATGATTACTCCTTGTGGAAAATCTATCCAGTTCTGGTAAAAAAAAAAAAAAAAAAGGTTCTCAGTCTTGTTGTCTAACTTTTCAGGGCAGCTCGCAACTAGTGCTTCCTACTATTCTCGAAGAAGAAGAACAAGAACAAGAACAACTCCAGCAGTCAGAGCTATTCGAACAGCCCCGTCGGCCTGACTCACAGTCGCCTTCACATGACGTCATGGCTCAATGTGAATCCCAGGTCGTCACCCGTCCCGCAGGTGTGCTCCTGTCCTCTCTCGGCGGGAGCGCGCTCATTAACAGCCTCAGCACGCCAGACTCCATTCACACATGTGTCATTTTAACGGCGCAGTTTACAGCGAGAGATGCCGGATTACTAACTACTGACACTGAAGCGTGCGTGTGTGTGTGTGTGTGTGTGTCATCTTCTAGGGACAAAAACGGCTACGAATAGAAAAGCAAAAATTTTGACGCAGTTTTCTCGCAGAAAGGTGGCTTAGCTGAATCGACAAGTTTACGTTTCTTACGAACGGTTTGGCATTTATCACACATGATTCGCATTCATTATTGAGTCAGCAGTGAATAATATCACGAAAAATATGTTAGAAATCCATTAAAAGGCGAATATTCATGAGCATTAATGACGTTTTACGAGTTGTGCTAATGTAGGTCAACACTGAGGTGAAACGTGAGGTTACTACTAGAAACGTCCAAGTGACAGGACAGGGAAAGTTGCGGACTTGAGTTGGATCATTTCCACAAATAAAATAAAAACATAATGTAAAGACAACTCTATTCAACTTAGGAAACAAGTAGTGTCCATTTTTGACAAAGAACAGCAGTGTGTCGTTTTTAATGTTTCGTTTTTTTTTTTTAAGTTTGCCCCGGGTGCTGCGGTCTACCTCCTGCGAGCTCAGGTGGGCGGCAGCCATGGATCATACCAACTCAAACAGCCTTCCAGTTCATACAATAAACTGTTAAAACTGGATACGGGACATGAGCCGAAATAACGTCAGGGTCCAACTCATTTCAAAGGCAAACATAAACCTACGTTGAAAATATAGGCGACTTCAAGGTGTGTGTATGAAACTTTAAGTCGCACTATTTACAAACGCTATTCGTAATGACTAACGGAATTTCACCTGGGGAGAAAAACTGGACAAGTTTGGGGTAAAACTTCACTGGGACATGACAATAAAGAGTCATTGTAGTGAGTGGACGCATATATCAGACTCCCCGGGGTTTGTGTTATGGGTGGTTCAGTCACTTCCAGACAAACAAACAAAAAAATGAATGAACCGTCGCGACTGACCTATGGACACCAGCTTTATTTTCTCCTTCTCCAGGAAGTCCAGCGCCACGGTCACGTTCTCCAGCTTCATCTGGCTGACGATGGGCCTGGTGTGGTACTTGCTGTACATCTTCTTGTGGCTGAGGATCTCCAGCAGGGCAATGAGCCGCAGGCCATCGCCCAGGTCGTGCTGCAAGTTGCCCACCCGCTTGTTGACGCACTTGAGATGCTCGTTGATCCAGCGGGTGAAGGTGTTCTGCTGGATCTTTTTCCACGGGGCGTCGTCACTCAGGTCTCTCTCGGTGACCGGCATCTTGGCGGTGTTCGGCTCCTTCCTCGCTTTGTCTTCTTCTGAATGTGGCGCAGGCTGGACCGGTGATCGCTGTGTCTGTGTGAGTGTGTGTGTTTCCTTTCGGAGCAGACTGGAGGTGGTTTCAAGTTTTGTCCAACCTCGCAGGGAACTGACTGACTGACTGCTGGTGCGTTTGCGCACCCTTCTCAAAGCTCGGAACTCTCCCACTTTTCCTCTTTCCCCGCCCTCCTTTCAAGGTATTCCAGCTATCGGCATACTTGTTGCGTTACCGCCACCAGTTGGATTTAATTTAGTAGGTGACGAGCGCGTTAATGTTGGCATCAGATTATAAAAGTCTCGCAGAACGTTAATCCCGCAAAACGGTCTTTCAATCATAATGTTCCAGGTTAATAGTGATATTTGTTCCATTTTTTTTTTTGCCATATTAACCAGCAGAAAGAACACAAATTAGGCGCTTTTATATATATATATATATATATATATATATATATATATATATATATATATATATATATATATATATATATATATATATATATATTATATATATATATATATATATATATATATATATATATATATATATATATATATATATATATATATATATATATATATATATATATATATATATATATATATATATATATATATATATATATAATTTAACTAGAACCTATACTAACACAAAGCAGGCTCCCAACTCAAATCTTTATATAATATATATATATATATATATATATATATATATATATATATATATATATATATATATACATATATATATATATACATATATATATATATATATATATGGCAATTTAAAATAAAAGATGAAACCAACAAATTTTATTGAGCCATTACACGCAAATTGACATATCTCAAGCAGTTCGTTGTTGTAACTTTGCTGATTAAGATTTTCAGCTTATTAAAATCACAAATCAGAAAATTATCATAAAATTTGAGGGTTTTTTTTTTGCTGCAAGACCTGATCAGCAAAATCCAAAAAAATAAAAACTTGAAATGATTTGCATATTATTCGTCTATATAATATGTCAAATTCACCTTTTAAGTTGAATTGCAGAAATACAACAACCTTTTCAGGATATTCTAATTTTCTGGGTAGTACCTGTATATGTCTACGACCGCGTTGAAGTTTAGTGCGTTGCAAAATTCGCTCCGGTAGAATACACTTGTCAGGATCTGAGGCACTGACAAAGTACTATGTCAAATCAGATATCTCTGCCATCATGTTAAATAATGCTTTATCTCTTTTAAAATAAAATTTAACTTGAACCAGTTCTGAACAATTCTGCTTAAGATCCAAATGTGTAATTCTTTGAAAAACTCACCCTTTCATATTTTTATTTCTCAATTTTATTGACACGATTCTTTGGAAATATTCTCTACTTGAAAAGAAAGAAAAGCTGTATTTAATTTCGTCCCTCCTTAACCCTCATCCCCAATTTTCTGGTTCATCATTACATCTTTTTAACAAGAGACTGAGTCACAGATCCGTGGGCCAACATTTAATTCCTTCGACATGTTGAGACTGTCACTCAAAGATGACATCATCCTCCAGCTGGATGATTGATGCATGTGTCATGGGAAAGTAGTCATCTGAACACACACTTGTTCAGACCTGTTTGATGCAGCCTTTATGTCACACAGACACAGACAAATCTTTGTTTGACTTTATTTCATGGTTTGTAATTACTGAATAGTTTACTTTTTGTACTTCTTTTTTGGTGTACTTGCAATAAAGTACATCTATCTGAAGTTACAGTGAAATTAGTTTTAAAATGTGCTATTCAGATATTAATACACAATCAGTAAGTCAATGTGCAGTAAAGTAAAAAAAAAAAAAAAAGAAAGAAAGAAAAAGAATGCAAAAGAAGCCAGGTTTGGTGGGTCAGCTTGCTACAACTTTAATCCAAACGTTCCTCTGCATATTCATTACATCACCATCCCATATCCTCTACATAGCTCCCTCTCATATCTCTAAACAATTTTAACAAAATAAGTCTAGTAGCACATCATCCAATAACTTTTATTTTACAATTCTCTCTCTGTACTGTAGTGTATTTTCTCTTTAAACATCAGGAATATTTGTTCGTATTTATTTCATTTTTTTTACTTCTTTAGACATGGAGACAAGACAGAGTACACAAACGCTGACAAACGCCGCTCGAGAGTCCCAAGTGTGAAAGCGCACACTCCCCACCCGTTGCCGGCTCAACACTTACACACACACACCCCTCACGTCTGCTGAAAAGCACTCAGCGGGTCTGAAGTGTTTCCAGCGCAGTAAAAGCTGAACAGTCCATGAGGACGTCGGCCGTGCTGGCAGCTGTTGTCCAGTCAGAACACGGCCTCCAAGCACCCGTGACTCCTGTCCAGCTTCTCTGCTCCTCAACACTGACAGGAGTAGCTGTGTGAGAGAGTGTGTGTGTGTGTGTGTGCCCGTGCACAAACTGTGGTGTTAGTTACATCAGAGGCACTTTGACCCCTCTGGTTCCTGTACCCTGAATTAACAGAAATAAAAAATAAAACAACCTTCAATTTCAATGGATTTGGCTTCAAGTCCCCCGCCCCCAAACTAGACAATCCCGCTAGGAAAATAACAAAAACAAGACAACACCGTGTCACGTCAAACAAAACGAGAGGAGAGCAGCGCCTCCTGAACCCGCTGCGATGTGTTCACTTTCCATCAGACTCAGTTAAAGTCAGTGCTGACGCAGGTGGACCTTGTGCTTCATCTGTGCTTCATTAGAGTTGCAGCCACGTTTTCGGACTGATTTTGAACGCAACGCAAAGCACGGCCAATCAGTGAGGGGCTTTTGCGACGCGTTGTGACTTTCTCTACGTTTGAGCGACAAAGACTAGTTGACCATTTCTTACTTTGGGGTCAAAATGGCATTTTTTAAAATTTTGTTGACAAATTAAAATAGCTTTCTAGGACTGGAGAGGAAACACAACAAAGAATGTGAGGTACCTGAGCTGTGAGAAACTTTGCCGAGCTTGTGTGACCGTTTTGTTTCAATTTATACAATTAGATTGAGATTTAAATGAACTGAAAGCACATTTGATTGGTGACATTAAACACAATGGATGCTGTGACACAGTGTCAGGCTGTAACCAATTAAAAACAAACAAAAAAACAATGTTGGAATAAAACTGTGTTGGAAGAAAACATTCAAGCAATTAAGACTGAAGGCGCAGCGGTGATGAAACATGATGTCATCATCACACTGAACTGTCACACCTCAGTATTTTCATTTAGAACATTACAAGAATTATGCAATTACATTTTTATGAACGGGGAGAAAAAAGGTGTTGGGTGAGTGAAGACGCAGCTTCCTGCCGTTTTTCTTTCAGTGATGAATACAGTCTGCTTCGTCTCTGACTGCACTGAGGCCGCTGGAGAGTGTCGCGCTGCCCACAGGCTGCCGTGCGCAGCGCCGCAAACGCCACATCTGGCGGGTGCTTTTGTGTTTGGAAGGTTGGCCTGCGCGTGAAGTGAACGCTTCGATTAACCCAGAAATCAGCAGAGAGACAACAAGCAAAAAAAAAAAAAAAAAAAAAGCCCCCACCACAGCTGAGAATAAAAATGGTGACTGAACTCTCTCCTCTGCAGAAAAAAAAACAACACGCACAAAAAAAAAATATACCAAGAAACATCTGAGTCCTCTGTAGAAACCACAACCTTTATAATCCCTCTACAATTATATACAATTAGACTTTATACAAGTAAAGCAGTGATGCCCTCCTCACAGCGCCCCATGTGTGTGTGTGTGTGTGTGTGTGTGTGTGTGTGTGAGAGAGAGTGTGTGTGTGTGTGTGTGTGTGTGTGAGTCCTAGGCGGAGCTGCTTTTGGAGAGGTTGGGGTACAGGACGGCTGCCGTCACAGCCACCATCACTGCGATGACCGGCATCCAGGGGCTCCAGCCACTCTGTTGACGGGAGGGGAGACACAACACACACACACACACACACACACACACACACACACACACACACACACACACACACACACACACACACACACACACACACACACACACACACACACACACGGACAAAGAGAAAAAAACATCAGAATCACTGCGTCTGGATTCAGCCAGGAGAAAAGAATGAAAGCAGGAGAAGAACCAGAGCTGAGGAAGAACAGAAAAAAAGACAGTGAAGAGTCCCAGTCCAAAAGATGATATTTTTTTCAGTTTTCAGATATTAAACCAAAGGAAAATGACACTGTTGCTGCTGTAAGGAACAATAAATGACAAATTGTAGTCGGTGATTCCTGAGATTTAAAAAAGGTGTGTTTGCTCAATGTGACTGTTGTCTTGAAGTGATTTTTGATTTTCCAAGGAAATCCTGCTACTTTTGTCATCAAAGATGATGTTCTGTAAAATAAAGGTGCTCAACATTAACATATTTGGCAAAATGATTGTGCTACAACCTCAAATCATCTTAATATTTTGACTAATAATACTAACCAATGAAGACTAATAATACATACCTGTATATATAAGACATTAGCATCTCTTTCTAATCTCTGTGATTTTACAAGCGAAAAAGCTTTGATTAATGTTTAGCCCCAAATGACGTCACCTGCACATGGACACCCATACACACTGCACCAAAACATACTCAATTATACTGAAACAAGTACATAGATATAAAGAAAAAAATATGATCCTTAGTGACTTTGGGACAGGATAAAAGGAAACAAAAGAAAACCCAAGAAAACAGGCTGGAAGCAGCAAAGAAAATGAGGCCAAGGAGATTCCCTGAGTAGAGAAGGAAGAGAGTTACACAGCCAGTTTCGAGTAAACTGGAATCAAACACACACGCACACACAGGTCAGGCAGCAAACAACAAGCACAACACAAAACACACATGATGCACACAATGGCGGGTGTTTGAGAAGTGACGAGATGACCAGCTGCTGGATGGAAAGATGGTAAATCAACACCAGAGCCGTCAGCAAGCCAAGACGGGGACAAACAGAGAAAGAACAACTGAGCGTACTGCAGGCTGGATGCATGAAATGGCAGGAAGGGAAGTGAGTGAACCAACCACGAACTCCGCTGCAAGAGAACACCAAGCATCGCAAGAAGCATCGCAAGAAACCTTTTCTGAGCAATCACGCTCCATAACCCTGGAGGGAGAGGGAGCTGAGGAGACAGGAGGCGGCTGGAGGTGAACGTCGTCGGGTGGACAGAAGGAAGTTCGACTCTTTAAAAGATGTAAGAGGACATTTTGGACTCTAATAAACGTCGATCAGCATCACGTTTCCAACAGAGCACTGAGGTGCTGAGGTCGTAGAAATGCAACTTTATTACTGGAGCAGACCAAGGAGAAAAAAAAAAAAATCGCTGCTCCAGATTTGAGAACAGCCAATCAGAACGACTGCATCTCTGGACTCAGTCCAGTGTTAATGCCAGCACATTCAGCAGAAACTGACAATCAATCTAGTGAAGACTCACTATGTTATGGCTACAGGTGCACACAGTCAGACTGACATTATTATTTATTGAAGCCAATAATTAACATTTGCTCACATATTCTAGCGTGAAATTAGTTTTCTTGAACTAATGCATCCAACTCATGCAAGACTGAGTAAAGGACCGACACTTAGTTGAAAATAAAACAGACATGACTAAAGCTCTCCTTCATGCAGTGCCGTCCCTTTAAAGAGTCGTGTTTAGTGTTAGTGGCAGTGGATGAGTGACAGACAGACAGGCGGAAGGACGGACGGGCGGACAGATGGAGGCACCCATGCAGTCGAACCAGCTCACACTGGAAGACAAATCGCCAAATAACGATGACAATGACGCCAATGATGAAGACAGAGTCTTGAAGGGAAGCGTCGCAGGTGAGCGGGCGTCCGGCTGATCGGAGGTCAGGGTTCAAACTAGCAGCCTGCCAACACTAAAAGCTGCTGGACTTGAGCATCGAGACACCGGACAATGTCGTTAAATCTAGAACCCTGATTTAAAAAGTCTCATCACATGGGCATTGTTGCAGGCAGATGGTGGACGAAAATAAGATGTGATTTTGCCTGCCGACATCTTGCTGAGTCGACTTAAAACCGGCAACATGACGTGTGATGTCATTTCTGCTCAACTATTTTCAGTCCATCACTGAGAGAAGGCAAACGACTCCTCTTGATTGTTGAGATTAGCAACGTAAAAATAACTAATTGTCCCAACTTGATGAACCCTTCAGACCCCAGACCAGGAACGCCGATTTCACCGACGCCATCTTCCCAACCAGCGGGTGGCGGACAGATGGAGGTCAGATGGAGGTCAGATGGATGGAAGAGCGAGCGAGAGAGGCAGGCGGACGAGGCGAGAGAGAGAGCGAGAGGGAGGGAGAGAGAGAGGCAGACTGATGTCATGTCGGTGTGTACCTTTCTACCACAACTGGCCGAAACACCAGTAGAGCAGAGCCAGGACAAGGCCAATGAATATGGCTTGGACAGGCTGCAATATGGATGGCTAGAGGGGAGAGGGGAGGAAGGGGGGAGGAGGAGGAGGAGAGGGCATAAGAAGAAATCAGCCGGCAAATCAACCAAAACCAACATGGAGGATGGAGCAGCTACAGCAAGGGGGAGGGGGCTGGGGGGGGAGAGAGAGAGAGAGAGAGAGAGAGAGAGAGAGAGAGAGAGAGAGAGAGAGAGAGAGACGCAGGGGAGGAGGGCAGCGTCTTCACACACCTCCATCTGTGAGACAGACAGTCAGCACACAACACCCGTCACCAGGACACATGTGTTCCAAATCACACACACTTCAGCGCATGACGCTCGGTGTGTGTGTGCATGTGTGTGTGTGTGTGCACTGCCGCACCTCGCAGCTATCGTGTGATTGGCTGATTTAAGGCTCACTGCGCTTTAGCAGACAGACAAAGTGAGACGGCTATGAAGGAAATCTTAAATCTGCGTTCAGTGGGCTCCACAACACGTGGCTGATTGTTTTTTTGTTGTTGGCGATCACCACCACTAGAGTCTGTTAAACACGATGTGGAACTAGTCTAGTCTGTTAGTTAGCAGGCCTGATCAGAAGAACAACACAGTGAACTGGCACCTGTGGGTGAGACTTGTGACTGTTGAATAAAGCAAATTAAAAACAGTGTTTCTATGTAAAACAGAAATGTTTCCTGCTTTCAATTTAAAGCTAAAACCAAACACTGGAAAAAAAAAAAAAAAGACTGGGAACAAATAAACCTGATTTTAAAGCTGGACAAAGTAGAAAAAAAACTTGGTTATGAACAGAAACTCTTTGGTCTTTGGAAACGGGGGCGTGTGCGAGAGGATGTGCGAGTGTACTCACGGAGGAGGTCTTGTCCTGCAGCAGCTTCAGGCTGCTCCTGCACTGCTCCAGCTCCTGGTGGATGTTCAGCTTCTCCTTCTCCGTCCTCTCGTAGCGCTGACGGAGGTCTGTGAGCTGAGACTGTGTGTCCTCATACTGTGAAAACAGCACACAGTTGAGCCTCACTGGGACCAGTCTGCAGTGTATGTTACTGTATGCATGCAGATACTGTGCATTTCTTCAGTGTGTGTGCGCACCTCTCTCTGCAGTGTATGCGTATGGGCCTGCGCCTGGTCCAACTGGCTGTTCAGCTTGCTCGCGTCCTGCAGGTGCTGATTCTCCAGAGAACCTAGTTTGTCCTGCAGAACCTCCTCCCTCTTCTCCAGAGACTCCAAACTGCTGCTGAGGACCTGACTCTGCTCCCTGGTACTGCAAGCACACACACAAAGTCACAAATACATGATATACTTGGACTCACCCATGTTTGAGAAACTGTTTTTGATTTGTACTTTTGTGGAGCAGCTGCAGCCGGCGAGGAAACGAGTTCAAAGAAGCTGAAATGAAGCTCTTTGCTGTCATGATGCTGCGTTCGAGGACCCTGCCGTTTCATTTAGCTGTCAATCAAGCCGACACTCTCTCTTCCTGTTCTGGCCAATCACCACGACACCACATTTCCCTCATCCGGTTTGCTCTTTTTTTTTTTTTTTAAATTGAGGAAACTGCTCTTCGCCATACGTATGTATGTGTGTGTGTGTGTGTGTGTGTGTGTGTGAATGCGCACCTGCTGAGCTCAGTCTCCAGGCGATGCAGTTTGTCCGTCAGTGTCGTCCGTTCACCCTTCAGGTCGTCACAGTCCTGCTGCAAACACACACACCGCTGCTGCAACGAAACGCACTCAGCTGAAAAACGGAGAGAGGGAAAGAAAAAGAAAATTTAGTGAGCAAAAAAAAAAAAGTGAGGAACAGACCCATGGAATTTTTTTATACACGCTGGGTGTTCAAAGAAAGTGCATTTAAGCAAAAAAAAAAAAAAATTCATATCAGATTTTTTTGGACAGCTAAAAGCCAACAAAACAACAGAGAGTTTTAATCACTTTGCTGCTCATTGCTTTGGGGTTGAGTTTATATATAAATACCTGAACACACAACAGAGACACACTGGCTGTTTCTGCTAAAATGTTGTTGGCATTTCTTGCGCGTATTTGTGTTAAAACATGGTGTACAGCTTATATAACGCCGGACATGCGCACTGAACAACACAGCAAACTATATATATAACCAAACTGACAGAAATTCAGTGACTCATTGCTTGCTTGAAGCCGCGGCGTCTTGGTCATGAGGAACAGAACCGACCTTGCAGCTGGGTGGCGGTGCTGTGGTGCTGCTGCTGCTGCGTGAAGGCCTCCTGCAGCCGGCTGATCTCCTCCTCGTACTTGGCGGCCGTGCTCCTCCAGTGGTCCAGCTCCGAGCGCACGCCGCCCAGGTCGGCCTGCAGGGCGGCGATCTCGCGCTCGCGCTCCAGCGTGGCGGCCTCCATGGCGTGCCGCAGGACAAGAATCTGAGGGCGGAAGCGCAGTCAGTGATAAAGTAATAATGTGTCTCAGAACTGTTGAATAATTCCTCAGAAATGCTGAATGATCCAATTCAACCTCTTTTCAAGCTCCGCTTTCCAGAAAATGCTCCTCAAGACAGAGAAAAAAATCAGCCCTTTGTGATGTCACACAGGGCTACCTCTGCCAGATTAGTGACAAGAACCGCGGCCAGACGTTCACTCTTGTTCTCACTTGTTCACTTTACACATGTTTGTGTAAAACCTCTCACATACCATATTTGAGAGGTTTTTCGAAGTTTAGGTGTTTCTATTACCAGTCTTTCACTGCGATATTTAAGTTTTACGCAATCCTAGGGTAATGACAATGCAGCTAGTGCTGTTTCCCTCATGTGGACTACTAGTAGACTAGTCTGGACATCGTGAACGACAACAGGGGTGGCGAGGAGGCGGAGTCGCACTACCTCCTCCTGGGCCGAGTACAGCTCCTCTCTGGTGGTGGAGATGGTGTTCTCCCGCTGCTCCCTCAGAGCCTCCATGTCAGCCTGCAGCTTCCCCAGCTGAGCTGCACGCACACACAGGGGGGGCAAAGTGACACGTTAGGAGGTAGCTGAGAGCAGTTAACAGTGACATGACACTGCACATTTAGTTAGACATCCGTGTGTGTGTGTGTGTGTGTGTGTGTGTGCACGTTTACTAACTTTGCAGGAACTGGATCTGTTTGGTCGACTCCTCAGTCTGCTTCGAGTTGCTCCTCTTCTCATCTTCGAGTAGCGCTGCAGATTTAAAGACCGGTATTGTGAATCCTTTCTATCAAAAGCAGCATTTTAAATGACACACAGTGGAAAATGATACTCCACGTTTTGGATTGTTTTGTTTCCTTTTAAAATAAAATACGACGCGACAGGGTGAACTTCCAATGCAAACTGAATTCTAAAACATTTGTTGGACAGGCGGAGGGTCATGTAATGTTACCTTGCAGCTCTAGGCATCGCTGCTTGCCAGTGTTGGCCAGTTCCTGGGCCTCCAGAAGCTCTCTGTGGAGGTGGTGGATGACCTGCTCCGTGTCTCCAGGCTCTAGTCCAGCCCGATTTAACTCCGCTACACAGAGACACATCGTAATATAAGACTCTTTTATTTTCTTTTTTCAAGAAAGGGCAGTTAACACCTGCATAATGTAAGTGACAGAGACATGAAGCACTCAGTCCCACTAAGTGGCGACTCCTACTGACAGCAAGTTGTATTACAGGTCAGCACAAAGAACAGTGGAGAGCGCTGACAAGTTGCTGCCGTTACCTTTGAGCAAAGCGACTCTGTTCTGTGGTTCATTTAATTCCTGGTCGTCCATGTTACCATCTGTAACACACATGTAACATTTATACAATTATCTGTAGAAGTAAAACTGAATACCCAACATGAAAAACATTTAAACATTAGCAGTTCAGATACACTGATTACAAAGGACTTTCTATCTTTTGCCATCTGCCAAGATAATTAAACGCATAATATACCTGCGTTTATAACGAGAACTTTAACACCTGTTCATTAAATCAGAACAATCTTCAAACGCACCATAATTATGAAAAAATATTTTCCAATAAAGATTTAACAGAGAGAATGAAAAATGCCATCAAGTGAATCACGCGTTTCTTCCTGTTATGAAACTTGATGACAGACCAGACAGACATCCAATGAATCCTAAAAAATAATTTCATGAAAAAAAAAAAAAGAACTATCTAAACCAGGAGATGAAAAGCCTTTGATCCATGACAGGAAAAAACACCAATTAGGTTCAAACACACAGACTTTTCTGGCTACAGAGAGGCTCAACATGTGGTGCGCTTACCTGACGTATCGTCACTGCTGCGGTCTTTGCTGGGACTCAGAGTGTCTGACATGTCAGACTCTTTGGCATCCATCTGATTCCCTGTGGACGGACGGACGGACAGACAGACAAAGAGAGGCAGAGGACAAAAACAAAGTGAAAACCACCTCAGACAAATAATTACATTCATTCTACCTAATATTACCAAAACAAATAAGGCTAAAAAAATGATTGCATTTGTGTGGACAAACACACACACACACACACACATACACATAGTACGGCCTGGGGACAAAAAAAACAACAGCAGCAGAAAAATGTAAGTGCAGCTCTTTCTTATTGTGTGTGTGGATCCTTTGTGGATTAACTCTTGGCCATAAAAAGTCAATGTGCTGTGTGTTTAACTTCTTTTTTTAAAGGCTTCATTGTCATTTGTAATTAATTTTAGTGCTTCAATGAGAGATACAGAAAACTGATGTAATGATAAACATGCCAGCTGGACTCTTGTAAAGACTAAAGAAACAGTGTGTGACTGTGTGTGTGTGTGTGTGTGTGTGTGCGCGCGTTTGTCTGTCGGTCAGCGCCAGGCCTCTACAAATGGCTGATAAGCCTTAGTATTGTGTGCATGCACACAAGAATCCAAAGAATGACAAATGTCCCAACGACAAAAAAAAAAAAAAAAAAAAATGAGGTTAAAGGTCAGTGCGGCAGGAAGCGTCCTGGTCAGCAGTTTTAGCCTTTTGTGACGACAGAAAAGTCATAATATAATTAAAACACATTAACAGTGTTGTGTCATAAGTGTCATAAGAGGATGTAATCTGAAAGGAACTATTTCCATTTCCTTCACTGGTTTAATTTGATTGAAAATGTCGAGGAGGTCCTAATCAAATGAAAGACGGTCATTTAAATGGTTTTCATGTGTTTAATATTAAGATTTTTTTCCCCTCAGAAATGTCTTGCTTTCATGCAGTGGTTCTGTTAATTCAGTTAAAGTTCGAACTGAAGCCCACGAGTGTTTCGGTCTTTACTTTTGAGTCGATCGGGGCTGGCCAAGATGTCGTCCGCTGTCTGGTTGTTCTGCAGGTGGGCGTCCATCACTTCTACCGACACACACAGACAAACAAACATTAACGTCCAGCCTCCAGAAAGGATGTTTTTCCAGAACTTTGTCGAGCTCTTACCATCAAAGTTTGCCAATTTGTTTATTGAAGAGCTCACGGTCTCCTTCAGCTGTTTGACCGCTGCAAGAACAATATGAAATGTATAAATATACTGTAATAATATGACACAAGAAAGAAAAAAAAAATCAGGGCATGATGCTTGAACAACATCAAATCTGTCAGGTACCAGTGTTCAGTGAGCTGGAACCACAATTAAAATATCAGGCTTGAATAGCTGGTTTGTGTTCAAACAGATTCCTTGATGAAAGACGGGACAGAGAAATTACTATTTCAACTACAAACATGGGATTCCGGTGTCTATACAGCAAGCCCTCCTGCTGGTGTAAAGTTAATCTTTGACAACATACGAAGGTCAAACTCATTCTAATCCTGAAAATAACAAACAAACCCTCTAAATTACGTTCTAAATCCAGACCTCAATTCATTTTTACCAGTAAATTGTATTAGAAGGAGAATATGAAGTTTACAGCAATGAGAAACAGATACAAAGAAATAACTTGTGCTGCACCATCCAAATGTCAGTACAGTGGGACTTGCTGACAGCTGATGGCCAACACTCAAATAAAATGTGTCGTAGAAAATGAGCAGCAATGTCAAGCTTGTGGAAGGGAGATTGAAGATACCCATGGTAGTCTGAGTGGAATGCACAGGGAAATGCATGGGATATATTTAAAAACCAAAAAAAAAATGACAAGAAGGTGGAAGAAGAAACAAAAACAAGGGCTGAAAGAGAGAAGACAGAGGAAGTTAGTAAATGAAAATACCCAGAGAGTTTACAGAGGCAGTGGAAAAAAAATAATGCAGAAGATGGCGGAAAGAGCAAAAAATAAATGCGATGGTCAAGAAACTCAAAACAGCCACAAAAAAAAACTGATGGCATGAATGTTAGACTACTGAAGAACATCTCCTAAAAACAGCACTCGTGTCAACAGGTTGGAATCCAGAAAGCAAATAGGACTTTACAAAATTACTCCGTGAAACATAACAGGAGCTTCAGCAATCATTTGGACTGCAATGCCGATGAAGTCGGATGAACGATATACACAACGGTTGAAAATTGTTTGTTCTGCTATTTTTAAAAACAGTTGCCGTTTCCAAGGAAGGCGTCAAATCAAACCTTCGAGCGTCATCGTTAATTGCGCCGCTCGTCATCCTCACACAAGAGCGCGTGTGAAGACAGTTGCGTTTCGCGTGCAGCCTTAGCAGTAGGATGGAACTAAAACTATAAAATGCGGTTCGTGTCCCAGCCAGGAACCAATCCGGCTTCATCCTCTGACTCTAATACCTGGTGACTGCACATGGCTTGAATCAAATGTTAAATGTTAACGGAACCGTTCAAATGAAAGCATCTGACTGAATTAAGTTCATTCTGTCTTTTCTTACCATTATCTCATTGGCTATTTTATCTCAGACATAGATTTTAAGGTTTCCATTAACCTGACCTGTATCGGCGTATTCTTCCGCCTTCATCGGTGTGTCACTCTGGTGATGCCGACCCATGTCAGGTAAATAGAAACCTTAAAATCTATGTCTGAGACAAAAGAACCAATGAGGTAAATGAGAGCCTCTATTTTACGTCCCCTTTATTTCTCTACAAACTGCAGTCCAACCGTGTGTGTGTGTGTGTGTGTGTGTGTGTGTGTGTGTGTGTGTGTGTGTGTGGGGGCGTGCCGCTTCAGCAGAGAGGTGTGTACTCACGCGGACACTCAATCAACTGTTGGATTCTAGTCGAGTCTCCTCCGCTGTTGTGAACATGACAGTTGTCTGCCAGAAACACAGAGCGCTTACAGTTACTGTGAGGTCTCCAACAGAGGCGGCAGCTGGCGTGAGGGATTACTCTTAACATATTCGCTCTCCTGCGTCACGCTAAGGGAAGGGAAAGCGTGTGCCTCCCCGGCAACAATCGCTTTAGAATGCTACGGCAATACGTGACTGGAGAATATGCCGCCGCACGTCTCTGAACTGGTTAAAGACATAAGCAAGAAGCTTTCTGCTCACAGAACATTGAGAGGAAAAACGAGCCAGAGGCAGACAGCAGACAGAAAGGGGGTGGAGAAACGACAGGAAACTTCAAGCACGTGGACAGAATGAACGAGTAACGGAGCAAAAAGTCACAGGTAGAGGAGCGTGAAACTAACAGACGAGGCGGGAACAAGGTTTTGTTTCTTCTATCGGGAGGCTCAGAAAAGGTTTCAGAGCCACAGGGAAGGCAAGCAGGCAGCTCAGGCTTTGCTTTTTTTGTTTCGTCAATCATTTCCGGCGCGTCAGCAGCCAAACGGAGAAACAACTCGTACAGTGTTACTCAGCGACAACGCAAAATGAAAGAAAAATCTCGCCTCGATTAAGAGTTTCTTAATCTGAGCTCTGACTGCCGAAAACAAAAATTCTTCAGGCGGCACAACGGAGCACTGAACCACTCATGACTTTGAGGCGTCACCTTGAGATGTGACAAAAAAAAAATGCTGAAATTAAAAGCTTTGAAATGATTAATTTAGCCCTTCATTTCTTAGTGTTCCAATGCACTATCAATTAAACATCTGCCGAATGCACGACTCTCAAAATAACATCCGACTAAATTTTCTCTCTTTTTTTGGGTGGATGGGTTACATATTAATTTTTTTAGGTTCGGGTAAGAAAATAATCAGATTTAAAATATTTTAGTTATGACGTGAACTCTATCTGACAAGCTTTTTATTTTTCCCATGTCCGCTACAAAGCATTTTTCACATCCTGGGATGGGGGCGCTCTGAGTGATGGATCAAAGAGGGGCTAATTGTGATGATTCATCTACCATGAATTTCTTCATCTTCACCAACTGCACCATCATCGGTGTCTGTATCCTCATCCTCGTCCTCCCTCTGGCCCTCAGGCGTCTGCAGGCTCTGTTTGTCCTCCACAGGCTCCTCTACCGCTTCGTGGGGGACGATGTCCACATCTGTCATGTGACCAAATCAGATATATTGCAATGTACCATATTGCCGTTTTGGGAGCCAAACAAAGAACAACGGGGGAGAGTCCAAAAGATGGCGAGCTCCTTCACAAAGTGTCGACTGTGGCGCGGTGAGCAGTGAGACGGTTCACTTCCAGCATTCAAATTCGGTGTCGTCATTCAATCGCTTCGAGTCAATTGGTGACCCACAAGCTGGTTCTCATCACCCCACCCACCGGAAGAAGGCAAAGCAGTGGACAGTTTGGACAGTGACCAGGGAAACAACCCAGAGGTTACAGAAACCCCAGCAGACCCCGTTTCCAGACAGAGTCTCTGAGACCACTGGGATCCACTGAGACAAGCTCTCCCTCCCCCTGCTGAGGTCACACAGGGCAGTGTCACATGCTGATCACCTGACTAAATCCTTGATATGGTGGTCAGAGTGGTGAAATTTACAATATCGGTCCTGTTCTTAATAAATTAAACTTCCTGATTCTGAATTATGATGTCAAATTTTAGACTTAAGCAAGTCAAAATATTAGTCTTTATTTCAGGAAGCCAAACCCTGTGTTCTAAAAAATGTATGTGTATCTTTTAATATCTATCTTATGCAGTTTTAGCCTTTTATTTTAATGTGATTACTAGATTACCTGTTGTAAAAAAAAAAAAGTTACAAGTTCTTCTCTTAATAATTTTAATATAAAAGACCATTCTTGTTTTTGATGGACTTTCTGAGATTTCTGGCACAAGAAATAAGGACCAAATAACAGCCGATTTCACTCCATTTTAGATCAATAAAAATAGGTTTAAAGAGAACTGAAAAAAATCCAAACACTAACAAGACTCCTTTCACGAGCCCGAAGAGACACCTGAGGACACCCGGTGACTGTGAAACACAGGCAGAGCAACAAAAGAAGAGCCAGAGTTCCACTGTGACAACCACACAGATGAAGACGAGGACACAGGAGAGCGGCAGGCAGGAGGAACGCTGGCGTGCCGTCATGCAGGAGCTCGACATGCATCGTTAGTGCGAGATGAGGGAGTGATGTTAGAAAGCAAGAGGGGGCGGCGGTGACGAGGGTCTCCCCTCCCCCGAGAGAGACCAGAGAGTGGTGGACTCACCCAGACTGTTGTTCTCTTTTATGCTTTTCTCCTGCAGCTGCTCTAACCGCACTGCAAACAACAACGACAGCAGCAGGGAGAGACATCAGCTGCGTTTCCATTACCCCCTGAAATGCGCAAAACTTGGATATCGCAATAAAAGAACTGGTAATGGAAACGCCTAAACTTCGAAAAACCTCTCAAATATTGCTAAAAAGGTTTTACACCCACAAGAGGTGGTTTTTCAGATGTATCGGTATAGAGCTAAACCTGTCATGGAAACACTTTTTTCGCATTTACACGACACCGGACGTGATGTACGGGTTCACGTGACCAATTCACTTCAGTTGAAAATGGCACATTATGTTTAGACAGAGGAGGAGACTGAACATTTTTTTACAAGTAATCAAAGTGAAAAATATAACAACCATTCTTGACTGCAAACAAATGTAAACAAACACGTACAAAAACTTAATTCTCATAAAATCTTATCGAATTATGGCTTATGCGCTTCACACAATTGTATTGTGTCAAAATTTTAGAGATATCGCTTTTATTTTGCAAAAAAAAAACAAACTGTAATGGAAACGCAGCTACTGACTGACAGGGAAGACCAGAGACTCTCCTGATTTCCAGACCTCTTGTTGAATAACCGTGACGAGCTACGGTGCATTAACCCGCTGGCGTATGTCCAGCAGGGCTCGGTGGGTTTGTTAGAACTTCAAGCGGGTAGTGGTAGCCAATAAGTGCAAGCGCGCACCTTGCAGGGCGGCCAGCCTCTCGTTGGTGAAGTCGTTGTCGGCCTGCAGAGCTTCGATGCGAGCCTGGAGAACCTGCTCCTTCTCCTCCATCTCCTCGATCCGCAGCTCCAACTCCTTCTTCTCCAGGGCTCCGCGTTGGGTCAGCTCCTCCTGCCGGCCCTCGGCCACCTGGGGAGAGAGAGGCAAGTATATGGGGTCAAAAGTCAACGTTGTCCTAGAGACATGGGGCCACTTGCAGGTTGATTGGGATCCCTCAAGACACAGCCACGTCAAATTTGGGGCTTCTAGCCCATGAGGAACCCCGAAACCCTAACCCTAATTCCAGCCTTATCGCTAACCCTAATGCCATACAACTCTATGGGGTCAAAAGTCAACTTTGTCCTAGAGACATGGGACCACTTGCAGGTTCATCGGGATCCCTCAAGACACAGCCACGTCAAATTTGACAAATTTCTTTCCTTTTTTTTTTGAAAAGCCTGGCTCTAAGAAGTGCTTCTTCGAGCTCCAGAAAATAGCATGTTTAGCTCTCCGTTTACAGCGTGGTGCAAAGACAACAGGTTTTATCTTTGTTAAACCTTTAGACCTGATGCTTTGCTGGAAGCAAGAGGGGCTGCAGGAATGTTGAAAATTAAAATGGAATTTATTGAAATAACTGATACAGGACATCGTCCTCTACATCAGCCCCACCACGGAGGGACGCCACACATTTTCACAGAGCCTGCGCACGTACCTTGATTTTGTCTGTGAGCTCCTTGATCTCGTTGACGGCGGCGTTGTACTTGTTGGCGAGCTCCCCGAGCTCCTCCTGACCGCGCTCAGACATTTCCTTCAGGTGGGTGCACTCATCCTCCGTGTTGCTCAGGGAACGCTGACCAAAAAAAAGAGAAGAAAAAAACAATAATCAATACAGCAGCGAGGCGTCAGAGACCACCGCTGGTGCACCACGTCTCGCCGCCGGCCCTTACCTCCACCTCGGACAGCTTCCTGACCACCTCGATCTTCTCCTCCAGGACCCGCTTCAGAGACTCCTTTGCCGTCGTCTCGTAGTTGTACTTGTCCTCCTGCAGGGCGAGCAGCTCCTTGCGGATCCCCTCTTCCGTCTGGGACTGCAGGAGTTGGTTGGTGTCGGTGATCAGTTTCACTTCATTATCGCTACTCTTGCAGTCCGTGAGAGCGTGTGAGTTACCTTAGAGTACGCCTGCAGCTGACTGCCCATCACCTCCAGTCTGGAGAGCAGACGGTCTTCGTCTATCAGAGCCTGGTGAGAACATCCACTCGCTGGATTAGTTTTGATATGTTGTCTCCTTTCGTTGGAGGCCTTTTTAAGGATTGGGTGCAGCAATTTGCCATGTACCCTGAAGTGTGATGTACTGGACGACCTTCGTGTGCAATGCTTCTACTACACATGAGGTGACCAGGGTGTTACCCACCTGCCAGCTGCTCTCTGAGGCCTCCTGGGTGTTGGTGAGCAGACGCTGCAGAGTGGCGAGCTTCTGCTCCAACATCTGCTCTCTGTGTAAGGCCTCCTGCCAGAGGACGACAGAATATACATAATGTAGGAGAAACAATCATTTAGATGGAGAAAATAAATAAGGAAATTAATGAAAATGGACCTCAGAGTACAGGGAGGGTGGAAAAATTTGAAAATGTGAGCCCCAGGCTGCATTTTCATTTGTCATTAATGTATAGTATTTTTGTTGTGTGTAGTGGTTGATGCTCAATAAAATATATTTGAAATTTTTGAAGAAAAATGAATGAAAATCAACAAAGCAGCCAATTTCAAAATGTTGTTCATCAAACATTTCTTCATCTTGACAGTAAACTTTATTTCAAATTCTCTGTGAATTTCAACGCCTGAAAATTATACTAAGTTGCACTTCTTTAGAGCGACCAGTAGGTGGCAGTGTGTTACCTGCAGATACTGCGAGAGCTGGAACAGTTCCTGAGAATACATACTGGGAGCATTGGCTGCGACCTAAAACAAATCACACACAAACACACAATTTGCATTTGACTGCAACATGAACACTTGCACCGTGTGAGTTCATACATGACGGAGGTTCATTTGGACATGTGGATGTTATAAACTGCTTCTCAGCGGGCACTTGGAGGACAAAAAGCAGGCGCGCGCGCACACACACACACACACACACACACACACACAAACTCCGGGATAATCTCTCTCTTCGCTGCATGCAATGCATAGAATGAGAGCGATAAGGGCTGAAAGTCAAGGCCCTTCAAATAGGCAATAGGTCGCAGGTGTACAGTGCAGCACTACACTGTACAAACACATTCGTCTACGCTCATCATTCTGAATGTGCACCATTATTTGTGCATTGGGGGAAAAACGTCTAAAATATGAAAGCCTGAGGTTATTAATAATGAAGTTATTTTGCACTACAGGATATTGTCCATTCACATTCTTAACATGTGCGGCATTCATATCCTTAGAAACATCAATTGACCACGTGACTGGCTGATCCTGCAACTGTGTGTGAAAGAAAACCTGTCTGGGGTTGAAAGCAGGTTTATCCACACACTGAAATCCAAGACCGTAGTGAAATCACAGAGACACGTGGTGTGTGTGTGTGTGTGTGTGTGTGTGTGTGTGTGAATAGAGGTGGGGGGTTGTCTCAAGTGGTACAGAAAACCCTCTCCGGGACATTTAATTAAGTACAAAGTAATGCAAGTTTAATTAATCACCGCGACATCGCTCTCTGAAACACACACAAACACACACGCACGCATTCCTCAGACATGTCATACTGAGGCCCTGTTGTTCTCCCCGTCGGGGGCAAACAGAAGGAGGCAGCAGAACAATCTACCACAGTACAGACAGGCTCGCAGTGAACTGCACCGCCCTGCGTGTAACTCCCGTCCCCAGACTTCATTAACAGCAGTAACGCCGCTCTAATTAATTAATAACCGAGTGTCAGGTACGTGCTTAAGCAAATTAGTCTCAATGCTTTGCAAACTCGACAGAACCTCAAATTCTGTATTTTTTTTGCATCTTAAAGATTTTAAAATAAAATTAAAAATAGTATATATATATATAATAGTATATAATATAGTATATATTGTGCACCACGGACTGGTGTGGTGGAGCTGCAACAAATAAAACTGGCAGCCATTCCTGCATTCCTCGATCAGCTGACTGCTCCACTCATGCACGGTCTGTGTGTGTGTGTGTGTGTCTGGGCCCGCCAAGTCCACTTGTGTGTGACAACGACCTTACACACGCACACACGTGCACACCAACAAACACACAAACAATCCGCAACTGGGTGGCATGCATCCAAATCTGAGACAGACGACGACTCGCACGCAGCACAACGGATCCACGCACGCTTGCGTACTCACCTTGTCTACAGGTAGTGGCAACGGAGTCTGGATGACACTGAAAGGGGAAGAGCAGAAAACACTTTGGTCACCATGGAAACAGCAGGGAGGCAAGACACACGAGGTAACCATGGCGACAGGAGAGGTTAGAAAAATGAATAAATCATAATAAAGTCATCTCAATAAATTAAAGGCATTTTAAAAAAAAAAAAAAAAAAGGAATGAATCTCCACAGCCGAGATTTCTGTGAGTCGTATATCACCGTGGTGGCTGCACAAGTGGCTCATAAAGCTGATAAGGCAACCGGAAAGGTAAAACTAATTGTCAAACAGTGATGCAACCTCTCAGCCAAGTTGAGCACAGGAGCCTCAGGCTGCTTCCCTGAGAAGCACATCGGCTCAACTTGGCAAATGTAGACACACTGACGCGACGTTGGCCAACACAACGGAACACGACAACGCAACCGGCCGTCGAAGAGAAATCCTCACTGTTCGAGTGAAGAGGGTTCAGAGAGCAGCAGCAGCAGCAGCGGGGCAGTCAGGAAAGGTTCACTATGGATTTGGAGATGGGAAACTCCTGGTCAATAAAGGTTAGTCATTGAAAACCTTTCAAGACTCCCTTAATATTCAACTGTTCTGACTGACTGAGGCAGTGCAGTGTCGTCCGTTATAGCATAGCTGTCCATATAATAATAATTAATAGTACATTTTCTTTTTAGAAAGCCCTCAAAAGACACTTCACAAAAATAAGGTTAAAATACATCAGACGAAAATTTGTAATGAAAAAATACTTCAAAATGTATATAACATTAGTAAAGCATTGTATAGCAGTACGGAATGGATGAGTTTTAAGTTGGGATTTGAATGCTGGCGGGTCAGTGCAGTCAGTGATGTTAGTAATGGTGTCAGTTGGGAGTGAGTTCCAGTGGGTGGTGGGTGCAGCAACAGAGAAGGCACGCCCCCCCTCAGTTCAGCGCTCGAGGTTCATTAACGATTCATCGAAGTGAAAAGTGCCTTCATTGGCCATACAGCAGAAGAAACGCATCTCACAACGACACACGGTCACACGGGTCGTCCCCCGCCACCCTTCTGGAATGAGGGCAAACTTGAGTGTGGAAAACATAAGCCAACTCTGTTAATGAGTAACTAGTGGATAGCAAGAGACCAAACCTGCATCAGCAGAGGCTCCATGAAGAAACTCGGCAGGTACCTTGCTTTGAATTAATGGAGCCTCACACACAAACACACAACACACACACTCATATCTTAAGCTGTCCAAGAGTTGAAAAAAACTGCATCACAACCTTACAACCTGCGCCACCTCTGAACTGCTTTACGGTGCCAATTTTAAGACAGCAGAGCAAACGCACAGAAACACTTTCGAAAATATTTGAAACCCACGGACAGCGCGCTGCTATTTTTACACCTGCATGTGCCACCAACTGTTTGTCACTGAGGCCAACTCAAACTGCGCGTAGCAGTGTCCACCAAGCTGCTGGAGAAACAGTGCATGCCTGAATGACAGAGTTGAAAGTCACGATGGCCAGTTCAGCGTAGGAGCTAGAATCCATTTCTGATACAAACCTAAACACAAGTGTGTGTGTGTGTGTGTGTGTGTGTGTGTGTCTGTGAGTCTATAATGGCTGAACTGATTGTACTGAAAGGAATGATGCCAATGACAAAAACCGGGCCCAAATAAATTGCATTTTAAATAAGTGCCTTAAAAACCCCAAGTCTGTCATCAACGGCAGTAAATTAGACGTGTGTGTGCGTGCGTGTGTGTGTGTGTGTGGGGGGGGGTTCTCATTAGCTATTGCCACTTTGAACTACAGCCAGTGCTTAACTAAGCGGTTTAGATAAAGGGCAAATCTAAAGGATCAGCCAAAGATTTCTGGTTCTGTCAAGAGATTAGAGCCTCTGTGTGTCTTCCTCTTCAGCCACCTTCATTCACCACACTCTTCATCACGCGTTAGATGAACAGTAAGGTACTAATGTTTATAAAAAAAAAAAAAATAAAGTCACCCATATTTGGTATGTAAAGAACAAATATTTTTGGTTGTTTGGCGCTGCGGTCCCGCCGTGCATGATTTACATTTTCCATCTTGTGAGTCACACAACCCCCTTCTGCCAAAAGTAAACTTACAACCCCGCGTCTTGCTCCAAATAAGCCAAACAATGATGCTGCACTTGTATATCCCCATCAGTGGGTTTGATAAGTCATAAGGATTTTGTTAGTTTCCTACTGTAAACTCCCGTCAGTAGGAGCATTTCCATGACAGTAGGTTTTCGCTGGTTCTGGTTCAGTTTGAATTTTTAATGGTGATCCGATTAGTTACTACGACCAGTATTTAAATCATCACACTGACCAGAAGCTGGAATGCAGGCAGCTATTAATAGTGGCATGCAAAAGCTGCCCTGGGGTGCTCTGCAATCGTCCTTAGCATAAATTGCTGCATTTCCATGACAGTTTTTCACAAAATAAAAGTGGTATTTCTAAAATTTCCACAAAGTACAATTGCGATCTGCAGGGGTTTCCATTGAATGGTGCAAAGCGCATCAGCCGTAATTCTCGTCAAATCTCATGCCGCGTGACCCCACTTTGAGGTGGATGGAGGTACAAAATTTCTTGTATAAATCTGCATATCGAACTTGTTTGCTGTCAAGAATGGTTGTTATTTTTTCTCTTTGATTACTTGTAAAAAAAAAAAAAGAAGTTTTGGCGTTTCCATGACCAGTTTTTAAATTGCAATATTTAGGTTTTTCGCAATTCTAGGAGTAATGGAAACGCAGCTACTGAAGCAGTGGCTTCTTATCTTAAATGCAGCAGAGGGAGAGGATGGCTGTGGCGGTGGAGCTTATTACTATCCTCATTATTTACATAACAGTAACTAATAACTGGCTCAGTGTGGATCCATCCATCATCCATCATCCATCATCCGTCCGTCCGTCACCGTGAACGCACCAGTGCTCGATTTTCCCGTTTCAACTGCATGCCGAACGGTTTTCTTCCTGTCGTTTTATGGCGGCTCTCACGGGTTAATGGTTGAAGAACACAAAACAATAAAAGTGAGCACGAGGACAGCGGCGAGAGGTCCTGCAGGTTCCCTGCCCTGTTGACTCACCTCCGATCTTTAGTCACACTGACACAAAAAGCCTCAGAAAGCCAGATGAGCAAATCTAGGAACTCCCCTTCCTTCGTTCTCAAACAATGACCAACCACATATTTTGAGCACAGGTGAAACAGCCTCAAAATCAGAAATACCACATTAGTATGTATTTTTGCGCACGGTTCCGCTGCTACCAGACATATCTCCATGTGACCAGAGCCCCCGTTTTTAAAACAAAAAGCCCTGGGGTAATCTAAACACAGCATCAGGAGACGTCCCGGTGGAAGACACTCAGACCTCCGGCATTCGGACAAAGCAAACAATCGAGGCTTGTGTCTCAAACACGGATCTTCCTTTAAACGACAACCTTCAAAACTTTCAGACAAGCAGCCCAGCCGGATCAGGACGCGGTTCTTCGCCTCAAAAATCTGCGTTGTATTAACAAACGGCGGTGAGTTTACCTGTGGCCTTTCTTCACCGCGGTAATCTGCCGCTGGACAAAGTTCACTTGCCGTCTTGTGCTTCAGCGTGACTCAGCTGCTCCCGAGCGAGCGAGCGTCATTTGCTTCAAAAGCCAGCAGCCGAGTCTTCTCCTTCCAGCGCGACTCCAAACAAAAAGTCACCTCATGACACAAACTTTGTCTCTTGTCGCTCCTCCTCTCTCCTCTCGGCTCTCTTCTCTCCTTTGAACTCGCGCTGCAGTCGCGTCGCTCCGCCCCTGCCGCCGCTCTGCCAGAGGAAACAAACTCCTTCTCTGCCGCAGTCGCGGTCCTCCGCTCCCTTTACGGCGCAGCCGAGCTTAAAGATTCCTGACTGGCCTGTCGGAGTGGGAGCCCTCAGCTGAGAGCGCGCCAATTCTGAACGTGAAACATCCTCTTTAACCGCTGCGTGTGCGAGTGTGTGTGTGTGTGTGGTTTGAGGAAACATGTCAGGTGATCGAGTCAACAGGCTGATAAGGGAAACAAAGGGGGAAGTATTCCCCTGAACTGAAGAAAGCCCCAGTGGTTTAAAGAGAAACAGGTCAGAATGCTTGAATTCAAATCCAGTTCATTTTCACTATTTCAGGAACAGCTGCAAGATTAATGTGCAGAAATTGTCAGATATGTTGAAAAAGGTTTAATGGATGTTTTCTATCGTCTACTTTTGATTCATTAAAATAAAAGGTTTGTTCGTTCGTCAGCTGTTACATAAATACGTGACTTTTAATGTTTCTGACTACGCCTCCAGAAGTGCAAAAAAAAACATTGGCATGGGCGTGTTTGCAGACTTTGTAGCGTAATCTTCCCAATGCGCAGCTATTTAGAACCGCCACACTGGTTTCACAGGTTCGTGGAGAGTGTTGCAAGCGCAATGCTTTTTATAAAAAGGGAGCGCACTAAGGAAAAGGTCTTCTGCACCAACACATGGCGCAGATTTATCTACCGTTTCAATAAAGGCCCTCTCACTGCTTTCAAACAGTAACCTGGCAGACCACCAGGTGGCCAACGCCAACAGTGGTGAGCAGAATTGTTCGGCAGTTATTTCTAAGTCTGTCTAACGGAGCTTTTATTTTAATAAAGTCTCCCGTGGCGCCGCAGCCACACAGAAATAACAAATATTCAGTGTAACTGGAGGTTTGGCTGTGACGACGTGCTGGGTAATGGTCGGAAGCTTCATGCAGATTAGAAAACGCGTCGCAATTATTCATCTTTACAGCAATTTACATCTATTCTCATTTTGTTGACCGCTTCGTTTAAGAAGCTTACGGAGCCTTTCATCTGTCGTGATGATTTCAGTGGTTTGTCTGCTGAGCCACACGAAAAAACTGTGTAAGCAGCAGAATATGAGTTCCTGGTAATTCTAAGATAGCGCTAAAGAAATCAGATCGTTCTTAATCATCTCAACCGTGAAAAAGCCATTCAGGCTTTTATTGGCTCAGTACATGACTACTTTAATGAACTTTGTGTGGGTGTTTTTTTTTTATTTAATACCAACACACCCAGACTTGAGCATGTTAACACGATAGATAACCAAGTCCTGGGGTCAAAGTACAAACAGTCGGGCAACCAGGCCAGACTCTGGGACAGGCATGGGCAAACTACGGCCCGGGCGCCATATGTGGCCCGTTAAGTTTTTAATCCGGCCTGCCGAACTTCAAGAAATTACATTAATAGTAAGTAAATTACAAATTAGCTGCATTTCATCATTTTTTCAGCATTTATACGAGTCTTCAATAGAGAGCTAAATACCGTGGGACTTCAAAGACACTGATTTTGTTGCGACACCTTTGTTCATTTTCAATTAACATTATACCACATGTTTTCTACATATACCATGACATGTATTTTTGTGGTGGGTCACCAAAACACTCCACCCATCTGCTCCTGCTCCAGCCCCTCTGTCGCATCTTAGAACCCATTGTGGTCCCACCAATCAAAAAGTTTTCCCAGCCCCCCACATGCGATTGAACACATTTTTAAAGTGGCAAGGAACGAGGCTATAAAATCTCATGTCAGAATGCAGAAACTGGAAGAAGGAACAATGCATCACCATCTGGAATTCTTTATCAGGTTCTAACGAGTCACAACAGGTCAGGTTATAAGTGTGGCTCCACTTGTGCTGTATTAAGCCGCAGCTTTAGATTTCTGGGAGGAAACACGCACGTACAAACGCACACAAAGGAGTGCATCAACCCACTGGAAATAATGGATTTTTTTTTTTTGCGCGAAAAGGGCCGACTAATTGCTTTGGAGATGGGGGGGGGGGGGCCGCAGAGTCTTCTGACAAACCCTGAATCCCCTCGTGCAGATTTTAAAAATAGACTCTGTGTTGCAGGTCCCTCCTTTCCCTCTGTGTTCCGGCAGGTCGCGGTGCTCGTCTGCTCAGCAGACTGAAGGCCAGGCGGCAGGACAACAGATGGCACTACCCGCCATGGCTCCTCGCCCAGGCATCGCTTACACACACACACACGTGCAAACACACACTGTGTCCACAACATATCGGCCAATAGCAAATTACAAACTTGCACACCTACACAGGCGGAACTCCCGATACAGTAGGAAGCTCCATGCTGGTCCGTACACCCTTCCACCACCCTTGTCTTCATACAAGGGCCACGCACACAATCAGTGTGTGGACACGTGATCTGCATCAACGAGGTCGCACAACATGCATAAACACAATGTCACCAGCAGCCTCTTAACCCTTTAGGCGCCATGGTCGCAAAATTGCGACAAGCGTCATTGCTGAATTAAACAGGCCATAGCGGTAAATATGGTTATAAAAGTAGTTACCACTTTAAACCAGGAGATGGCAGATACCTGTGGCTTCAATCTGAATAGCATTTGTCGGGGTGTTTATATTCAGATTTTGGAGTATAAAGAGAGAGAAAGCCTCAGTCGAGGAGACGAGGAAGTGGCTGTAGTGGGAGCAGAGAGAAAGACAGCGAATTTTGCCGAGAATACACCGCCGAGAGATTTGTTCGTTGATGAAGTACTTCGTCAAGTAATGTCTGACTCAGATTCCAAAGAGGAATATTCGCATTCTGACGATGATGTTCAGTCGTCCCGTTAGAGCGAAGTCTGCCGGTGCGTCTTTACGCAGCGGCAGCGAGTCCATGCGCCACGACAGTCCCCAAGCAGCAAATGCTTCGCCTCCGCGTGCCCGGGGTGGGAGTAATCGACGAATGAGGAGACGTGGTGGGGGAAGCAGGAGTGCTCAAAGCACCGCTAATGGTGACGGAGGGCGCAATGAGTTAGTGATCAACGTGGTAGCAGCTGTGGGAGGAAACGCCCAGCCAGTGCCGGTGGAGGCAGCAGGGATGTTCGCGGTCACCCTGTAAATTACAGAGATGATGGCTGAGTCTGTTTGAGATATGTGGAAAATTATCAAAAGTGGATAAAACATTTTGATGAGCCTGTGGGGTATTGTGGAGACTGACATACAGATACCTGACATCTGACATGATACAAAACAAACAAACAACCAAAAAAAATGTACTCCTTTCACACAGTTTGGGTTATACTGCAGATTATTCTCAATTACAGTATTGCTTTATCTCTAACAAATTTGAAGTCACAGCCATTTGAAATCTTGATATCAAAATTGAGAATTTTCTTGAAAAAAAATTCTGGCGCTTAAAAGGTTAACAAGTAGTCCACGCCTACGACTAGACCTGAGACTATGACACGACCGAGCAGGGAGGCGTGTGTGTCCGTGACAAAATATTCACTGACGCCTTCACAAACTGTCTGTTTTGAGATGTTGTTGCCATAAATCAACTGTCAAAAACCGCAAACAGCGTGTTTTTGATGAAGGTTGTGTTTCCAAGGAGACAGCTTGGTTTCAAACCGAGTTCCCCATGTGACCTGTGAGACACCACGATGTGGGGGGGGGGGAGAAGACATTAATGAACAAGAGTACTCACTCGCTTCGTCGGCGAGCCTCCATCCCATCAGGCAGGAAGAGTTTGATTGTTGACACGATGCAGCCATGGGTGACTGTGAAACAAACAAAAACACACTTTCACTTTAAAGCGATCCATTATCATCATCATCGTCATGTTTTGACAGAACTTGAAGGTGTTGATACATCTTGGCTATTGGCCAAAGGTCCAACACCTAAGCAAATCATGTGTCCAATGCAGGCGATATTCAGACGAAACCTGAAGAGACTCATTAGATTTCCACACGGCACTAAAACATGAAGGAGGTTTAGTTGGGCTTTATTCTGCTCGTTTTTGCTGTGGACAGAAGCCAGTCCGTTTGTAGTGGCCCTGCTGCTACTGTGTGACCACACTGCCAACAATATTACCATATGAAAGCAGTGGGTGGAGAGAAAAAAAATCAAACTCAAGGACATGAACCACAAGGACTTTACAAATCTATATACATAACAACTAAATCCTGCCAACAGATAAGGCTTTGCATGCGTGACCTATTCAAAGTCAGGCACCACAGCCTAGTTCGCAGGCTGACCGTGAGCAGAGGTCTCATTACTGAGGTTCAATGAGAAGTGCACTTCCAGGTTAAAAAGAGTGTAAGTGGAGCTGAAAATCTGACCTCGATATAAGCCACATCAAGCATGCTGTCTATGACCGCAGCAACAGTGGCCCTCAGGTGCCCTTAAGGGTCAGTCAAGTGCAATTATTTCAGGGCTGTGTGTGTGTGTGGGAATGTGTGTGTGTGTGCATTATTAGCTAGAATGCTGGGATGGAAAGAAAAATAAATAATGTCGGCCTCTCTGGAACTCTTTTATTCACTCGGTGTAATACAGTGTTTCTCAAAGTGGGGGGTGCAGAGTCTGTAGAATCATTGGCTGTAGAATCATTCCACGAGTAGCTGCGGAGTAGAACCGAAGGAACGACACCATTTCCCAAACACTGCTTTTTAATTAGTTTGCAATTTGTAAAAGTGAAGGAAGTGAAAGAGGCAAAGGATGCACTGAGGAGCTACAGGCTTGGTACTGCTGGGAAACATTGCACTTCTGTGTTGTTCTGTGGCCACTTTGACAAAAACCGCCATGGTCACCGTGCACGTACCTTTGCGTGTGTTCTCAGTGACGTCAACGCCAAACTGAATGGTGTCTCCGGAGAGAACCTCGCAGGGCGGGCTCTCCTCCGAGCCGCGACTTAACCTCTGGCTGTTGATGAAGGTCCCGTTGCTGCTTTTAGTGTCTTGCAGGTAGAACTGAAACACACGAGCGCAGCAGGTTAGAACCGGGCGAAGGAGAAGAGGCTGAGCATTTTATTCTGGCTTTAAAATTTGAAACACCAGAAAACCAAGGCCTATGAGAGGTTTCTGAAGCAAGAATGCTAAATGTTCCAGTGCAAATTGTAAAAAGAAGCAGGTTGTTCCCCTTGCACATGGATATCAAAATTCAAAATACACAAAAAATTAATAAATCCTCATTGCTAAAAAATGTGGCTTCTCATGAATGAACCAATTGCATCCATTTGTGTTATCATTAGCGCTTTACAGCACCAGCTCACCTTTTGCTTTTTAACATGTTCACACTGGTGAGACTGGCAGTCGACCAACTGTTACATTTTTAACATTTTGACATCAGCATTGGCCAACGTTTGCACTCATGAGGCACAAACCAAACAAACCAGGTAAATGTCTGCAAATGTACCAAAAACAGTGGCACAAGGAAACGCTAACTGCTGCTGTTAAAAGCCCTGCTACTTTTTAATTCATGAAAGCATTGTTATTGTTGAAATAAATTCTAGGCATCTTTATTTAATCATATACTTAAAGAGATATGCTGCACATTTTTCATGTTGAAATACTTTTTTGAATACGTCACGAAATGTTGGCAGCGGCTATTGACAAGCCTGTATTTCAGGTGACCACGAGAACAGTCGCTTCCGTCAAACCATCAGCCCTGCTGTTGCTGAGTCGAGCTGAAATGAAACCAGGCTGAAACTCCTGTTTGGCCACGTGTGCCATAATGAAAAAGACCTTTCATCGCGCTCACCTCCTGCCCATCGTGCAGAAATGGCCAGGTGATGACAAGCTACACAAAAAGGACCACAACTACTGTGACACAATACAAGTTTGACATTACCAACCAACAGCCAACGAGTCACGTAGAAACGCACAAAACAGCCAAACAACAACAGCAGCATCGACGACGGCAACAAACTGCGAGGACACAACTCTGACTCCTCCGTGCAGCATTTAGAGAACGAAAGAACACCACAAGATTCCAGGAGATAAAACCAAGGCTGTACACACACGCACAAACACACAACAACAAACAGACACAGACACAGACACGCACGCACCAGGCGAGAAATGCACATGAGAAACAGGAGTAAATGCCATCGTGAGCTAATGCTAGGACACAAGAGAGACGAGGTGAAAGAGGCGGCAAATTACATCGACGTACAAACACAGACACAGAGCGAGATCTGACGGGCACGCCCGAGGCCTGTCTCTCTCTCGCTCTCTCTCTCTCTCTCTCTCTCTCTCCCTCTGTCTCTCTCTGCTTCCAGGAGTTTCATTCGCTGACTGCCGGTGAGGAACGTGCACGGCTGCCGATCGACCAGAGGCAGACTGAACGCCAGCGAGCGAGAAGGAGGCGAGAAAGACCGAGAGAGGGAGGGAGAGAGAGACAGAGAGAGAGAATGGTGAAGAGAGGAGGAGGAAGGGAAAACAAAACCAGGAGGGAGGGAGGGAGGGAGGGGAGGGAGAAGAGCTGCCAGCAGACTGACAGCCGTTCAACCCACGGCAACGCGCCACCGAAGCGCTTCGAGCTCACAGATCATGACAGGAGCACGCTCTCCTCGCACTTACCTCCCGTCCCCATGGTAACCTGGAGACGGGCTGGGAGAGTGGCGCCCAACTATAGAGCTTTTCACCCAGCAACAACAACACACACACACACACGCACACGCACGCACACACGTTCCCTCCCTTATGTTTCCCACGTACGTCGCAGTGGCGTGCGCGAGCGTTTGCCTTCCCTGCGGCAGAAGTGTGCAATACAAGGCACCGCCCCATGTTGTCAGTGCATCACGTCAGCAACAGCTGTGACAGGGTCACCCTTCTGATGGATGAAGTCACATGACTCGACACCGTCGACCTATGTCGATGGGAGGTGGCGGCGGCGGCGCGCGCATCGTGTAGTATTTGGCTTGATCAACAGGTAAATAAGGGGAAGATTTGCTTCACAGGTGAGCTCAGGCTCTTATTGCGCTGCTGATATCAGATGAACCAACTACTCCTGGCAATTTGGACACAGCAAAACAACCCGCAAGGAAGCTCAGGAGCGGCCGGCGTAGTAGTGACAGGCAAACTGATGTAGCCATGGATATGTTAGCTGCTTTGATTTCCTCTGTGTATGTGTGCTACAACAAGAGAGGGGGAGGAAATTCCTTCCCTATTCAGTCAGCTGGTAAATTCAACTGCCACATACCAACATCTCGTAGCGCACTACTGTCGCCGCATCTCTACAAGAGTCTCACTTTCTTCTAAATAAGTACAAATCCGTGTGCAGATGCTTACAAGTGGCAAAGCTCATCAGTTAGAAAGGCAAAATTAGGATTGGTTAAATGTTAAGGTCATTAAATTATGATCCTCAAACTCTCCCAATTTGACCTACTGGGAAGGCTGTTGCTCAGGAGGTCAGTCGTTCGTTTGCCGTTTCCTCCAGTACACATCCATGAAAAGTTTGATTTCGTTAAATTCTGTCTAATCAAACCAACCAGGAGAAGTGGGTCTCAAACACATGCAAACTCTGCTTGAACAGAAATGGCTTTTATTGATATGCTTTACAAATCGAAGCTGTGCAGAAGAGAAGAGCTTTCTCCCTCCGGCCACCCACACTCCCCTCATTAGCCTTGGCTTAATGAACGCTCTGTAATTGTGTTTGGATTTTAATTCATCTCCAGCCTTCAAAAAGCAGCACAGCTGGCAGTCAACGAGCAACGACAACCACTTAAAACCAGTCAGCAGGTCCACACGTGACAGAAGTTTGGTGGGACGATGCACTCCCCCGCCTCGCAGACACACACACACACACACAAAAAAAAAAACAACTTAATAAACAGGCGCAGAAGTCGGCTGATGAAACTTTCAGACCGATTCTTGCCAAGTCTCAGAAAAGTCACTCCGAGGGCCAACGAGAAGCATTTTGATTTCTGCGCTAATCTACATTTTACCAGCTCTGCCAGCAGGTCTGGACAGCTCGGCTGCTCCCCTCCTACATGGAACAGATTTTCGTTTCTCTTCTTTTTTTTCCCCCTTTAAGACAGGAAAAATGATAAAACGTCCTTTAGTGAAAGTCAAACCAAACATGAGTCACATCAGGCAGCTCGGGCCAGTCGAGACACATTTCCCTCCCTCTAACCTTGTTCGCTAAAGCCTAACCGATGCGCCAGAGAACGGGGCTTGGTGAACTCTGGCAATTCTGGACCATAATGTGGTGTAAAGTCAATACAATTAACCACGGAGCACATTCCAGAGAAAGTGTATTAGTGACAGCACCACAGGACGAGAGGAGGGTCAACAGACAGCCATTAAATAAAGTTAAGAGCTGCTCCGAGTCGATCGACTGAGAGGTCCCTTTGTGCGATGGGCTGTCAAAAGATCGGTCCCGCCTCAGTACTGGAACAGATGGCCGAGATGTTCTCCCTTGGTCTAAATTAATTGATTGGGGAAGCGAGGCATGACTGCTGTGAGAAACTTATGAAATTGATGCCATTGTTGAGTGGAGACAAAACAATGAGGGATCAAAGTTCTCCCTGCAACTGTTGTTTTGTGACAGGAAAAGAAGTAAACCATTTCATGACTGTAATGTGAAATCTGTTTCGTTTCACTTCCAATTTTGTTTGCTTCTTTTCTAAGTGTGCACAGCGTTTTAGACTGCATGTGTCTTTGCAATATGTCATACGTGTCTGACACATGGAAGCTGTGTAAAAACTGCTTGGCTTTGCATTTCTTGGTGAGCAACAAGTTACGTAAGATTCTTCTCCCCCTTCACTTGTCTGGTGTCTCTGGCAGCCACTTCAACGCATCAGCGTTGCCTGGAGGTGGTGCAGAAGTGCACGCATTAAAAAAAACCCTATGATTCCGAGGCAGCGTCCCAGATCTGCTTACTTATTCCCTCAAAAGTTTAACTTATTTGAACTTTAGTTGACTTTTGTCAAGTCACCCTCGCCTAACAATTCTCATCCTGTGTTAAAAAAAAACTATATGCAACAGCCACCACTAATGCATACAATGTGCTTGTTGTTACACAACTAATTTTTTCGCATCCAAGAATAAAAGCATGAATGAAACCTCTGAACTTGAAAAAGTAAATGCTTTGCAAAGGAGGCCGAGATTTTAGAGATGAAAACAGAAAAAACTGTTCCACTCAATCCGATTTCTGATACCCAAATACAGCAGTACTTTTTTGCTGTATTTGAACTAAAACTGACAAAAATAAGTAAGCAAACCTTGCACATGTTATGGCTAAGTCTGCAAAAAGAGACAAGACTTTATAACAAAGGCCATGAAATGATATGATCTCAGTGAAGCCCTTTAAAAGGAACAAGGGTTATCTGGTGGGAAGAAAAAAAAAAGTCCCTCACATCTAGGGTTACGACAAAAACCTTTCATAGACAAGGCCGCAGGCACCAGTTCTAACGTTTAATCCACCCAATTCGTTTTATTTATTTTTTTATTCTCTAGAACTTGGCATGTTCATATTAGTTCCACACTCACAATATATTGTATGATTCAGTCCCATTTTTATCAAAAGCATTCAGAAAACTCAACCGTTTAAGTCCTTTTGGTATTATTGAACAGGTATTCCAAAATCTTTCTATCAACTCCTTTGATATGCCACTCACAGGGTACAGTTGGAAACACCACATTCAACATGACAGGTGCTGTAAGGTTGACAGGTGTAGCAACACTAACCGGGGGGGGGGGGGCAATGGTCATTATAATGAGCACGATAAAGTAAAAATTACAGTCTGCAAGTTGTTATGAGTATGAGGTGAGAAATGTGGAGAGGTAAAAAAAATCATCAATCCTTCAATCATCCCTTTGTGGCGACTATGTTTTTAACAGACACTGCACCCAAGCAAAAGACATGTGAGAGACAACACAGTATTGCGGTGGGTGGCACCCAAAAGCACTGTGTGTGTGTGAATAATACACACAGGACACATGGTACAAAGTAGTATCTGAAATGAGAACATGTTGACACAGGCAATTTCTTATTAAAAAATAATTCTTGGCAATTGTATGCAACACCAGGTTCCAGCTTTGCAGTTGGGGAGATTTGTTTCCACTAACACTAATTTTCAACTAACTGTTGAATTCCTCCTTTCAAAACTCTGATGAATCTATCAATTAATTAACTTGCACTTCTGCACAATCAAAGGGAAAACCAACTGAACCAACTAACAGATAATTGTTTGCCTCCTACCCTTCCTTCCAGCCATCCATCCATCCATTATACACTACTATACTAGACAATACCTGCTTCTCTTGCACTGAGTTGCAGTGGGTGCTGGAGCCTATGCCAGCTGTCTTTAGTAGAAGGGGTAACGCCATGAACAAGTCACCGGTTTATTGCAGGGTCGCATTGAAAGACAACCATTCGCACTGACACCTACGAACGGTTTAGAGTTGATCCGATTCACTTTAAGTGCATGAGGGAGGAAGCCGGAGCACCCGGAGAGAACCAAGGCAGGCTCAGGGAGAACATGCAAACTCCACACAGGAAGGCCCCAGGCCTGGGGATAAAACCTGCTACCTTCTTGCTGTGAAGCGACAGTGCTAACCACTGCACCGTCTCGCCCTTCCCGCTAGATGTTATGAAATCATAATCATTTTCTACTGTATCTCAGACCAAACCTGCACATACAGTCCCCATTTTATACAGTTGAAAAAGTTGAAAAAATTGACGTCTTCATGGAATTTACACAGCAGTCAAAAGAAGGGAGTAGCAAAGTAGCTCACATGTTTGAACTCAACCTGTGACCTACACTTATTAGCGTCGACATACCGAGCTGTGGCATCACGTGCTCTGATGGCAACACTCAACAATGGGCTTCTGAGGGCAGGTGATGAAACCAGCACGTTCCTTTCCTGTATGAGGAAGTGTTGAAATCCTGAAGATACAAGATGACTGACTGGCAGACAGTCAACTTATTAGTTCTCATAGGCTTGGCCAGTAAAAGGTGTGGTTGTGGGTAGATGGTACCATCAGTAAGGATAATCTTTTTAGTGAACCTGAAATTTGGCTTCAGGGGCACTGAGGGGCGATTTGACTTTAGTATTTTAAATCATGGTAAAACAATTAAACAAAATCAAATCAAGGCAGAAAACATAACAGGGAGGAAAATTTCAGCAGTCAATGTTGTCAATGTTGCAGAATTTTTGTGATTTATGCTCAACAAATATTGATTTAAAAAGCAAAATAACCATGTTTAAGTGGACTATTTTTAGTATTGGGGTGCTGTGACTGTAACCACAGCGCTATAAAAGAAAACTGGAACTGGGTTGTCGCTGGCTGTGGCTACCTAAAGAAAACCTTCACCTGTTGCTGGTATGTTAGTGACAGACTTGCAGCTCTAAATGGGATTTAACACACGTGCACACCGATTGCATCATGTATGATCAGGTTACATAACCGCTCACCAGCTCAGCATGTTTAAAAAGGATCAGATGGAAGAAAGCAAAAGTTAGTATCAGGTAACAGGATTTAACACTAACAAAGGCCTGGAGTAGAGGCTGAGGCGTGTACAGTGTTGCTTTAAATCTATGATGTTTAAATGCAAGACAACATTTTGTACTGCCATGTAACATTAAAGGTTTTTCAACAGTTTAACAGAAGATGCTCTCTGTGACTTTTTGTTTGGCGACAAGATTCTTATTGTTCCGATTTAGACACGCACAGAAAGATGTTAGTGAATGATCAAATGATCAAATAGAAATGTTTTTTTCCCCAAAACTCGAACAAATCAATAGTGGCTAAGTATCCCAAATCACTAAAATGTCATCCACACAACTTAGCCACTATTGAACAAATCAATAGTGGCTAAGTATCCCAAATCACTAAAATGTCATCCACACATTGCTGTTAGAATACCAACAGTTTTAATAAACCGGTTAAATCACAATCCCTGCGGAACGACAACAACCAAGAGATTTTCAAAAATAAAACACAGCAGCTGTACAATGAAGAGCCACACATATAAACTGCAACCACACGTTTATCAGCCACAGTTTGAAATGCAGAATGTCACCGACTGAGGATTTCGTTCATCTTAACGACGGTCTGCCCGTGGAGCCTTAGCACAGGTTACGTCTACCTGTTTCAAACGTGTGGTCTGAGGTTAAATTGAACCAATAAGAAAATGGCTCCTCAACCATTCATGCGCAGCGTAATTACAGCTTGGGCTTCCTCTGGATTTCACCTTTAAGCTCTAAATCCTCCACGGAGGGGCTGACCAAACGTGACAATGGCCTGCAGTAAAGCGCTGCAGAGCTGGATGTGAGCTATTGCATGGGACACGAAGGTTGCCTGGGAGGAAAGCAAGCAGAACGGGGGGTGGGCAAATTTATCTCCAACACTGTCGCAGCGATACAGCGGCAGCGGAGGCAACGATGCGGCGGTGGGCTCAAACGCTTGCTTGCGATCCAGCGCTGAAGGAGCCAGACTATGTTCCGTCCCAACGCCGACCAGGTCAAGGCCACACAAACGTGAATTTATTTCGGAATCATTGCATAACTTGCTCTCGTAACGTCTGAGGAAATCTGACTGCATTCATTGACGACACGATGGGAGGGTGAAGTTGGAGCGATTCAATTCTTGATACGACGACGTCCTGTGGAGGGGTAATAACTCGTCTCATCCAGTCATCTGCAAATTTACATCCACAGGGTGCGGTTGTCACAAGAGGCATGGACGGCTCGAGGGACAGCTCCAAGTGAACTGGTACAATAGATACATGTCTCAAGGACACGTGTTTTCTTATGACACTTTGGTAAATCTGTGGGAACAGCAGTTGGCCTGTTCTTCACAAAAATAACTGGCCAATTAGTCCACGATGCGCAGAGTCCAAGCACTGCACAGTGGGCCGTCTCACCCCCAAGACGATAACTGAATTACACACGGACATCAGAACTCACTCTGATGGAGATCCTGCGTGTCCCTCCGAGTTGCTTCACTTTTCCTGTGACCAAAAAAAAAAACACTACATCTGTGAACTGAAGAGGTCTTCGGTTTGTTCCTGGGCTTCCAACTAAAGAACCGGGCCTAAAATTCTGACATTTACAGTCACAGGGAACTATGTGAAGTGAGGCCCAGTTGTAAAGACGCAGTGTTGCCATTTAGGGCAATGGGAGCAACACCTAAAAGCGGTGAACAGGTGGAAGAGCATCAACAACGCAGCGTTGATGCAAGGAAACTGAGCGACTGGTCCTCCGTCTGCAAGTCCTCCGTCCGATTGGCTGGCACATAAGATTCTCGTGCTTCCTGAAAGTCCGGTCCCTGGACGGTGAGGGTGAAAAGGCCGACAGCCCGATCTTTGGTCTCCCTGTGCGAGCAGGCTGACATTTGATAATGTTATATTGAACAACTAGGCCGGCATGATTGGGTCCAGAGAAGACCACAACGCCAGTTTTCCCCTGTAGCGGGTTGCGACAGACTCAATCAATTCTACCAATTCATTTGAAAGCTGAATAATAGTTGAGCTTACAGGATCATTTAATAAGCCAGAGCACTGGTTGTTATTGGATTGCGCTGGGAGTTTTATTCAATGTATTTCGAAGCGATAACGAAAGCTGAGGACACACACGGTACAGAACTTTCAGTCATTGCAGAGTAGGAGTACACTGATCGAGTGGCTCTGGCAGATTATTTTTATGATGACATTAAGACATTATTTAAAAAACATATTTTTATGACAACTGAAAGACTAAGAGAGCGCCAGAAGAGGTATGACAGACGACAATATTTGTCAAACCAAAATGAAGCCAACAGAACAGGCCACACTCCCGTGAGAGCCACTTTTAAAAGGGGGAACCCACATTAACCAGACCCTCACGCTCCTGCCACGGCTAAAGTAAGGTTTCTTCCATTGGGACGGTCTAATCTCCCTTCTCTCGATGCTCGTTTTCATATTACCGCCATTTCGGCTTTGTCTTCTTCTAACGCTACCATGTCCTGTGTCCCATCTGGTGGCGACACGCGTTTGCAGTCTCGTCGCTACCCAGAACTCACAACCGGATTAGCGTCCGGAGTCGTCTCCAAAAAATTCAAACATGTCCAAATTGCTGCAACGTAAGTGGGTCAGGGTACTACCTACCGTACGTCTGCCTCACACACTTGCAGAGTTGAGTCTGTGCCCCGTCACAGTCACACACACTGACAGATTACTGCTCCAAGACAGCAACTAATGGTGACTGGTGCGTATGTGAAGCGCGAGTGAATTCCATTCTATTCTGTACTTTAAACACCTCACTTGTAAGTACAAGGGGAGTCCATGCGAACATTCAGACTGACGTCACCAATAGAGGAATCTCGTGGGTGATGGAATTAATGTCCTTTCATGAGTGCATTGCTCATCACAATGACAAGATAAAAGTTAGGTCAAAAGTCAATGGCAACCACGACTATATACCCACATTGTTTTGGGCCACTGGGCAGACAGAAGGCCAAGAACGAGAGCTTTACTGTAACAACACGTGTCGGGATCAAAGGAGACCTCACAAATGCAACTTCATAGTTCTGTCTGTTCCGTGTGTGTGTGTGTGTGTGTGTGTGTGTGTGTGTGTGTGTGTGTGTGTGTGTGTGTGTGTGTGTCCAGAGTGTAATCCCCCGATAATACAATTCCCTTAGCAGCTGTGTGAACCGTCAGAGCGGTGAGACGTCATGTCTCATTTCACCTGTGGACTTCCTGGTTTCAGTCAAATTGCAAAGTACACGTTTTGGGACTTCGGCCAACAGTGCTTTTGACTCTGATCAGAGTTTTTAAAGGAGCCTCCGTCAGTACTTTGATTTGTTGCAGCACAATTTTACATCAGTGAAGCTGTAACCGCTTTACATGCCAGTTTTATGCCCAACTTAACTGTTCTTGTGTTTTACTCCGAGCTCCGTAGCAAACATTCCCTCTGTGTTCTCAGGTCTCGGTTTCAGTTTGTTCCGATAGAAACTTATTACACTTGCAACTTCTGACCAGGACTGCATTCTATAGGGTTCTAAAGTTATTTGTGCTAATGTGACGATGCAAAGGGAAGGAAATGCAAGTCTCAAAGCTGTGTTTAGAACTTCTAAACGCAGCCAGCGAGCCAGAGCTCAACACAAGACGCGTGTCTGCTTCATGTTGAATTAAGGCAGAGAACAATTAAAATCTGATTGAATCAATGGACAGAAAAAAAGGTCTGAGCAGATCCAAAGCAGAGCTGCATGATTTCATGAAGTCATAGTGCAATTATTGTGAAGAAGACCGATTGCAATGCTATCGAGACTCCTGAGGCTACTTTTTCATTGGCATCTATTTTCACCTACTCTACCGAAGAGATGCTCATGTAATCGCACACTGTACATGCTTCATCCTCTCAGCACGGCCCTTTTTTGGGAGGTTTCATAATTGCATATCACGACACAGCGATTGTGATTTCAGTAATTTGTGCAACAAAAAAAAAATTAAAAAAAATTCTAATCTTAGTTTTCAGCAGCAGGATAGGAAAATAGAAAAATGCAGCGCCTCCGGCCAAGGCTACCATCTGGGCAAAGACAAAACAGCTCTTCTGTTTAATCCATATTGTTAAACAATCTGTATAATAACACGCATCATACTGGTCATTCCATGTGTGTGTGCTTCATCCCTGTAGAGAGGAAAGGATGACGCTGCCGCGGCTGCTGCTGCTGCTATTATAAATAGCTTGTGCTGTGTCCACACACACAGTATTTCAAAGTCCCTGCATGCCACACAGTTAGGTAATCCTGAGCCATCTCAGCCTGTTCAACCTGTTCCGCTGTCAACCTGTGGGACACCAGTGCACAACCACAGATGCTTCTACACAGATTTGCCACATCGGACTCTTCGATAATGTGGTCCTTAAAGATTTAGGACTGGTTTTGGTATCTTAAAGACCAGTTCAGAACTGAAGGAAGTATTTCGATTCTGAACATAGATTTTGCAAGAATTAATCCCCGTTCTAAACACAAGGCTTTTTTAATCTTGTTCTAAATCTTGTACCTGGTGAGACACATTTAAAAAGGTTTTTCTGAAGTGAGAAAGAACAAAAAGTTCATGACTTGTCAACAGGATGATTGTGGATTGGAATAAGGTTGCCTGCAGATGATAAAATGTTTTTTGAACGGAATATAATAATACCTCAACAAAATCTGATTCAATGAAAGCATCAGCATTTTTTTTTTTTAACATAATGAGCTGCATCTGCGTTATGTGTCTTTCTACAAACACTCCCTTGAGCCTTGGGAACATTTCCTGTGTTCTTTTGGGATTATGGCGGTAACCTCCAAGTTCTAGTCTTGACGTTCCTCTCTTGGACTTCCTTTATATAAACACTATTAAATCAAAAGGATCGTGAGCAGAGTTCACACTTGCTCCAGGGTGTGATCATGTCAAATGAGTCTGTGCTTGTGTGTGAGAGCAGTGGTGGTAATTTGAATATGACTCAGAACTATAGTGCGGTGACCATTTGCACAGACAGTGCCCGAGGGATATCGTCCCAACTTACTTCCTGCAGGATTCTGGACTCGCATTTTGAAGACAAAAATGTTTTCAAAAAAAAAAATCACACATCGGTCATTACAATTCACGTTCAGATTCACTCCCACCTCGCTCTTCCTTACCTTGCCGGTCTTGTGGTCGAACCAGACCAGGGCGTGATTCCTGGAGAGAACTTTGCAGTCGAAGGTGGCGTTGTTCTGGGCAGGCCGGCAGCGAGCCACCGACCTGCCGATCTTGACTGGCTCATCCAGGTAGACATGCCGCTCCTGGAATGGGTGCGAGTTGGGTCGGCAGGCGAACACGGCCAGCGCCGAAGGCATTGATTTTGGCTTGAGAGTGTTACTCCAACCAGACACGAGGGAGAGGTTTTCTTGATCCAGAGTGGCAGATTTTGTTGTGGCACCCACTCCCACAAAAAAGAAAAGAATTTAATATGTGTGTGGCCTGTGTGTAGGCAGAGCGGTCACTTCTTCCAGGGGTTCTAGGCACTAACTGACAAACATTGTCCAGTGAGCACAGCGCCGGCTGCACCGCTTTCCCCCCTCGACTCTAGAAGAAGACTCATGTGCGTTTGAAAATTGTTCCAATAGAAAAACCCAAACCAACAGGTATAAAAAAGACAAGACATTCCTTTTCCATGACAGTGGGCCCAAAAGCTACATAACGAAACTCACATCTGACAGCAGCAGGCACTATGTACAGACCCGGGCTGCCATGTGTCAAGACATACGTCGCTGAGTATAGCACTGACAGTCTGGCAAGCAGCCTTCCACGTCCATCAAACTATTCCAGTACTGGATGAGGCGAGGGGAAGCCGGTCAGCCGCCACCACCACTAACCCCGATTCTCGATCGCCACCCACCCAATCGCGACTGACCGAATGGTTTTCCTGGTCTGGAAAAGTATCAATTTGAAATACCAGCTGGAAAACAGTTTACCGAATTAATGCGTGCTCTCCACCAAGTCGTGCAATGAGCTAGCAGCGAGCGCACAACCCGATGCACAGCACGTCGTCAGCCGGTTTACACACGGCTGTCGTTTAGTGATGCATCACCCGAAGTTGAAACGTCATTACAAAACTTATCGTCTCCTGTCTGACACCGTTGCCCAATGCAGGGGGGACCTAAGCTAAGCTAACAAACATTACCACTCCCTCAAGAGAGCCCTTGTGAGACCGCTACGACACCGAGCAAACCCGGACGCAAACGCCACCCCTGAGTTAAATATTTCAGGTTCGCCAGCTAAAGCAATCCAGTCACCCCGCTCTTCGTCGTCGCGCAGGCTTCAAAACATTCAGCGGGGATAAACAAGGGAGAGATTAGCTGCAGCTAAGATGCTAATTGGCTCGCTCAGTCGTGGACAGGCACGGCGCTAAGTCAGCCCGTGCCAACGTTTCCTGGCGTTGTACCAACAGGCTAGGCTAGGCTAGGCTAACCAGTGCTGACAAACTTATCGTCGAGACTCTCAAACGTTTCCACCCACCGCACTCATACAGTTCGCTCACTGACTGGCGACGACATGCCAACCACGTCCTCTGGATTAAATAAAAGGGGAAAGCTAGCGCGCCTTTTGGCCACTACAAAGCCATGCAAGAGAGCGTTAGCACGGGGCTAGCCAGCTAGCGGTGAGGTGTAGTGAGCTACGCCAGCGGAGCTAACCGGCTAACTGACAGTCAGTCGGGGGGCAGAAACAGACGCGGAAAAATCAAGGGAGTTTCTTGACTGCGGGTCCTCAACGCATCACACCATCCCGATTATATCCCAGAAAAGAAAAAAACAACAACCCCGGCGCGGGCCTCAAGTTGCTCGGTCGTCCCGTGCTGTAGTCCGGGTTACGTTCGTCGGCACGGTTGTCACTCACAGCCGTCGCCTTCCAACTGTTTTGTGGAAGGAATCTAGAAGAAGTTGTCCTCCTCCGCAGCTCCGCGCCGCCATACTGTAACTAGAGAGCAGCAGACGGGTAGGGTGCGTTCACGGACCGGATCTCATCCACCCTGCGCCTTGCCGCCGCACAGCTCATTAAACCAATTGGCTGCGATGTCCTCAGCTGGACTGAACTATACAGAGTCGATAAGAGGTCTCGGGGAAACTTGTGGGAGTCAGATATCGCGAATGAACTGGGTGAAAGGCGTCATCATGATTATGATCAGCAGTTGTGAGTAGTAATTCATAGTAATGTTTGGGTAGAGGTGGAGTTTTTTCCCCAGATCAATGTAAAAAAAATAAAACAAAAAGGTTATTACAACACTATCACAGTATTTATTGTTGTTATTTTTTTATTTTTTTATTTTGCTCCAAACAGATAAAATAAATGTCAATGATAACCCTTTGTGTCAAATGACAAAAACATCTCAACAAATGTGTTTTCTTAGAACCAAGAATTGAAAGTTTGGGCTGTGTTGTTATGATGGGGCGTAAGCCGTAGTATAAGGGGATGAAATTCTCCTCAGGACTCCAGAACTCTCCCTGCTGTGCTGTAATGAAGGGACAGCTGACACCAAATCAATTCCGGATGCTTCGAGTAAAGCAGCTCAGCCAGGGAGCATCAAACAGCAACAGAGCATCACTGTGGCCCATGCTGGTCTCAGCCGGCTATTCTTCAGAGGAGATATCCCACCAACTGTCGTGTGGTTTTGTGGTCACATGTTTGCTTTGAAAACCATTTTGATTTGAACATAAATCTCAGATTCTTTTTTGCAAAGTTTGTAAATGCATCTGCTGTTATTATAAATCCAGCAGTACAATGCATTTGATAGTCCCATCATTGAAATTCAATAGATTCTGCCTAATTTCTTCAAACCATTGTTAAAAACTGTTATTTTGGATGTAATTTGAAGTAATTTGAAGAGTGTCCACTAGTTTACCCACAGCATTACTGCTATGAATGAACTTCAAGGTTAGCGTTGCCCTAAAGGCAGATTGCAAATTACATTTGGTTTTAAGTTTTTCAAGATACAGACTGATGCCTCACATTTCTCCTCCAGACTGGCAGAGCTGCATCAAGAAAATGAGTCATTTCCCAATTCTTGTCCTTATTTTGCTTATTTTGATCCAACATCTGTTTTTTGTGAACTTTGTCATCACTGTAACACCAGGCCAAGCTACTACATGTACAGTATGTGCATGCAATCCTGCTGGAGCTTGTAGCTGGTGCAAGAGGTCTGAGAGTTGATGCCAGGACACTTTGGGATCAGACTGATTATCAGTCTGTTCCAAATATACCAAAGTGAAGGACAAGACAAAGACAGTGTGACTGTGCGCAGAGGCGTGAGTTAACACTGCATCAGGCTTGCTCCGCCACAGGACATCATCCAGCTCTTCTTGTTCCTAACATCTCCGGCTCTGCAGCGGATCAAGACCTTGACCAGATTTTTTTTTCCTGGTGCAGGTCTTGCTGTTGGTTACAGTAATGATCCAGGCCCTTGTAAAGGAAGCTCAGCCCAGCCCACTGCGGAGTGAGCAGGGGACCAGCTGTCACCGTCTGACTATTATTCTAGATTAAACCGAACCTTACTGTGTTCAGCCTCTTCGCACAGTATGACGCCACAGCGTCCAGTAACAGTGGCAATGTGTTACCAAAATTACCAGCAAAAACAAACTTTCATATTTTTTTTTTTTCCTTTAGTATAATATTCATTCACTTCTTTATTTACATGAATGAGAACTATCTTGTAAGTTTGCACACACCACTCAGATGTCAAACCATTTGATTCAACAACCAAATGTTTCGGAAAACATTATTCTATTTATTTGTAATTTAACAAACATCTCATAAGAGGGTCAGACTCAGTGGCAGACATGTTTTGGCTTCTATCTATTGACCCTTAATTAAGGAATATTTGCCTCTTTTACTTCCCCCATATGTTTGCTGAGTGAAGGCAGTATTAAAAGATTTAGGTAAAGCTGATTTACTGCATTGTCCCTTTATATGCTTAGTGTCATTTCCTCAATGTGCATTACACTCACCGCACAGATTCAGCTGAGCCAATGTCAAAAGTGAACGGCGGTGTTAATGGAATAAAGAAAACACCAGGTAATTCACAACAAATTCCTGATCTCAGTAATAACGTTTATTTATTTATTATTATTATTATTATTATTTTATATAAGTGCAACATTTCGTGAAGCATCCTGGCTTCCTAGCCATATATCAGTATTTATCAAATCCAGTAGTGGAGTTTAAAAAAAAAACCTAAACGTTCTTCTTTGCGGATAGAGCTTACCGCTCCAAATAATTCTTTAATTAAAGCATTAGGTAATGATTTATTGTATTTCTAAAGCAGGTTATCATTGTGCTGCCTAGGTTTGATTCACCGGTGATGCTGTCGACACCGCGCTTTACAGAGCCCTTTTAGTCGACTTGAACGCAGCAAAGCTTTGACCTCATGACGTTGTGAGACTCGCCAACGTGACGTAGGACGAGCCTGCCAGCCGCTGAACGATGCTAGCCGTGGCTAACTTCTGTGCCGCCGCTTTCCTCCAGTTGTTGTGACCTGAGGAAAGCTCTCCGGATAGCCTTTCAACTAACTCCCCGCACAACTCATAACATTCTTTCAGAGCCACTAAGTTTCCGCTTCGGGCCGTCGACATGGCTCTGCAAGGCCCGGAGGAGCTGGGAGAGCAGGTCGAAGAGCCAGAGGACCTGGACGACCAGGACGCCAGTAGCATCTCCCCGGCCGAGGAGATAACTCTGCCCCCCGGGCCCGGAGGCGACGGCGACGACGAGCCGGAGGAGGCTCTCCTGCTGCCGTGGGATCGCTTCTCTACCTGGCTGCACTGCATATGCGTGGTGGGCTTCGACCTTGAACTGGGACAAGCGGTGGAGGTGAGACAAGAGGATCAGCCTGGCCGCGATCCACTCATCAATACCGCTGATGAAAATGCCCGAGTGGGCATTTTTTCGGGGAGGGTTCAGACTAACTCCTGGTCCAGACGACACACACCTTCCCACCCTTGTCTTAGTTCAACTCCTCCTTGATCAAAAAAGTTGCCACAACTAAGAGCAGAATGATTTCACTATATGCTAACAAGTTCGCCGCTAGATATCGTCGCCAAGTTTGAACTCTGTAGATGTTTTGCTGGTGCAGTCGGCGTGTTCCAAAGAGCACCAAGTCAATGCGGCGGCCAATTGGCGTCCAAGCCCAGCAGAGAAAGATAACAACACGTTTAGGCAAACACTACACGCGTAAATGCGGTTTTTTGCTCAGAGTTTCTGACCCAACGGCCTTTTCTTTTTTTTTCACTTTCACTTGTGCATAGCGGCCAACCTCTTACAATGAAGCCAGTTTATCAGGGTGATCGTTTCTTTCAAGCTAGAAGTTTTTTGTTTTTGCCCGAGTTAGGTTTTAGTTTTTTGTTTTTGAAGGCTGGATGATGTTTAAACATCCACTTCCAGCGGCATATTCCTTTGGGCCATCTGTAAAATGTCGACTGAATGATTCAAAACTACTTCCTTTAATCCTCATTTTTGCTGATCTTCCGAAATAAGATACTTAGATGAACATATTAATAGATCTTTCCACCCCAACAACTATTTTGTGTGTGTAGTGTATGTAGTATAGGATTTAGTGACTCTCACTCTTCTACTCTTAATAGCTTTTGATATTTTGGTTTATTATCAACATTCTATTTAACATTTTTATCGAAGATTCATTTTTCACTGGCATCCATGTGATGGGTTTTCGACACATCCCTACTGCTGTTCAGTATTTTGGATTTTAAATGTGTTCTCTGATTTGCTTTGGACAATTTAGAAGAAGAAAAAAAAAGTTGTGACCCAGTTACCTCAAACCAGTTTTTAACTGTGTCTCCACACTGAGTTATGAGTAATACCTTTGTGGGTTGTTGTTTTTTTTGTTTTTTATTGGTGACGTGACTTGGTCTCTTAAACTTTTTTTTTTAAAAATTTTAATTCTGTTCAACTATGAAACTTGAGTTGTACCATTTTGTGGTATCTGTTTTATAGAGACAATTATCATTAGCTTTGGGGTTTTTTTTTTCCTGTCACCATTGAGTCAAATCACACTGCATCCAAGAAGGAGCTCAGCAGAAGCCGGACGCTGTCCTTGTGCTACCAATACACAGTGAACCTCAGCGACATGACTTTGCTGACTCTCCTGTGCATATTTGTTGTATTTCTGATCCTCAAACTAACTGCCGTGCAAACTCAGGCCCACTTCAAACGCATCACAACAGCAATAGAACATGAAAACTCAATGAATGTGCTGCCAGTTTTTTTCTCAGTGTGTTGTGCTCTGTGAGTTCACTGGTTGTGGGTTTCTTTGTCTTTCAGGTTATTTATCCTCACCACTCCAAACTGTCAGAGAAAGAGGTGAGTCATACCGAGTGATTTCATGTAGTGTATATGTCTCAGACTTGTTGTGTTCTTTTTGTTAATTCATGGAAAACAGCGTTGCTTAACGCAGATTATATTATTATATTTTGGCCTTTGTGACATTTTATTTTGTCAGGTTTTCCCATTGTTTTTCTCCTGTCAGTCTTTGTCTTCTGGGTTTTTGATGCTGTGTTCGTGTTTGACTGACACAAACAAAATTCTTTGTGTCCGTTTCAGAAAACCAGCATCTGTTACCTCTCCTTCCCGGACTCCAACTCAGGTGAGCTCCTGTTCCTTCTGCACGTTCGATCAAATATTCATGACTGCCGCTTGTGAGTTAAGAGCTCTGTTAATTAAAGTTTTATGTTTCAGGTAGAGAGATAATGTTTTTACCAAAGAGGCTTAAGGCCGGAAGAAGAAAAAATATTTCCATTCCGAGTTTTATTTTGAAATTTCGTGAATAAAGTCGAAGTTAACAGGAAACTGCCAAAAACGGAAGTGCTCTGCTAGGCTTGTGTGCAGAGCCTAGTGGAGTCCACATTTTGACTTTATTCTCGAAATTTCAATTTTATTCACAAAATTGCAGCTTTATTCTCGAAATGCAAACTCGAAAGCAAAAAAAAAATCATTCTTAATATTTTTTTTTACTCTTCTTGTGGCCCTAATCCTCTTCTGTATTTTTTGGTACATGGGGGAAACCTGTTGAAATATGGTGGAGGGAGGGATGTTTGGTCAGGTTGATACTGGGATGCTCAGTGCTTTCAGCTTTTAATGCGAAACAACAGATGACAGAATAGTCTTTTAAATCTCTTGCAAACTTTAAGAAGGATCAAAAGAACCGGGACTATGATCAGGTAGAACCTGTGCACACTCTACATGGGAATACAAAGTTGTGTGTTGCTGGATTTCTGTGAATGCTGGTGTCGTGGAGTCTCTTGGCTGAGCTTGCTTCTCACACACACTCCTCCAGCTTGTCTGCTAGAGGATGTGTGGAGGTCAGGAGGAGGTCAAAGGCCTCTCAGCGAATCATGGGACGCTTCCTGTTTCCCTTTCTGCCGGTTGTCCATAAATTAGGCGGAAGCTACCAACGCTGAAGAGATGAACGTAGAAATCAAAGATAATTAATTTTAACAAGGAGAAAATACTAATGAATGAAGTTAGTGTTGTCCTTTTAACCGAGTTTTGAAAATTCACTGACGTCAAATATATGTGGGCAAAGAAAAAAAAAAAAAAAAGATTTCCCGTCATCATTACTTTGCTGTTTTCCCAGGTTGCCTCGGCGACACCCAGTTTTGCTTCCGCTTCCGTCAGGGTTCCAACAGGAAGTCGTCACTGGGCTGCTTCCTGGAAACCACCGACCGGGACGCACCGCCCTGTCTGAAAGTTTGTAGACACATTCATGACTTTGGGCCGATGGCTTACAATGTTCTGTGTATGTCAGGGGTCTGGTTAACGCGTGTGTTTGTGCGCTTGTTTTCAGAGGGAACAGGGTCATTACTACGGCTACGTGTACTTCCGTCAGGTGCGAGACAAGTCCTTGAAGAGAGGATATTTCCAGAAGGTCAGTGACTGGTCACACTTCAGCTTCTGAAAAACCAGCCAAGACTCTCAAAAAGCCATATTTCCATCTGTTGATTATACATGTTAACCAGCGTAGTCATGGCCTGGGTTTACATTGCCCCCTTTTTTTAATGTGCATTTGTAAACTTTTGCTTTAGAAAATGCTGACAGTAACACCAAGCCTGGCAAATAAAAGTTTTCATGCCAATCGAATGTGCAAATTGGAACTGATGAACTGAATCGCTCTGTGTGTGTTCTTCCCCCTCAGTCTCTGGTCCTGATCAGTAAGCTGCCCTACGTGACCTTCTTCCACTCGCTGCTGAAGATCTTGGCCCCAGAGTACTTTGAGAAGCAGGAGCCGTGTCTCGAAGCTGGTCAGTGCGTGAGCGCTGCACTAACACGTCTTCGCTCCACCTCTTAACTATCCTCCTAATGTTTCCCCCTTTGTTTGTCCAAGCTTTTAATGCGGGTATTTTGTACTTTAGTAGCGTTGGCTGCGTTTGGTGAATTTTGAGCAGCGCAAACAAAATTCAATTTGCCTTTTATTGTTGGAAACCAGGCATCTGGACAAACTAAAGGAAAAACAATCTGTGGGCGAATAGAAAAAAAAAAATCACCTGTTTGTCGACTGGAGGAGAAATTATTGGTGAATAAACGCAGCTTAGTGTGTTAAAACGTGTGTACATAGTAAGCGAACAGCTCTTTCCATTACAGGTCTGTTTACCTTCTTTAATCTATTAAACAAATGCTGATTGCTGCCCGTGTGTTTTCCCCACAGCTTGTAATGACATCGACCGCTGGCCTACGCCCCACCCTGGAAGAATCCTGACGCTGCCCATTATGGGTGTGGTCATCAAGGTAGACACTGCGTATTTCTGTCCCCTCTGGCTGAGCCCTCGTTCACCTTTAGCAAAAGCCAACTTTATCAGACTCACACAATCCTGGGTCGCTGGGTCGCACTTTGGAAACAGACTTTCAGAAACCCTGCTTTGCTTTTTACTGTGTGCACATTTAGCAGAGTTTTATGGCTCCTCCCCCTTTTTTGCATGCATCATTTATTTGTGGTTCATCGCCTAAAGCAGGGGAGGGCAAACTTTTTAACTGGTGGGCCACAATGGGTTCTAAAATGTGATTTTGGGGCCAGAGCAGATGGATGGAGTGTTTTGGTGACCCACCTCATAGGAGGAAAAAACATATCATGAGATATGTAGGAAACACGTGGTTTAATTTTCTATTGAAAATGAACAAAAGCAAAGTTGCAACAAAGTCATTGTCTTTGAAGCCCCACTGTATTTAGCTCTTAATTGAAATGACTCTTCAAACATTAAAAAAAAAAGGATGGAATACAGCTACTTTATGGCTTACTTACTATTAATACAATTTCTTCAAATTTGGCGGCCTGGATTAAAAAGCTTCACAGGCCACATATGGCCTTTTTCTGCCTCCTTAAGACAAGAGGTGTCAGACGGCGTTACGTCTGTCCTATAACCACGACCACATCCCACAATAACCCGTAACCACAACATAAAACACCACTTCTTACACTTGAACCAAGCTTCGGGCCCTGGGCTTCTGAAACGATAAGGTCTGCGTGAAGTCGTCTGTGTGTTCTTAGCCTGTGTGAGTACACAAAGAAAGGGAACGAGAGGACGGACGTGGGCGTGTCCTTCTGACGTGTCACGGCAGGTATAACACAGGTGCAGTCGAAGAAGAACTAATCACTCACTGTGCTGACATTAGTGTCAATATTCACTCCTGTGTGGGACGCCAGCCCAGCGCATGTGAATGTGCTTTAATTTATATGCTTCCTTTTATCCTAAGTTAGAGTTGAACACTCCACACAGTGATGAAAAAGTACTAGTTTAATACTGAAAGTACTAAATTGTACATGACTTCGTTCATCAAGTTCAGTCACCATCCCAGCAACAAAGTTTTGTTGTTGTTTTATATACACAACCAGTCAAAGGTTTGGACACACCCTATGAATTTAATGTCTTTTCTTTCATTCTCATGGCCAGTGACATTGCAGTTTCTCACTGAAAGCATCAAACACATGGAATTATGGAGGAAACAATAAAAGTGTAAAATAACTCAAACATGTTTTATAATTAAATCCTTCAAAATAGCCACCTTTTATAAAAAGCATGTTTAGTTTTATGTTTTTCTTTGCTGCATAATTACATATATCGTGCTCATATATTTAATTTCTTCAGTATCTAACTGCAGTGTAGAAAGTTGTAAAGATTAAAAAAAATTGCATGAGAAGGTGTGTCCAAACTTTTGACTGGTGGTGTAATGCATTTCAAATACTCAAGTTTGACAAAACTTCTTAAATGCTATTAAACAATTCCTTAACATAACACGATATAGAAGAAAATTTATAGGAGTTAACCAGTATTATTTAAAGTTTCTTATTTCGAGTAATTTTAAAAAAAATATATTTTGATATACTTTGTGGTGCAGGTTCGCATTCCGACGTCTTACGACAAACCTGGAACCTCGCAGCTGGTCCAGTCCGCACAGGTAAACACACTGATGTGACACACACGCCCGTTATATACTTAAAAAAATAAATAAATAAAATTAATAATGATAAATAAATAAAACAACTTTTCTGGAACTAAAGTGCGTGTCTGTCTGTTCCAGACCGACAGTCAGGTGTCCATCGTGCTGCCGACCATTCACGAAGTCGACCTCTTCCGGTGAGAGCCTCTCCGGTGTGCCGCCACCTGCTGTTCGCTTTTCGGTACTGCAGCGACACTCAGCTTCTCCGCCGTCTCACCTGTCCGTCGCGTTCTCTCTCTCTCCCCTGTCCAGGTGCTTCCACCCCGTCTTCTTCCACATCCAGATGCTGTGGGAGTTGGTGCTGCTAGGAGAGGCGCTGGTGGTGATGGCGCCGTCGCCGGCCGAGTCGTCAGACACCGTCTTGGCGTTGGTCAGGTGAGCGGCACTCCTGAACAGGCTTGGGCAAACTATGGCCCGGGGGCCATGTGTGGCCCGTTAAGATTTTTAATCCGGCCCGCCAATCTGGAAGTAGTTATGTTAATAGTAAGCATTAGGTCACATTGATTTCAGTACTTAAATGTAAATGCAGAGCAACAATTTGCAACTCAAACACCAATCGAGGGGCAGTTTGTGTTTTTGGTTTGGTTAAAGTTCCTCCTAAATACTCCATCCATCTGCTCCTCCTCCGGCACCCTCTGTCAAATTTTAGAACCTAATGTGGCCGCACCAGTTAAAAAGTTTGCCCAGCCCCACATGACTGTCTTTCTTTTCAATCCCCCGTTTCTCCGCAGCTGCATATCTCCGCTGCGCTACTGCAGCGACTTCCGACCGTACTTCACCATCCACGACAGCGAGTTTAAGGAGTACACCACCAGGACGCACGCGCCGTGAGTCACACTAACTCCGCTCGGGGCTATTGTTCCGTCGTTAATTCACCCGCAGACCTAAACTCTTCGCTTCTGCGGAAAGTTCCTCAGTCGCTCTGTGCCAAATGCGTGTCATGGCAAGCAAGGAAACTGTGAAAATCCTGCGCAGCCATGTTAACAAACCTTGGCTGAGAAGAGCCGCGTAAAGACGCATGACATCGGCAGTTAAAGATGGCCGATTGGGTAGTTTTGCCGAGGCGCTGCTGAGCTCCGTCCCTCTTTCCCTGCAGGCCGTCGGTCATTCTGGGCGTGACCAATCCCTTCTTTGCCAAAACCCTGCAACACTGGCCGCACATCATCCGCATCGGAGACTTAAAGCAAGCAGGTACGTGATGCTGCTACTCAGATGGAGATAGATAAAGATAAACAGAGATCATGACTTTTTTTCTTTTTTGAATTTACACATGTGTAAACTTGGATAGTATACATTTCACAAACCACAATATAACAACACACCATCAGGCAAAGAGATGCAATCTAAAACATTTAAATAGAGGGAAAAATGATAAAGAGAAACCATGGCCTCTTGAAACAAATCTCTAAAGTCTGACTTGTTCAAAAGGGTTCAAGTTGTTCACTCCTCATCACTTCATCTGTTCTAATTCTTAATAAAATATCTTATTCCGCTTCCATTTTCCTCAGGTGAGATGACCAAGCAGATGAAAGTCAAGAAGCTCAAGAACTTGAAAACTCTCGACTCCAAACCAGGTGAAGACTTGATGCTGCTGCACCTGCTGGTTTGCAGCTCAAACTGATGATGTCTTTCTGTCGTCGCGGGGGAGGAGATTTAAGGGCACCTACGTTGTTCATGATGTGTGTATGTGTGCAGGTGTGTACACTGCGTACAAGCCATACCTCAGCAGAGATGAGGAAATCATCAAGCAGCTCCAGAAGGTGAGGCAGCCCCGTCTCTGTCTGTCTGCCTGCATGGAAGTATGTGCTTCAGCTTGGAGCCATTGTTGTTTAACTTTTGATCTCTTTCACTGATGGAACACTGTGCCTTCGAGGGCGATCGTGACTTGTCTTCACCCAACACACCATGTGACCTCCTGAGTTTTGGCAGCCGCAGATGTTCTCTTTGCTCTGTTAACTGTCTGTTTTTTGCCGTTTTTTTTTTTTTTTTTTCCAAGGGTGTCCAACAAAAGAGACCTTCACCAGCACAAAACGCAATTCTTCGGCGCTACTTCCTGGAACTGACGCAGAGCTTCATCATTCCTCTGGTGAACTACCTTTGCCCATATCATTTATTTCATATTGCTCAGAATATTGCAGTGGATTTTAACGCAAAGTTCCTGAGAAAGACAGTTCCAGATCAGCGAATGAGAACCAGTGCTCTAACAATTGTGTGTGTGTGTGTGTGTGTGTGTGTGCAGGAGCGCTACGTGGCCAGCCTGATGCCTCTGCAGAAGTCCATCAGTCCCTGGAAGAATCCTCCGCAGCTCCGACCCTTCGTCCAGCAGGACTTCATGAAGACGCTGGAGAAGGCCGGACCTCAGCTCACGTCCAGACTCAAGGGCGACTGGATCGGCCTCTACAGGTGCCAAGCCTTTGCCTCTGTTTCTTTATGTCATCCTTTTAAACCAGGGGTGGGCAAACTTTTTGAAGGCGTCTTCAGTCTTCATTAAGCTCAGTCTTTAAAGCTCAAATACCTCTGGATTTGGCGGGCTTGTATTTAAGGTCACGTTACCTTCTTGAAATCCAGCTGAGAGATAAAGTTAATGCAGTTGCTCCTGATGGCAAGTAAAACAGACCATCACCAGGAGATGGCGAGCTCAGACCCCACCTACTCTAGAGATTTTTAGGATGGAAAAAATAGGATGGACAAATTTTACCAAATGTGGAACGAATGGATTTTATTTATAACCTGCATGAGAGCAGATATGTTTTTAGTGATCTTACTGGTCCCACTTTTTTTTTTATTCTTTTCAATTTATTGATTTAATTTCTGTATGGTTGTGATGAATGTTTTTGGTCTTTAACGCTCTGTGTTCCTCCCGCTGCGTCCCAAGGCACTTCCTCAAGTCTCCCAACTTCGACGGCTGGTTCCGCAACCGGAGGAGAGAGATGACGCAGAAGCTGGAGGCTCTCCACCTGGAGGCGCTGTGTGAGGAGGTGAGTCTGGAGCCGTGTTGTTACACTCGCAGTTTTCTGCCCAAGTCTTCATCCTTCATTCTTCATTTGTACGTGTGTGTGTGTGTGTTTGTGTGTGTCTGCACAGGACCTGCTCCAGAGAGTCCAGAAGCACTCCGAGGTGGAGATGGTTGATCTGGTTCTCAAGCTCAAAGATAAACTGGTTGGTGCCAATTCACAATCTGCACAGTCGTGATTCTTTTTGTAGCATTGGACCGCTGCAGCGAATGCAGGACCTCGTGGCCAAACACAATGTTCTGATTTTTTTTTGGTTGAGATTTTAAATCTGGCAATGTACAGCATTGTGAATATGATATGAGCCATTATTGCGAATAAGTAGTTTACGAGCAGCGTTTGTCTTTTTATACATAAACAACCAAATAATTTCCATTTGGTTTGTGCGCATCTGATGCAGCCAAACCAAAAATGAGCTTCCAAATAATTTAAAGCCAGTAATTGGGATGGAGTTTAAAGAAAACATTTTTTTTTAGGGTGTCTGAAAACTTTTCCACCGCTACTGTATTTCGGCATGGAGGTCGTGTGACACAGCAAACGTTTCCTGCCGCAGAACCAGGCGGAGAAGGAGCAACTTCCTGTGCGTCAGGGGACCGTGGCCAAGCTGAGGGCCCACATCGAGGCCGTCATCCAGGTCTTGCCCGAGGACCTTCAGGGCATCCTGCACAAGCCCGCCACACCCTGATGAGACCACCCCGCCCCCTCGGCGCCGACCGAACCCCTCAGCCTGCAGCTTGCTTTGGGGTTTGATGAGTGGAGGCGTCTCCTCCCCCCGGACTGGATCTCAAGGTGGGAGACACAGAGGACGTCCCTCGGCACCATCGTGTGGTTTCAGCCAGCCAGCCAGCCAGCCAGCCAACCAACCAACCAGACAGACAGACACAACACAAACCCTTCTGAGGGTCTGGGGTGGGGGATTCTGAGGATTCATGACATTCTGACGTAAAGAATCGAGCCTCGCTCTCACCGTGAGGTAAGAGCAGCGAGGATGAACGCAGCCGACGTCCGACTCTCGGCCTTTTTAACCTTTTTAACCTCTGAGTTTTTACCTTTTTTTTTTCAAACGCGTACGATCGAACGGCTGCAGCCCAGCACAAGTTTGCATTCGCTCGGGTGCACCGCGGTGAAAAGAAGTGCACTTGATTGCCGCTGGCGACCGCCGCGCCCTTAGTGCACCCAAAACTCACGTCTTTATGCAAAGTGACTGAATGAATGAGCAGAGCCAAGCAGTGCTTTACCGTTCAGCTTCTGTGGAGGTGGAGGTAGGGATAGGGGGAGGTGCCACTGTCATTTACACACACACACACACACACACACACACACACACACTATATTCATGTTCGATGCGCTTTCTGTTTCGCAAGTCTGAAGGAGTGTTCGCATGTTCTGAAATGTTCAGAAATCACGCAGTGGGTTGTTGTGATTGTTCTTGCTTTTCGTTTAAAAGGCTGAAATCCAGAAGTTTAGAAGAGACAGCGACGAAAGGGCACTTTATTTTATATATATATATATATATTTTTTTTTTTTTTCTGGGTGGATCCAAAAATGCAAAAACACTAAGCATCTGCACAAGGCGGTGTGTTTCAAAGTGGAATTCCCTCAGGAGCCTCGCCAAGTTTCAGCAGACCAGCAGTGGCACGAGAAGCACATTTCGCAAACTGTCCGTGTAAACGAGTGGATCATAAAACCGCTTCGCAAAATTCGTCCTGTTCATATTGACGGCTGAGCGACATATGTACGTGTTACTGTGCACACCAGAACGTAGTCAAACGATTGTCTCGAGAGGCTCACGGACACACACACACACACACACACTCTCACAGTTCCAGTACACTCGGCTCAATTGTAGCTCATATCCAGCGACGCTGAACTCTTTAAGTCGCGTTTTAACAAGGGGAAGAAAACAAATGTAAATGCATGTGTGGACTGCAGTTGGAAGAGGATGTGGTATTTTTTTTTTTCTTTCTGTTTTTAATTGTTTCCGCTGGCTGATGACGAGGAACTTTGACTCTTCAGACTAACAGATTTTTATTTTGTGTTTGAGCCGGGCGGACAGGTGTATCGCGAGACAGAGGCTCGTTCTCTGAACATTAAACATAACATCAGGCGGCTCCATTGAACCAGCAATAAGAAACACTTTCAAAATAAAGCGCATTAGAAATGGCTACAGAAAGAGAGTTTCCAATTCTTAACTAATATATCTATATATGTATATATATGTATGTATGTAGACATATATGTATGTATATATATAGATGTATGTTTATACATATATAATATATTATATCATATTATATTAGACTGACTTAGACTGAGGCTAGCTGTAGCCGTCTCAGTTCCTCCATTAGGCTACTGCACAGAAGTCTCTGCAACAATATCGAACCACTAACAGCTGGCCACATTTAACCCAGCATGCACCTGTGAGTCGCTGCAGGCTCCCGTCAAACTTCAGCAGGTCGGCCCGAGCAAACTTCTCCTCGGCTGATGTTTGGCGACGGCACACTTCAGAAGACGTGGGCGTCTTGGCGACGCCGGTGCCTTCTTTGCCCTGAGTGAGACTGGAGTTGTAAAGAGAGAGAAAAAGACGAGCACCTCCTCCACGCACCGAAGTCGGCCATCTGCTGAACCGCCCTGCTCAGGTTGAGCCACGCTGCCTTCACCAGGCCGACACAACCGGTGTCTGTTTTTGTTTTATCGCCGCTCCCACCCCTGAGAATCGTACAGAGGCAGCTCACATTCTCAACTCAAAATTTCAAAAAACAAAAAATTCCGCTCAAAGTCAAGAGTCGCACAAAATAAAAGGCCTGTATGTCGAAGCTCTCCAGCTGTTTAATCAGTTTGACGGATGACCTCCATGTTCTGTGTCAGCAGTTTTTGGTCAAGTCTGTTTCTTGGTGGACTTGGAGCTGCATCGTGTACCAACACTGACAGTGGTTTAAAAAAATAAAATAAAAAATACTTTTTTGATATTTTGCCAATATATGCTTGAATGGCAAACTGGTCCCTTGACATTGATTGAATCACGCTGGATATGAAGTCACTGGGGGGTAAAAAAAATCACTAAATCACAATAATGACCGCAATAACATTTTGATAGTTCATACAGCAGTCTTACATGAATGACTTACATGAATGACTGTAAATACTGACCGGCATCTTTTCCTTGTTTTCAGCACAACACCGAATGTTTGAATTCTTCAACATCACATGGTGAAAAAAAAGATTTGTGTATTTTTTTCCCCTTCTTTTCTTTAAGTCATGTAAATAAGTTCACGTTTACCTTCATTCTCAGAAAGAAATTTACTGAATTAACAACAGCAATATGCTGCTTCGTGTACTGGTTCTGAAACACCTAGTTTTTGGACAACGGTCTAACTTTTATATTTGTATTATACAAACAAGCCCATTTTAACTGCTTTTTTTTTACGCCGGGCTGTTCTCGTAATCCACTCAATGGAAAATTGTGTATATATTCATGTTAAGTCAAATGGTTGCCCTGACATGACGATGTAAATTAATTATTTTGCTATTGCTGCAGATGTCTTACTAAATACAGAGATATAAACAGCAGAGTTGCTCTATAATATGTTCATTTATACCACTGGCAATGCTGATAAAAACCAATGAATGCTGGTTTTCTTTTTCTTCTTTAATTTTAAAACAAGTTTGACCGGAAAAAAAGCCTGAGTTGTTTTTTTTATTGTCTTTTCAACATCAGTGTCAGCCAAATAACACATTTATATTGGTCCCTGAGACCATGTTTACAACATAGCAAAGATTTGAAGCTAATTAGATTGTAATCAAAGCAAAAACACATTTATATTTTTTATTTGGTATATGCAATTGAACTCATATTGGTAAACAACAGTTTAATCACTAAATAATGACATTAGAATTAAGGACGTGTTTATGATGGGGTACTGAACAGTAATCAGGGAAAGTTACAGGGCATTTGAATATGTGAGCAGAAAACTTTACAACCTCTTGTTCAAAATGTTAATAGCGCCACTAAATCAATTTAGTTGCACATTTTTCCTCATTCCTGGTCCATGTGACCACTCCGATGACCTCAAAATTCTGCTTTCCTGGTTAATCGTAAATAATATGCCAACCATATATTCTAGGAACTAAATGTGGGTCTTATTTTAATCAATAAATGTGCTGATGTCTTTTTGTGTTTAACAAATTGGGAGGGCAGAGCTGCTGTTGCCAGGTCAATCAGATTTACTTTGAGGGAAACAAATTCCTTTAAACCATAATTTGAAACCATGATCAGACCATGACAATCGTACAAAATTGGTTTTCTGTCAATGGAAACTTTGTTTTCAACAGAACTTCTGGAAACATGGAAAAACCTCCCGCAAAGGGTGAGAATCATTTAGGATCACACAAGTAAAAAGGAGAAGATTGTGTTTGTTATCTGTTAAATCATGTACAATCAAATTCTGAATGAAATACAAAAGGTGAATTAATGATTAACTTTTAATGACAAACTGAAGATAATGCTTTAATAATCAGTTGAAGAGCATAGGAACGGTCTTCTGATGGGTCGACCCCTCTTTGCTTGCTCATAACTGCCGTTTCTTCCCACCTTGACGTTTCTGCGCATGAAGAAACTTCTTCTGCGTCCTCTTTCTCCCCACCTCACTGCGCTGCTTCTCAAAAGAATCCTCCAAAAGTGCGTTTCCTCTCAGAGAATAGTTGATGGACGACCAGGTGATGACAGAGCCCCTCTGCGGCCTGGAAAGGTTTCATAAGACACCAATGGTTGGTGGCAGTTTTCTCAGGTGAGTGCAGCTAATGGTTAAGTAGACCTCCAAAACTAGGTGGAGGGACGTCAGCAAACAAACAAAAGCTACATTTAGATGTGGTTTAAGTGAATAATTTTATAAAGTACAGCAGCTGTCCTGGGGTGAGGGTGCGGGCTGTTCCAGAACCAACACTGATAGAGACTAACAACTATCTAAACCTCCAGACTGGAGGCTTTTCTAGTTTTTGTTTCAAACCCGGCAGCATTTCAGTCTTCAACACATCACAGTACACCATAGTGTAGAAGTGCATGTCTATTGCTGTTTTTCAGCTAGTCAAAAATCTCAATACTCCTCTTTAATTGTGATGCATAAATTGGGAGAATCCCCTACAAAGTGTTTTTTTTGTCTTGTTTTTTCAGTCATTGTCATGGACTCGCTCCTGCATGGATCACTGCCAACCCAGGTTACCTCATCACTGGCCAGTAAATGTGAACGTATACACATTCATTGGTAATTCTATTTATTTCGGAGACAAGACTGTAATGGTGTAACATGATCAAAGTTAGAAGGCAAGTAGACGTACCAATAAAAGTCTCTGTATATGTAGCTCGACACATCCTTGTAGCTGATTGGGTAATGCCACACCTGGACATCTGTCAGCTGACCATTGAAGCTGGAAAACTCAATCACAGGCTCACCTGACCAGACCATCTACACACACACACACACACACACACACACACACACACACACACACACACACACACACACACACACACACAGAGTACATCATTAAACACCGTCTCAGTGCTGCTGCTTTGATTATTTGTTGTTGTTATGTTTTTCAATATGCTGGCTTACTTGTCCAGGCATCAACTTTCTGATGCTCATCTTGGAGCCACTGAACACTTGGGCCACTTTCTTCTTGTTGTCCACTGTGAGACAGACGCTGGTCCACAGCTCGGAAGTGGGTCCCTCGAAATTTTTGTTTGGTTGCAAGACCAGGGAATTGTACTGATTGTTAAACCTCAGACCGTAAGTGTCCGTGTCTTGGAGATCCAGATACAGACTGTAACTGCTGTCAGATCCGAGCCTGAAGAACTGCTGTATTGACCGAGAGTCCGTGAGGTATCGCAAGCACACAGACACACCTGCAGGGGTCAGTGTTCACAATGTCAGTTTCACAAAGATCTGGTTGCAAGGAAACAGAAACTCAGCAGCAATTTTTGGCTCATCGGTGATCAAGAGTTAATGGGAGCAGGAATTATTTTTCAACAATATAATATCACACCAACTAGTTGTTTTTGATGGAAACGTGTCTCATAAATCGATGAGTGTTTTTGCTACGTTGAGACAACGTGCAGAATTGGATGGCCAAACAAAACCGAAGCTGTCACACAAGTCTACATTGTGATGTGCATCTTGAAGGAAGGACACGTTGCGCATCAAATAATTCTGCAACCAGACAGGGGGCGCCATTTACTTCATTCGATGTCAAGGATACTTGAACTGCAAGGTTACATTTGTGTCGGCAAATTTCTTTCATTTGAGAATCTTTGCGCCATTTTCTCTGGGATGACTTGTGAAGGGCTCACCTGTCACAGTAGGAGTAGGTGCAGTTGTCCACAGAGGTGTGGTGCGGTAGAATCGGGTGGGATATGGTTGGGTGGTGGAAGGCGTTGAATAAGGGGGAAAAAACACGATGCCGCCACTGTTATCAGACAAAGTGAACATCTTCTCTTCTAAGTTTTGTCCAGTGGATCCTAAAAAAAAAAAAAGGTTAAAAAGAGGAGAGGGGAGAAAATGAAATGAGGAGTTTGGGGCCTTGACATTCCTGCACCTTGATTGCTTTTGTAATTCTTGTCCTATTGTGGCATTTTGTGGGTGATGTGTTCATATGTACTTTGAACACAACTTAAAAGAAAAACTCTGCTACCTGATAACAAGTGACTTTTGCCTCTATCGGGTGATTTGTCAAAAAAAAAAAAAAAAAAAGCATACACAGCCAGACACATTTGGGGAAATTAGGGCCTCTCTGTTTGTGTCTGTTGTTGCTAGCAGTAACAAGTTAAACATGGCCTCATTTTGCTCGAAGGGAGTACAGGAGCAGGAGTAAACTGAAGGAGTAAACTGAATCCTGGTAAAGAGGAATAAAGAAATAATAAAGTGACTAAGAGGGCTGAAGCTGGCAGCAGCTGCAGTGTCCACAGCTGCTCCAAGAGAGAACAATCAGCCTCTTGAACACATACGTCAGCTCTGCAGTGAATACTGTAGTCGACTGCTGCTCTGAAATCTCTTAATGTCTCTGTAGAACACATGCATTTTTATTTTTGTTCTAGAAGCAAAGTTTATTTAGACGATATCTTTTATCCCAATCTTAGTGTGTGTGTGTGTGTGTGTGCCCACCTGTTGTCGGCGTCTCCGGAGCTGCAGTTTGTGGCTCTCTGAGTCCCGGGCTTGCTAAAGATATGTGCCATGTAGCTGAAAGTGCAACAATCACGAATGGAACGCAGATCAACATAGTCTTAATCCCCATCTTCACGCTGCAAGGAGCCTCTGCGAAAGTGTGTGTCCCTCTTTCTGTCTGTCTGTTGGTCTGTCTGGGAGGGGCAGGCTGCTCTTCAGTTCCAGCTTTACACTCTGACTGCGTCATCGGTCGGGCCAGTTTCGTTTCAGAGTAAATGACCTTCTACCGAGGTCAAGCACAGCAGCAGCCAAAAGGGAGCCGCTGAGTCGTCGGACCCCCGGCTGCAATGTGGAATCAAATGTACTGAAAAAATAATAATAAAATAAAAATAAGAAATAATTTTTTTTTTAAAATTCTGGTCAAATCTTTTCACTCTGAGTCATCAAACATTATTTTTAAAAGATTATTCAGCCCTCTGTGAGTTCGTTAGTGTACAATTTTGTCTCAAACTTGTCAAACTCGCCACATTGACAAACCACAAAATAGCACATAAATGTCGCAACACATTACAAATGTAAATGTCGTATTTACATCAAGGTGTACTCTTTTCTCCCCCTTTTCGTATGTTAATGTTATTATGTCATTAAAATTCACCCGGGGTAACAGAAAAACCAATATTACTCAAGTGTTTCACAGTTAGGAGCACGGTCACAGAAAGGACAACATAAAGTTTAACATCCGCCAACATCACAAGTCGAGCAACACTTCCTGGTAGCGATCAGGAAAATCCAGGGATTTACAAAAATAAAAGTTGCACGCACCCATGTCGCGCACACACACACTTATTGTTTTCGACTAAGAAAATCCCAGAAGTGTTTATAATTGGGAGGGCAGAGCTGCTGTTGCCAGGTCATTCAGATTTACTTTGAGGAAAGCAAATTCCTTTGAACCATAATTTGAAACCATCATGAGACCATGACGATTGTGCACAATTGGTTTTCTGTCAATGGAAACTTTGTTTTCAACAGAACTTCTGGAAACATGGAAAAACCTCCCGCAAAGGGTGAGAATCATTTAGGATCACAAGTAAGAAAAAGAGAAGATGGTATTTATTATCTGTTAAATCATGTACAATCAAATTCTGAATGAAATACAAAGGTGAATTAATGATTAACTTTTGATGACAAAGAGACAGTGCTATAATAATCAGTTGAAGAGCATAGGAACGGTCTTCTGATGGGTCGACCCCTCTTTGCTTGCTCATAACTGCCGTTTCTTCCCACCTTGACGTTTCTGCGCATGAAGAAACTTCTTCTGCGTCCTCTTTCTCCCCACCTCACTGCGCTGCTTCTCAAAAGAATCCTCCAAAAGTGCGTTTCCTCTCAGAGAATAGTTGATGGACGACCAGGTGAGGATAGAGCCCCTCTGCGGCCTGGAAAGGTTTCATAAGACACCAATGGTTGGTGGCAGTTTTCTCAGGTGAGTGCAGCTAATGGTGAAGTAGACCTCCAAAACTAGGTGGAGGGACGTCAGCAAACAAAAACTAATTTTAGATGTGGTTTAAGTGAATAATTTTATGATGTATAGTAGCTGTCCTGGGGCGAGGGTGCAGTTACAGCCTGGACAAACCACCACCAGTTTATCTCAGAACCAACACTGATAAAGACTAACAACTATCTAAACCTACAGACTGGAGGATTTTCTAGTTTTTGTTTCAAACCCAACGGCATTTCAGTCTTCAGCACATCACTGTACACCATGGCTTAGAAATGCCTGGCCAACGCTGCCCTTGCACAAACTGTAGTTCAACTACCAGTAAAAAATCTCATTAATCTTCTTTAATTGTGATGCATAAATTGTTTCTTTTTGTCTTGTTTTTTCAGTCATTGTCGGGGACTCAGTCCTACATGGATCACTGCCAACCCAGGTTACCTCCTCACTGGCCAGTAAATGTGAATATATACAAATTCAGTATCAACTTTATTTAGTTCGGAGATGGGACTGTAATTTGCGTAACATGATCAGAGTCAGAAAGCAAGTGGACATACTCATAGCGATTGTCCATGTAGCTCGACACATCCTTGTAGCTGATTGGGTAATCCCACACCTGGACATCTGTCAGCTGACCATCGAAGCTGGAAAACTCAATCACAGGCTCACCTGACCAGAATAACTGCACGCACGCACACACGCACGCACGCGCACACACACACACACACAGACACAGAGTACATCATTAAACACCGTGTCAGTGCTGCTGCTTTGATTATTTGTTGTTGTTATGTGTTTTCAATATGCTGGCTTACTTGTGCAGGCATAAACTTTCTGATGCTCATCTTGGAGCCACTGAACACTTGGGCCACTTTCTTCCTGTTGTCCACTGTGAAACAGACGCTGGTCCACAGCCCGGAAGTGGGTTCCCCAAACATTTTGTTTGGTTGCAAGACCAGGGAATTGTACTGATTGTTAAACCTCAGCATGTAAGTGTCCGTGTTCAGGAGATCCAGATACAGACTGTAACTGCTGGCCGATCCGAGCCTGAAGAACTGCTGTATTGACCGAGAGTCCGTGAGGTATCGCAAGCACACAGACACACCTGCAGGGTCAGTGTTCACAATGTCAGTTTCACAAAGATCTGGTTGCAAGGAAACAGAAACTCAGCAGCAGGTTTTGGCTCATCGGTGATCAAGAGTTAATGGGAGCAGGAATTATTTTTCAACAATGTAATAATAATAATAATAATAATAATAATAATAATAATAATAATAATAATAATAATAATAATAATGATATCACACAGACTCTTGTCTTTGATGGAAACATGTCTCATAAATCCATGACTGTTTTTGCTACATTGAGACAACGTGCAGAATTGGATGGCCAAACAAAATCAAAGCTGCGACACCAATCTACATTGTGATGTGCATCTTGCAGGAATGACAAGTTGTGCATCAAATAATTCTGTAAACAGACAGGGGGCGCCATTTACTTCATTCCATGTCAAGGATACTTGAATTTAAAATCATTTTTAGGTATCTACACACAAGCTTTGAAGCATTTAAACTGTAGCTTTAAAAAATCTTAGCACCATTTTCTCTGGGATGACTTGTAAAGGGCTCACCTGTCACAGTAGGTGCAGTCATCCACGGAGGGATGGTGGGGTAGTATCGGGTGGGATATGGTCGGGAGCTGGGGTAGTATCGGGTGGGATATGGTCGGGTGGGATAGGGTCGGTGGGATATGGTCGGGGCTGGGGTAGTATCGGGTGGGATAGGGTCGGGTGGGATAGGGTCGGGGCTGGGGTAGTATCGGGTAGGATAGGGTCGGGAGCTGGGGTAGTATCGGGTGGGATAGGGTCGGGTGGGATATGGTCGGGAGCTGGGGTAGTATCGGGTGGGATAGGGTCGGGTGGGATAGGGTCGGGAGCTGGGGTAGTATCGGGTGGGATAGGGTCGGGTGGGATATGGTCGGGAGCTGGGGTAGTATCGGGTAGGATAGGGTCGGGAGCTGGGGTAGTATCGGGTGGGATAGGGTCGGGAGCTGGGGTAGTATCGGGTGGGATAGGGTCGGGTGGGATATGGTCGGGAGCTGGGGTAGTATCGGGTGGGATAGGGTCGGTGGGATATGGTCGGGGCTGGGGTAGTATCGGGTGGGATAGGGTCGGTGATATGGTCGGGGCTGGGATATGGTCGGGAGCTGGGGTAGTATCGGGTGGGATAGGGTCGGGAGCTGGGGTAGTATCGGGTGGGATAGGGTCGGGTGGGATATGGTCGGGGCTGGGATATGGTCGGGAGCTGGGGTAGTATCGGGTGGGATAGGGTCGGGAGCTGGGGTAGTATCGGGTGGGATAGGGTCGGGTGGGATATGGTCGGGAGCTGGGGTAGTATTGGGTGGGATAGGGTCGGTGGGATAGGGTCGGGGCTGGGATATGGTCGGGAGCTGGGGTAGTATCGGGTGGGATATGGTCGGGTGGGATAGGGTCGGGTGGGATATGGTCGGGAGCTGGGGTAGTATCGGGTGGGATATGGTCGGGTGGGATAGGGTCGGGTGGGATATGGTCGGGAGCTGGGGTAGTATCGGGTGGGATATGGTCGGGTGGGATATGGTCGTGGGGTGGGGTAGTATCGGGTGGGATAGGGTCGGGTGGGATATGGTCGGGTGGGATAGGGTCGTGGGGTGGGGTAGTATGAGGAGTAAAATGTGATCCCGCCACCGTTGCGAGACAAGGTGAACATTTTCCCTTCTAAATTTTGTCCAGGGGATCCTGAAAAACAAAGTTAAAAACAGGAGAGGGGAAAAAATTAAATGAGGAGTTCAGGGCCTTGACACTCCTACACCTCCATTGTTTTTTTATGATTCTCATTCTAATGTGGTGTTTTGTTGGTAATGGGCTAATGTGTACTTCGCGGCACAGAAACACCAAACAACTCCCTGCAACCTGATAAGACAACAAACGATAACACACGATACAACATACGTTGAACTTTCAAATCTGACATGCGGGTAATGTGTATTTGCACTAAGTTTGTGTGAATAAAGCAAACACAAGTCTGAAATGAACAACTAGACATGAAGCGAGGGCCTCTCCCTTTGTGTCTGTCGTTGCGAGCAGTAACAAGTTGATCTTGACCTGTCTTTGTTTGAAGTCAGTACAGGAACCATAAACTGACTCCTGGTCAAGAGCAACAAAGAAATGACTAACAGGGTTCAAACTGGCGGTTGCTATATAAAAGTTTATTTAGCTTTTGAATACCTTGTATCATATTTTCCGTGTGTGTGTGTGTGTGTGTGTGTGTGTGTGTGTGTGTGTGTCCGTGCTCACCTGTTGTCGTCGCAGTCTTCCTCCATCTCGCCAGACCTACAGCTGGTGGCTCTTTGAATTCTGATTTTGCTAAAGTTATGTACGCTGTAACTGAAAATACAACTATAACGAATGGAGCGCGGACCAACATCATCTTCAACCTCATCTTCATCCTCTCGCTGCAAGGAGCCTCTGCATACGTGTGTGTGTGTGTGTCTGTCTGTTTGTCTGTCTCGGGGGAACAGGCTGCTCTTCAGTTCCAGCTTTACACTCCCACTTCCTCATCGGTTTGATGAGTTTCGGTTAGGAGTGAAAGACTTTGTGCCGAGGTGAAGCGCAGCACAGCAGCAGCAAAATAGGGAACCGTTGAGTCGTAGGACCTCCGGCTGCAATGTGGAATCAAATGTATTATCATCATTATTATTATTATTATTATTATTATTATTATTATAATAATAATAATAATAATAATAATAATAATAATAATAATAATAATAATAATAATAATAATAATTCTGGTCAGACTCAATTTTTCTCACTCAATTTTTCACCGAGTCTCGCATTTTTACCTCACAATTTCACATAGTTAAATTCGAGAAAAGACAACACATAGGCTGTGTCTCAACAATTGTCTGCATTGCAGACCCTGAATTGAGAAACAGCTGTTATTGAACATCTGCCAACGTCACAAGTCGAGCGACACTTCCTGGTAGCGATCAGGAAAATCCAGGGATTTACAAAAATAAAAGTTGCACACGCCCATGTCGCGCGCACACTTCTTATATTCGACTAAGAAAATCCCAGAAGTATTTTTATTGGTCGACCGGTTACATTATACCGGAACAGTTGAGTAGTATTTGTTGGAAGAGTGACGGACAAACAGATCCAGCGAGAGCATACAACAGTAGGGAAAATAAGGCCTTTATCTTGAAGAGCAAGACCGGAAGTTTTGATTTCCGGTGTGGCGACACCGGCGTTTCTGCCGCTGCCACCGTGTACAGAGCTGACAACAGCCGAGATGACAACGTGGGGGACACACACACGATGCCGCACTATAAAGGCTCGCAGTCGCCCACCGACAAAACAAAACACACAACCAGCTGCTGCTTGGAGCGACCTGAGACACGATGGGAGTCATCATCTCACACGTCCTGTCCAGATTCACCTCAAAGAGACCCGTCAGGATCCTCATGGGTGAGTTTTACACTGATGTCTTCTTCTTCTTCTTCTTCTTCTTCTTCTTCTTCTTCTTCTTCTTCTTCTTCTTCTTCTTCTTCTTCTTCTTCTTCTTCTTCTTCTTCTTCTTCTTCTGTTTTTCCTGACATACTTGAAGATCGACTGCTTCATTCTGTGTGTGTGTGTGTGTGTGTGTGTGTGTGTGTGTGTTCCGGCTGCAGTGGGTCTGGATGCAGCAGGTAAAACCACCCTCCTCTACAGACTGAAGTTAGCGGAGGTCGTCACCACCATCCCGACCATTGGTCAGTGCTGAGATCATGACCTCACAAAACACGACGACCTTCAATCCAACACATTTAAAATTATGATGATGATGATGATGATGATGATGATGATGATGATGATGATGATGTGTGTGTGTGTGTGTGTGTGTGTGCTCAGGTTTTAACGTGGAGACTGTGGAGTATAAAAACATCAGCTTTACAGTGTGGGATGTTGGCGGTCAGACCATCATCAGACCTCTGTGGAGACATTACTTCACCAACACACAGGTGAGGCTGCTGCTGCTGCTGCCACGACTATCACAAGAAGTCTGACTGAAAGCACTTGTGTGTGTGTGTGTGTGTGTGTGTGTGTGTGTTTGTGTGTGTTTTGGTCTGTCCTCAGGGTTTGATATTTGTGGTGGACAGCAACGACCCGGAGAGGATTAAAGAGTCAGCCGATGAGCTGCACAGGATGGTAAGGAGCTCTTTAGCACCGTAGAACTGGCACAGTCCTTATTTCAATGACACGTGTTTCTAGTGCTGAGTGTTGTTTTCCACGCAGTAGTGAATGTATACACCAACTGGCCTCTTTATTAGGGATAGGTATAGGGTGTATTTAGGACACTCGTACCAGGTGCCTAATAATTAATCAATAAATCATTAATTCATTAATTAATAAGACCATTCTCTGTAAATCCAAGAGTGACTCAAAGTCCCCGTAGATCAACAGTTTGTGAAACACTCACACCAACAACCAGAACATCCTGACGCTCGCTTTGAACTTTGAGCAAATCAACTTCCTTGCGTCCACATTTCCCCAGAAGCACTGAGCTGCTGCTGTGCGATTGGCTGACGGTGGTGCAGTAGCGTTCTGTAAAATCAAACTGTGGTGTTTCAGCTGGAGGAGGACGAGCTCAGGGGCGTGGCCCTCCTGGTGTTCGCCAACAAACAGGATTTGCCCAGAGCTATGTCTGCCGGTGACATCACAGCAGCCCTCAGCCTATCAGGACTCTCGCGGCCGGTAGGTGTCCAAAGTTTTAATGGCGTAAAGTCTGCCTGACATTCTACACACCGTTGCAGCACACACTCATAGCCTGTGTTAGATAGATACTGTGTTATTGCACTTGGTAATACACGATCTCACATCTAAGATGAAATGTTTAAGAGTTGAATGTTTTTTTCTTAAATATCTATCAGTTAAAGACCAACTCGCCCCACTGACTCTTTGTGTCAGTGTCAGAGAAGAAGAGTGTCAGCAATGTCAGAGAAAAAATTGCAGTCTTCTGATTTTGAATTTCAACAGTAACATTTTTCCACATAAGAAATGTAAAAATAAAGTAACAACAATAAACCAGTGAAGTCATAATAATATCCTTCAATGAACGTCCTGTCCTGACTGATGCGCCAAAATGCCAGCAGAGCATTCTGGGATTTGTAGTATTTTGGTACATGTGCTGTACAATTATCTAATTTGCGATTTTGTGTTGCCTCGCGAGCCAAACATAATTACACTGTGGGCTAAACTTGGCCCGTGGGCCAGAGTTTGACACCTATGATTTAGAGTTTCCAATTCACCTGCATGTTTTTGGACTGTGGAAGCTGGAGAACCTGGTGAGAACCCACGCAGGCACAGGAAGACCATGCAAACTCCACACAAAAAGGCCCCAGGCTCAGGAGTTTGAACCCACGACCTTCTTGCTGTGAGGCGACAGTGCTACCACTGCATCACCATGTCACCCATCTCAGAAGTCGTTCGTAGTCTTACTGACACAAATGCGTTTCGACCACGTCCTCCTCAGACTGTTGAAGACTTTTTGAGATGGACTCTCGAGTGTTGCGGGCTGTTCTTCATTTTTAGGATCAAATTGCTCGGGCCCTGCATCTCTTCAATGTTTCTCTTTTACTTGAGAGTTCGTGTTTCTCTCTATTTTCCAGTAATGTCAGAGAAAACAGTCTCAGTGTTTTCATTTCGTCTGAGCTCAGATTGAACTCGGCCTCTCTGTGTGTCCGCAGTGGCTGGTCCAGGCGTCCTGCGCCGTCAGCGGCTCTGGTCTGGTGGAGGGGTTGGACTGGCTTGCTGATCAGATTCACTAGCCGTCTCGTCGCTGGCCTTCAGGAAGCTCTGCTGCTAGCCGGCCAATACAGGAGGAACCATGAAGGATTCTGTCTTCCTTCTCCAGTCAACTCTAGCTTTATGTAATTCACAACATGGCCTTTCCCCATTGTATGAACATATTTATATATTTTTTTAAAAGTATGGCAGTTATCACCAACTGAAAGTTGATCCTGTTTTTTGTTGTGTTTAGTGTCTCGTCTTCACTTCCTGTTTAATTTTATAAATATAATTATATAATATAATTCTTCCTCTTGTGTCTGGCCCTGACTTCTGTTCTGCCCAGTCATCTTTGTCTGGTCTTGTCCAGGGTTAAAATTATGAGGAATTTGTCTTTCCGTCACGCGACTGGTTTGGTTTCCTTTTTCGATCCTTCTTGAGTGTTTTCTTATTTTTCCTTTTTTCAGTTTCAAACCCGGCAGCATTTCAGTCTTCAACACATCACAGTACACCATAGAATAGAAGTGCATGTCTATTGCTGTTGTTCAGCTCCCAGTCAAAAATCTCAATACTCCTCTTTAATTGTGATACACAAATTGGGAGAATCCCCGACAAAGTGTGTTTTTTTTTGTCTTGTTTTTTCAGTCATTGTCGGGGACTCAGTCCTGCATGGATCACTGCCAACCCAGGTTACCTCCTCACTGGCCAGTAAATGTGAACGTATACACATTCATTGTCAATTTTATTTAGTTCGGAGACATGACTGTAAATGGTGTAACATGATCAAAGTTAAAAGGCTAATAGACGTACCCATAAAAGCGAGTGCCCACACACACACACACACACACACACACACACACACACACACACACACACACACACACACACACACACACACACACACACACACACACACACACACACTGACTATCTATAGCTGTGGTTCTCAACTGATGCACCCACATTTATTTCCTTATTGTGAAGTCAGGGCCCAAATTTATTCCACAGCTCTCAAAATTATTACACAAAAATAGAAAAATGTTTCCCAAATTCAAAAAGTTACACAGGATCTTGTATTCCACAAGGCATGAAGCCACATAAGCTTTCTCTTTTTGCCACTGTTCTAGCCACATGACACTCTTTTATTGCCGATGGTTTGATTATTTTCATTTGGGAGCAAACCCAGATTCTTTCCTCTGAACCACTGGACTGGAACTCATGGCATTGCTCTTCAATGTTTATTTATTCTCGAAGTCTTCTAACAAAATTACGCTTCCGTGCACCTTATTTGTTCAGCTGTATCCTGTTACAGTTCCTGCAATACCCAAAACCCCAATACCATTTACTTACGTTATTAATGTTTACACAATGATATGAAGAAAGTCCTAAAAAAAACTCAACACATTAAACTCTCTGAATTCAGCTATGGCTTGCGATTGTCAGTATAAAAATAAATATGTCATGGAGCAGTGGATCTCCTGCTTGTTCCTTTACAGAAATGCTGCTACTTACAGTTCCAAGTGTCGTTTGGGGAGGCTGTTTTATTTATGAGCACGGTTTCCATCCATCCCAGTGTCTTGCTGGAGGCTGAGTCGGAGAGGTCACTCTACTCCTTGTCCTTGTTTCATGATATATTGAAAAAAAACAACAACTCTGTTGAAGCAACAAAACAGAAAACACATTCTTCCGTTTCTGTGCATTTCACCTTTTTTTTTTTTCAATTCTGTGAAGCCGTGGTTCTCAAACAGCTAACGTTATGAATTATTCCCACAGTTATAAACAAAGCCTGTGCTTTTTCATTGTCATTTACTTTACTGTTTAGGGCTATATTTAACGAGCTACCTGTCAAACACAACAGAAGAACTCTTTCTAGATTGGCCTTCAAATAAAGATGAGGGAGGAAATAAAAAAAAAAGCAAGTTGTCTGAGTAACGTGAGCTGAAACAGGCGGCGAGCCACGGAAAGAGCGGCACGAGAGAAGCTCATTAGCTCTCGGTGGAACATATACAGTAATATATACATCCCATAGTGTGTGTCTTTCCTTTAAAGATATATCTTCAAAGCACCTCACAGCAGAAGCCTCGTGAGGAGGAACGAACGATCTACAGGGAAGCACAAACCCGATTGGAGATTTTAAATGAAACAACACGCTAATGTAATTCTCTTTTTGATAATTCATAAAAAAAAAGTACAATTAAGGTTCCACAGTTGAGTGCAGTGTCAGGCAAGATGTTACAGTTGTTTTTGCGGGTTATTCTGTCACCGACCAAACATTTCCAGCCGATGGCAAGGCTGGATTTTTGATTTTTGCCAAAAGAGAAAAATGATACATCATGAAAAACATCAAAAGGAGAGAAGGTGGGAATTAATGAGAAACACGAGTGTCCAAAGAGAAATCGTGAAGGCAATCCTTTCAAAAGGTGCTGACGTGCCTCAGTTTGGGTTGAGGAGCGAAAAAACTCGAGGCCACCTGCAAAGCACAATAGCCTGGCAAAAGCTTCAAAGCCATTCGGTAAACTTGGTCTCTTTAGCTTATCATTCATTTCATTTCTTCATATGTGACGTGCTTGTGAATCAAAGTTCACCTAAGTTGACCCTACACATTTGGATAGTGTGCGGCGAGAGGCCACGGCAGGTCTCTACTGAGTCATTGTGGGATGAGCGGCCAATGAAAAATTTGCCAAATCTCCTGTGCCAGTGTCAAACGCCTTATTTTGCTGTCACTGCTGACGGTTTGATGGAGTGAATGATTGAAGTCTGAAGGAGCAAGTCCAGGGTAATAAATACAATCCAAGGCATTCAACTAACAGCAACATTGTGAAAGCAAGATCACTGAATAAACATCTATACACATTCACCTTCAGCTGTGTCCTTGCAAATGGCTTTTTAAGGGAATTTAAGGGTCCAGTGTGTAATATTTGGGATGATTTATGAGTTCATATGGGTAAAAGCTTAATGTACTGTCCATAAATACATTAATAAAAGTGCAAAATGGCAGTGCAATAAAAGTAATTGGGTTTCCCTACCCTGATGGTTATGGTTCTCATTTATATATACTAAAAGACATACAGCTGGTGACGTCGCTGTTTCTTCAAAATCTCAACCTCCAAATAAGATTTGAGAGTGATTTTCCACGCACTCTATCTGTGTTCATCATATCTGCAGGTGCAAAGTTCACACCGAATCTGATGCCGCGTCGTAAACTGACAGAGTCCTTACAAGGGGCGCACAATGGGTTTTTGGTGTCAGGTCGGAGGAAGTCAACAACCGCTAGAGTGATACAGGAGGGAGTGCATTGTAAGTAACGGAGCAATAACGTTGTTTTTTTTTTTTGACATGATGTCCAATTTGGTGTGAAAGCAGCCCCGGCACTGCAGTCACACCACAGGTGACCCATCTTCAGGAACAGCCCACGCACAGGCAGCCAGATCTTAGCCACGCTGGCGGCTACGGATTCAAAGTTGCACCGAAAAAAAGAAGGCAAAAGTCGAGTCAGTCAACGAGGAGGAATGACTCAGTCTGTCAGGACTGAGTGGCCTCTGATGTTTCCTCCCACACAACTGGGGAATAGAAACAGTGAGTCAGAAGACAGGACAAAGGCGGTCACTTTTTCACCACCCCCCGCCCCCAGGCGCTCCTCGTCCTCCCTTTCCTACGGAACGTTCGAAAGTAATCAACTCAAATCCGATTCGATGTCTTTGTCACAATCAAATAGCAACATCTACATTTATTTTTTAATTTATTCAAAACGGAATAAAGGTAAGAGACCTCGCTGGGCTTCGATCACTGAGGATCGGCCTCACTTTGAATGGGGCAGATTGACAATGGAATTAGAGCAGAGCTTTCTCACCGACTGTTTGAAGCGTCACGTTTTATGCTCAAGGACTCACCTCTTCGACGAGCAGACACTCATCAAACAATGTAAAAAAAATAAATAAATCACTCATCACGACTCTATTCTTTGATTATGTGGGACCTTGGGGTGTCTCATGTTTTCTGGAGCACACTTAGCAACTCCTCCACGGTCTCCCTCCGCCCTGGATCTCATTGCTCCTGCGACACTGGTGTGGAGGAGCGAGGGACGGAGCGGGACAACAGATGTCGCTCGGACACCTCGGCCTCGGCCTCTGACCGACCCCGCGCCCCGCGCGGCGTGGAGACGCGCTCGCATAAACGTCTGAGAGCGGATGAAATAAGGCCTCGGAGGTTTTTTTTTTTTTTTTCATTATCATTCCCTCCAGCGAAGGGAGGAGAGGAGGCGGCGCCGTTATTCAGAGAAACCTTGACTCCGGCCATTCATCAGCGTCCCGCAGTCCCTTCAGCAAACAGAGGGGTGCATTATTCACAAATCAGGAGACTGAAATAGGCAAATAATCCCAGTGAGTGCAATCGGTATGCGTTTTTTTATCTTTTTACTTCTTCCCAGAAGAAGTGTACTGATGCGTCTTGCCTCGATATCTAGCTGGAATTCATAACTGCGAAGGAAAATCTCCAGAGATTTACAGGCTTGTTTTTTTAGAGAATAATTCATTGCCACTGTGGTTTGCTGTGCACACATTTCTCATTCCGAGGCGGCAATCTGTACATTGTGTGCAACAAAAAAAGAAGAAAAAGGAAGGGACAGAGCCCGTATCCAAGCTATACCACGTATACAGTATATATACACGTGTGCACAGACTGCATATCAGCTTGAGCCGCCCATCAATATTTACACATTGTTCTGCTGAACCTCATTCACGAGGCTTCGGGAACAATTGGCACAGAGAAAATATCCTTATTTGTGCAGTTTATTTTTAGCTAGCGCAATCTTCTGGTGGAATTTGTGTTGACTTTTCATGTTTGGCCCGTAAACCCGCACAAACACAGTTAAGGACGAAGCAAAGCTGTGGCGGCCCCAAGGATCAACGCATCTCGAGGATGCAGATTTACGCTTGGAAATGGGGAATTTTCAGGACTGGCAGACATCTTCACTTCTTCTTTTCTTTCAGTGTTTTCTTCAGTCTTTCCCCAGTTCCTCAGATACTGCTGCAGAAGAACAACTGTTATTGGAGAGGCGTGCTTCTCTTTTGTTCGACCTGCAAAGGTGTTGGGCTGGATGGTGCGTTTCAAGTGACAAACTATACGGCTGGATTTGGGATTTGCCAGCAAGTCTAAAATATTTTGCATTTGATTTAAACCCCAGCGTTGGCAATTTAATACGTGGCCCCCCGAGGGTTCAGAGGAACGCACACTGGAAGCTTAACCTCCATCAGTGGGCTGATTTTCTCCACATATTTATCTCGGCAGACAGCCTGCCTGACAGGAGGCTGCTGAAGATAAGTCCGGGATCCAATCGGCAGCCTCCGTCTCCGAGCTCAGACACCACAGACGCGACGATCGGCTTCAGCAAATTTGGAACAATGTCAGCCAAACAGAGTTTATTCACGTCAACAGAACAAATGCTCGTTCTGGGAACGGAGGAGCTTTCGTCTCAAACTATTTTTATCTTTTTGGAAAAAAAAAAAGGGAAGGATGCATATGCGACTGCCACGTCCTTCTTGGAGGTTCCAATACATTTGAAGCCTTTGGCACCCGAGGGCCCTATGCGCACTGCATTCCGCTGCTAAATGTTCATTAGTTCTTGCTAAGGTTTTCTGAAAAACGACAATCCTTCTAACCTAGCCAAATCTAGCCAATCACATAAACGCAACTAATGATATTTAGCCATGTAGACATGGTGTCAGAAAAGGGAAGTAAAGGGATTGAAGTGACCTTAAAAGTGGTGAAGATGGTTGTTGGTGCCAGACGAGCTGGTCTGAGTGCTTCACAAACTGCTGAGCGACTGGAATTTTCACAGTATCACAACCATCTCTGGGGTTTAAAGAGAATGGTGCCAAAAATAGGAAATATCCAGCGAGAGGCAGTTGTGGGAGGAAAGTTCTGTTGATGTCAGGGGTCACAGGTTGGAATGGGCAGACTGGTTGGAGACCATGGAGACCCTGGGGTGTCTTACATGTTTATGGTTTGTATGCATGTAGCAAACCAACCAAAATTTACGCTTCACGTACATTAAAGTGTTGCATTACACTGTAGAAAGGCAACAGGAACTCAAACAACCGTGAAAAATGGAGCGAAATCTCTGAACATCTCTCTGACAAAACACGCCCAGCTCGCTCATCAGGAAACACTGAGTCTCAAAGTCACTTTGAATGGTTTTTATTAAAGCTCCGTTTGTTTACAATCATTGGTGACGTCACTGAACCCAAACACAACTGAAAACTGATTCTACCCGATTTCCATGTGTGCAGGTAGCCTAACCTCACCTAGCTATAAATAAATAAATAGAATAAAACCAACCCAACAGTATAATGTCTTGTCTTTGCATAACTTAGAGTCATACCATCAAATCTCTGAATAAAACACATTCTCTTACACTTGGTCAGATATTTACAGATACTTATATATTTTTAAGATTTGATATATTGTAGCAACAGATAAATACTTGGGCAGGTGTACTAGCTACAATACGTTTTTTTTTTTTTTGCCTGTTTTTTTTTTTCTAAGTCGGTGCACGACAGTAGGATAGCTACATGGGATAAAACGGCGGATGCATTATCATACAGCATATACAGTCGGGATCTGGAGGAACTGGGACTCATGGCCACATCGTCAGCATGCAGGGTTTCGACTGCGCCGCCTCTTCCTTCCCTTTTTATCATCTCCTCGGCTCTTCCCTGCGTTTATTCGACGGCACACAAGTCATCAGAAGCACAACACACGACTGGCAGGGTCATTTTAATTGCCTACGCTACGCTGCAAGCAATATTTTTTTTGTTTCGTTTTGTTTAAATGCTTTTTTCTGGGACAAGGGAGTCGGACAGGCTGGAACCACCCCCCCCCTCCCCTTTGGATATAAAGCGACAGAACAATGAGCAGCAGGAGGCGCTGGAATGCAGGATGACGCCACCGTCTGGCTGCTGCAGTTTTCAAACACATGGATGCATCTTGGATTCCCTCTGCGTGCGTGCGCTGGCGGGTTGTGTGAGTTGGGAACGTGGGCGGGCGGGCGGGTGGTGGGGTGGCGTCCGTGCGACAGCGTGGGCAGCGGGAGCGACTCTCTGGATTCAGCCGCTAGTTGTTAGTCATGATCCACCAGGAGGCTGAGAGGGGAGACACAGAAGGAGGTTCGGGGGGGCGGGGGGGTAGGAGCAGGGCGGGAGTTAGGTAACCTCGAGTCGGAGCTTACGTACGAAACGAGGACGACTTGTCGGCGAACGTGTGTTTAAAAGCCGTCTTTCTGTGAGGATGGCGGCAATTACAGTGAAACTTAATGAAGACGAACAAAAAAAGAATAGCTTTTATTCAGTTGATTTAGCACTCAAGGCCTTTACACGCCGCTCGCAATTAAGGTTTCAGCGTGGGTGCTCTTTTACAAATATAACAAAGTGGAAAACTATTTTTTCTCATGGTTGATGTATTACGTGCAAATGGAACAAAAACATTTTGATGGCTGACAAGCTCAGCGTCTGCCAGGGAAAGGTAAAACAGACAAAATCTGCTTTCATGTACATCACTTGGCCAGTTGGCTAGCTAGCTAGTCGGCTAGTTAGCTAGTTTCCCCGCTGTCTTCTCAGACGGGGCGTGAACTAACTGAATGAGGTTCATTGTTTCTTCATAAGAAAGATACGATTATAAGCATTTTTCTTTTAGAACAGAGATACATTACAAAGATACATTACTATTTTGAGATGTTTTTTTCATGTTGGGGGTGGGAGACATTTCACATCTGAACATTTTGTACTTTCATCTCGGGCCTTTAAATGCCGCAGGCACCGGCCTGTTTTTTTTTTTCCTATCCACTGTATTTTTTCTGAATGAGACGTCTGTCACCAACAAAGGGTCGAACATAAAGTACTCTCATCCTAGCCCATTTTTTTGGGGGCAAGACTTGAACTTTCTGCAGACTGCCGGCGGTGACCGACAGTTTCTCAGACTGACCATAAAACACCTGGTCGCTCCTGGAGAAGCTCAGGCTCGTTGCAAACATGAATAAGGGCCACGGCGCAGACAATACCAGCTGCCTCTCACCGCGGCAGACGCTCCTGTTTTATTTATTTCCCGCCATTGATTCCAGTTGGTGCTTCTGCTTCTCATGCGCAACTCATAAACCATCCCGCTCCTCATTGTCAGTCAGCAACTCTGTGCTCTATCTTTCTCACATCCTCCTCAGCCAAAACGCCAGTTCCTGAGATTGAGAAAAAAAAAAAAATCTCAAGTAAAAAAAGAAAATGCTATCTGCCTCTCTGGCTCTCTCACTCTCTCTTTTTTTGCCAGACAACCGACGCGCACGCAAACACAAGCTACTCGAAAATAGGGAACCAGAGAGCTTTCCTGAAAGCTAAGGCACCGTAGTGGGAAATAAAGTCTGTGAAACAGCCGATTCTGCCAGGACACCCAGACACTCTCAGACTTTGGAGGGACGAGATGTGAGGAACAAAGTCGGTGTGACATTGGGTAAACAAACTGCAATATATAAAATAATAACAAAAACTGCTACAAACCAAAAGAATGACCTTCGACGGAGGCACAAAACAAGTTGGACAGTATTGAATTCTGTGTGAATCTCCAGGCGACTAACTGTAAAATCTGCAAAAATTAGATCTTGGGGATATTTTCAGTTTTCTGTATGGCGAGCTGTCCGCCAAGCAATAATTATAATGCAAATACTGATCATCAAAAACATTGGAATCTCAGCACAGTGCTGATTAAGCCCTGGAAGTGCTGTGCGTGTCAGAACCAAGTGATTCTGCAGCCGGTGCAGTGAAATTCTGAGGCTGACTGCTGACTAAAGAAGCTCCCAGTGGAATTTAAAGGTTAGACTTCCCTCTAAATTAAGGTTTAATGAGGCAGCAGGGCATTGACTTCTATGAATAGGCCAGTTTCTGTGACTGAATTGTGCAAAATTGTGCAATGCGTGATTTTCATCATTGTCAGCTACCAGGCAATAAATGAATCGGTATGTGAATCTCTGGTGGTGTTATTTCCTCTGGGGTAGAGCGTCACATCATGCACCACATCTGCTGATTTGAAGCCCCTTTTTTTTACCTTTAGTTTTCAAATCTGGACCGGCCATGCTTGCACGTTAGTGCATGTGAATCTCTGCCTCCTCTTGCCCGTCGGAACAGCTGCCCTGCCGCCGTTATAAATAGCAGGAAGCAACCCTCTCTTGGGTGGACAAAATTGCCTCAACCTCAGAAAACACACGCAAATAGCATGAGACACACTCCAAAGGGATGCTAAGGATAGCTACAATTATGCCGAATGTAACCCAAAGTCCGGAGAGTCGCCTTCTGTTACCAGAGCTGTTAAAATGTCAGAGACAGATCTGCATTAGACACAGAAGTGAAGTGATTTGGTTTTAATTTCTTTTTTCTTCTGTGCTAAGTGGAATTTCACAATTATAGCAAGTTTACTTCCATTATTGCCATGCAGAGGACATTTTTTCCTTTCCTTTCGGGTCCGAGGCGACGCTCCGTGGATCAATGGAAGGTGACAGTGTTGCAGATTAATGTGGAAATGAGACTTCACAACACAGCAGCACCGCACCTGCTAAATCAGTAGGCAAGGGTGCGAAATTCCCCTGATGGATGCAGAGCTGTGGCACACGTGACTCTTTGCTAAGTGCCATGCGACCCCTTGACGCAGGTCTTCCCGATTCAGTTCCATCAAATCGGCCGGCAGGTGACGTAAAAGCGGAAAAACCTTTTGCTGCGACACATGTTGTACAAATTGTATTTCAATGAGCTAATTTCAAGGTTAGCAGAAGCTGAACAATCGACGAGCTACGTCACCCTGTTCATCAGCCGCTCTCTCTAGCAACAACACAGACGCGCATAACTTATATATATATATATATAAATGTTTTTACCCTTTGAAAAGTGATCCACAACCGATTTATACGAGAACTCTTTCTGTGTGATGCAAACACAGCCAATGTGCACACGCAACCCGGCTAGAGTAACCAGGCAACGAGCGCAACCCGCGCAGCGCCCCCGCGCACCCGAGTCGCCGTCCGCTAAACAAAATAAATAAAGAAATAAAACAGGCAGAAATAATAACAATGGGCTGTGCCGTCTGCTGACGCACAATCACGGCAGGGCAACAAGTTAATCCACGATGAATATGATGAGAGGGAAGAGCGATGATTGTAGGCTGGGAGAGGAGCGGCGGTGATTCATGCTGCTCCGTCGCTCGCTGATGAAGCCGGGGAGAAATTAGATCCGTGCATCAGATGGAGGAGAGCTTGTCAACATTTCTGCCCCGCTGGCGGCTGCTCGCGGCTGTTTTGAAAAGAAAGGTCGCTCCTGTTTGGCCCCGGTGTGAAAGATTTGGCCTGATTTATGATTTTGACATTGGTAAAAGCTTAATAGACTGCCCCAAAAATACACTAATATGTATGTGTATATATAGGATGCAGGCCACCGTAGCTCACTGGCAAGCTCGGGAGAGGGAGGGTGAGCGAGTGAGCGCTACAATCTCAAATGTAACCGCGTGATGTTTCTTCTCAAAATCGCCAAATACTACAAACTTTACCTGTGAAAATGTGTTGTTCATGTTGGGACTTGGAGCACCATGACGGAAGCGCCATCTGATATTCATTCAAGTTGACTTCTCTAAAACCATGCCAAGTCTTCGGCATCGCAGCTGTACAGTCATGGAAAAACAAAAAAACAGTTTGGACGCCTATTTTTCACTCTATCCTAATTATTATCACTAAATATTTGCCAATTTTTATTTTGTGTGTTTCAAAAGGTTTGCCTGCCTCAGAGGCAAACAAACAAATGGTAATGATTTAGTTGTTTATTGTTAATAAGACAGAAAAAGAAATTCTTGTATTTTGCGTACTTGAACAACTAAACTGCACTTGGAAACTTAAGGCTATGATTCTTAATACATGCACGAGGTGTCCAAAAATCAAAACAAAAAAACAAAACAAAACAAAACAAAATTCCCCGCCACTTTGTGTGTATATTGATTTGTTTTGACACACTGTGGGCCGAACTCCCAGCACTGTTTCTGTTTGTTGACTTAAACGTTGCGACGGCTCAGGGGGAAACTCTGTGGCAGGCGCAGTGTGATTGCAGCGGAGTGGGAAATAATGAGACAGGAGGGGTGGGACAGAGTGCAGTGTTAAAACTTCGATCATCATCTGCACACCGGGGAAGGTTTGAGTCTAATGGCGTGTCGTCGTCAGCAGCAGCAGTGCCGTTTTGTTTTCTTCCCTCCTTGCTAAACGGCACTAAACCGTACTTAATGGTCCTCGCTGCCACATGCGCACGCCGTTTAGTGATTTAATGTGCAAGTAGGCGCACGTCTCCCTCTCTCTCACGGACAGACTGGCACACAGAGACACACACCTGGGATCAACATGGTGGAAACGACCTCGGCGTCCTCCAACATGTCAATGACGCAGCGCTGGAAGTCTTTGCTGCTGTTGGTCTGCAGGTAGCTGTCGGCAAAAAGGCAAAAGGGACGAGAAATGAGAGCAGAATCGGCGAGTGGGTCCACGGTGTCACTAAGTGAGCAACGTGCATGCACTCAGATCCAAGTCAAACACCTGGGTGTCCTTGTCATGAAAATTTGTTTTTGGAAAAAAAGGGGTTTGGACAAACTGAGGGGAACTTCACTGACTCATTCACATTGCACTGATTTAAGTGCTGCTCGACTGACTCTCAATTTTGGTTTTCTCAGGTTTTAAATAAATTTTTGGGTCGCAAGGGTGTGCACGTACTTTGTACGTGTGAAGCAACGTTACGTGCAATTGTTTCCCGATCAACCAATCAACCAACCAACCAACCGACCGATTAATCAGTGGATTCATCAGTTCATTCGAATGATCAAGCAATCGACCAATCAATCGACCAAACAATCACACAGGTGGGGCTGAAAGAGTTCCATTGCCTCCAACTGCTCAATCTTAAGACTTCACATCACTTTCTTTTGATTGACAAAAATAGTCAATCAACAATCGTTACAGGTCCAATGTGTAACACCTGGCCTCATTTACGATTTTTATATTAGTAAAAGCTTAATATACTGCCCATAAATATATCAATTTACAAAGCACAATAAAGGTAATTTGGTTTTCCTAGTCATAGAACTGTTCTGATTACTACATAAGAATATACATAGAGTAAAGGTCTTGCTCCCAGTTAGCTGCCCTCTTGCACCGCCAAGCGCGGTTCATATTCAGGGTGAATGCCCGCGTCTGCAAATATACCAACGAAGAAGACGGTGGACGGGGTATGCAGATTTTCGCTGCAGGCCACCGTAGCTCACTGGCAAGCTCAGGAGAGGGAGGGATTGAAGCGAATGAGCGCTGCAATCTAAAATCTAAAACCACTAGATGGCAGGATTTTACACAATGTACTATGGGGTTGTTACGTGGGGAGGGTGGACACGGACAAACAATTTGCGTGTATCATTATTTTATTTTCACTATTAATTTCTTCTTCTGAGTGCGTCCGTGGCGCTGTGCATTTTGTGTGTGCGTGCTGGTGACTGAGTGGTGGCGAGCCATCTGCTCGTCATCACTGGTAGAGAACATTTCCATCACAGAGTGCCAAACAGTCCGCTGATCCCTCTCTCTCTCTCTCTCTCTCTCTCTCTCTCTCTCTCTCGCTCTCTTTCTCCCACACACACACACACACACACACACATAGAACTGACCTCATCCAGGAGATGCGGTCTTGCCAGAACTCATACATTATGTAACACGACTTCCCCGGGAGCTTCTGAACGGACACACTGACAGAGATGAGAGGCAGAGTGGGGCAAGAAGAAGGTACAGAGTGAGAAAGAAAGTTTTCACGAGGTCAGGATCAGTCACATGAAAAATTGGATTCCCCCCACTTTTTTTTTTTTTTTTTTTCAACCTGAGCGGTGATCAGTGGATCAGAACTGGACAGTTTTCAAAGCTTCAGGGCGACGCCGAGAGGAAAAAAAGAGCTTATTTGATTGCGGCGCTTTTTGGAAATACTCACTGTCAAAATGCTAATTTCCCAATCAAGCCGCTCACAGTTTGGCACCGCATCAAAGCTAATAGTTCCGCCCAGGGTGATGGATAATAGGACAGCGGGGGAAATATTCAATGACGCTAACTAGCTCCGTTTATATACAGGAAATCTGAATCCTAAAAATCCATGTGGCCCTCGGAGCATAAAGTCCTCCGTTGTTTTTTTGCAGACACTCAAACACACTCACTGTAGGTTGTCCAAGTGGGCCGAGGTGGCGTCGACGTAACTCTTCAGAACTTTCTGGAAGTTGTCGTGGTCGTCGGCGGTCACCGACAGCTGCCTCTGAACCAGCAGGATGTTCTGTGACAGGAGGCAGAAGAGCCAGAGGGGAAGGACATATAAAGTCATATTAACGTCTTTCGTTAATCTAAACTTTTTTTTTTTTTTTTACTATACAAACTGACAAAGTGTCAGTAAAGGAAACTACAGAAGTGCAAAGAAGTTTTTGGAAAACCTTAAAATCTTTCAGAATTTCCAATAACTAAAATATTTGCAGAACAATCTTCTGCGGCTGCATCGGACAGACACACCTTTGAATAACCAGGATGTTTGACAAAGAACACGATGTTGCTGAAACACTCGGAGACTCGAGAGCCATTCTTACTGCGGTACATCAAAAACATCGGGTGTCCCAACACTGGGTGTAAACCTTCACTGATGACACTCGTTGCCATGGCGCCTCGTCACCCCCATCACGCTGACGCACTTCCCTTTCACACCTTGCCCCATATTGGCCTCAGCAAACGCCCCCCCAAACGCAGGTCTCTCCATCATCTGTTGTCCACGCAAATAGCCGGAGGACCCCGGAAGACACCGCGTGCTTTTCCTTTTCTGAACCGATGTGGCGTGACGCTGGGCGAGGATCAGAAATTCCCCCGCAAGGAGGTGATCTGAGGTCCCCCGACGCAGAGCCTCAAACTCCCTCCGGTGCAAAAGTGACTCACTGCTGCGTCCACAAACTTCTTCAGGCAACTTTTGCCAGCACAACTTGGACACGTCTAGAAAAAAAAAAAAAAATACCGATCTTTTGAAACCTTCTTTGTCACCATCCATCTACAATGATTAAGAAGGTGGTTCAAAACAGGAGTAACCCACTAAATTGTTCACCATCTACCTGAACACCTTAGGTCCATTTTCGCTGGCAGGAAGCATTTCTGCAAGATTAATTAATCCACAAAAACTCTACAAATCCTCATAAAACAGCACATGTTCCCCTGTTTACAGCCTCTTGCGTACAAAAACAATCCATTTTCACTTTCTCCTAAAACAGATACATAGTTGGACCTCCTACATGTCATCTTGTGTTGTGCCGTTTGTGACGATCCCAGTTTTACTGCATGTTGCAAATCTACTCTTGCAGTGTTTTACACTTTCCATGTATCAATTAACGGTTAATGGATGTTATGAACAACGACTGAATACAGTATATTATTTATCACCTACATCGCTGCTGCCAGCTTGTTTAAGTGGAAGACAAGAAATCTGATTGGCCTGTTTTCAAAGGACCTCCCTTTATAATTGTTTTACGTCACTCTTCTAGATGTACATGAGAAATAAAGAGCACAGATGGAGGAAAATCCCACTTCCCCCCTGCGTTTTTCTGCTTTTCTTCCCAGAGTAGGGACGGTAATAAGACAAGTGAAAGGGGAATAAACATCATGACGTCTTCTATTACATCTCCGATGAAACTGCGGGCCACAGCTTTCCTCCTGCCTGCGTGGGGAGACTGTGGCATCACATTCATGCTGAAAGGTCATTTCCTACACACATCCGGACAGGAAGTTCTGTGAGTGCTTTCACGAAAAAAAAAAAACTGTCTCCTGACCCTTTTTTGTGGCTTGGTTATGGAGTAAAAGCCAGAAGAAATAAACATTCGTCTTCCTATGAACAAACCTTTGAATCGTCAGGTACAGTGTGTTCCAGTTTAAATGGCTATGACAAGGAAACTGATGCGCAACTTGACATTTAGTCGGAGAACAGTGAACAAAACTGTGAGAACAAGCTGTATCCTCCTCGAGTGGATGATGAGGGAGCAGCCGAGCCAGACTCGTTGGAATATAATGTAACAGGCAGACAAAGGTCTTTGTAAGCAAAGAGAAAGACTGGTTGTTTTGTCATTTCTTTGGCAAATGTTAAACAGGGTTTGCATTTGCCAGAGAAAAGGTCGCAGTGTTCAAAACATTCAAATGCAACACATTGTTCAAGATTTGGTCGCATCTAAAACACATTGCAAACAATGTTAGTCCGCCTTTTCTGAAGTTATCCTTTATATCGCATCTCTTTTCATTTCCATTTCATGTCAGTCAGAGCACATCTATGTTCTAAACTACATCATGATGCATCGTGGGACAATGAGGTCGTCGCCTTACAAGTGGACCGGCTGTTTACGTAAATACAAATGAATTATATGCAAACCAAAACACAACTGTCTTTATACTTCCTGCGAATGTATCAGTGGAAAACATACAGACGTTCTTTTCTGTTCAATTTAACTCAGGCAGATCCATTTATATCTATCAAAGGGCGCCGTTAAAATCTGTTAAAATCTGCCTTTAGTGCTCACGTGGTCTACAAACATTCATAGAAACATTAATATTTATTGTCGAGGTCTCACAGTGAAAACGAATCCATACTGATGTATGGATTGATGCACGGAGATTTGCTCAGTTTCATGTTTTGTTTTGCTTTTTCAAAGCGGCTTCATGGCTTCGTTTTTCGGAAAGATGTGGGATCAGGCGATGGAGGAATGAAGACTGGGGCCGACTTCTCCGGATGGAATTTGAGAGAAGGAGAGTTTGAGAGAACAATGTTTGCAGAGCGATGCTGACGTAACCTGCTGTCTGCAGGGCAGGTCAACCTACTGCTGTGATTATAGTTCATCTTGAAGGGCCCTAACCGTGTTCTTGACACACACACACACACACACACACACACACACACACACACACACACACACACACACACACACACACAGAGCCTTCGAGCCGTCTCGCCACTACTCACCGACTTGTATGTGCTGGCCAGCGAGTCCTCCTTCAGCGGCTCCAACTTGGGACCCTGACGGAAGAAGGTGACAAATACCAGAATAAACTCTTGCCGTCTGTATGAGCGAGTGCGCGCGAGCGAGAAAGGTAACCTTCGAGGCAGGAAAAACTCATTCTGCTGCCATGAAAGAGAAGAAGAGGAAGGCGGTGGGATGGACAGAGCAGGGACATTGAACTCAGAACGTGCTGCAGGTTATGATTTGCTTTGATATTACACTCCGAGTCCCTCCGGGTTGCCGAAAAACCGAGGATTACAAAGCGAGGAAAATGCGCGGAGAAGGGGGATGCGGGGGGGGAGTGCGGTGGGAAACCCGAGGACGGCAGAATCAGGAGTTAATATAAAAGAGGGCCAGAGAATCAGATGGAGCAGCAGATGAGAGTGGAAGAGTGCGAGAGAGGCTTCGATAACAGGTCACGGAATTACAGAGCGTGAGGCAAAAGGTACAGCGTGCACTTCACGGTGCTCTCGAACGCCACTTGGAAAAGAAAATGATCAAAATCTCATTTCTGGTGAAACAAATCGTACACGCACGCACGTACACACACATATACATACATACATAATAAATACACACAGAAAACAAACAAATGATATACACTATAATTATATATTATATAATTATGCACATACATACATATCAACACGTTGAGCTGCGTCCTACCTGACACTCCAGTTTATCCAGCAGCTGCTGCAGCCTGTTGACTTGAGAGCACCAGTTCTCTTCGGGGTCTGGACTCTCGCCTGGAGACAACGAGCGTCGCTAGAGTGAAACACTTCATATAAAAGATTTGTCCTGGTGCACACAAATCTCATCTGGATGGGATTTTTTCCCCACATTAAAAGGCGGTTAGCGCCGTGCTGAGGCCTCTTGTCTTCGTTGGGCCGTTTGATTGACGTTTGGAGAGCACTTCAAAACAGATGGCCTACGTCCGCTGGCAAAGCCATAAAGGCAGAGGGCAACGCTGAACGTGCACGATAGTGGAATGTTGAGGTCTCACGGGAAATATATTGTCGTGGCAGTTTTAGCGGTATATAACGAAGAACTTTAACTGGAAGCGATCGCCCTGAAGGTGTGCTTTGAATCACATACTTATTTAATAAATACTAAATACCAATTTGAGCTTGTCAGTGCGTCCAGACTACTGTGAAAATGTAGCAGGCTATTACTATTTGTGGTCTCACACTGAAGATACAATGCTCGCAACAACAACATGGGGAGGTAGGAAGTAGTGTAGCAGCGCGACTATGCTAGCTTAAGTTAATATCTGCAAACTAGTAAATATTCCTAATAAATTCATTTTGGTTTAACAGAGGGGAGAGAAAAAATATGGAAGTCTAGTTGGAATTAAAAGAAAAGTATCTGAGTACAGAGGAGAAAATATCATCATTAGTACATTCTTACTTAACACATTCACAAAAATGCAAGTCTTTCATTGTGCTTGTCTGCTAGCTTAGGTCAGAATCCTAGCCAACGTCTTCGCTGCCGCTGCCACTTTTTTAATCAGGCATTCATGTTTTGCTTGATTGCAGCCTTGGTGTCTATGATTGGAGTTATTAGAGCTGCTGAGGGATAAAATAAATGACTTTCATAATGAGTAAATGCGCTTTAGAAAATGGTAGTCTGACCTTGCATGGGGTGAATTGCTCTGCCGACAATTATTCGATAATATCACCATAACAACAATTACGTTATTTGGCTGAGTAGAAGAAAATAACTTTGACAGAAACTTGGGTCAAGTTATTTAGTGACCTTAATTCTAATTTATTTATCAAAATAAGTTTGTGTTTTCATATGAGGAGAAAGTGAGGAGATCTTGTCAAAAGTTGAAGCTTCTGAGTTTGAGATTGGCAGGCAAAAAAAGGTGGATTTAGCTTTTTAAGAGACAATAACCCTAAAAATGAAAAGTGATATCACTTAAAGATCCCATTTAGAGACATTTTTTGGATCTTTACTTATTTAAACCCCAAGCTTGAGTGGGGCAACCTCACACGACCAATCATCCATCTGAAAGGACTTTAAAACCAAAACAAACCCAAACCTCCAGAAAATAGCAAATTTAGCCCTCTGTTTACAGCCTCCGACAAAAACAAATTTCATCTTCAAGTGAAAACTGACACTCTGTTGCTCCTTCCATGTGTTTGAAGGGAAGATATGATGTGGTGGTCGTGTGGTTCGGGAGATTTACACCTTGCTGCCTCTCCGACTGCTGCACTTCTCTCACCTGCTGTCGGGCTCGCCGAGCCGGGATCCATCGGAGACATGCAGACCTTGTTGTGGACCCTGCGACCGCACCGCCTGCCAGTCCTCTGCTGCAGCGCCGCCTGCTCGGGCGCCTTCGCGTCTGTCCCGCTGTCAGGAGAGAGTCGGAGGAACAGGAGCGGCTTACATGGCAGGCAGGCAGAGATGTGACAGCGGCAAGGAACAGGAGGGCGGTGAGGACCATTGATAATGGATTTAAATGTGAAACTAGATAGATAGATACTTTATTTATCGAGAAGGAATTTCAGTTTCTCAGCTGTACAATCATTCATATGCAAACAAGTTCATAAAATAGTGCAAAGACAGTAAGAGGAGGATTCAAATAAAGAATGTGAGGTAATAAATACAAAAATGTAGGGAAAAACAAAAAACCTAAGATGACAGATTAATGGGGACACACAGACAGGAGCTGAAAACGCTTGCAGGAGCACGCAAGGCCTCGGGAGGGGTCGCCTGTTTTTGCTGAGTGGGGCCGTTAACGTTGACACCCGAGTGTGTGTGTGTGTGTGTGTGTGTGTGTTTGTGCAGCGGCAGCAGCGTCACGCAGAGGTCCACCTGCCGCTGGAAGCTCGTCCTGCTGGGAAACAGCCTGCAGCCCAAAGGCCACCTCGACAGCCGCCAGCCAATCGGGGAAGCGGGCTCGCATGAATTTCGACTCGGCTCTCCCTCTCTCCTGCCTCGCTGTTTAACCATCTTGCTAATCCGCGTCCACGCCGAGCTCCGCTCTTCATCTCTCCTCCCTCCCTCCCTGCGCTTCCTGCCGCTTGCTGACTTCTGTCCTCCGCGTCTCCGCCTCCCACGACTCACTTTCTGTCTGCCATCGAGACGCTCCGGCCCTTCATCGTCCTTTCTTTCTCCTTTTGCCCCTCTGCCTCGGCGAGCCCCTCCCACTTTCGCCCCGTTCCTTCCACTGTGATTCACTCTGGCTAGAACTGCTCCATTATTTCCAATAATACCGGCGCGGCGCCCATGCAGAGGCGGCGGCGAAGAGGCTCTGCGGAGCTCTGAGGAGCGCGGCATGCCTGACAGATGAAGAGAAGAAAAATGGATCCCAAACTGCTGTTTGGCAAAGTTGAGAGAAACTGAATGTGTGGCTGAAAAGAACAACAACTATCAAAACATGGTGGACTCACACAAGAGCAAGCCTTCATGCCAGTCTGGGTTGTGATTTAAAAGTCCATACTTTTGGACTTCTGTAGTAAGTTCCTGATTTAGTGGAAGTTTACTTGGTTAAACTATTTCACGCAGTTCATAGGGATGACGGCTGATATGCCTCAGTAGCAGCCATTCACTGCTGTTAAAATAATAAGGACAAATAAAAATGTCTGCGGCCTTTATATTAGACAATGATTCATCTCTGAACGCTGCAGTATGTGCAAAAGAGGGCCTAGGGTGACTTCCACTTTATGTGTTTTTTTTTTGTTTTCTCTTTGCTTTTATCCTTCCTCACTTTTCAGGCTGAAAGGCAGAAACCGAAATACTCCAACACGTCCGATCTAAACCTCTCTGGAGGAGCCATAATTGCACAGACTTTGTTACCCGCCTCGCCACTTTGGCTCCTCTAGAAAATCTAGTACAAAGTGGGGCAAAGGCTGATGGGTATGCGGGGGCTGTCAGAGCAGTTCCCTCTGCTTTGCTTAGCCGTGGTTTAAATGACTTCTGAGACACCACTTTAGTTGATACCACAAAACCGATGACGCCGTTACGACCCTGTGAAAAAAACTGGGTGATGAAACTGGATTCAAGCAATGTCCAAAATCCAAAGTTTTACTGAACCCCTCCACCCCTCGAAAAATCCAAAGAAAGTCCAACAAAACCAACCAGCATTTTATACAGTTCCATATATCCACCAGTAAGGTCCCCAACTCCCAAACTTATATAAGTCAGACAATATTCCGCTATTAACGAGCGGTGGCGCTGACTTCTTCCTACTAACTGGCCGTGAGGAAATCTTCCATCTTTAATAAATAATGTGTGGGAGGACTGCAGGTGCCTGACAGCAACACGCCCTGGGAAATCCTCCTGTGAGGTTTATTCGTGACAAAAATTGGCCACCTGTTCCTCTTAATGAATGCCTGAGGCTCTTTGAAAGAAATACTGAATTTCAAACAGTCAGCCCATTAGTGAGGCGACTGTTTGAAGGCCCACAGAAACGTTGCACAGCCGAGAGCTACGTGCCCGAAAGGAGCACCTGGGAAGATGAGGACGAGGGACCAATGATTGGTTGTGTTTTGTCCCCACTGCTTGGGCCGGCGGTGCCTTCATAGGTTCTTTGGAATTTAATGGCATACAAGTTGTGATGGGTAAGTCTTAAAAACAGTACCAACTGATCTCTTTTCAAAAATCTAGCCATTAATCCACTAATTGACAGGCCTTTCAATTATATTTCAAAGGAAGCGGCTCAGGTTTGATGTGAGTCAAAGCCTCCATGTGGATATTTGAGCTAAGTTTCATTTATTGCCAGCAACAGCTGGAACTTACCGTCTCTGTGTATGATCCAGTGAGAGTGAAATGATTTAAGAGACTCGAATGGTGACAGTAAAGGAGATGGAAGGAATCAGCCCAGAACTTCTATGCTTGTCTTAGTTTTAGTCGCCTCTTGAAATCTTCATTTTCCAAGTTGAAGTTCCAGTATGTAAAATTGGGTTTGATTTATGATTTTTATATTGGTAAAAGGTTAATATACTTCCCATAAATACATAGATGAAAATGTACAATAAAAGTAATGTGGTTTTCCTACCCACAGAATGGTTCTCATTCATATATTAAGAATATACAAAGACCACAGATCTTGCTCCCTGTTAACTGTCACGTATTTTGGGTGACTGCTAGCATCCACAAATTAACCAACGAAGAAGAAGGTGGACAATGAATCTAGATTTGAAGTGCTCACGGGGAAGAGTTGCTCTCCTCCTCCACGGCCTCCATGGCGCACTGCAGCGACCTCTGCAGCGACAGCAGCTGGCTGGAGGTCTCTCTCAGCATGAACCTGGTGACGAACTGGCCCAACACGCTGGAGCCCTGGTACTCCTGGAGGAGGCACGAGAGAGGACAGGGGACGCTTTCAAAACCACAGGTGGCTAAACGAAGAGGTTTTTGCGGGAGTTTTTTTCTTTCCTTTTTTTTTTTCTTACCTCGAATGGATCATCAAGTGGCTCGTATGTAAATTTTGAGACGGTGGAGTTTTAATAAAGGATTTAAATGGATCCCTGAGTCTCCAAACACTCGTGTGATTATGCACTCTCACAGGAATGTGTAAAATTAAGTGGCCGGAAGCATCCTGCGACAAGCACCGCTGTTAACTACGCGAATTGCAAAATCCCTCCCTGGATTTCCAGAGCCTGCTGGTCTTCAAGAGGAGCCGGTACACAGACAGGAGCAGGACGCTCTCATTAGGACAGGAGGCATAATCAGCCGGCAAACATCTGATCCCACGACTCTTGTTTAACAAGCTTTGCTGTTTTGTTTTTATTTCTGTCACGTACCTGTTCAAATCTGTGGCGAATAAACCTGTCAACTGTTAGGCTGAACCGCTCATGCACTCGCCGGGCAGTCAAATACTTGGCTGTGTGTGTAAAATGAGTGGAGTAAACAGATTTCTGCATAACCAGAGTGTTGGTGGGGTTTATGTCTCCGTGCGGAACACCTTGTCAGTAAAACATAAACGACCTTGTAATTCAATGCATTTACTGAAAGAATATAATGTTTCAATTGAGTGCAAATAGGCTTTTATTTATTTAATGATCAAAGCTTAATTCAGCATCAAAGCTTGCATTGACATAACTGTACATCTCTAACAACAAGCACCAATGACATAACTGTACATCCACTGAAAATGTTCCCTGAGAATTGTTAGTTTTGTCAAGACAAGACCTTTGCCAGAATTGACAAGTTAGGCTTGAAGTCTCACCAAATCAGGCGCCGCACTAAAAGCTGCAGCCAAGAATGTAACACTATTGACACTGCAGGACCCAATGTGTGATGTTGACTGTCACAAAGTTCCCTGAGTTGTGTTAGTGGCCAAATGGCCAAAAAACAAAGTCATCCACCCAAAGTTAATCACAGTGTTGAGCTCACGGGTCCCCTACCTCTCGCTTACTCATCTGTTTTCAACTTTGCATGATGGAAACTTCTCTTGAAGTGCAGACCGCTGGCAGAAACTGCTCCTCTGTCGGCGAACCAGCGTGTTTTGTCCGGCCTACTGGTCTCCCGCCACTTCCTGCCCCCCTGCGTTTGTTTGTGTATCTGTCCATGTCTCCTTACCATTCCTGCTGTTTGCACTCCTGCACGTCACGGCGGTGCCAGACTCTGCAGTCGGTCCTGACAGTCTGACTGTTCAAGTAATAAAAAAAGCAGCATTTCCACACTTTGAAAAGTCTGTGTGGTTAAACCCGCAGTATGATCAAATGAGTGTTTTGTTGGTGATACCTAATGTCCATCTATGAAAAGGGAGGCTAACACAAAGGTCTGATGTTCCGGTGCACTGATGGTGTTCTAGACTTGTGTTTTCTGGTTGGATTCTATATGCCACCCTACAGGCACACGGACGTCAAGGATCCAGGATTTCAAACGCGATTACTGCGCAGTTGGACTCGGATCCTCACCAGCGTGAGTGTCATGATTAACCGGCGCTGGTGTCAGATTATTTTGTCAGCTGCGGAGCTCTGACGCTCACAGCTATATCATGAGCTCTCCAAGCGTTGGGTCTTCATTCTCGTCACGCTTTCCGGATCCTCTTCGCCTCAGCCACGGATACGGTTAACACCCCACCGTGCTTCTCATCCCGCCTCCTGGTTCCCACTCCACCTGTTCGCTGCTTCCCTGCCTTTTCCCATCCTCCCTCCCAGATCTCCCAACAACCTGGACTTGGGATGAGCTTTTATTCGTAAGAGCCGTTTTAACTCGGCGGCCGCCTCTTTGATGGCTTTTCTCAATTGTGTTCCTTCTCAAAATAATGAACCACAGACTTACCTCTTTGGTTTTGTCCATAGCTTTCAAAATGGCAATGTTCAGGCTCTCCAGAGATGACAGCACGTTGAGATACTCTCCCAGGTGCTGGGAGAAATAGTCTGAAAGAAAACAAGCTGTCGGTGTCAAATTCAAAACCACTAAAAGTTTAACTTACCAAAGTTAACGGTCGTGACAGATTTCCTTCAAAAGATCACGATAAAAGACAAAGTGCAGCGATAAAAATATACCCTCACTGACGGTGAGCGAAGTGTTCACCTGCGCCTGACTAACAGTCGCTGATATTGATGACACGGAACTAATTGCGTGTTGTTTCGCTCATGTGCAGCGCTGGAACCGACTCATTTACGCCCACCTACAGATGCAGTTATTAACTCCTACACGCACCCACGTTAACGTGACACATCCTGGGACTTACAAAACCGAGAGAAGGATTTACTTAAAGGTGGGCGTGTGCGGAAAGTCCCCAGAACAATTTGTAAAAATCCGATAAGCAAGAACTGGGGCGAGCAGACAAAAGGGTTCTTAGCTTAAGTGGTTCTTCGTTCTTAATTAAAAATACCCAGAAGGGCACCCTGAGTGAGCGCACATAGATCTGGAGTTAATACATCAGCGGCACCTTTCCGAATGTAAATCAGCTCCAAGCTTGAAGGATGCCATTCGCATGCAATAAATAATGTACAGGCTTTATTTTGGGTGCTTACTGGTATTTACAGGTGTCTGCCCCATTTCTTCCTTCTATTCAGGCCGGCCCATATAAAAGCCATGCATTTTTTAACATCAGACAAATATAGGGCAGGGTTTTCGCTCTGTTTGCAAATTGCCTGCAGCAGGTGGATGCCGGGTGTGTGGTGGAGTTACTGGCGGTGACTGTTGTGACATAACCAGTGACTGCGGGATGTTCAATCATAATTTCATTTCCAGGGTCAGAGATGGATCAATTATGAGGTTGCCTTCATAATTTGACTGTGAGCAAGAGAGCAAGACTCTCCAGAATGGCTGAAGGCTGCTTTTCAAATCCAAGAGCACAAGTTGACAGAGCCGTATTATGAAACACAAACATTAGGCTGAGACATTTAAGGAGCCATACAACTTCTTGCATACCTGATAGCTTGTCAGTGTCCAAATTGCTGCGGGGTAGAACACAGGAGGATATAAATGAGACAACATTGCTTCACGAGCGACAAAGGCCCAAAACAGAATATTTTACACAGATAAACTGCCACAAAATGCAACAAGACATTCAGTCCTGCACAAATCAAGGTGTCAAGAATGAGGCTCAGGTTTTATGTGTAGAGCGTGACAGAGCCTGATGAAGTGAGAGGCTCCGTCACCTCACAGCAAGACGGTTGCAGTTTTGTTTCCAATCTGGGCCTCACTGTGCGCAGCCTGGCACCTGACGTACGTCAGTGGATGCACTGCGTCAAACACCGGCGGCGCGTTTGGACGCCGATTCTAACACCTGCTGTTTTTATTAAGCAAAGCCCAACATTTTTGTCTCATCTTCAGGTTAAGTTGTCCAAATCCACAAATACTCCTAAAAAAATGCCATTTTCAGCTCTTTAACGTGTCTTTTTGTATTATACAGCAATTACAAGTCACCTCACGCTGAGTTAGTGAGCTAGTTATGGACTGACATAAACTCATCAAAAGAGCAATGAATCACAGACAAGGCACGCACTGCCAGAGTCCTATCTCATTATGGACTCTTCTCGTGAAATTTGAACGACTCTGCGCTGTTCGGTGTGGCTCGGTGTGTTTACGAGCAACAACAGAGACATTATAATGGGGATTGGTTGCACTGCCTGATCAAAAACCGACAGCAGGTGGTTTGGAATTTCTTTGGAATCTTGGAATTTAGTTGCTGGTGATATATAAATATGATATTTTTTTTAATGCATAATCATAGTGCTAAACACGAAAAAGATAAGCTACTCAGAAGTCAAATTATAAACTAAACTATTTTTTCCTCTGTGATTTGACCTCAGTTCAGCTGTGTTGGCTGTAACTCTGAGTATGGGAGAAAGCTGTGAAGTATTTAATAGCCAAGGACACAACTGATGACTAAAAGGAGACACATGGTCATTAAAGGCCTAATGTGTCACATTTACAAGGATTTATTGGCAGAAAATGGAACAGAAAATGCATATGTAAGCTTTTAATGGCTAAATACCCCCCAAAAAAAAAAAAAAAAAAGGTTATTGTTTTGTTCATGATTGATAAGGATTTATTTACATAAAAAGTGAGTCCACTTGTAAGGATGCGACTGTGTCGCACCACAATGTAACTTCAAAAGCCCAGAACCTGGATCCAAGAAGGGTTCCATGATTTTACGTCACAGCTGATATTTAGTAGAAGGATGAGAGGTCAAGTGAGACACGAAGGATGAATTTCAGGGCCTGGGTTTTCATTCAGCCTTGTTGCTGTGGCAGCAATTAATGAGACAGCTTGGCTAGAATAAACAAATAGACAGAGATTAATTCTGTCTGCACAAAGCTCAGTTACTGCAAGATGCTGCTAAGCTTTACATACTGGGCCTTGAAACCAAGAACACTTGCAGGTGTACAGCTTTCTTCTCTCTACATTCTGTATAAAACTGCCCAGGGCAACACTGTTGGCCATCGGAGAAAAACGTTTTTGAAATGATATCAATTCCCACTCACTTATTTTGCTGGCCATCAATAGAGTAAAAGAGCTCCTGCAGTTCCTCAGTGGTGAGGACCCCGTCGGCAAAGTAAGTGTTGAACTCTTCGAACGACAGCTTGCCATCATCTGAAAAACAGCGAGAGCAACAGACCTGCAGTTTATGACACAGTGGCTGTTGGTTAACAGATTAGGACGGGCAACTCTGAACTGTTGGCATGCGCGAGTGCAAATGTTTGTCTCTAGGTGGCCCTGCGATAAATTGGTGACGACTCCAGGGTATAAAAGCACCTTCACCCTGAGATAACTGTGAAAAGGGTCCAGCAACTCAAATAAACCAACGAAGAAGAAGTTGGACAAGGTGTCCAGGTTCAGGTGTGGAGGCCACAGTAGCTGTAGTAGTAGTACTGGCAAGCTAAGGAGGGGGAGGCAGAGCGAAAGACGCTAAAGTCTAAAATGTAACCACTTGCTGTCGCTGTTTCCTCTTTAAAATGCCAATCAGAAACACGAAAAGGCCCATTAGCCAAAAAAAAGTCTCAACAACAACAGCAACAACAACAACACAAACAACGGTGCGGTTCAAATGGCCTGCGATGTGGACTGACAATGAAGTCTTGATATGAGCGTTAATGTTTAGCTTTGGCCTGCTGGTAAACTATGTGCAGACAATCTTAATTCCTACCCTCAAAACTTTCCAGACCCAGAAAACTTTGATGGAGACGCAGCGTATTGTCAGTAGATGACATGATCATTACCCTCCGACAAGTAAACTCTGAGCGCAGATTGTTTTCGCAGACAATGTGCAGGACAAATCAATACCGGCCGATAAATGCTCAGCTTGTCATCCGGAAGGCAGCGCTCCATTGTTAGTCTACAATGATTCTGCACTGGCACAGATCAGAGGCTGTCCTGGCCACAGACAAATAGCAAAAACTATTTTGTGCTTCTAACGGAGACCAGACCAACAGACGGACGACCGTCTGACAGACACTCATGCAGGACCAAAAAGAATGGGAGTAGACAGACATATGGTTAAACGGTGTAAAGCAAGTTTAGCTGGACTTCTGAATCCCAAAGCAAAAGACACACAGATACGTCACAGGCAGATTTACAGGTATGAGCATTTAACAGTTTTTATACCGTGCCAAGTTTGAGCAATGCTCCTGGGGAATCAGTGACCCCTTGTCCACACAGAAGACTGTAAACGAGTTCTGGTTGGCTGACTCAGCAAAGCTTGAGAACTCAAGGGCAAGCTTGATGACCATCTGCTCGGCAGAAACCTCTCTGACACGCCTTATCATTACCTCTGACCAGAATGCATAATGCCCTGGCAATGAACACCGCTTCTCCATTTCTCAGACTTTATGACGAATCCTGCTAACCTTTATCAATGCGGTGTGAAAGCATCACTCGATCCGTCACTGGTGAACCGTCGCCAACACGGCTGTCATCGCACGTGAGTCACAGTTCTCACGATGGACGGTGCGACGTTGACAATGTAAGTTGTGATTATCTGGTGCATTTCCTTCCTTCCCCGAGATGAGTCAAGCGTTAAGAAAAAACAAACAAACACCACGACACGGCAGCAGCTCAATGCATTCAGGCATGTAGACGTTGTGAGAACGACATGAAGCAGCAACAACTCAAGTAGTAGAGGGGGGTGACGAAAAGGGACAAAAGTGATTTTGAAAGTGGTGAACATGCTTGTTGATGTTGATGATTGACAGTCTGAGCATTTCACCAACTGCAGATATACTGGGATATTCACATCATCACAACCATCTCTAGGCTTCACAGGTCACGGTCCCAAAAAGAGAAAATGTCCAGTGAGCAGAAGTTGCGTGGAGGAAAATGCCTCGTTAATGTCAGAGGTCAGAGGTCGGGCTGGGCAGACTGGTAGGAGACCATAGAAAGGCAACAAGATCATAACCACTGGTTATGCCTGTACAGCTTGCCAGTTACACTGAATACATATTGTCAGCATTTTTTACAGGAGGAATACCTCCACCAGTATATTTTAAAACAATTCTAAGATGTACCACTTCAACCACTTAGTTTTTTTTTTTAAGTATTATTTTCAAAAGTTAAAACTGCAGTTATTTTGTTGACCTGTTTCTATTTGGTCCACCCTTGACTCAAAATGTTTTCGTGCAGCACTAAAAGACACAGCAAAGAGAAATGCACTTCAAAACAGCAGTTGTTTTGAATGTGACTGTTCCTTTTGGAAATCACACCCACTGACATAAAAGGAAGTTAAATGAAGTCCTGTTTTTTTTTGCATGCATTGGATGCCAATTAGCATCTCAGAGGGACGGTGGTGACAGATGGTGCTCGAAGAAAACGATGATGTATGCCGTCAAGTGGAGGGATTATGTGTAGTCTCCTCTCCTCTACGCCACTTGCTTGACTTCACTTGTTCTTATGTTTAGTTTGCACTTCAACTAGGAGAGAAGTCCTGACTGCAGTCATTAATCCTTTATCTAACAATAAATCAAGAGGGCCACGTCAATGTTCGCCAGTTATTAAGGAAAATAAAATAGCATATCCACATACATTGGTGTGTGTGTGTGTGTGTGTGTATATATTACATTATTTTATACTATCTATTTAGTATCTCTTTCTGTATTTTGATATATTCAAGTCCTCTGTGTGTCCTGGATATATGTCAGTGTTGACTTTATTGATATAACATATTCAAAAAGAAACCCAAAGGGTTTACTAATCCTGGCTGTAGCGAGTGATTAGATGAACATTTGCCTGAACAGAGAAAGTCCTGCTTAAATGTTCAAACCAGCACTGATTTTGGTTATGAACTCTATACACTAGGGTAGCATGAAGAAATGCAACACGTGATAAAAAAAAAAATATCACGGAACCAGAGTCCTTGGTCCTTTCAGAGTGAGGACAAATGACTTTTGCAAAAGCTCTCTGGCGGCTCTGCCCTTGCGTGTGGATGAAAGTCAAATGCCACTTGTAATTGGCGAAAATAGCCACGTACGTGTGGACGAGGAAGATTGTGCTGCAGCGGCAGCCAGGCAGAACGTGGTGGAAAATTCACTTGCATGGGCTAATGATGACTGACGGCAGCGTCGCTCATTCATTCTGACAGCTGAGGGATGAATGTCTTACTCGTCTAAAGGAATGACAGCGAAAAGTATGAGCCTCGAACAAGAGTCTCGGCCCCTTTCAAATAAAATAATAAGGTTGCCCTCTATTGGTTATTAAACCCTGATTCAGTTTAGCTGAGGACCCCTATTGGTGAAAAATCACTGGAAAAACACTGTGCCAAGGATCCTTGAGAGATCGAATTAACATCACTAGTAATTTTGGGACCAATCTTTTCTACATACATTAAATGCTGAGCGGCAACCTAAGACAGATCCTCCAGGGATGGTCGGTGACAGATGGCATCAAATCGCAGCATCATTGTGCGGTCGTCTGTTCAACTCCTGCTGCTGATTCCCGGTTTAATCATTTTTTCTCCCCGGTTGAATTATGGCAATGGTGTGCTCAAGTGTGAGGCTGAAGGACAGATGGATTTATGCAACACCGGAAAGTTATTGAGTCCTTGCTCGGACGTCACTCTGAACCCCTGTATTTACATTTGTCGCGTTTTGTCCACTTCTATTATTCATCACTGTGCTTGTTTGGCTGCTGCCTCGCTCTGATTTATGTGTCTTAGGAGAGAGACAGGTCTATTTTTTATCACCTTGGTGTTTCTCTACTTGAATTTTATTCTTACCTTGAGTCAAAGGGTTTATGGATTCAGCAGCTCAAATGCTTTTTAGACAACTGGCTCTATTGTTTTTTTTTTTTTTTTTTAGTGTTCAAGCTGTTAGAAATCCAATTAATCTAAGATTAACTGGAGAAAAAGATTAATTAAGTAAAGAAATTAAAGGGAGACCAGTTATAAAACCACAATGCCCATATTGACCTATTTTGTGTCTGTTGCCAGGCGGAACAAATTCAAAGCTATTTGTTGTGGTTGGTGTGTTGGTTGTGTTCTCACTGTAAATGGACCTTCAAACGGGATCGAGCAATGATCAAAAATTGTAGGTGATCTCGCGTCAGGAGAAAGGAGAAACACAACCTTGTTTTGGAACAATGCCTCAAGTGACAAAGTGCTCTAAATTATTCATGCTAAACCCAGTTAACACTAAGCTGCACATGCGGGTTGCACTCGCCGCGCTGTATTACTTTTGATGAGCGTTGCGTCAAGTCAAAGGCACCACTTTAAAAGAGGTCAGCTCACTTCATACACAGTATCCCTTTTCATGTCTAATTCAGTGAATCTGCTCGGTGAACTGCTTGATTTTTTTTCCCATTATGATCTGAAAATATTGTATTTTCTTAGGAACTCTGGAAAATAATGGTGTGTGGGTTGAAATGAATTTTTTTCAGACTCTTGTTCATTCTCCTGCAGCTCTTGCCCCTTTAATTGTAAAACATGTCTTTATTTGATTGAAATGGGTCTATAAAATATCATCATTTGCCAGGCAAAGGACTAAATACTAAAGAGCTAGTAAGAATATAGCTTACATGTAGACAGTGGTGGATGTATGGGTGGACTCTACACCAGCGTAGAGCACATTAGGTGCCAAATATATCCACGTAAAATGGAATCCTATTTATTATCCATATGGTTCTTAGAGATATTAAAAACTAAAGATTGTTAAAGCGAGATATGGGAAGCTAATTTTTCATGAGTGACTCTTATAAGTCATTCAGTTTCATAAATCAGAAAGAACAATCATTTTCATTAGTCAAACAGTACATGATATAGTATAAAAACAACAAGTCAACAACAAGTCACTGCATGGACGCAAGAAACCAAGCGACTTAAACCTCCTCATCTCGCCAGCAGCAAGAAAACAGTCCATGTGATATTTATTATTATATTATTGTGAGTAATAATATGCCTCTGGAAGTGAGCAGAAATGGTTCTTCGCTCTATAAAGGGTTAATTAGTGTCAGTGGTGCCGTTGTTATAACTTCAGGATCTAGTGTGTGCAGCCATGCTCTGATTTAAGGGTTGAGCTCCACCGACAACGAACGCACAGTGTGGTCTGAAGACCTGTGCACATGGAGGCACACTTGCTCCAACACCTAATCCATGCCATGCCAGTAGGAAAATTGGCATATGAAGGTGATCTCCTCTCCATGGACATCAGAGAGCGAAATGGAAACCACATGGGTGGTCGACGGACACGCCGTCCTACTGAATTTGCATAATCGAGACTTGGCCTCGACTCCACGCAGATGAGCTCTGCCCAGACCAACACGGACAAATTATGAAACTATATTTGTCTATATTTGTCCCTTCAAAAGATTTTAGAGAGGTGCTGTAGTGCTACATATCAGGAAAGCATGCAGCAGGTGCGCTGAATGATGCGATGGTGATGAAACTTGAAAAATGCATCCAATAATACAGCAATAAAAGTATATCAAAAATATTGATTTGACTTTGTAGGCCGTAAAAAGATGAGTAATCCTAATTTCCATTCCAACAAAATGGTTAAAATTGGAGGCCATTGCCTCAAAACAATTCATACATTCACAATAAAGCAACAGTTACATAAAATGTAGCTTCTCAATTATTGTAAACGTCAAAGTCATTTTTCGGTCAATCCATTGATATTGTATTGTAGACTTGTTCCTGGGGTGTCATAGCACCATGAATCTCCACTGATTTATTTTCAACCACGGATTATGGTGGGGTTGAGTCAAACAAAACACAACATATTGTGTAGCAAATTCCTAAACCCAAGACAGTGTGAAGATGACAAAGAAAGACAAGCGCCTCTCCTCTGCCACACTTTAGTCAAAAAATGGGCAGATTCCCCTGAAGTGTCCATGAAGTATCAGTGTAAACAAGAACCAGACGAGCGAGTGAGAAAGTTGCTCAAAGTAGGGCACAAAGTAGGCCGCGCTCTTAACTCTCCAAAGGTTAGTCCCACTGCAGCCTCTCCTAAGTGGTTTATAAATTCCCATGAATGGATCAGAGCCTACTAGTTGAGCTCTATCGCGTCTTTTTATGGTTGACTTAAAGGCTCTTCTGCAAACCGAAGCCACCTCAGATACTGGTATTCTTAGCGTCGGCGCTCCACTTCCTCTCGGCCATATGGATGGTGTGCTGTGCATATAAAAGCTGCCTTTTTCGCCTTGAATCCTACATTTTCTGAGAGCGTGTCACTTTTCAGATTCTCCATCCTCCACTACACAAATGGTTGAAGGCTCGCTGGACTGTTCCTCCTCGTTGGAGCAGAGCCCAGGGAGAAGCCCGCTTCATTAAACACTGTCACTCCAGAAAAGCTGTGCTCTACGTCTTCGTGGGAAATCCAATATGTGAAGAAATGACACAATCAACTTCCAGCAAAGTTGTTTTAAGCTTTTTTTTTTAAAAAAACCCAACAAAAAAAAAACACACACACGCAGGCAAATACACACACTCAAAGTATTATATGCAGTAATTACAGCAAGAGCGCATAATGAATGCGGACAAGATTGGCGATCTGTGACCGCTTTGCCAATTAGGCGATGACCCACTTCGGGTATGTGTGGCTAATTATTCTCAGGATTTCCACTGCATGCCGCAGAGTCAGTTAGCGAACACTTGGTGATTTTACCTCGACTGTGAGTTCAAAATGAACTTAAATACACGTTCTGTGATGACACTAGCCTTCTGTCCATCTCAACGCTAAGCAAATTACTTTGTAAAAAAAAATTAAAAAAATTGTACATTGTTGACATCATGTAATTGCTACATTACATTATGCTAGAAGTAGCTATACATTATACTATATAGATGTATCTGGGCAGATAAAAGACCAAAAAGAGGAAAGATGCACAATGCCCCCACACAATGTAAAATAGATAGATAGATAGATGGAGAGATGGAGAGATGGATCGATAAAATCAGACAAAACCAAAATGCACATGAAAGCCAGCGTAACTGGGTAATGGAAGGTAATTGGGATGGCAAGAGCCAAGGTCAGTTAAAGGATATCTGTCTAATCCAAATCTATACTGAAAAAAACAAAAAAACATTATCATGCATCTCCTTTCGGTGGGCTGAAATGAGGTCAGTTTTGGTCCTAGGAAGAAATCAATGTGACAGCTGCAGCTTGATCAGGATGCTGCTGTCAGAGTGCTTGGAAACGCAAACACAGTCTGTCACAGCACTACGTCAGAAGGATACCTGGATAACCAGATATCTTTTGATCCGGTTCAAAACATCTGTGGATGGACCCCATCCATGTTGATCCATCCGTTTTCTGGATCAACATCTTGAGCGATCTGATTTAAGGAATCTGATTCTATGTAAACCATGTTCTGAGGAAGAATGTGATAGGATTGAAAGCAACTGAGGAGAATAAAAATCCTAAGCAGAAAGTTCGGAACAATTCTCGGCAGCTCTAAGTGAAATTAAATTTTGAACTTTACGGTGTTTGCTAAGTACATGGTGCAGCACATTAAACAAGAGGCATAAACAGAAAAAGGAAAGATTTATTACTGTGAATATTCTGCCACATGTCTGCTCCCAGAGGCCTTTATTACCAGGAGATGAAGGGCAGCGAACGCAGCGTAGCATATTCTATGTGCTTTGATTGTATATGAATACTGTTCTTCGCTTCTCACTAGCTCTTTCAGTGATGACAGTCTTCTCCACTGAGCTCATTATGATAAAAACCTAGCTTCGAATATAATTGCCGCCCCTCCAACCAAAAAAAAAAAACGATTCATTGCGCACAAGACTCGTCAAAGCAAAGGTTAAGAGATGCTGAGAAGTAATTGCTGTGGAAGCAGCATAATTACAGTTCATGTGAATGCATCAATGTCACAGTGATGTCCATTCCCTGTTGGTTTGTTTTGGTACTTTCTTTTTATCTGGTGCTGAAAAGCAATGAATATCTCTTCCAAAAGCACCAGCAGAGGAAATGAAGACAAATATCAGTGTCGCAACTTAAAAGGCCGGTGAAGGCATCCAATAGCGAGAATGTGACATTTTTTTGAGCAGCAGGACTGACTCCAAAAGGCTTCAGAGGAAAGGGAATAATATGGATGACAGTCTCGGAGAATTACAAAGTACAATGTGTCCGTGCATTCAACAAACCACAAGGTGAGAGTGGCTCTTTGTCTTAATGAAAATGTGCTGCCGCGGAAGAAATAGCCAAGGATTTGTTTAAATCTACAAAGCCATTGGGGGGAAAAAAAGTGAAGAGCAGGCTGCCGAACGAAAAATGAAAGCAACAAAGGAAATTCATCACTATACAATCTCTAGAATGCGTTGCGTTCCATTTTCTGGTGACGAAACATGGCGTCGGGGTGTTGCAACAACCTTAGACGTCGTCAAAACCCCTTTTGATTTTGAATACCTCCGTACCGTCATCCCAGCAATCAGACCATCCTGCCGCCCAGGCCTAAATAAACGGTGGACAGCCACTCGCACACATGCCAGCTCATAGGCCTGTTGACCGAGACACTGTGTAACAGGGGACTCACAAAATCTTGGCCGTTGTCCTTTGTCTAACATCATGTCACACTGTTCTCTGCCAGGAAACTGTTAATCTGGCGCACGAAAACAAAAAGATGCTCCCATGCAAATCGGCAGCGCATCAAAGAGAAGACAACAATCATGCACAGCGACAAATTCTGCATCACAGAGAACGTTCAGTGCTTACCGTTTTTGTCTGCTCGGCGGAAAATCTGGAGGGAAAAAAATAAACAATGGAGAGAGGGAGACGGATTAGCCAGGCTTGGCTAAAAGGATTCTTGCAACAAGAGGGTTACAATTTATAGGGTCACGGCAATCTGTGAAACACAAATAGGACGCCGGCGCCTGCTGCAGGAGGTCCATTTGTCACGCTGCACAAGGTACAAATGGAACACAAAGGTATGAATGTCGGAGCGCAAACGTCAAGGTGTTTGTTTGACTTGTGATTGTCGTACGTTGAATGTGTTCATGGTTTCGGATCCTTCATTAAGGTTTCAAGAGACACGCCTCCACTATCTGGAATATCTCAGGGAGGAAACTGCCACTTGCTGTGGCACCTGAAGGACAGTGCTCTCGTTTTTTTTTTCCCCATTTGTTGATGGTGGCAGCTGTGTTGTACACGTCGCACATCACAGGGCCATCACTGCCAAGATGACTCAGTAATCAGATATGAATCATGCATACGAGGGTGTATACATCTTAACACAACTATCCTGCTCTGGTAAAAAGCAGGACAAGTGCAAAAAACAGGGACGCTAAATCTACCTAAATGCATCCAAGTCTGGCTTTTTTGAAACATGATTGTGCAAATTAAACGTATCCATCATTGGTGTCAGTGGTGTAAGTGTGATGGCAATGTCATGTGAAAATAAAATGCAATAAAAGCTTTTTTTGAGATGCTGTCTGTTGGCTGGAATGGCATTTTGTTATTGATAAGCTAAGCCAAGCATAACATGTTTGATACCTTAACACATTTCTGTTAGGTTGTCTTCAAACATGTAGACCATAAAAATGTTGTATGTTAATTTTGTTAAAATATCTTTTCTTCTTTTCTTTCGGCTGATTCATTCTGGGGTTTCCACAACGAATCCTATAGAATTGATTTGTATGTTGCCCTACCTGGCAACCCTTTGCATTGCCTTTGCATACAGGTACAGACAACACCACCAACAACAACTGCAAAGCAATGTACAGCAGTTTGTTCCAGCAAACTACAATTTCTGGCTGGAATGATCTGATTAATTGAGAATTAAAACAATACAGACGATGATAGGACATTGGTGCAGGCTTTAGCAAGTACTTTATGTCAATACACTTGAATCAGGACATCCGGAACAGCAACACTCGGAAAAAGCACAAATGGTAAGACATAAAAGCTCCCTGCTTGGCCATAATAATCAAAGAACAAGTTAATTGGACTGTGAATAAAAGTTTGTCCTGAAAAATGCCCATTACAGTCATCCTTGTATGCACACTGGCAGAACAAAAGAACTGTGGATTAAAGTTAAATGAGTTTATAAGAGTGTCACAGTAAGATTCTTGCAAATGAAATTTTAATGATCACATTTACTTTTGTTATCACAAAAGTAGTTCAGAGGGCAGGACAACACTGGAGAGAACCTACTTTTGTAGCTTAAAACATACATTTATATATATATTTTTGAAAAATATTTTTGAAAAATTGTCATAAAATCATGGAGCCAAACTAATTAATGGCCAAAAATGAGAAAATCATATTGTGGTGAAAAACAAAGTGCACCAAGTTGTTTCCAACAGAGAAGCTTAATGAAACTTCCAAGTCTACAAGAGTCTAATAAAGCACTTCATAGATGGCCCATAGGGATTGGATGCAATCAAGCATCTTTTTATAGACATAACTGGGAAGTGCACATTGAAGCCATAATCTATGGATGAAATTATGTATTTGAAAACAATATAGCTTTTTTTCCTTCTACATTTATGACAAGTCATAAATCAAAAATATTCTGTGGATCAACATAAACTTATATGATTCTTTCACTCATTATTCATGGATCCTGACCTCGAGGTGGTGAAGAGAAGTATATTAAAACACTCCTGTCATTTTAGGAAGATAATCCATAATTCGAGAAATTGAATTGAGATTATTGACAAAAAAGAATGAAAAGAAGTGGCACTGAAACACAGCCCAGAGGAACACCTTGAATTATCGACAGCATAGCAGAAGCTTTCTTCAGAAGAAGCCTTCTGCCTGCAAACACTGTGTCCAATCTGACAAGTCGATGTCACACCAATTTAAAGCCGGTCCATGCAATACTGCCGCAAACAAAGAGTTCTTTGAGTAAATTGGTCTCGCGTTTCAAAGTTGTTTGAGAAATCAATATCTTGTGATGCACTGTTACAGCCACCAGCCGTCTCGCCCGCTCCCTCTGTGCCACTTACCTTGTCAGTCTATGCAGATTCAAGTGTGCCTTCGCTAGCATCCCATTGGTGCCCTGCCTGCTAACCTGTCTGACGGTGATTGGTGTGCTGAGTCCCGCTCCCAAGCTTCAACACCCCCTGCAGCCTGCCACAGAGCCAATCGAGTTCCCCAATCACCGGACGGCAGTTTACTTTACCCATTTTTCGTTCTAGACTGAAAGCTCTTGTTTTTTTTCTCAGTTTTTTTTTTAAGAGTCTCTTTTGGTTATATATATTTTTTTTTAATTATTTAACAGCACCATCTGGTCTGTTTAAATTGTAGTCCACTTTGCCCCTTTTGGTTTGTTGGATAATGAAGCGTATTTCCTTCTTTTCACCAAACTCTTTTCACCAGAGTTTTATGTCACCACTGACCCATTGAAAATGAGCTGGGTAAGTAACATGCACATAAAGGACAATTTATTATTTATACATAATAGTGAGATCATGAAATGACTAAAGAGCTGCTGGAGTTCCACTCTATTTTTTTTCCTGAAGTCAGAAGTTTAGTCATTTACTGTTGGTGTTAAAGTATGAAGATGTTTTCATTGTTCAGTGACAACTGATTTTTTTTTGTTGCACTTTTAAGATATGGGCTTTTTTTCTAGAATAGAATTGTTGTTGGTTTCACTATGCGCATATGCACCATGAGTTTAAGTACTGAAAACTCTGGTCGATGAAAAACTAGTACACTTGACAGGCGACAGCACAACCCATGCCCGGTATGGCCAACGTTGAATCTCCACCTAAGTATTGGTCACAGCTTATTTCTCCTCCACTGTGACTATCTGCCATGCTCTCCTGAGAATCAGCTGTGTATTGTTAGCCCTCCCTCTATTATTTAATGGACTCCTCTCTAGGGACAAGATATAACTGTTTATCGTTCTAATGAAACCAATGGAACCACACACAAATGATCTTGTGTTGTCAATTGACGGTGCTGCACTTAACTCTCCACTCTCTCCGCTCTGTCAGAAGATAAATGGATATTGATTTGTCAGACACTGCCAAGTGAGTTACAGACTGGTATGTGTTTTTTGGAGAATTGCAGGGAAACAAACAAAACATTTGCTGTCTCTGCCTGTTTTTGATCGACTGCACCGTCCTATAGTGCACCGATGGATGCCTATGGGGAATGACGTCCAACCTTTAAGAAGCACACTTTCAATTTGGTGGCTTAGATCTGCCCAATCACCAGGACAACAGAGTTGAGTTACTGAGCAACATAAGATTTTCTCATTTCTAAAAGCTACAAAGGTCTATAACTGTTGCAGTGTTTTAGTGCTGCATTACAAATGTACAGCACTCAATATTGGATTAGTTATAAAAAGAGAAGATGCTTGAGACTGCCTTTCTGTGGGTGGACCGCTCAGGTTGTGCTCTGAAATCTCGGTGGCTGCAAGGACAAAATTTATTGCAAAGATACAATAAGAATTGCAGTTACAATTAAAAATCTGTTTCTTTGGATTTCATTTCACAGCCTCTGTCTCTTGTTTTTATTGTCAGGCAATGACGAGGACAGACATGCCTGGACATTTTGACCTAAAGATCAGTGATGTTCGGAGAAGCTGCCTCCTCACTTTCATAATCCATCCAAACACTCAACTTCAGATCTATTATCTTTGCTGTTTGACTGTCTCCCTGCGAGCTTCGGCTCTGACTAATAACAAGGACCAGGTCATTTTTAAACCTCTCTACAACAAACTCGCTTCGCGCTATTTCAGGTTCACCTGTCTAGACTCAAACCTCAGTAGTGTCAGTAGTTCGCTCATCCTCATTCTTACATAACCAAACATTTATTGTTACAATCGTGGTAGAATCCTTTCCTCAGAGCTTTCCATGCGCTTTACCCTCTACTTTCAAGTTGGTGCTCCCCTTTAGGCCATGTAACCCATCAGTTTCCCCCGCAATATGATCCACCAAAAGGTAAGGAGCTGATAAACGCGCTTGTTGTTTCACTGCATTTCTTGCCTCATTGGAGACAGGAGACGATGATGCATCATTTACAGGCAGCCCAGAAAAGGTCAGGCTTGCTTCCCAGAGTGCTGCTGCTATGATGTTAGGGTGGCAGGTGTGAAGACAGTGGGTTTCCTTGAGCTCTGATAGCACAGCGTGCACGTGACTTCAGACTGGGGAGAGACAATGCCTGGGCTTGTGACTATATCTCGACAATAACACCACATATTTTCTTCTAGCGAACAAAATAGATAAAACACATATTGGATCTCAATCTCCTATATTGTTTTCTTATTTTGCTACTGGCGTCCTTATTCTTGAAGATAACAATCAGGATTGGTAGGCAGGAGCAGGGAAGAAAAATAGGACAAAGTGCTAGGTGATCAAACAAGCAAGTCTCACGGCGACGGAGCCGTAGAGGCAGGATGCACAAAACAAAGTCATTAAAAAAGCAGCCATGTGGATGATAGAACCACCTCCCACAAACCAGAACCATTAACTGTCCCTGGCCTTTGAACACAGTGTCACTGGAGGCTTCAGTCGTCTCACTTTCTCACATTCCCATCACACATACTGGCGAGTTGCGGTGTGAGAAATACACAACAGAGAAAACTCTCCAAAGAGAATCTGTGTGCTGCATGCGCAGATGGGAAGTCGATATTGAAATTTATTGAGTGGCATTGTGACAATTAAGTAATTAACTGATCAAAACTCCTCTGCTTTAATACTATTTACAACAAAAAATATTTTTTGTCAGGAGGTTTATATGCTCGGCAAGTGACAACATAGCTACAGTTTTGGCTGGTTTCAAAATACTTTCACTTCTGTTGTAAAACAGTAATGGGAAATGATTGATCCACTGCAGTGTTTCCCCCGTCGGGGGCGCAGAGTCACGTCTGGGTGGGCGCGAAAACCGGGCGGGAGGGAGACGGGGCGCCCGGGGGAACTAATGTTTTCACGTTGTAACTTTTTCCACAGCGGAACAATTAACAAAAAGGGTTCAGTAAGTTGTAGCTAAGAAAAACGCTGTTCAGGTACACAGGATGGACAAATATTTGACGGGGGGCATGAAAATTTTCTTCCTCCAAGGTGGGGCGTGACAGAGAAAGTTTGAGAACCACTGCCCTAATGCCATGCAAGTCTATGGGGTCAAAAGTCAACTTTGTCCTAGAGACATGGGGCCACTTGCAGGTTGATCGGGATCCCTCAAGACACAGCCACGTCAAATTTGGGGCTTCTAGCCCATGAGGAACCCCGAAACCCTAACCCTAATTCCTGCAGTAACCCTAACCCTAACCCTAATTCCAGCCTTATCGCTAACCCTAATGCCATGCAAGTCTATGGGGTCAAAAGTCAACTTTGTCCTAGAGACATGGGACCACTTGCAGGTTCATCGGGATCCCTCAAGACACAGCCACGTCAAATTTGGGGCTTCTAGCCCATGAGGAACCCCGAAACCCTAACCCTAATTCCTGCAGTAACCCTAACCCTAACCCTAATTCCAGCCTTATCGCTAACCCTAATGCCATGCAAGTCTATGGGGTCAAAAGTCAACTTTGTCCTAGAGACATGGGACCACTTGCAGGTTCATCGGGATCCCTCAAGACACAGCCACGTCAAATTTGGGGCTTCTAGCCCATGAGGAACCCCAAACCCTAACCCTAATTCCTGCAGTAACCCTAACCCTAACCCTAATTCCAGCCTTATCGCTAACCCTAATGCCATGCAAGTCTATGGGGTCAAAAGTCAACTTTGTCCTAGAGACATGGGACCACTTGCAGGTTCATCGGGATCCCTCAAGACACAGCCACGTCAAATTTGGGGCTTCTAGCCCATGAGGAACCCCAAACCCTAACCCTAATTCCTGCAGTAACCCTAACCCTAACCCTAATTCCAGCCTTATCGCTAACCCTAATGCCATGCAAGTCTATGGGGTCAAAAGTCAACTTTGTCCTAGAGACATGGGACCACTTGCAGGTTCATCGGGATCCCTCAAGACACAGCCACGTCAAATTTGGGGCTTCTAGCCCATGAGGAACCACCGAAACCCTAACCCTAATTCCTGCAGTAACCCTAACCCTAACCCTAATTCCAGCCTTATCGCTAACCCTAATGCCATGCAAGTCTATGGGGTCAAAAGTCAACTTTGTCCTAGAGACATGGGACCACTTGCAGGTTCATCGGGATCCCTCAAGACACAGCCACGTCAAATTTGGGGCTTCTAGCCCATGAGGAACCCCGAAACCCTAACCCTAATTCCTGCAGTAACCCTAACCCTAACCCTAATTCCAGCCTTATCGCTAACCCTAATGCCATGCAAGTCTATGGGGTCAAAAGTCAACTTTGTCCTAGAGACATGGGACCACTTGCAGGTTCATCGGGATCCCTCAAGACACAGCCACGTCAAATTTGGGGCTTCTAGCCCTGGGGGAGCATGAAAGATTTTCTTCCTCCAAGGTGGGGCGTGACAGAGAAAGTTTGAGAACCACTGATCCAGTGGAATCTTCAAAAGTGCAGAACTTCACCGAATGCCTAAATTATGAAGCAGCATTTGTGGTAAGCTGGTTAAAATTAGATCTACCTTAATCTACCTTTGGGTTTTGCGTGTGATGATGCTGGCTTAGTTACACAGCAGATCTGACATGCCCTAAAGTCAGCTAGGTCCCCAATAAATAATACAATACTGCCACCGTAGTCTTGGGGAAACAGTACTGCATTTTATTTAACTCAAGTTAAAAAGACTGAGTACTATTTATTGCTTTTCAAGTCTGTTTTTTTAACTGAGCAAAAAGATATTGCCCCCTCATGTGAAAATTGTCACATTAAAGTGATGGTTTGTGTACTCTGAGTACTCATAATATGTAGCGAAGAAAGTAGTGACGCCTACCACTCTGCACTGTTCTTGGACGATTTTGTTAAATGACTTGAATTATTCTGTTCATTAGCACAAAGTAATCATGTCATAATTTGCAGCATTAACAGAAGACTTAGGCTCCACGGCACAAGATGAGCAGAAATCTGTCAAGATTCACTGCTGGTACATTTGCTTCATTTCCTGTTTTGCCTATACTCTTCACTTGGCGTTCAAATGTGTCAAGTCTTGCCCCGCAAAAATGAACCCAAAGTGACAGCGTTACATTCCATTGCCGCCTAGGGGAGCATGTCAAAACTCCAGCATTTATGCAGTTTTTCTAATGGTCATTTACAGACATTGCAGTGAAAAATTAAGCGTTCGCATTTGCCTCCTCCGCATGCGAATAAGAGAAGAAGTGTGGCAATGGAAATATAATGGATTCACCAAAACGTTTACAATTCAAACATTGCTAATGGACCTTTCAAACATGTACTCATGGATTTGCACAAGTGTTGCGCTGAAGGAGCACTGTGCTGTGTTTGCTGCGTGCACACGCACACGCACGCGCGCGCACACACACACACACACACACACACACGTCATGCCCTCCAGCCTTACATTTTGCAGACAATAACTCTGTCCCCCACCTCAGCAGCACAGCCGTGGGGGATGCGCATTGTTTTACCATTACAAAATAAGCACGTAATGAAATGTGGAAACAAAGTTATAATGTAACTGTGTAGAACTGAATTCAGCTGTGGAAAGTGATACTTTAAAAAGGCTGCCGGGCAAATATAAATAAACCATGTAACAGTTTCCTACTGAACCCTATGCTGTCCTGCAAGGCGCCATCTACCTGATCGCCTCAAGGAGGGACTATGGCTACAGATTTAGGGACGGACCATGCCACACCCTTTACAATGCATCAAGCTACAGTACATACCAGGAATGAATGCAATGAACCCACCGAATAAACTACAGGACACACTGGGATGCCATTCATGTTAAATAACGGTGACGATATAGTGATCAGGTGAACAGAAGACAATTGGCACAGTTTCCGGGGATTATTAAGCCAGTCTTTTCGATGATCTACAAGAAGCCATGGTACTAACATTAAGCAACAATGCATTACATCAGGAGGGAGGGACAGTGGAGGGGCCACCTCGGCAGCAGGAACAAGCCTATGACCTTACAGCCGCGAGATATTGTGAGCTGGCCACAGGAGGGGGGAAACTGCCACCAGCTCACATCTGACTCACGCTGAAATTACAGGTTAAAAATAAATAAAATGAGCCGGCCGTCGCCTTTCATCGTCCCTTAGAAACGTCCTCGCCTGCTGCCATCTGTTTATTTGCAGCGAGGCTTACTCATTTATTGCGTTTTAAGCAGGTCTTTATAGCTACTCTGGTCTCGCCGCAGTTGTCGGGTTGGTTGAGGTTTTGAGCTGCTGGTGCAGAATTTATTTTATCACCTGCACAGTAACGGCTTCCAACATTGCGTGCGTTCAAGTTGGGAAAGAGTGGTTCTTTGCCTGTTTTCACTCTATTATCATTATTATTATTTTTTGTATTTGTTATCTTTAGCCAAGATGGATTTCATTTATCTTGTCTGTATTTTTTTTGTGCAACAAAAGAAGAGGAACCCCTCTTTGCCGCCTCATAAACCCAAATCCTCGTCCAGCTGTGAGCTTAATGCAACAGAGGCAGCAGCTGCAGAGCCTCTGTTTCTTCTTACACACTCTCACACTCATGCTTAGGCACAAATAAACCAGCATCTTTAGGTTTTCAGTCATGTTCACCACGCTGCCAGGATAAACCATATTCACCATGACTTCAACCATGAAGAAAAACTCGAACAAAAACACTCTAACTGTAACTGTTCTTAGTGGCTATTTAACCACAATTAAATTGAGAATTTCGTGACTCCACCTCGACCTTTGCAGTGACGTAAAAGAAAAAAAAAAAAAGAGTCGACCCACTCACATCGTGAAAGATAGTCAGCCCTTGTCCAGTGGTGCGCGGCGGCTGCTGCGGCTGCTGCTGCTGCTGCTGCTGAGCCCGCAGATGCTTCTGCTTGGCCGATTGGAGGCACATGGTGATCATCTCCGTGCAAGCAAGCATCTTGGCAGACACTCGAGTCACACCTTGGTTTTTGCGGGCGGGCAGAGGTGGAAGTCGGCGGCCGGCGTGCGGTGAGGAGAGGCAGCCGGTCAGCAGGTTTGACGGATCCGAAGTGAAGCCACCTGGGCGGGGACTCAGAGGAGCTCTGGAACTTTGTGGGTGCCGAGCTGACGGCGCCTCCTGCAGGAGCGGCTCTGATTGGTCCATTTACTACTTAGACCCCTCCCCGTTCCCACGGCGTTTGCGAATGTTTACATTCCGTAGGATCAGTGCATGCAGGTAACACCATGGGTAACACGAACAAACCGCGACTTAAACTAGCTTGCTGTAGATACTCAGAATTAAAAAGGAGAAAGGGGGGGGGTTTGATACAGGAGGAATGTGTCTAATTTAAATCAAACAATACTGTGCTTTAATAGTTGGTAGTCCGGTTATCCGTTGTACAACAGGAAAGAATTTATTGCTGAAATATAATAAAACAAACAAACAATGACAACAGGAAACGGGGACTTTGCGGCTGTGCCCGAGAGCCCTTTGACCAATACTGCCATCTGCTGGACATTTGGGAAAATAAACCAAGCTCTTTCGTTTCCATGTGGTGATATTATCAGAGCACGTAATGAGTTTTAATGGGTAAAAATACAGTAATCCCTCGTTTAAAATAATGAAAGGCATTCCGAACGACACAAAAGCTGATTAAAGCACCGGGTGTTTCCCCCTCCCCTTTCTTTAAAACATAAACATCATGAGTCACGAGTTAAGGGCGGTGCAAGGTGGGTTCAATCGCTGATCAGTTCCTGGTAGTTGCCCCAGTTTCACTTTCTCTTCTCTGTAAGCACCAGTCAGGTCGCCACTGTCCACAGAACGGCAACTTTTGACCAGACTGCAGTGTTTGTTTTGTTTTTTTTTTCTCCCTCACAACCCACGGCTCTTTCGGACAAACCGACTCGGGGGGAGCGGCCGGAGTCGGTCGACTCACATCCGTTTTCCCCCCGGTGAAGGACGGCAGTTGTCGCTTGGCTACTCGCTCGTTACATTTTGTCGTTGCAGATGTAACAATGGCTGGCCAAAACACATCTGCAAAGCTGAAAGAGGGTGAGCCCTGACTTTATTTTGTCGTCCTGTTGTCACTCCTACTCCGATAGCAGGCTGACGTCGATACGCATTCAACTCAAATGTTTCATTAGTGTGACTCAAGTTTGTGTCGAGGGAAGCTTGTTTGTGTTTGTTTTGTACGTCACACGTGCCCGTGTCCTTCCCGTAGCCGAAGACTTTGCCTTTTCTCTGGGCGAAGCACTGAGCTGCGGCGACAAGGAAGAAGCTGTCCAGCTGTGCCAGAAGCTGTCAGAGCTGTCGGTGCCAGTGACCGTCCGGGTCGACTGTCAGGCGTACCCGCAAGAAGCCATAAGGTGACGTCACGCCGCTGCTTAGTTCTTCACTCTGTGGGAGTTCACTACATGAAGCCCCGTTCACATGCCTGCTTCTGTCAAAGAAATCTCATCAGGTTTTTTTTTTTTTTTATTTTTTTTTTACAATACATCTGATGGTAAAAACGCTTTATTGTCTTCTAAGAACTTTTTTATGTTACCCAATTTCAGAGTCTTTTTTTTTTTTATTACCCCTCACTACAGAACAGCGGCAAAGCAAATTAATCATCAAAAACCTTTGTTTACGGCCTCCCATAAAAAACAAGTCTGGTATAATTGAGAATTTGTTGGACCTCCCACATGTTCAAAACAGGGTATAATAATAAGGTCTATCAAGCTGTGCCCATTGTGATATCGTAATATGATAATAATAATAGAGCCATTACTCCAAACCATAGTGTATAACTAGAAAGCTACATCTGGAGAGTTCATTGACGTGCTAAAAGAGAAGGCATTAGTAAAATGGATGTTGCCCAATAAGGTTGACTTTAACACTTTTGAAACAGCTAACTACCACTGCATCTTGCATCTGTTCCAATGTTTTTTCTGTTCCCTTTTCACAGACTATGGGTTGGAGTGGAAGATGCCCAGTCAGATAATTATATCCCAGTGAATGTTGTGGTTTCACCCAGCATGACAATTGGACAACTCAAGGAGAAGGTACTGACGTTTCAGCACGGAATTGACCCAACAACAAATTCAGATTGCACCACTAATAACAGCATCTTATTAGAAAGTTTATACATTCAGTGTGGTCTGACCTTTGACATGTTTCCGTGCCTTTTACCCAGCACAGGCAGTACCTTGGTTATTCTGTCAATGGTCCCTTCTTCCCTTCAACCTGTCTTCTCTGGCGACCCTTTCACAGATCAACCATGATTTCGGCTTCCACCCCTTGCTGCAGCGCTGGGTGATTGGCAAGCGCTTGGCTCAGGACAAGGAGACGCTGTACAGCCACGGCATCCGCCAGGACGGAGACAAGGCCTTCCTCTTCATCCTCTCGGCCCAAGCCGCTCATCTCACCCTGCAGCAGCACAGGCAGGACCAGGACGAGCAGCGCCTAGAAGGTCACTGACACATTTTGATGAAATGCACTCTCAGGCGGGCTGCATTGTCCACTCCGCCTTCTGTAGAAATATGATGGTGTAAGATGGCAGCTAACTGGCAGCAAGACCTTTGCTTTATGTGTTTTCTTATATATAAATAAGAAATGTTCTATGGGTAGGAAAAGCAAATGGCTTTTATTGTACTGTGAGTGTATACTTTTGATTAATGTTTTTACTTCCAGTGTATCAAGCTTTTACCAGTATAAAAATCATACATCAAACCGATTTTTTCACACTGGACCTTCTAAGTTTTTCAAAATAAAAGGAAACAAATGAAAGACTATCGGGTCTTCAATGTTGGATTCATTTAGTCACACCACAAAATGAACTATTCCTAGGCATCGTGGACTCACTCGGGTCGATGGAGCTTTTGTCCAGAGGGGTGGGTGGAAGCGGTGAGAAGGTCGCACCTCCTCAAGAAGCACAGCGTCCTCACCCTCAACCCACAGCAGCTCCGAAACCTGCTGTACCTCCTAAACCACAGGTCAGAGTACTGGAGTATGTAGTAGTTACACACGGTCTCTCTACAGTGCAGTGCCCCCTGAGTCTTCTTACAAACTGCCCAAGTATTTTTAAAATTTTTGTGTGTGTGTGTGTGTGTGTGTACAGACCGGCTGGGCCTGCAAAACGTGCACATTCCTAAACAAACCGACGCGTCCCGGCTGTGAAATGTGCGGAGAGGAGCGGCCTGAGGATTACAAGGTGCCTGATATCTACCAACCCGACCCACAGGAGGTGATTCGGATTCAGCAGGAAGAGCTGGCCATGATGCAGTATGAACAGGTAACAAGGGATGCATCCACGAATGTAAAAGCATAATGCATACAACAGTAATTGCGGGGAAAAGCTTCTGCATCAGTGCACCACTCAAAGGGTGAGGACCAGGAAGATACAGATTCTCGTGTGTTTACTCTTTGCTGTGGTGAACTTTCATTCAGGTTCAGAATATAGATCGGGGCGGCAGCGTCAAATTAATAAACCAATCCATTACACAATAAGCAATGAAAACTGCACTGCACTTACTGCAGTCAACAAAGGAGGATCATGAAACATGAAACGTCAGCATGCTGCAAGGAGTGGAGTGGTCTGCTGCAGGCCTCTTTATTGCTCAGGTGTGGCCTGATAGGTTGGGAGGCTGAGCAGGCTTACGTGCATGGAAGAATCTTCCACAGCAATGTTCAACCTGTTTTGCCGGTTAATCCCACATGCTTGGAAATTTTTAAATTTGAGAGTTGTATCACTAAACCTAGAGCAGAGACGCATTCATTGGACCTTTACAAGTATGCGCTGTGTTCACCTAGACGACACCGTATGAGATGTATTTGTGTAGTTCTTATCGCAGGTCTAAAGAGGATGACCTTTGTCACAGCTCATGGAAGAACTTTATAAAGCTTAGAGTTCAGGGTTGTCAGTGTATCAACAGAAAATAAGATTCAATCTTGACTTTTGAGTTCAAAGTAGCTATTGTGTTGCACCATTTTTGAAATAGTTCCTGCCCTTCGAAAACGTTTCAAATAATGTCTGCCTGTGACCTTAGTGTTAAACATTTAAATGAATTAATCCCGATTCAAGCTGTAAAAATGGAAAAAAAGAAGAGAAAAACTTTGAAAGATTTGCAAGTTTTTCATATGAAAACCTTGAAGAGGAGGTTTCATATAGGACTGACATATTTCATCATAGTAAATTTAAATCCAAATAGACTGCCAGTAATGAATACATCCAAAACCAGAAGGGTTTGTGAACTTAGGGTTCTACACACTTGCACTATGCCAATAGCTGTTCTGGAGCCCAGATTCAGAACAAATAAAATTTCAATCTTTAAGAAACTAGGTTATTGTTCTCATTCTCAACCCCTACATTCTTGCTGTGATTTCCGTCTCTGGTTTCTGAAGGCCCAGCAGGTGGAGCGAGAGAAGAACTACATGGACTTTTTATTGACGGACGAGCAACACCTAGTTTCGAACACTGACGAGGTCGACTGTCCCATCTGTTTTTCCACGCTGGAGCCAGGAGAGGGCGTCGTGCTCAGAGAGTGTCTGCACACCTTCTGCAGGTGTGACGCAATAAATATTGGCTCTGGAGCCTTAGAAATAAAATTCTTCTTACATTTTTTTGTGTGCTTGCATAAGAACGATTGCTCATCTTCTTCTTCTTCTTCTTCGTCTTCTTGATTTTGTGTTCTTGTTCAGGGATTGTCTCAAGGGGAGAATAGTGAACAGTCAAGATGCAGAAGTGTCCTGCCCAGAGGCATGTGATAGCATTCTTCTGGACCGAGAGATCAAAGCAGTAAGTGTCAGACCTGAGACTGTATGTATACTGAATGTGTACATATTTTATTTTCACTGTATCATGAATTAAAAAAACAAAACATTAAAGATGATTTGGCTAAATAGATGTACCCAATGCTGGCCTAGCAATAAAACATTTCATCATTTGTGTCAGGTTTTTTAAACCTTAAATAATAGTAATCAAAAAAATGTCCATATATATATGTATATATATATACATATATATATATATATATTGTCCATATATGTATGTATGTATATATATATATATATATATATATAAAAAGCTTTCTGGACACTTTGGGTTCAGGAACAACAGCAGGGCCACTGAAAGCAACACATCTAAGCAACCCTCAATATAAGGCCTTCACTTTTACATCGTTCTCACTGTGATCACTGTATCATCCTGGTACCAGCTGCTCACAGAAGAGGAGCACAAGCGCTTCCTGGATATGCGTCTGAGCATCGCTGAAAGTCGCTCCGAACACAGCTTCCACTGCCAGACTCCCAACTGTCGAGGGTGGTGCATCTACGAGGACGAAGTGAACGAGTTCAACTGTGAGCTCTGCAACAAGACCAACTGCATCCTCTGCAGGGTAGGTGACCTTCTTTTTTCTTCCCACTCATTGTTAAGCCTCAGATATACACTCACCTGCCTTACTTAGGTACGTCTTGCGAGTACCTAATAAAGTGGCCAGTGAGGGTATATACATACGTGTATATCCATATGTGCTAAAATGCATTGAGTTGCTGAGTTGTTACTTAATCATTCAACCCAATAAACTGCCCATTAAAGTAAATGAGACTGTGTGTGTGTGTGTGTGTGTACGCAGGCTATCCACAATGGCATGAACTGCAAGGACTACCAGGATGACCTGCGCATCCGAGCAGAGAACGACGAGGCGGCGAAGAAAACCAAGCAGATGCTGGAGGTTGGTAAAATGCACTGCACGCCTCCATTGTGTCTTTGTGTTAATGCTTCAAGTATTCGCAACACGGACGATAGCTTTCTGGCAGTCTCATTGAGATAAGACGACACGGGTGCTGATGTTGGTGGCGCCTTACGGCATTTAGAAGCCTGACGGGCGCAGTTATTTTTATGATTCATTTTCTTAACAAGACAAAATGAGGCCCACAATGACGCACGTGACGAGGGGAACCTCAAAGTTGCAACAGTAATACCTCCCAGTCAGTAGGTGTCACACTGACTCTTGGCCCACTACGCCAGGTTTACACAAGTATCAGTGCTTTTTGGTCTGACAGTATTTAAGACCTATTACTGGTTCCTACATTGTTTTCGGTTTGTTACTTGAGTTCTTTTCTTTCAATTTTTGTCTCTACACCCTTTTTTGAAGAAATGTGATATAATGTTCAAATGGTTCAACAGACTACATGCACAACAACAATTCTATGATGCATTTCTATCAAAAAATAGCACTGCCCGGCCATTGTGTTGCCATCTCTCTCTGACTCCACACTTTCGTTGCAGAACATGCTACAGAATGGAGAGGCCATGAAATGTCCACGTTGTGACATCATCGTCCAGAAGAAGGATGGTTGTGATTGGCTCTGCTGTTTGATGTGCAAGACGGAAATCTGCTGGGTGACCAAGCAGGCGCGCTGGGGCCCAAATGTAACACGTCGCCCTTTTATCATTTGGAACGTCTGTCAGAGGTTCCATAACAGCGAATTGAACTTTGGCTTGTTTCGCTCCTCGCAGGGCCGGGGCGACACGTCCGGAGGCTGCAAATGCCGTGTCAACCACCAGCCTTGCCATCCCAACTGCCAGAACTGCCACTGATGCCAAGCAACTGCTGAACGATTCATGCTGAGTGATGGCTGCAAAGAATTGGCAGCCGTTTTGTTAGCATTATTATTAATTTTTTTCATGTGAGAATTTTCAGTGCCTGGAAGAGCAACTCAAAAACTTTGGAATTTTCTCGACAAACTAAAACATCAGGTATAAGCAAAGGTGTCTCCTTTCCCCTGGTGTCTTTTGAGGTCATACTAGACGGCCAAATGTACAACATGCTGGCAGTTCCGCTAAAAAAGAGCTGTTTTTTTCTTGAATGCTCTTGCATGGGACCAAAATGCTGCTCAGTGTTGAATGTGATTGCTGAAGAGCAAGCTGTGCTGTCTGTTCTGTAAGCATTACCAAATACTCATATCCTGAATGACAATAATAAGGGAACAACTGTCACTGGAAAGACTGTGATAGAAATTTTGTGTTAAATTGAGCTGCCTTTCAACTCATCTGGCATGAGATTTCCTCTGCCACTTCCTTGTTACAGGGGTCTTGAAAGAGGTTTGAAAAACAATCTTCTGACTATGTTGAACTATGCAGTGAAATTCCAGGGATTCCTATCTTGTGTAAGGTATATCATCGTAAATAAAAAGTAAAATTTCATCATCTATTAACCGATCATGCAGTTTTATTTTCTCTTTTTTTGGGGGGGAACCGTAGCTGCAGCAAGTTTAAAGCCAAGATCCCAGACATCTGTCCCTAGTTTTCGAGCTCCTGGTCGAATCCCAAACGGTTCCAAGGTCAGACAGGATACAGCTCCCCCAGTGAGTTTTGGTTCTACCTTCTAATCTCCGTGCCAGATGCTCCAATCACCTCAGTTGACTCCTCTTAATGCCAAGGCAAGAGCTTGGCATTGAGCGCTACTCTGGGCTGATCACCATATTTTGTTGTCCCCTGTGGAGATTGGGTGCAGGGGCTTCCCAGCTCTGACACTGCATGCAAACTGCAAAAAAGTGAGATTTGGGATTAGCAGGTAAACCGAAGAGATCGATGCAATGTTTTACTTCTAGTTTATTAGCATTCTGTACAACTTTACATTAGTACAACATATTAATATAACAAAAATAAAAGGCAGATAAATTATGTAGTGCATTGAAAATGAAAACCACTGAGTGCAGATACATGGTCCGTTAAAATACTGCTAAAGAACTAACTACACTCCTTCAGCGTCTTCCAGGTCACCTTTGTTAAGCTGATTCTTAATCAGCTGCAATTAGTGGCCCAAAACAAAATCATAAAACTCAAATCACCTTAGTTTTTTTAATCAATCCGCCACATTACTCCAGCTAGTGTAGGTAAGTTTTTTAGTTCAGCTGTAATCAACGCACCTCCAACTTAAAGTCAGTTTTAAGACTCCTATAATGCAAAAATAAAGTCTGCATATGCTCTAGGTGAACACATTTAGAAAGGCTCTTTCAAACTAAAAGATCTTCTTGAAACAAGTGCAATACAACCTGACAGAATGAGAACGGATGGTACATGAGAATGAGCCGCCATGCCGAACAGTGCCCACAGACTGTGAGTGGAAAGCTTGTGTAAACAAAACTAAAACTGATAAGATAAATGTGAAGGCCCAGGTGCTCTTTGTGACAGGGGTGGCCATTCACTGAGCACCACTAGCACCTACTGGACTATAAAAGAGGCGTTCAGTCAGTGCAAACAGTCACTCACTGTGCCGACACAACAATCTTATCTATTCATCTTTCACCCATCTATTCTTGTGAAATATGACGCAAAAAAAACAAGACTGAAAAAACAAAAGCCAAATATGTTTGGGAACTTGAAGCCTTCCCCACCTCAATTGAAAACAAACCTAAAAAATGTGAAGATTGAAAATTGGGGCAATGAGTTTTTTTGATATATGTCGATCATAATTCTCAAGCATGTTAATATTCAAAGACAATTCTTATGACACTTTGTTAAAAAATACAGTTTAAGCTCACTGATCTGATGAAAACCACTGTCTAGAATTAAAACGTGTCCATTTTCTGAGAACTCTCAATCATCCACCACTCGAGACAAAAGGCTTCTTAAAGTTGCATCCGTGTGCTGATAACATGGTCTTTGCAGAGTTATATACATATCTAGAATAAAAAACAAAACAAAAACAAATTATACAAAAAGAGGATTCTAGCAACCCTCAATTTGGTCCAGGTATCAAAGATATAACCAATAGCACACACACACACACACACACACACACACACACACACACACACACACACACACACACACACACACACACACACACACACACACACACACACACACACACACACACACACACACACACACACACACACACACACCAGCTCTTGTACTTGGCAGCAGTTTCAATTGCAGTGATCAGTGAGCTTTTTCTTTTTTTGTTGTTATTTTAAGCCTGAAACCATTTTTGAGCTCAAATTCAGATTATTTATTACCAAATATAAATAAGAACAGCATCAGCAATTATTGGAAAACAGTCTCTTCAATTTGTCAGGATGGATTCTTCTTGACAAGCTGTGGCAGCGACGCCAGCGCGTCCCGCTCACCAGCCTACGAGCTGTGGAGGCAGATCTGGGTTCGTGCTCGTGACCTGCTTCAGTCTACTGAAGACAATTCAGACAGTGTTACCGACCGACGGTTTTTTCCCCCCCCGGTACTCGAAATAGTCCTTTTGAAATGGAGCCGACCCGTTTCGATTCAGTCACGGACAGAAAGGGCGGGTGCTGTTCAGGGGAACAGATCCAGCCTGGGGGCCCATTCCAGCGCCGTGTTGACCACCGCCAGAGCTGCCGCGCCCAGGGCCACCGTGAGACCCATGACGGCGAGCCGGACGAAGCGCCGCGCCACCGACGGCCGGGCCACCGCGTTGTCCGCCCCCGAGCCCTCCGCCTGCTTCTGCCGGCGGCGGCGGCGGAGGACGGAGTCGGGTCGCTGCTGAGTGGACGCCAGGTCAAAGTCCTTGAAGGTCGACGCCGCCATGCTGCAAAAAAGCCGGCATTAAAAATATAGATGACGGCAATGCGAGTGCACGGGCGAGGGTTCGCTGAGCGGGGCGGGCGTGCGGGCTACCTTTCGTGTGCGGCCGCCTCCCTGGCCAGTTCGGAGGGAGGGAACTGGACGAAGAGGTCTCCGGCGCGGCTGATGAGCGTCTCGTACGGGAGGTCCTGGGGGATCTGGGACAGCAGGTGGTGAACCATGGCCATGTCGCACTCGCAGTCCAGCACCTCCTCCTCCCTGTGCAACACAGTCTGTCGGGGGGGGGGGGCAGACAAGAGTTTTTGAGAGGTTCGGGGACGGACCAGGGCGGAAGCGACTGCGTAGAAGAATATCTTGAGGACTTTTTACTTTTTATGGATTCATGGTTCTGCAAAGAACTCACCACTGCAGCAAAGTAGATGGGCATCAACGGGTGGCAGGCCAGGAAGAAGTCATACAACCGAACGACGTGGCGGAAGTCTGACAGGACGTGGCCGAACCACGTGATCAGCCAACTGAGGGCGAAGACTGTTCCTACCTCAGCCCTGAACATGCACCACAGAGAGTTATTCCAGCAATTCAATAACAACAGCAAAAAAAAACAAACACCCAGCCCTAATTCAACAGTCATGCTATGGAATCCAGAGTCAAAATCTACAGAAGGCAAGAGTCAGGTTAACCCTCTACGTGGCACCTCTCCTGCTAAGCCTTCAGCTGCCATAATAGGATCAGCACGCTGAATACGCTAGGCGCGGTTCGCTTTTTCCTCCGCTAAGTAGGACAGACAGGAAACCTGTTGCATAATGCTGGTTAGACAATAAAACTCATGTCATTATGATACTGCCTGTGACGATGCAACACTGCAGCAGATTTCATTGACGACGTCGTTGTTGTTGTTGTTTGTCCGCAAACCATACCACCGAATACTTCCTGTATGATATTCTTTAATATTTGTAATCCATAAAGATTTGACAGAGTCAACTTTTCCAACCAGGTTGCTGATGATTGAAAGTTTTCACCTAAACTACCAGGTGCAGCAGCACTCTTCAGGTGGGCTGTGATTCATTTGTCGTACCTAAACCACACTGAAAACTCATACTGGATAAATAAAGAACAAGAAAAAATAACAATGTCACACTTAAAATTAGATCCACAAAGCAGGTGGACCGCACACAAGTGGAAAAGCAGAGGCTCTTACTGTTGCATGAAGTCGTGAACTTCAGGGTTGACCCGCTCAATGATGGGCATCAAGTAGTTCAGAATGTGTTTTGTGTTGTCCATTGTAGGATCCATGAAGTCCCTAAAATAAGGGTTTTTAACTGGAGTTGTGGCCAAGTGAAAAAGGAGAATGTTGACACACACACACACACACACACATAACCAGAAATGTACCGACCTGAGGTGATGTGTGGAGAGCTTTTCGACCAGTGCTGTTGCATAGCGCTCCTTCACAACCAGTAAAAAGGTGACGACAATGTCGTGGTACCCTTGGTAGTAGTGCAGCTGCGGGTTGCGTTTCAGGACTCGCAGGATGATGTCTATGAGCTCCTCCTGGAGACCCTCCCTCTGCTCATCCGGCATTCCTGTGCATGTCAATGGAGGAATTACTAAAGGTCAGAAGACCATGAAGCCGTGGCTGTCAAACCCAACGCATCAACCAATTTATCACCGCCCTGTAACTTTTCTCGTTTATGAAGTGTATGAAAGGGGTCTCTGATGATGCACGGCACTCCTTGTGCAAACAGTACGATCAGGGCAAATGGGAGGCAAACTCTGAAAAGTTCAGCGCTGATTTACATACTCGTAAGACCTGTATGAAAGCCCAAGCAGGAGGAAAATGCTGTCAAAATGTCTTGTAGACACAAAGGACAATTACAGGCTCAGGAGGATAAATGTCATGTTGCCTTTAGCCAGAGGGTGAAGAGAGAAAAAAAACATCTTATGTGCACTTTATTGTCCACATTACAGCACAATTTACGTAAAATACAAATCCACTCTTAAGTTTGTTTCTCGTGTCTGCAACACCATCACGCTGCCTCTCAGACTGGCTGTGTTGCGTTATTCTTGCTGGAGCTCACGGGACTCAAGACTCTTACTCACCAGGGGGAAATCTCCGCAGAGAGCGCTGGACATCCAGGAGCACCTGGTTGTAGTCCTTGTTATTGTCTCGCTCTACGGGTTCTGGAAGAAAAAAAAAAAAAGAGGACAATTTGCCGTCAGCTTGACAAACACGCGGCTCACAGTTGGCATGTCATCTGTTGCGATCGTGTTTTGTTGTGTGAGGTAGAGGAGGAGGGTGTGAGCAATAGAGCCTGAGGAGGAAACCGAGATGATGATGATGATGATGATGATGATGATGATGATACCTGGCTCTTGCTCCAGCACGTGAGGGAGGACGTTGAGGAGCCAGGGCCACACTTGACAGCGTATCTCATCGGTCAGCAGTCCACCTTCACTGATCGCCATCCTCCTCAGAGCAGACACATCTACTGGACTCACACTCAGGGCCTGCCTGATATCGGCGATCTTCCTCGTCCGCCTGGATGCTAACTCTTAGAAAAATAAAAAAAATAAAAAAATCATAGTGCATATTATTTTACCCAGTCTCTCTGCCAACGTCGCCAGCTCCTTTCACAAACCGGAAACGCGGGTCACATTGACATCATTAACTATGTTATCACTTGACCTACTAGTTTTGCTAACGCAGAGAGGGGATGGCGATACGTGCTAACCCCAGTGCCAAGTAACGCGGCCTCACTAACAAGCGTAAATAATCTTGTTCTTGACATCAGACATGTACACATCGGTGAAACGGCCCACACGTATGTCCAGGTCCAACGAACGAGGACAGACCAAGGCAACGCTACAGACAATGACAGCTACCGTTGTTCTCAGGCGATGGGTCTCGACTCGAGTCCTTCATGATTCCTCTCGTCTCGGTGTGCGTCCTTACTGCAGCGCGATGGGTCCCATGATCTTCTTTTGCTTTGTTGCTTCTTCAGCCCCGATACTTGCTGCGGCCGCCGACTGGAAACTCGCAGCCTAATAATTAGCAAGGCCAGCCCCCTCTCCCCGTATATAGTACAAACACACGGCCCGATAGTTAGCTCGTCGCCGTTAGCTTGCTAGTTATCGGGACAGCAGTCCTCCACCCTGGCGGCGAGTGTGCCGATAAAGCCATTATAATTCGAATAAATGACAAAAGAGGTGAACCTTAAGGAGCTTCGGCTTCACAGAACTGAGGCGATACCGCTGACACGGCTACATGTTTACACCATAGATGGTTCACACTGGCGGGATGGAGACCAATGGGACACATCGGCTCAAGCTAGTTTTCCTGCTGCCGGAATGGTGACGTCAGGTCAAGACGATGACGTAAGAACGAGGAGGCGGCAACCCGAGCGCCTGACATCTCCCGCAGCAATTTTCCCTGAACAAATATGTTAGCTTAATATAACCGTGAAGACTCCAAAGTACCCAGAGTTTATGCGCTTGCTTCTTCCATTTCTTCCAGAATTTGTGTCTCACTGCATTTGAAACAGCAGTTGTTACTGTTAAAGTCACGTACCATTTGTAAATTCTTTTGCACTTAAATCTCGGCGTGTCAGACGACGCTGAAGTTGGCACCACATTCGTCGCGGTGCTTCAGGTTTCGACTCCACCTTAGAAAAAAAAAATAAAAAAAAATAATCCGCTTTTTGACCCCTACGTGGCTGTGCTTATCTCAACACCTTTCAACATATAAAATTCAGCGAATCATTATGTCTATGTTGAGGTGGATTTTTTTTTTCTCTCCAAAATTATACAGTAGAAATGGACATGTGAGGTATCATTGTAAAGCCTGGGAGCTCTGCTATCACAATCAGTTGACATATTTCACGGGAAATCATTTTTGGCCTTTTGGGGGGACTCCAAAGTTGACAACTTTGCCATTGACATTATGAGGAACCCCGAAACCCTAACCCTGATTGTGATAGTGTGCAATAACCATCATATTTTCTTCTCCTGCTTATTCTACACCTTGAACGACCACGCTCTACCTCGTACTGCTGCACCCGTTCTTCTTACAGTACATATGTGGAGACTTGTATTTTATAGGTATATGTTATATATGATAATGTATACTTGTTTATATATGTGTATATATATAAAATATTTTTTTTTTTAGATAATGTATACTTGTATCTCTATTTTTATTCCACCAGCGAGTTGCAAATGTGTTCACTTTTGTTGGTTGTCTTGTGTTTTGTGCTGTCCTAATTGACGTCAAGAGAAAGAAGACAACCCGTGTTCTAATAGGGCAAGCGGAATACGTTTCGCTCACATAACAGTCCTATGGTTGAGAAATTCGAAGGTGGCGCTTCGCCGAGGTTTTCTGATGAAACGAAAACGAATCCGACGCAGCTTTTAAATAGCAGCTTCCTGAAGTGAGGTAGGCACTTTTGGTGATAGCACCAGGGAGGCAGGGACGCAGGTTGGCGAGGCGGCGCGGTCATGTCTGGGCTGTGACGTTCACGAGAAGCTCGAATTCAGTAACGGTAAGTTTGTGTCGTGACTATCATCATTGCTGTTGTTTTTATTTTGGTGAGTAGGGTTTTTTTCCCCATCCCCATTCTTGATTTCAGTATAGCCTACGTCAGTCCCGCTTGTGGAGATGCTGAGCGACTAAAAATGATGATGCATTATGTAGTTACTGGAGACGTTTATGCTTAATGAGCGTTTCTACGTTCCTTTCTAGAACATTTAGGAATGTATATTATTTTATTGTAGCATGTGAAGTTACTGAGATCTATTTTGAGATGCTGTGACGCGAGCTGCTGTCCTGTTTCCAGTGAATAGAAACCTACTCCCGGTTCTGCATACATCCAGCAGAGGGCGTACATTGCACCTTGCTACAAATAAGATTTTGTGCGTGTGTGTATGTGTGTGTGTTGCATGATTATTGATTAATATATATGAGGCATATGGCTGTTTGTATTCGTTGGTATAATGTATGTCCACAATGTAACATTAAGACGATCAAAATGATCGTCATAATTATTTATTGATCAAAAAAGGGGTCAATAAATAAAATAAAATTAGTTATTTGAATATATATTAAATACCTCTGTCGATCGAAAAGTACACCTCTGCATTTCTTTAAAAAAAAAAACAAAACAAAACAAAAACTAAGACATTGCTGGACAGACAGCCACTACACTGCACCTGTTCTCAGTAAACAGTGAAGACACCCCCCCCCCCCCTTGCATCCGCCCACTGCTCACAGTGAATAGAAACCGAACAACTGTTCTGAACTAAAGTAACTGTGTTTGTTTAGGCATTTTAATTCATATTCAACTCATTTGTTTTATTTATACCATGACATGATATATATATATATATATATATATATATATATATATATATATATATATATTTTTTTTTGCAATTTATTGTTACATTTTTGTTTTACTGTTTTAGATTTGAAATATTTAAACAGCACATAAATTTAATTTAAGACAATTTAATGTTTTAAATTCATATTTTTGAGCAAATGCTTTTTTGTTGGTGCGTACAAAAAAATCATCATTGAATCTATTTTCCACAGCAGTTACAGGCGTGACTAGGTAAACGCCACAATGGAGAGAAAAGGACAATGTAATGGTAAACATGCTCTATACGAGACAGCTGAAACATTTGTTCAAATTTACCATATGGCTTCCATCAGGTTGTAAACACATGAATTGTTTTACTTATAGGTTTTGATACGGACCTCAATGAAGAAGCCAGAAAGAGGAGACAAACACCTCGAAATAGGGCCATGCCAGGTGGTGCCTTTCAAGGCTGGCGCGGGGGGAATCAGGCCAAAACAGGGGCAAATGAAAAAGGGGTTGGGGTCATGCAATCATGCAGACAGCCAGAGAAAAGTGCAAGGCTCAGGTCTGAAGTTAAAGGGTTACAGGGTGAAGGTTCAAGAAATGGAAGAGTAATGGGGGCTGAAGGAGGTGTGGGGAGACCACAATGGGGAAGAGGAGGACGGAGGATCATAAACGAGCAGTCAGTGCAAGAGAGAAGTGGTGGCGGAAGATGCAGAGAGCAAAATGCAGCAGATAGGGACAGGGCCAAAAGTTGCTCAGGGGAAAAGGGTGCGAGCAGAGGAGGGCGCAGTGCAAGTGGAACAAGGCAAGGGAATTGGGACAGGAGGGGTGAGTGGAGAGGAGGGAGCGTGCATCCACCAGACAGAGATAGGGCACCAAAGGGCCACACACTGGGCTATAAAAAACTGGAAGAACTGTGTGAAGGAGAACCCTCGGTGGTGGCCTTCACACTCTCGTCCCACCCAGCCCTAAGGGATCTCCTGAATGACAGAGAGATGAGGAAGGACCTGGTCCATCTCGTCTGTCAGGTGCTCAGCAAAGCGTTCATGTCAAGGACAGAAAGAGCCACCAAGCAGCACCTGGCTAACATCGTCAAGGATTCAGAGTTCTTCCGGGCCACCCTCCTATACTCTCTGGCTGGCACGGAGTCCGAGTCCGATCCTGTCCGCAGGGCGCGACACCCACAACTTCTTGGGAACATCTTGGCTATTCTGTCAGAGGTATGCATAGATTCAAATGCAGTGGAAATAACAACATAGTGACTGAGAATGTCACACTCAGGGAATGAATGAAGAAATGCACATTGAGCACTGAGTAGTACTTTTGCTGAAATAAACAAATTGAGTTGTCGTTTATTAGGCCCTCAGTATTGCTTTTAGTGTGAAGCAAAATACTGCTGCATCTTCTAAATGATTGTGACAATGTTTATTTGAGTTTTATCAATCATTTAATAATGATAGTGAGCTGCTGCTTTCTAGGCCTTATCACCCTAATACAAGAGATCTTGATTTCAATAGTGTTCATCTGGTTGAGCAAAGGATTGTTAATAAATGTTTAATAAAGAGTTTGGGAGGAGAGACTTTTAAGAGTAAATAGGATGAATGTCTCCACGGATGTATCGCTAATGATGTACAATAAACTTCTCTCAGGTTCTTAGCATATTCCCTTCCAGCTGCGTCCAGACAGTGAGACTGGTATTGACGCAGCTTAAGTCCACCATTGACAACCTAAAAACATTTGATGTGGAAATTGAGCCCCAAATAGAGGAGAGCATGAAACGTCTTCAGGATCTGACCAGCCATCTCCAGGAGAGACGCAGGGAGGGTACCTTGCGGTCAGACAAGGACACTCACTCCATCCTACCTGCCAGTGGTATCATCCCAGGTAATCCACCTCATCATGATGCTGAAAAAGCCACTGCAAAGTCAAGGATCAAATACCATTTTCATTTCTTTCACTTGCCTCTAGGGGAAGAAGAGCAGGGGGACTTCAGGACTATACCCATCTATCCAACTCATGCAGAGTTCCATAAGGACGAGAAGCCCTTCCTCCGACAGAACCTCACTTCTCAGAGCTACGCGAGCACCCACCTCTACCTAGACACGCACTTCCGACTAATGAGAGAGGACTTTGTGCAACCGCTGCGTGATGGGATCCAGTATTTACTCATGAAAGTGGGAGGGAGAGACGGTCTCAAGAGGAACACTCGCTTTGACAACATCAGAGTGTATTTTGACACCCGGCTGCTGGTGCCCAAATGCACGCGGTCTGGAATTGCCTACATAGTGCAGTTTGATGTCAAGCCGTTTCGGGTAAGAATTCTCATTGAGATTGACTGTTGACTTTCACTGTCCTGAAAAAAACACAGACGCCACGTCAGTCATGCTCACCCTAACCATGCATCCTTTCTCCAGTCCTTGCGCTGGCAGAACTCCAAGCGGCTGATCTACGGCTCCCTGGTGTGCCTGTCTTGTGACAACTTTGAGAGTTTCCTGTTTGCCACGGTGTCAGATCGTGACCCCAGACAACTTCAGAAGGGCCAGGTGGAGATTATCTTTACTGAGGAGTGCAGATCCCAGTTGGCCACAATTCAGGTGGGTTGAGGGCAGAAATGCACTCACTGCTTTTGGGCAACAAAGGCCTCTAATTTTAGTCAACCGCAAAAGAACGCTATGGCACCATGATTAAATAGTGGTAGTAGTAGTAGTAGTAGTAGGAGTAATACTGATGGTAAGCTTAATCCCTTGAAACACCAATATAAACTGGAAATTAAAACTGACTATAAGTGCCTTGCCAAGATTTTCAACACGCCACAGAATGAATAGTTCTGTGTTAATCTTTGTCTTACAGAAAGATCAGGTGTTCCTGATGGTCGAGACCACAGCCTACTTCGAGGCTTATCGGTATGTGCTCGATGGTTTAAGAGAGCTGGAGGAGGACGACCTGCCCTTTCAGAGGTAGGCTCAGTGGGTCTTTGTGTTCTTTGTCAGGATGCTTTTTCTTTTTTTTGTTCTGGTAAGGCCACATGGAAAAAGTCCAGCTGGAAAGGTTCAAACTCACGCTGGTGTTGTTATGTCTGCCATTTATCCACTGGAGATAGATCGATTTAATAGATAAAGTTGCTTTAATTTCATGCAATAAAGAACATGCCAAAATCCAACACCCCCACCCCCCCAGTACTGCCAGTTAAACATAAGCCTTCCAACAAGTTGTCTTAAGCTGTTGATTGGAACTCATGACAATTGGTGCCTAAACCGTCATTGTATACAAGTATAGGTGTTGCAAGGGTAATACAGCGTGAAGGAATACAGTTGCATAAAGAGCTAAGAGCGCACTGCTCAACTATGCCTTGGGATGAAACAAAGAGCACAGTGTAGACAGATGCTGCTTCACTCTGATGTCAGAAAAATGCTTTTTTCTTTGACTGTGGGCAAGCTCCCTCGCCTCCCTGGCATCCCTAGTAGCCTCCATAGCCTCTGTCTTACCTTTAATTGTGATTGCTCAGAGCAAAGAACAAACCATGACTTTGTGCCTATATGTGTAGATACTGCCTCTCAATGAGTTTCCCTGTAGACTGCTGCTGAGGATCTCTGTGACAGCTACGATAAAGGCGATAGAGTCATTGGGTGATTCTGTTCAGGGTTTTAGCTAATTAATTATTTTCAGTTCAATTCATTCACAAGGGGGAAAACAAAGAAACACTTGAATGTAATGAAAATTCCCTCCACCGTCGCAATGATGATAAATCCACCTTAATCGAAAATCATTGGTATCGTATGGATATCAGCGATACTGGCCACTTATTGACATGGCATCAGACCAATACCTAATGTGCAATCTTTTCCATCATTTCCCCAGGTACATCGTCGAGTGCAGCAAAGATGTGCAACCTTCGGCTTATCTGCGAAGAAATGACAAATACAACCTTCAATGCATTGCCAACCCTGCGGGGAAGAGACTTCGGCCCTTTCACTGCTTGAGAGAAGCCAACTGGCCCAAGATGGAGGAACTGGGGCTCGATGACTCACAGATGAAAGCCCTCCAGCTGGCCCTCACTAAAGAGCTGGCCATCATACAGGGACCTCCAGGCACTGGTGAGACACTGCAAAAGGGAACTACCATTTTGATATGGAGCGTGTTTTTCAAAACCAAGACTCGCAAGTAAAGTCGGGACACTTGTTTCCTTTGCTTCAAACAGGAAAAACATATGTGGGCCTGAAGATTGCTCGGGCTTTGTTGTCCAATGAGAATCTGTGGAACTCACCACAAGCGTCTCCGATGCTTGTGGTGTGTTACACAAACCACGCCCTGGATCAGTTCCTGGAGGGTAAGCAGTGATGTCTGTTTTAATGACAGCAAATCTGATCCTATCTCAGTTTGAGTTATAGTTAAAACAAAAAAAATTGTACTTCTTGTTGACATATATTGCGGTGTCTGTCATTCAACAAAGTTTAACTTCTGCTGTCAACGTGTTTGTTGTAAAGAGGGCAGAAACCAGAGAGAGCTCTGTTGTTTTCACAACTGAAAATGACATTTAGTGTTCTGGTATCCTGTATTGTGTGTAAATTTGCCATATGCCTGCAACCAAATCAATTTGAGGTGCAACCATTAGTCAGGGGCTTTTGGACACATCCTTGCCCATCAAATGAGCTCATCAAGTCCTTGCATACCCGGCGGACAGTCTAGTCAAGCTCAACAAATACTAAAGCAAAAAGACACAGATGATGTTTCTTTTAAAAAGTTTGTTCTGATGTGCATTTGTTTTCCTTTCTCCTTTCAGGCATTTCTGAATTCCTGGACAGAGGCATCGTGAGAGTTGGCGGCCGCAGCGACAGTGAAATCCTGAAGCGTTTCAATCTGAGGGAGCTGGCCAGCAAACCTGAAAGCAGACGCTCTCTGCCGCCTCATTTGCGCCATGCGTACGCTGATGTGAGCACATGACAAACTTTCTTTCATAGTAATTATGGAGTTTGTCATAGTTTGTCATATTTGTGCTGTTGGCGAAACTTTTGGTTTCACATGATTATGTCGTAAATTGAAATATGCACGTGTCTTAGGTGCTTTTTAAATCTCCATTGTGTGTCATCTTTTAATCAGGCTTTCAAGGAGCGTAATGAAGCAGAGAGGAATATCATGACCCAAACAAGAATGTTGGAGTGCTCTCTGAAAGGAGTCCTCTCTGAGTTCTCCCTCAAGAAATTTATGAAAGGCAGACATTGGGAAGATTTGCGCAGAGTATCTGTGAGTCATTCCAAATAAATAATACACCCTGTGCACATCAATACAGGTTCTACAAAATATGGGCTAGCACTCAGAATTTTTAATATTTTTCTATGTATATTTTCGTACATAGGACAAAAAATCAGAATGGATTCATGACAAGACCGAGATGATGCTGGAGTGGTTGGGTGTGAGTTTCAGTGCTGTCCAGAAGACGGAGACAGAAATTGCAAATGATAATGAGGGTAAGCCTTGCATCATGTGAATCTGAATAACCTAACAAAACAAAATAATAACATTTTAGGCAAGGAAATAACAAGTCTGTGTTTTCCCTGTAGCATCATTTATTAATGAAGCAAAACTAAAACCCGTGAAGAAAATAAATGAATCAATTGTTACTGCACCTAACAAAACAAAACAAACAAACAAAAAAAAACTAAAAGCGTACCTGGAAATTTAAAAATGTTACATTTAAAGGTTTTCACTTTGATTTAAATAAACAGAATATTTTCTTCATCCTTTCATAATTTAGATTTTCGCTCCACTGCTTCCACACCTTCCGAGGTTGAGGAACTCATTGATATCATCGAGGAGGCAGACTGGATCCAGAAGGAGCGGATGATTGATGACGACGAGCCTTTTCCAGAGGCTGGTCAGGACGGCAGAGGGAAGGCAAACAATGCAGAAAAACTCAGACAAGTGGAGAAAATGATGCTTGCTTTGGACCTGGATGAAGTCAACGAGAAGGAAGGGCCAAGCACGCAGGAATGGGAGGTAAATATGGACTGACTTTAAAATATTGCACAACACACACACACACACACACACACATGCTTCCAGGGCTTTTGTTTTCAAACAACTGATGGAATATAAGTTTTCCTAAATATACTACCCGATTTAAAAATTGCTTCAGTCCCAGGCACATGACTGCCACCTGCTTGTGATGGCAGGAATTGCCTGAATTATTATTTTTTTTCTAGTATGAAAAGCTTGAATTAATGATTTTAAACTTGCCCAATTTTTTCTGTGCGCGCAATCATTATCTTGTTAATCGTATGTTGGCAGAGGGTCTGGAGAAGTTTCTTTGTCCACAGAATGTTTTCGCAGCAAAGCTGCAACAAGGGTTTGGGTCATCTCTCTCAACAACAGAAGCATGTACGACGGTTTTAAAATGACAAAAACAAACTTTTAAAAAAGGTTCTAAAAAGCACATCTGTCAGTTTTTAAAAGTCTCAAGACTGACTGATGCTCTGAACCTTTTGAAGTGAATGTACTAAGTGAGCTTGTGGGCCTGTGTAGAAAGAATAAGCTTACAGCAAACACAAGGGTGTTAAACAACAAAGGCAGGATTTGAACTGAATGTCTCTCTGCTCCAATCCCTACAGTTCCAACGAGCACACAAGAAAAAGATCAAGCAGGTAATCAATCGAGAGCTGGCGAAGAGCTCAGCTATGACCGAGACAGAAGAAGACTACTTCAAGGACATCTGGTCCCTGAGCCTGCAAGACAGATGGAGGCTCTATCGGTGAGTCTGCTCCACTGCGCTCTGCACCAGCTACGCTCCTCTTAACCCACGGTCCTGCTCCCACACCTGCCTCAGTCACTTTTCCTCGTCTCCATTTCCATCAAACTTTTAATTTTTGAAAAATACAAAAAGCAAGAACAAAAAGAAAGAACAGATTTGTCTCCCTTCAACAAATGAGTCATTCATATTTTTAATGCAGACAGACTGCAGAGACAAAAGCGAGCTGCTCTTCTTAATTTACGCTCTGTCTACAGCTTGTGGATGGGCCGCCACAGGGCGGAAGCTACCACCATCGTCGAAGATGGTCGGGAGGCCTACCAGAACGCCGTGGACCGATTGGCAGAAATTAAAAGCAGCGAGACCCTTTTCCTGCTTCAGAAAGTCAAGGTAAAATAGTTTGGCTGCATGAGACCACATTGTGTGCTGTCTCGTCAGGAGTGCGGGGAATCCCTCAATGTCTGCTACATCCGTGCATCCGAAAAAATGAACATGTTGTGCCCAACAGGTCGTTGGGATGACGACCACAGGAGCAGCCAAATACCGGAAAATCCTGCAGCAACTGCAGCCCCACTTGGTGATTGTAGAGGAGGCTGCAGAGGTTCTCGAGGCTCACACCATCACCTCGCTGACCAAGGAATGCCAGCACCTCATCCTCATCGGCGACCATCAGCAGGTGAGGAAACCGCACACAACTGCTCACTGGCTCCTGCACCACGGCAGCCTTGGCAAAACAACTTGCGCACTGTTGAAAAATTGTGAAATTTGAGTCCATAAAAAAAAAAAAAAAAAAAAATCACCCATTGAAGTGAAAATGGTTGCTTATCTTTCAGTTTGGAAATTTCAAAAGTCCAAAGTTGGCGATTTAGTGACATCTAGTGGTAGAAAAAAGATAATGCGATACAACAAGTACCTGTAGTAATACCTTCGTTATGCCTCGAGCATTGCCTATGGCCATGTCCGCTTGCAAGCACCTCGGTGACACAAAAAGATTGATTACAGCCTGATTTGTGGCAACATCAATGGTGGCACAATATGGCTGCCTCTTCACAAATCTTTGTGTAGTGGCTCATTATTAGTAAACCAATTAGTGATTTAATTTTTACTGGCTTTTTCTCACTAAATATTCACTCACATATTTTCTAGTCAATTTAATACAAACATAAGCGTTTACAACTGACCGAAACCCCCCAAAAAGACGACTAAGAACTGACTCGAAGTGCAGCGGCAAAGGGACACCCAGTCAGCGCCAGACCCCCGGGTCAACCTTGCAAATAAGCGTCTCTCCTCCAGCTACAACTTCTGCAAGTCTTTTTCCATCTCACTTAAATTCCAATTGCCTGCCACCCATCAGCGGTCAAATATTGTTGAGTCCGTGCTGCATTTCAATCTTTTTTTTTTTTTTTTTTTTAAAAGGGCTAAAAATGAAAGTAGGAAAATAAATAAACACTGGCTACCGCCTCACTTGCGTCAACGCTGCTTGTCCATCGTTTACTTTCTGTCCCGCACAGAGCCAGAGGGTTTTTGGCTGGTGGGAGAAGACTCAACTGCGCCGGTCTAGTGGGATGTTTAGTTAGAAACCGCCTTTAAGGACAATGTGGGACTTGCATTTTTTGCATTCATGTTTTTGGAGCGAAAAAAACACCAAAATAAATCCACGCTTGACAAGCGATAGAGAAGGGAGGAGTAAGGAGTGATTACCTGTCCGTCACTTGCTTATTGCAACATCTTGTCAGGACTTGTGGGGGAACACATGCATCTGTCTGCCAGCTGGAAGAAATCAGTTCCAGCCATTGATACAGATCTCCAGATATCAGTGTTCAGTCTCAGTCTCTTTTAAGCTCCCTCTTTCCCTCTGCTGTTCTGTGTCTAAACGTTTGACATTTGACTTGACAATCAAATGTGACTCATGCCTGCATTGCAAGTCCGACAGTGATGGAACAGAAAAATAGTGTTTCTATATAAATTGCAGAAGTAAAGTAGCAGGTAGGAAGAGGAACATGATGGGGCATTTTGATTGGTTAAGAGGAAGATGCGTTCATTTTTCTACTTTTCATATTATTTTGTATCATTATTATATTATATATTTCATATTGTATATCTATTTTGAAGGTGAGTTGTGCAGCTCAGCTCTTCACACTTGCAAATACAATCAAATACTGTGCATGTTTATATTTAAGGTTTTCTTATTATCAGAAGTTTGAAGGAGCTGTTTCATACCTCATTGGCACGACATGTGCTGCGTGTGCAAAAGAATACGTTTCTATGTGTTGTGCCTGAGTAATAAATGCTCGTGTTGAATTTTATTGTCCCTCCCAGTACACGATGATGGCAGTAATTGGTTAATTTGTCTTCACCTCAAGACTTGTGGCTGTTTTACGCAAATAATAGAATCAACTACAGACTATGACTCAAGCAAATGAACTCAAGCAGCACCTGGTGAAAAATGAAAAATTTTGCCAAACATCAAGTCGTGCAGAATGACAACGGCAACAAAACTGTTGATCAGCGTTTTATAACGATGTGATTTTTGGCTTAGCTTCGTCCCAGCGCCACTGTCTACGACCTGGCCAGGAACTTCAACCTGGAGATGTCCATGTTTGAGCGGTTGGTGCGAATGGGTCTTCCCTACGTCAGGCTAAACTACCAGGTGCGTATCTCTGCATTTGTTTACATATTTCAACGTCTCATTGCAGCGTTTCCAAATAAATAGAAGTAACAATAGTGAAAATGGTTACAATTCAATTTCTCTACAATATTTGGTGAAATCTTGGATTTTATGTTTATTGCTCATTACTTGCTGTTGCACTAAGCCTGGTGATGCCATTTGTTTCTCAGCATCGTATGAGGCCAGAAATTGCACGTCTTCTGACCCCACACATCTATGAGCAGCTGGAAAACCATCCGTCTGTGTTGGATTATGAAAACATCAAGGTGTGTCTTGCCCCCGACCCACTTTCTAGTTATTATTTTTTTCTTGAGAAAAAAAAAACAAGTAAAAGAAGCGTTTTGTCCTAAACACACAAAAGTACAAGTCGAAAGAGCTTGTGTTTTCACATCAAAGTGAGTGAAGTCAAAAGTAATTTGATGAAAACCATTGCTACATGTAATTTTGTATTACAGGGCCTCACCAGCAGTTTGTTCTTTTTGGAGCACAACCACCATGAAGAAGAATTCAAAGATGGAAAAAGCCACCAGAACGAACACGAAGCATTGTTCGTAGTTGCCCTCTGCCGCTATCTTCTCCTTCAAGAATACAAACCGGAGCAAATTACCATCCTCACCACCTACACAGCCCAGCTACACTGTCTGCGCAATCTTATGCCAGCCAGAGAGTTCCAAGGGGTCAGAGTTCACGTTGTGGACAAATACCAGGGAGAGGAGAATGACATCATCTTGTTGTCTCTGGTCCGCAGCAACATCGAGGGCAAAATTGGCTTTCTGAACATTCCCAACCGGGTCTGTGTAGCATTGTCTCGCGCAAAGAAAGGTCTCTACTGCATTGGCAACAGTGAAATGCTGGGACGAGTCAAACTGTGGAGCAATATCTTGTCCAAGCTGAGAGAGAAGGACCAGATCGACGATGCCCTGACCCTGTCCTGTCAGAATCACCCCAACCGTCAGATACAGGCGTCGTGTGCAGAAGACTTCAAGCAGGCTCCTGAGGGGGGCTGCACGCTGCCGTGTGAGTTCCGCCTTGACTGCGGCCACGTCTGCTCGAGTGTTTGCCACCCCTACGACGTCGAGCACAAGAAATACAAGTGTCCCAAGAAGTGCGAGAGGATCTTGTGCATCGAGGGACACAAGTGCATGCTTGTGTGCCATGAAAAGTGCCCAGAGAAATGTCCCGTGCTCGTCAAGAAGGTGATCCCTCAGTGTCAGCACACGCAGCTGGTCCCGTGTCACCTGGACCCGAGCAAGTTCAAATGCCTCGAGCCCTGCGAGAAGCTGCTCCCCTGCGGTCACCGCTGCAAGGCCAAGTGTGGCTACCCGTGCAACGACAAGTGCTGGGTAAAGATCAACCTAACTCTGCAGTGTGGCCACACCCAGAAGGACGCCTGCTTCTACAAAACGCAGGCAGAGGAGCCTTTTTGTAGGGCCTCCTGTAAGCACGTGCTGAAATGCGGCCATGCCTGTCCTGGCAGCTGCCACGCGTGTTATCAGGGACGCTTTCATTTGCCTTGCAGTCACAAGTGTCAGCGCCCCCTGATTTGCTCCCACACGTGCACGGAGCCGTGCACCGGCGAGTGTCCGCCGTGCAAGAGGCCCTGCGAGAACCGTTGCATCCACAGCAAGTGCATGAAGCAGTGTGGCCAGCCCTGCAGTCCGTGCAGCGAGCCGTGTGCCTGGCATTGCCCCCACCAAAGCTGCGGCAAGCTTTGCCACGAACCGTGCGATCGCCCTCCGTGCACCAAACCCTGCGGCAAGACGCTGCAGTGCGGCCACCCGTGCATTGGCCTGTGCGGCGATCAATGTCCAACAAAGTGCCGCGTGTGCCACCGCGACGAAGTCACGGAGATCTTCTTCGGCAACGAGGAAGACTTGGATGCCCGCTTCATTCAGCTCGAAGACTGTGGACACGTCATCGAGCACGCAGCCATGGACGTGTTCATGGGGATGGACGACAGCCATCCGGGGAACGGAGACGATGGGGTGGCCATAAAATTGAAAGAATGCCCGAGGTGTCGTACGCCCATTCGCAAGAACCGACGCTACGGATCGCACATCAACAGGAGCCTGGCTGAGATCGAGATGGTCAAGAGGAAGGTGAATGGGAACGACGCAGACGTTGGGGAGCACAGGAGGAAACTTCAGAAGCAGCTGGAAGAAAACTGTGTTGATGGTGGAGAAGATCTGGAGTGGGGATACCTTAGAATCGCTCAAGAACTCGAAAGCGCTTATCTCACAACAAATGAACTGAGGGTCCTGGAAAACAAGATGGGATTCATGAAACGAGTTGCAAAGTTAATGAAGATCCAAAAGAAACATGGGTCCTTCAGTCAGAGCTCTGCCTTCAAAGCGGCTGTGCAGTTTGTGTCGTGGCTGGGCCGCATTAACCTGAGGTTGGCTGAGCAGCAGGGCTATGACTTGCAGAGAGAGCTCCAGAGAATAATGCTCCTGACCGAACTGGACGCTCGCTGGGATGCGGCTGAGAAGAAAGGAAAATGCGCAGAGGTCCAGCGTGAGGTGCAGGAATTGAGAGAGGTTTTAGGAAATATCGGCCAGTTCACAGAGGAGGACGAAGACAAGGCGAAAAAGCTAATGGATAGGCTGGACATCAAGCTACCCACCACGGGCCTGGGGATCTCGGAGGAGGAGAGGAAGATGATTGTCTCGGCGATGAACATGCGGCCTGGCCACTGGCACAAATGTCCCAACGGCCACGTCTACATCATAACGGAGTGCGGGGGTGCCATGGAGAGTCGACGCTGCCCTGACTGCAGCGTCACTATCGGCGGCGGCAGTCACGTGCTTGCAAGTGGAAACCAAGTGGCCTCGGAGATGGATGGATCGCAGCACCCGGCTTGGTCTGAAGCCAACAACCTTCTCAACTACGGTCACTTTGACATGTGAAAAAAATCAGAAACAATGGAAAAACAAAAAGTCAGCCGTATTACCACATCTGCATTAATTGTCAATGGAAGTAGGCATATGTTTTTTTTTCGTTTTTTAGAATGGGGGATAGGCATAGCACTGTTTCTGCAATAATTTCCAAACACCTATAGAGCATTATGAACAACAAACTGCTTACACATTTCAATTCTGATAATTTGAGTTTCTCTCATTGTAGTTTGTATATGTTTAAGCATGTTTTTAGAAATCTTGAGTAGAGCTTTTAAAAAAATCAAACAAAGAAAACATTGTAACGAATGTAATAAAAATGTTTTTGTTGTATTCCTTAAAGGGAAAGTTCAACATTTTGTCAAATTCGGCATTCACTTATTCAGTAAATGGATTCCCTTTTATTATCAGTGCCAGTTGTCCTGAGATGGGGGAGGCAGGGACTCAAGCTGCTCAGCGAACCAGATGGTGGTGAACAGTACACGTCTCCCTCTTTAAAAACTCATCAAATACAAACAAAGCCAAAAACGCCAAAACACTCGCCTGGACAAAATGTGACCTGCACATTCCACACGGCAAAAGGTTGAACTATCCCTTTAAAAGCAGTTATACCGTATCTAAACAACAGGTGGCAGTAAAACACTGCAACTGGATAGTTACTCTGTCATTCATTTTAGATAGAAAAGATTTGATCCATCAGTTTTCCGTCTTTTTTTTGTCAACCATTTCTAAAAGTATTGAAGTAAATTAGTATCAGTGTGTTTATTTAGTTTGCTTTAATATAGAGCACAAGGTTTTGCACAAGTATTATGTATTTTGTATTTTATTTATGTACTTACGTCACATTTGAAGGCCTGCTCTTTCTCTTTCAACAAAAAACTTCTCTTTTTTCCCCTCTCAGTCTCTCCATTTGAGTTTCTCAAACTGTCTGATGCACACACACACACACGCACACACACACACACACACGCACGCACACACACACACACACACACACACACAAGAGACCATGAGGTGTAATCACTAGCGTCCGTCATTAGCAGTGAAACTAGAGACAGCGTCCTCAACTTTGCATGCCTCTGTAACCCACTGTTCAGCATTGCACAACAGCTTGTATGACTTAAATGTTTGATAAATGCTATTCTGTGTTAAAAAGCAAAAGTCCGTGAATGGAGGCTGAACAAGAAATAATAAAGACAAAAAAAAAAAAAGTGTTTTCTGACCTCTTTCTAAATGTCTTTAGATGTGTCAGTGTTTCGTTTGTGAATTCCTCATATTTTTGTTTGAAGTAATAGCTTCAAGACTTGAACAAATATTACAATTTTCTCACCTTGAAGGTTTTCGATAATTTAGGTCTAGGTGCCACCCCCAATAGTTTCCCATCTCGTCTGGTCTAGTCTTTTTTTTTTTTTTTACTCTTTGCTTGTGCATCCTGGTTGACAAACAAAAACAAACGTTTTACCGTACAGTGAAGTGAAGGCCCTGACTGTGACAGTCCTCCCTGTCAGTCAAAAATGCTCCTTGTCTGAAGCAAGCATAAGCACGTAACACAATTTCTTTCACTGAAATGCTGCTGCAGTGACTGCACATCCAAATCAGATAGATGCTGAGTTGTGACTTGAAAAAAGTACTAATATTGAGAGCCATTCCACTTCCCATAATAGAAACTTCCCCTTTCCACTCGTGTCTCCAGGGACTTTGTCTGACAAGGCCTGTGATCCCCACCAATGGACATGTATGTTATTTTAACAGTTAGCTCTACTGGCATCTGATCATTTTTGTCATGCATCCGTAGAATAAAGACATGGCTAATCAAGAGTTCATGTAAAATTAAACAAACATTAAAAGGCTGAAAGAGGCCGAGGGAAAAAAGGCAGCACTAGAAAATTGATATCCTTAAGGACCGAGATCAGTGGGCTTGAAATATTTTATGCTGTAGTTTTTTGGATGTTTAAATCAGCAGTAAAAGCAGCAGAGTTGGGGGGATTTCTAGAAGTTTAAAAGATAAAATATCTTAAAGCTAGTTTTTTTTTGGGACTGAGCCCCAGCGATAGGTTCAGCTCTGGAGCAGGGCTGGTCATCGCAGGGCGAAGACCCGTTTGAAATTCTAATTATACTTCCGCCGCCGTTTTCCGCCCAAATTTGACCCCATGAACATGCGTGATGTCGTGGAGCGTTTTGTGCCTCGGGGCGGGGGACACATAGGCTCAGTCCCGCTAACGCTGCTTGCAGCTTTAATTTAGTTTACCCCCCGGCCTAAAGTAGCACAAAGTACATTTAAAGACCATTGTGAGGGGCTATTTTCACACAGTCTACCACATGATTGATCATTTTATTTTGCACTAAATCACATCAGCACTAAATTCTACTTACAGAACCCTGAATAAAGGGTATTATTTACTTTAATTGAATAGAGGTTGGTAAAAAAAAAAAAATCACAAATGATTTGTGTCACTTTTCGACGATGACTGTAGAAGACAAAAACAAGGGTAGTTTGTTTGTTTAATAACAACCTTAATATTTCCCAAAGATTCAGTGTACTCGCCGTGTTGTCTACGTGTTCAATGAGGGTGAGACATTTTCAAAAACAACATCTTTGTTTTTCCAGTAAGATTTAGGCTGAAGTGAAGCCGACATTCACTATTGAGGGAGCACATTGAGGTGTGCTTTCAGTGCATACAACAGCCGGATGTACGTTTCCTGTGTGGCTTACAGCTTTTAGTTAGCAGAGGATAGCTTGTGAATAGTCTCCTGGAGGCTTTTCATCACTGGAGCTGCATCAAGACTTTCTTTATGTCGAGTGAAAGTGTGAAGGAGCAGGTATAAAAGTGGGAATACAAAACAACCTTTTTCTGCAAGCACCTAAAGCTTTCATTCAGATCTCATTTGACGGTGTGCTGCATGTCAGAGGCTGAGCTGGACAAATAAAAACTTTTGCACATGAAGAAAAAAGAAATCCCCTTTCATCAACTCAGTGTTTAAAAATAATACAAATGTTAAAAACTACTTTTACATATTTGTTGATTACTACAAGGTTCCTCTTTATGAAGTTTTTTCTATTGAAGCATCCAAAAATTGCACTAATGTTGTGAGTTTCAGTCATTTAAACACGCAGTAATATAAAACAACATTTGTGCAGTCCAAATAAGAGGCAGGACCCAAATACGAAAATCACACAATGGAGGTGAGAGCTGTTTATTCTACTTTGTCTACTTAAATTTTCATCTTAAACCACAAAAACGGGACATGACAGCATTATTGTTGCTAGCAGTGATCGAGCCCTCTAGTGGACTCTTTGGGTGCTGCTATCTGTTAAACACGAGCGTTTACCTCCTACAAGGAGCACTCCTTTAGTGGAGTGTGTAATTAATTAAATCAATAATAACAACAACCAAAAATTAGTCAACGAGGCAAAAATGTCAGCATACAGAATGATTCACATCAATCACAGTTTTGAATGCAGAACTCTGTTTCCTGGATCACTTAAAAAATATGATACAATGTTTGGACAAAATGTAAAAAATGTCAAACCACTATGAATACACATCGCCTTACTTCTTCTTCTTCTTTTTTTTTTTTTTTTGCCTTAATCAGCCCGCCGACCCTAATTTCTTCAAAATTCCAAGCAGCCCTGACTGCGGGTCGACTGCGACTGGTTTCCCTCCAATGGTTTTTGGCTCACTTAACCTCAACCGACCGTCCAACCAAGGCCATGACTCCCACACATGCTTGCGCTCTGCTTACATGCTGGTCACTCCCCGCTGGATTTGACTGATTCTCACCTCACAGGGCCAGAGGGGCGGGGTGGACCACGCGAAGAGGGATGAGAGCAAGCGCAGGCACGAACACACAGAGAGCAGGGAGGAAAGACAGAAAGGACGAATGAGAGAAAGAAAAAAGAAAGAAAGAAAGAAAGACAAACAGAGAGACACCGACAGCATCGAGACAGGAACAGTCTGATTGGACGAGAGACGAGGGGGGACGTACTGGACTGATCTGCTTTCAGTCCACCAGAGGCTTTGCTGATGGGCAGGAAGACAGACAGACGGAGCGTTGATACGGAGCTGGACTTGATAAGAAGCGAACGGACGAGTTTGACTGATCCTCCTCTCCACGGGCCAATGAATGTGGGAAGAGGGGAAAATAAAAAATCAGGATGCAAAGACAAAAGGTGCACACGGGAAAAATACCAGCACAGACGGAAAGATGTGCAGACTGAAAAGATAATAACAGTGAGAATTATATTTGTTATTTTTTTCAACTTCAACTGGGGAACATCAGATCTGTGGAACTGAGAGCTCCAAATGTTTTTGCCGTACCAATAACATGGACTGTGATTCTCTGTCAATCTCTGCATTTCTCCAAACAGAAGTCATTGACTGTGACAGCAACAGCACAAAGCTGAAATTTCAGCTCTATATCCAGGCCATTTCAGATGAAATGTTATTTCTTAAACCTGCCATTCCTTCCTGCTTGCCCTTTGCGCCTGACTTTGACAATGAATAAAACAGTGAGATTATGAAGCAGCTGCTGGGCTGCACTGTCGGTCATGCAGAAATGAGAGCCGTTCTTTCTCAAAAATTTTTTTTAGGCGTTAGGGTTAAGGCTGGAATTAGGGTTAGTGTTTTGGGGTTCCTCATGTGCAAGAAGCCCCAAATTTGACGTTGGTGCGTCTTGAGGGATCCTGATGAACCTGCATGTCATTGCAAGTCACCTATGCAAGTCTAAGGGGTCAAAGGTCAACTTTGTCCTAGAGACATGGGAACACTTGCAGGTTCATCAGGATTGCCCAAGATGCACCAACGTCAAATTTGGGGCTTCTAGCGCATGAGGAACCTCAAAACTCTAACCCTAATTTCAGCAGTAACCCTAACCCTAACCCTAATTTCAACCTTAACCCTAACCCTAAAGCCCTGCAAGTCTATGAGGGTCAAAGGTAAACTTTGTCCTACAGACATGGGGACACTTGCAGGTTCATTGGGATCCCCAAGACACACCCCACGCAAATTCGGGGCTTCTAGCGCATTAGGAACCCCAAAATCCTAACCCCAATTCCATAACCCTAACCCTAATTCCAGCCAATATAGGACAAATTTAGTTAGTAATCTGATCATATTTCCAAATTGCATTTCCCAAGTAAGGCAGCAGCGGAGTAGACCTCCTGAAATAAATCTGAATTATTGCACCAATGAGGGGAATGTTTGGCTTTTGTATTTTTCTTGCTTTTCTTCATTGTTGAATTGAGTCACTCGGTTTTTGCTGCTTCAAACAATTTCCGTTACACCTTAAAGCTGACCGCAGAAGTCATCCTTCCATTGTGTGCTATGTGAGTGCCCTCTAGTGACAGCTCTCATTTAAGCACCTAGTTTGATGTTTCCTCAACCAACAGTTCCCCAGAGCTCCCCAGAAATGAGCAAAGTCCACGGTTTACATCTTCTGTGAGTACAACTTTTTTCCAGATTGGCTCTAAAAATTAGCCATTTGTGACGATACATCAGTGACGCCTCCCACATGTTTGTAAAAATATCCACAGCCAGGAGTTTGTTGTGCACTGCAGTAAAGCGTCATGTTCTTGCAGCAGGTTGTGGACAGTGAGCCAAATATGATGTTTTCTGGAGAGCTGTTTTTGGATAATTAATGATATTGCACGCTGCTCTGCTAGAGTCTGAGGTGTAAAAATAAAAAATGTAAAATCAGGTAAGTTAAAGAAATGTTCACATTCTAGATAGGAAATAATGTGTCCTTTAAAGACACATGCGTGGGCAAGAGGCGGCAAGGAGGTTGAAAAGTTTTAGTGCCTGCTAATATGACAAGATTATGGGCAGAAGACAACCTGTGGTTTTTAATTGGGGCTTAATTGCGGTGTGGACAGCACATTAATAATGTATTACCTCAGCCTTCTCCGGAGATAGTGGCCGGGCAACATTTCACTAGGGGTGTCATCACATCAAAACTTTGATTAAGGCAGTGGGAGAAGCGCGGACCCTGATCAAATTTTTTTTGTTCCGCTTCCAGGCTTATTTAAATGTAAATTCGTTTCCATTTCACTTCCTCCCCATCACGACAAAGTCGACGGGAGCGGCGACAGGATTTAAGTGGGGGCTGTATTTTGTGCCCAGGTAAGCATATTTAGTTTAGCGAGTGTTTGATTTGGGCGCTAATTTGAATAACTGCGTGAAAGCCAATTCAGTTTTAATTGAGCTCCGCTCCCCTGAATACCTGCAACTAGATTAGTCAGTGACATTAAGTTGTTTAGCTGCAGCCGCGCCTCCGAGTGCACCTCCCGCCGCCTCACGAGTCAGGCACTCTGCTCCAATTTTTTTAATACAGAACCATATGCGCGTCGCAGAATAGCCTGGCCCCGGTGCTTGACGTAGCGGCAGTGAAATATGGTCAAAAAGGGAAAATGATACGCAGGCTAATCCATTCTACTCCCCCGCACTTGAGTGCCGTGACAAAGGTGGTTTATTACCATTACCATTACTGTATGATTATCAATATGTATTAGGGCTCCTCGCCATCCAGCGGTGCCCAAACCGGCCGTGACAGGCCCCAAACAAACCGGGTTTCTGCTCCATCGGGGGAAACATTAGGAAAAGATGCACATCCCCCTGGCACCGGCCCAGCGCCGCTGAACCTGCCAGGGAAGTTGAATGTGTATTTGTGTTCCCCCTGACCAGCACACACTCCATCCTGCTCTCTGTCAGCGTGTTTTTCTTTTTCTTTTTTTCTTTTTTTTTGGGGCTTCTAACGATTTGTGCAACCTCAAACTCATTGATCCAGCGCCGGTGGTGCGGCGGAACCACCGGGCCACTGGCAAAAACACACAGCGTCCTCTGCAGACCCTTTTCATCCAAGCACTTGTACAAGACGCCGTGTGTAAGGTCCCATATCATTCAAACCTGATTGCTTTATTTATTCATTTTTTTGCTTGCGTCACAAGCATATAGAATGTCCCACACAACTGGCAAGAAGCCAAAACTGAGATTTTTTTGTGTTTGTTTTTTTTTAGTTGGAGGCATCAAACAGATGGCTAAAGAAGGTTACATTATTCGCCCAACTGTAGGTTTTTTTTGGGGGAAAGGTAATCCTTGACAGTCTTTCCAGCGGTGTCTCGGTGAAAAAGGTAATAAATGTAAAATAGTAATAAAATAAAAAAAATTACCTCTACCGTTGCAATTAGCAAAATCACACTTGATTTGACTGATTTTCCTGTGTGCAGAAATTATGGTTTTATAATAGTCATCACGCCTGGAGGTCGTCACTTCTAGCTGCGGTCACAAATGCCAAGTTGATCCTGTGAAATTATCATAAATGCCTCCTTAAAAGTGCTAAAAAAAAAGAAAGCAAAAAGGCTATAAAATACCATAATCAGTTGTTCCCTAAATGTGGCAAATCATCTTTCTAAATGCTACCAGTGACAGTTGCAGAGTGGCAAAAAAAACACAAACACAAAAAACGAAACAACCAAAAAAACCCCAACCAAAACCAAGAAAACTGTGCCTGCAGTGCTTAATTATTTTAGGGTCATGGTTCCAGCACAGGTTTCCAGATATGAGCCTTCATTCAAAGGCTTTGATGTTGTATTTTTCTCCCTGTTTCGGTTGAATTTCTCACCCTCTCAGCAGTGAGTGGCTGAGCGCGCGGGCGAGAATAGTTTTGGAAAATTAGTTACATTGTGCTGAAGTAGCAAAACAGTTTTGCCGAAGAAGGCCACACACACAGACACACACACACACACACACACACACACACACACACACTTGAAAGCTGGCTCTGTCTGTTTATCCTTTCTTTATTACCACTGTAAAAAAAAAACAACAGTTGTCCAGATATTCGGTTATGGAGAGAAATGTAAGTATTAGAAAACATGCTGTAATAAGTGGGAATCATATTTGTTGCTGTGCTTGCGCTGGGTATAATTTACCAACCAACCAAATGTCATTTGCATCACGGAAAAGCAAAAACAGGAGCATTCAGGCAGAGCAATCACACAAAGACAGAGAGTCCTGAAACAGAGCCGCGGCCAGACAAACTTAATCAATCCTCTGCCTTTTAAGCCCCAAGACAGTAGGTGGTTGAAATTAGGCTGATTTATACGGCATATCGGTATAATATCACCGAACTGCCCGAAAACAGTGGACTAGTTTGAGTGGTTTATTGAGTGAAACACAACCAATTCAACTTTTAAACCAATAAACCACATTTAAACAGGGTGAGGGTTGAAAGTCATTATGCTACTTTGCTCCATCTTTTCGAAATGGAAATGAGACATGCTGACAGATCCTTGCAGATCTGCTCATTTTGTTGAAACTTGCTGAGATACCAGGACTAACCTGAAAACTGAGAGAAGGTATTTTGTGTTTCCTGCACACCCGAGAGATCTTTCCTCTTTTTACATTTGCTCCTTCACCCATGCAGAATAGTTTGATAATTCAACTGACCTGAGTAAAGTGAATAACAGAGAGAGGGAAATGTGGGATTGTCAGATAAAGGTATTGGAGCATAGCAAAATCAAATCATACAAGGGTAATGTTTCCTAAGTCCACTGAATTTATCCCCCCTCTTCCTTCAAAAACGCCAAAAGTAAAGTAAAAAAAAAAGAATTAAAAAAAAACGTAAAAATGAATTAAAGGGAAAGTGGAAATAGGTCGCAACAACTTGAGGTGTTAATTTTTGGTGTGAGGGGCAAAACACATCACACCAACTCACCCCTCAGCAAAGTGTTCACTGCTGCCTTTGTTAACCACAAGATTCCTTCCAAAATTGTCGCAAGCACCTGTGCTAGTCTCGTTAGCATAGTTACAGCTAGCAGCACTTACTTCCTGCTTGTTCCACACCTAAAAAAAGTTGCTGGAAGCTGGTCATGGAGCACATTGATGACTTAGAGTGAAGCTCGGGCAGTGAGGGCTGTGTAAAATGTAAGAATTAATGGCAGTAATGCACTTGCTGCTGAAACTTGATATGAAATAATGTGCATGAGGACACACTTCAAGATTTCAGCTAACCCAAAACCCCTCAACCTTTTTTTAGCTGCTCTCTTTAATCATACATATATAATAACACAGATATAATTGAAGCTTGATGTGGTGATGAGTAGGTGGTACTTGGGTGCACGTAATTAATTTTTTTTTTAACCAAATACGACTATCGGCTCTGCAGACATAAGCACGTCCGCCGACTGAAGTGAGTTTTCAGGGAGAATTAGGGGCAGCGGCATCATCAGAGTTGTAGAAATGGCGGAAAATGCCCTAAATGACTTTGTTCTGACCCGCTTGTACGTCAGGTTAATTATGATGTGGTTTGTAATGGGAATCAGGACTTTTCGCAGTCCTGGAGGAGCTTTGTGAGGAGAGTGGAAGCACTTCGTGTACCACCAGGATGGCGCAGTAATTTTCTTTGATCTTCATTTTTCACTCAACGGGGAGGAGCCCTTTAGTGTCCTCCTCTGCAGCGCACGGCTGCGCTTAAATCCTCGCAACAATTTGGAATGTTCTCACTAATTCTAAAGAGTAATTATCTTGCCAAATGAAGTACGTGGCTCTCTCTCCCTTTTTAAAATTATTTTTTTAAGCAAACTACACTAAAAAAATAATGATTGAGGATGATGTGTGACATCAAAGTGGCCGGACCGTTATATTCATTTTTTTTTTTTTTTTGCTACGCAGTCTTGTCTTCTCTGGCAAGCTTCAGCTGCACCAACAACATGCACTGTGGGTTATGAAAAGTGACGTCTCTCTAATTGGCTCTGCGCTGTCTGCCTTGATTTACATGTGTATCGAAGCTGCTTTCCCTAGAAATGCACATTAAAAACAATTTGACATGGCTGCTGCCCTCAGGCACACTTGGAATTATTTCACTCCTGTTGGTGAGTACCCGTGTGTGTGTGTGTGTGTGTGTGTGTAATTAAAAATAAATTATAATAAAAATGATATAAAAAATAACATGGTCACTATTTTTTCCCCCCGAACGAGTGCAAGCTGATTTAATCCTTATGTTTTTTTCCTTTCTATTCGTTCGACTCTCAATTTGACTGTTACTACCATCTCAGGATTACATATCCAAGAACACATCTCTCACATTTCAAGTCTGAAACCTCACTCCTCCAGTGTGACAACATCCAATTGTCACGGCCCAGTTCTTGTAAGCCATGACTGAAGAGGAGATCTTGGCGCAAATAAGAGGTTTTATTCAAAAGCCCTCAACTGTAATCAATCAAAGATGATGAGGTGTGTAAGCAGCAGGACAAGGATGGTTCATGCCTCACCCTGTGGCCGACTCTTATGGCCAGTTACTTCTAATTTTCATAAAGTTCCTCATGGAGCTCTCAGCTGCCCACCTCTGCTGGCATCGCGTCAGCGTAACCGCACAGCAGCAACCCTCCACTTCTTATCCTGCCAGCCTCCTTTTACTCTCCCCTTGTCCGTCTCTCCCTTTATGATGCCGCCGCCGCCGCCGCCGTGCCTCCCCCTCACCTCCAGCCGACCGTTCGCTCCTCGTGTTTTCACCAGCAGCCTCTCAGACTTTAGAGTTCGTCAGCCTTCGACAACACCTCGGGAGTCTGGACTCCTTAAAGGATGTTTATTTTGCTGCCGGTGCTGCTCAAGGCAGACGCTTTGATCGCAAAATCTCCCAGTAGAGTCTGAACACTTAAGTCTGTTGACACAATTCTCACAGACAGGCTGTTATAAAACTATTACAGCATCTGTCTCTCTCTCTCTCTCTCTCTCTCTCTCTCTCTCTCTCTCTCTCTATCTAGCTTCCCTGAGTCTTGGCTGTTTGAGGAATGAGGCAGAATTGAGTCACAAAAATTTTGAATTTGAATGTGAAAAAATTCCACTGACTCAGCGTACACCCACTGAAGCATTCAAAGTTGAGCGGTCCAACAGATTTAATAAAAAAATAACAAATTAGAAAGAAAAAGTCCTGTGCATCCTGTGCAATAGCGGAAGTTTTTCATTTTATTTTCCATTTTCATTATCGGCCTGGTGAAAGTATAAATGCCAGTAGGGTTAGAGAAATTACATGGGCCTGTGCATTTCCTGGCCTGGTGCTTATCCGCCCCTCTGCTTATCCCTCGCTCTCTGTCCCTCTCAGTCTTTTCTTCTCCGGGACTCTTTTTTTTTGAATATATTTTTGCTGATCCCTCCCCGTTTATCCCAAATCTTTCACCCCTTCATGTCCCTTTTCCATGTCTCTCCTTCCATCAATCCCTCAGTCGCTCTGCTCTTTGCGACCCTTCCTCTGACTGGCCCCTCAGCACACACGCCTCCCCCTTTTTTCCACATCACTCTTGCCATCCCGCTGGCACTCCCAATGAGTCTCCCGCTGGATCAGCATGACTGCTCTTGGTCCCTCTGGCCGACCAGTGAAAGAAGTGGCGCCCTCCTTAATCCTCAGGATCTATTAGAAATAGCAGGGCTGACACTGGCGACAGAGATTAGAGGGGGCAGATAGTGACTGTATTGATTGGTCTTCTCATCCCGCGGCCAGCCACAGCAGCTCGCTCATGTAATGGCGCACTGTAATGAGATTCAGGCAGGACATCAAGGCCAGCAGGACCTAAATGCATAAATAGCAGGCGGACAAGTGGAGTGTTGGGCAAGCGGCGATACTGCAGAGTCACACTGCGGGGGCTGGCGGCACCGGCTGGCTCCATCCAAGCGGAGGCTTGCTTCTTACCTCTTTAAATACACACTGGACATTCGCCACCGGTCGCCCAACACCTTAGAGGGGTGATTTTGATCACCCCGATCTGGACATGGCAGTCTAGAGAGCTTTGTGTTTGTGTTTGACACCCAGAGGCAGCGATGGTTTGGGAGCCAAAAAGCATCTGGACCGCTTTCTCTGGCATCCATCACTGGAGCTGATGAAGCTAGATCCATTTTGTGCTGATCTTAAATAGCGAGTACGAGCCAGATTGTTATTACTTTATTCACACAGTTTTGGAATTTAAATGCAAGGACCAGAGAAGAAAAATGCAATGCAGTGCAGAAAAAAAATCAAGTTCAGCATGAAACTGATTGCAAAGATTGATTGAGATGCATTTTCCAGCACCAAGTTGGGGAAAAAAACAAAAACTCCTCTATCTATGGGGGATACACTTTTGTTGTTTTTTTGTTTTTTTTTTTGCAGATGTGTCCAAATTGCTGCTACTAAGGGAAATTGCAGCACTGACATGGGAACATCCAGGTAAATACATGCCTTGGCTGTGTGACAGAGGAGCTTGCTGAATGCATGTAATGGTCCCCAATTATAAATGTCAGACAAATGGCCGTGTTCCATCAGCCTCAACCGAAGTTAATGCACTTGTCTCAGTCCAAATTGTTATGCTGTTGAGATATTTTTTGCCGGGAGGAAATTGTAGTAATAACTGCATTTTCCAAATGCTTGGAAGTCTGAATGTTTTGCAAACCCTCACCAAAATCATAGAAATTGAGTAGTTCTTAGTTCTGAGATGGGGCTGGACCAACCATTGTGCACTCCTTGAAAAAAAAAAAAAAAAAAAAAGCTGTATGACAAAACTCTGCAAAATGAGCACGCAGGTAAATGTATACGAGGTGGCAGCTCAACATAGTCATGATAAAACTCTTCTCCTACTTCTGTACTACAGAACAGAGAAAAAAATGAGAAACGATGAAACAAACAACCAGCAAAAGTGCTGGTTCAAGCCAGAGGAGCAGTGATCCAAGGACACAAGGCAAATTTTTTTTAACGCACTGTTGACAGGCTTCCGTGATGACATTCCTCTTTCATTATGTCCTTTCATTAAGTGACTGACTCTAAATTAATTGCTGCGAGCGCACCGGTTTCACGTTGAAGGACTTTCCGTGACTCAGTCAAGCAGCTTTAAACTTTCCTAATGCGGTTCAGAGGTCGCCAACTCACTGGAAAAGCCAAAAAACGATCAACTGTTTCTGTAACGAGTTTTTGGACAACAGACACAACACTCACCATAAAGTACCTGCCGTTTTTACACATGGGTTAGACGTAGGAGTCGGCGCTACGCTACGGTTGAGGAGTTGTGTTATATAAGTGATGCTTCAACTGACTGTGACGCACTTGAATCTCTCAATGCTGCTGAACAGTTGTTTTTTTAGTATAAGCATTGCGACTGGCGCTGACAGTCACTACATATTCATTGTTGGGACGTTTTACTCTTTACTAGGACTGTCAGTCGGTAACATTTTTTAATCGCGATTAATCACATTAGTTTCCTGAGTTAACTCACAATTAATTGCAAATTAATAGCAAATGTTTTACCCTGCTGTATATGTGTCTTGTCCTGCTCTTGGTCTTAAGCCTCGGTCTTAATGCAAAAGATGTGAAAATAACTGCTTATTTATGTATTCCTCATCTTTCCTCAAGGGGGTGCTCATAACCAGTGTCTTCAGTCTCCCCAAAGGCCGGATAAATGCAATGGTTGTATCAGGAAGAATATCAAACAGGAAATCCAATGCCAAACTAAAGATGTGACTCAATTGAGTCGAAAGGATTCGCTTTTGTATTGCGGTCAATCGCTGCACCAAACAACGCTTTCGGACTGACGACATTCTTGAAAGACAACGTGGAATTGCTGTTGCCCTGCTTGGAGGTTTTCTGGGGAGACTGGGCGGTGCAACTTTGCTCGTGCAACACTGTGCTTCTTGAGCCTGCCCCCCACCCCCTGCACGGAAAGAGCAATGCCCAGTCTCTGTCCCATGGGCTTAGCTTGATGCAATGGATTGCCAACAACACACTATAGCTACAAGGTCTCTGCTAATCACACTATTGATCCTGTAATTCCACCCATTTGAAACTCTTTACCTCGGTTGGCAGTATCAATGAGTGAGGACCGAGTCCCAGCTTCTCTCCCCGCCTCCTTCCCTGTCGTCCTCCCCGCTACCCGCTGCCTCTGGGGAGGTGATTGAGACCTATGCAACTTATCCCCATCCCACCTTTGTTTTCTTTTTGGTATTCATCTGGTGTAGACTCCCAGAAAGAAAAGTCTGAGGAGAAACGCAAAAAAAAAAAAAAAAAAAAAAATGCGACCGGCTGATCGACCTCCTTCCCTTTGACTGCTTCTTTGTGGAACTTCAGCGGTGTGCTTTGTTGGGTTCTGTTGTGCCGTGATGTGTTGCAGGTTTTTCTTTTTTTTTTGTTTTTTTGCGTGTGTGTATGTGCATGTAGAGAATTGTCGCATCAGTGAGCCAAAGTGGGAATGCAAGAGAGGTGAAGCCTCAGATTGGGAACTCTTGGGGAATATCAATGGAGGGGAGTAATGGGCCGAATTTGAAAGACGGGAGCTTTGGTTCGCTGCGTGCCGAACAGAAACGCAAACACACATCTTATCCTGACAGCTATCTTGTGATTACACAAAGTCCCTCCGAGTGGTTAGTTAGTTGTCTTGTCAGTGGATGAGATTCACTGTGACACACCTCGACAATAATTCGGTTTTACCGTGAGAGGTTCAGACTCAGCAAACTCAAAAAAAAAAAAAAAAAAAAAAATCAAGCAGAAATTTACGGCACCGCTCTGTGTTCTCAGATGGTGTGCAGTGCCTAATGGGCTTAATTTTTGCTCTGCACTTTTCACCACATAATTGACCCCTTTTTGCACAGGGTCCTGTAGAAAAATAAAAAAGTCTAAAGCCTCAGTCGCGGTGGAATATTTTCCATGCTTTTTAAAAAGACAAGCGGCGTCGGAGGGATAGAGGTGGAGAGGAAGTGGGAACACGCTGGAGAGGATGAGGGATGCAAAATCACTCACGGCTGTTTGCATATTGTCACCAAGCAGATGTAGGTCCGAGGGCAGCCACTCAGAATGAGGAGGACATGGTGAGGGAAGGAGGTGGAGAGTGACTAAAAGTGCGGAACATAGTGAAGAGGGAACCCACGGGAGGATTACGGTCACGGCTAACATATGGATTTGTGAGAGATAAGGGTAAATCAGATGGATTTTTGGCTCCAGAAATCTGAAGGTTAGCGGCGCGTAATGCTGAAGTCCTGATAAAAGTATTACAAGGAGGGAGTGAAAGTGGTGCAGTTGGAGGGCAGCAGATGAAGTCTTTTGGAATGAGCAAGAAAGGGAATCTGTCCTTTTCTATGGTTTCCTTCTAAAGATGAGCTGGAATACAGCAATAGGCATACAAAAAGCAGTAATGGATAACCTCTCTGTCACGGTCTGCGTTTGGGACTGTAGAAGGTCGATGGCAAGCTATAAACTGGCTACTGTAGGATAATGGCATTTCACCCCCCCCTCAAATAGACCAAATCTAAGGACAGAAGAGAAAATATGAACTGAAGATAGAATGTAAAATGCACAAAACTGAACAATATACAAACAAATATTTGGCAAGACTCCAACAGCAGACAAGAACTGTCTAGCTGACATGCACCTGGCATTGAACTAATAATTTTAACTTTGCACCAGAATGGTATTCACTTGATATTTACTTTATTCTCCAAAGATGCTTCAGATTTCACGATGTTTAGTGAAAAGTTTGCACTGGGTTGGATTCCCACCTGGGACCTTTCTGTGTCCTCCCCGTGTCTGCATGGGTTTTCCCCAGGTGCCCCAGCTTCCTCCTACAGCCAAAGACCTGCACATCACTGGCAGCTCTAGGTTAGTCCGTATGTATGAGTGCAGATGGTTGTTTGTCCCCAAGTGTGTCTGTGATAAACTGGCAACCTGTCCAGGCTGTTATCTCATCCCCTGATGCTAGGACCCCCCACGACCTCTTCATGAGAAAATCAGCTGTGATATTTGGCCATAAATCAACAACAACAACAACAACACCAACACCAACAACAAGAGGAGCCAGAGTCAACAACAGGAGGAAGGGCTTTTTTCTGCTCCAGTAATTCTGCCTTATGTAGTAATTCAGTACAACCAATCATATTTAGACCAGTAATTAGTGCCTGCTGGGATAGTATGACTCCACCTGTTTTCCAAGGTTACGCATTTTTTTTCCTAGCACCTTCTCAGATAGATCTGCGGCAAATCAACTGTAGCGGCTCCTTCTGGTTCTCACAAGAGTTTTTCGCTCTACACACTGCGACTCTTGCGCTGCAACGTTTTCTCCGACCCTTACGAACGAGGCACTCAGCGGCCCTTTCATCCGTCCGGCTATGAATAGCATCGGAAATTCGCTCGGACAATGAAAGATCGCCATTGTCTCCCTTTTCAGAATGGTGCAAAGAGATAATACCACTCAACAAACCCCAACCAGCCATTCTTTCATTCGCTGTCATCATTATTGAAAGTGGCGGTCGTACTTCTGAGGGGCCCCTCCCTCCCTCATCTCACCCTGGCCTCCCCTTCACTCTCTGTCAGAAGATGCACGCTTTGCAGTCAGCGACAGGCCATTTAAGTTGTCCCACAGCAATAAGCCCTCGTCTCTGCGGAACCAAACCGTTGATGCTTGATAAGCATAATCTGGACCGCCTTGCCGTCCGCTGAGTGGCGATGTGTGGGCCGCGAGACCCTTCACAATGTCGCTAGCACCAAATTGCTCACTCTTGTTCGCCCTTTGTCTTTGGATTTGTGAAACACTTTGAGCCGCTTTGGAGTTCTGGGAGGTGGGGTGCAAAAGCTTTGTGGGATGATTCTCCAAAAATAAAGAAATAAATATGTAAAATTAAATTGAACTGTACTTCTGTGGCTTTCCTGATCAATTTTATATGTTGAGGGCAAAAATTAATCCAGATTTTTGTTCGGATGTGCTCCAATATTAAGTTTACCGGTTGTTTTTGCAATGTCACATAGGAGTCAAGCGCAAGACAGCTTTTTAAATGCATCTAAACCAAACAAAATAATTGGGAAACATTCATTAAAATGGCAATTTCCCTGCTCTTCAGTTTAAAGGGCTGCTTGATTTTTAAAAAAAAAAAACCTCTTTAATCTTTATTTGAGACTGCAAACATCTGCCTATCCTCGAGCAGGGGTAAGGTCACCCCCATCCAGCTAGCTTTAGCCACAATCCCATTAACAGTCTTAACACTCAAAGGGGAAAGCAGCCAAGCTGGATTAATTGGTCTTCACCAGGCAACGGAGGAAGAGTGTAGCAGGATATTGTGCGTGCGAAAGCATTTCGCTGCCTCTCAAAGTTTAGTGACTTCATAAACAGTTGTATTGTGTGGAAGACTGTCTTGGTTCAGTATAAAAATGATTTTCCCAGTCATAACAGCATCTTATTTCATTGACGCCTCAGATGTTGGAGGATATGCTGACAGCGTTTAACATCACTTGCATCCCATTTTTACCCCAAGACTTGAGTCACTCGATTTGCCCTGTATGTTCCCTCCTGACTGCTATAGACCAGTCCTTCATGCAGTGGAGAAGTTCATAAAAAAAACCCAAAACAAAACAAAATCAGATAATTTGTCAAAGAATTTCCTAACTTTTTTTTTTAAGACATTTGCTCTTCATTTTTGGCAGGATTCCATTCCCTGCTAAAACTATGTGATCGCACATTGGTAGAAACACAATGGTGATTGTCTCCCTTTCTGTGCTAAGCGTTGTGGTTGCATCATATGGAAACGGCAGATCTTTTCAAGCAAAAGAACATCTGCGGTCACATAAAGATGATGTAAACATCCGCAAACCTTGTGAAGAAACCACACAAATGGTCTGTGTGATCAACGAGGCCGCGCTGCAGAATCAAGGCGCAGGGCTCTCCAATGCAACACGGCTGTGCCTCATCTATCTAAGTGCCTGCAATAACTGAACACTGTGGAAAAAAAAAGAAAAATTGTACAGCACCCAGCGTACAATAAATAAAGGGGGGGTCTGACTGGCCCTGTTTGTCTCGCAGCTATCCTTGGATGTTTCGAAAGGTTGCACATGTATCAAAGGTGCAGGTGGAACATGAAAGGTCAAGGCTGATCCTTTTTTTTTTTTTGTACCAAATGGAAAACAGATGACTGGATGCTACGTGCGGGGATATACCAAATCACCCGTCTGAAAGCAGATAATGGATGACAGCTGTTCTTGTCATGTGAAAATGGATAGCAGCTGTAATGACGTGTTTTCCTGAATAATGATACGTTGGATGCTGAAACATGAACAGCAGCGCTCATAGAAAAGGGGGAAAATATTAAAATATCAGAGGTGAGCTCAAAACAACCAAACAATGGTGCCAGTTTAAGGTGCAGATGGGAGATGAGCTTAACGCTACATTAGCGTTTGTTTTTCCACCAGTTGCATGTTAAAATCCCCTAATTCACAGTGGCCGTGGCAGGATTTTGGAGAATCACTCTTCCATTACAGAGCTGGCGTTGTTTTGATACACGAAACTGTAATTTTCAAAAGAGCCTTTTTCACTATAATTTTGGTGGTGGTTTTTAATTGGTTGAATGGTGTAAAATTCACTATATTAGGCTCATATCCGGCAGATTTTTTGTTGTTGTTGTCAATTTGGCACTCCAACCCTACTGGCTTTCAGCTATCTTACTAATAGACAAGTATGCCATGTATATCAGTATAAATAATTTAGCGTGTCGCGAGTGTTTGGTTGCCAACTAAAATTAAAGAATCGGAAAGCAAAGTTTTTGTGTAGCCATAATTTGGACATCAAAACCAATTTTTGACTTATTACACAGCAAAAATATCATTTGTTTTAGTTGGTATCTTACGGTAAGGGAAATCAGTGACGTGACTCATTAGTACTGAGATAATGTAGATTCATTTATGATACAGAGATCTTTGGTACATTTTTCCATCATTTACTGTTCTCGACCTCCATCTTTCCTTCTGGCACTCACCACTAAAGTGCGCTGGCCGTGTCATTGATAGAACCAAACATTCAACGTCAAGCGTGTACATGCGTCATAGCAATCTGTTTGTGTGAGCACAGCACAAGTCAAGAAATTTAAGGTTCCTTCTCCTCAATGTTACCACCATAAATTCTAACAAAATATGACGATCGGCTACACAAACCCTCCATCCATTTTCTGTCACTGCTTCAGCCACTTGCAGCTACCATGTTGTAAAGAAAGAGCGCAAGCTGGGCAAGTCGCCAGTTCATCATGGGGCTGACACACACACACACACACACACACACACACACACACACACACACACACACACACACACACACAGACACACACATACACATCATACACATACGTCCAGTGGATCCGCCAATTTACTCTACCTGACCGTGAAAACATGCAAACTGTGCACAGGAATTAAGGTCCAATCTGATTTGATCTTGTGACCTTCTTGCTGGTAGCAGCTGCTTGGCAATGGCACCCACAGCATTACATTTTTTGTTGTAAAAAATAACAGTGATCAAATGAGCCACAATAAATATAGCAGTGTGTTGCATTAATGTTAATGTTAATTATTAATGTTGGAAGATGTGCATCATTGGACAGATTCAAGATGTATTCAAGAAAATATCATCTAAATTATTGGCGTGAGAGTTTCGGTGTCAGTGTCAGTATCGGCCTGATTTTGCAAAAAGCCTCAGTTAATAAAAAGTTTCAGCATCATTGTGGCCAAAGCCTGTAATTTAGTGCTGTAATTTAGTGCAACTAAATTGTAGCAGCTGCAGCTGCAATTGTATGTTATTCAGTCCTTTTACTTCCGTAGACACACTTCGCAAATCGAAAGCTTTCCGGTCCTCAAAATACACCACCCCCCCACCCCCCCCCCCCCCACCCCCCCCCCAGCTCTCAACAATGATGTTGCCTCCCACCCCGTCTCGTTTCTTCAGGGTGTAAAAAACAATCCCTTCTCAAAATGTCATGGCTGCTTTGTTGTCTTGAGATGATGAGACTCAGGTGGATGCACTCCAGACGAATTACAAGAAATCAAAATCTGAGTTGCGAGTCACTCAGGAGGGACATACACGCACTCATGCAGGCAACTTTGGATTGTTTATGCAAGGACAATATTATCTTCTTTTCAACCTGTGGAATAAATTTGAGTATATTCACATATCACATTTTGGTCTATGTGATCTAGTAAAATAAACCAAAAAAACATCATGTCCTGCTACATGCTACAACTATTCACTGTGATTATTATTATGCAACAATTCTGTGACAATAAGCTTAACAAGGCTTTACAGAGCAAAAAAAAAAAAAAAAGCCAATTTATTGCACACAAATTAAAAGCACAACTCAACAGTAAAGCCTGATGGTAACAAACTGTCCAAGCTCAGTGGACGTTCACCAGCCTGCTGCCTTCCAAGGTTGAGAGAGGGGGGCGCGAAACACCGGGCGGAGGGAGACGGGGCGCCTGGGGTAACTAATGTTTTCACGTCGGAACTTTTTCCACGGCGGAACAATTAACAAAAAGTGTTGAGTAGGTTGTAGCTAAGAAAAACGCTGCTCAGGTACACAGGATAGACAAATACTTGACAGGGACGAAAAGAAGAATTCAGGAGTCCGGCGGTGGCCATTGTTCTTTGTTGTTGGCCGCTTTTGGCTGTAGAATCGTTCCGCGAGTAGCTGCGGAACTATTCTATTCTATTCAGCTGTTCTCTGCACTTTGTGAGGAGATGGGAGCACAACATAAAGCTGTGTTGTTTCACAGGGAAGCCAGGATGGTGGATGTCACAAAAGTGGTTTGCCAAAAACAGTTATTTGCACTGCAGAAAAGTGAACGGAGTATTCTTGTTTAAAAAGTAATCACAAAGAGTGATTTGCTAAAGTTGTTTATTTGTACAAAATAAATGATTTCATAAATGAAGAGAAAGGTGAAATGAATGTGAAATGAATGTTCATGATAAAAAAAAAGAATGTTGGTTTTGATATTAGTGCCAAAGGTAAAACAGTATTTGCACTTTTATGTTGTTTCAGTGAATTTGAAAAAACCTATTTTGTCACCATTTTGGCTTTTTTTTTGCTTCCTCCAAGGTGGGGCGTGACAGAGAAAGTTTGAGAACCACTGCCCTAATGCCATGCAAGTCTATGGGGTCAAAAGTCAACTTTGTCCTAGAGACATGGGACCACTTGCAGGTTCATCGGGATCCCTCAAGACACAGCCACGTCAAATTTGGGGCTTCTAGCCCATGAGGAACCCCGAAACCCTAACCCTAATTCCAGCAGTAACCCTAACCCTAACCCTAATTCCAGCCTTATCGCTAACCCTAATGCCATGCAAGTCTATGGGGTCAAATGTCAACTTTGTCCGAGAGACATGGGACCACTTGCAGGTTCATCGGGATCCCTCAAGACACAGACATGTCAAATTTGGGGGCGGGGGGCATGAAAAATTTTGGCCCACGGTGGGGCGTGACAGAGAAAGTTTGAGAACCACTGCTCTAGTGTGTTAAGTATAGCTTGTCATTCAAAATGCTGTCAATATTGTAAATAAATCAAAATAACTCTGGTTTTTAGTCATTATCATCAATTGCTGAGCAAAAATCATCGTCCAAGGCAAAAAAGAATAAAGCTGGTTGTTGTAACTTTAAACATACTTACATTTTCAGTCAGCAAATTTGAACAACTGAACAATCAAATGCATGGCCGTTTGCACTGATGATCTTGCTCTTGGTCGTTCCCCCGAGAGACATAATGCCATAATGAGTGTGTCAGTCAGTGAGCAGTCTGTTTGTTATGCCCAAGACCTCAACACTGCAGCAGCCACTGGATGCACTGCCTCGATCCTTCTGCTTTTTCTTTGGTTCTCCCCAGTGTGTCAATGCTTCCACTGTGAAGAAAGTCCAACTGATACAAAAACAGGCTGGCACAAATATCTGCACAGACATTTACGACTCCCCAAGGACTCATGCTGCCTTTGGAGTTCCCTGACTTTGTGTCTAGTTCCAACAAAACGTTCATATATTATGGCTCCCATGTCCCAACCGCCGTGGATGGCCATGAAATTCAGACAGGCATATCCTGCACGTTCCCGTTTGAGTAAACAGGAACTTTGTGGGACGAAACTTTTCTGTTTGGTGTCATTTTTTGAAATATGTTAAAGCCAAGTTTACTCCGCAAATTTTAGCAAAAATATAAACATCCTCTACGGAGCTCTGAGACCGTGAAGCTGTTTTGTTTTGTTTTTTTTGAGGGGAAGACTGGGGCCGTAACTTTGCACACAAGAGGTGATTACACAATAGGGGACACACACACACACACACACACACACACACACACACACACACACACACACACACACACACACACACACACACACACACACACACACACACACACACAGGTGAGGAGCAGAGAGGATTGGAGAAGGATCAGGAGAATTAGGGGCAGCTGAAACCAATCAGGAGAAGTGAGTTGCAGGAAATCCAGGAATTGATGCAGATCCTTGTGATAAGCATCTTGGTGATACAAACGAGACACACCCTGGATCGGCCTGGCACGTCCCACCGTTAACTCATCCATGTCACACGAGAAGGTTGCTGCTGACTTGCTGTTGAAATTATTATCATCACACATAGTCACACAGGTAGAATATGATCAAACAAGGTGATGCTCAGTGTGACATCGCAATCTGAAGTGAGATATTGACATTGCTTTTATACAGCTGCTGCTGATATTGGGAACACCTGATAGTGATAAGAAGATGATTGGTTTGTTCTCTGAATCACTTTTGTCTCTGCTAATGCAGCAGTCCCATAAAACAGACCAGACTGTTATCTATACAGTGATCCAGTGGTGAAAACACAACTTTTCCCATTCGTTCTAAATGACAACACCAAATAGCCTGGCAAACTTCTCCACACACAGTGCTTAAGAAACGTATTAATCACTTGTTTAAAACATTGTTGTTAATTATTGTGCAAAGAAAAACAGCTAAATAGTCATTTTAATTCACTTTCTAATCCCTCAGAAGTCACAAATGAATCAACCGCTATAATTAAATTAATTTATGTTCAGGAATGACAGTGAGTAACTATAATTTGACACCCTAGTCAACAAACAATGATGTGCTTCCCTGTTTTGTCCTTTTTTTGTGAAACGTTAAATTTGAAAATTCATCATCGACAATGCCAATTATATTTTGGCATTAAAAATGGCCATTTCAGTTAGCCAGCTTCTACACGCTGGCGTATTGATGTCAGAAGAACACAAACGTCTGTTGAGCACCATGTGGTTTTTGGACTCCAAAATAGAGACTTTAATTTGAAGTTGAGACTGGTTTAGCTTTGTCAAAGTCCATGGCGGCTACACAACTATACAATCAACAGTGATATTGGTTTTTTTTCCATTCACGTGAAACTCTCCACTGGACTGGAGTACATATCAGGATTTTTGGAAATTGGAAATTAGAAGTCATACTGTACTGTGCCTCACAGAATTTCTCTTGTCCAACGCAAAATGATTGGACGGAACTCTTGTCGCGTTTTCCATTTTCAAACGCCGCTCATCCTTATCCGGGGGCCGAGGTACGTTGCTGGAACCGACCCAGCAATCGCCGTGTGAAGGCAGGGCACACTCTGCTGCGAAACAAACAATTCACAGCTACGGCGGCGTGAAAGCGAGTGTGAAAACTCGAGAGCCGCCAATTTCCCTGCCATGCATGTTCTTTTCGGGACCATGGGACGAAGCCAGAGCACCGGGAGGGAGCCCACGCAGGCGCGGGCAGAACGTGCGGACGCCACGCCGAGTCGGGCAACGAAACCGAGGCAACGGCGGGAACCGCGGCGGGCACCCTGCTGATTAACACAACTCTGCCTTCTCTTTTTACCAAATACCACATAGGCAGCCTTGGTTGCAGAGATAGGCTTTTCAGCGCGGGTAAAAACATTTGGTGTCGACAAGTTCAGCCTTGCACTGAACCAAGGCGATGGAGGCTCTTCAAATCAGAAGTCGCGATTCGGAGAAAGCTGCTCTTTATATATATATATATATATATATATGTAAAACTCGTTGCACAAACTCACATTTTTTTTTTAATGAGAACTGTTGTCAACCCTGTACATGGACCGAAGGCTGAGATCATCTCGACCCGTTTGATCCCCCCACCAGCTGACTTACACAGCGCTGGAGTGCAGGGCTCGGCCTTAATCCGCTCATTTATAACCGCTGGAAAAACAAAAGGAAGCAGGGACGAAGTGACCCAGCGCTGCCTCCGCTCTGTTATCGCCTCCCTGTCTGTCTCCCTTTCAGCCCTCGCCGCGTCACGTTGGGGTGGATCCCCCCACTCCCCATGTCTCTCTCTCTCTCTGTTCTCGTCTCCCTGAAGGTCCTCCGTCTTATCTCCCAGATAAGCTGCCCAGCCGCACAAACGCACCGGCCCTCGTCCTGGCCCCGCGCTCCTCCCCCAGGAGGCACATTTGGGAGGAAGTGGAAGAGGAGGGGGAGGAGGTAGAGGCGGAGGCGCGGCTTAATGAAGCGTTCACTGTCGTACACCTGCGTGCGACGCAGCGTCCCATTTTGCCCCCCGCCTGCGAGTGTGTGCAAGTCCTGCACATCTGACAACTTCATGAACTCCCCCCTGCGTTCCCCGAGCCGCGAGGGCCCCTTTGGACTCCGCATCAAATAGCTTCCCGTCGAAGAAATGTATTCAGGGCTTTCTTATGGATGCCTCGACTGTTTACCAAGTGGAAGGGGACCCCCCCCCACCAAAAAAAAAAAAAAAAAAAAAAAAGGAAGAAAGAGAGGAAAAAACTCCCAGTAAACTCAAAGCGGTGAAATTCATCTATATTCCCCGGTAGCTTCTTGGCATCCTCTGCATAAATAAGAGGAGAATGTATGATGTTGGCTTTATTCCTGCGTCCTGGCCGATCTCCTCATTTATCACCCCATTGCGCCCCCCCCCTCTCTCTGAAACCCCTCCTCGTCCCCCACACCGTCTTTATTTTCCACTTCCGCCCCCCCCATCTCACCCCATCCCACCAGCGCTGACAGGGCTCACGCATCGCGCGGCGCCCTCTCCTGGGGGCCTCGCCGCCTTGTGCGATCCCTCACCAGCCTGCGCGTCGCCCACCACCCCCTTCGCCCTCGTCTTGCGAAGGGGAAGCCGCGGTCGAGGGCCTTGAGCAGCTGAGCAGCGCTGCTTGGCTGCCGCTCGCTGCCATCTGGCTGCCCGGCAGCTGCGTGGCATCACAATGACGCTCGCAGACGTCGCAGGAACCTGTTCTGCCTTTTGTTTCGCAGGTTGTGCACCAGCCTGGCAGATGTTCATGGTATGCATGTATGCATGTATGCATGTACAGAGCAAGAGCACGTAATGGCACAACAGCAGCAGCGTATTTGTTATCAGGTCTCAGTCAGCAGCCTGATGTGATGTGTGTGTGTGTCTGTGTGTGTGTCTGTGTGTGTGTGTGTGTGTGCGCGGCATGATTTATTGGTGCGTCGCTGTGCTGAATCTGCAACTACGATATCCGGTGGCCGCAACCCATCTTCATAATAAAAACATGTCCTTTGTTATCAACAGGGGCTGAGAAGAGGAATGAAAGACTGTTTCCTTTGAGTAAATGACGCCGAGATCTTTCTGCCTGCAAAAAAAAAAAAAGGGAGGGCGGTGGAATTGTGATATCGGGCGACGCGACCTTGAATTTGCACATTCGATCTCGCACCGCCGCTGCACTTCTGCGACGCTCAGTCGAACGGCAAAATAGCGGAAAACGCGAGGGGCGTTTCTATTGTTTTTCGGCATTTACATCGAAAAGGTCACAGAAACGGCAGTGAGTCAAATAAAGTTCTCCCCACTGGCATCAGGTGGTTTCTGCTTGATTCGCCAAACAGCTGATGTCGCGAATGTGTAAGTCATGTGACTCAACTGTTGTCTTGGTGCTGTTGGTTAGCGTGTTACCGTCAGGGCTGCTGAGTTTTGCTCTAATTTTACCTAGACCGCTGTATTCTAACTGCCCCCCCCACCCCAACAAACTATTACCATGTCGTACCACTATGTACCATGTCCGAGCATGTTTGACCACCAAAGTCAAGTTGGAGTCGGGGTAACATGAGCGTGGGCAGCGGGAGACACAGAGCAACTGGCCCCTGTGTGAGAGTACATTAGTGGGCTGCTAAATGTAGCCTAGCAACCACGCTCACTTCTTACATGGTGAAGCAAGTTCAATGGCTCGCGCCCGTTTGATGGAAACGCACTTTCTTTCTTTGATTTTTCCGGCGTTTGCTCCATATTTGCTTTACCTGAATGCAGAAAGACCAGCAGCGACCAGGCGATGGCAGCCAGGCGTTAGTTATGCCGGAGGAGTGAACCGAATCGGCAAAAATGAGCAGAAGTTCATTTGTTTTATAACATGCTGCTAGGCTAAGCCGCTAGACGCTAACCGATCCGGCCGCCTCCGAAAGAAGGGTGTCCGCTCGCTGCCTTTCTTTTTTCTGCCTCTGCCGTTCATTCAATTGAAAGAAATATAATCGATGGTTACAAGAAGTGGGGAAATGGCTTTGCTGCGGAATAAAAAAGAGGTGGCGGTGGTGCTTTTTACAATGCTGAACATTACCGCCGTACTTTGTGTCCCAAATGAAAGCAACAAAAGGCACAGATATACGTTTATGCGTTCAATATTTGCCTTTATGAAGCCTGTCAAGGGCTTCCATTAGGTCTGTGCTGGTTGAAGTGGGTGGGTTCAAAAAAACTAAAGATTTAAAGGACTGTATGCTTTTATGCTGCATCATGGTCTGCGGCTCAAATAGATTTCACATGATTATAAGTCTGCCGTGATCAATAACTTGTAAACCAAGGATGGATGGTGAACTCCTATGGCTATAAAACACAGAGCCCGTTGTATTATTGACACAGCCATTCGTACCCCTCCAACTCGCTGATGACTGGACAGAGGTTTTTTTTTTTCCAACTCTACCCGCTTTATTGAGCTAAGCTGCGGCAAGGTGCGAATGTTTGGGGTGATTTGGGATCAAAGCACTCCCTCTAAACTGCCCTAACTCACCCCCGCTTCACACTCTTTGCAAATGACTCAGACGGCAGTTTGATTTATTCTCATCAGTTTTTTTCCCACCTCAAATCAATATGTGGCAAAAAGTCCTGTCGTGCCCCCCAAAATAGAACCTGTTTGAAAACAGAGCAGAACGAGCTGTCTAAATCAAACAATTAGTATAAATGTCACAGGCTGGTGTGATTACTCAGATCTTCACTTGCACAATTACAACTTCGCCTTTTACTTTTGCAGGTTTTTGCAAGCTAGCTACAATCTCTGCTGCACAGGTTCAAATCGCCTATTGTGTGGCGACGTCACCGTCCCACCTCACCGTGCTAGCATTCCCTAACACGCTCCATCTCACCTTTCCAAAGGCGGACCCCCCTGTACCGGGCCCCTGTGTCGGGCCTCTTCTTTACATACAAAACAGCGAGGAGAACTCAGAACAAAGCAGCCTCCAGCAGGCAGTGTGTGATGGGCTGTGAGCTTGCTGCAAGGACACAGTGGTCGTTACGATGTTGCCATGGGGGGAGTTGCTGATCTTCAGTTCATGGCATGTTGTGCGAATACCATTCTAATTCCAGGATCCAGGGGTTCACCGGCAGAAATATTCCACTATCGGGACAGTGACTGTCATTTAAGTGCCGGCGGTTTAATGGTGTGGCTGATGAGCGCAGCATCAGTATCAGCCGTGCAGAATTGCACTGATGTGTCATACTGGACGCAGCAGAGGCTTGGGTTGGCTGCAAACGACTGAAGAAAATGAATCACCTGCCTATCAGTGTGATTCAATAAAGTCTTTCAAAGAGCATTAAGATGAATATGGTGTCAGAAAATGTATGGGAGAGCAGCGTCACTCAAAACAACTTCCTCTAATACACCATGAAGTTTTCACGCTAGCCTGCATAAGTGAGTGAGTGAGTGAGTGAGTGAGTCCTTTTTTTCATTCAGAGGTAAGAGGAAACAGGTTAGCTGAATTAATTCCTGTATTTGTAATGCCATTGCTGTGCACGTCAGCCAACTGACCTGCAAGAACAATCCCAATTAGACCTGCTGACAGTAACTCCTGAAGTTTTGTCTTTGTTCTTCTTCAGTTCTTTTGCTTGTACCTTTTTCCTCTTTCAATAGACACGTAGCAACTACCCTGCACATTAATCCACATCGAATCACTTAAAGGAAAAAAAACGCACTTGTGTTTTTGTACAGCATTTTTAGAGCAAACTTTTCTTAAACATTTTCTGGCATATAGTTAAAGTTCCAGTTATTTTTTAAACTCAAAGTTCTTTTCCAGATATGCTACAAGGGCCAGTCTTTGGCCCTTGTAGCTTTTGTGTCTTTGTTTTGGGCCTTAGGTCTTGTGTCGATCTGTTGGTTCGTACAGTTAGGGTGTCGTCTGTGCACGTTGCACGTCAGCAAGTCTGCCAAGGAGTTTATCTTTAAAATCAGACCTGCCAGAGTTTCTGACGGGAGGACGTTTCACTTCCAGCTCTCCAGCAGAGGAAGGACAACTTTGCAGAAGCAGCTGTCTGAATCAAAGGACACGTCTGAAGGGAGCCTCTTTAGCTCAGGAAAACAGAGAAGGAGGTTTGCTCCGACATTAGCCGACCTCTGCAGTCACACGGAAAGAAGCAAGTAGCAGGGGTTCAGCGGCGGGGCAGCGGTCTCTCATGCTATTCCAGGATGGGCCCAGTGCACGCAGCGCAATGAAGAATGCTCTTGTAAAATTTCAAGGTCCTGAGCACCACCGGCTGTTCCTACTGACTCCCCCACGACAATCTTATCAACTTCGTGAAAGGGGTCCTATAATGAAAACCTCTGGAATGTGTCTTTTTGCTTTGCTGGCATGCCAACAAACGCACCCAGTATGAAAAATGACAACTTGCACATTTCCATTTGGGTTGGCTTCATTTCTGTCTATGCCACAAGTCGAGTTGATTGTCATAGTAACACCTCTGACAGCTGGTAGCCTTCTTCCCTGCTCGTCAGTGCACATGACGGCTTGAGCCAAACACGCAAACTGTTTGGTCCTGGGCTGAAAACACCAGCAATGGTTGAATTTAATTGTTGAAAATTCTTGAATGCTTGAATCTTCATTTTGACTGCAGGCCAAACACATATGGCTCAAAGGACCTGGTTTGCACCGATCATCAGCTGGTTGTGTTCCAACCTGCCTCTGCTACTGTTTTTTTTCTAGCAGAGGGGGCAAACACCAAGGGGCAGGTTGCTTTATGCATGCAGTGAGCAGCTGTCCAATCACAAGGGAGTGGGCTGTTCCAAGCCACAGATGGAACAAATAGGAGAGGAGAGAAGAGAGGCCCAAAAAGCCTCTTAAGGGTGATTGAGAGAGGTTTGACCAAGCAAACCTTGTTTATTGTTGGAAGTAGACCACATAAAATTAATGTATTAAATCTGGAAATGGCCTGGAACAGCTGCGGACACGCCGCCATGCATTCAGGAATGCTTACAGAAAGAAACTTTCGAGATCCCGACTTCCTCTTTGCCTTGCAGAAGACTGGGCTGTCCTACAGCAGACAGGTTGGGGGAAAAAAAGGCGCAAAAATGGACTCATAGAATTTAAAAACAGGGGCTTTTTTGCAACTCCAAAAACGACTCTGTCTCCATCAGGCCGATGCATGATGTCGTGTACGTTGATGTTGCATTTAAAGGCTTTTGGAAAATAAAAAAAAAAAAAAAAAACGTAGTGATTGTAATGACATGTATTGATTTTAGTTGGACACTTCTAGAGCTTTTTATGGTATTGCTTTCACAGTTTACAGCAGCCAGAGCCATTAAGCAGAGTGTTGCTTTACGCTTATCATATTTTCATCATTTGGCATTTTGATGGTAATGGAACAGGCCGTGCTAGACGCAGCACTATTTCTCTCCGTGGCGCCACTGTCTGCATGGTGAGGTTTGGATTAAGGTTTATGCTATGTACCTTTTGCACTCATTAGGCCAGAGCGATCAAGGATTGTTTTTTTTTTTTTGTGAGATTGCAATTTTGTGAGCATAAAATTGGGATAAATTATGAAGATGCTACAGAGAATCACTCGGGCCTTGGCTCCCGGCTGCGCCTGCTCAATTTGAGTCAATCTTGACGTTAAAAAGAGAGCGAAAAGTGACTGATGTGAATGCATCGTTTCAATGTTCATTTTCTCTAAGGTATAATGCTCTCAAAGGACTCTTGTTACTGCTACGATTTGGTGTTAGAAAAATGATTTGTGTCAGCACACATTTTCCAACCATCATCGTCATAATAGTTTTGGTGTGTGTGTGTGTGTGTGTGTGTCCATTTTCCAAGAAAATGAAGGGCTACAGAGTTATTTTAAAACCCATCACCAAATCTTGTAACAAAGGTGCAGCCTTTGGTGTCACGGCCAACACAATGCGTGCTCTGTTCTCGGAGGGGGGGGCATTTAGGGGCATTTCTTTTTGGAATGTCTGTGTGGCTGCCCTCTGGACTTGTCTTCTTCTTCTTCTTCTTCTTCTTCTTCTTCTTAACGAATAGATGAAAATATCTGTTAAATGATGAAAAGTCTGTATTTAAGTCTGTATCTAAGACCACACATTGAGGCCTGGTTTTAAAGCGTCATCTACGCTTGTTTCCGTCTGGTTGATTTACACTCTAATTATTCTGGAGTCAAGCGATGTGGAGAGTGTACAAATTTCCCATAAGTGAGTTCTCACATGGTCGACATGAGCTCTGTGTCTGTGCCAGTTGTATCAGCATTATTCAGCAGTGGGATTTTCCTTGGTGAAAACACTCCTGTTAGAACTCAGTGTATCAGGCAAACAAAAACACGAGTTCAGTTCACGTTATGCCTCTACAAAATCTGACACACATGGTATTTTGAGTGTACTTTATTTTTACAAATGACAATCTGCCAGACAAGCAGTATTACAGCCACTATCATGGAAAGATAAACAGCCTATAAACTGGTAATATTTCACACATTAAGGTTTGCCTGGCCTGCTCTTCAATAATACTCGCTGAGAAATAGTCTGCTCTCTGACAGATAATTTTGTTATCACTCCTATCCCATAGTAAAACATTGTTTATTCCATTAATTAGCATTCCTTTATAGGCTGCGCTGTAGCTGAGGGGCCTATCTAGCACTTGCAGCCAGGCAGAGCCCATAAAGCCCTTCTGGAAGATTCATAAAAGTATAAACCTCGGGAACCCCCCCGTGAGAGCCTCTTAATGGGCCTGTGTCCTTCAGGAAGTGTTAAAATGTAAATTATGAAGAATTTTACACTTCCCAATGGTGGAGTGGGGAATAGAGCGATAGACCCTGGGTGGATCCCCGAGCTTGGCAACAGTTTCCCTGAACCCATCTGCACGATTTGCCAGTGACCAGTATGTACCGAATACCGACGCTAGTGTAAAAGGCTGCAATAAAGACACATTTTTCAATTGTAAATTGCAGAATGATTAAAAAAGAAAAGAAAAGAAAGACGCAAAGACTGCACGGGCTCATGCAGAAAACGATGCTCCGCAGCGCCATAATCTCAAGTGCATTTATGGGCCTTAACGAAGCAATAACAGTCAGTGAGGTATTCCGGCTTGTCATCAAGTATGGTGACGGATGAGTTGAGAAAATGGACTTTACCAAACAGCTGCGATGAGAGCGGTATGAAATGAAGCTGGCGCCTCCCTCCCCTAGCGCAGACTGCTCCAGCAGAATGTGACAAAAGAAATCAGCGGGCCAGCACGTGTTTTATATTACCTCTAAAAAAATACAATTAGGTGTTTCTTCCTTTTTCAGTCAGTTTCAAAATAAAAGATAACAATTGGCAGCCCTTACCAACAAGCCCCAGCCTTTATTTTTGCATTATTATATTTAACATGTATGTATTAAATTAATTCTTTGCAATATAATGAATGCATCATTGATCATGATCATTACCACTACTAAATAACAATAATATTAATACTTCTATGTATGTAGAAAATGTGGGCTCAGCACTGGCTCACTAGTATCTCAGTTGACCGTGAAGATGACGTCATGCTAGCAACGCCAAGTTCCAAAGAAAAAAAATGTCATCCCTTATTTTGCATTTAAAGAGATGGCAGCAGTATCCATGGGGCCAATTTCCTTCCACCAGCAGCCACCAGGATTAACTTCAGGGTGAGTTTGTGCGTCAAAATAGTCGAGCAGAATGTCTTTCCTCACCGCATCCTTGGGTTTGTGTCTCATCGTTACATAAAAAGAGAGGGGCTTCTATTACAAAGAGTAAAGACAAAGTTTGAAGGTTTCGTGCCAGAACACACACATTCACAACCGGACGGTGAAGAAAGAAGCTCAAGGATCAAGAACACTTCAGTCGTTGAAGTGCTGCTCTGGTCCAAGTGCAAAGATGGGTCTTTAAAGAAAAGATGTTAGCCAGAATTCTTACTTTCTAAATCCAACACATATCAAACATTGGGATCACTGAGTGAATGAAGCGTTTCTGTCAAAATCTCTTTCTAGTGGTTGATACTAGAAACATTTATTGTTTGAGAAAACTGTTTTTCTTTTAAACAGATGCCAGACTGATTGGAGATCAGATGCTGTTGGGGACTTGGCGGAGCAGTACTGCAAAACACTAAACACAAAATCACAGGACTGTAATTCCCAGAATTCCTTTAAGAATATTTTGTCAACGTTAATGAAAGACCACAGATCTTTGATTCTGTGACAACAAATGAATGTAAGGCCAATACATGTTGCTGTGTATGTTTTTCAGTGAAAGGTCTGAAAAGGTTTTTTGCCAATTTTTTCTCTGCAGCCCGGCCAATTGTGTATTTTTTGTGAATTCAAGCGGGTTTGACTTGATAATGGCACGATCAAAAAGACTATAGATTAAAACAGAAACTTAAACTTTGGCGCTGAGATGAGGAAATGGAAAATGGTAAAAGTGAACTGCGGCAGAGTGCACAAACTGTGAAGACTTGGTCTAGGAAAAAATAATCTCCCACAATTGAGTGATGATGACAACCATCTCCAATGAGATTTTGCTGCCCGTGCCCCAATCCATTAAATAGATATGCAGGTTTGAAAGTGTTCCCTACTGATCTTTACTTGGTCTGCAAGTAAAGATCTTTGCTTGCTCTAAAGTCTTTACTTAATTCGCAAAGTCACAAATGAGCAATAATATGCTGTCATTAAAGCATAAGTTAATATCTCAACCGATAAAGAGTCACCAGTTGGGCTCATCGGAATTACTTTAAGGCAACTGGCAATTAAAGTAAAATCAAAGAGCAAACTAATGTGCCCGGCTTTGTATTTATTACATAGGAAGAAGAAGGAGCTGTTTAATGAGGTCTGTAAGAGCAGCCTATCGGCAGGCAAACAAGGCTGTCAGTCACAAAGTCATTAGAGTTACTCAAGCCCTCACGTTTGGGTCCTTAGAAGTAGTAAATAGGATCTGCTGACAGTGTTTACCCACTGGCCGTCCCATCTAATCAAGCGGTGAAAAATGCAGAGGTGAACAGAGACGCCACAAATCTTTGCGCCGCGCCACCGCTTCGCAGCGGTTGTTTTAAATAGATCAATTGCCTCGGTGCCCATTGTCAGGCCCTTAATATCCTCCCCGCGGGCGTGTGGCTTAGCTTGGCTGGTCCAATAAAAATAGACTTGAGGGATGGTTTTGCAGTCGCCTGACTGTGGCGCGGGAAAACGCTCTCTGGTAGCAGCCACCCTCTGGAAGACACTGGGCAGGCGGCGGCTGTTCGACAAAATCACCTTTGTTTTCTACGTTTATTTTGGGCACGACGAAGTGTAACCGTGAACGTAAGTGTAACCCCCCATAAGTCAATTCAGTCCATCTGTCAATTTGCAGGGCCACACAGAGAGACAGACAAAGACAAACAACCAGTCACACTCACACACACACCTACGCACTTTCCAATTCATCTGAGATGCATGTTTATGGACTGTGGGAGGAAGCTGGAGAACCTGGAGAGAACCCACGCTGCTGACACGGGGAGAACATGGAAACTCCACACAGAAACGGCCCCCCACCCCCACCCCCACCCCCACATATGAAAGTACGCCATTCTAGTAGAATGCTAATGCTAAAAACAGTGGTGCTGTAGGTATACCAATACAAAAAAAAAAAATGTTAGCGTCTCACTGTCATGCGACCTTGTTGTAACACATGGTTGAATCATGGAGTGGACACTTGCGTTGGTGTTTTTTGCTGGGCATGGTCATTGCAACATCTGTGCAACATCTCCTGAAAAAGTGGAGTGATTAGAGAAGGTCAAATTAAGGCCACCTGCAAAGGTTATAATGCATTTTAGGAGCATTCATGTCAACAGGTTGAGAGAAATTGAACGACAATTAAGTCCCTTCAAGCCAAAGGCTGCTCTCTGATGTTTACCTCAAAAATCTTCCGAGGGCTCAAATCTTGAAGAAGGGGAAGATGACGCACCAAAAAGCTCAAGCGGTAAGGCGAAAAAAAAAGAAAAAAGAAAAACTACCCAAAAAAGCCCATATTTGTCTATGAACACAGCGAACTGAAATATTTGTCCGTCGCTGTAGGGACGATTAAACTCCAGCCGACATCAGGCTGTCCAGGAGCCAATGAAACCCTTTAGATGAAAAATGACAGACAGCACTCAGCGTTTACTCTCAGTGTTAGTTTGACATTATTCAATGTAGGACATCATTTTTTTTTTTTTTTATCCCTCACGGACGGTGTGAAGTATTAAAGCAGTTGCCCCTCAGGTAGGAAAAAAAAAAGCAGCAGCTTTTAAAAACAGGACATTGGAAACGCGGCGGTGATATGACATGCTGCCTTGCTCTTTTGGAGAAAACATGTTGAAGCACTAGGTGCTGAGATCAACCTCAGGGGTTAATTTACATAACGCAGTTGCTGAAAATCAAGTTTTGAAACATTTCGTTTATTCTCTCTGAAATGAAACCTGAGGGAGCAAAAAAAAAAAAAAAAGTCTTTCCTCTGTGACTGGCTCAGAGTACAAAAGTAGTTTGATAGTTGGTATTTGGGACCTGAAGGGAGAAGGGGAAAATTTTTTTTTTTGCAGATCAGAAGTGACAGAATATTTCTTATCATCTCCCATGCACAGACACTCAGAGTTTGCTCCTTGCCCCTCCGCACCCCTACAGCCCTCAATCCATTGGCATATGGGTGTAATTTAAATCCCTCTGCCCAGTGTGTTGAATAAGTGAAACCCTTTATGTGTGTGTGGCGGGGGGACTCCAGAGGACCTTTTCTTCCGCCGCTGCAGGTCCAGTGCAGGACATACATCAGCTGCCTGCATTGTGTGTGATGTGTGAGGGGTCAAGGGGTGGAAAACATCCTGCTGAGACCCGATGATTACTTCACAAGATATGTAAGCAGCAGCCTCGGGCTCGGCTCCACCTGCTTATGGCCCCGATGTGCATTTTGAATTTCAATGACCGTTTGAAAATAACATAAATCTGACCGCGGGGCGCGGCGCGGCGCGGCGAGGCTCCGCTCCCTGATCACCGCTCTTTTTTTTTGCCTTTATTAGCCTGTGGATTTTCTGAGATTAAGTCTTTCAAAAATTTTTTTTCCCCACAGTCTGTGGCCTATATTAGGTGCTGCCCTTAAGGTGCCAAAACAATAAAACAAACAATAAATAATACATACTACAGTGGAGTCCACATATAATAAACAAATAAATAAACAGGTGCAATCAATCAAGAAAAGACGTGTCCAAAAGAAGACAGCAGAAGCGCGTTTACAACAATCGCAATCACACAATCACTTTCGCAGCCAGTGTTTCTATATATATATATATATATATATATATATATATATATATATATATATATATATTTTTATGTATTTTTTATATGTATTTTTTTTTACCTCAGTCTGCAGCCAGACCACCTGCGTTTTTTTAAGCCGCGAATGACGCACACATGCACATTTGAAGTGAAGTAGTGAAATTCTCTCTTCATACATGATCCTGTAAACCTGTACATGTGATCCGTCGTGAGGTCTATTGATTGTTTAAAAGCACCAGATGAATAGAAGTGCTGCTACAAAGAGAGAGAGAGAGAGAGCAGAGGTAAAGCTGAATACATCGTGTTGTTTCTCACCTGCTGCTGTTGAGCGCTGGCTGTGACATTGGCTACTTTAAAAAGTCACCAAAACAGTGGCGATGTTAGCCGCCAGCAGTGGAGTGAGTTCAGCGGAGAACATGAACGTTTTGCTCCACAACGTCTTGCCGCTCAAGAGAATTTACATTGCAGGGCTGCGAGAAAAGCTTGATTTTCACAGGCAGCAGAAAACCCCTTTTGAATGATCCATCTACCTTGGAAACCAAACAAACTAAGGAATGGCAACGCTTTACGCAAAACATCAACAACAACAACAGAGCTAATGCAGTGCGAGTCTCTCCGGTTAAAAGTGGGACGTGCGTTGATCAAACACTCGAGACGGTCTGTTTTATGGCGTTGCCAGTTGTGTTCTGGCAGCAGTCACCGTTTTCACCCTTTGCGCTCGTGGCCGTGTGATCTCTCAGGAGTCTATGCCATTGGGCACCGGAGCGGCAGCAGCTACCGTTCCACATCCTGGACCACGGTGAGCAGGAGGATGCTTGGGATGTGCAGCCGCTGGACTATCAGGAGGCACACAGCGCTCCCTTTGACGGCCTAGTGTGGGACAACTGGCATCACTACACAGGCCGACCGCAACAGCGTCACACACACATGTGTGCGCACACACTAGCAGCACGGTCACAGTGTAAAAAAATGACTTTGTAGTTAGCATGCTTCATCCCCTCAAGGCTGTGTGTGTGTGTATTTGTGTGTGTGTGTGTTCATTGTGATGTTTGCCCCGCACTCCTGTGTGCTGAAGGGGAAGGATAAGCTAGATGTTGCAAGACGCTGCTCCATTAGAGTCCCCAGAGGCTCCAGGGGGGATTATAGATCTGGGATTATGGCAAACATGCTTTTGTTTTAAAGGTTGTAAAGAGTAAGTAAGTCTTAGATGTGTGTGTGACTCTAGGATAACACGGGTAAGGTTGTGGTCCAAGGTCCAGCGCGACAAATGTTGTACTTTAACGTTGAAAAGTCATTTATTTTCATTGTATCGTGAATTATCCCCAAAAAATTCCTTACATATATCCAGTTAACCAGCATAGTTGCACCTCTGTTTACTCATGCTGTGCAAATTGATGCTTGTGATGTTCAGACGTGCACGATGGAATTCTCATAATAAAAGATTGTTGACCCTGATGGAGTCATCCGGGTTGTTAGAAGGACGATGCAAGAATAAAAGGAAAACTGATTGAGATACTTGTCTTTTAACACACAACTGTCTCTCAAGGACACGGTTTTATATTTCATAAAGCACTTGATGAGAACCGTCTTTTAGCATTGCAATGTTTTTGAGTGTTTGGTTGCCACTGAGATTTAATGAATATGATCATCTGTGAATTAGGGTCATAGTGTAGTTTTTGTGTGAAACACTCACATTTTATAGCTTCCGAATTAACACATTAAGCTTTTGTATAAAGTACTGGAATCTAACCTGAGAGTTGTGTCAGCTTGGCATCAGTGCCCTTTGCCACATCACAAAGGGCTGGCTTTGTACTCTCAGAACTGCAGTTTTTCAGCACACACTTTCTGAGCAATGAAGCAAGCAAAAAGAAGGACTTTTAAGTGACAGGCTAATATTGGAGCTTTATTATAAACTTTATAGACTGCAATATGTTTGTCATATATATCACATGCCTCAATAATATGTTTACATTGTTTAGCAGTAGACATAAGCATGACCAAAAAAAAAAAAAACAAAAAAAACAGCAACCTTAGAAAATCCCTTGTTTACAGTATTTGTGCTGCACTCCTCTCTCTCTGCCAGTGCAAATGAAAACACAGTGTGCCACCTCCTTCAAATGGAAGGGAAGGGAATCCTACATCCCACCTCTGTTGAGTGTGCCAGCTGGGTTCACGCACTTTCCGTTCGGTGCCGTTTTCTGTCTCACGGCTGCGAGTGATAAGAAGAAGTTGGCCTGTGGAATCCTTTGACCTTTGCACCTTTCCGGCAGATCTGAATTCGAGCACCCTCAGCTTCCTCTGGGCCTACGCGGGCGCCGATAAGGGCCCACTTTGCATATGGAATGAAAGTTACTTGCGGATTGGCTGCTATTATGGGAGAGATAACGAGAGCGCCTTTCGATTATTAAATGTCGGATCAAAGGGCTTTGTGAACCTGTGCCGGATTACGGTGTCTTCCTTGTAGCACTCCTGGGTTGGCGCGCTGGAACACCGCACTGGAAGAGGAGGATTATGCATACTGGGAAATGGTATGGAATTACAGGCCCAGTTTTGGTGTAATGCTGAGCAAAAATGAAAGGCTTGTTGAAGCGGAGGATGAAAGAAACTGGTGAAGCAGGAGTGGGGAAGAGGTAGGAGGGCTGCTCTCGTGCGTGCCATCTTCAGCTCCTACAGTTAACAGTTTCCAGTGCAACCTGTGGGCCGAAGACTTGGGGGATTTGTGATTTGGGGGACTTGTGATTTAGCTAACATATCTATCCAGAAAATAGTTGCGTGAAGCAATGGTGAGATCACAGCCTTTGAAATCTCAGTGATCCAGCTGCTTACATGAGGCAATACATGAGGTGTAGGAACCACCATTGTAATCCTCTTTGGAAGAATTCATAATGTCTATGAGGAATTAAGTAAAAAACATACAAATGACAACAACAAAAAAATCCCTGTGTTCTGAAATAGAAGTTGTTCTGTGTTTGGTTGACTGTCAGAGCCCTGCAGTCTGTCTGTGTTAAATATTCATCTATTGTCTGCAACAGCCCAGAGTATGCGCAGTGGTAATGCGTGGAAGCCAAACAGACTTTGTGGTTAGAGGATGGAGCCTTTTATGTCTTGAATAATAAATAGCGACAGGACTAAAGACAAAAATCTGGTTCACGTTGCCAGCGTCAAGTCGCAGCTGTCGGCGCTGCTCACAGAGTGTGACGCTGGATGTGTGCAGATGAGAGTGGGACCTTTGATCCAGCAAACGAATCCTGTAAAGGGAATGTCAGATCAGCTACAGTGTATATGGCTCTCATGATGTATTGTCACTGATGTTGATAATTCCTCATTCTTTGCACTCTGGCAGATGTTTCTCAGAGGGCCTTCACTAACTATCCAGCTGGATGTATGGATTGATGTTAACATGAGATAATACCCTCCAGCGATGGAACAAACACAGACAATAGTCAAATTAAACATTGCTTTGATTTGCAAACAGTGGAGGGATAACAAAGGAAGCGTTGGGAGATGGTCTGTTATTGACTCATGCGTGGATGATGTCTTTTAAGTGACAGGCTAATATTGGAGCCTTACTATAAACTTTATAGACTGCAATATGTTTGGCATATATATCACACGCCTCAATAATTTGTTTACATTGTTTAGCAGTAGACATAAGCCTGACCCCCCAAAAAAAAACAGCAACCAGTGTCTTCCACTTTACTTCCTCTCAGACTGAAGTCCAGCATTGTCTGGTGTTTGACTACCATTGGCAAACCAATTGAAAACCCGACCTGGCCTAGCTTTGTGGTCAGATTTGGGCCTGTAAAACTCTGTTATGCTTAACACCTTGTACCTCGTCGTCTACCACGTATCCAGACAGTGAAGGGTGAAGCGAAACCCCCAAACGCCACAAGCACCACAAGGGATTCCCAGGCCAGCTAGGTGACACAGTCCATCCAGTGTTTCTTGGGTCTGCCCCGGACCCTCCTCCCAGTTGGGAATGCCTGGAACACCGCCTCAGGGAGGTGCTCAAAATAAAATAAAATATCCATGTTTCAGCGTTTATGAATCATGTATATGACCAAATATATAAAGATGTGGCTTCAAGAATGTTTCTTGCTATGTACAGACTATGTATATGCTGTGTGTGGCTATCATACAGAAAGTCATGGTAAACATTGTAGTACAGAACTTAAATCACACTAAATGCCTTGCTAATAAATCCTATAAATATTAGACACTGGGTCTTTAAGCTTCAGTAAATATGAACAGTGCCCTTTTTGTTATGATCTATGATTTATAGCACAGATTGTCACCCAGCATATTTTATAACCTCTTTAAAATTCATTTGCAACGTGTCTGTAATATCCACACTGTCATTTACAGGCACGGTTAAGCACATGAGAAAAGCAAAATCACGTATTGTCCCCCCCACCCCCACACACACACACTCATTTTCTCCACATTGACAACTAAAGAGCATGTAAGGGAGAGGCCATGAATAGCAAGTAGAAATAAAGTGACGATCAAAACTGAGGTCCTTTTTCCCTTTCCCCCTCCATCTGGCCCTCAAACCCTCAATCTAGTGAGCTAAGATCCCCAGACAGTGGCCATCAAACCCCATTGAAAATGTCCCTCTCATCAGAAAATGGCTGCATGCAGAAATCTATAAAAGGTTTTAATGTTGTGGGCCTGCCATGATTGCCCAGGCTTTTATCTGTTATTCACCAGGTCACACTGTTCCACTCTTTCCTGATTGTCTCTGCCAGGCAAAAGACAGGGAGAAATCATTATGTGTAATGGCAGCCCCATTGTTGCAGGTGGATAGCCCATTTCTTATCAATACTAATTGCATATGCTTGAGACAGTTTCTCTCTGGCCTCATAATTTGGCTGCCCCTGCTTTGAGCAGAGGAAACCAGTGAAAGGAAAGATTGCATAGAGTAGACAAAGACATTTTTCAAGAGATGATGTGAGACCGCCGTGATTGATATCCACAGTCACGCGTTGCAGTACAAATTTTCTATTTTTAATTCAAGAAAAATCTAAAAATGATCAATACATGAGATATTATCATAATGTAATTAGTTTTACAACTGATTACAGACTAGCACTTAAAGTTTTTGGACATTAATGGAAGTTAGCACCACTTTCTCACAGTGAGTTCGATCCCTAGACGTGGCGTCTTGTTGTTTGGACTCTGTGTCTGCGTACAGGTTCCCTCCTGGTGATGAGCAAATTTAATGTCTACTGTAGGTATGTAACAGTTATTGATTTCTTTTGCTTTGATTGAAAATGGATGGATGGATGATTCAACCGAAAAAGGTTTGATCCATGATTTTCATATTAGTAAAATCTGAATATACTACCCATAAATACATTGATAAAAGTGTATAATTGTAGTACGATAAAGTAATTTGGTTTTCCTGCCCGTAGAACAGTTCTCTTATAAAAATATACATATAGCAACGGTCTTGCGCCTAGTTATGCATTATCTTACACCGCCATGTTTTTAAGGAAGGTGGGTACGGACAATTCAGCCTGCCTGCCAGTGCGTTTCGTAATTAGTGTGACTGCTCATGTCTTCAAAGAAACCAATGAAGAAGAAGGTGGATGAGGTATGCAGGTTTGGGTGCGCAGGCCATTGTAGCTCACTGGCAAGCTCAGGAGGGGTAAGGAGAGTGAAAGATGCATCTTCCATGTAAATCTAAATTTAACCACTTGATGTTGCAGTTTCTTCTTCAAAATCTTCAAATGCTACACGCTTTAGCTTTCAGGGTAGGTGAAAACAAGAACCAAGCTGAAGATCGTGGTTATCGACCTGGTGACATTTAGCAAGGCGTGTTTTTGGATGGATTTACAAGATGGAGGAGTGCATTCACCTATTCATACTTTGCAGACTTTGACAAAGAATAAAGAAGGCTGCAGCGACCCGGAAAGGAGACATCCCACTGTGGAGGAGCTGCCAATAAACTGGCAGACGCACTTGATCCATGGGAGATGGGCACTCAAGTTAACAACTGGTCTGCACAGTCTGACTGTTTGTTCAAGGACTGTAACCAGTCGATAGGCTTTGACAAGAATTGGCACAGTGGTGAAGTGGGAGGAATAGGCAACAAGCAGGTGTGTCATGGCTGGTTTCAGTCACAGCCAATTGGGCCAACTTCTTGAAGACTGCTGTGACACAGAGCATTGTAAGTTTTTGCACATTTTTTTGCATCAGTAAGATTTAACTGTGCATGCTGCTCCTGTGCACTTTGGACTGGCCGTCCAGGGCATTCCCAGTGGGCTGATTTCCAGCAGCTTGGTAAGTCGAACCTTGGTTGTGAAAATGATGTGCCACGAGTTGAAATTTCAGAGTGGGATGCTGTAGCCGACATTCTTTGATGTACACCAGAATTTCTCAAGCATTAAACAAGCCAAGGAATATAGTTTTCAACAATTCAGGAATAATGTTTTTTTCCTTTTGGAAAGGCTTTGTGAGTGTACCAACTGTGCAAAAATTCCCAGCCACTCTTTTGAGGCATTAGTTTATCAGGTTGGTGTTCAGTTTGACTCTCAATCAATAGTAAGACTGCAAATACGTATTGTTTAAATTGCAATATCTGTAGATTCAAAGCATCACCCAATTTGCATTTGCCTGCACTGGAACATGTGCTCCTAATGAAGACTTTCTTTTTGATCTTTCTCTTGTTGATTCTTTTCTATCTTTCTCCTGCCCTTGTTGCTGTGTCAATAGTCAAGGCAGAAAGGGGGAAAAAGAAAAAAGAACATGACTTGCAGAGGAAGGAAAATGACAAGCAATACTGATATTTTATAACTTGGATTCATAAGTGTTAAGATTACAGTCTGAAATTCAATGCATCACGAGAGTAGACCAAACATGAAAACAGACTATAAGGTCAGCGACCGTTAACTGTTGCCTTTTGATGATACACATACATAAACAAATCTATTTTTTGTCTTACCTAATGAAATCCCTCGCCCCTCCTACAGCCTCCAAATGTGGGTCATTAAAAGTCAGGCACATGTGAGGCTTTAACAAATGTAATTTATCTCATGCTGTGTTGCCATGTTACCAAGAGAATGATCAAAGGTCCAACTCAGTCCGTTCAGCTGATATTAAAGAGGAAAAAAAAATTACCTCTGCAAATGAAGTTCCTCCTGGAGAGCCATGCTTGTGCATTCAAATGACTTGCTGGAGAATCCAGCAATTGAATGCCTCGAAATATTGGGGGCATGGGGTTGTGTTAATGGTTTTCCAATCCAACTAGGCCACCGCTTTCTGAAGAGACCATTCAATTAGATTCTCAGCAACCAAATGAAATTCTGCCACATAATGATTAGTTTGCTCTGGCTTTGGTTTCGAGCTTGTCGGAAATACAAAAATAAATAAATAGATAAATAAATCATGGTGAAAGCGACACACTGTTTTGATATTAAGTTCTGTACTGTACTGTACTTTTGTACATTAATGACAACACTGGGAATACTGCGCCTGGCAAAAGAAAGTGCACACACTGGAACATTAAAGCAACAGTGTGCAAGCCAGCCCATTCCTTTGGAGATGAGCACATGCAGGGTTGACAGACAGAGTGCTGTATGTTGACAGTCACTGACACATACATTAGGATTGCCTGTATACGGGTAGTTAGACAATCAAAGACCACAGCACACCGCAGCAATTGCTTTTGAAGATGATTATGTCCTAACATTATGTCCTTGCGCAGAGAGGCTTGTTCTTATCTGCACTTTCAACAAGAGCCGTTTTGGAGTGTCTACTTAAATGCACTGAAAATGGAAATTAGATGTTTTATAAAGCTGGCACTTGACCTCACCGCGGTGGGACTGCACATGTTTACTGCACTCTCCTCTACCAGACAAAACAACCTTGGGAAACTAAAGTATTCTCAAAGACTTGCTGCCATTGAAACAACAAACGCAACACTAATAACATACGCATGCTACTATGTCATAGGACACACTTCACTTGACAAAAACTTTCTTTGTTCTCCTTGCAGCACTTTTAGTATTTCTGTAAAAATAGAGAAGGATTTGTTGAAATTCTGCGTCTCCAAAGAATGCATTTTGTTTCAAAATTAAATTCAAATTACAGCAAACAATGCTTATATACTAAAATGAAACCATGTTTCTTTATGTCCTGCTTGTAACAAACCTGCACTTGATAATGTATTATTAGCTATGCTTTGCTTATTATTAGCTATTATCTACATGTGTTAATGATTGCTCCCATATAAACAAACATATGTACTATATATATATATATATATATATATATATACATAGATATATGATTCCCCCCCCCATTCACCACCTTCCTGGTTTTGTCAGGTAGCAGATGCTCGGCCAGCCATGCCCTAAATTCACATGGGCATTACAGCTGAATCATTTTTTTATGAGTTCAGCCACGACCGTCCCTAAACTTTTATTACACACTACTTGCTCCAGCTGCAGGGCAAGTCACAGATAATCTGCAATCTTCAATTTGGGGTTGACGCTATAGCTTTGAGGAAGGATGGCAGGACAGGGGAGCGTGTGAGAGGGGCAGAGTGAGAGGGAAGTGGGGGAGTCGGAAGGGAAACTCACCCTCTCTCAAGCTATTTGGTCACAAAAACTGCAGCCTGTTTGATTTCCTCTCGTGGTCTCTTTGGGAGAGTCATTTCCTTGGTGAGGCTCAACACTGTGTCAATTTTGCTTTGAAGTTTCCAGTGCCTCTCTCTCTCTCTCTCTCCCTCTCTCTCTCACACACGTCCTCACATACATGCAAATATGTAGAGAACATGACTGCCTTTGTGTGTATGAACTTGAAGAAGACATATTAATGCGGTAACTCTTTCTAAAGAAGAAGAAAATTCCCATTTAAAGGGTAATGAAGATTTTTGTTATATTACATTGTTGTATTAAATTAGTCTCATGTTGGTAAAATGATTGAAATAGCAACTGCTGACAACAAGAAGAATTGTTTCATTTTGATTTCTACAACTACTTCTTGCATTCAGGTTCATGTGTAGACAGAGTTGACACTGAACACTGGATAAGACACCAGTTTATTGTAGTCCCACATAACAAAACAATAACTTCCCCTTGCACTCACACCTAGGGACAAAAGTAAAAGGCATCAAACTATTTTTGTGTTCAACAAATTAGATGTCATCATAGTTCCAAGCGCTAGTTGTATGGTAAACAAAATAGGCTGGAAAATAAAGAAAGAAGGGATTTGATAATTTAATACGTGTCTATTAAAAAGGTTTTGCTTTCATTGCAAGTCAAAGACGTGTCAAAGCCAAGTGTCTCGGCATCTGCAATGATGCCATCTAATCTATCCAGGGTCATCCCTTCGTATCTAAAGTCTTTGGAGAAATTGAGTCAAATCATTCATCCTTCAGTCCTTATTTTTCCTTCCTCCCCTGCATCTGCTCCATCTGCTGCCAATAACTGTGTTGTGTAGTCGTCGAATGCCGAGTCATCATGCCTGTTGAACCAATCAGTTCCAGTCAAGGTAATAAGGGAGAGGACTGAACTGCACAAAATGAGGTTCAACTTGAAATGAATTCTGTGTTCATTGATAAGCCTCCCTGTCTCCTGCCTGCCTCCACACAGACATTCCTGGTAATCTGAAAATTTAAATTGGCTCTGCACCAGTCACAGTCAGTCTCCGCCTGCGTCCATCACGCATGCCAATGTGATATATTACAAACGGCAAAGACGGAGCAGATTATTGGCAGTCCGTGCGATATGTGCATATAGTGTATCTGCTGTGTGTGGGATGAGAGCGTAGGCGTGTTTCATTTATCAATCATGCTCATGAGGTGTGTCGTCTGTACAGAGAAGGTCAGCCAAGGTGAATTTACCAGGTGTCAACAACATGCTACAAACAATCCCAAGTGTAACCTGGGCTCATATGCCAAACCCGTTTATTGAAAGAACCCACAGCGGGGGGAATTGACCATCTGCTGTCAATTTGAATGCAAGTTAAATAGCTTGGTATTTTCCATTAGGTGTCTCCATGAGTTCATTTTTCTGTGTTCATAGTTTGATACGCCAGAGCACCAGTGTGACTGACGCTGTTGTTCCAGCATAATTATACACAATTCCCCAGTGATGATAGCTTAGCTCCTTTTAATGACTGCCACTGCGACTTTACAACTGCCGTGAATGCCCTTCTACAGTAACCCTGCAGCACTTTTATACTTGTTCCCTCCACAAAAAGAAAAAAACATGTTTTACTGGGGCATTTACATATCACAGTAGAAATGACTGAAATGCAATGACAATGACAGAAAAAAACCCTAGAATTGCAACTTGGTGTCACAGCCTGCTTGATCTCCACCTTGAGTGGTACTTAACTGCACCAGCTGTGACTATAGCAAACAGTATATTTCAGTACTGTGTAGCTCATAGATTTAGTTGGCCCGACGAGCACCTTAGGTCAGTGATTAACTTGTGGTTGTATTTTCTGATTTAGGACTGTATCTCTGCACACTTGGCTGAAGAGAGGTGCAGAACTGCCAACTGATCATCGTCCGGTCGTGAGTTTGATCAGGTGGTCGGGGAAGCTGCCAAATAGACACAGCAAAAACTCCAAACACTTCTGGAAGAGGTTGTCGTAGATCCCAGGGGATTTGAGGGATGCTGAGTCAGAATGAACCAGGTTCAAGGCAAAAGTGTTTGTTTGCTCATACACTAAAGAACCTGCTGTTGGTCACTTGGGGTTAAAGAAGCCATCAAAATGGAGGCCATGGAGGCTCGCTTGGCTGGAAAGTCTGCGGAAGCAGCTGACAGGTCAAGAGTTTGGAGACCTCCTTAGTGGCAAGGTGTCCTAAGATACTGTAGGGAATTACATTGTTTGTTGTGGTTGATGTGCCTTGCCATTGTTGCATGAAGGGCCGGCGATGGTGCCGTTCATGTTCCCATTTTTAAGAAGGGGAGCTAGACAGAAGAAATTCATGTGCGTGGAAAGATGAACGGGGAGAAGGACAAGGGGTTCAGGGCAGTGCTTTCTGACCGCTGTGGTGAAAATAGTGTTCCGCTGCAAGGCAAAGCTTTTGATTTAGTGATCTGTCTACGTTCTCACCATTGGTCATGACCTCTGGGTGATGACCGAAAGGACAAGGTCGAAATGAGGTTCCTCGGGAGAGGAACCTCAGGGCTTAGTTTAACTGATAAGGTAAAAGGCTTCTTAGTTTGAACGTCCAGTCAGGATGCCTTCGGGACACCACTCCTTAGAATATGTCCATCTTAGCAAATGTCCCAGGGTATGCCCAGATTCATAGGAGGGATTAAATATCTGGACTGGCTTGGGAGTATTTTGGTGGTCCCCGAGGAGAAGCTGGAAAGGACTGGGACGTTATACTTACCCTGCTGCCATTACGACCCAATCTCAGATACTGCAAGTGGAAGAAAATGGACAGACGGATTATTTAGATTTATGTAGTTTAGCTGATCTATTTGCTTTTGTCCAACCAAGACCGTCCAAAACAGTTGCAGCAGAGCCAGAGGGAAAGTGGGGAAATTCTCTCTTTGGGTCGAGTGTGGTGAGGAATTGCTCTTTATAATTGCTCTTTGTTAATACACATTGTGTGAAAGGGCCCAAAGCAGCATTACTTTGCTCCGAGCATTGTTTGTAGAAGAGTTCTCATTAAATAGCCCAATAAACCCTAATTTGTTTCCCAGCCACTTTCCTCAAGTCTTCTCTAATGCAGTGTGAGATTTTAGTAGCCGTCTAGAATAAAGGATCAGTGAAATGTATATGTACACAAACACAACAGCATTTAATGATATGTAAAATTGTTACTTGACACCTTTAAGATGAATCCCATTAGAATTCACAAGAAAAACAAAGAAAAAAACGTTGAAACAGGTGATCACTATTATTATTTTTGTCTTTTTCCATTGGCCTCCAGAGCAGTAAATCTCGTACATCCAAGAATGTATGTCACTTATTACATTCCAAAAGTGTCACCGGGGTCTGAAGGGGAGAAATGCACATTTGGCATCTGTAGTTCCATAATTCACAGAAAATATGTATGTGTTCTTTCAAATACTGGTTCGTTGACATGTTTACTGGGACTTCAATCATTTCGCAGAGAGAATTATTAACTTTCATCACATTGCAGGGTGTGGGATGGAGGTGCATAGCCGGGCTGACATATGTTGCATCTGTCTGCCTCCATATATCTAATTGAATTTATGCTCAATAAACTGCTGCACTGTAACGCAGCTCGTTACGCAGTGACAGATGCTGCTCGTGCTCCAATAATATAATGCCGTTTAACCGCAAAGCGACTGCGGGCACATGCAGGGTGGGATTAGATGAACATCGAACCTGGCCAAACGCATTGCGATGTGGGCTTCAGCCAGTTGCCACTGGATGCTCACTGCTCCGCCGGCCGACGGGGAGCAGACCACAGAGTTGTGAACAGCTGAGCAGAGTACAAACAGATGTGAATAAATTGTAAATCACCCTAATCATGTTTCGGGAAGCCAAAAAGAAATGGATGATGTCATTAGGGGCACAGCCGGTGCCTGGTCCCAGAACAGCCTCTCAGGTGGAATGTACTGCGGCTCTGCTATTCCCCTGTCGAAAGGTAATGTAGAGTCCAATATCTGCTCCCTTCTCAGAGGGGGTGGCTGCTCTCCTGTTGAATAATTGAGACCCAGATAAAAGACCAATGGTTTTGCATTAGACAGCAGCGTGGCCCGGTTGGCTCCCCTTCTCTTTTGTGCAACACCTGCAGTGGTTTCGGATATATTTCCCTTCTAAGCCTGCGGTGACAAACACACACAAACACAGACACAGACACACACACACACACACACACATCTGAACAGATAATTGTCACCATAAATAATGATATGCCACTTTCTCCCGTCTGATAAAAATCTCTGCCTCCACTTGGCTCGGCGTGTTGGGGACGAAGCGACAGGGCCTCGGTGTGAAAAAATAAATAAACCAAGGTGTCGGCGACGTGGCCTCCACTGTTTATCCTTACGTGGGAGATAGGTGCGAGCAAACTTCAAAATTGCCGGCCAGCAGATGTTATCGTCACGCCGACATTACCGCCGCCCGCCTCGACTTCCTGAAGATTAAAGGGGCTTATTTCTCCGGTGCCTTCACCCCTTGCTTCCCCTGCCAACTGGCACGTCGCTTTGCTTGACATCACACGGTGTAAAGAGAGCAAAGATGCTGCTCCTGCACCACCGAGTCTCCCTGTTTGAAGGCTTCCCCGAGTCTCCAAGCTGAATATTGGGCTGACAGAGGCCTTTTGATTATGGCCATGTAGCCCATCTTACATAAGCATATATATATATATATATATATTTATATACAGTAAATACATTTTCCCCTCATCATTAAAAGGTTGCCAAGAAGATTACCTTTTAACCTTTGAAACCAGAAACACATGTTGACACCAATCCTCACTTCATACGTTTTCTTTCTTTTTTTTTTTTTTTTAATTATTTGAGATTTTTGCTACATAATACATGTCAAGAAAACATTTTTTGCTGGGTAAATCCAAAGTTAAAAGAACTTGTTGCCACCAACCCCAAAACTGGCTGCCATTATTGCCACCTGATCGTTGGCCTTCCTTGCAATGTTGCAGACCCTTATCTGCAAAAGGGCCCATGTGTTGAGCGACTCTGCAAACAAATTTTTGCAAACTTTTTCTCCAGTCGCTCAGGAGGTTGAGTGGGTTGTCCAATGACCAAAAGGTTGGCAGTTTAAATCCTGCCCCATCCCAGTTTGTCGTTGTGTCCTTGGGCAAGACACTTTACACTACATTGCTTCCAATGGGGCTGGCAGCGCCTTGCATGGCAGCAGCCACGCATTGGTGTGTGAGTGTGTGAGTGAATGGGTGAATGAGAGGCCATTGTAAAGTGCTTTGGGGTAGCGTGAAGGTGCTGGAAAGTGCTATGTAGGTGCAGTTCATTAAACATTTCCCATTTTAGGATATAAAAAAAAACTGAACGAAAAAACCCACAAAAAAGAAAAACACTACACAAACGCTGAAGTACATGGACGTTATTTGAGGGTAAAAAGCGCCAAATCATTTTCGGTTCTTGCAATTATTCCAAAATTGTGGTTCAGTTTAGTAGCACATTCAGTCTCCCATATTCAAAGTGAGAAGTGATTTATGCTCAGATGTCCCAGCTGGTGGGGTGTCAGCCAACGCTGTACCAACAACCCTGGACTGCCTTCAGATTTGCCAAGCGTAATGTACCAGCGCTTGAAACATTTTCTTTTGTATTTGATTTTCCCACACGGGGTTTTATCTGATGAAGGATTATTTTTTCACCGACTCAGATGGTGTTGTTGTTGGTGGCAATGGTGTTTTTTTCCTAACCTTTCATGGCTATTGAAAAAAAAAACAACCTAATTTGAAAACAAATGCAAAAAGGATAACGACTGACTTGCAAAAATACTGAAAACATTTCACAGGATTTTTTGGAAAATCCTTTTTTGTCGCTTCTGTTGGTTTTGTCTATTTCTTCATCTTCCCATGGACGCTTAGTGCTGTCCAAGTTTGTTTAAAGTAGCACTTAGCATATCCAGCACACTTGATAAATTTCTTTCCAATATTACTCGAACAACTTAATATTTATGTTAACAATTCAGGAACATCATACATGGAATCTTCAACTTGGCAAGATGCAGATCTCTTATGCGCCATGTCTTTAATGCAGCGAAGGTTAAAACCTTGAAACACGTCAAGGTTGCAGTTTTTCATTTCAGCTGTGCTTGTTGTTGGCGAAAAAGTAGGAATACAAGGCATTCGACGTATAAACCGTTTCTTATGTATGCAACTTCATGTCGTACCAATGCTGCTCTGATTTTTATTTGACACGCTTCTGGGATTTTTTTCTTGAAATTTATATTCAAGAGGACTGCATTATCATACCGGCCTACTGTTGTCAACGCTGTCGTCAAAACACAAGCGCTTAAGTGCACTTTCCTGTCTGCTGTCCCACTATTATGCTACCCGAGAATACAAGGAAATCTCTCTCTCTCTCTCTCTCTCTCTCTCTCTCTCTCACACACACACACACACACACACACACACACACACACTCACGCATGCACTAGGACATGAAACGTGCATTTCCCTACACGCTAATGTGCGTTATTGACAATTGTGAAAAATAAATATTCCAAATGGCGTTTTATTTAAAGAGCAATAAAATATAAATGGAACTATAGTCAGTCTTCTCTTCTCTGGAAAATCATAACATATAAATAATATATGAACATTGGAACTGAACATACTCAGAACACATCTCTCATTAACTGTATGAAACAGTAAATAATTAGTTTTTTTTATTCACAAACCGGTCCCTACACAGCTGAGAAACCTCTGGTGGAAATTGTTTATTCAGAGTCGTTGAAGTGGCTGAAACAAACAAGCGAAAACACAACGTTGGCTTGTTATTTTTTTTTAATCATTTGTCATTATGGGGGTGGAGGTGGGGAGGATTCCTCGTCGCTGGTGTTAACAATAACAAACTACTTGTAGTCAGCGGTTAAACAAATCACTTGTGAAATGCGTAGCGCCGACAGCCTACGCAGGCTTTTCCAAGAGGACCCATCAAAAGGCTCCACAAACTGCTTCTGTGCACCGTTAAACTAGTCAGATGATTGCTAACCATTATCAGGTGGCTCCGTTCCTGACCTGTTTATTTATTTATTTATTTATTTATTTATAATTTATCTATTTTTTGGGTCTGTCAGCACTGAAGTGGAATAGAACCCTGTTATGTGTATGGGTGTTTGTGTGTGTGTGTGTGTGTGTGTGTGTGTGTGTGTCAGTGGAAGACCCAGTTTACACGCTGTGTTTTTGTTTTTATTTTCTTCTTAGTTGAAGTGCCATTAAGCAAGGCAGCGTACCTCTGGACTGCTTGTGGGTTTTAGATGCCAGGCTGCAGTTTCAACCGCACCATCTCAAGTTCGCATATGCGGTGATTACATTTATTAGACCGCCACCCAGTGTAGGTTTATGCCACAGCTGCCCTGAGTTAACAGCACTGGTTAATGACCAAAATTATTTTTGATGCTTCATTAATGCTTATTACAGCAGTATATAGAAGCTCTTTCACAGGAGTGTTGTTATCCGCAAAGTATCAATGTTACTGTTTGACAAAAACAAAGAGGCACAGAAATAAACAAAACAAAACAATAGTAAAGGATGGTACTCTTTCTGGAGGAAAATGTCAAATTGAATTGATTTACTTGCATTCCTGACATGAGTGAGGTGGCTGAAATTGGGAATAGGAAGTTGAATTAAAAAGACTATTTTGTTAGACAATTACCAATAACATTTTTTTTATAATCAAATTTTCGGCAAATATCTGCATGTGCAGGCACAACCCGTTTTCCTTGTCAACGGTCAAATGCCATCTGGAAATTGAGACTGCAGTCGCCTTGGAATCCATATTTACTCCGCTCTGCCGAAATGAAACACAGGCCGACTCTATCCCAGATCTGACTGATGACTGGCCACATAAGAGTCTGATGTATTTAAATTCTACAGACGAATCCCGTATGGGGCTATTGACTGATGAAGTAGCCTATGGCTTCTCTCGGGACCAATGAATAATTGAGTAGAGGTCCGAGTTTAAGAGAACCCATTACAGGGGAAGAGGCAGGGCATGCTGCTATATACTGCACTATATGGTCTATCTATCTATCCATCTATCTATCTATCTATCTATTGAGGCAGGAAAACAGTAATGTGTCACAATCAACAACTGTGATAAAACACTGTTGGAGCTCATAGTTGCATTCCTATCAGCCTGATATTTACTTGGAAGTGGATTCACGTGTGTCTTTGTACGCTGGCAGCGGCTTATTCACTGCACTGGCTGATTTATACACAGGACAGAAGAGGAAAACCTTCATACACAACAGTCCTTGGCTCCAAGGCGTTCTGTGGTGGTTGGAGAGAGAGAGAATGAATCCCCTGCTCCAGCGCCGCACTATAATCACACCGCATTCCGCAAAAGCCGGACAGAATAACACATGGTGGTGGTGGTGGTGGTGGTGGTGTGGTGACTTTGGAAAAAATAAACCACAGAACATTAGAATGGGAACAAAGACGAAGACAATGACGGTAGAAGTCATTTCACACAAAATTACAAACTTATTTATCAGCAATGATGAGAATGTTTCAGATCAAATCGGAAATACAGCCCAATTTATCAGACATCGCTTGTGAGAGTGTTACCAATTGCACTTTAATAAAACAGTTTCATGCCAGAGATTTGTCTTTTTCAAGTGGGAGAAGATGCCTCAGAGTTTGAGCCTGCATTGCCAAGTGGCTCACGGCCCAAGACTTTATGTAAAACCAAAAAAAACAACCTAAAAAACAAAAATGTTTCTCCAAATGAATGAAATTTTCTTTCTTTTTTTCTCAATTCTTCCATAATACATTCAATTTAATAGGGATGGTTTGGAAGGAGATTTCTTTGGAATTGTGGTTTAGCTGCATTTTGAATACCGGTAGTTAAAAATATGGAGTCTGTTGAAATAACTGCAAAAGAAAAAAGGGTTCCTATCTTTTGTGGTTCAACCACAAATGCTTTTTGCATTGATTTCCCTGCTGAGTTCAGTAAAATTGAACAGGATATTTAGAAGAAAAGCTTCACAAAACAATTGCGACAACTTTCACTTTGTCTTTTTTTTTTTTTTTTTTGACCCTGCATTAGAATTCTCATGTAACTTCATAAGCTTTCACTGAGCGATTTTTTTTTTTCATTTACCCCCATCCACTGTGTCAGACGAATAATTCATTCATTTCCATCTGGGGAAACAAAAGGTCACGGCTGTATTATTGTAGATGACCTTGTCAAGAGCCCCTCCGATGCTGTCGGGCAGCAGACGCTCAAGTCGAAGCCGAAACTGGCCTTTATGACTAAATGATGCTGCTGGCTGCGCCGCTTTGCAACCCACTCAAAGGAACGCTGGCAAAGCTGTAACACATATTGATCTCGCCTGCTCTCGCAGTGCGTGCAGGTTAAGCAGGGGCACTGACTTGCTGTTTGACTGCTCGATGGTAACGGGGCACCTGGTTCTGTGGATGGGTGTTGGGTCAGGCCGTATTAAAATGACCTCACCTCCAGCTCTCCTTTTTTAAACAGTGCCACCGTGGCACAGAGGGATTAATAGCTGCTTTGACCCTGGGAATTTGGGGCACTGCGGAGGAGAGCGCGGTCAGATTTCAATGGATCTGTCCACTACTATGTGTGATCAACAATCTGCGCAGCTGTGTTGACAGTTTGTCAGTGTTTTCCCTGCGCCAACGTAATGCTCAAGTTAATGGTTTAGAAGTGTCGCGCAGGATAGAGTGCTGAGTATCACCATTGGTGCGATGGGATCCATTAGTGCGTCTCCATAAAAACCTTTTAATATGCACGAAAAAAAACAAACAACGTAAAAGTAACTTCATGGGAACAGCCGAGTTCGAAAGAACCTTCCTCTTATTCGCAGTAGCTTTTGGTAAGCTCTCAAAATGTGGTCCCTGTCTATTTCATAAATCACAGCCGATGTCAATGAAGAACCATAAAATGTTGTTTATGTTTAATGGAAACAGGTTTGGCAAATAATCTCAGATGTTGCAAACTTTCAGCTAACGCTAATTCCGTAAGTTTCAATAATAACTGTCTGGATGGACGAGTTAGACCAACATTTTTTTTCAAAGGCCATTAGACGCCTCTTCGGTGCAATACAACTGGCATAAAGAGTGTTGCATGGTGCCGTTGTATGTTTCTCTGAATGATTTTGCAGCCATGTTGCCGTTCAATGCAATGTTCAATACCTGTAAGAAAATGTTCTTGACGAAAGGTTTCACAGGTTTATTGCATGTGAGCCCAGAAAGCAAAACAAATCGGCAGATAAAATTAATAAAATTATGTTAGCGGAGGTGAACTACTTGGCATGTCCTTAAAATGCTAAATGCCACACGCCCACACACACACACCCACCCATCCACCTACGCACACACACACACACACATGCAGCTCTACTCCTACACTCACAGCCCTGCTGAAATCGTGCAAAGCCTTGGAGGATCTTTTTGAGTGGCTCCCCTGCAGAATCCATGCAGACGAGTGTCTCAAAAAAACACAATCCACGACTTGGGTCCACTCAGCTTCTGCTCTGCTCCTCTCAGCGTGCTAATCTGAGACTTGCACTTGATTTACTGCCTAAAATGGCTGGGTTAGAACTCGCACATCCTCAGGCTCCCAAGCGCTCGCACCTGGCCACCTAAAAACACGCTTTGGGGGGATATTTCCTGCTGTGACAGCTTTTATTCTGCTTAATCTTGCTCGAGGCGTGCAAAGAGTCATGCCAGGTCTCTTCACTCCTGCTAGCATGAATCCCCCAATGCTCAGGGTGCAGAGATGGGTACAACTTCTCTTAACCATCCGGCATTTGCGGCAGAGTGTTGGGTCGGAAAGCAGTTTTTTTTGTGTGGAAAAATCATCAAATTTTGTCCAGCTGACTAATCCACGAAAGTGAGGACGTGTGTGTATATCTATGAAAACCTGCCTCCGAAATAATTCCTTGTGCAGTTTGTTGTTTTCCAAAATCCAGGTGTTGCGCAGCACATCCGCTGCTTCCCAATAGTTACCAGCTCAGTGGTAAACCAAGACAAAAAGTACGCCTCTAGTGTAAAGCCCATACCCCCCGTCCTAGCTGCCCAGTAAGCTATCGGGATTTTATTTATTCATGTTCCTGTGAAAATTGTGAAAAACAACCAGATGGATGAGAGAACAGTGTAAGGTGCCAGAATCATTTCAGAGGCATGGTGCTGCTCGGGCTACTGCAGTTATTTCAAAGAAGCTTTCACGCAGAGGCCACATCCAGACAAAAAACAATAACTGCTGCCGACTTGAAAGAACATGATAAATTGCATGGAATATATCATGAAATATATAACAGCGAGTGACTACAAATGTTGCTCTCGAGCTGGAAGGATGAAAGAGCGTCGGTATCCTTATGTTATTATGCTGGTTCCATACAATTAAATTGAATGATGGTATTGCTCTTTTCCATTTTCAACAGTATGGAAGGAACACCTTTAAGAAATACACTACATACATACTCGCAACCCAGCATCACTAACAAACTTAAAAAGATGAATAAAATTCAAATGTTCCTTTTTAAATTGTCCAGATGAATGACTTTGATGAAATCAAAATAGTTACGATACTAACTACTTTGTTTACAGAAAAAAATAGGTTTTCAGACAAAACTTTTTAAACAACCTAAAGTAGTGTCAAGAAATATTTCCGGAAAGATCTTTTTTGTGTTCCAAAAGATGTGGCTGCAGTACACAGACACAACTAAATGCAAATTGCAAAGGTTTTTGTTATCGTTCCGGTTGGTCTTCCTCTAGGATGTGTGACGAGGAACATCAGCCTGCTGAAACATCCAGTTTTGAATGGGATGGATCAGTGCAAGCGCAGACGGGAGTGCGTGAGTTGTGCATGGTGACTGCACTAAAATAAGGGTTGGGTGTCCAAACATTTTTGTCTACGATTGTAGATTGAACGATTGAACTTGCTTTTGCCGTCCTTAATGACGTAAGCAATGCTTTGGTCCTTTATGAATGAAAAACCTCCAAAACAAAACAAAACAATTGTTTGGTTTAAAATACAGGCACACTTACATGATACACGATGCTGTCATATGATGTGGACAAGTTCAAACCGTTCAGAAGGTTTTTGTTTTTTTTTTTTTTTGGTTTCTATTTTGATGCCACGATTGAAAGACATTGTCAGTAATGGCTTCAGCAGCCGTATATATTTTCTTGTCAAATTGATGCTGGTTTTTGCTAGTTTTCTATAAGGAAACATTTTTGTGTTACTGCTTCCAAGAAAATGTGACTGTGAAAACAAACTTCGTGTGACAATTTCCTTATCCAACTCCAATCGGCTTTCCATGTGTACTGTTACTATTGGGAAAAGCCAAATTATCTACATATCTGTATATTCCTTCTGAAATGGGACCAATCAGGTCAAGCATGGACAAGCTGTGTTTGTCTTGCAGCTGGTAGGAGAAATTGCTTGTGAGACCTCTGTGGCAATCTAAGCAGCTCCTTTCAAGATTTTAGAGCAAACATGCTTTGACATCCGCTGCACTTTGTGTCTTTGCTAGAACCTCTTTCCTCCTCCCAACTGACGGGCCCTTTTATTCCCCGTAAACAAACACAACTATGGTTGGTTGTCAAGTCTGTTTAACGTCCACGTCGTTCACGCTGTGTTAAGACTCGTCTTGCTTAATCGTAGCTTCATGTGAGGTCTGAGCTTAACAAGCGTTTTGAACGATCCTCACCCACTGTAGTGTTTTCACACTACGAAAAAACAAACCCGAGTGCTATTAAGAAAGACCTCCTCTTTATGTGTTCACCTGAGATAAACACTTTTCTGGGACGCCGCCTAAAAACTGAAATAACTTAACAACACTGCTGTGCTGTGGCAACTGCTGCGGCAAACTGGGGGAGACAGAGAGCCCTGTGACCATTCATCACCACTAATAGGTCATAGTTTACAACCTGACAAAAGGCATAAATCATGCTAGTGACATAAGGACTTGGTAGTACTTCAGGAAACTGGTGAATACATATGGGGCAGTGTCAGCCAGCCTTAAATCGAGAGCTTTTAAATGAGGTTGGAAATACCTCAACTGTTTCTGAAAAACAAAACTTTTAAAACTGCTGGGCCGCTGGTCTTTGGTTAAAGGTCCAGTGAGTAATATGTGGCCTGATTTATGATTTGTATATTGGTAAAAGCTTAATATCTTGCCCATAAATACTGTACATTAATAAAAGCATATAATCACAGTACAATAAAAGTAATTCAGTTTTACAGCCTGCCTGAGAGTGTGTTTCATTATTTTGGTGACTGCATCTTCAAATAAATAAACCACCAAAGAAGAGGGTGGATGAGGTACACAAGTTTGTGTGTGCAGGCCACAGTAGTTCACTGGCAAGCTTGGGAGAGGAAGGGCGCAATCTAAAATGTAACCACTTGATTTTGCTGTTTCTTCTCCAAATATGACATGCTTACACAGTTAAGCAATGTGTGATACATTGCTTGGTGCATGCTTTGAGAATGGCAACATCAGTGACACATGGTCAGACTCTGCTAAGTGTATCCAGCCTCTTAAAAAAAGTCCTGTCCGCTGATCATCTGGACTTGCTCCCCTCTTTTATCTGTGTCCCCTTTAAATTTACTCACACAAACCTCAACATCAAAACCAATTTTCTGCCATTCAAACATGCATAAAGTCTCAGATGATAAGCTTCAAAAACAGCGGGCGTGTGCTAACGCCCATCCCATGTGACTTCTTCAGCGTTGCCCATTTGGTTGCATGGCTCAGAAGGAAGATCACAGGGGTCTCCGTCCTGGCAGGGGACCCCTTTCCACGCCGCAAATTAGAGATTCTCTGTGTTGATGATTGGCTGAGTTCAACTTGTACTGACGTCCAGGCAGGTGCCTGCCTGTCATTAAGGTTTAATAAGACTCACCACATACTTCCTCATTAATAACTGCCCACAGGGCACATCCAGGACCTTTGCATGGAGATGGAGAGAACCAAGAGTGAGGCAGAGGGTTGGGGGACTTAAAAAAAAGAAAGAGGATGACGCTTTTCATGTGGCCCTTGCTGGTAGGGTGTAATACACACACACACACACACACACACACACACACACACACACACACACACACACAGTGAATTTTTAAGTCTGTGAGATACTTCTCTTGCCGCCTCAAGACCACTCACCAATCAGTAGGGTTCAATTCCAAACACCAAGCAATTACTTCAATTCAAAGGAACAAGTTTGACTGTCTGTCTAAATATTTGAGCTGAGGAACCGAGTTCAGTTTTGAGAGTAAACATGTTCAATATGTAGGTCTGGGTATGAGTGCGCGCGCGTGTGTGTTTGCGTGTGTGTGTGCATGCGTGCGTGTGCTATAAATGCCCTAGACTGAGAATTCAGAAATATCTCGAGAACAAAATCAAAGGAAAGAGTTGTAAATCTGCCCTCTAGTAACTCGCTAACTGCTGAACTTTTAAAAAGGGAGGAGGGGGGGTGGGGTGGGGGGTCTGGTGGTGGAGGATTGGATTGCATCTGTGCTCCTCCAGAACCAAAACAGCTTTCCGTTGATGCGCACCAGAATGCGCATACACCTGCACTGCTGGGTGCTGTTCAGAGATACTCGAAAAGAGAAAAGTCACTCCGAACAATTCACTTGTCCTTCATTAAAATGCACACCACTACCTTGTGTTACCTCAAAGATAAAACTTTGCACCGCTGTCCTGCTGTGAAAGCTTTTTTATTTTTTTTTTTTAAAAAGATTTTTTTCCCTGTGAAATGCGCCTAGAATCCACCTCTGATTGTGGGTTGAGGAGGAGTGTTTTGGGTGTAAACACAGAACAGGCATTAGACTTGAAGGGAAAGCACTTAAAAAGCGCTCCCACCCAGTGTCTGGGATCCGTGAAGGGTAAAACCGTGTTAGGCAGCTGGAGTGTAATAAAGACAATTGAAGGTATGTGCGTGTCCTGTCGACATCCGTGTGGGGAAGCTGAGTCTTGTCGCATCGGCAACGGTGCCTGTGTTCTATCACTGCCTGCACTTCACAGGCGTGGTCTGGGGAAACATTTCTGTCGGTGGTAAGTAGGCAAGAGCGGGCGTGAAGCAGATGGGCATGCAAAAACATACATAATGTAAAGCAACAAGACTTCAAACTGAAATTTGGAGCTTGAGAAGAGAAATCTGTTATCAGCCATTTGTACATTAATTTACAAGGGCTCACTAAATAACTGACTGGTGGTTTGGAGCTACTATAAAGATGGGTTAGTTAGATCCGCAGCGCGTTCAGTTTAACTGAAATCTGACTTCTATTTTGCTGTCCCCCGGTAAGAAACTTTTTTAGGTTCATCCTTGACTGTTGCTTCCAATAGGACCAATCAAAGACCTCCCAAGGCTTCCTATTGGTGCAAAGGGAAACATTCTATGTTCAACGTGTTCCCCTCCTAGCCTGTGGTGGCGCTGCATTTAGGAATTATTGAATGAGTAGACAAACAATCTCGCTCTTCTATCATTTATTGCAGGGCAGTTTGCCGCATTTGTGTTTGTTTAAGTTGTTTTTACCCCTGATGCCGCGCTGTTGTGGCCCACTTTCTTCATTTGGTTTACTTGAAGCAGACAGAGACTTAGTTTTTTGGAACGTTAATGTAATATGATGATTTGCGAAATGCAGTTTTGCAGAAGCCTGAACACAAGTTTAAAAGTCAAAATAATTCCATGCTGTGTGCTCATTAGGCAATAACCGCCCACCCCAAAAAACATGTTTTTTTTTTCATGAATGTGTCCGTGTTACTTCATACTGTATCTTTCCCATCAGTGAACCTGCACAGCAACATCAACTTTCATCCCGTCTCCCAGGCACAGATTTACCACAAAGCGAGCCTCCTAAAACAGTCCCTAGTTATCTCTGCGGAATCCTAAAATGTTTATGCTCTTGTTCACTCGTAATTTTTAATACATGACCTGCTGTTTGGTGCTGAGCAGGCTTCATTCTGGGCTGCTTTTGTTCAAACAAGCCGCCTGCTGTTGCGGGACATAAAATTGATTCGAGCCGTGAGACTGCACAATAATAACAAGGAAGGCGCCGCCTCATAAACCTCACTGAACGCTTTGAGCCATTGTTAAGAATGCTGATTAGCGCGGCTGTGGGAGACACCAGTCTTACCCAATCACCACTGACCGACCCGTGCGCTGTAGTCGTTTTTTTATTCGTTTTACTAACCCACAAACGGGGTTGGACCAGGCAATGACGGCGCTATGCAGACTACAAGGCCGTAATAGCTACATCTGCTCTTGCTGTTATTGATCGGCAAAGTGCTTACAAGGCATTGCTGGCTCAGAGTGTCTGCCCTGTAATTACACGGAGACAGCTCAAACAGGAGAAACAAAACTTGGTATGTCAGGCTGCCATCTCCTCACCGCATCCTCTCCGGCTGGAATCCATCTTGCATTTGTCTCAACGCGACAAAATGTAGAAAAATACCATAAAAGAGCCAACAACCCCCCCAGCGCTCCCCAAATACAGGTCAGTAAATGAAAACAGAATTTCCCCGCTCGCAACTCGGAAACACGCGGGGCTTTATTGAGATCAGGAACAATAAGCAGGGAACGCTGTCAGCCAGAGCTCAGAGTGAAGAAACAGAGCGCGTGGGCGTGTGTGAATGGCAAACCAGACAGCGCATGTGTTCCAAATGGCCTTTCCATCTCGCAAAGTAAAATATAGTGCAAAGCCGCCTCGGCCAAAGACTCATGGGCATCGCATACGGATGCGGATGCAGGAGGCAGCTGTGAGAAATGTCATGCGCAAAGCTCACCCGAAAAGGCCAACGCTGTTGCACGGCACTTCTTTTTCAAATCATTCTCTCACGTGCCATAAAAAAATAAAATAAATAAATAAATAAACAGAAAGTGACAATACATGTTTTTTTTTTCCCACCAAACGCCGTCTTCAGCGCCTCATGCTTGTTATAAATATCCCCCTGCCGCTGTTTATCCTTTGATTCAGCCAAAGTTGTTGCCCAAGCATTTGCACCAACTAAAAAAGAGAATTGGTACAAATCTCTCTGTTAAATATGTAGCTGCACGCTGACCTCTGTATTGATACTTTTCGTCTCCCCTGCCGGCTCCAGGTGGGTGAGCTTGGTCGTGGCATACCATTAGGTTATTACAAAAAGCAAATCAGTCAGCAGAATTAATTCCCTTGAAAAACACGGGAGAAAAGGGAATTAATAACCAAGGCTGTGCACGAGGCGGCGAATTTTCATAACTTCATTTTTTCTCCTTCACTCCCTCGTCCTCCCACGTGAGCAGAAATCTGTCCGCTTCAGTGACGGCTGCCTGTTGTTCAACCCTGAGGAATGTTCGCTCGGCCATCACCAAGATTTGCCTAACACGAATCCTCCTGAACTTCAAGACGAGAAAACAATCCACCAGAGGGGGGGCAAATATTTAAGCAGAAAATTAGACTTTTATATCGCACGCTCACTATGCTTCACCACTCCAGAAAATCTGCCCCGGCTCCGTGGGCTCTACGCGTCGGCATTGAAGGCGCATGTGTGCGGTAAACTATTCATGCGCTTGATCAAGATGAATGTATTTATCTGCCTTCTATCTACAAAGGAAAGGAGTGCTCGGGCGAGGGCTGGGGGTGTGTGATGAGATGAAATGCGTGCGTGCCCTCTTTGGGTTGCAGTGGCACTCAGTGATGCCGGATTGCAGGAGGTTCAAAGTAGCTGGGGTGGCACAGACGCAGCTCAAAGTGTGTGGTGGGGGAAACAGTTTAAACATTTACAAAAGCTTCGCACTTCACTGGTTTCCAAATTCCCCACTGACCCTGGGATGCATGGTTTAAACTCACAAATTTTTACTTTTCATTTCACTTTCTTCTTTTTTTTTTTGTCCGTCAGAAAGTGTTGCAGGTGGGGGCGAGTGGCCTTCCGTGACATTCAGCTGTATGCTAGCTTTTTGACTCATTGGACTGTTCTCGACTTTCAAACTTCGACATTCATAAGGTTTTTCATAACTAGTCCTTTGACAATACCACAAGGAAACCTTGGTTGCCTTCTTATCAGCATGTGGTCTGGCACCGTATTGGAATCTGTTCAAAACTCCAGTCATTTAAATGACTCGTGAGTCATGATTCCTCGTCTCTATTAACTCATCCCTGCTCCCGCTGGCTATCTAACTGCAAAAAAAAAAAAAAAAAAAGTTTTTGACTCTGTGACTCAAATAACTCCAAAACAAAACTATTTGGTGAATTACTCTTAAACTCCCGCCAGTAATAATCGAGTTTACCCATCACTCGTCCACAGGAGGAAGAACTGAAGAGGGCGATAGACTGGAGAGAGAAGATGGATGCTTTTGGAAAAATCTGTGAGGAACTCAAGAAGGTAATCAGACGATGATGTGATATTCACTTTATTGGACTTCACGGGGGGAAAAATTAATTTGGTCTGTCCAGAATCACCGGCATCATGAAGTGCTCTGTACTTTCTTTTGTTTCTTGGTGGCAGTAATTGCAACGGAAATCCCTTTCTCTTCCCGTCTTCAGAAACAAACCCAATGGTAACACAATCTGCAAAAATAGTCGTCTAAAATAAATACCAGGAGGAGCATAAGTTCACTTGCAAATGTGTTTACTGACATGAACCACTTGACAGTGTCCACATAAAAGTGACTGTTTGGTTATCTTTGCCTTCCAAGCCATTGGAGGCCACTGACTGTGTTTTTTTTTTTTTTTTTTTTAGCATTTTATCTGAGAAAATATTCTATTTCAAACATTTTCGTTGATTTATTTTCTTACCTTTTACAACAGCTGCCATGCAACCACAGACTTTAATCATGCAACTGAGAGCAACACAACTGTATGCAGTTAAAAGCATTAAAAACCCAGGAAAGGTATTATTGCACCACTAATTCATCTGTTAAATAAAATGTATTCCCCGATAATATCAGATCCCCTGTTTCTGATCAATCATTGAAGTAAATAAATGAACTGAAATTCCAGTCTTGAAATAAGGAGACCAGTGGGGAGTAAAATAAATGTAATTTAGGCAATGAAGGCCATATGACTTAGTTGTGGAGACACTGTAGATATTACTGAGGTAAATTTTCCGAGGTGCAAAATGTTTGCAATACAAACTGTACATCATGTTTCATTTTTGCACTTGCCAGAGACGATTCATACATTGGTGTTGGATCTAGATTGCATGGCCGAGGAGCTCCTGATCACATCTTCTGCTTACCCAGAATGTTGCTGCTAGACTTTTGTCAAACACTGGAAGAAGACAAGACATTTCTCTTGCTCTATTGAGCTATAGATAACATAACACTGTTCAATCAAAGTCGAGTTTGTTTGGTCAAAAAGGCTGGTTTGTTTGGGGAGGCGCACATGTGCCATCAAACTCTGATGCGGATGAAATACACAAACTCCGGTCCAATTCAATCAAACTGAATCTATGGGACTACTAGTGAAATAAGCTCTTCTTGAGACTCAGGTGCGTGTGCGTATTTTGCTTTCAAAGAAGAAGGATGAACTTGTTTCAGGTACTTGCAAAGGCTAAAATAAGGTGAAGCAGCCAATATATCCTCAACCAAACCCATGAAATAAGTTTTTATCTGTGTGAGGCAATTAGGGAAGTAATTGGGGGCAGACGGTGTAGAGCTGTCGAACTTCAAACACTGCCTATCAGACTGTGAAACACGCTGAGGAAAGTACTGTACCTGAGTTCAAAATCAGTGTCAGAGAGAACGATTACTATGCAATGCGCATAGGCGAGCAATGTTTAGGCTTGGGGGATACCATACAGGACTGTCTGATTAAATGTGCCCATGCGTTTAGTTCCTACTTTCATCATACAGATGAGGACTTTGTTGATGGAAATTCAGCCCCATGCTCATCCCGATACTGGGGGTGGTGTGAGTGGCGAAACAACGGCGCATTTGCATTCCGTCGCAACGAATGTCAAATGTTTAACTTGGCTTCACCGTTCGTGCTGAGTCACCCGAAAATGAAGGTCTTCCCTTGTCTAGATCAAAGAATAACACCCAGCGTTGCCTTATGCACACCCCAAAATAGGGAACTTTTTCCTGCTTCCTTCCTCTTCAGAACCGAGTCTCTTGTGTCCCACTCTTTAACTATTAGCTTGTTTCCTGAGCCCAGACACCTGACTAGGGAAAGGTTTAATGACGCCATTTACATACATTGAATATTGATCGGCCTCAATTCCAATGCGGTAAGCACATTCTGAATCACCGCCATCAACATTAATGTCATAACATGCCAGTTTTAGAGACAGGCCTGGAAGGGCAGCGCAAACAGCTCGACTTCACATGCGGCCAATACGCCGGCAGCCAACATGCAAAGACCTCATTTATGTGTCTCATCTGATCCATTTAAAATATTGGTATCAAGCTTTATATTTGCCGAGCTAAAGTTGCTTGTCAGTGTACAGACTGGTGAATATTCTATGGTGGAAATTGACTGACACTACGGGGGCTTGACTATTACACCTCAAGAAAAGCTCATTTAAACACGCGACTGGACACAATTTCCAAATGGCGCACTGATGGAAGATAAGAAAATGTGCCAGTCAGTGTAATTCTTTTCTTTCTTTTGACGTTGATTGTCTCGCCTGATCCCATTTAAAAAAATTAAATATGTCATGGAGCCATGCTCCCCTTAAAGCTTAAAAAAAAAAATCTAATTAATCACCGCTGTGTGAGAATTAAAGTTTACGGCCATACCAATAGAGGTGAACATGTCTATAATTGCCATATAATACTGTGGCAGGAATCGTTGGAAGTGAAATGTGAAAACTGCCCTGCCATCAGTTTTTCTCTCATACGATTTAATGCAAATGTTCTAAACCCTCGGAAGAAAAGGCTGTTTTTATAATGACTTTTTATGCCACATTTCTCTATTTGAGATAGGAGGTGGCCAGCGCCTCAAGGGCCCAAACACCACATGAAGGCTATGAAATACCACGTGTGTGTGCAGTCCATTTGATATTCTGCACATGAAATTATTATGATGGAGAAGAGAGCAGCTGAAAATAAAATGTTGCTGTTTATCTTGGACTATACATAAAAACTAAGAATAAAACTCAACTAATTAAGGTGTTGAGGGAAAAAAATAACTTCTACGGTTACAAACACTGCATCTGACTTCAAAATACTTAAAAATGACAAACGATTCCATTTCAGAAACCAATTAACTTTATTTTTCTGTGTGGATGATGGGGATTTTACAATTGCCTTCACTTCTAACTGTAAAAATCCCCTGAACAAACGGCTTAATGTCCCAGAGTTACCTGCTAATCTGCAAACTATCACTGCCCACAGTTCATTATCTTATTTGTTTCTTTAAAGGACTGTTTCTAAAAGCTTTGAAAACTTGAGCTTACCGCGTTTTTGCGGTTGAGGATGAAAACCACATTGGCTAAATATTGTGTTTTCCAGGTATACCTCTATCGGTAGCGTTTTTACATCATCAATCATGTGAGGCTGCACGGCTGGAGCCCAAATTGAAAAACAATAACCTAAAACTGAGAATAATGTGGGACCCTTAAGACAAATCCAAGACCAATGCAAGTTCATTAGTTAGAAGTGAGAAAACATTCCAATCTTCTTCAGAAATGACTATGCAGCGAAGGAGAAGCAGGAGGAGAGAGAGAAAAAAACAGCGATTCCGTCGCTACGCTTGTTAGCGTCGCGGTGTCGCAGCGTCCGTCTCTCTGGTGGATGTTCTCCCCTGCCGCGGCTGCTTAGGCCTCGCCGTTCTTTCAGGTCTCTCCATCTCTCCTGAAGTCAATCCATCAGGTCGTCCGCCCTGTGTCAGCCTGTCGGGTGGCGGCGCGCTCCGGAATGACTGATGGCTGTCTGGGGCGTGCAGGGGGGGCGCTGCCGACGGGAGGCCGCCGCCTGGCAGACGGAGCGCTCCCGCGCGGCACTCCAACCTTTCCGTGACCTTGCGTCGTGTCAAACGGCTCCACAGGAGGAATGCGGAGGGCAAAACGGCCGGCCACGCCCCCGCCACTCACCACGGGTCGGACAAAGAAGTTTTCCTTGTCGCCGCGGCGTCAAATGCACCGAGGTTTTCCTGTGACACGCATGTCATAACGTTTTGCATAATTTAGGGCACACCTACACCTAATGATTTAGTAGTTCATTCAAAATTTAAATTGCGTCTCCAGGGTAGTGCCCCGGTAATAATTAGCTGACATCGCCGCATATCCAGCTTCAAATGGCCGCAAGGAGCAATTTCCCCTTTGCCGGCACCAGGCTAACCTCTCCCAGTGATTAACAGTATCACAACAGGTGAGTTTCCTCACGAAAAAAATGTTTTTGGAACAAATCTAAAAATGTCTGGTGGACTTTTATGTCTTGCTTACACGTCAATCAACCAATAGGATACACTGCACCGTTTTTCACTCAGAAAGCTGTGCTCTGGTACTCTGAGCTCAGTAATATACAAAATCTTATGAACTACATTGACCACATATATTTTTTTCTTCTTCAGAAAGATTCATCCCTTGCCTTCTTCCATTCTTCACCCTTTTAAACGTTATGTAGATGCTGGAATGCTTTCAAATGACTTTCTTTCAATCCTTGCATGTGCACTGACCACAAGATCCAATGACATTTCCATAAAGTACAGCAACACATCGTGAATATAACTAAAATAGAGATGTAAATATGATGACACAGTGAATGTGAAGAGGGCTCCAGGGGCCTTGGAAGAAGTGTGAAATAATTGTGCTGTAGTGAGAGTAAGAGTAAGTTCAGCACTGGTTTTTCTTCGGTTCTTTCAAAGACAGGAAACTCTCAATGGATGGCAACGTCGGTCAAGTCAAAGTGATCGACAAAGCCTTGAACTGTGTCCCACACATTTTTTCACCCTTTTTTTGAACGGCGCATTATTCTTGAGAAGGAGAAAAAAAAAGAAAAAAAAAAAAAATTAAAACCCACATAAACGTCGTTGAATGAGGAGAAAAATCACGGGGTTCACACGTCAAGGCCCGACAATTGAAGAAGCTAAAGCAGCCGACCGCCACGGCGGGACGACTCCCGCCGTAGATCTTCCTGATGAACACGTACCTGACAATGTGCATAAGCCCACTGGTAGAGTATAGTGGGATATTGCACTTTTCCTCCATTTGCGAGCCACGGCTTTAGTATTGCATTATGAACACAAAACGCTGATGTTTTCTCCGGTCTTTAGATCTCGGTGAAATGGGCTGGCGCGCAATAAATTGCCTCCGTGTTGCAGGCGAGCCTTTGCCCTCATATGGGCGCATACGCAGTGTAATGCAACGGCTTGGTAATATTCTGACTAAAGGAACTCTCTTTTGGAAAATAACTGGATTCCAATAACACCCCCACCCCACCCCATTCCTACCCCCGCCTCCGAACCCCCGACACACACACACACACACACGGCCCTATACGATGTCTCCAAGGAGCACAGTGGAAGATTAATGTGGTAAATATGAAAGACTATTTTTAGACTCCTGGACTGCTCAGTAGTCCGTCTGCTGCTCCTCAAATGCACGGCAAACTAGCTGATCAGCGATAGCAGGCTCATCCTTATTTTCACAGTGACGAGACATCTTGTTGATTTCTAATTTGCCCTCTGCGTGCCTCAAAGGCCTGGTTCCTGGCGGCGAGACACGATGCTCCGACGCTGCTTAGGTCGGTGAATGTACGGCTGTCAAAGAGCCGTGGCCACAAAGAATCCGCCGACACTTTTCACTACCGGGGTCTCTTTGAAGGAGATTGCAAGCCTGCAAGGAGACAGGATCAAATCAGTGCCGATTATCAAGTCGTGGCACTTTACGACCCTTGCTGTGTGCGTGGGGACTGTGATCTCGCTGTGGGCTTTGGGACCCTCCGAGATATCTGAGCGTCTTTTTTTTTTTCTACTCACACTCTGCAGAAGATTAAAAGCCAGATATGTGCTGATATACTTCAGATGTCTGTCAAATGAGATAACTGGGCTCGCCTGCAGTCTGAGCCAGATGCCAGGACGGAGCCGCGAGACGTGATTTGTTGTATTGATTTGTGGACAACAGCGGTTAATTGACACATGGCCACTGACGTTTCACAGTGAGGACATCTCGCTCAAAAGTGTTTGTTTTTGCTTCTCAGGGTGAGAACTTTCCAAACCATCCCAGAGCAACACTAATAGTTTCAATAAAGGATTTCAGCATCAAGCAGGCCTTTTGCCGCTTTTTGTTGTTTGTTGTTACAATACCAGGGGGTAAATTATTACCAATTTCACCAATTACTTATTAAGAGCATTTGTAAAATTTTAACCATAATGTTTTGAAAATATTTATGGAACACAGGTAACATTATCAAACACCTTGGGGTTTTTCTCTTGAGCTAAAAGGCAGCATCCAAGTCTGTTTGTGATTATTTTGTTTCTGATGAGGATGTGTCAGGAACCTCAACGGTCTTCAGTAACTGGTCTCCATGGTAGACTGTAGACTGACTGGAAAATTAATATACACACACTCATATATAATGTCTGGCCAGGGAAACCCTGTGGGTCCTTCAAGAGAAGGTGGGAGGAGTACTGCGCTAAGGATGGCTGGAAAACCTGCTCAGACTACAGGCAACACAAGAGACGATTTAACTTCAAGAGAATATACTCTATAGCCAATTAAAAATGACCATAAGGCTCTGCATGATCGACTGCCCTCCACTTCATCGGATATACCATCAATGTGCCAATCTCAAAAAAAAGAAAAAAAAATCATTCAAAAAATATGTAAAATTTGAAACCGATGCAAATGAAACAGATGTCTGAAGCATCTGTTTATGTTCTGTTAGCGTGGGAGGGGAAAAAAAAAAAGTAACAGTATGGTAATTGTTGTATGTTGACTGCTGAATAGTGCAATATTTTCCCTTGTTGATGATTAGGCCCTGGGTTAGTAATATTTTTTGGAGGCTGCTTGGTCAGAATGAATACACGTGTTAGTAGCAGGATGATTCATTCCGAAGGTCTGTTTCCCAACCAGGCGTGAAGTTGAGATCCAAAGCTGATCAAATTTGCACCCACTCAGCTTGTCATCTTCCAAAACCTTGAGAAGAGCTCTCCCTCTACCGCCGCCCATTCCTGCCCAGCCTGGAGGCCTTCTGAACACAGAAATTCAAGTGACACGGAGCTCACGACAGTCGTCGATTCAAAAACTGAAAAATCCTCTCGACGCATGACGCAACGCACCACAATACGTCCAAGATGTTTGGGGCGAGGAAACGGAGCATTTTCTGACTGGACAAGATTATAATACCCTTTTAAATATTAACAGCATAGGCAGTTTGCAGCAGTTGACCTTTCAGAGAAAAAAACATTCGAAAATGATGAATTGATTGCAGAAAAGTTGATGGAGGTGCGAGCGCAAGTGCCGTGCGATCAAACAATTAATTAGGCGTCAGGTGAAATGGCATCTCCTTCTTGCCACTGTTGTAACAGGGGGGCTGCTGAACACGTTCAAATGCGCAGGAGAAAGCCATTGCAAGAGGGAGTCGGCAGCTGGAATCCTGCTCTCTGAAACACTGTTGACGTGCCATTGATTTGGGCCTCCAGTTACACGTCTTTGATCTCAGAAAACTGAGAGCATGTCTGCCAGGTTGGCTGATTTCATCCCCGGGCCTGCACCTCTTACAGAACCGTATGGTGAGTGGAAGAGCAGTTCTTAAGCTCTTAACCCAGGCCAACGGCTAGCATCTTTAAAATGCCGGTGTAGCAGTACCATATATGTATTCAGTTTAGACTCTCTATGAACCATTTCTGCCTATGAAGCAGAAATGACACTGTCATCAGCATATAAACTGAAATCATGTCCCTCTTTGTGATTACCACAAGACCCACAGCATTTTAGCACAGGCATTTTTACAACTTCTATACCGCTTTATGCCTGTTGGAGGACCAGCTATGCCAACTTCCACCCGTTTCTGGTCAGCATCCCATCCAAGACCAGCTCGTGATCCACATTTGGCAGCCCTTCCTGTGGACGTGTCTTCCCACAAGTCGCCAGCTGACTGCTTCTTGCTCCTCCTTGTCAGTTCTGAGCCAAACCCATATTCGCAATCCCTCGCTGACCCAAATCAGTCCCCAAGTCCCGCTGCACGGTCACCATCTCCTGCTCAGATTATCTGCAGCCAGGCTCCAAGCCTGACCTTGAGGCACACGCTGGCCTCCCACTTAAACCACTTGTTTTGCAGGAAGTTGTTGATAATGAACGTCTCACTGTGCATGAGTCAGCGCGGACTAACACACTTTCTGAAGTCTGGAGAGGCTCCTTTCTCAGACTGCAAATGAGTATGAGCTTTGCAGCAAATTTGAGGAAAACATTTTTTGCAAAAGAGAAAAGGCTCTGAATTTGTTAAAAACAAAACAAAACAACAACAACAAAAGGCCTCAAATAAGGGTTTTTCTTCTCCTCCTCCTCCTTTGGCTGTGCCCTTCAAGGGTGTTCACAGTTAATCATCTGTCTCCATATTACCCTGTCCATTGTATCTGCATCCCCTTCTCTCACACCAACTAACTTCATGTCCTCTTTCACTACATTCATCAATCACCTCTGCAAACTCAGCATCCTCCTGCTGATAAATTCACTGTCCCTCCTCTGTATAAGTCCAGACCATATCAGTTAGGCCTCTCTGGCTTTAATTCAAAAACACCGGATGCACACTGTCCCTCTGATGTTGTAGTTACCTTTAACTTTTCTGTGTGTGTGCAAAAATTGTTGCATCATTTTCTCTTGCCATGCCACTCTCCTCCAGTCACTGATTTTTTTTTTTGACAGTTGAGAGTGTGTCTAGCAGGTCTGTTGACTCTGACCTCTGCCCTGCAGCTCACACTGAACCTGCTGGTAGACAGAAGTGTTGCATTAAAGCTTTTAAGCCTTGTCTTTGTCTTAATACAATCTCATTCCACAGATTTTCACATCAGCTTGGCAGTGGCCAGGATGTGATATTGGTCTTCCTGTGCTTCTGTTGTTTTCCTTTCAGCAACTACGGATCATCATATGTTCTTCTCTGGATTGATTTAAAATAAATAAATAAATGAATCATCAATGCATATAAGTAATTATATACACTAAGTAGTTCTAGGTCTTTGTAGCTAATTTGAGTTTAAACATATTTTTCCCATCAAAGTGGCATCTCTTAATGTGACTTAATATTGCTTTTTATTAAAGATTAAGATCTATGAATGTTTAATCCATCATGTACATTCATTAAATAGATCCAAAGTTGATTTAATCGCCCCATAAAGCTAAGATTAACTTTAATGAGTCAAAGCATGTCTGTAATTTTGCACACAGCGAGGACACATTGTAATATTGTGTCAAATCATCTCTGATTGATTCAATTTTTAAATTAAATCAAAATCTTATTTTTTTTTCCTGCACTGGTGCTTTTTTGTGGTTATACATTTCAGATGTTGATTTTTGTTGATGAATTCAATTTAATTTAATGTCTTGTTTGTACACTTTACAACGGAAACATTTAATCTATTATCTATCTATTATTCTTTTTTTTTTTTTTTTACAAATACCTTTGTATCATAGTCCTTATTTTCTGTCCCTTTTTAATTTTGGGTGTGTGTGTTTGTAAATATTTATTAATTAATCAGGTCATGTCTCAGATGGTTGAGCTATCCTGCGGGGTTCCTCAGGGCTTAGTTCTTTGCCCTGTACTGTATTTGCTGAAGATTAATCTCAAATTGCTTAAGATTTTCAACTAATTGAGTAAAGTGTATTATCATTTTTCTACTTATGTGTCACCTCTTTTGAAAAATGAATTGAATAAATTGCCCAATTTAACAATTAGCTTGACTGCCATCACTTAGTCATTTATAATGACTTGCAAAACTGCAGAGCAAATCAGCAGGTGAGGCTGTGAGGCTTTTAACTGTAACAAGGAGAATGCATTACCTCCGCATTATTATCCCTTCCAGCCGAACAAATTCAAAAATCATTATCAGATCACATTTTAGTCATAGTTTCCCCTTTTCACATTTCCAATTTCCTGACAGCCTATTTTCACAATAGAAATAAACTACTCCAAAGTCTAAAGTTTGCTTGTTTATGCATCACATGTTCACTGGATATCGTTCTAGAAATAAACCCCATTTTCAAATATTCTGGTGTATTACTTAAAACACTGACTTACTCATCTAGCATGGTGGCCACCCACCGGGAGCATACTGAAGAAAAAGCAGTGACAACTGTCCTGTACATGGAAAAAAAACATGTTTTGCCATTGATGGCAGATAAATCTTTATTAACTCATGCTGTCCATCATTCTGACCTGGGATTAGCTGACATCCACTTTGGTGAGAGTTAATTAGGATTTGTCAATAGCTCTGATGTGGGATCACTTTGTAGTCACCCTTCTAATATATCAGGTTGAAGCAACTTGTCTGCTCAGTGTTTTGCAAATGAGTTTTTCAGGTTTTTTGATCACCAGCCCTTCTTTCCCAGTCAGGAATTTTGACTTGTACAGAGTTGCTGCATTGTGCTGTTTGTAGATAGGGTACTGTGCATGTCCTTATGTCAGAGCCAGTATCAGCTTTTGTGCTGAATCACATCCAAAGACATCTCAAAGCGCTATGCACAATCAAAGGGAAAATCAACTGATCCCTCCAGAGAAAGCATAAAGCAACAGTGGCCAGGAAAAACTCCCCAGTGGGAAGAAACCTCGAGCAGACCTTGACTCTGAAGAGCAGCCATCTGTTTTGAGACATAGATAAAAGTAGAGTAAAAGTGGCAGACAGGCCAGAGTGAGTTGTAGTGTGAACATCCGGGTACTTCTTAAAGCTGTCTGACAATGAATTGGTCAAACTTTCCATAGATCTCCAGAACACACACTTGCTCTGGTTGTACTGTTTGCTATAAAATAGGAAATGTTAAGAAATATTAGAATTGTGTTATTTTTACTTGCTGAGTTTGCATGTAGAGCAATCCATGCTATTGTCAGAGAGTACATTTTGAAGCAGGCCTCTTCTCCAGTCCAGTTTTGTGAAGAGTGAGTTGTCCATGTCCATGGTGATGGTTGGATGGATGAATGGGAAGAGTTGAATTTAGTTAATTAGGGAACTGTCAGTGGTCTGTGGTCCTGATTCAGAAATCACTGTTCAGAAGAAGTCACCACCTACAATCTCCTGTCGCTTAAATTCACATTTGTCTGTAATTTAGACAAAATTAACTTTACGAAAATGAAATTACAAAAATAGGTTTCCACTGCTGTGTTAGGCAAAATTAGATGCCGAGGGTTGAAATTCCCCTCACTTGTCAAGTATAGACAAAACCTAATGTTTTGAATATGGCAAATATGAAAGCTTTCTAGACCGGTGAACAGTATAAATACAGTGTCAAAGTTGACACAGGTTGTCAGAATTCATTCCCACTGTGATGAATTGGCTCCACTCAGTTGGGTTTGTTAACATGGAGCTGTCCATGGTTCTGATGCAAAATCAACTGAACAGCAGCTGGTGCCTGGGATCTGCTGTTCAGTCACAAGTGGGGAGCTGTCCGTGGTTCTGATTCAGAAACAGCCATGGTACAGGCCACCCCTTCTGTCTATATATTTTTTTTCCGTTCATTGGTGCTCGATGGCGCCGATTTTAGCAGAAGATAACGAGCAACACACAAATTACTAGGTGGACCATTGCAACACAAGTGTAATGTCGCACAGGTGCGGCATTACGAGTGGCTATTCTCCATTGCACAAAGTTGATTTATATTTCAAGGCCGAGAGTGAGCTGTGTTTAAAGCCCCTCTATTTCGAGGAATGCAGGGAACAAAAGGGAGGATTGTCCCTCTTTCAAGTAGCGTGTAACCAAGTAGGCTATCGATCTTCGAGTGAGCCAAAACTATTTTGTAACAGAGTACAATGGCAGAGGATCCGGTGCTTCCTCAGCTGATAGTGCTGCAGGCACACATTTTTTTTTTTATTCAAAGATATTTTAGAAATGCTTTGGAAACTTATACCTTCAACTTTAACTTTACTTGTACTTCTGATATCTACATTGCATCCATTGTGCAGTTCCTGTTTAACACCCTCCATTCTCCTCAGTGCCCTGCATTGATCCACTGCCGGTTGTTCTTTACAGTACCATGCACACAGTTATTTATGTTTGTAGCCGTTGGACTCCCGCTCTAATTATGGGCCTGGGCAACAGATATGGACAGTGTTTCAACGCCACATTGCAGGAGGTGCGGTGAGTGGGGGGGGGGGGTATTCAAGAGACACATGCTTACTCAGCACTTCTACCACAGGAGCTGGCTGAGTCGAATCACCGAGGGGACAGAAAGTACTGTGTTGCTACAAGTGACAGGAAAGAGAAGAGTCTAAAAACTTTTGACGTGACTGGAAAAAAAAAGAGTTAAGTCTTAAGATCACTTCAGATAGCTACTTTACTTTGCTATGTTACTCCCTTTGTTCTGATCTTCTGTTTGAAAAATAAAATAAAAATTAAAATCAATGAATTTATGTTTTACTCAGTCTTTGTTCTGCAGATAACTATCACTGCTGGTTTCAAATGAAGAATTAAGACGGGGTCATGGCTGCTGAACCCAGTAACAAAAAGCTTTGCTGCGCTGATAAACAGAGCTTCAAATCCTTTTCAGGATTAAATATTTATTACTATAACCTGCCATCAACTGTCGCTCCAGCAGGATAAATGAGGAAGAAAGGACTTCTTAGAGAGAACGTTCTGATGTTTTGTGTCCAGAACATGAGAACATCATTCATGCTTTACTCCATTAGTATATGACAGGCCCCTTATTTAAAGAAATGCAATGGATTCCCATTTTCTTTCCTCAACCTCTGACCTTCAAATACAGATTTGGGCCTTTATTGATTTGAGTGGGATAAAAATGAAAGCAAATATTTATTTTCTTCATTGTCAGCAAAATCGGTGTGCGTGATTTATTTTGTCCCCCTTGACTTTCTAAAACGCTGCCCTTGTGATTTCTGGAGACTTTTTGGTTCAGCAGTCTGAGAACCTTGGTATTATGAGCTTTAATCTCTTATTTCTTAGACCCCCTTTTTTTGTTTGTTTGTTTCTTGCTTTCGCACTCTGTCACCTTCTGCTTCTCTCCCGCCCTCTCGTCTCCTCTCTCTTTCTGTTTAGCGCCTTGTTCGCTCTCGACCCTGCTGGCTGAAGCCTTCAGAGAGTCCTTCCTGGCTGCTCGGTTGGGATGGTGGATAATCTGCAGCACAAACCTCCTCCGCCTCTCTCTCCCTCTGTTTGATCCAGCATCTGCCTCGCACACTGTCGAAACTGTCTTTCACTGGATATTTCCTGTCTTCTGCCCTTGTTTTCCTCTCTCTGTCACGGCTCAAGGAGCTCAAATGAAACAAACCTGCTTGACATTTCCACCTTTGGAAATATATAAACGCCCGAGCTGACAAAGAAAATCTAATCACCACTGGGGATTTCATTTCACCTTGTTGCCTTCGAGCGATTCTTAATTCCCGCTGATTGGTCCATGGTTGCTTAGTGGTTCTTGAAAACGAGGGGCTTCACAGTGGTGGGTCAGCACAGCATTGTAACACATGCAGTGAAAATTAGCTTTCGCGTGTGGACCTGCAGCATGAGAACAAACATTTGGAGACCGATCTGAGAATTACTTCTACAACGTGTATTCTGGATTTGCTTTCCACTCTTCTTTTTATTTCCTCTAGTCTTGCGATTGCTAAGGATGGGTTTATTCACAAATGGTTGTGATAAGTGATGATGAGTTGCAAGGTATTATCAATTGTTCAAATTTTAATCTTTTTGATAAGTTGATAGAGAAAATGTGCTGCCTTCTTTGGTTGATAAACTCACACACACGAAATGGTAAGGATTGTTCATTCACGTTGTATCGATAAGTTGATAGAGGAAATGTGCTGCCTTTTTGGGTAGGAAACACACACACACACACACACACACACACACACACACACACACACACACACACGAGTATCAGTTCACGTTTTTGTCACCTTTTCCCCTCTTCGCGCAGCCCCTCTCCTCTCCTCTCCTCTCTCCATTTCTTCCACGCCTGCCTATTCTCTCCATCGCCACCAGGGGCTTCGCGCACCGCGTCGCGCGCGTCAGAGCGGCTCGCTCCGTCGCTCTCCTTCCACGCGCTCCTTCCGAGCGGAGGCTTCAGACGCGCAGCGCGGTGCCAGACGGGGCGCACGGGCAGTCTTTGCCTGCCACTGGTGGCCGCACCGGGGATCCTACAAAACCTTTGTCAATCCGGGGAAGCAGCGGCGGAGACGAGCCGCCGCCACCGCGTCGCTCTGCAACTTGTCCGCCCCCAGCAAGGCGCTTTCTTCCCGGCGGCCTCAGACGAAGGTAGGAGCACTTTTGTTTTGCGATCCAACGGGAAAGTTGGTGAAAGACCAACGTGGTTCTGCGTCGCGGCACCGCGACACCGCTGGACTTGCATGGCGTTGCGTTTTGAATCACTTTTTTTTTTTTTTTTTTTTTTTACCCTCCTCGTTCCCCTGGAACAATCTGTTGAGAGAGAGAGAGGCTGCAAATTTGCACGCTTACGGCGGCGTGCGCGTGACACCGGCTCCCTTCCCCTCCCGAGCGAAGCCGTAAAACTTGCTGCCACTTGCTGTCACAGCGGACGAACTACCGCTGGCTGCGGAGGCAGCGGCGCGAGCCAAGCGCGCGGGCGAGCATTCGTGAATCCAGTCGAGATTAAGAAGACTTTGACAGTGAGAAGCGTCTCTCACCCGTCAACTCAGCTTTCACCGCTGTAAAGTGTGAAATGATGCTTCAGCGGCACAGCCTTGATCAAGTCTGCATTCTATAATCTGCATTTTTACGCATCGATATTTCAGTGGTTGCTGCGATTTCGCCCCCCCTTTTTTTTTTAACCACCGACGTGGAAAGGAATTAAAGCCATGAAAATCAAAAGTCTTCCCATTTCGAAGAAAAACCGCCTGTTTTCAAAGGTTCCCATCTGTTGTTTACAAGACAGTCCAGACTCTCGGTTAAAAAAGATGTAGAAAAAGAAGCAGCAGCAGCAGCAGCAGCAGCAGCAGCACCGCGGTGGGTTCCGAAGACCGCAGCCACTTGATGCGCCAACAGAAAGCATCTATTGAAGTTGGACGTTTGCCACCGCTTCATCGGAGCCACGCCGCCGAATGTCTGGCTGCATATATATATATTTTTTTAAAGCAAGCGCCTCGTTTATTACGACTAAGATATACATTCCGGGGCAACCTGGCTCCGTCACTCTCTCTGGCGGATCCGAGTTGTGCCGCATAAACAGCCAAGTCTCCCTAAAAATTAACCCCCCCTTATTCTAATCAGACCATTACGCAACATATTGGAACATATTTGACCAATTTCACTCCCGAGAGGACAGTTCAAATTCTTTAACACAATTAAACGTCACTTGATGCAAATCGTGTCTTCTCTTCTAATGCCATCACCCACCCACCCCACTTTCACGCCGTCTCGCTGCGACCTCGTGCAAATGATTTTCCTTCGCGAGTGACTTCCGGCTTGTCGACCGCAACCGATTTATTTGCGCACATGACATTTAAAGGTTCGCCTCAGCAACGCGTGGCATTTGTGCAACTCCTGAAACATTCGCAGGAAGGAGCTCTGAGCTCAGGCTCTGGTCAGGGCTACCTCTCATACCTGGGTTGGAAAAAATAAAATAAAATCAGTCAGCCTTTTCACAACAGCCACTCTTTATATCGCACATTAAAAAAGTGTGACCACGGGGTTGCGGCACTTAAAGCTTTGATACCACCGGGTGACCTTGGCTGAGTTTTTAAACGCTCAAGTTGCTCCTCTAGGCGGTCTCTGCTCTTGACTGTGTGCCTCAGCGCGCACACACCCACCTGCCTGTTATTGTGTGTGTGTGTGTGTGTGTGTTACGGTGAACTGTTTGTTTGTGAGACCCTCCCCCCCCGACATTCCTCAGCTGACCATTTATCCTCGGCTAATTGGTGTTTGGGAACGTGAAGTGAGAGAAATGCCTCCAGTCCCAATAGCCAATCAATGAGTTTAATTTTCCAATTAGATCCGGATCTGTACGGGAATCCGTCAAAGAGGCAGGACCTCTGGGTGAGGACAATGACCTCTATTGACCCTGTGTTTGGGAAATTGATTTCTTTTTCTCCCCCTTTTGCTCGGCAAAGTCGAGGGTGAAAATGAGTTTTTGTGTGGGGATCAGCAAAACTTCAAGCAGGTTTCAGGGAAGAAAGTCATGCTTTCAACATGGATTACATTAAATGCCTCCCCCAGCATGTTTTCCTGGCTTTCCTGTGTGGCTGTGAATTTTAGAGTCTGGTCTGATGAAACAGCAATTTTTTTGTGTATAGATTTTAGACCCAAAAGTCTCTCTTTTTTTGTAGCCACTTTTCCATTGTGCCACAAAGTCACTGCCAAGTATGCAGCATTGACCAAGTCACATGCAATCAATGTGTTAAATCTGAGTTTTAGGCTCTGGAGGAATTTTGAGTATTTTTCGGAACTGTTGGTATGCAAGACTGTCCACTGATTAAAAAAAAAAAAAAAAAAAAAAAAAAATCCTCACATCTAAGATGGAAAACAATGCCAAACTTTTTCGGGACTGAAAAAAAGGAAAGTGCAGGTGCAGGTGAGTATCGTGATTGTTGCTGCCGCTGTTCCAACCAGCGTGCATGTTACAAGGGCCATGTAGCAGTGATCCAGATGGCGGAGAGGACTGATTGTGATTTATGTCGCAAAAGTGAATGCATTAGCGTGAGCCACCGCTGGAGTCAGTGCCAGCAGCCAGGCAGGCTTTTTCACACATTCTGCCACACACACACACACACACACACACACACACACACACACACACACACACACACACACACACACACACACACACACACACACACACGCACACACACATGCAGGTATTGCTATCCTTGTGAAGATTTCAATTCACTCCCATTCATTTTCCATTCCCTCGTGCGAACCCTCGCCTCCAAACTTGCACCCCCGCCCTAAATTCTTACGGGCAAAGCTGTGAGGGGGAAGTATTTAAAAAAATAACATCCCCTCACTGTGTTGATTAAAAACACATTCTGCTCCGCACTGTGCTGTAATCATGTAAATGCAGCTGTCCAATATACTGCGGGACACTGATAACCGTTTACGACGCTGCAGCATAAATGCACTGCGCAAAAAAAAAAAAAAAAAAAAAGATGACAAGAAGCCGAGGGAGGTGGGGAGAAAAGATGAAGGTCAACGTGCAGGGTTAACCAGGGGCGGGCTGGTGGCGATGGGGGGTCTTTCCAGCTCCTCACACAGGGTGACACTAGGCCAGCTAATTGATCTGCTCCAGTGGTTACCTGTCCGGTACATTTCTAGCAAAGTCGAGTACACACCTTGTTTGTCCGACGTACACGGTGCTGCCACTCAGGGACTCTTTGCTCCAAGTCACTCCATCGCACCCTCAGGGCATTGACCGCATCAGCTGCATTAACTCCTGAGTTCTGCGACGCAGCCGCGAGCCAGGAGGAGTCAGAGTTGGCCCAAGATGTGCGGACACACTCGGCGGTTGATTTACCAGCCCTGTTTGCACCTGATTTCAAGGAGAGGGGTTGCAGGCGACGCTTTGATCCAACAATCTAAGAGTTGTGTGGCTTTGTAGAGGAAACTCAGCTTTCTCTATCTTTTTTTTCTTCCCTTTTTGATGCCTTTGCATGTGATGAAACGGGCTACAAATCCAGTTTTATTTTGCTTTGTGGCTGCAGAAGCTATGTGAGTAGTAACATAGCCGCGAGGCTTTCTTTTAGAAAAAAAAAAAAAAAAACACAAGCAAAAGCAACTGGGCTTCTCTCCTTCAGTCGACTATGCTCTTGAAACTATATTCATCTTTTCTTAAGCAAAGCAGAGTTGAGGCAAAGCGAACTATAAACTCCAGCCCACGCCGATGGCGAGTCATGTTGGGCTAATTTTTATTTTTTTGAAGGTTCACATCAAACGCAGTTGTGCATTTGTCACAACCTAGTGAGCTGGTGACTTGTTTCAAGATGCGGCCCCTCCCCCCGATCTTCGCGCTAATTAAGTAATTAACAGAAAGAACTCCTGATCTGTCTTTTTTTTATAATGTAAACAGGAGCAGGAGGAAAGGAGATTATTTTGAATAATCACTGCAGCCACTGGCTAAAAGCACCAGTGCACATCCCTCTGCAACCACTGATGTTGTTTATGAGGATGTGGGTGCGTTTCAGCCCCGCTCGCTTGGCTCTCCATCTGCATGAGGATGAGAGCACGGACGGTGTCCGCCATTTCATTTCATTTTTATTTATTTATTTATTTTTTAATTTTGCTGCAGTCACCATGCGAGAAGCTAAACTCAGCTTAAGTAAAGACTGCATCAGCAGAGGGGGGAAACAGATTTTGATGCTAGTGCGCTATCATCCTTCTGACACATCTAACTAACTAACAAGAAGCATCAAAACGTCATTCTGACTTGGATTTTCTAAGCAGTTTATAGTATGAAGCCCTTACAGTCTGACATTTGACATCCGCACAAATTCTTTTGTTCATTTCTTTGTCAGTAACGTCTGTGAGGATATTGAAATGATGACTGTATTAGCATTTTTAAAGTTAAATAGCTGAAAGTACAGTCAAGTGAGTCTGGCAGGAAATGCAAATAAATAATGGAACCCTCACAAGGTCCCAGGCAGAATGTTTGAACAGCTTTTGTTCTGATCAACAAAGAGTTTAAACTGAATTTTCATCGCTTTTAAATGCGCAGGAAATCAGATCAGCCCAAGTACTATTTGGGCAAAGGGTGGAGGAAGTAACCTCAGGATGGATCAGATCTAGATTCTACACTGACAATTGTATTGACGACTGCACGTTGCTTTAAATTCAAAGCGCGCGAGACAATCTTCCTCGCAACCGTGACCGTAAATAGCAAATTCCGCTGTAGGTAGTTTGCAGAGCGTTGCCACGAGCGCATCTGACACGCATGACTTCCTGGAGGCAGGATTCCATCTCTGGAATCCAGGTATCATCCCTCAGTATAGCAGCGCCGCGCATCCAGGTCCGCGGCCTCGTGCACCGGAGTGGGAAGAACAGCTGCTTTGTAAACAGGCAGTTCTTCACCTGGATGTCACGGTTCACCAGAAACTCCTCCTCAGAGTCTGGCATCACCCCCACTGGCAGAGCTCACACGCCGGCGCAGCGTCGGCTTCGGAGAGGCTGGAGGCTGCCAAGGCACGGAAAGTCATCCACATCTTTGACTCCTGAGATTCTTTATCGACACGCAAGTGCACACGCCTCATGCGAGGGATTAAAAAAAAAAAAAAAAGGAAGCGGGGATGAGAGGTTGGAGTGAGGAGGAAGTTATCGTCATTTTGTTTTGTTTGCGCGGCCCGGAATTTATGCATGAAGTCCCGTCGTGTGCCGCGGCTCTCGGGTCATTTTAATAAGTAAACAGTCGACACTCAATAGCGGTTAAGTCTCCCCCTCCTCCCCCCCGCACCCACCAACTCTCACCCGTGCGCGGCGAACAGCGTCAGTAAATATGAGTTTCACGCTGTCTGACAGGGCCGGCTCATGTTTTTCCAGCTCTCGTCTCATCTGAGATTATCTACCGGCGGCACGAGGTGACATTTTTGCAGGCTGAGGATGCTCATTGACAACGAGTGTCCCTGAAATGAGATTTATGCCGGGGCCTGTCACTTGTTCCGAGAGACTTACGGAGCGGCGCAGGTAGTGCCATTATGGGGAAAGACCTCTATCTGCCGTTCAAGCAGCCTGCCGTGCACGCCGTGAATCCTCCTCACTTTTCGTAATAAGCCGATAAAACAAGTCATCTTGACCCGAGAACGGGAAAAAAGCTGCCTCGGTTTTGTTTTGTGTGTCTTTTTTGCGATTTTACCGTGAAAAGAAGTCAAATTTGTCTCCAAACAAGAGTCCGAACTGCAGTCGGGTCTGGACGCGCGAACAATTACAGACTTGTTTGTTTGTTTTGGCCGACTGCGGATCGACCAGCGTCAGTCTGTGAGCTGGCGTCTCGTCAACGGCATTTTCCATTCTCCCTTCATGGAGATAGAATCCATGCTGGGACCAGTTCCAGCATCTCCTGACCCAGGGTGGGAGAGAACGAGTGGATGAGGCGGCGGATGAATGCGGGGGGGGTCAATGCGCAATTTCTGAAATGAAGAATGCAGCGCTTTTCATTCAGCGGTGGATAATTCAGCCTAGCAACAGACATCTGGCTCCCGTCAGCGGCCGCGGCCGCTTCTGTACCGCGTTCCCGGGGCTTCGCTCTCGATATTTTCCGTCCTTTTCCGCTATCTATCGCACTGAGGGCCAGATCCACAAAGAATGGAGCGCAGCGCTAAATTGTAGGGCTTTTTTGGCTGTAATCTACGTCTGTCGACTGGCGCAAACTCTTTGTGAATCCGGTGCTGTTTCGAATGAGGCATATTTGCACGGAAGTGGGTGTCATTTTGTGCGAAAAGACCAATTTAAATATATTCAAATGAGTCTGGCGCAGCCCTGCCACTACCTGCGTGTCAGCGCGTTTCCTGCCGCTTTTCACCTTCGTCGGCTCTGTGGATGGGACGCACCGTTTTTTGGTGATATTTTCACAGATTTTCTGGCGTAAAAGCCGAGCAATCGCTTTGTGGATCTGGCCGTGAGACTTTGATCTGGCGACTGATGGGTGTTGGTGTTGTTGTACTTTTGGCTGCCTTTCCTACGGGGTACAGCTGTGTCGCCGGTTGTCATTGGACGGATCAATGAATGAGTCAATGAGCCAATCCCTCAGATTTTATTTATGTGGTGTGAATTTATTGAGGAGAATCACCCGTCTGTTGACGTGAAGATGCAGGTCATGGTGGTCAGGACCTTATTGATTGTAAAAACATTTTTAAAGAGCCTTTACTCTCCCTTTACAAGACAGAGACCTTGAGTAGACCACCAGCACATCTACTGCTTGTTCATCAATATGCATTGTCTCTATTTCTAAACAAAAATAAATCAAATCCAATCACACTAAACCCTCATGGCAGCGCTACGTGCCTCATCCGTCACGCCGAACCTCAGACGGAAAGCGTTTTCATGTGGTGTTGAAACGTCAGAGGTTTCCCATAACCAGCCTGCTTCCCCTTTGACTAAAGATGCACAAGGTCGCAGCGGTGGCTGCCTGCTGCCGTTGAAAAGACAAAGAAGTAGACCAGTGGGCGCCGCTGAAGAGATTAGCGCAGTGGCGGCAGTTTCGTCAGAAGTGAGCGGCGTCTTGACATTCAAGGAATCTCACACGGCTCTGAATTCTTCTCCTTTAAATATTATTATAACACCTTTAATATGCTGCCACGACTGCAATGCAAAATACCTGCACAAAGTACCTGGAATAATAATGCACACACACACACACATATATTATGTAGTACCAAATAATATAATTCAGGACTTTCTTGCAGTTATGGTCCATAAACGTAGGGGGTATCAGGAGCAGCCACTGCCAGACTTCTACAGGCAGCACATCAGGTCCAGGTTTCAGGCATGGTAAAAATTTGTGATTATGACCATTTGAGTCGCTCGCTGGGAGTGTAACTAAGTTGTTTTGCCAGTCTTATGCAGTGTGCAACCCTGGCCGAGGTATAATAGAAAATAAAAAAAAAAAGTCCTGAATCGCTGAAGTCCTACAGCGCCAGTGGAGTGAATATCTTTGGGGCATGAGAAAATGAGCCTCTTATGAAGTGAGATATGATGCAAAAATTACAAGTTTATCTGAGGAGGGGATTTTTCTTTCGGCGGGGCGTGAAGGTATGAGAGTCGGGTATGGTTTTTATGAAATATGCCTTAATGCTCTTTCGTCTTGCTGCCACCCAGTCGCGCGTGTACACAAACACCGGAAAGGATTTTTTAAAGTTTTTATGCGTGTGCTGAATTATGCATTGAGAAGACACTCTTGGGGAAAAGCGGTACAGTCCTGGTAATGGTATTAGCTTTTGCTGGGGGAAAGCATGCTTACACTCTTAGAGGAGAAAAGCAAGAAATAAATAAATAAGAAACACGGGACACACACACACACACACACACACACACACACACACACACACACACAAGGCTAAATGTGCACAGATAAGTGCACAGACGTACATGGAAAAGGACACAAAGGACAGCGTGGCTGTCTGAGCTGAAAGGTTGCAAAGTTTCCCTCCCTCGTCAACAAATTTTATTCTTGGCTGTGAAAATTTTGAAACTGGCACTGACAAACTCATTTTAACCGCAGGCTCTTTTGGCTAAAACAAACACCACAAATGATCCTCAGGCGGTAAATATGCGAGATAAAAAACCTTGATGGTGGTTTTTAACAAATGGATCTATTTCGGTCCCCTCTTTCACTATGGCAACCCTTTTAGCTCCGCGTGACGTTGTCCATCGTGGCCCGAGGTCTCCGTGCCGGAGTTTTTACCCTGCCTCGCAGATTATCAGGATTCAAACAATTGACCCATCTGTCTGGGACGGCAAAGCTTTTAGTTTTAGCAACGAGGGGGAGAAAAAACAAAACCAAACTTGAAGGCACTGAATTCACGATATCTCACAGCAAAGCGGAATTCATTTGCATCTCAATGTAAGACGGTTCTCGTTAAGGGGCCAAGGAATTTGGACGAAGTCCTTGGCCACTCTGCTTTCAAAGGAACAGACAGTGGAAGAACTTGCATGAAATGTACTGTAAAGCCACTTATAATCTGGCGCATAAGCTGTATGTCAAGACCGAGAATCAGCGTTCAAAGACGCTGATGTGTGAGTTAAGGAACAACGCAGCGGAAACTGACAGTTACGAAGCAACGGTTTATCGTGCCTCCCGCTCTAGCTTTAATTATGGCATTCCAAGATGTTGCCCTCCTATGCCCAGCGCACTTCTGCGCCTGGTGGATCTGTCCGCCTTTGTGTTCTCTTCCACATGGAATCCCTTTCCTCGAGTTTTCACGCTGTGCCTGTGCCCGAGTGTGGCTCAGCGGTTGCAAATGCGGGTCTTGCATCAAGACAAAATGATTGGAGTTATGTCAGTGTTGGGGTTGCAGCCTCTCGCTGTGGTATGACCGTGTTTCCTTTTATCATGCAGCCTGGTGCGAGTCAGTTCAAGATGTTTTATTTTTATTTAATTATTTTTTTAAAGCAGCGAGGCAGACACTCGCTGTGACACAGGATTCACGGAAACACTGACAACAGCAATTTTGCAGCTTTATTTTAAAACTCCAGGATAGAGTAATGACTGTTCCACCTTGTGCTGTTTGTATTCATGAGGTTGTTCTCACGTCTGTGAAACTAAAATGCGATAATCTGCTTGGTACGACGATCAGTGTCAGATGGAGGATATACGTAGAGGACAGTCTGCCAATTGAAGGGAAGCTACTTTCGCCATATATTTAGCGCTAGATTAATAGATTGCTGCAATCGTGTCCTGATCACAATCTTGCTGTTTTATGACCAGAGACAGATTATTTAAAATGTATCTTTTAGTTGCAGGCTGGTATGGTTTGTTTAAAAATACACATTTCTCATAAACGATTTGTCACGACAGAGATATGAATCGTTTGCATTGGGTGTCAAATTTAGAGAGGAGTACGTGATCCGCAGTACTCTGTGCAAACAGACTAAGCACATGAATGCTTTGCGTGTTGCAGGCGATCTCAATAAATCACCAGTGTCACAATACCTGCCTTGCAAAACATTCTATTTGCATCATCTCTGCCTAATATTTAGCATGTCCTGTGAGAAACACGCATACCTGCTTATTCATTGGCGTGAGCACGCTGAACTCGCGGCGGGTTTCCCAAACCGTCCTGCTTCCTTTATGAGTAAAGGTGCGTGAAGTCGGACCCGGAGCGATGGCTTTTCTGGTGCCTGCTGCCGTTTGAAACAAGCAAAGTGGACCAGAGAGAAGCAACTATGAAGTTGCTGCTGCGACAGTAAGCTACTACGAGTTGTAAACAGTGGGCGCCGCTAAAGAGATTAGTATGGATGCGGCTGTTGCGGCACTTTTGTCAGAACCAAGCAGCATTTCCACATTTAAGGGATGTCCTTGTCCTTTAAATATTATAATGTTAGCTCTTAAATCCTGCCAGGACTACAATGCCCTGTACCTGCACGATTACCTGTGTGAAAGAGGATATATGTCTATATCGAGATTTAATACACATGATTGCGGGATTATAATAATATAGTTCTGGATTTCCTTGCAGTTATAATCCATAATAGGAGAGGAGAGGGTAGCATTTGCAGCTGCTGGCAGAACTGCTTCTATAGGCAGCACAGAACTTTGAGCAGGCACGGTAAAAATCAGTGATTATGACCATTTGAAGCACTCACTGGAGTGTAACTAAGTTGTTTTGCCAGTGTTACGCAGTGTGAAACCTTGGCCAAAGTATAATAGAAAAGACCTCCTCAAAAAAAAAATCACTGTGGCTGAAGTCCAACACCACTAGTGGAGTAATTATCTTTGGGACATAATGAAATTAGGCTGTTAGAAAGAGAGATATGATGCAAAAATTACAAGTGTATCTGTATCTGATTTTAAATGTAAATATAATAGCAGAGGATAGCAGGTGCAGCTGCTGCCCGGACTGCTTTGACAGGCTGCACAGAAGTTCTAGCAGGCACGGTAAAAATCTGTGATCATGACCAAACACGCTGAACAGATTGCGTGTTATTTTGCTCGTTTGACAGACGCAATCCTCTTTGTGCCCGCGCAGTCCATCAGCTTCCTCTGTAGTTTGTGTGGGCTATGACGTTCGCATGCATTTCGTGCGCGCAAACCTTCAGTGGATCCAGCCCCAAGTGTTTTTGGGACCTTTCGTAAAGAGTCAGAGGAACGACGCTGGATACTGCCATTCCTTCTTGGAATGGCAGTGCAGCCGTCACCATTTTCAGCTCAGTGCAGACTATCATCTGTCTGCCTAATGACCACCGAGGTGCCATGTTGAGTCGCTGTGATGACACATTAAGGCTTATCCCGCAATCCAATTTAGGCTCTCGGTAAAGGGTGCTGCCCAGTATGTTTTTCTTCCGTTTAGCCACTGACAATTATTTTCTTTTTTCTTTTTTGGCAGAAGCTCAACAGGGAACAAAATAACAGGTCCAAAGAACAAAATTGTTTTACCCAGAAATATCAGTCCACATTTTAAATTCACTGGGATTGGGATTTTTTTTAAATCATCTTTTTTAATCTAAAGTGACAGTTGTAGTATTTAATAGGGATTAAGCCTGCATTTCACGGTATGTGCATAATAAAGAATCAGTTTGGGATCTACCAAACCATCTTTGTCTCCCTTTTCCAATGTAGGTAGCAGTAGTATTAAGAAAGTCTCAGAAGCAGACAGACCACTGTTACTGCACACTCACGATCAGGCAGCAATTCTGGTCAGGCCAGCAATATAGAGCTTTCAAGCATCATTTGTAACCAATGAACTTTAGTTGAACTGAGACCAGCAGAGTCTAGAGTATATGCGACTTCTATCTATCTATCTATCTATCTATCTATCTATCTATCTATCTATCTATCTATCTATCTATCTATCTATCTATCTATCTATCTATCTATCTATCTATCTATCTATCTATCTATCTATCTATCTATCTATCTATCTATCTGTCTATCTATCTGTCTATCTGTCTATCTATCTGTCTATCTGTCTATCTATCTTACACCCTACAAGGCAGAAATGGCGTTTATCAAAATACCAAATGCTGCTGAGATTCTCGACTGAGGACAAATTTTTACACCTTATTTCCTTTGCCCTCGCTGCAAAATGTCACCAGTGTTGTTTCAACAGATCAAATTAAACAGATGATACTATCTGGACTCATTATGAGGCTCCTTCAACCAACCTGTGATATTCACTACTAAGCAAATCCGCTGTACAATTTACATTTAAATGACTTTAAGGTTATTAGCGCTTGTTTTCGTTTGTTTAACATCGCTTTTATTAGACGGGACAGGAGGCATTAGAGTGGCAAAACAACAAACACAATCCTATAAATTGACATTTTCATTTTAGCGGCAGGACTGTTCATTAAAAATCAATTGAGTTGGTTGCAGTTTATTGAAGAAGACACAATGAGAGAGGATGGGAAGATAATAACTTTTTTTGCGTTTGTTTTACAAACTGCTGAACATCCTCATCCTCATGGAGCTATTGGTGCTTTGGGACTGTTTGTAGAACAAAATGATTCTGCCAATGCTACATTTTCCTCGACAATTTTCGAGTAAGACGAAAGAGAATAGCATAATTAAGCACAGCAAGAAAACTCAAGACAAAATAAGGACAAGTGTCCAATTATTTTTGTTATTTATAATAATAATGATAACGCGATTAAAATTTCATTTTGTGGCTTTTCAGTCCGCTTTTCAGACTAGTGTGGAGTGACGTCGTGCAGTGTGCGCCGCTTGTCTTGTGGGCCTCGCAGCCTGCAGGAGAGTCAGAGGAGGAGAAGAAGTGTGATCCTCAATTACTGCCGCCGCGCAGCAGCTAATGCTGAAAGCTGCACGAACAAACCGGAGAACAGGAGGAGACGTAACACCATGAGTACGATATCAGATCGTGTGTTGCATGACACCCTCAGGAGTCTGCTCCCTCTCAGATGTGCAATCCTACAAAAAGCTTAAATCTCTCACAGGCTCATCCAGCAAACTTAGCCGGGGAGATCTGCCAAGACGGCTCGGAGATCTCCCCTCTCCTGTGAGCCGGGGCTCTTTTAACAGGGTGGTGTTGACGAGACTCTAAAACATTGATGAGCGCAACGCTGCATTGAATATTCAGAGCAGTCTGGTTGTGTATCTTTCAGTGATTCCTCTTGTTTTTTGGAGACGAGTTGCAGGCGTGGAATTTGGCTTTGCTACCCAAAGCATCTTTCTGTGTTTTTTTGGACTAATGCGGCCAGAGGCCGGCTTTTCTTCGGATTTGCTGATCTGATGTTTGTGACCTCCTACACCTAAGCAGGATCAAATGTTATGCAATATCGAACCTCGGCCTTTGCGGGGTTGTAAGAAAGGCAGAGGTGAAGCACGTCAGCTATTGACAGCAAACTCTTTATCTGGCAGCGGGGAATCACAACTGACGTGCTGCAGTACGAGGTGATGTTTGATAAGGTGCACGGCCATTTTATTCAAAGTTCCACTTTATGCTAAAATTTACCAGCCGGTTCTAAAGATAGCTTGGTTGTCTGGCCTGTCGATGAACTCCCCAGATGGGGAAGGTTTATCCTGCTTGCTCCACCTGTCAGAGGCTGTGCTGAGGTGTGCAGTTCTGTGCTCTTTGTGACGCCATAAAGGGCGTTGGTGCTTCACTGATACCTCCAGCAGGGTTTGTGAAAACACACTGGTGTGTTTGCCAACCAGATGAGTTGTTGGAAAGCCCATGTTTTCCCTTCAAGGCGTCAGAATTTGTTCTGAATATCTTATATTTGATTAATAGAACAATATCATTATACACCCATGGCTGTTTTTTGGCAAAATACTTACATATTCAAAGCTTCAGAATAACTGTACTGATGCCCTTTGAGAGATCGGATCTCGGCCTTTGACCCAACCTACAGACTATGGAAGCAGCACCTGGAGTTGTTGCTATGATAGAAAGTTAGAATGAGCACTTTCACCTGTGTAACAGAGAAAACAAACATCAATAACCTTTTTTGTTCACGTTTCAAGAAAAGTTGGTGTTCAGTATGGCCATCACTGTTGTAAGTAATGGGCTGTTATCATCAATATACAAAAGTCACTTTGATGGAGAATTTTTTAAATGTTATGTTTTCTTATAGATTGTACTCTATGCTGCCTTTGTTTGCTCCCAAAATTGTAATCTGCGCTCTACGACGACTTGATGGTCCTCACATTATGAATCCGTTGATCTTCTGCATCGTAAACCCTGGCAACCTGACTACTCAGGGTTAATGGCTGTTAAAGATGGAAAACATCACTGCATCAAATTCAGCACAGTGCCAAGAAGTGTTTTTTGCACTCTTTGTGTTTGTTGGAAAAAACAACTGGTCTTTTTTCAGGATTGACGTCTTCTCATGCGCCAGTTCATAATGTCAAGAGGAAAATGTGCTTTTCTCAGTAGCTTTAACTTGCTTGCTTTTTCTCTCCAGTGACTATTTTTAAGAACACATTAGCAAGACACACTTTCCCTTTTAAATTCTGTATTGGGAGTCGACCCAGTTCCTAATTTCTAACTTTCCAGCGCCGGTCGTCTTAAAAAAAGACTTGGATGTTAACTCTTAAAAGTAGCAGATAATTGGGTGTAGTAAAAAAAACCAAAACAAACAACTATAATGAGATAGTTGCATTTAAATGTTTTTTAAATTAAACGTGCGGCTACATCAGACAAAAATAAAAATTGCATTTGTTTGTGCTTTTGCGTCAAAGTTACAACTTATCTTGCATGTATGTCAAGGGACATTATCTTGCTGAGCCATCCACTTTGGACCAGGATGGAACAGTGCATGCACAGAAGGGAGCGTGTGACTTGTGGGTGACTGTACGAAGAGAAGTTTCTGTCCAAAACTTTTTTCCACCACTCTGAATAGATTATGTACAACAGAGGTGTCAAACTCTGGCAATATTAAATGACTGCTAGAGCTGCCCTGCTGGTACTACACAGCACATCTCCTGCTAATACTACAAATCCCAGAATGCTCTGCTGGTATTTTGGCAGACTATTTACTTTAAGAGACTATAATTAACATTTTCTTAATGCACTTTTTATTGCTACTCCAAGGCATGTGCCTGAATGGTTGCATGCTCATTGAAGAAAGTTGTTAATATTAGTTAGTTAACAAGTTTATTCTTATTTTACTTTTAAATGCATTATTAGCCTGTGGAAAAAGGTTTCTGTTGAAATTTAAATCAGAAGACTGCAAATTAAAGAGTCAAACAATTCTTATTTACATTTTATTCATTTCAAAGTGTTGTTTTAAATTGAAATTTTGCAGTTGCAAGTTGTTTATTGTCTAATATTCAGTGTTGCTTGTTCCATATTCCGTGTTGAAGCCGAACTTGTTTGGGTCCATATGAAAAGGTTCACTGTTAAATCTGGAGGTAGATTTTTTTCAGTAAATATCAATGTGGGCCCACGACTTTGTCCAAGTTTTAAATTTTAGCCCCACTGTGTATTTGAGTTGGACACCCCTGAAGTCGTAGATAGATGCACTTCTATCATATCAGGGAAATTCCACAGTGACTTTTTATCGTATGCTCCACTTCATCCTTGTGTTTGGATTGCAGGTAAAGTGCTCATTTAACACAACGTGGGAGGAGTGCGCACGTCTAAATGAGCGACTCGGGTGGCGGCTGCATTTTTTTTTTTTTTTTTTTTTTTTTAACGACTGCCCCGGTTTAATTCAACGAAAAACATCCGCAGGAAATCACGAGCTTGGCCGGGTGACGCAGGCGAACCGTTTTTTTTTTTCTCTCTTTTTTTAGTGCATTGTTTACACATTGCTGAATTCGCTGCGCCCACGTTATCTGTCTGAGAGAATTTACGATATGAAGATGTCACATCTGCTTTTAATGGCGCGCAGCTGCACGTGCACGTATCAGTAATCCGGAGACACACTGGGATTTGTGCTGATAATACATATCTTTGTGAAGATTAAACCGCCATGCGTGCCGTTGTCGCTCTGTGTGTGTGTTTGCATGTGTGTGTGTGTGTGTGTGTGTGTGTGTGTGTGTTTCGGCGTGCCGTTGTCGCTGTGTGCTTGTGTGTTTACATGTGTGTGTGTGTGTGTGTGTGTGTGTGTGGCGAGCCTGCTGGAGTCAGTGCAGCGCGGAGGCCCGTGCCTCCTCTTTGTTTCTATGGCATAATGGGCTTTGTAAGATAATACCCAAGAGACACGGCAATACTTCTGAGCCTGGGGATTGTGAAGCCGCCCCAGTTCGCATCCGTTCGCCGTGGCTCCGGCCTACAGCCGCGGGTCGGGAAAAAACCCCGGAGAAACCTGGATTTATCGGCAAATGATATTAATCGCTGCCTTGGTCTCTCCAGCTTCATCATCTTTTTTCCCCCTCTTTCTTTCTCTCTCTCTCTCTCTCTCTTTTCAATCATCGTGCCCTCAGCTCCTAAGCCGTTTCATCTGTGGCTTCTCATTCACTTGCGCAATGTCAGAACCGCCCCGCAGTATCCGGAGTGGCAAGCAGTACGTACAGGCACGGCAGCTGTAAACCAACAGCGATTTGTCCTTGTCATTGAATGGAAGTGAATCGCAAAGTCGCCTGTTCTGTTTTATATCTAAAATTATGAAAGATGAACCAAGAAATGATTGTTGACCTCATTGTTTTTCACCGTGATATTTTCTTTAATAAAGTCACGCAGATTAAAGGACACAAACTGCAACTTATTGAGTGCAGTGCAAAACTACCTTGTTTACGCTGCTTTTTTCTGAAAAACACAGAACAACCGAAATAAATAAGTAAGTAAAAAATCATTTATTTATTTATTTGTCCATTCGCTTATTTGTTTGTTTACCGTGCCTCTCTTTTAGCCTGTTGTGCAAACCCATTTGTGCTGAAACTCAGAAGGTAATATTTACGGTGCGCGGCTTCACGTTTTCTCTGCCAAGTGCTGCGAGCTCTGCAACCGTGAGAAATGACAGCTTAACTGATTTCTATTTGGAAACAATCCATTTGGAAGCTAATACGTCCACGATTTTTGAATTTAAATAGAAAAGTAAAAGATGCTGAAACAATCCACAACAAAATGAATGTTTTCCCCCCTCTCTCTTCATTTTCTTTGCACAACCACATTACAATTTTTTAAGGCATCATAAATATGTATTTATTTTTTAGTCCAGTTTGCCTCAACAATCTTCAAGCGCTACGACGACCCGGACGACTGAGAACCTTCACAGACATTTTTATCTCAGATCATTGTTGCTTTTATTTTCTATATTTGTGTCGCTTTTCCAACACGCTGGCGAAGCCGCATGTGATTTGCCGTCGCCTTCACTCGGAACCGCTGCGAGCCTAAATGACGGCGTGGCGGCTGGAGGATATCCGGCCCTCCTGCAGATTGCTTTTGTATGGGAGACACTCGTCTCAGGAGGGCATTGGAATAGATGGCATAATTCTATTGTGTGAGGGATGGAGTGTTTATTAGAGATCTATCAAGTGTGATGGAGTGCGTGCGTTGCAACTCTACATTACCTGTGTATTTATTGCCCTCGCTCGATGGCTGGCGGAGGCCTGTAATAGAGCTGATTCGCAGGACAATTACGCCGCGAGCTTTTCCTTTTAGCTTATATTGATAAGAGCATTTGGCACGAAACATAAAGCGCCTCGCCTTTAATTCCCGCGACAGGTTATAGTTTTGGGTCGTTCCCGGCGACATCCAACGACATCACAGGACAATTTGCACCTGACAGGCCACGGCCGGTCCCCTCGTTCCGTGCAGTTATCTAGACGCTCTAAGCAGGAAGGAGGCCAGGGGAGAGGGACTCGCGGGACTGGACAACAAGGTGTTGAACTGCTTTGTGCTCTGCATCTTAACTAACACATTAATCATTTAACAGTCAAAGCAGCTTCCAAACCTGCCGTGATTAATCTTTTTTTTTTTTTTTTTTTAGGAGACAATCTCTGAGAGGAAGCGGACAGGAAACGCATCCAAAAAAAAATGAAATAAATAAAAAATGCTTTGAAGTCTAACGGTTGGAAACTCTGGGTCCAGCAGCAGCAGCAGCTCCCCCCCCTCCCCGATTCCCACCAGATGCGTGTGGAGCGCAGCAGCAGAAGGCTCCAGTCAAGAAACAACTAAAAATTCACAAAAAACGATTGGCTGATATAAACAGAACCACGATCCCAAAGAGTGCATTATTATTCCCAACTATCAGCAGAAGAATGACTGAGCCGCTATCATGAGCAAACAATTAAATACTTACTTAATAACTAATGTAAGGTGGCTACTGGTGTCTTCTGCAAGTTGCATGCGCTGCTTTTTTTTTTTTTTTACATGCAATCCGCCATTAAGACTGAGATTCTTTCATTGTTCTTTTTGTCTTGGTTCTGGGCCTGTGCCGCCTGCTTAGTGTTGAACCTCTGCCTCGCACTTCAGCACCTGTCAGAAATAGATACGCTGCCTTTTTTCCCCCCTCAGATGATCGTGAATGCCACTGCCGGAGGCGAGCCGCACACTCTGCCTTTGGAATTCAGGGGTCATAATGTTGGGAAAGCTCTCATTTTGTAACCAGCCTGTCAGAATTTTACACATTTACACAAGAGGGAACATCCCCGCCTGGTATTTAAAGCTTTGGCACCGCGAGGCTTCCATCTGTCCTTGTGTGTTCAGTTTTTTTTTTTTAACGCAATCAGGATAAACACATGTTCCCCCGCTGATCCCACCCCAGACCAAATTTCTCTTCTTGTCACATTAGGATGTGATTGTTTGCACCTTTACTCTGCTGTTTCCAGTCGGGAGACAGGAAGAGAGAGGCTTGAGTGGCAATGAGGTGGGACCGTCTGCAGACTCGCACTTGCCATCTCGTTACATGCAAGGCTCCCTTAAACAATGTGCACTGTGTCTGTAATCGTTTAAGACATACGGGACCCTCATTTCCTTCCTGCAGCCTCTGGCTTGAGAGGCTGATCCCGCTCGTCCAACAGTAATTTCATTTCAAATTTCCTACTTCTGTCGGCCTCCTGCTCATACTTGCCCAGACTTCAAAGAGTGTCTCTGAATGGCTTCCACCTCAGTGCTTGTGCGTGCGGCATAATTTTGGGGGTATTATCCTCCCTGTATGTGCTGCCTCTTCACATGGCTACCAGCAGGGATGTGGCTTGACACTCAAGTTGAAGTCCTGTGCCCTCCTTCTGGCACACTTTAGGGAGATGTGTGGCATTTAAGACTTGATTTCTTTCAAATGTCACACAATGACATTCACACGTGTCACAAAATGACTTTTTGGTTTTTTCCATGCATGCACAGTATGTGTTTTTCACTACTCGGGTCTCTGCAGAGGCTGTGTGAATGAAATCTGTCCACCATGTTTGAGTGCGGAGCATCGGTCCGACCTCCCTTAACCCTAACTTTAACCCTAAACCTAATGGGAGCTCGGACCAATGGGCAATTTGTCGGACAAATGGGAGGTTGGACCAAGGGGCCGAAGCCTGGATGCCAAAGTGTTCCCAGTTACCTGTGAACAAGGCCAATCACAACTTTCTTTGTTCACCAATAAAAACATGTTTTTGCAACTGTTTGTGTTGTTTTTTTTGTTTTTTTTTATTGCATTTTGATGAAACTGCCATCACAGCAGCATCCGTGCTCGTTAGCACTAGCTAAAGGCAGAAAGCAGTTGCTACTTCCAGAATTTGTTTGGCCTAAATCGGTCAAAAATTCAATCCATTTTATAGACTTTGTCTCCTGGATTTAATTACAATTCTATAAAATAGGAATAATTTTGCTCCCACTTCAACTGTTCCTTTTAGAAACCAATGCTTGCAAAAGGTCCCTATTCTGAATGGAAGCGGCTGGGGTGAATTTTACAACAATTGGTGTCAAGGGGTTTTAAAGCCCAAATGAAAATATTGTCTGTGGGCGTTTGTAATGGATGAGTGAGTTCCCAGAATTGATAGCGGTAGCAGAATCTCAGCAATAAAGATTTCATGAAAATTGATGGGCAGACTGACAGAACTGATGCTTCTCAATGTCTTTAACTGGTTTTCTTGAAACCCAAGTGTTTCTGAAAAGTATTGTGAGTAGTACAGCTGTTTAGAAGAGGATGATAATAGGGACTGAGTGAAAAAACAACCAAAGAAAAAAACAAAAAACTGTAAGGGTACATGGTGATAATCCTTAATCTTTGAGCAGGGACTAAGCTTTCTTCTGAAAATCTACATGCAAAACTCCCCCCATCATGATCCTGTATTTGTTCAGCGGAATTTCGGGACTAATCTCCTTTTTGAACTGTGTCTGTTTGATTGCTCTGCGCGGCTCGACACCGTGAGATCATCAGGTTGGTGACAGGAATGCTGTCCTTTTTCAGTCTGTCGCCACATGCGTGCGGCCTTGGCTTGCAGGATGCCTCAGCAAACCTGTTGTCGCCATCGTCCCCTGCGATCCCCCTTTGTGCGTGTTGAGCTGCCGTCGTCGGGGCCGTTTGTTCACGGCCAGCCGTCTCTGTTCCTTTTAGCATTGCTTTCATCACCGATCTGACCAACATCAAGGCCTGGAAGTCAATGTGCGACTGTTGCTTTGCAAGATTTGTAAGTGCTGAAATGTGGAGGTAGTTCAAAGATTCTTCCTCTTCGAATAATTGTTGTTTCAAGAAGGTGCAACTGCATGTATCACTTCGCAAGACTGTGCTTCCAGGATGAGGAGAAAATTAGATGAAAGGGGGATTCCAAACAAGTGTGTTCTGAAGCAAAGACAGGAAGCCGCAGTCGTCTTGTTTTCCTCGTGCAGGTATGAAGTCTGCGTTTATGCAGATGAAACGGTTCCCGGGAATCAGTCGTGGAAGCATAAGAGGGCCTCGTGAATGCAGTGGCCTGGCAAATTTGTTCAAAAAGCTGCGTACCTTTGAAGAGCAGGATCAACAAAAGATTATGCAAACATGCCAACAGGACTGCGGGGGTCTCGAGGTGGGACTTATGGTTTTATGACCTGGATAACAGTGAAGCGGCAAGTCTCGAAATCCTTCATTCAGCCGATTGTTTTATTACTTCTAGGGCATTATGAGAGATCCCAGATCAAAAAACTTTGGGGAAAAAAAAAAATTGCACCGTGGAAATTAGCACACCAACTGTCAGCAAATCTGTCAGTTGATCTTTGAAGCTCGGCGGCCGTATGTTTTGCCGTAAGAGAGAGATAGCAAAGTTTCCTATTTGACTTGTTCAACAATGGCTATCTCTAATGGCCTTCACGTCGCCTCTACTGGCATTTCCCGTCCATTTGATCATTTTCTTGATGGACACTAACACATAAATAAAATGCACACATATCCGGCTCCGTTATCGCTCTGCCATTAACGGGACATATCTCGCATTTCCTGTTTTCTCTGAAGCTGCCAGAGAGACCATTTATGAATCATTGGCTGTTAATGGGACATTGACTATTCCAGTCACAACAGGAGCGAGGGGAGGGGGCAGCTGGGAGTCCCAGGAGGGAACTCAGACCGGTGGCAGATCCATTATTCATGGTTCACCGTGGGCTTGTAGCGAACACTGACACCCGACCTTCCTAAATCAAAGAGGGCCAGTGAGTTTAATGCCCCTTGGGAAAAATGTTTCTCAGGTGAAGGTGTGCCAGGGTGGGGGTTTGTGTGGGTGTGGGAAGTGGAGTAGTGGGGGTCAGATGGTAGGGAAGAAAAAGGGAATAGCCGCTCTCCTAGCACCAATCACTGCTGCTTGGAAACAGCCAGCAGTTTCTTTCTCCTCCTCCTCCCTTCATTAATAATTTTGTTGTCTGTATAGAAACTGTTGTCTCCTTCACATGCTGATCAGACATCAGTATATCACCAGTTTGGCACTTCCATCCTGAACTACACACGCTTTTGTAGCAGGGTCACCTCCTAAATAAGCATATCAATTGATAAATCCCCGTGAGTGCTGATAAAACTTGTGTTTTACTCCAAAAATCAACAGTAGCCAATTAGCACAGACAGATTTTTCGGCAGCCTTTGTTTGACGTGACCGACTTAAATCACTTTGGTCTTTGCATTTTTGATAGGTGGATGTGCAGGAATGAGATTTTCAGCACAGATGGAAATATGGTGGGAGAATAATAACGCGGGGAGGGTTGAGCAAACCCCAGGAGCGGATGTTAAAAAGACGCGAGGGGAATCAGTGAGACCTCACCACTTTCTTCTCTGTGTCATTGCTATGCAGGAGAGCCCCGTGGTAAGGCTCCATTCAGCACCCACATGCCAGGAGGTGGCATGTAACTGAAGCCAAGCGCTAAATACCCAGCGAGGGACTGATTGGCTTGGGGTACGCCAGGATTAGGCTAAAAGCTAAAAGAACACAACGCTTGATGGGACAGAATACTGAAAACAGACATGACTTTTCCCTGATCAGGGCAAGTCTGTCTGCGCAAATATTCTTATAACCTCATCTCATTAAAACGGTTCTTGAAGAGATGCCAAAAAGTAAACAAAAAACCCTTGCGTGAAATCCTCTGCCAAGGAAAAAGCAAAGAAAAGATTTCTTAACAACGCAAAGTGAGTCCATGAGACTTGCAGTTTTACTTGATTTCGTTGTTGCAGCGCCGCTGATGAGACCACCAAGCCCAGCGCCCTAGCTAAATTCTCCTTGGCGTAACAGGTCATTACCACCTTGTTTGTGTACGTCTACCACTGCTCCGGTAATTGCGAAAAACCAGGGATGCATTCTCTGCGTCTTAATATTGTTTTATTTATTTGCTGTTTAGACACGGAATCAAATGAATCCGGAGACTGTTTCACTGTGATCGTACATCACACGCAATTCATTTCCCTGAGACAAAGAGCCCCCGAAGTCCCTTGTAATTATCCGCCGAGACGTCGGGTTCGCGGGATTGCGTGTTTATCTCCTTCAACTCGACACGTCCCATGGGCAGCCGCTTCCTGCTCTCTCCGCAAACTCCTCGCTAATGCGCCGCGTTTTCTTTGATCTCTGCAAAATTGTTCATCTGAATCAAAGCAAATCAAATTAATCCGAGTCTCCTGAATTTGCTCGTCACATTATCGTCGGCCCCCCAACATAAATTGGCTTTCTAATCAATAGTCAGGACACATTGTAGCGGTTCGGGAAGAGGCAGAAACCGGTGAGTGGGCGGCGGCGTCTGCGCAGTACAAGATCGTGGCAGTTTGCCAGAAATTCACCTTGTCTAAGGGATGTAGATTTGGTTTCTACATATATATATTTTCTCATGTAGAAAAAAAAAAGAGAGATTTGGAAAGGATGTCAGGCTTTTACAGTACAGCGTAAGGCTCACGCAAACAAATTCTGGCTTTGAATCATTTGCTTGCTCATGAATAATGTGAAGCATTGGCAACAATTTCACTTTAGGATTGATGTACCTAGACATAAATATGCAGTAGCGTGCGGTGTACAATCAGCACTTATTACTGACACCTTTTAATATGATGAAACGCCATGCCGCTCTCACATTCGGAACTACACAGCAACTTGGTTCAGGAGAATTTACTTCAAGGTTCTGTATATACGTGTGGCCTTTATAGCTCATCAAGAAAGGCTTCCTTGTTCACCCAACCCAGGCCAAATGGGTTGCTTTTTAGCATGCCGATACTGGAGCATTTTTTTCTTTTTTCCTGGAGGGTGGCCAGGGGCACTCAGTGCTTCATCAAATCTGCAGTGTCACTTCATTGAGCTTGTCACTGCATTAGCTTTGTTGCCTAAACTTAACTGTAAATATGCTTTATTGAACTCGCAGCAGTTTGAGAAGTTTGAGTGCGAAGCGGCCAAGAAACTTTTTGTTTTTTTTTTTGACAAGTTTTAAGAGTGACTGCCATCCTCGCAATAATAACGCAAACAAAAATTAAAACAGCAGAAAGAGGATCGGTGGCTGCCGTTACGCATCTATTCTGCCTATGAAGTGGATTCCTGCCACTAGGGGCACTGGCACCTCGCTAGGGATGCTGACAACACTCCCAGCCGCTCTGTTTGTATCACCGTCCACTGGGGTTTTTCCCTCCCTTTGGAAAAGTAGTCTGGAAAAAGCTCAACAAAGCATCGACCTCAGCAGGAGCTGGAAAAACCGAATGTGTTATTCTGAAGACTGCTAACAGGATGCTAATTCTAAAGATTTGGATCTTGAATGTGCTGATTTCCATGAAACATATTGGCGATGACAAACATCATAGGATGGGGAGGGTGTGTGTGTGTGTCGGGAGGGGGGTAGTTGGTTATGTCCAGGGAATTGAATGACTTCTAAAGGCAGAAGGCGGTTGCAGCCAGTCCACTCTGATCATTCCACATGAGTCAAAATGACTCGGAAGGAAACATGCCTGAACGTCCCTCGTTAGCTCCTTTTTATTTGGTCCCCCCGCCAACACCCCACTCCCCCCGCCCTCCCTCCCCAACCCTTGTCTATTTTTCATTGCCGTCGCCCTCCTCTGCCTATTTCCGTCCGTTGCCAAGGCTCGGAATAATGCATTTGACAAACCACTGAGCAAGAAAGGGCATTAACGGCTACTCAAAGCAGAGAGCTATCATGGGAACCCTTGTTTCGAGAAAATTAAGCATCTTTGGGCCTGCGAGGTGGCGCGGGGATAACAGGACAGTCTGCACAGTGTTTGCAAAGCAATCCCTCGGCCAGGCCTGCAAAGGCGGGGTGCGGGATGGCAGATTGAAAGAGAAGGGGAGGCGGAGGGCGGGGTTGGGGGTGTTGAGGGGGGGTTTGTTCCCTGGATACCGCCGGGCGAAGGGGGGCGGGCCTCTGCCTCTAACAGCGAGTCCACAAAGGCCTAATCACCAAATGACACGATGATCCAGCTTACGGCGGCAGCAGCCTGACAATGAAGGTGTTCGAAGGCATTCCTTCCAACACGTGCGCACGACGACCGCAAAGCCGTGCGCTCGCACACACACACACACACACACACACACACACACACACATATGCAGAGACACACATATGCGTGCGCACACCCACGTCTATTCGCGCTAGCGGTACTTTCTTCGCGCGGCAGGGTTGAAAATATAAACACTGTGGCCAATCCTCCTGTGGCTAATTTGCATAAACTGGAGGATGTTTTGGCTGTTTGATGTTGTTCTCTCGCTCTGGCTCTTGACAAATGACCGCAGAAGACTGCCGCGGCTTGCCGGCGCTGATGCGCGATTTGACGGCGCCGCGGCCTTCCTTCGGTGCGCTGTCAGCTGGCGTTCTAACAGGACGGAGTGGCCACGATTGAAAAGACCGCACTGTAATAAAATAATAATGTTATCGACGAAACAGCTCTTTCTAGATGCACGTTAGGACGGTTGACTTTTCCAAATAAGGCAAAACCCCTTTCATATTTGAGCTTATTTTTTTCCTCTGCCTAAAAGCCCGATCCGAGTTGTCAGCTTGCCGCGGGGTTCATGTGTACCCCCAGCCACTTTTGCAGGTAGCGGCTCAGCTTTTCCTTTCAAGCAAATCTTGACAATAGATTCCGTCGCACAAAGGCAATTATCAGCTATTTACCCGTTTTGTTTCCGCAGGAATTAGTGTCAAAATCCCACTGGAATTTCTATTTGTTCCTCCCCGGTAGTCATCGAAACTAATAAATGCACTGGCGGCGCAGGGAGCTCGCCGTGTGCGCGATGCCGTCAGGACTCACATTGACCCTGCACGCTTTCCACGCTCCACTCTACCTTACATCACAAGTTTAGTTAAATGTTGAGCTCTATGATCACTACTTAACCCCTCCATATGAATTTGATTGGCAATTACGTTTTGTTGACAAGCACTAAGGCACTAGGATCATTTAAGCTACTATTTGAATAAGTGCAAGGAGGGAAGTTGCTGTAGTCCATGACAGTTAGACAGCCACTCGCACATCTTCTGCTGACCCTTTATTTTTCTCAAACGTCAACATTCACTTTCTAAATTGCTTCAGATTCATCACTCCTCTTTCTCCTTCATTATTTTGTTGCTGCCATTAGCAGTCATGGCAGGATGATGCCGGCAACAGGTTGGTTTCCTTTTTATTCAATTTGTTTTCATGAATCGGATCGGAAGCACTGTTCTCTGACATGCGTCCAACATTTATGATTCCAATGAATGTATTATCCCACATAATGTATTCATGTATTAGGATATGTACATTTGACCAATGACATACACACCGCATGTTTTGTGATATGTAGCTTAGCTTTAGCTCATTCCATAAATGTTTTTTTTCTATACATTTTGTTATTTCAGAGCCCGCCATCAGCTAACAGCAAGTTTTTAAATCCATCTATCTATCTATCTATCTATCTATCTATCTATCTATCTATCTGTCTGTCTGTCTGTCTGTATGTCTTTATTTCTAAACTCTAAATATCCACATAGGTAACCCACACCCACACACAAAGACGGTACTATCTGCAAACTTTCTACTATTGTGTCATAAAAACATCCCCAATGCCACACACCAATCTTCCTGTTGCACCCTGTCAATTTGGGGATATATTAAAGCTGCACAAATCCCCTCCATCTTCTCCTCTGCCCTATCGACGCCGCTGCTTCTCTGCATCAGGCTCGTTCCCTGTTCTCTCCACCACTGCGTCCCGGGGGGGGTGCTCCACACACATACACACACTATATATGCGTATATATTTTTTGTCCCTCATCTCTTCTCAATATCTCTGTGTAAACAGATTTGTGGGGGGTGATGAAGAGGCAGTCGTGACTACAAAATCTATATTCTGCTCCTTTACTAAACATCTCAGGCGCGAGCGCTCTGACTGAAATGACTCGGCCTGTGTTCTGCGCCACACTGCGAGGTTGCGTATTACCAGTGGCACGCCCCGCGTCCACCGTTGTCCTGCACACCGGTGACGCAACGAGATTGTTTTATGTTTCTCATAAATAATAAACTACCCGAAATATACAAGCCCCGGCTACTGTAAATAGCAATTACAGTTTGGATTTTACAGGAAGAAAAGATGAAGAGGTGAATAGAGATGAGATTAAGTTTGCGGTGCCCCTCCAAAACAAAGCTGGGCTGTGGATGATAAAGAAGATTCAATTCTCCGTCCTGGATGGGATGTTTGAGAGGCAGACTGTGCAAATAGCATTTGCACAGGTGTGGAGACAAAGAAACACCACATTTTTAATGTGTAAATCCACAGAGTAGTGGCCAAAATTTCTGAAAAGTCTTTTTTTTTTATTGACGAGTTTGTGAGTTTGAGGGTGTTGTGTCCCCGTAGCTTGCAATGGGTTTGCATTTGTGTGAGGCGGTGAAGCAGTTATGAACACAAACAGGAGCATAGATGTCAATGGCTTAATTCTTCTCCCTGTACATTTGTGCAATGTGAGAACAAACCCTGGTGTAAAACACACAATTGCTCATGTTAAAATGGATTCACACACACACACACACACACACACACACACACACACACACACACACACACTTGTGCACATCCAGTGATCTGACAAGTGAGAATGGCTTACGGCTAGGTTAAAAGGGGAGCACACCACATAAGCAGGCCACCTCTCCTGGGACATTTCTTCCGAGTGCTTTACTCGAGATTGAGAGAGGAAAAGACGTACAACACAATACAATAAATTGCTACACCGTGGTTCGATTTTATTTTTTACTCTGCTGTTTAGTCTCCTTTCACCTCTGTCTGTCTTTCATATTTTTGAACTCATCAAACTGCAGACGGCAGTGAATTAGAATTAGAAATGTGTTGTGGAATTGTAACAAACTCTGTGACCTTTGCTTCCCCGCCACTTTGTCCGCACCAAGGGTGGCTTCAGAAACTTCTTTTCTTTTTAAAATTTCAGTGCGGTATCAGTAAGACATGTCTTGACCTTGACCTTTATTTTACGTTCCCGTGTGAGAGAGCGGGGGAGCAGAAAACATCCTTTCAAAGTGCTTTTAGAATTTCTGGACCAAAGAAGGAATTTATGAGGCAGCAAGAGTCTCAACCACCTGCAGGATAAAGAGTAAAACCAACACAGGGACCTTGAGGAATATAGCAGCTAGTTGTCTAACCAAGCATTATAATTAAGAAGTCAAGACGACCTTTTCACAGGTGTCACCCCACCCCAGGATTTAAGTGTTTAGGTGACATTAATGACTATCAGTGTGTATGCTGTTGATATAAGCATGTTATCTACATGGAGACATCTAAAATGTTCTGATTATTCAGGCCAAAGACCCAGTCATACCCCTTGGAAATAGCCCGCTTCCTGCAGCCGAGATGTATTATTATTGGATGTTTCATGAATATAAATGTATTTATTCCAAAAATGTTGCCAGGCAGGCTTGTTCATTTAACAGTGCTGTTGATGGGTTTTTGCATGTTGGCATAACTTACTTACACTCTATCAGTGCATGTTAAGCCATGCACATTCATAACATTGCCATTTTCCACAAAGCCAGCAAAAACAAAATGATTCGATATTTGAATCAAAACATGTATGAATTTAGTGCATTTCACTGAGCTGATAGTCTTAAAGGCTTTTTATAATGGAGTGCAAATGATGTGAAATGCTTTGGATCGTTCATTTGGCGTTGGAACCGGTCAACATTGTGAAATTGTGACAGTCTGAACTCTTTGAGTAAGACGCTTCCTCTTACATGCTTCCACAGTCGTAGAAAACTACCATCCCATCAGTTTGAGTTGCATTTGAACGTTGGTAGGGAGAAAACTACCAGAATTCTTCAACTCGCTCCTGAAAACTCCCCTTCATCGCAGTCCAATATGTGGACATGTCTTTACCAAACACTTGACTAACCTTGACCTTTCAATTAAAGATGACTGCAGAGTCCTGACCTATGGAGTCCTGTACTGGACAATGGTTGCCTGGTTTCCCTTTTGTGGAATCTGTACATTCCTCCCTACATTGGATGCAAAATATATTCTCTGGATTTTTTTGTCCTGGACATCATTCCTTGGTGAGGAAAAGCTGCCTCAGTGTGTTGTTGGGTTTGAACTGAACCAAGATGTGGTCTTCCTGAAAATCTGTCCTTTTCTAAGGTCCTCTGAAATTGGGGCTGCGGGGGATGATGCCTCTGTGATTGTTGATGTCCCTCTTTTTATTCTTGAACAATTCGACCGAGGCCTATGTTTTGGAGAGCAAACAAACTGGGCTTTTGCTGACTTTTGTCTTTGTCTTTGTTCAAATTTGGACGAGAGGCAAAGCTTCTTTGAAGGAACTTCCAGAAGCCCAGTTGTCTGCTGCTAGGCACTGGGGGGAATTTGCTGTCATTTCTTGGTAATTTGAAAGAAAATGCACTCAGTCTGCAAGTCTGGGTTCAACTTGTCGTGCCATCTTTTAGGTTGGGCTTCTTCATCATATCTTCAGCGCTTCTTCAGCGATGCACTTCTTTCTACACTACTTTATGCACATAGAGCAGACAAAAGTTAATGTAATGGACCAATTAATTAATCAATGACACTGCCCTGACACTGCCAACAATTTAATCTGTAGTATATTGTGACTTTTTTTTTTCTTAACTAAGGAAATTGTTCCTTCTGATCAGTAACCCCGTGAGCCTGACCGTGTCAGCTGTCGGCAGAACATTGGCATGTTGCTAATGAACAACGGTTTCTGTTTGTTAATGACTGAGCAGGAGTGATCTGCCTGATTTATTGAGTCTAGGTCTGTGAGCGTTAGGCGGAACCACTCAGTACATGGTTTAATGGGCAGCGGAGTGGAAAAGACCTTTTACATCCCATTCATCATCCTCTCCATAATGCAGCCACCACAGGATCCACGGCTATTTGTGGAACCTTTCACTAGTATTTTGTCGAGCCTTTCACTGGTATTTCCTTGGACAGGTCAAAGTAGTTTGCTCTGTTTGACTGTCAGGTTGAACTATAAATATAACACCAAAATGTTAATAGTGACAGGTAATTTTCTGTTTTTGTTTTTTTTGTTTTGTTTTGTTTTTTTGGTTCTCATTCAGGGCAATGCTCAACCTTTTAGTTCGTGATTCTATTTAAAATCTTTGACAAGTGAGTGTTTTTTTTTTCTTTGAGTCATTTCAAAGCAGGCCCTAACATCAAGCCTTATTTATATTCCATGTGAAACTCTAATGGCTGAAACAAAGTAGATTAATTAATTTTGATGAAATGGAATTAAGCTGGAAATTCAAACTCAGGTCAAGTGTGTTTATTTTTTCCTTCATTGTAAAAACGTGCACTTTATAATTAATGCAACGGATTTTCTATCCCGTAAACTTTGAATTTAATTGGACCCGAGTATTTAATTAAATTCCAGCAAACGTGGTGTGCAGCAGAATTTTTCTTTTCTTTTTTTTTTTTTTGCATGACAAAAAAAGATGTCTTGAAGTTGTCTCAACAAAAATGCCTCAATTTCAGCCAGAATCCACAACATTTATGGCAACATGTGATGTTCCTGCTTTTCCAGGTGGGACTGATGCTTCTATTTGCCTTCCTGTCGAGCCCTTTTCCTCCTTTAGCGCATCTCATCGCCGCTGTTGTTTCAGGCTTCCTCTTTTATCGTCTGCACCAACATGTTTCCATCTTTTCTCCCAAATGACCTCACCCAGCGGGTCCCCCAGCCTTATTATTTGACTTATTATTGTACTGAATGTCCGTACGTTTGGGTGCACCTTTTTATCCACCCAGAGACCTTCTCCTCCAGGGACGGTTGCTCATCCATTTGTGAGCTGCTGTTCAGTGCAATACTGTTGACATTAGGGGGCTCTCTCAGGTAGATTTAAAGAATGGGCTGAAGCTAATGGTGCTGGCTAACAAGTGACATTCTCTCATTATCGGGAAGATTTGTCTCTGTGGCCAGTTAGCTGGAGGGCATCACACAAGGTCAGAGCCCCCTGGCTGCAGTGGGAGAACAAGCAAAGTGGAAAAGAGGCCGAGCAGGCAGGGAGCGAGACAAGAAACTTGCTGTACCTACTGAAGTCTCTTTCCCCTCACTGGCAATGCTTGATGTGAAAGACGAGTTTGAAGTTTGGACTTTGGTCAGCGCTGAGCTATTTCTGTCCCAGTTGGGCCATTTCAGTGTGTGTTTACGTGTGGCATGTGTGCACTGGTCCACGTGCCTATTTAAAATGATTCCGCCGGCCATTCGCCAAAGCAGTGTGACAAATTCTCTTCCACCCACAGGGCATTGAGGTTTGCAGGCAGAATGGGAAATCAATAACATCAATTGAATGAGCATCGGGATGGCCAAGTGGTTTTAACAGCCCATTGTCATCCCGCTGTACCCTCCCGAACCCTCGCCCCCATTCAGCAGTTTGTGTGGCACCCTTTCTGTAAACTTCACTTTTCCATGAAAGACAGGCAGCCAAGAAACAAAGGCAAGACGGAGGGATGCCCCCCCAAAAAAAAGACAAAAGAAAAAAAAAAGAATCTCATTGTTGATACTTGATCCTTAGTTCAACAGTCACTTTTGGACACATTCTTTCAAGATGAGACGGTTTCTTTGTCAGTGGCATCTCATCTCATCATGACTGAACATTCCACACCATTTCTCTTAAACAATCCAAGTTATCAAGCAGTCTGATCTCTCACACGATATAGATACTGGCCCAATCCCAATTCCGATCTAAACCCACAGGCTCAACCCTCTATTTAAGTAGCCCTCAAAGCCAAGTGTTATGGGTTATCTTGTGACCTAATAAACGTCACACCCCTTGAAAAGAATAAGAAGAAAGCACAGCGTCATCAGTGTGTGTTTGTATGTCTATTGTGTGGGCTTTTGGCATCTTTTTGAAATTTTTGAGCTGAAGTCACCACATAACACAGTCTTTATCTAAAGCAAAATCCCAGGTCCAGCTGTAAAAGTTAAATAACGTTGTACCATTAATGTAACGTTATACCACTAGATAACCACAGTGTAAAGCCATGTCATCTACGCAGATGACACAAGGCTGTACGTCTGTGAACATGTTTCACTTAGGCTGGACCTTGACAAACAACATAACAGTGACATTACAAACGGGGAAAATAACATTTCTGAACTCGATAGCAACATATGGCTTGACGGCACCAGCACGACTACTGCCTTAAGATTGTTAGAATAAAATAAATAAGTGTCATGCAGCAAGGAGGTAAAAAAAATCTGTAAAATAACTGTAAACTAAGACATGAAAGTGGTTTTCTGAAATTTTAGGTCTGCATTAACAAAGAAAATAGGCATTCAAGGATAGCCCTTACTGCCAAGGATGAGTGTGGAAAATATGGAAACTAAGGGCGATACAACCCTCACTGTTGTACCTCTTGACACATGAGAAATGTCAAGTTCAAAAATGACAATTGGGAGACTTGAGGCATTTTTGAGACCTAAAGTAAGTATTGATGGTTACTTTGCTACTTTGACTCTTGGAGCAAACAAACAACTCAATACATACATATATTTTTTTTTCTTGCCACCACAGCAAGTGTCAGACCTCAAAATGAGTCTTCATATCTAAATAGTCATCTCGGCCTATCAGATCAGCCGAGATTGTGGCCTTGCGCTGGAGTGAAATCAGAGATATGAGGGACGTGGAAACTCCCTCCCACTATCTCGCCTGCTGCATGAGACAATAATGAAAGCTTAGTAATACATACCAGGGCCGCATCGTTCTAATGAGGCTTAACTAATGCAGGCTGTGCAGGCTTAAATGGTGTTGCTCATTCTCATTAAGCTGATGCCGTTCCTTAAATGCAGCCACAGAGTTTAGTTGCTGATCCTGGTTTGTTGTATGTATTAAATTAAGACATAATAAGCGGACAGCCATATGCAACAACGTGATGCACAATGAATGCAACTTTAATTTAACCCTGTATCGGCCAATCAGTGAAACCTCTCACTAGTATCTTACACTGAAATCAGAGTAAGATTTTAGAAACTTAACTTCTGGTCACATACAGAAAGACATTTTTCATGTGCAACTTTTCCAAGTTGCTCAGCCTGAGCCTTGTAGGCTACCGTATGTTTTGGCACAATATGGCCACTTACCTCCAAGTCGAGGCGCATAAATGTTTATTATTATCCTATGAAAACTGCAGTAGTTAATTACTTCTGGTCAACTGCCCCAACTGAAACCATCCAAAATGTATTTTCTCTTTCATTTGATGTCAGTAGATCCCTCCTGGGTTACACGCTTGGGTCTTTAAAATACGCATCTACACCCCATGTAATTCTTATCATGCGCGTCACTGCGCTGAATCGTGCGAGTGTCGCTGCATCTCCCGTTCACACTCTGCGAGAGTCATCCCGTCCGTGAGATTTGAATATCGACTCTGAACGTTTTCAGTTTCACTCCAACTGCATTAGACAGAGCAATTTAGCAGGGCTCCGCTCCAGTCTGTCTCCACGCGCAGATAAGAATAACCCTCAGCAACTGAGAGAATCTTTCCCTTTGCTTGATGTGTCATCTTAAAGGCATATTCTCCCCCCCCCCCACCCCGCCAGAATACTGTCATGTTTCTCAGCCCATGTTTTATTCCTTTACTCTGCACACGGACACGGGAGCCTTGTGCCAGTCGAGAAAGGCAAAGGGAAATTGCCCTTTCTCTCTCTCTCCCTCTCGCTGTCTTTTCTGGCTGACTGAAGAGTACTCCTGTGCTTCTCCTACATAGTAAATAATGCTTTTTCATTGTGCGCACAGCCTGGCTTAACAGTGTGCTGAAAGCATTTTATGAAAATGTGGACTTGTTTGAAGTTGAAGCTTATTTCCAAGCTTCAGTCTCCTGGCCTTCTCCGTTAGCCCCGCCCCCTTTCCCCAATTCTCTTTGATATGCTGGCGCCGTTTGCAGAGCTGATCCAAATTGTATGATTTTTTTTGTCAATTTTTTTCCTTCCTCCTGCTTTTCGCCCCCCCTTTAAACCAAAAAAAATTCATCAGACGAATCATCACTGGGTTCCATGGCACTTAATAAGCATGCTGTAATCATTTACTCTTGGGGGGAGGGGCTGGGCTGGGGGGAGTTAGCTGGGGAGGAGGGTTGAAAAGGTGGCTGATTGGCTTGGATATTTGTTTGGGTTTCGCACTGCTGTTTGAAGTGATTTTCACTTGAGAGAGGTAAAGCTTCGTTCAGTCGGATGTGCTTTTTAAAAAAAAATTCCACTCGCCCGACTGTACTTGTTTTCGCACGCCACCAATGCCACGGACGTCGTCTCTCCTCCTTTTGGCAGAGCCACTTGTAATTTATTCCTGTTTGCACAAAACACCCCTCCAATCCTCGAAACAGTCCAGCAAGGCCAACACTTACTAAAAAATAAATAAATAAATAAATAAAAAGGCAGCAGGAACAAACTCTGGCTTGTCGCATTTGACGGTGTGTCTGTCATTAGTCTCAGTTTTGTGTTACAAATCAATACTCACTCTGGCCTTTTGAGGAACTTCTTTCAGTCGGCTTCCATTTGTGTGAGTAATAGCAGCACAGATTGCATCTGTTAGTTCTAGGGGGAGCTTTCCAGGCTCAGAAGTCTGTGAGCATATTGAAAATCTGCTTAAAAAGAAGTGCACACTGGGAAACGGCAGCGCCTGTGCACTCCTGCATCCGCGCACGCACGCACGCACGCTCACACACACACACACACAGGCGCACACTCTCCCCCTTGCACGCACTGACTCACAACTTGCACTGTTTTTCGCCACAGGGATCGTCTTTATCCACATAACTAGATTAACTCACAGTGAGCTCTGATCAGCTTAATTTGGACTCAGCCTACTTACCCCTCCCTGGTCTGGCTGTCAGTCTGTCTGGCCTGCCGCCGTCAGTCCGTCTGCCTGCATAGACAGATGTTTGCGCATCGCTTTATTTAACTCCCGATTCAGTTTTTAACAGGGATTACCAGCAGCAAGTTGTTCCTCGTGCCTCTGCCCGTTTTTAGCCTCGTCCAGGTTTTGCGGTTTTATTCTGTCTGCCTCTTCGTTCCAAAATGAACCTGCGTTTACTTCAGGTGAACTGCCCTTTCGTTTGTTTGTTACCTTGTTTTTTTTTTTTTTATTTCAACGTTACAAGATTTAATAAACATATTTTCCCTGCATAGCGCCGCAGAGCGTCAGTGTCGCGCGTTGACTGACGCGGTGTTTCAGCGCCTTTTGTTTGACTGCAGAGTCTTTCACGATGCCCCAGGGGACTGAGTGGCAGCAATATTACAGAGGATGTGGGAGCCTTCACTTTTCTGAATTCAAAAAGACTCCAAAAGACATTTCAAGAGAAAAGCGTTTAATTTTCTTCCCCTCCTCCTCCTGACAGTCTTATTACATCGAGTCATCCGTCTGTTTCATAAATAAAAATGGGGATTTTGATTCCAAAGTAATTTAGGTAGCGTACAATACTATTATAAATCATTGGGATTTCATAGACTTTGACATGATGCACTTTAACTGGATCAATGTTTGAAAAAAAAGAAAAAGATAGGAGAACAGAAGAAAACAAATTCAATGGCTTCATGCTGATGGCTTTGATAAAACCTGCTTCACCTTGGTCTGTTAATTAGCATCGTTATTAATGTTCATCTCTGGAAATAGATGAAACAAGTTGTATATTGGAGGAGGTGTTTTTCAAGATTTCAAAGTTTCCTTAATATTGTTAATTTTCTCTTGACGATCACTGAGGGAACAGACCTTTTATGTGCTCACGTTAGGCCTTCTCTAAAAAATGAGAACAATTTTTTTTTTTTGTTTGTTTGTTTCAGAAGGGATTCAGGCTATTATCAGTGTTCACATTTACCAATAATGGGATTCAGGTATGTTGATGTGAGCTGACAGAACTGCCCTTGATTTTTCAAAGAAAGTATCCAGTATGTTCTGTCAGTTCAGGACATGGTAAATAACTTTTTTGTGCTAAAATTCATCTGACTTGCATGGTTCATACATGGTCAAGTCATGAAAACACAAAAGAGCTTGAAAAGTAACATCCCTGCTCAGTGAGTCAGTGTCCCTCTGGATGCATATTTCCCTACAGAGATCAGTGCGCGAGAGGTCAGGTGACTCCAGCCTTGCGGGACCCAGGGACAGAGAAATGAGTCACCCGGCGCGCATTCCTTGAACTGGGGTTACAATGTGGCTGCGAGCCGTGTTCATTACAGCCTGTTCTCATCCAGAGCTCATCAGAATGATTTCTCAGTGACCAATCACAGCAATGAGATGGAACCGTCTCAGCAAATCCTCAAGGCCTCTGGGGTCAAAGAAAGGTGCTCCACCTCCCCAACCCCCGCGTTTTGGTGCCAGGCATGCATGCGCAAGAGTTCAATTTGCATAAAGACTGCGAGCTGTCAGGGAGGGTGAGGGTATGGTTTGGGTTGGTTTGGGTTGGCAAGATCAGATGTTCAGCCTCAGCCAGTGAAATTTCAGCTAGATAACACAACTCTCTCAAAGTCCATGATGATGATTAAAATAAAACATCAACAATTAAGTGCTATTTCATCCCCATTTTTACCCATTGAGGATGTCTTATTTTCCATTGATGTTGTTTACTGCTGTATGTGTTGCTCCCACTGTTGCACAGCAATTACCCCATTGGGGACAAATAAATGTATAAAGGCAAAGGCCCAATCAAGAGAAGACCACTGTATTTTCCTCTCAGAGAAAATTGGGTCGTAGTGCATCAATTATAGCCGACAAATGCAATTACAAATATTGTGACTATTGTGGATGAAAGCCTGAAACTTTTAGTTGTTAGTGCAGTCGTCAGTTTGTGAGTATTTATCGGGAAATTCTGAGCTAATTATGAAAATGGGCTAGTAGGGCAGCCGGGCAGTTGGGAGGTTGGAGTGACGCATGATCGCAGGAAAAATGAATTAGTCTCCCGATAAAATGTTCATCGACTGAATCTGTGACTGAGACGTCAGAGCCCCGAATCCATACGGACGGCGAGCGTTTTACAACCGAATGAGACGCACGAGTCGCGGGGGAAAAAAAAAACAAAAAGCCAAAAATATTGAGCAAATATCGACGGGGTGACGGAGAGCCAAGGCGGATGAAAGGAGGCGCAAAATGCAAGAAGTTGTGCAGGATGTGAAGGGCAGTAGAGGAATAGGGCGAAGAGGGAGGAGGAGGAGGAGGAGGAGGAGGAGAGGACGGGGAGCGGTGGATTGTGATGGAAAAGAAGGGAGGCATAGAAACGAGGAGGGATGGTGGGGAAGAGGGGATAAGTGAGTGATGGAGGGGTGGTGGTGGTGGGTTGGGGGGGGAGGGGGGTGGAGCTAAGGAGGCGCCGGGCCTGGGGGATTGCTCCGCGTTTATCCTCCTCTGCAGCAGCCTTCTGAAGCACTACCTCAGGAAAAAAAAAAAAAGAAGAAGAAAAAAACGACTTTAAAGCAGGGTGGCTGCTGCTCGGCACTGATCTGTTAATACCCGCAGATACACGAGGCTCGGCAGCCGTACTCTGGGGAGAGGGGGGGCTGGGTGGTGGTTTGGGGTGGAGCGGGACGGCGTGTACGGGTCCACGTGGTGGGTTTGCGCACGTCTCTTGTTATGCCTTTCGAGGATCATATCGCATCTCTGCAGACGATAGATCCCCAAACCCCCTCCGCACCAGCCGCCAGTCCCCAGCCCCGCCTTCACGCCCCGAACAGGCAGGCAGGCAGGCAGGCAGGCAGGCAGGCAGGCAGGCAGGCAGGCAGGCAGGCAGGCAGGCAGGCAGGCTGGTGCCTCTGGCCCAACTCACCCGGAAGACATGAAGTTTTTTTTTCCAGAGCGATTAAAAGATTAGATTGGACCGTCGTGTGGCTGTTTGTCGGCATTGTCACATAAAGCTGGCGCTGTGGGGGTGTGGGGGGTGTGTGTGTGGGGGGGTTCCGTGCCTGTTTTAGGTTCCTGTATAAATAGACCCCTGCCTGCTGGGAATCGCTGTAAACTGCCTCAAAGTCATGGCACTGCTGAAAAAAAAATATTACACACACACACACACACACACACACACGTGCACGCACCCACAGAGAGGTGGAGGGGCTGCATGGGATTTGTGCGGGCTGCTTCAGAGAGGAACATGTCTCGGTCTTTGGGGAGTCGGGCAGCGACGTGATTAATTCAACGAAAGTAAAAGACCTCGGGCTCGCGGATGAAAAGGGGGCAATAGAAAAGATCCGCTTCTTTGTGGGTTCCCCCCACCCTCCCCCTTTTCTTTTTATGTGAAATATGGAAAGTTCACACAACTGGAACTGAGTGAACGATGTCAAGGTGAGCGAATGAACCGCAAAAGAAAAGAAAAAAAAACGGGATTGTTTTTTACGTCTTTGTGTGGGACAAGCGACAAGAGTAATCAGGTCTGCCTCTTTCTGATGCTCACTTTGAACTTCAGCTAGTTAAGTGACTAGTTAACGTATGAATAATATAGAACATCATGATATAATTTGTTATATTCTTTAATATTAAAGGGACAAGCTGTGAAAGCATATATGGAATTGAATTAATATGTTTAAAAAATAATGTACTGTACGTTTACTAAATAATCTGCACGGCCAGAATTAGATTTGTTCTTGCCAGTTGGTACAAAGCACAACAAGATCCGCTACTCATCTGCAAGTTCCTGCCGCATTTCATCTCATAAGTAAATCCACCGCATATAGAGCCAGACATCGTAACGACCTCCATGTCGTTCCGCTCGTCAGAGATTGTAAATAATGTTCCGCTGAATTAAGAGGGCCTAAATCCTGAGGCTGCGTCTTGTAATGTAATGGCCTGTAATCTGGACACACAGTTACAGGGCAGCCGGCTTCCCGGAGATCCTTCCCACTAATGTACAGTTTTTCCTGATTAGACACAAGTTAAATAGCTGCGCTGCAATCTCCTGGGACCCCCGTATGTTACATTAAAGCTGAGAGGTGGAGGAGGTGTTTTTTTTTTTTTTTTTTTTTAATTTCCTTGGACCTTTCTTTCTTCGGTGCAAGGCATCTAATTAAGCAGCTACTCTTCCTGCCTCCGCGCTTCCATCTCTGGACCCTCACTATCTTCAGTTGCACTCGAGATAAAGATGACAGTCGATGATGTTTTTTTCTTTTTTAACATCCTCTTGCTCATTCTCACTTGTGTTTTTTGACTGACTAAGTCTGTTTTCCTCCGCCTTAACTCGCTCCCTTGGGTCCACACCATTCAGTCGTTCCATTAGCAAATTGCCTTGCCCTCCTCGAACCCACCTCCCTGTACCAGCCCTCACGTTCGAAGCTAGGCCGGCGAAGTGAGACGTTCAAAGTGCGGGAAAGAAGAAACTGAAACTTTAATTAAAGGGCTGTTTCACTTTTTTCTTCTGGCAGGAGCCGATGGCAGGGCGCGTGAGAGACTAGTGTCGGATGACCCAGTCTGAGACCTGCGACCCATCAGTGGTAGACTGGGAGCAGGCAGGTCGACATTCGCAGACGGTAAGTTGCATGTCGTGCGGATGAATAATAAATATCTTGAATTCCCCCTCGAAATGATTTTCAAATGAGTTTCTCAGTTATGAATAAAGCCACTGTCTGTGCTGTCCCCTCACACAAGGTTCAGGTCACTACTGTTCATTTCAGCACTTCAGCAATTCTAGCCTGAAAACAAATGCACTCGGGCGCTTGGTGGTCGTATGAAAGCATGCAAGTTCCTCTCATTATCCCACAGCAAGTAAATTCAAGAGCATTTGCTGATCAATTCGAGGCTAATGATGAAAATGGGCCAAGGTGACGACACGGCCGGTGCGTAATCGCAGGGAAAGCCCTCGCTGACCGAGTGTGTTTAATATAATCCATTATTACTAATGAGTTACACTGGTGACACATTTATATGCGCAAGGCAACAGCTGTATCACGTTTGGGATAATCACCTCTTGATTACCGTTGTAAAATACATCACTTTGTTAAAGCCCAGTCAATTAAACGGTGGCGGTGAGTGAGCGATGGCACAGCGACAGCATTTCCAATAGCGGCGGACACGATTAACCCGGCGTCCCCGCCCCCGCCTGTGTTTTCACCACAGGGGGGTGCTTTTGTGAGTTCTCAGCGCATCAAAAAGTGAAAACTGCTGACTCAGGCTGCTTTGCGGCTTCACACGCTGTTGCTCGTCCTAATATGTCGAGTGGTGTGTCAGGTCCTCCTGTGTCAGGGTTAATATCCAAACCGAGGGATCCAATCTCCGAGATTACGCGTGTTTGATTTGGTTTACAGCATCTGCCGCCGGATGTAATTGAATGCAGCACGCTTGTATAATCTTATACATCGGCCTGGCTGTGTTTTTTGCTGCCTCCACCGCTGCCGCCGCCGCCAAATAGCGTGCGCGGGCGTGACGCGTTCCTAAGCTCACCGAAGCTGTGCAAGACTCCAAAAGTAGCACGACGCTTTCTCAGTGGAATTAGTCCCGCGTGGTGCTAAATCATGCCCCTCATGTTGAGATTCATCAGGGACGTGTCCTCGGCATCGTGTCAAAGGGTGAAAAACATGGGAATTAGCATAACTCCACTTTTGCCTCTGCTTTAAATGCGCCGGTGCTTATTCTTGGGTCCCTATTTGAAGCGTTGGCACGTACACCTGACACAGATATGCACGTTTTAGAGCGACGCTGACATGTCGAGTGACAGTTAAGCAGCGGTGTTGGGGGATCAGTGTCAGGATCAAGGACACTTGGACAGGGTGCAAGGCTGTTGCTTCTGGAGCACGTCACACACTTGAGACGATCAAATTTCCCACCATTAACACCAAGTGTCTAAAGATGGATGTCACACTGATGTTAGCGTGCTAACGTACATATGTGCAAATACAATTGATTTTATTATTTGTTAGATTGACGGTTGATGTTCCTCCCCAGCCGGGAACAAATAATTTGACTATACTAGCTTTGCTCAGCAGCCGACTCATGCAAGATCACGTCCCTAAAACCTCGCTCATCCACCTTGTCAACCTTCAACAGATCTTAAGTCTTAATGTCTCATGAATGCTAAAAACATCCATTCTTCTTTCAAAAAGATGGGGACAATCTGATTTCACCCCTTGCTTTGATTTGTGCACTCGGTGTAGGATAAAATGTTCTGAAGGTCTGAATAACAAGTAAAATAGAGTTTTTCCAGGAATGAAAAAAACACTTTGCCATAAGCTAACAGTAGCTTTTTAGGTCTAGCATTAAAATTGGCTGATAATTTAAATAAAGGCTGAAGTCAGAAGTACACATTTGATAGCTCTGCATTTCTCACATTGTTTTTGTGCACCGTATGTTGGCATATGACGGGTGCCTGTAACCCACACAAGCTACATAACATCTACTTTTGTAATTACTGAAAATCCACCGAGACTGATGGGCATATAACTGGAGTGTGACTATTCTGTGGACAATGTCAGGTGAAGTAAGTACAGAATAATGTGAGAAAAAAAACAAGAAGAATGCTCTTGTTGTGTTCTGTTGTTTTTTTTAAAGTAAATTGCAATTTAACATTCAAGTAGGCCATGTTACATTAGCATTTAGTTATGTTTTTTTTTTTTGCCATTATTTGTTCATTGAAATGGTGTGTGGTTGTGGAGAATGCCTGATGCTGCTATCTAAACTCAAATAAATGAAAAACAGACACATATGTATGTGTAACAGTTAGACTTCCACTTAATTTGTCTCAATTAAAAATATGTTACCCTCATTCTTGTAATCTTACATTAATAGTCATGAGGAACGCAGGGAAAATTGTACGTATGAACACACAGAATGCTCCAGCAGGACTCGTGAATAGCAAAGAAAAAAAAGCACATGCACAACTGCAATACACTTCAAAGCTACATCCTAAACAAGCATGTAAAAAAAAAAAAAAAAAGAGGACACAAGTGATTTCCCCCCACCACTGCCACCGCTGCCACACAGAGGATCTGTAGTTCAAAGAGGTAGACTAGTGAAAAGTGTGTCACTGGTGCCAAGCCAGGATGAGGTATTACCAGCTCTAAGTCCTTCAGCTCCCATCCGAACAGCAGTCTTACCGCACACACGGAGGGAGGGAGAAGTACACCAGCGAGCACATCACCCTGCCACGTGCACGCGTGCACTGCCAGCTTTGATGACAGTAGCTTGAACAATAACACCAACAACGCTGACCTTTGTGCCGCGGCTTATGGGCCAGATGACAGTCGGCAGCAGATCAAGTCCATGAGGCTGAAGATGCTCCTCTGGCTGTGGCGCTTGGGGGGAAAAAAAAAAAAAAAAGAAAGAAAAGAAGAAGAAAAAATAATATAGGCAATGCAAAATCACGCTGTATGATTCCTTTGTATGTTTGTTCCTTTGTTTTATTTTCATCAGCTGCGGCATTATCAATAATGCATCAATGAGCAAAATCCAAACACTGTTCTTCTGTTCCAACTGTATTTGTCCTGCAGACGTGTTTGTTTGAAGGGAATTGCAGCCACACTTCAAGGCCCCGGGCCACTGTGAAATTATGTTTTGTTTACGTGCTGCTTTTCCATTCTGATCAGTCTTACACTTACCGATGAAATTTTTGTTTTTGTTTTTTGCCGCAAGCACTGTTTCTCCTTTGGGGCACTGGAACGACGTGAGATTGGAAACGCTCTTAAAAGCATGTTGCTCTTGCCTGCGAGCTTTTACGCCGAAAGATTTGGATTAACTTCGTCAAATGAAAATATGGCTGCTGACTCTGAGTCAGGGGAGGTTTTATAGGCTTTCCCAAATCTCCAATTCTTACAAGTTTAGTTTCATCGAGCGATATTCTGCTTTGTAATGACTCAAAAAACGACATAAATGTGTGTGTGTGCGTCTACACACTCTCTCCCCTGCCTTGTTCAAACCAGTCGTGGTTATTGCCGTGTCTTGCGACTCGCTTGCGACTAGCTTGCGCCGTCGTCGCTCATTTGCTGGTGCCTGTGAACCCGCGTGACTCTGTATGTTTTTTTAATCCAGGAGACTGGCACACATCACAGCAGTGGGAGCAGGGGAATTCCGAGTCGCCCCGACACATTCATCAGTGTAAAGAAAGAGACAGAGCAAACTCGCGCGGCTGTGTGTAGCATATTACCAGGGGGGAAAAAAAGAGAGGGAGATTGGAGAGGGAAAAAAAAAAAAAAAAAAAGTTTTTTGCGTGCAGAGGGAATGCGCTGCCTTGCGCTGAATGAGAAATCTGCTGTGGAGAAGATTCAAAGGGGCAATTTTACACCAGCTTACGAGCCGGGGAGTGAATAGGAAGGATGCGATGACGAGAGACCACCAGATGCTGCACCAGGGGATCCATCTGCGGCGCGGCTGACCAAGGGTGGAATGAGTCTAAATTGGCTCTGGAAGAAAAAAAAAAAAAGGGGTCCTGGCACACAAACAGATGGAATGAATATTTAGGTAACAAAGTGCTTTATGAGAAGGAATGTATGTCTTTTTTTTGGGGGGCTGTGGGGGTGAGGGAGCACTTTGATTAATTATCTCTCCCGCTAGCTCTGCCAAAGAGGTCGTGTCACATTCCTCAGCCAGAAGCCGAACAGATTTTTTGATCACATGCGATGATAATCCTGGTGATGGGTCAGGAAGCAGTTTGGATTTTTTTGGGAATGGACCAAACGTTTCCCAACACGGAGGTAGCGGCAGTGTTCCTCTTTCAGGAAAAAAACAACTACTTGCCGGTATACACATGTACCCTGAAACACAACACTACTACGTCCAGCCCGGAGACTAGAAGGCCGTGGGTTCGATTCCCGGATATTCAGTGCTCGACACTCAGCATCAGTGGTCGGACTCGAGGGGGTTAAATCAGCCAGTGGTTCCCGAGCGGCACGGCTCCCGGCGGGGGGAATGGGTCAAATGCGACAGACAAATATCACATCCTCTGGGATGCGGCGATCAGTGGGAGTTTGACCTATAACCTTTGGCTTCTGTGGGAAAGGGCAGGTACAACTGCGACACTGCTGATTGGATGAGGGCCATTTTCACTTGAAGTGAACTGGTCACGTGACCCCGTACGTCACGTCCGCTGACGTGTAGATGCAAAAGAAGTGTTTCCATGACACTTTTGCGATATTCCTCTACATGGATACGTCTGAAAAACACCTCATGAGGGAGTCAAACTCAAAGCAGTTTTTTACAACAACTTGTCACTTCACTCATGATTGTTGTCATATTATTAATAAATTGTAACAAGCAGCTCCAGTGTGAGCTCTTAATTCTCGCCTCCTTGGTTCTGTCTCCTGCCTATAAAAAAAACAGCATCTTAAATAATTGCGCGAGAATGAGTAACTACATAATAACACCACAGCTTCAATATATGGACGCCTGCAACACGTTGAAAACACACGGCGAGTCGTTGCAAGATGGCGTGATTGCGCGGCAGATGGAGGCGGCGGCGCGACGCGCACATTGATCATTGCTTGCACGCGGCTGTGTGTGTGTGTGTGTGTGTGTGTGTGTGCGCCTGTGTGTCCGTGTGTCTTTGTGTGTGCGTGTGTTCTCGCTCAGACTGAGGCGGCTGCTGATCTGATCACTCTGACTCGGCGCTGGCAGGCAGCTGGCGGCGAGGCGGCGAAATCCAGCTGCGGTTGCATTTATCGATCTTTTATCTTTTGAGGGAGGACACACACACGTCTTTTGTTTCATTTATTTATTTATTTTTCGTACCTGCAGAGGGATCCCTGGTGTGTGCAGGGCTGGCGGTGACTTCCGTGTCGCCTGATGGGGGAGCTGTGCTAGTCCGGCCCATCTGGAGGAGCCGCCCATCAGATGTGGTGCACTGAAAGATTTGAATATTGTTTTTTTTTTCCTTCTTTCTTTAAGCCAGTGGCGGTTAAATCCCGGCAGCTTATCCTCCTCCTTTTTCTCCCCTTTTTTTTTCCCACTGCACGTTTCTTCCCCATTATTGCGTTTTTAAATGTGCGCTTTTAAAAGATAAACAGCCGAGCTGCGGTTCATACGCTCTGACTAATAAGTTCCCACACGTCCTTCCGCCGTCTTTCACAGGCTTTCCCCCCGCATTCGTCACGCTCGCGGCTCCCCTTTGACTCCCCTCTTCATCTTGCTACATTCAAAAAAAAAAAAAAAAAAAAAAAAAGAGGGGAGAAAAGAAAGAGGGAGGCCCAAACAGACTTGAAACCTGCGCGGCGAACGTTGCACCGCGCGGTGCCACCCTCCCGGCTTGGTGAGGGGACCTCTGAGAAGGCAAAGGGACTTTTAATGAACAGGCTCTTTATTGATCTCATGGACACGACAGCCTTTAATTATGTGCGGGGTGGGCTTTTAATTGAGGCGGCGAAACAAGGTCCCTGCTTGCTAAGCGACTGCGTGGCCAGGAATGACGAGCGTCTGATTGACTCCCGTGCCACCGGGTTAAAGGATGAGGCGCCATCACTCAGCCACCGCTGCCGCTCCCTCTTTCTCTCTCTCCCCCGTGAAGGATTTTCTTTTTGTGTTGTTTTTCTTGCCTGCCCTGTCTCAGGTCGCCTTCACAATCCTTTGTCTTTTACGAGATAACACCGGCTGCCTTATTTCTGCCCGCCATTTGTTTCGCACAAATTGGAGCGAACGCCTGCCGTAGCCTGCTCTTATCTCACTACGTCATCCGTCCAGGCTGAGTCTGCGGTGCAAAAGGCTGATTGTTGAGGCGATGAGGAAATTATGTTGAAATGAATCGTCGCGGGGGTAATCAGTTGCCGTGGTTTTAAAAGGCAACATCAAGCTGCGCAAAGGTCTGTGTGAATATACTGAGTACAACAGTTAAATTGCGACTTTGACAAATGAGTGACGCAAGTTCAGGTTCAAGTCATCAGTGGCTCCTACTTATATTAACAGATATGTGGACAATACTTTTATTAATTTATTAATTATTGTTATTATTATTATTATTATTTGGAAGAGAACTCACAATTACGGAGGCAGTTTTATTTAAAAGAAAAAATAAAGTTGCACTCTGCAGGACTTCTACTTAAAGGTCAGGGTTTAGTCATCGCACTCAGCATGGCGCTCAAATTCCAGGGCCTGAGAACAGCGGCTGTCAGTCACAGAGGTGAATGGATGTGTTGAAGTCGAGATGTGCACACGGTGTAATCCCTGTGGGGAGGGTGGCGGTGGAGGGGGGGGTGGGGGGAGGGTCGCGGCGGTGAGTTGTGTCACTTGAGCATGAGAGCGTCATCTCGGCGTGCGTGAGTTGGATTTCCTATTAAAAGAGGCTTATTTATCGCGGCACTATCGGAAGCATCAAGGCGAGCGTCTTCAAATCTTTGGGCTGGCAGCAATTACCGCACCTATTGAGCAGCTTTCAGAACGCCTGCTCTGTGTCAGGGGAGCGGCGTTCCAGGCTATTACTTGAGCTGGTGGCATTTTTTTTTAAAATTTATTTATTTATATATTTTTTTAACCCGGTGAAAGAGACGAACGCACGCTCGGAATGGATGTAAAGGGATCAGTTTCTGTGCCGAGGAGCTGGGGGCAGGGAGGGCAAACACATCCATTTGGGAAGTTAAAAATATAATTCGTACCTGCTTGTTTGGGGGGAAATGGAGAAGGTTGTTTTCGTGGTATCAGGCGGCGGCAGCTGTTCACAACGTCAAACAACAAAAACAAGTTGAAGATGATCATTTAGGGGGTTAACATTTAAAAGCGTTCAATTTAACGCTCACTGAACAGTTACAGTTTTTCGCAGTTGACAGAAGTTTGGTGCCAACGCCACCAGTGCAACGTTCAACAGTGTTTTTTTTTCCATCTTTGAACTGTTAAAAAGCAAAAATGAATTTTTCCTCTCCCTACATTGTTGTGCCCGTAGCTGCGTGACACCACAACTGTGCATGCCAGGGCGGACTAAAAAGAACAGATCTACAAGCTTGCAATACATACACGTGTTGGGCCAATGTTAAATGTTAAAGTCAAAACCAAGTTGCGCTCATCTTAATGAGTAGCACGAGTATGCTAACGCATTGCTTCGACGAGTAGTCTGATCATTTATTATATTACTTGTTACTGCGGAAAGTAATAATATTACAGTCGCACAATTCTGGTAATGAAACGCTGGTGATTACACTCATGTGAATCAACTCCAATGCTTTTCCTGATGTCTGATGATTCCCAAGGTGTTTTTATTTATGTAACTTTTTTATGTAACTCAAAATTCTGAACTTCTACTCAAACAGCAATTTTGTTGAACTTTCCATTCTTGAAACAGAGGTCAGGGTAATTTCCCTCACTTTTTCGATGGCAAGTACCAGAGTGGGTCATAATCAGAAGGGCTACCATTCATCATGAACTATAAACTTTTACTCTGAGCACAAGACTTCATAAATAAGTCATGTTCATGAAGTTGTTTTTTTCCTCCTTCTTCTACTTCGTCTTTTAAACAAGAGTTTGAATGCTAGTGCAGGCGCGAGGAATATTGGAACGCTTGCTAAATAATTTCCCTGATCCTATATGATGAAACACAAAGTAATCCCTCAACTATGGGTATCCAATTTAGTATGCAAGAAAAGAGGTCCATTTTTTTTTCATGCCTTACTTGAACTGCACGTGTTTAATAATGTAGCGTGCCTCCAAATGTGCACCTCGTGTCAGGGTCCAGTGCGAGAGAATTCCTCAGCTGACAGTATTGTGTGACTAGACGTAATGCACAGTGCCATTGCTGACATGGTTACCTCTAAGGGTGCCATATACGGCTCACATCTGTGACCATTTGTTTAGTTGTTTTGCCTTTTGTTTTGTTTTTTTGTTCCCCCCCCTTTGTTAGCTTAGCCTCGCATCTGCATTTGTTGTCTTGCATCAGCTCTCCTGGCGTGCATGAGTGCGCTGGCCGGCGTAGACGCAAGGATTTGCACACGCGTGTTTTTCATTTGTGTTGATCAAGCATGTTTCCAGTGTGCCGACGTGTGGCTGTGATCTATAATGTCCCTTGCACCCCCGAGGTCCTTAAACCTCCCTGTTGCACCGTGATGAATGTGCGCCGCTCCGGCACAATGTGTGGCCTCCGAAATGAAATGAACGGCTCGGGCAACACGTTTTGTTTCCAAGACGCACTGTTGCTGCTACCTGTGACATATTGATCCATTGTTGTGTTTTCCAAACTTCCCTTTCCTTCCAGAACCCTGACTAATCCCTTAACGAGATCAACACACACTGCGCACGTTTGAACTTTGTTGCCCGGTGACGATAGTCGTAATTTCCAGGTAAGCCTCACGAGCGCCGACAATTTGAATGCTTGAGACGACTTGGGGTGATCTTGTACGTTATTAGCAGTTAGCTACTTAGCTTGGTCGGCAAAAAAGTTCAACTGTCAGTGAAGCACATTTAGTGGTGGATTCAGGAATCGAAATGCAATAACCGCAATAAGTGATGGACCATCGAATCGTCTGTAGAATTAAGTTCACCAGTAAAGGTCACAGTGCATTTTGGCGGCATTTGAAACTTATTACAAAAGCCGAAAATCAATATTATTTATTTATTTTCCAAAAAAGAAGACACGCTGGCTTGGTTTCCGACTGTTTCAAAATGACGGGAGTCATCCCATCGCAAATGAACAGGGACTTCCAGACAGTGGATGAGGTGGGGTCAGAACACACTCAGAGGTGGACGTAGCCTCTTGAGGTCACGTTCCTTTCAGAGTAGGAACAGCAATCTGTCCATGTTTTAGTTTTCCCCTCTGTTATTCATTTTGATTTATTGCACACTATGTTTGTGTTCACTATGAATGTTAACATATACATATATATATATTTATATATATTTTTTTTTGTTTGTTTGTTTTTTTAAATTATTATTATTTTTTTTAAACAGCATTTTATCTCTCGTCCCATTTTTCTGCTGAGGCCAATTCCGTGTTGTGCTAGACTCCGTGTATTATAGAATGATTTAATTCAGAGAAATTCTCACTCAGGTCTTGTGGCTAACAGGGCAGAACGGAAACCTGCAGCCATCGATTTCCATCTTTTCTCATCTCGAGCTGTGTGTAAAACGTCTCCAAACTTGTTCACTTTGATTTGCCCACTTTGGCCATGTTCGTCTGCTGCTTTTTCCATCTTTTCTTTTTTCCAGTTGACTAGATTGTAGTTTATTGCATTGACGCCTCCCATGGCCAAACAAAAACAACTGAGCAATCCCGCAGTTCTCAAGTAGACATTATTGTGTTTATTTGCATGCTGTGCGAGGGAGCGGGAGCCAATAAAAGCGGTCACTGGAGACACATGCTGCCTTGACACTTGCTAATAGAAAGTGGGAAGCTATGCACTTGAAGCTGTAGACGCGGTAGTTCAGTAGTTCACTGAGGACAGACCTTAACACCAAGTGGAAACAGGTCCATGCAGACAATTTCACACTGTTACACACTTGAGACAAGAATCAATCAGCAGTTGCTCACCTCTTTCTCTCAGAGCCTTGCAAAACATTCCAAAATGTTCTTTTTATGTGTTTTGCATGTCTCCTTGACACTATGGGAGGCTGTGCTTCATACTGCCTTTAGGCCTTATTGTAACATGTGGTCCAAGGCCACGAGCTGCCTAGAAGATTAGTAGGAATAATCAATAAAATGAAGGCAGACCGATCGTGTGTGTTTATCCCTCTGAGAGAATCAAAATCAAACTTTCAAGTCATCGGTAATTTGCTCATCAATAACAGTAATTGAAAAAGAAATGAATGACTGATAAATGATGGATTTCAGTTGTAGCTTCAGAATTGCAATATTTTAGACATCACAGATGAAGCTGTCAGGGTTTGGTCACTGTACTCCTGAGGCATGCATTTTTTTATGATTTCATTTTTGGAGGATCCTGGAGGATTAGGGTCCGTGCTCAATGCAAAAAGCTGTACTGTCAACCGAGTAGCGCCTCTGCCCAGGGCGTGTTTACCTCCACTCAAACCACAACTATTTGGACATTTACAAGAAAAATAGACCGTATTTTGGACATAGTTTACTGGAGTGCTGTAATTGGTCCAGTTTCCAAAGATCAGCAGAACCGCTGACCAAAAAGCAAAGCAACTAAATCTATTTCATGGCAAATTTGGTTCATGAGTTAAGTTTGGGGTTGGTCTTCATGCTGGAAGTTCTCAAACTTATCCAGACTTGGGGAAGTTCAGAGAGCGCCCCCTGCAGGCTGAGCCTTAAGGCTATTGTTACAAAGCCATTACCATTTAATACCGATGGAGAAAACTGAATGAGCAAGGCCGTCCTGAGTCCTGTTCTCGTCTCAAACAGGCAGTTTGTACTTGCGGTTTTGAGGCATTTCTGCGCCTCATCTGCCTGTTTATTCGTTCTGAGCCTGCTGCGCTCGTGGCAGACAGCCATAGTTTGTGTTTTTGCCACCAGGGCAAGTGCAATCCAAGACAACAGAGGCTGCACGCTGAACACATCTGCTGAACCTGGTGAGTGCGCTTGTGCTGTCTCATTATTAGCACCGTGCACCCTGTGAGTCAGGCGCTGAAGCGCAGCAGGCGGCAGTGGGAAATAATATGCAACATTTGGTGCTAAAAAGTGTCTGGGACTTCACGCTAAGTGGATCCGGACTCCCAAAATAAAAATGCTTTGAGGTACCAGCATGGAAGCCACTTATGTACCTGTCTGTTACTAATCGCTGCTTAGAACGAGCTGCATATGTGCAGTCGATGTGAGGTCAGATGTTGCCAGCTACTCAGCCTTGGTTAAGAATGTCAACCCACGCACTTCTTGCTTTGACTGAACACCTTCAGGGCCTCACTCTCTCCGGCTCAATAGTTCTCACTCTGATCATTTATTTTATTTTTCACCAGACTGCAGCTGTCTCTGTCAGGGCCAAGGATGAGCCTCTTGAAAGTGCACGTTTCCCCCTCCTTTTGGTACGTTGGTACAGGAAAATGAGTACATCATGTGTAATGACAGGTTTCCCACCATGTGACAAAACACTTAATGACACACATAATGCATGTAACTGTTACAATCAGACCAATTTTGCATATAGCTCCTTAAAAATCACCTTCAAAAAGCCGCAACCTTGATCAACTCTAGCCTAGTTGTGTTATGAGAGTCCGCCCTTAAACGCGCCGTGATTGGCTTACACCAAAGACTGTAAAATGAGACTCATGTCCTCCCTGCTTGGCGCTCGGAGTTAAGGGTAAAGGTTGGACTGGGGGCGGTAGACCACCTAATGATTCCTGAGCCGGTGCTCACGGCTCCCTCAGGGAGGCGGTGAGTTAGGGTGAGGGCTGAGGGCAAATTCCATGCAAAGCCATGTGACAATTCATGGGCCTTTTAACCTCTCTCACCCTTTCAGAAGAATACCCAGTGTACAAATAGCATTAAGAACAGCAAGAGACAATGTGGAGCAGACGCTCCATAAGATTCCCAGCTAGCACACAGTCTCATTCCTTCTGTGTATCTTTTTTTTTTTATTTTTTTTTTTTAAATTGGAGAGATTGATGTTCTTCACCCAAAGCATGAGCAGATGAGCCTTAATGCTTCATTTTGGCGAGGCAGCACAGCAAACTTCGGGGACCCTGATTGCTTGTCTCCTCCACTCTAATGGCCTTGTTAATTCTCCGATGAAGCTGATTGCCACATTCAAATGTGGGAGAGGTGGTTGGGGGCGTGGGGGAGAAAAGGGGCTCCTGCGGCACCGCTGCCAATAAATCCAGCCGCCGAGTTCTCTCACCTCGCGCCTTCCTCTGCCTCTCTCCCTCGTTTCCGTCCCTCACCCGCTTCGCACAGCCCTCCAGGAATTAAATTAGAGCTCGCGGAATCTTCAGACATGCTTATTACCGGGCTGGCATTGTTGTAATGTGTCTGACCTTGACCTGCTAAGGATTAATTCAAGCAGACAGGGCTGAACGGGCGCCCCGGCTGATTTCCATGCCGAGCACGGGCTCCGGTTGTGTTTACCAATCCGAGATAGAGGAAGGGAGCAAACAACAAGCACGAGCACCTCACTCACTTCCTCACTTCCTCACTGCGAGCAGTTCAAGTCTGGACCTCCCATGTTCCGCAGACTGCGAGAGGTGAAATATGTGACACGGAATGCCTGTGAAAGGCCTCTGCTTTTCATGCCACTCGATCAGGGGGGCCGTACTCTGCACCGCCGAGCCTCTGCAGCCAAATTCATTTATTTTCCAGTGTTTGTTTGGTCTTTTTGGTCGAAGCCCTTTTTGCACTTCTGCTTAATGCACCCTGAATGGACTGTGTTTAAGCACTCATAGTTCTCCAGATTTTTCACCTAAGCTGTCCTTTATATCCTGGGCTGAAAACAGGGGAGAGGACCTGCTGTCATGTGCATTTGTCCAGCTGGATGAATTCGGAGAGGACCTTTTGCAGTGGTGACAGCGGCGGTTAACAGCAGTCCAGACCGTTATTCTTTTCATATTTGTGCCAAGCTTCAGTGACATAAAAAACATTGACAGCCACCACACACACACACACACACACACACACACACTGGATTGATTTAACCCTTTACATTTTGGAAACCTTCAAAAGGAACTCTGTCTCTGACATTAGAATGCCTGGCAACAGCTGCAGAGAAATTCATGCGCCGGCAGAGAGTTAATAGCTATCTGGCGTTCTCTTCTTGGCAAACAGGTTAAAGCCTGTGTGTCCGTGTCCCTCTTAGCATGCACCAACTCCTGTCCTCTCTCTTCTGCGCTCAGCTCAGCTCAGCCTGCAGGTGTTAATTACCATGAATATTCAGCTCTTTCATTTGCAAAGGTTAATACTGAAAAAGCAGGGGTCTTGTAAATCCAAGCCAACGGTTGGCCGTTGTCCCTGTGGACCGCACTGGACAGCGAGATCCCAAGTGTCTGAGCCGGGTTCAGCCGGCCCATACGTACTCTTTGTACCTCTCCCAGGGTGGATGTTAATGTGAATTTCAGCAACTTACCCAAATGTCGTGCATAGGTTTCCATTGTTTTCGGTACCGGTGGATAAATAACAAAAAGTGTCCGTAAGAAGGCGCCGACTGTCCTCACCCAAGCCACGTGCAGTGTTCGCCAAAAAAACATAATAAAATATAGCGTCTGTGTGAATAGTGAAATGCCTTGGAAGGAGTAACACTTAACCAAGGCCAAATGTCAGCTTTGGCAAAGCTCACAGAAGATCTCAAGGCAGCCCAAATGCATCACAACAACCCAGCCTGTATCTTGTCAAAACCACTTTTTCCCCTTTTTCTGAATTCAATTTTGGCATTATTGTATCTGTATCTCAAGTGTGAACATTTGTTTCGATTAAATCCATCAGATTTCCGTGGCTAATCACATGCATTATTTATTATTAATCAAAAAACATACAATTTGTAGATTCAGTAAACATTCGGCTAGACATTCCATTGTTTGCTGCCAATTTGGTATGCCGCAGGTGGGACGCTCAGAGCAGCAGCCATCTACATCTTCATCTTCAGTGTCTGTCTCTCTCCAGACATTTTTAAGCCAACTTAGTTCCCTCAAGAATCTCTGCAGCCTTTTATCTTTTTCTCACTCAGCCTGCCCCGCTGTCATGCAGCATGACCTTGTCAAATACAGTAACATATTCAGCGGGGCTGATGCTATTACTGCTGAGGAAAGATGAGACCTGATAAAAGAATACAAGCCACATGATTCCTGATGAATGCAAAAAAAAAAAGAAAGAAATTGAGTTGATTGATTGGCACTGGCTTAAAGTACATAACATGTTCTTGTGGAGCAGTTCACAAACAGATTGTATTTCCTTTGACTCTCAATCCAGTCAAAGCAGATGGCTGGCCTCCAGAGTTCATGCGGGACTCGAGGTTTCTTTCAATTGGTGGGTTCTTCCTGCCCACTGTCGCTTCATGCTCACTCTGCTGGGGTCACTTGGTTTTCACTTTGATTCGGCAAAGCGCTCTGAGTCTCTTTCAGCTGTGATTTAGCGTCTTATGAATTAAAGCTGATTGATTGATGGATTGATTACAATGGAATACATCAAGTGTGACGGCCAGCACAGGGAGCCGCCTTGTGTAAACACACTATTGGTGGTAGTAAGCAGAAGGATAACGCTTGAAAAGCCGCAGCTAATGTCATATTTTGTTGAGTATTATTGTGTAAACATGTTCAAAAGAAGTGTGAGGGGTTTTTCTGATGTAATGCCAATGGAACTTAAACAACACAATTGTATACGAACTGAACCTTCTGTACATTAGAAAAGTGCATCCCTTGCTACTTTAACTTGCTGTTCTTTTCAGAAAATAGAAAAAGGCCAAAGGCATGCAGCTCTGATAATTGGCTTATACACTTGTAGGTCACTAACACAGCATGTCACGTTACTGACAGGACCTCCAGACACGCATGTTTGCGTGTGTTCTCACTCAAAGATGGCTTTGTGGCTCCTTATTATATCAACATCACGCCACAAATGGAGTGTCTCGTACATACAGAAAAAAATATCTTGCATTGAGCTAAAAACATACACAATATGCTCTATGTGATTGCATGGTGAGTCACATGTGGGCATCACTTGTTCTGAAGCATCCTCAACTAAAAACAAATTGCAGGCTGACAGAAGTGGCTCGCTGACGCTGTTTTCACAAATGGGCCCATTGCTCCGCCTCAGTGACGGTCATCGGTACTCAAAACCCTCCACTCTTGACTTTTCGGTTGCCTAAAATTAGTTCTCCTGACTCATTCCGCCGCCCCGCACAGCTTTCAGTGGATGTGGCCAATGGAATGCACAGTCAGACAGGTGAAATGGCTCTTTTCAACATTCGAATGGTCAATAAAAGTTTAACAATGGAAGGGACGGTGGCACGAGAGGATGAAGCCATGCACTATTCCAGTTTCGGGCCACGCAGTTGTGGTCTTGTGTCTTATACAGTGTAAATTTGTAGCTATTTCCTAGTTTGTGTGAGAGTATTCTTTGCCTTTCCACCATGCCGACTCTTATCTTTACCACTGAAATATGGAATGGTGTTATCTTTGGTCCCAGTCATTTTTTATAGCAGCCTGCAAACTTGATTCCCTGACCCCTCATTTAGACTTGCACTTGGCCCTGTGGCCTCTATTAGCGCCCCAAAGACTTTCCCATCCCTTGTGTGTCTCTCACTCACTCATTTCTGTCTAATTTTTGCCCCCCCCGTCCCTGTGCCACCGCAGCGGCAAATCCTCTGCACTAGCTCTCACATTTCAAGCGCATCTTCTGTTGCCCCGCGGCTGCCTTCCCCCTTGCCTTTTGTCTCACTTCCTCTTTTCTACTTCGGCAGTGTTTTGTGATTGGCAGCTGAAGCTTGACTGCAAGAGAGTTAATGGAGAATTGGGGAGGAATACCTAGAGGATTTACAGCCGAGTGGAGACGCACAAATAAGATAATGACTAGGGAATAACAATTTCGCCCCTCCGTTCGGGAAGGCGCCGGGGAGAGACGAAGAGACAGAGGGCGTAAAGGGAGAAACAAGACAGAAGACAAAGAGAGTCTTACAGGCGTAGAGGGAGAATGAGGCGGACTAAGTGAATAGATTCCCGGGACAGACGACTTAACAAGATTTTTCTAAATTGGAGAAAAAAGGCTGAAGCCTAAAGAGACAACGCTTTGAATCACTGATGAACTAAAATGGTAATTTTACTGTCTGTTTTGATGCGAACCGAGCTGACTGCTGTCCCAATCCATTGGTTCCTAATGGAAATAGGAAAATTAAGACTTTAGTTTAATATTTTCTCTGTGTGTTTTTGGTGTCTCTCTTTTTTTTTTTGTTTTTTTTTGCTTTTTCGCATACATTTTCAGTATACCTATCTTTTGTTTGCCCTGGCTCCATCCTTCAAAGCCAACAATGGCTACGTACCAATTTGGGGACATTCCTCTCTCAAAGGTAGAGGTGCCTGGTAAGCAGAGATAACCCTATGAAATTCGTAACGGCCAAGCATCCCATCAAGTCACGTGACAGCAATGGGCCACCCATCAAACACCCCCCGAAGTGTAGTGCCATTTGGAGGGAGGATGGCGGCAGGCGGAAGGCCTCCTTGGGGGACCTAATCTCAGCCTAAAGACAAGGACTCACGGTGATATCATCCCTCGCCTCCCCACACATGCCTCATTGCGCTGTCCCTCCATCATCCCTGTGACATCGCTCAACGCTCAACAAAGTAGCTAATGAAGCAGGAGAGGAGAGAATATTTGCCTGGTAATTAAGAAAAATGAAAGGAAGTGGAGTTTGAAAGCTGACACTGAGACTCACTATAATTGTCCTCTCCTTGATGTGATAGAACTGCGGAAGCTATAGTGGTCAACTGCGATCTTCTTCATTCAACCCTCATTAGCCACACCAAAGCCCTTAAATGTCCGCCCGTCCGTCCGTCTGTTTCTTTTCTTTTCTTTTTTAAGGTCAATTATTTGTCTTTCCAATTGCCACATTGCCTTCTCATTCATTTACTACCACCTACTGTCAACATGTTGAAGACCTAAGGATGCTGTTATTAAGCCATACAGGTACTCCACAAGTCATGTAATCAGTGCTGTTCAACAATAGTATGCATCTCCAGCCATCAGTCCTACTTCTTCTGTACACACTACATACATTTTTGTTTTGAAAAAGGATGTTGTTAAATGAGTATTATTGGAATCCATCCCTTTGTAATTTTAGAATAAGCGCAGACTCCCATCCTTTTCGGTCCCTGCTAAATGTAAAAGCTACACCAAAGCAGTTTTATCAGTACAGAACAAACACAGAGCTAAATATGATACTTCCATAACACTGAGGCAAAGTTTTTTTTTTTTTTTTAATCAATTGTTTTTAATTTTATATTCTGGCAACACTGCTCCACCGGCGACCTTTAAATGTCCGTCTCAAATGCTTACCCACTAATCAGTTTATTTCATGAGGACAAACTGCAACAATGAAGTTGATAATTATTCATCAAGGTTGTTGTGGAAACATGACTACCATTTAATTCCGACGCCAGCATACGATGTTCAGAAATACATTAATTAATTCCCAGCAGATTCTTTACAGAGTGCTAGAAACTCCCTGGATTTACGCCTGCAAAAATGTTTACAGCCGGGAGCTGCTGCCATCAGGGTCAACCAAATGCTCAAATGCTTCCTCTCGCAACCTGACCTTCATCAAGAAAGGAAGGGCCATTGAAGTTCTCCAGTTGCTGTTCGAAGGGTGTCTGAAGGCTGTGCTCATTTTATAAGTGGAGTGTATAGTGCTCATTTGCCCCATTGCTCGATGCAATACTTCATCATCACATTGATTTCTTTAGCTCCATTTAGAGCGGTTGTTTGTACAAATCGTGTTGTATCGATGTAATAGTAAGAGTAACTCAATGGTAATTTGACTCATGCACATCTTCCATATACTAATTTTAATCTACACATAGGCATTAACTGTCACATTGCTTTTTCCTTATGTTGACAGTGAAACTGACCACCTTGACGCCTTTTCTGCTGTTTTACAGCGACATCAGTTTAAAGATATCTGAAAAAAAGACAATGTTCTGCCCTGAGAAATATTCTGTCCACGTTGTGTCGTCTTCCTCTTCACTAGTCCACATATGACCACATGCTGGGATTCTGATTGACTCTTTGTTGGACATTAGTTTATTTACGATAGGTAGTAATAACTTCAAACGACGTCCTAATGATAGTGGCCACAATTTCGGGAACTTGGGCTCAATTGCATGTTGATAGCCGCACGTTAACCTCAGCGGGAGGCGAGTGAGCTGACTTGAAAGGTGTGATTTCCCTCACAGTGGAGTGCATGGACTTGGTGCAGATGTTGGCCTCTGTCATTTCCCTCTTGAACTTCTTCTCTCCGACTTCATTTCCACACAAAGTGCAGTTGCTTCATCGCCGGGAAGTTTCAGGTATTTCTTCTTTTTCTTTTTTTAGGCTGCTTTAAATTTGATGATCCGACTGTCTGTATTGTTTCCGGCAACCGTGGCCATGCACTGCTGTGCCACATCTGAATAGATGAAGAAAGACATGTGAACAGGGCTTCTCTTGACATTGAACTCGATCAGGTGCACCGCTCAGCTGCAAATCGAACTCCGACACCCATCCTCGTCTGTCCTTGAAATGTGTCTTTCAGTGGCCCGCCTGGTCATTTTCATGCAAAATTCTGCCTTTTCTTTTTGCCTTGAGGACACCACAGTGAATTGATTGATTAGGCAATATCATAATGGGGATGAGGTAATGAGCCTGCCAATCGTAGGGTTGACGGGGAGAATTCATTCAGGCAGCAGGAGAACTCTTACAGTCGATAGTTTTTATTGAGTGTGGAACTGATGGCTTTGGGCAAAACAAAAACTCTTCTTTCAGACGTCTTAGGAGAGGAACGAAAGCCAAATATTGCACTCTGGGGTTTATAACACTAATTTATTATTAAGACGCACTTTACAAACACTGTGAGTGTTTGTATTCATCTAAAACGAATTAATATATATATATATATATATATATATATATTTACAAAATGCTGGTTTCAACCTAAATACCCAAACTGCACATCAAAGCACAACACTCTTCAATTGTTAAAGCCAAAAATTATACGCTCTGTAATCCTCTCATGAAAACAAAGGCATCCCGCTGACACAGAGTAAACAGTTGCAACTTTTTTCTCTCTCTCTCTTCTTTTTTTTTTTTTTTTTTTTACTGTGGCAAGAAACCACAGGGAGAATGTTTTCTTGCATGCTGCCCTTAATGTTTCTCATAGTTTTTAAATGCCTCGGACATAAGACCACTAATTCTTAGTTCGGCTTAATACAAGTTGACTTGTAAGTTTAATTTTAGAATGCATAAAGTATGGAAGTGGCCATTGTCAGTCTGAACCGAAGCATTATAAACTAAGTCAGGAAAGGAACCTTCAGTGTGCCACGCCATTCGTTTTGCTGCTTGGCACGGACAGTGAACACCCTTGTATCTTCAAGCTAAAGCAATTTGTTGGATTTGACTTTTTTGCCCCATAAAGTGTCAACTCTGGTTCCTCTAATTCAGAAAAGGTTGCCTCTGGAAAACAAATGGCTGGTGCGATGACCCTCTCTGGCTGAGTTCACTGCTGCTGTGATGTACTAAATGTATTTATCCAACAGGCTCCTCTACTGTTTATCCACGTCTGCACAGCTAGCTGTGGATATCATTTATTTCCTTTGTTACGGCATATTTACATAAAGCATTAGTAGGCGTAGCTTTTTTAAGGTACAAAATCACTGTTAATGCATTTTCAGTAGCTTTCACAACAGCTTGGCAGGTGTTTGTACTTTTGTGCATGCTGCGGAGAGGAACGGGGATTGTTGCTCCTGTTGGTGAAACCAGGAAGAGGGGAATGTTCAGCCAACTATTGATTTTGGAAAAGGCCGTTGCAGTGATGAGGAGGAGGAAGATGAGGAGGAGGAGGAGGAGGAGGAGGAGGAGGAGGATGTGTCTCGTGAAGTGGCTATTATGTGAAATCAGTTTCCGTAGGCAGATTCTGCATGCTCTATATTCATTGCTTCCAGTCCTCCAAAATAGCTCTGGGTGCAATGGATGCACCCAATTGCATTCATATTTTCCCCGGTAAAAAACTCAGTGGTGCGTGTGATTTCCTGGTGCTCCCGCTGTCTCTGCGTTCGCTTTGGCTCAATCGAAATTAATTGTTTCTTGATTCCCCCCCCTCCCACCACCACTCCCTTTTTTCCCGTTTGCCATTGGGCTAATGCTGAACAGGTGCAGCAGACTTGCACAATTAACCACGTTGCACTGAGTGGGAGGATGTTTCTTTGGTTTTGTCTTTTCTTTCTTCATTCTTTGAACCTGATATATGAGCCAATAATGTAAATGCAAGCTTGCAGTTGATTAAATAATAACACAATAAATCACATTATTTGCCACAGTATAATAATAGCATCATAAATCACATCACACTTACCTATTGGTGAACGCACACAACACCTGCGTAAAAGAAAAATGCATTTTCACACAGAATAACCGAATAATAAAAAGTCAAAACTCTTGTAGATAAAGTTATTATTTGTCTAAATGCACCTCCTTCTGAAATAGTTTGTGGCTGCTGAGCCGTTGATCTTTTCATTCACATCGTTTAGGCCTTTCATTGCTGTGGAGGCCTGTCTGCTGGTGCTGCAGATTAGGTGCATGCACCCAAATGTGTTAATTTAACAAACACATTCATCGCAAGTAAAACGACAAAATCACCAGAATTTGCAGAACAGTGTGAAATTGATGGCATCACTTCCTGCTTAGCTACGTGCTAAGCTACCATCGTGTATACGCAGTGTACACAAGTAGCTACTGGTCGGGAAATTTCCTTTCAGCATCTACGCACGAGGGGGGGGATTTCAGATGCCTTTAAAGCACCTCCTTTTTAATGAGCTGAAATCGGGGCTCAAAAGGGAAACAATGTAAGTTGTTGTGCCGACTATTTAACCGTACTCCTTAAGCAACGCTGACATTTACTAACCTATGGCCGGGGACTGCTTGGCTTTTTGACATTTGACATAAAGTTCCCTCTAATTCTTGTGCAGCTACATAATAATTACATCACTTATGCAATCTGTCCGCGGGCTTGACAGCTTGACCTTTGTGCACGTAGCATGTTCATTTCCCCTAATGTGAAAACAAGGATGTCATTCCCTATTGTGCTCTCGGAACGCCGCGACGCCGCTGTCGCATTGCATGAAGTGGGTGCACTCAGTAAACTTGCAGGACTTTGACCGCATTCGTGTGTTTGTGTGTGTGTGTGTGTGGGCGCGCATCCCTTGGCATGCTTGCATGCAGGGAGGGTTAACGCAAAATGTCAACAGTGGTGGCGGCTTGTTGCAGGATGCATGGATGGATGGGAGACGCAAGCACAAGCTAATAAAGAAATGCGCTGCTCTTGACTTGCGGGAAGGTTCAGTTGTGTGATTTATAATGAAGAGGCAGATATGCGACATGCATTGGTTTTAGGTCATCGGTGTTTTCCTTTATATTTTTTTCATAAGGCGGAGGAATTTAGGTCTTTAGTACTCACTCATTTTTTTAATGATGAATTAATAATTCAGTCACGGGCGGCTTGAAAAGAATCGCTTTCGCACATATATTTCCGTCCGTGTCGCACAATGTTTGTCGCGTGTGAGATCTGCACATATTTGCCGCTTGCTTTGAAATGATTAGACTGAGGAAAGACTAAAGTCAAATAAATATTTACCAACTCTGGCGTCCTCTTGAAAACGCGCATTCCTCCGAATACATTAAGGGATTAGAGGTTTGTATGTAACGTGATTATGAACAAAGCGGCGGAAGTGTGATCAAAGTAGGGAAAGAGAGTAAACACGCGGGCACACGCTTCCTGGAGTGCACACAGGAGACGCGAAAGGTGAGGGCTTAACGGAAATTATTAGAGGGATTAAGAGATTACTTTGGTTTGATTTTTTTCTCTCTCTCTCTCTCTTTAATTCATTAATTAAAACAGCAATATAGCGGGAATCCTGGGGCAGCAGAACGAAGCACTTTGGCGCTTTTGAGGATTTGCCAGTGTATTTCCATCAAGCACTTACTGATGCCTTCGCACCCACAGGCTCGGCTCACACAGTTGCCAGGCTGGGAAACTGTTGAAAGGTGATGTGCTCTGGAGACATTATACATTGGTGTTTTCATGAGGAGAATTCCCGCTGTTGTGTAAAACATGCGGGCGCTTTGACGTGACAACACCGTCGATGGAGGCAACGTGGCTGACTTGACGTCTCTGGTATTTGCTTTCAGTACCCTTGTACAAAGCAAGGCAGCCCCTCCGTTTGCAGGATGAAGCGACGCAGCCGCTAACAAGACAAGGTTTTTCAAAACAGGCAGTGCCTTTGCCGACGGGGTTCTATTTATTCAGTGGATGCGGCAGAGATTGTGTTGACATACTAAGCCGTTCGTGTTTAATTAGGTTTCTAGTGCATTTTTTCTCACGTTTTCTGAGTTTTTAGTGTTGGTTTTACCTTTTATCTCATGTTTTTAGTCTTGATTTTCTATGTTACCTTCAGTTAGCCACAGAAGCCTCTACCAGGAGGTGCAGATGTCTCGGGTCTGGCAAATACTAGGCGAGGCACAGCACACACCGCTGTTTCTTCTCTCTCTGGAGACCACTAACCAAAGCAAATTTTCAAGTTGGCAGTCTAGCTTTCACTCTGTCACAAACAATTTACCAGACCAAACTTCATCCACCTAAAAGTAATTGAGCTGGGTTTGCGTGGGCATTTTTTTTAAAGGCTTGTATTTGGTTTCAATAAAGCCTCCATCTAAACCTTTTAGCCCCGTACTTTGCCAGGGGACTGGTTGTGAATTCCGGGAGAAAAATAAACCTCTTTATACCTTTCCTTCTTTTCGGATGCGGCCGGAGATCACACCATGGGAACTCAAAGCACCAGCAAATTTGGCAAACAAGAAAATTGGAAGATGGTGCAAGCAGCTCTTTATCTGAACTCCACACCCTCTTTCTCAGTCCAAGCTCACTTAATATCTGGTTTCCAACAACATTTATTATCTGCTTTTTTTTCCCACCATCATGCAACAAGCATCCACCAGGAGGTACGCAGCCTTTGCCCTGGATCAGAGGCTCCGCCCACTCCTGAGTGAACTTGATTAAAACAGTATGAGCTCTATTGCACAGACCACGGTTGCCTGTGGCGGATTGTTGCACTTTTTTTTCTGTCCATGCGGAGACGTTATCGTGACTGGAGCGCAGCAGCAGCGTGAGATCCTGTTGCTTTGAATAGTTAAACACATAATGTAAACACATCTGCCCTACACTAGTCTGAAGGATTCACGCCGTGCTCTGATGAAAAAGCAAAAAACAAACCAAAAAAAACGAAGAAAAAACAAAAAAACAATTGCTGTCCGGCCGAATGTGCCTGATTTTGCCGTTGAGGCGGCTGCACAAGGGGTCAGTCAGTTCCGGCTGTCTGGAGAGGGTCCGAGCAAAGGTGGTCTGAAGTTAAGTGCCGAGTCAGGCCTGTGTGTGTACAGGCACAAGGCCTCCTCCGCCAACCTGTGCCCATGTGCACTGACAGCTGTCAACAACCTTGGCCGTCACTTGTCTCTCAGCGCGAATCGCCCGCGCACCTGCACGTCTGCTTGACAGGCATAATATTTCTTTCGCGCTCATCCGTAAGTAGAAACACCCACGCGGAGTCACGGAGGAGGAAGCCTTTGGCTCTGCCTCTTAGTTTGGCCGTTGCCTCCAGACCCCACCGCAGTGCCGTCGTCTATTTGGTCATTGCCCTCTCCCTTCTTTCCTCCTTCCCTGCCTCCCTCCATCCATCTGTCTCTCTCCTTTCCTCCGTCTGCCTCTCCCAGCCAAACCCGGGGATACAGAATGGCAGCCGCCCATGAGATGAACGATTTATTTATTGTGCAGCTGGCAGACCAGGCATGGAGCGGGACTGCATGGCAGCAGTGGACACTGTGACAAAATCCAGTTTGTTGAAAGAGGCGGAGAAAGACAGAGGGAGCGTATGTTTGTGAGAACAAAGAAAAGAAATAAAAGAAAATTAACTGACGTAAAAAAAGCGGAGAGAGGCGAGGCAGCGCAGGTTCATCCTGAGCGCGTGGGCGGAAGCTTCTGGGTTTTGAAGAATAGCAGCGGTATTAGAATGGGAGATGGAAAACAGTGGGGACCGGGGCGTGCAGGGGATCAAAAAAAAAAAAAAGGATGTGGGTGGAAAAGCAGCAATTAGTGTAATTAGGAAACCAGCTTTAGCAAGGTACTGACAATATGTCACCTCTCATTATAACCTGAAAGCAAAGAGAGGAGCCTAATGCAGGGCAGCACCCGCTTTCCGCACACTTCCTGGTGTCACTGAAGATTTTTTCCTTCTCTGTAAACACTCAGGCATGCATGTCATTGGCTTGCCGATGCTGCACGAGTGATTGGACTTTGGATACAGAATCAAGTCAGAGGGAAAAAATTAAAAAAAACAACAAAACAGGGGAACCAAGGTGCAGCTAGCATTCTGATCATGTACAAGATGTTTGTCAGCTAAACAGGGGAAAAAAATAAGAGTTTGGATGCCCGTCAAACTGCTGCAGGATTGATTAATTCAAATGGATGAAGGGTTTAAGATGTTTGTGCTGAGGTGGTTTGGATGCTGGATTACCTTTTTGTTTGTCGGTTGGAATTGATGTGATGGCAAATGAAGGCTGCAGGTCTGAGCTTTGAAGCTCCGGGTGGCATCGACCAATTTCACAGAATACACCAGTGCGTGTCCGCTCTATTAACACGCTGAAACTTTTTCGCATCTCTCTCACTGAACATTGAAGTCTTACAATCTGATGTCGTGAAACTTTGAAGTTGATTTGTGGGAATAAATAGCAACGGCGTCAGACAATCAGAATACAGAAGACTCCGCGTTGCAGGTTTCTATGAGCGAGCAGCTCAGAATTTCTTTCCATTTCTGAATATTTCAAAAAGCTCCATTATCCAGTTTGTTCCTTTAATGGCGAGTCCACTGTCCATGGAGGCACACCCCCCCCACCCACTTTCTTTTATTTGCGCTACTTTATCAGACTGCCAGCGAGGTCCAATAAAAGTTGAACATTGCTGTATAAACACCATGCACAAACAGTCATGTTTTCTGTTGCGCCTCCAGTTCTTTCTTTCCCAGGCCACTGTGACATGGCACGGGGCCGCTGAACCAAGCGACTGTGACAAATTGGGATTGGAAATGACAAAATAGGCTATTAAATAAGCATGGTGGAGGGGATTGGACTCTGGTGTCGGGTTCACTTGAATAAGCAGACTGTCTGAACTCCTCCTGGGCCCGGCTTTGATGGCAGCTTTCATCCGTCTGATGTGGAGATTCCGGCAGTGGGAGCTGGACCCGGAGTCTGTCTCGCTATCTGCAGTGAGCGTGTTTATCTGCGTGTGTGCGTGCGCGTTGGGCTGTGGATGCTTGTGAGTCTGCACCGGGTTCGTTTTGACTAAACGTAGAAATCAGTGCACGCTTCACTCTGAGGCAGAAATATACTGCAGCGGTGATCTAAGTGGCCGAGGGCTAAGGATGTAAGGCCACTTGCACCCTCACAATGCGAGCTGAAATAAAATAAAGTGCTTCCTCCGGGATTTTGCTCTGTACGGTGGTGCATTTATTTATGGTGTCCACCCATGAAGTGTTTTCAGGGTTGTTTTCATAACATACTCTCGCACAAGGTTGAGTGTTTGTGTCTTTCAGAGAATTGCCAGAAAATTCTGAAAAAGAGCATAAGGAAAGCATTGTAATATGACTGTAATATTGGAATAATGCTATTCCTGTTTTGGCAATGAGCGGACACAGTTCATTCAGTTCCAGTGACAAAGCTGCAACAACAATATGGACTCCTCCCCCTGTTCTTCTTTGCTTTGTTTGCTCTTTTGGTACATTTTAATAACACGTGATTCCTAACGTTCACCTCCTTTCGCTCACCATTAACGCACAAAGCTGAGGTTTTTCTGAGTTTTCAAAATTGGAATTCTGACTCGTGCATATTTTTGATTGCCAATAGAGTCAATCTGTTGGTAAGGGGAAAAAAAAGGTAAACAAGTACATACAAATAACAAGAGTAAACCAAATAAGATGGAGGCAGAGCGGTAGATAGATTTTTTTTTTTTTTTTGGGGGGGGGGGGGGTCTGGAGAAAACAATAAAACTGCAAGTGGAGAGACGGTGGGACCGCTGAGCAGAAAATGGGCAGAAAAGCAATAAAAAGAAAGTATGAAGTTGAAAATGGAGTGCAAAAGGGGAGCGACGGGCACGAAGTCGATGGGAAGAGACTGCGAGTCCCGGGCTGAGAATGTGTGCGGACAGTGACGGGCGAAAAAATAAAAGACGAGGTGAGAGACAAAAACAACAGCGCGAAGTGACACAAAGAAAGAGCAGAGCAGGAAGCCAGAATGCAATAGGTTTTAGAACTTGTTGACAGTGAGTTATACACAGGCAGAAGGCGACCGGGACGACGAAGGCCGAGAGGTGTCTGGAATATCCAATGAGACGGTGGCACAAAGGTGGGAAACGAAGAAGAAGAAGAAGAAGAAAAATATGCCAAAGACAACACATAATCCTTCACAGGATAAATGCAAAAATGTTAAATTGTAAGTAAAATACAATGCTCAGTTAAGTACAAACAATACAGTAGAAACACAAGCAAACAAACAAGCAGCACAAAAATAAGATTGAGTGAATAGGTAACTGGCTTCCGGAAAGCAGAGTGCAAAGAGAAATGTCTTGAGTCTGGTGTAAAGTACTGACAGTTGGGGGAAGGAAGGAGGAAGAAAGCCAACAGTTTGGCCAGGTGACAGACACAGACACAGGGCCTGTGCACATGTAAGATGTGTCTGTGTGAATCAGCATGTCTTTGTGTGTGTGTGCATGTGTGTGTGTGTGTGTGTGTGTGCATGTGTTTGAATGTACTTTTTTTGATCGCAGCTGAAAGGGAAACATAGAAGTTTGAGCCCAGTAGCAAAAAACACTGTGTTTCTCACCAGTTTAATGCATGTGAAAACATCAATTACGGATTTAAGCGTGACACTCTCTGCTAATGGACAAACCGAAGCCTCCGAGGATTTTCATATTTCCCGGCTTCAAAACATTGCATGGCTCGGAATTTAATTCCAGGCCGTGACTCACGAGTCTCACAGTCTCGCGGCGCATTCTGCCGGGCCGTTTTAGCGGCTGCCGCCTACTTCAGAGCGGGACCTGTAGCTTCCACTGATGTGTAATGGGGGTTCCAACAGGCAACACGCCGATTGAAGCGTGGTCATAGAAATCAACCAGTGTGTCACTTACATGCTGTTTATACTGAAAAAAGAAGAATCACTTAGCACATCTGATGGGGGAGGGGGGACTAGTTGTCTGTTCAGCAAGAGGTGGCCAAACTGAGTAAAAAAAAATAATTCATAAAAAAAAATGAAAAAATGAAAGAGCAAAATCAGGTGGATTGGAGGTGGCTGAGATCGCAAAGAATAACAATGTGCCAGAGTACTTCAAGACAAAATTAAGGCAACTGAACTTATTTTTGTATCTTAAGGATTTTTCACCTCTTATCCCCAAAGTTTCTTCAGTTCGGAAAAAAATTGGTTGGAGAGCCCCATGTATGTCCACCAAGGTGGAGGAAAAACTTTGAGGTGGTCCTGAAAGGACCTAAAAAAGGGTGCTTTGTTAGGCTTCTTCCATCTTCTTCCATCTTCAGAATGGAAAACTTTATTTCTTTCTTTCTTTCTTTCTTTCCAGACATGACTTTAATCCAACTACTGTGGCTGTCCAGTTAGAACTTTGCTGACCCGCCTTTTCTCACACCCTGCACACACTATGCGCGTGCATGTCTGACACCTTTGGGCTGCCACGCTGCTGTCCCAGGTGGTATTTTTTTCCTTTTATGCCTCTACAATACTTACAAATTTAAAAGGTCAACCAATGTAACTTGCGATTTAATTCGTTGTTTGTTGTTTTTTTCAATTATCAATTTTAAGCCGGGGCGACACGGTGGCGCCGTGTTTAGCGCTGCCGCCTCACAGCAAGAAGGTCGTGGGTTCGATTCCGGGGCCCGGGCCTGAGACCTTTCTGTGTGGAGTCTGCATGTTCTCCCCGTGTCTGCGTGGGTTCTCTCCGGGTTCTCCGGCTTCCTCCCACACTCCAAAAACATGCATGTGAGTGTGAATGGTTGTTTGTCTCTATGTGGCCCTGCGATGAACTGGCGACTTGTCCAGGGTGTCACCCTGCCTTCGCCCTAAGACAGCTGGGATAGGCTCCAGCAGACCCCCGTGACCCTGAACAGGAATAAGCGGGTATAGAAGATGGATGAATGAATTTTAAGACCCAACATCATCCCGAAGACGCTCTGCCACTTCTGAATCGTGCAGTCCACTGTGATGAAAAAAACAAAAGAATTGTTACGGCGCTCAGGATACACGCAATCGCCAGCGCCAGCACCAGCGGCGCGCTCACACGCCAACGCGACCGGCTTCATGCCTACGAAGGCTTGTCATCTTGTCATGAATATGTGTCAGGGAGACATGGAGGGCTGTCTGCCGGCTACTGGCCTCGCGCCTGTTGCTTCACAGTGATCGGCCTTGCCTGTCTGTCGTCTCGCCACTGCCAGCTGTAAAAGGGCATGCCCACAGCATGCCCACTGATGAGACGCTGCAGTTACGCTTTCGAATCAGTCCAGCACTCTAATAGGTCACGTATGGCCGCACAGTGGTTGCCAATAGCTGCGGATTGGCCAGTGAACAGAGCGGACAGTTGAAAGAATTAGAGGAGGAAGGGCAAAACATGCGGAATGACTCGTCGACAAGTTTTGCTTGGGAGGAAAAAACGAAGAAAAGAAAGTGCTTGTTTCCTAATTGACTACTTTGCTTTTTCTAGTAAAGGCTGTGACTCGGCTGTGTTTGAGTGAAACGAGAACACACTTACATAAATCCCACGCTCTCTACTTCCCTTTCAAACTCATTAGGGGTTTCCTACTTTTAGGCCTCATTATGAGTAAATGTGTACACACTTAATGAAATCCCCTTAAGTGGGAGGCCAGAATAGAAGAAGATACACTGGATGAATGTGGATTTTGATACCAACAAATGCATTGGTTTGCAAAGCAACGTCGGGGTTGTTGTGCATTCTGATATGACTGCTTTGTAATTACACATACTCAAAGTGCCTGCCGCACTGTAAGTCATGGACTGTAGGAGAACAGAGGAAGTGCATATGGGCAAAATAAATTAATTCCACCCTCCCAGTGCTGTTTGCCTTTGAGGCACAGGAGAATAAACAGTGCTTCTTATTTCTTTGAAGTTATCACTGCACGGCTCAAACATATCTAATTCAAGGAATTGGGAAGGAATGTTTTTCAGCAATATATGTCACGTAGCGGGCGATTAATTTCCTTTTTGATCTACTGTTATGGGAAGTGCAACGTTAGAATCACTCCCTGTCTCACAAACATCAGTCCCTTTTAGTTTTTCTTTCTTGCCAACGACCCGCAGCTCTGTCAGCATCTACGTGAAATACGGAGTTATTGGGAATGTGCCCATTTACCTTGGTTCTTTGTTTTCTGTGATAATATGTTGTGGGCGGGGGGGGAGTGAGAATGTCATCATATTAGAGTTTATTAGTGTATAAATCGAACTCACAAGTGGGAGCCCTTCGGTCTATCCAAACTGTGTGACACTCCCATTGCTGGCAAGTGCTTCTGCAGTTCCTCACAGCCTCAGAGTGAACATTATCATTTGATTTGGTGTCATTCTCTCTCCTTCATCCTACAGTGTTTTTATACTTCGAACTAACAACTTCTGGAGACTCAATTAAAACATAGTGTTGTCATAGCAGCCGTACAGGCTGGTTATTATAACCTGAGTGGTAGACTACAGATGCTCTCTATCTATCTATCTATTTCAAAGAGCCAACCTGAAATAGCTGCTATTTATATACATCCATCCATCTTCTATACCCACTTATTCCTATTCAGGGTCACGGGGGTCTGCTGGAGCCTATCCCAGCTGTCTTAGGGCAAAGGCAGGGTGAGGGTGACACCCTGGACAAGTCGCCAGTTCATCGCAGGGGCCAATTAGAAACAAACAACCATTCACACTCACATGCACACCTACGGACAATTTACAGTGTTCAATTGACCTCACATGCATGTTTTTGGAGTGTGGGAGGAAGCCAGAGAACCCGGAGAGAACCCACGCAGACACGGGGAGAACATGCAAACTCCACACAGAAAGGTCCCAGGCCCGGGCCCCGGAATCGAACCACCGTGTCGCCCCTATTTATATACAAAAAAAAAAATAGGAAAGCATTGCAAACTGAAGAAATGAAAAAAAAAAAAAAGACTGCAGGAAAGGCTTCTAAACTTTCAAAATTATTCCACAAATCCTAGATGTTTCTTGATTGTATCCACGTGCATAACGGTAATCACCGTGGTAATGACCAACCAAGTCCGTATCTAAATGAGTCAGTTATTTGCCTGAGCTCCTAATCTAATGGATAGTCGTCCTTTCCTTTCTTTCTACTGGGCCTGTTGCGATTAGTGCTGACTTATCATTTGCAGGATCATTTAGCTTCAGAGAGGATATGGCCTCTGCCGACTTCTCATTTCACCCCTTAAATCGCTCCATCCTTCGATCACCTGAGCCGAGGGTGGAGCAGCAGTTCATTCCTGCAAAAGATTACTGTCCTCAGGGTTAGTAATGCGGCGGGAAGATAAGCAGTGATCTGACAGTCAGATCTAGCGACTTTTTCAGACAGTCAGATACAACCTGAGCTCACGTCAGCTCAAGGGAACAGGGGCAGTTGCTTTTTAGCGTCATGACAAGAAAAGCCAAGCCCAGAGAGGGGCACAGATGTAGCACCGTGTGGAATGATAAGCGTGTCATCTGACATGGACTGGCCATCATCCCTTGCAAAGCCAAGTGGCAGACCTCGGAGTGGGACAGTAAACAGGAAGAGCCTTAAAAATGTATCCATCCGACTGTCGGTGAATGCAAGTCGTGACATGTCTGTTCCAATAGGTCCAAAACAAAAAAAACCTCTGCTGAAATTCCCACACTTTGGCCTTTTACCTGTTACCCACAAACCCCTCCCTCCTGCAAAACAAACAAACAAACAAAAAAAACAAACAAAACTAAATGGTTTCCAAAGGGTGGCTCTGTTTTCTTTTTTTTCTTCCTTGAAGGAGTGCACCGGGTCCATTTTCACTGGCCTACAATTACTGTGAATATTCCAGTTAATGGGTTAGGTGTTGTAGCTTTGCTTTTTTGTTTGTTTGTTTGTTTGTTTTTGTTTTTTAATTTCTATTTTAACAACATCCATTAGGCTTGTTAGGGGGAAGGAAAACAACACACGCTTAGTTGGTGTCCAGTGTATAAACAAAATGTTTCCTTGGCCCAATATGAGATTTAGCACTAAAATACAGCCTCTGACAGTCACGCAGTAGCTAAAACTCTAATTTCACAATCTATCTCTCCAACAAATGCTGTGGTTCGGCTCTTATGTGTTGCTCATCATTAGTGGACTCTCGCCTCCCAACTAGGCAAATGGCGAACTACTTAAGGGGAGGCCTGGTCCCATCCCGCCAATCTCATTCAGTGGACTAATCACAAGTCAAGAACAAAAATGCATATTTTCTCATGTCTATCTGCAACACAGCCGGAGGAGGAGAAACCCAGATGGGTCGTAACACCATCCATGTGACCGACAACCAGGGTGGAAATGGATGGATGGCACTATATACTTTTTTTTTTTTTGGAACCAAGGTACCAAATACCATCTCGACAGACAGCACTTTGAAATTGAAAGTGCTTTGTGCAGAGCTGCAGATGACTGTGCAAGTTCTGTTGACTGAAAACAGGAAACCTGGTGCGATGGCGTGGAGGGTATTGTCATTGCAAAAAAAATTGGAACCCCCTATTAGGCACCACAGACTCCCTTAGTATTTGCTGCTGACGACGTCAGTCCTTTGATGCCCACAGTGCACCATCTTCAGAATGCCAGCTGGATAATTCACCATCTGACGAAGCTCAGGCTTCAGGAATAGAAATAGTGAGGTCACTACTCAAAAGGCGTCCAGGCGCAGGATCTCACTCCAACGGAGCACCTTTGTGATGTGGTGGGATGGGAGATCCATGTCACGTAAACTGACAAAAGAATCTGAACAGTGCAGTACTGCTGTGTCAATATGAGCCAAAATCAGAAGAACTTTTTCATCACCTTGCTGAAGACGAGGGACAACAGTTCTTAATACGAGTGATTTTAACTCAATACTGGTATAGCGTGACAAATATAGTTACTAGTGCACCATACTTCTCATCATGAGGTCCCCTCGAGTAAGCTTTAGTAACGAAATCGAGTTGAACCATGTCAAAAAGTTGCATTATCTGTGACGGCTGCACAATTTGGCGTCCCACACTGATCCTTGCATCAAAACCACTTGGAGTGAATGGACAAATCCTTACACAGCCCGACCATCAACAACACACCATTGAGCAATGATACCCGAGCGGGCGAAGGTGGCCTTGAACCGTTTGCCTCCAGGGATTGGACGCCGTCAAACCACTTGGTTTCCAATACCATGGACATTGCCTCGACCAACAGTCTGAGAAAGAATTATTTCCGGATCTCCTAACCGCGCTGCCGGGCATGAGGAGAGTGAGATTAGAAGTCGTCTTCCAGCCGGCAGAAATACAATAGGTTAAACCACCTGCTGGCCCGAGGCGTCTTCGACCGGTCTTGCGATTTTCCCTCCCCGAGGTTGTGAGACTGGAGATGGCGGATGTTATTGTTTGTCCTTTCCCCCAACGTTTGCCCTTTGTTCAGAGCAATCCGATGAATCATGTCGTAGTCTGCCATTCATCGTTTAGTTTTCTTTTCATCTTGCTCCTCGTTTTAGTTCCCGGACCTGCTCTCGCCACCTCGCTGCCTCCGCTCCGTTAGTCCCGTCTTCCCGCCTAACCTCCCTTCGTGTTCCACAAGACTCAAGGATCGCATCTGGCCCCCGCCCCCACACCTTTTTCCAGTGTTTGTCTGAAGTGTTAGGAGGGTGTTGCCTCATTGGGTGGAATTAATTGATGAATACTTTTATCCAATTAGTGCTCCCTCATGCAATTAATCAGCTGGCTGATGTAGGGGCCGCTCCATCAGTCAGACAGAAGGCAGACAGATGCTTTAGGTCTGGTGTGTGATGAACCAGGACCTCTCTCGCCTTGCGCCGCCTCTCACTTTGTCTCCGCCGTCTTCCTATTTTCCACACACCTGGTTTTCTGTCCTTGTTTCATTGTTCTTTCATCACTCGGCAGCTCACAGCACCTTGTTAGAGTTAAAGCTGAACACAGTCACTGGTGGAAAATGGTTTCCTCCACATAATACTAACGAGGGCAATGCATTATGTTTTCTCTCTCTCCCTCTCTCACAGTGCTTTTTTCCTCTGTCTTGCAGGTTTTTCCACTGTCCGCTGAATGCTCTGAATCACGGATGGAGTTATCCTGATGAACAAGAGATAGCAGTGCACCTTTGAAGATTAAACTTTCCAACCCACTGGATTTTACTCAAGTGGACGGTCACCAAGAACTAAACTCACCCTAACTTAAAAAAAATAAATAAATAATCAAAATGGATGGAAACCATTACTCTTGGATGTTTCCCCACAGTGTTATTTTTCCATTTCACTGAGTAAATCAATCCAGTGAAATATACCCCTCCCAAGTCTGTTTATTTCACTACTTTTGGTCAAACACCCAAACTGTATAAAACAGATATTATTCCCAAAAAAAAAAGAAGGGCTGTACTACAAACATGCTCTCAGCAGGTGGTAGGAATCCAATACCCTCCATGACCCGCTGTGTATTCAGCAGACAATTTCACATTTTTTGTGATCCCATGGATTTACTTTCAAGTGCTCACACGAAGACCTTTTGAGGCTGCCCTGTTTTTTTTTTTTTTATCTGGTATAAAGTACAACCGAGAAACTATTTCAGTCTGTATGTGTCTTTTGAAACACATGTAGATCCTGATTGATTTTTTTTTTTTTTTTAATTATCTTTCCTTCTCTTTTTTTTTTTAAAGAAAAAAATCAAAATGACTCATTCTTGGATAGCAGGAGTTTGGACCTTACTCACAGCATTGGGTCTTCTTGGCTGCTGTTGGTTCAATAGGTGCGAGGCCTCAAGGACTAGTAGTTCAACCTCGGGAGGGGAAAGACAGGACCAAGGCCCCTCATCTCTTGAAAGGGTAAAGAGAGGATGGGTGTGGAACCAGTTTTTCGTGGTTGAGGAGTACACAGGAACAGAGCCGCTGTATGTCGGGAAGGTAGGACTCTACTTTTTGTTTTCATCCTTTTTAAATGAAATGTGGCTTACAAAATGAACCAACAAGGCAATGAGGCACAGAACACCTGCCGGCTTTCTACGTGGCGTTTACATTTTCTCTCCATGCAAACGCCACACAAATTGGGAACTCTAAATTGTTCATAGTGAGTTTGAGTGGAAGTGGTTGTTTGTCTTTCATTGTGGCCCTGCAATGAACTGCTGACTTGTCCAGGATGCGACCCAGCCTTGCCAAGCTGGGATGGGCTCCAGCAAACCCCTGCAGCCCTGAGTACAGGAAAAAGAGTAAATAGAAAATAGATGGGTGGATATTAGTTGTTTTAATGTCAACGCACTCTTTGTTTCTGTCCTGAGAAACTCTTAATTGGCAGCCACTGGCATCCCCATTGTTTTAATTAGCATGCAGTCTAGCATTATAAAGGTCTACCTTTCAACACTTCAAATGTAACTGCAGAGATTTTTTTTTTTTTACCAATTTAAACATAGATTCCCTGCGATGAACTGGCGACTTGTCCAGGGTGTCACCCTGCCTTCGCCCTAAGACAGCTGGGATAGGCTCCAGCAGACCCCCGTGACCCTGAATAGGAATAAGCGGGTATAGAAGATGAATGAATGAATGATAAACATAGATTATAAATATAGATTATAGACACGGGTCAGCTCGGGATAGTTTTCGTCAGCTCGTGTTTTCTCGACACGCGCTCTTCCTCAGTGAGACCTGAGCGAAGCGAGCTGATGAGAGTGAACAGCGCGGACGTTTCAATTGCCTTCCATACGATGTGATGTGAAATGACAGGACGTTAATGCAGACAGTTTATAAATTAAATGAGGGTCTCTCTCTCTCTCTCTCTCTCTCTCTCTCTCACCGCACATTAATCATCAAGTGCCCTTTTTTCCAATAATTTAGATGCTCTGGTCGTCCAGCTGATATTGAATCTCCTCTGCACTGATCCCTCCATTCTTACAAGCGAGTGAAGATGTTCTCCAGCCTGTCAGAGAATAATTATCAATAGGCCGTTATTTATCTACTGCTGTGTTTGTGTTGCCTCCCCGCTGGCAGGACCAATAAGAGAGCCCGCAGGCACTACTGTCTGAGTAACAGATAAAAGGGGGCCGGCAGAATGAAGGGGGTGGGTGGCGCGTGGTGATATCTACAGACGGGTTGAGAGGGCTGCAGGGCAGGGGATTTACAACCCATGTTGTGATCTGAGATGGGAGACGCTGCCAGAGGAGGCAGTGAACTGATGTAAAAAGGGTGAAAGGGAGCAAAAAGAAGTGACCCAGTAGGACGAGGAAGAACAATGATTTTATTAACACAATTATCTGAGGTTATTAGACTCTGCGGGACCAGCACTGTCCATTTTTATGGCTTGTGTGACTTTCTATGTGCAGCTCTGCGCTGAATTATACCTTTGATTTTTAGCTTGCCCATCTCGCCAAAGTTTGGTCTGTCCATCCGTTTTCAATACCTGCTTCCTCCTGAGCTCAGCGTCACAGGGCTCTGCTGGAGCCTCTCCCAGCTGCCGTTTGGTTTTTCCATTTTTCAATAATATTTATCTAAAAAAACATATTTTATAGCAACACTTTGACTGTTGTCATTTGCATCTGCCGCTGCATAGATGTTTAGCTTTGTGCAGACCTTCACTTCTTGTCGTGCATTGTAATCAAAGTGGAAACACGCAGGATGCACGCACACATTTGCTTGTGTTCCTGTAAAGCCCCAAATATCAAATATTGTTGTTGGCAGGATGAGAAGCAAACAATGACACATCCCTTCTTCCCCTGGTCATGTTTCATTTTGCTTCTTTTAGACAAAAGCTGTCAAAAAAATAAATCCTTTGTTAAGACCATTGTGTGTGAGAAAGAGCGGTTGGTCGAGCTGCAAGTATTTGTGTTGCATGACAACTCAAATACATCTGTAAGAAAAAAACAAACAAAAAACATCTCTTTTTCTTGGGATTTGTGTATACTTTCAAAGAGTTTCTGGGTCATTGCAACTGGATGTATCCGGCATGGTTTTCCTATTCTATCTCAGCAGAGACAATAATAAAGGCCCTATAATCTATTTTCAATACAGCACTTCTTCGTCTCTTTTGGGAACTCTCTCGTTTCAGGTGGAGCCAATCAGGTTGCACATGTTTTGGTCACTAAGCTGCCGAGACTTTTGACCATTTCAAGTTTGATTTATAGTTTATCATCTTCTAGAATTGGGACTTTGCTTCCAGTAGTTTATGTGGTTTTCATATTTAGAAGATAGAAGATAAAAAGCATTAAGACTGAAATTCAGTGTTCACTGTTTACTAAGCAGTGGCTTTTTCACATTTCTTGGTACATACAGTCAGCCAAAAAAGGAAATTCTTCAGGGAAATAATTTTCTGCATATATTACACTTCACAAACAACACATTTTAGCACCTCTTGTAATTGCAGAGACTGGAAACCATTAATACCAAGATGGTAACCTTGATGTTAATGTCAGGATGCCTGAATGAACTAATCATACAAATGAAGGTTTTTTGTGAAGTGTGTACACATTTTTTGTCGTACTCGGTAAATATGATTTCCTTTTCCAAAAAAATCTCACAATTTGTTTTGGACACTCTCAGCTTGTAGGTTTGTGTCTTTCTTTTGTATAGACACTCAGAGGCACAGCTGCACCACATTCCTTAGTACCCTGGTTATTAATATTGTACATCACTTTGAATTTAAATGTTTCCGATCCCTCACCTTCAGCATCAACAGAAATAAAAGAAACGTGGAAGTTTCCAGGAAGTAGGAGTGTTTTTATTTATTTGTTGGGTTTGTTCCTGAATATTTTCACCCCTTCCAAAATAAGCAAAAACAAAGCAAATGGAAAATCAATTTGAGGAATCACTCAACAACCAAGAAGCGACAATGTGTTGTCTCTCTTGAAACCCTGTCTCTTCACTTGGTACATTCAGGGAGATGAGATCATCGATCTATTCATGTAATATTGACACGCTGCCCCTTGTGGTACATTTTCAGCAGATTTTAGCTTTTTAGCCGAGACTTTAAAAAGCACCAATGTGCCGTACAGAGAACTTTTAATTGTACATAGAACTAAAATTGGTAGCAGTCAGCAGGACCCTACGAGGTAAAGTCTTGCTAGTCCAGTGGCTCCGGCCACTGGCTCTTTCTGTCTTTCCCACCAATTCTTGTCGCTCTTCGCCATGCTTCCATTTATTCCAGCCTTTCTTCTTTGGACCTGTCTCCCCTCTTAGAGCTTTCCCTCCTTTTCAATAGCCGTCTCCACCTCTGCCGTCTCTGATACAGTCACCTTGTTAACATTTCAAGCTGTTAAGATCAGAGCGCTTGACAGGCCTCGGTGAAAATGTGGCAGAGCCTACTTCTGATTACACAGACTTAAATATAAGACAGCCAATTTGCTCCCACTTTGAAACCCCTCAATGAACCAAAGGACTGAGTGCCGCTCTCACTCTGCCGGAGCCACTGGAGAAGACACCGTTGATAGCGGGGAAAAGGGCTTTTAGCGTGCAAAACTTCTGAAATGAATCGCACGACACAAAGTGAGACGCGGTTCAGGACTTCTCACTGAGTTTGTGCTTCGTTTCAATTTACGAAACAGCTGACCAGCGCACAACTTTCTGTCACTGTATGTGAGTCAGATGTCAACCTCCTCATCACAATGGTCCCGCGGTGACAGCTGGACAGTGACCCAAAGGTGAACCTTGGCGGGCCCATTGGCCAACCTCAGTCCTAACTGACTCACCACTGTAGACCCCTGTAAGCCCCACTTACTTAATGCCATTAAGTTGAACTTGCAGCCAGGCGGTGATTCATGCAATTTTGCCAAGAGTACAGCGGCAGACAGGGAGTGTTGTTTAAGAGCCCCACAGAAACGCACAGATTGGCTGCTTGACAGAGCCGCTCCATTTAGAAGCAATCCTTTTTTTTTTTTTAATGGTAAATGCACTGGTGGAAAAAAAAAACAGATACTCGGAAAACATTACACAGCAGGTTCAGACTGTTGCTTCGCGAGGTCCATATAAACTGATTGTCATTTTTTTTTCCCCCCCTGAGCCCAGAGAGCTTAGTGAGCTCAAGAGGCAAAAGCTGCTGGCCTCTGGTAATAAGGAAACCACCAACCCGATAAAGAGACGATACCGTGGACAGCATTGATTTTTCATGCTTTTTGCCAATAGCTGTATGTTTTCAGGCTGGATTGCGCCAGTTGCAGCGGCTGAGTGATGAAGCCCCGCCACTGGTGCAGGGAACTGTGTCTTTAAACATTCCCTGTTGGCCTGCGCTGTGTCAAAATAAATCCCGTATATTAAGCAGAAGGGTTTACTGGAGCTGCTCTCCGTTGCCTCCGTGGGGAGCTGTGTTTGTTAAGAGGAGACACTTTTTGCAGTGATGCTTTATGTTAAATAACAGTTTGTCTCTCAGTTGCAAAAACTATATATATTTATATATATATTTTATTTATTTTTTGTCAAAAAATGAAGTCTAAGGTATCGAATGGGGCCCTTTATTAGTTCCCTCCTCCTTCGTTAGCCTAAAATGTTTCTGCTCTTTATCCAGCTGCGTCCAAGCTTCGGGCCTCAGGTGCCTTAAAAATGATCCTTTTTCCTTTTTCCTTTTTTTTTTTTTCTAGCGGATGTACCAATTTCTTCCCCTCAGCCCCTTGATGCGGCGGAAAAATTCTCCTCTCATCGCTGCCCTCTTCTCACGCAAAATACGCTAAACTCCACATGTGCCCTCTCGGTTGTTTTCTGCGACGCAAATGACATCCTGGCGTTGACCTTTAGTTTGCGGGAAACAACTTAGCTAAGCGTAGTGCACGTGTGTGTGTGTGTGTGTCTCTGTGCTTTAAGCTGCCAACTTGAATTACAGCAGCCAGGGCAGACTGACAGACGGATGGATATATCCAGCCTGAGGGGGGAGAAATCATGCCAGCAGAATCATGAACCCACTGTATACGTAGGAGAAAAGAAAGAGAGAGAGGGAGAGAGAGAGGGCTTGTGTGTATGTGTGGCACGGGTGGGGAGGTTGACACTGTGCCCACACATGTACAGTAGGCAGAAAGTCGCGCCATCCCACCGCCGTGTGCGCTTTCACTTTTGCTCGCCGTCAACGTTTTCGTGCAAATGTCGGCCGGCGCGGTCGAAAAACGCCGAGAGCGAGCGCTACTCCCAGCGGCGCCCCGCTACGCACGTCTTTATTGGCCAGCTCGCACTGTGTGAAACTTCCTTTATTATGACTGAAATATTGATACCCAGCCAGCGCTTATTGTTTCTCGGAGCGCTCGCAGATTTGTCTCGGGGACGGGTTCAGAGTAGTGCGAAGAGGCAACGGATCGAGGGAGGGCTGCGATATTAAGGCGCAGGCTTGCATTATTCCACCGGTTTTACGACAAATACTAAATGAAAATCCCCGTGAGGGCGATAGAAGCCTGTATTTAATTAAGCCTTTATAAAACATTAACCAGGCCGGCCAGGGCGATTCCATCCCCCCTCTTCCACCCCACATCTGCTCTGTATGTTGGAGCACATTTATACGCACCGAGAGCTCTGAATTATAACTTCAGATAGGGAGCAAGGGAGCGGGAGTGCAGGTCTGGTGCTCACTAAGGAGCCAAAGGGGAGGTTGGGATGAGGGACTGATGCCGACGCTCCAATTTCAGTCCCTGGAATGTCTTCTAATCACATTAGGGGGAGGGGGGGGGGGGTCGACTATAGCTCTGATTTATAGGAGTTCCTTTGAGTTCACTCCTCGGCACTGGCACCTCCATGTCTTTGAGCTTTAACAATCTTTCAAACGACTTTGATCTCCTAGTTTAGGCATCATCTGTGAAGGGCGCAATGTGCAGGGAAAGTGTAAATCACGAAAGGTGTCTCCCACTGCTTTTTTCCTTCTTTCTTTTCCTCCACTGGCAATGATGATGATCCCGGCTACGACGGCGAGCACCGAGAAGGCCTTAAGCTGCAATTGCTTTTGGGGAATAAGATAAGGAAGCCGGGTGGAAGGAACGTGCTAATTCTTTCTGGTCACGGCCAAATGACCAAATGTCATTTTCTGGACATCTATCTATTACACAAAACCCTCAGCCATTACAGCAGTTGAAAGTGAATTTCTTTGCTGATGCTTGATAAGGCCACATTCCTGCTTCCCTTCAATGTGAACTAAATTTAGACATTGTTGTCACTGAATAGAATAAGATGTAGACTTTCACTGCTGGCGCTGGCGTCGCCGCAGCTGCCGTTCAACGTCTTTGACCCTTTTCACACATACATGCTGTGACTCGCTGTTAAAGGGGACGCACTCTGAGAAAAAAAAACCAGAACATGCATTCTAGTTGTGCTGTTTTGCAAGAAAAAAAAAAGAACTCTTGTGGATGATGTGGATACTCTGGTGTAAGAACAAGATGCCGATGTTTCTCCTGTAATAACCTGTTAGCAGCTCTGGAAGAAATCAGACACAGAAAGGAATCTCAGCTTGAAGTTTGACACGTCTGCCCATGTAGCCGGAAGCCTCATTTTTCTCCTCTCCTCATTCTCCAGATCCACACGGACTCTGACGAAGGCGAGGGCAACATCAAGTACACCATCTCTGGCGAGGGGGTGGGTTCCATCTTCATCATCGACGAGTTAACCGGGGACATCCACGCCACCAAGAGGCTGGACCGGGAGGAGAAGGCGTTTTACACGCTTCGGGCTCAGGCGCGGGAGCGTCTGTCCAACGACCTCCTGGAACCAGAGTCGGAGTTCGTCATCAAGGTGCAGGACATCAACGACAGCGAGCCCAAGTTCTTGGAGGGACCTTACATCGGCAGCGTGGCGGAGCTGTCGCCCATAGGTAAGGCCAGCCAACCTCTAAATATCAAATGAAACACTGTCAAATAAAAAGCTGTGCATTGAAGAGCTGCCTCACACTTTGAGTTCTGGATGGGGTAGCCAACTCAATGAAATTGAAATAAGGGAGGACAGAGTGTACTGGGATGTATTATTAAGTTATCCAAATGCTGTGAATAATAGCCTCTATTGGGCTGGAAGAATTCCCACATTATATATACCTATTTGCCTCTGCCAGAATTGACAACAGAGCACTCAGGGAGGTTGTACTTGAGAGTTGGCGGCACACTTAAAGATAACACTTCATTTTCTGGCATATAAGCCACACATCATCCTCACTTTCTTACCCTCACTATCCTTTCTGATCCATCCAGTGCTGAAGTACAACTTAACAACATGCCCAGTTTTCCTCATTTTAAACAGAGAGACCTGTCTTCTGCTGGCCTGTTTGACATGTCCACATTAGCATGACCACAAAAAAGTATGAATGAAAAATTACACTTTCTGAATGGTAATAATAAAGTGAGGCTCAATCTACGGGACGTCCAGGCAAATTCTGCTTGAAATAAGGGAGATCCTGGCAAACACATCCAAAGGTGCACATAATGAAAAGGTATTGCATCCAATATTAGTTATTGTGTGACACACCGGTAGGGACCTGTGCCATAAGGTGTTTGCCATGTTTAACTATGTGACAACATTTTTCTCAAATGATGGAGATGATGAATATAAGCCAAAAAAATAGCAGACAGGAGATAAAAGGTAGATTTGGGGGATTTATTGTTGCTAAGAAGAATGTAAAGCCCACGTGGAGCTGTGACCCGTAACAAGGGATACTGTAAAAAATGAAGGAGACGGTGGGGCCGTATAAAAAGAGGGAGGGATGACTTGCATTACTCCCCGCTGAGCTTTGTGGCCGTGTCCTGACACAATGCTACGACTTGAATGATGAAAGTGGGAATGCAGAGGAACAAGGCAGGAGAGGGGAAGCTTCCTGTTCATTTCACGTGTGTCGCTGCCGGCGGTGCTCACGCAGCAGAGGTGGGTTTTCACCTTTTTTTCTCTTCGGTGTGCGATCGGTGACTCCAGGAACGACTCGTCCTATACCTGGGCCCCTTATTGGAACTAATTCCTGCTGGCTCAGCACGATATAAAGCATAGCCCTTTTCGCCTTGTCCGCTGAAAACTGACATGTATGGGATGGCAGTCGTGAAAAAGTCAAGAAAAAAAAACTCAAACCCTGCGAGTCAGTGGAGTCATGACGAGGACACTTTGTAAATGTTAATGTTAAGTTAATGCCGCCCTAATGATCGGGGTCTGCTTGCCCTGTGTGCCCACCAAGGAGCCAAAGGGCTCCTTAAACGGCTGCACGGTTCACGTTTCAAACATTGTCAAGCCCCGCCTCTAATGAGCTAACGGCTACTGCTTAGCCAAGCACTCTAGCTGCCTCGTCCACATTCCTTTTTCCTCGCATTGTGGAACATCTGCAAAGGCACAGCACTGTTTTTTTTTTCTTCTTCTTCTTCTTTTTTGTTGTTGACATGTCCGTGATAAGGTCAAAGCACAGTGACAGTGATTAAAGGGAGTGAAAAGTAGCGGGGAGCAAAAAAAAAAAAAAAAAAGCATAGTGCCAAACCAGCGTGACTGGCACGTGCCACTCACGAGCGCCGTCAGCCTGTCCAACGCGTCGCCCGTCGCTCAGGCATTTAAAGCTAAAACCACCACGGGCGGAGGATCAAACACAATTAATGAAAGTAGGATAAAAAAAAAGGGCTGTAAGCGTTTCTGTACGGCTTGTTTGTCTTCGCATCAGTCAGCCGCGCCGTTCGGATCGGGTGGCGGGAGAGAGTGAACGATAGAGGGATTATTGTTTTGTCACAGCCGACGAGACGTGATAATTAATGCTTGTCATGAAGTCTTCGGCACTCCAGCTCCACGGGGAGATGAGACAATGTTCGCACGCCGATGGCTCAGCTCAGAGCGATGGGTTCTCAGCGGTGGCTCTGGCCTCAGAAAAGGTGAACAACAGCGCCTATATATTCTCCCAACACTGAAGCGGCAGACAGACGAGACTGATTTAGCTGATAAAAGGTTTAAATATGGTTGCAAGGGATTAAAGCAGGCTGGGATTTTTTTTTTTTTCCCTTTTTGCATTTTCATCAGCCACAATCAGGGACTTTGAAATAGACATAACTTTGTTCATTCAGAGAGTTATTTAAAAGAAAAAAAAAAAAAACTTAAAGCACATCTGAAGGAGTTTGAAGCATGCTGGGATTTCATGGAGCACCAATGGTTGAAGATCAGTCCTCACTGGTTCATAATGATGCTGCCGTAGGGGAAAACATGCTCGTTACAAAGAAATGTAGGTTTTAAAAGCCAAGCAAGTAATAGTTACTCTTCACTAATTCTGCAGAATGAATTATTGAATTCAGTTTATAAATTAGGTTTGGACCGTGTCACAATGAATTTGACCCAAACCGCCAGAAACCTTTATTTTACTGTCAAAAGAGATTCACGCTAGTAAGTAACTCCTTACTAAACAAAAGGGGGAAAAAATGACAACGTAAAATGTAAAATTTCAATCATTCTCACTGCAGGCTCTGAAGCCATTTCTAAGTCTCCAAGTGAGCCGATATTATGTTCAAGTACTTCATTGCAAAGCTGCCATGTACTTCCAATACCTCCACGATATGTCGACGACCATACAGTCAAACATGATAAATGTGTTTTTGCTGCTGCTCATGTGAAAAGTCACCAATAAAGCCATGTCTTATCCTCAAAAATATCTGCTGCCGCCTCCCGGCCAAAAGCCGCATTTGTGAATCTCACAAGCATTTGCAGGCTTCCTGGACCTGCCACGGATCCATAAATATGCGGATTGCAAAAATTCATGGGTGCCTCTGTGAAAATGTGGATGAGTAGTAAATACTTGGAATTATCAGCGTTGACCGATCGACGCCTTCGAGTGGACGCTCGGAAAAAAAAAAAAAAAAAAACATAATTGCAAGAATTCTTTGGCTCCTCCGACTTGGTTTTCAGTCCCAGAGCTTCCAACTTTGGATGGGATGAATAATTCAGGGTGATAAATCAGACGCAGCCCCTGCAACCTGAGGCAGGCTGGTGTTTTATGTGGCCGTGGAACCAGGTTGCATGCATTACGCACAGCGGTAATATGCTCAGTGTGCTGTTTTACGGCCAACTGTACGGCGAGCTGCCTCCAGACAACCTGAGGTCATAACGGTAAGTAAGTAATCTTTCAGCTGCCCGAGGCACATTCATTTCTTACTTATCATTCCCACCGTGTCTCCCGGTGCACGCTTTTTGTCGCCCGGCCGCCCTGCCTGCCTGCCTGCCGCGGCGAAAGCTTCCTCTACCGTCTTCCTTAACATCTGTCCGTATGTCCGTTTATCGGGCGCATGATGTCAAGAATATCCTGGCTGAGTTGGACGGAGCGTTTGCTTTATTTCGTGCTCAGTTAACTTCAGAATAGATGGGGGAGGGCGAGCGGAGCAGGAGTTGCAGCAGCGACGGCGCTGGTTAAGCGGGAGTGCTGCAGCGCTTCCTGCTCTCAGCTCGGTAGCTAATGAAAGCGAGGCCCTGAATTAGATTTGCGGCGCGTGAGTGATTGGATGCCGCTTTGAAAGCCGTGCATGTCCTATAGTGAGGCCGGCCGAGGGAATTTAGATGGAGATGCGCCGCGACGCCAGCCGCGTCTTTGTAATGAGACTCTGAGTAATGCAGTAACTTTGTCGAGAACACTTCCGGAATGAGTGTATTATTATTGCAGGGAGATTCGACATACCTCTCAATTCAGGTGGGATTATGTTTGACACATAAAGCAGAAAATGCAAATTTCTTGTTTCCAGGTTTGTGCTTTTGAAGTCTCGAAGTTTCCGTATTATATTGGCGCCAGGCATATTGCATTTTATTCTTGTTAAAGTTTATCATTTTGGTCTTCCGGCTGAGATTTTTTGTTGTTGTTTTTATCATAATGGTGGTCCTTGAGGGAACCTTTTACTGGGCTGAAATGGAATTTTACACTTCTGCAATGATCTCCTTGAAGGTCACAGTGAAATAAGTCATTTCTACTCATTACTGGGAAGAGTGGAGGAGGAGTTCAATGACATTCTGTCTTGGCAGATACTGGATTTGAGATTATCCACACTAAGACCAAGCCAAAATATTGACCAGTCTAATGGGAGAAATACACTTTTGAAACAAGCCAAAAATATCTATACAGCTAATTGAAATATCTTTTGAAACAAGTAGTGTAAAAATAACTCCAAGATGGACGATTTCTTTCAATCATCTTAAAACCAGAACTACAAAACTAATAAATTCTTCTTAATTACATAGCAGCCACCATTCTCTTTTCTTTTCTTCCTTTCATTTTATAAAATAAGATAAATTATTACATTACAATCAACACTGTAAATAATTATTTCTTAATAACGGTTGTCTAATACAGTGTTAAGGTGGTTGGTATAAAAAGTTTCTTCATTCTTTGAAATTGTTACAAGTGGCTTAAACTTAAAATAAAGGTTCTACGTTTCTGAACACTGAGACTGAGTTCAGTCAGTTACAAGAGGAGGAAAACAGCCAGTGTTTTTAGTGCATCTCATTCAGCCTTTTCAGTCAAACCAACACACAAAGCAAATATTTCTTTTACACACCCCCAGCTTCTCTCCTTGTAGCCACATGCTTTGGCAGAGGGTACGCATGGGACAAACACTCGTCACTTTTCGTATCCGTGCGCTCAGTCCCCCGCACTCTTTACAGCCGTTTCAACTGCTCAAGTCGCATTGAGCGTGCAATAACGTGTTTTTCCTAGACGTCTTTAAACACACCATGAGACTGTCGGCGGCCTGAATCAATATGCCTAATGTGGCCTACGCTAAGGGGGTAAAATCATGCTGATAGTGATAATGATAGATATTTCATTAATCCCCTTGGGAAAATTCAGGGATCTCAACAATAAACATGCAACTTGTCTTTTTTCAGCGGAGCAATGCTGTTGCACGTAGATGTTAGCTAATGTTAGCTAAACAACGACTCATTCCATTGTTTCCAATCTCATGCCAACATGCATGTTAAGCTAGTTAACAAGCATGCTAATGTTGTCGTTAACCTGTTACCTTGTCTCTCTCATTGCATTTTGTTTGCGGATAACTTGCTAACCTGAATGGTGTTTTAGTGAGCTTTTTGCAGTAAGTTGGCACCTAATTGAGTCATAAATGACAGTCATTCATATATATATATATATATATATATATATATATATATATATATATATATATATATATATATATATGTGTACATAGTTTTTTAGCTGCTAAGGAGAGGTGCAGTTGAATTTGAACGAATGATGAATCACTCAATAGACCTCTGAACAATTTGTTCCCTTCACTTCTGAAATGGTGGCTACGCCCCACATTCACGTTTATCGTGCTCCACATTCACTTGTCACCACTGACAAATACAGTACAGGTTCTGTGTGAATGTATAGTTACACAAGAATCCTGGAGGGGCGCAGTATCAGATGGTAGGCAATTCACAGATTGACACTCTGAAAGTCAGGCCATCTTTTTTCCACCTTGCTGCCATATTGTCTGAATAAAGTTAAAAGATAATCCGCGGGAGAAGACGCGCTGCATACATTTTAATAACTGTGCTAAAGCAATAAATCCTTTATCTGTCCTTCTTCACCTCCCTTCCTTTGATATTTGCAGAAGGTATTGTGTCTCTGATTCCTCTTGTACGTGCAGACAAATATTAAAGTTTAGAAAGGGATAAATGTTGTGTGTGAAAGAGGTGGCTGTGCGGCGTGAACGTCTGTTATGGAGACAGAACCATTACACTGCATTGTGATGTGGCTTTGCATCGCATCCAAAGACTCGGAACGACTTGGAAGGACTGAAAATCCGAGCTGTTCAACCTCAACAAGCTCTAGTTTGACCGTCTATCATTTTCCTCTTTCTTTTCTTCTACCAACTGTTCTGCTAAAGCACTAACTGTTCAGTGAAATGCACATGTAACAGAGTATTTCAGCACGACTCTTATTATACACAAAAGAAAACGAAGACTTTTATTGGAAAACAGCACTGTGATTTACTCCTATTTATTAGCTGCCGTCGGGGTGAAAGGAGATAAAGCTGTATTAGAAAACTTGTTTTATTTCAGGTCTGTTTGATTAATGGCCGCTCGCTCACAATCCAACAGGTCATCTTTCACTTCATGACTCAAGCCCCCTCCATTCTGCGCATTAAAAAATAATAATAATAAAGGGGAGCCATCGTTAATGTTAATCACCTGAGATGCTACAAGCTGGTGTTGTCTTGTTCCCATTTGAAAGGGATGGAGGAGGTACAAGACTCTCCATTTTAAACAACCACTCTGCAGAGCCTCTACTGACATTTGGCCCATAGCCCTGGCCATTCACACTGTCTCAGCAACCGATGGAGGATAATATCACAGTGCCTATATTTAGCATGGGAAGGTTTTAAGGCAAATAGATTAGCAAAGAAGTTGCTTTGCCTGTCAGGCATACGGCAGCAGAGAAAACTGCTACATTTCTTTTTTCTTTTTACTCGCTCTCAAAAATATTAAGGGTACGAGAAAAGTGCATGGAAATATGGTGTTTGTGCAATAACAGCGATGAATGCTTTTTGTGGGGTTTTTTTTGTTTGCTTGTTTTTTTTTTTGTTTTTTTTTTTTTTTTTACAAACTGCAGATTCACTTTCTTTCACAAAGATCAATAGATGCACTGTAGAACTGGGATAATATGAAGCCAGAGTCAGCTGCCAAGCTCAGAACAAAGGGTGCTGGGTAGAGGCGGGAACATCTGCTTTGGCTCTGTCTAATAGCGAAAACTAAATGGCATACCAATAATCCGTTCCACTAATGTAATGTTTGTTTTTTTGTTTTTATTTTCAAGTTCGGGTGCATTTTACACATCGTCGCTGCTGCTTAGCAACGTGATGGGCTCGCTGAGAACCCGTGCCATGCAGCACTGAACCGGCTGATAAATACTTCTAACACATAACTCAGTGTCTAAAGCTAAATGGCATATTGTAAGAGAGTGTTGTTTATTTATTACAGCTTTTTTATTTTTCAACTTTATCGTACTTTTGAGCCAAATCTGTTTTATTTCTTTTCACACTTTCAGCAGTATACTGTCCTTAACAGCCGTCGAGCTGTACAGTTTTGTTTTTTTTTGTCTAGTGTATTGTGTCATGTTATTAAACTTGGACCAAGTGGGTGATGTTTTTTGATGGAGCTTCATTTGGGATATTGGCTTCTATTCAGCAACCTTTGGATTTTGAAGCACATCTGTCTGCTTCAGAAAAAGCTGTGGAAATTGGTTTGACGCAGTGATATCAGTTTGCCACATTCCAGCGGACTAATCAGCTTTATTAGTTGTCAGCCATGAGTCATCAGTTTTGTCATTGTCTGGCATCCTCTTCTTCTTTGTCTTAGTTTTTGTTTGTTTGTTTGTTTGTTTGTTTTTTAAGCCGCTTTAGCTTCTAGTTCTTACCCCCACTTCTTTATTTCAAATGGAAGACGGAAGCATGCTGGGTTTGGATAAAATTATGACCTATTTAAACCATATTCCAGGATTTCCATCAAGTTATTTGCTGAGCTAGACATTAGAGGAGAGCTAATTCTGGGTGATCCGGCTTTCAAAGTTCAACGGCGACGTCAATGTTTTGATATTGGCAAAGCGAGCGAGTTGTATGTTGTGACCGTCTGCTGTGCGAACAAGATCAAAACAAATGGTACTTTCACAATCAGCATCTGCCTAATGATCTCTTTGTTTGACTTATTAAACAGAACAGATTGCTTTGGAAATCAAGTCTTTACTTGTTTGAATAGTCAGATAACAGAAGGATAATTGGATTGTAAATTAGAATCTTTAAAGATCCGTCCTAACTTGCCGATAAAACGGCGGTGGTCCCCTCGTGGATTATTTTGAAATACTTCTTGATACATCAGTAATATAAAGTTTATTTGTCTCTTCTCCTCTGTTGCATCACCTGCACTTAAGTGCTTCTTTGTGCGCCTTTTGTTCATCAAGTATGGGATTCATTTTCCTCTTAGTGCATTTTTTCCTCCTCCCCCCCAACCGACCCTACCCCCTTCAAAAAGAGGAATATTTTGCTGAGGCCTCAGCCAGTACATCCAGTGGAAGTGATTGAGGCGGTGCAGATTGGCCCTTAAACTCTATCATTGCTGCAAAACACGTGTCCGCCTTTGAAGGAGATTGTCGCATTTTCCAGCGTGTGTTGTTTTCTAAGGGGTAATAATGTTGGATAGCTATGATAAATAAGAGTGGCTGTTGGTGTGAGCGGAGTGGAAACACTTCTCTGAGATTCCTGTTTTGCCTCAGGCACTCTGCGTCTCGCCGTGCTATGAAATGCCCTCACCAGGGTGTGAGCATAAAATTCACCTATTAGTATCATCAAAAACTCCACGAGGACTCCTATTTACTCTTATGTATCTAATTTTTACACGCAGCAGCCAAGAATCTTTCTTCTTTTCCTTTTTCTTGAATCGTCTGCTGAGCTTTTTGGCAGACATAGTCGCTGCTGATTGCGTAATAAGAGTTTTCAAAACTCAAAAGTTTAGAAAACCCTGAAGCTACAGTAAAATTAAAAAAAAAAAAGTACAGTCATCCGATGGTATATAGTATTAAAGCTTAGCATTTTTCATAGACAATATATCTCAGTGAAATATACAGAATGTCATTGACAGAAACACTCCGAGCTCAAACTTTATCTCCACATATTTGGCTGATATTCCAGTAATAGCGCAGAACATTTCCATTTCCTCTCAGTTTTACAAAAACCCTTCTGTTACTAAAGCAAACAGATTTTTGACAAAAGTCATGTGTCCTAATGATAAGAAGAAAAGAGTTCATGAGTAACTAACCAAAGGCGATCAGATCTTGGAGTCATTTGACTCACAGAGCTTGTCACCTAGCGTGTGCAGAAATCTGTCTCAACATAAATAATTAAAGATGAACAAATTCCCTAAAGGGGATTTTTTTTTTCCCTTCTCTCGTCCTTAGAGGAGTTGTTTTCTTTTCCTTTGTCAACGGGACAAAACCGTCCAATCACGGACATGGGGCGATGCTCATCCGGTTTAATGACAGAAGCTAGTTAGGGTTAGAATTACCACCTAATGGGAAGGACTCTGTCGCACTGCACTTGTTCCTCCTTACTCCGTGTTCAATCTCGTCTTCCTGCACTCTCAAACATAAAGGCTCATTTGGGAAAGCGACAAACCGCGGAGGCCACCGAGCGGCAGCGGAACGTGTTGAGACGACGTCTCGCACTTTAATCTGCGAAACAGATATCAGCCTCTGAGGCTTGTCCCTCAATTCTCCATACCTCGGTGAGCGCTGTCTCTGATAATGCCACAATGCTGTATTTGTGCAGGTTGTGAGGATTATTTTATTCTGCGCCGTAACTGTATTGATTTCAAGTTAAAAGAAGAAAAAAAAAAAACCACCCGTCGGGCAAACTTTGTTGGAGGACAGCGATAAGCCCCCGTGCTATCTGTGCTATCTGTGTGGGGAGATTTGCCGCTGCTGCAAAAGGCATCTAGAGGCTACAGGCTTCATGAAATACCTAAAGTGAGGTTCAGAGATTATTGAGATTTGAATGCCTCCATGGCAGCACTGGAGAATCCTCGTGAGGCGTCCTTCTGTATGGCTGGAAAATTGGGGATTTGGTTCGGGATGTACAATAGGAAATGCTGAGAAATTTAAGGGGCAATATGTGATTTTTATCATCGTCAGATTTAAGGCCTCTATGGTCAACAACATGCCTCAACTTCAGAAAACAGGTGCAAATAGCATGAAACACTCTTCTGTCACCAGAACTCTTTTACCATGTTGTGTTTCCAGCGGGACAATTGTCAGTGACGGACCAGCATCTGACACACAACTCTGCTGCTAACTGCCTTTAGATGAATAGGACTAACCAAAGAGTCCCATCATCGTATGATTGAATTCTGTGGTGCAGGCAGGTCCGTCGCTGATAGCGGTCCCCTTGGAAATGTAACATGGTAACAGGGTTCTGGTAACAAAAGGCAACTATCCAGCTTTCGGCTTATGGCCAGCATAATTATAGCTGATTTTCAACCCGTTCACATTGTCACTCTGCATGTTCCTTGCTCACTCAGTGGGCGTTTGTTGAGACACATACGAGACTGAAGATGAGAGGAGCGCGAGCACAAAGCCTCTTTGTTCTTATTTACCATCTTCTTCATTCTTGGTATCAACTTTTCTTCTATCGGCATTTGGCCGAAAAAACTGCCTGAACCAAAGAAAAAGTAGTGACAATTGAGTATTAAGCTTTGCATTGACCTTGTCGGTATTCTAGGCGTATGCAGTGTACGACCTCCACCAGAGGGTTATTCCTGTTCCTTTGGTCTGGGGGGCGGAGGGGGGTTGGCTCAGCCTCGGTTGCTGTAAATTGATGCAGTCGACACGAGAGCAGCCAGGGCTTGTCTCGGAAATAACGGATGAGACACTCGGAGCGGCGAGTTTACAGGAGAGTGCAACTTGACGAGACAGGAGCAGCCTACAATCAATAAACTCTGCCAAGCAACTTTGTGAATATGACCACCAAGGTCCAGCAGTATGTGCTTGACAAACAGTGCTTGACATGATTAGATGGGACTGGTACGTGGGCGTTTGGCTATGTGTGTGCATGTTGGAGAGGTTCTTGACCGGAGAGTGCGTGTGAGCCTATGTGCGTGTGTGTGTGTGTGTGTGTGTGTGTGTGTGTCTGTGTGGGCCCAGAGCAGATGTGCATGGCGACACGAGGCAGTTGTGGAATTGATTAAGGCCTTCGCTTATTCTTCATTATTAAAGAGATGCTCTCAGGCATGCAGGCTGCGAAACTGTCCAGACCACGGACGTCAATACAATTTTTCTAAATGTACAAGTTGGGACTATAAAAAGTGCGAATCATTTTTAAACGTGAAAAGAAAAAACCTTGCTCTGTTTATTATCTTGGGACGATTTATACGTTTGAGTATAAAAGAGTTTTCGTAAAGTCTTTATGCCTGTATTAAGAATTTGCTGCACCTGCAAAACTCACAATAATTTTCTCCAGTTCGCAATATAATTTGTGCACTAGCAAAAAGATTTATGTAAAAAGTGATGCTACAAACTTTCATCTCATATCAAGTTCCATTTGTGTCTTAACAAATGTTTCCAAAATTAGCAGGAACACATGTGCGCATTAGAATTATATTATTATTTTTTTAGCCAATGCTAACTGACCTACTGGAGTAATTATAACGTGCTTAAAAATCTTCTGCTTGTTTTGTTTTCCTCTGTGTCCTCCAATAGCCACACAGCAAAGTCCTTTACTGTAGCTACATTTTAGGTAACCTCATTCATTTGGATCAAAGCACTCTGTAAAACGCAGCACTGCCGTTTCTATTTTTATTCTATTTCAAAGCAACTTTTGAAAAGTTTACCTAGAATGTGCTCGGCATTTTTTTGAAAAGCATCTTATTGAAAGGTGTCTTCCAAGCCAAATTCAAGAACAAACAAGAAGGTCAAAACTCTGATGTTGAGTTCATTAGGTGCATTGCTGTGTTCTTTCTCGAGCATTACCGTAAATAGAGCAGTGGGCCAAAGCAGTAGTTACACTTGGAATAATGAGCTGATTTATTAAAAGTTCGAGGACTAAAAAAATCAAGCAGTCAGATTTACAATCGCCAACAGGGGAAAATGCAAAATATCCCTCAATCCTAGAGGAGATCTGATCTGAAAGGGGGATCAAAATAAGCCGGCCATTGGCTTTTATGGCGGAGCGGATTTCTTTCCACATCCCGCTTTTACTTCCTGCCCCCCACCCTCACCCCCCAAGCCCCCGCCGGAGCTCTGTCTTTCTCCCGAGGCGTTTTCGTGGATGAGTGAAGAATGAATCACAGCACAAGGGGCGATGAAATAACTTTTCATGTGAAAACACCTCAGCTTTTATGGCTTTACTAAATGATCCATAATGCAGGCGGGGAGCACTCAGTCCCGCAGATTAAGGCAGGTCGGAGGCAGTGAGGGAAGAGACTCGGGCTTCCGTCGGATCCCTTCCGCTGTGTCTCGCAGCACTACGGCACCGGCTGAGACGGGCACAAATCTCTTTTACGAGGCCGCCTCTTAAATAGCTGTCAGTCTAGTGTCTCACATGTGGTGCGCTCCTCCAGCTTCCCGCTCAGTAATTGAACCGTCTCTCCCGGTGAGGCCGAATGGTGCGGGAGCCACTTTGACAGCCTGTGTTGATGCCATTAAGCAAAAATGTGTGCGTAAACTGTCGAGCCAACGCCACCCTTCCCCTCCCTGCACCTTGAAAAAAAAGTTTTAAAAAAAAGAACCCTACTCCTCGCAGATAGTCCCATCGCCCGGTTTCCTGTGATTGATACTGGAAGTTAACTGGAACGGATGAGTGAGGAACGTTGTTTTAATTTAATTCGCTACGCATAGAGCGCGGCTGTGTTATTAGATTCCGTTGAACGTGGCGTTGTTGCTTCGCGATCTTGACAGCATTAAAATCACACACATCACCATCCAGTTTATCATGCGTTCCGCTAAGACACGCTTTAATGAATGGAAAAGGATTTAATGTGAAATTATTAATTGTTCTTGTAACTTCAGGGTATACGGTTTAATTTAATCAGCTGTTGAGCCACGGTGTGTTGTGAGTTTGTTTGTTTTTTTCAGGCATGTGTCTGCTGACAAGTTATCACATTGCAATAACCGAGTTATAGTCACACCAGTGCCATTCAACCCCAATTATGGTTAAAGCATTTTCACCCTGCTGGAAAACGTAATGGTCAGCAAAATTCTGTCCTCATTATAGTTGCATGGCGGCGTAAGGTGCTGTGACCTTGTCTGCTCCTTCATGCATAAGGGCAGTCGCCTTGAGAAATATTGCTCAACACTGTTGCTTTTTAAAACAAATGCTTTGGTCAATGCTGGGAAAGTATAATGCGCCATAATAGAAGCTCAGTAAATAAACTGCAGCAGTTGGAGAGGCTCTCTGGTACTTTTCAAACTTTTGGTTCGCAGTTGTGAAATGTGAAAATGTGACCTGTGATGGATTAAAATTAAATCGTGCTCTGGTCTGTAATAAACCAGTGTCACCGCTGAGGATTATGACAAATCATAATTAACCCTTGCCCTAGTTTTTGCACTACGACACTAATATACAAAGCTTATGCAGCATGAATTCTTACCCATGAAAATGCATTGAGCAAACACTGCACAATGACATAGGACATGCTGTCACAATGGTCTCGGTGCTCGCGGCGTATACTTTTGCTTAACATACGACAACAAGAGATCTGAAGGATCGCAGTGCTTATGAGAGATGAATGTTCTGAAGAAAGGCAGTGAGATTGCAAGACTTCTTGTTAGCTAATAGCGCCAGTGTCAGTCTGACACTCCAACATTTAATTGCTCAAACGTAACTCAGATGTTTGGTGAATCTTGAACCTTGAAAGGAACTTGGAACTTGTCTCTGTCGTCAGAAACAACAACCCTGTGCTCGGCTGTAATAGCTTATGTAACATATCCATACAAAGAGTAGCACGCAGGGTGTCATTTTTCTCTTTTTACTGGCAGCCACTCAATTTCTTCATTTCTGAAATCGCTTGTTAACTTGAATAATATGAAGTGCGGCATTGAGCCATTAAACCAATCCGGCCATATTCTGTCTGAATTAGTGTCCCCATGGGGTGAAATTAAAGGAGACAACACCTGTATATCTTAGTAATTAAAATTGTTATTGCCACAGTGCCCGCCGACTCATCTGAGAGCGATTTGTGATTGAAGTTTGAGTTGCTCAGAAAAAACAAAAAAAAAAAAACAACAACTCTTGAGCTAATGAGTATGTGGAGCATCTCCCCATTAGACATGCTTTTATCACTTGCTGTGTGGGATTAGTTTGAATTGGAGAAAAGTAATATATATATATATATATATATATATATATATATGTGTGTGTGTGTTTATTTATTTTTTAAATCAAAATCCCAAAAGTCCATCACACAGTACAATCTGCTTGTGTGAGACGCTGTGCCTGCCAACAGATAGTGTAGGTACTGATTTCTCCCGCTGAAAAAACTGGTGCATGCCAGAGCTTTAATAAGAGCCCGAGTGCCAAACTAGCTGCCTCACTTCTCCTTTTAATATAAACACAATAAAGAAGCATTTGCATTTATATAGTTCTTCCAAGCCGTCTGACGTTGCTGCCAGCCAGCACCTAGAAACAGCTGAGCTCCAAACTGATTGTTGCCTTGGGAAAATTAAGATAACAGAGTAATCCCGTGGATGGAAATGGCTTGGTTGGACCTTCAGCACTTGAGCTGACCAGGTAGGCAGAATTAACAGACCCCCGCCTGCTGCCGGTAATGAAAATGCTCAGCCTCCATAGCCTTATATATTCAGTCTAATAAGAATCATATCTTACTCATCCTCCAGCAGAGTTGCAGCATATCTTGATCCTTCAAGGATCAGTCCGGTGTGTACTTTTGCATATTTGGTCGAGGTAATGCCGGCGTGACGACCGTCTGCATGAATTTGAATTAAAAGTCCGCTCTCGTAAGGGCGCAGTCGCTCCGAATCGGGCGGTGGGGGCTGCAGTCCATTACGATTCAACCCACAGATAGAAGCAAATACGATTTCACACGTAAGAAACGTCGAACCAAATGCGTCGTTACTTCTTTTTGTTTGAGACAAATTGCAGAATGGGTTGCAATTTGAAAGCCTTGTTTGCCACAATTTAATGCTTGAGCGTATGGCAGCGAACTGGCCAACCTTTACGTGCACATAGAACAGAAAGAGTGCGGCGGGTCACAGCGACAGGCTGGTGATCCGAACCTAGGAGTTAATAGCTGGGTGGCTTAATGATAATCCACCCGAAGTCCCTTCCCCCTCAAGAGCACCGTCAGATGACAGGAAGCAAACAGCGCTTTGACACTTCTCACTAATTAGCATCATTAGCATACGGTCATTATGTGGCTGGACAGTGCCATGACAGGGCTCTAAGAAAGGCTACAGCACTGACCTTTGGTGGACAACAGCAGCTGTCAGGAATTACCCATTTCACTGGCCAAAAGGCTGGAGACAAAGAGCGGCTCCTTGCCCTTGAGAATGTGCAGTGCGAGCGCCATTGTCTTCTTTTTTCTGCAGAAGAAATAACTTACAGTTTGGCTAAAAAAAAAAAAAAAAAAAGGCTAGGGTGTCTTGCTCAAAGGCAAGCTTGTTGCTGCTTCTTAAGCCAAAGAACAATAACGATAATAAAAAAAAAAAAACAACAACTCAACAACTGCATAAGCTCTATTGAGCTATGAGCAAAATGCGCGACTAAGCGGCGAGATGCGCTAGCCGCCAGAGGCTTGTGTGCATGCTTCTGGCAAATATACTGCGCCGAGTGGGAAATAATGACTTGTTCCCAGGCCAAAAATACAAATATGTAGTCACTGTGTGCAAACTGTGTACTCTGCCCTACTGTTGGCAATTAGGAGTCTTGTTTCAGATTGCTCAAGCTTCTTGTCTTCTTTGCAGCCAACAATGTTGACTTTAACACCTTAAATCTGCAAGAACACAACCATATATTATTGCCAATGTTTGCGCATATTTGTGTGCAACATCTATCTAGCTATCAATCTAGCCTTATCTGCTAAACATGCAAACAGTAATGGGATGGGATTTTTTTTTTTGGATGTCTTTGTTGTTTAACTTGTGTTATTTTTTTTAATAGAGCCACTCGCTAAAGGACACCGCAGAGCCTCCTGCTGTCTGTTGAGCTGGGTCCCAGCGGGCTCTCCATTTTCTGTCTGATATTCTGTGGTTTGACATTTGGCTGTCTTTCTTCAACAGGCACATCCGTCATGAAGGTTACTGCGTCAGACGCTGACGACCCCACATACGGCAGCAGTGCAAGGGTGGTTTACAGCGTGCTTGAAGGGGAAACGTTTTTCACTGTCGACAGACACACGGGTAAGAGTGACAAAAAACAATCATTCATTGCAGTTCTTCTTCTCCTTTTTTTCATGATAAGTGTAATTCACCCAATTATGATGGAACTCGCTTCAGTCTGCATATTTTTCAAGTGAAGGAAAATTGATGAACAAAACCTCAAAGACTAGCTGTGAAAAGCTTGAACATTAAGCAGATAGAAAAAACATAATACATTACTTTATTCAAAGTGAAATGCTTTTGCAAAATGTGAATTTACAGTTACCCTGGTTACTGAGGGTAATGATTATGCATTGGCGCACTTCCAATGTTCCCCCTTGGAAAACCCTGTCATATTCAGGGTTTTATTTGCAATACATCCAGTTTTGCGTTTCAGTGAGCCCCCCTGCTGTCTGAAATGAAAGGCGCCCAGTTCCCAGCACCCATTTGGTCTGAGCTCAGAGAAATGGAGTAGCCTCACCTCACCGGCACCTTTCAGATGGATGTAGCTTAGCACCCGTGTTGTCTCTGAACGTCTCCCCCCGTGGGAGAGCAACCAAAGTTTTAATGATTCCTTTTTGGTCTGCACCACTTTGATTTGGCTGGCCCGCTAGTGCCGATGATAAATGACTCTGCCATGGAGGGACTTGCTGGGAGAGCGAGAGGTTCATTCCAGCCTCTGTCTCACAAGCCCTCTTCTTCCCGGGTGCCTTCCCCACGTTTTTGTAGGCGGACAGGCCGGCCTAATAGGTGCGAGTCAAGAAGGTCGAAACGAAGAGGCGATGGCGCAGCTGTGAAATCTGCCTCATTAATATTAATCTCACTCAGTCCGACCACAGAACAACCGGCGCTCCTCCGCCTCACCCCCCTACCCCACCCCACCCCCCACAGCCTCCGCCTTTTTGTCGTTTTGATCATTGTGGAATTGTCGTGGTGTTTGTAGAGTAATGGTTTAAACAGCTCTGAGAGGAAATAACCTTTATCTTTCAAAAGCAGGCTTATAAATTGCTGCTGCATACCGATGACAGCTACATATTTTACAAATCCATTCTCAATTATGAAGTGACTGTTGGAATTTAAAGAAGGCAAAAGCAGTTTTAACAGTCCACACTCTCATTTTTCTTTGTACATAAATATGCGCATTTGCAAGAATGCAGGTCTGCGTATGGTGGCTTGGTGCACCATTAAGTTCGCCGGACAGCATCTGCTCACTTTTTGGGCCAATGGCAGTGACAAAGATGGATATGTTGTACCTTAATCCATTGCTTTCCACAAGGGGAAACCCTTTGGAATAGGAAATTGGAATGGATACGTACAGTATACCTGGAAACCAGACCCAGAGCTTCATCTGTGTTTACTCAAGCCCAGTAAAGCAATCTTAACCCCAATAAAGGTTTCAAATGATTGTGGGTTTGCGGTTTACGGGATGATATTGAAGTAATTGAGCAATTGAAAGTAAACTATCTGGTGTCGTCTGCTCTGTGTGATTCAAAAGCTTCTCTTAGGCAGTGTCTCTCACTTCTGCGAGGCTGCAGTGTCACGTCCCGTTTCAAATTGCACCTTCGGTCGGCCATTTCGCTGTCTATTAAATGCTGTGACGACACTTCGGTTCAAAAGCAGAGCGAAGCTCCTGCGTGGCGTAACTGCTTCTGGTCAATTAGGTCTTCATTCACACGTTGACATCTGCCCGGTGAGATAAAAAAAGAAAGAATGTGCAACTGATAAAAAAATATATATATAAAATAATAACGGCGCCATTTAGTTTCTATAAAATTCCGACAGCGAAGCGCTATTTCAAAATTGGTGTTTGTGACCCTCTATTACTCCGCCAAATTGATTAGACCTAAAAATCTGTGTGCAGTGCATGGAATAAGGAGTGCGAGGGCTGAATGAATGCTATTGTTGTGGGCTCATCTCCATGCAGCAGCTGCCAAACAATGTACGAGCGTTGCTGCGATGCACTGTGGATGCTTGTGGGTTTGGTTCTATACTTTTGACAGGCCTGATTTAGATGCCATCCCCTCTGGCCTTTTGGGGTGAGGGAGGGGGGGCTGCCTCTGCATTGTACTGTGTTCTTGCTGAGCACAGAACACGACCCTGGGCTAAATGTGACTGGAATCAGTGAGTTGTGCACAATGCAAACCTTCGGGAGTGAGACGGCATGCCGAGACCAGGAAATGCATCAATTGATTCTGATGTGGAAAAAAAAAAAAAAAAAAAAAATCCAAGGGGGTAAAAGGGAATTTTATTTCCACTGCACAGTAAACCAGCCCGCGCGCTCTCTCAAGCTGCTGCCGGGCTAACGAGAAACGGATATGCCAACCGAAAGATGACGCTGTGCCGGCATGTGGGTGCGGGAGAGACGGCGAAGGAAGAAAATGAAAAAAAGAAGAGAGCACAGTTCTGGCTGCTTGAGCAACACAATTTGGGTGTCTCATGAGAACTTTACGAGGAGAATGTAATTTGCACTTTCCTTAACAATGACAATGACAAGGCATCACGGCCCGGGAATTACATCTTGCAGGTTCTCTTTTTTCCTAAATTTCTTTTTCCCTCCCTGTTAACACTCAGCTTGACATGTTTTCTTTTTTTTTTTTTTTTTTTCTTGTCTCGCTAAAACAACTTGTCAGCTTGATGTCAGCTGTGCTGGTGAGCTGTAAAGCAAGGTTCAAAGCCACAAATCAGGATGACTAGCTTTGTGTACACCTAATTGGGATGTGGTGATAAAGGACAGGTTGGTGATCCCCATTAGACTGCCGTATCAGAAGACCACTGAACGTCTTGTGATGGCACAGACACAACAAGTTAAGTTTTTGTGGTTTGGCCTCTTACTCACTATAACGGAAGCCCTTCTTGTTAATGAAAGTTTATGAAAAACCACAAACTGATATATTGCAGCTGCAAAATAACTAAACAAAACAAAACTCAACATTATCATCATGAAGCTTGAGGATTGGGGATCTGGGAAATCTTGGAATTATTTGGGCTCTCTGGACCAGCAGTGCATTTTGACTCAGCTGTGCAGTTCCTTCTTGGGATTCTAGAGCTCGAGATTTCAAGATCATCTTTGAATTGTGGGACCTGAGGATTTGCACCAACCCTGTACCCTCCACAGAGCAATATTCTGGAGTCAGATCCTTTTTGGAAGGGAAGTGCTCTGGCAGATGATGGGATGTAGCTCAGACCTCACGTGATGTATAGGCAAATCAGATCAGATCCAAAAACATTGAATCGGACTCACGCCATCTGTCTAACTCACTAACTATTACTAATTTATAACACTTTTTGTACAAGTTCATATCACATTTTAAAGAAAATATGCAAGTCAGAAAGTCTAAATATAATAATTACTATTTACGTATCATATCAAATTAAATGGCCTGCTTATTTACCCATCAAAATCAATTAATTTAAAGGGGCAGTTCTTAAATGAAAGGGGTGTCACTGTGGAGAAAAAGAAGGCGCCAAAGCTACCTGTGCTCACCTTCTTTCTCACTCTCCACTGTGTTACTCTCTCCGTCTGCAGCGCCTGCTCTTTGGAATTGCACTTCTCAAATTTGATTGCAGTCCCTGCCACCATGGAAGAGTTGTAATGCTGTTCAGAGCTGGCTGAGACATGCCTTCATTCTGACCCTATATATTATTCATTTTAATACAGCTCAGGCATAAAACGCTGCGTGCACAGCCGCAAATTTGAATCTCCTCAATCTCCTGCATCCAGCCAGTGTGAGGGGGAGTGTGTTACTGTGTTGCACTCCTGTCTCTATGGTACACCGGGAGGGAGGTTTGCACAATAACCAACTGTACGGTATTTCCTTTTTCGGTGGAAGAAAAAAGTGCAGCTCGCTGCTCTAAACCATGCCCTACTGTCTTGCCATTCCCTGCTCTCTAAATTCATCTGTTTATCTCCTTCTTCTCTCTTTTATCCCTCCATCATTAGGGATCATCATGACTGCAGTGGCTGATCTGGACCGTGAGACGCAGGATCGTTACGAGCTCGTTGTCAAGGCAACCGACATGGCAGGACAAATGGGTGGACTCTCCGGATCAACCACAGTGACCATTGTGATCACGGACGTTAATGACAACCCTCCGCGCTTCACACAGAGTGAGTCTCCCACATCACCGCCGGCCCACTCATATCCTGTTATCCCACCTGAGACAAAGTGTAAGGGCAGCACATCACCTGGAATGGGAAAAATGGCAAGGGGGAAGGAGGTGAGAAATGAAGAAGTGTGTGTGGCAGAAAAAGACAATTAAAAACAGGTAAGGGGGATGATGAGGAAAAGTGTCAGCCTACGCCCAGAGAGCCAAAAGTGACCAGAGGGAGCATGGCGCGTTTTGCAAACACTGATCTTAACCATAAGTATTGGATGCATAGTTATCGCGATAACATAGCTATATCGGGAATAGATCAATATGGCTAATGGCTAGCTCATTGTTATGTTATGGATTCACGATGGCAAGGTAGGTTTTGACACTTTTAAAAACAAAAGATTCCACCAACAAAAGGCAGTCTGCCTCACCTGCACCAAGCTAATTAGGTTGTTTTAGAATCGGCAGGTTCTACAACAACTTCATCCTTTCAGGTTATTTAGATGCTAGCCTTAACCCGAAGCCTCACCCTAACTGTGACCCTAACTTAAACTATTAACAATGGAAGAGTTAGAGCTTTTATCCAATCTAACCCTATTCTTAACCATAACCTTAATCCTTACTTTAACCCTGATCCTAAATCTAACCCCTAACTTTAATCTTAACCATATCCTTAGCCCAAACCTTAATCTTGACACTAATCTTAATTCTGACTCTGACCCTAACCTTAGCCTAGACCCTAATCCTAACCTTAATATTAATCTTAACCTTAACCCTAACCCTGACCCTAAGGTGACTTAGTTCCCTCTGAATGATGACTGACATTGCAGATAAAATTGTCCCGTGCAGCGTCATGTCATGAATTTTATTCCATGCTCTTCTTTTTTGGAGATAAACAGTAATGCTATTACCTTTGTTACGGCTGGAGGATCACCATCTGACAGCCTGGTTGATTGCATTTGATATTTCTCCGCACACCATCTCTTAGTTCCGTAAAAATCCTCTTTTTATCAAAGTAAATCATATTTACCCAGTCAGAGGGATAAATCCTGTGGGATTGGAGTGTTTCCACTCCGTTGTACTGGAAATGGAGTGACTTGAGAGAGCTGACTGTTAAATAAGGTGCAAAGGAAGGAGGGAGGACTCTATGTGTGAGGACTTTGATGTGCACACACGATCAATGTCTAGGAGACAGAAGTTTCAGCCCCTCATCTTCGTCTTTCCAGCTTCTTTACAGTGAACTCCGGTTGAACCTTTACATTTTTTTCATCGGTCTGTTTTATTTTTCCATTTGTAATATTCAGATGGCTTCAGATCACGTCTTTAATTTAATAATTCATTGTTAATTTATAACCAATTTCTAATCCAAAGTCTACATTGGACATAAATTATTAATCTCTTTTGTAACCAAATGTAAATCTTGCAGATAACGCTATATATAGCACTTAGGGTTAGGGTTAGGGTTAGTAAAAAAAATGCAATGTGTTGACAGAAAGTGTTTTTGCCGACAATTAAATGGAAATATATTAAACACATGAAATCCACCTGAATGCCATTTCATGCTGTTGTCCACGTATCCAAACCTCAGCTTAATGCTCGACCCCATGGAGACCCTCTGTCTTTATTAGTTTCACAGTTGTCCCACCTCCCCACTTTTTCTTGCCGCTACCACATCCATCTCCTTTATCCAGTATCCCAGCACCCCTCTCTTCTTTTTCCTACTGACAGCATTCTATTTTTTTGTCCTCGTCCTCCATCCTATAGGGCCCCCGCCACAGTGTTACCACTGTCCACCATTCTCTGTCTGTTGTGCTATTTTTTTGCAACTGGCATTGCTGGCTTTTCTATCAACATCCTCACCAAATTAGCTTTTTGTTTTCTTCCACCTTCCAGAGATGTACCAGTTTACAGTGTCCGAGGGGGCGGCCGTGGGCACTCCGGTTGGACGCGTCACCGTCGAGGACTTGGACATGGGGGAGAACACAGACGTGAGCTTTCTGATCAAAGAGGGAGGAGACCTATTCAAAGTCAGCGCTGATGTCGAGTCGCAGAGGGCTGTTGTCTCCATCAAGAAGGTACAGCTGACAGAATTCTGCGTTGCTCTCCAACATCTCGTCATGGTTCTCATATTTACGCTTGTAAAAAAGTCCAGAATTTACCCCGACCCCCCTTTTTTTTTCTATTGTGTGCGCAGGAGTTTTGCGGCTTTCCCTTTTTGTTTGCAGTGTTTATTTTTGTTTTGTTTTTTTCCTTCCTTCAATCTGTGTGTAGTATTGCTGACTGATTCTTAATACTTAGCTGGGTGCCCAAGCACCTTGTCAAAGTCGGCAAGGTCAGCGTGGTTATTATTTTAAGTGCTGCTCAAAACTTTAATAATAAATACTTCCAGCGTGTCACACATGGCGACTTCTGTCACCTCTAGTCATAGAATCCATTGATCAAATCATTGAACCCAAGATGGAGGCGTTTTCGCTTCCTTTTCTCTGTTGCAGCCAAAGCTCGTTTTGTCTTCCTTTCCTTTTTTTTTTTGGAGCACTCTGTCTTTCTCGTCAGTAAGCTGATGCGGTCTGCTCCGACACCGAAGCTCAAGGTGCTGTGAGAGGATGACGATTTGCCTTTGATGGAGGGTGATGATTGGTCGCCCACTTGAGTCTGACATGTGCTGTCAGTTCAGAGTCTCTTGAAACAGCTGAACTGGTTTCAACTTATTCCAACCTGAAGTTTGGTGACAAAAATACAAGAAAAGGCGGGTTGTTTTCTGTCGGAGTGACACAAAAGTTTCACCTGCGATGACCTGGTTAGCTGCTGGTGCAGACACACCATCAACTTGTGAGAAACCATTAGCTCAGACACGGCCTGGGATGCACTCTTTGTTCAGAGATCCACAGACTCAATGAATGACTCAAAGGCGTGAATGAATTATGCAACGGTCTATTTTCATTCATTAGTAAAGCTCTGAGATAAGCAAGCTCCATGGTATTGATGTCATCACAGAGCAGGATGCCACTAAAATTTAATGTCTTTTTCTCTCCTTCTGTTTTTTGTTTTTGTTTTATCTTTTTTTTCTCATCAGCCACTGGACTTTGAGAGCAAGCGCACGCACAACGTTGTGGTGGAGGCCATTAACAAGCACGTAGACCCACGCTTTGTGGACCTGGGTTCCTTCCGAGACCAGACCATTGTGCGAGTCAGCGTTTCGGACATCGACGAGCCTCCCACCTTTCAGCCCGCAGAGGGCACCATCATGGAAGTGCAGGAGGACGCCAAGGCAGGAGCTCTGGTTGGCATCGTCAGTGCGAAGGATCCAGACGAGAGTAAAAAACCCATCAGGTATGAACAGACCGTGCCAGTTATGCAGCTGTTTACTTCATAACCCTCTCTGTTTCTGTGTTCAATACATACAATACAAATCAATACGGAATAAGGTCATAAATGAATAACAGTGTTTTGCATGACATGGACTCAATGTAGTGAAGGTGAGAATCCAGTATTTTGCTTGCTATACAACTGTGATACAAAAGAGAGAAAGAGATTGTGGCTCACTCACTCTATCTGGGCTCTATCTGGGCTTTACCACGACCATCTGAGCTTGGCTCTAATTGGTTTTTAAGCTATTAGGTGGTAGCATCTGTTTGCAGGTACTATTATACCAGTTCAGGCTTCCAAACAAACTGAAAATGGCAACAGTGGCAACACACAGTGCTTGGTCAGAACGAGATTCAAGACTTCACAAAAGCCAAACCTGCCAAAAACCTTGCAACACCGACTGTGTGTTTTTCTGAAGCGAAGTAGACGAACAGACGTGCTAGCTAACCAATATGATGCCATACCACAAGGTGCAGACGTTTCTGTGCTTGGCATGGTTGGTACGGAACAATTTCTGAGGTCTGTCAAGTCTCCGAGGTGATGTCAGCTCGTGGGTACACAGCCGACGTCAAAAATGCATTGAAAGAAGCTGAAAAAACTGGAAAGTGATTGTGTTAATGTGAATATGACGACCCCACCCACGTCAAGCTTGTGCTCAGTTGTTGTGGAAAATGATCCAAGCTGAGTTGAGTCGAATTGAGGCGATGTGAGTAGTACTGAAACTGAGTAATGGAAAAGTGCCATGTGTGGCTTTTCTTGCCTTTCATTGAGTAAAAGAAATGTGTGCCTATGGCAGCATGTCAAGAGCACCAATGCAAACCAACAACAGACAATTAAAAAAAACAAAACAGGCAGTGTCTCTGTAATGCTTGTTTGACGTCAGCTAAGATCTGACAGTCCAATTTTAGCTAAATATCAACAGGACTTGCTGTAGTGACATTATATAACAGGACAATGGATACACAATGGATATTTTGCCGACAAGGCGTCGCTACCATTCAAGATGAACCTGACTGCAGCCTCAGCTACACTCCTGGATGACATCATGCCAACAGATTATATTTTCACCTTTTACCTCCATCAAACCCGAGGATGGTCATGAGGATTAACAAAATGTCAACAGGGCTTCCGTCGCTATCAGTGCGTGACTAGAAATGTCAGTTCTGAGCGAACTGTGGCTTTTTTTTTTTTGTATAGAGCGAAAGCAGTGCAGTCTCAAAGAACGACTCTGCTCGGCTTCTTTCTCCCCCTCACCGATAGCTGTGTGTGATTATAAAATGAAAAAAGGGAAGAAAGAAAAAAAAATCTGCAATTCTTCCCCACAGAGGTCTCCGGTTTGTAGTCCTCGGTCCTCGGAGGAGCAGTTGCAGTGTGAGAGGGGAATGTAGATAAGGGGCGAAGACAGCCTCACTGAAAGAGTACACACTGACACGCGTGGCGTCTGTGCAAATTACATCAATTAAAAATGCATGAGGCCCAGAGTTCCAGGTGTAATAAAGTGAAACACAATGGCGCCACTGTCGTTCAGCAGAACCTCTTGGAGCCTGCAGCTGAAAGAGCGTGGTATGTGTGCAGTCACGTGTGCGTGTGTGGGTGTGTGGGTGGGTGTGTGTGCACGCGGGGGTTCTGTGTGTGAATTTGTTGTGTAAGTGAGCGGCTAATTGAGTAAAAGCAAGCGAGAGCCTTTTGGCGAGGAGCCACCTGCTGGGCCCTGCTAGCAAACTCACGGCCCCTGGTGCGAGAGAACACACCCTCAATAAAAACCTGTCGTGTGCAAAATGGCTATTTACTGCCGATATGTGAGATGACAACACGTGATCTCCGTCGACAGTTTTTGATTCCGATGCCTGGAATGATCTTTTTTCTCTCTTTTGTTCTTTTTCTTTTTTCAAACCCTACACAGTAACCAGCTTGCAGTCTGAAGGGAGTAGAAATGAGTCGAATGCCACTGCGTGCGGCAGCCGTGGAGTTCATATTGTCCAAAGGCAATGTGGAGAATTGGTCATGAAAAGAGTTTTTGAATCCAAGGGGGTTGGAGGTTGCAGCGCACAAGGCTTAATAAACACACACACACACAAACTCACACACAAAGTCCACCCACAGCCTCACTTGGCACAAGTTCTTTTCTTTTGACTAATGACAGCAAGTGTTTAATGAGCCAAGGGTGGACAGAGACTCTGGCTTTATTTGAGCTCCGTGTCAAATTTGTGATTTGGCTCCAACGGCAGTGATGGTGGCGGCTGTAGCGCCGGACTGATGGATTGACTCCGTGACTCGATGGCAGGAGCCAATCCCTTGATTCCATTTTTTTGGTTGAAAAGAGTTGCTTGTGTTTGTTTATTCATTAGAGAGATCTTAAAAAAAATGCTCCGTTTGCAGAATCTAGCTGCTGAGCTTTGGAGATTCATATATCATCATTTTGCAACCCTAACCTTTAATAAATCAATAAATCAATGTGTGATCACAAACATGTGGCCCTCTCGCCACTATATCATTTTGTCTTCAGGGTGCATTCATCGTAAATTTTATATCTACAATGTGTCGCACTGAGTCTCAGGAGAGGTGGAACGATGCAGCCTCAGTTTGTCAGAGAGCCTTTAGTAGCATCTTATAATGCCCACGTTGCTTTATTATATTTTATGTCATCATCACGAGTCAGCCAGCCGTGTTCGTGCGAGAGTGAGTGTGTGTGTGTGTGTGTGTGAGAGAGAGAGAGAGAGAGAGAGAGAGAGAGAGAGAGAGAACCTGTTTGAAGAATGTGTTGACTCAACAGTTTTTTCAGAGCACAAATTATAAAAAAATAAGGAAGGATGCCCCTGAGTTTTTTTCCCCACTTTTTCCCACAATTGAATACACAAACAAGAGGTGTACCTAGTGCTGGGAGGCCCATACAACCTTTGGAAAGCATGCAGCCTTTAAAATAGAATTTGTTTAACCTCCAGTTTCTGGAGCTCAAAGTCAGCTTTTTGGTTTAGGTTCAGAAGAAAAACACTGGAAAACATTTTTAAAAGATGATGAGAAGGATGATTTATTATTTCTTCATTCCACCCTCTCAGGTATCAGCCCTGTATGTTGATTTCTGTGTCTCTTTGTCTCCTCGTGTTGGTCCAGGTTCTCCATCGATCCAACCTCGGACCAGGAGATGATCTTCCGGATCAATCCGGAAACCGGCGCCATCACGCTGGGCAAGGTTTTGGACCGGGAAACGGCGGGCTGGCACAACATCACCGTGAAAGCTGTGGAAGCCGGTAGGCCCCTATTCCACTGCTGTATACAAAATAACGTACAAAAGAAGCAGGTCGATAGCTGCATTTTGTGAAAAAATGTAACGGAAATGCAGCTACAATCAACTGGCTTTGCATCCAAAACATGTTCAATTACTGTCGATAACCTCTCAAGTAGTTTGCCTTCCTGACAAAAGAAAGCTGAGCCCTTCTGTCGTTGCAGGGGGAGGCAGATGAAATGTTGTGCATGTGTTGTGAACAATGCACCAGTCATTTTTTTATTTTTTGATTGGCACTCTTTGCCTGAACCCGGCAAACCCGGCTCGCATGCCAGTTGACGTAGCTCACTGGTTGATTACAGCGTCCAACTTTTGGCAACTCCCACCCGCCGTGTTAAGAAGTCGACCTCACGCTGCTTTAGCTCATTAGCTACTCAAACGTTTGGCAAGCTTTCCGTTCTTTTCTTTTTTTTCATTCTCCGCTTTGAGGATCAGCAATGAAAGGGCTGCAGAGTGAAATGAATCATAAATAGATGCACCAGTGTGATGCGAACCAAATGTTTTTTTTCAATGGAAATACCAGGAGTAAAACGCCTTGACATTTCAACAAGTTGTAATGCAATAATACAATTCCTGCACACAGAAGTTTGTGTCTTATAAGTGCGTTATTTCTAATTGGTTCAACCCTTCAAATCCTGTTTGTTAGCTTGCATAATGAAACTGCTCAAGGATTATTTTACTCTCGGCTGTTATTTTTTTGACCTGCCAATCACTGCAAAGAAAAGAAGCTCTACACGCACACACACACATACACAGAGAGAGAGAGAGAGAGAGACAGACAGACAGAAAGAGAGACAGAGACAGAGATGTAAATGAATTAATCAGTGGTTGCACCTGCAATGTGTTGTTATAAACTATATTGCGCGCCATCGTTTTTTTTTCTTCCGAATACATTGATTTTTTTCGCCAAGCTTTAGCTTGAAGAAATCATCACCAAAAAAAAAGTCAGAGCTTACACTCCTCTTCATCAAATCCATTTCTTCCATTGCAAAGCTAACGAGGAATGTAATATCTCCAGGAAGCAGGGAAATTATTACCACACTGTCAGAAGCTAACTTGAGAGAGAAGGGAGGCCGGGTGTTCCCCGGCTTTCACTTTTTTTTTTCCCAATCTCGCACAAAAGTGATTGTGGGATTGCAATGAAACAGGCAACGGGATTGCATTCTGCATCCTACTGGTGTGCATCATGGCACAAATAAAGAGAGGTGGAAAAACAATGCCTGGAAAAAACAAAGCCAAAACCTTTTTTTTGTCATTTCTTCCACTCATTAAGGCCAGAGAGCCACAAGGTCAGCTTGTGTAAATCTGTGGCGCAACCCTTAATTATCCCCCCCAAGTCCACGACTGACCTCTGAACTATTGTATTGCCGCTGTCTGCCCGACGTATTGAGAGTCGGCCCCGATTCGGAAACTGCACGGAAGGCACAAATTGCTGAGCATTTCCTTGCAGGCTGACTCAATATGTTTCACTTCAAGTGCAGCTAAACTGCAAACCAAAACTAAAATGAAAAATTAAGATCGCCACCGGTTCACATTGCCTGCATCAGGCTAAACGGTATTTTTTTTTTTTTTGCCAGTCGGCAGAGCAGCAGAGAGTGCAGAAAACAGGCGAATAGGCGAGCTTTTGCAGGTTGCAGAAAGGGTGTAGAAAAAGTGTCAGGCGTGATGTCTAATAAAAGCAGCAGCGAGAATGAAAGGAAAGGTGTGGAAGACGGAGGCGAGAGCAGCGATGCTGTGAGGCTCAGAGACGGCAGCGCTGAGGAAAAGACAGCAGGCTGAGCTGCAGGTAGCAGAGATTAAAATGTTGAATTTCTCTTTGGCAGTGAGCAGGACGGCCGGGATCGGGAATGAGAACATCAGAGGGACGGCGCACGGTAGATGTTTTGGAGATTAAGCCACAGAAGCCAGACTGAGATGGTTTGGACACGTGCAGAGGAGAGATAGCGGATATGTACTGAAGTTGGAACTGAGAGGCAGGGGGACTGGAGGAAGAGCAAAGAGGAGATTCATGGATGGAGTGAAAGAGGACATGAAGTTAGTTGGTGTGAGAGAAGAGGATGCAGAGGACGAGGTTTCGCTGGAGGCAGATGAGGACAGAGAAAAGAACCCGGAAGAATTGGAAGACCTCAAGTTAGACACTGACTAATCATTGGTCAAGACCATGCGGCCCGTTAAGCTTTTGAATTTGTCCGGCCGAACCTGAAGAAATTATATTATTAGTAAGTAAGTCATAAAAAGTTACATTTCATCCACTTTTTCAGTGTTTTAAGAGTCATCTTTTCAAGGGTTGTCTGGGAGATCACATGAAAAAAAACAAAAAAAAACGCTGATGGTCGCATTCGTCATGTTTACATAATAGTCGAAGCACCCTGCCATCCTATTGGTCATTGCTGCCAAGTAGGAGGCGGCACACCAAAGATTTTGACATGCACCCTTTTTCAGGCGACTGTCTGATGTGGTTGATTGCTGGTTTTCAGTTACCGCAGTGTGTCAGACTCGTCACAGGACAGCCATTAAACCCATTTAGAGCTTCACTTTCACCAGAGGAACTATTTCCTGGCATCCGTTTCCTCTAAGCCACATATCAGGCAAAGTTGGAGTGACACATAATTTTCAAGAACTGATAGCACGAATGGTATAACCTTGCAAAAATGTTTTTTCTGCGCAGACAGGTAGGTGGAAGGGGGGGTGCAAAGACAGCGCCCTGCGGGTAAAAAGATACCAGAGTCGCTGCAAAGTCTTTATCTCTTGCACTGTTTCAGCTGAGAGACGTTTTTCGACATCACAACGATCCTCAAAATGCACAAATCCACACTGTTTGATGTTTATGGCTTTGGAGGGTTTTATTTTTTATTTTTTTACCTTCCCTTTTTCTCCAATGACAGCAAATGACTCACACACACACACACACACACACACACACACACACACACACACACACACATACTCACTGCGACGACAATGTGAGGGGAAGCGCATGTCTCTTTTTCAATCGGAGATAAAAGAGAGCGAGAGAGAGAGAGAGAGAGAGAGAGAGAGAGAGAGAGAGAGAGAGAGAGAGAGAGAGAGAGAGAGAGAGAGATGGAAAGTGACCTAAAGAGCAAAGCACAAAATAATTCAGTCTCAGTTTGTGGAGTGCCTTGCAAAAGCACAACAAGCTGTAGGCTCATGTTTACCTGGGAGATAAAGAAAAACGAGACACAATTCTAACATGGGAAACACGGCGAGGACGCTGTGTTGCCATTGTCGTGGATGCTGTTGTTGTGTAAACGCTATGGGAAGATACATTATCGTGTCCAGGGCACCTGGGTTTGTAACCTCGCCGATGTAGAATGTTGCTCTCTTCTGGTACATAATCACTCTTAGTATCTTTACAGTCAGTGCAGGAGTAGACCTTATGTGTGTGTGTGTGTGTGTGTGTGTGTGTGTGTGTGTTTTTTCCCATTTCCAAAGGTTGATATAATTAAACTGTCAAATTTTGGCCCCGCGTTGCATCTCAAATACTCACAGGGAACGCCGAGCACTCAGCCGCGACCATATCAGTTACAAACAGTGCAAAGATCCGTGACTGTGAGGAGATGCCACCCTGGCAGCGGAAGCCAGTTTGTTTTAGTTGAGGATGATCAAGGAGCCAACGACTGTTCGCTCACCTCATTTTCGTTTGATTGATTTGTTTCACTGATTCATTTTTACCCTCTCTGATCTTGGCTGTTTGATTAGTGAAGATGAATTAAAGTTAGATTGTTCAATTGCCTATTAACTCAATTAGCCGATCAGCCAATCAAATAGGCATCTTAATGCATTGGGGTATGGAGATGCGGTAAAGACGCCTTCTGAACTTAGAAGCGAGCGGCAAAACAATGAAGAAAGGGGACTCAAGTGACTTTGAATGTGGGGGGCATGGTTGTTGGTGCCAGACAGGGCTGCTCGAAGTATTTCACTAACTGCTGACGGACTGGGATTTTCACAATGTTACAACCGTCTCTAGCGTTTGCATAGGTCACAAAGAGAGTAAATAAAACAAAGAAATCTGAAAAAGTCTTTGTGAGCATGCATTAGGGTCATATTTACAACAAAAACATTAATAGAATAACTACAAATAACAGCATATAACAATAAACATTTGTGTTCTTGAGATGTCTTTGTCTGCGGCAAAAAATACAGCAACTCTGATGTTTATCAGACAAGAAGATGGACAAACTTAAAAAAAAAAAAAAAGTTGTCACTGCTTTTCCAGACCCGCTCTGCGTGTTTGGTTCCAGCCTGTCCTCATTTCACACGCCTCCTCAGAGTGACATATTAAACCAAAGTCTTTCCTCTGGCAAAAGACCAAAGGAAAAAAATAAAATAAAATAAAGATGAACCCTTTGGTCAGAAGAAGAAGCACGACAACGCAGACAACACCCAGCGAGGCACACGTGAGGCACCAGCATCTTCCCTCGAGCTATTGTGTGTCAGCGTAATTTAGCTGCCGGGTGGGAGATCCGCTGGACAGTGGCGCTAAGAGACTGGCAACAGCTGGTGAGCACCACGCACATGCGGAACACGCCAATAATCTGTTCAAATCCCTTTATTCTCCGCTCCAATCTGCAGACAGATTTAGAGCAGAGACACTCGGTCCAGATGAATGAACCTGTCTCACCGAGTCACTCGCTCCCCCCGCCTCACCCCTTGTCCGTGGAGTCAGTCTAAGTTGGCATGAGGCTGAGAAATCCCCCCCTCGTTTCATCTGTCCTCAGTTCTGGGAATTGAAATGTGTAGCATCTGATGATTGCTGTTTTTTTTTTTTTTTTTGTTTTTTTCCCCTTTGCTTTCCCAGTGGGAACAGGCACATAATGTGAGGACAAATTTAGAAGAAAAAGAAAAGAGGATATATTGAGCAGCGCCAGAGTCTCTCTTCTTCGCGTGTTTACGTTCTTTGCTGCTCTGGCAAAAAGCAGTCAGTTAAAAAGCTGCATTGATGTGAGGATTATGCTATTAGTTGAGAGCAGCATACTCATTAACCGCCGCCGCCGCCGCGCCAGCTTTGCGGTGAGATAGCGAGTCTGAGAAATTTTCTGTTGATTATACTTTTTTTTTTTTTTTTTTGCCTGTCAGTTTTTGGCGATTCTGTCTTTTCTCCGTCTCATATTGGGCCTGTGGCTCACCTGTGCGCTAGTTGTCAGCCGTTTCTCTTATCTGACACGTTGTCTCTGACTTTCCCAAAGGGTCTCTGTGATGCTTTTTTTCAGGTGAAGGGGGATGAACATGAAGTTCACTCTTGGTTTTTTTCTTCCTGGTGACAAGTTTGTGTAGCCAGAGATCTCAGTACAACTCATAAATGCGCTGCGGTGAAAGATAGTTGTATGGCGAATAAGAAGCAGGCGGTGGTTCACATTTGAAGCAGACATGCCTCCAAAGCTCTCTTGGGTAACAGTGAACGATACAAAAATGAATTAGGAAACAACTTTCTGTCAGTCTTCCGTCTCTGTTGTTGTTGTTTTTTTTTTAACCAAATTCGCGACCTTGCCGGAGGTCTACAACTAATAGCTGCTTGATGCGAAATGAATGCTGTTTAGTATCAAAGTGAAGCAACCCCTAGAGCCCAGTAACGCTGGCATTTAAGAATTTGTCCACAGAAGCAAGGTTAAACGGACAAAAATACGCCCATAGCTCTGAGAAACAATGGAGAGATTATCATGAACAAGTCCACTGGTTTGACCAGTCGACCATTTGTATTCAACTAAAAACTGCTGGCCTGACTTCCTTCCTTCCTTCTGTCTTGCTGCAGTACATTTATTAGAAATAGCAACACACATACTAAAGAGCAAACAGCCGCTTCTGGGAAGATGCTCTGCAGCACATGTGGTGGTGACCCTGAGCAGTGTGAATCAATTGTGCACCACCACAGCCAGGCGGCAAACATCTCAAGGTTTGAAAGTGACCTTTCAAGATTTTCCAGTTTCCCTTTCTGTTCCTGCACAATGCAGGGAGAGTTCACTGCCCACAAAAAGTTTTGCTGAAATTTGTTGAAAACCTAAGAAGTTGGTGCCACAGTGACATTCATGGATCAGACGCTTGTGTTTGTGGATTTTAGAGTACAATAAGTACTGGGACATTGACGAGTTGGGCATGTGCATTCAGTAGTTTAGAGCGGTTCAAATTCAGATCACCTGTAAAGGTCCTAGTGCATGTGGAGGACATTCTGAAATCTTAACCCACGAGACAAATATACAAATATGGTTAATGAAAAACGTTATTTCTTCTGCAAATATATTTTGTTTATGCAGATTGTGTCAAATTTGAAGTGCGTCTTTTCCACTGCTGCATTTGCATCGTTTCCAGTTCTTCAGATCCATTTGACAAGGACGTCATAGCCAAGTGCAGCTCAGCTCTTTACATTCATCCTTTGTCATCGTGACTCAACAACAATACTAACTTACTGAAAAGTGTATTGTGTTGCAGACACAGTGTGGAACAATATCCACATCACTAAATATGCAGATGACGCCTTTAGCCACATGTGTACATTTTTACTTGGTCCTCTCACTTGGTTGTGCGTGATTTTGTGGTCCGTTTGGTCTCGTTCATCCAGTGGAGCGCTCCAGATGCAATTATCTTAGTGTTTTAGCCAAACAATACTGTCTTCTTTATTTCTCCCCCACACTTACCTATCACATACACACGCACATGATCACCCTGGGGGCCTCTTCTTCTGCTCTGCATTGTTTCGGAACCTCTTTTAGACATTACTATTAAGAGGGTGATTTCGATTTAAGCCGAAGCCGGAATAATTTGAAGTGGGTTTTGCTCGTCCTAATTACATAATCTTCTACACTCCCATGTTCATATTTGGCTCATTAAGTAAGATGTCTTGAGAGCACTGTGGTGATATTCTTTGTGCTTTATACAGCTAAGAAAAATACAATTAGTGGCGGCACGTTCTCAGTTCTGTCAAAAGCATTTATCCATCATGATCATTAGTATCAAAGCGTGCGCCTTGAATATGATGGCAGAGCCAACTGCTGTGATGTCACTACCAGACAGCGATGACCCAGAGACAAAAAAAACCTGACCAAAAACAGCAATCTTTGGGACAATTTCATGTCACTAACTAAAGCCCGGAAGTGTTTTTCAGGTGATTCAGAGGGGTGCATTAAATCAAATTCCTTTTGCCATTTAGCTAAAAGACCAAACTAAATGGTCTGATTGCATCCGGCCATGTGCCGTAGCCTTGTATGATATTGCAAAAAAAACAAGAAGGGAGCTAAGAATCTTGTCCAAACTTGCCTACACCAGTCTGCTATAACAGGATGAGCACCCCAGGGCATCTGCACCTTCTTCGACCGCCTTTGCCACATCAGTTTGGACTATGAATTGCAGAGCGATCAGTAGAAATTTGGCAAAACCTTTTATGAAACTGCAATTGAAAGGAGGTTGCAAATATTCCAGTCACATGCAGCATCAGTGTCACCTTGTGATACTTGTGAAAGTAACAACGGCACCGCTAATACAGAGCTTCTGTCACCTGCGCAGACAAGAGGTGTGATAGTACTTGAAAATGCATTTGTTATTCCTTCGGCGTGTAATATCTGCAGGATGTACGGCGTCTTGAAAAAATCTGAACCCTCCTGACATTGAAATAGCATCATTCCACAACCGGTGATTTGTTTCTAGGGAGAGGTGACGTTCAACGCTTTCATTCTAATTTTAAGTTTGATTACAAAGACATGCCACAGAGTGGGCACAGAGTGCCTCCAAAGGTTGTTCAGCATGATTTATTATTTTTTAATGCAGTCTAACTGCAGCGAGACAGTTTGAATTATGCATTGTGCATGATGAGCAGCTCCACAGTCGTTTCACTTTGACAACGCACAACATCAACAGAGATATGATGCTTCTTGATTTAACCATGTTGTTACAGTTCATTTTCCGACGCCTCTACAGGTGGTTGCCAAAAAAGGAGATGAAAAGGATCAATACAAATGTCCCTCATAAACCTCAAAACCTCAGTCATCACTTCTCTATTATCTGGTTACAAGCTGCATTCACCGCAATTAAAATGAATTGAATGAATTTTTTTGGTCAAATCATTCAACAGCTGTTGTTTCAAAAGCACATTTTTGTTTTTTCTGGTTTTTTCCCTACAGCTTACTGCATGACCAATTCCACCTCCGGACAGATGTATTTCAAGTGCTTTCTCCCCATCTCTCCCGTAGATAATCACACTATGGCGTCCCACTCTGCAGTGAGCATCCGCATCCTGGATGTAAACGACAATCCCCCAGAGCTGGCCACGCCGTACGAAGCCTCCATATGCGAAGACGCCAAGCCAGGCCAGGTGTGTTTTTGATTGAGTCATTCCAAAAATCTCTTGACGAACTCTTTTGTTGTTGTTTATCATGATGATGATGATGATGATGATGATGGCGGTGGGACTTGTATATGGTTACTGGTCATTTAAACTCAACGCTCATCATTTATGTTGGCTGAGTAAAAATTCCCTCCTCCGCGAGTTACTCACGGGAACACGATGAATCCTGCTTTTGTTTCGCTGTTCTTCATTTTCTTCTGTTGCACATGTTAATCTCAATTATGCTGTGTGAGGAAGTGCATGTTTTCAAATGGACGACTTCCACACTAGACAATTATAAGAGCAGCCTGCATTGCATGGCTTAATTCAAATTAATTCAAATCGTCACAAATATAATTTAATTAAAACAAAACAAAACACACACAAATAAAAAAAGAAGTATACATTTAAACAAAATCAATTAAATATATATAATGTGAACCAAATAAAGAGCTCTTTCAAAATCTATTAAAATATTTTTTTTCCCCCCCCATTCACATGGAACCACAGTCTGAAGCATGGCTACACAAATGCTCTATTTTGTGCTAAAGTGTGCTCATTTAAAATATGCTGCATATGTTGTCTGTTCACTTGTAATGAGGGTTGTAAAGGTTGTAAAGGTCTGACTTTCTGATAAACATAGCATCTATATTGTCTTTAAAACTGTAGAACATCTTGTCACGCTTGAGATGGCAACACCTAAGTGAACATTTCTGTTCATGCAGGGGATAAAATCATCTGTCCTTAGACCTTTGAGTGGATTCAGTGGGGTTAAAAAAGAAGAAAAAGAAAAACTGAAAGCATTTGTCAAGAATTTGCTGCATAAATACCTTTTTTAAATATATGAAAATTCCAGTTGTAAATGTGGGAAATGTGGCTTTAGAAAGAAGACAAGGTGACCTGATGTGTCACCACTCCTGAGCGGTACGTCTTGTCGCCATGGTGACCTGACATTGACAGCCGTAAAAAGGAATGAGAAGAAAAACACAATGAACACCAATTTAAATCCAGCCACTCTTAATTTAAATAACAATTTAAATAATGTATATATATAAAAATTTGAAGGCCATTAGTCATTTGGACAGGTTGCAATTCACACCCATGACCACTTGGCGGTAGTGAGCATATTGCTACGTCCCTCTTCCGACACACGGCGCAGAGACGTCAGACAGTTTATTTGCGTGTGTCAGTGCTCTCACTCACTTCCGCACTCTCACGTACCCACACCTGACCTCAGCCAATCATAGGTGTGTTGCCTTCACCGGACAATGTTCGCCAATACCATTAACATCAAGTAAACACAGAACAGAACACAAGAGAACTCAGTCCAACTGACAGTAACAAGAAGCTAGGAGCTGGCCAGCGCCGTATGGAGTATCAATATCGTGTTGGGTATGTTGGCACCTTAATAGTTATCACATGTTGATGACGACATGAAGGATCGATGTCACGTCAAACACACACAGTCGTTAAAAAAGTGCGACCTTCTCATTAATATTAAATGGGTGTATAATGCCATACGAGCATGACGGAAATGTATTTTTCTAGAAAAAAATAAGGAAATAATAGGAAAGCCATGAGTGAGCTATTGTCATTGGCAGATTTTCTTTTCTTTGCATAATGGACTTTCCTGTCTGCTTTGCACATGTGCCAAGACATGCAAAATATGGACACTGACAGTAGTTGAGCTGTTTCTACTTGTTGGCAGCGTTGCCGTCTGGTGGCTGTGAAACCAGTATTCACTCTGTATTTGGGTTTGTGGTTGATGGTTGGAAGACACGACTCAGGCAGCCAAAGAGTAAAAACGTGTCTCAGCTTCCAGTCCTGTTTTTATGGACGCTGTGCTGCTGCCAAAACACACAAACGTGAAGTACAAATCCTTTGTTGATTTAGTCGTGTTTTCCAATATGTTTGTATTACATAAGCGTTCAGTTTCCAGAGTTCTTTTTAATTTTTCTTCTTACATAATACCACAAGTATATCCACTCAAACCGGCTTTTTCTTTTTCTGCCAATACTTCTGCAAGGCATTGAATCAATGCCTTTATTTTTGGAGTAATAATCAAGACTGATCAGAACACATACATAAGAACATACACATACATCGGTGTGTACATTGTTTCCAAACATTACTGTTGTAAAAAAAAAAAAAAAAAAAAAAAAAATACAGTCAGTGCTATCCTACAAAAAAATATATTTTTCACAAGTATGGCGTCAATGTGCTGAAAATGTTGCCGTCTCCAGAGGCGCCATTAAACCAATTATAGGAAAAAGCAATGTTTTTCTGTAGTGCCTCGATGGTCAGGGTAAAGTATAAAGAAACAGTCTTGTGCATCTGTGTATGTTGGTATTGATCATCTCATGAAAACATTAAAAAAAAAAAAACCCAGACAATTTCATTAGGTGATTTTATTCCTGGTACTTAGTAAACATGATCTGGGAAGAGTTAGACCCAATTATCCTGAGCAAGGCAAAGAAATAATTAAAAAAGCAAAAGGCTTTAAAGTGTAGTCGTCTCCACGCTGGAAGCTGCATTTACATGTGTAATGAGTCTCGGGCCGCTCCACCCACTTGATCCACAGACTTTTAACCGCTTACACAACGTCCCCTGCCTTCCTTTCTGGAACATTGTTTGTTCTGTTCTCCCTCGCTCCCACCTCACTCTCGCTGCCGTTTGTGTGAGCCCACATTAACCTTCAGCTTCTAATCACACAGAGATGATGAGTCTTCCAGTTCCCAGATCATTGGCGGCTTCAAGTGCAGGGAAAGAAAGAGATTTCTTTTAATTGCTCTCGTCGGTATGCAACACAGGGACGTATATTAAACCTTGATTATTATCAAGTCTAACTGTCTGGCACTACTGAAAAGAAATGTTTAAAATTCACTTCAAAAATAATGATAATTACATTATTGAATTATGATAATTAGAATAATTCTGGATTAATATCCATTATTCTTTAGTATACTTTTAAAATTGAAGATAGACTATAGTAAAAGACAGTCATTGCAATTTGAATGTGATGCAATTCACTTACTGAAGTCTTTTTTTTTACATTCAGAGAAGTATCTATCCATCTATCTATCTATCTATCCATCTATCTATCCATCTATCTATCTATCTATCTATCTATCTATCTATCTATCTATCTATCTATCTATCCATCCATCCATCCATCCATCCATCTATCCATCTATCTGTTTTTCCTTTCCTCTGTGCTGGCAAGTGACAGTCACGTCTGACGATAAAGTTTTCAGTCGTGAGTATTTTCTTGTGATTTGTTGCTATTTTGTCTTCTTTCTACTGGGTCATTGTTGTGTCCTTTATGAGCTAGCCGTGGGGATTGAATGAAAGTGTAAGCCTGGGGTCAGAGGCTTTCTAAAGCCCCATTTTCGGCCTCTGAGGTGAGCGCCAGGGGGCAATGGGGGAAGCAATTTTCTACGCCATGTTATTTCAAAATAATATGGCAAAAAAAAGGCTCCCATCCCTTCATGTGCTGTGCCTTTGTAAAGACTGGACTGTGTGGTGCGCACTGGTGCAAAGAAGTGGCACCACCTGCAGTTTCCTGTGTTTGAAAATCAGCAGCACCATTCAATTGTGGGTCATTCAGCTTTGGCAGAGAGACGGAAAAAAAATTAGTGAACCGATGTCATGATGAATTTCTTGTAAATCACTCAATATTTCTTCAGCGAAAGCTGATGATATGCCGATGGGTTTGGTTGTGTCGTGGTGAAAAGGCAGTGTCGAAAGTCGACGGAATGATACAGAATTCCTCACTTTCAGAAAGTGAAAGATTCTCAACACTTGAAATTGAACATTTTGGAAATCTGCCCCGTCTTAAAACTTTTTCTTTTTCATTTGCTTCTGAGTTTTGTGTTTGCTTTTAGACTGCCGTCCTAAACAGAAGGCTCGTGGCTATACTTTTGGAGACAGATTTCTGTCCACAGGCAGCAGGGAAACAATAAAGGCAGGAAAAAAAAATCTGTTTCAAAGCAAACAGTACATCTAGACAACACTGTTTTTTTTTGTTGGCATCAATGGAATTTGTATAATAAACCAGCAATAATGAGTAATTGAGCATTTCAGAGATGGGCCTTGAAGTGAAGACAGTCGAAACAAATTTTGACCTGATAGGAACAATTTTATTGTCTTACAATGAACAAATACTATTTCAGCTTGCCAGCATTCACCCCCAGTGGATGAGTCAGAACAATGTTGGAGGACATTGTCAAACACTCCCGTGGGTTGTGTTTCAATCCAGTCACAAGTCTCTTCCCACCGCTCACCTCTGAGGTTCCTGGTACTCTTCAGCTTCCAGAGAACAACCACAATGCTGCATTGTGCGTTCTACACTTTTAATTTAGATGTTTCCATCAGAGGACTCAACAGAAGTGTGGAAAACAATTTGGTTGAGCACTCTGGGGGTCTTCTGTTCTGCCCATGATTTAATTCTCTCCTGTCACATGAGAAAGGAGGACGCCAGGGGTACATCTGACAAATCTCTGCTTTTACGTACAGCACCAATTTCGCATGAGCTCCTCAAAATATTGAAAGTTACTTTTGAAGCATGGACCTGGCGATCATTCTTGAAAACGGGCATAATTAAGTCTTTCTTTTTGTGTACCTGTCAGCGAGTGGCTGACCGCACCGCGCTTTGGTGCAGTTTGAGGGTTTGCCGCTGTTTTTGTTCGGTGTCAAGCACTTTCCACCCTCGTGGCGAGGGGCCGACTCAGCGGCAGAAGTGATCACGGCAAACCGAGCGCGCCCTATTTCCGCCCGCTTGGTTTGACATCAGAAACCTTTTAACGGTAGACTGGGCCTCAGATTTGCATACCCAGCTATGCATATGTAATAAATCCCAACGTGTTTGCCTGCATCGAGAGCCGTAATACAATTTTTCATTCCATGCAGGGGGTTTACCTTCGGCAGTGGGTCGGCAAAGCGCTCCCCCGCCGACCTTCACTGCTCATCTCCTTCATCTCATGCGCCTGTCCTCGTGCCCATTTATCCGTCGGTCGATACATCTCATTTGAATTGCCGTACTCTTTCTATTTACCTCATATTACATGTTAAACAGAATTAGGCATGCCTGTCGCCGCGCAGACTCGTGCCACAATGAAATAAAGAAATGCAGACGCACGCCCACGCGCATGCTGCACACAGCCCTCTCTGTCACATCCCTAATACGTCACATCAAGCCCCAGTCTGTGAATCTAATGAGAAGCGTCCCCATTGTCTTCGCCGGCGTTCTACGGTTCTGCCCAGACTCGCACATGGAGTGTCAGCTCCCTGGCTCAGGCCTGGCTTCTCAGCGGAACCGCGGGGAGAATCAGATTAACCTAAGCCTTTTAACTGTGGTCGGTTTTGATCCCATTTGAGAGTTGGCGACGCACTCCATTTTGTTTGTGTTTACATGGAGAATGCATACTGAGGGACAGGCACTGGCTGAGGGGTATACGTTTGAAAAAAAGAAAAAGGTGGACGAAAGAAAGAAGGTATCAAGGAAAGGGCGGTATGGTCTAAGTAGCTTTTTGTGCTTGGAGCCAGTTCAAGCCGGGGCCATGACACAAACTGTAAATAGCATCTTGCCTTTCATTCATGGAGGTCTTTCAGAGAGCAATCTGCAGGGCAATGCCAAACATGGACAGAGGGGGCGTGGCGGCTCGGAGTGAGAGAAAAATCAACGTGATCGGCAGTGGTGAGGACAAAATAATTAGCAAAGTTTGTTTCTGTTGTACATAGCCACAGTTAGAAAATATACGTCTGACAGTTGACAGTCGTGGGTTTATTTCCTGTATTACCATTGGAGTTGCTGTCCACGTTGGGAATACACAGGAGCCAGCGCTGTAAGTTTGTTTGCGTCTCATTAGAAGGCAGACCGGCTGGCTTTTGCCCTAGGACTGGAATCCCCCCAACCCCCCCACTGCATCCCCTGATTGGACAACACAGACACACAAATGCACAAAGTTCCACAACGGCCGTCATCGATCCCCCCTGTGACACAGACCCTTAAACTTTAAATAAATGCTTCATCATAATGATTTTCCATGGCTGGCCCTGTGGCAGCACTGCTATCAAAACACCCCTTCAAACAATGAGGACTCGAGTGTTATGTGGCCGTGTGAAGCGCTGCCTCCTCTCCGAGTGAAGGTTTTTGTGACTGCATCAGAAGTAAAGAAAATATATAGATATAGATATCATGCAGTGCCATGTGTCCAGAAAAAAAAGTAAACAAAAAAAGAGAAAAGAAAAAAAAAAAAACACGGTTGTGTGGAAATCCAAATACTAAGTATGGCCCGAGGAAATGAAGGCCTGTCAGCTTTTGTAGTGGCGTCTCCCAGCTGGCTGGCTTGGTCACCATGACAGATCACCTCCGCTTGGCCGCGGCACCGCCAACCTCCAAACCCCGGGAGAGTCGCTTTGAAAGGGCTAAATGTTAAGCCTTTGCGAAGCGCGCATCACATCGCATCCGCCGCAGCCCGGCGCTCGCTCGCATCCGCGACAGGAACCACACGGGCAAATGCCAGACGCAGGGGAGAACGAAGCCACGGAGGGAGACGAAGACCAAACACAGGCGACACTCTTTGTTTTGTTCGACAGGGGCTTTGTGAGGAGGAGGAGGAGGACTCAGTGAGTCATTTGCTCCACTCACCACATGTCTCTTCCTTTTGTCTCACGAGTACTCATGATGAATCAGACAGCCCAGCACACCGCAGAGAGCGGAATATTGGCTGTTTAGCCGCTGTGTATTTGCTCTCGCCCTCTTAGCATTTAATGCATAAATTAGCCAGATGCACCGGGCTGATTTCCGAGAAAGCCTTTTTTTTATTGTTTGCATCGCTCTCAGCAGGTCCCCAAATCCTGTTTGTGCAACGCGAAAGGTCACAAACACACTGCGCGAGTTCTGATCTTGACTTTTAGATGCAATTTAGTCATTTGGGCTGTTATTTATTTTTTAACTTTGCAACAAATTATTCTTTCTCATTTAGCTTGATTTGCTGTTTTCCGTCCTCTTTTGTTAAGGACAAGTTCGCATTCATCGTACTGTTTTGTATGTACTCAACGAGTACTCCACCATCCTGCCACAGCACCAAGACTTTAGACATTAGATGGACTAGAAACTCACTTTACATGATGTTTGTTGATGGTCGCTTGTCCCTCCTTGTTTCCCTCGTGACGACCTGGCTGTCTGTCCAGGAAGTCACCTGTCTTCACCTCTAAGACAGCTGTGATGAACTCCAGCATCACCTCCACTCCCAGATCAGTGGAGGCAGTGGGAGAAAATTGATGGGTGGACTCACTGAAAAAAGTTGATGCAGTCGACTTTAGAGAATACTTGTTTGTCACAGGCAACCAAACGTTGATTGGATTAATCTTCTGTCACATTGAAGCAGACCACTCACGTGTTGCTGGTCATTAGAACCTTCAAGTCTCGAGGCTCACGTGCACCCATTGGTGCATGTGACGTCACTCCCCAGTGGGTAACAGCTTTAACAGCAGTCCACAGTAGCTGGGTTCAAAGTGGAAACCTGTCATTTGAAGCATTTGAATGCTGCACTTGTGTTAAACCACCTCCCATCAGATGAAATTGCTCTGACGTCTTCAGCAGGACCGTTGTTCACAACACACTCCTTCCCTCTTCTTGGACCACCTCTCTGATTTTTCAGTGCCGCTTTGAGCAGCGGGTAACTTGCCTAACATAAGTTAAGGGAAATGACTCATGGTGGAATACGTTGAAGTACTGAGAGCAATTGAAATCACTTTTTCAACTCGGTGAGTGTGTGACCAAGATTTCCACCTGTGCATGTTAGCGATGGGCTGGCGTGCAGAGCCTCTGTGTTCTGCTGTGGTTGGCATCAAATCTACTGTGAAAGCGTCCAAATATGTGGCACTGATTTAAATCAATATTTTATTATATTCATAGATACTGAAATGATTGCCATCAACTCTTCGAGATTATGAGAGATGGTGCAGCTATATCTGTATATATCGGAGTTCGCGTTAACCGGATAATCTCCGTCGTTGCCGTTTTTCTTATAACGGTGATGGAAAAATGTGAAGGCCGTCGGTCATTTTGACAGGTTGCAATTCACAACCCTGACCACTTGGTGGCCAGGAGCATATTGCAACGTTCCCTTCCGTTACAATTTATATATATATATATATATATATATATCATTTTATCCCACGCCGCACAACATGGGGATCCCCTTCTGTTTTGTTTTTTTTTGTTTTTTTTCCCACCACACAAAGTAATGAATCGCTTTCAGAACTCAACTCTGACCTTGCGGCGCATCCCAGACTTGGGATGCACAAGTGTTTGTGTTTATTTCTCCATCCACACCCCCCTTGTCGGCGCCGCACGGCTCACGTCTGCGAGAGGGTGAGAACGCCACCTCCCTCTCCTCTCACAACCTTGACCTTTCCGGCAACCTCGAGTGGAGACGGCCTGCACTTTTGGGAGAGTCTCACCTTCCGCAGATGCGAGAGATTTAAGGGGGTCAGGAGAGGAGACTGCCAGATAGAAATCTAATTAGGTGATTGCGTGTTAGGGAGATTCACTATCTGCTCAGCAGACTCCTACGCGTTGGCTTCTCCTCCTCGCTGGTCTCCACCAGCCCACTCCCTCTCTCTCTTTCTCTCTCTTGCTCGCCATCCCTCTACAGCCATTGATGCTGGTTGAAGTATCCCCCCTCCACCCAACCCCACCCCCCACCCCGCCAGGGGGCACAGTCCACGGGATGCAGATCATGGCTCGCCTGCGACATCTTTACTGCTGTTCTTATCTCCCCGCGGGAGGCGAGCACATCCATTCCTCAGCCGATAATAAAGCGTCGCTCTCCGTCTCACTCATTATTCTTTTAACTTAGCGCCGGAGTGGAACCTGAGAACAGGCTGCGCACAGTGATGAGCCGATAAGACCGGCTCTGTCTGGGCTCGCCGCAGCCGCCGCCGCCGCCGCTGTGTTTACCATAGATCACCGCGAGATGACAGGATGCGCCTTGGCCTTTGCTTTAGCTCGGGCTGTCTGCGTTTATTTGTTATTGTGCATTCATTATGTATGAGAACCATCACGCGTACGTGAGTCAGACTCAATTCAGAGCAGTTTTGTCTCAGGAAAGGCTTTTCTATGAGGAAATCTCATATCAACTGGAAACACTATTTATTTCTTTATCTAGTTTTTTATTAACAGATGACTAAAATTCAACCCAAATAAGTCCAAAATAATTTAGGTTTTTGCTTGAAACTTGTTTTTTTACAGGCCGTGGAAAGGTTATATAGATGTTTATCAGGACCTTGCCAGCACGGCTACAGCCCTGCCGCACTGGCTTGATTTTGGATTTGATTTTATTTTTGGCTCTTGATACCCGCAGCAAAACTGTGGCGTAGCTCCCACAAACAAGAAGGTAGAGATACTGTGGACTTCTGCCGGTGGAAGAAGCGAAACCGCACATTTGAGGGAAAATCACTCAAAATGTATCGAAACCTTTGGGTATTGCAGACAGGGCTGATCAAATCAGGACGGGCGGTGGCCTCCTTTGTTATACTTTTGACATTTCACACAGGTGATAGCAGTTTACATCTTCTGCAGGAAGGTATAAATGTACAGTGCCCCAATCAAATGTGACAAGCCTCGGCACGGTCGAGTGGCTGCAAAACGCCAGCTTTAAAATACAGTGACGCTCAGAGCCACGTGAGAAGAAGGTCAAAGAAAAAATGGAATCCTGACGCCGTTGTACACGGAAATGCGCCGCGTTATGCAACGGCGCATTTCATTCCCAGCTCCTTCCTATTAAAAGTTTGCCAGAATGAGCGAGCCATTGTCAGGACCAATAAAAGCCATCACGGGTAATGGAACCCTCACGACCCAATATATTGTTCATTTTTCAGCCGCCTTTCAATTCCGTGCTGCGGTGCGGCGAGGACGCCACGTGACGCGCTCTGAAATTGCGCCGTCGTGTTTCGTAATTACTGACGAGGCCATATTATCCGGAGCTATCCAAACCGCGCATATGACTAAGCCGGCCGTTGTGCACGCGCTGTTTATTTTGACGGCGCCGCAGTGGATCGTCGGAGCGCACTTTGCAGCGGCTTAGTCACAGCGTGACACGCGTGCTCCCGCTCACAAGTTGGACGGACGAGGCCTCAGAGTCACGCCAAAGCTGCTCCCGTTGCCCTTGAGCCGCCATGATGAGACTCCACCTGCTCGCATGGCAAGCAAGGCAAAGAATGGATGCGCGTTGTGCACGGGGCGAAGGGAGAAGTGAGAGGAACAGGAAGTCCCAGTGATGAGTGAGAGCGGCCGATGAGTTGCAGGAGGTTCAGTCAGGCACGGGAAGATTGCACCGGAGACGTTTTATTGCTCTCTTTCATCAGGAAGCGCTACCGCGACTGCTGAGTAATGGCTTGATAAGTTCCAATCCAATCTTGTCTGATATCATAAAAGCCAGGAGGAGTTGTCACTGAATAATCCCGCCTCGTCACGAGATCCGCGGTCAACGCCTCGCTTAATTGCAGCGCCGGGGATTGTTTGTCATATCCGCGGAGCTCCCGACTTCCGATCACTTTCCGCAGCAGTTTACCTGCAGATTAAATGGAGGTGAGGGCGCTCCGTCAGGAATAAATGAAGGATATTACCGCTTTCTAGACTCCCATTTTGAACGATTTCAGGGTCTTGCAGTGATGGATGGCAACGGCATTATCTCGAATTATGTCGGCGTGATTCTTTTTTGCTCTGTTCAGTTTGAAACTTTCAGAGGAAAAAGACTGAAACTACTTGCACTTCAAAGAAAACAGGCTTTTTATTATTAACAGAGAGAGAGCGAGCAATAATGATGACAATGACGATAATTTGGCTTAATTTGATTTCCTAGAGAAGCTTTGGACGGAGCAAGTGCTCAGAGTGCATGGGCGCCTCTCTTTTGTCCGACTGACAATGCCGTCACTCTGGTCCTTTTGGGAAATTGAGGAAAATAAAAAAGACAATATGCAGTATGCACGGCTACGAAGACTGCAGGGTTTCGTTCGCCATATGTCAAAAACAAGGATTTCTTTCTTCTTCCTGTAGAGCGGCGAACGCTGGTGGAAGACAACAAAATAATAAGCCCGACCTCTATGGCAGCAGCGGGAGAAAGCAAAGAGAAGGGAATGCTGTGTAAAAAAAAATAGACTTCTCAGCTTGTGGTTCCGACGCGGCTGCGGAATAACAGGTGGAGAGGAAGATGAATTGTCACCGAGAGGTCTGTCTTAAAGAGAAAAACCTCCGGGGGCTGCTTGATGTCCTCGCGGTTCACTGTGGAGCATCATCGCACCTCATTGTGTCCTCACCGGTTCTGTAAAATTGGATCACAGTTAAGTTTTATCTTCCATCGTGGATCACTATTATTGCGTTCAATGGGGGGGAGGGAGGGGACCAATGCAAGTTCGTAGGTCTGTGTTTTTCTGATTTCCCCCCATGTCGCGCCGCCTTGGACAGGAAGTAACTCAAAGAAACACGAGAATCTGGTGACTTTTCAAAATAAAAGCATTTTTCAAAATAAAATACCGCAATTGATAAATGCAATCACATTTGTGTACTTTATATAGTAATCGTCAGTATCTACATATAGATATAGATATTACATATAAAGCAGGAAAAAAAAATTGTACTTAATTTGCGATTAATCGCGAGTTAACTCAGGACACTAATGTGATTAATCACGATCACAAATTTTAATCGCCTGACAACCCTAATAAATATATATGTATATCTGCTGAGCCATTTGAGATGATTATTTTTGGGACGCTCTGTGAGGTTCCAGCATCCAAGTATTTAAGTCCACTCACTCACCTCTTCTCCCTCTGCCGCGAAAGAGCCATCTGCTATCTCCCTGTACTTTCTCATTACTGCATAGCGCACGAGTGAATCTAACCTCCCTTTTTTCCTTCTCTTCCTTGCTTTTCTTTTTCTGTTGCTCTTTCTCCGCTGCTTTCCCTCCTTCAACCAGCTGATCCACACCATTAGCGTGGTGGATAGGGACGAGCCACAATCTGGACATCGCTTCTTCTTCACCCTGGCCCCGGAAGCCTCCAGCAATCGACACTTCACCCTGTGGGATGTCAAAGGTGAGAGGCCCAGCGTTTTATATCGCCCTTGTGGGTGAAGAAGGGCATTTGGGTCACTGTGCCGATAGCATCATCCGCATAATTTTATTTATTGGATTTATTTATTTATTTCTAATAAGGTTAAAATGGTGCCCGCTGGTCCTTTGGTTGTGTTTTTGTTTCTATTTATTTTTTTTTGTTTTGTTCTGTTTTGTTTGTGAGTGGTGTGCCCCGAACGAAATGCTGGAGGAAGTGAATCAGACTGACAAGTGCAGGAACCCAAGATGAGGCTTCGAAGGAGAGAGCAATTTGTGATGTAAATGCTATTGGCAGCAGTCTTTCCAGTTTGGTGACGCTCAAGGGCTCTCCTGGGAAGTCAACCTTTTCCTTGTGTCTCAGTCACTGCATTTGCATGCCAGATGGTTGGCGTTTGTAAAATGGGACAACTCAAAAAAAAACAAAAAAAAACAAAACAAATATATATATATGTGTATGTGTATATATATGTGTATATATATATATATATATATATATATATATATATATATATATATATATATATATATATATATATATATATATATATATATATATATATATATATATATATATATATATATATATATATATATATATATATATATATATATATATAGGCCTTATGGAAGGTTTTCATTTTGTTTTGTTTTGTTTTGTTTTGTTTTGTTTTGTTTTGTTTTGTTTTTCATCTTGGACCAATTTTAAAATTTAAAGACAAATTACAGGTGCTTTTTTGCATTTTGTCTTTGTCTTTGTCTCTACTCTGATAAAACATTCGGGCAGAATTGTTTTGTTTTGGATAAACACCACTTGTTCCGTTGCTTTTAAAGTGCCTGACACTCAGTACTTCGCCATGTAAGGTTTGGAAAAAGTCAAACTATGAATTATCTATGAACAAAATTTTGCTTCCAAATTGAAAAGGTGAAGTTCAAAATCACTGGATGAAAAAAATGCAATGTTTTGTATTTTATGTGCCGACGTTCAGAAGCAAGTAGCCCGTCACGTGGCAGTTTTTGCTTTCACCACAAACTGACCAATGTAATACTTCATCTGTCATCGAAAAACAAAAACTAGCGTAATTTCCTTTTGTGTCATCATATGAAAGGTTTTCTGTGCGCAAACACAACACCTATTTTGTGCTGACCCTGTCTGAAAGTAATGACTTTGGCTCAGTGGAGAAGTTTCACTTGTTTATCTATTTATGTATGTATTTATTTATTTATTTGTTTTTCATGGATGCCCGTGTTTTTGCTAACGCGCTCGCACATCCCTCGTTTGGAGACGTGCACCTAAGCGGATGTGACATCTGGCTAACTCAAGATTGATCTGACACCAGGAAAATGTCAGGGGAGCCGCCAGAGCGAGGGAAATGTCAGCGAAGTCAGCGAGGTCTGCTTCAGTGCCCACCCCCCTCCCACGTCACATGCTCACGTATCAGTGAGTGCGCACATAACCTTGTGTAGCGTGCATGGGCACTGTGTTTAAAACATGAACACAGACAGAAACGCAGATACTTGACAGGAGTCAGTCTTCTTCTTCTTCTTCTTCTTCTTCTTCTTCTTCTTCTTCTTCTTCTTCTTCTTCTTCTGCTGCTGCAGCTGCAGCTGATATAAATTCACACACAGACACTGGACTTTGTCTCACATGTTTGCTGTGTTGACTCAGAGTAAAGGATAAGTTAATGATGATTAATCTACTTGATTGGTTTGTTATTATAAATACTGCTGGACAAACACACAACAACAAAATCCAACAACTCATCACATTTTAAACAAGAGCGTACACTCTGCACACACACAGACTTTTTTTTTATCCCCTCAACGTCTCCTTTTTTCCGCCATGGTTTTTCTCTTCGTGGACATGTTTGACAACCTGTCACTTCCGATCTGTCACATTTCCTCTTTCACCCAACATGGCTTCACACTGTCTGAAAGCCTTGAGACGCAACGACAAGGAGGCTTTTCCACATGCGTTCTTAAAGTCTTTAAAGTCATGCGAGTAGCTTTTTTTTTATCATTCAAAAGTCATGATGCCGGGGAACGTGCGTGACGCGCACCGACAGAGTCGTGGCGCCTTGCCGCTGTTAGTGCGAGGACGCTGACTTAAACACTGCTGAGCTCGCAGTCGCACGAAGCTGCTGGCACGGCTGCAGAGACCCCAGTCCAGTTTTTATTACGACCGTGTTGAACGTTGTCAGCCTTTTATTTTAGTTTTTTTTTCATTTTACTACGGTCACATCCACTGTCATCCTGCAAGACCGTGACAGAAAAACAGGCTGGGAGAGGATGCGTGACTTTGGACAAACCCTGCTGCTTTATTTATTTATTTATGTAGGTAATTATTTTTTGAGTGTCCAACAAGCAGTATTGTCTAAAACATGCTGCCCTCTGGCCAGGCGCATGTTTCAGTGTTCTGTTGAAGTACCAGAATTTCCCTTTTTAAGAAATATCAACCTACCAAATGAGTGATGCCCACATTACAACACCGATTACAAATCAAACCAGATCACTGAATCACGAGTCAGTAATTAAGTAAAAAAGTAAGTACTTTGCCATCAAAATCTTATCAGAAATGAGTCCATTTCAGCCTGAACAAGTAGAATCTTTGATTTGATTATTGCTTGACCAAGTAGGATAACTCAGCAAGGATAAATCTGATTCTAAATGTTGGAGCTTCTGAGCCACAGGATTCAGCTCATCTCATTGAATCGTTATACATTCAAAACTGCAGAGATGGCTGAGGACTTTGAGTCTGGAAGAAGTATTTCCTTCCAGACTAAAAGACTGTTTAATAGGGAATAGTGGTGTCCCTAGATCACACACACACACACACATTGATTGATTTATTTCAAATTAATTCTGCTCTTTATTGATTGCTGTCCTTGTGGTCTGGTGGTTCCTAGTCATAGGATATTATTACTGTTTTGTGCTGTTACTGGATTGCCAAAAGTTTCTGTTCTACTCCATTGTAAGGAAGCTGACCTTTGAGCTCTGAGCAACTGGACCCACTTCCCCTGCAGTCTACATACTAGACGACTCCCCCTCACTCATGTGGCTACTACTTGGCATGTCGTGGCAACTGCGGGTTATTTACTGTGTAAATCCGTTTCCTTGGCTCTCAATTCGAGGCCTTGGCAAATTGCAAGATTCTTGTCAGGATTTTTAGCGGCACCTACTACGGCATCCAGTGTTTCTCAAAGTGGGTGGCGCGCCCCGTCTGGGGGGCCGCGAAACACCGGGCGAGAGGGAGACGGGGAAAAGCGCTGCTCAGGTACACAGAATGGACAAATATTTGACAGGGACGAAAAGAAGAATTCAGGAGTGCGGCGGTGGCCAGTGTTCTTTGTTGTTGGCCACTTTTGGCTGTAGAATCGTTCCACGAGTAGCTGCGGAACGATGGTGTCGTTCACGCCAGACTGGAAGCGGGTTCACCTCCGCGGCCGGCTCGGCGTCTGGTCTATTTTCTTTCTAATGCGCGAGCCACGAGCTAAAAAGCCAGAGGACAATGAAGAGTTTTCCAGCGCTGATAGAAGGTCATCAAACACCTTTGCATCAGTACGTGATCGACGCCGCGACTGGCGCGATATTATGACGTTGAGCGCACGCAACGCTCAACGTCATCCCGTGTGGCAGGTAGAAATGTCATGTTGTCGCATGACTGATGTTGTTGATGTGGTCAATTTCATCAAAGCAAGACCCCTGAAAGCGCGGCTATTCTCTGCACTTTGTGAGGAGATGGGAGCACAACATAAAGCTGTGTTGTTTCACAGGGCAGCCAGGATGGTGGATGTCACAAAAGTGGTTTGCCAAAAACAGTTATTTGCACAGCAGAAAAGTGAACGGAGTATTCTTGTTTAAAAAGTAATGTTCAGGATGTGATGTCACAAAGACTGATTTGCTAAAGTTGTTTATTTGTACAAATAAATGATTTCATAAATGAAGAGAAAAGTGAAATGAATGTGAATTGAATGTTCATGATAAAAAAAAAAAAAAAATGTTGGTTTTGATATTAGTGCCAATGGTAAAACATTATTTGCACTTTTATGTTGTTTCACTGAATTTGAAAAAACCTATTTTGTCACCATTTTGGCTTTTCTTTTTTTGGGGGGGGGCATGGAAAATTTTCTTCCTCCAAGGTGGGGCGTGACAGAGAAAGTTTGAGAACCACTGACGTGATCCAAGTTAACGTAGCCTTCAGATTTGCCAATCCTCAGCAGATGTGACGTGTGAGTCAACAGCCGACCATCACTGGAACACATCATGCCGTGCAGCCAGGAATCAGCGCACTCTGCCTTCCAGCAGAGCAGTTACCTTTTAAATGGTTCGAGCTGCTAATGAGACGTCTCGCACCGCAGCCAGGCACTTCATCAGAGAACCGCGCAGAGCTAGTTTAATAATATTAAGGGAATCCGATGGATGCCAGAGTGGAGGGAAACAACTTTCCCCTCTCCCTCGCCATAGTTTGCATTTGATTCCATCTGCTTATCAGAACAACACAAATTGTGCAGAAAACAGACAAAATTAGTGGGGGAAAATTAGGAGCATGCCTAATAGATGCCATCCCCCTCCATAAAGTAAGACGGTGCACCTGTATTAGCTCAGTTATCTTGAATGAGCCATCTGAGGTTGAAAGAAACCACCCTGGACTTCAGTGCATCAGAGCAGCATGCACGATGACACTCCCACCCCACCCCCACCCTCTCAAAATACAAAATAAAACTCCATAGACCTCCAGAAAACAACTTCTGTTGAGACCCTCCTGGGGAAAAAAACAAAACAAAACAACAAAAAAAAAACACTCAGTTTTAGATCCCAACTTTGTTTTTCCTCATTTGATATCCATCGCAAAGGACACACACAGAGACACACACTGACTGAACAGTGGATCAAACAACATAAATAAACAATTCTTTACGATTCTGGGAGATAATTGGCAGGCTGGGGGCATAGATTAGATAAGAGATTATTTACTGCCAAAGAGAATTCTGCATAATCTTCAGGAAACAGTGCACGAACTTCAAGGTACTTTTTTTTAATAATAGTTTCAAAGATCACCTCTCCCAGCAGCTTATTTTAAGACAGAACTACAAAGGTGAATTCATACATTCTGAAGATAATATTTACTGCAGATAGCTGTGAGCCTGCATGTGTGCGTGTGTCCAAGTCAAAAGGACAAAGTCAGGGGTGTAACATTTCCATAAACACTATTACAAAGATTGTTGTACATGTGCGAGAGAGGCTCCAGGATGACATGGATAAGGGTGATGAATGTCCACTGAGATGGATGGCTCGGCATCCCCTGCGCAAGTCTACCCACCAAGCTTCTCAGACTATTTGTCAAAGCCTCCTCCGGTGTTCTGTCTAACATTTATCTTTGTCGCCGGGAGAACACTCATACACACACACACACACACACACACACGCGCGCGCGCGCACGCACACACACCAATGAAGTTTCATTTCAAACAGTGTCTCCCCGTCTCCATAACCTGGCCCCTCCTGCTGTTGTTGGTCCTCGTACCACACGTGCGCGATAAGTGTTGAGAATGTGAAAGCTGCTCAGGGGATTTTCTCAAACAGATCCTGCAGTCTTCAGGACGAGTTTCTCGGCTCTGATAATACATTCTGACCGGGCACTCTTGGCCTGGTACTTTGATCTCCTTTGTTACTTAAGCCCTTTTTTCCCTGCCAAGTGTCGAGCCTTTAAACTTGTCGAACTGCCTATTTGACATTTATCGAATGTCGAAACGGCCTTTATGACGAAGGCTATCAACTTATCTACTTCCCCCACGTTTATTCCGCTTTATTGCTCAGAGGAGAAAAAAAATGCACTTTTTTTGTTTGTTTGTTTGTTTTTTTTATTATTTAAAATTTCACTGCAGTCACTGTTGAGGAAGCCTTGACGTTTTGTCCCTCTAAAATGGATCCATTCATGCATTTTTGCCCAGTTGCGTGCTGGCCCTCCCCCATCCGCTGACGCAATTCTTCCCCTCTGCCCAACCCAGACAACACAGCTGGCATCCGGACACAGCGGTCAGGCTTCAACCGCCACGAGCAGAACGTGTACTTCCTGCCCATCCTGGTGGTTGACAGCGGGCCTCCGCCCCTCAGCTCCACCGGCACGCTGACCATCCACGTCTGCGGCTGCGACACAGGTGAGCGAGCTGAAGCGGGAGCCGCACCATTACTGGCATTATCATCACTGTCACCTTCTGAGTCGGTGCCGCCTATGAAAAGGTCACCGGGGCCACTGCTTTGATCAGTAAACAATTGCCCCACCACCTTCGAGGTGCTGGAAGCTGCAACACTTTGAAGGCATGCATGATGAAAACATATTCCCCTGAACATCTATGCTCAATATAAATCGCAATTTGCTGATTAACGTGTGTATTGTCCTTTTTTTCTTTTTTTTTAACAACACAGATGGAGCCATCCAAACATGCAATGCCACAGCCTACGTAATGAGCGCAGCTCTCAGCCCCGGGGCACTCATAGCACTGCTGGTCTGCATGCTCATCCTCATAGGTAAGCGGGCGGATGTGGCCGCGTAGCGTGGCGCCGTATGGAGAGATAAATGGATGGACGCTTGATGGATGGCGAGGCGTGGAGGATGGATGAGCACTATTCATTAGTACTGCCTTTCTGGGGTCATTGCTGAGTTCAACTACTCCTGCAGGACCACTAGCAGCGGCGGAATGTACCGGCAGGGAGGAAAAGACTCGCGGCTGCACCCAAAGACACAACTCAGCGTCCTCCGCTCATAAAATCATGCAGCCAAGCATGTGACTCGTAATGGATTGACCACTTTTAGAGGTTATCCATATTTCAGGGATAAAAATGTGCAACGCAGCGATGGGTTGGGGAGGAAGAGAAGAAGCTTAAAACAAAAGTTGTGGAGGGGAGAAGAAAAAAGAAAGGACATGTGTTTGTCATCTGTCATTCAGCTGCTGCCGGACAGCTTGCAGAAAGCTTTTTGTTCAAACGGCCCCCAAATAATTTTTTGGGGGGTTTCAAATTGATGTTTGAAATGCGCCCCAGAGATGATGGAATGCCACTGAAATGTGTCTGTGTGTGTGGAGAGAAAAAAGAGCTTTCTCAGCACTTGAACTGCCTGCTTTAAATAGACGCGACTTTCCAGACATTGTCGGCTTCATCCCTCATCCAGATGCACACACACATACACACAAACACACACACACATACATACATACACATGCGAGAACACGCTCCCTCCCCGAGACGCCAAAAAAAGGCTTCAGTGTTGCCACATTTGAAAATTTTATGAGTTATTTTCTCGCTCTGCCTCTGCTGTATATGGCAACATCCCCTCCCCCCAGTGACAGAAGACAAGCTCGAAAACGCTGTCACGCTGTTTTGTCTCCATTGCTCTTGCCTATATTCGCATTGTGCAGAGGAAGAATGATGGATTATGACAGCAGCGGGCAGCTCCAACTGTAACTACCGATGGACCACATTTCCTCTGAGAGCTTTTCTAATAGGAGTTGTTAAAAAAAATCTGATTTCATTAACCAAACCATCCGCTGGAGTAAACTTCAAAAGCGGGGCATCATTTATTCATTGGGGTTTTAAAAGCCCCCCCGAATAAAAAAAAAAAAAAAAAAATGTTATGAACAAATCTGAGGCAAACTCTGCTGGCAGTGCTGCAAAAAATGTGTTTGTGATTTTGGTGTACTGGGCTCGATGACATCCCCTCAAAGAAATAAGCTTCATGCAATTCTCTGGCCTTTGAACTTGTGGGGAAAGCTCGAGGCTGTGCAGAAAAATAAGTTAATAAGTGTTCCCCGGTGTAGTCACTTTTTCTTTTTTTTTAATAAATGAAGCTTTCTTGAAGAAATGTTAAAGGCTAATAAATACAAAGAGCTTGCATGAGTAATCTTGTGCAGTAAAAGGTATTTCTAATGAAAGATTGAGGCAGACACAAAAAAAAAAAAAAAATGCATGTATCATAAGTTTTGCATGAACAGAACCAAAAAGCAGTTTGCCCAATTAAGCATCAACCAGTTCCAAACGCTGTTGGTGTAAATCACTGTTTTCTGGCCTCACTCTTGATCTCTCATTGTTCTCATGCCAGCTGTGATGCTAAAATAAAACCGCCAGAGTCTGAGCCCTGCAGTGCCCCAATCTGGCCCTTATTCATGTCTGTTCAGTTTCATGATGTTTACCCCTCACCCTCACCCTCACCAATGCAAACACGCCCTTAGCTTGTACAGCATTTTAAGGAGTTTCTGCACAGCCCAGTTAAGGCTCCTGCTGTCTCGTGTCACCTAAACGTCACCTGCACCTTGATGACCAGTACTGAGCTGCAGTTAAAAATACTTAACCATGCATGGCCAGTACAAGAGCCTTTCACAAAATGGGTGTGACATTTAGGACACTTAACGTGTCAGGATCGATTTCATTTAGATTTTTATGAAGTCTGCCCATCATTTTTCCTTTCCATAGAAAGCACTGTGCAAACTTTCAGTTTGCATCAGGTCTTTTCTTTGTTGTTATTGATGGCGGATATTGATCAGTTGCGTGGGAGCACTTTGCACCGTTGAAATGGATTACCAAGTGCCTCGCTGCGGCCCACGAGGCCTTGACCTGAACCATATTTTACAATGGCCGTGCGCTCAGACAGCAAGCAGACACGTCCACGATGGCGAGACCAAACATCTTACTACACCAGCGCACATCCTTTCAATAGCCGTCTTTGTTGGGTGGCTACTGAAGGGAGGTGTGGTGAAGGTTCATTACGCGTTATGCAGTGTAAAAAAAGTGTCGCTCAAAACAAAAGAGGACGGCCAAGATGGGGAAGATAATAGATCCGGCTTGAGATGCCTTTCAGTTTTCAGGGTTCGGGCTGAATGGGGTGAGGAAGTTATCGGTTCTCACCTGCAGCCACTCTGTATGATACAAGGCAAGCCTCTATTTTCACATGGAAATAAGTAAGAAAGAGAAGAAGACCAATGGAAGCAGCAGAACTACACCAGATTTTTGTTGATACCACGTTGTGGTTCAAAGGAAGATTTATAAATGTGTTATAACTAACTAAAGTATTTTCTTGATTTGGTACTCAGTTCAAATTAAATTGATTCTAAAAGTAGCAGTCATTATACATCCATCCTGCCGCTGATGGAGAATCTTTTGGCACACACGTTAGTACCAGTCGTTGTCCATCACTTTATGATCATGGTGTCCCATCTTCTTATGGCTCTTTACCACAGTAAAATGTGCCACGCCCCAATGCTTAAATGGTCTGAATTTCTGGTTTCTTGAAGATGACCTTGAGTATGCTGCAGTCAAATGACCTCAACAGTCATAAGATCTCAATCCAAAAGATTACCTCTGGGATGTGACAGAAAAAGAGACTGTTGGGACGTCCAGCTGGCAAATTTGCAGCAGCTGCATGATGCTACATGTCAGTATGAACCCCAAAGGAATGCCCCCCTTATTGAATATATACCAAATAGAATCATGGGACAACTAGTAAGGTGTACCTTAGACAGTGGCCAGTAAGTTTATAAGACAAAGTGCCCATGCCCCCAAGCCAGCGTTCATTCCTTAACATGCTGCAGAATTCAACGTTTTTAATTAAACTCAGCCTCTTGTTCTTTCTTTGAGAATTAAAAAAAAAAAAAAAAAAACAGAACTTGAATTAAATTAGAAAATGCAGCTTTAATTAAATCACTTGCCCCTGCTGTTCCAACAGCTGGAAGGCAGATATGGATTTACCTCAAATCACGAAGCAAAGCCATCAGCGAGCTGGCACCTTCCATGTTCCACTCCAACCTCATTCACCCAGCACTTCATTTATGAGTGCAGAAAATCCCCCCCCAAAAAATTCACTTTCCAAGAGTAAAGGAGCAAATTAGTTGGCTGCCCTGCAAAAAAGTAAAATTAAATTTGCCCAATATCCAAATTTCCTCTGCATGGCACAGCTTCTTGGACAAGCTTCCCTCCCTAGCTGAACGTTTAACATTATGCCCTCTTCACTGCATGAGTGCAACATAGGAATGGGTTAAATTTATAAATTATTACGTTAAATTATGTTTATTACAACATAATAAAAAAGAGAACAGCTGGCCACAGGCACATATGGTTGTCCTAGCTAGCCAGTTTCCTGGTTGCCCTAGCTAGCTAGGCTAGCCAGTCCCAGCCAGGACAATCGAAGGAGCTGCAGTTGCCGATGCCATGCTTAGACCACAAGGGCATTATTTCCCTTGTTTCCCCTGTGTTAACCCCCACCCCCCAAAAAAAAAATGTAAGGCCGTCTCTCTTTGTCCTCCTCTGTATCTGTGCCGAGAGGATCTTCTTCCAGCCACTGCAATTCTAAGCCTCTGCACCAAAAGTCTTGTGTTTTAGAGTTTATGTAATGCAGCGAGACCCAGCCACACGTCATCCTGCAAATCATACGAACCTGGTGCGGCCAAAGCCAAACATTGACTTCACTCTTGAAATCAGATTTTTTTTTTTTAATACTGGTACTGCAGTGCAGAAAATGCACTCTGATTACAACTTCAGAGCTCCTCTAGCTTAAAGGAATTCATCCAGGTGTGCTACCTTGCAACACTGTTTCTGTGGCCGGCGGTCTGCTTGCCCAAATGGAATGTTTGGAACAGTTCCTATTATCAAACTTTAACACTGTAGGCAAAAAGCCTGTTTAATTGTTGCTGACTATTCGAAAGGAATGCTATTTTTTTTTTTTGCCTTTTTTATGATGATATTATTACAACAAATCCAAAACCTGCCTTTCTCACTGCTAGAACCAGGAAGGTGGTCGGACAAAGACAACTAATGGTAAATATATTAAGTCCTTTTAGAGGGCTTTAAAATGAAGCAGTTGGTTCAGCAAAAGACCAAACATCTCTAACGCCAAGGAAAATTGCCTGCAAATGGAACTTAACAGTGCTTGAAGAGGCAAATGGATTTGGATAGGGGCAGTAGTTATGCAAAGTGCCAAGACTGGAGTATCTCTGAGGAGGCAAATGAAGGTGACACTACCTGCATGTGAAGACAACCATATGTGGATATAGGCAAAGGCACAATCATCAATCGCTGCGGACAATCTCACAGTGTTCCATGGGTGCGCCCACATTTAACGTGTGTCTGTGAATACACGCTAAGAGCGCACGTCAACAGGCTCGGACAGATCGCTCTCCGCTTTCCGGCTGCAAAGCAATTCTTCCTCCTCTAGCACGCACGCAGTCCTCCGCACGCATACAATCCAGCAGCGCAGTCCGCTGGACAGCACCCCTCTCCCTCCCTGCCTCCCTCCCTCCATCCCTCCGGAGACTGGACCACCTTCATTACATCAATTGTCGGATGATGAGAAAAATGAAAGCAAATTTCTGCCTAATTAGCTTACAAACAAACAGTCCCTCCATCAGTTCATTCGGACGCCTGATGTGATGAATCCATTTGAGTGCGCTGCAGCATCTGTAGGCATCCATTCCAATTACCTCCCATCTGCTGGTGATGAACCCCTGGGTGAGGGGCAAACCGGCCCGCCACAAGGGTAAATTAACCATCTTGTCAGGAAGGTTTATCGCAACATCTGCACACGCGGGAACCAGCTTTGTATGTACAGGAGGTAGTCGAGCGCAGGTACTTATGTGCCGTTCCGAAGCTAAATTCTACACGTGCGTTGCCTGAGGCATGCAAATGCCTGTGGTTAAAGAAAGGTTATTTATAGCCTGTGGTTCAAGCACGTCATCAATACACACTGCCAGTCAGACAAACTCTTATCACTATGACTTAACACGATTCGCCCAGACTTAATCGCCACTTGTGACTTTTCCTTTCTTTTCACCCACTGCTAATTAGCGCAGATTGGGGAGTTCATAACATCAAGTATTCTTGCCCAGATGCTCTTCTCATTAGTGGGAATTTGGACTCGTTCTGTTAGCGTTAGTTTATTGCAAAAGCAGTAGGAGCCCGAATCACGACTGTTTTCTCAACCCCCCTGGCAATTCATTTACCCCCATTCAGGAAGCAGAGGGAATGGGAGACAACAGCAAAAAAAAAGAAAACAACACAATGGGTAGAGAGAGTGATTTTCCAATCCAGCCTAACAATTTGCAGAGCACAGAGATACTGCATAGCAACCTTGTCCAGAGTCGGTGAGGCCATTTCAGCAGCAAACATAAAGAGTTTTCAGTCCATTTATTATTATCACTATGGTTCTTTTATTTTAAAGCCATTCACACCGAATAAAGTGGAATGTCAGGAACAGCAACAAGTCAGTCTCGACTTTCAAAGGCTTGATGTAAATACTTGGTCAGGAGGGAGAAAATGTAGGTTGGAGAGAGTCAAGGTCACTTTGAAAGTGACGCTGAAAAGTTTAGTTTGACAAAGGACCAATTATATAGGTGTTTGTTTGGTTAAAGATGGGTGATTCAATGGGTTCGGAGCATCAAACTGTTTTTTTAAATGGAGGATCCATTGCAAGTTTTTCTTTTTTTTTTTTTTTTTTTTTTTTTTACCCTGGTAGCTTTTGTTTTGTTTTTGTAGTGATTTCCAGCCGCAGCGTAATTCCGCCTCAGCTCAAATGGAAAAGAAACTTAGAAAGGCCTCCCAGACAAACTTGTGTTTTATAGATATGTGAAAATTAGCATGTTTATTTTTTTTTAATTGAAGCAAAATCTCAAGCAGGATGGACAATAAAGATTTTGAGTAAATGGACGCCTTTGTTTTAAAAGAGTTTTAGAATTATCTGGCACGGAATTATAATGGGGAGGTTTGATTGCTGTTCCATCCATTTCAGTAAATGGAGCCGTTCATTATGTGCCTCGTTCTGCCCAGTTTGCATAATTTATTTATAATGGCATGTAATATGTTACCATGCATCCTAGCATTTGCTCTTCCAGCCTGTGTGTATTGAAGGATTCAGAGGGGAGGGTGCTGTCGTGGGAAAAGATAACGGCCTCAGCGGTCGGGTTTATGGGCTGAAGTGAGACATGAAACAGCCAATATTAATTAGAGGCTACAAATGTAGCCAGTAATTGAAATAATTCAAACCTCCTGGACACGCTTGTGGGATAAAACCCTGTTGTTTCCACCCCCATTTTTTCAGCTTTGTTATCCATCTTTGTCATTTCCATTTTATAAAATGCCACATTTAATTTTGTGCACATTTTTCATTCTCTGAGAGGTGAACGCCTCTGGTTTCAAATGGTAATGAAAGCACTAAGTCTTTCTTTCGCTTTGACTTGGATGGCTATTGATATACAGATTGAACTTCATTAGGCATCTCAAATCATATTTCTTGAGAAAGGCAATTAGGATTGCAGGGAAAAAAAAGGAAAAGAAAGAAATCAATTGTTATGCATTTGAAATGTGAAACTTGATAACTTATCTCCCTCCACCACCACCACTGTGACTTTACCCTGAGGATAAAAATCAAAGTTAGAGCGGGAGTCATGCTCTTTATCCCAGCAAGAATTTGCAGCTGCGTCATTCAAAGTACATATTCAATGTGCACATTCTAATTTGTGACCAATTTTGGTGCAATCCTGCTTTTGCAAGGCTGAATGGCTCCAGTCTCCGCTTTGGTCTGTCACTACTCACAGCCAGATGAGGAGAAATTCCATGTTTTCGTGCAAGCGCCTTAAACTCAGCCCGACAACTCTTAATCCTTGTCGGCTGCACCGAAAGAGGTTTAAAGTCTCTGATTTCGAAACACTTTCTGTAATTGCCGTTTTTAAAGTCCCTCAAATGGGAACCTGTGGCATTTTTGGCTTTTATCTCATCTAGCTGCTACAGTTAATCTGCCAAAATCCTCTTTAACTTGTCGTGTTGTGGCAAAGCGGCGCAACAAAATTTATGTTTACCTTCCGCGGTAACACAGAGGCTGCTCCTCCGACCAAACATTTGCTTTTATTTGATTTGATTAAGGATGAAAAAAGAAATGAAACCAAATAAACAGAAACACTATGTAGAATAAAAATGCATGCAAATAACAAAATTGCAGAGGGCCATTACAACCTATTACAGAGAAATGAGCAATTAGTCTCCCTCCTACTTCAAGCTTTTTCTCTGATGTTGATTCTTTGGCAAGTTTAGTTGAAAACGATCGCGGGTCACTGTGTGGCTGCCTTAAGAAACTTTTTTTTTTCTGAAAGAAATGGGATTAAAAAGAAAACAAGGTATGTCAAAAAAAGGCAGAGTAGAATTTTGTACATTATTCCTTGAGTGGAGCCTTAATACATGTGTCCACATTGTTACTACTACTTTATAAGGTACAATGTTCAATTCCTTGATCATGCAAATGGCTTATTAGTCACTTACATGGCAGCATCTCAGTTCATTCAGGCATGTAGCAGCGTCAGAGTGGGGACAGCAGGGGATTGAAGTGACTGTGAAGGTGGCGAACATGCTTGTTGGGCTGCAGATGTGAGTATTTCGCAAACTGATGATCTACTGAGATTTTCAGAACATCACAATCATCTCTGGGGTTTACAGCGAATTGTTTCAAAAACATAAAATAACCAGTGAGCAGCGGTTTCGCGGTGGAAAATGTCATGTTGAGGTCAGAGGTCAGAATGGCCAGACTGGTTGGAGACCACGGAGCTCAACCACCCGTTACAACCAAGGTCTCCGGTGTACCATCATGCACAATCCCTCACCCTCCCTCACGTCGTTAGCCAAAAAATGTGCAACAGCTGTTAAACCACCACCGACCGCCTCTTTCTTTCCTCTCCCTCTCCCTCCTCAGTCCTGGTCCTGCTGATTTTGACCCTCAAACGCCACCGCAAGGGCCAGCGGATGACCGAGGACGAGGAGGACATGCGGGACAACGTCATCAAGTACAACGACGAGGGCGGCGGCGAGCAGGACACTCAGGCCTACGACATGAGCGCCCTGAGGAACCTCTACGACTTCCCGGAGGCCAAGAGCTGCGACTCTGGCGCCGACGTGCGCTCGCTGCCGCAGTGGGTGCAGGTCAGTCGGGTGAATGGCGTTGGCGGCGGTGGTGGCGGCGGCGGCGGCGGCGGCGCAGAGGGGCTGGCGCCGGCCACCGCGGACTTCTCCCTGTTCAAAGGCTACATCCGGAAGAAGGTGGAGCAGGCCGACGCCGACCTGTCGGTGCCGCCGTACGACTCCTTCCAGACGTACGCCTTCGAGGGCACCAGCTCCCCAGCGCTGTCGCTCAGCTCCATCCACACGCTGTCCACCACCTCGGAGCAGGATTTCTCCTACCTCAGCGACTGGGGGCCGCGTTTCCGGCAACTGGCCGGCTACTACGCGCCGGGGAATCCGGACGAGGAGGGGTCCTAGCACAGCAGAGAGACGCTCAAAAACTCGTCCGTTCTTCTTCTTTTCTCCGCCTCCCCCTCCTCCTCCTCTCACCCTTTTGGCACCCTGAGACACCCGGAGCCAGCGTTGTGTGCTTTCAAGAGCCAGAGCTGCACCTCTGTCTTTTTTCTTTTCCAAAAAAACAGTGTTGACCCCATGGACTTGTGTTTTGTACGCTTTTTTCTTTCCTTTTGTTAACCAGCCTTTGCAAATCAGCATAAAGAGCTGGGATGACCTGGGGTATGACTTTGAAAAAAAGAGTTAACAAGATATACAATTGTCGTCTAACACAAGAAGGGAAGTGGTTCTTTCCCCGGCCACAAATGTAGAACCTTTTATTTTATTGGATGAGACTCTTGTCAAGGTGACGGGGCTGAACCGTGCCAAGGCAAACAGCGGCATAAAAAAAAACAACTATGTATTTATTTAAAAGGAGGGGAATATTTATGTATTTATTTCTTTTTATGTATTTATTTATTTATTAACCCTGTGATCACTATGGTAACTGCAGAAGTGAACTGTGTCTCGGCGCAACAACAACCCAGGAGGCGGGAGGGAGCGCGACATGGAGTCCGGCTCGGCTCAGACGACTCTGGAAGAACTCCTGTCGTGTTAAAAATGACACTGTGGATAAAAAAGAAAAAAAATGTTTGTATTTATTTTCTATGAATTTTTGTAGTATAATCGGCGTTGAGGCTGTTCGATGAAATGCAGAGGCGGGAAAAAAAAACAAAAAAACAAACGAGACAACAGATGGAGCAGAAGGACTGCAGAGGAAAAAAGGGGTTGCCAGGTCTCTGGGAGAAAGGCTCCAGACGGACTTGCTTCTGCTTCTGCTGCGTTTCATTCACATGGAGAGAGTTCTGGGGCCTGGAACTGAGGACAAATTGTGTGTCAACCATTTCTTTTCCTCCCCTCTCCACAGCCAGTTGTACGGCAATAAGGCACAAAACCGCAGCGGGGATTTAAGACTTTGCATATCTTCTGGCAGCCGGCCAGTGTTTTTTTTTTTCTTTTTCTTGCGGTGGGGGTTCGGTTTCCCTCCCCCACTTAGAGGGAGACACATTTCCATTCCAGATTGTGTGAATGTGTGTGCTATGTTCAAATTATTTTATATTTGATCTTTGTTTTTGATGTTTTTTTTTATTATTGTTATTATTTCCTTTGGACAAATAGCAAAGGCAGGGCAGGTGTGCTGCGACATATTTATGAATGAACCGACCACATCCAACCTGACATCCACAACTCATTCAGTGTTGACCTTAACTTGCAAATGTATGGATATTTAAAAAAAAAAAAAAAGAAGAAGAAGAAGAGAGAGATCAAAAAAATAAATATTTAATTTTTTTCTTAAAAAAACTGCCTTTGTGTAATACATCCCTCGGTGCTGAGATTAATGACGAAGCAATGGAGCGTCCTTGTAGCTAATTACAATTTGCCTCTTGTTTGCCGAGAATGTCTCCTGAATTATGAATTATTAGCGGCTCTATCTTGTGTTCACACCACACATGCGTTTGCAGAGTCTGAGGCGGACAAGAAAAGAAAGGAAAAGAAAAAAGCAGCTCACGTGACAAACCAAAAGCCAGACATATCAACCACACGTTGTTTTCTGCCAGCTGCCGAACTGCAGCACGAGTCGTCCTGACGAGAAAAGTCTCAGGCATTAAGAGAAAACAAACAGCAAAAAAAAAAAAAAAGGTCTGGGATCCAGTTGTTGAGATGGCAGTGTTAAAGAAAACATCAATAGTGAGGCCTCCTGTATCAAGAGTTCTCTCAAAGTGAGAGAACACTGGAGCGTGTTTGAGATATAAATTATTTATGATGTCTAAACAAAGCAACATTTTTCTCTCTTGGCTTTCAGTGGTGTGCGTTTTGGGGCAAGCAGCTTGGAAAACATATTGGAGCCGTCGCACCTTTAGTTTTTCTTGTTTTTTTTAATTTTTTTTCCAATGTAAAAGGCGTGGGAATGACGCCACAATAAGCAAATTCAGGTTATGCTTATTTTTATTTGATTTCTACCAGGAGCTAAGGCAATTATTTTGGGGAGGGACAACATTTAAACAGTCTGTAATTGTACTGGGACTGTTGACGAATATTCTAAATTTACCCTTTGCAATTATGCCTGAGTGAAAAGTTCAAATTTCCAGCAGTCTTGCAGATTTTCGCTGGCTCGTGCACGCAGAAGAGGCGGCTTTTTCTCTCTCTCTCTCTCTCTCTCGACTCACACTGCCGCAAGTGCCGGCATCCTGCTTATATTTGTGGATATCCATTATTAATCACAGCCTTTAGGCTGACGGCATTTGCAAAACTGACAAGTTAATGTCAGCTTTTAAGATGGATATACACGAATGTAGGTCAGCGCGAGCGCGGCAGTCACAGCGGGACGAGTAAACGCACGTGCCTTTAAAGAAAGGCCGGAGAGGGGCGACGTCACCGGCGCGGCCACTGGTCATTTGAGTGACCCGGGGCAACGGGTGAAGAGTGAGAGAGTGAAGCAAGGAGTGAAGGAAGGACGGAAGGAGAGCCCCCCTGGTCACTTCTGCACGTTTCCTATCCCGCAAATGAGCCTCGTGCAAACCCTCCCTCAACGTCAACCACCGTCGTCAGTTCCTCGTGACGGCTCGGGCGCGCTTGACGTCTCCTCCTTAATAATTTAAAATACTAAAGAAAAATAAAACACGACTACCTTCCCTGTAAATCAAGGGGCGTCGCGACGACTGACGACTGACTGGGCAATGCAAATTGGTGCAGGGTGACTGACGGTCCTCTTGGGGGGGGGGTTACAGCTCCACGCACGTAATGCATCCTCTTCTCTTTCCTTCGTGCACGGCTGGGTAATGACAATTGATTAAACACTGAGGGGAAAATATGAATGTGCGCTGCGGAAAATATCAATCATAAACAGCTGAATAGCATTACGTATTTACTTTCCAGGCAGACTCATAACAAAACTTTCCTCTTGAGCAGGCCAACAAACAAATACATTAGGGGAGAAGTGAGGGTGGGGGAGGAACAGAAGCACACCGCACTGGGGAAACACTTCCACCACCACAACAAACTGCGGACAAAAGCAGCACTCTGACGAGCTGAATTAATAAAGCAAAATGACTATTGTCGTCGGATGGCCATTGACTCCGAGTGAAAACAAGCTGCACTCAGACGTGGCGCCAGCGCTCGTTTTAGGCACAAGGACTTCTGAACGACGTGAAATAATGACAGCTTCCCGGTTATTGGGGCCGGCAGGGACTGTCCAATTTGCCATATAAAAAAAATGAAAAAGCGGTCAGAGCGTTTTCACTCGTACTTGGGACAAAAAAAGATACTCACAAATCTCGTCAATCAGCTCACACGGGATGAAACAACAACAACAGCAGAGAGAAAAACAAAATATCAAAGCAGGAGAAGGACATCAAATAACAACGGCACTTAGCTTGTGAAAATCCACAATTGGGCCTTCCCCCATCTTTTTTTTCCCAAGCAAAGTGGATGAGCTGGTGGATGCTGACAGGTAGCCACTTTATCAAACAGACAACTCGCAGATAAAGGGGCCCTCAGGCAGTTTTAAGAGTTTCCTCCTCTGCTGATCTGAGTGACTTTGGACAGCAGGGGCAGCAGCAGAACAGAGCAGCACCTGGAGGAACACCTACACAGAAAACATAGATAATGTGCAAACTTTTTCAGAGTGACAGGACCCCAGCAGCAAACAGAAGCCAAGCAACAGAAATAAAACTTGAGCTGTATGGCTGTTGATCCTGTTGCTGGCCAAAGAAAGAACGAAAGGCTGCTGGCTCCAGTAACACAGCGAGACCTGGACAGATGGGGCGTTTTTAAGATCACACAGAGGGCTACAAGTGTAGTGTTGAGCACTGTAAGGCTAAATATCACAGCCATGATCTAGCTCCAGCTATATTTGAATAAAATGAAATTTTAAATACAACGTTGAGAGTGAAAAGCCCCAAATGATCCTGAATTATCTTGGTAAACATGCATGTCAGTCCAACCTTTAGTCATTGTGCTCGTTCTCTTGCTATGACACACAGGTTTTTTCTTAGCCTTTTGTGGTGTCAGAAAAAACACAGACACCTTTCCCAGGTCAGCGAATGCACCACCAGCCAGGTGTTGGCTCCACTCTCTGCGACAGCGTCATGGCCTCCTTGTGTTTTTCCCTTTTCCAAATGTGCAAAAGGTGCAAGAACTCGTCAGATTTTGCCAAAAGCTTCAACCGAATTTTTGGTTGCTGTAAACAGAGGATGAAACAAACAAAAAACAACATCTAGCGATATAATAACTGGTGTACTTCTAGACTTTTAGTACGTCTAGGAATTAAAGACGCATTGCTTAGCAGAAGTATGTTTGAACGAAACCATGTGCCACCTGACGCCGTCAATTCCGATGAAAATTTAAGAAAACTCAGAGACTGCAAAAGAGTGGAATCAGTACCCTAATTTGAATATCGCTGCATCATTTGAATGAGAGTTTGTCTTTTAAAGCTCTGACAAACTCCACCGCGCCGGCTCATTAAAAATGCATCACATTTGAGGCAGACGTAAACAAATTAAAACCCAACAAATAAGCCTCCGTCTCCATTACAGCTGTTTCCGACTGACTGGCAGACAATCTGTCCCTAATATAGTGTCGAAGCAAACGCGTCTGTCCTGTATTCTCTGGGAACAAGGCTTTCTGTAAATGCACCATTTCCCTTTCAAAGGGATCTTCCATCGGTGCCCTGTGCACACGGCGGCTCGCCCTTTGACCTGAGGTTTGCTCGCCCGGCCGACCTCAGAGAGCCGCTGGGCCATGGGATCCACGGCTGCGCTGACCCAAAGGTTGGATACATCCAAAAATACCTCCAACCATGTTGCAGCCGGAGGTTAGTGCGCCTACGTGTTTTGAAATACAAAACAAGAGAAAGAAACAGTTGTGCTCAATTTTTCACCAGTACACACGGCAAAGTGAGTCAAATTCGATGGTGATGCAGACAATACAGTTTATGTCCAATGCTGTTTGGGAAGCCCCACTGGGAGCCAACGCCTCATTCTTGTTTTCTTTTGTTGTTTTTGTCATTTTAATTTACTTCAGGTTTAATTTACTTTTTACCTCACCTGCTGCATTTTTTTTGCCTTTGGGTTTGCCGCTGTTTGTGGATGAGTCCCTCCGGCCCGCTTAGCTTCCCCCACACAGAGCCGAGCTCAGTCACTTCCAAAGAAGACACAGCTAAAGCAAACAATAGCAAGTGGGTGAAATAAAGAAAGGAAAAAACAATGTCTGCACAAGTCAAAGAGACTGATGTCCCCCCCCCCAAGTGTGGACTCCAGCCGAATGTTTGCTTTTGCTTTGTTTTGCTTCCTCTGAGTGACTATTGAGCTGAGTGAGGGATCCTTCACTTCATTATTCCTGGATTTATGTCTTTGAGATTATATTTTCACTCGTTCTTTTTTTATTGGCAAGTACTGGCAATTGGACAAGGAAACGCTGAAGGCGAACACATGCCACTGATTGTCATTTTTTGCACTGGTGATATTACTTTGTTATAACTTGGATTACTTGAACAGAGAGTCCTCACCAGATTTTTCTTATTTATTTCAATGTGGTTTTGGCCTAAGGTTATTGAAAGGTGTTTTAATTTTTTATCGAGGTCAATGTTGTTTTTATGGCTGTTTTGAAAGAAACTTATTAACTTTCTATTTATTTATTTATTTAATAAACCGTAGCCCATTGCCCGGGGACAGAGTGAAAAACAGTGTTTGCCACTTAAGAAATTAATATTTTGTCTCCGCTACAGCAGATATTGCAGCTTTTTTTAGTTTGTCACACATTTAACTTGTTTTCTAAACAATAACAACAACAACAAAAAAATCCCAGAAAATACAATGTTGTATATGTTGACTTCAACTGCTCAGGGTGTTTGCCGTCAGATTAAATAGACTGCTTGAAAGTCCGTGACCTCCACGACACATTAGCATTGCAAAAACTGCCTCCACTGTGAATCTGTCATCATGTTTAATTCTCCTCCAGCAGTGATAATCAATGACCCTTAGTACCCTGTGTATACAGAGCTAACACAAACCGAGAGTCTGCTAGCTTGTTCGCGCCTGTCGGACTGTTGGACGGATCCACCGCAGTGCTTTGCAGTAGACAGCGGTTGACCGTGCGTACGAGTGACTCATGCACTGGAGAAGATGAGATCTCAAACTCAATCAAGTGGAAAATGCCAGTGATGGTGAATGATAATCTTGAACGCCTTCATTTTTTTTTAAAGTGCAGTAACCACACTGCCTTTGCGATCAACTTGTCTTCGACTCCTGGTCTTGGATATTTCACTCTTGCAATATTAAATAAGTGATTTCCTCTTCAAACAGTCAACTTTAACATCAGCCTTTGACCGTAACATAATTCTGGAATTTTACTTTGCAAATCTCCAGATATTGCACCGTGCTTTAGAGCAAGTCGGTGCTAATTCTTTATGTCGTGGCGAAGGCGGGGTATTTCACTTCTACAATGGAAAGGTTGCTTCTGACACGATCATTTCTTATGTGGATGCCATTGGGACCCTGTGTCTTTGGCCTTGTGTTCTCTGACGCTCCGCTGAGCCCTCAGATGATGCCTGTCTCGCGAAGATCACTATGCGCAAAGTCACATCAACCGCCATCACATCCACCTTGAATGTTTTCATTAAAAAAAAAAGAGCCTCTCGTCACTTAACGGGAAACCCCCGGGGGCATCAACCTTTGAAAAACAAAGCAAAAAAAATGAAATGCCACATTAAAAAAGCTGGGGACAATCGCGCTTGATGTAATAGGCCCCGCACAACAAAAGGCTACTTTTGTTTGCCCTTCAAGACCCACGTTGCATGAATGAGTCCGCCGAGTCTGATCCGCCGCCCACAACTTGGGGTGCATACTAATATTGTTTAATCCAGCCGTTTATCCACCACGTACCCTGGGCTCACCCAAGGGGATACGCAGCCCCACACCTGCATGTCAAACGTTATCTTATTGAACATGCAGCACTTCAGCGATGTTCGCATTTCTGATTTATGGATGAATTAATGGCTGCCCAGGTAGTTGATCTCTCCACTGGGAGGTTTTCCAACCATAAGTCTCTTCTCCCACAGGGAGGTAGACTGAGTCTCTCACGCCGGGAGCAATACTGCATTGGTCTCTATATAATAGTAAGAATGCACTGATGGACCATATTTCATCTCAGGCCAAGGTGTTCTACTGCTATTCTCCACAGTTTGGTGCCCCGGTAGGATCAATTGTCCTCTAAATGGGACTGTGGGCTTGGCTCAGGGTTGACAAAGTACCAGATCTGTCAAGGACAACGCTGCAACTGTCTTCTTTGGTTTCTCAAAATTGTCTTTGATGCAGCCGGACCTTTGGATAGATCACTACAGTTGATTTGTTTTATTTTATACTTATATAGTTAGAATTTTCCACGAGTTGTGAATCGAGTTCCTGGACCTTTCTGTGTGGAGTTTGCATGTTCTCCCCTGTATGTATGTGTGAGTTCTCTCAAGGTTCTCTGGCCGCAGTCCAAAGACAAGCACATTAGGTCAATTTGCAACTCAGGTGTGAGAGTGAATGGCTGTTTGTCTCTCTGTGTTGGTCCTGCAATAAACTGACAACTTGTCCGGGGTGTAATACGTCTTCGTCCTCAAGACAGCTGGGACAGACTTCAACAACCCTGTGACTTTGAGTATCGTTTTGTGTTTTGCATTGAATTAAACTAGAAGGACTGACTCTGAAAATCCCAATGACCTGAATGGACACAGCTGGTATAGTAGCAGTTCCTTGTCCCTGATTGGCCTCTAATTAGAAGGTGTAGCCTATTTAAGTGTTGATGCTCCCTTAATCTTGCTGTTTGCCTGGTAATGGAAGTTAGTTTCACATAATGGGGAGAGTGTATTTTCCACATTTTTCATCATTTGCTATCTGCATAGGTCCTGTTTGGAGAGCGTAGAGAGCTTTTACACTCTCTGACTCCTTATTAACTGTTAAAAATAACAATTCTGTTGCTGCGGACAAGAGGCAGTACATTAATTTAGCATTCAGTATGCAGCTGCCATGGTACGGTAAACTCTAAATGGAAACTAAACTGGCAAATCATCCAGCTGGAATTACTCACCCCCGCACTTTGTTTTGGGATTTGTGTGATACGGCCAAGTAATGTATAGGGCAAGTGACTCGTATTGCATGCAAGGATGAGCATTACAGTTATCATTCATTTGCTTTGTGTGATAATAATAATATCAGGCCCGTCTGTGACTTGCCGCTTGTGAGCAGAAGAAGAAGAACCCAGAAAAAGAAGGTGGTAATAAAGAAAAAAAGAAAAGGCCTCAAGTCTTTGAAGTGGCCACTTCAATGCTGGATTTATGTGAGGGGAAGTCTACACAAGCCTTATTCCATCTGCGCTGACATTAATAAAGCCTGATCTAGGTTTGGTTGCTCCTGTGGCTAAACAACCAAGGCATCCTTTTTAATTAAAGACAAAAAGATCCGCTTTAATGAAAGTAAACAGTGTTATATTTAAAGGCGCCAAAGGAACTCACAGGTCGTCCGCAGCTGTTTAGAAAGTGTCTGCAGATTTTTTGCGTGCTGCGCACACGGAGGCAGGGTAAATGGGAAGTGCTGACAGTGGGTGTGAAGGTCACAGGCAGAAGCTTGTCTTTTTCGCTCTCTGGTGTCAATCACGTGATGGACGGATGACCCGGCTGCATCCGCAAGACAAGGACGGGTGAAAATCGTAGCGTTGTGCACTTTATTTCGAGTGAGGTAAAGCAACACAATGATTCCATTTGCTGTCGTTCAGCACATTTCCACTTCAGAAAGCCACTTCAAGAGTTCTGGAAAAAAAAAGCAGAAACATACTTTCAGTCTTATTTGCATTTTTGTCTTGAGGTAGATAAAATAATCTAAATCCGTCTGACTATACTGTTTATATGGAATGGTGCAAAATAACTGAGTTTTTTGCAGTGCGTGAACACACCCAGAAGAAGACTTCCCAGCAACCAATCTTCCTTATTCCCAACAAATTGAGAAAAGTGTCTGAGAAATCTGATCTTTGACTTTACAAAATGACAAATAGAACTGGTTGTACTATTTTGAATGCCCTCTTTTCTTTGTCCGGCTAATTTCTTAGTTCTGCCTGACTTGGGCACCACGGAGTCCTCCCATATCCAATTATTGTTGTCTGTGAAGATTTGCAGGAAGACAGGTAGTGCAGAGGCTACACGTTTCCAAACACAATTATAGTCCGCTTTCCAGAAACCCTACCTAATTGTTTTTTGTTTTGTTTTTGGGTTTTTTTTTTTTAATCCAATTTTGCCCATGGGAAACTTTTTATAACGGTATGCTCAGCGTTGCACAGATCACTTCATCTTTTCCTCACTCACTCATCATCTCGCCATGCGGACCTGAACTAACTCTATTTACTCTCCATGTCTGATTCTTCGGCGTCGGGCTCATGTGATTTGTCGGCATCTTTTGGCTTCTTTTATTAAAATGGCTGTCACTGTGTGACTAATATTAACAGAAAATGGAGGACAATTCCGTTGCCATTTAAATACATTCTTGGGGGAAAATATAAAAACAAAACTGGCAACTTGCCCACGGTGTAATCCCGCCTACACACCCGGAGACAGCTGGGGAACAACTCCAGCACCCCCTGAGTGCAGGAGAACTGGGCATAGAAAATGAATGAATGAATGAATGAATATAAAACAAAGAAAAAAAAATGGACATACATGTTTATAAAACTGTGGAATGTAAAAGCATTTCTGCACAGGCCCATCGGCCCATGCAAAACCAAAACTAAACAAAACCATGACGAAATTAAAACGTCGTCACCTTTTTTGAGAACTCCGGGATTGTTTGTCCGACTGTTCAGACACAAGGTGCATCCGCGACTACGATGTATTGATGATTCTTTTTTTCTCCTCTCTCTTTTCTGCCCCTTTCACTGCTGACATTTCAGCAATGAAAAGTTGAAGCAGACATGAAGACTTAGCCTTCATGTATTATTAACTGCATGGCAGCCATGACCCTGGCAGAGAGAAACTGCGGCAGACTCCCAATATCAGTCTTCTGAGGCGCTTTTATGTCTTTACTCATTGACTTGGATTTGAAGTCTGCTTTTCAGTCCGATCCATCTTGATTTGACAGGAACACATCAGCAAATAGTTTCTGGCTCATGGTTGTGCTTCCAGCCAAGAGTTTCTAATGGCTTGTTCACGATTAGAGAGATTCACGTCCACATGTTAAAGAAGTTTCTCCTCCTCAGACATGTTTATGTAAACGCGTGGGAGATCCTCGGCTCACATCGATTCACGGGAAGTGCAACACCACAACCAAGACGGGTGCCCACAGAAGAAACACATGGGTATGATATTGCAGAATAATTGGATGAGCTTTCTTGCACAAGGTTGCAAAGTATTACCATGACAATAGAAATGCAATTAGTTATTACGCGAAGAGCAAAGGAGGATGTCACTGGGGTCGGCATCATTCTAATTTATTTTTTTTGTGCGTTGTTTTTTTGGATTTGAATGGGCTTTTATTGTTTGTTAAATGAAATAATGGCAGCCGCCCCTCTGAGTATTCCTCTGCACATGGTGGAATTATGGCTTAATTGAACCTGTATAATTGCAACTCATTGTTTTCCGTCAGTCACCTTTCCCTTTCCCTTGAGCCTCACACCAACCCTCCCCCCACCGACCCCTTCCTCCCTGTAGAGCGGGCTTTTATTACCAACTTCAATTTTAACTTCAGTTTCACCTCTTTACAGTGAAGTTGATCTCCTTTCATGATGCAAGTCAATTTGATTTCAAGGGCAACACGGTTGCACAGTGGTTAGCACTGCTGCCTCAAAGCAAGAAGGTTGTGGGTTCGAATCTGTGTGGAGTTTGCATGTCCTCCCTGTGTCTGTGTGGGTTCTCTCCAAGTTCTCTGACATGCATGTGAGGTGAATTGGCAACTCTAAATTGTCCCTAGGTGTGTATGTAAGTGCTAATGGTTGTTTGTCTCGATGTGGCCCTGTGACGAACTGACGGCTTGCCCAGGGTCTCACCCTGCCTTCACCCTATGACAGCTGGGATGGGCTCCAGCAGACCCCCGTGACCCTGAGCTCGGTAAGAAGTGGGTATTTAAAATGGATGGATGGAATTTGATTTCAGCCTAATCGAGCGAGACCTTGAGTAAGAGGTATTTTCTTTCTTTCTTTATATTTTACAAATAAAGAAAACATAACGTAACACTAAATTCGCCTGGATCCTATGCTAAAAGATTAAACCTTCCATTTGTAACCTCTGCTTGGAATTATTCCCTCACAAAACGCACCAAGTTGATTTAGGGTGACACCTGTTTTGCCCCGGAAACAATTGCTCTCTTTGCTCGGTGTCAGCGGGTGAGAGACAGATGGAGCTCCGGGATAAAGTGTCTCTGTGATTACCCTCTCTGTCTTGTACAGCCAGTCAACATTATAAATCTCTGCAGAGACAGTGGGACACTATCAGCCCACTCTAAAAGCCAATTACTTCCTCAATGACCAGGTTCATGTAATATTTACTGCCGTATACTGGGTTCTAGTCACTTTGGGCCCAAGAAAGTGCAACATGAAAATAATAAGTGTTCCTTCTCATTCTAAATATTGCTCTGCATCAAATGAGGCTGTCGCTAGATATGTGTTTAAATCGCAGTTCAAAAGGAATTATTTATTTTTTAAAAATGTATTTGAATCCGATCAATTTTCCCCAAATTAGTGCTCGGAAGATTAACTCAAGGAAAACGAAGCGGTTCGATGCGCTGCGCGTATCGTCACCTCCGGCTCGTTTGCCAACGAGACCACCTTTGAATTGCATCTCTTTTTTTTCCCCCACCCGTAGGAATTTAATTACCATTACCACTTCACAAACAAACAGTCCGCTAAGTGATGTGAAGGCAAGCAGGTCAGGCCCCATGGTGGGAAGGTTGCAGTTCCTCTCCGCATGGGAGCATTTGAGTGTGTGCAAGCTTTGATGCGTGTGCAAACGCAGTCGCCGGCTGGCTGTGATGTGCACAAACTCTCTCAGCTGGCACTCTGCTGCTGCCAGCGCTGTCCAAGCGGCTGCTCGAATGTGCACACGCACGTGGGCGCGCGCTTGAACACACACACACACACACACAGATGCACTCGAAATACAAACACTGAAAGGACAATAAACACAATTGGCGAGGTTATTAACTGAGTCTCAAATGCCTTTACAATCCGCTTTTCTTCCTGCTTTTTGATCTATTTTTCTGTTTTTTGTGTGAACAAAAAATACAGAAAACCAATAGGACCCCCATCGCCAATGCATTAACAGAGCCGAATGTCATCTTCCTAAGTCAGTAGGATGTGTTCTCCAATGGGCAGCAACTATTTTCCACCTGGCTTTTCTTTGCAACCATGACACCGCCACTCATCTCCAGCTTGGCAAATTTGGAATTTGCATTTCTTAGTATATTTATTAGTTCACCTTTCACTGGCCTTCACGTCTTTCAAATGCACAAGTTTAATGCGCTGTGTCTGCCATGCAAAGCCTTGCAGTAGTGCTGTGCACTGCGCACTACTGCAAGATTTGGTATTGATCCGATACCAAGCAAATAGAGGGTCCGTACTGGCAATACTCTAACAGTACCTTTTAATTAGGGTTTATGTATCATCAAATTGGCATTTTCAAGGCCTAAATATTTTTCTTCTTCTTCTCTTTTTCTTCAACTCTAATTAAATATGGTATTCAACATTTAAAGATTCAATATCCAGATACAAATCTAGTATCGATCTCATTGCGCTGATAATGATCAATACCGATACCAACATCGATCAATATTATTGATGTTTGAAATGATAACCCCAGTGCTAATCCACAGTTTTGGATGAGACACAGCTAATTAGTGGCAGTTAAAGTGACCCACTTCTCACAAACCCTTTTAAAAAGCAACTCTGTCAACGAAAACAGAACTTTTGAAAGAAAAAAAAATTGCTGCGGGCAAAATCACCCTTCTTTCACAGAGTCTTGATAGAGGGTATGTAAAAACTGATGTCTGATCCCAAATTGCCCTTAAGTGGTTCAGACACCTACACACTTTTTGTGTTATTACAGATTTATGGTTACCACATTACATTTTTTTCTGTGAAATGACTTATTCAGGTCAGTTTCAAATTCACAGTGAGGAAAAACTTTATTCATCCCTGAGGGGCGATTGGGGTTTCATTTATTACATAGTGTTCATTCCGTGAACGGAGCACATTTATTGCAGCCGATAAGACAAAAAAACAACATCCACACCGTGAACTTTGACTGCATATTTCCAGTCTACCACGACCAACGGACTAATTTAATTTCTAAAGTCTTTTTTCAATCCAAACTTTTCATATGAGAATTGAAACCCTGACAAAGCTAATGCTCTGTCTGACGGATCAGAAGCTTCAATCTCTCATTTCTTGCCTCGTTCTCAACTAATGTTTTCTGTTTGTTAAAGTGCCGAAGGGAAAGAGAGTCGGTCCCTCAAATGACATTCATGGACCAGCAGGAAACTAATAACATGGTGGTTTGCAGGATAATTCATGTAGGAGGCAGCTGAAGAATGAACAGAAATCTGGATCACCTGAGAAGCATACTAATGCTGACAAGGGCCCCATAATAATTTAATGATGATGGGTACGCAACTGGAATAAAATGTGAGTCTGATTATATTTTCAGAGACATGAATGACATTATGAAAGACCCATTGCTGTTACTTCTCTCAGCTATATGCCCGTTGGAAACTGTCCGACCGACTGCCTCCTGCAAACACATTTTATCCTTCTCCCAGGTAGAGAACGGTTCATCTGAAACGAAGTGTGTTGTGAGGCATTTTTTTTTAATAAATAAAAAACACTGTTGTCCATCAGAAGGGTGCTTCCTGCATGAATGCCTGGCTTGGTAAATTCATGTTGCAGTCCATCTTTTCTTTCCACAAATCCTGTCAACATGACAAGCAGCAGGAAAAAAAAAAAAAAAGGGACCGAAGCAGCAGCTTGGTGGTTCCTCTGAGGTGATACAAAGTCACTCACAGGATGATAGAGACGAAGAAGCTGTAAATAACAACAACTGCTTGACACGTGTCATCTGCTTTGGCCATCCATCAGCCATGTTTTTCCAATTTGTTAATGTTTGCTGATTTATAATCTGACGGAAACCTTGGCTTGACCAAGTTAGTTTCACTTGATAGATACTTGGATGAACATGTTTTTTCAAACCATGTTTTCATGCAGTGTTTGGTGTTGTCTTACATTAATACTGTAGGTAAAGATATAAGGACTTTCTCTATTGTACTTTCCCAGAATTGTATTTTTAATGGGGCGTTGGTGTGTGACACTTGTTAAACAAGGAATTTTATTGAGGTAAAGAATTAGCAAAGTCTACATATAATTACTTACTTATCTCCAGAAGCCTGTAAAAAGATTAAACACCTGCCAAGGGCTCAGTGGCAGAACTGCTAACAACCTGAAGACGAGTCGAAGCCTGCGGTCAACCCCCTCACACAGGTTCACTGTTTAATTATTATCTATCATTAATAAAAAGAATGAACAAAACATTATCAGAGGAACACCTTCCAGGGGGATTATCCCGTTTTAAAACATGACTGTGTTTTCTCATTGACAGGTGGACGAAAGCTTAGTTTTCACAATAAATCCTTTTTCTTAACAAAGAAAAATCCATTTAATCTGGCAGGTAGAGAAAGTAATGCAATGAGCACGAGTGGAGTTTCACTTTGGTTTTTAAAAAACAAACAAAAAAATGCCCTCAATCAACAATCACTGCCTAAATTTCTATCCATCATTAAACCACCCACCTTGTTATGCACCTGTCATCTATGGCTTCTGCTCAGATAAACATCCAGTAGCACCCAGTGTTGTTGGAATATTGTCATTTTTTTTCAAATACAAATGGAAATTTGGGATGCAATTTAAAATGAAAACCAGTTTTAAATAAAACACCCGGCACACTGTAGGATTTTGGCTGGAAATAATATGTATATGTAATATATAAAAAAACATGTGTCAAAAGAAGCTCTAAAACAGTGGCCCTACATCTCACAGAGCAAAATGTCCACAGATATAAGGAATTCAAAATGACCATCTCACAAATTGACAGCTGCCACGGCTCATGTCTAATAAGAGAGGCTTTCCGAGTCCCTGGACATGTTACCTCAAACTTTTTGCGGGAATAATTGGCATTTCCCATTCTTCCACTCTGTTCGTTTCAGTTTTTCCCTTTCAGATACTTAGCAGATCAAGTATTTAACGGACTTGAATGATTTGTGTCATGTTGAGACCAAGACAAGACCATGTCACGACAAGACTATGACAGACCATGTCAAGATCAAGGCAAGACGGAGGCCAAGATAGACCACATAAAGTCAAAAAAAACATAACATTGGGCATGTGAGAAAGGTCAATTAGCTCATGAAGAGAAGAGACAGAAAAGTGTAGGCAGTGGTGATGATGATGGGGGAAAAAAATACTAATTTAAACATGCTTTTAAAATAGATACATTTCATTGTTTGCATTTGAAGGACGTCCAAAGAGTGTCGAGGCCAAGATGAGAGCGAGACCACGTCAAAGTTGTCTCAAGACCGCTTTCAAGTATTACCAACACCAGTGGATTGCTACCTCTACTTTAAATTTAGCATTGTACCCTGGTTTATTGGACTTTTGTGGCAAGTAGGAGATAAACAGCGATGCTAAAATGGCAAACTTTTTGAGGATGGATTAATTCTTCAACCCTCGTTTGATCATAAGAAACTCATGGACCCACTTTCGTCACGTACACACATTTTTAAATGCTGCCGAGAGAAGTGGAAGCACCCTGTCCACTTCTGCCTCAAACTTATTGGAATTCTTAACTGCTTTTCAATAATTTTTGAACTGCATCTTTATTTGATAAGCGCTAAAGCTTTGTTGAATACTAGACTGTCAATCAAATGAGCGCATGGTTTATTCAGCATAATTGTTCAAATGAAACTCCGAGGGCTTCAGCTTCAGGTCTTGCCTTCCTGCTGCTCTTCTGGTGAAGCACCATGAGCTTTACGCTTCAGCCCAGTGTGCGTGCGGTGCCCCAAGAGATGCTGCCCACAATTCATTGGGCTGTCTCGTGCACGGGGATGACAGCTCAGTGGAAATGGTATTTAAGTGAAAGGGTAAATGCCCGACCGGATGTTATCTGTCTAAAACTGGTAGCCGCGTTTCGCCCACAGCCCTCAAACAAGATGTTGGTTTGGCCTGATCCCGGCCAAGTGAGCAGTGGTGATGGATCCTGTGGAGCTCTTCGCGCTCAGCACTTCAGCTTTGGCCGACACGGTGGTTTGGAGAGGAAGCTGTGAGAGGCATAGTATATTCAACTTTTTTTTTTTCTTTGCCGTGATGATATAAAGCATACAGCTCTCAGTGCAGCATGGTCTTTATTTTCTGAACAAATAAAATCTACAACGCTTTTGAGGTCCTATATGAAACATTTTTTAGATCTTAATATTTTGCACTACAATAGAGCAATCTCAAATCAATAATTATTCAACGAGAACAAAGCAAAAATAAACAATTAAACATCGACTTTGTAGGTCTATTTTCTGCCTCTGCTTACAACCTCTTGCGAGAAAATTAGGGCTTGGTTTAGCCTTTGCACTAAAACTGATGTTTTGTTGTACCTTCCATTAGATCGGAAGAGGGCAAGATGGTGGTCATACTCTGATGAACCACGGGGGGAAAAAATCTCCATCCAATGGTAACATCACAAAAGGCTGTCTTCCAGTTCCACTTAACCAGAAGCAGAGCCAGCAATGGAAGTTGAAGGTCTCTGGTGAGTTTGTTGACAGGCTAAAGAGGAATAATGGCAGCAAACGATAGAGTTGCGAATTTTGCGATGGACCTTTAAATTTCCCAGGACATGTTGATATAAGCATTCTTCATTGATGAGTCACTTGGAGTCACGTTTGATGCAGTAAATTCACAATACATAGTAAATATATATATATATATATATATATATATATATATATATATATATATATATATATATATATATATATATATATATATATATATATATATATATATATATATGTTCTCCCCTGTCTCGCGTGGGTTCTCTCCGGGTTCCGGCTTCTTCCCATATATATATATATATGAACTAAAAGACCCCCGTGACCCTGTAAATCCAGTTCCAAAATGGCATGAATTCTTTTTTTTTTTCTGACGTCCTCACAGCAAAGCTGAGGTCCAATATAGAAACATTTTGTACAGATCGAACAACATATGACAAGGGGATTACAAGATGGATTTTCTTACCTTTTAGAGTGACGCCGCACAAGGTACAGCAGCGCTGCCACCTGTGTCCCCTTCTTCAGGAGTTTTCGTTCGGGAAAACGAGGCTCTGTAAAATGATGAATTGTTACTTGGATTTGTTCAAACAGAAAACAAGTCTAATTGCTTTCTTGTATTTTGAATGTGACACAAAAGTGCACCCGGAAATGTGTCTCTGAACTGCGGCACAATGACTATCAAAAGATAGAGTAGCTCTTCAATCAAGGATGTTGTGAGAATGAAGTCAAAATTAATTGTAAATTATGGTGGATGATGTGAGAGAATAGATCGTCGCTCTTGTTAAAATTTCCCTGCTTGAGTGCTAACTGAGGAGTGTCAGGGTGCACAGAGCAGCAGCCAAAAAATGAAATAAAATATATATATATATATAAATATGTATGTATATATATATATTTTATATGTGCATTTGTTTGAGAAGAGAGAGAGAGAGAGAGAGAGAGAGAGAGAGAGTATGTTGTTGCGTTATTCTCAAGTATTTTTTTAGTTTGCCTGGCTAAACTGATTAAACAAATGAATGTACCTACATTTTTTATTTATCCAAATCACACAGATATTATATATATAAAACTGAGCTTAAAAAGTCTCAATTAGTTTTAGATTGAGAGGCCCTTTGACCGTTCAAAGAATTTTACTACCAAGTTGATCCACTTTGGTAACCTGCTGTCCTGAGCCTCAACTATGAAAGCTCTGGTTCTTACTTTTCACTACAGCAAAAGTGAAAACAATTCATTTTTTATGACACCCCAACTAGCACATGCAGTATTTTCCCCTTGCTGAGTAAGCTCCCAGTGCTGAAAAGCAGATATGCTGGACAATTAATTATCAGTGTTTGTACATCATTAACTTTTATTAAAGCCAGCTGCAAGAGTGGGTCGGCACCAATAAAAGAGATAAACAGAACTTCACGGCCTCCCATGTCCAGGGTTTGGAAAAAACACACATTTGCAAAAAGCTGACAATTGAATGAGTTGCTAATCCAAGACGGCCCATTTAAAAAACTGATTTGTGGACACATGAGATGTGTTCATACCCAACGGACACCTTTCACTGAGGCCCTAATGAAATTGTCAAAGCAGACCAGTGGGTTAAATTATGTACAAGTACTAATTAAAGCAGTGTGGTTCATTAACCAATAACTTCTGTATCGTTTCATTAACTTTGAATGCCCCTTATTAGTATGTGCATCTAGCACAGCAAGGCGTGTGCTTGTTGTTGTGGAGATGGATTACCATCATCAACCGTCTATCTCCACTTGTTAAGTTCTGACCAAGCATTTTTAATTGGACAAAAGGTATTCAGTAAGTGCTCGTATGCAGTATAACAGTGCTGGAACACTTGCTGTTGCATCTTAACAAACTCTTCCTTCAAGATGTGTTTTTTGTTTGCCTTTTTTTGTTATCCTCTTGGTAAATTGTGGAGGATGCTACAGGATGTGACCAATTTGTAAAAATGTTAATTTGTTCAGTTACAATTTTGTTACTACCTTTTTTTTATCTGAAAATCCAATCATTTGGATGTATTTTTTTAAAAAAAATATTATGATAAGTGAACTCTGTGTGAGTGTGTTTGGTTCCCTGTCTGTTTTGGTTTGCCTGTTTCCTGCACTATTCCCTGTGTGGCTTTGCTGCAGGTAATGGACCCAGCACTTACTGGAGCCACATCTGAGCCTCTGGGTGGAAGTTTGATGGTTTTCACACCAAATCCACCCACTGTTGTTTTGGAATCCGCACAGGATTGTATAGCAAACGGTCATACATAATTATGTGAGTGTGATGGTGAGTTGGTAATTATTGTCGTATTCATGGAAGTCCTTGATGGGTCTCATTGTAAATAAAAGGGAACTTTTGCATCTTAAAAATCTGAGCAGATTTAACAGTCCATCTTAATAATTCCACTGCAGGCCTGCGCCTCTTCCCATGGCTGCATTTCATGAAGTTTGCAATGACGCAGTCATCTCAATGATACGTTGTTACTGTATCCCAACCACAAACAAAGACAGCGGTGCTTACATTTTCACTTGTTCTCAAAAGGTGAGGACTTGAGAGAAAAGTAAGTTCAGATAATACAAAGAGATGACGGAGTTTACTTTGTTAGATTCCGATGAGAAAATTACCAGTCGCAGCTGGAACCAATTACAGGGCTTTGCAGAAAAGAAAACAAAACAGAACATCTATTTATGAGCAAATGGCAACTCCTCAGGGAAGAGATCAGACAAGCCCAACGAGTCAAAGAGGCGGGTGACATAGTAACAGAGAAGATGACTATGTGACAGACAACCCTACAAGTCAGCACAACTATGTTTCGCCAGTGGTGCTGTGGTGTACTTGTTTTATAAGACGGCAAATTAACATGTTTCACATTAATCATGCACAGCTAAGGAACAACTAAATTAGAATATATTAGATAGAGGTGAGGTGATTAAGCACTTTGTAGCTCCAGTTGATGACAGCAGATCACAGCAAACCCACCTGCAACGTAACTTCATTTAGTCAGTGTGACGCACCACCCAGATTTTGTAAAATGGAACCTTCTGCTTTCATTTGTGTCAGCCGGCTTCAGCGTACTTTGTACGACGAGTGTATAAAAACTACATAAAACTCAAGATAGTACTGTTGAACTATGTTTGGCCAATGATCTTCAGTACAACCGCACCACACTTGAGATGATGTTCAGTATAGCAGCACTATTCCTTCCTTGATTATCTTCAGTTTCGAGAAGCTCCAGACACGACCGGTATTCTTTATGGTGTATTGATTGGTAATGTGCTGCAGACAAAGCAGGTGTTCAGTGCGGGGTAGCATCCGAATGATTATTATGAGAGCATTATCTCCATAAGAAATACCATGGAATGGTGATAAACCTGAACCATGACAGCAAAAAAGGTAACATTTGACGGTTTAGGTAAACGTGCAAGCAATCCGGGGCTCATTGGCTGTAGTTTTTTTGTTTCCTTTCTTTCTTCAGGGCAACCCTGTTTCTTTTCCCTAATGGTCCTTTCATATTGGTTGAAAGATCTGCAACAGATTAGCATCTGGGAGCAGAACGACAGCAGAAATAAATAATGGTCATTTGAGCGTGTTCAACCGAAGCAGCGCCGGGAAGTAACTCGCTCATTTCCTGCCTGCACAAATGCACCCACGTCTCCATTTCTTCCCCCCTCTTTGTGCCCTCCCCACCACGCCCGCCCCTCCCCAAATGAGATTTATAGATGAGTAAAAATAGGGTTGTGAATCTGATTTATCACAACAAACCTCTTTGGCTGGTTCTTCTCTGCCGCTGTGCCCGTGGTCCTCTCCGGAGAGCTCCACCTGGCACCCAGCCACCAGCCACTCTGGCCCCGCCTCCCCACCGCCCCCGTTGGCTGCCTCAAACCGCAGTATTTTTATGTTCCGTGGTGCAGAGCTAATTTCAGTCAATTTCTGAAAAGCACTCTGTTATACTGTGAAATGGGTCCCCAAAGAGGTCATAAGGGAGTTTTCTGGTTGATGAAGTGTTATGCTGCGTTACAACATTTTTAGGATTTACTGTTTGGCACCCAAGTTCCAATCTTTAGGATGTCAATAAACAAGATTTTATGTTGTGCTGCTTTTCAACAAGTTAATGATTGATTAAGCACAAGCTTAGAGTGTAAAAGATAATCACGAACAGTCATAAGTTAAATAAATTTATCTTCTTTTGTGTAATAACAGAAGGTTTGCATTCAAATCGAATCTACAATTTCCATTAGTATTATCTTTTTAATTTTCATATTTGTTCCAACCATTACATAAGCATGATGTGATTAACGTAGGAATTTATACAGAGGAATATTACCTGAAGGTAAAAGGTTCATGTGCCAATGATCGATTTGAAGCTGTTTGTATAAACAAGAGGCAAAATTGCCTGAAGGCCATTTGAAAAAGTTTCAGACAGATTCAGAAAAGATGCTCTACGGATGAGCTTATTTCAATTTCAAAATGAATCAATGGGACCTAACTGTGTTTAATGCTATGCAACGTTCAGTGTGATGACAATAATGCCTTATGATCCTGGCGGCAGGTTAACTCCCTGGACAATTCACCAGTTCATCATAGGGTACATCTAATGCATTTTCTTGCATTTTTCTTTTTCAATTTTCTTGCTTAAAAATTTGAAAAACGAGTCCTTAAATGTCTCTTTCTTCAGTATGAGGCCAATAAAATAAAATAAAAATAATCAAAGGAAAACCACAGTTACAACTACAGAATTTTAACCAATGCAATGGGGCTTGACCTTGCACTCAAAAACATTTTGAGTGCAAATCTAGAAGGATTGTGGTGCAGACAGCAGTTCCCTTGATGTTTTAGGTGAGGAAAAAAAATATTTTTCAAAGTACTATTAACACAGTCAAGCTGGCAATAAATGAAACTCAAATACATATCAAACAACCACCGGATCTATGGTTTATAGTTGTTTTAAATCCCCAAATCTTCCGACTCATATAGATTTAAGGCTATGTGGTTGTCATTAAATAGAAGAGAGAACCTCAAATATAGTTACCAGACTCTTTGGGAGCATCAGCTGCAATAGTTGTTCTACACTCTGAGTCTCCTTGTTTAATTCTATACACACTTTGTTCCAAGTGTAATTGTTTGGCTAATTTGGGACTTGAAAAGGACAACCTATGTGTCACTACACAACAAGAATGGTACTCGAGTCACATACTGACCCGAGAGAGCCAGGCGAGGATGAATGACTTAGATAATGCAACTGGTTTCCTGGCAACACAGAGGCAGTGCCTTGTGACCACATAGAGACAAGGGGATGAAAAGATATTAGGCTAGATTAATTGAAAACACCCCCTCTACCAAAACAAAACGTATTGAGTGAGGTATGCTGCGCGCCCATAGAGACATGCATCAACAAAACAAGAGCGGCAAAACTAATTTTCTCTCAATTTTCTACCAGGGTTTAATACAACACAGGAGTCCTGGGACTTGTACGTGGCATCTCTTCAAATTAGGACTTTTTTTGTTTTCTAACAATGCTCGCTTTTGAACCAGGACACTGCAATGCAAAAAAAAAGAGGAAAAGATAATACATTCTTGCATGCAAACCATTTATTTTGTTTTATCAGCCGAAATATCCCGCCGTCGCTTGACCAAATTTGAGTCATGGCAGTTAAATTTACTACTACATAGGCATTACAGAGAATGGAAGAGACTACTTTAAACAAGTACACCAGCCAGCTTTACCCACATATACTCACATTGTCAGTCTGTGCAAGCTACACAATTGATGAATAAAATTTGCTTAAGGCTGCGACGGGCATTTAATCCAGCCAGTGCTGACAGCAAAAGCATTTTAGGGGCAGGCTTCCGGCAAGCCAAGCCTGGAAAACCTGACTCCCACCATGACAACATGGGAAAAAGGTTTGTTTTGATTGCAGATACGGTTAGAAAATAAATAAATAAAAAATAAAACAAAGGAAATAAAGAGCTCTGAAAAAGGTTGATTTTAATAAAGGTCAAATAAGAGAAAAGAAGAAATGCTGTTTTTGGAAGGTCAGACGCCTCCAGAATTTTGACACAAAAGATCTACTAGGTGGATGGATGGATGGATGGATGGATGGATGGATGGACCACAAGTTTACCAACACATGGTGAAGGTCTACACATCATTTTCACACAGTGATTAAACTTTTGTTTCTGCTTTCTGGCCAGAGGAGGGGAGCTGGGTCAAGGTAACCTGGTACTTCCCGCTAAAGACGCCACAGTGTGTCGGATCAGATGAGAAATATGACACATCCAATGCGCTGCCACTTTACCTCGGCTGCAGACACAGTGGCTGAGTGTGCAGGTAAATGTTCCTTTTACATAAGTCAATCCTTATCAGCAGTTATTTGTGGGGAGGCTTCGTTGCAACTGCCACTATGGTGATGGATTGATGTCATCTGATTTGTCCTGGGAAGCCATGCGCGCAATGCATTTGGATGGAAGTTGCTAAAGGTTTCTCCTTTAACCTTCTTCTGATTGAAAAATGTACCTTTACAAGGGCAAAGAAACAATTGACAGGATTTGGAGTGTCAGACTTGGACTTCAGGGTTGAAAATAGTAGATTTTAATGCATGTTTCGAGCGTGACATCAAATAATAGAAAATAAAAGTATTTCATTGTTTCATATTGGGCAGTTATTTGAACTTTTACTGTAGTTCAGGTGTTTGAACTTACTTACGCTTTGAACTTATTACTGTTATATGTATTTATATTATATAAACATTTAGATTTTTAAGTGCAATTGAAATGCATTTTTTAGAACGATACATAGAAAATATATGTATATAAATGTATGTGACATTCATTACAAAAAAAAAGTATTAACCAAGTGTCTCTAACAGTTTATGGCGTTAGCTAACCCAAAAATATTATTAAACCTATTTCTTACTGTCCTCCAATTCCAGTCTTGGATGACATTCTGTCATCCACGCAACTGTTGGCATTTTGTAGACAAAATGTGAAAAATTATCATAGTAAAACAAAATTAATAAAATCGGCCCATTCGCACTTTTACAATGAAGTTTGTGGCTACTGTGACATCTATTGGGTAGAATTATTTATGCTCTTGGAAACCAAAACAGAAAATGTCATCAGAGCCAGAGCAGATTTTTACGATATTCTGGACCTAAGCCTTACAAAACAAACACAAACATGTTTGGTTAATCAACACCTGAGCTTTAGCAAACCTTTTGAAAAAACACTGCACCGTGTCTTTCCTCACCTTTGCCGCCATCTCATTATTCACTTCATCACCATAACATCCTATCAGGCCTTCTTTTCGATTGACATTGTTTATGACTGGCTAGCATGGGCTCGAGCTCACAGTTCTTTCTAATGATTCCACTTTGAACAGCCATCTGACACCAATCTCATTACAGCGAAGGTGGCGCTGGACGAAGATCCTGAAATTCCAACAATGAGCCCTGGAATTTTCAATCACTGGGAAAATGATGATGGCGGACAAAAGTGTTTTGTTTTGTTTTGTTTTTTTTTCTTCCTGCTGTTCGTTTTCTGTCTGTCTTCCAAATCCAGCCTTGGACACCTTGGGCACACTAAGGGACTGGATGGCCCCTCATTAAGCACATTCTGGATTACAGCTCCTGGCCAGGGCTATTTCCAACAACATGCTAGTGCATTGTAATGAGCCTCTCTGTGAGCCGCACAAACATGCTCAATATCCCACTTTAATCATAGGGAAGGAGAGGGGGCCACTTCTCGAGCCCTCGACAGGAGGAGTGAATAGAGGGGGATTTGCAAGTTCCTCTGTCTCTTGATGACATATAATCTGCCTGGGAGATGAGTGCTGGGTCTGAGGGCTCTGATTGACACATCCAACATTAAGATGGAGTGAGTTAGGGGGAAATGTGAGACTGAAATGGTTGTCAGGGTGAACAGTGGTCCTTCAGCTGTATGGTTGTTCTGCTGTGTGTCCTGTGCAGCTGCAGAGAAGCTATGTGTTGAAAAAATGTACTTCTCACACCCCACCACTGTAGCAACTGTTACTACAATATCAACATGTAGGAATCGGAAAGCAAGTATGCTGTGCAAGTATGTACGTGTCAGTGTTTAGGCAACAGTGACAACATACAGCAATCAGCAGTCAATCCCCAGAGAATCCGAGGGGTTAATTGGCCTCGGCTACTTGTCATACAAAACATGTAATATTCCAATGGAGTGAATAATATTCAACAAATCCACTGCGGTTGACAAGAGCAAACATGCTACAGCGGTCCAAACTGTTTGTAGAGATTGTGGGGTGACTACAGAAACCATGCAAATTCTACTCCAGATACGAACGAGCCAAACACATAGACGTGCGGTGAAAGGCTAACTCCAAAACAATATTGCAAACATGCTGCCGAAAACGAGTTGCCAAGATAACGAAACTCAAGTCCGTTAGGAAATGCGAACAAGCAAACTCTGCATGGGAGAAATTTTCCAAAGAGTCTTGAGACGATTTTAAGCGGTTTGCAGGGTTTTGATGTTGATAACTGTGGAAGTCTCAAACAGAATGAAACATTGGAGGGTTGGACTCTCTATTTGGATGCCATCAACAGTCGAACAAACAATGGAACATCCAGTACTAACTTGATTGCAACCATTTTTCCCATAACCTTGCCCTTGCTTTTTTTTTTGTTGTTGAATAATGTATGTTACCATAACATATGGCTCCTGGATAAATAGAACTGAGGAAAATTACGGTATTTTGATTAAAATGATAATTCCAGTGACCTGCTCATGGGTAAAAGATGAGACGGGGGGACGACGATCAAGTCCACTTTTAGTTGGGCACTCATGTTAAAGCAGCTTGTGAGTTCATTCACAGGTTGGTATGATATAGGCTGAGGGGTTCCGTGTGTGTACATGCTCGTGTGTGTGTGTGTGTGTGTGTGTGTGCGGAGCAGGCCAACATAATCCGTCTTTTAAACTGGTCGCGACACGGGGACGGGATGTGAGGGGAGCAGGTAGAGGTGGGTTCGCATCCTGCCGAACCGCTGGCCGTATTGCATTCCACACAGGCAGCGCAGCTGATGGATTGATGCCAGCTGGAGAGAGGCAGTCCTGAATCAATTAGGGCCAGTTCATGAAATTGAACAGAGTTAAAACCCTGCGGGGGGGGTTTGCCTTTTTGTATGGGTAATTTGATCAAACCTGTGCTCACCTTCAAACCCCGGGACGTAATGGCCAATAATGGATTGGAATTGCATTACTTTGTCGTGACACCGAAAATATGTGTTTCACAGGTTACTCTCTCCACTCACTGTGAACTTCCAGCCCTTTATTGAAATTCAGTGGACCTCGACTGGACCCCGATCCATTTACTTGCCCACTAATGATGGGATGACTCATTAAATGTGGGGATAGTGTCCAACTATTAAAAAGTACATGGATGGGAGTTTGCTGATGCCATCCGTCCGCTCCCTATACCGTTGCCTCTGCCCTTTTGATCAAAAGATAACATTTAGATCGACATTTCCGAAGGTCGCTGCTTAATTATCAGTTACTCTTCACCTTTAATTACGCATGCCTCTTATTATGTACATGCTTATTTGCACAAGACCCCTATCGGTTTGATGGCGTTTCTCATGCAAATTAGGCGACAATTATCTCCCGCCGCCGATGATGGGGGAAGGCAGGACTTGTTTGTCGGCGGCAACATTGTGTCGGATATTGAGTTTGTCGCTGAGCCCTTCACGGCGAAGGATGCCCTCGGTGCGAGCAGCCTTTCACCTCTGCAGCCCCCAGGGTTTATCGAGGACATTCCAGAAAGCAAAGCCACCATGATGTATATACGTATACATATAATGTGTGTGTGTAAATAATTCTCTGAAAACTGAGATCCAAGTCAAACTTTACAAAGTTGCAAAGCTTCACAAAGAGCAGCAAACACTGTCTTTGAGCTCCAGCAGCCTTTTCTAAAGCAATTATAATTTGCAGACTCACTTCTTAATAGAAAACTTTTTATTATCTTAACGGGGGGAATAAAATTGTGGCGTTTGTTTTAGTTTCCATTGGCTTGCTAACAATAACAACAACAATAATAATAATAATAATAATAATAATAGTATTAGTAATGATTAAAAAAATATACAGCCAGTCCCCTGCGGGCTGTGGGTGTGTGGATGTGGATGGCTAATTATAAATGCCAGTGTAGAAGGCTACGGAGCTTGCCAAGTTTATGAGAGTTCGCTGAGCTCTGAGCAGAGCCACAGCGACTCGCATTCTGCTCTGAATATAAAATGTTAATTCGTGCTGCAGGGAATTCAGAATTGGGCGAGAGAGCAGCGCTGTTGCCATCATCTCTCCCGCTCTCTCTCTCTCTCTCTCTCTCTCTCTCATGCGCTTCACCCAAGCCTCCAGAACTGACTGCGTGCACTCCTCCTATCATGGCACTTTGTGTTAATCCTCACCGTCTGACACATCTGAGGCTTACTTGTCGGTTACCACTGACCCTCGATGCTCCTCTGCCCACCCCCACGCCAACCACTCCAGCCCCCCCAATGATTTTGCCCTGACCGCTGCCCTGGATGATGAAGCAAAACCCCCTGGAGACCTAACAGTGTAGCGCTATGGAATATCCATAAGATTTGCACAACGGACCATACGGTATGGAACAGACACCCAGGAGACGGCGAACGTCTTGGAGGAGAGCGGCCGAGATACTGGAGCAAGCGTTTGTCAAGAGTCATTAGAAAGCAATGGGAGACATCAGCTAAATGAAAAGAAAGAGAGGACAAAAAACAGCTGTGTACTTTTGTAAGCCGTGTTAACATATCCTTAATGTGTACTATTGCCTGGAGCATTGCCACAAGCCATTGCGACATCCTGCTCATTAGCGGTATAAGTCATGCAGAATCTCTCTCGCACAGCCAGACAGAGCCGAGGTGCATTAGCGCTGTTGCCTCACAGCAAGAAGGTCCCGGGTTCGATCCCCAGGCCTGAGGCCTTTCTTTGTGTGGAGTTTGAAACTTCTGTCTTTGTCTGCATGGGTTCTCTCTGGGTTCTCCGGCTTCCTGCCGCGGTCCAAAAACATGTGCATAAGGAAGGATGGGAACAGAGATTTGGCCAAAGGTGTGAAAGTTGGTTTTTGCTTTCTATGTAGCTCTACTAATCTAGCAGCTTGTCCAGGTTGCAACCCCGCCATCACCCGATGTCAGCTGAGATGGGCTCCAGCTCCCTTTGTACCCTGAGTGCAGGAGGACAGGTCAGCGAAGTAGTCAAAAAAAAAAAAAAAGAAAGAAATCTAAAAAGCATCACAAGTCTGGGAAAGTTGGTCCGACAGCCGGACCCTCTAACCGTGTGTGCGCAGGGAGTTAGATGGAAACTCCTTTCTATGGCCCACTGGTCCCTCTATACATACAGGCTTTGGAAGTGAGTTTGTGTTGTGGATTCAAACCCAGTCCCTGCCGAGAGGGAGAGAGAGAGAGAGAGAGAGAAAAAAATCTGCAGCCTCTTCCAATTTTCAAAGCGAATTTCATGGTTAACTGTCTGCCAATCTCACACCTCGCCCCCCCCCCCTTCACGCCGGCTCTCAAGAGTGATTGATACGACTCAAGTCATCCGTCCTGGCAGCCTGTGTGTCACACAGTGGGTTGCATTAATCTTTGTGCGTTGTCATAATTAGAGAGCGCCGGGGCAAGGTCGCCCCAAAAACTCAATCACACTCGCAGGTCCTTTGCATCACGGCCTCGGCTGTTTATGTTTGCGAGCTGCCGCAGTCACGCCGGCGCTGCTTTTTTCTTTTTTTTTTTCGTAAATGTGCATAAATCTGCAAACGGCACACGTGCACGATTGACTTCGTACCCCGTTGCTGTATTTTTTTCTTCGCTGTCTTCCACAGTGACAGCGCTTCCTGGCTGATGTTACAACGGCAGGTACGGGGAGAGTTCCGTGCGTGACGCCATCAGCTGCGCCCGGCAGAGCTGCACTAACTGCGGGGGTTGACAAAATGTCGAGTCTGCAGTCCTCTGACAATGGTAATCAGCGCTCCGCTGCTCCGCACACTTCGGAACTGTGAGGGATTGTGCGCGCGGAGCAGTGTGTGTGTCGTGTTGCTGGAGCGCACGCAGATGTTTTTATCTCACAGTTTAATGAGTATTATCGAAGGAAGACTCTTGCTTTCCATTTTTATTTTCCTGCGAACAGCTCTGGAAACAGTTACGGACTCCATCTTTTTTCCTGGTTCAACAGTTAACGCAGGTGAGATTGGTGCCAAGGGGTTTCTGACAATTGTGTGTCAGAAGCAGTTCAGGAACATTTGAAAGCACTTCTAGGGTTCTTTTTTCAAAGGAATGGCCTTAACGGATTTGGAAGAGCTTGATGTATTTTTTTTGTACTCACAAAGGGAATCACTCAGTGAACTCAGGTAGAAAGTGAGGGCTGAGAGACCTTTTACTTTGGAGGCCAACTGTGTAAGTGTGTGTGTGTATAATATTTATATATGTATATATATTGTGTGTGTGTTTTTTTGTATGTATGTTTGGTTGGTTATCTTGTTTGTGGAGGTAACACTTTCAACATCCAAGCCTCAATTTTTTCCTCCCTTTGTGGATCACATCCTATAAACCCTCCTCCTCTCACTGCTTGAACCTTGTTTTTTTTTCCTTTGTTTTTTTGCTATTTCCCATCTGCCTTCTTCAGCCCTCCTACTCTCTCTCTCTCTCTCTCTCTCTCTCTCTCTCTCTCTCCCCTTTGTCCTCTGTTGTCAACCTTCCCCTGAGACAGCGTTGTCACTTCTCTTTAGTCTGCCGACTCAGTGAGGTTGCGCAGCTGTAATAGTTTGGGATTCCAGCTAAACCGTTGGCTAACTGCGACCAGAGACGGATGGGTGAGAACGAGTGAAGAAACGCAGGGGAGGTTTGTGTGCGTGTGTGTGCGTGTGTGTGCAGCAATACAGGCGATTAATGACTTTGAGGACAAACCTCTGTCTTCTGTCTCTGACCTTTACGCATTTTCTCCCACTTCAAACCCCTTCCCTCTTTTTGTTCTGTATTTTAAGCAGCTCCTGCAGGGACACAGATTTTGCTTTTAAGTTTTGCTTCTTTTTTTTTTTCATTCCATTTTTCTTACACATTCAGGCCACAATGCCATCTGCGCCCTCCCCCCCTCCCTTTTTCTTGCAAACAATATTTCCTGTGACAGTGTGGGGCCCCATTTACGATGTGGCTTTTGGACATGATGACTGATGAAACAGCGCAAGTCTGAATCATTGGCTTGAGGCTTGAGGCTCTGGGTAGAAAGCTGTGCAAGGTTACCATGTCAGATTGTTGTGGTGCAGAATAAAACTTCCTCTTCGGATGAGTCCCTTCATTATTGCCCTCAACAAGGTTTTGGCGGCATCAGGATGACTTTTTTTTTGGCTGTTCAGGCTGCACATTCTGTGCAGATGTGGTCACTGGGGTCTAAATGGGACTAACGTAAATGGCAGCACTTCTCCACGATTCTCTGCTTTTTAAAGTGTTCAACCCCCGTACTCCAGCGGTACAAAACCAGCTTTTAAGCACTTACACACAGCTCAATATGGGTACTTCAAAACGTAATGGCTTCATCATCCATATGCAGTTGACCAACCCTCAACTGAATTCAAATCTAAATCCCCATTCAACAAAGCTGGGTTCACGTCTTCTTTTCTTCTTCCTGCGGACATTAGTGGACTGCTTGGCGATTTCTGAGGAAGACGAAGTCGCAACACCAACTTCATAACACCTGGTCAAAGTCTGCAGGAGGCATTTTCACATTTCATCCACTCCGTGCTCCCTCATTCATTAAAGCCAAAGTAAAGCCGTTCGGGAAAGTCAGCCAATTTTACCAAGCAGATGTAAGAAAAAGAAAAAAGAGGAAGGAGGAAGGCGAAGACGGAATCTTTGCCTCATAATCCCCCATGTTCCTGGAAAGGTTTGAGACCTTGCTAAGCCTGTAATCTCTGCCTCCCACAACTTTACACAAGTCGGTATGAAGGACCAATTATCAGTATAGACATACAACAAATTCTCTGACTTAGAGACTAAATTTAGGACTGGTACAAGTTGTGCGTGGGTGGGGAGAAAAGGCATTGCTGTTATGCATAAAACAATTTGCCAACTCAGAGTCTGCAAAGAATAAACATTTCTACTTTATTTTTAGGTATTAAACTCAATAATCCTCTGTTTGTTTTTCTGTTGCATGAATATATCTTTATACGGGATCTGTACTTTAATCAGTGACAAATAGTCATTTTTATGAGTCTGCATACGTCTCTGTGGATGTCCCAACTCCTTCTACTCAAGTGGGTAATATCTGCCTTGGCTCCTTCATTAAGCCCTCGACATTATCAAATTTATGTGTCACTTACGATAAGAGCTCCGATTGCACCGGGTCGAGCCAGTTGCACTGAGCGTGCAGTGGAGGGTTGGACCCCGGAGGTAAAAATCAAATCAATACCTCCAGGCAGGAGCTAACAAGTCTGGTGTTGTGTGCAACTCCCTAAGTAATGTCAGGGGACCTCGCACAGGTTCTCACAGTTAGCCCATCACGCATCTAATGGAGTGGTTTCTTTCCCTCGTCTGTCTGTTAGTACTGGCCTGTCTGCGGGTATGCGTATCGGTCTGCTAGCTGATAATCTTTTTCAAGCTCACACATATAGGGAGTTCACCAGCTGATCCAGGACAGGTTTGGAGATGCCTCTATTCTCCACTTTACGTTGTGTAAAAGCTGTTTTCGCAGATGCATCCCACTGTGCTGTGTCATAAGTGTTGCTACCTAAGAGCAAAAAACAACAATGCTCATGATAAGGTCATGTCACATGTAAAACACATATACATATGACATCGGGATGATTTAAATCAGAATGGAGAGAAGTCAGGCTCAATGTCAATAGCTCCCAATTGTCCATAATGTGTATATGTGAACCTAGTGATAAACTGGCTACACTCAAATACAGTTGGGTTAGACCCCTGCAACAGTGCAGGAGGAGGAATCGGCAAATTGGACGAAAACATAATTGTTAAATTATATGTTTGAACTAAATGGATAAATTAACAACTGTGATTTGTGAAACGTTAACACAAATAGACCTTTGAGTATTAAAGTTCTGTCTAATACTTACTTCCCAGAGCCCAACAGAATCCTAGAACTGAAAAAATAATTTAACCAAAGCTAAGAAAAAGAAATGAACACAACACAGAAGGCAAGATTAGTTTTCAACCGGTCAAACTGTCATTTGTTCAGACTGATAGAAACACATCAGCGTTGATTCACTGGCGGCCCTGGTGGTCTATTAGTCCAGGAGCCAACTCTTTGAAAATCAAAGTCTCGTTAGCTGGGTTTGGCTTGTCCGAGGTAATTGTTTGTGCTCATTAATTTGTTCGTGTTCACGTCAGTGTTGATAAAAGAAGAAAGGAGGCTGTTTGTCCATTTCAAAGAGGTGCAAGTTCCCCTTGGATTCTTTATTTTTCCCCATTACCTGCCTCCTCTATTGCTCTCCATTTTAAATGGAAAAGGAGGGCAAAATTACACAGCTAATTGGCCACAAACTTTCAGTAAAGGTCTTTAAGTTCTGCCGCTTCTAAAGACACACAGCTCCGATTTTTGTCTTTTTGTCTTTTTGCTTGAGGAAATCAAGTTGGTAGTCTTTCCAGACATCTTGGATTTATTCCAGAAATCTCTGAAAGACCCCAGAGCAAAAGTTCTGACAGTCTTAGATGGTGAATGGACGGACAATCCAATGGCTTTTGGATGTTTTTTTAGGCGCTATGTGTTTCACACTTTGAACTCCATCACGCAGCCAATACACACACACACATATATATATATTATGTGTACGTAGTGTTGAGAGGCACAAATCCTCAATACACCTGAAAGCAATTAAAATGATGCAGCATATGTCCACTCAATGACATTTATTTATTTATTTTAGCGCAACTGCGCTTTATGATGTCAAAATCTCTGCAATGTGCTCTTCTATCATTCATTTTAATTAGCAGCTTTATCGGGTCTTTCCAGTGGTTGCTGTTATTTAAGCCGTTCCGCGTTCCACAGCGGCGGCTTTTCTGCTCTCCACCTTAATTGCTTTGTCTAACAAAGTAGCAATCAATCATGCCATTCACCAGTTACCTGTCACACTATCCAGCCGTGAAATAGACGGAAGACGCGCCAATCAGTTGCGTCTCTCAAGCAAAGCGCCATTCCTCGCGCCCCGACCATTCTTAACAGTCAGTGAAGAAGAAAAATGCGAGTTCTTTTGCCTCTTTCTTTCTTTTTAAATTTCATTGTGCTCATTTTACCTGTCAGTCTTCATCTTGAGCTTTTTCTCTCTGTTCACCCTCGCATGAGTGTTCACGATCACTTGAAATTGTCTGAATATTCGGCGGTGCTCTTCCGAGCACAAAACCGAACCCCTGTGCAAAGGAAAGGTACAACCTGAGAGATCAAAAGGGGGATTTTTGGGTCAAAATTGGATCCGTTGCAAATGCGTTGACTTTCCCTCGGGTTCATTTCCTAATCACTAAATCAAAAGTTGTTATTTTTAGTCCTTGCTCCCTCATTCAAGGTCTGGTGCGTCTTCTTCTGTCGCCATCCAGGTCAGTTCTTGTATAGGCCTGGCAGTATATAGCAGAGGCGAAAGAGCAAAGACAGGGGCGTTTCTCAAGGAAGGCTTTTTGGGGGAACTTTATCATCAGGTTAATAGAGCATTGATATGCATAGTTCATGAAATGGAAGCCTCGGAAATTGCTTTCCTATCTTGATAGGATGATATGAATGCGATGTGGGGAGGACTTGCACTGTCAACACCACCTGTCATTACACCTTTCGTCCCTTTCGGCCCCCCCCCGATCGGCTTTAGCAGGATAATCTCACAAAGCAATTAGGCCGTCTTCTCCCCCCTCATTGTATTTAAATGGCACATTATAATGCCGCCTTCCTCTCCAGCCGCGGTGGATGCACTCGCCGCCGTCTCGACGTTGTGTCCATTTGGAGACGGCGGCTCGTCTCGCCGCCCCGTCTCACTTAGAGAGCATCTTACGCAAGCCCATTGTAAACCACTTTCATCGCAATACGCTGTCCTTTTTTTTTTTATGACTTCTGGATGTACTTATTAGCTCTGTCTGTCAATGCCGACAGACAGTGATATAATTGAAGGCTACAGCCTTTGCTAAGCTGCGATCATGAACACCCACGTACTGTCATTTTAAAAACCATCACTGTAGAACAGCAGTGCAGCGCAATAGTATCCAACCAGCACAGGACACATATGGCAAGGCAACGATTGTTTCAGACATATTGGGGTTTTTTATATTGTTGTTTGTGTATTGAAAGTTTTCAAAGGCCACAAAAGTTACACAACTGGGAGGAACCGATCTGTTATATAATACAAAATGGTGAACACGTTAGTGTATTGTTCATGCTGAAAGGCTTTGTGTTTTTTTGGACTTGCTTGTCACTGCAGCCTCTGTGCTGCTGCAGGATTCAGGTGGAAGCACTGTAACTTTGGCGTCGTCTTTGAAGTCTCAGCGTTGTGTGACATGCGGCGAGGCTCTTTCGTCAAAAGGTGAATTGAGGTGACACACCAGCAGCAAAAACATCCTTTAATGCCTAAGCGAGGAGATGGCGCGCCAAACAATGTACAAATCATTCATTTGGGGGCAATGGCAGTTTGTACAGTTAGCAATTTCAAAAGAGTGATTCAGAAACACTGTGGACAGAGGAGAACTGTTGTTTTTACAGATCCTGTGCCTAGCAAACAGCTATACAGACTTTAAAGAGGAATACATGCTGAACATTCTGCTGGGTGCAATACAGTGGTCTATTAATTATTAACAAAGTGACACCAGACAGACTGTAAAAATTCACACCATTATGTTGGTTCAATGCGTCAGCCACTGCTGCAAAGCGTTTGGATCAATGGCAATTCTTGCACATTGCATGCCTGTTATATATCTGATCCAAATTAACTGGAACTCATTCTGGCAGAGACGGACGGAGCTTCGGGTTTAAAAGTGGAGACCAAAGTGCCAAAAATCTGCATTCTGTTGTTTGGCCAGTAGGAAAATGGTGCCAAAAATGGTTCCAAAAACACTAAAATGACCAGCAGTCTATACAGAAAGGAGCCATAAATTGATGCGGTTAAAAAGTGGTTCATTTTTTGGTGGTCTGAAATCTTCCGGTTTCCGGTTAGTTGTTTTTTGCACAGTCACTATGATTGATACGAAATGCTAAAGTTGTTTGAACAACAAGCTAAATGGGTTTCACTCTAAACACCTTTGCTCATCGGGTGGGAAGAAACTTTAGGACCACCTCCAAGTTTATGCATTTTTTTTTAGAACTGAGAAAGCCCAATGAGAGGTGAAATGTCTTGAAGACACCAAATACAGTCCAGTTGCCTTGAACATAAACTTTGAGTGTTCTTGTTTGTTTACCGCAGTCAGTGAGGTTGATGAATCATTCCTTTGTGCTTTTTGGAGACATGATATCAGTCAAGAACATATGCAACGTATGGTAAGCAGTTTGCAACAGTTTTGAAAGCTGTTTTTTTATGAGAAGACTGGACATCATCGTGAAGATTATTAGAAATCTGACCAAAGCGATGACCTGCTGGAGCTGTCTCACTGCAATACTGAAGGGAGCCATCACACTGGTGCTGTGGTGGAACATCTAAAGTGAGGGAAGATAACTTAGAACCATTAACTTCTGAATACCGATGACACATGAAACAATGAGAGGAAGGCTTTAAAAAAAATAGCACATTTTCACCGGAGCGTCTTGCGTCTAGAAACTTTAGCTGTGATGTTGTGAGCTGAGTGAAAACAGTGGCGTTAATCCACTGTTGATTGTGTTGCATCTCAGCTGTAATAACACTATTAATTCTGGAGAGCGGTACCTGCACGGCTCAACCACATTAATTTCAGTCCAATGTATCCAATTTCCTTAAAGTGATGCACCGCGGACTGTCACCTGCGAGCTGCGGTGAAGCAATCAGCGAACTATCAGTGTTCAGCTCTGTGGCTACAAAGACTTTATTATTTCCTCCCTTTGTTTTCTGATTGCAATTGTAGCGACAATGCCCTAAATATAACTCACTTGCAGTTGTACAGACATCTAATTTATTCATCTGGCACAGGCAAGAAGCTAAACTCTTGGTTAAAATGATGGAAATAACAATCTCGATTCAGGGATTTTGGCCAGGAGGCACCGATAAAACCTGGAGGACAGCAGGGCTCACAGGAAGTGCTAATCTCGTCTTCTTTGATGGTATTTTATATCATCCTGGAATCCTTCCTCGACTGATGTTAATTTTATCCATTAGTTTTCAGACTGTCTAGCGCTGCGGGGGTAAAAGAGAATATAAAAGCAAGACGGGGCAGAGGGAAAAAAAATAACTCTGATTCATGATTTAGGTTGGCTTACATGTGTTCTCTTTGAAAAGGTGCTCCAGGAAAAGTTGGCCCACAAAGCAAGAGCCCAGTTGAAACTGCTAATTAAAAAAAAACCCAAAAAATATTTTGATAAGAGTTTATAGAGTTTAACTTCTCAGTGCCTCATTTTGAGATCGCGCCATTGAATGTCTCCTGAATGACTTCACACAGAGGCCACAGAGTTCACAGGAACAGAAAAAGGAACTTTTTTTTTCACCCTCAAAAATGTGATCTCTCTTTTCTGTGCATAACTGATGTCGCTTATCAATCTCGGTTGCATTCAAAGTTTGCCCCGTAGTCCTCACTTAACTTTCCATCCACATCCCTGGTTTAGCATCTGGAGAAGCTGAGCATTGGTTGGCTCCAAAAACTTTGGCAGTTTGTCACCTCTATCGTCCACATTTGTTGCGTTTGATGTCAGCGCACATACTGTGTACAAAGTGGAGACTTGCACCGATCATTCAGTGATCATTGGGCCGGTGTAGTCGAGCTGAGATAATGCAGCGCGGGACTTTGAAGCACGTTCGACAGCGTGCTCATTTAAGTGGTTCATACTTTAAAAGGCTGTCAGAGGTTCGGCGGATACATGAAAGCAAATTAGCAATGAGAGCGACGCAGCTTTTTTTTGCCACAGGTGTGAGGTGGCTAATGCACTCTTTCTTTTTGCTTTACCTGCATGTACCCGCTTGAAAATTACTACCACACTTTTCCTTCACTTCTTCACTTCAGTGCATTTGTTGTTGGTCTCTGAGGATGGAGCCATAAATTCACAAATGGTAGAAAGAAAATCCCACAAAAGTATAAAATTGAATGAAACTATACAGTCGAATGAAATAGTGCTGCCTGCTAAGCAAACAAAGACATTAAACTATTTACAGCCAGTGGTGTGAATTGTAAATTGTGTTTGGGTAGACTAGGAAAAAAAAAAAGTTGAAACCCAAAAACGTAAGAAAAAGTGAAAAGTAGACTAAATAGAACAAACAACGTAATATATGCTACAACCGTTTCATAGATCCTGTCTTTATAAACACCTGCAGTACTAGCCATTTCTCTGACACTGTTTTTATTAATATTTGCAGGACTACATGACCTGTATCTCACTGGCAGAGAACTCAGGCCCCATCTCAGTCCTTTGTCAATTTGTAGCAGACAAGGAACATTAATGTTTTGCTTGTAGGACAACTGTTGTCTGAAGCAGCCAGGGTGAAAATTGCTCGCATCTGCCAAGCTGGATGAAGAACCATATGACATGCTTCGAGAGTTGGACACTGAGACAGAGTGGGCAGCTGTGGCAAATGATATGCGACGTTTGGTGCTAAAACAAAAAATGAAAAATCAGTGAATGAAACCCTGAAAGTTCTTGCTAAAAAAAAAAAAAAAAAAAAAGTTGTGAGGCCAGACGCAGACCTTCAAGCACATACCAAACTGAGCCTGGTGAGTCTCTTCTTCAGTTTTTTTGTGAGCGACTCTGTTCACAGTAACACAAACTAGACCGTGTCCTGTGTCAATGACATCTCCAGTCTGGAGGATGTCTGGGGTTTTTTTCCTTTGAAAAATAAAAATGTGTGGAGAAAAGCGTGGGCATTTGTAGAGGAGTGGTAGTGAAACAACAGCTCTATTTGAATTTTGATAATACTACAATATTACTATTATATTATAATTACTGAGGTCAAATAGTTTTTGTTTTCTTTTATATCTCCGTTTTTACTATATTTGGCAGTATTTTGTGTCAATCATGTAAATCCTCAGTTTGTTCTCAGTTTTACTTTGCAAAGTGCAGTGTCGTTAAAAGCTTGGGAGTTTATTTTATATTCAGTGGCGTAGTGGTGCCTGGAGTAGTGGGTTTACTCTTTCATTGCCCTCTTTTAAGCACCATTGAGAGGAGGTGGGTATACACAATGCTGACTGAAAAATAAATGAGTTTACTCCATATATCCGCATATAACCTGCGCTACCCCACTGTGTACGTCCTTCATGCTGACTGAAGGTGTCAAACAGATCTCGCTTCATCGTAACAAATTCAAAAATGTTGCTTGACACTGCAGACTGGTGCTCACAGTAATATACACAGTGAAAAGCTGCTCAGAAAGGTATTTCTTGCTTATCAATATGTGCTTATCAATATCTCTCTGGGCAAGCAATTTGTAATTGCAATGAAATATTTCCACTTCATTATTTGCCATATTGGCAATTACACTCAGCATCTGGAACGGCGAGGTGTCTCAAGCCCACCCATTCTCCACTGCTTTTTCTTGTTACACTTTTCAGAATGTGTGTGCGAAAAGGGGAAACGGGTAATTGAAAGCTATCAAGATTTCACCAGTAAGTGACAGCAACCTCCAGACGGGAGCTGGTTCCATCCTGCGGGAGCTCTCCATTGGCGAGGGGAAAAGAGAGAAACATCGAAAAACGGTTCTGCTATGTGGTCTTTAAACTAAAAATTTCTCAGTTATATAGATATATATATCATGTTGACTCCTTCCATCTTAAGAAAGTTGCTTTCCTGACGTCTATGTTTGCCGGCCTATCTAAAGCTCAACCTTGGAAAATAGGAATAATAATTCCAGTGTAAGAGTGCTCTGTTCTCAACAAGCTGTTGGTCATTTTGAGACACCTGCCAACCTGCGCTGTTATTTTTTTTCCTCGACGGGCAGTCAATCAGACTCTGTATGGTCAATCCTTATAGATTGCCGAAGAGTTTAAAACGTTAAGCAGCTCGTCCCAGCTGCTGTACAAATAGAGCAAATGGCACTATGCTGTGAAATGGACTCACAGCTTTGTGGTCAAAGATCTGGAGTAACATCATCCATTATCAATGGAGGGGCTCTTTCCGTGCAATTGGATAAATCTTTAAACATGACTCCTGGCTAGAAGCTTAATCTTGAGCCAATGCAGAGAATGACTTTTCCGCTTGGCTGACTTATCCACGGCCTGCTGGCCCCACTGTCTTTTCACATTCTGAGGGCCAAACATCTTGTTTTATAAATAAGGAGGCTCGTGGAAATTGTTCCATGTAGATTTTTTGAACATTGCCACTGACAACAACGTCAATCCTCTTGGCGTGTGTGTACCAATCGGGTGGGGAGAGGGGGCACACGGCTGGTTTTCTAACTCACACAAACGTGTCCATGCATCCCTGAAATCTGTTTACCAATCTGCTCGAGATGACCTCTGTCAAAAAAGGACAAAAAAAAACCTCGCTGATCAGAAAGGATCATCTCTCATCGCGGCAGAGAGTTTTAAATCTCTAGCAGCTTATTATTCAATTTTTTTCCAACCCTCTTATCTAACGAATGGAAGTTTTGTAATTAGTTAATCAGCATTTTATGAAATGTGGCAACAGGGCATTAATGCAATCTGATAATTGTCCAAGCTTGGGGGGAGAACATTACATGTAAATTCAATAAAGCAAGATTTGTTCTCAGACAATTGGATTTTGATTGGCATAATTGATGCTCACCATTCACCAGCGCGTAACGCCAGCTCAGGCTTTGCCGTTTGATTCATTTGGGGCTGGAACAAACAATGCACTGAAAAATAGCACAATCATTTGAAATGTCCTCAATTATTAGGCCTGATGTGATTGTGATTATTGGAACCATGACAGGAGGTTTCTCAAAGTGTTGTGGACGCATTTCAGCAATCTAGTTGTGAGCCTGACGTGTGTCTCGTTATCATGTTTGACCAGGAAAGGTTAATGGATGATGGATGCTGTCATCACAACATTTACAAAATGTGGGAGTGGCATTCATCTCTATGTAACTCCAGGGTACATTACAAAATGAACAAGGCTAATATTACAAAGTATCCACATTCCCTATGTTTAACCTTGTGCAATTCTGGCCATTCGAGAAAAGCTGGAGATGTATACTTGGTTTTGTGTGTATTGGTGTTGGACAGAGCGCACCGTGAGATGCGCTCGCCCCGGGACTCTGGTGGATGTGTGTCCCTCTTGCTTCGCCATCCATCTGCGCCAACCGGCTGAGGCAGCATGGTGCCGCCTCGCCGGCCAGCTGGAGTCACTAGATCGACGAGGTAGCAATTAAGGAACCACAAACCAACCCACAGACTTCATGCAAGACCAGGCAGAAACTCAATGAGTCTTATGTTACGTATGGTACACACCCAAAATGTGACAAGCGCAATGTGCATTCGCAAGAAACGCAAGTGTGGCGTCGCTCCATTAAAATTGGATCGCATTTTCGGCGCGGCACACGAGTGCACAAAGTTTTTCCAACTTCAGTCGTGTCGCCCAGGGCGGCATCGCGTGTAATCATGTCTGTGCATTGACTTTTTCAATGTTCGTATCAATCAACGTGTGTATTCTTGCAGCATTCTTCATGCCTGTTGTGTTTGGTGTAAACGTGGCTAACGGAATAAAATCATAAAATGGGTTCGTGTTAGTTCGACAAGCCATCTGGGACACATGTACCGGTCTGCCATCCATTGGCAGGTGGATAATTGTCCAGACCACGAAATTAGGGGCAGTCTGTGACCTTTTGACCCTGCGGCACTCGTTAGCAGCACCCATTTCACCATCAGAACGCTGACCCAGACCAGACGCTGCCATGTCCTAGAAGAAGAAGAAGAACACACAGACATTGCAGAAACTGTCACGCCCCTCTGCAAAAGTCAGGGAGGCATTTCGAGGTGCAAACTCAGTGCAACAGCTACTGCCACACCAGGTTTTTGAGTGTGTGTGGAACACAGAGGGGAGTCGCACAGTCATAAGATAAAAAGTCATACAACACCAATAAGGAGACGAGATCCTTTGATCTGAGCGAGACAGCCAGCTCCCGTCTCTTGGCTTGATGCTAATGGAGGCTGAGCTTGCAAGGTAGCACCCTGTGGAGCTCGCTCCCTCTGGATCATCGTCTCTCTTGACTCATCACTGATAGATTCAAAAGCAACACGAGAGCCCTTTTCTTCAACCTTGTTTTATTTAACGTGGTTTTATTTCCCCTCGGTTACCTCTTGTTTAAGCCCGTAGCCTCCTTGTGCTGATGGTTTATTCCCATGTTTTTATCTTAAAGTGTCACGGTTCTGTTGGCCCATGTTGAACATGGTAAGTGTTGTTTTTATTTGTGCTGAAAATGGGAGAGTTTTGGGCTCTTGTTTGACATCTGAAAATTAGATGTGTTCTTTGTGTACACACTGTGTTTCATCTGCAAATTGCACGTACAAAATTTGTACCCAAGAAGTCCTTCAGGGAATTTACAATTATGTGCTTCACTATGAAATATCAGTGTGAAACAATAACCATAAGCTGCACTTGTTGAAGGCTCAACCACACCAGTAACTCTGATTGCAGGAAGAGCCATGAGTGGGAAAAACAAATAGTTATAAAAAAAATCTTGTTTTGCAAATTAAGCTGATATCTCTGCAGAAATCTCAAACAGAACCATTCATCTAATGTCAGAGTCAAAAGTCCAATGCAATTCATCCTAACATGTCAGTCTGGACTTAATTATCACAATTTCCTTGATTCTTCTTGCCTCGCTGCTGCCCTATTGGTATACATAGACATGCTGATCACAAACCCAAACACAAATTGTAATGATGTAGTCAAGACTGTGTTCACTGAGAACAAGTCAAGATCAAAACCAAGACAAACCATCTCAAGACCAAGACCAAAAAAAAAAAAAAAAAAAAAAAAAGTGTCGGAAAGTATTAGAATTGACAAAGAAAATACCAGAGCTGCAACCTTGCCAGACTAGGCAAAGCAGGAAATGACACGAAGATTTGAGTATTACTACAATAATGTCAAACTTTACAGATTTACTTTAATTGACTTTTCAGGGTTTGGTTCTCATTTATTGTTTTCAGAGTATTGACTGGATCAAATTTATTTTCATCTTTTTCAGCCCAAGCTAAGTGTGATCACCTTAGTCATCCCGTTGCATTGCAATACTGTAGTGATAGCCTAGTGAATACTCCACGCCAAATACTGCAAGAAAATGGACCCTAAACCCTTGATAAGTATGCATCAACATCTTAATGTTTTGATTTAATATTAAGGATTTCAAGTGTGGAAGTGTGTACGCTTTGCCAAAGAAATAAAATAACTGTAAATATATGCCAAAAAAATGTATATATATATATTTTTTTTTTTTTTAATTGGCCCGCCTCCCAGCACAATGTACTCCGCAGCCATTGGTGAGTCACTGACCTTGTTTCAAAGAATGTCGCCGAACAGACATCTCACACAAGGCTGCAGTTCACCCATTAGCTAAGAATCGTCAACCAACTCATCTACATGTGCCCGCTGCATACACGATGCTATCTGGAGAGAAATGAAAGTCATTCCCTCCTCTTACCTGCACTATGAATAACGAGAGTGGGACCTCATCACTCATAATGACACTGATCATCTATAATGGTTTCAGATACGATAAGAAAACCCGAGCTGGTGTAGAAATGCCCTCTTTTCCAATTCTGATTTCTATGGATCTTGGACCTTTACCCTTGAACAGTGAGAGATAATAGCTTTGTCATTGGGGGACCTCCCCTATTTTCCCACGTAAATGACCTCTGGAGGAGATATATCACTGGACGCCCGCTGATGAACTCTGCATGGTTTTTGAATCACACCTTGATCTATCCTCATTTACGTGCACGCGGGTCCCTAATTTGAATGACCCTAACGAGATCATTAAGTTGGAGGTTACACATCTTCTTTTGGTGAGATGCATCTCTTTGGTATGGAGAACTGGTCACATTTGTCATCCTGCAAAGTCTGGTTACCCTGCATGTCACCAAATCATTATTTCTGAAGGGACAGAGGAGACGGTCTGACTGTGCCCTTGGAGACCCTTCAGTCCAGACCTACACGGTCATGGCCCGAGGTCACACAACTAATGTTAGTCGACAAATGAAAGAATGTGTCTACCGCGACAATTCAATGCACTTTGACCAACCCCAGTGACACAGCAACACTGGCTCTAACCAGTCTGCTCATCCTGAGGTGTGGCTGCATGTCTTGACTGCACACGTGTCTCAAACACTAACAGTTGAAATGTTTTACTAGATGTATTTCCTGTGCCCCAAAGTAACACTTGTACATCATTGCGAATGGGAAGGCCACTTTGAAAGGTGACTGAATATAACCCCTCAGTGGCAGCTGTTGGTTTCGAAGGGCAGCACTTGATGTGACGTTCAATACGTTCTCCAGGGTTGTCCAGGTCAGTATTACATCCCTGGACTTCTTTGATAAATGTTATTTTCCCTTCCCAGCAGCAGCTCTTACATGATTAATTATTCAGAGAGAAAAACACAAAACAGCATATGTAGCTTTGAGTTTGCCGCTCCCAGCAAAAAAACTGCTGGTTAGAGCTTCCTGCTAAAACGGATGCTTCCATGTTTGGAGGAGGACTAAAACAAACGTCCCCTTTAAAGTTAACAGAGGGCTAAATCAGAGAAGTAGAGAAGTGAACTTCACCCAGAGGCATCTCCCTGCTTTCTGAGTAGGTCCGCAGAGAATTGGAGGGTATCTCATTTATGGATACATAGATGCATCTTCGTTGTTTTTGTTGTTGTTGTTGTTTACAACCTCAAACCCTCTTGCAAAACAAGTGTTTTTTTATGTGGAAATTTGGTTTAGCGGGAATTGCGTAATTGTTTTCTAATCAATTTTGTAAGATATTGACAATTACAATGGACATTGTCACGTATTACAATTTTTTTTAAGCCTAGATGTAAAGTAGCAGCAAAAATGGGACAAGTTGTAACCCCTGAATAATTAATTCATGGCAGCTAAACAACATTTGACACAGACTCTGTGGAATTTAGCTGTATGCTGTGCATTAATAATAAATAATGGGTAAAACTCAAGTTCAAGACGGGTTGCGTTACCTTCTTGGTCCTTTGTGTTTACTTATTTTGTTATTTGTTAATAGCAAATATATATGAATAGCTCCTTCCATAGTTATACAGTAACCAGAGTAAATTGAAGACTAATTTCAGTTGGAGATTCAAATGATTACATTTGAGCCGGGCCAAATATTTAGAGGTTCACTTTTCAGGACACAGATTGACAAACCTGCGCTGGTGCCTTTTCTTTTGTCTGTAACGTAATTGCCTGGTTTAATTCTCAACCTTGAAAGTGATGGAGGCATATTTGGTTCTTCTTTTTTCTTTTTTTTACTTTAAACTTTTTTTTATGATGTGCCCCTTGAATATATTAAAGAAGGAGTTTATTACGTCCGGGATCCAGACTTCAACATCGCAGTGACATTGAATTCATGATTAAAGAGTAATGGTTTGGTGATTAATTTTCTTTCAATTACTCCATCATCTTGATGTGAAGAGTTGTTGAAGGTCAGACACTTCTACTCCTGATGAAAGGTAAATCATCGCCGCAGTTTTACACAAGAAGATTAAACTGGGTTGCTGAATAAGGGCAAAGAGGAGCACCACTGTCGCATATTTTAGAATAAATATTCACATCTGTTTATTAGGGGGAATGAGGAGAATTTACTAACATGAGCTCAAATGGCATTGGCAGTAATGGCTAATACCAAAGGTTACCAGAAGTACATTTCCACTGAATGATGAGAATTGTCTTTTTTCAATTTGATTTTTAGCTTTAAATTTTTCTTGGGACCCAAAGAAAAGTAAGTCTTTTTTTTTTTTTTTTCAAAAACTGGCTTATGCTCAAAAAACTTAAGAAAATAATTGGTTTTCTTTTTCATAACAAAAAAAAAATGGATTCCCATTTATAATAACAAAAGATATATATTTTTTTATTGTGCTTACACCTCCACACCTCCCTTTTTAAACCACTCAAACAATCAACGTTGGATAGGTTGAATGACTGAAGAGAAGTATGCAGCCATTCCAATTGCAAAAAGCTCTCAAAAGCGCTACGATCAAAGATACATTTTTTCCAAGGCTGGCACAGGGAAAGAGCCAACACTTAACAAGCAAGGGGGAGTGAATTCCTCTGAAACTAAACACTGCCTCTAAAAGAAAAAATATATTTTAATAATTTGATTGTTGACATTTTATGTTGTAAGTCTACAGGAGGTCCCATCATCCTCAAAGTGTATTGTTGTTGTTGTTGTTTTTATTGTGATTGAGACTACATGTAACTGTTGTTAGTTAGCCTTTTTAAACGATGTGTTGAAGTCGTGCCCTGCTTCTCTGAGGGAGGAGGAGATTTGGGTAGTGGACTGACTTCTGGCCATCATCACTTACCCGCTTAAACAATAACAGAGATGAGAAAGCAGTTACTTATCCTCTGAGTTGTTGTTTTTTCTAATTCTCTACTTTAATTTCCAGCTATATAATGTCAGCTGTTATTCCAACGGAAATAGACAAGAGGGAAATGTGGCAACTTCTTTTGCAGAATTCTTAAAAAATAACAGCAAATTATTAAATACACGTTTTAATTGAGTCCCTGTTTATTGGTTAAATACTTATTTTTACCAAAACTGTCATTTGAATGTATGGTAATTTGTCTGTCAGTAAACTCCAATACTGAGCTCAGCCCAAGGAAAACAAGTATTCCTTGGGAACCCAACAGTAATGAACACTGCATCTTACCACTGCACAAAACACAATACCTGTCTTGTGTCATCTCATTAGGAGACTGTTACAGCAGCCAAGAGTGCTGCACTGTTTTCACATCAAGGACTGGGGAGGATGTTGCTTTTTTTATTTTTATTTTTTAATGATGTAATAGATGTCTGCAAACCGTTGAGCAACAGCTTACCCTCACATGCAAGACTTGATTATCGAATCGTCGTGTGGTTGCTTACTGTAGTGACTGTCATGTGAAGTTGCGGCCATGACTTTGATCATGATCATGATCACAAAATGTCACGTTAAGACAAATGGGTATTTCTTAGAATGCTAATGTGTATGGCTCTATGGTTTTAGAAGCTTAAGAGGTCTCTAGAAGCACATTAGAAATTCTCTCAGATGCCTTTCTAAGCTGTGGATAGCTCTCCCTAATGACATAGATGTTTTATTTATTTATTTATTTACTCTTTTTTTTTTTTGCGCTGGAGGTATTGCCAATTACAGAGGCAGTGATGATGCACATCCATTAATGGGAGATCGAATATGCAACCTGTTAGCTTTGTCTGATGCAGCCACAACAGAATCTATTGTGGGCGGGTCATCAAGCCAAAGGGGAACTCCAATTAATTACTGCACAGTTGCTGATACTATATTTATGTATCTTAATGAATGTGACTGTAATTAACTCACAGAGCCTATCCCCAAATCTGACCCTAATAAGAGCCATTGATAACTAACTGCCTGTCAAGTCCACTCAGTTGACACATGCTGCGTGTATCTGATATTGGAACACTGATTTGTGTTTCATCTTGAGTAATTAAGATATGCTGGAAGCATAGCTTTAGGATTAACTTTAATATTATTACATCTGATTATCAAGATGACCCAATGAATTGTGGAACATGATAATGGGTTTGTTGGGATGCAAGCTTTTAATTCCCTTTTTATTATTTCATTTTATTTAATGTACCACCTTTATATAATATATCATTTAACTGTATACTTAGCAAATTCGTTGTTTCACTAAAATTCCAAGCCGACTTCTCTGCTCACTTCACTTCACGTCTACGTCATTAAAAAAAAAAAAAAAAAAGAAGGGTTTTTGTGGTTTGACGACGCCAATAGGCAACAAGCTTCAGCCAGAATAGAACATGATTCATACACGCTTGATGTGCGGAATAAAAAAATAATAAAAATAAACCTGTTGAGTTGCTGCAACAATGGGAATAGCAGCTACACGCTGTGAAGCAATTTAAGTTGGTTCCCTCAACTGAATGCACAGAAGATCTGAATCTGGGCAGTGGCTGCACACTGCTTCTCACAGCAAGCTGGACCAACCATTGTGTTACTAGAATCTTCTGTATTATTCCTCCATAATGCAAAGTTTGAAGATGCATTAGCAAATGCATTGTATGAAGTGTCTTCAATGCATTTAAATACATCGAATACATATACAAATACAAATACATCTAACCATATGTCTGCTGGAGCCGATCCTAACTGTAATAGGGAGAATGTTTATCACAGGACCAATAATAATAATAATAATGATGATGTCCAAATTATTTTGTTTGTTTGTTAGTTTTTTAACACTAGAACTACAATGATCACTGTATGCGGCTGTACACTCTCCTACTTATTGTGTGTCATGGCCCAGAATAGAAGAACGTCCACATGTGTGTTTCTCCCTCGAAGCAGGGTGAAGAATGGAGAGACGTTTCCCACAATCCTGTCGACAGAACGATGATCTTATCTGATGATGGCCCACATCTAGTCATATCAGTCCTCAGTGAGCTCAACAATGCCAAATGCCAGCATTTTGTCCGTGTCCAGAAAAATGCTGCCAATGAATGAACAGGTTTTTTTTTTTAAAAAAAAAAAAAGCTTGAACAGGGTAAGCAGCAATAAACTTAGATGAAGTCCAGAAAAATTATATAATTGGATGCAAATGTGTTAGATGTGTATAATAATAATAATAATAATAATAATAATAATGCCTAAAAATACTGTGACAGGGAGGGAAAGAGATTTAAATTGTTTTGTTTTCTCTGGATCCTTTTTTCACGTGAATGGATCCACGTGGGTCATTGGTCTTGTTCCCTCCTGGCTCGCCTGTCGACTTGGATATATGTAATCTGGACTTGCCCGAGGCAGCCTTTAAAAGATATCAGTTTGTCGGAGAGTGAGGAGAGGCTGGACTGCAGTCCTAAGTGAGCGAGCAGCGTGGGAGGGAGCAGGGGTGAGGGGGGATGGAGGGTATTACATCCCCTAGATTGAGCACGGACCCTCGGGTTCAAATTCCAGTCTTATGCGCTCCTGTTGACTCATGCGGACCTTTTGCAGTCGCTCTCCCGCTGTAGATGCGGCCATGTGAGGCGCGGGAGTGCGTGCAGCTCGCTATGATAATGGGTTAACCTGAAGCAACCTTCTGGGCGACAGCAGCGCTCTCAGTGAGTAAATCATGTGCAACTCTGTCATATGGGGAGTATTTTTCCCCACTATTAGTTAGGTTCGGTGCTGACCTTTGGAAAAGATTACGACTTGTGCAATCGCACAACGTAGACTGAGGACTCAGTGACCGTTGCCGTTGATGTCCACCTGCTGCTACCTGCCATGTCAGCATCTCAAGAGACTGGTTAAGAAACAGGGACGTGTCCACATCCTGAAGAAGAACATGAGTGAGTTCAGGGGTTGCACGCTTGCACCTGGCACGTACATGCTCAAGGTTCTTCCTCTTGGATCTGCAACTAGTTTCCCATCTATTTTTCTTTGTGGACGACGACAATGGCAGGTTCAGCACTCCAGAAATAATTGCAACAACACAATCTGGGGTTTTTGTCCAGGACTACAAGGACGACCCAAGGTTCCATTTTTTCTCTGTCAAATATAAGAGGAAAAAAAACAATCATAAGGATAAAGCAAAAACAGAACAGTAGCTCCAACATTTGGGAATGAAAACCAAGAACAAAAGGCTTTATCTCTTTCAGGTTTGTGGAAAATGTATGAGTGTTTCCAGGTTTGAAAGCTGAATAATAAGCCAGCAGGCCATGAAACTCTCCAAACCGCTGGTCTTCTACCTTGGATCTTGTGTCTGCTTGGAGTTTGGAGGTTGTTGCTCTTTGTGGTAAACAAGTTCAGATTTTCACAAATAATCTGATATCAGGGATCAGTTAACCAGTCAACTGCAATGATAAAAAAAAAAAAAAACTTTTACATGCAACCACATCATTCACAAAAGATTCCAATGGTTCTCGTGATTCAGCTAAATAGTTATATGTGATACAAAATTCCTCCTGTTTTTTATTTGTTTATGTTGTATTTGTGTCCTCATAAATTCTAAATGTCAGACACCCCTGATCATCATTCTTGTTTATTCTTATAGTTTTTATCAATGGACTGGAACTACAAATAATTTTAAAAAGAGTTTTTTTTTTTTTTTTTTTTTTTTAATTAGTACAGAGACACAAAAATAACACTAGATTCTACTTTGGTGGAAATTGGCAGCAGATGACACAAGCCTAAAGTTGCACATGTCTAAAGAAATTGTAGTAAGTCATAAACATGCACTGAATAAACTGAATATTGACAAACAATTGTTGTTGTTTTTTATCAGAATATCAGACAAAGCTGGTTTGCACATCTGTGGGTCCATTGAAAGTGTGTGTGTGTGTGTGTGTGTGTGTGTGTGTGTGTGTGTGTGTGTGTGTGTGTGTGTGTGTGTGTGTGACATGCTGTTGTCACTGAACTGGCTGTATTGGCCTTTTCAGCCCCTCTCTCAACAACTGCTCTGATTAGAGTTGTGACAGAAATTCTCTCACAGTCCGCCTGCTCTCAAATGGCACTTGCCCGTTCGTCACCCGTGTTTCAGATGAGTGTGAAAAACTGGAGAGGTGACGCATTCTCACTCTCACCTCTACTCGCCCTCCCTCCGCTGTTCCTTCCTGTATGGCCATGTGTGAAGAAGCTGTCAGGGAAGAGTAAATATGGGGTTGCGATCTCTCCGAATCAGCCCGCAGTGGTGTGTTGTGTTTGTGTGTAGCCAGAGTTTTCTCGTGTGATTAATGCACCAAGCCTTGTGTGTCTGGCTTTTATGTCAGATCATATAGACATGTGGTTGGCCACTGCAGTCAACTGCATGCAACGCAGCTAAAGTCGTCACTGGCTGTGTCATAAGAATGTTTCTATGAAACTATTTATATGGCATCAAGAAGATATTGCAGAAAGTCTAAAGTTTAATCACACAGCATAATTCAAAATAATTTCCTCTACCAGCGAAATAATTTATCAAAATATATCACAATGAGGAACCCTAAAACCTAAAACGATATCATGATATTATAGTGTGAAAGAATTGAACTGCTAGTCTCTGTGTGTGAGATCTCTGTGTTTATACCACTGGTAATAGATCATTTCTGGCCGTTAACTCTGTATGTTTTAATTTAAGGAAGAAAAAAAAAAAAGCTGGATGCCTTATTTCTTTTCTGCAATCTGTTCGACATCTCATATAAAACCAAAGTCCTGCCGATTTTGTTCTGGATCAGACACCTGCCCCACACACAGCCGGGTGGAAACACACATTGATTGGAAGCGAATGGCATCAGGTCCGATGCTGTGCTGGGTCAGAGACGCAATGCACACACTTCTGGTCTGATTCACAGGTGACGGGGGTAGGTCACAGTGCTACCACAGCATCAGAGTTGGTGTGAACACAGTTCCGGCAGTTCTGGATGGCTTCTGTTACTCTTACGTTATATTGGAGGCTGAGGAGATTTGATAAACTACCTGGTCGTATTTCCCAACACTTTCTTCACCTGCTCTATTCCGAACCTGTTTGTTGTACTTTACTGGCTAGAATGTTTTTTTGTTTGCTTTGCATCATTTTTATTGATCCGATACGTACATGCTCTTGCAAGCTGTTCTAAAACAATGTCATGGTATTTTGGGCAGCTGTAGCCAACATCCTACCAGCCGCTTCTCTGTTCCTTCAGCTTGTGTTGGACAAAAAGTTTGCCGGGGGAAACAAACAGCCGTGAAGAAATGACTTTTAAGTGCGGAGAAAAAAAAAGGGAATGACTGTCTCTACTTCTACTACAAAAATAGGTTGTTGAGACCATCTCATTTGCAGTGTCATGGCAACTGCACAACACTCTGACGACATGGTCAGAAGTAGTAGCGGAAGACAGGAATACCAGGCTGATTGGCCAGAGCGTGCATACCTGTCGAAGATCAACATTAAAAGCTGAAATGACGGTGACGACTTACAAACCACAAACATGGGCGCAATATTAGCAGATGTAATGTTTTTGACAGATGCGTTATGATTTCTGGCAGGAAATCACATTTAAAAAACTCATTTTATTGATAATAAAGAGAAGGCAGTGCAGCAACAAGTCCTCACACAGGTGCCGCGGACAGCATGCATCAAGATCAGCATCGCTAAAACTGGTCAGCTATAGCTAGCACGGGTTCAACTCATGGCCTTGAAAACAATTCTTGAAACCCGCATTTACAATTCACACATGGTATCTTTAAAGTGGCCATCACTTTTCAAGTGTGTCAGAGGTGCTGTTTCTTCTGGCCAGTCCGGCTCAAGACTTCTTGCCAAGTTATACATGATACATCCCCCTGCAAAGAAGTATCTCCGCCGAGCTGTTTTCAAATTAGGTTATGACAAGGTTTTCCCATTTAGTTGGCATGCTTCTCTGGGCAGCGAGGTGTGGTGTGAAGTAGTTAGCATCCAACCACTGCACTCCTGCGGTTTTCCTTGAGATACGCCGGCTCATTTATCCTGCTGAAAACAAAGTCACCTCCAGTTGGCCCGCAGCTAAATGTTAGTTCCCCCACTTGATCTCCGGTTTGCTGTTAACTGCGATCAAGCTGCGGCTCATTTCCACAAAAGCTCGCAGAGCACACTGCGCCTCTGTAGTCTAGTGCCTTTGTGGAAGCTTTAGCTATTTGCTAAGTTGGCATAAGCAGACATCATTTTGTCGCTGCTTCTTTATTGCCAGGCCCTGCTGAAAATCTGTTGCTCCCCCAACTATGTCCCTTAATGTTGTGACTGGAATGGAAAGGTTTCAAATCTCCCCTCTGCATTCCTTTGAGTACCTGCAGCCATCTCACACAGTCCAAAAGACTCACTCACTCACAGACTGAATCATGCAGCAAGCCATTAAGCAATGGTATACACACTGTACATGTTATATTACTTTAGAGTTACATAATGGAAATTCTTGTTTTCATCTCTTTTGTGCTGCAATTTTAAAGTGTATATACTTTAGAGTTGGTGTGTATTCCACTAAAAATGTGCATTTTTTTTGCCTTAAAAAAACATGGTTTAATATAAATTTAGTATCATCAGTTGTATATGATGATAATGTTTTGGGACAATTCTCGACAACATCAGGCACAACACAAATTCAAGCATGCATAATGCAAATTGAATTGAATTTCATGCTGCACATCATGCACATTTTTGTGTTTAACCCTGGATTTAACTCGTTGTCTCATTGTTTAATTCTGCACAGCTGAGCAAGTATTGCAAAGAACAATAATGATAAATAAGACTAATATTTTCTTTGCCCCTTGTTTTACACAGTTCCACGGTCTGCATTTCTGCTACTTTCAGTACACCCGGGACAGCAGCATCAACAGAAAAGCAGTCCTCCACTTCAGTCAACACTCAACTGCTCCTCTTGCATACATATCATTTCCATATTTCTCCTGTTGATAAAGAATGCGAGGGGATCTGAAACTTTCTTTTTCCCAGCGAGTTTCAGCAGTGCATGAAGCTCTGTGCTGCAGTGCAACCCATTTGGTTTGAAAGGTCTTGCAACCTACATTTACACTTCACGCGTTGTATCTTTTAAACAGAAGCAACCTTCGTTTTGGTTATTCCCTGTCATTTCACACTGAACAACCCAGATCGCTGAAACCCTTGCCCCTCTCTGATGTTTCTAGTTACAGAGGGCCTCCTACACTAATGACCTTAGCTGACCTCAGAAATATCTCTTGGCACGCCAGCTGGCAATTAAGACTACGAGAGAAAATATATCAAGGTCAACGTAAAGCATAATGTGGCGCGGAGACTTAACATAAAGGCAGAAAAAAAAATCCCTCCTAATCCTAGGTTATGGACTTTGTAAACAATATGTAAGTTATAAGCAACTAGCTTGTGCACTGCATTAAAACAGTACCACTCTCATCTGCTGCCTCTACTTCTCCTCCATCTCTGTACTTCAGAACATCTTTGTCAGAGCTGGTGAAGAAGATGACCTTTACCCAATTTCCCTCCGGAACACTCGAAGCACAATGCTTTGCAGATGTAAAAGAGGCTTTTTTGCATGCGCAAACAAGTGGTGGTTCTCTCGTGTATGGGTAATATTTTGCCAAGGGAGAAGCAATATCATCCAGACAACTGGCCTCTCCGTCTCTATATTTATGTTACATTTATTACTGAATACACATTAAAAGTTAAACAAAAAGTAATTCAAATACTTGTAAATGTAATAAATAAATGTTTAACGTGTCTTTTATTACCTCTTACAAAATCTTTTTAGTAACAGAAAAAAATAAAAGATCTTCACTTATCTCTGTATTTATTGGTGCAGGCTAATGCAGATCTACTTTGAGATGTTTTCATAAAATGATAAACTGGCACTTTCAAATTATTTATAGAGATTAATTGTGTTTTTGTTTTCCCAGACAGAGTGCACGACTTGATTACAGCACGTCCGTGTCACAACAGCAGGAGCACTTCACCGACGACTCCAAAAAAACGACTTCAAAATAACCTCTCATGTGTGAACAGCGGCGGAATGTGATGTTGGCAAGAGCCAAAATTCACCAAACTCAACTGTCTTCAGCAGCTGTATTCTTTAAATCATGGCATCACCAGCAGCTTTTGATATATAATTGATATTAGGTTTGCATCACCCCAGATTTTTAAACCCTGCATTAGTGTTTTTTGTTTTTTTTTTGGAAATTGAGGACATTTATCCTGGTCCCCACTTATTTTATTATTCAAATTCAAGTCCAAGGCAGAAGTTTGTAGGGCACAAAAGGTTGTTGAAGGTAAAGAAGGTTGGATTATGGTTTGGATTAAGTTGTACAAAAGGAGGGAAAATGAATGTAAATTGACACTAAGTCCTTGCAAAGATAGAGAGACAGATATGTATGAAAGTGTGTGTGTGTGTGTGTGTGTGTGCTGCATAAGAAGATTTGGAACTCTGGCACCCTCTTTGCTTGCAAGTAAAATTCCATCTGACCTTTCAGAAAGTGCAAATACTTAAGGGGAAAGACCGTAAAGGAGGAAAAGAGGACAAAAAAACTGCGACCGTGACGACTTTCCGATACGCTCACAATGTTTGACAACCCAGTCTTGTCACCTTCGGTTCTCTTTCTCTTCACAAATCTATCTCCCTCCTTTCCCTGCATACTGAAGACTGTTTTTCTCCGGTCTCTTTTTAGAATGGATATTTTTGTGCTAAAAATACACATATATATATATCTCTTAGTGGTAAGACTTCAGGTCGAGATTTGTGTTAGTTCACCAGTAATATTCGGAGTTCGTCTTCACGGACTTCCATTGTTAATGGACTCGTCCCGTCTCCAGGCACAGCAGCGCATTCACAGACCAAGCCTTGACCCTAACCCTAATGGTCATCTAAGGTCAATCTAAGGTCAACTTTGTCCTAGAGACATGGGCCCACTTGCTGCTTCATTGGGATCCCCTAAGACACACCCACACCAAATGTGGGGCTTCTAACCCATGAGGAACCCTGAAACCCTAACCCTAATTTCAGCTAACCCTAACCCTAACTTCAGTCTTATCGCTAACCCTAACTCAATGCAAGTCTATGAGGGTCAAAGGTCAACTTTGTCCTAGAGACATGGGGCCATTTGCTGCTTCATCAGGATCCCCTAAGACACATCTACGCCAGATTTGGGGCTTCTAACCGATGAGGAAAGATTTGGAGCAGACACGACATCGTTACAGCTGAGAAGGCCCTGAAGATCCTCAAAGGACTGTTGGCACTCACTAGACCAAACAAATGGTTTCAATGGACTGGTTAATACAGTCAGTGGAGCTGCCACAGTGGAGAATTTCTTGCAGAATCTACGGTAGTATGCAGCCATCCCTAGAAACCGGCGCAACTCCCGCCTGGTGGTTGGGACGGGAAACGCAGTAATTGCTGCAATTTTTACATCCGCAGGGCGCACTTGTCCTCTACCAACCTGCTGACCAGAACCTCTTCCAAACTCACATTTAGGAAGATTGAGCGTTAGCAAGGGTTGGCTAACCCACATCCTGATGACAACTTCACTGGAGGTGAATTGCTAAAAATGTGAATTGAAAGCAGTAATCTATAATTCCTTTTTCAAGAAATAACTTAAAGCCTTGACCAAATGGAAGTGAGCTCGCTGCTCGCTCGCTTACTTGAAAGGACACTTGATTATTTGTGTCCCAGCTGACAACAGTTAATTGTTATGCCCACTGCGCTGAAGGTTACCTGCAATGTTGCCTGGAAAACTTGTAGTTCCACAATGACACACATTTCAAGGCAATCAATCAACCCTCTTGTCACCACATAAAGCCTGTCTAGAGGGTTACAGAAGATAACAATGGTGCTTCTTCGCCTATTGCCTCCCTCCACAGCTCATCTTTATTTTCCCCTCAGACACAACATTCCTCACTGAAGTACGTGACATGCAAAAACCGTTTGCATACAAATAATGGTAATATTTTTCAATAATTGAATAGTTTTTAAAACTGGGGAGATTTTGTGTCTGAAATGACAACTAAAAGTTGCCCTGATTTTGGGTTTAACAGGCTCAGAGTTTTCATTAAAATGTTTCCTGGCTCCTGGACAAAGTATGAAAAAGTCATGGTCACACTTTTAATTGCGTCTCTTTAAACCTATTAGGCATTTTTATTCATTCATTCATTCATTCATGTATTAAAATGAATACCTCTTGATAGATCTTTTATTTTTATTTCTTTCCTGTTCATCAGGAATTGCAACTGGAGTTGTAAGACTTGAACCTAAATGAATCTATTCACTAACTTAGTTGGAAACCATTTTACTGCTAATTATGTTCTTTTGATAAAATTCATTGAATTTATACACTCTTCAAATGTTTTGATCAGGTCTTATTCAGCACAGCACAGCACAGACTACAAAATGCATAATTCTTTCTCATTACTTAATGTCAAACTCAGAAAAGCGGCTCGAGGAAGCAAATTAGGTTTCAAACTAACTCCAGTGGCAAGCAACGTGTTGTGACAATCTGAGACTAACTTCAGTATTCATCAGCAGGTCTGCAGTTGTACAGGGTTCACATTTTTAGCCAAAAAAAAAAAAAATGATCAGACACCCAAATGTCCATTTGGAACTGAACGCAGCACACACTTGGCTGGCAAACCAAAATTTTGTTTTGGAAGGTACCAAACTAATTTGCACATTTGTCCATAAACATGGAGATGGTTTCCTCATTTGTCATCTGGCCTACCTGTAAAGGCACAACAGTCACCGCTTGCCAGGGTGTGTGTGTGTGTGTGCGTGTGTGTATGCAAATAAGGTGTTGTTATAATGCCTGCTGACTAAAAAAAATTTACATAGAGGTGAATTTGCACTAATTCCATATGTCTGCTAGGGAGTTACTACTACTCCTATCACTCAGAAGAAAGAAAGAAAGAAATTTTATTCTTACTAATAAATTGCTCAAATAATCATTAAATAGAAAAAAAATATTTGTATTTTAATCAAAGAAAACACTTGGTAGCTAAAATAAATTAAGTTCACTTTGGTGTTTGAACTGAAATGGAAATGAGGAGTGACGACCTTTCATAGTCTGCCTGAATCGAATGAATCAAGCTCAATTTGTGTCACTGAAGGCAAAGAGAGAGAAATAGAGAAATCTCATCTCAGCAGCAAGTCCTGCTTGGTGCGGTACATAATTTTAACCGAGATGAAAGTGAGCTGTTTACATTTTCCCCCTGTAACCGATGCACCCTTGCTCTTGTGTTGTAGTCAAACTATCTCTCATGATACATAATCTGAAAAAAAAAAAAAAAATCATTTAATAATCCGTTCCATTTAATCGACCTGGCACACGACAAATTGCGGAAGGGAGGTCTTAATTTCACTGGACTGATTCATTTTTAGGCCCTTGACATTTCACATCCCAAGACACTCAGTTGGCCAGTCAAATCCATTCAGTGTTAACTTGACTGACTGATCTTCGCCATGTGGGCAAAATATGATTTCAAAAAATATTTTCATTAATAGGAAGGAAAATGACAAAAACATCCCCAGTATTTTTCCAGGGCTTCAAATGTCAATTAATGAAGACTGAATAGCAATGTTTGTTTTCTCAGCAGTATTTCACTGAAAAAAGGGAAGTAAAAAAAAAAACTTTTGACATTCTTCTGTTATAATAGATAAGTAATTAACATTAGTCTAAATTTGATTAAGCAAATTTGTGACATTGTCTAAAATTTGTGTATGAAAATGAAATGCAGTTGGTCTGTTAGGCATAGAAATTTGATTTTAATCTAAATTTTCCAAGCACTGGACTGCGATGTGCTGTTGCTGGGGGTAAATAAGGAAAGACGGCTGCGGTACACAAACTTCAGTTGATTGTATCTGATGATTTTCAGACCAGCGTATTAGTCCTTTGTGCCCTTTTTAAAGGAAAGGGGCAAACTTTGTTAGGTTTTAATCTGATTCGTTGTTGAGGCAGGCCAACAAGCCAAGGAAACAGACTGTTTCGGCTCATTAGGCGCTTCAAAAGCGGACAAACTGGAAAGAACCCAGGTGTTTTTGGCAGGCGGGTGTTGGAAAGAAGTTCAGGGAACCGATCAAGCAGAACTCTCAGTCAACCCCAAAAAATTCCAGCGGACGGTCAGGTATCTGAGGAGAAAGTTTACCTTGGTTTTACCGAGACTTTGAGCTGCCGGGAGAACTTCTCACCCGGAAGAATAGAAAGTTTGGTGGTGCAAGTAGCTACCTTAGCTTAACTCAAATGTAAAAATCTGGACGAAACCTCATTTCTGTTGGGTTTGCTGGTGGATGGTTGACCACAGCAGCAGGAACTTAACCGTGAAAGCAGGATCCCTTTTCAGGAATTTGGCATGGCTCCACTGTAGTTACCAGGACTTTAATGTGTTTTTTTTCTTCCTGAGATGAGTCCTGGCCCAGGGGTTGTACTTTCAAAGAGAGGTTTGGAGCACTGTGCCATTACCACTGGACTGCAGGCAAAGTTTGGCTTTACCTGCTAAAAATCAAGTCGGGAACTGGAATGTCAGGACTTTTTACACAGAGAAAGATATGGATGGGCAGGTGAAAAACATTAAATATAGGCTATATGACGATGCTAACCGCTAGCACCGTTTGAACATTGCAAGATGTTTGGCAATGTACAAAATCACCTGACAAGGTCACAGTCAGCTTTATTACCCAAAGTGTCACTCCCACTAATGGTAGGAGTTTCAAATAAGTTATTGAGTGACCAAGAATTGAGCAGGCCTGGCTTCACATCCTTCACACGCCCTGAAGTAGGTCTTTATATCAGAGATTGAGAAGTCCAAACCAAATATTCTCATAAAAGTACCATCAACATCGAACAGGCAGGGCTTTCAAAAGACATACTGTACAGGCGCTGGTGGTTTTATTACACACAGCATCGATGTGGCGTTCGACAGTCAATTTGTCGTCAGCAGCCGTGCCCGGGTATTTGAACTCATACACGATGCACTGTCTGGTCATTTACCACAAGAGGAGAACGTGCACTGGGATTGTTTTTCAAATATACACCCATGTCTTTGTTCTTAGGCAGGCTGATGATCTGAGGGTTTGTACCAATCAGTGAAGTCCTTTTGGACAGGATGTCATGATGGAAGGAAAGAAAAACAGTCATCTGTGATTTTAAATATATAACAACACTTGGGGGGGATTTGCATAGAGGGCACAACTCTGGTGACCCAGTAGAGGCAATTGACACGATTCATGTTTTATCATTTTTTGATTTCTGCAAAAAATACCCATTATTTGAAATACTAACTGTGTGCATTGAAAAGATGTTTGACAACAGTTGTCTAAAGGGAAAACACCGCATATCTTCTGAAAAAGAGTGCACCGCACCTTGATTTGATGTATCTGGACGCTTTATCGTTCATGTGGCTGCCAGTGGGCTGTTGTACATGAACCAAATATGTCCCTATATCAGTAAAAATGGCTTGCAAACCACATAGACAGCAGGGACATGTTTTGTTTGTTTCTGGCAGAGAACTGTCTGGTACTAAACATTTTGTACTTTGGTGGAAATGGTTTCATAGTTATGAATCTCGACCGCAGACAGTGTTCCAATTAAGGCTCTGTTGCTTTGTTAAACCCTCCTGGACCAGGTTTGTTTGTGCTTTATGACCCAGAAACTTTGGCAACCACCTTTTGAGAGGAACAAACATGTACACACACACACACACACACACATCCACACTGCTTTGGATCGGTACAAAGCAAAACTGTTCCAGCACCAAAATGTTTTGTTTTTCACTTATCCAACCTCATTTTCATTGCTTTCAACAGCTCTTGATTTCCTTCGGTCTCAAAGTGAATTTCATATTTCCAATTGATGGCAAAACATCTGGCAAGACATCTCTGGGTGAGTGCCTTTTTTGAATTTTTAACTTATTGTTGACCGAAATGAAAATGAATGAATAACCCAATCATGAAAAATCATGATCTGCTAACCTCTCCCCAAATATGATTATTTAAATGAGACAAGCTCACACTCAGTAGGTTTGACTCCCTGCCAGTGCTATGTGCCCTTTACACTGCATCAATTAGTAAGTACATTTTATGGACCATTTAAATTTTGCTGGAGCTGCTAAGATTATCAGCGACAGAGCTAACAGCATTTGCCCTGAAGGGGACTCCCTCCCATTGGCATAAGCCTCCTTGCCCTTCCCAGTAGAAGCAGATTGAGATTCAATTGTGGAATGACATTCGCATTATGACAGAATGATCTTGGTCTCACCAAGTAGGGCTGAAATGCCCTCCTGTTCAAATAGCGGCATTTTGTTAATTGTGCAGCAGAAAAGGAAGCAGACTGGCTTTTCCCTGGAGAGAAGGAGGCCATAATCAGGTGGATCAGAGGCTGAGGAGCACAGACAAGCGCCATTATGTTCCTCCAGTGGAAGCATTCCAGAGGAAATGATAACCAGAGCTTTAAGTGACAGTTATAGCACACACACTCCCCTGCGTGGCACTGGCTCTCCCTCGCTGACGAAGCTTTTGAATTTCGAAACTTCCATTTACGGACAAATTGATGGCCACTTCGAGAGCTGCCAACTATTCCACTTCACCCCTTCCAAAGATACGGACAGACCGCAATTAATCATAGTTTTGCTCCTTCTAATTGAGCTCAACTTTCAATTTACTGGCAATGAGAACTCCTGACATTGGGTTGTGATGATTTCACATTATGCCAAAGACGATTATGGCCATGTCAAAGAGTGTTGTCGTTCCACTGCGAATGTCCTCCCTCAAAGCCAGTGCAGACACTGCAAAAAAAAATAAAAAAATAAAATAAAACTCTTCAGACACAAGTAGCGTGGGTGGCAGAGATAGCTTGGAGGTCAGCACATTGAAAGCCTGCATCTGCTCCCACTGCCTTCACAACAGAGCCCTCGTTGCTGGAGCAGGAAGTTGAATTTACCTTTAAGGCCACTGCTTCATGGACATGTCTACTTTTCATTGCTACTACTTCCATTTGTGGGAGAGAACATTATCCTAAATATAAATACTAACTTTGAAAAGAAACAACACAGTGCTTGCGAGTTGATCTTTAATATGACGTGCTTTATTTGATGTAATGCTATGCTTTTAGAAAGGCAAATGGGCTTTTGTTCATTATGATGCAAATAGAGTTTATCTTCCACGCTGTGATCTAAAGAAGTAAAATTGCTCTGTTTTGCTTTTGGTTGCCCACCGAATCAAGTTTCCCAATGCCTTCCAAGCACAAGGACAGTCTTTTGCGGAGCAAATATGGCTCTATAAGAGATGGCAACAGTTCTTTACCAGAGTTGGACAAACAGGAATGGTGGAAACTTCCAGCCACGTAAGGAAGAGGACCTTGCTGATGAGAAAGGCAAAGACAGTGTAGACGGGACGTTGTGGAAGTAGAGCTGAAACAATAACAAGTACATACACACTACATACATACTACTTATGTGGGTCATACTATGTTATCATATATTACAGGCTAAGTCTGTGTGTAAGTGTGTAAAATGCACTGAAAAAAATGCAAGAAATATACAGTAGTCATCATGTGGGGGTGTCTATACATATAAAGATGTATTCTTTTATGTAATACATATTGAGTAGTATGTATTGTGTATTCATTATGTATATTTACTTATATATGATGTTTTTAACATGGGGTCAACAAGTGTAATTTAGCTACATTCTAGGTACTGGAATGTAACAACTGTATATCACCATGACAGCTGTTGGAAAAGCCATATATTTAGACATATACACACCAAAGTTACTGCAAAGTTTTGCCAGCCACAACTATATTTGAGCCAAAGTTTGAAGGAAACCTTTTTGTGGAGTTCTCCTGGATACTTCATTCCTCTTCAAGCAAGACAAGCGGAAGCGGAAGACTTGTCCTCTATTTTTTTTTTTTTTCTTTAATGTAGGGCTTTTGAAAAAATCCTTTTCATTTAGAAACCTTGGTGGAACAGGGGTTTTGTAAAGATCCTCTTAGTTGCATTTCAGGAGCCGGGACAAACTACCCTCAGAATGAGTGCCTGCTTCCCTGTAGCTCTAAGCACTAATGGATGCTAACCATGAAAGATTGCGTTGACCCGGCCAGACATCCTTGTGCAGGGATCAGCTCTGTCTCTGTGAACTCAGAGCAGAAAGAATGGGCCTGGCAGGAGCGTCCATGCTTCCGCTGCGACGGATAGACATCCACCACGGATAGACATCCAGCCATTTCAGTCTTGACCTCCTTTGGCAAATTCGAGATTCTGCACCAGAGAAAGTCATGGGGGCCACGCACGGAATTTCATTCTTAGCGACCACATCGCAAGAGGCCATTAAATGATACGGCAACATTTTCATCAGGAAAAGGGTCAGTGACCATCATCACCTGTGGCTGTGCTACATATAACTCTAACAAATGCAGCTCCACATTGTGCAAGAGCCACTTTATGTGTTCTGTAACAATAATCAACAAGAAAAGTCCATCCTTTGCTCATTTTGCTTGTTTTTCTTCTCCTTTCCAGGATGCTCAAACTGAGCTTCTTCGCCAGACGCAGTAAACAGAGTCCGAGGATGTTTTCCACTAATCTACCAGGGTTTATTGGATAATTAATTGTGTCAGGCGGCGTGAAGATGCGCCGCTGCCGTGTTTTCATAGTCGATGTGAGGTTAAAGCTTAATGGACCAAGAACATGACAAATACTTTTATTTATATACAATGGAGGTTCTGGGAGCCCATATATGTTTGTGAAATATTGCATTTTCACTGAGAATCACTGTTGAGTTCGATGGCGCAATTTCTTTTAGTACAGTCAGACACAACCCACATCCCCTTTTCTGCACGTACACTGTTCCATCAAAACTGCATGTTTTTAGGAAGATAATGTCCCTTGTCTCATGTTCAGGTCACATGAAAGAATTTAGTTTTACAAATACAAATACAAATGCAAATTATTTTTCATTATTACTTATAAACACAGACATTTGACATCATACACTACTGTATAGTGTCTATACATTTATTTCATTACCTTCAACATGGATGTTTTTTTACATTGTCTTCATTCGTGTCCTATATGCAGAAGAAATGGGGGGAAATGAAAAGAATCACTTAAAAGTTTCTAACTAACCAAAACGAGCCTGGTAAAACGCTTTTTAATAAATAATACATTCTGTCCTCAAGGTACTCTTTATCATGTAACACAGCTCCCACCCATGAAATGCTGTTTGATATGTTTTTCACTGGTTTTTGAGTCATAATTTTGAGGTTTAAAAAAACAAAATTAAACATATTTTTCAGAATAAGAAATGCTTAATGACAATAACAAAGTTATTTTGATTTATTTACTAGTTCATGTTCAGGTCTCGTGTGTGCTGTACTATGTGCATGTTGCTGAACTGGAAAGTGTCAAAACTTTTTCTTCAACAAAGGCAGCAAATGTGGCAGAAAAAACCCCGTCACACCTCGCAGCAATGCTCAGAAAATAAAACCTTGAAGTGACGACAGCAGCAGTGACATCGAGGCTGAACCAAATAATGACACAGTACACTGCTGGCAGCACCTCGGCGTTGCCAGCAGTGTTTGGACCTCATTGTGAACAGGAACCTTTAAATGGTGTTAAGTTGCTTCGCAAACTTTACAGCACAGTTCTGTCAGTGCGCTTTACAGATTCAATGACTTCATGTGAGTTCACTTTCTGTGTAAAAAAAAAAAAAAAAGAAGGGAGAACAGAAAGTATGGATTGCAGTAGGTGTGTATGTGTGGCAGTAGTGAATGCTACATTTTCTATTCAAGTCGACCGCTGACTGCATATAAAGTGATGTCACCCACAGGTTTGCGAATGCCCGCCCTGAAGCCTAGACTAGTTTCACAACCAACGCCACCTTGAGGTGAAACTGAATGACTCCCTCTTTGGGTGTGTCAGATGTCAGAATTAGACCAGATCAGACCAGATCGATTTGTGTAGGTATACATTTTGTCGTCTGTCTTGACATTATTTCTTCCCTGTATTGACAGCCAGTCAGTTTTAGTCTCCTTGCAACCATTTTTAGTGGTCCCTGCTGGCCAAACGATAGAATGCAGGTGTTTGGCGCTCCCATGTTGGCCTCAGGAGGCCTCAGGGATTGTTGTCTTACAGTCTTGACAGGCCGTGTTTTGTCCTGGCGCACATGTCAAACACACTGCGTTTCGCTCTCAAGCTTGTGCAGGCTTTCCTTGTTCCGTCCTTCGAAGGTTCTCAGTCGTCCAGCTCATCGTACACTTGGAGGGTTGACTTGAAGGCCACCGGACCTCCTACCGCAAGGCCAGTTTCCCCACAACTCAACTCTCAAACTCCTGAGTAAAATGACAGATGGTATCAAGAATCTCTCTCAGAAAACAGTCCAATGAAAACACAGTAACCACCTGTCCTCTCAACACTGATGTGATGCTGCATTATATATAAACCAAACACAATATGTCACTTGAATATTACCCTTAAGAAGATCAATAGTGCGGGGAAAGCTTCCAGGCCTCTATAACTAGAAAGTGGACTGCTATTGCAACCTGGCCTGTGGTGTTTACTCAAGAGGCAGTCATCCACCGCACATTGGATGTTTTCAGCTCAGTAGTTGCCCAGCAAAGACAGGCTTGATCAATATGGTCCTCTTTTCCTGCTTCGCTTCACAAGTGTCTGCCTCTGCAGCACCCGAATAGTTTGACATGTGAAGACATTGAGGAAGACAGGCTCAGAATGCCGAAGGTAAAGGCAAAGGAGGTTTTTCTTCACGTCTAGGTTTTCCTTGTCCTCATTTAAAACCCTTTGTCAATTTTTGGCTTGACCGTCAGATCTTTCCTTTATCTTCTTTTAACACTTTAAGCATCTTTGGACCAAGAAAGTAGAAGGCTGAGTTCCCTGCACCTCATGTTTAACTTGTTCTCCCAGACTATTCCCTGGTGAGAGGGTGTCATCAGCGATTGGAACAAGCTTGTTTCAAGGCGAAAGAATTCAGGTCTGCTGTGTAGACATCCCGGCCTCACAACCAGTTAGCTCAGATTACTTTCGACAGAGGAAACATGTTTGTAGAGAAGAGACTTCAATTCAGAACCTTTTTGCCACATTGCTAAGCAGCTCATCCACATGTGAGACATACACTTAAATACACAAACTTTCCTTTGCGTTTTTTTGTTTGTTTTTTCCCCCTAAATTCAACGCGTGATGCTAATATATGCAGGTCTGTTGAGGGACACAAACAAAGACATTCATCATGTAGAAGTGGGAGATTTCCGACGTGACCTTTGATGTTTGGTGCCGCCAACTCAACAAAACTTTGAATTTTTCGAGAAAGATGTGCCCTGTTTATAAACCTCTCTCTGGTGTTGGAGCAGAATTTGTATGCTTTGTGAGCTGTTTATGATATTTAGGTGCATTAGAGTTTTGCTGTGTCCAGAAATCATCAAATAATTGGGAAATTAAAGAATTTCATTTCATTTCTGAAGTTTGGAAAGAGCTGTGTTGGAGAGCTGTGCCACATTTGCTCAGGTAAAACCTGCAAATTGTGTCACTGAATTATAATCTTTCACTTGTGATGACCTTTTGAGAGGGGCCGGATGCTCATTGAATCCCCTGACGTGAGTGACTTGCTCAGCGGCCTATTAGGAGACAGTGCATCCTCCAGAGTGTCTGCAAAGCTGCTTTCAGTCACCTCAAAAAATATTTCTGCTTGGAAATAGCGGCCGCTTTCTAATTGCGTCGCCGCTGCTCTCTGGTTCTGGCTTCCCAGCGCAGTCTTTCGTTCACGGTTGAGCACAGCAAATTTAAAACGATTTCCATATTGTTTGATTTCTATCTCAGGATTTGAAGAGAGGAACTGAGGCACATTGGCACGAGGCAGTTCCACTGTTTGAACAATCTATAAGACCCCCCCTGCCCCTTGAATATATCCCTCAATGCATGCTCAAACAGACCCGTAGATTATCACTTTAATCCGGCATTGCACATGTCTCCCATGTTAAGTTGTGAGATAAACAGAATAACAATTTCAAATGGGATGGGAAAGGAATTTGCATTGTATAATAAAGGAGTAGTCTGCAGTGGAAATGGAGGCATTTGTTTGGGGGCGGCGCACGAAGCCTTGGGCTACGGAACAAATGCGTCTGAGGCGCGTGTGTTTTCCCGAGCGCGGAGACTTGAGTGCCCGCGCTGCCGCGCACGCCAAAGCTGCGGCAGTCAAGGTTAGAGCAATAGGATTCCTCTCAGACGCGACGGCGAGTGTTTTCACGTCCGAGCCTTTTCATGCAAAGGCTGGACGCAGGTGTTGCTTTTCACTGCGTCCTTGCTGTGCAAAACCAGGACAATTTATTCACGGCTTACGCCACGATCCACATGTAAAAACCTCGGCCGCCTTTGGCGGCATTTAAAAAATGCAGGACGACAGGAACGCCGCCGCCGCCGCAGACGCACGGTGGTGCCGACCGGGCTGAGGAAGAGGAGCATCCGCTGCGTCTGGCCTCCTGCGTGCCTGCTTGTTTGTCGGTGGGGGAAACGAAGGGGGCGCAGTGCCTTCCACGCGTTTGAGTATTTCCGAGCAATAGACAGCTGCACACCGCAATTTGATCACGCATTTCATAATCAGCCTGCGCGGCGCCAGGGCTGTGGCGAGCGGCCTCTCGCTGGAGAGCTGCAGTCGTTTATCTGCCCCGCGCTACTGCAGACAGCTGCAAATAAATGAAGAGGGAGTAACTCCTACGGGAGTGTGTGGAGGGAGGAGGGGGGGGCGCTCACTCTGGGATTTGCTGACTGGGTTTTGTCATGTGAGACGTACTGCGGGCCTGCACTTTCTTCCTTTCCAACAGCTTTTGCCCCCCCTTCCCTTTTTCCCTGGTTAGTGTTTTATTATCCGTTCATTCCAAAACTTGCATTTGTCTCCCTTGATTAATCTTTCACCTATTTTACCGCGCTCGCCCCTTTGAGAAATGCGCTTCCGTCGAAATGAATGCCGACGCGGGAGAGGCTGCGGAGTCGCAGCGCTCCTCCTGCACCCCGCATGCCGACGTTCCCCCCAAGAAGGTGGAACTGATGAGGACGTCGGAGATACAGCAAAACAGAAAAAGGCCCATTCAGTCGCAGCTCCCACATTACAGTTAAGCTTTGCACATTCTCTAATCCTTATTGTCTGCAATTAATGAGTTTCTCTCATATTGAGAAACATGCAAATGGAGATTTCTGGTTTAGGGAGTGCAATTAGGAGGGAAGCTAAAGGATATGAGACCCTAATTATGTGCTATCGTTATTGCCATGGCGACTGCAGTTGACTTCAGGAGGCGACGGTGGAAAAGAGGAGGGCAAGGCGTTGTGCGACGCTCGCTAATTGCGGCACGTGGCGCGCGACAACCTGAGCTATTAGGAAGCCGGCGGGGACGATCAAAATAGAAATCGGTTCATCGCTGATTACGAGGGCAGAGCCAGTTTTACCTCACTTAGTGTGTTTGTTTGTTTTTTAAAGTACATCGTGTGCTTACCAGCAAGGACGTGAGACCACAAGGTCGACATTTGTCAAGGTGGGGATGGGGAGTGGGGGGGGGTGTTGAATCACGTAAAAACAAGCACAGTGACACAACTGATTTTGGTGTCGCGCCGCCTCGCACATTTGCGACTTGGCACAAAGCACAATGTCCCATCGTCATGGCAATCTGCAGTCACCGCTGCCAACATAAACAAAATGCACATGGAGCCCGGGCAAACCGCCAGCGACAGGCGCACATATATACTCATCCAGAGTCGCAAACACGTCACAATAACACACTCACTCTTGTCAGCCTCATCAAATCAGTTTTGATTTTTTTCTCTCTCTCTCTCTCTCTCTCTCTCTCTCTCTCTCTCTCTCTCTCTCTCTCTCTCTCTCTCTCTCTCTCTCTCTCTCTCTCTCTCTCTCTCTCTCTGCAGATAGAGCACAGAAGGACTTTTTTTGTGAGTGCCATCATCTCTGAAGGCTTTAGCGGGCAGAACTGCTTTTTGACCGAGGATGAAACACAGTCTTACAGAGAATCGATACACTTCTTGGAAACTGGCACACGTCTATACTTGCATTCCGCGTTTCTCTGTCTGAGTTTAAATTTAAAAAAGAAAAGAAGAGAACAGAAGAGAAAAGAAAAGGGGGGGAGAAATGAGTGATGCAGCCCCGCTAACTGCATCCTCCGCTGCACCAAAAATAATGTGACAGCGGTATGGGTCCTAGCTCCCAGTCAAATCCTTACTTTGGGAGTTCAGTTTGCTCAGATATGATTTGCAAAAGTCGCTGTGCACTTTTCTTTTACTTCAATGTCATCCACTGGGAGATTTCCCTCAGGACTTAACAGATTTTTAAATGCCGTGCTTTCCCCCCTTTTGTGCTGCTTACAATGTGCCTTTGAAAAATAGTGGGGGAAAAAAAATAATAAGTTCTTTTCCCTTTTATCCTGCATTGTGCCACTCTATACACCTGGGGAAGTGCAGCACTTGCATGATAAGAGGGATATTGAAAGAGAAGTGGGCTGCATTCAACATTTCAATATTTTTCTTCCTCCTGCTATTCAGCGGTGGAGGCATGCTCTGGAGCGTTTGTTGTTGTTTTTCGTCCCTCTCAATAAATACTTCAACTTGTGCCGACAATGTTTTAATTTTGGCTGGGTGCCTCGACTACAATTGAGCAGAATGAATCAATAAAAATCAGGATAATCAACAAAAAAAAACGAAGTTTTGTGTGAAGAAACTCTTAACAGGCAGGACCCAGAGGCAAGGTAACCTTGGACAAGAAGGCTCATTTCAACTTTGAAGTCTAGTTTATCTATCTTTCCAAACTCAAATACATAGCGTTTTTAATATGTCTTAAGATCTCAGTCGATGCTCACTTTCTGGATGACGGGTGTGTGGTGCAAGGAGCTACAAGGTTAGCGAAGCCTTTTCTCCAAATTCTTTGTTGTTTAGCTGTACTCAAGACTAGTTTTGAGCTTTATTCATGCCTGTGATGCACAGCAGCAAGACACAGGATGTTGACAGATAATATGCATTAAAAAAAAAATCTTTTTCTGATTGATGCACTTGAATGAGAGGGTTTGCGACTGTAGTCCTGCCTCCCCTTTTTTGATTTTCTTAGGCGTGATAGATCGAAATGATTTAGCTCGCCAGTTATGTTTTCAAAACGCAAAAGTCTTTCTAGACAAAAGATGACATGTTACGTACATCAAAGTGAGCGGTTTGACTTCTTCTGTCCCCAAAGGGTAAACAGCAAATATGCTAAAATATTCCATCGCTCCACCAGATTCCCCGCGTAGAACCGAGAGCTTGCAGCCCATCCGTCACTGGTGCCAGGTGTACGATTGCAGGGGCTACTCCTTCCCCTAAGAGGCCTGTGGTGAGCTAAGCTGAGTCACACAGCCAGAGCCAAAGGATTCTGGGTAGTTGAAAGCGGCTTTTCTGTAGCAGCTACCTTCAAAGACCAGGAAGCCATCCAGAACACAGGGACACAGGATCAAAGACGGGAAGAGCTCTTGCTAATTAGTCGGTGGGGACCCTGTAAATTCACCACAAACTATTGTGTGCGACCGTCACATTAGCGACAGCAAAGCGCCAGCGAAAGAGGAAATGTGACGAAACGGCACACCGGAGGGAAAATACACATAAACAGTGAGCGAGGGAGAAGGACAAGATGAGAGAGGGGACACGTGCGTGTGTGTGTGTGTGTGTTTGTGTGTGTATGTTGCTTTGTCCGAAAAGCATTGGCATGCTTGAATGTAGTTGTAGAATGCAAAAGCGTGGCACTCTTTTGACTTTAAAGATCAACTCCCATTGGCCAGCAGTAGTCTCAGATCTCATGTCCATCACGTAGCACAACTTCACTACAGAATCCTCAATTTTTGCATCTTAGCCAGTAGTCCTTAAAGGGGCTGTGCATGATATTATTTTACAGCTAGAAGTCATAGTTTTTTGCACTCCCCATACACCAAAACAAACTGTCCCCTTGCACGCCCTCGGCAGCTTCTGGAGCAACAGCAATAATACAACCACTCACTGTGGACAATGTCTGGTGAGAAAATTAATATTTAGTATTACAGGTACATACTGAAAGAATGTCCCTCCTGGTATTTCTTTTGAGATTTTGTTTTCCTATAATTTGCGATTGAGGGTGCTATTTTAGCATAGACAATGTTATTGTTAGCATCAAGTGATGACTATTGCCATTCATTTGTATCTGGTGTATGATGGTAGGATGGAGGAAGGCATTAACTTCATTAGCACGTTAATTCAATCCAAAGGAGCAGGTGGAGGATTTATATATGAAGAAACAGAGCGAAAAACATTTTCAGAGCAACAAACACACACCAAAATACACCTCGAAGCCCCCTTAGCTGCGCAGGTTAGCATGCTGATCGGCCAGGCCGGTACAGTTTAAGCAGTCAGGCGATCATTTGATAGGTTTGATCAGTATGTAGTCACATTAGTCAGTGCTGCCAGTCCGAGATAAAAAACCTCCTGCTCAATGGTTCTAGATAATTAGTCTCTTCAGTACGATTTCCACAATTAGCAAACAGTTGTTAGCGTTCTCTACATTTTCAGCTTTTTTTCCTTTTGTGCTCTTGATTCATGCCTATTGTGCCACGTTATTACATGGAATATCACACAGCACTGTGAAACGCTTTATTGTTACAGCAATAACCTCATTATGTTCAAACATAATTCTGACCTATTTTTATGTCCATGGCATGACAGCAGAACCCTTCCATGAACCACTGCCTTTGTGCGGGCTGCACTAACACTAATGTGTCAGGTCATCACATTTTTCTTTTCCCCCCCACAAAGAAAAGGGGTAGCCCATAATATCCATATGCATAATTTACAACCTCCTCTTCCTCAAAATTAGTACTAGATTTCCGATGTCGGTCTCCAGAGAGATTTCCTCCGTTTACGTCACAGTTTGAGCTCAAAGATTTCACGATTGAAGCACAAAACAAGCCTTGGAGTCAAGAGCACAGTCACATGAAACCTGGTCACCACATTCTTATTCTGCCACGGTGAGTTTCTACACCATTCTCTTAGAAGAGTGCCAGGATGGTCCTGAGCACCGAACCAAAAAGGGCCCGAAGCAATTTCGAGACTGTGGTGCCACGTTTCCGTTGTGACGCTAGCGCAATGCTTGTTGTGACATTATGTTGTTGGCTGGAACAGTTCGAGATGCACTTGCGATCAGGTATGAGGTTTGCCGTAAAAAGAGTCTTCAGGTCAACAGGCCCCATTGGACCGTATCCAGTGGCTGATGCCAAAGGAGCGGCGGAATGAGCAGGGAAAGCAAAGCAGCGCCTCTGCAAGCATACCAAAAAAAAGGTCAACTTCTCTTCCTCCCACTCTTCTACTCGGCTGCAGAGTTGGACTGACAGCTCGTGTGCAGCGTTCATCGGCAAACCGGTAGCTTCCTCTTCCCTTCCAACGCTGATGAATCGGGTACGACCAGGCTGGCGGCGCCAGTGAGCGCTGAGCGTTTGTCAGCACAGATTGACTTTTTTTTAACTTTTTTTTTTGCCCCACGAGGTGCCGATCTGTTGCACCTTGACAGACTGCTGGCTTTTATTTATTTTATTTTTTATTTTTTCAGTTCGCCTGCCTTGTTAAGTCTGACACTGACAAGGAGCGACTGGGCGAGAGGAGCTGACGCGCGGTGTAAAAATCCGCGGCTCTGGCAAATATTTGATGAAGTGATTTTCGCTAGATTGGAAGACGGGAGCCGATGTTGACATTTGTGTACCTTTTGCACAGTCTGCTTGTCAGAGTGTGTCTTTCCTCCCCCCCCCCCCTTCTATGTTCTCACTGCACCTCGCTCTCTCCTCCCTTGCAATTCTAATACAAGCCTATCCGCGAACGCGACGGCGTCGGCTGTCTCTCTGCATAGACGTGCGACGAAAGAGATCCGGCCTTTCACAGAGCAGCGTTTAAAGGATAAACACATAAATGCCACCTGGGAATGTTATGACAAAGTGCCACATTTCATCCCGCAGTTCAGGGAAACGCCTCCAAACTTCTTGCGAGAGACTGCCGAGAGATTGTAAGGCGAAAGTTTGGAATAAAAACATTGGGGAAAAAAACAAATCTCTGCCTGAAGTGAGGTGTGCAAACAGCAGAAGTGAGGTGTTTCAGAGAAGGAAGAGAGCCGAGCACTGCGGGTTCCTCTTGACAGGAGTCTGAGGCGGAGCCAGCGAGAAACGCAGTAATGGCTTTTAATGAAGAGGACTTGTTCGTAATTGGGATTAGATTTGTGTTTTATCTGGCTGCCACATCGAGGATCCTTTAGTTCCAGTCTGAATGGCGTCTCATCGTGGCCCATTACATGGTCGATCGACCGTGTTGATTTAAGCAGCGTGCTATCAGTTAGCTCGTATTAATTTCCCGGGCTGTAAAGGGCATGGAGTTTTATCGCACGTTGCACACGCGCCGTCCGCACGGATTCTGAAAGAATCGCGGCAAACTTTGCCAGTCCTGCGTGAGGAAGAGCGGCCTGTCACATGTTGGACCATGTGACGCTACCGCGCACACTGTATTCCTGACAGCTTGGAGTGCCCCCCCCCCCACACACACTCCACCACCACCCTTCACGACACACACGGCACAGCAGGCTCGCTCAAAGTGCCTTTTAGTGCAATTACATGGGTTTCTACACATCAATTAGCAATCCAATTAAGACTTGACGTGATGAATAGCGGTGAATGGGAGTGGAGGAGCTCCTGATCTTGCTAATGATGATCTCGCTGATTATGCTGATCACTCAGCGGCTAAGAAGACAGATATGCCAAGGTCATCAATTAACAAACAGTTGGAGAGGCAAAAAGGGCAACTTGGGAGAATTTGCGTGAAATGAAAAAGCAGCGGCAGCTGCACTTGTACTTCCTGCATGTTTCCACCTATTTATCCAGTGTTGTTTTCGTCCAAATAACTCTCAGCTATTGTTCTAGACTGGTTAAATACTGCGCAATTCAGAGGGTTGCAAACCGTTCTACCCCAGGGCTTGACCTGGTAGTTGACCAACATTAACACAGACCGCAACAAGTCGACCCAAATGTTCTCCACATTAACCCCATGGATCCAATTCTCCATCCCTCTCACTGCTGCTGAAGCTCTCGTCCGCGCCTTCATTACTTTCAGATCAGACTACCGCAACGTCATCCTTTTCCTCACACCTGCCAATATTTGAAATAAACTTCAGTCCATCCAGAACTCAGCCGCCCACCCACTCACTCACTCACTTGTTCGCACCCGCTCCCACGATCACATGACCCCTGTCCTTACGGAACCTCCACTGGCTCCCTGTCCGACCGTGCGTCTCACTGAAAACTGTTTTGCAGATTTAAAAGAACAGAAATAAAGAAAGTTTTTTGTAGATTTGCGACGTGATCACTTTCCCTCACTGACCTTCCGTCTTCCATCTCAACCTCCGCTCTACAGATGCTAAGCTGCTCTCGTCACTGCTCATCACCAAGGGCCGAACTTGAGGCGACAGTCTTCCCTCTGGAACTCCGACCAAAAACCCTCCAAGACTGCACTGACTCAAAACCAGCCTTTTCAGACCTGCTTATAATATCTTAAAGGCTCTAAAAGTGAGTCTCAATTTTAACTTGGCCGAACATGGACGGAATAGATTTCTTCATTTTATTTAATGACGTTTCAGGTTAGATCATCAAACCGTCCCAAAGGCTCTGTATTTGAGACTCGCAATTTATCACTTTGAAATGTAAAAATGTTACTGTGTGTGTGTGTGTGTGTGTGTGTGTGCGCTTGCGCGTGTGTGCGCAGCCTTTAAAAAAAAGTTGCAAAGTCAAGTTCAAAGTATACACCATTAGTATTCAGATTGAAGATTTGGAATGCCGTTGAGCTGTTTGAACCCTTCCCCCCTTATTCCACCTCCGGAGCACCGAGCACCTCGCTAATATTTGAAGGTTCACGCACACTTGCTTGCCCTGGGCCACTGGTTAATTCTTTTTTGGGTCAGTGGCTTTAATGAATTGGAATTCATTATTTATTTCATTTTATTTTATTTATTTTTTGCCGTCGTCTCTCAAAAACTGTGATTAGATATTTAACACGTAAGTAGCGCACTGCTGCAAAGCGAGGTTGAATTAAATGATCCTAAGGGGGAAGCAACAGAAAAAAAAAAGTCATTTTGGACTCTTATCTATAATGGTGGTGGAGGGGGAAAAATGAGTGAATCGTAAAGTTTTTCAAGTATTGAAGCGGGGGTGCCCCAAGGAAATACACCCATTGAATCGTTTCTGTGTTTTTACGTTGATTAAGTTGGGGGAGGAAGAGGAGGAGGAGGGACGCTCCATTGTTTCCTCTGTCTCTCCGTCTGTCCTGGACTGTCTTGAGTTTATTTCTGCTGGACTACGAACAGCGCTGGGAACTTTCCTGCTATTTCCATCTGTCTTATGGTTCTGCTCGAATTGACTTCATCTCCTTCCACTCTCTTTCTCTTGCTCGCATTCTCGCAGGCTTGAGGAAATCAAATGTTTTGTCTAACGTCTGATCGACACTGTTATGTTTCCTGGTACTTTTGGTTGTTTCCCACTATTTGCGACGCATTCCCAATTTTCGATACAGAAAGGGATGATCGTCAAAGCTGGTAGCTGATTGGTTGCTTTACCTTACTTTGCAACCATGATTGGTGTGCCCAACAGACCACAGAGACGCTGGTGCAGGGGTGGGCAATTCCTTTTTGCAAAGGGCCACATGACAGACCTGAATGGTGTCGGTGGGCCACGGTAGTTTTTGTCGACGGACCGGGGGGGTTGAAATCGGGCTAACGTCCCGGCATACTTTGGCTGACGGGGACAGGGGAAGCTTTCGTTGACGGCGGAGGGTTGAAATCGCGCTAACGTCGCGCTAACGTCGCGCTAACGTCCCGCTAACGTCCCGGCATGCTTTCGTTGACGGGCGCTCCCCCCCTGTGCCGGCAAAGTTTTGTTGATGCGAGGGGGGGTGATCGGCCTCACGCGGGCCGGACAGAGACACGCAGCCGTACTTTGCCCAGGTCTGCGCTAGTGGCTGTTTCTATCTATCTATCTATCTATCTATCTATCTATCTATCTATCTATCTATCTTTTTCATGTCGTTTTCTCAACTCTCAGTTAAAGGTACATTTTTTATTTGCTTGTTTTCACCTTGGCCCACTTTGAAGTCACTTTATTTTGTTTTTTTTTTCTTGTGATTTAAAAAAAAAACCTTGTTTTGGACAAAGCCTTTGTGTGTCGAGGCTCCATGTGAACTGGGGGAAGATGCAAGTCTCTGCTTGTTACTCAAAGAAGCAAAACTGAGGGAAAGGCACATACGCTGAAAACCTCAACACATCAGAAGGTCCTCACAACACAACGGCAGCATCACAAAACGTTGACAATGTCCCAAAATACAAATAGTCATATAGCTCCTATTCACCAGGCAGCTTCAGTGTACCTGGATCTTTCTGAGGATGGTCTTGGGGCTGAAGCAAATGTTACAAATAAAAGTCACTAGTTGACAGAATGCATTTTCTTCCACAATAACTTTGGGAACAGATCCTTCAGTGCAGCTTCAGCCTCATGAACAAACCTCGGCCATGTGTTTCCGTCCTCCTCGCCAGTCTCCATGGAGAGGAGGTGGTGTGGCTCGGATCCCACTTGGTAGGCGACGCTGATGTCTCACAATCCACATTTTGTCAACAGGACTGTTAGATAAACTGATTTTCTCTGTTGAATCTACTCAACAGCTATCATGTTGTTATTTTTTTTTTAATTATCATTTTTATTTATATGAGGGCGAGATAACCATTTTATTAGTTTTACCCATAAGTAAGAAGGGATTTCTGCCAGGTTCCATTCCCCATATAACTATCACATGTGCTGTAACTCTCATATCTTTGCCAGTCTGTTTATTTCTCTGGTTGAATTATTTCACATATGAATTAAATCAAAACCTCACAATGGATTTTACAAAAAATTGCAAAAGTAGTTTGATTAAAGTATGGTTTTGTTTTTTTCATTTTTTCATTTTGAAGTATATTACTCTTTTTTTTCTATTTTCTGTGCCAAAAACTTTCTGTTTGATTGTGCAGCAGAGACACACCTGCAACAGAGACACACCTGGCTTGAATCATCAGCTCATCTAGCAGTGCATATAAACCTCATTTTCAATTTACTTCCTGTTTGGCTGGTTTGAATCTGCCTTGCTGTTGAAACATCTTTTTCTTTGCGTGTGTTGGGTGTGGATCAATTCAATCTCTGGTCCTCCTGCTTCAACTGCTTTTTTTTTTTTTTTTGGTTTTCTTATTGCATGTATGTTTGCCAACCACAAAAGAAGAGAAACACAAAAAGAACCAATGTGCAACTGTGAACTCACTGACGAGATTCCCCTCATGAAATTTTGATACCTTTAACTTAAACCACACTTGAACACACAGCAACCACAGGGCACCACTCCTTTTGATTTTAAATGTTCTCTTGGCTTCTAGTATGAGGAATCAAATAGATATTCCGAACAAATGTTCCTAATAAGTAATTGTTAATATACTCATATTTTTTTATTTTTTTTTTTTGGTACCCTTATGAATTAATTTGCTGACTCTTTGGATAGCGTGTGTTCAAGACCTTTGAAAGTTGTGCAACACAACCATCCAATCCCAAGAAAAAAAATGAGACTCTTTGCTCAGGGCTCAAACCCAATAACTTCCTTTAATGTTTATTCAGTTTTGTGATGTTTGATCAGTGCGAGTTTTGGTAGCGGCTGTCACGGTGTGTAACACATTGCAACTTCCAACACAGCAGAAAAGAGAAGTGGCAACGCTGTATTTTTAATGGTTCATTTTCTCACTTCACAAACTCCGTACAGTAAGCAGTATCAGGTTTTATTTTATTGTTTTTAACTTATTTTTACATTCAGCCTCTCCACTGCATGACTTAATTGCTGAACTCGGCACGTTTTGAAAGTCAAATCATGCACTAAATTATTTAAAATGAATGAAAGGATTAAGATTAAACAAAGAAGTGCAGTTTATTAAAATGGAAAAGGAGTAGCAGAGTAAGAGCATTATTCATCCATCAGATGGATATTCCCAGAAGGAGACTGGTTATGCATAATGCCTCGGAGAGCTGCGGCCCTTGACCACAGTTTAAGGCAACGTAATGTAGCATTTTTATTAAGTCAATTTTTGAATTTCTCCTCGAGAGTTTTTGGAAGAATTCAGCGTGTTTGTTTTCTAAATCTCAGTCACGTCAGCCACTCCAAACTTCTGCCTGTACTGTTAGTTTGTGGTTCTAGTGCTGTGGTTAAACTGCACGGCTGCGCCACCGCTGGTTCCAAACAGCTTAGATGCCATCTGTTGATAGCATTATAAGTAAACATATGATTAGATTATTCACTCTAGTTTACAAGTCTGCACCATCCATCCATCCATCCATTGGAAGGTTGTCTAGCTGTTTTAAGGTTGTGTACACCTTGGACAGATCACAGGGCCACGTCCAGGAGAGACCAACAACTAATCACACTCCTATGAACCGACGCACAGTGTGTTTGGATTTGCTTGAATTTTGTTTGGTTTATTGCTGACTGTCCGTCATTTTCATCATGGAAGTGGTGGAGGCAGATATCTTGGAGCAAAGGCAAGGAAGACCCTGGACACCCGAGTTGCTGGTTCATTGCCTTATTGCATAGTGCGGTGTTATGTGTAAACTCATTTGCAGTCGATGCCTAGGTTTGCGACTATCCTTTCTGTGCTTCTTGTCAGACTTGTTTACCAGTACAATGATGTTGTTGTGGGAATTAGATCGGACCTAGATTCAAAGTTATTCACATGCGGCTGCATCTCCATATGAATGGTGTTGTACATGTGAGAATTTCTGATGCAAGCCAGTGTAAGGATCTAAGTTCACGTCCCAATTAGGATGCACTTCAAGCATAAATTCTTACCTTTCCTGGATGGAAACGCACACCGACGCGGCTCCCAAACTGGGGATTTAATGTCTTTAAACGTCTCTTCAACCGAGCAAGGTGACAAGTTTATGCTTCTGTTCAGAGGAAAAATGCTGAATTCCGGAGGGATCCTTTCTCTTTCTGTCTTTGCATGAGAAAAGCTCGCAACTGTATGAAAATCCAAACCTGATATTCCCCCTGGTTTAGGCTCAAGAGCGGCCAAAGAACCCCAGTGGGGCCCAGTGTGAGGGGCATTGGGTTGGTGGTACTACACGCCGGCGCACGTTGCGAGGGAGGCCATCCATCAGGGAGACTGCACATCCCAAAGCCTGCCTCTTTGAGAGCGCTGCCTGCCTGCCTGCCACCGCTACATATTCACCTTCCAGCTCGCTCCACTTATAAACATCCGCATCCAGTGCATATTTACACGCGGGCATAAACACAAGCACAAAAAATTCCTTCAAACTTTAAGTGCACTTACAAGCCTGCCAGTGTGCACTATCTTATTGTACATTCTGCTCTATAAATAAACTGAGGGGAAAAGAATATTTATGGTAAACACAGTGGTTTTGCCAGAGACTGTTTCAGCTTCCATGTGTACCGTTCTGGCTTATGGCAGGCATGCATACACAGGTATCAAAATGTCTCTTGGATGTATCGTTCTAAAATACAATAAAAGGAAAATGAATGTCACAAATGCTTCTCAGACAACACCAATGTGCAATTAACGCAGTCGTAGCAAGTGAGAAAGAATTGTGATTAGCAAAAAATATAAAATAAAAAAGCCCATGAGACACAAGTACAACCAATAATGTCTTCCAGCTACTGTTGGTTCCGTCTCATTGCTCCGCCATAACGACGTAGAGTGTGAGGGAAACTAATACAACCATAGCATAAAGGAGCAAAGTACCTGTAAAACCTGTAGAAATGATCAATACACTGTCGATATTTTATCCATAGATGAGAACCCAAAGATTGAAAAACATTAAAACTCAATAAAAAATTCAGAAAATTTGTTTTCGACTTTAAATATGCTTCAGAGTTGTGACTAAATGATGCCAGTGTCACTGTGTCCAGGCCTGCAAAAAGACACACAAGCACACGCACACACCACCCATCCTTGTGGGTCCCTCCGGGGCCACTTAGACAATGTCCATCTGGGATGTGCGCATGTGTGCACCCATCTTCTTGTGAATAATTCTGACCCGCTTGTGCGTGCGTTCTGTTGAAGGATATTTGATAAATGGTTCAAGAGGAAATGAAGACAAAAAATACAGGCGAGCAAGTCAATCGCAACTTATTTTCAAAGCGAGGGGTTGCTTTGAATGTGTATTTTTAAGAAGTGACGTTAAAGTCAATTAAAGGACGGCAAGAGATTTTTGCAACTTCGCAATTAAGGCAGATGCATTTTCTTGGCCTCTTTCAGAAGAGGTCGAAGTCTTACAACTTGGCCAATCACTGCTGCTCCGAACAGCGTGTTGGTTTAGCGGGATCGGAATACGGACATTCGTCCCCATCCAAACCCAACCAGTCAGCCGTGAAACATCACAGGCTTCTCCCCAAAGCCAGATCTGCTGCATGTAAATGCAATTATCATCTCGCGCTAGGCAATCTATATTGTCAAAGCAGATTTGGCTAGAGGGAGAGGAGCTTACGAGGTGTCTACGTCTTCCGAGTTCGTTTGCATACAAGATGGCGGAAAAGCAGATATCACACAGAAATAAAGTCATCAAACACGCCGGGTGCCTCATTTCTATGATCCGTCTTTGATATCTGTGCAGTCCTGCGATGTATAAGAGAAATCACTTCACTGTCACGGCCCCGCCACAGTCGACAGGAGAAAGAGCTCATGAATATCGACTTTATGAAGTGATTATGCGCATTCCATTATTCAGGGAATGAATTATTAAAACGGCGCCATCCAGCCGCGGCACCTTCTTGATAGAGGTGTGCGGTCTGTGTCGGCTTTAATTGATGCACGCTGGGGAATTTACAATGACCGCACAAAGAGCTATGTGACATGTTTGATATGACAACATCTGTGGAGGAAAATGGCCGCACTATTATTGTCATATGTCCGCATCAAACATTGCGCCGTCATTTGATGTTTTCACAATAGGGCCGCCACGGTGTCACTCACTCTGCTCGTTCAAGCCCCTTCAAGTCTTAAAGAGGCCCTTTATGGCCATTTCCAGATGAAATTAATTCATTGTACCACCAACAATAGACCAGTTTTGTTTGGTGAGAAAAAAAAGCCCTAGTTTGAGTTGTGCAAGTCTCACAGTGCAGGCCTTTCCCTCATTCATCCTGAAGAGGCTGTCTTGGATCTCTCCCCGCTGCCCCTGCCTGCTCCATCCGTGGCTCCGCCTTGGAACATCTCACTCCCTTGTGATTGGCCAGCTAGTCAATGCTAGTTGTAGATAACGGGGAAGAAGGCTACTAGCTCTCTTGCAGCGCAAATTCCATTGAGGTGTTACTATAATACTCAAGTTGGCTTGTTACATAGAAAAACTGCAAAATCCGGACAGCTCGTAGAAATGTGAAAGCTGTCCTTTTTTTGCGCTTTGAGTTTTAGTTTACGTGTTCAGAGACGCGTTAAAGAAAAGTCATTTTTTTGATTTCTAGCCTCTGAAATTAATTCTTATGTTGGTTGGTTGAAACAAGCTGATGTAAAAGTTTTCCCACTCCAATTAAGACTTTCGACTGAAGCTGTGAAGCGGTTTAGTGAAGGGAGAGTCATCTCGGGTAAGTATTACGCAACGTAGCAGTTTCCTGTTTGACAACATGGTGTGAAGCAGAAACGGCCGCTAATTGATCCTCTTTGCCATGTGGAGTTGTGGCCGCCTCGGGCATTGTGGATGTTTCTGTGTATGTAATCAACATTGCAGAAACACTGTCTGTCATTTACCATAATATTCGGTTTGCACCCGGTGTTCTTCAGAGGAAATTGAAAAGTAATCTAGCCAACTTATGTCTGCATGAGTTTATCAAGTTCAGTTTTAAACATGTCAACTTTTTTCATTCATCTCAATATTTTAATATTTTCATGTTTAATCTTTTTGAAATCACAATTTAATAAACACATTACTTTGAAAGCTTTACTTTTCCATTGACATGACCTTCACAGTCTATTGTAACAGTTGCAAAGAAACATTTTTGCTGGGAGGAAATGAGCAGGTCTTCCAAATTAAAGCGACAGTGAGGCAGTCACACAATTTGAAAAGTTTCTTTTCATTTTTCATAGCTTGTTACATTTCTTTCTCTCATTTCCAGGCACAAACAATATTTTTTTTTGTCTCTCCATTTTTGAATTCTAATATTATTTTTTCCAGTAATTTCCTCTCATCAACACTTGCTTTTTCTCCTCTCCATTCTTCTCTGGCGAAACTTCCAAATTCTAAAATTTACTGACTCATCCGAACGAAGTGTCGCTTATGTCACTGTAACTTCACGTTGTGCCAGTACATTCTGCACTGCTGGGCCAACAAATCTAATCACTAAAAACCCTGCCGTCATTGAAATAATAGTGATGCAGCTGCTTTTGCTTCCCTGCACCGTTCATGTATCAATCAATAAATCATTTAAAAGAAAGACTAGGAGGGGTTACAATTTGCACTCATGTGCCAGATATTCACATGATTGACGTTGTTGAATCCATCTGGCAGGATGTTGAACTTTGTGTTTACACGTGTCGGCGAACTAATTTTGCCATCAAAACAATTCCAGAGGAGACATAATAGCAGCCTGAGGTAATTGCAGGTACAGCACATTTATTTCGCTTGTCATTCCATTTGTGAGGACGACCTCAGTCAACCTCGACCTCGGCTCCTCCCAAAAGCTGCGGCCACAGTATCACCCCAGCCATGGCACCGTCCTTTGTGTTGCCTTCATGGTCACATAAGTGGGACACTGAGACTATTATTCTCTACATTCTATCCAATGACAAGAACACTGTTGTTCAACTTACTGTTGCAATTTATTTCCGGAATAATCTATTTAACTGTAAAAGTGGAATCTAAACTTCTCAACTAAATTACCAGAAGTGTCTTTTCAAAAGAGCTTCAAGTCTGTGCTGGGAGGGTCGAGGATGTCTCAAATTACAAATCTGTGAAAACCTCATGTTGTTGCTCTTTATGTTTTTGTTTTTTTCAAAGAAAAAAATCTAAAATTGCTACAGTGAGTGACTTCTAAGGAAATGTGTTGTTGCAGGCAGCCCACATTCACACTTAAATTCTCAACTGTCTGCACATAGGGGAGGGTAGGGGGTAGGTCTTTGCATCATTCCATTTATTTTCTCTCCTTTCCGACGCACATTTAGAATTCCAAGTGCACACAGTTTACTTGAGTGCAGGAACGTCACCACTCGGAGGATTCGGCTCCCCCTGTATTTCAATATCGTATTCCTTTCAGAGTCAAAACCCCGTTCGAATTTACAACATAGCGAGGAATCTCAGTCGTCCCCTCGCTAAGTGGCTACATCAGCGGGCGTCTCTGGTGGAAACGGAGCGAGTGTGCCAAAATAACACGGCATGAAAGACACCGCGGACTCGGTTTGCAGAGAGGGAAAAAGAAATGTGACAATGGCGCAGAAGACTCCCTTTTTTTTCCTTGGCTGCGAATTTCCCCCGTCAAATTACTCTTGTGAGAAGGCCCAAAGACAGAGCTCATCGCATTACAAAGAGGGGTGGGCGGGTAGGGGGAGACCAGATAGCAGAATTCCCAATCCGCAGTTTAGCAGAGATTTGAAATGACAATCCCCATCAGGGCCTGGCGACGTCGGTTAGCTTCTCTATTCACTGAACAATGGCGGGAAACGGAGCCTCCCCAGGCGCACGATGAAATCAGCCGGGGGAATCTTCTCATCTTCTGATTTCCACCATTACGCTCGCTTTTTATCCACATCACCGTATGGAATGCTGCTGCCAGGTAGCAGGCCTATCACTAAGGTTCCAGACACTTCATTTGACCGTTTTTATTTATTTATAATAGTTCTTATTGGGAATGTTCCAGCGCGGCAAGAGAGACGTCTTCTCCTTCCATCGTGTTTTTCTTCCCCTTTGAAGCCGGAGCTTTTAGACTGTGAGACTACATTATACCTGACTCAAGGAGAATCTGATCTGATATTCTTGTACAGCTCTCCGAGGTGTTAGAGTGCATGAATAAGCTATGGGCTACAAGAGTTCTGTGGTTGCCATCAGACAGCTAGACCGACACAGAGAGGAGGGCGAGGCGCTGCAGAAATGGATGTGTCCAATTTTATCATTTCCATTCACAAAATTTGTTTCCAGAGACCAATTTTTTTTCCTCTTTTTTTTCCAGACTGGGCATATCAATAAGAGAGGGTAATATCGTTCTTTAAAGAACATCTCTTTTTCTCTCACCAGTTTCCAGAGACAACTCCTGGCATGGGCGAGGCGAGAAAGGCAGTCGCCACCTGCTGGAGTGGCGAGGCGAGAAAGGCAGTCGCCACCTGCTGGAGTGGCGATGCTCGCCAGCGCCCTCACCCTCGGGGAAAAAAATTAGGAATAAAATACCCATTGGATCCATCCCTCAACTTTATTGTGAAGGCAGAGTCTGGAAGAAGAAAGCTATAAAGACATTCTGTTGTTAAAGTAAATCCATGAGGTAGTTTTTCTTCTTCATTGCCAAACTATCAGATCGGGCCTCGGTATTGGCTGAAACTCAAAGTCAAATGATCAGCGGCAGAAAATGTGGAAAAATAAAAATGATCAAATAAAAAAACAACAAGAAAAGAAATGTTTGTGTCTTGCAGAGGTGAGTCATGTGACGTGTTGGGGGGTCATGTCATTGTCAGAAGTCAAGTCAAGAGGCAGAATTTTGATTAGTATGTGTAAAACATTAAAGGTTCTTCTTATTACACTGTTGTGACGTTCTAGTTACATATTCCTACCTTTTAATTTGTTTCTACGCAAAATATGATTTTCTTCTTAAACTGTTGCGGCATTACACATGGCAGTTGTCAACCAAGTGGTAAAAAAGATGTTCCTTGATTTGTTTGTAGATATCGTTGTGGAATGATGGGGTGATCACGCAGAAGCACATCCAATACTGTGGTTGTTGATGCTTGGCTGTGGATCTTCAACCCTCTCTCTCTCCTTTTTGAATTTGCCAGCACTACAAATGTATACTTTAACCCCGACACTCCCACCTTGTGAGGCCCCAAAGTATGTAGCTGCAGTGTTGACACAAGTGTGATTCCCCATTTGAAAGCTACGTTAATCCAAGATTCAAACACAGAAGCAAACACAATCTGTCAGTTTGTCCATAAAACTGTGGTAAGACCTCAAACCTTGATCCAATGTATTATGTTCCATCTTGTCCCTTGTACGTTTTAGCCATTTGTGAAGCACACAATGCTGCCGAGGATATTCCAACTACAATAAGTCAGTTACAGTAGCACCAACTCTAATTCTTTTTGCTGTGGGAAAACTTCAGAATGATACCTTTCCAGAGGGACCATGCATTTTCCCAAAATGCTTCACAACAGCAGTTCATTTTTTTTTATCTTTGACAGACAGTTTTCCACTTTTTGGGGAGTAGGGGTTAAAGAAATGGGGAGAAAATGGCAAAATAAATCTCCACGAAGAAAAAGAAAAGGCGTACGGATGCCAAAGAAAGGGTTCTGGTTATCTAAAAAAAAAAAAAAAAAATTAAAGGTCCTGGTTGCCTTATCTCAGAGAGAAAATGTTTTCCCCAGGCACCTGGCCGTCTCTTTGTGAGCAACAGGAGACTCGGTCTCTCGCCAAATTGAGTTCATCCCTTCCTTGAGTGTGGGGGGAGGGGAGCAGAAAATGCCACCTTGGAAAGATGAATGACAGAGGAGTCATTTCCATTTATGAGGTTGAGGATGCTCGCACTCATCTGCTGTCATGTCTCGCCGTGATTGAAGTGTGTTTTGTCTGTATGCGCTTGTGTGAGATAAACAAAGGAGTGTAAGGAAAGAGAAGAGAGCCTCCGAGAACAATGGGGGAGATTTTTGACCGTACTATACGTCTCGCGGTTCTGCGTCACGTGGACGGGTCCTACACAGTCGTCCAAACGCCGGCAGGAGTCGAGGCTTCTTCGCGACGCAGCGGATGAGCGATCGCGAGGAAGACCAAGACATCGTTGTGACACCGGCGGCTCGCAAAAGTTTTTCAGAAGTAAGGGAAAGTGAGGATGCACCACGACGCACTGAGCAACCGATCCTCCGGTCGGCGGGCAGCAGTTCCAGCTCAGCAGCCACGTCAGCTCCAAAGTGTGAAACAAAGTTGAAGGTTGAGTGAAGTCAACTGAGATGTTGGCTGGCACATCCAGTTACAGAGCTGCCTGCATACGTTCACATTTGCGTCTCTCCGCCCACACAGATAATATGGTGCATCCACTATAGAAATAATGTATAACGACAACATATTCATATTCACACTAAAAAACATTTTTTTGTTTCTGTCAATCAATCTGTCCGTGGATGTATATCCAAATTTCAAATGTTGGAGCTAAATTTGTACAACATAGTGCGTTCAAGCATATTTTCTCCTGTTGCCTGTCTTGGAACAGGTTTGAAAGTAAACCGACGACGGCTGGCAGGTGTACGGTCCTCCTGTCACAGACAAAATGAGAAGTTAAAGAAACCAAAGTAGGCCAAGTTTCATTGTCGGCTGCTGCTGCTGCTGACCCAAAGAGTCTGGGGCTTCCTTCAATATTGATCGCGATATTATTCATTCTACCATAAATACAGATATGGGTGATTTATAAATCATTGTATGTGATTGTCAATATATGTCACCTGTTAAAATACACATTTGCCGGATTTCTTATAAATGTAAAAAAAATTCACTTTCTAAATGATGGATGAGCGTTAACCTATCCTAATCCATAATAATAACACTAATACAATTATAGCTGTGAAAAGTGTGGACTCATGGTTTTTATCTTTTTTTATTAAACAGCTTTTGTTTCGTACACAACGGATCTGCTGAGGCCTGTTTTACTTTAAAGTGTGCCGGCGCAAGTGCAAAAGCTTCGCTTCTTGAGTGCACTTGAAAGCACCTTTTGCGCTCAACGGCTGTCAGCACACAGAAAGCATCTGAAAAAAAAGGCCAACGATCGAACGAATGAGGGTCTCCGTCCTCGCAGCGACGCTTCTGCACAATTCCCAGGCCGCTTGGGGTAGTAAGGGCAGGTTAATTACACACTCGCCTCACAACCTCTCAAGGATGCAAATGTGGCTACTTACATGCAATGCCATTGTTGAACTCCCCCATAATGCTCTCTGTATTTATAATGCGCCCCTGCGGGAATTTGCAGACTTAATTGGCACACTGTTGCGCATAACCAGTTGCATGGTTCTTTTCCCCCCCCGCTGCATGCAGTCGCACGGCTCCATCCCTCTGCGGGAGCCAAAAAGGAGCCGCTTGGCTTCGCTGGTATAGGCCGTCCCCCTCTGCACGTGCTGCTGCACCTGCTAAATGTGTTTTAATGCTTAATTTTTCAGCGGTGCAAGTCATGCATCAGCAGAAACAACGGCTCGAGGAGACAGAGAGACAGAGAAGGCACTGCGTTGGCTAATTGGAGAGAAAATTTCGTCTCCCCAGCAAGCATGCAAAAACCCACCTGTTCAGTTTTCCACTCTGTCTGGCTCCTCTTAAAATATGGAGTGAGCACAGCTCCCTGAGAGCGTTTGAAGGTTTGTCAAAACTCACATTACCCAAAACGTAAAGCCATTTAATCAAGTATTGATGTTTCTCTTTTTTGCACTCTGTTTTGTTAAAATTGCCATTTCTTTTTCTTCTTCTTTTAAATCTCCTCCATTGAATTTTCACTGCAATGTAAAAGAAACTTTTAGATGAGCAATTGATTTTACTTGTCTAAGAATCTGTATTTTATATGCGTCTCTTAAAAGTTGCTCTTTGAATCCACCTTAACAAGTACACGCAAAGGATACATACAAGTGTGTTCTATATTGCATACAGCTCTGTTAAGCACATGCCTATATATGCGTAAGAGCTACGTAGGACATTCAGGTAATTGGCCTTTAGGGAAAAAGGCATTTTTATTAGTACAGGACCTGTGACATATTGACATCTAATGTAGGAGACGTCATTACAGCGCCTTCTGTGTGTTCCTTCATGCTCCTGCTTTACTAGTCAGAAAAAAGAGGAACATTATGTTGTTTGTCATGTGATGTCGGTTGACAGTCAGATCCCTGTTTGCTCGGCGGAAGGTCACAGCCCGTTATATCAGAGGCCGCTGAAGGACAGTGCAGGAAACCGGTTTGTTTCGGTGTCAAAGAACTTGAAGCAGTGAAAAGACATCTCACATTAACACTTTAAACTATGCCACATGGGTATTTTTGGTGCAGTTAACCTCGTGTAATGTGGAACTGCTTAATTGCCTATGATTAAACTGCATTGGATCAGGGGCTTATTGTCTTTTGTGTTGTTTTAAAGCGTGTTAGAAACGTGCAGAAAAAAACGCCAGCTTGCGAGCCGCGCAAGTAGCGTCAGCTGCGTGGCACAGACTGGGACATATGGTGCGCACCATCTGAGAGCGTCGTGCTCTGAACGCCACCACAGAAAGTCTTGTTGGAAGAATATATGTGGATTGTCGAACCCTTGGAGGCTCTCAAATACCCCACGACCTTTCTATTATCTCTCTCTCTAAAAAATAAGTTTGCATTTTATTTTTACCCAGAAACACTCATGAGTATTTTTTGTATTTTTTTTTTTAGTCTCTCACTCTCAACATTTGCAGCTGAGAGGGTTGGACTCCTGACAGCAGTCTTCAGAGGACTCAACTCTCATGCCATCTGGAGACGGGGAAGTGTTGTGGCCGCTGATATCGATCATCATTTTACACTTTACCCTCGCAGATGGCATAAAAAAAACACCATCTGGGCAAAGGTGTCTGGGCTTTGAACATGTAAAGGCAACCATAACGAAATATGCGATTAAAGTATTTGTCTGGACACTTTTGAAAGTAAGCTTTTAATTAAGAGAGTTTAATGTGCAAGTCTTTTGAAGAGCCCGTGCGGCTACAACGCAGCCAAGGATGCAAACACTCTTTTTGTGACCATATGTTAAATTTTATAGGAAGCCATTAGGCTTCGATGCCAAATTACTGTTGACTCCCCTTCTTTTTTTTTCTCCTCTTTTTCCGGTCAACTCTCATGACCGACCTTAGGAGGGCTGCACGGAGGACCTTTGGAATGAGACACAATGCTGCCATCAAGTGGTGGCTTATTATTATCACACCAATATCTACCTCACACTCTGCATCAGTTTTAACTGGAGCCAGTGAACAGAGAGCTTAATGTGCTGTCTTCTGGAGCCCCATTGCGTTTGTAGGAGAGTGAATCTTCCAAGGCTGCTCCTCTGAAGTTGTGTGTTACTCATAAACGCCCTGATTATCCGCACTGCAGCTTGCCTGCATTTAATCTCGTTCTGACGGAGTTTCTCATGCTTAAAATAACGGCAGCATTTTGTCACATTTAGCTTCAAATCGTGTTTTTAAAATTTTGTGTGCATTTTGAAAGTCACTTTTTAACACATTTAACATTTTTAAATATAAATGCTAAATCTAAATGCTAAATCTAAATGTTAAATCTAAACGTTACACCTAAATGTTTCGGGTGAAACTAAACATTTAGCTAATATGCAAATTCAAGCTGCCGGCAACCGGAAGTACCACAATTAAAGCTCGACGATGTTGAACTCTGTTTTTAGTGTCAAATAACAAACAACTATCTTTGCGGGGAAACTGCCTCTTGGACATAGATTGGTGCTTTTACAAACGGAGAAACTTTACAAACGGCGCCCCTATGGGTATCAGGGCCCGAACATTTGTTGCTAGATTTAACAAGACGTAAGTCACGCCACCAGATGTCGCTACAAACCATTAACTCCACCCACGGCGGGAGGCGCGCTAGCACCCGTGGGAATAGTTTACAACGCTGTTAAACACAAGCGGGCGCGCACGCATCAACAAATGCAGCGCACGTGAACAGGATGTGTGGAGACAAAGTTAAATCACAAGCAGAACAAGAACCTTGTTGTTGTTGTTGTTGTTCATGCGCCTCCCTCAGACTGCGATCATCCAATCAACTGCTGGATGGCTGCAGAGCAAAACTGCCTCGTGGGGAATACACAGGTGTTTACGGCGCAGATTGTGAGGTTTTGCATATGAATGCGCGTGTGACAGTAAACACACACTCACAAACTCACGCAAAAAATAAAGCAGTTTGTCAGGCGGACTGGATTCCGTCCTCTCCAAACCACAGCGCTTCCATTTTGTCATCACCAGGCTGCTGCTGCTGCTGCTGCTGCTGCTGCTGCTGCTGCTGTAATGGAGCCTGGAGGTTCGAGGAGACACCCAGAGAATTGCTTCTATCCATCTGGCCCTCACCTGGAGACTGCAGCGTGCCCCGAGGCCTCAGCCCATCACCCTAAACAGGCCTTTTGCTCTCGGTGGATGGATGACACACTGTGTCTGGGAGCAGAAATAATGCCACAGTCAAGCAGTCTCCTCTGGATCATTTTACATCTCCCCTGTGTAATTTCAGTCCCCCCCCCCCCCCCCTCCTCGGACGCCGCACTCTGTTTGCTCCGTGACCATGACAGATTTTTTTTTTGGTTTGTTTGTTTCTTCGTCTATTTGTTTGTGTGTTTGTTTCTGCCATGTCTTTTTTTTTTCTCCCCCTACTCGCCCTGTTTGTGTGTTATATCATATTTCCAGTGTCTGCATTTTTTTTTTTTTTGCTCTCAACTCCACATAAAAGTGTCAGCCTGATTACACACCCTGGGCCATGTAAAGTCTCGTTGGTGAGCTGTGCATTTCCTCAAAGTCAAAACCGGAGGAGGATTTTCTTTTTGGTCCGTGTGAAACGCTCCCGTAGGCAGCTTAAATCCAATCCCTATTAATGTTGCGCAATGATGTAAGAGTATGAAAATACTCACAGTGAATTTCTAGCGTGCAGGACGTAGACGGTGATGCATGCAAAAACCCACTTCAAAAGCTCGTTTTTCAGCAACTCCTGCAAACAAATTAATGCAGTCCAAGCAGAAGATGAAGTATTTGCGTCTCGATATATTCTATTTAATTGTACATGTTATTTCAATGAAACTTATTTTTGGGTTCTGTTAACTTATCTGATGACTTGTAAATATAAAATTGTGAAATGTGTAAAAAAAAAAAAAAAAAAGAATCAAAAAATAATTCAAGCTGAAGAGAAGAGTTTTGCAGAAATGACCATCTTTTGAAGATTGTCTGTATTTATCTCTTGTGGGGTCCTTTGTTGATAGTTTGATCTTTTAAGTGTTTTTTCTTTGTTTGTTTTTTTATAGACAGTTAGTTGCAGTTATCTAATGATAAAAAAATTACATCTTTTAAATCTTTCTTATTTAGTTAGTTTCCCACTGTTGTGATGAGTACAAAGAGGACCTTTGCATTCTAAATGATCAGAACACTGGTCAAGTCAAATATACATTCTTTGCAGAAACTCAGATTAGGGTTAGGGTTTTGATGATGATGATGATGATGATGATGATGATTTTCAAGAATGTTTTCCTTGGCATTCTCCATCAACCTCCCATCTTCCTCTTGTGGTTACGGCGTTCCTAAACAGCAATATGCATAAGTGTATGCAAGAGCGCATGCATATAGATGAATAAAACATCACACACGTTTCCCGTTACATCAGAGTGGTCCTATAATGATGATGATTTCCTATTTGGGGCATCGGCTCTGACAGCATGCGGCCTCTGATTTAACACACTGTGGAAATGATTCCAGCGTGGCCCACACAACACAAGGGCAGCTAAATTGTACAGTTACGGCCCCATTCTAATTGCGCAGGCCATGGTTTAACCACAAGGGTGCGTGACGTCGGATGCTTTGATTCCGGGCCTCTTCACATGACATAATGATGCCCACGCTGTCACTTGGTTTAAAGCGTTCCAGTGGCCCAGTGGAGCAGATGTTCCCCGTCTGAAATATGGCTCGTCGTCAGCGGGTAAAGAGATACCAGCGCCTCGGCGTTTCGTGTCCGTGTGATGTTTGGAAGGGGGGGGGGGAATCGGAGATTAAGGCTGTGCGGGAGAGCGACGATAAACAGACATTTAAGGGGAAAGTTCCACATGGGTCATGAGATCTGGAATGGTGTGTGAAGGCCCCATTTGGAGTGTAACGGCTGAGAGCCGTGTTTACAGTGGGTGGAACAGTTTGTCAAATCATGACACAACAAGAGGAACTTGGTGGAGAGGTGCCAATGTGCGGCTTCACTCCGCCAGTCCCCAACCTCCCCTGTTTCTTTTAATGTGTTGTAGGGCAGTTTCATTGTTTTCATCGCCAGGTCTCTGTGCAGCTATCAATCCATTTGACTTGGTTATCAGTTGGAGGCCAATGTATGATTGAAACAATGACAGTCTTTACATTTGGGATCAGAGAAGAAGTGCCTAACGAGAAGGATGGTGGTATAATCAGAGGATGACATTTCTAAACAGTTCCAAGAACATTCATGCATTTTATGTTAAGATTGGGTTCTTCAGCATAAGATCTTTTTTGCAAAAACATCACACTCTTCAAAAAAAACAAAAATAATTTCAATATTTCTGCCGTCAGGCCGTTGGGAGGAATTGGATTCTAAAACACCGGCATCTTGTTTCTGGGGAAATGACCGGACAAAACAACTTTGTTCCTATGAGATTAGATAAGAGAGATGGTTTGAACGCGATTTCAAACACGATTCCTTGTTTGCTCCTGCCTTTCCGACACTGTCGGCTCTGGCAAGTCTCAGTCTCCCCGTGCACTGACAGACTTTCCCCCCAAACGCGTAAACAAATTACAAAATGTATGGCAGTTCCCCTCTAATGTGCAACAATACCCCCCGGGAGGCCGAAACAAAGAGCTATGACTCACAACTCGCTACTCTGGCCTCTTTTTCAGCCGTCACCCCACTTACTCTGGAAGCCAAGTCTGATGCTTACATGCTGGACAAGACTCCAAGGGTTTTGTTTTTTTTTTTCCCCCGTCTTTTTTTCGACAGCTCAGTGGTAGCTGTGGTTTCTCTCTTTATTCTGTCACTGTGGCCGCTCCGCATCTGTACTTCCCAGGGATGAAAGCATTCAGAGGGGAGGAACACACACTGAGCAATGTGTGTATGAATTTTTTGGTATGTCCTTCTCTTTAATCCAGTGGTTTTTAATATGTTTCATTTTTCCGCAGTGGAGTCAGACTGAACGACAGTACATGGGAGAATGTACAAAATGTAAATAACCAAGAATGTTGGCAAGCTGGTCGTCCACATACAAATCGGGGAGGGGGGGGTTGGGGGGTGGTGGTAGGGGTTGCAGCGGGAATCCTTTTGTCTCAGAGTCTTGGAGTCAGGCCTTCACTCACTGTTCACTCACTTCACTGTTTGGAACTTTTTTTTTCCCAAATAAAGACGTCTGTTAATTCCACTTTTACTATTAAATCAGAAAAATTAAGGGTGAAAAAAGAGAAAAAAGAAATAAAAGCGGCGATTGTGTGAGTGTGTTGGGTTCACTGGCATCCAAGATCTTTGAAAATGAAATGATGCTGCGCTTCGCTATCATTTCAAGTCGTGTTAAACTGACAGTGATGTTGGTTATATTGCTTATGCACTGAACTCATCTCGCATAGGAGCAAACCGCTTTCGTGCGTCGGCACCGTAGACGTCTTGCATTGAGTTTAAAGGCCGTGACATGATGTCAACATCTTTCTGAGACGTTGTTATGCCTCCTAAGAAGCTCACAAACTCAAGCCAAAGGGTCATGAGCGCTTCTGAAACTCAGCTGTCGGAATAAAAAATGTTTCCGAGAAACTGTAATTGAACAAATGTCTTCACCGATAGACTCTCCATAAGGTTTGACCTTGAAATATAACCTTTTTTTTATTAAAGATACGGACAGAAATGTTATACCTGAATAGATAACAAATACATTTTTTTTTTTTATTCAGCAAGTATGTTAAGGCTTTTTACTAATATAGACAATAAACGACTTTCCCGTAGGAAGTTAAACTATGACATGCACCATAAAATGTGGTTACACTGCTGCAGGATTCCTAAAGCATTATACAACTTATATCTCACATGGCTGTAAGGCTGCGTTGGTGAGCCCAGACCATTCAACGTGCAGCTAAAGAGTCGCTGGGTGAGGTTGTAAAGCTGCCTCATTGTACGTGTTAGTCTAAATGACTTCCAAATGGCCAGGGCTCATCTGATTATGACTCTGGCATCGGTTTATGATGTGTAAACAAAGGCCCGGGCCAAAAGAGAATTAAAAAAATAAATGTCTTTGTAGTGTGTTGCTTCACGCTGTTTTGCTTCACAACAGCACAACTGAAGTGTGAGAGTGTTGACGTGGGGTCAGTGCTCGTGAACTCTCTGCTCTCCCAGCTCACATGACCCCGTGCGTTACGTCCGGTGACGTGTAAATGCGAAAAAGGTGTTTCCATTACATTTTTAGCGACATACCTCAATATCAACACATAACATCATGCCTGAGAAACCACCTCATGACAGCGTCAAAACCTTCTAGCCATATTTGAGAGTTTTTTTTTAAGTTTACGTGTTTCCATATCGTCATATTTAGGTTTTGTGCAATACTAGGGGTGATGGAAACGCAGCAAACGACTGTATGTGAAAATGAACGGAGTCATCGTGACATCGTGCAAATGCTCGGAGGTTGGATTCCACAGTCGGCGCCATCTTGAGTCCAGAAACAGAAACCGAATCCATATTTATTACATATTTACTTATATGGCTCCACTCCAGGGGTCGGGCTGGCAATTCTAGGCCTGATGACTAAAAATTAGCTTTGACTCCCCCAACCATAAATGGCATCTTAATAACAGTGTCCTCTCAGGGCCCCTGGGACTACTACAGTATACCCCCCCCCCCACCCTCACACACACACACACACACACACCACCATGACCAGCAGCTCATCACGAGCATGAATCAGGCGTTACAGATCTTGCTTTAACATGTTTTTTTGTTTTTTTTGTTTTTTATCGTAGATTGATTCACTGTGCATGACGGATCCATCCCATAATAACCGCGCTTCTAACCATCGCAGTGACTTGCCGCCTGCACTTGCCTCTGTTGTCGTTCCAGCAGCACCTTGAAGGAGTCCAAACAAAATCTTTATCCACTGTAAATAGAAAGGCGACAGTGACGCCAGCGGATTTGTTAACCCGATAAGCTGCTGCTGATCCACCGCAGGCTGTACATTCATGCACCCGCTTACTCAAATACGCGCATTTATTATGATTCACCTGTGTCTCCGGCAGGTCGGGTGTCAGTTTAGGCGTTGAAGGGTTAAACCTACCGCTCCTACCTGCCCCCCCACCCCCTGCTCCTGCTCCTCCCAGCTCCACCCACCCGCATGCCTCAGGACAAAGAGTGCGGCTTGGGACCGACTTATGCCATGCCAGAGATTCACACCGGCAATTTGAGCTGTCAGCGCGTTCATAAATCACCCGGCTAAGACGTCGTTATTTTTTTGAAGATTTATTGGAAACACGCAGGTCAGATTTTCATACTAAAAAAGCGAGTGGAGGAGCCCTCGGGGCGTGGGGGGGGGGAGAGGGAGGAGATGTGGCAGTAGGATTAGGAGGGTTTTAGGGAAGTGAAGGGATTGATAAGTACAGAGCAATGAGATGAGATGGTGGGACGCTGCACTGGTGGTTTAACCGTCAAAATACACTTTGTTGCAATGTGCAACAGGCAAGTGGTTTTACTTATTTGAAAAAAAAAATCTATTTTAGTGTGAAGACTGTTCTACATTCAGGAAAAAATTCACCCGAAGGGAGCAGCACCTCTCTGAAATTAGTTTTGTCCTGAAAAAAAGCTTTAAAAGGGCCACATTGTACCAAATTTCACATCAAGCAATCCCAAAAAGTTAAGTTTAAGTTAAAAGTTTTTGCTCATTCTGTTGCTAGACCTGTTTTATCTTCTTATCTCGCTGGAAATTTCTAAATTATGAGCTGTTTTGCTAGTTCTATGTCTTGTCATTCCTGGCGAAGAGGCCAATGCATTTTCAAAGTGTTGTGTTTTCTGGCAATCCAATGATTCTGGCAGTCATTGGATTGAAAACACAATATTTAGCACCTTGTTTACAGCCCGGTTTGAGACATCACAAAAGAAAAAAAAAAATCTCCTCCGATCACCAGACGGCCGTTGCAGCCGGGCGCTGCTCCACACCAGACGAATGGGATTGAACCAAACAGCTTTGGAAAATTGTGCATCGCTGACAGAAAATGATAACAGGGCCACAGCACAGGGGTGAACCTTCCTGCAACAGGAGACGGGCGCCTCTAGAAGCTCGCAACTCGTCTGAGCAGCTCCCATCACTCACTGCAGATGAAGTGTTAATGAGTTACATTCGAGTCACCTTTCCCAGCGACCCCCCCGACTGTAATGTTGCAATTACCCGTCAAGCATCCCTCTGCGTCCTGTCTCCGTCTCACACCTTTAATTAACGCCCCCGCCCCCCTCAAACTTTCCAAATTTATTCACCGTCAGTCAAACAAAACCACATGTTGTTGTTGGTTGGGTTTTTTTTTTTTTAGCAACATTCTCTTGGATCGACGCCAGCGTTGTATCTGCACATGCATGTGTGATTACAGATCTTTTCACTCCCAACACACCGGTTTGGTTGGTGGCCCTAAGCCTCTAATTACAGCCTGTTACACACATTGTGCCACAGCCTAAGACCTTTCGACACTCACACCATCCAGTATTTTTTTTTTTTTTTCTGTAAAAAGGCGTAATAACATTTGGCAGTCAAACAGGCCCGTCGCATTTGCATTGCATCACACTTTAGCTTTGAGTAAACCTGGCAATAACAAGGCATGTCTTCAAACACTAGTAAATAACTCAATAAAATGAGTCGTAAAAATAACTTTTTAATTTAAAATACTGCAAGATGTTGGGTTTTTTTACATGCACATTAATTAAAAGCAACAAAGCAAATAATTCATCATTGGGTAAGCTAAGGCACAAAAAAAATGATGCAACGGTTAACACTATCGTCACACAGCCCAGGAGGTTGCAGGTTCCATCCCCAGACCTGCAGCTGTTCCTGTGTGGAGTTTGCATGTACTCAGAGAGTCTGCGTGGGTTCTCTGCGGGTTCTCCGGCTTCCTCCCACAATCTAAATTGACCGTTGGTGTGAGTGCAGTGCGAATAGTTGTTTGTCTTTCAATGCGGCCTTGCAGTAAACTGGCGACTGGTCCAGGGAGTACCGGCACCCCTTGTGACAATGAGCGCAAGACAATGGAAAACAGAAAGTGGACGGATGGGTTGAATCATTAAGGACCAAACTGCATCTTTGCCAGAGATAAGGTATGCTGGCTGCTGGCCTGTATAGCTTTGGTTGCCAGCCCAGCATCATCCTCTTGCTTTACGGCAACACTTTGCGTCATCGTCAGCACCTCTGGCATGAGACGCCAGCTCGCTCACATGTCCCTTAATGTTTAACAGCAATGGCTGAGGCGCAGAAGAAGACGCTGCCAGAATTTGAAGGTTCTGGGCAGGCGACCAAAGTTCTATAGTCTGAGACCAGGCCTCTAGGGGCGCGTTGTGTCAACAGCACGGGTTACACTCTTCCTTGGAATAGGAGTGGAAGAGAGAAAATCAGCAGGTCATTTTAAGGCAGTCGAGAGTCGATATGATTTGGACTTGGCCAGAAGCAAGATAGTGACAATATCAGTAGAAGGATGCTGAGATGTAGTGAAAGAGGACATGAAGTTAGCTGCTGTGAAAGAAGAGGATGCAGAGGGCAGGGTTCGGTAGAGACCCCACCTGAAGGAAACAACCCAACGGAAAAGTCTTTTTTTATCGTGGACAAACTAAGCGGTGCTCCCACAACAATGATAGAAGTCCCTGCTTTCCTCTGTCTGATGATGTTGTTTGGAGAAACAGAAATGCAAGTTACACACAAGTGCACAAACAACAGGCACAGACACGCATACATGCACACACTGTATATCCTATAGCCTGTGGTAAATATATTTAGCTGTGAGGTATTTAATGGAGATAAAGGGAGACAGGCCTCCTGTTTTCTCTGTCTGGCAGAAGTATCCTCTCATTTCAAAGGGCGGCTGTGGGGTCTGACCCCCGCGGCTTCTCTGGATTGGATTAGACACACGTTGAGCCCTGAAGATTGGAGACCCCCAAGACGCACAAACTGGGCATCTCACACAACACAGAGCACCGACGAGCGAGGCGTAATAAAGCAACAGGATGTGTATCCTGCAAGAGAAGAAATTTAAATAAATGAAATGAAAAGTCGAGAAAATAAGATGCATGTCCAACACTCGAGGCTGTTTTGAGGGGCTTTGATTCGTAGCAATACTGACACACTGACCTCAGGCTTTTTGGCCACAAGTCGTGTACATATACACACAGTGCCTACATTTATTAGACCAACAGCCAATGTTGTGTTCATGCCAAAGTTGCCCTTTATCGACAGCATTGGTCATTCTTTATGTTTTTGCAATGTTTAATACACCAGCATGTGGAAACTCTTCAAATGAGAAGACATTTTGATGCTAAAATGTAGTAATAATTGTTATCAGTGGATTTATAAATGTTCGGTTTTTCAAGACAATGCAATTACAGTACTATGTATTTACACTTCTCAGCAAACCCTCCAAACCCTAACTTTAACGTTAATTTAGGTTTATAAAGGTGGATGTGGAAAACAATGTTAGTGTTTTACATAGACGAGTTGCATGACCTGGTCTGTAATTCTGCACCCACAAAAACAGCTCAAAGTTCCTGTTTCGAACTCGACTTCTACAGCCAAGCGTGAACTCCTTTTTGTAAATGGCACGACTTTGTCACGACACAACATGATTGCCTCCTTCTCTGACATTTGCATATATTCCATGTCAGACGTCGGGGTGGGGGGGAGGTGACGCATACCGGAGACTCAAGTTGGAGTGACATTTCAAGGCCCGCCTCCAGTGTTGCGGCAGTGGGTTCATCGGCCCCAGCGCCGCAAAGCCCTCGACGTCTGAAAATGTGGCTCCCTCCATGCCACAGCAGTGATCAGACACCCGCACTCATGGATGTAGCTCGTGTGTGTTTTATCGCACCACTGGCGTTTGAGGCAAGTGCACATTCCTGCTAACTGGGCCTCAAAGCAGCGTCATTAGCTAGACAACACATCAGGTCCTGACATTCAGCAATTAGCTCCTTATTCACTTGGAGTGATGACTGAATCCTGTCCATATGGAGTCCACGCGAACAACAGTCTGGTCCTTCTGTTCTGGGCAGATGTAGTATCTGTGTCAGCAGCTTGGACATTTATGACATTAATTTGCCCGCCTCGATGAGGAGCCATGTGCTTTCGATTTAAAAGATGATGCTAAAATTAAGAGCGCGGCAGCGCGATGGGTCCACTCATCCGCCTCCTGGCTGGAACATCGACCTTGTCAAAAGCAAAAGAATGGACGGAGGCGAGCACGCGGGCGATCAGGGAGCACAAGCGCTCATGTGAGTGTGACAAGGACTTTATTGTTTTTCACAACTTGCCGTGTAAATGCTCGTGTTCAACTGTCAGTCTGTCGCGGCACAAATGTTTGCGGAGGAATTAGTGCGTGACTTGGTCGATTTGCCACAAATAGGGAGCAAAACGGTCAGATGGGATTGGATTTGATTTTCATTTGAATTTTTTTTCAATTTCTGGTTGTTTCAGCCAAAAAGAAACAAAACGACAAGGCTAAATTAAGTGCTGTAAATGAAAGTAGGAAATAGATATGAATTGTGAAATTATCAAATTCCATAAAAGAGTTTATATCAAGCTCTTTTTTTCATTGTGTGTCCATATCATTCTATGTCCCTTTAGTTGTTGAACAACTGCCTCAAAGTCTGTTGTAAGCCTTTTTCTTCTACTGGCAGCGTCCCTAAAAACTGCCTCCTAGTGGCTGAGGTCACAAATCACACTGCCACGTTCAGTCAGGTCTTAATAGAGCAGTTGCATCACGAGTGCACTTTTATGTCTTCAACAGAGGAGCAAGACATAAAACACTCGCACCTGCAGTATAAAAATTTCAACGTTCTTGTATCAACATGTTAAGAAAAGTGAGAATGAAAAAAAAAACACAAAAAGAAAAAATCAGCCTCCACACGAGACACGAGTTTACGCCTCCTTTGAAAACACAGGGAGACCCCACGTGAGCATGACCAGGTGCGTACTGTGTGTGGACGACACAGTAAAGCAGAGGGGAAAACATTTTAAAAATGTGGGTCAATCATCAGCTTTCACGGACCACACCACGTTTTTTTGACGGTGCAAAATAAAACCAGGCTGCAGCCAAGTGCTGACACTGCAGACCCGAAAGCAACCTCGCAATCTAACAAAGGCTTTATTTCACTGAAAACAATGATTTTAATTTTCAAACAGGAAGTCATAGTAATAGTGATATATAATTAAATAATAATAATGAAAAAATTAAAGAGAGAAATTTGCTGTCAAAAATCTGAAAATATTTTTATTATAGTATAATAGAACATGATCTATTCTCAATTTTATATATATATTTTTGTTTGTTTGTTTGTTTGTTTTGTTTGTTTTCTTACAATTGAGAGTAGATCAGTTCTGGTTTCTGTCAAAAAAAAAAAAAAAAAAAAAACTAGATACAAACAGTATATTGTGTTGTTCCATAAATTCACTGACTCTCCCTCAGTTCAAGAATTCCTCTTGTCTTTTCTCCTCCTGCCGCTGTGAAGAATGCGACTCCCACCACTGAATCCAGAGCCTGTTAATTGCTGTGAGTGAATAAGTCATAAATGGCAGCCCAAGGCCCCGGGGCCCTCAGATCGTTTTCATCCTTCCTCGGCTTCGCCGCCCTGCTCAGGTTTTGGCTTTTCACCAGCTCCGCCTCATTTTCAGTTGGAACGGTCTGGTTTACCTTTAGCGCCGCGCTCCGCGTCAGCAGCTGTTTCACTCGCGCCGCCGTCCTTGTAATTAAAGCAGATGCGGAGAGAATAACGGCGCTGATGCCTCCTCTGTTTTGAGTAATCACGGTGGACCTGTAATGAAAATATCACTTCCAGTTCTTTTTGTTTTTAACTCGAGGCTATTTTGCTTTTACTTTGTTCGGGGAACTTTTTTTTTTTTTGTGAAAGTTCACATGTGTAAACAAAAGTTTAGCATCTTTCTGGATGAAATTTCAGAATCCACCAAAACGAGTAGAACATTTTACAGGCGACCTTAATTTAACCTCCTCCACACATTAAGCACACATCTACCAGTTCAATACTGCTTATTGCCTAGCATGCTAATCTCTATATAATAACTGACTAGTCATCAAAATCACAGTGTCTGAACCACTGAATCCACCACTAAGCTTTTACAGTTTGAGTTTAAATGTTCCTCTTCATGAGGCTGCTCACATTCTGACGTCAGGAGACCAAGACGAAATGAAAAGGTCATGTACGAGTTGTTGAGACATTGACACGTATTGATATACCCACCACTGGTGTTAGCTTTTAGCTTCAGTAAAGTGTTCTGGAAGAAGACGTGACTTGTGTGCTTCAACTTAGGTGCCCTGTTTTCATAAAGTAACATCGCAGCAGCAGGGACCTTTTATATTTCCCATCAGTTTCACCATGAAAGTTGAACACGAGAAGTGTAGATCTCCCCCAAAAATGGAGCGGTCACTGGAAACCTCTGGGGTGGTGTGAAGCGGCACCGAGCTCCCTCCTGCTCGGTTCGCCTGGGGGCCGCGCCGCCAATTACTCTTGGAGATAAGGAGACTCAGGGTTGATGGGGTTCCCACAGAGATCCAACCTGCAGTAAATTTCTCCTGAGCAGCGACGACAGTCAGCCTGTCAGTCAGCTCCTGCGCAGCCTCCCAGCCAGTCACGCGATGGCTTATTGAGCGACTGAACCCATGACCGCCTGCGAACGTGTCTTTCATTATTTCTCTCATTTTACCTCCAAATTCATCATTGCTGTTGTTGTTTTTTCGGCGTTTGTAAAACGCTTTGCTCTCTCCAACGTCGAAGCTGTTCCTGCGCCCGCCTCGGACGAGCCGTGCAGGTCGCCGGCAAGTCATTGAGCAGTAATTTAAGCAATGTTTGCAGCAGTTTGGTCTTTGTTAACCCCGCACTCCCCTGCCTCGGGGTGTTTCTTTTTCTTCTCCTCCTCCTTGTTCTTCTTTTGCTTCTTCTTCTCCTCCTTCCCTCTGTGATGCCTATCACGTTGTTTATTGTAAACAAAGCCTGAAAGGGATTGTGTCTAACCACTGAGCATTCAACCCGCGGTGCTGATTGGATGTGACACTATAGGGGGAGGGGCGGAGGAGGGAGCGAGGGGGCCACAGCACAAGAGAGAAGAAGAAGAAGAAGAAGAAACGTCTCTTTTTTTTCATCTGTATTCAAAGTCTGCCGTCTCCGTCTTCCCCTCACCCCCCACCACCACCCAACCACCCCTCACCCCCCACCACTCCTCACCCCTAACCCTCCAACCCCTTCACCCCTACTCACCCATAGGCCCTCTTTTACAAGCACTCTGGGACTGTTAACTGATGCAACAGATCTCAAAAAAACGTGTTGAAAACACATTTCACGCCTTTGTTTTTCTCTTGTGCCCCGCTGCTTTTATTTTTATTTTTTTCTTAAATTTCCAAATTAGACATTTAAATTTCAAAGCCGCCCGCACCACCTCAACTCACGAGAGGCCAAGCGTGAAGACAAGGAGAGTGGCTGATTCCAATTGGAGCTCTGTTGTTTCTTGTTTAGTTTGAGGATTTTTTTGGTATTTTTTTTTGCTTGTGGACACAAGAAAGCCTTTCATGAAAGTAGCATTTTTTTTTTTCCTCTCGGGTTCCTTCACATCCCGCTAATCAGTCCAAAGCGTTACGGGCACAGGCGGATGGACGAGATGGTGGTGGGAGTGGCCGTGTTGACGAGTGTCGTTTTTTGTTGTTTTGTTTTTTTTGCGCGAAGCCTCGGCTGCGTATAAATTCTCCTCCTACGAGCTAATGACAAGGCAGGTTGTGCAGGTGAAGGCCTGGGGGTGAAGGCAGAGGAGGGGGAGGAGCACTGGGGGAAGAGCTAAGCAGAGCAATAAAGTGCAATAAAATAAACTTCATAGGGAATGTTACACCTGAGGTTCTGAGTTGTTAAAAAAAAAAAAAAAAAAAGACAGGCTAATCTTGCAATTGACATAAAATTGAAATACTTCTTCGCATTGGATCATGTATCTAAAATAGAGGATTAGTGCCACAAAAAGAGAAAAAGAAATATTACAGGAAGGAGATTCTTATTTAAGTTTTCATTTTGAGTTTTAAGTTGAAATTTCGAGAATAAAGTCAAAATCTGTGGAAAAAGGTTGACGTAAAAAAAATGTGAATAAAGTTGAACTTTCATTAATTTAATTGACGTTAGAAAAAGCGAAATTCCATGAATAAAGTAGAAAATTTATACATATAAAGTCGACACAAACTGGAAAATGGCGAGTAGACTGGATGGGTGTTGGATTAACACAGTTACCCACAGTTAAAAGTGAACTGCCTAAAACCGGTGTATCCCATAGTAATCAGGAAACTGGACTATCGCGCATTTCGATTTTATTCACTAAATTTTGTCTTTTTTACATCAACTTTATTCATCAATTTTCGACTTTTCGGTTTTTCTCAAAATTGAGAACATTTGGCCAAACAATTTTTGTCTTCCCACTGCGCATATTAAGGGGACATCTTCAATTTTTACAATCTACCGTCGCTGACTTGGTCACAGTTTGCTGTCTAATCCGCACCTTGAGCTCTGTAAACATTCCAATTAGCGCAAGAGCTTTACGGAAGCGCAGCCACGTTCCTAAGGTCCAGTGTTTTGCTTTGGTTTTTGTTTAGTTTTTTTTTTTTTTGCCTCTGAGCGCTGAGGGAAAGCAGGAGGTAAAAGGAGCCATTAAGTTAGCGCCCAGGTGACGTTTTACCAGGTGAAAGCAGGTCGCTCCAGCTCCAGCTCCTCTCTCCCCTCTTGCTAATTTGTCTTTGCCTCGCTTTTTAGTCCTAACAATTTAAGCTCTGCATGTTTGTGAGGGTGGAAAAAAAGCGCTGGGAGTTTGATTCTCCTCAGGCAAGTTGTTGTTACCATGCAGACAGATATGGTGGGGGCCAGTCTTAACGCTGCCTTTTGGTATTAACGACCTCTGTCCCCACCACCCTCCCCACACACACACACACACACAAGTCAAAATATCAGCGGACGGCCGGTCCTGGGTAATAAAAGATGTTGATCTCCGTGACCTCACCACACCCAACACTTAACCTGGCATGCTTGTCTGCATGTAGCAGCCCTGCCCAGCCACGTATACATGACAATAGAGAGGGTCACAAAACCAGGAGCCGGGGTCGCCGTGGCTGTGTGTGAGTGTGCGTGAGATAGAAGAGAGAAAGAAAGAAAGAAAAGTGCAGAGGCATATAAAACATTTCAACACGACGGTCGCTGTTAGCAGCCTCACACTCTATAAAATCGACACTTCGTTTTGTCCGTGCATGTTTTACAGCCGCGCTGTTATGACCAACTGTCCCTTTCGCGAGTCAACCTCCGAGGAAAAAAAAAACAAAAAAAAAAAACTGTCGACGTTTTAAAGCCTTGACGATGAAATGGACCAGAGAGCCCACCACAATTGGCTTGTTAAAGTCCAGACCGAGCGGAGCGGAGCCGATGATGGATGCTCGCGGACTGAGGCTCCTCGCTGGTGTTTCTGCGGCCTGACAGACTGACCGAGGAAATGCTTTGTTTTGGTGTTTGCAGCGTTCCGCCGGGGGTTTGGGGGATTTTCTGCGGCGACGGCTGCCGACACCAGAGGGCTCTCTTTCTTTCCTCTTGGTTCCACTCATGCTGCTCCGCTGCTGAGGAGATCGGAGCAGTAGGTGAAAACGTGTGAGGCTGCAGCAGGACAAGCATGACTGGCTCCTGTTGACTGAAATGAGGAAACCGCACCAGAAAAGAGTCATTTGATTACAATAAAAAAAAAATTTAAAAAAAATCAGATAAAAATAGATTGAGAGACCTTAAAAATAGATTTTCACCACAGTTTGTTTTATGCTCCGCAGTCTGTGCAAAAACACCTGGTTTTCAGTGGCGCCTTGCCCGGATAACGGCCGATTCGTGAACATTTTGCATGTATTTTTCTTGGCCTGGGCCTCACCTGCAGTCGGCACTGCAGGGGAAGTGATTGACACGCTACCGTTGGAGGCACTACGCAGTGAGAGCAGCAGGAAGAGGGACCAAGGCAGCAAGTGTGTGTTTGCTCAGAGCGTCCTCGCAAACATCCCCGCGGCCTCTGCAGGGCCTGAGAAGTTGATCGCAGGTGACGCAGGTCTTGGCCCCGGGCTGTTTTAATAATGTGAAGGAGGTCCTCGGCTTCACTGAACAGCGCCGCTGCGAGGAAGCCAACGCTTCTTTCGAGGTGTGTTTCAATAGTGTGTATGGTTCCGGTCTGTTTGCGCTTTGAGGTCGCAGTCTGTCGCTGTCACTCCAAAAGGAAATTGACTGTTCGTGCACTCACGGCCGACGCATTTTTTTCTGCTCTTCAAAACCTGCCCAAAGTCAAACTGGTAGTTTTAAAATATCTGCAGATGGAATTCGGGAGGTTATAGTCATACAGATAAAATAGATGCAAATGGGTGCATATATTTCTTTTGAATAGGGCAAAATAAATATTGTTGCCTGAAGTTTCTGCTGCTCATGACCGGTGTATTTAAGAAGAAATTATGGTGAAGGAAACACCTTCTTCTTCTTCTTCTTCTTCTTCTTCTTCTCCTTCTTCTTCTTCTTCTTCTTCTTCTTCATTAAGGGAATAAAACTAGCTAAATTCGCCGCAACGCAGTCGTTAGCTTTTCGCTTAGCGGTGAAAATCCAGCGGCAGAAGGAAGCTGCACGGAGCGAGCACGCTGGATGCTAAAGGAGCCGACCAGCCGTGTTCCCCCCCCCTCGGGCTCCCTCACCACAGCAGCGTTACAGGGCAGGTTACACACTTTGCCCGTGTAGTAATTCCCAGTGACAGCGGCGGCTGCGGGCCAGAGAACTGCGAGCCTGAGCGCAGCCTTCGCTAACAGGCCCCTTAAGAAGCGGGGGGGGAGCTCCGGCTCAGGTTGGGTCTCTCATTTTCGTCTCTCTCGGGTGAGTGCGGACTCGATGACCCCGCCGCCGTTCAACCTCGTACTTTCAGCCAGTTATCAGATCGCGTTTCGCTGTCTCCACACCGAACGTGACTTTAATTGCTGTCCGTCTGTGTAATTTACTGGCGCGGCTCTGCAGCTCTTGAACATCGAAATTCTTTAGAGTGTCTATGTCTGCTTCCTTCCAGTATTTTTTGCAATAATTTTTTTTTTTTTTTTAACTTGGACATGAGGAATCAACCTTTTTCTTCATTTATTTATTTATTTTTACAAACCACCAAAAACATGGCCGTAGAACAGAAACAAAAGCAGGCTTACATGGATCCACATGGAAACCATTCATCTCATCCACAAGACAAAATCTGTCTTTTTTTTTTTTTTTAAAGAAAAATTTATTTCCCGTTTCGTCTCATTTTTCAACCGAGTTTGCTGCATTTTCAGACCAATTCATGGAAATCATGGAATGGCTAAAATGAAAGTTTCTTTATCATTTTTCATTACATTCATTCATTCATTCATCTTCTATGCCCGCTTATTCCAATTCAGGGTCACGGGGGTCTGCTGGAGCCTATCCCAGCTGTCTTAGGGCGAAGGCAGGGTGACCCCTGGACAAGTCGCCAGTTCATCGCATTCACACTCACATGCACACCTACGGACAATTTAGAATATTCAATTGACCTCACATGCCTGTTTTTGGAGCGTGGGAGGAAGCCGGAGAACCCGGAGAGAACCCACGCAGACACGGGGAGAACATGCAGACTCCACACAGAAAGGTCCCAGGCCCGGCCCCGGAATCGAACCCACGACCTTCTTGCTGTGAGGCGGCAGCGCTAACCACTGCGCCACCGTGTCGCCCGCTTTTCATTACTTTCCTTGAAATTCACTTGAGTGACTTCTGTGGTGCCGCCTGAAATTCCTTAAAGGAGAAGGAAGCCTCCTCCACCAGCGTTGGTTGGCATCAGAGCCGCGATCCAGAAGAAGCAAGCGGAAAGTGTTTTCACAAATCCGTCCAAGCGCCATCCAGCCAACAGTCTCATTTGATTAATGACTCCTGTGATGGAAAGTGAGGAGTGTATACTCTCTATTTTCCCCCTCTCTCTCTCTCTCTCTCTCTCTCTCTCTCTCTCTCTCTCTCTCTCTGTCTCTCTCTCTGTCTCTCTCTCTCTCTCTCTCTCTCTCTCTCTCTCTCTCTCTCTCTCTCTCTCTCTCTCTCTCTCTCTCTCTCTCTCTCTCTCTCTCTCTCTCTCTCTCTCTCTCTCTCTCTCTCTCTCTCTCTCTCTCTCTCTCTCTCTCTCTCTCTCTCTCTCTCTCTCTCTCTCTCTCTCTCTCTCTCTCTCTCTCTCTCTCTCTCTCTCTCTCTCTCTCTCTCTCTCTCTCTCTCTCTCTCTCTCTCTCTCTCTCTGTCTCTCTCTCTCTCTCTCTCTCTCTCTCTCTCTCTCTCTCTCTCTCTCTCTCTCTCTCTCTCTCTCTCTCTCTCTCTCTCTCTCTCTCTCTCTCTCTCTCTGTCTCTCTCTCCTCTCTCTCTCTCTCTCTCTGTCTCTCTCTCTCTCTCTCTCCTCTGTCTCTCTCTCTCTCTCTCTCTCTCTCTCTCTCTCTCTCTCTCTCTCTCTCTCTCTCTCTCTCTCTCTCTCTCTCTCTCTCTCTCTCTCTCTCGGGCGTGTGTGCGTGTGAGTGAGTGTGTGTCTGTGCATGTGTGACTCTGCATCACATGAGAACCTCTCCGCCTCGATCGAAGCCGCTGCCAGGGTGAGTCAGAGGCCCGGTCTCGCTCAGGCGCGCCAACACCCAGCCTGCCTCTCTGTCCTCAGAACCCTCCACCAACCCGGCTGTCGGTCGGAGCGGACCCCCCCCCCCCTCAGTCAGGGTCACTTAGCACCCGGGAAGCCGTGAGTGTTCCGTGTTCCACCAGGAGCTGTGTGGGGTTGGTGGTGGGGGGCACCTGAGGGCGGCGGGGAGAGGAGGAATTCGAAATGTCAACAAATGAATATGCAAATACCACCGAGTGTCATAACACGCAGCTGAGTCACGGCGTGATGGAGGAGGAGGAGGAGGAGGACGTCGGATCGGAGCCAGGCGCTTGCTGCACCTGCGAGGCGGCGGCGGTGAAGCTTCTCGCGAAGCCGTCGAGTGGGAGGGCAATTTCGCCGGATGAGGATTTTCCCACCGCCGGCGACGCGGCGCGCACGAGGGTTGCGTCATCCACAATTGTTCCGCTCAGTTCCTCGTAGTTGATCTGTTCACCGCCTTTGATGAAGCCCTTCAACCTGAAACTTCAGTCGCGATTCTTCGCTATGCAGGAGTTTTAAAGAATATATATTAAAAGACTGCCAAGAGGCAACAGATCCCACTGTTATAGCAGAAGAAGAACTCTGTATATAGTGAGGTGAGCGAGTGCGTCTGACAGGACAAAGAGAGTTGAACGCAATGAAAACCCATCCACACCCTCCATTGAGCCGCCTAAAGGTCACTGTACCTCATGTGTCAGTCGTGCACGGAGGGGTGTGGCTTGGCTATACATCCTCTCTGTACAGTCCCTGGCTACTTGGGTGTCGTGGAAACACCTTCTGCTTCAAGGTTGGAGGGGTTGCAGGTCCAGAGATGCTGTTCCACACACCTTGGTTGGAACCAGTGGTTCTTTCTGTGGTGTCCATTCTGACCTCTGCCGCCCCCCCCCGAGACGGTTGTGTTGTCGTGAGGGTCCCAGATTCAGATCAGCACTTCAGTCAGTTGCACTTGCTCACACTGACCTTCAGCAAGTCGTCTCAAGCCATCTAAGCAGGCCTACGTGCATGAATGAACAGAGTTGTTGCCTTGTGATTGGCTGGTTCCCTGCTTGAGTCAACAAGCCATTGGATATTATCCCTAATAAAGTGGCCTGGTGAGTGCCTCAAAAACACACAGACACAGGATCTGTTCAATCCAGGGACTTTAGATTGCGATAGGTAAACTATGATCTGTATGAATGCATGAGTGAATGAATGAATGAATTGTATTATTGTGTCATCTCCGAATAGGACCCATTCCTTTTGGGATTATAAGACACCACAAAAACCGCATTTAATTATAACATTCACTTCCTGTAGATGATTTCTCGTACATTAACACATAAACAAAGGGGGAAATGCGACAAAAGGCCAACAGACTTAATGTCTCACCTTAATGTACTTTTTGCTCTCTCTAGCCCCGGCTTTCTCGAAATATTGGGCAAGAGCGAATACCTTTTATTCAAAACACCATTTTAGTCCTTCTGCATCACTCAGCCGCATCGAATCCACAGTTTTACACCAAGCAAACAACTCGTGATGCAACTCATGGTACAAAGGGCAATAAAACACAGAGTGGAACTCACTCTCGCTCATTCTCGTATGTGTTCTTAATTTTGGTTTAAGTCGAATATCCCGTGACCATTTACTTTGATGTGCGTCTAATAAAACTTCCCTAGCAGAAAAATATATTTATTGTGTTTACATTTTGAAAAAGGTAATGTATTTTTATTTTATTTTTTTTTGAGTGGTTGCTAGACAACAACAAGTGGTGCATTAATTTCTCCCCTTGTCTGTTGTTTCTTGTTTTAATCACGGTAATTATATCCCAAACACAGAAACTGTTCTCACTGAATTTCCAATGCTGCCGTCGCCGTGACAGAGAAGAATGTGGCTGAACTGTTCTGATTTAGTGCGGTGGGGTGGGGGGTGTGGAGGGGGGGGGGCGGGTGTTGACATGTTCGGCTGTTGTTGCTGTTGTTTGTGTTTTCCAAGCTCCTGGGCTTCTCGTGAAGTGAACGCCACACTATTGTTCAGTCAATAACATTTTTTTTTGTGTGTGTGTGTGTGTGTGTGTGTGTGTGTGCAGAGGTCAAAGGTTAACATCCATGCAACAGCACAACGCTCTGCCAGAAACTGCCGATGCTCTTGGTCTTCCCAAGGCTGCTGTTCAGCGTTGATCGCCTTTCCTGCCGAGTTCAGTCAATGCGCCCAGCACGCGAGTCTCCACTTATTTATTATTTATTATTCTATTTGCAGCGCTTCGGAAAAAAACGCATCAGCGTCGGCGTGTCGGCGGATAATAGAAAAGAACTGCGCGGTGTGAGTGGTGACATGCGACGGTGCTCCGCTGCTCCTCTGGGCTCGTCGGCCCGGACTGCCCTGGCTGGTCGCACCGCTCCCGTGCACCAGCCTCCTCTTTGGTGCGCGTGCACGAGCCGCAGCGTGCGCAGTTACAGTGAAACTGGCTCACGTGCGCCCTGGCCGCACACACGCACGCAGGGGATGGAAGTAATTAAGAGTAGAACAAAGCTGAAAAATTTAAGCGGGGGGCAGTCCAATGTTGAAAACACAAGTTTGGTAAATGACCTCATAAACACCCGGTCTCCTCCTCTGCCTGGGCCTGGCCCCTCCCCCTCCCCCCCTTCCCCCGCCACTATTTTACAGCAATTTCAGTTTGTTTTTCCTCTGTTTTGTTGTGAGATGTAAATGAAAGACATCAAAAGGCCTCCCTCCCCCGCCCCCGCCCCTCCCCTTCCCTCACCCACCCGCCCCTCTCCCACTGTCAGTCCGGCTTGGCCGCTCGCTGCCTTCATCTGGTCCTCATATGGCCTTCATTCCCCCCCTACTGCAATCCAGCCCAAAACTATTTCCTCTTTCAATTTCCAGGGGAAGTTGTTAAATGGTTTCTGAGCCAAACAAGCTCTCTCTCTCTCTCTCTCTCTCTCTCTCTCTCTCTCTCCTTTCTGTTTTTTTTTTTTTTTTTTTCTACATCGACTCTCACGGGGCCCGGTGGCCGGCCTGAGCGCTGCTAGCTAACACGGCGAGGCCTTGAACGTGGCCAAAATTCATTTTGAGGTGGGAACGCCGAGTGAAAAGTGGAGCTGCTGAGTAGTCGGAGCATCCGGTGCTACGCAAACGCACTCACTCACTCACACACACACACACACACACACACACACACACGCAAAGATAAAGCCCCTTTTGTGCCAGGCACGCAGTCAGACGGGTGGATGGCCGCGAGGAGGGGGGGGGGGGGGGGGGGGTACATGCTCATCAGAAGGACGAAGGCAGAGCAGGCGGACTTCCCTCGTCGCCCTCCGTCCACCGCCGCCTGCCCTCCAACCTCACCGGCAGGGCGAAGAGCAAAGAGGGGGAAAGGAGGGCCGCTGGGCTGCTGCTGGTGTCGGCCCCCCCCCCGACTCCCCTGTTGTTTTTTTATATTTTTTTTTTCCAGCGGTGGCGGCGGGGCCAGGCTGGAGGTGCCGTGTAGCGGCTCTTCAGCGTAAGCGGCGATGACAGGTGTCACCGAGTCTCATGGGCCAGACCTGTGACGAGTGTCCCGCTCGCTTACAATCCTCACTTTGGCGCTTTTCACAAGTCACGAACTGATGAGTGCCAAGAGTAGGTGGTGGTGGTGGTGGTGGTGGTGGTGGTGGTGGTGGTGGGGGGGGGGGATTCATGCCGGCCCAGACGGAAGACGCGGCCGCGTGGGGAGGCGAAAGGAAAGCATCCCAAACGGCGTGTTTTCCCTCCCCCTCTTTGCCTTAGATATGGGTGTATAGCAGGCAAGCGCGCACACACAGACACACACACACACCGCACACACTCCCCGAAGCTTGGCACTGACACACGCCGGCTGCCAAGAAGGTTTAGCGTAGCGCAGGAGAGCTGCCGTGTCTCAGGGCAGGGACACTGCAAACAAAGGCCCGTAGCCTCGCCGCGCAGCGGCTGAATTAGTTGTGCCGCAGATGAAGAGAGAAGAAACTCACAGGCACGTCCGACTCGCTTAACGTGACGCGCAAAATTTTTTTTAAAAAAAGAGGGAGAAAACAAAGCTCGCCCTGACTGCGCAGGAGGGCTTGTTTGTTCACACTCTTTATCCCCCACTGGGATGATTAAACGACCAGCCAACGATCCTTCGATCGCTCGACTAGTTTGGTCTGGACTGGTCTGGTCTGCAGACAATCGGCTCCGCGAACCCAAATTAATTTACGAGACGACGGCGGCGGCGGCGGCGGCGGCGACTTATCGACCCACGCGGCGCGCGCTGTTGTCAGGTTGCGTCGGCGTCATGTGCGATCACAGGGCTTTCATGCTCCCTTTCACACTTAGCATGTGACGCTGCGGGGCTCGTGAGCGGGGAGCGATTCAGAAATAGCAGCGGCCGCGCACGGACAAATATTTGTTCACGAAAGAAAGAGAAAAAATGTAGACGCTTCCAACGAAGAAGTCGACGCCGCAACGCGTCGGTTGATTTGAGTTTCCGATGAGCCCCCCTCCTCAAACTCTTCAGAACTTTAATCTGATGCAAAATCGGCCGTCGAGGAGTCAAACCTCTGCGCCCCTCCCCCAGTGATGAAGTGATCACAGCGGGATGCAGGGGCCGCTGCGGCTCACTAGCGGGGGGGCGGGGGGGTTGTTCTACCATTCATTGGTATCATTGCCACTAATGCTTTTCCATTTCACTGGGAGCCCAGCAGGGAAACACACACTCATGAGGGGACCTCCTTTGTCCCCGGGAGGCTGGGGGTCCACCCCACCTTGTTCTGTCCTGCAGCTTCCATTCAAGAGCGCCTAATGAGGCACCGGGCAACTCCACGACTCAGCGAGGCCCGAGCCTCCGGTCTGTCGACGGGGGCGCGCCACTCCTCTCCGTCAGAGGGCCGGGTCCACCTATTCAGAGGGAGGCTGGTGGGGGGAGGAGGGGCAGTGGGAAAGAGCTGTGTTTGTTTAAACATGTCTTTAAAAAAAAAAGCGAGGTGGCGGCGGTGGAGGGGAGCGGCGCTTGTTAAACGGAGGCCAGTCTGACTCGGCTGCAGAGGAGGTGAAGCAGCAGCAGCAGCAGCAGCAGCAGCGGCAGCTTGGCTGAAGGCCTTTGAGGTGTTGCTGCAGCTCAGGCACTGAAAATGTCACCAAGGGCTTGAAGCAGCACAGCTGATATGATGTTGTGATTCTTTTTATTGTTACACTTATTATTGTATATAAACCATAAAAATGAAAATATTTATCGTGTGTTAAATATCATATTTTAATTCCAGGGGGGGGCTTTACCTCTTTTCTTTTCAGTCTTTCTATAACCTTGGTATGACACCTTGTGTTGCGTTGTGTGTGTTTTTTTTTAATTTTTTTGTGGATGTCTCCTTAATTTAGGAGTTTGTCAGTAAATTGTGTAAAATAAAACGAATTTTTTTTTTTTTTGTCATTGCCACTAATGTGAAGTGAAGCCGTCGCCGCGTCCAAGAATAACTGCCGTGAGCTGCTGCAGCCAGTGACATTTCTGCCGCTCGCTTGAATGTAATTAACACAGGCCTCCATATCAAACGTACATTTCCCGAGCATGTTTAGCGTTGTATCCTTTTCCCCATTTTTTTTTCAAAGAAAAAATGTCATCTCTTCATTCCATCTTAGTGGCTTCTCTTTCCCTCGCTGTGCTGCTGGGACCTGACTCGGGCTCCCGGGCCGCTGAGACTGAGCATGTGTCGAGTTATTTTGCATGTCTAATAATGGGATGTTTTCACGGTTGACTTTGTGCAGGAGGACGCGTCGCCACCCCGGCCTGCCTGCCGCCCCCGCAGCCCCGGTTTCGTCTGGCCTGGACTCCGTCACAGGCTTGTCACGGCTTTGATCCGCCAAAAGCCAAAGCGGCCCCCAGAATTAGGTTAATTTGCACTAATAACGAGGCTACCTTTAAATGTCCTAATGAGGCCCAGTTGACCTCGGGTGCACATCGTCGCGGTCCTAATTAATGACGGGACCCTGGCCGACATATGCATCACGCAGACGGCGGGCCTGTGACTTATGCGACCGTATAGAGGAAGTGAGTAATTAATAACGGCGGAGATCCTACATTTCCTTTGGGGTAATGTACATCACGAGTGACTAAAGTGGCTTCTGAGAGTCTCAACGGCGACTCCGGATTGACCTTTTCCTGCTGCAGGCCGGTTGTGAACCGCTCGCCTCAGCAGGAAAGACCTCCGAGGACGCCGTTACGCAACGTCATTGTACGATTTGAAGAAGAAAAACAACAAACTCCTGATGGCGCATCTTGAAATGCTCTTCAAGTCGGTGCCAAATTTCAGCCGGACGTTTGCCGCCGCGCTAATGAAACCAACGCTCACGGAGGACGATTTGCATTTATGCAGATTAAATTAATCTGTTGATCGGCGCGTCTGTCTAATGAACAGGGCGCCGTGGCCGCGCGGATCTGCGTGTCTGCGTGCATGAGCGCGACGAGTTAATTAGGGAAAGTGCGCCTGGGCTTCCCCCCCTGAAAGGTCACACTTTGCCAAAGGCTTGAATACATTCTCTGCTCTTGACGTGTCGCAAAGTGACAAGTGCAAGCCCCCCCCCCCTCCCCCCCACCTCCACCCCTCCTTTTTTTGTCAGCCGCAGCAGAGAAAAAATATGATTAAAAAAAAAAAGCATCAGGGCCTCACTGGGTTAATTTCTATGCTTTACGGAGTCCCTCTCATTAAGACATCGCCCATGGAGAGTTTAAGTCACGTGATTTATTTGAGTCACTCGGGCTCGGATGATCCGTGGAGTCCATTCGTTTGGATGCGTGCGTCTGAATCAGATTTCAGGAGTTTTGTTCCGTCACCAGGCGGCGGTCGCGGCGGAGGTCTCACGTGTGGCTTCGACTGGGCGTCTTCCGTGCTTTGGTGTCATGATTGTTGCTTCCTCGTCTGGCGGAGCGACTCGAAGACAGGCTGACGGCCGAGGCAGCCAGCCAACGCTCGAGCCCTGTGAAGCCGGCCCTTCGCGCATTTCTGCGGCTCCTTCAAAGGAGCACGCGTGAAACGCCGTGCGGGATCCGTCCCGTTGTCGCGCACTCGCAATACACGCCGCTTCTCTCCTTTGTCTCCTGATCAGGCCGTCCTTTGATGCCATTGTCCTGCCCCATCAAACTGCTGTCCCAGTTTCAGAAGGAATGCACGACTGTGAAGATCGGCAGACGTCTGAAGCTATCAGCCGAGCGGCAGAACTCGTTCTTGGACAATTCACTTTGCTGGAGCGGCAGGTAATTTCATACCAGTGTTTAGTTTCACCTGTCAAAGCTGCAAATTACAGCTCCCATACAGCTGCGTATTTGCATTTTGTCTGGATTTTACAAGGTGGGTGTGGGGAACAATAATCTTTTATGCCTATAACTCCATTTCTTTACCTTTAAATAATTGTGTTTACAGTAATTAGAGGCGCCGACTGAATCTGTGCACCTGACCAAAATGATTCAGGCAAATGAAACAGAAATGAGTTGTGGCAGCTTATTAAAGCCCCTGCATGCACACGTTTGCAGAGGACATGATGACGTTTCAGGGTCACTCTGCCAAAAACACCTGAGGTGAAATGTAACGTATCTGCGGAATGTCGGCAAGCTCTTAGGAAGGAAACCTTATATTCGTGCATAAGATAAGGCAAAACAAAACTAGTGGTGTGTAGCCAGAGAGAGTGAAATCTGGAAAAAGCCTAATTTCAGGGGGAAAAGAAGTAAACACAATAATATTCAGTATAAGATGATACAATACAGAACAGGCCTTTAAATGAAGGCCAAAACAAGCTGCTAAAATACACTCCTTGTAAGGCTCATATAAGTTGGTGAAAAAGCATGTGGTGAAAATTAAAGGCACCATTAGGAACCGGTTCTGTGCAAACCACACAAGTCCCCCGACATTTTCCTTTTTTCTTTTTCACTCTCCCACTGTCTATTTGTCCCTCATTTCTCATAAAGAGGACTTTGCACGAAAACGCCTCGGAGCTCCGCGTTACTTAACAGTGCAAACGGCTGCCGACTTATTTCATCCCGTAAAACAAAACAGATTCCAGCGTGACGCTTTTTGGAAGCTTGCTGGGCTTCGAGTTCATCAAAGGCCTGACAGGACAAGTGCCAGTCCAGTGATTAATACCATCTGAATATATAAAGACGGTGATTGGCATCATCGTTGGAATGTTGATACGCGTCTATCAGAAGAAGTAGAGGCGTGGCCTTCTAAACAAACTTGTCATCGTCCTCTGAGAATGTCCCAGGTATTTATCCTCTGCTCCCACTGGCCTTTGTATATGAGAGCAGCCAAAGGTTCAGGTAGGATTGAGTGGGCTGGTATTAACAGATTCGACAGCGCCTATTGTGGCACGCCACTATTCCATGAGCCAGAATGCCTCTCCAGGTCCGGCCTAACCAAACCACCATGTTTGAATAATAAAAAAAAAAAAAGGGGAGAATTTTTTGCGCTGACGCTGAAAATGGAACAAAGCAAACAAATGCAGCGCAAGTGACACAAAAGATCCAAAAGATAAACACATACGGCTGAATAAATGGATTACATGTTCCCCTTGACAAAGTAGCTTTCTGCACCTCCTGGATTTTGGAGTTTGCCAAGCGTTGACTGCCACGCCTGCTCGCAGTGAATAGATCCAGAGGAGAAGGGGCGTGCTGACTGATCCCCGGAGCTTTACGGGCACAGTCACTGTTTCCAGCTTTACACTGGTTATTAAATTCAGTTTATCAAGGCTTTTTGGAATGCGTATTAAAACCGAGCTGGTGGGTGCGAGCTGTCGCCCGCAATCTTTGGACAAGACAGAATCCACCGGGTCATTAAGAAAAATAAGCAACATTAACATTCCAAGTCGATTTGGTTGAATAATAATTATAATGATAACAATAACGATGGCAAAAAAGGTGCAAACTCCGGCTTGCCTCAGTGTTAAAGTGGAGATATTAGTTGTATGGGAGTCAGTTGGTGTTGGCAGCCGCGCAGGAGATGATAAAAGCAGGGCGCGCTGCAGCTTGTCTCCGTCAGGGCTCATGCATACATCATTTGGCCAAGTGTGGGAGGCCGACACGGGATCCTGCTCTGTGTCTCTCTCCATATAAGTGTGAAGAAAACTTTTGCCTTTTTCCGCTTTTTGTGTTACACAAAAAAAGTTGCACGAAAAAAGGTGTTGCATTTACGCTCGGCCGACAGATGTAAGAGGCAGGCGGCGCAAGCTAACCCTTCGAATGCTACACGCCTGCGAATAAACACACACACGCACACGCGCACGTGCGCACACACTCATGTTGTCCCCACTGCCAACACGTGCACACGCCTTTTTTTTTTTTCTCTTTTGATGTGCGGACCTGGCTGTAAATTCTTGGGCTCTTTTAATGCTCATTCCCATTTCGATTAGCGGGGTTAACAAGGCACTGCAGCTCGGGCTAATGAGACTGTGCCACAGAGAGGGGTCATCAGAGGTGGGAGGGAGGCCGAGGATGGATGACTCAGTCTCCTTCCAGCAGAGGAGGTTAAAGAACAAAAAAAATCAACACAAAAACCTGACTGTGTTTGGGTGTAATGGATCTACCTCCTGCCTCCATTCAGGAACTGAACCACCAGAAATTGCAAAATAAAAGTCCACAGGAAAAGAAAAAAGAAAGATGAATCCCAACTTCCTGCTCCGCACGTCGATGAGAACGTCGTTTGAAGAGGACGCAGCGAGAGTCGCTTCATTCCAGGCACATCTCGACATTGCGCACAACGCACACACACACACACACAGATGCAAGCAGGCGCACACAAACACTAACGCTGGGGCCCTGTGCGGCCAATCCCGCTGGGGACAGATGGGCAGACAGAGAGGGGGGCCTCATTAAGGCAGGATGTACCAGGATGCAGTAAAACCTCGACTTTCCTTTACTCTCTACCTCCTCCACTCTACACTCTGCTGCTGCTTTTTTCTTTTTTTTTTTGCGCACCCCTCAGCTCATGGCGCTGGGTGGAGATCACTAACAGATGGAAGGGAGACAGAGTCGGATATCCGAGCACCAATGTATCCGAGTGTCAGTCACCTGAGATATATACAAGTGAATTGAAGAGTGAGAAATAGAGTGTGGCGTCATCGCACTGTGGGCGAGTGCGCGGCGCCTCCTGTTCCGCTCACAGGTGTTGGTGCAGAGTCGGTGCCTTTTTTTTTCTGGTGGAGGAATTTGAGGTTCTTGTTAAAAACGTACATAGACAGGAGGCATAAATAGCCTGAGATCAACTTGTTTAATCTTGTTTATGTATTATGAACTCTTGTGAAGGGCCGATGGATTATAATCTTGAGCCAAGTCCCCATTTGGCTCACCTGCTTTCAAATGATTTGCTTCAATGCTGTATCTATATATATACTGTATATAAACATAAAATTATTGTATGTATATATATATATATATATATATATATGTATATATATATGTTTCTTCTGATATTCATTGACCTGTTATTTAGGGAATATCTCTCCTGAATACACCAGCCAGCCTGATATAGGACTATAAACACTGGTTGCCTGCCCAGCACCGGTGTGGCTTTAATTCTTCCACCATTTATGCCAAATATCAATCGACGGACGCTTTTCTTCATCAGAGTCTGACAAGACTGACAAATTTAAACAAAATTCTGGTTAATTCCACCTTCATATTTCTAACGACTCTTGAGACCTGCAGCGTTATCGGAGTGTCAAAGTCTGGCGCCTCCGTCGCAGCTCCTCACACGCCGACTCCCCGGCCATGATGTATAAAACATTAGCCGGCGTAATGGATCCTCGCGCTGACCAGCCTCAGGGCTCCTCTTTCAGCCGGGGTCGCCGCACCGACGGGCCAATCACAGGACTCTCATGCGCTCTTCCCCATGGAGGGTTAAGTGTTGCGGCCGAGAGGTCAAGCCGTCGTTTAGCCAACCACACACACACACACACACACACACACACACAGAGAGAGAGAGGCCCCATCCATCCAATCCAGGTCACACGCCGGCGTTGAGATCAGCTGTGATGGCCGCCCGGGTGAGCAGACAAATGAGGTGGATGGCGAGAGGGTAGTGGGCGGAGCCTATCTTGTCCTGTCTGCAAGCAAGCAAGTGGCAGTGGCATCAGGCCTCCTCTCCTTCCTGTCCTTCCTCTCCTTCCTCTCCTCTCCCCCTGCTGTGTCTGGGGCCGGAGTCCTAATCAGGCCAGTCAGCGCTGACACACAACATACTGTACCGCAACAACCTCCCACCCCCACCCTCCCAGCCCCCCGCGTGGCTCACAGTCCACCAGCATCGCAGCCCCCGTCAGTCTGCGCTTTCGGGGAAGGAAAGGATGGAGGGATGGAGGGACGGAGGGAGGGATGGATGGAGGGAGGGAGAGAGGGAGGGGGGAGGAGTCGAGGTGTCCTTCTTTTTTCCTCCTCTTCCTGAGTCCTCTGGTCGAGCGCGAGACAGACGCTCCTCTGAGGTACATTTGCAGACACAAAGCGCTCGAGCCTGTTGCTCGGAGCAACGGAACGAGCGTTGATCTCGGCCGAGGCGAAGAGAGGAGGACGAGGAGAGGAGAGGAGGAGGAGGAGGAAGAGGAGAGAGGAGGAGGAGGAAGAGGAGAGAGGAGGTCTCTGGGAGGGTTCCTCTTTAATTTGGCCGAGCAACACCTCAGGGGGGAGACGCAACGGCGGGAGGATGGTGTAGTGGGGCCGTGTGTGTGTGTGTGTGTGTGTGTGTGTGTGTGTGTGTGTGTGTGTGTGTGTGTGGAGGCAAGCAGTGGACATCAGGATAACAATCATAATTCAATTAAAAGGTTACTCACCTCGTTGGTCACTCCAGGGGGAGCAGAGACGAAGCGTTTCAGGCCCGTGACAGCGGCCGCCTAATTGGGGCCTTGGCTCGTGTGTGCTTCCTGTACGTGTGTGTGTGTGTGTGTGTGTGCGTGCGCGCATGTGCATGCGTGTGTGCGTCTAATGACAACAAGGAGACCCCGAAACGCCTCTGAGGGGCCTTACCCTTCTAATTGGTTAATGAATCCTCACAGAGCCATCTACTGGGCCAGGGGCGCTCAGTGCGGAGAGGTAGGGCCAGATGTCCCAAAGGCTCTGTGTTTGTGTGTGTGTGTGTGTGTGTGTGTGTCAACATTTGAGTGTGTGTGCGTGTGCGAGTGAGTGACAGGAAGCGGAGCAACTCTGACAGTGACATCAGCAGCAGCACAGCGGATATTGTCGCTCAGAGCGCCACATGTTTCTCACTAAGTCTGAGACCGTCTTTTATGTTTTTTTTTTCCTTCTAGATGTCTGGTTCCACATCCTGGCAAAAAAAACAAAAAAAAAACAGATTTCTTGGCTTTTCTTTTTTTAATCAGCAGCCGTGTAAATTAGCTCCAAACGCCTGGGTTTTTCTCTCCGTCTCCTCTCCGTCTGCGCAGAGGGGTGACACGGGGCTGCAGGGAAGGGCAGCCGTGCACGACGCTCGTCTGGATGATTCTCACCGAAAGAGACAAGGATGTAATTTGCCCCTCAGATCCAGCGCGGCGGCACGAACAAAATAAAAATAATGAAATAAAATGAAATATTAAAAAAAAACAAGGCTCTTGCATAATGCGGCAGTTATATTGGGGGGGCGGGGGGGCTCGCGAAGTGCAAGTGCTGCAGCACGACAAAGAATCACGCCAGTGGACGGAAACGTTCCCAGGGTCCCCGGCAGACGGAAGGAGGTGATTCTGTTCGTCGCACGCAACTTTGGCAAACTGTGGAAAACTTTTTTTTATTTTTTTTTTTTTTTTTTTTTTGGATGGGGAAGTGGGGTGCCATGCATCTGAATCTGTCTTAAGTTATTGAGTGGATTGTATTGTGTTTATCTTGGTTAATAGGACTTTTGTTTTTTTATATTAAAAGAAATACCTATGGGGATTTCAGTCGCTGGAAGTGGAGCGTGTCGGCGGGATCGGCTGTTTTCTCTCAAACGCGGCCGACGCTGATGGCACCTCACTGCTGAACCCAGCCAAAAAAATACACTCGAACCATTCGGCGGCCGGCATCGCCGTCCAGAAATCTTGACCTAGTTAGGCGAGACAATTCGCAGGCCGGTTTCGCAGAGGAGCTTTTTCACTCGGGGGGCCAAAGTTACGAGGAACATGCATCTAAACAAGGTGCTCGTGTGTTTGTGTGCGTCTGGGCTCAATTAAAACAGTAATGGCATCCTCCTCGGCTCCTCTGCCCGAGAGCTCCGCTTGATGAGCTTTTCCCCCCGCGAGTCACTTCCTTCTGCCGGCGACACGAGGGGGAAAAAAAAAAAAAAACAGAGCGGGACAGCTTGCAGCAACGGCCGCTTGATTGTGTTGACTGTTTGGATGCCGACATCTGGGGAGAAATGTTTTTGATGGGCTTTTTAAATGTTTGTATTTGGGACTTTCAGCACCAGGTTTGAAGTGCCATCTGGTTACGTTGAAAGTGTATTTTTTTTTTTTTTCCCTGTCTTTTAGAGAGGACAGAGAATCCTAGCGAGTGATATTTCCAAATCTCTGAATCACTTTTCCACTGCGAATCTGGAGCTCGGAATGGCGTCACACACGAGTTGACGTTGCTCCAGCTGCAAGTTAAAAAAAAAAAAAAAAAAAAACATGATGCCACAGATGACGGCACAACACGGATGTTTGAAGGCAATACAAAAATCCATTGTGTTCATAAATCTTGTGCAAAATTATTAGTATGTCTTTCTAGTAACAAATCAAAGCTTTAGCAGCTATTAAAATGTGTCATAAATGGTCCAAATTGATCTGTAAACTCACGGTTCAGCGTTCTCCCGACTTCCTGACCCCAAATTCAGCGCTGTTTCCAATTGGTGCGGCCTCTAGAACTCATGAAAAGCCAAACCTTGGGTTAAAATGAAACACGTCCACATAGCGCTAGCCGACAGCCAGTGCTAGCTTAGCTCGGGATGGCGTATTTTTTTTAAGTACTCTCATTCCTATTCGTGGTAGCGGTTGTGGCAATAGTAGCAGTATTCTGAAATGAACTGCATGAACTTCGGAACATTGAAAATACTCCAGAGAAGGTGACCGTAAGTGTGAGTCATCCCGTTTTGTGCTGTTGCCCGTCGGGAGCTAATGCCTCTTCAACGCCGCGCGCTCATTGTTTGTGTTCACAGGTCGAACCGTTCGAAATGCCTGCGCCCTCACAAAGAGCGGAACCGAGTCAACAGACGCACACCTGCGCACACAAACACACGTATTTATACACGCTCGGGCACACAAATGCGCGCTTGGAGGGAAAGCCGTGCGCTGCCGAGTCACCGGAAAGTGACAACCCACGCACACGTCTCTGTCTGGGAGGGCCTGCGTGCGCACGTACACACACACACACACACACACACACACACACACACACACGAGGGTTGCACCACCGGGGGAATGCGGTGTGGGTCCGAGCGGGTGTACGCGAACAGGTTGAGTGAATGCAGTTAAAAGAGTTTGATGATTGAGGGAACCTGAACACACGCGCTGTAATCCCATTTTTGCACAACGCTAGCAAAACAAACACGGCGCGCACAAAGCGGCGCAGGGTGAACTCGCACACCGCCGGCGACGGTCAACAAGGGAAACAATGTCTTACTCGAGCAAATAGGTTCGACTACTGTAAAGCGTTTCAGTTTCAATTTCAGCGCCCGCACGACCACACAATGCCACTGCGTCTACAGAACCACAGACAAACATTTTAACACAACTTTCTAATAGAAGTCAGACACTCCTGGAATTTCTGATATTTGCAGAAGCAGGTTTTTGTTTTTTGTGGTGTGCAAGTCTGCTGGTTGGTGATGCCAGAGGTGGGACAACTGTCGGTGTGTCCTTTCTGTTAATACTGGGAACAAAGTTACCTGTGAACGTTGCGCTTCACACTCTCATGGTCCAAAAATTAAAACCAGCCAAAAGTATCATGGAATACAAAGAGTTCCAGAAGCAAATTTTGCAAATTTGCCAAATCTTGCTTTACCTGTACTGAATAAATTCACTTTTTTTACTGCTACAAACCTGTTCTATTAATAATTGAAGAAGATACAACAGAACCAAATGCCTTGTTTGCATGCTAAGCTTGCCCAATAATTGTATTTGTATTTTTCAGTTTTTTAAATTCATGACAAAAAACACACTTCAGGGATTTATGGATGCATCATTTTAAACTCAGCTGTCCTCTCCACTGTGAGGACAGACAGACTGACATGGAAATCTGAAGCAACATCAATCATAATTTATGTCATCCCATCACTCACTTCCGTCCAGGTCGCCGACGTCGTGTGACACAATGGGCGGCCTGCAGGCTCCGGCACGCTCATCAGTGCTGTCTCTCCTCATCAGCCACCACCTAATCGTCCTCTATGATACCATTCTGAACTTGAGCCTACATGTTTTAATCTTTTCATGAGGTTTCACAGCAGCAAGGACATTCTTCATTTGCCTAATGAGCCAACTCCTGTATAGATTTGTCATTCCTAATGTGCTCGCCGGGTGTTGTATTGTATGTGTTGTCTGTCATCGTCATCACACTGAGGTTTCCCCTCACTTCCTTGATAACAACAAAACTTCCGCCCCCACTCTGTGGCAAACCTGGATGGCTCCACCTCTCCACGTCTCCCCCAGCTTTTACAAATCACTTAAACAACTTGTGTGACCCTCACGTTCGCTCTAACACCGACTTTCCTCGGTTGCAGAGACGTTCAAACCCTTCCGTCACTTCCGCTCTTTTTCTTTTTTCTTTTTTCTTTTTTTTTTGAAACAAGTCATAGCGGAGCTCGGGAGGGTCGCGGCGGCGTTCCAGAAAACACGGCCCCAGTCAAATCAAGTAGTCGTCTTGGTCGAGTCCGGCCCGAGGGAAGGACGCGGCCGGCGCAGCACCGAGCAGACTGCATGTGACACGACGGAGTTTCAAACGAAGCCGACTCGACAAACACTGCCTCCGCAAAAAAAGCAGCCCGCCGTGCACGTGCGGTGGTCGGCGGCGGGAGTCGTCTCGCCGCGAACGCTGCGCATGTGCGACGCAAAAGATGGGGGTTTTGGTGGGTGGGGGGGAGTCGGAGTCTCTCTGTTCTCTCTGCGTGTGTTAGTTGCCCCCCCTGCCCCCACGCTCTCCTCCTACCCCCCAAGCTGTTCCTTGTTCAGGTCGGGAGGGTCGGGGGGATGTTAAAGTGAAACACATGCAGAGTAAATACATACAAATAAATGAGAGCAAACAGAAAAGGCAACTGTCATGTTCCTGCTTTGGGGAGGGGTGGCTGGGGGCTGGGGGCGCAGCTTTAAACTTTCCGTCGGACGAGCGGAGCCAGAAACACCGTCAGACGCTCCGGCTATGGGTTTCGAACCGGGCTGATGTAGCTCTTGTGTGTGTGTGTGTGTGTGTGAAAGTGTGTTTCGAGGTTGACGTTCTGCGTTCCGGATCGGAGGCGGCTGCGCTCGCCCTCGCCCTCGCCCTCGCGCTCGCGCTCGTCAGCCTGTCTCCTCAAACGTCAAAGAACAAGGCGAAGAGTGTCAGAAGTGGTTTGGCTGTGATGGAGCCACGCGGCACGCTGCCATTCGCTTCGAATCAGCCGCACACGCACAGATCCGGTTGTAGCCTCGGGGGGTGGGGAGGTTGGTGGGCGCACACACACACACACACACACACACACACACACACACAAGCGCGCGCACACACACACCTCCGTCGACCAACCTCATTCTGCCTCGTGGACGCACCAAACTCAAGATCCCCACCACGCTTCATCAGCCGGCCCCTGGCCAAGCCCCTTGACCTGCACACACACACACACACACACACACACACACACACAGCAAAGGAGCAGACACCTAGGCCGCACGTCCACGCCAGCGAACACGCACATTTAACGCACGTGCACACGCGCCAGACGAGGCCTGTCTCTCCCGCTTATCCTCCCAGCGTCCTCCACCTTCTCCGAGCCGCTCCAGCCGGGTGCTGCCGTCCCCGCCGTCCGTCCCCGCCGTCCGTCCCGCGCCCTCTCCTCCCTCCTCCCTCGCCCCTCCCTCGCAGAAATGCAGAGAAAAATAGCTGAGGGCCAGATTAGAGGTTGGCTGCCTCTTTGCGTTACCAGCAGAAGATAAATATTCCCAGGATGACTCCCATCGCCCGCAGGATGTTTATGTGTGTACATGCTTCTCGGCCGCTCCCCCCCCCACCGACCCCCACCCTCCTGCACCCGACGCACAGGACATGTGGCAGGGAGGAAAGACAGGCGCGCCCACACACTCACACAGAGAGAGAGACACACACACACACACACACTCCCAGTGAGACGGTGGTGGGTTTTGGCCTCACCTGTTGCCAGGTGATAAACGAGGGGCAGCCGCTGGTGAGGATGATGATGATGAGGATGAGGACCATCATTTGGAAATACTTCTTTTTTTTTTTTTTTACAGTCCTTTATTGCTTTTGTTAGAGTCAGTAAATTTCAGAAGAGGCCAAACCTAAGCGATGCCATTGTGTCTCTGGAACGGCTGCTTCACCCACTTAATCAATAGAGAATCTACACACACACACACAGGGCACATGATGAAACGTTAAGCTTGTGCTTTTTGTTTCTGTATAAATTTGGTTCCGTTTTAAATTGACTGAAATGTTTTTTCTGTTTATGAGACAGTTTGAAATACTCACATCTGCCTTGCCAAAACGTTGTCTGCCCAGAATGCGATTCCACCCACACAGGAGCAGGTTTAGTAGCGTTAGAACGTCGGCAGCTAGTTTAATAGGCAGATACATACAACTATACATCCTCAATTATAGTAAGCTGGCGTGTTTTAGAACTTTTAATGTTTGTTATTAACTTAATTATCGCAACTGTGGCTAAAAAAAAAAAAGGTGCCGTTTGTGACAAAATCAGGAATGACAATTACGGACATTACTAATATAATTGTTTCCCATCTTTCTATGTGTTTGGTGCGGTAGATCTGATACCTTTGTTTATCCCTGTCTTTGGTAATTACACTGTAATGAATGTGATTTATGGGTGGAAAACACATTCTGGCAGACAATCACTTTTAGGCGTGACAAATCCTGCCTTTACTGGGGATATTTTAAGATACATTTGTTGCACAGTTCAACGGCCCTCTGGGATTCTTTTTTTTTCTAAATGATAAGATAATATTATCTTAAATGATGAGATAATGATAGAATCAGAAAAAAAATTCAACAGTCTTTTGAACATTGTCACAAGAAACCTCTGGTCTGTCAAAATGTGTACAATGACTTCAGCAAGTCGCTGCATGAAACCAAGAAGCAGGATGAATTAAAACTGCTCATGTAACCAGCAGCAAAGAAAAGTCTGTGTTGTATTTATTAGAATGTTAATGTGTGTAATATTACGTCCAAGGAAATCACCATGTATGGTTTCTCACCCTTGCAAACGGTAAATACTTTCGCAACAGCAGCTTTTGTGGTAATGAATTATAATTACACGATAATAACATGTTGGATCCCCTTTGCGATGACATGAATAATATTCAGCGTGATTAATGCCGCACTTCTTTTACCCTTCCACTGGCGCAAACAAAAAAGGAATGAGTTCCAGAACTTCCAAACATTTTCTCAACCGTGACCGTTTTGTTGTTTGGTTTCGAGAAATTATAATTTCTTGCAAAGCCTGTGGCACCAAGCGGCAACTAGGCAGGATGAGCTGTCTCTCGCTGACATTTTGGGGGTGGAAATGAAAAGTGCTCTGTCCTGTCACAACTGGTCATTCCACTGTGATCCCGCCCGCCTTCAAGGCTTGATTGACAGCTGCTGTCGAACAGCAGACAGTTTGGCCAGAGGCCTTTTTTTCATCTGAAGAACTTCGAGGTGATTGCATGTTTTTCTTATCTGTCCTTCTTTAGAGGGAACTGTAAAGGGGAGTTTCTCTGAACTGAGAAGTACCTGGTGCATTAAAGTCGTTTTCCACACTGACAGCCTTGTTTTTGGAATTTAAATCAACTTAGTATTTTTTGAATGGATTTGTTACATTGTAATCTTGCAACAACAAAAAAAAAAGTTTCAGCTAATCTTGCATATTTGTGAATGTGAGTGTTGTGCGCCTCGGTTGTTTAAACTTTATTGCCGTGTTTTGGATGCCAGCGTTTATGAAGTTGTGTTCACAAGACAGCTTGCCTTGTAACCAACAGCTCACCAATAAAGTAGGAATTCCAGGGAAGTTTTTCTTTTTGATTTTAGGGGGGTTTTTTCCCACGAGTTGAAACTGCATAAGAGCGCTTGTGATGCATGATCTGCTGGAGAGAAAAACTCAACACGCAAATAGGGTCCTTGTCTTGCATGTCGAACGAAAGTAATAAAGTCACGCACACAGTGATTAATGACCTTTGTTGACAGCCTTCGCTTTGTTCTCCAAAAACTCCATAAATAATGTGAAATGCAGTGTTACGACGTGCATGTGCTAGTGTATGTCTGTTGCGTGTGAATTAGCATTCTGGATTTTCATGCAACAGGATCACATTGTTCGTCGTCGTGACTGAATTTCCTTTGTTTCTGTTGGCTACACAGGGAAGAGTTGTTTGTTGTATGTTTGAAATGGTGTGTGCGGACTTCCCCTTTAACGTGCATGTGATAAAAGGACTGTCGAAACAGTCGAATCCACAGAACAGTTCTGGACACTGACAGATTGGACATTCCCAACTCAATGGACACAATCTTCAGTGAATATTCATTCTCTTCCATATGTAAATATTAAAATAGAATTTGGCATACACTTCCCCACCCTTACTTTTCACCAGTATCTATTACTTTTTCCTTTTAATAAAAAAAAAATAAACAATCAGCACTATTATCTGTTTTCAACCCTGAAACCCCAGAGCTGTTACATTGATTTGGATTCTGACAAAGTGCAGAGTAGCATTGCGGTGCAATAAAAAAAAGCCGCAGATCTACTAGATCAAGTCTAGATTACTAGATCTACCAAGATTAAAAGGCTTTGTCGCTGAATTCTTACACCTGTCCTTACAGTTTCTCCCTCGTGTTATGGTATCAGGAAAGAAAACCCCTGCAAGCATCACAACCTTACCAAAGCTGCCCTAAGCCTCGCCCCGGGGCAACCCGGAGCTGTTTTTACACAGAAGAAAAAGTGGCTCCATTTTTGAGCCAGGAAGCTCATGACTATTGCTACTAGGAAGACATGGATGGATCCGATGACATGTCTCAGGAAAACATACCAGTGTCCTCTCTAATAGGCGTAGGACTGCAGCTCTGTGGTCCACTCAGGCCTCAAACCGCGACAAAACCAATCAGGATGAGAGATCATGACAGCCAATGTTGTATCAATGTGACAATGTGAATCCACATCATGTAGGAGCACAGAAACGACTGTTAAGGGACACAGATGAAGTCCTTTAATGGGACATTTTGAGGAAATAGGAACCAGATGGAGCCTGAACACTTGGAGGAAATGTCTCCCTTAGAGATAAAGTCTAGAGGGTACCTAGAGAGGGGGGGTGGGGGGGGGGGGTGCTCGTGGCACTGGTGGCACCTGAATAGGAAGAATTGAGGTCACATTTATTGAAAGTTTATTTTCTTTTGTTTAAGATATTCCTGTTGGAACTGGTTTATATCAATTATTGTCCATAGACTTGTATTATATCTAAATTTCACCCTTATCTGAATAGTAATGACATTTTGATTGAGCACATTTATTTACTTGCTATTTCTAAACTGATTGAAGCTAACTTTTAGCCCCACCCCCTCAGGATAAACAACAAACAAGAACCGGCTCTCCTTTAATATCTAAAGCGGTTGACTTGGGGGAGAAGGAAAGGGCTTTAAATGATTCCTGGATGTTCTGTCCTATTTCTCTGGTCAGCTGGTGAAGTTTGCTACTGGCAGGGTGTCCCGCCGTGAGCCGTGCTCCAAGCGAGAGCAGAAAAAGACGGGGCATGTTGAAACAAGAGTGATATTTTCAGGCTGCACTTCTTTTTTTTTTCTTCCTCCCCTGCTTAAGACTTCTCTCTGTTTGCACAAAGCACTAAACGCTCACACACAAAAGTGTACACACACGCTCACACGCATGCATACACTCACCCTCTTGTGTAATTATGGAGGCTTTCTCTCTCTCTCTCTCTCTCTCTCTCTCTCTCTCTCTCTCTCTCTCTCTCTCTCTCTCTCTCTCTCTCTCTCTCTCTCTCTCTCTCTCTCTCTCTCTCTCTCTCTCTCTCCCGTGCTCACTCATAAATGCGCAATTGAAGACAAACGCAGTCGGTCTCATTTTTGTATCCACATCTGCGTTAGATTACATTTGAGCTCATTGTCATTCGGCATGCTGTTGTGTTTTAGCGGAGGAGATAAAGCAATATGTTCTGGGTATCGTGAGTCTTCTGCTAGGAAATAATCACATCTACATATTAAACCGGATTATTTAAAGAAAAGACCAAAAAAAAAAAAAAAAAAAAAAAAAAAAAAAGATTTTTTTATCTGGAACCAGATTTTTCTGCCATCTTGCATAAAAAAATATCTGACAAGACGGCATGTGTCGTGTCCAACACTGACACACACATACACCCACACACACGAAGATATGCACACACCCAAAACAGGTGCTCACTCACGAGGATGTGCAGATGGCGGCGTTGCATAAAACTTGTGAGATTTCCCAACACAGCGACAGGTCATCAGGTAAGTATGAGACACGCTGCAAACACCTATTTCTTCCTCAGGTGCTCCAGTTGAGCCACTTCCTGTTAGCAAAAGAGACCCTTCCTTGTCTGAGAGATAAATGCAAACACATTAAGACGAAACCGGATTTCTGGTCTGAAGTGCACAAGTTTATTTTATGATATTGGTACCTTAAATAAGTAGAACATGAAAAATCAGATAGTATACAGATTGATTACCCAGGATGCACTGCAGAGAGGGTTATTGATGTTACACTTTTTTAGAATTTCAAATTAATTTATGTAATAGCAATGTACATAAGTACATATATGTATTATTGTTCCATTTCCTTGCCTTCCCAGTGCATGTTCAGCATTAAAATCTGTTCCTAAATTTGATATTAATAAAATTCACACAAGATGGTCAAAGCAGTTGATAAAGTGTATTTTGCATCATAAGTAATCACTGCTGGAGAAGCCACTGCCCTGTCGTACCAGAAAGGGGACGTGTGTGAGAATGCCTGTGCTGTCATTGATTACAGACATCAGTGTGTCACCATGGTCTCAGCAGCTCCATGTGCGTGTGGATTAAAGATTTGTTATCCAACCGTTGACAGGCAGTCAGACTCACACTTCTCCATCAGTCTGTCTCTCAACATCGGGGCACCCCAGGGCTGCGTCCTCAGCCCCTTCCTCTACTTCCTTTACACATTGGACTGACACCAAAAATATTCTTTTTTTTTTTTCTTTGAAGACAGCAGGGGGCTGTTTGCCTAGGTGTGGCTGCTCTCTGACCATTTCCGAACAAACATTGACCCCATTCCGCTGGTATCGATTTGACACCAATACCAATATTGATCATGCATACGGACAAGAACTTTGTTTTCCGCCCCGAGCTACTATCACTGACACCTGGGACGTCTCTTCTCCTTCCTGTTGCTCCTCCTTGCTCTTGGTGTCCTCCGACATGCCCTGTTGTCCTGAAGCGAGAAGCCACGCCAATGTTACCTTATTTTTCTCATTTCCCTGTCTGTTTTTCCACGCTAGCTAGACAGGTGAGTGCTCAGACACATGCTCCAAGTGTGCGCAGCCACAAGATGCGGAGCTAAGTAGAGCAGATCTAGCGAATGTTCGATTCTTTTGAAACGGTCGTGTTTGAGGAGTGATTTGCGATGCTGTTCAAACATCAAAAACATGCCCAGCTCAGCTAGTTCAAACATCCGAGATTTTATTCAAATGTGTGTTTGCCTGATTTAACGTACTACCTCCCTCCCTCTCTCTCTCTCTCTCTCTCACACACACAAACACACACACACACAGACGCACACTACTCTTTAGACAAATACAGCCTGAAGACATTGGTTTGATTCATGTTGGTTCCACATCCTGGCATTTGCATAACCTTCTTTGTCTCAGTCCAACGCGTATGATTTGCAAAAGTTTCCACTGCAGCTTTTTTTTTTCTTCTTCCTGAAGTTCGCTTAATGCCTCTTTCCTGCGGATAGATCGTATGAATGTGTACGTTGTCATTTGTGCGCTAATGTCAGACGTCTGTTCCACCGGAACACAGCGCTGCCATCTGGCTTGATCTGCGATTGACTCGGGGCCAGTCACATTATATCCTGCGTCGCTCCAGTGGGTTAACAATACTCTACTTTGAGAATTGCATTAAACACTGTCTCGTTATGGTGAATACTTTATGCAAAAAAGGTGTTTGATTATGTTTTATTTTTGCACGTTAACGTCAGGTCGATCCTCAGTTCCCCTTTCCTCGTCTCTCCTGTGCCCTCTGGTTTGTCAGCTGGTCTGAAAGTGGACGCTGACACCTCTTATCGCCACCTTCCCTCCCCGCCGCAGCAAACCGTGCCGGGTGATGTGGGTACACGCTGTAAATATCGTTTGCCCTCCTTCCCCCACCCTCCAACGTAATCAACGTCCAGCCATGTGTCCGTGTCTGTGGCCGCCATATGCCAAACATAATCTGAAAGTTGGAGGGAGGCGGGGGGGGGGGTCTGCTGTTGGGACAGAACAGGAAGAAGCAAGAGGGAGGGGAAAGAGAAAACATCCTGCGTCGTCGTCGCTGGATCAATCCGCCGGAGTCACAAATATAGGTTAAGTTTCTGTCGGCTGTTCCTAGTTTGTTCGTCGCTGGATGACGGCGGGGGGGGCAAGCTGCGGTTAAAGCTGCGTGCGCGCTGCCGCCCAATCACATCTCGCGCCGCGGCCATTAGGCTGTCAAGAGCACGACGGTGTAAGTGTTAATTTAGTCGTCTGCATGGCCCCCGTCGCCGTCTGAGACGAGCGCGCCTCGCTCTCCGTATCGGCACACTGCAAACAAGTCCGGACAGCTTTGTATCTCATCCCTCTTTGGATAAACACGGGCAGGAAATGAATGTGGTTTTACAATGATTCACTCCATACTGGAAGCATTTGCTTTCAAAGAAAACCATTCAGAGCAGCTTTGGCTTCACATGTTTACTATTTTCTCTTGCTTTGGCAGATAAGTATCTTTTCATTTGACTGTTTCCTAAAACCCACCTTACCATGTTTGATTTTGACCCCCTCGTTTGGAAAGCTGTGTCTTATGATTCACGTTTTTTTTTTCTTTTCTATTTTTCACTCCTATGACTGATGTTTTCAATAACTTTTATTAAAAACATTTTTGCAAATTCAGGTTTTTTTCGCCCACGTTTTCTTTTCTTTTTTTTCTCTTCTTCTGGTCATTTTTCCTCCATGTTTCTCCTCTCCGCTGCTATCTTTATTGGTGGAGAGCCTGGGGCCAGATCTTAAACCATGCGGTACAGCTGGTTAGTGACTGCTGGCTGGAGTAATGAGCTTTACCTTTAGCTGAACCATAAAGGCTGGTGCTTGCCTTTGGGCATTCCAGCTCTGAAGTGAGGGAGGACAACACACATGCAAATGCTTGACGCTCCGGCCCCCTTGCTTGTAACAAATCCTGCTCTTAAGAGTGGAAACCCGCACCATCGCTTACAGCAGAGAAGTCGGTGACAAATAGGAGCTTGTCAAGTCGAGGCTTTTTATTTCCTCTCTTGCACGTTGTGAAAGAATAGCCAGAGGTGGGGAATAAAAGTGTCCTGCAGCAGGAGACGATGCACCGAGGGCTGTTTGTCAAACGGAACGCACATGGTGGATGAACGTGTTGTTGCTCCAGGAGAGCGGAGCGGAGCAGAGCGTGACGGAGGGGAAACATCGTGCATGTTGATTTTTATGTCCTCAGAGTGAAGTCTTGTGACTGTTAACGGCCTCCCAGGAAGCCCCACAAGTAGTCGACGATAATACGTTACATTGTTGTTGCCTCAAAAAAGAGGTAACATTTCTTTTCGCCTACTTGTTGCAAGGACTCGGGCGTTGTTTTTTGAGAAGGGGCAGGCAGTCTCTGCCGGAGAAAACCTCGGCTAACGTCACCGGAGCAAAGTCAATAAAATCTTCACGAAAGAAAAAAAAAAAAAAAAACAACATAAGCTTCAGGAAATAGAAAGCAGAGACTCTGTTCCAGCGGAGGCCGTCTTTCGGAGTCCGCTCGGTATGAAATCATTCCTTGAGGTCATCCGATGACAGCAGGTGATTTCTGGGAAGGTGGGGGGCCCTCAGTCACCACGGTGGCATGAAGTCTGATGTTTCCCTGGAATTTACTGAGCTTGAGAAAGAAGCACATGTGAGTCGTTTGGATGGGGGACTCGTTAACAGAAGAGCGAGACGGATCAATAATCCCTGCTAATCCATATCCCAAGCCAAGAGCGACAATGACGGGCAACAAATGTTACTTTTTCGGGAGGTTTATCCCCCTTGTATTGATCCGGCGTCGCGGACTCAAACGGCCGTTGCCGCCGCTGAGGCGAGCACTTCAAACACGTCAACGGGCGGCGAGTTATTTACGTGTCGGAACCCGGTTGTTGTGCCTCTGTCTCCGGCTCCGGCACGCCAGCGAAAAGAGCTTTGAGCTCCGCGGAGCACAATGCATTTTGTGTTTACAGGCATGTTTTGTTGACCAAACAGCTTGTTCCCATTACTGAGTTTTCGGGCCTAGGTGAAAAAGACTCGCCTGTATGTTGGTTAGCAGTGGGAGACGCCAGATGCTTTTCATTAGATAGATCAGCGGCGGCATCCATCCTGCGTAATTTATCTGTTTTTGTGTCGGGGTAAATAAGAAAGAGGAAAGAAGGAAGGCGTGGAGGAGGAGGAGGAGGAGGAGGGGAGCGGTTTCTCTTCCCGGGACCGTGTGTGTGCCGCGGAGGAGCGCGTTCAACAGTTAATCCCCTTCCAGTCAGCTGCGAGTTTCTGGGATGCGGCAGGTTGGGAGAGGAACAAAAAAAAAAAAAAAAAAAAGAAAGAACGAAAGATTTTTCTTTGGGATCCCGGTCAGCAAGCGAGAAAGGGAAGGATTTTCCCTGAGAAACCGAGACATCTGCTGTCTGCTGTGCGAAGGGAAGGAGAGGAGGGGATTGAGCCGTCCCGGAGCCGTCCACGCTGGTCACTGGGGGCTCCGCCGCCGCCCGCCGCTGACTAATTGGGAAGAGAGGCCTCGTGCGTGAGTCCGTCCAGGAGGGGGTGTCTGGGTGGCGAGCCAGGGAGGAGGGATGACAGGCCGACTCATTCCCACAGGGTGAGGTGGGGGGGTGGGGGGGGTCCCAGTGTACAGTAAAGAGGGGGAAGAAAAGTCATGGTCACCCCCTCCCCACCCCCTACACCCCCCCCCCCCTTACCTCTGCAGCCTTTCCAGACCCAGACTCCAGACGAGCCTCATCCTTGTAATTTAGATTAATTTCTTCCACATTTTCCCTGGGGATTAACCCCCCCCCCCCACCCCCCCCAACCAGTCCACTACACACACACACACACACACACACACACACACACACATGCTCAGCTTCACCCCCCACCTTAGTTACTTAATGCTCTCATTATTGAACTGCTCCCCCTGACTCACCCCCGCCCCCACCCCCCACCCCACCCCCCCTGCCTCCACTCACACACACACACACACACACACACACACACACACACACACACACACACACCATATCTTCCGTGCCTGGACAACTTGGAAGCTTTTGAGACAACAGTGTGGTTTTTTTGGGTTTTTTGTTGTTTTTTTTCATTTCTGCCACAATGACAGAACTTGCATTACTTTGACGATCTATCAATCAATCCAATTTTATTTGTGTCGCACCTCACAACAGCCAAACGGAGCACAAGGCGCTTTCCAGAGTAAAACGTAGTAAAAGCAATACTAGTAAAACACAGTGAAAACACAAAATTACTGCAAATGCGCCATTATAAAACAGGAATAAAAGGCAACGTTGGTGAAACATAACAAAGACGAGCGCCGGGAAAGCAAAGTTCCATCGTCCCATGTGGCCTGCTTTGGAGCAAACAGGAAGCCATTCAATCCTCCGTTTTAAGGTTCCCCCCCGCTCTCTTCTTTGAATTAGTTTTTCTGACAAACAAAGGGATGGTGAAAAACTTTAAGGGGCGCCGCCGTATCAACCGGTTCTGCAGTTTCTGGTGCGCTGGTCTGCCCACTCCTCCTCCTCCTCCTCCTCCTCCTCCTCCTCCCTCCTCCCTCCCCCGACGTCAAACCCATGATCACTGGCCACGACTCCAGCGACCTCTGATCTCACGGTGCGCGGCAGCGGGACGAGCTGCAAGTCCCATCGTGATTCAAACGTTCCTCAAAACAACGGGTAAACACCAAAGCCTTTATAAATCCAGGAAATGAAAGAAGAGACTCGAAGGAAATTATCCACGATCGAGTTTTTGATTTATTTACTTATTTGTGTATCTTTTGCGTTTTTTCCCTCTTCCCCTCGCTTCCTTGCCAAACTACACTGTTGTGCTGAAGTCAGTTGTGTAGTTTTGGGAACACCGACTGTGGCCCTCATGCTGTGGCCAAACTCGTCAGTTTGTTAAAGTTTATATATTGGGTTTGGCTTGGGTTTTCACCCCACAAATCTTTGTAACATGAGATATATATAAATATGTATGAATTTTCTGTCTTTTTCCCAGACTTTATCAAGGATCCCTTAACAGATGCAATTTAGGCCGGGGATAAGACATTGAGCGAATGTTCATAAGACTTTTAGTAGTTTTTCTAAACATGTTTAAAACGTGAAAATACTCCTCAGTAACATTGACAACAGAGACTTCATTTACAGCCATGGCAAGTTCATCTACATGACGATTAAACCACATTATTTTTAAAAAAAAAAAAAAAGAAGAAGAAGAAGAAGAAGACAAAACCCCTACTTTTCTTTTCTTTCTTTTGACAATTTTGTCACACCAACCTTTTATGTTGAGTCAAAATGTTGTATCCCAGCTGGACTAGAGCGCAGTTGACAGTCATGGACCCCACTCACCCATTCTATATTATTATGTAAGAGGGCCAGAAATAAACAGCTTTTGCTCAGTCTGTGGTATATGTTGGTTTCCACCGTTCTATTGAGAGCTAGTGCTAGTGCTAGCAAACGCTCACTCCCCGCACTGAGCATGCAAACCCGGAAGTAGAGACAGTTAAACGAGGTCCACTTACTTTAAGTAAATAAGGAGAGTAAATCTGACCATAAAACAAATAAGGATGGACAGGATGGTCCACTCAAAGTAAAAAACTCACCGACTGGGAGAGAACTTGGGGGGAACTCGGTGGCGTCACCTGTTTGATGAGCTAACCGGGTTCAGTGGGTGCCACTGGACACACACAGAGAAAGACGACAACAACAACAACAACAACTGGTCACACGTTGCATCATTAGGTAAGCGCTCAGTGCACTCTGTGACTTCATGTGTAGAAGTCTGTGCTTGAATACACAGCTGGGAGTGGCGCTAACGAATTAAGCTGCCGCTGACCTAGAAACATTGTTGAATTAGCATGTGTGTGTCTTTTAAAGGCAAATGTACCTCTTTGCTGACGACACAACAGAGTTTCTGGCTTTCATTTGAGGGGCGATCCCACCACTTCTTGCACAACACCTGACATCGAGCCGACATTTCATTTCTTGACAGAGTTGCAGCGAGTGGTTTGCGCTAACAAAGCTGTCAAGACGTCATCAGCGGCTTCTGTTGTTGGATCTATTAATCCACTCTCTAATTGCTTGATCACTTCTTGTCGTCAGATGCCAGACAGATATTTTCATGTTACAATCTACTTCCTGTACTTGTTAGGGCTGGGGAATGACTCGACCCCCCCGCCCACGATCATGGTGATGATTTACACATGAGAATTTACTGTCGCTGGTGTGACTTGTCGCCTGTGACATGGGATGTTCGACTATGGTTAAACTCATAAAGTGGTTTTGGTGGTCGGGAACTTCAACGAAGCGATTAGTCTGACTGCAAATGAGCCCTAATGTGCAACAGATTGCAAAGGCAGTCGTGGAGGGGAAGTGGTCGCAGCGAATGGAGAGCGAAGTATCTGGGAACACATTGGCAAAGTGCTGGGACTGGAGCCCATTAAAGTCAGTGTAGTTTGTAATTGAAAAGCTGAAATTTAGCATTGTTCACCTGCCTTGAACGCTCTGAATCACATCCGTTTTCAGACCTTTATTTTCCGTCCAGGACACCCGTGGAGCAGCCTTTCAGAATAAATTACTTAAATAAAGAAAATAGAACATTTTGCCTTCTGTTTACAGATAAAAACACTAGTGTTTAGCTCACTGCTAAAACTGATGTCGGGACGTTCATAATTTGCTCTTTGCCCATTTTTTGTATTTTCACTTGTCTGTTATTTTCACCTCCCATTCTGTTCACGTCTGTCGTTGTCTGCCAGCTGGCTCGCCTCGTCTCCGTCACCTGCTTCATTCTACACACCTGCAGCTGATCCTGATGATTACCACCACTCACACCCTGCAGTACTTCAGCCCAGTCTGATGCTCCAGTCTGCTAGTTTGTCATTTAAGCGTTTGTGGCAGCAATTGACGCAAATCCTGACTTTTTGTGTTGTTTTTTTTTGCTGGAACTTTTTTTGTTCTTCTCCTCCTCGATCCTCTCAGTATGTACCCCACTCAAACCACACTGACACAGCCAGCTTTGTTTTCAGAGTTTTTGGGCTTGTTTTGCTCGTCTCCTGATCCTCCCTCTAACATCCTGGACTCCTGATCCTCATTGTTTTTTGTTTTGTTTTGTTTTTTTTTTTTTTTTTTTGTTTCTTTAATAAATACAAATTCATACCAGCCTGTATTCTGGATCCAGTTTTTTTTTTTATTTAAAGTAATATGCTCAAACTATGCTCTACCTTCCACATTTTGGAATTGGGACTACAGTCTTAGAAGGTGGGGGAAAAAAAACCCTAGGCAGGGTTTGTTCAGTGAGAGGGATCAATGACAGGTCAAGGAGAGACTTTATTGGTGGAAAGTTAATTTACGGCAATATGGGCCTTTTTGATAATTTTCACGTAATCTGCACTGTCATGTTGATTTTTGTTAACTCAAAGTGAAAGACAACCCTTTTTTTTTCTCGTTCTGGGTGCATGTTCAATAAAGAAAAGAAATGAAGCAAATTTAAAAAATGAGCGAAACCCGAGTCACATTTCAAGCGTTGCCACGTGACTTTTCCTGGCCTATTTAGAAAGGTCATTTAGTCGCAGCTGGCACAAAATATGACAACAGTTCAGTGAGTCGGGAGTTGACAAGTAGCCCTGGGCATCCTAATGAGATCAAAAGATTACATTAGCATGTCAGATATGATCTCTGAGGACATGAGAAGTATGAGTTAAGCTCGGTTTTTCTTTTTTTTTTTTTTTTTTTTTTTTTTCCTTAACGATGGTAACAGGTAAGCTGAACAAGTCTGCGCTCGCCTCCCTTTCCCAACTTTATTAGGTGTGTCAAATTACTCACACTGTCTCAGGCTTGAAATGTTTGACCAGTTAGCAAGCTGCGGGCGAAAAATCATGAGGAATCACAAATGACAAGTTTGATCAAAACTTAACAAAAAAATAAATGAAATGCTTGCTACACTTATTTACTCCATTGGGATCCCTGTCACCAGGCCAAAGGATTCACGGGTGGAGAACTGCCACCAGTTTCATCACCAGGCTGATGAAGGATTACGCTCTCACGTGAAATCCTGCTCACTTGTATTCACCCGTATTAGGAAACTTTTTAAGGCAGAGACCTTGATCTGATTGGTCAAAACATGAACATGATCGCAAGCATCCTTAACATTTCCACTGACAGCTGTTGTTAAACAGGGCCACAATCTCATTTTTCCCCAAACAAAACATTTAGTGGCACTTTTTTATTGTGACAAAGAGGAAAGTGACTGATCAATCATGGGAGCGCCGGACCCTTTGTGATCCGCACTAATTATCAGAAGTGAGAACAATTTGGGTTGGAAAAAAAACTGCACTTTGAGGGTAGAGTTAATTACGACCGCGCCGATGCCTTGCAGCGCTCGCCCTGCAGAGACAGATTGTCGGTTCCTTTGTGCTCGGCGCTCCTCTGTTCCTTTCATCCTCTTCTCTCCGCTGACTTTCGGGTGCTTAGTTATTTATTTATACACAAATACTCCTGCTGTTTCCATCTGCGTGGGTGCGCAACAAGCAGAGGCAGCAATAATACAGATTGTCCTTCAGGTTCTAATGCGAGAGGTTTTTGTTTTTGAGGGGTGCGAGATTCTGGGATCCTTATTTGGTTTCAAAATGTGGAGTGAATTGTATGTTTGTTTGTTTTTTGCATTCGTTTTTGACACCGTTTCGACTGGTTTGTGTTTGTGTTTGTTTTTTTTTGTTGTTTTTTTTACGAGGACCAAATTGAATAGCCCAAGTAAACCATACAATAAATTGTGTGATTGTTCGCTTGTCGGCAAACTGTCACAGCACGTCCAACACATTAGCGCAGGCACTCGCTGTTCAACTTTGCTCTAAAAATGATGATAGCTTAATGTGCATGTGTTCACACGCGCTTCCTTAATTTGCAGTCGTGCTCGCTGCTCCGTGATTCTGGTGAAAGTGAACCGTGCGTGTGTGTGTGTTAGTTTGTGTGTCATTCTCTCCAGTGGGAACAACAAACGCCCTGCGATGGGGCCACACCATGAAAGAGAGTGGACAGGCAAACCAGACAGTGATTAACTTTCAGTCGTTCCTCAGACACAGTTAGGTGTAGCCTTGAATGCGTCCAACCAGTCATCAAAGACAGTCCAAATAGAGGAAGAAGAAGAAGAAAAAAACACCCTTCTTCTTCTGCCTCTGCCAACGCTCACCGGTGTCTCCTTCCTCTGTTTATCCACCTCCTCCCACCATCAGCTCGTCCGGGGCTAATAGGAGTAACTGAAAGCAGTTAAAAGTCAACCGCTTCAGTGAGCCACCGGGTTGACAGGTCTGGTTGAACAGGTTCTGAGGGGAGAGGCTGATACTTGTTTGACTGCTAGGCATGGCACACTGCTACTGCCTCTGCTCTGCTGCTCCCACTAATGTGGAACTGAAGCACAATGTGCGGCTGCAGCAGACACATGACACACACGACTTTCTAATACACACAGGCACATTTTAAATGAACTGCCTTGCCGTTGTTGTGCGTTTGCTTTGGTCGGAGGTCGCTTGAAACGCACCTTTCTGACTAAATGACAGGAGGATCGGCAATTCAACATAGAGTCACTACAAAGTTTCACCTCAGATAGTTGGCTCGACTTGTAATAGGCATATTTTTTGGATTTTTTTTTTTTTTTAGCTTGGCTCAAGCACAAGTAGACAGTTCTGAGTCATTGGATTTGCATCAGCAACTTGTGATTGGATCCCACTTTTACGCAGACATTTTTCCCAAATTGCTTCAGAAATTGAATTTCCCAAGAGAATAGCTCAAATGAATGATTGATTTATTTTGAGTAAATGTGTGGATTAATTGTAGGTGTTTTGCATAATTGTTTTGGGAGGGGGAAAAAATTATTTTCAGCTTCTTTGAGACCCGAAACTTATAATTTGCGAACCAAAAGCATGTAATTCATAGTTGTTGTGGCTGCTGTTTGTTGTTTCAGAGACTCTCAGATCAGTTGGCGGCCTTTCCATTCGGCCTAAGAAGGGTTTGATTTTTTTTTTTTTTCTTCAATACCAAAAGAATCCTGTTGAATGTGGCTTAAAAACCACCAGAATGAGCGATTGCATCTCAAATGTCTTTATGCGTCTTGGGTGGCCAAAATGAAACATATGACCAGATTTCATTTCAGTCTAATTTATACAGTTTTGTGGTGTTAGTTTCACTCAGCCTCATAACCTTTTCTTATATCTTCTGCTAGCTGCCCGCTAAATTTCTCTGTGGCAAATCCCTCCCACGCACGACACAAGACATCCGTGGCCATTGAAGAAAAGAAGTCAGTTTGGTTCCGCGATTACTCTTGATTTAAACAACTAAAGTTTAAATACTATTAAAGCTCACACGTATCTGAGATGGCCACAGCTGTGCTGCTTTCTTTGTTTTTTTCGGGGGGTTGGCTCTTTTTTTTGCTGCTGAGTCTTGCATTTGTGGGCCACATGTACCTAATTCCTGGCTGGAGAAGTTCTGCTCAAAGACGCAGTAAACAGCATTGGCACATACAAAATACCTATTTCTGAATTAAAGCAGATTTCGAAATGGGGAAGAAATAAGGCAGAAATTGGAACGGCAGGAGAGTCAAAGAACATTGGAAATGACGCCTTCTTGTACAAACTATATCAGTCAAAGAGATTTTTATATATATTTTAGTACAATTTAAATATGTCATGCTTATGGTCACCGCGTGAGCTATAGGGGGCTCAGTAAAGGGCCCTTGGAAAAAAAAAAATACTACCCTGTGTGTCAATAGATTTTGAAGTTGAAATATAAACAAGCCATTTGCTCTCGGCTGTGCGTCTTTCATTGCTCATCACATGATGAGCCTTTGAGGTCCGCGACTTCAACGAGCCACACAGCTGGTTTGTGGAGCAAAGTGAGAGAAGATAATGACGGCTACTGTTCCTCAGAGTTTGAGGGCTTTCCTTTGCTGTTTATTAATAGGAAAACCTTCCAACACATGACTTAACCGTCAGCTGTGAAACAAGCTAAGAACAGCAGGAAATTCAGTAATGAATAAAAGTGTCTGTCAGTGCATGACTGTGTGTGTTGTGTGTGTGTGTCTGACCTGGGCAACATCATTTGCTTATTAAATCAGGTTTAAGTCTTTTATTTTGATTTTGCCTTAAAATGTTTAACTTCTTTTTAAACATGTTTCCAAAAACGGATACCTTCCTAGCTTCTACCTGATTTTTAAAAAATAGCCCACTTAGAAAAGTTTAAACACATCATCATTATAAAAAAAATTAACCCACACACCAATTTTTGAAAGCCCATTAAATTACAACATAAATTAGAAAATATTTACATCCAGGACAAGACACTGGATAATCTTCTTTTGCTTGGAATTTAATGTCCAATTAAAAACATTTTAAAGAAAGCATTATAAACATTTACACACATTCTTACAACATACGTACATACACTCTGGTGGGACTGAACTGGTTGCTACGGTGATAGTAACTGATTGTCTTAAATACTAAGAAATATTCATATGGACCGCGGTCAGAAAGGAACAGTGTTTCCAAACTGAATAGTAGCAGAGGAAGCCGTTGATCCACACCAACGCTGGAGAGGCATGACTGTCTCTAGTTTCTGACCAAACACATGGCAACAAACCAAACAAAAGAATTATTATTTTTTTCTCATTCGTGCTGGCTTAATATTCAGATCACCTCTCAGGAAACAAAGCACAATAACACTGCAGCCATTTCAAAGTGGTTGTACAAACAGGGCACAGAAAAAAAATGGATTGGTTTTTCTTCTTCTCCCCTCTTTTTCATATACATATAAAATTGTCCTTTGCAAGTCCATTGAGACACAGGAAATCAGCGGATTTGCCTCCAGACAGAGTTGGGGAGGAGGGGGACGTGGAGGTGGAGGTGGTGGGGTTGGGGTCTGGGAGAAATTCACAGCCTCGGCAGCTCACGTTGAAATGATGTCCTCTAGGAATGATCAAACTAAAATGGAAAAAACGTAGCGCTCGCTTTAATCTTTTCCTCCAGTCGTCAACGGCAGAGCGCGGCTCCTGGTTTACGGCGCCCGCATTATGGCATGGAGCTGCATAGAACAAGGTGTGCCGGCGCACACGTGTTCGCCACAGTTGGCACAAAAGACCGATTTGCGGTCTGCAGTGACAAGTCGTCAGACATCATTAACTTCTACAAAAATAGAAATTCAACAGTGTGAGCACTCGCACCAACACTCCCAAACACACACACACACACACAGACTCAGCTCTCAAAATGACAATACTTATCAACATTGGGTTTAAAAAAAGAAGAAAAAAAAAAGAAAAACAGTCCAAAGTAGGAAGACTGGGGCAGCAAGTTTAAGGTACTGCGGGATTAGGGGAGGGGCGCTCAAGTTCATGTTGAATCTCCTTATGAGCTTCTCATTTCCTGTGCTTGTCCATTTTGTCGGTAGATTTGCTCCCACTGTCTGAGGATCCCTGAGTGTCGCTACCGGAGCTCAGGTACATCTTGTCCACTTGTTTGAGCGCCTCGCTCAGGTAGTTCTGGAGTGAGGTCATGGCTGCGCAGATGGCCGGTGAGCCAAAGCCGTGGGTTATGAGGCTGAAGTGGGTCAGGGAGCCCTGGATCCCGGGCTCCATGATGGGGGCCGGTCGAGAGTTTCCGAGGGGCGACCGGTCCTGAGTGAGCAGGTCGGTGAACTCCTTGCAGATTTGCCTAGAAGGCAGCAAAGGAGGATTAGCCAGGAGGAAGAAAAATATTTGCTGGCATCAGAGAACAAATCGCACACGGAGAAATTGAATCTGTGGAAACACTGCAAAGACACCTAAGACTATTCCCACCTATGCCAGAGGAGTATTCGTCTTTAAGTCACAACCATCACGACGAGACACTTACTTGGCAGCGAGGAGCATGTTCTTGCGGGAGTTAACCTCGTTGCGTTCCACGTGGGGCCTGCCCAGATACTCAGCGATCGCCTTTGCGGGGAACTCTGTCTCGCAGACGTAGCCAAAGTCTCTCGCTAAGTGAACAGCTTCACCTGTGAAAAGAAGAAGGGGTGAGAAATTACCAACTACGGCCATCGACAGTGACCGGATATTTCCAAAGTGAAAAACCTTCTTATTAACTATTTGACAGATATCACCGCTGCCTGTTCTCTTGGATTTGCGGGGCAAAGATCAGACGCTGCGTTGGCAGATCTCGAGAAATGATCAATTTAACGCACTATAATTAACCGCCTCATTCTGGATCCGCACAAGCTTCAAGACCCTTGAAGTAAAGCAGCTGAGCTAGAGAATAATCGGCCGCGCTTGTTTCTCGTAGCTTAAGGCAATGAGCGCTTGCGCGATGTACATACTTCCATCTTCAGGGTGGTTTTCGACTTGCACGGCCATAATGGGCTTATGTGGATAAATGCTAGCAGAAACTGCCAGCAGCGGCACCATTTATTGATAGATGTGCACATCAGTGGAGGACACACACAGCCATTCAGAAGTGCAGGCTTTAAGGTCAGAAGGACCTCCTGGCTAGTCAAACACAAGATAACAAGGCTTAATTCAGCTTTGAAGGTCTCGAAATAACACAAGCCCCCAGTCATCCTCGTGCACAGATGAATACGCCTGTTTATTAAAAAAAAAATCGAGGCGTTGGAAAAAAGGGAGGAAAAATATAGTGGACCTTGCCCCGCGGCAGGTCGCCCTGATGAGGGTGATAGCACGGTTGTGGTTGAGCGTTTTGCAGATGATACTGCGCTTTATGTCCGAGATGTTCACGCTTCAAAGTGAAGACCTGATCTGCTGCATGCCGACTTTTTTTATTTTTTTAAGACAAGAATTTCCTCACAAATGGAACATATATCGCCGCAGCGGGGACAGCGTTGTGAAACACTTCAGTAGTCACTGGACAACAACTAAGTTGTGAAGCTGAATATGTCTTGACAAAAGGAAAAAGGAAGCAACCGTGCAAGATAGAGAAAGCCAAAAAAAAGAATGCAGGAAGAAGAAAATATTGCACTCATGTCTCTTTCACCATGGTAAACATTTGAAAAATAAAACCTCGGTGCTTCAAAGGCCGAGTGGCCTCTGTTCAGGAGTGACACTGATTCTCACACTGCGAGGGTGATATGTCATCTTTGGCAAACTATAATTATCCCTGTGACAGTGCTTTTCACTGCTGAGGGACATGTCATACCTTCTACTAGGGAGGTGAGCAGAGTGACATTGGCTGCCTTCCGCCTTCCTGCAGGCAGGTTGAGCCCGATCTTGTCCAGCTTCTCTCTCAGCGAGCGACCTCCGTTTTTCGACTTGGCCCTGCGGAAGGAGTAGAGCCCACAGTGAGTAAAAGACTGACATCTGTTTCGCACTCGCGCAGTTTGTCTTATTGTACTGTGTCGCAGATGAAAGCGCTACGAAACAGAGCATTCAAATTCAATTCAAATTTACGCAAATTTCACAATTTCTTATTTTTAGCTCTGTCTGCGTTTGCCTGTGAAAGTCGGCGCCAAAAGCGAAGGCAGGCCGGGGAGAGTGAATTTGTACGAGCACTTCCAGAGAGAAAACCTTGGCTTCCTACACACAGCCAAACTTGTCTTCTTGAGGAATTTAACAAATCATAAAAACCCTTTATAGTATCTGACCGCACCAAGAGACAACGATGGCACGTTGATGCGTCTTCGCGAGAATCTCACCGAGAAAATTACTCATACACACAACGGCAGAATCAGTCTCCACTTGCCGTGGCCAATTCAGTTTTCCGCAGAAACTGGCGGGGCGGCCTCTCCCTCCCTCCCTCCCTCACCACCGCGGCGGGTGCATCTTGACGGAGGCGTGCGCGTTCCAGTGGCCCCCGCCCCTTATTTCCCCACTACCCCGTGTCCCCTCAGCTGAGGATCCCCACTCCCCCACCCCACTGCTCTATGACCTACTTAAAAATCTCCATGATTGTGTGTGTGTGTGTGTGTGTGTGTGTGTGTGTGTGTGTGTGTGTGTGTGTGTGTGTGTGTGTGCATGTCAGCATTAAAAGCGGGCACATGGGAAGTGGCAAACGTGCACTCCAAGCACAAAATGATGCCCGCGCCGCGGTTGTCAAGTGCCCGATGTGAGCGCAGAGTCCCAAAGCAGACTGCCGCACAAACATATCTGCCAAAAGGTCAAGTGCCTTCGCCCCAGATGAAGTTACCTATTACTGCACTTATACGCACAAACACACACACACACACACACAAACACAGAGTGCTAAGATCGGTGCTATCTTTGTTGATGCAACCCATCCCTAGCGGAGGGCACAGAGCCAAAACTGCAAAACCACACAAAAGAAATGTCGCCAACCTGACGGGGAAAAAAAAAAAATCACTGATGAGGCAGAACAAAAGAATCAAGCTGTGCTTTTAGAAAATCCGTTCCCATGGGCTGCTGAGCTTTAGGCTACAGATCACTGAAGACGGAACTCCCGTGTTTGATGATTTAAAAAATGCGAGAAAAAAGTCAGGCGGCTTTAACAGCGTCCCGGAGGAACTCTGACCTGCGCAGGACGCCTCCGAGCAGCGAGGCGTTGAGGCACTCGGGAGGAGACAGGCGTCTCTGGACTTCGGCCACGGTGACTTTGTACTTGGATGTGGAGCTCAGCAGGGAGAGGCGGCCCGGTACGGAGCAGAACACCTCTGTGGGGTTGGACACCATGCCCAGCAGAGACTCCTTCTGGAAAGGAAGACCCAGTGCGTTGCCTTTGGGAAGGGAGACAGGCCCTGGGAAGAGAAGGAACGCGGGTTAGCCAAAGAATGGGGAAGTCCAAAAGAAAAAAAGGCTTTGTAGAAATCATCTGTGTAAAGACATTTTCTGTGTCTGCACATCGTACTCTCTGATCATCGTAATCCCGTCTGTGCATCAGGTTAATCTGTGACTTCTTGTGGGTAATCACGTGTAAGAGTTGAGTGTGTGCAGCTCCGCAAGACAAATTTTTTTTTTTTTTTTTTTAAAAAAAGCAAAGCCCGTGCGGGCAGGGACTTTATGCAATATTCTGTGTGTTTTCCTAAACATGTTGTGCCTTACAGAGATAAACAGCAAAAACGCCATCATGCCAAAACGACATCAACAAACAGGTACACACATACAGACTGCCGCTCATCTAAACCACAGATACACCACGGTAGTGTCAACTATCGCTCTTATTTTCTCTCTCTCTCTCTCTCTCTCTCTCTCCACGGTTTTGTGAGTGCTCGAGAAAGTAACCGTGTGTGTTTTGCTGGCTCTGAGGATCAAAGCAAAACTCTTCACTTCACCCCAACAAAAGCACTGACAAGCATCGGACAAACAAAACAGTACAGCACACTACAAAACATAGCTATCTTCATCCTCACCCGCAAGAATGCCCCCCTGATAATAAGTCCTCTGTAAGCGATCAAGGTTCCTGCCACCGCGTAGTCCTAATACTGAGACAGAAATCACAGAGTCACATGGGTTTGTTTTAGGCTCCTCTAGGGCACATGGCTGGGAACGACATGCCATTGTTTACAAGTGGAAAACCTAGATTGCCCATGGCGTGCCTTCGAGCATGGGAACAATATAATGAGCCACCACTGATTTCCGTGGCAAGAGCAGGCGGCTTGATTTATTACGTATTGCAAGTGACATTCTTGCCGGCAAACAAGCAATGGAGTATTTCATAATTTCAGTAATTAAAAAAATCACAGCGAGTACCGTGAAATGTTGATGTGATGAAGTAAAAAGTAAACAGTGGATCGGATAAGGTTTGGTATCATTTCGTAACATCTCTTCAATCTTTCCAGTGTGAAGAAATAAAAATGCTTTGGCAAAGGCATATGTGGCTAAAGCAGACTATGACTCAGTGACTCAGTTTCTAAGACGCCTGGTGACAAACAGAAGGTGCAAGTTCCTCCTCGAAGACACTTCATGTCCTGACAGATGGCTAAACTGTCCTTTGCATTAAAAGCCGAGAATGCCACGCAAGCGACACTGGTGACATGTCTCCGCAGAACAAGCAAACACAAATTTGAGCTTGGCACTTAATTTACCATTGTGGAACGGAAAGGAGCCGTAATTGAAAGTTTAACTGACTGAAAGGTCAACGGGAGGAATTTCCATTAAACGCAGAGGCTGCGAGATTCCTCAGTTTTGATGTCATGTCACTAGTCTGGCTTTTTTTTCATTATTATTACTATTGTTTCTTAGATTTGGAGAGGGAATAGTTCAATTCAAGCACTTTATGAACAGAAGTCTTTGGATCAAATTGAGCTTAGATGAGTGCATCCCATGCCCAGGAGGATTACCAGTGTATGCAGTGCGAGTACAAATACATGACTCCTCCTTTGCTGTACTTTTCACTCTGAATGCCCTGACTTGTCACTATAGAGGTAATTGTTATGACAGTTCCCGGTATGAGTGAATGAAAAAAAACAACGGCCCTCACAGGAAATTTCCAGTTGATGCCTGTATGTCTGCATCTTTTTTCCAGCTGCACATGTTCGTTCTCCAGCAGAAAGCCTTTTACAAAACTTTATTTAGCCCCCTTTCCACTTGAAATTAAACAGACCTGCCTTCTTCATATAAAAGGAGAAAATATGATTTTGTTAACACTCACCTTTTTTGATGACTGTCTGATCTGCCATAATAATGTGGTCGTCTACATGCTGAAAGAAAAAAAGATTAGGCTATTATGTCGTGCTAAGGGAAGACATATTGATAATAATTTTTATTACAGCTTTATAATATAATATAAATACATATATATATAACAATTTGCATATCATGTTTTTTGCCTTTTTAATTGGCTTATAAAAATGAATTAAATAAAAAAAAGTTGTGCATGTTTCAGCCTGTACGTCCTCGGTGCATTTTCGTAATAGATCAATTTAAAAAAAATAATAATAATAAATCCACCCACCTGAACATCCTCCAGTCCGTGTCCCATGTCGTGCATCCCCATGCTGTCGCCGATCACCGACTGGTCGATGCTGTGCGCGTTCGGAGGCAGCAGCTCCGGCCGGCGGAAGCCTTCTCTCCTCACCCCGGACGAGCCTCCCTCCAGGCCCAGGATCTGACTCGCCAGGCCGCTCCTGCCGTGCGAGCCGAGCCCGTCCTGGCCCTGTCTGCCGGGCCACGGCTGCTGCTGGTTGGACGACGGCGACTGGTGTATAGAGTTAATGTTGAAAGGGTCGCCGAGGTGCGAGTACGGGTCGCCGGACTGCGGGTAGGAGATGGGCTGGTAGGGCGGCGGGAAGTACGGTGGCTGGAAGTCCGAACTGGCCGAGTGCGAGAGGGACGGCGACGGACTGTAGAGGTGCTGGCTGACCGCCGGCAGGTGAGGCAGCCGGGGGTTCCCATTGCTGCTTCCGTCGTGCCTTTCCTGGGGGGGGGCGGAAGAGAGGGACGGAGGGGTGGTGAGGAGGGGGAGCTGTGAGGGGTGAAGGCAAGATGGCAGAATGCGCGGTGACACTCGGTGACCCCTTCGGGGACGCGGTGTCCACTGACATGATGTCCACGGTAGACGATGGAGAGGAAGTCGAGTCGTAAATATTGACTATATAATATTAACTTCTATCGATTCCCATCCACCAGGAGCTTTGAGAGTTACATATTTTTTCTGCCTCGTCTTGTCTTGTTGTTGTTGCTGTTGTGGTTGTTGTTTGTCATGTGTATTTAAAATAAAGTAAAATAAAATAAAAAAAATAGCAACGGCTACTTTCTGTAAGATTTTCATTATAGTGTTTAGACCTGTTGCTACGTTTGTATTATTTCGCATGTTCTAGAAAAAATAGGGCTCGCCTATTTTTTTCTCTTTTTTTAATTTCTTTTTCTTCCTCCCGTCAAATGTGTGTAGTAGCAGCAGCAGCAGCAGCAGTAGTTGTAGTATGATATTTTTCTCTAACATAACGCACTTATCCCCTCGCAAAGGCCACAATAAACCCCTCCGATACTCCTTGACCCCTCCCGATACTCACCTCGCAGTCATCTTCATATTTCACGTTGTCGGCTAATTTCCACAACATTCTGGCAGAGAGTAATAATAATTAAAAAAGAAAAGAAAAAACAAATCCCCGGCAGCAGTCGCAGTTAAAAGCGAGGGCAAAAAAAAGAAAAAAAAAGTAAGGGCTTGTTGTGTTGTCGGCAGGTAAATCCAGGTAAGCCAAAAAAAAATTATCAGAAGGGACTTCCCGTTGAACTCCACCGAGCTCTTAGTACTTCAGCGCAACAGACTCGAGTGGTGAGCTAAAAAGGCGGCTGAAGGCAAAACCACAGGCGCTCTTGTGAGTCTTTCTCTGCCACGCTGACAAGAGGGGGAAAAGAAGTGTTGGCCGACAAGCGTGTCCCCCCCTCTCCGGTCAAAGTGTCGTGCGGCTCTGTTGGGGAAGTGGGCGAAGGCGGCGCATTTAACAGCCGAAACGCGACTCCCTCTCATGGACAACACGGCGACGTTCAGTCTTGCAGGGCGCGCAGACGAGCGCCTGTAGTTATATCTGCGCAACACCGCCGGGTGGGCGTCACCTCGCCGTGGTGTCGTCACCGGGAAGAGGAACGTGAAATGGTCGCCGATTGGCCGAACGGCGGCCCAATCCCAATTTTATCCGCGCGCACGCCGTCAGACCGTCGATTCAATCTGTCAGATTCAAAAGTCGACGGCTTCGCCACTTCACCGGTTTCCCCGTTTGTTTGTTTGTTTGTTTTTTAATTCGTTTTCAGCCCGTCAACCGTTTGTTAAGACGGGGTCAAAGCGCGAGGACACATGCTGTTGGAGGAAATCTGAAATCTTTTTATTTATTTTTTTTTAAATGCCTCTTTCTTTCGTCAGAAGAACATTTTGTTTTCTAACGCGGCTTCCTTTCTGCGGATTGAATTCGTAGCTACCCAGAGCGGAATTAAATCATCTTGAAGTGATGTGTGGATGTTGCTCAGTGTAGTAACAGCCTCAAATGTTATGAGTCGTTCATGATAAGTATGTTCCGTGCAGTTAGGCTCCTTAAAAAAAAAAAAAAAAAAAAAAAGCCGCAGTACCCAGTTTTCTTTTGTTTTGTTCATAGCTGCGCTTCGTTAACTTGTCTTGGACCATTTAATGCAACTTTAAAATGCAGTATGCATAGGATAACGTCAACATATAATGATACACGCGAGGCCTACATATATGGGCCGTGTGACGATGTATGCCATTGCAATATAGCACGTGGTTACTTGTGGTTTGGCTCTAACTCTTTTGATTTAATTTTACCCAAAGATTGTTAGGAATTTGTTTCGTTTTTTTTTTTTTTGTTTTCTATAAACCGCGTTGTAAAAGCACAGGCTCGTCTTGTCTGCACCGATTAATTAGGGTGCACAAAAATGTCATTTGCAATTCATCTAATTTACAATGCCAATTAGAATAAAAACGTATGGAAACGAGCTTTGTAACGCAATTTAGTGGTCATTTTCTGCCTCAATAAATCTGAGGGTTAAACAGCAAAAATACAAAAAACAATAATAAAACGTAATATTGTAAAGTGTCATATCTTAATGCAGTGTTTGGATTATTCTTATTATTATTATTATTATTATTATTATTATTACAAAAGGCAATGCTTTTTTGTCAAATGTAACACAAAGAACACACAATAAAATATTGTTTCGCCGTTTTTTTTCGATTATTATCTATTTAATACCTTCAAATTCAATTACTATCAGTTCAGTAATGTTATTCATTTTAAGAAATGTATTAAGTATTTATTTTTTATTTTTTTCCCCAAGAAAGCCTTTGTGTCAGATTATAACTCGAGAGATTATCGGACAGCCCTTTGTTCAAATAACATGTGGCGTCCGTCCACCCACGCTGGCCATGGGAACAACAGGACGTGCATGGGCGATTGAGGATTAGCCCTCATTTTTATCCCCTCCTCGTCCCGCGTGGCCCTGCTGGACTGTGGGAGTGAGATGCGCGCGGTGATTAGATGATATTTAACGTCGAAGGAGTAAATTGGTTAGTCACGCTTGACCTGACGGTAGTGTTTTCGTACCATCCGTGCGTTCACGCTGTAATTTACAATGACGTGATGCGATAATCGGCCAAGATTAAACCGGCTGACGTCAGGTGCAAAGACTTAATTAAAACTATTTTACACTCAAGTGCAGTATGAGTCTGCCTTGTGAATGTGGCTTTTGGGGTGATGCCGGTGCACAATTCTACATATTGACAATGATGTATAGCCTATGCAATAACGTTATTGTTTTTACATTCTTTAGAACTTCTTTAGCTGCACTCATTAAACCACATTTGTGCCCCCTTTGACATTAATCTGCCCGGATACCGTTTTCTCCTCTGTGGATCAGTTAATAAAACTATAGGCCTACTTGGGCGAAGTACATTAAAATAATAATAATAATGAAATAACAAAAATACGTAAATTAAGGGGGGTGAAGTGAACTCACCCTCCAGTCTATCCTGTCCAGCACAGACATCTGTAAAGCTCCAGTCACCGCAGTCCTACTGAGGCGCATCGAATGAGTGGAACCATGGAAGGCTTCACTTACAGGCTTCACCTGACGGTCGCCCTCTGCGCAGGCGCAGTTGCACGAAAGTGCACCTGAGTGGGACAGGCCTCAATCAAGACCCCCACCCCGCCCCCTCCTCCAGTGAGACGCCGCATACCTTTGAAATTGTCTTTGTTTGTTTTTACTTTCCATGCAATCATCCAACCACGTTAAATGCAGACAACGGTTAAAATATTTAAAATAAATAACTTCAGTTCAGAAGCAAACTGTTGAAATCTAATTTGAAATAATTAAGAAAACTGAAAGTCAGCCGTCACACACATTCAACAGCATTGTTGTATATATCTGTTGTTCTGCTCTGGAGGGGGGGGGAGAGACACGTTGCGGGCCAAAGTTTAAGAAAAGGTGAAATTTGCAGGTGACGCAATTCCACCCCCAAAGCTGCGTCGCCCCGGGCTGACCGAAGGAATCTGCTTTCAAAAGCCACTGAAGCTTTTTAAGGCCTGAAATGTCTCTTGTTATCTGATCTCTCAAATACCTTAGCTTAAACTAATGAACACATCAAAGTGGCCTCGCTGACAATGCAGCTTAAAATCTTGTCCTCAGAAAATTACCCGAGGCCTACATTTCTGATACACTCATAACAGCTGTCTTACAATATTGACTGATAAATGACGATTCGTTTGATTTCTTTGCTGAGACGGGGAGAATCAGCCAGACGTAGATCAGTTTGATATTTCTACATTTCTAAAGCACCGCTTTCATTCGAATCATTAACTTCTATTATTTATCGATTTAATGTTTAACAGTCCAATATAAATCTGGTAGAAACAAACATTATGGAACAGTTGAGGATCGTGTCAGATATTAGTTACTTCGGTTAGTCGTATAGTAAGGCTTCATACGTTTGCTAGTTTTTTTTTTTTTTTTGTTTTGTTTTGTTTTTGATGGGGGGAGGGTAATTATACAATGCTTTGAAAAGTAAAATAAATAAATAAATAAATAAATAAATAAATAAATAAATCCAAACCAAATGTGTTTGAACATGTATCTGCCTCTGTTTCCGTCGAGCAAAGACATTTGGCGGTTGCAAACAAGATGCAGATTTTTTTTTTTTTTCTCATGATAACCGTCTACGGCAGTGTATGGTTTTTATTAGCTCTGCCGGTGCATTAGGCTTATTTATTTTTGGGAGTTGCGATCTAACGTGCGCTGAAAGACATGAATCAACACACATGTCACAGACTGCTGCTAGGACGGAGGAAGAGAATGCAATGTTTGTTTACTTTGTCACAATGTCTTTATTTTTTTTTATTTCTGCTGGAAAATACATTTAATGAGAAGCAGAAGCAAACTGTGCTTATAAGTCCCGTTTTTCTTCATTTCTCCACGCCGTTTCGAAAGACCCGCGTTACGTGGCCATACAGAGGTCGTTTGGAGTGGCTGTACTGCCCTCTTGTGGTTGTACAGCTATGTTACCAAAACGTATATATTTTCCCTTAATAAAAAAAAAAATAATAATAACAAAAAAAAAAAAAACTGTCACGTCCATCCTATTTTAACGAAATACTGCACTTGGAGATCTCATATGAATGAAACGGGATTAATCAACAAGATAAACAGAACAATAATAAAAACAGTAAGATATGATTGTGTTAGGATGGAACATAGGGTGACAAGATCCCAATTTACCAGATGTGGGACACCTCAGTGACGTTACCAATGCATCGATAGTAATCTAAAAGAAATAACATTTCTATTCCGCCCCTGCACATAGTATGAGTTTGCCACCTGTTTGATTCAAAGGACTATGATAATAACTAATAGAACTACTATGCAAATAAAACGTAACAACAGAAATGCATTTGAAATATCTGTATTTACTGGACAATGCAGCTTCTTGGCAGGAAAGAGGCTTTGTTTTGATTGTGAAGACAAAAAATTGACAACCAATAAAGGAGCTCTCAAGAATGTCTACAGTTTTCACTGTATTGTGGCCAGCATGTACAGTAACAAACAGTCATGTCTTGAGGCACAGCTTCGCCAATATCAAGCAGCAGTGCATTATAATCAATGTAGTATTATATAATTTATATAAGAATATAATTTAACTGATGGTAGTTTACTACCACAGTCTTCTAACCTGTACGACTGGAAGTGTGATACTGTGTGATAAACACTGGTTATTTCAGCAGCTGTTACCTCATCTGCGTTAGAATCTTGCTTTGGTTTTAGTAGGAAGGTGTCCATAGAACGTGAAGCCTCCTTTTCTTTGCCGTGGTCGCACTTTCCCACTCAGCAGACTCCTGACTCCACCATGCTGCTGCTCCTCTTCCTGCTGGGTCTGACTCTGGCCGCCAAGCTTCCTCCAGATGATCAGAACATGAAGTTGACACATGGCTGGTGTCCACCTTTCTGGAATGTTGTGGAAAATCAATCAGAAGTAGGGTTTTCATTTGAGAGTCTCAAAGGTGCAGATCGAAGAACAGAGCATCCTTTTATACAGCTTCTGGTGTGCGCTATTCTGAACATCTATTTTTTTGTTGTTGAATTGTTACTCATAAAAGGACATGGTCAAGCAGAATCAGGAGTGTGGGGTATGTGTAGATAATCATAGAAACAACTTTTCTTAGAAATAACAGACACACACACAGGTGAGACGCAACTCAAAATGAAACTTGAGGGAACTTTCAGGCCAAGATGTCAAGGACAGTGCAAACACTATGAACATTACAATAAGTCCTGTACATTATTATTGTAAACATAAACAAATCACCGTTACAGGTTCAGCTTCAACGGCCGCTGCTACAAGTACGTAGCGACACACCTGACCTGGGCCGACGCCGAGCTCAACTGTGTGTCACAGGGAGCCAACCTGGTGTCCATCCACAGCCTGCAAGAGAACAGTTCTGTCACGAACCTGATCAAGAACTCTGATCCGCACCAGGGACAGACCTGGATTGGACTCCATGATGTCATAAAGGAGGGAGCGTGGATGTGGACAGATGGATCTGCTGTCAACTTTAAAGCCTGGAGAACCGCACAGCCAGGTAACCACCATAATGAAGACTGCGTAACAATCACCTATGGCACCAAGCCAGAATGGAAGGACTGGAAATGTCATCTCCAAGTCCCTTCAGTCTGTGAATTTCAGCTGAATTCTCTTTAGAATCTCTTATTACTTTGGTTCAAATCAGAACAAAATAAATGAAGAACGAACATCACCACCTTGCCTGTTATTGTGCCTTTCTTTGTTGTGTCATTGGGAAGCCTTGACAAGATCCATCTGAGGGCATTGCATTGCAAGAAAACAATTTATAGCCAACACTTTATTACTGCAAACATTTACTGAAACAAAATAAGGATGACTTGACACACTTGGAAGGGAAACACCACATGCATAGAGAAAGTAATAAATAAAAGTAAGACATAATACATCGTTGCTCCTCACTAACTTACAAACATACGACTATTTTCTTTTTTCAATTTTGCAGTCTTATTTATTTATTTATTTATTTATTTTTTATGTATTATTGCTTTGGTTTTAGTAGGAAGGTGTCCATAGAACGTGAAGCCTCCTTTTAAGCAGCACGTTTTACGTCGTATTCACCTGACTTCGCGCTCCTGACTTTTAGAGGGGTCTGGCTGCAGGACCTGCACTGTCAGGACCCGCCTGCACTGAGAGGTCCACCTGCACTGTCAGGACCGGAAGTTTAGATTATTACATATACATGATTGATTTAAAAATATTAAAAAAAAAAAGTGGGAGATCGTCGCAAGACATACATTTCAATGGTTGTGTTTGTGTCGATAAAAATCCACCTCATAAAACACAGGGCACACAAAGTTGTGAAAGCTACAAGGAGTAGATCATAATATCGTAATTAAAACAGAAAATTCAATAGAAATCGAAAGCTTGTTCTTACGGAAGCGCATTGCATTCACTAAATAAAAAAGACTTAGGCACCAGGATCTTGTCTTTTCTCGTAATTATGAGATCAGGATCTCGTAAGTATGAGATCTTTTACGAGATTTTACTATTATTATTATTATTATTATTATTATTATTATTATTATTATTATCAATAATAATGGAAACGTCTAAAACGGTAATCAATCGGCAACGATGGCGCTACAGTAGTGAATCTGCTATTGCTACACTGAGCACAAGAGGGAAACTAGATAGAATTGCTTTCCGCTGTACTTGGTTTCAGATTTATATTTTTGAAACATTATTTGTTGTCAGTCCATTCTTCTTTCTAAATAAAGTTCCTCAAAAAAAATATCTGTTTAACTGCGATGGCGTCATCATTGCCGCTGATTACGGAGTTAGAAGTTTCCTTTTAATTTTATCTCGTCATTACCAGAAAAGATCTCTTAAATATGAGCTCAGGATCTCGTAATTACGAGATCTTTTCTCGTAATTTAGACATTATCTCATAATTACGAGATATTTTCAGAATGTTTGCCTAGAAATCAAATAAAATATAATAAAATATGAATTTAAAGAAATAAAGCAAAAAAAACAAAGCCGGGGCCTTTTCTGGTATCTTTCGACCTGATCTATTTTTTTATTTATTTTTTTGCTGCTGTACTTTTTGACACTCACAGTACGCCAAGTATCCTCTTTTGTCACGTCTTCTGTTATAAAATATTTTAATTTATAAAAGCCTTTAATTTGAAAGGCTTTAAATCAACTTCCTGTCCAAAAGCGTTTAATTTGAAAGGCTTTAAATCAACTTCCGGTCCTGACAGTGCAGGCGGACCTCTCAATGCAGGCGGGTCCTGACAGTGCAGGTCTGCAGCCAGACTCTATTGGGGGGCTGACTTCCGCGCCGGTGTGAGCTCGGCTGTTGATTGGATCCTCACCACACGCATAGAAGCAAGCACACACACGTACCATAGGCTGACACATACACACACGCACGGCTGTAATTTATGATGTGACCCCACAGTGGCGCAATTGCAGCCGAGACTCCTCCTCCTTCCTACTCGCCTTGGCAGTGTATCATACGGTGACGATGGGCATTCCGGCTCTTTTTAGAGAACTGGCTCTTTTGGCTCGGCTCACTAAAAAGAGCCGGCTCTTTCGGCTCCCAAACGGCTCTTCAAATTTTTTGGTGCCTAAAATAATTTATTACCAACAGTAATAAAAGATTATGCGTAATATGAATTACTAATGTAAAAAAAGAAAAAGAAACATAGACTATATCAAATGTTTATAATATAATCACACCTTTATTTATGTACTCTACAGAGTGATAAAAACTAAGATAGAAAGTGCAAAAAACAAATGTTTAACTATTTACAAACGGACTTAAATAACTATTAACAATTTTAAACGTTTTTTACTTCTAAACAAATTTAAACTCAAACAACATAAGCTTACAGAAACTCACACAACAAAATATAATTTAAAATGTGTAAAACAAAAAGAAAGAAAAAAATCAGCATTCAGATAACAGTTTTGTTTTTTGTTTTTGTTTTTTTTTAGTAAAGATTGACATTGAGAAAAACCAAGTGCCTCAGCTTTGACGGGCTGATCCTGTTTCTTCTCTCTGTAATTATCTGCCCTGTTTTGGTGAAGATTCTCTCTGGGGGGACTGATGTTGCAACAATGCACAGTCTCCGTGCCATCACATGTGTAGCCGGCTCCCAATCAGGAGCCGGCTCCCGTCGTTCACGTCAAAGAGCCGTTTCGTTCGCGACCGCCACATCACTAAGTGACGTTGGGCTGAGTTACGAAATCGGAATTTAAAATTTAATCTGTAAATGTAAACTTTATTTATATATTTGGAATTTTTAATCTCGAAATGAATAATTATAAGAAATATATATTTTATCTCTCTCTCTCTCTCTCTCTCTCTCTCTCTCTCTCTGTCTTGTTGTGGACCTAATTCTATTTCGTACTCTTCCGTATGCCGCTACAAACCTTGCGCTAAGAACAGAAGGGAAGTGGGGGTGGGAGGAACTCTTCGACACATGTTCTGAGCTGGGCCTGGGTTTAACGAAAAGCAAGTGGAAGGCGAAAGGTGCTACTGACATGGAGCAACAGCGGCGAGAGAGGACAAGCGGTCGCACTTCCGGTGAGCACCTGTGAATGGACCTTTTAGTCCGTCCGCTTTGGTTCTGATGAGATGAATTACGCTGCTCACACAATGTGGTTGTCTCGCTCACTTTTTGTTATACACCAAAGCAAGTCAGTGAACCAGGAGTTTGGTCTCGTTTTTTGGTCCTCCTGTTTTGTTTTGTTTTATAAATACATATTTATTCTTTATTTTTTATTTATTTTTTTTAAACGTGCTTTCTGTGACACTCCCTGCTCCGGCTTATTCGGCCTGAGCAAATCCTCGAGCAAACTTAAGTATTTCAACTCGCTAAATGAATAAAAAGAATTATAATAATAATTGTAATCATCAAAAGTTATTCTTTCATTTTAAAACTTACTTCCTGATGACTTCCGGTAAGCCAGTGTGCGAGACGGACGTTTAGTTCACTGCTCCGGTGTAATGGTCTTGAAATCGTCCCCTGAACTGAGATGTCCAATTTGCTAATTTACACAGCAGGGCCACGAATGGTCGACTGCGGTGGCACGAGCGGCCGTTTGATAAGTAGCAGTCATGCCAGTGGCGATTGAATGTTGTTGCGCAACTCTCGCTATACTTACGGCACATAAACTAGAGATGACTAAATTTGACATCTGCGTACCACCAGAGCAGTAAGAGATGCGCAAAAAAAATTTAATCGGGGGCTCAGTCACTTGACTAGCGGCTGTGGGTGGGTTTAGGGCTGTAGGAAGAGGTCGTTTTTTCCAAAAGTCAACGCGAGCGACTCCGAGACTACGCTGCTCTGTTAAAAGCACAACGCAAATTGCAGTTAAAGATGGCCGATCTGGAAAGCAGGTCATAAAGAAACGTCAAGTTTGAGAAAAATATAGGAGGGAAATATTAGTTATAAACTAATTCCCCAGGTTTGATGTCATAGAAACTTTCCTTGCTAGCTAGCTTAAAAGGGGGAAGTCCTCATACATATTTTTTTTAAAGAAAAAAAAAGAAAGAAAGAAAGAAAAGAAAAAAGAAAGGGGACTCCTGGTCCTGGAATCGGACTGGAACACCGGCCCACGAAACTATGAGGATGCACAGGCAGCGTCAGTGGAGCTGAGGGAAACCCGTGAACACCGTCATATAGAGGAGCCGTGTTCCAGCATGGAGGAACCGCTACTGACTGCGTTCCCATGGCGACAGAGAAGGTGCGAATGAGCCAGAGTAGCAGTACTCGATAGGGAGGAGAAAATCGACAGGAGACCCGGCGCGGCGCATTTATCGGTGATGTTGGTCATTCAAAAAACAACATCAAAACAAAACAAAACAAAAAAAAAAACTATTCAAATACACAAACTCAATAAACCTAACCAACTCATTTGTCCGAGTTTCACGACATCCAGTAGGCCTACAAACTGTAGCCACAGACATGATAACACTTAGCAATCAATCCACAAACAATGCCAGCCTTAAGAACTATACATTTTGCAAAATCAGGACCAATTTAAGTATTTACAAGTCAGAGACTTGATTAGGAAAAAATAAATAAAAAATAAGCATGACGCAATTGTAGATTAGATGTGCTGTGCAAAGAGCCTTCAATGATTTCACCTACAAAAAAAAAGCACTTTGCTGGGACTGGAATATATAGGGGGACCATTCATAGGATTTAAAAACGAGGTGGGAAGCAGAGGAGAATCTTGAGATAAAGGTGTTAGAATTGTACAAAATCCACAGACAGCAATGACTGACAACAAGCTCTACGTCCTGGAAGGACAAAATAGCTCATTCTTTTGTACCCCAGCACAGAATTACTGTTAGTGCATGCTGGATGTTCTGTGGAAGAGCCGTGGCAAACCACCTTCACATCTTCCAGAAGTGTCACGTTGATGAGTTGTTTGAGTTTGAAATCTAAATAGCAAAGTTTGAATAGTAAATAGCAAAACCACAACTTGCTTCTTGCATGCTAAAAGTCATGAATACCTGACTGGTTGACACATGTTCCAATGTTTGGGTGGGGCTAGTAGTTGAAGAATGCTGCTCGGAAAAAATGAATCACCATCTGACAGGTTTTGGAAGATGAGACCAAACGTAACAATAATGTGAAAGAGAATTCAAAGTAATTTCAAATACAAAAAAATATATAAAACAATAATGTACCATGTGATGTTGACAGACAAACCTAGTAACCACTCATGCTTGCTTCTTCTTTCAAGACGTTTTTTTTTTTTATTTTTTTATTAATTAATGGCTTTAAAATACATTTGAAGGTTCCGCTGCCAAAATGTTTTAACACACACTCACACATAATAACAAATAGAATGCACACAGCTCCTCTGTCAAGATGGTAATCATATTCCGGAAGGGTAAAAGTAAGATTTTCTGGGGGAAAAATAATTGTCTTTTTCAGCATTTTAATCTTGACTTAAGTTTCAATATACCTCTACACAGTTTAATCAAAAAAGACAGAATGGTTTCAGCCATAAAGAACTATTTTTATAACTAAAAAAAAAAAAAAGAGAGAGAGAAAAAGAAAATGACCACTAGGAGACAGCAGAGTGACAGTCACTCCTGCATCAATTCTCAAAGCACCATTGACTGAGATCATGGAGATCTTGCAGAATCCATGAGGGAGGGATTATGATACAAAACAGAGAGCTGTCTGGGGAGCCATTAACAAAATGTTCACAACATGTAAACACGAGCTACGGTGGACTGATGGGACAGTTGGGTAATTCAGACACTGAGCATGTATTAAACTTGATTTCAAAGGTCTGAAAGTTGGGGTATGCAGATCTTGACAGATCAGTCTCTGATGTGTTGGGTCATAGTTTTTGCAGCAATCTGAAAAAAAAAAAAAAAAAAGGCATCTGGATGGTCTGCTAGAAGTGGTATGGGGTGTGAGTGACCCAGTTGGACATCTGATCCTTTGTACGCTTGGCTGAGTTATGGGTTGTGAAGAGAGATTTGAAGGCCTCAGATTTATCCTCCATTTCCTGGATGGATCGCTTGGTAGCAGTGGTCAGCAAAGACTTGGCGCCTTTGGAAAGGCTGGAGGATCCTGAGGGTCCAGCAACAGCTGGGAGGACAAAGGAACATTTAGGATAATGTAAACGAGACGAATGAACATACTGTTCATATTTTGAGGGGAAAAAATAATAAAAAGGAACTTGAAAACTGCGCTCAGTTTGGTTCACTTATTTATTTACTCATGCATTAATCTATTTGCAGAAAAATGTGTTAAAAATACAAATAAGTTCCACAAGCTGCACGGTTTTCAAAGTGAGTTACCTGATTTGCTTTCGTCACCATTTTGTTGTGAACTCTGGCCTGGTGCATCTGCTTCTGTGTCACCTGTTTGGAAGAATCATGTTGGATGTTAACCAATTGTGTCACCTACTTGGAAGAATCATGTCAAGGTCTCATCAACAAAGAAGTGGAAAGTAAAACAACTCAAGGTTTTTCCCCTTTTCAAAGGCCATACTAGACAGTCATATCTTCTATCCTAACTGTCTGAGGAGAGAGACCTCTTATTCCTACTGCCGCATCTTTATCCTTAACGAAGTGAAGAGTGTGTGTGTACATGTGCACCGCTTGGCTTAAGGCTTTTGCACTGGGATTTCAGACACTGTTGAATTGAAACCTGAACAGTTTTGGCTGGAATAAACACAATCAACAAATGGTGTTGTGTACAACATAGTACTTCTAAAGTTGTTGTGTGAAGTCAGAGTACAAACTGTGAGCTCTCGGTAGAAAGATTTGCAATTACTTGCACATTTGTTTAAAAAAGGAAGGAGTGAGAAGAAGAATTTGAGAGAAGAACCCCTCCGGAATGACCACAGACACATTGAATTTAACTGCCGCTTTCTAATGATCAGATAAAGGGATAATTCACCCACAATTAAAGCTCGGGCCATTTACCAGCCAGCGCTCAGTCCGTGGAGAAATATTAAGTACACTATTGCTGTGATCTACCATTAAAATCTGACCAAAATGTAAAGTGCAAGCGAAGCTACAGACAACAGTGGAAGAGCCAGCAAAAGTATTTTAGCTGATCACTGGCTTCATTTTGAGGCGATGTTGGGTACTTTGCTCATATGCCACTGCAGTTCAACACTCCACTGACCCAACTCCCGTCAATAATAAGCATTCAAAACGCCATTCAAATGAAGAAGCGAAGGTCCTGGTGGCTGTTTGCAGCGCACGTTTGCTTATGTAAATCCTAAACAGATTTGTGTCAACAAGAAAAAATGAGGCCTGAACGCGGCTGCAGCCAAACCTTTTGATCCAGAGGATGTGGGCTGCGATTCAGATGATGTAGACAGTGATTCAGCTGCTTTGCTCTTCTTTGATTTCTGGAAAAAACAAAACAAAACAACAAAACACAGGAAACGCTTAACAGAAAGACCAGGGCTCTAAACGGAAACGGACATGTAGGGCTGTGCAATTTATCAGGTTTACATCAAAATCGGATTTATTAGTCAAGACGATTTAATAAAAAAAAAAAAAAAAGGAAATCTGAACATCAATTTTCCTCTCGCATGCTTCCAGGCTGTTCACCTCTGTACAAAATGTTAAAGCTTTGCAATTTATTTATTCATTGTTGAAGATGATAGAAAAAACTTTTATTTTTAAAGTGATGTTTGGTGAAAGACAGTTAAGGTTGTCGGGGGATTGATTTGGGTTTGGTTCTGAAGTTTCTGAAGTTCACTTTATTCCCACATATTGGAACTTCATCTGTGCTTATGAAGAAGCAGTTAATTTTCAAGTGAAGTTTGGTGAAAGTGAGGTTCTCACTTCATTAATCCCAAGGGATTCATCTTTGTTTATTTGCTATAGAAGCAGGAAAATGAACTCTCACCTTGGTTTTGGCTTTAGCTCTCTTCTCTTCCATCTGAACCCGCAACTTCTGCACCTCTTCCTTCGTGCCATTGAGAATAATGATATCCTCGTTTTTGAATGGATCCCCACACTAAAGACAGAAATGGCAAACAGAAAAGAAAACCTAGAGTGAAGTCATGTGTAGTTTGATTATTGCAGGAATAATAACATCATGATAACATGATCGTGTTTTGGCCAAATATATCCAACATTCCTCCCTTGACAAAATTATGTACAAAGAAAGTAAAGGAAATACAGACAGGGGAGGTCTTGAAAGGCGGCTACTGTCCACTTGAAATGGGATCCTCACTGGACCAAAACGATTGACGTTGCCCTCTGTCGAGGGAGCCACTTGTTCTATGGAACCCTCTGGGAAAATATTCTTGGGCAGAGTCTCAAGGTACAGCTGGAGGGAGCAACGGCGTCAGGGAGAACAGCCCCGACTGTCTGCTCAGGCAAATTGGCCGCACGGGTACAAAAAGATCAATTCAAAGACAGGGCACGGAAGGACTGACACGTCACTTCAATAGAGTGGTGCTCAGCCTACTGCCATTATGCAGCATACGATGACCTCGCTGACAACTGGCTGATAAAGGAAGTAGAGACAATACATTAGCACATTATAATCATTTGTGTGCCACATGTTTTTAAAACCCTGTTTGCTTTCAGTGCACTGCTAAGGGGATCTACTACTGATTTACTTGTGGTACAACAGTATTTATGTCCATTTAAACATCTTATTTCAACAAACAACCCGTACAAGGTTAAGCTAACTCTGACAAAATATACACAAACATTGACCCAACCAAAGGACTGCTAAAGCTACAATGCCGCTCATTATAGCTCACTGACCAAACGTGAAAAATATATAGTGGGTGAGAAGGAAAAATACCCTTTTTACACAAGGCCAAGGTGCCCAAATGTTAAGAAAATAAACCCTACTTTGACTTGCAAAGCACTTTTCTTGTCCATCCAGCTTAGTGTCAAGTTTTAAAATTCACTTCATGCTATGAATGGCACTGAACAGATGCCCCAAAAGGGCAAATAGTAAAATAAGCTCATCCTATTTCCATATACAACAGCACAAATTTGTTTTTGGTTTTTGCTCGAGTCTCGGTCAGACGCAGTAATGAACGCAACCATGAAAACGACAAAAAAAGAAATCAGCCAAATCCTCCGCCACCTTGCTTTGCAGGTAATTTGCTTGAAATCCATATTTGGTTTACTCAAACGAGAACCAACAGTGATGGACTCACAGCAGGTGATGCCGGGCTTAACAGGTGGTTAAATGGGTTCATTTATAAATGGTCCAAAGTACAGTTAAAAATGATCGATTAATTCATTAAACGTTAGTTGATTGACCTTATTGATCAATTCACGATTAAATGATAAGCGGCAATTTTTCCTGAGAACCTAAAATTTCACAATGAATGAAGTGTAAGGAACACATTATTTAACCCTTAAATAATGTTGAGGGTCCAATGGGACCCATTTTTACATTAGAGAACAGTAAAAACACCCCAAATATTTATCCTCTGACTTTAAGTTGACTTCTAATAGTTCACATTTCAACTTAAAAAAAAGAAAAAGCTGTTAAAAGTAACTTGTTCTATTATAACCATCACAGTATCTAAAGGTGAATTGCTCTTTCATGCCACTACACTGTTATAATACTACTCATGTAAAAAAAATGTTAAATTAATTGCAACTAATTTAATTTAATCGATTCAATTCTTAATCAACAATTAATCGATAATCGATTAATTGTTAACATCCCCAGTCCAAAGGCTATGCCTGAAAATAAACATGATCTTAATGTCTACGTGCTTTCACACTTCAGTTACCTCTTAATCATCACACCGGTGACTTTTTAACGTTATTCCCTGAATTTTGATGATCAATGATCAATTTTAACAGGTCTTAAGAAGTCGGGTTTTGTGGAATAAAGCATCTGAGCATATTGCTGACATTCTAACAGTGTTCTAGACCTGCTCAAAATGTTCAGTGACCTGGGATAGCTCTGTTACAACATGGCGGCGTACAAAAAGAGCTGAAATTGATTTGTTAATTGTCTTGTTTTGTTCCGCACAAGAAGCGACTGGATGTTTTTAACAAAAGGGAACACTTTTATATAAAAGCACAAATATTAACGGCCCCCTCAACCCCTCCCGAGTTCCCAGCACGGGATCTATTGTGTTGCCATAATGCAGGCTCAGTGGGTGTGAACTCCAGCCATGTGCTCTGTTCAACACAAGAGAGATAATCTCAGGAGCTGACCAAGCAGCAGCAAACTGCGGCTGCTGCTCTGAAGTCAGTCACTCTGCCGCTGCCGCTGCCGCAAATAGCACAGGCCATCAATCATGTTGGCTAATTTATCCGTAAGTGAGTGAACTAGTGGGTCGGGAGGCGCTATCACAGAAACGGCTACTTTCCACGGCGGAGGCATGAAATGGGTGAACTGCGACATGAAGAGCACGAGCTGCGAGAGAGGATTTTGGAGGAAGAACAATGGAAAGAAGGCGCAAAACAAAAAAGGTTCGCCGCACCAGTGAGCAGGAAACTGTACAACGATGGAGAGCGGAAAAACCTTAAGAGAGAGTGAGGCAGAGCATGCGTTCGCTTGTGTCCCGGAGGAATGGGAGTGTGTGTCAGGTGAGCGGCGCGGAGCTGTTACTGCTGGTTACTAGGCAGGGATGGACCTTGTCTCATGGGGACGTACGTAGGTGGTGCGATTACATCAGCAATAAATACAACGAAAGGGAAGGAAAGAAAACACAACCTCTTCCGTCTCACGCAGAAAGCTTCTGCTGCTGCTCCACTTGGCCATATCAAACCGAACTGCTGCCAGATGTGACAATGGAAAGGTTTTTATTTCATCTGGGGGAGTCTGGAGGGACGGCTGGGATAAGACGATCGGAACAGGTGCCTTTGAGTTCTGCTTCGTCGTTATAGAGGGTGTGGAGTGAACTGGCCCAAAGGTAAGTGTCCATCCTCAGCGAGTGAGCTGGAAAATATTCTTGGCGAGTCTGCTAAAGAGCAGCGCAGACACGAGCTCTCCATTCTGTTTGTGTACTTCGTGTTTGAAACGTTTAGATGTCACGTCAGTTGCTGCATTCAATTGAAATATTTAGCAAGTCCAGGTCTTTATAATATTCAGAGCTCATACGAGTGGGCGGGAAGCCAAAGCCTTGAAACAGGTTTGCAAATGTAGTAGCTGCTTTTTCAATGCAAAGCTACATTAACAGACACAAAGCAACGAATCAATGAAAACCCAGGGAACTCGCTGCCTATGCCTGACGTTTATGATAGTGTTTGTAGGCTTGCTTTTATGATGAAAAAAGGACTTTGGACTTCAGCACATAATAGCGGGTCATGTAAATGTATTATTTCCCAGAATGACTTCTTCACCAGCAGCCCTAGGGCTTATCTCACTGTCTTTCAAGCACTGGACACTGTAAAGGCCAGAGTGTTTGAAATGAAAGCCATGCTATCTCTGTGAATAAGTTGATTATTATTGTTATTACAAAAAGTGTTTAACATCCCAACAAATGAACTCCAAAGCTCTAAAGTGTGTACGTTAATGTGTACTTTCAAAGGATTGTAGAGATGTATAAACAGAATAGAAAGCATTTAAGCGCTGTTTTCTTTCCAACAGTGCATTTTAAAAGCTAAACAAGGGGGAAAGTGTCATCACTGACAACAAAAACTACTATCACTGACATAGCTGTCGGTGTACTAAATATAGCCTACTACACCTCTTGAGTTAAAAGTGTTCTCGATTAGTGCCAACCCACATATTTAACCCTATTCTTTTCCCATAGGGGCCTAAGACTTCACTGCAAGGGACCAACCTGGATCTCTCTGTTGCAACAATTTTGTCTGCGGTGCCGCTGTCTGAAGTCGGTGAAGTGCCACTACTATGCGACAGCTTGAGGGAAGAAAATGCAGCTTCCTGCTCTGCCTTGGGATGAGTACATTAATCTGTTCGCTCATTTACCTGAGGACCAGAACACCGTCGGAACCAAAACCTCTGGAGCGCACAGGGTGCAGTGCCTTTTCCACAGAATGCTCTGCATTCCTTCCTGGCACGGCGGAGGAAGTGCTGTGGTACCCTCATGACTGCCAGGTAGGTCAGAAGCAATCTGGCTCTTCACTTTGGAACAGAGTGGGGTTTTTTGTGGTGCAATACTAAGAAGTCTTCAGTCGGTTCTGTCTCGCTACTACAGCAAATGCATAAAATACATGTCACTGTATTTTGCCAACAGATCAAAGACTATGTACACAATAGTAGTCTGTGGTGTTCCGATCTGACCAGGGACTTGCACTTCATCACCAGCCCTCTGAGCCTTGAGGAGAAGACCTACCCTTTGGCGTTCATCTTGACTGTCCACCAAGAGCTGGAGATTTTCATACGCCTCTTCCGAGCCATTTACATGCCACAGAATGTCTACTGCATCCACGTGGACTCCAAGGCGCCACCAGAGTACCAGGCGGCTGTGCGGAGGCTTGTCGGCTGCTTACCAAACGCCTTCCTCTCCAGCCGCAGCGAGACGGTGACCTACGCCGGGTTTTCCCGCCTACAGGCCGATATAAACTGCATGAAAGACCTCGTCAAGTCCGACGTGGGCTGGAAGAAGGTCGTGAATCTATGCGGGCAGGATTTCCCCATCATGAGCAACCTCGAACTGGTGCACTACTTGCAGAGCAAAGAGTGGAGGGACCGGAACATGACTCCCGGGATCAAGCAGCCCCAGTCGATCAGATACAGGACGGAGTTCCAGTACAGGGAGATTGTAGGGTCGCACGTAGCTCGTAAAGGGCCGAAACAACTGAAAGGTCCTCCTCCACACAACCTGGAGATCTATTTTGGCACGGCCTACTACGCCCTGACCAGGGCTTTTGTGGACTTTGTTTTGACGAGCGAGACGGCTCTGGACCTCTTGAAATGGTCCAGAGACACATTCAGTCCGGACGAGCATTACTGGGTAACGCTGAACAACATTGAAGGTAAATCAACTGCTTATACTGAGAGCATAGCCGTGCACATTCCTAAAGTAATTATTGAGTCTTGTAATAAACATAGACCCAAGTTCAGAAAAGTGCTCCAAGTAACGATGCTTGACGATGTGACATTTTATTGTACAATGCACCATTAATGCCTGCTACAACGAAAAAGTAAACTTTTTCTGTATTGCTTGGCTTTTATCTAGCAAAATATAGAAACATGCATTAATAAATCTTAACCAACTTAATACTAATATGACAAACTTGAAACGTTTTTATAGGAATTGTTCCTTAAAAAAAGAGCAGACAGTTCTCTGTTAAAGATTCATAACCATGGAATGTTTTGCCTTATTTTTCTTTAAAGAAGCGCCAAGCAACAACATTGGTGGCGGCTGGTCAGGAGACATCCGGGCAATCAAGTGGGTCGATCAAGAACCGAAACACGGTGGATGTAAAGGTGCGATGTGCCTGTTATCTTCAGTTAAGCCGCATTCAGACTGCGAGCCAAATCCGTTTTTTAGCCTCACAAATCACGTGAAATCCTTTTTTTCCTGCTCTTTGGATAAGTTTTGAAATTCTGGCAGTTGAACTGCAACATCTAGAATGAGGTCGTGCAGAGAGGCTTCTCTGCTATCAGGCGATTTCTAAATCTAACCTCTCCCTTACAGTAATATCCCCGATAGAATCTTTTGTCTTATTAAATAGAAGGCTGCATAATTTGCCCCATAAAACACGATACAACAAAAAATATGAGGCTCGAATACAAATATACTATCAATAATGATTTAAAAAAAAAAAAAACAACCACAATACAATGTTATGTAACTGTAACATAATGTAATTCTTGGGAAAGGCACAAATCTAATAAAAAGGACTGTTTCTTTTTTTCCAGGCCGTTATGTAAGAGGTATCTGTGTATATGGGCTGGAAGACCTGCCATGGATCATCAACAAGAACAGCATGTTTGCCAACAAGTTTGACAGCAAGACATTTCCTGGGGCACTGGACTGTCTGGAGCACTGGCACAGGAACAAGGTGTTAAACCAAGCAACAGTTCCCATTCAGACATCGTGGCGGCTGCCCATGTCGGGCACCAACAGCAGCAGCTACTTCAATACGAGCGCTGCAGAGTAACTCCAACGCAAGTCCATACGCACTGTGATTCTAGGCCCTTATAAACTAGTAAACTCTGTTTTGTCTTGAAAACTTTGTGTGAAAAATGGTTGTTTTACGTGCCCGTGAAGACTGCTGTGTGTTTCTGCTCAAGTAAATTAAATGAGATATTTAAAAACAGAAGATGACAATGTTTACAATTACAGCCTTGTTTTGTTTGCAGACTTAGGTTGTAACAGACTTATTAGCTTTATCGTCTCGTAATGAATACTGTATTGTAAAAGTGTCCATCCCATTCCTCACCTTGTGGCAGATTTCTGTCTTGACCTCCTTCATGGCTCTGTCCGAAAATACACAGCCACAAGTCTGCAGGTAACAGAACCTGCAAGTGTAAAGGACATTTTTTTTTATGTGTCCTATATATTAACAATCTGCAACACATGTGAAGTAGCTGTATTTATTGTAGGTATTTTGAATAATTTTAATGTTTGGAATGTCAGTGACTGTCACCTGTGTTTGCCATTCATCTCCAACCCAACGACAGGACAAATAAACATGCCGCAGTTGTCCTCATACTTGTCTCCTTTAGCATTTCTTCTCTCTCCCTCCCACTCGGGGTTGTCAGTCAAGATCAAATCCTTTATGTCCTACAATGAGATCAGATAACAGATAACAAATTTGCATGAGATTAAAAAAACAAAAACAAACAATAAAAAAAAAAAAAACATCTGGAGCTTACCTTCATTCCACGGATGTGAGTTACGGCCTCAGCGTTGGGTCGTTCTGCAGACTTATCTAGAAGGTATTCAATGATCGCATCCTTGTTGTAGAGTCTGAAATGGAATATGAAACAGATACTAGGACACCGCTGTGCTTCTTCAGGTCTTTAGCTAGATGAACAGCCGAGGAAAAATAACTGAATCGATTGTTTAGTTATGCTCAGCGGTTACTACTTTACAATATCTAGATCAATAGCATATTTAAATGAAAACAAACAGTAATAAAATGTATGGTCACATCAAGAACAGTTCATTTCCCTCGTTGCTTCGTCCAGCTGTATCAGCAAGAAGCCAGCTCTCACCTTCCCATTTCACAAGCAACGATGGGACGTCTGAGTTTTTCCTGGCTTAAAGCGCAGTATTTCCATTTAGCCACCATCTCTGCATTTTTATCCACCTGGGGGGAGAGTACACACATTCGAGTCCCTTTATTAAAGGGGAGAATAACAATTTTACTTCTGTAATGAAACTGTCGATCGTCAGACCACTGTTGAACCAGTTAGCTAGCCCGAAGCTAAACGCATAATAAACGAGTCACAACTCACGAATAGATACGATATGTTGGGCTAAAAAGTCACAAGTCCAAATAGCAACACAGTAAACACTTGCCTGTTGTAAACGTTCGGGATGCCATTTTAACAGCTAGCGAACATTAGCACATAATATATGATTCTCTAACCGCACGGCTTCACGGGAAACGGCACGGCGTTGAGGGAAAACGACCAACAAACCTTCTCGACTTTTTTGGGGCCTTTGACCAACTCGTGTCTTTTTGGAATCGTTCCTCCATCGCATCCCATCCTGAAAGCTTAGTTTTAGACGGGATTATCCAGCTAGCTCAGTGTCGACAAAGCAACGAAGCAGACAGGAAGTGCCAAGCTTGTAAACAACCAACGAGACGTCAGCAAAACTCGCGTGATGTGCGGTTCGTTCAACGCTGCCCCCTAGTGGCGCCACACCTTCGCTGTAGTGTCTATCTCCGTCCACGGCGTGGAACCATCAGTCAAAGTATCTGACACCTCCGATTGAAACTCGTGTCCGATTTGCCAAAGAAACGAGAGTAATGGTGAATTCATGACAATCACGTCGTTTATACATTTCTTTTTTTCGTATGTAAAATTTCTTTATTGTTGTTGAACACACAAAAGATTTACAAATATGAAATGTGTCAACGGATTAAAACAATTTGGAGGAGGTAAAAAATTAGTATTAAAAAAAAAGTATTTTTGGTTTAAAAATTAAAGAAATCCAAACTACAAAAACAGGACAATGCAAATAATGTCTTATTCTCAATGTCAATATGTGTGTAAATATCTGTGTGCTTCTCATTCTTGCATTTTGACAGTTAAGGAAAACCAGCTCAGATTTTATTATGAATAAAACCTAATGACACAGATGAAACATTTTTTTTCATGTCCTAACACTCCTAAATTATTCGTTTTTATTGGTTGTACTAAAAATCTGACTTCAAGCATCATTCTAAAATCATCCTTAAAATTCAAGTATTTATAAAATATTCCTAACTTTTCAAATTAAAAATGCTTTTTAAAAGCTCTTACATCAAAAATTTACATCCCAACGTTATGATGCAGTTAATTTTTTTTTAAATGTATATTTATAATGAAGATAAATGGCCAAGGAATCCTAGACAGCACTTTGAAAAACTAATAGTGTTTGGACATGGTAGTGAAACTTTAATGGAGGAAAGGAGTGGAGAGAAGAGGTGCTGAAAAAAAAGCATTAGGATGGCAGCAACATGTGCAACATGTTGGATGAGAGTGATTGATTTATTATATTATATTATGGAAAGTTGTTCAAAATATATGTTCACTGCAGTGGCTTCATACATGACATATTTAGCATAATTTAAACCACAAAAACACTGTTGCGTGCATGTTTTGTTAGTGTCCTACTTGTTTTTAGTGAAGGGAAACCCTCACGTGGATGACTTCCTTTCTTACTGTCCATCCATTTATTAGATTTTTGAGCTTTAAAGTTGGCCATTAAAGGCAGAACTAGTAAGTGACATTACTCTGGCTCTCAGGCTTGTTGTGCGAGTGGTTCAAAGATGAAAGTTTCCTTGGAAGATAGTTTGATGAGCACTAATGAGATCTGTTTCCTGTGCCTCGCAGGCTGCAGATTAGTTTACTATCGACGGTGCTGTTCAAGAGCGACCATTAGTTTGGGGTATACCTCAGCGGAGACATCTCTGGCGGCATGACTAATAACCTGTGCGAGAAAGCAGAGTGAATAAAAACACAGAACTGAACTTCATTTTAGCCTGTGAAAGTAGATTTCTGCTCCCCCGTTTAGGTCTCCCCTCCTCATTCTCAGCAACTGTAACAGCGCTTTCTAAAATTAGCCAAAATGAAAAAGAAAAAAAAAAAGTCAAATGAAAATAAAAGAAAACCCCCGTTGTTCCAGTTGGTTCGATTAGCTCTTCCTGTAATTTATAAATTGCGTTATGTGTCTTATTGAATTTCCCCCCTTTCTCACACAAAGCTAAATGTTTAGTATGGATTTTCATTAGAGGCAATGGAGTGAAAGCTCTGTTAGCAAACTATCTTTGAAGGAGTGGAGGGCCCCAGGCTGATGGTGCAAAGCAATACTGCAGCAACACAATGCACAGCGGTCACTGGACACCTCTGGACTTAAGTAGACAAAACAATTATCACCTATACCTGCCCTGAAGATTCTAGATACTATGAGAAATGTAGGAGGAAGTGTTCAGAAGTGAATACCAGTATGTTGGGTTTTAAAAATGCAGGGTTAAAACTCATGGAATATATAGTTTTGTCATAGAAAAGGGTTAAAACTACAAGATGCAACAATGTATAGATAGATAGATAGATAGATAGATGGATAGATAGATAGATAGATAGATAGATAGATAGATAGATAGATAGATAGATAGATAGATAGATCCAGATTGCAACGCAGGATATCTAAAATATAAATAGTCCACTTGAAATACATATTTAAAGGCCTCCACACAATCGTGCACTTTGAAACCTTTGGCATTTCCACAGCTGAAACAAAGTCTCCCCACAGCTCACCTCCCCCACCTCCGACTGGCCCTCGTACCACACATATCTCCCCATTGTGTTGCTACCCAGCACGGCTGACCCAAAGAGAACCCCGACCACCGCTTCGGCTCATCCAACCTCATGTTTATACTTCCATGATGAGTCCAACTCACCCAATCAGGCTTCCACTGCCCGGCCTTGAACTGGAAACAGTATACAGCCCAACCATCCCAGCCATCCAAGGCAGCCAGTGGGAGACCGAGGGTCTATTAATTGCGCGATCCGGCCCTGGCCGCGCACCGAGTCCAATGCATTTAGCGTTTCTAATTGGGAAGGAATTGCTGTGTTTACATTGGCACGAGTTGATAGAGAGTTGGACCCTCAGCCCTCTAGCCAACCCACCTAAAGCCTCCCACCCCCTACTGCCGAATGAGGAAAAACTGCCTGGTCCCTGAAATCTCTTGGACAGAGCTGGGAGAAAATAATTTGGAAGCCAGTGGAGGAATATTTACCCAGAGAGGAATGGTGAGGAGGAGGAGGTGGAGGAGGAGGAGAATGTATTTTTTTCCTGCCAGACCTGACCTGTACCTTTAACAAACAATGATTTTTATTAAAACTGGGGTTAAGGAACATTCCAAGCAATTGTGGTGACTTTTCTTTTTTTGAAACCCAAATATCAGTTTCTAGAAAGGGAATGGGAAGAGTATTCTGCAGGGGGAATAAAACATGGTTTGGGCAGGTTTGCAACAAATAAAGACAATTTTTGTTTTATCAGACGCATTGATTTTCTTAATACCCATAAAATGACAAAAATGAAAATCGCTAAACGTTTTCCATAACTCTGACAGACAATTATATCGTTTCAATTATAGGCAACCTCTTCAACTCATAGCTATTTATCAACGCACACCATTGCACATTTTTGCAGTTTTAAACTTCAGCTCTTCAGAACTGCAGCGCTCTTATTTTGTAAGGCACAGGCACAACTCAGCCGGTCACTCATTCTTCTGTGATTTGACTTGACGTGGATGCAGTGCTGCGCTCACTTGAGGCGCGTCCGAGCACCCAACACGGCGCAAAGTAATCCAAAACCCTGGAAAAAGCGCGCCGCATCCAGCGCGCTCGCAACTGCGACGGGTTACCACACACGCCACCGGACCACAATTATTTTCTCATTCCTTTTTCTGTTTATGTTGAACCTCGCATAGCTAAAAATGATGTCCGCTGGAAACGCTACCCAGAACTAATTTCTTTATCCACTCGGTCTGGGGGGAGGGAGCGTGATTAACCCGCTGGAGCTTTTCGACCCCCCGCCCCCCTTTCTTTTTGCCGAGTGCCGATCCGATGTAGCCTGTCATATTGTAGAATTAGGGGTGGGAGGGTGTGTAGGGGGGTGTTTTTGTTGTCATTTCATATAACGCGCTTCGGGAGAGAAACCTAAATTCGCTTGGTTGGGATTTATTATTTTAAGGGATTCTAATGAGGCCTGCTGCGATGAATCAGCAGCGAGTAAATCAGGTTTTGTGTCTCTCTGATTCAAAGGAAAACACGGCTGGTGTTGTCATCGTGCTTCCAGGAGATGATTGCGGCTCAGCAGCCCCCCTCCCCCCCTTTCCTCTCCCCGATCCACCACCCCTGCTGCCGTGTGACACTTTCAACCCGCCGCTAATATGCGCATCAGCGTGCTTCTTTTATTCACCACAAGAAAAAGGAAAAAAGAAACTCCGTGCGCCACTGGGACCTTCTTTTTTTTTTTTTTTTTTTTGCCGATAGCGGCGGCCAAGCCGAGGGTTTTGCGCTATACGGCCCAGCCGTTGCCAGCACACACAAACTTGGTCCGCATCACCTGGGCGCACCGCTGCCTGCCTGCCTGCCCGCCCGCCGCCAGTTCGTCATTATCTTTTCCACTGCGCTCGCTCACCCGGTTTGCGGCCGCGGCCGCAGACACGCAAGCAAATGCCTCGCAGATAAATTGAACACATGCGGCAACACATAGACGCGCGAGACAATCCTGCCACACACTCGTGCACTCCTCCTTGACAGCTGCGACTGGGAAAGACTCCATACATCACCCGGAGGCCGTGTGAATGGAACAACTGCTGCCTGCGCGCTGGCAGCACACACTCAGTCACATCTCATTAGGCTGGCAGGGCACCTGAAGGCTTCTGACAGCCCGCTGGCTGCGACTGGTGCAGGCCCCGGGTGATGGTGACATACCTGTGGCCGGCTTTGTGTGTACTCTGCGGGCACACGGTAGAAGACCGGAGGGCTTTTTTTTTATTATTTTGCAGCCGAGAACCTGGCTGCCGAAAGAAGGCGAAGACCCCGGGGTGTCCACGTCTGTCGTCTGGCTCACCAGGCACGTCCTAGACTATAATGAGACATTTTTTTTGGCCATTTTGACTCTCTTCCATCTACACGTGGTCACATTATACGCACAGTTGGGAGAGAAACCGTGTGATTCCACGTAACTGCCCCACGATGAGCTCAGCGCTAACTTCGACCAAGAATCCACTGGAGTGGAGTTATTACTATTGTTGAGTTCATTATGAAAGAGTTCTTTAAAGATCTACACTACATTAAAGCTACATATTTGACATCAGGAACATAGGGCATAAGTAGTTCCATGCAGCAGTGATTTAACAACAAATAATAATAATGGATTGGATTTATAGAGCGCTTTTCTAGGCGCCCAAAGCGCTTCGCAGTGAACCCATGATTCATTCACACCACATTCACACTGCTGATGGTAACCTGCATGTGTAGCCACAGCTGCCCCGCGGCAGACTGACGAAAGCGTGTCTGTCATTCTACGACAAACGACCCCTCAGACCACCAACCAACATTCACCCACATTAGTCCAAGGCAATGTGGGTAAAGTGTCTTGCCCAAAGACACAACAAGAGATATTGGGATGAAGCGAGATTAGAACCGCCAACCTTACGGTCATTAAACAACCTAGCTGCTCTACCTCCTGAGCTGCAGGTCAGTAGCTGTCACACTATTCTGTTCTATTGACTGCCATGTTCACACAACCATTTGCTCAGAACTGGCAAACTGCAGAACAGTGGCGGCGGCAACAACAACAACAACAACAACAACAACAACAACAACATCCTGTTAAGTGTGGTGATGACAAACAGATAGCACTGAATACCAGTGTAGTTGTACTATTGGCTCAGATGTCCTTATCGGTTTGTCATTTATCTTGCTTGTATGTAAATATAACAAGCACTTTGTTGTCATCATTCTGCACCTTTAAAAAGGTCTCCTCGATATGTTGTTTTTTGTTTAAAAAAAGAAATGCTTTTTTTCTTTTTCTTTTTAAAGTTCTGCAGTAATTCCATGACGTTCTAGATGTCTCTCTGAGGGGTTCTAGCTCTAACACGTGTTTTTAATGAGGGTCTTTATGTCTGGCCTTGCATACATGTTTAGCAGCGTTCCTTTGGGGAACTGGGGCCTGTCTTTACAGTGGACGCTAATCAGCTGTAATTTCTGTTTTTAAAAGAGAAAGGACCGAAAGGAGGACATTCATCTCCAAACCCTTCATTCTCCCTTCAGCACTCCTTATTTATATTTACCTCTGTCTCTCTCTCTCTCTCTCTCTCTCTCTCTCTCTCTTTCTGTCTCTCACACAGGCACAAGCCTTCCAGGAAGTGAGAGGAGGAGGTGATGGAAAAAAAAAAGAGAAGCTTGAGCCTTTGGCAAGTGATCTAATGAAGGGACAGGGAGATTACAAGCTGTACGGGCTGCATTCAATGACTTGCAGGCAAGTTTTTAGCACTGCAAACCGGCTTCACTCAAATCTGGGCCACCAAAAAGTTTAATGACATCAGTCAATTTTTTTTTCTACTTTTTTTTTTGAAAGGGAACCAGTCATGACGCACTGCCAGCTCTCTCATATCTGTTATCATTTATAATGCCTGCTGCTCAGACAAAGCTTTGTCTACTTAGACACAATAAAATCATTCTCAGTCAAATAGCTGAATTCATGTGATCCCATCCCTGAAATATAAGGACTAGATGTAAAGAGTGTGAATTCTTTTATTTGGCCCAAGTTGCATTATTGTACACGTCACAAAGGCATGTTCATAAATTGGCCTCAGTTATTCATTCATCTTATGCAGCAATATAATAATGTTGACGTTATATTATTATTTGTATGTCAATATTATATATTTTGCTCAATCTTTTGAAAAACCTTTATTGTTTTAAGAGGGTGGTGATATTCTCCAGCTCTCTCATTGAGTGACAGAATGTTTATCTCGAAAAGGAAAAAAACATGTTAAAAGTGTTTTTAACGTAAATTTCTAATTTTACCAAAATGTCTTGGAGTGGCAGGTGACCGTAGAGAGAGTATCAGCAGCAGCAGCACAGTGTCCACAGATGGCCGGCGCAGTCTGCGGTCTTTCAGGGACTCATAAACTTCATCGACACCGTTCTCACTTTCCCACACCTCTCAGGCCGGCTTGTTATTCAGCAGCACAATTAAAGCTGATTTAAGGGTTCACCTGTGTGCCCCCAGGGCGGCGCTCCACTGTGACTGATGGCTTGATGAGATAATGACAGGCAGCCACAGGTCTCGCCCGCTGCTGACTGCTCTCAGCGCCGCAGCGCTCATTGGCTAATTACCCGTCGGGGGCGGATCCAATGAAAACACGCACTAGCAAAGGTGAGCGTTGCCAGAGGACGATGGTTTTGCATTTAACCTGTCATCTCGTGGTACAGCAACAGAGAAACGCCACTTCGCACTTTTACAAATATAGTTAAAAAAGTGAATCTTTCATAGATTTAAAATGCACATGAGGACGCTTATGTAAACATATATATGAATATATAGAGACATATATATGTGTACATATATTATATATATGTGTGTGTGTATACATATATATATATATATATTTATATATGTACAAATATATGGTATTAAGAAACTCAATCATATGTACAAATGATGTGTATATAGTTCTGACCGAGTTTGTCATAATTCATGCATTAAAGGGTCAAATTGTGACTTGGCTGTCAACTGTACCCTGTATTTTCCTAACAACAGAACAAAAACATGAGTTTAATTTTGAAGAGTTTTCTTGCTCTCCCGCTCTGAGCTAGCTGAGGAAAAATATCTTCTTCTGTTTTCTTTTTCTCCCGCCATGATCGCTAACACATTTGAGGAGGTGGGGAGGGATAGGGGTGGAGAAATCGCTTTTATTTACACACATCCCCACGCCGGGAGAGGCTTAAACAGAAGCACAAACAGAGCAGAAGGCCCCCGAAGCCACGGAAGAGGTTGCGGGATACTGATACACGCTGCCGCTGCCGCTCAGCCCTGGATCGAATCCTGGATCTGTTTGGTAAGCAGACAGAACATCCTTCAGTCGCTCCCGTTTTCCTGCTCCCCAGCTGGTTTCCCGTCCTGCAGATAGTGTTTCACTCATCCCATGACGCACTGCACTGCTGCTGCTGCTGCTTCTGCTGCCAGGGTGTGGTGGCCAGAGATTCAGGACCTCTAATCCAATTAAGCGCGGCACTAATAGCAAGTTGGTCTACTGCACAGGGTGTGAAACATTTCACTGCGGCATCCCGGTGAGCTAAGAGGTGTCAGGCACTGGTGTGGTACAACATTGTCGAATGTTTAGCAAGATTGTATGGCATGAGGATTAAGTGTGTATGTTTTTTCATTAGGCAAAGTGTTTTTAAGACATTGGCCACAAACCAGAAGTGGGTTTGGACCTACACCAACTTCTCCGCTTCTCCGTTGTTTGTTCCATGCAACACATTGCACAAACCAGAACAGTCAGCAGACGCTGTTGATCATCCTCCTGATTTGTTTATCTTCTGAAATCACGCTTGATTACGTGATTGTGTAGGAAGGAATTACATAGGTGTTGCAGAACTTCCGCTGTGAAATCGTCATTGCAATCAGCAGATCTGAGGTCAACTTAATGTGGACAAATCATCTAGGGTGGCATTTAAAGGGGTTTGTAAAAACGAGTCTGGTAAAATTATCCTCATGTCAGCGGTATCATTTTCATTTTTTCAGCTTTAGTAATGGTCTAGTGTTTGGCTAGCATAAGAGGTCGTTGGCATTAAAGATCTGAAAAGACTTCTGGATACAATCGAGTTGAACCTGTAGGTGACACAGTTTTCTCTACATAGCCTCGTTGCGCAACATGCTGTCAAATGGATAGTTCAACATCGAGTTGCTGTTACACTATCATGTTTTGGACTATTTTGCCAGCAGGGTTTAGCAGCAAGTTTGTGGGGAAGGTCCATTTGCAGGACAGCCAACAGATTTTAATTTTAAAATGGAAAAAAAATTAAATCAGGAGACAAACTGGTACTGCAAAATTTAAGAACAGTAACAAAAAAACAAAAAACAAATAGCCTGTTTTCTTTTTTGCGTAGTTACACAAAATTGAGAAACACATTTCCACAGTTATGTGAAATCCTGGTTTCCATGTATGCACACACCAAATGAAATCAGGTAGATGGTATTTGTTTGAAAATCCAATTTAAAATCTCAAGACAAAACAGCAGAACATGAGTTTGTATGTAACACTGCTCTGCTTCTGATTGGTAATGAAGAAACCTCTTGCCTTCTGATTTCAGTTTTCTAACTTGCAAACAAAACACCAATGGCCACTAGGTGCACAGACCAGGGAGTCTTGACAATGTTGTGGCTTTACTCTTTGGGGCCCTTAAATGCAACAATTCTCTGGGCTTTATTTTGTCCATTGGTGTGTGTCCCAGACAGACAAGCACTAGACTTCTTATTTCTTTATTTAATGTTTTATCACACAATTATTTATTGTTTGCAATTTTCCAAAGTACCTCTCAAGACAGATCATTCCCATCTTAACGCAGTGCCTCAGTGCCACTTTCACCCCGTCGCCCTGAAAGCAGCAGTGGCTAATAAACGCCAGTCTTAATTATTGTCCAATCGCTCACCGCCTTTAAATTTCGCCGAACTTGAAGAATTCCTGCCTCTTTGACATTTGCTCAGCTGCCCTTAAAGCAAAGGCAGCGGCAGCAGCAGCAGCAGCAGCTACCAAACACACATCAAATCCAATCACCGTCACGAGTGGAGAGTCCTCCGAGAGCAGGCAGCTCGACTCCAGGAATCCAGTTTCACCCCTGAAACTCCTCGAAAACCCGCCTCGCTAGTCTTCCCCCACGTTCTCTCAGCTCTGAACGATCTCGATTGCATCTCTTGTCACAACAATGAGCGAGGATGGGAAGGCAGAAGGGGGAAAGAAAGAAAAAAACGACAGCGGGATTATTTAAAGCCATTATATTTCTTTTGATGGGCAATTGACTTTGGAAGAGGGCTTTTATGGCGTGGCGGCGGAGTCACTGGAGTTCATTTGTGCATGCCAGCGAGGGGTCCAGGGCCTCCTGCTCCGTTCTGCAGTGATGCCTGCATGCCGAGTTTGGCTTGGCTGGGGTATCTGCACTTGATGGTTTATTCATATTCAGCTGTGCACGATGCGGTGCCATGAGGCGTATACGTACACAGTGTCTGCGAAGCAGCAGAACTTCTACCGAATGGGCTCCCGGGGAATTCTCACACTGGGATGAAAGAATTGAGGCAAACTTGTGTATTTATTTAATGACAACAGCAAAATATATATATATATATTTTTTTTAATGAGGATTCAAGAGCTTTGTGAGCATCGTCCAAATGTTTTCATGGCTCGAATGAAAGGGATCGTCGACAAACACAGCTCATGCCGCAACATTGAAGACTCGTACATTTTCAAGAAAGTCAAACTTTTCCTACGCGTGTCCCTGCCAGGTTAGACATGGATTGTTTCCCAATATGCGCACATCGATAAATAAAAAAAAAAAGAGCATTGCCCCCCCCTGCAGCCCTCAGAACGTCCAGGCACAGCTTGCCCCCGTCCATTGATAAGCCTTATGGACAGCAAGCAAGACCAACGTCGCCTGAAGAAAGCCCAGTCAAAACAAGCGGCAGAGGGCCGGCTTGTCCACGCTGCAGCTCCTAACCGAAGCCAGATGTTCCCTCAGAACTTACTCCTCTCTCGACTCCCCCGACTGCACTCCCGCCCCTCCCCCCTCCCATCGCTCCCCTCCTCCTCCTTCTCCCCCCGCCCCAGCGTTCCCCTTTCCTGTCTGAGATTGTGTAGACGGCTGGTCCTCGGCGGTCACGATTTGGCTCCGTGTCCGTCTTTCTGTCTTTTTCTTTTCCAACCCCCTCCATCCCCGTTCCTCCTCCATCACCCCTCCCTTCAAATCGGCACGTCGTCAATTTGGCGTGGGCGTGATCTGCTCAGCCCCCTCCGCCACCACCATGTCGGGCGAGATGAAAAAAATAAGACCCACACGCCACCAAAGAAGTGCCTCTTCTGGCGACTTCCAGCCCCATTATCGGCGTGACGGCGGTCCTGAATTGCGTGCCGCAGCCTGTCCGTCTTAGTAAGAGCTTTAAACTCCGCTCTGTTTACTTTAGCGCGGGCCGTGTCCCTTCGACTGCAGCCGTTTGAAGGCGGCGCTCTCGCGGCTGTCGACACACCATTCTCAGTTCGCCTGAGTCGGAGCCAGGCAGAGAGCGAGCCCTAATTTACTTTTCCACCTCAGCGCAGAGAGAAAACACCCTCTCCAAGAGATGCTACACAGGCACTTCTGCTTTTTTTCTTTTCTTTAAGTGGAGGGGAACCTCCGGAGTTGCTGCTGCTGCCGCCGCCATCAGGTGACCGTCTCGCTCAGGCTCTTTAATCTGAGAAGCAAACAGCCCCCAGTGTTGTTGTAAGGGCTCAGGCACAACTCCGGACGGCTCAATGGGTCCTTGGAGGATAGCAACAAAAGCACAAGTCGGTGTGTTTGATGTCTGCCTTTTGACTGGCACTAACTTATTGACTCTGAAAATCTCCCATTTGTACCTTTGCACCAGCTAATGTTGTGATTCCTTATTGATGGAGATGCAAGGGTTTTTTTGGTTTTTTTTTACATTTGTGTAGCAAATCGTAAATCTCTTTATTTTACATATAAGTTCATAAGAACCATCAAATGGAAACCATCTAAAAAAAAATACAAAACTTTCAACAAAAAAACTCTAAAACAAATGTATTAATGGTCATACAAGCATGTAAAAAAAAAAAAAAAAAAGCAGAAAAATACTTTTCATATTTGGAACACAGGCCATGGCTCAATGTTTGCTTCACCCCACTTTAAAAAACAAATCTTTCATGATGGTTTTTTTCCTCATCCTGCTGATATCTCCACTGATCAGATGTGCCCTTGTTATTCCCAACTAATCAATCAGTGAAGGTTTAATAGAGAACGCGACTATTGTTGGTCTTGGAAAAGGAAACAGGACGGGGGCCATTCCAAATACAAGCAGGCCGCCTTCCTCGAGCCCACTCCCGGTTCTTGCCAGGCATTTTTTTCTCTTTCTTTTCTCGTTTGAAGGACTACAAACGTTGACATTTGGACACACACCACTCTTGAAAACCAAACAGAAACCAGAAACTGTCTCAGGGACCATATAGGGGCATCCAAATTCCACCTTCATTAACGCATTTGGACATGCAAACGCGAAAACCTCCGGCCCTCTGATAAAGTTCCTCCACAGCTGTGTTATCGCTGATCCCGGCTGTTATCGGGGCTGGCCGGGGCGGGAGGGGTGGTGGGGGGGTCGGGGGTTGGTGGATCTTCGCCGCCTCACTGGGACCGAAAGACTGGAGGAAGGGGCCGGCGGATTCTTGAAGGGGACACTTGTGGGAAGGAAAAGGGGGTCTCATTGCGGGAGATCAGCTTGTGTAAACATTCAGGTTAATGAAGCTCAGTGGGCCTAATCCCCCAGCCCTCTTTCTCACTCTCCCTCGCCCCAGCCTCAAACCCCTTCACCCTTCTCGGAGACCTAAAGCCACCCTCCCCCTAACCCCTGTTTTCCACCATAATCCCTTGCAGGAGCGGGCACTGTCAATCAAGTGGGAAGGAGGGCAGGATGGGACGTGCATGAGTGCGTCTGCATGTGCGAGTGCTGGTTGTCCTGACGCATGTGTCTCAGTACGTCCTTGCTTGTGTGTGTGTGTGTGTGTGTGTGTGTGTGTGTGTTCACCCCTCCCAAGATTGATATGTTTCTGCAACCGCACTGCGCAAACGTCAGGCACCTTTGCACACATGCATGCAGTTGCAGGGTGCCGCGAGGTGGGAGTGAGTCCGGAGAGGAGGGTGATGGGGGGGATTTCCAGCGAGGAAGTCGGCTGCTTTAAACCATATGAGGGTCCAGGGTGGAAGCTTTGGGTCTAGACCTGGACTTGAGGGTAATCAGCAACACATGAGCCGTATATATTGGGGACAGGGGAAGGAGATATAGGGGCAGTGACGAGGGGAGATCTATGACGCCAACATCATACAATGTGTGCAGGTTATCGGAGCAAAACCCACAGATGTTTTTTTTGCCAGCCAGTAATAATTCATTTCAGTTGAAAGGTCTTGTCATAAAACCACATCATTGAAAATGCCCATCCTATATGTCTTCATATTTTGATGCTATATGTTGGAGCAACAAAATATCGACACTATGCTACGTATTCAAATGCAATCAAAAAACGAATAAACACCAAACAAGATCTAAATAAATAAACAAATGCACACAAAACGAGAGACAAGACCACAACAAAACCAAAGTGCATGGGAGGATATGGTGGGTACAGATAAGTATTGTCATATAATATTCAGGTCAATATGATCTAAAAATGTGATCAGAACTAATTGGCATTTTTGCAAATTCTGTCAATAAACCACCAACTTGCACCAAAACAAAGTTTTAATTATGAAGCACACCCTATTCAAAATCTGTATTTGTGTTTAGATGAATACAGATTTAAAAAATAATCTCACTTGTTGTTGTTGTTGTTGTTGTTGTTGTTGTCATAGTGCATTTAATAATCAATACGATGCATATCTAAAAAAAAAAAAAAAAATCCCAAGCTCGTAAATCTGCTCACTGGTTTGAAAATTTCATCATGGAAAGCAAGTCTCCCAAACAAAGTCTTTGCCCAACCAGGTATCATCCTCTCCTCCTGCTTCTCCCGCCTAGATCCTACCAGTTGGATAATGTACCCACACCTTTATTTAGCAGATACCCGAGAACAACATGTTTCCATCATTGTTTTGAGCTTCCACGAGCCGAATACAACAGTTTGCGGGTGGATGGATGGGTGCTGTTTTTACTTCCTGCTCAGCCAACTCCCTGTACTGTCTTCACAACAATGATGTAACAGCCCAAGGACAGGGCCCTCAATTAGCCATTCACTTCCAGTGTTTCCACTGTTTCACCTCCAGCTCAATGAGAAGACGAAGGAAAATTAACAATAGGTCTTGAGATTTTTCCCCTTTTTTTCTTAAATAGATTTTTCAATTTCTTCCATCAATGTGAAAACAAGGTGACTGTACTTAGTTTTTTCAAAGTTTGCCAATTCAGAGCCAAATTCTTGGCAAGAAATATTTTTAGCGTTAGGGTTACTGTTTGCACAGTGCAGGGTGGGGTCATTAGCTTATGCTCCATCTCAGCACAGACTTGCCGGGAAACAACATTCATTATCAGCGAGTGCAATCTGACTCTGGCTGCTTTGTCTTTACGAGCCAAACTTACACAAGTGAACCTGCAACATCTTTTGCTCGTTTTGCATGACCGTTAAACAGTTATCGGTGAGAGTAATACAACGGTGATACAAAAGGTGCTAATTGTAAAAAAAAAAAAAAAAAAATAAAAAAACACAAGTATCATGAAAAATATTTTAATGTGTGCCTGAAGTGATATTGTTTTGGCCGATTTGACAATGGGATTTTTTTTTTGCTGCAGTACCTCGATGGGCCACTGGGAAAAATCAGCGCACAGCCATATTGCCAGTCTGGTATCCAGTTCTTATAATACATCCATGGCACAGATCCACTGATGGAAATTACCTGCCAACACTTCTTCCGCTTTCAGGGAGTGAACCTGTGTGATGATTTGACAATTGTGTATCATTTAAATTCCTAAGTAGTGCTTCATTTTGAAAAAAAAAAAAAAAAAAATCTGCTCAAAGCTAACGTAACACACTAGCAGAATAGCAGAATATGCAAGTATAATGCAGAAAGTGTCAGTACAGCTACTTCAAACCTTAAAGTCATGCATGTTTTGACTTCCCTTCTTGTCACTTATCAAAGTCTTGGCTGCAGTTTTACGCTTGTCTTGACAAAGAAAAAATTCTTCTTTTGAAGACGTGTCTGCCTCGGCAAAGCTGCTCGCCAGGTTTCCATAAATGATGCCGCAGCAAACGTGACGTAACGTACAGCACACCGACCGAAAGACGAAGGGAGCCGAATGTCATCCACATCCTGTCTTCACCTTTATCACTGCGTTCGCAGACAGGTACTGACGATATACCGAACAGGTTCATTGGATAAGATGACCCTGATGCTGTTGCAGTGAGATTAGGGGGAGCGTAATGAGCCCTTTTAACATTGCGCAAGCCATGATGTATAAGGTATCTGAGCGCCTCGATCACAGTCTCAGAAAGTCGGAGGGCTGTTCACTGAAGCCAGATGGGCAAAAAAACTGAGCAGGAGAGGGGGGATGAAAAGTAAAGGCAGCATGAAAAAGTGGGTGGTTCGGGATTCCCCTGCCATTCTGCATCAAACGCAAACATGAAGGAGGGAGGAAAAAAAAACAAAAACCACACACACATAAATAAACTCACCCGCACATGCAAAAAGTAACTCGGAGTGGGAGTCAAGGCTGTGAACCCAAGCGCTGGCTCCGAACCAACATTAACATGGTACTCATGTGTGGCACCGTGAAGTCACTCTGCCAACTTTCCTCTCCTGGTGTGGCACTGCGAGGTCGAAGCAGCAGGCGATAAAGACTTGAGACCCCGAAGGCTGAAGAGAAAGTCCTCCATCCTGGATCCTACTGGCAGATCTGAAAGCCCTTCACTTGTAAAGGGCTGTCCAAGGCAACACCAGAAGGTAGAGTAAAGCTATAAATCTGTGAGGTTCAGCAGTGTTCAAGATCAGGTCTTGGTTAACAAGACCTATATATAGTTCCACAAGTAAATCAGCAGTATTTTAATAGTTATAATGGTCCACATTTTCACCATTTTCAACTTTTTTCAAAAAGAGCGAAACTTCAATTGCTTGTTAACACAAATAGCAAAACAGCCAATCACATGACAGCAGCTTAATGTATTTACTTAATGTGCTTTTTAGGACCTAATATTAGCAAGGTGTACCTAATTTAGTGGCCAAAAAAGTATTATTATTATTATTATGCAGGACTACGCAAGGCGAAGTCTTGATTGTATTTGTAAGGTTTCTTCTTATTATTATTATAGTTCCGCCGCCGTTTTCCGCTCAAATTTGACCCCCTGACCATAGAAAATATGTACATTTTTTTTGCCACATAGGTCAGAAATTGATGAAAATTTCATAAAATGAAGAGTAGAAGGAAAAATTCCACTCTCTAGCGCCCCCTAGAGGCGTCCTACAATTTCTACTGGTGTAAAAAAGTGATCGCTAGCCATAGCTTCCACTAGGAAGGTCAGAAAAATATGACAAACATATCCACGCGTTCGTCTCGTCAAGCCCGACATTTCGTACGCTCTAACTTTTGGCGCTCGACAAACAGGAAGTGAGTTATTTCCACTTGTATTTTGCCTGTTTTTGCCCCTTTTGCAAAACTTTTTCCTTCTACGAAGGTCGTAGAGACATGGGACCAACACCCACGCATGCGGGCAATTGGGTGCTATTTGCTGATATGATGACCTTTGACCCCACACAAACCGGAAGTGAGCTATCGTCACTTCTTTGGAATTGAGAGAAAACACAAGGCTCAGGAAGCGTAAGTCCGACGGGCTTCAAAATTCAGTATGACATAGACTGGACCTTCATTCCACACAATCTTCAACAAAAAAGTTCAATTTTCAAACCGTTTTCGTGCAACGGCCCTCCAAAGTCCACGCACATTGAAAATTGACCAAAATCGCTAAAAAATGACGTCGCAAAATTAACATGCCTCTAGCACCCTCTAGGAAGGTCGAAACGACATGGAACCAAAACCCACGCGTTCCTTGGAGAGAGACCTACATTCTGACATGATGACCTTTGACCCCTGACAAACCGGAAGTTACTTGTTTCCTCTTGTTTGAAATCATCCACAGTGGCACAACTCAACAACCGTGAATGCTGCAACTTTCAAACCTTTTGTATTGCACAGACTAGACTGTCAGAAGGTCAACGCAAAACAATGGTCCGGAAGCGTTGCACCGTTTTCATTTACAGCCCTTTAAAGTCGATGATGTCAAAACTGAAAAACAGCAAAAATAAACACCAGAAAAATTACTGAAAATGCACCTAGCGCCCTCTAGGAACATCGGACATTCATGCAACAAATATCCACGCGTTCGTCTCATCAAGCTCTACGTCGCGTACGCTCTAACTTTTGCCCTAGGACAAACAGGAAGTTAAATATTTCGAGTTGTTTGAGATCGCCTGAACGAAAAAAAACGAAGTTCGTATTTTCACTCGCCACGCTTACACCGTTACTCACACCCCGGATACCTATACATAGTTAGATAGCTGAAGCTCTTAGCTAAAAGAAGATACCAATATCTTTCCTCTAGACGCCGAAATGGCGGAGTTCTGAGCTTAGATGTCCATGCTTCCAAAAGCGGAGCTAACGGAGCTAGCGGCGCTAACTCTGCTCCTCATAGTCAGGAGCCCCTCACGCCTGTCTCTTGCTCTCCCTCTTATTCAACAGCCATATACTGTAAATGGCTGCAGTTTCCTTTACAGAAGTGCTACAGACGTCATTCAAACATCCACGTGTTTGTCTCATCAAGGCCTATATGTTACATTTGACAGCCACTTCAAAAAAAAAAACAACAAAATAAAAAAAATGCAGGTGAAAGATCTGCATCATTTCCATACACAGGCTTATGATGATTAATTAGACCTCTTCTCCCTCTTTCTGAACACAGACATAAATAGCTGCAGTTTCCTTTAGGGAAGTCATACAGACGTCATTCAAACACCCACCTGTTTGTCTCATTAAGCCCTATAATTTAGATTTGACAACATCTTCCAAAAATATAAAATAAAAAACTTTGAAAAAATCTGCATCATTTGCATAGACTTCTTTCAGCAGATGGCGTCGGCAGAGGTCGTGGGGCAATTGCAGGCGTCGGCAGGGGTCGGGGGTCGCGTCGGCCACGGCGGCTCAGTCCCGCAAACGCTGCTTGCAGCTTTAATTATTATTATTATTATTATTATTATTATTCGGGACTGAGCCTCAGCGAAGGCCTGCTCATATCAGAGCAGGTCTTCGCAAGGCGAAGACTCGATTGTATTTGTAATGTTTCTTCTTATTAGGGACTGAGCCAGTGAAAGACCAGTTCGAAACGAACTGGTCTTTCGCAATGGCGAAAGACCCTATTGTATTTGCTATGTTTATTAGGGACTGAGCCAGTGAAAGACCAGTTCGAAACGAACTGGTCTTTCGCAATGGCGAAAGACCCTATTGTATTTGCTATGTTTATTCTTATTATTATTATTATTATTATTTACAAAACATGCTCCAAAACCCACCAAATTCGGCACGGAGGTAGAAACTGGTACACAATGAAAGAAAATGAAGACAAAAAGGCAAAATTCCACTTCTAGCGCCCCCTAGAGGGGTCCAACTACAATTGTCCAAAAACTACAAATGGCCCTAGCTTCCACTAGGAAGGTCGAAAAAAGATGGGGGAAACACCCACGCGTTCGTCTCTTCAAGCCCGACATTTCGTACGCTCTAACCTATGTCGCCCGACAAACAGGAAGTGAATTATTCCCACTTTTCGTTTTCACGTTAAAAGCATACAGCTCAGAAAGCGCAAGTCCGACGGGCTTGAAAATTCAGTATGACATAGACTGGACCTTCATTACAAAGAATCATCAAAAAAAAAAGGGATGCTTCCAACCATTTTCGTGCGCCCCAAAAGGCGTCCAACTACAATTGACCACAAATTACAAATGGCCCTAGCTTCCACTAGGAAGGTCCAAAAAGATGGGGAAAACACCCACGCTGTTCGTCTCTTCAAGCCCGACATTTTGCACCTCTAACCTTTGTCCCCGACAAACAGGAAGTGAGTTATTCCCGTTTTTGGTTTTCAAATTAAAATCATAACGCTCAGAAAGCGCCAAGTCCAACGGGCTTGAAAATTCAGTAAGACATAGTCTGGACCTTCATTACAAAGAATCATCAAAACATTTTTGCTTTTTCCAACCGTTTTTTCGCAACGGCCCCAACCAGACTCTAAGCCATAACTCTTCATATTTGTGGATATAGTTAGAACGTTGGATCGGCTTTGACAATGCAAGATCCACTATAAAGGACACTGATTGCGTAACATTCTTTTTTTTTTTTTTTTTCCTCAACTGGCAGGCAGAACATGATCGAAGGCTATTAAAACATGTCAGTCATAAATGCTGGCTTGTGATTGAACAACGCCCATAACAACAGACATTTAACTGCAGCACAGCCTAGCTAAAAGATGATACCAGTATCTTTCATGTAGAGCGCTTGAAATGGCTGAGTTCTAAGCTTAGGTTGCTCCTGCTCGTTTGGAGGCTTAACGCCTTTCTCTATCTCTCCCTCTTTTTTAACACACATAAATGGCTGCAGTTTCCTCTAGGGAAATCGTACAGACGTCATTCAAACATCCACGTGTTTGTCTCATCAGTCGCCGGGCGTCGGCAGAGGACGGGGGGCAATTGCAGGCGGTCGGGGGTCATCGGGGGTCGCGTCGGCCGCGGCGGCTCAGTCCCGCTCAATCCTGCTTGCAGGGCTAGTTCTTATTATTATTTACAAAACTTGCTCCAAAACTCACCAAATTCGGCACGGAGGTAGAAACTGGTACACAATGAAAGAAAATGAAGACAAAAAGGCAAAATTCCACTTCTAGCGCCCCCTACAGGGGTCCAACTACAATTGTCCAAAAATTACAAATGGCCCTAGCTTCCACTAGGAAGGTCGAAAAAAGATGGGGGAAACACCCACGCGTTCGTCTCTTCAAGCCCGACATTTCGTACGCTCTAACCTATGTCCCCCGAAAAACAGGGAGAGAGTTATTCCCACTTTTCGTTTTCACGTTAAAATCACAAGGCTCAGAAAGCGCAAGTCCGACGGGCTTGAAAATTCAGTATGACATAGACTGGACCTTCATTACAAAGAATCATCAAAAAAAAGAGGGATTTTTCCAACCGTTTTCGTGCGCCCCCAAGAGGCGTCCAACTACAATTGGCCACAAATTACAAATGGCCCTAGCTTCCACTAGGAAGGTCGAAAAAAGATGGGGAAGACACCCGCTGCGTTCGTCTCTTCAAGCCCGACATTTTGGACCTCTAACCTTTGTCCCCGACATACAGGGAGTGAGTTATTCCCACGTTTTTGGTTTTCACATTAAAATCATAAGGCTCAGAAAGCGCAAGTCCAACGGGCTTGAAAATTCAGTAAGACATAGTCTGGACCTTCATTACAAAGAATCATCAAAAACATTTTTGCTTTTTCCAACCGTTTTTGTGCAACGGCCCTCCAACCAGACTCTAAGTCATAACTCTTCATATTTGTGGATATAGTTAGAACGTTGGATCGGCTTTGACAATGCAAGATCCACTATAAAGGACACTGACTGCATAACATTCTTTTTCCTTTTTTTTGCCTCAACTGGCAGGCAGAACATGCTCAAAGGCTATTAAAACATGTCAGTCATAAATGCTGGCTTGTGATTGAACAACGCCCATAACAACAGACATTTAACTGCAGCACAGCCTAGCTAAAAGATGATACCAGTATCTTTCATGTAGACGCCGAAATGGCTGAGTTCCAAGCTTAGGTTGCTCCTGCTCGGTTGGAGCCCTACCGCCTTTCTATCTCTCCCTGAAAATTCAGTATGACATAGACTGGACCTTCATTACAAAGAATCATCAAAAAAGAGGATTTTTCCAACCGCTTTCGTGGCGCCTCAAGAGGCGTCCAACTACAATTGGCCACAAATTACAAATGGCCCTAGCTTCCACTAGGAAGGTCGAAAAAAAGATGGGAAGACACCCACGTTCGTCTCTTCAAGCCCGACATTTTGGACCTCTAACCTTTGTCCCCGACATACAGGGAGTGAGTTATTCCCACGTTTTTGGTTTTCACATTAAAATCATAAGGCTCAGAAAGCGCCAAGTCCAACGGGCTTGAAAATTCAGTAAGACATAGTCTGGACCTTCATTACAAAGAATCATCAAAAACATTTTTGCTTTTTCCAACCGTTTTTGTGCAACGGCCCTCCAACCAGACTCTAAGTCATAACTCTTCATATTTGTGGATATAGTTAGAACGTTGGATCGGCTTTGACAATGCAAGATCCACTATAAAGGACACTGACTGCATAACATTCTTTTTCCTTTTTTTTGCCTCAACTGGCAGGCAGAACATGCTCAAAGGCTATTAAAACATGTCAGTCATAAATGCTGGCTTGTGATTGAACAACGCCCCATAACAACAGACATTTAACTGCAGCACAGCCTAGCTAAAAGATGATACCAGTATCTTTCATGTAGACGCCGAAATGGCTGAGTTCTAAGCTTAGGTTGCTCCTGCTCGGTTGGAGCCCGAACGCCTTTCTCTATCTCTCCCTCTTTTTTAACACACATAAATGGCTGCAGTTTCCTTTAGGGAAGTCGTACAGACGTCATTCAAACATCCACATGTTTGTCTCATCAGTCGCCGGGCGTCGGCAGAGGACGGGGGGCAATTGCAGGCGGTCGGGGGTCATCGGGGGTCGCGTCGGCCGTGGCGGCTCAGTCCCGTTTAATCCTGCTTGCAGGGCTAGTTATTATTATTTACACATTCCTCGCTGCTTCTTTCCCCATTTTGACCCCCTCACCATATAAAATATGCGAATTAAATCCGCCACATAGGTAGAAACTGGCGAAAAATTTGATAAAATTAAGAGAAAAAGGCCAAATTCCACTCTCTAGCGCCCCCTAGAGGCGTCCAAAAATTTGAAATGGGCCTAGCTTCCACTAGGAAGGTCGAAAAAATATGGGGAAAAATTCCACGCGTTCGTCTCGTCAAGCCCGACATTTCGCGCTCTAACTTATATCGTCCGACATACAGGAAGTGAGTTATTTCCACTTTTTTGATTTCACGTTAAAAACTAACTTCTTCTAGGAAGGTCGTAGAGACATGGGGCCAACACCCACGCGTGCGCGCAATCCAGACCTATTTGCTGATATGCTGACCTTTGACCCCACACAAACCGGAAGTGAGCTATCGTCACTTGTTTGGAAAAGAGTGAAAATACAAGGCTCAGAAAGCGCAAGTCCGACGGGCTTGAAAATTCAGTATGACATGGACTGTACCTTCAATCCACGGAATCATCAAAAAAAAAATTCAATTTTCACAACGTTTTCGTTCAATGGCCCTCCAAAGTCGACGCACATTGAAAATCGACCAAAAATTGCTCAAAATCCCCCTGACAAAATTAAAATGCCTCTAGCGCCCTCTAGGAAGGTCGAAACGACATGGGACGAAAACCCACGCGTTCCTTGGATACAGACCTACATTCTGACATGATGACCTTTGACCCCTGACAAACCGGAAGTTAGCTATTTCCACTTCTTTGAAATCATCCAGAGTGACAGTACTCAACTAACCGTCAATGCTGCAACTTTCAAACCTTTTCTATTAAACAGACTAGACTCTCAGAAGGTCAACGTAAAAAGAATGGTCCGGATGCGTTGCACCGTTTTCATTTTATAACCCTTTAAAGTTGATGCATGTCAAAACTGACCAAAATCCTAAAAACACACCAAAAAACTAAAAATGCACCTAGCGCCCTCTAGGAACATCGAAAATTGGTGCAACAAATATCCACGCGTTCGTCTCATCAAGCTCTACGTCGCGTACACTCTAATTTTTGGAATCCAACAAACAGGAAGTGAAATATTTCGAGTTGTTTGAGATCGCCTGAACGAAAAAAAAGAAGATCGTATTTTCACTAACCACGCCTACACCGTTACTCACACCCCGCATAACTATACATAGTTAGATAGCTGAAGCTCTTAGCTAAAGGTAGATACCAATATCTTTCCTGTAGACGCTGAAATGGCGGAGTTCTGAGCTTAGATGTCCATGCTTGCAAAAGCGGAGCTAACGGAGCTAGCGGCGCTACCTCTGCTGCTGCAGGTTGGGAGCCCCTCACGCCTGTCTCTTGCTCTCCCTCTTATTCAACAGCCATATACTGTAAATGGCTGCAGTTTCCTTACAAAAAGTGCTACAGACGTCATTCAAACATCCACGTGTTTGTCTCATCAAGGCCTATAATTTACATTTGACAGCTACTTCAAAAAAGACTGCAGGTTAAAAATTAATATCATTTGCATATACAGGCTTATGATGATTACACCTCTTCTCCAGCTTTTCAACACACAAATGGCTGCAGTTTCCTTCACGAAAAGTGCTACAGGCGTCATTCAAACACCGACGTGTTTGTCTCATCAAGACCTTTATTTTACAATTTACAGCCACTTCAAAAAAACAAACCAACAAAATAAAACAATGCAGGTGAAAAATCTGCATCATTTCCATACACAGGCTTATGATGATTAATTAGACCACTTCTCCCTCTTTCTGATCACAGACATAAATTGCTGCAGTTTCCTTTAGGGAAGTCATACAGACGCCATTCAAACACCCACGTGTTTGTCTCATTAAGGCCTATAATTTAGATTTGACAACATCTTCCAAAATAAAATAAAAAAAAATACTTTGAAAAAATGTGCATCATTTGCATAGACTTCTTTCAGCAGATGGCGTCGGCAGAGGACGAGGGTCAATTGCAGGCGTCGGCAGAGGTCGTGGGGCAATTGCAGGCGTCGGCAGAGGTCGTGGGGCAATTGCAGGCGTCGGCAGGGGTCGGGGGTCGTCGTGGGTCGTCGGGGGTCGTCGTGGGTCGTCGGGGGTCGCGTCGGCCACGGCAGGGGTCGGAGGTCGTCGGGGGTCGCGTCGGCCACGTCGGGGTCGTCGTGGTGTCGTCCGGGGTCGCGTCGCCACGGGCGGCTCAGTCCATAACGCTGCTTGCAGCTTTAATTATTATTATATTTATATTTATATTTATCATATAGAAGGTAAAATGTTTAACTCACATTTCCTTCACTGTAGCCAGAGCCTTCTTCCTCTATGGTGGTGATTGGCCACAGTGACAGCAGCCAGCCAGCCAGGTAGCCAAGGCCCTGCCGCCCGCTCCTCCCCCTTCACGTGACCGAATTATCTCATCAGGGTCATTTTATTAGGAACTCAGCGGGCTTATTATTTTTGTTATTAACGGCCTGTGTTTTCATCCCGTGGATGCCAGGCCTCAGTGCACACAGCTGTTTCTCCTCAGCGCCGATGTTTTTCTAACTTAAGAGGTGCTTTCGCAGAATGCCGATCAGATATTTTTCTTCGGCAACGCCCCCTCTCGCGCGCACGCATGCACACACAGACACACACACACCTATTCCCCCCTCTTCTTTCTCTTCCTGAGTTAGGATTAGGCCAAGTTTAACAGCCACCAGCCTGCTCAAATTCGATTCAACTAGGTATGGAATGATAAACCTTGGTTTGTGGGGAAGAACAAGGTGTTACAAAAATACTCTGTGATTCTGAGTGAGCGTGCAACATTTGATTTGTACACACACACACAGCTGCCAAATTTCCATGTGGCACTTCTGCAGAGGTTTAAGTATACAATCAACACTCCCTGGTCATTCATCACACCCCCACTGTTTCTTAAGAGGGAGCCCATGAAGTGAACGCGGAGACATCAGGCTGCGTTCTAATAGTGGAAGTGCGATCAATAGCGCATCTCACGTTTCCCAGCCGCTTCATAAAATGTAGCTGCAGTTGCTTAGTGCTGCGCTACAATGACGGCAGCTACAGAGAGCTGGAGAGCACAGTGAAAGTCCTCGCTTGCTTTGTTTTGGTTCTTGATTTGTTTTAATGTGAGTAGGCTCTGTTTATCTGCGGCTTGGCGGTGCCAAAGAACACAATTGTCCACCTACAACTCCCTAAATTCAGAAGTAAATGTAAATAAATTTAAGACATATGTTTGGAAATGAGGTACCTCAATCAGCAACACCCATTTAGGATTTATGTTTTATATTCATAGATTTGATTTGCATGGTTAGAGTTAGTTAGGTCCATTCTTAAATTGTGAATCACATGTATTGTTTCAGTGTAGCTGAAGTAAATATATTTTCAAATTACCGTTGGCAACGTACCAAGTGGTGTTGCGGTCTGTGCAGCTGTTTGACCAGAGAGAGCAGCTAGCTAGCACCTTGGCCATTTCCCACTGTAACCCTAATCCTAACATCATGGGACTTTGAGCTGGACATAGACATTCTGCCCTAATGACAAAACCTTGTTGACTGAACTATTTCCCTGCTTTTTAAATTCAAGGAATCTTATAAGAATCTTTATTGTAAACAAGTCCACAAAACAAACCTAAGCAATCATTTACCAAAACATTGTAAAATAGATTAAACCTTTTTTGTGGTTATGTCGTAGTTATTAGATTGTAAGAATTGCAAATTGCTACTCTTGCATTTCTTTAGGTGATGATTAATCTTTGACACACATCACTTAAGTAGTAATTTGGACCAATGTGGCGAAGCAGTGGAGCCCGCAAACACCCTGTGGTGACTAAAATTAAAGGCAGAGGCATTCCCTTCAAAATGGAACTGCACATTGGCTGTCATGCAGTGTGCATGTGCAGAAAACGTGACTTAAATGCTGAGACACGTTCACATCCCTGCAGCCGTCAGTTTTCATCTATCCCTAAAGTCTCATTATTGCAGGAGTGAGGCCGGGAACAGCTCGTGCTCTCTGAAACCGCGTCACCCCAAAAGGCCCCGGTGAATCAAGGACGGTTTTGACGAGTCGGCGGAGGCGCTGGACCACTTTTCCGACTGTTCCATGCTATAAAGTGGGGAGGAGGGGGGATCATTGTGATGTGTCGCCAACATCACAAACCAGGAAGAATTGGATTAGTTGAGACTGTCACCAGAGGCTAAACACGAGACACGAGGCCAAAAGGATTGGAGCGATGCAGATCTGGAAGGAACATTTCACACTCGGCTTTCCAGCGTAAATAGGACACCTGCTTTCAAACCTGATGTCTTTGTAGATCTGATAAAAATTAAAACAATATTTCTCATCCATCTGTCAAACAGGATACATTCAACCGTGTGGTTGTGCATCTGTGGTCCTAAACAACTGTTTTATTTAAAGGTTGAAAACGAGACATGTTAATACCATGGGGGGTGGAGTCATAATGGACAGTCAGCGACAGTGTTAACCCCCAATCATCCTCCATCAGCTGAGGTCCCCGGGCGCCTGGCTCACTTTCCATCCTGGTGATTTATCAATAAAGTGATTACCTTAATAGAAAGAACAGCGCATTTTAAAAGCCTCTACTTGTCAGATAATTAAATCAGCCGCTGGAGAATTCCCTTCCCCTGATCAGATGGGTGAATTATTGATGAGCCGATGGAATCTTTGGATGGGGTTATTAATAAATAATAACCTCGGTGTGCGTTTTCAGACGAGGTGAGGAAAGGCTGGGGGGATTTTATTTTGAAGAAATTCCCCGCAGCCTCCAGCTCTTGTGGGGGTTTATTAATGCCATGCCTTGTCATTCATCCGGCAGCTTGAGTAATAGCAGGCTAATGCAGTAAGTCATTCGGCCTTGTTCTCATTACGTGTGGTTGTGTGTGGGGATCCAGCGCCTGTCAACTGCTTACAGACGCGGCTGTAAACACTTTGGCGCTGTGATGTTCTTCGGGACAGAGACCAACCCGACGAGGCGTGTCCGAGGCTGTTTTTCTTTTCTCTCTTAAAGGAAGATAACTGAAAGGAGAGCCTCGCTGCAAAAATAAAAGAGTGCTGAGAGATGAGCGAGCCACGCGCTCTGGGCCAACAGCTTGATAACGCTCTTTTTATCGAGCCGTCGCCAATTCTTGCAGATTGTGCAAGTTTCTGCGTTCGTTCCTGCAGCTAAAATGCTGCCTTTGGAGGCCGGCCATGTCGTTTTTTTTCACGACTGGCGCGGTTTCGGTTTTCACGTGGCCTGAAAAATTACATGTGGTCCGAGCGCTTTGAAGGCACGTCGTGGCGGCCGGAGCATCCCTGCTTTTAAAAGCGTTGCAAGATGTGCAGAATAAAGAGGTGCGATAATCTCCGTGCGCAGACATCCTGAGGGCGACATGTTGCGGTGGAGGAGGCAAACCGAGAGGAACCGCTTGCCACAAAAGGAGGGGACTCGCGGGAATTTCCAAATCGTTGACTCTTTGCAGCGAACGGAGGGGGAGGAAAAACAGACATTTGCGTGTTAACGACACATTTAAGTCGACAGTTTGAAAATTCCAAAAGGGCTTTTTGTAGAAAACATTTTACCACTGAGTGCCTCCTCATAGAAAGTCAGCCCCAAAACTCTGTCACACCACTCATAGGCGACGAGTATGTGACAAACAGTGTTGGCCAGTAATCCATTACTAAGTAATCCACTACTGTAATTAAACTACTTTTTGAGTAACGGAGTAACGTAACGAGATTACTGTGGCAAAACTGGTAATTATATCATATTTACTTTATTAAGTAGCGATTTGGTTACTTTTCCAAAATGTTCTAATTATTTTAACAATATGGCCTGTGCAAAAGGCACCTGCGCTGTACAGGAGTTTATTCTGTGAGATGTGCAGTTTGTGTTCAGACATTAACATTCATTCACGTTAAGAGGACAGAGGCAGTATTTGGAATTGCAAAATTTGCACTTTAATAAAGTTCATTCAAAGCACTGAGCAACTGTTGCTTTATCTTTTTCACTAAAGCAATTAGTAATTCATTACTTATGAAACAAAGTTGTTAAAGAAAGTAATTGGATTACTTTATTAAGGAGTAATCAGTAATTGCATTCATTTTCTGGAGTAATCCCAACAGCACTGGTGATGAACACCTGCTAACAGGTATGACCACCCGAAGGAAAGCTCAGAGTTGTTCTTGCTGTGAAACCTGAATCTGAAAATAATGCGAACCTGTGCTCACGTTAACTTTTGCCGTGTTTACCGTTTGTGAGCTGGTAGCGTTCACGGACAAATGCGAGAGCGCAGGAACACTTCAGTCGCCCCGTAAATCAACCCGAGGCTTCTTTGCGAGCTCCTGGTTCCTCTTTCGTCCTTTCACTCGTCAACACTCCGCCCACGCCGCTCTCATGCCGGCTCGTGGGTGGAGTTTTCGCACACTTTTCAGTGACAAGGTGGAGTGTGAAGAGGTGAAGAGTGTGTGAAAATCCACCGCCTGGAGCCACCAAGCAGACTGCAGAGGAAATGAACGCATCGGTCCCCTCACCCACGCACCTCCGCGCGCACACCTTTACCTTTTACCCCCGCACGCCCCCCTCCGTCCCTCCCTCTCATTCAGCCCGGGGCGGGCATCGCACTGATAATCCAAAAGGTCACCTGTGGCCTCCTTCTCTCGCCACACCCCTCTTTCTCCCTCTTTTCTTCCCTCTCTTCAGCGAGAAGAAAATGGAAAGGTGGGGGGAACAGCCAGGGGGAGTCTCGGTCCTGATCCTTTCTTTCCTCGCCGTAATTAAATAACACTTCCTTGTGCCGGGAGCTTATTTTCTTTATTCATCTGGGAGAAAAGGTGCCACTGATGGTCCAGCAGCTGCGATCGTACGCCACGAGTGTCGCTCTTGTTGCGATCTGCAAAACGACATCACATGACCGGCATCTTCATAAAAGCAGGATGAGATTGAACGCTTTATTTGGTTGGTTTTTGCACATGTTTAATGCCAAAGTCCAAATAAAACAGCAAAACATGCATCAGACGAGTTCAGGGGCCACTCAGTCTGGTACGCTGCAATAAATGATGGTCAGCTTCACGATTTCACGTCTGTCAAATCATGGTCATTACACAATCACACATATGTCAGCCTCTGTTTTATTTACAACTAGATCCCAACGAGATTGTGAGAGATGGATCACAAAATAGGAAACAGAGAGGCCAATATTTTTTCCCTCCCCGCCACTCACAACTATACAAAACATTCAGAGCTGAAGTTTGATCTGCGCTCTCGTCTTGGCTTCCATTCCGCTCTGCTATCGCTTTTCAAATAATTGATTTTGCATTGATAATTCATATTGGCTCTCCGGGAGGTTTGGTGGGGGGCAACAGAAGGTCAAAGGCTAAGGAAAGGTTACCTTCCCACATTTCATTTGACCTCGATAATAGCGCAGTCGGGGCAAACGGGCAAAGCCAGTCTGTCCGGTTTGGTTTTACTATTAATTACACATTCAAAGGCTTTGTCCCTCACACGACTGAACGCATGCGAGAGAACAGCAGCAGACAGTGATAGACCAAACCACAAAATGACGCCCATTACTTTAATCTTTCCATCGCTTGCTCTTTCACGTAATCAATTCTTTAATGTCTGTACATACGTAGAGGAACAGTAAAACTACGACACCAGGCTCGGCTGCACTCGGCTGTAGGAACACGGAAAGAGAGTTTATATACTCTGGTAGTTTGGAGTGTGGGGGTGTTTCAAAATTGAATGTGGGTTTCATTCAACCTCAAGTCGAAATCTGCTTGTTAACAATGGAAAGTGAAAGAAACATTTACATGCCATGAACTTAATTGCAAAGTGAGGCCGTGTGTCACGACCGCATACAATATACAGCCACTGCGGTGTTTGGGCTTTTTCAAATTGCTTCCACCTACTTTAACCTCGCTGCCTCACACCTCAGTTTCCCTCGTAAAGTCTCCAAACTCTCCCAGATCTTTGAGACAGACTCACAATCAGGAAAGTATTGGGACGCTTTAAAAAAAAAAAAAAACATTTTGTGATTTAATTTAAACAACAATTTTATCTTTTTTGTTGTTGCTAACAATTTTTCTGTCAAAATGAGGCAAATTTAATGGGTTTTATAAGAAAGGACAAAGAGTGTTGTGTATGTTGATGCCATATGAGAAGATATATGACTTTTTGTGCTCAGTGCCATTGATCTTACCCACTGTATAGTTTTCATTTGACGCAGATGTCGTCCCAGTTTCCGTATTTCTTTAATAATAGATAGATAGATAGATAGATAGATAGATAGATAGATAGATAGACAGACTCCTTTTGGAAGTTGGAAGTCCGCGGAACATAGGCTGAAATGACATCATGCTTTTCTTCCATGATATAATCCCTTGTCGCCGTAATTACAGAAGGACAAACCAACAAAAAAAGACAGATTGTTCCTCTGTGGGTTTAGTCTTGCACAACAGAAAATTTCAGGCATTTCATCTCAGAAGACGTCTCCAAAGACGCACATGGCTTTAATGTAATGGAAAGTCCTTTCTGTGAGTAACAGACGCGCTGAACAGATGACGTAGTGCGACGGTTTACATACAGGGGGGTAAGTGGAGGAGGGGTGATGCTCCCTGTGTGTGTCACCAGTCACAGTCCATGTCCTCGAGTGAAACAAGCAGAGTTTGATGCTGAAATTTAGGCAAACAGAACCAAACATTCCTAAATTGGACAGTGTAATTTTCTTTAAAATGAATAAATAAATGAAATTTTAAAAAATAAACAAACAAAATACTTAGCTTAGTAATCATAACTTAGGTTCGGAGACAAGTTTTAAAACAAACAAACAAACAGATACTTGAATAAATACATCACAGGTTTTGCATTGTACCTAGGTTCAAATGCAGTGTGCTTGACATGCTTTGTTTACCACTGTGGTGAGAGGGATAGAGTATAAAGAAACAGTGATTTAATTGATAGATACATCTTAAATTCAATTAATTTATTTGTACATTGTAAATATGTAGAGGTAGAATGTCAGTTAAAAATCTATTTAAGGAATTTCTAGAATTCATTTTGCAGCAGAATTATTTGGAGATTCTATAAATTAAGCTAACTTATTCATTAGCGAAACAGACCGAAACAACACATTTCAACACATTTTTCAGTAGAACAGCATTTCTATGCACTATTTAAAAAAGACATGTTGACTCAACAAAAAACACAGGAATGCCTGACTGGCGACCTAAAATCCCAGTCTTGACACATCACCATTTGTGTGTGCAGCCGCGGTTCCTCCGACCCAGTTCTTCAGTTCGTCACTGCATTCTGGATTTAGCCTGAAATAATCCTGATTGGTTTAGAGATATCAAAAAAGTCAAACTTTTCTCTCCTTGGTTTGGCTTCCACACACGAACCCAGCTTGAATCAACAGGTCCGTGGAGTCAATGGAAAGTTTAAAAATTGGGGTGAAAAAAAAAATCAGAACATGACGTTTAATTTATCTTGGTTCTGAGATTTTTTTGCCCACGTGTCACCTCACACAGTCAAACCAGACCAGCTTGAGGGAAAGTCAGCATTTTGTTCAGGCAGACAGTGGGGCACATATTTCACACATCTAGCGGAAAAGTGGCATTTGTTCAACATAACTTGGAGTGAAATAGAATTTTGTTGGACTCCAAGTTTATTTGACTCCAAGTTCACAGTTTGACCTGGTTTGATGTGTGAAAAAGAACAGATGGGCTTCATCTGCTGGTGTTACGGCTCCTAAAACACACCGTCATCATTCTGTGGGCAGTCCTCGTCGGCCGTTAATTTCAACGAAAAAAGGAAGAAAAAAAAGAGAGGGGGTTGAAAGAAACAATGCCACATTGTCACCGAGACAATAGGCTGCGTTGTGGTGAAAGTATTTCACACCATTCCTTCAGGTATGTGTACGCGACAGAAACACAATCCTCTCAACCCGCCTTGTTTTTGTCAGACAGTCTTGAATGGATCCTGAAGCCCGATGTTTTCATGCCGCGTCGTGGGAATTTCGCAGAGCTACGTGTGAACGTATCTGTCTCACCTCTGGGCCTGTGCTCAGGAAATGGACGTGTTGAAAGTGTGTTTTTGTGTGTTGGCTCGGGGTGCGGGTGGAGGGTTTCAAAAAGCAAAGGCTCTTGGAAATCTCTCAGGAGATCATCCATCATAGGGGAGCAGCGGACAGGCAGGGGCTTTGCTTTATTCGCGCTCATGGGGGAATTATAAATCGCCAGGAGCGCGAACAAGCGTCAATCGTCCGAGCCGTCACCTGAACACCAGCTGTGTTTTCAGACACATTTGCAGTTCGGTTTTCTTAAGGCGGACAGAAGTTTACAGCTTTTGGTTCTGCGGCTTCCTACTACTGACAGCGACTGTTGCGGCCGACGAAGCGTAAGCTGCTTTCTCACAAGTCAAGAAAACGGTCACTGTTGTGTTTGCAATGCTTGAGAAAACATCGAGGAGGGCTGCGATGAATACCTGCCCCGAGGATGTTCAATTCCACGTATCCGCCGAGGCATTCCTTCAAAGGGCTTGATGCCTTGTGTTTCAGTGAGAAAGTGACAGTGAAACTGGGGAACTTTCTCACGCTGCGGCAGCAAAGTCGGTGGGGGGGCGGCAAGTCAGTCAGCGTTGGCGTTGTGCAGTTGGTGAATGTCAGTTAAATGTCATCGCTGGCTGCTTCTCCGCAGTACATCACCTCTTGAGTTGAGCTGCCCTGACTCAAAGTGCATAGATAGATAATGTTCCTTCCATCAAGGAACGACACGGCAGGAAGCGTCGCATGCGTCAAAATTGTGGAAAACGGCCAATGAAAGTCTTTTTGGTGACAAGTTGTGTCGAGTGTCTGGATTTTTTTCCCTTACAAAGTGAACAGTCAAAGAGCAAAGATGTCACATTCTTTTCACAATGTAATCAATCGTCAAAGTTGCATGAAAAAACATCAAAATATAATCTTCACAAATTTGCCATCTGGCCTTTAAGATTTAAGTTTCAAAGGGGTTAAGAACAAAGTGAAGTCACGGAGGGCTGATGGAAACCTAATGGTAACTTTGTGTGGCGTTTGGGCAAATACAGAGCAAATGCCATAAACGCTCTACAGTTCAGCACAAAGGCAGTCTGACACAGCTCACAACACCTCAGACCACAACCAGCAGCAATGAATCACCACCTACCGGGCACTCAGTGGATATTTACTGGAAGGCGTTTTTTAATGAACAGCACTGTTTAGTCCAAGTGTTTGTGCCATTGCATCAACCGCACGTTGCTTCAAATACAATTTTAAATCAATATTTCAGATTAAAACTGCATGAAATGTTTTTTTTTTCCAATGTGCAAAGAGGGATTTAATGTCATTTTTACATGGAGGCGTGTAAATACATTTACAGTGCTCCATTCATTTATGAAACAAACGGCAAACTGCTTTTGCATGAAGGTAACTGAAAAAGGAAAGAAAAAACTGTCAAATAAAGGTCTAGATCTCGATCAAACCATCTGAAACAAACTTCTACTTTAATCAGTTTCTATTTACACTCACATACCACTTTATTAAGTGCAGCTGCTCGACTGCTCGTTCAAATACCCATCACAATGAACACAAGGCTAGTTTTTGTGTCCATTGTCTTGTTTGTCTGAATGCCAGTTTGCTGCTCCCCTCCCCCCTGCCAGTCCAGTTTGACACACCTGCTCTGCATCAGCAATCAAGCTCACCTGGCCATCGCCAGCTCATCACCACAGTAGATCAGCTCCACTCCTCACGCTTCCTGCTGGGCTGACTTGCACCCCGAACACCCTGTTTCTGTCTGTATGGTTGAACCAACCTGCCTTCCACTTTTTTTTTCCCCCACCGACTCAATCCATAACCTGCAAACTGTTCACCCCAATCCAGTGGAGCAAAGCCACTTATTCATTAAAAAGTTGTACAGAAAAAAAATAGCATACCTGTAATTATAGATTCTCTGGCAACTGCCAACTCCTCAGTCAGAAGGAGTGGAATTTTTTGGAGGAAGGCCCCCTCTTGTCTTTCTGGATTAGCTGCAAACAATATGTATATTGATATAAATATTATAATATTTTTAGATACAGAGTGGTTGCCTAGGTTTACTTACCACTTTGATTTTTTTATTTTTTTGGACTGAGCCCCAGTGATAAGGCCAGCTCTGGAACAGAGCAGGTGTATCACCAGGGCGAAGACCCTATTTTAATCATATTTGTTTTATGTTTCTTGCCACACCTTCTTTGTCCAGGCAGGATTGCAGCTGTAAGAATACAGCTAGACTTGGCATGCGCACCACAAAAATACGTTAAAACAATGCTTTAATTTAGGCAAACATGCAGAGTTGATTATGGTCATATGTTCTCATGCCATAATGATTGGGAAGTCATATTTCAACCATATTAACTTACGTTTGTGTGTGTGTGTCAGCACTCCCTCCAGCATTTGGCAACTGCAGGAGTGTTGATTTTTGCCTGAAAGATCGATTTGTATTCCTGTATTGTATTGTGTAATATAACAGCCTGCTCTGCTATCATGAAATACGTAATCTGATTGCACTCAGCAGACTTGTCCAGTTCAATGGTGCAAAAACCGCCTCTTTTGTGTGCATACACATGCAATGCAAACCTGGGTTGATTTACCGAGTTCGTGATTGCGATTATTAAGTTAAGTCAATACACCCTGGGTAGGTTGGACTGGCTTCCAAGTATTCGCTGTTTGTGATTGTGACGGTTGTTAGGGTTGTTTGTTGGTTGGTGTTGTGATTGGGGTTGTTGTGATTGTCATGGTGATTGAGTTTGAGCGATTTTGATGTTGCTTGTCGTCATTGTGATCGTGATTGGGATTGTTGTTATTATGGTTGTACTTTTGGTGATGTTGCTTGTGGTGTTTTTTGCTGTTGAGGTTGCTGTAATTTTGGTGTTGTAATTGTGGTGATTGTGATGCTTTTTGGGATTGTGGTTGTAATTTTGGTGACTGTGGTTGTTGTGATTGACTGTTGTGGTGTTGGTTGGGGTTGTGATTAGAGTGTAGAAAACTGGTTATTTCGAATGTGGTTGTGGTTGTTGCAGGGTTTGTGGTTGCTGCCATTGCGATGGTGGTTGTTGTTGAGGTGTTTGTAGTTGTGATTGTGGTGGTTTTAATTTTTTTTTTTTTCGTTTTTGGTTAGTGTTTTGAATATTCTGCTAGAGTGAGATGGGGAGGGTTTTTGTTGGTGGTGATGGTGGTAAATGTAGATTGTAGATTCAAACTACTTTTATCAAAACAACTGTGTTTGTGACCAAAATTATATCAAATATTTTCATCATATCTGTAGCATACGGTAGATTTGTCAGAATTCCACCAGAGTGATCTAGAATGTAAAAACCATTGGGGTTTGTTGGAAGTGTCTAACTCTAAGGGTAGGAAATGATGTTACGGACTGTCAACTAACACCAGATTGTAGTGGAAGCTCTGTTGATTCAGCAGCTGCCATCAAGTTTTGATGTATCATCAACAGCTACAGGGACGGGTCCAAATAAAAACCGCCACTCTGGAAATATTGTTTTTCTTTAATAACTCGAGAACTTATAATATCAATGTGTTTTCCAAGGTTTTCGCGGTCAAGGATTTATAATATGGAGGTCATGTTATCATTGGCTCATTGCTTCGGCTCTTGACATGGGAAAAAAATGACAATTTGGGGAAAAACTGTTCTGCCTTGATGGAGACGTTGGAGTCCCTCAGCACCTCTTTATCTGATCTGCTATTTCATTCATGTAGCTCTTTTCACGTTCAACTCCGCTATAAACCTGCACTTTTTTTTGAGGAAACAGTAGGTATCACAAGGAAACAAAAAGAATGTCTCTCATGCTGTACAAACATTAGTCATTTTACACAATATATCAGAGCCGTGGGACAGCTCCTGCAGGCTGAGGTTTCATCCCGCTGTGGAACTAAGTCTGTCTGAGGCTTACAGCCTGCAACATCTGTTGTAATTTCTGTCAAATTGAACTTTTATTACCTGGTCATTAAAGCTGCGGCAATGTCAAAACCAGATGGGTTCTTGCTGACCTTACAACTGCTTCTTTTTTTATGGTGTTGGTGAAAATTGAACCAAAGGAAGCTGTGCGCTTTATAAAATTAAGGCAATCATTCCCACATTCCTGAGACATGGGGGGCACTGAGGAGGGCAGCTATGAAGGCGGAGGACATATGTGGGCTTTTATGTGTGTGTTTATGAATATATGCACTTTTACGGCACAGAGGTAGAATTCATTCATCAGCCACCATCTGTTCTTTTTTTTTTAAAGTGATCTGTTTGGGGACAAAAGCGACAATTTCCCAAAAAAAAAAAATAATTTTAGCGTGTTTTTGACACAAAACTGGAACTTCATGCTCAGTTGCTCATAATGATAATGAAAACCGACTTATGTACTTGAAAGAAAAATCTGTTTTCCCCCCTCCCTGAAATCTGCAGTATTAAATTTGAAAAACAACTCCTTTGGCGGCCCGGCACATGTGTGTGTTCGCGATGGGCCCCCTGGCTGTACGGTTAGAGGCCAGGGTCACTTAAATAAAGTGCAGACCATTTAACCGGCTGGAGCAAGAGCAGTCTCACTGGGAGGGAGGGCTGCTCCATCACTGCTCCCTCTGGGGAAGAATGGAGCGGCGCTGGGTGTGTTTATTGGAGACAGAGGGAGGAAAACACTTTGAGAGGAGTGAAGAGGTCTTCCTACCCTAAATCCACTGCTTTAGGTATTAAAGCTCTTCTATGAAGTTTATTTAAAAAAAAAAAAAAAAAAAATTTCAACAAGCCTCGCAAGGCAGCAAGCGGACGAAATCCGACTCATCCGCCTTGCCAAGCTTCAACAGAAATTGTGTTGATCTTAGCTTCTTCGACCAATCCACTCTACTTTTTTTTTTGCGATGAAAGCAGGAGGCAGCTGCTGTAAGCTGCCCTTCAAAGCCTCAGAAGAAGAAGAGGAAGTGACTGCGAGCCAAGATGATGCAGGGGCAGTGGTTTTATCAGAATCGTATGCCATTTTCACATTAAATCAGGAATAGGAAGGCTTTTGCTGCTTGGAGGGATGGTTTATATTTTCTCCTGGCTGGCTTTAGTTCAGTTTAGCTCTGAGGCACAACAAACTGGCACCAAAGTCAAGCCTTAAGCTCTTTCCACCTGGTTAAACTGACAATTAAATAAAGGCCTGATTAGCCAACCAAACAAATATAACACTTCATCATAACAATCATTTGCCTGCTTTTCAAAGGTGACAAAAAGTTTTGGAAAAGTTCCATCTGGCACGTCAAGATTCAAGCAACATGTTGCCTTGAAGGTTTGTGTCTGTCTTTTTTTCAGAGATGGGTTCTGTTTGTCCAACCTTTTGGCAGAGCTTATAAATGACACTTCTGAGGAACTGTGTTGCCTTTAAGTTCACTAATCCTCTGGGAGAGTCTCAACCATTGTTTGACAGAATCTGTGGAATGATATTCACTCCTATGTCAAATGTCTGAAAGTTGTGAGGCCTTGTGTCTCCCGTCTCCTGCACACACACCTAAATTTCCATTAGCCCAGTTCACCAATCTGCCCTTAATTCTTCCTGATGAACCCCCGACAGGAACCTGAAAGAAACTGAGGCAAAGGAGCTGACGATATTAAAACAAATGTGTTAGAAAATGCTTTGTGAGTAACTGAGAAAGTCATTCTAGTTTTTAGTTTCTTTACATATTGGAGTGTATGAATGAGGCAAGGCCAAGGTGAACTCAAAGAAACTACTTCTTTTATTCACTGCCCACTTAGATTTATCCTCTCTTTCCATTTTTTTCACACTAACCCCAAGACTGCTTGACGCTTCTCTCGACATGTTCGGTTAGCTGTCTCCCAACGCCCTCCTGACGGCCAAAGACACGTTTCTGTGTAGAAAATAGACCGGCTGCCAAGTGATTCCATCAGAAGACAGAAGGAGACAATGGCAGTTTGTTTTTCCCAGCAAGCATTCCAGTGGAAAGAAAGGAGAAAGGCTGCCAGCCTGCTGTCTGAACCTGAGGCAGACTGTGCAGACTGTCAGCGTCTGGGTCACGGGACTTCCCACAGCCATTGTCACTGCACACCTTGGAGGTGTCATGGCACGGTTTAGTATTTTTCCAGCGTGTCTCAGTTGTTCTCCCCCCCCCCCCCCTCTGTGTTTAAACAACAAAGCACCATTTATATTCAAATCAAATCCCCCTCTTCACTTTATCGTTAGCATCGATCAGCAGTGAACGTAGTTTGAGCTTCTATGCCGTGTTTTGAGCTATCGCGTGACAAATGATTGGTGGAAGAGGCTCAGTCTGGTTACACGCTACAAGTTCTGGAGGGTGGAGGGTGGAGTTGGTTCTTGCTTTCGTTAGCAAACGGCTGATGTGAGGTATGGAAGCAGGAAAGTGCGTTCCAAGTGAATTTTGACGTTAGCAAACCTTTGCTTATGATGCCTCTGGTGATGCATTGAAGGGTTTTTGCCGTCTGCCTGGTTATTTCACAAACATAGCCAGCGGGAGGCAAGAAGTGAACGATGGGAAATCAAAGGTTTCCTTTTGATTAAATAATGACCTTTGTCATAGTCATGTTCCAAAACAGGTATATGACTGTTTGTGGTGCTAAACATCATTATTGTCAGTTGGTATGTAGGTAAAAATGTGTCAACAGCAACAGCAACAACAGCAATATAACTATTAATGACCATTTTCTTGTCATTTCAAGAAAACAAACTAAACCAAAAATATCTCAAACATTTTGGGATAAATTGTTTGGATTTTTGTTTTGTTAGTTTTCTGTAACACACTTGATTTATTCATTTCTGTGTTGGATCTCGTAGCTCATCTTTAAATACTGGCTACTGACTGACTATTATTTGACTGACTATTATAATGATTTAATGATATATTATGATTCCTTCCAAATAAAAGCATTGAAAAGTGTTTTTTTTTTCTTTGTTCTTACTTTTTTATGTTTTCTTCTTTTTTTTTCAATTCAACTTAAGCAACTGGAGAAACCGAAAAAAAAAAATACCCATGTCATGCAGCAACAACAACACAAAACTACGGGGGGAAGTTTCAACGTTAAAGTTGTCATGTTGATCAGCCCCAAATCGGCTTTCAGGATTGGGCAGGTGTCTACGGCGCACAAAAGTTGAAACGCTCGCCTCGGGTGCAACTGACTCTTCAATCCAATACTTCCGCAGACTGTTCTGTACGCTCAACAAAGGAGAAGAACAAGGTGAGAAGGGCAAGTCCATGGAAACACTGAACATGAACCTTGTTTTGGCTCAGGGCTGTTGGGAAGGAAGCAGACATTTGTGAGATCACGACGCGTACAATCCTGACCCATCGGCAAGACGGGGGAGGGCGAGGAGGAGGCAGAGTGTCTTCACGCCTCAGTCTGCTGCTGCAAACGCTGCTTCACACAAAGCTACCGACATGCACGGTGATGATGGGACAGAACGTGTCAACATTAGCCCTCATTCTAGACTCCTAATCCTCAAGCCTCATCGCACAAGCGCCTCCGCTGACATAAGTTTCAAAGAGCCACAATGCATCGCTGTTCACTTGAGCGAAGGCTCATAATCATTTCTTCCTTATTGGTGTTGGACGGCTGCCATGTGCCACAAGCAGCAGGTTGAGGCGCATTCTTCAGGGGATTGCTCAAGTTATTTTTTTGCAAAGAGGGGAATTATCAGCTGACATATAAATGGCAACCTTCCTGCAGAAAACAGCAAATACAATTTTGCAAGGCGTCGCTCTTCCATTTGCCTGAGTGTATTTTTTTGTTTTGCTTTCTTTGCAAAACCTTGGATCGTTAAATTTAATGTACCCGCTTTTATTTTGTAATAGTTACACTTCTCTTTCCACTTAAACGTTTAAAACATTTTCCATGTTTCCTCTGAATTTGGAAAGATGAAGTTCTTTGCAATGCTAATATTGCGCAGACAAAGTCGCAATCATTTCCTTGCAGCTCCCTCCCTGGGCCTCCGCGTCCAGAACGTTCGGATGACATCAGCGAGGGCACTGCATCCTGTTGCCCGCACTGGTGAGACCCCCTTTCCTCCCGAGTTGTGGCTCCCAGCTCAGACAGACTCTTCCTCGTGTTACAGAGTACACAAAAAACACAATGGAGGACACGTCGCTCGCACATCGGGCCCGGCGCAAACAGGCATGCGACGTATTCTGGTCATATTGGACAAACAGACTGAGGATGAAACACCTGCATGGAGGCTCCTCCCCCTACAGAGGAACTAGTGCGGTCATGCAGAGCAGACTGTCAGATGTTGCACTTCCGCGGAGTTCAGCAGGTGTTTATAAAGGCGACACATCCGCATGACCTGTTTTGTTAACCCGAAAGGATATCTGACGTCTTCCTATAAACAGCTGGGAGCAGGTGGTTGAAGAAGGAAATCCACTCAGACAGAGTTAACTGTTTTTGATTCATTTTGGGGGCCAAGGCATCAGAAGTAACAAAGTGACTCTCGCAAAGAAGATTTCTGTGACATTGCTGTATATTCTATAAGGAGGCCCTCATCGCACCAGAGAACAGTCATTATGAAATAGAATAGAATAGATGAACTTTATTGATCCCAAATTGTGAAACTACACTGTTGCAGCACAAAAAATAAAATAAACTACACAGTAATTACAAGAAACATTCAAGTCATTCTGTATACAACATCATCAGTATCATTACAGATTGTCATTACAATTTTCACATGACTGTTTGATTTAACATTAGGAACCACATCACATCTATTTGAAAAGACAGGGAAGCTTATGACTGAATTGCTATTTCTGTTTGACCTTTCCTTGTTTGGAGTGATAATAAATATGAAACCATCCATCCATCAATCTTCTGCTGGAGCCTATCCCAGCTGTCTTAGGGCAAAGGCAGGGTGACACCCTGGACAAGTCGCCAGTTCCTCGCAGTAAATATGAAACCATACCACAAATATGTCTGAATAATTTTCTTTTGGCTTTATCACAATTGGAATCACCTGTGGTGTGGCACTCTATTGTCTTGCTGGCTTGTACTGTGAACTGCCGGAAGGGTAGTTATTAGTGTAGTAATGAAAAAAAGAGAATCTAATCAAAGAGGGGTAAAGACTGAGTGTTGCTGTTATCCTACATCAGTGGGGGAAAAATAATCTGCATTGTTCCTTGAAAAGTAACTACGTTTAAATTTTTCAAAATGTAATCATAGCTACACAATCGTAGCTGTGAGCTAACGTGTGTGTGTGTGTGTGTGTGTTGTTCTTATATTACTATGATCAGGTCATGTCAGGTTTCCTTCCTCTTAGCGACTTGATAAAACTTCTTGCATCACTTGGAAAATTTACAAATAGGTGTGAGCAGTGAAATTAGTGCTGTTCTTGTTTGTTTGTTCCTTCCTTTCATTGATGTATTTATTCATGGGCTGATTTAAAAATGAAACCAAGACGTCTCAACATGAGACTGTTCAGGTGTTAAAGTCACAATGCGTTCGTGTTTAAGGGACTTTTAAGCATTAATTGCTCGAACAAAGGCACCTGTCATGCGGAGGAATGGAAGTAATGGCTGCCCCTCCCCTTCAATCTAGTTCCTCCTCAGTACCTCGCCGCAGAAAGATAACAACCGCTCTCAATAAAACTGTCAATAGCCCCGCAGTTGTTTTGGCTCCGGCTATCTGGAGTGCATACAGAGGAGGGAAGATGCTTCACAGCCGAGTGGGCCCTCAGCGCTGTCTGTGCCAGTGGCTGTGTAAACAAACGGAGTGGGAGCTCTTGACCAAGCAGAGATCCTGCGCCGAGATACCGGCTAGAGGAGCGAAGAGCCTCTCCGCGAGGAGAGGAGTCAGAGGTGGGGCGCTGGAGATAAGGAGCGCGCGCGCGCACACACACGCACACGCACGCACACACGCACGCACGCACACACGCAAACATCCAGGCTGTGTGCAGAGCTTGGGGGAGGAGAGGAGGGAAGAAGTGAGGGGGCGGAGTCGAGCAGAAATCTTGGCTCATTTACTTAACGCCGCTTCCTCACCGCCGGGAAGGCAAACACACGCTGGCGGAGCCGCGCGGAGACGCTGAGATCGATGAGAAGAGCCGCCGTCAGCCGGAGAGCCGCGCCGCTTCACCCTCTCCGCCCGACTCCTTCCTCCTCTTCTTCATACCGGAGCTCCTCAGCCCTGCCGCCGACCCGCCGGGACTCCAGTCCTCGGACCGCTCCGGGCATGGAGAGAGCAGCAGCGGTCTGAGCCACTGCAGCGACCCGCCCCGTGTCTTCCTCTCCCCGGATAATGGTGAGTGACGGATACCTTGGACTGCGTGCGGGTTTCCCCCTCAATTTTAATTAGTCTTTATTTATTTATTTATTTATTTATTTATTCTTATTCTTATTGTGTGTTCACGAGGCCTGACTGGCTGTGCGATTCTTCCGTCCGTCCGTCCGTCCGCCCGTCTGTTCTAAAACTCTTTCAAACTTTTGTTTTCTATTCCATTTCCAAAAGGGGGTAACGAGATCTCGCACAAGGTGTCAAATGAGAACAGACCTTTTTTTTATTTTTTTTATTTTTTATTTTATAAATTTTCATTTCACCCGAAATTTGAATTTCCTTTTAAATTGCAGGTCGTGCCTTCAATTATTATTTTTGCACGTTACATTTGCACAAAGTAAATCTATTTATTTCTATTTTTTGCCATCTTTGAATTTTTCGACATCAGCAAAAGTTTAATATGAGTATTTGAAAATCACTGCACCGACATGGGGGGACTCGTCCACTCAGCTTCCAGCCACCCAGCGGTTTAGCGCGTTGAGAAATTACGCAAACAACCGTCACCTGAAACAGCAAGAGGCAATAATATTTTACTTTTCAGTTTATGTTTTCGAGATTTTCTTGTCGATACTTTCGCCCTGAGCAGCCAGCGGGACTTTGTTATTCCTGTTCAGTCAACATTAATTACCGAAAACACACACCAAAAAAAAAAAAAAAAAAAAACCTTTTGAATCCTCTAATCAATTATGTTATTTTATTTTATTTTATTTATTTATTCTCTGGATCCTGCAAAATACATCTAAGAGTTTTCGTGTGTGTGTGTGTGTGTGTGTGTGTGTGTGTGTGTGTGTGTGTGTGTGTGTGTAAGCTCCCAGATTGAGGGCCTTTGTTTTTGTTGGTGCTGCTTAAAGGGCAGCAGCCCCCCTCCCCCCCCCCCACCACCACCACGACCACCACACCACCAAAACTGGCTTCAGTACAAGAAGATCAGGCCAAAACCACTGCTGACACCCCCAGGCTGCCATGCCGGGACCCTCATTTAGTCAATTAGGGGGGTGGGGGGGCCTCTCTAAGCATATTTCAAAGGCCAGTATTCATATTTTTCAAGGAGCTCTTCATGGCTCCAGACTGGACTGGACTGTGTTTTGCCAGCGTTGAAAACAGCTTCAGTCATTTCTATTAGCTGCACAGCAGGAAAATGATTAATGGGACACACTCTTGTTTTCATTTCTTTCTTTTTTTTTTTTAAATGTGTGAATAACTCAAGTAAATACGTTTTTCAAAAAATACAAAAACAGATCCCAGATTTAAATGTGATCTAATTGTAGCTGTGACATCTAGTTATTTATTTATTCATATTGAATTGGTGATTTTTATTTTTTTTTTTTTTAGCTCCACATCAGTTCTGCACAGCTTTCTGCTTGGAAAAAGTCCCAAAGTGGAAATGGCCAGTCAGAGCAGGATGTTTTATTTCGAGGTGTTGGCTGTATCAGATTAACGTCCCTGACACTTTGTAAATCCCTGTAAATCTCCTTTATATACCTGTATTTCAGCCTCCGGCAGTGTGTGACCGTTGCAGCCAAAGTGTGTGTTTGATTTAAGTCCCCGCCGTTTATCTATTAATAACATTTCGGGCCTCTCCACCACGGCCGGGCCGTGCCGGGACCCTCTCCCCTATATTTCCTCAGCCTTCATGCTTCCTATTACTGCCTCTAATAAATTGTGAATAAGCAGCGTAGAGCAGAAAAGTCCTGGGCTGCCGAGTATTCCCCATCCTGTCGCACGAGGCACCCCCACACACACACACACACCCAACCACCCCCCATCCTAAGAAAACACATATTAATTCCAAGCCCCTCTGTAGCCAAACGTTTGTGGAATGATAAATATTTTCATAGGAAGCCCCGCTCTTCCTGACTTTATCTCCAGCCGCTCCATTCCATTTCTTCACAGCTGCACGGTTCCTGGTGTCCTCCAGCTTCTGTGCACCTTCACACTCTTTCGCCGCTTCTCTCCCTCGCTGTCCGGGAGTCGCAAGGACTCGCCGACTGTGTTAGAATCGAGGCACAGGCAGCGTGAAGCCACGCGTTTCTGCCGCCGCAGGAACACGCAGGCCTCGCTGCGTTTCCTCTTCTCCCCTTGTCACACTTGTCTTCTTTTCCGTTTGCTTGGGTTTTGTTTTTGGAGCAGAGAGCATATCTGCATACGAGCCAGTCCCGTAAGCGGCGCGCCGCTCGCCGTGTTTGACAGGTGATTGAACTATCATAACACGTTAGTTTGTCTAATGATCTTGTTACGAGAGGCAAGATTGTGCAAAGGGACCACGTGATATATTAAAACTAACTTGTTTGAGAGTGCTGGGGCGTGTATTAAGGGAGAACAGATCTGTGCTGGTTTATTGAAGGGCTTCAGACGAGATTTTCTTTTATGCTTGGAGTCATTTGTGTGTGATTATTAATGTTTTCCCCTGACACAAAGCATAGAAAAGTTGTTTTGCCATCATGAACGGAGCCTTGCATTGAGCACCGTCCCTGCGTGAATTATCACACATTTAAAACTTTTGTTCTTTTTGTTTTTTGCTAGTGGCAGACACGGGCGGTAATTACATTATTAATGCCTTGTTGAGCAGCAACTATTAAGTTTATAACAGTGGCAGCAGTGACGAAGCTGCAACTGGTTTAAAAAGGAAAAAAAAAAATAACCAAATGAAATGTTTTATTAGAGCCATAAACAGAAAGAGAATTTTCTTTGTCGGGCCCCACCACACTCAGACAACTATGTTCAAAACTGGAATTAGAGTTGAGGCTACACTTGCAGCAAACTTACTTGCAGTTATCTCCTTTGGCTGCTGAGCGTCATATTAAGTCTTTGTTTGTTTTTTTTGTTGTTTTTTTTTTCAAGTTTAACTAACTGATACAGACCGATTAGATTTACTTTGAGGAGTTGAGATTTTTGCTAGTTGTTTTTTGTTTTGAGGGGCGGAGTGCAAGACTTATCACATATCTTCAGGTCTTCAGTGAGGAGTGAAGCCTGTTTCTGTGCTAGTTTCCATCTGTACAAGAGATCAGAAACTTTTTGTAATCTTCTTATTAAAAAAAAAAAAACAACCTCTGCAGTGACAACAAATGTATATTCAAAATATTTCGGGTCATGGTCATTTTCTAAACTTTCTCCAGAGTTCTGCCTTCTCCAGTGTTCCTTGTCACTTTTTCATGTGCAGTTGTGCGTGTTGTGCGGGTGGCTGGAAGAGAGTCATGACTTTCGAAAGTCCATACCAGCCTCGCGCTCCGTTGTTGATTCCTTTGAGCTGCAGAGGGCCTCGGGGTGTGTGTGTGTGTGTGTGTGTGTGTGTGTGTGTGTGCTGTCAGCAGACAACAGCTGTCTCTCCTGCAGCTCTCCGCAGTCTCCTTATCTCGCCCTGCGAGTGCTGAAGCCACACACAGTGCAGTGTATAGCCTTGAGTCGCCATAACTCATATTTCTGCCGTGTGTGTGTGTGTGTGTGTGTGTGTTAACATTATTATGATCTTTTTTTCAATTTTTGTGGTTCTTTCCGAGAAAATATTTACAAAGTTGTCAGTTTTGTGGAGCGTCGTTTTGTTTCCTAAATGTACAGTTTTGTTTGTTCGAGAAACATTTTGAGTTTTGAATTACATGCATTATCTGACTCAGTTTTAGCCTCGTCTATAGAGGGACGCTATGGACAAAATCACTCACTTTCACTTCTCGACGTACGGCCGACACGCGCACGTGCTCTCCAACCTCGGTACCTTTTCTGCATTAAAAAGTAATTGGACCTCCGTCCATCCGCAGCACCACTGACGTTCTGCCCGTAGCTGCCAGCTGTTATCAACTAGGAGCGCCGGGCCGCTGTCTGCAGAGGACACAATGAAGCAGAGTCAACTAGCCTCTTTGGTCCTAATGACTAATAAAGAAACATGTGTGTGCAGTTCATTAGAGAAGGCAGGAGCGCTCGTGCAGTCAGGCGTGCGTCGGCTTTGTGAGTGTGTGTGAGAGCACGTGCGACCCGCGCTCCCATCACCACACCAGATGTTTTTTTGTTTTTTGTTTTTTACCTGGGAGCCAGCCCACCGCCATCTGATGGGGTCAGCCCAGTCCTCCACCCCACACCCTCTCTCAGGCTGCTGGGAGGTCTGCCAGCTGTCCCTGACTCTGACCCTCATCCCCAGGCACTGGTTCTGAGACACACTGGGCCCGTATGGTAGGTGGTCCTTTCTTTTTTTTTTTTTTTTTTTTTTTTTTTTTTTGTTGCTTTTCCTGGGAAGATTATGAAAGGAATGAGCGCACACAGTTCGAACGCAACAAACTGAATGAAAAATCTCTTCAAGGAATTATTTGGGGATTTTTTTTTTGTCCTCTTGCTGGGGAGAAGGAAAAAGACTGAGTAGAGAGGTTTTGATTGCCGAGGGTTTGGTGGAGGGGCTGAATGGGGGAAGGGGGTCACTGACATTAAAGCGGCCGAGTTAGTCAAGTGGAAAGAAAGGGCCACCGAGCCTGAGAGGTAAAGTTACACTGCGCAGGTTCAGCGCTGCCGCAATCATCGCACCGTCGTGAACGCGAGTGACTTTGCCCTCTTTCCAAAGAGTTTTGCTGGGAAATGTTTGCCGCTCAACAGGTCCTGTCGTCGCTGCAACGCTGTTTAAAAGGAAAGGCTGACAACAGTCGGGCCTACAGTCTGAGCGAGGGGGTTAAAAGCAGCAGATTTCAGACTGGTTGTTCGAGTTTCTTTTTGGCTGAGGACGGAAACGTGCTGGCTGAACGGACAGATTAGCCTGGAAGCAGCGTGAGAACGTGAAGGAGTGAAACCCGGAAGCATCCTGCTCCAGTCTCTTGGCTTTTCACTTTCTCAGTGAGTGTCAGAAGTTGGAATGCGGAGTCATCAAAAAAACGCGATGGGTTACAGGTTAGATTAGCATTTTTAGCAACACCTGTGTCTTTCTGGGTGTGTGTGTGTGTGTGTGTGTGTGTGTGTGTGTGTGTGTGTGTGTGTGTGTGTGTGTGTGTGTACGTGTGAAAGAGAACAGAGGCATTCACTTAATTAGTTGAGGCGAGGCTACAGCACCAACCGCACTGAATTTTTGTGTGCTGGTTACAAACATTTTTAGCTGGAACATCGATTGGAGGATGAATGACTGGCAGTGACTGGAATTCTATCTCCTCGCAGGAAACCAGTGGCCGCCAAAGTGGATTTAGGAACAGTCGGTAAATTTGGGGCACAGCGGAAGGGGGAAGGCGCCGTTCACTGGTGAAGTGGAAACGCGCAGACTCCTGCTCCCGTGTGATGCTAAATGAAGCTAAAATATGTGAACCTCAACTTTATTCGCCGCCTCATGAATTCTCGGGTTGCCGAGGTCACGGCGGACTGAGATTATCAATCCCGAACATCTGTCAGCGGACCACCGGCGCGCCTGAGCCTCCGTCGCTGCATGGTTCCAGTTACGATACGCCAAAGAAAACTCTGATACATTTTTCTGTAATATCCTCTCTTTATTGAAGGCCCGGTTCCGTGACCCTATAGGATGTGGAAATGGTTAGTTTGAATCTGCCTCTCCCACTGTCAGAGGTCCTTGCTGAAGCTTGAATGAGTATACCAAGTGAAATCTGCTCTCATATCATTTATAGATCACCTAAAAACTGTCAGTACAAACAACAGAATCGTCTGCATATCGGAAGATCCAAAAAATGGTTTGAAAACTGTCCTTTATGTATTTATGTCTTTAGTGGTCTTTGGTTAGGCAGTGGCTTGATGGACTGAGGTTCAGGGTTTGAGGGGACTAATCAGTCGAGGTTGTCTGAACTACTTTGCCTCTGAACCACTTATTGTCCATGGCAGGACTTGCATTCCAAATAGTGAAAATTGGCTGCCGCCCCTGCTGTTGAAAAGTCACTTATGCATCAAAGATGGTTGAGCGGAGCTGCTGACAGATGGCACCAGTTTCCACCAATCAAGTTTGCCCCCCGCGAGGCAATAACTGGTTCCTTGTTCTGGTTTCTTTTATCGGCGAGTGAGTGACTGAGTGAGAGTGTTTTTGAGCAGCAGCAGCAGCAGCAGCAGCAACGAATCAACCCCCAACGTGGCTCCAGGCTCTCTGGCTGATTGACTGTGTGTCCTAAGTGTGGCTGCTCCAGGTGGGCTCCCATATGCTGCCACTCAAGGGCCACAAGTCACCTTTGTGAGCAGCCGGTTGAATTTGTGTCCGTATAAAGTGGAACCATCAGCGGAGTCGCACCCTTATATTTCCTATCAAGACCCGGAAAGTCTCTGATACAGCACATACATGTTTGCACTGTAAACACTTGCAAGGGCACGCACAAACACACACAAATGTTTTTACCTGATGTCGGCAGGGTGAGCGGCCAACACCCTCTGCAAGGACAGCACCGCCATCCCACAACGCTGCGATAAACATCGTGAGAGAATATATGCCGATGTTGTTGGTCCTTGCTGAAAAACGGCGGTCTGATCCAGTTTCAAGGATGGACCCGATGAAATTGAAGTTTCTTTGTGTGCATTACATTTTTGTTTGTAAAGTGGTTACCATGAGGATCGTTTAAAATGGTGCAGGGTGTCAAATCTGCATTATCAAAGAACAGTGACGCACCAACATGCATTGACATCCGTGAAAACTTGTGCCCGTCTTTCATAGTTGTGTGACACGACTTGACGCATCAGATCTCTTCTCATTGCCGTAGTTTGGATTGGCTGCTAATAATCAGAGTTTCAATCCCTTGTGTCAAGGGTGGGCGCACGGTTCCAATTTTCAAATAATGTCAACACTTTCAGAAAGATGGAATTTGTCGGGGGGAGAGGGATCTGAATTTTTGGCGTTGTCAGCCTCTCAAATGGTTCCAGGATCTTCTCACTTCTTCCACAAGTTGTACGATTTTATTCCGCGTAAACAATAGGGTTTTTGGTAAATAATTATTGAATTGTTAAAGCTTTATTCGCATAAGGCCATATGGTTTTTGAGCAGGTTTTTCCATGTTTTGTCTTTTTCTTTAGTGTCATGTTTTTAGCTTAGCGCCGCGGCCAACATCCTACGGGGGGAGGGGAAATGCAAGGCGTCTGCACATCTGGGTCGGTATCTACTTCTGCCATCTTTTCCTCGCGTTGAACAACAGGTACATCTGCAAAATCCCACTCCAATCCTTCTTTTTTTTACTGTATCGGGTGACGCCTGAACTTCAGGCACAATACGCCGTCCCGTGATGTAATCCGGCGGCTCAAAGGCTCGAACTTGATATCCGTGAAAGAAGCGGCGGTCCAGCAGAACTCAGGGACCCAGGTGAAGCTGGTGGGACTGGCCTTGTGGCCCTGCTGGGTTTGTTTAAGCTTCGGTTTCAACCCTCGGCTCTCGGCATCTCTGCCGAGCTCCGCACATCTTCCCTCCGGTGTCCTGCCGTTCCCATGGCCTTGTGCGCCCTCATTCCAGGCCTCACCCAGAACCAGGAAGTGGCTTCGCTGTCACGCACACGGCCCATGCACGTGCGTGTGTGAGTCTGCGGTCGAAGGGATGTAGCTGAAGTCAAGAGGACGCTGAGCAGGACTCGTTTTTTTGTGTGTGAGGGTTGTTGTTTTTTTTCACTTTTCATCCAAATGCTCGGAAATGCGAAGCACATCGGCCCTCGTGATTTTCCACCATGCAGTGGAGTCGGTGTCACTCTCACTGAGAAACTGAGGTCAGATCAGGGTCTCTGACGGCCTCAAAGTCTAAGGGAAGTTTCAAAGCAGCGATTTATAAAGTTATAATGGAAAAATGACAGAGGGAATTAAGGGGGGAAATTTCAAAAAGTAGTAGCCTGTTTTTCTCATTATCATTGAAGAATAATAATGCAATAATATAATAAAAATGGAAGTTTTGAGTGCAAGCACAGCTCTTCGAAACTGATGTTTTGTTCCGAACTTTTCATTTTCCAAGGACGGCTCTCACTTTTGTTGGTGAGCGCCGTCCGTCCTTCTGCTGCCGTGGAGCCCGTCTCACCCTGCGAGTCGCGGCCGTCATCAGTCTCTGTCGCTGTGTTCTCGCCGGGGTCGTGGGGTCAGCCCGTTAGCTGCGGCTCTGCCAGATTGGAATGGCCCAGAGGCGAAGAGCGAGGGAGGGAGGGAGGGAGAGCGGGAAGGAGCTGAAATCAATAGAAGAGTTCAGCTTGTAGGTTGAAGTGCAGCTCTAACGTTGTTGTTATAATAGCTAAATATTTACTTTTTTGTTTGTCATAAAAAAACAGTTGTGTTTCCTTGCCGTCTTCTCTCCCGTGCTTCTCCCTGCTCGGCTTGAGAGATCAGTGTCCTGCTCAGTCCTCGCTGACCTCTCTGAGCCCAAACCTCCTGTCAGATGGTTTTTATGGCCGTCACCTACAATCTCCCGCCGCAGTTTATGTTCTTAAAATGTGTTGCTTTTCGGCCAGCGAACAAATTCTTGTGTTTTCCGTTTTTTTTCCTTGTATTTGCAAAAACTTGCTGATGACATGACAAAATAGCAGCCGTGCTCGGTTTCGTGCGGCAACTCAAAAACAAGTCAGGAGATCAAGTCGAGCATAAAGTCTACCCAGCCAAAACCATTGACTTGTTTTAGAGTTTTATTGCAGCCAACATGAGCTCTGCAACTACTCTCATATTTGAACATTTGTATGTTTGAATTTAGAACACTGCCTCTTCCCCTTTTTTCTCTTTGTCATCTGTTCACCCGTGAGTGTCGGGAATGGGCAAAGTGGAACATTCGGTCACACTCTCTCCCGGTTGCAGCGCCGGCTGCCGGCCTTTAATGACCTCACCGCTCACATCAGCACCTCGTTTATCTCATTCCACCTCTTTGCGTCTCTATCCCCCAAACCTCCTTCACCTCTGGCAGCAGAGGGAGTCCCCGCCCGGCTCCCTCAGCGGTCTGAGGTGCCACAGCGCGTTACTCACCTGAATACCGGCGTTCAAGCGGTGAGCCTGTGCTTCTTTGTTCTCGCAGGACAGTTGACGGCTGCGGAGGAACCTGACGATCAGCGCCGCGACACCCGGACTTAAAGCTTGAAGCTCTCGTTGAGCCAGGTGAGACGGCGAAAAGCCTCCAGATGGCAAGAAAGTGTCGTAGACGAAACTGGTTCAGAATGGAGCCTGATGGACTTTGTTTTCTTTTAATTTTTAGAAAAGAACTGTTTTTTAACATAAAATGATGACTCGTGACTTAACCAACTCAATTAAGTTAAAACTATTATAAAGTGCTAAAAATTAATTTTAATGAAATATGCATTTTTAGAACTTTAGCGCTGTTTTATTATTTGTTTGTTTTGTTTTGAAGATAGGAGCTTTTATTTTGAAAGAGTTTGGTCTCTAAGTCCTGGGAACAAACTTCTTTCAAAGTTAAAAAATAAATAAATAAATAAATAAATATGTGAATGAATGAAAGATGAAAAGTAACATCCGTGTGTGTGTGTGTGCGTGTCCATAAATAGGGAAATATTAACAATTAACATGCATCTTAATGACCTGAGTCAGAAATTCCAACACGGTGTCCGTGTGTCTCTCACAGGGCGTCTTGTTTTGTGTCAGAGACTCTTCAAGAGCTGCAGCAGGTAAAGCCAGATTCCTCTCATCTACCTCGTCATCGTGATTAGTTATCAGATAAAATCATAAAAATATGAGCAAACGGCTCAATCATGTCGGCTTTGTGACTTTTTGCCTTGAACTGTGCGGTTGTCAGTATTTTAAGTGTAGTGAGAAAGAGTTTATTCCAGCCAAGTTTTCAACTGTTTTACAGTAGAGGTAAAAAGAAGTTCAGTTCGGACCTGTGTAAAAAAATAAATAAATAAATAAAAAAGTTGAGTTTCAACCTTCCAGCCTTCCAAAATGAAAACTGACTTCCTTCTCTTTTCTCCCAGATCATCTGACGTCAGTGGCGCGCGGTGGCGAGTGTCATGGCCGCGTACGGACAGACCCAGTACAGTCCTGCCCTGCAGCCTCCCGGCCCGTACACACCTTACCCCCACCACACGCAGGGCTACAGCATGCCATCGTACAGTGAGTCCCAACAACCTGTCACTTCCGCTAAATGTTCCGATGCATTTTTATCAAAGCGTTAGGCTGCAAAATTCCAAAAATCAGTGAACGTGGCACAAAGCAAGTCGTGGTGGTCGCGGGACGTAAAGAGAGACAGAATGAGTGTTGGAGCCCTTCATCCAGATATGTCATTTGTTGAGTGAGGCCCTCTGTTCTGATGCTAGTGCGCGCACGTGCGCCGCCGCTCGCAAGCGTGTAATCAAGCCGGTTGGGCGGAGGGGCCCAAACAAAAATAATCAAGACTAGCACTTATTCATAGGCCCAATTAAAAACCTCCCGCAGATGCGATTTGCCAGATGCGGATCGTGCGGAGACGGCGAGGAAGAGTAGGAAGACGCGGAAGAGGGAAACTGTGATAAATTGTCGTCTCCGGGTTCCTCTGGCGCTGACGAGCTTCGCCTCCGGTGTCGTCTCTCCGCACTCAGACATCAAGACGGAGGACGGCCTGAGCCACTCCCCGGGCCAGACAGGGCTCCTCGGCTACTCCAACTTCAGCGGCACGCCGCCCAGCCAGAGCCTCTACAGCTACTCGCACACGCACGGTCAGTCGGCGTCTCCTCAGCTCCGACCATCCTTTCCTCTCCTCCTCCTCCTCCTCCTCCTCCTCCTGCTCCTCCTCTCTCTCCTCATCTTTCTCTCCTTTGCTCCCGTCTCCCCCTGCGCCACACCTGTTCTCCATTAGCTGCGGTCTGGACTCCTGGCGTCAATCGTCTCCCCCCCCCTTCGCCCTCCCGCCCCTGTTTTCTTTTTTTTTTTTCTCCCCCTCTCTCTCCCTCTCCCTCGGGGTCAGAGCCCCCTTCTCCGCTCGGGCCGGCGACGAGGTGCACGAAAAAAAAAAAAAGCGCTCGCGTCTGATGATGAATGAAAGAGCGAAGGGAAAACGCAAAGAGAAAAGAGAAGAGGTGGAAGAGTCGGATGGAGGAGGAAGAGAGGGAGGTGAAATGTTTTGCGACCTCGTATCTGCTGCCGATCACATTCCACAGTCGGCGGCGGCGGCGGCAGCGCCGCCCGCAGCACAGCTCGCCTCTCTGCTGCGACTTTTACGGCTTTAGAGAGCAGCGTGAAATTGACCTTGAGTGGGAGAGAGGGGAGAGGTCGTACGGCGGGGGTGAGCAGGTTTAAGGTTGCAACGAGGGGACGGGACAAAGGAGACGCAAGGCTGCCGGACTGAAGATGAGGCAGTTTTCCAAAAAGTTTTTTGTTCGCACGCCCTTCAAATTCGACACAACCTCAAATGTTATTGGGAAGCATTTACGGAAAAATCTGTTTTTGTTGTTGTTGGTTTTTTTGTCAAAATCTGTGGCCGCATCAGAATGACACAAAAATGCGTCTTTTTTTGTTTTGTTTATTGTTCACGAGAAAAACTAAACCAAGCTAAACGCTTGTTCGTGCCCTGCATGTGCGGTGAGCGACATTCTGTTGCTGCAACTTCCAGTTTTGACCTGGACGCAGCAGTGCGCAGTGCAGAAGGGATGCGTGTCGGTACGAAATCGCCTTCTTGGAAAGTTAAGCGAGATTCTTGATTCAATACATCGCAAGTGATTGGAGTGTCCAAACACTTTTGTTCTACCACTGTGCAGGCTAAGAAATCCGTTGTTGGCCGCGCACACTGTGCTGAGTGGCCAGTAGAGGTGAGTTGTCAAAATGTAATAATATAAAGTCCAACTGACATAAAAAAAACAAAACAAAATAAAAAGGATATAAACACGCAGGTATTGATTAGACAAAGTGTCTTGGTGGCAGGAAAAGCAACACGGATCTGCCGTGAGACGCAGGCTTCCCGTCTTGTCTCTGGAACGCACTCTCCACTCGCAGCACACTTTCAAATAAACTTGTGTCAAAGCTTTGAAGGAGTTCTGGCTCCAAGTTTCTTCAGTTGTATTAAGACTGTCGTGCGCATGTTAAAAAAAAGTCTGACTTTAAACAACTTGTAAGGACTTTTTTTTTTTTTCCCCGCTCATAAAATAGTCAAATGTCATTTGGCGTGAAACAAATTTATTGGAGAGATTGAAAGTCAGCAGCCGCTGGAAAGCAATTGCCCCTCTAGTTTTCCACTACACAGTCAGTGGTTAATAAAAAGCCTCTTTTCGACCGCTTAGCTCTCGTCGTCATTTGTAAGAGTGAATTTTGATCATTCAGCGAGACCTCTTGACAGAAGAGAGGTGAAAACAAGCAGAATACATAAAGATGTCACCTGCTTTCCTGGAGAGGAAGACTGGAGTCACAGTCGAAGCTGTCAAAGCCGGGAACATCTTTATGTGTTTTATTTGTCTGAACAAAAGAAATCAAGAGTAAATCTATCAACGAAGACAGAATGAACGTTTTTAGTCTAGTCAGAAAAAGTCTGCCTACCTGAGTGAGAGACCGGAGAAGAAAGTTCAGAGTTACGGTATTAAAGACGTCTTCTCGACGTCACGCTAACAGTCATGTTTCAAACACCTGCAATCCGAGAGATTTCCTGCCTGGCTTACCTCGTCCTCTGTGTTCTCGCGCTGCCCGTGATGTCGGCCGCGAGCGTCCAGGTTTCCACATCCCTCATTAAGGGCATATTGTGACGTTACGCAGGAATGTAAATACCCATGTAAACACGCGTTTGATGGAAAGTCGTGCAAAAAGTGCCGCGCGACGATCGCGTTCCGCCGGGCCGGAGCGGCCCATTTTTTAACGCGGTTAAAAGTTTGAGTTTGCGGGGCACGGTTTCCAAACAAGATGCATTTGTTTGAATATTTTGATGCATAAATCATTAGCTGCGAACTTCAAACGGTAATAAGCTGCCACAACAATCAGACGTTTGCAGGCTTTTGCAGAATGTTTCCATGTCGTCTATTTATGGTGCGCGCCGTACACAAACACACACACACAAGCGCGCACGAACAGGCAAAAGCCATCAGAATGCATACTGTACACTGTGTGTACAAATAAAACTAAATGGTACTATGGAAGCCCGCCTTGTGTTTACTTGAACGGCCTCCTTTATTTTTCCTCCAGTCGCTTTGAAGGCTGTTTTGTTGTCCGGGGGAGGCTTCACTGCGGTTCGTGCACTGAGTCATGATTGCTGGGCCTGTCATGCAGCGCGCACGACATTCTGCGAGACCGACCGTTTGTCAGACAAGCAAAGTTGGTTGGAGACCTGACGCAGAGATACGAGGTCAGGGAACAACAACAACAACAACAACGACAACAAGAACAGCCACAGCGGGAGGGAACCGGTTCCAAGAAAGACTTCCTGGCTTTCTGCGGCAGGACTGGAAGCGTTGCCAGGCCCGGCGGCAGCCGCACACGTTCCCACCTGTATCGTTCCGTCAAACATTACCCCCCCCCCGAGCACTGAGCTGTCAGTAGGAAGGAGCGGAACATGAAAGCGGCGCCGCTCATTAGGCCACTCCTCCGTCCTCGGCCAAAGCCTCGGCCGTCGGATCCGATGGTTGTTAAATTCCTCGGCGTGAGATGTTGCGCCTCCGCTCGTCGGCTAAAGGTTTTCTCTCTGTCTTTGCGTCGCTCCTCAGGTGGCGGAATTTCTTCGGGGATTTTTCAAGGCACCCACGCCATCTCCAGTTCGACCCCGTTCAACCCCGCCCAGCAGGTAAGCTGTGGAAGGGAAGAACATTTTAAAGGTCCCATATTAAAGGCATTTTTAGGAGAAGAAGAAAAAAAAAAAGACTATATAGGCTTCCAGAAACAAGCATGTTTAGTCCTCTGTTTACAGCCTCCTGTTAAAACTGATGCTTTGTTGACTCCTCATGTTTGGAAAGTTTGGAAAAAAGCAGGACGGGACACCCAAGATTTCCAAAACTGTGTTTTTTTTCCTTCAAAATAAAGCAGGCAAAAGAAAGAAAGGATGAACTTCTGCGAGGAGCACTTGTTTGAAATCATTGCTCTGAAGACAGAGCGCAGTTGATGATGATGCACTGACGTGGGTCCGATACGGGCTTCAAATACTGAACCTCGTTGTTTTTGATGGGACCCACTGAGCTGAACTCAATTCTGTGCTTGACAGGAGTTTTCAGCGTACTCGAGCTACAGCCAGAGCCAGTACCCTTCCTACTACAACTCGCATCACTACAACAGCCCCTACCTGACCAGTAGCAACATCAGCCCTGCCGCCATCACCGCTCCGTTAGCCTATCAGCACCCAGAACACCCCGTCATGCTGCCCAGTCACAGCCCAGAGTCCCACACAGGTAAGGACGGGAAAAACCCGAGTTCTTATTCATTTATGTTTGTGTTAGTGGCTGCATGCGCAGAAACCAGAGTCTCGTATTACACTTCCCAGAATTCAGTTCGTCTATGCCGTGTTTCAAAATCCTTGACATTTATCAAATGAATTGAAAAGACGATATGAACAAACGCGGCCCATTACCAAGCTAGCGTGCGTGTGTGTGAACCAGGCGAGTACCATCCGCCGCCCAGCCCGCCCACCCCAGGCAAAGAGGAGAGCGTCCCGCCGCGGCGGGGGTCAGATGGGAAGCTCCGAGGGAGGAAAAGGGTCAGCGACCCCGCTCCACCTCTGGACTCCGACATCGAGGTAAACACGCAGCTCACACTGCGTCGGGAAATATCAATATTTAACCGTGGTATTTGTCTTCGTGGGGTTAACATTACATATCTGTTATTCCACTGCAGCGGGTGTTTATCTGGGATCTGGATGAAACCATCATCATTTTCCACTCGCTCCTCACGGGAACCTTCTCCTCACGCTTCGGAAAGGTACGCGCTGCAAGCTAATTGCGCTCTGGCTAGCGGCTAATTGGAGGAAACTCGCCGGTCGCCAACAGGCCAGCAGCGAGTGAGAGCGCTCCTTGTGTCCCGCGGCCGGGTTGCTTGTTTGTTCAAGGCTGCGAAATTTTGCGCTACCTGCGGGGCTGCGGGTCTGCGGGTCTGCGGGGCTGCGGGTCTGCGGGGCTGCGGGGCTGCGGGTCCCATCCTTTAGCATTTTCACACGCCGGCTGTTTAGCCTCGCTGCCCTCTTGTTTCTTTTCGTAGCGCGCCGGGGTTGCAAGCGTGATTGACAGCCAGCGGGGACCTTTACATAACAGACAGGCGGCTGACTCGGGGGGTGAGGGGGGGACAGAGGGGGGGGCGGACAGTGGTGCGTTTCTTGGTTTTGGCTGCGGACGGCTGTTATGAATTCTCATGGTCCCCCTGCGGGTTGACACAAGGCTGCGCGAGGCTGCTGGGAGGCGGGGAGAGGAGGAGCGCTCCCGCTCGGCTCAGGCCGCTGGCGAGGGCCCGCGCCTGTTTCTTTTTCTTTCCCGCTCCGTGCGCGCCGAGTGCAAGGGGTGAGCGGCGAGAGACAAAAGGAACAGGCAACAGAGAGAGAATGTGATGTGCGAAAATGTGACTCACGGGCCAAAAATTCCTGGTTCCTCCCACCATGCAAAACACCCCGCTGGTGGCTCCGTGGAAGCTCGGTCGGACGCACGCTGACATCAAAACTCAAGCACGCAGTCGGAGGAATTAGATGAGTGACAGTGGAAAAACAGATTAGCGGCCCCAAAGCGTCAAAGCAGCTCACGATTGTTTGCGGCGAACTCGCCTTTCCTGGTGGAACGACTTGTTTTATCTTATCTCCTCCCGTCTTCCCGCGCGGCTCCTCTGTTTATTTCTTTTTTCGCAGCCTCAGCTCCTCGCCAGAGTCACGGATGCCTTTTAAAATCTTTCTCACCGGCAAATGTTTTGACCTTTGGAGCAAAAGTACATCAGGTCCCACGTGCGAGAGTTGTTCCCTCGGGCTCGGTGAGACCGAGGTGAATCGAGATCCAAATATGGGCCGTGACTGGAGCTGCACCTTCCAACACACAGTGGTGGGGAGATCACCTTGCAAATGTCAGCGGTTACAATTACGTTACCCTATTGAAAATGTAATTGTAATGTAACTATTGCAGTTACTTTATCAAAGTAGATTACATTTGATTACATTTTGAATACTTTTCTGGATTTTCAGTAAATGTTCTCAACCGTTCTCGACCTGACTGTAGCTGCGTTTCCATTACAGGTTTTTTCAAAATAAAAGCAGTATTTCTAAAATTTCGACAAAGTAAAATTGCGATTTGCAGGTCTTTACATTGAATGGTGCGAAGCGCCTAAGCCGTAATTCTCCTAAAAGCCGGGCTCCCACTGTACTAACCCCAGTGTCTCAGAGCCGACCGACACCAACCCCAGGCAAAGTGGGAGGAAGCTGAACCAAATTAATGCAACAGTTAAACGTCCAAACATCAGCCAGTGGCAGTATCCCGATCAACTGGAAGTGCAGCTTGACTGAACTGTGCCAATCCACCTGTGCAGGGAGGCTCTGTTCCCATGTCCGTTTATCCTGATACACGCTTGGCACCGAAAGTTTGGGGCACTTTTTTTTTTTTTGTAAAGCTTCCTTATTTTGTTTTGTTTTGTTTTGTTCCCTCCGTCCGGGGATTATCCCCCCCTGTGTAGAACATCCTTTGCTCTTGGAAGGAGGAAGGTGATTACAGATAATTATTTCAATTACCAGACAAGCACAATCCTCTCTTAAGCCTGTAACTCCGCCCCCTTCGTGCTTTTCATTCATCTCTTCCTCCGCTGGCCAAAGTTTCTCAATCCTCGCCCTCGTCACTCACCTCCTTGTCACCCCATCCCTCCTCCTCCTCCTCCTCCTCCTCCTCCGACTCCTCCCACTACCCCTCCGCTGAACTGTTTTCACCCTTTTGTCCTCAATTACCTTCATCCTTGTCTGCAGGAGGATATATAATTATTGTCACATTTTAGTGCGCTTTGCTCATCAAGCCCTTTTCTGCACATTTGCATGAGTGGACAGCTGCGCCAGCCGCTCCACATCCGACTAATCCAAGATTCACCTTTGGCTGACACCCGCCTTTCTATTGTTGCGCTGCCAAAAACAAAATAACACAGCCATTAAATTATACGCCACAGCAAAACACACACACACACACACCTGCTGTTGTGATCCCTGACACACCCATCTTGTTAGTCAGTCTGACTGCAGGCGTATTAAAATGTCTGCTTGGGCTCTTCGGGTGATGATTTATATCCCGCTTATTAAATTTAATCGAGTGACTCTGAAGGAAGTAGCGCAGCCGCGTTGTTTAGGTGTGAGAGGAGCCCTGAGAAAGGCACCAAAGTCGGCTGAGATGCCAACAGTAAACAAAGAGGTCAGTGTTGACCAGGTGCATTCAAGTTTTTAAAAAAAAAAAGTTTGAAATGCTCTAAAACCACTGAGGAGTTCTTTTTTTTTTTTAAACATTCCAGTTTTTGTTTTTGGTGTGTTGTTTTGTTTTGTTTTTTATTTCAGGGCATCCAGAAGATGTCATTGTTTGAGGAAAATCACATTGCCTGGTTTGATATTTCAGCAATGTGCCTTTGTTGTCAACACAAAGCAGCTAAATGTGATATAGTAGGCCACCAGCGTAGAAGGTTAATAGTCAATAGTCATTTTGTATTGCAGTCATCATTAAGAGTGTGTGTCCAGGAGTAGCACCTAGCATAAGAACCTAAAAAAGCTAAAAAGAAAAGGAAAAAAAAAAGTTCCATGTTGGTACAAAATAATTTTCTGCAGGAACAACACAAACATTGTGCTGCACAATCAACTGCTCTCCATCCGTGGGAGTAAAGGAAACACTGCAGCGGAGCCTTGCGATATAAAAGCTGCAGGGTGTGCGGCCGTCAGCCTGCCAGAGAGATGAGCGGGAGATAAGAGTTTGATTGACAGGTATCTTGCCCCTCCCAGAATGCTGACTGTGACAGTCCGAATGAAAAGTTTCAGCGACGGAGAGGAGAGGAGGGGAAAAGCTGCGGCTTAATGAGACAGACAGGCAGCTGCTGCACTGACAGGACAAGAATAATGACCGCGAGGGCCTCACCATGTTGAAAAATCCAGTGGGAATGATTGCTTTTTAAATGCCAGATCCGTCAGTGGCACTGACGCGCAGAGCGTCCGCACCAAGTCGGCAGATTGATTGATGTTGCGCATTCGAAGAGGCTGCCGATTCAGGTCACTGACGCCAAAGGAAGCGAATCCTTCCTCCGTCACTGACGGCAAAAGCCAGAATGCAGCAGCCTGCGTGTTTGCTCGACCTTCTTTTGTATTGTTGAGTGTTTCTCAAACCAACCTTGTTGCGTCCTGCAGGACTCTTCCAAAGCGGTGTCCCTCGGCCTGTGGATGGAGGAGATGATCTTCAACTTGGCCGACTCCAGACTCTTCTTCAATGACCTGGAGGTAATTTGTGCGTGCGTGTAAATTGCATGCATGAATTTGCTCTTTAAAAATATAAGTTACCTGCCTCACCGACTATAAGTAGGCCGAAAACACGACTTTTGCACTCAGTAGGACCTGCTGACCTGTCGACTCTTCAATGTGTGAAAGAAAATAGTCCCTACTCGGAACCGCAGACTTTAGAAGTCTTACTAAACGACTCAGGTGTCAGTCTTTGTGCACTTGAGACATGACTCTTGAAAACAGAAAGACATGCTGTTTTCTTGGAGTCTTTTTTTTTCTATATTCAAGACACCAGTTTAAACTTTCCAAATACATGCTTCTCTGAAGTACATCTTTGCCCTGTACTGCAGCATAAAAATAGTTCCTGCTGAGAACTGCCCGCACAACGCTCCTTCAGTTACTCAGAGGTGATGTTTTTGTGCATTTGCAACCTTAATTATGTGCACCGACTGAAGATTCCATATCTGAAATGAACGCTGGACCGTACAAAACAGCAGCCGCTGGAATCCGTGCACAGCAAGGGCAAAAAAAAAAAACAAAAAAAAAAGAGACGAGTGCTGATGACTTTTCCAATTTCAAGCCACCGGAGCGCAATAAACCAAACGCCACGTCCAGCGACGGCTGTAATTTTGAGGAAGGACAGAGATCCCAGAAAATGACCGTGCAGTTGCTGCAGTGAAACATATCCAGCGCTCTGAGATGGCCTGGTGCTGTCCAGACTACCTTCTCCTCAGCAGCACAGCTGGAGGTTTGACATTTAGTCGCTGTTTTCTTACCTGGCGCACAACACAGTGGCCGTCATTGTAGAAACACACACACACACACACACAACATATATCCAGTATCCCTCACTACCGCCGCAATGTTTTTCCTCAGTGGAGTGAGATGAATAAAAAAAGCGAGGTTGTGAACTGTTGACATCAGCACTTTTTTTAAATTTATTTATAATACTTACATCTGCACTGGTGTCTGGATTCCAGGCTGAGTTCAAATGGGCACTGATGCAAGCGAGCAAAATGGATGAAAAATGAACTTCCACTGCTTATTGGAGTGGCCTCGTCCTTTTTATCCCCATCATACATTCCTCTGCTTGGCTCTGACAAAGAGAAAAAAAGATTAGGCGTTGGGGAGGTGAGGGGGGGGCAGCACAGAGAGACAGAACAAGTGCACTTTGTGCTGTAATTATAGGTGTGCCCCGACGTATCCAAGAGGAAAATTAGCCCAATAGGAGGAGGAACGTTTAAGAGGGAGGGAAGGCAGCCAACAAAGCCATTTGCAAAGCCGGTGCCTGCCCCCTCTTTTGATGCGGGAGGCTCGGTAAATCTGCCGAGCAGCGGCGCGCTGACCACCGCTCTCAAGTCTCCAGGCGCAGTTATCTCCTACCTCCCTGAAGAAGCAGCAGCAGCAGCAGCAGCAGCAGCAGCAGCAGCAGCTGCAGCTCGCGCGACGATGCTCGAAATTTGACTTCTTTGCAGTAGGAGGTTCATGAGCGCAGCCCTCCCCCCCTGATCCAGAACCGGTCTGGCCACTCCGAGATGCATAAAGTGCTTTTACATGAGCGAGGAGGCGGGGGTGAGGGGAGAGGGGTCACCTGAGTGGGAGATGGGTTGCGGCCCGCTGGGAGTTGAATAATGTGGAGATGGGAAAGAGAGACGCTCCATCTGCCGCGGGGACGGCTGTAAGGTGATAGGACGCCGGGCCGGGCCGGTCTGGGGTCGCCGCGCCGCACTAGGAAGGCCATGTGTGTGAGCTGTGGAAGGCCAGACAGCTGGGGGAGACTGGAGTGTCGTTTATTCACTTTCATTGCTTTTTTTAATGTCTGTTTGACCTCAAATCAAGCAGAAACAGAACAGGACAATTTGTTTTGCACTGATTTCATGTTATGTTCACAAATTCTTTTTACCCTCTAGTACAGGCCTGGGGCAAACTACGGACGGCCCGGGGGCCATAAAATAGCTGAATTTCATCAAAACTTCCAGTGTTTTCAGAGTCATTTCAATAAAGAGCTGAACATCCCGGGGCTTCAGAGACACTGGTTTGGTTGCAACTTTGTTCATTTTCAATTGACATGAAAGCAACGTGATTTCTACAAGTCCCATGATATATTAGTTCCTCCTAAATGAGGGGGGTCACCAAAACACTCCATCCATCTGCTGCTGCTCCGGCCCCCTCGGTCACATTTTAGACCCCACTGTGGCCCACCAGTCAAAACGTTTGCCCACCCCTGATCTAGTAGATGTAGTGATGATGATGATGATGATGATGATGATGATGACGCTGACGCCGACTCTTGCACTCTTTGGCATTAATTACTAGAGCACAACAAACAAGAGTACACAGTGCAATACAAGAGTGTTCATTATTTTCAAACTCTTGCATGATTAACCACCACTTCTTTATAGAATCATCACCATCAACATCTATCATTATTATATTTATTATTATTATTATTATTGCATGCTGTCTCGACCATCCCTCGGCTGTGACACCTTATCTTCTCCCCGCCTGCCTTGTTTTCCCGCGCCGACTCGTCACTCGTTGGCCGTGGCTGCCGTGACTTCAGTGATTTCACGCCGGCTCTCTCTCTGCGGCCCTGCCGGCGGCTCAGGCCTGCCCGAGCAGGGCGCCGTTCTGAAATGGATCTCTTGACACATCCGCTCTCTCTCCCTCCTCGACCCCCCACAGGAATGCGACCAGGTTCATATTGATGACGTGGCGTCGGACGACAACGGCCAGGACCTGAGGTAGACGCTTCCGCCGCGTTGCTGTTTTCTCTTAGCGAGCCGAGTTGTGCTGCGGCTTGTGAACCAGACATGCCCTCAGGGTTTTAGTGTGGCGGGGGAGGGGCTGCGGGGGTGGATGTAGCGTGTGTGTGTGTGTGTGTGTGTGTGTGTGTGCACGCATGCAAGCATGCGCATGTCTTTTATTTTCTCGACTTCCACAGCCATATAATATGTGGCGGGATTATCCAACTTTTTCATTCCTCGTCACTGCACCTCTCTATCATCCTCTGTCTCCCGCCAGTCCAGACGTTTTATTGCATAAACTTGCTGAAGCACTTACCGACATTTTCTGCAGTAACCCGAGCCAGTCTCTACCAAAGCACGTTGATTTTTCTTTTTTTTTTTTTTTTTTCCAATTCAAGTATTTATTTATTGAACTTTGCCTCTCTTTTTTTTTCTAATTCTCCAATATCTCTTTTTTTCTTTTTTGATTCGATTATTTCTCGCTGACGAGGTTCCACTCGTGGTAAGAGGTCGCAGCCTGAATGTTCACTTTCTAAGCATTTAATTCACCGTAATCTGTTGTTCCTGCGCTCTGGCACGCCTGCCCCACTTTGATGAGTGGTTTACTTCTTGCCTTCCTGCTCAGAACCGCAGGAGTTTAAATCAATTTCTTAAGCAAAACATGCATGCGGAGCGGTAGCGCTCGTTCTTAAAGCATCCGCACACGAGAAGGCAGATTATAAGCCATGCATTAATGGGAGGGAGGGAAATGCAGTTTCTTTCTTTTTATACCAAACCAGACTGGTTTTCTTCTTCTACTCCTACCTCTACTCCTTCTTCTTCTTTTTAGTTCTATATTAGTTTTCATTTATTTATTTATTCATTTATTTATTTACTTAAAAGGGACAGATTTATATGCCAGAATTAACCAAAGGCTATTTTCCATCTGCAGTCCCTGGCAGGTCAGAAGAAATAACAATACAATGACAAATACGAATGAAAAAGACCAAAAATGAACAAAACCAGTTGGACAACTGACACTGACAATGCAACAAAGAACACTAAGTGGATGCATTAAAACTTTAATTTAAAGTGCTGACAGTTCTGGTTTCTTTTCAGCCACTTTTTTAGATTGTTGTCTTCTTCTTCTTCTTCTTCTTCCTCCTCTTTTGGTCGTGACTGGTTGCGTCGAGCTCTGTGCAATTTTGTATGATGAATGTTACTGAAAGCGGCAATTAAATGTTGTTTTTCAAAAATAAATCAAAATCTCCTTCTTCTCTTTCTTCTTCTTCTCCTTCCCCTGCGTTTTTGTGACGGGTCAGCACGTACAACTTTGGTTCGGACGGCTTCCAGAGCCCGGCGGGCGCCGGCTCCCTGTGCCTGGGCTCAGGGGTCCACGGCGGAGTGGACTGGATGAGGAAGCTGGCTTTCCGCTACCGCAGAGTGAAGGAGATCTACAGCACGTACAAGAACAACGTCGGGGGTGAGCTCTGGGTTTTTGCCGCGTGCGCCCGGCGACGGTGAAAAACAACGGTTAGGCAACGGTGCCGCCTCTTGCAGGATAATGTTTTTCCACTTTCGGACGCACGTTTACCGGCCGCGCGACCGCAAGCCCTCGGCACTGACGGACTGGCCTGCTCAGCTGAGCGGCGGTGCGGCGGCCAGAGGAGCCCCGGTGGGGGTTTTTGTTTGTGGAGTGAGGATAACGAGCCGTGAGCCGTTGTTTGGTTGTGGACCCTTGTTTCGCTGCTGATTGCAGCTGGCCGCAGCTCCGGCTCTGCTGGAAACCATGTGTGCGAAGGGGTTTTGGCCCGACGGCCGGAGCCCTCGCTTGTGTAAGAATCATGCAAAGCAACAACTGCAGGAAATTAGGTTTCGCAACGTGGTGATGGATGTGAGGGATTGGTGTTGACGCGCGCGTAGCTCGGGTTGTCGGGGGGGGGGGGCACGGATGGAAAGTCCTTGAATTTTGGCAGAAACGGCAGGCTGCACTCCGGGGTCTAGAGTCGAATAGGTTTGATTTTTGGAGCCAGGGGTCAAAGGTCAGGTTGACTTCAGTCTGTAGAGAAAATAAAAAGAAATAAATGTTGTGTTTTTCAGCAGATCGTTACGTTTATCAGTGTTGTCCAGCTGAAGATGTGCACAAGTCTTAGCTAGCATATAGCATATAGGATCAATCCATTTCATAGCATTAGCCAACTAGCATTTAGCTGTCATCGGCCACCTCCAGTGTTGTGGTCAAGACCGCAGCAGCCGAGACATTATCAAGGCGAGACAGTATCGAGATCACGACAATGACCAAGACTTTACTTGTCAAAGAAAAATAACAACAAAACAGAAACACAGCATTTTTTTTAAATTTAAGTTTGTTTCTGAATCAAACAGCAACACCTCTTTTCAGCAAGGTACCTTTAAACATTTGGCTGCTTTGCCAGCTATTTCAAACCATTAAAAAAACAAAAACAACAACTAGCGGTTAAAAAGCGGTCTTGAGACCAATCTCCAGTACAACAACACTAGCCACCTCTAGCACTCTGATTTTTGCTGAAACTGTCGTTGATGCACCGTGCAACAAAACTCTCAAGGCTCAACACTTTAGAGCCATGCCGAACATCCAGGAAGTCAGCAAGATTAAAATGAATTCAACTGGAAGAGAAAGTAAAAGAAATGCAGGTGGTTTCTTCGTGGTTTCTTGCTTACAATAAAGGTATGCATAGATAAATAAATGAATAAAACTATAAATCAAAACACATATATATGCATTGTTATGTGTCAGAACTGGAGATTTCACTGGTGCAAATTCTGATCATCAGCCTCACTCTCTTTTGTTTCCCTCGTGCAGGTTTGCTGGGCAGCCCCAAGAGGGAGGAGTGGTTGCAGCTGAGGAGAGAGATGGAGGTCCTCACTGACCTGTGGCTGACTCAGGCCCTCAAAGCCCTGGCTCTCATCAACTCCAGGTCAGCGAGTCAAAACGCTACCAGCTGTGCCACATTATTGGGATTTGTTTTATTTTTAATTCCTGATTTAAAATGTCACTTTCGGCCCGTCAAAACTGTTCTCTGTGCTTCCAGGCCCAACTGTGTGAATGTGTTGGTCACCACCACCCAGCTCATCCCGGCCCTGTCCAAGGTGTTGCTGTACGGCCTGGGCTCAGCTTTCCCCATAGAGAACATATACAGCGCCACCAAGACGGGTAGGGAGCAGTATTTTTAAAAGATAAAGGACGGCGGAGAGGAAAGGCAGACGATGACCTTCTGTGACTTTCGATTTGCTGCTTCTTCAAAGCAGTCGCTCAAAATGTCAAACTTTCCGTCTGCTTCAAGGCAAGGAGAGCTGCTTCGAGCGAGTCTCGCAGAGGTTCGGGAGGAGGGCTGTGTACGTGGTGATTGGGGACGGAGCAGAAGAAGAGGCCGTGGCCAAGAAGGTATAACTCAATCTGTTTTTTAACGACTCTGACGGCTGAAAAATGTGCCTGAACTAATCAGTTGACCTCGTTGATCTCACGGTTCCCACCGCTTCGCTCCCCTCTTCAGAAGAGAACGACGGGGGGACGGAGGTGCATTGAAATGTCTGATATTTTTTTCCATCCCGGTTTTGACGTTTCTATAAATTTCTACGAGTGCATGTTTGCGTCAAGCTTCTCTGGATTTTAATGCTACTTTGTGCTTTGTTGAACACCGCGTTTCCCGCACAAACTGCTGTCTGGATCTTGCAGGAAGAATCCAAGTCGTCCAATGTGAATTCAGATAGTAATCAAGTGTGATTTGAACGTGTTTTCCTCGTAGAAGAACATGCCGTTCTGGAGGGTATCCTGTCGGGCAGACCTGGAAGCCCTCAGTCATGCACTGGAGCTGGACTACCTCTAGATGGCGACGGCTGAGTCACCCTTCCTTCACATGGACGAGGAGCCCCAGGATGTAGAGCAGCTAGCGGGGTGGAAGTGAACACAGTCCACAGTCTGATCCGGAGTCAGTATTGTGTATGATCCAGGACTCTGGCGCTCAGCTCCCGGGCCGACGGCTTCACATTTGAATCAAAAGGACCTGGAGGGGTTTTTGCGGCGAGGCTGCAGTTCAAGGACCAAAGAAAGGACTCAAACTTCGAATGATTCCAGAAAAGTATGCTTTGAAAAAGAAAAAAAGATTTATTTCCTCTTGGTTTTCTTTTCTTTCTTTTTTTTTCAACAATTCAGTTGATGACAGCCATTTGATGCACTGAGAGCGAATTTTTAAATGCTTCCTAAAGAACTGGTATTAATGCATGGATGAAAACTTCAGATATTTGTTTTGTTTTTTATCAACTTTTTTTTTTTCTTTCTTTGCTAAGCGACCAGAGCTGTTTTGAAGCTGGAGAGATGGACGCTCCAACCCTTCCTCCCGAAATAGATTTAGAATTATTTTAACATCAGTATGATAGTATTCTCCCCTAATAGCTAGCGGGTGTTCAAAAATAACCTTTTTGTAATTTACCATTAAAATGTGTGATATTTATTATTACTCTAATCAGAAAAAATAAGGAACAAAGTTTTGTTGACGCGCTAAAAAAAGAAAGAAAGAAAGAAAGAAAGATGTTTTACCAAGAAATTGAAGATACTGTATAATAGGCCATTGCTCAAATCCACAATTTCAATCCTGGGTTGTATATGTTGTCACGTTTCAGCTCTTTTCTGTCTCCTGTCTAAATCTTTAATAACCTGTTTGTAAAATAGATGGACTGTTATGGTTGTGCATGTGCTGATTGTGCTGCCTGTCAGGTTAGCCGTGATTTGTATATAATGTTTTGTTTTGACGGACAGCTGAAATAGATTAATAAAGATAAATTAATTGCATTGTGGGGAAATTTTGTCACGGATTGTTTTATTCGACAGTGTTGATCAACTTGACAGAAATAGAGACGGAGGGGGCGGGGCGGAAGAAAACAACAATCGTCTTTGCCACAGGTACTCTTGGCAAAATTGGCCGAGGAGTTAAAATGTTTCAGGTAATGTCTCCCTCTAGTGGACAAACTGAAAACACACTAATCACAAGTCCAGATCAAATGAGCATAAGTAACAGTGATTGACAGTATGACAGTATCAGGATTTTAATCATTCACACACGCCAAAATAGCAGAAGTTACAGATTGAATCAAAGCGCAACACTCAGCGAATCACTTCAAGTCTTTCAGGATCCATGGCTCCAGCAGCAAAATAAATAGCAAAATATAATCTGAATAAAATAAATAAATAAACACGGTTTGCATTCTACTCTACACCAAACATAAAAGTGCAAAAAGTTGAATCAAGTAATCTCATCAAGTAATTCAAATTCTGCCCAGCTGACATCTTTAAGAAAAATTCAGAAAGTCATAATAAATATCGGCCACATCTTCTCTGCCAAACGGGAACTAAGAAAATACACACAAACGCACACACGCACACACACACACACACAGATGCAGTTCCTAAGCTCGGTTGACAAAGACCATCTTGAAGCCTCTGATGGAGGTGAAGTTGAAGTTCTGCAGCTCCAGGTTGGCCTGCAGCATCTTGGTGCCCAGCATGCCGGGGGTGAAGGTGATGTTCTGCTGCGCTCTTCCTCCCGGGGACAGCGAGGCCATCCTGCAGACACACAGAGTTTGAAGAAAATGTTTTTTTAACCGCACAACAATTACTGCAATTTGTTATATCAACTTTTTGTTGTTGTCTTTTCTGTCCATTTTGTCTTTTGTGTCACGTCCTGTGTGTTTTTTTTTTTGTTTTTTTTTTTACTTTTTGTCTGTTCTGTCCTGTGTGTTTTGTTGGTTTCTATTCACTTTGTCTCATCAAAAGTGTATTTTATTTATGTTTATAAATTAAAATTTCCATACTTTCTGTCTCATGCCTGGACTGGTTGTGCACCTTCTGTTCCTCAGTTTGCTGTCGTTGGTTAAAGTCTGCAGTGTTTCATGTTGTGTCAATGTTTAGTGTTTTGTGTCTAGTCTTCGCTTCCTGCTTTATTTTGTACTTACCTTCTTCCTCTGGTTTCAGACCCTGACTTCCTCCTTGTGTATGACTGTCACCTGTGTCTCGTTATCTGCACCGCCCCTGATTGTTCTCACCTGTGTTCCCCTGCCTTCATGTATAAATAGTCTCTGTTTCCAGGTGTCAGGTGTACTCCATGGTTTCCTTGTGATGTGGTTTTGTGAGCCTTGACTTTTGGGCTTTTCTGATTTAGAGCCATTTTGGTTTGTTTCTCATTCACTCCAAGTCAACATTTGAGGGTTTTTCTTTGCTTTTTCTTAAAGAATAAACGGCTCTTTATCCCACCAGTCGTCTTACATCAACGAGACAATTGCATAATTTTCCAAGTGACTGAGCTAAAACCTCGCTCAACATTCTCAGAAAAAAGAAAAGAGCTGGTCTAGTTCACAAACACCAAGGAGGGCGTGGACGTGCATTTCCACCCCTGACACGTACAGGCAGAGCTATGTGCTGCAGAGTGACACTGTGATGATTCTCACCTGAACTGCACTTTTCCCTGGATCAAACCAGCGCCAGCCACGGTCAGGACTCCGCTCACCGGGTGGGAGTAAGGGTTGGTGAAGGAAACCGTGGCAAGCTGCTCCTCGTTCCACACCACTGACTTCTCCTGAGCAATCTGAAGGGACAAACACCAGGCACTCAAATCTAAAGGTTTACATTCAGCTTTGATTACAGTTCTATTTCTGGGTGTTTTTCATATTGCAAGTTACTTGTTTGTTTTTGTCAAGCACCTTGTTACTTTTTTTTATGTGCTATACAAATAAAGTTTGATTTGATTCGTCCTTTAGCATCAAACCACCGTCTGTCATTTCATCAACTCCTCTGTGGTCCTAGATATTTTTCACGGCTAACATTCAGCGTGCTGCTGGTACCTCAATCTTGAGCTGCGGGCTGGCGATGTTGAACTCCTCGGAACACAGGAAGCGTTCCTGAGTGGCCGTGTCCTCCAGCACCACGGCCAGGTTGATCAAGTTGTCTCCCACCACGTCCTCGTACTGGGCTGGAAGGATGTGCTGCTTGACAACCTTGGCTGGAGGCGAGGGGAGGGAAAAGTGTGAAAAAAAGTGAAACCGCAGCGCTCGGTCAAAGGTCACGACCTTGGCCTCGGGTCGAGATGGGAACCTACCTTCCAGCGGAGCCAGCTGTAAGACGCCGTGTGTCTCCCAGAAGGTGTCCAGGGGACTGTGGTTGTACTCTTTGGCCTGGGCGTTGAAGTGCACCTTCATGGTCTTGGGGACGTTCTGCTTGTTGACGGCGTGCACCGTGAATCTGATGGGCTCACCGGCAACGGGAGCTTTATCCAGCGTCAGGAGGAGCATGACGCCCTCGGAGGAGCTTTCGGAGGAGTTTTCGGAGAAGCCTGTCAAACGAGCGCTGCGTGTTAGCCGTGTGTGTTGAAGGAAAAGGGGGACAAATCACATCAAAGTTATTTATTGAAAGAAAGAAATTACCTCTTGGCAACGTTGAGTCGTTGGAAACAGCAGAATTTCTTGATCTGATAGTTGAAGTTGGGCCTGTGTTGGAAAGATCAGGAGACAATTTTCAGTATTTTGTTTTTTTATCATTTTAAGTGAACTCGGTGCTGCCTTTGGAGACTTTCAGAACTTCGTACTCTGGATGTGTTTGTAGTCTCTGGTGATGTTCTGCAGCTGGGGGAAACCGATGGCCTTGGTGCAGATGAGGGCTCCCACCCTCTCCGTGTCTTTGTCGCGCTTGAGAACGCGCCCGTCTCGCACGATCATCATGTGGACGTCGGCGTTCACCTCGGCGTAGACGAAGGGGACGTCGTAAATCAGGTCGATGCGCCGGTCCCTGATCGCTTTGACCGGGGCCGGACCGCAGCAGTACACACCTTGCATGGGAGAGGAGGGAAAATGGAGTTTAAATCTTTTTCCAGGAGAAAAATATGCATTTTAAAATAAAATTTATGTAAATAAATCTAAATTTAATTTAAACTGAAATACTTGCTACTGGAGTTCCTCCTTTACTATTTAAAATAAAAGTAATTAAAAGCATTTTAAAAAAATATTAAGGTATTAAAAATGTATATTGACAATATTTAAAATATAAAAATAAATAAAAACTAATAAAATGTAAACTTTTCCACAAAAACAAATCTTGTCCACACACCTCCACTCCTCTCCTGAGGTGTCGGGTCCAAGACCTGCCAACCGTCCATATCCTGTCCCAGGTCCCGGCGTGTCATCCAGCACTCCACCCACACATGGAAGTTCCTGCCATGCAAAGACAAAAAGTGAACAAAAAAAAATAATTAAAATTATCTGTTGGGGAAAAAATGCATGTGTTTACTAGAATTAGTGAAAAAGCAGAAGGTACCATATGCTGTCCGCGCTCAGTTTCAGCTTCTGCCCCATTTCGTTGTAGTACTCCTCGATCACCAGGTTGGCATTGGTGTCGTGCGCAGAGTTGAAGTTTGTGATCACGCGGCAAGGGATGCCAAGAACGCGCATGACTGCGGGAGGTAATTAAATGACAGGGACAGACGCATGAGTGCCGGTGACCGCCCTCCGAGGGTGCGTTGTGGAAAAATGAATAAGACTGGTGATGAGACATCAATGACAAAGCGGAACAATGGGGGTTTGAGGAGGAACAAGGAACAAAAGTAGCGAGAGTGTTTTTCTTTGGCTTGTTTTTGTTTTGCAATTTTCTTCTTTTGCATGAACGCACCTGTGCACATGACCGCTGCAAACACCCAGCACTGGCCGTACTTGACCGGGCTGCAGCCCGTGTTGGACCACATCTTCAAGATGTCCCCGCTGCCAGTCCACGCGCTGGGGTGCACCCCTTGTTTGAAGTCCGAGGACCAGTTCCCCTTCAGCACGCCCCGGTCGTCTTCGCTGTTGATCTGGACGACAAGGAAGAGACAGAAGTCAGGACGCTTCAGGCACCGGTTGGCGTCATGTGCAGCTCTGCTCTTCTCCGCACGTGACATTTAATTGCTGTGCTTATTAGATTCACTGTGTGCCAGTTCAAGCCGCAACAAGTGCATGTCGTGCACGTAGGAGACAGTGACAGCGTAAGCCAGTTGGACACAAAGCACTTTCTCTCTCTGTGTATTTGGGAGTGAAGACGTGTCCTACCATGGCGGACACCACCCGGCCCACGTAGACGGGGTTGTTTCGCTTCAGGTAGTCCCTCCTGCTGTTCTTCTGGTGCTGAGGACTGACTTGGAGCAGGTTCATGCAGGCCTCCAGGACGCCAGGTTCATACTGCGGGAGGAGGAATGAAGAGGGAACGTTAAACATGACGTCGATAAATCATCCAAGACCAGGTACATGGTGGCCAGTGGTGGTAACCAAAGGCCTCACACCTGCACACTACAGAGTCTCAAGTCATATCTTTGTTGCTGACAGATTCAGTTAAATCATCGCACAAAAATTCGGGAGTGGACAAGTGAAGTGCAAACACTACCACGAACCCTGATCCTGTGACCGTAGGAACAAGCTGATGGGTTTGTTTTTAATATTAGCGATGATATTAATCATAAGTTCAGCCTGAAAGCATTTCTGGCTCTGCTGCTGTCCAAGACTGACTCAGATTATAAGGTTCCTGCTCCAGGTCGTGAAGTGCAGAGTACGCAGGCACTTTAGGCCACACGATGAACTGAAAACAACCGTGGGACTTGAAGTGGTCTTCCAGTTGTTACAATCTCTCGTCCTATCACTTTGAGGCTTGTTGTGAAGCACATTTAAACCGTCAGCAATGTTTCCGTACCTGGTCGAAGGACCACGGCCTCACCACCGGATTCATCGCCGTCCCCATGAACAGCAAGCCGGAGTCGCTGAGGACGAACTCCTCTCTCTGGTCCTCAAACGGAATAAACACTGTGTCCTCTGCAAAGGTTAGAGCAGCACCAGTTAGCATCAAGTCCTCACGTCAGAAAAAAAAACAGAGCTGCTGTTTTTACCAGCGTTCACACAGCGGCGCCCCCTCAGCGTCCAGGCCGCCGTTTGAAGCGCTAAAAAGACGCGGTGAGTGAATGTGGAGGTTCACCACGGCGGTTGAGTGAGCGACTCACCGGAGCACCAGGGGTTGCACAGCAGCGCGAATCTGGCCTGAGCGTCGGCCTTCCAGCGGCCTCTGTTCAGCACGCTGAGGCGGAACCTGTAGAAGCCCACCGAGGCCGAGGCCGGGGGCAGGATGAACATGGACGGGTTGTGGAGGTCCAAGGACTCCGGGTCGAAATAGGCTCTCCAGCGAGGGGACGGGTCCGGCTTCTTGGAGTAGGCGACCGGCATCAGAACGTACAGCCTGCCTGTGGGCCGCCGGGGAGGTGCAAAGGTCATCAACCGGAAAATAAATCAATAAACATTGCCGAACAAAATAGTTTTAAAAAATAAAGGATTACCAAGCATGACTTTGATCCTGAGCTTGTCTGTGGCGGGGTTGAAGGGCCGGCCCGCCAGCTGCAGGCTGATCTTGAACGGGTCTCCCCTTCGCACCACCAGGGTTCTGGAGGAGCTGAAGTCCTGCGTCCTGTGCCTGTGCAGGTTCTCCGACTTTTCCAGGTTGACATGTTGAATGTTTAAGGCTGTGAACGGAAAGAGAGAAAGAACAGATTGCTTGAGCAAAGATAAAACTAAAAAATATATTAATACTGTATGTATTAAAAAAAACAAAGAGAGAGAGAAAGAAAATGAATCCTCCGAGTCGTCGCAAGGCGAGCTGTTGTGGGAGTCAGAGCTTGGATCGGTGAAGGCAGACCTCACCTGTCATTTGTCTGTCTCTCTCTTTCAGCACAACGCGTTGTGACCCGACAGTGGCGCCGCACTCCACTTTTAAAGCTCGCTCCTCCGCCCCGGAGGCGTTTTCCGAGGAAAGTGAACTGGTTTCTTTTCAATAGCTACAAAGGGAGTTGATAAATAACCGCTCAGTGGTACACCGTTTCCTGTTGTAGCAATAACTATGTTCACATGACTAATCAGGCTCTCCCAGATTTGCGGCGCATCAGTGAGAGGGCGTGAGAGGTTGCGACATCGTCACAGAAGCACGCAATGGCGACGACATCGGTGACATTTACACGTCAGAGGAGGATGAAACGTTCCGATGTTTGAAACGTTCAACTCCTCCTTCTGCTTCTTTGTGGTTTTGCTGATGAAATCTGGAATTCAAATAGTTTAGAGGCCACACGTGATGGTTTCATATGTCCAACCGGACCAGCAGCAGGTCCAAATATAATCAACTTCAACTGCTTCACTGTTACATCTCAACCTTCATACAGTTTATTATAATAAAAAGTATTAAAATGAAACTGTTAACCTGTTGCATGGGCCTTATTAACACTTTTCTTTCAAGCAAATTCATCATCGTCATCATTATCATTATTATTATTATTATTATTACAATAAAAATAATAATGCTGATGGGGTTTGCCTCCAGAATTTGGGATTTATATAAGGTTTACATGCAAAGCAACTCTGTTCTTTTTCATCTAAATCAACATGTACTTTGAATGAAACCACGAAACATTCGGCTGACTGAACGAACTTGTCTAAACAACACCAGCGTGTCTCAAGCGCCCTTCGACCCACTTGCCTGCAGCCTTGACTGCTGCTCCGGCAGAGAGTCGCTTCGGCCGGCAGGTAAAGGCGTGGGAGAGCAGTTAAGACTTCCTCTGAGTTTCTGTTAATCGTGTTGTCATGCCGCTAAGACGGTAAAATAGTATGATTGTGTATTTCTTGTTCCAACAGGAGGCCAGTCATTTGCTGAAAATGACTGGTATGATTGTTTAAGTACTGGGTGAGCTGGGATGCATTTTTACAGAGTGAATGTTTTTGTACGCATTTGAAATTGATGTATGGAAACTCTTTGGCCATTTTATGAGGTACACTTTGAAAGTGCTAAGTACTTGATATTGATATTGAAGTACATTCACTGCTTCAAGGTTGGAGGTGTTGTGCGTTCAGAGATGCTATTCTGTTACTCTGACTGGAACCAGTGGTTATTTACGTTCCGGTTGTCTTCCCATGGTCTCCAACCAGTCTGCCCATTCTGACCTCTGACATCAACAAGGTATTTTACTCCACCTTTTAAAAACCATTCTCCGTAAACCCCAAACATGGCTGTGATGTTGTGAAAATCCCAGTAGACAGTTTGTGAAATAGTCAGACCAGCCACGTCTGGCACCATCAACCATGTTCACCAGACACAAAGTCACTTTAATCCCCTTTCTGTGCCAGGCTGATCCTCGCTTTGAACTTGAAGAAGTCGTCTTCACCATGTCTACGTGCCGAAATCCACTGAGTTGGTGCAATGTGACTGGCTGACTAATTGTTCGTGCCAGCAAGCAATTGAACAAAGTTCACCAAGAAAAGAGCAGGGAGGTTTTTTTCAGGCTAAAGGCCACTTTTAGTTGTCTTGGCAAAATTAGTAGTTAAGGACTTATTTTCCTTAACTACAATAGAAAGTAAGGCACACACTTTCTAAGTTTGCGGGGGTAAAGTTTTTTTTTTTTTTTTAAGTTCATCTTAATCCGTTTTTGATCCTGACACTGTTGGATAGAACAGCATCATGTTGTAGTGAGTAGCAACATCATTTATTTTTAGATACTGAATCAAGCAGTGATTAACTTGACTACAAAGGAAAGAAAACAGGTTTCCCTGAGCGTTTTTAATCCATCTTTTGAACTAGCATTAACACTAGTTTCATGACAAAGATGGACACCATGTGCACGTGACCGCCCTCCGAGGGTGCGTTGTGGAAAAATTAATAAGACTGGTGATGAGACATCAATGACAAAGCGGAACAATGGGGGTTTGAGGAGGAACAAGGAACAAAAGTAGCGAGAGTGTTTTTCTTTGGCTTGTTTTTGTTTTGCAATTTTCTTCTTTCGCAAGAACGCACCTGTGCACATGACCGCTGCAAACACCCAGCACTGGCCGTACTTGACCAGGCTGCAGCCCGTGTTGGACCACATCTTCAAGATGTCCCCGCTGCCGGTCCACGCGCTGGGGTGCACCCCTTGTTTGAAGTCCGAGGACCAGTTCCCCTTCAGCACGCCCCGGTCGTCTTCGCTGTTGATCTGGACGACAAGGAAGAGACAGAAGTCAGGACGCTTCAGGCACCGGTTGGCGTCATGTGCAGCTCTGCTCCTTCTCCGCACGTGACATTTAATTGCTGTGCTTATTAGATTCACTGTGTGCCAGTTCAAGCCGCAACAAGTGCATGTCGTGCACGTAGGAGACAGTGACAGCGTAAGCCAGTTGGACACAAAGCACTTTCTCTCTCTGTGTATTTGGGAGTTTCGCTTCAGGTAGTCCCTCCTGCTGTTCTTCTGGTGCTGAGGACTGACTTGGAGCAGGTTCATGCAGGCCTCCAGGACGCCAGGTTCATACTGCGCCACAAGGCGGGAGGAGGAATGAAGAGGGAACGTTAAACATGACGTCGATAAATCATCCAAGACCAGGTACATGGTGGCCAGTGGTGGTAACCAAAGGCCTCACACCTGCACACTACAGAGTCTCAAGTCATATCTTTGTTGCTTGTTAAGGACTTATTTTCCTTAACTACAATAGAAAGTAAGTCACACACTTTCTAAGTTTGCGGGGAAAAAAATTTTTTTTTTAAGTTCATCTTAATCCGTTTTTGATCCTGAGACTGTTGGAGGCATTACTTTTGATCTCTTTCATCACAATCTCATCTTTTTCTTTTTTCTTTTTACATTGAAACCAATCTCTTGTCAAGTAGTTGTAATAGAATCACGTTGTAGTGAGTAGCGACATCATTTATTTTTAGATACTGAATCAAGCAGTGATTAACTTGACTACAAAGGAAAGAAAACAGGTTTGCCTGAGCGTTTTTAATCCACCTTTTGAACTAGCATTAACACTAGTTTCATGTCAAAGATGGACACCCACTGCGGCTGCATATTCTGCAGAGAACCTCATGAAGGCACAATATAATCCATATTTTAATAATTTATTTTAGAGGAAAAATCTTTGAAAGTTTGAAATTAAATGTAAAAACAATGCTACAATTGAGTTCCTCTCTCAAACAAATGCAAAACAACATTTTGTATAAGTAAATGTTTACTTTTTTTTTTAATTGAACTTATTCCAGCAGCAAGTATTTCAATTTATAATTTCATTTTTAGTATAGTTGTGTCTGTGTCAGTCCTTTCAAAGAACCGTACAACATTTTAGATAGTGTTGCAGAACACATTATCTTTTATTGGCAGAGATTGAGGTTTGCTGTATAAACTCCTGGAAATTGCAATCACACAAAATGTTTGTAAGTAGGCAATAATCACCATATTACACATTTCAATCCATACATAGAAAATCAGCAGTTAGCATTAGCAGCTGCTAACTGCAGCAGCAATATCAATTTAACAGAAAACTAAATGTCAATAAATCCTAAAAAAAAAAAAAAAATTACAGTGCAAACAGCAATAAAACAAACAAAAAAAAAACTTCATTAAAATTGGAATATTAATTGTTTCTAAATGATTATCATCATTTTACTGTGTGGGGCAGGTCCATACTGCAAAAAAAGGCACTTGGGGATTCATTTCTGAGTCCTTGGCTTGTTGTAAACGAGGAAGTCCGAGATGTCGTGCCACACGTTGCTGTCGTGGTAGAGGTAGTTCATCGACGACTGCAGGGACGGCTGCAGCGTGTGTGGGTAATATTCAAACAGCCACAGGACGATGCCCCACACCAGGGTGGCAAACAGAGGGAAAGGGTCGTGTTTGGGCTGGGGGATGAATCCTTTCTCCACGGCGAGCCGTGACAGTGCGAACAAGATTCTGGACAGCAGGTACATATTGATCTAGAAGAGCAAGAACACAGTGTGACCTGGCATGTAAAGCCTGTAAATGTGGGCGTGCAAAAACCAACTATTAGCAATATATTTACTAGTTTGGTGTCATACCTGACTATTAATGTTGTTGTTATCCCCAAACACTAAATATCCACCAACACAGGCGGCCAGGAAGGCGTGAGACTGAGAACTCTTTCCCTGCATCCTCTCCTGCAGCGCTTGCAGTCCTTTGTATGTAAACACAAAGTACGCCAGGTTGCGAGAGTGGGTGTACGTGGCTTTTAAAATGGCCCTCAGCTTGTCCTTCAAACTGTCAGGGAGGGGGAGAAATGTTCACACTCAACGAGCCATCGAGCTGGAAAGTAACAGCAAAGTGCACACAGATCAGCTGGGACCAGTTACCTGCCACTTCTGAATAGAAAAGTCATCACCAGGGCATGAGGTGCTCGGATTTTGGCTCCATATCTGAGAAAGAACATGAAAATACTGTCATTAATCTATACTGTTCGGGGATTTGACATTGGCTCGCAACCAGCCCACCCGATGTCAAGTCCAAGACCTTTCACCCTGCAGTCCTGCTCTACACCTGCGCCTTCTACGTTCGCTTCCTGTTCAATGCCGCGCGACATTAGCCGAGCAAGTCTCGATTCGTCCTCCGCTACTTACACGGCGCCATTTCTGAATCCTTTGACGACCGCCAAGGCAGCTTTGTATTTCTCTTGCTGCAGGAGGTGATTGACGGTGTACAGGATGGTGTTGACCAGCTCGCGACCTGCCATGGTCGTCCGCAGTCGCCGATACAACACTAATGAGTGTTGCACACATGTACCGGAGTGGTGTGTCACACTGAATACGCGCCGTGCTAACCTCGAAGTCAGGTTCCTATGTAAGTTTGGCGCTGATTCGTGTTTTTGAAATGAAATGTATTTCTTTTTTTGTTTGTTTGTTTAAAGTATATTGTAAATGATTTCAAGCCGAAGCAAGCACACAGTCCCTAAATCCCCTTTTACCAAAATTTGAGCTATGAGTGTTCACTCTATGAGTGGTCAGATATAAGTGAAGCATTACATTCAAACGTTTGATTTTATTTTTTTTTCCCAAGAATACAAATAAATGACTAATTTGACATCTTACTCAGGAAATAATGTCAATTTGAAAATGAATAATTAATAATATTGTTCATATTTCACTATTAAAGATATCAGTAAAAGAAGTTAAAGAGCTAAAAAGAGGAAGAAGAAGAAGTTCTGCACTGGTTTATCGATCTTAAATCATATTATAGTGATATAGAAAGTTGTTTTGGTAACGTGCAAACCTATTATTAAAGGCAGCTCACATAAACCAAAGAACGCGTTCAGCACAGTATGCGTAACGTTTACAATATACTGGGAATATTGCATCATATCATGGTGACTGATGACTTTTATATGTACATAAGTCATACCCTTTGCAACATGAGCCAAGACATTCATGCAGAGAAGAGAAGAAAAAAAAAACAGTAGGATGGGGCAGAAGAAGTTTGTAGTGATCTGTCACCTGACAGGACCAGGCATTGTTAAAAACAAAAAATTAAATAAATTAAAAAAATAAAACACCTTAGTGAAGGATAAGGACTTTGTAATGAGGTGACAGTTTAAAGCATGATGTGATGCAGCAGAGAGACATCTATGACAAGCAGGGCAGGGCAGCCACGACACAAAGCCTGACAGGAACATTGGGTTCTTGCTTCCCACCCAGGGATCAACTCCAGGGAACGGCACACAATGTGACAAATAATATAAGGGCTGGAAATGTAATTGACATTTAGATAGATTGTTTATATTTATGAAATATTTTTCCGCTACATTTAGCTTTTTGTATCTGCCTTCCTATAATAATTATTGATTTTAATTAGTTTAAATTACAACATTGAATTAGTTTTGTTGTTCAAGAAATAACTTAACCACATAACATAGCCACCTGAAAACTAATCCTCTGTACTTTGTTTCACACACATGCACAGATGAAAACATCCTTTCTTTCTTTCTTTCTTTTAATTTAGATTTTTATTTTTTTTGCCTTTTAAAATATCCAATATCTAAATTATATCATTTTTAAGTCACATAGAAAAATTCCAATCCATTTAATCATTTGTGGCACCCCTGGCCTGCTGTCAGGACGCTCACTTTGAGAAGCCCATGAGATAGACGTTTCAAACAAATGTGAACAATGGAGGCATGTAAACTGGAGATCTGAGGGAGTTCAGTGTTTGTTTTATTTCTTTTATTGTTATCCTCAATCAAGCCAGTTCATTGTTGAAACATGAAACCCATCCTTGAGTAAACAATACTCAATCATTGATTTCGGCAAAGAGTTAGAGCCTCCAGAAACAATGATCTCACTATCACCATGATTTACAACGCTGTCAGTAGAAATGAAACACAACTCTCTGCCATTCTCCTGCTGCACAAACTTAAATACAGACGAGATGAGAAAATAAGGTTGGAAATCGGTCGTCCGGGATGTTCTATACATTAAAACAAAATAACACTTGCAACAAAAAAGAGGTTAGAATCAATGATTTCTTCATGTGCGCATCCATCCATTTTTTTTGAGCCAGGATAAAATGTGAGATCACCTTTGCTTCACGCAAGATGAACTGAGCAGTGACGGCTACTGACTGAGGGTCAACACACCCAGCCCACACAAATATACAGTGTTTGCAACGAAATGACGTGTGAACAATAAACAGTCACATCATTTGCACATCAAGGATTCCATGAGAAGAATTTCTGATTTGTCCTTTCACATTTTTAGCAAGAAATCCAAGAGAAATGAGCTGACCTACATAAGTCGCTGAAGATATACGCCTTGAAAGTGGGTCATGCAATTTGTATAGAACACATGTAGTACACGCTGCTGCTTAGAATAGGAGCTGATGAGTTGTACATATGCCAATGGTGCGCAAATGGATGTAGACATACTCTCATATTTTAAGGTACGCATTCAAATGATCCGATAATTGCCGGCATGCCATCGATGACTCAAATGGGATCGTCAATGCCAGAAATTCTGAAGAGGTTACGGCATTTAGCCTATGCAAACAACAAAAACAAGTTAAGTAAGACTGAATAGCAGTGAGCTAGCGTTAAGACTCGTGTTTATTTTACACTCCTCTGTGGAACCTTTGTGTAAACACAATGTTTTCTTGCTCTAATTCCGGCAGCTAAACTGAACACAATGCATTTGTCTCTCCTTTGACAATGCTCGGCTCTACCTACCAGTTGCCATGAGATCAACTTCTTAAAGAACATTTAAATATGACATTAAGAAGCCTTTAATTAATGTTCTGAAGTGTGAGGACACGGAGCATTAATTCTGAATCAGTCGTCATCGCCTCTATTGAGGTGAGTCATTGTTTCTCTCTCGCCAGACACGCATGTACTAGAGAGGATTACTTTTTGGTGTTTTGGTACAGTTTTGGTACAGTCGAGTCGATGACTAGTAATTCACTTCTCTCTCAAAGCATTTTTCGATGTAGGACTTTTACTTGTCATTGTGTGGATGAACTGATCTAGAAAAATAAAGGCTTATTTCTTCACACATCTACACTTGTTGGTATTATTATCACTATTACCCTTATGGCTATAACACAATGACCAATTCACAACTCTTCTGCGCTAAACGGTGTGAATGGTTCTTAAAAGAAACAATTGAATGCGGCGGCTTGTGAGTTGGATGATATTGTATGAACAACAATTGAATGTGACCTCTTGATCAATTCCATTCAGTCTTATTTTTTGAGAAAAGGTCAAGGTCAGGAGATGGAAATGGATTTTTCGGACTGACAACAGATAAGATTTAACTGGGGAACACATACATTATTCTGTACAGATCTGAACACCAGACACCCTATAAAACTAGGGTCAATTATTATTTCATAAAACCAGGAATCAGCTCTGGGCTGCAACTTGAAGGACTCCACTGTGTGGGCAAACGTAGTGTGTTGAGAGATTTTCTACCTTGTAAGTATATTAGCATAAAGTGTGTTAGTCTCTTAATATATTAACAGTTAGATTGCACTATACTCACTAGTGACAGAGGAGAGAACCTTTCACTGGACATGTTTCTGCTACCAGTCAGTGAAAATACATCATAATAAAATTATTTTTCTCTATTACACAACACACTATGATGCTCTCACTTCATTGGCAACAGCTTCAACTAATCAGCACTTTAGCACCCCTCTGATCCCTCAAGTAAGACTATCTACATTTAAAAACCTATCGGTAAAGAATAGAGCATTTAGGGAAGGCAAAGTCTGTCAAATCAAAATCACTTGAGAATATGCAAGCGCTCCTAAAGTTTTTACTGTTAATTTAAAATCAAAAGCAAATGCGTAAATTTACTATGTGTTATAAAATGATGGAACCAATCGCTGGTTCCATCATTGGCAAACATGATTTCTACAAAAACTATTGCACATAAAAATACAACCTCGCTTAAAAACAATCACAGAAGTCATAGCTATGTGCAAACTAGTCCAAAGTGTCAAATAAAGTTCGGAAACCAGTCTGTCACAATTGAGGGAGTCAGTACTTCAGTTCGCACGATCACACGCATCAGAGTCATGAATGATCAGAGTGGAAACTGCAGGTGCAACAGTAGTTCTGCCCTGTCTGCCGGGTTCAAGGAACAGCCGTCCGTTCTCCCATTTGTCCAGTCTCTTCATAAAAAGACAAAGTGTGAAAATGCTCTAAACATGATGTGCACACATCAGCCACAACATTAAACCACAGGTGAAGAAATGACGAAGACTGACTGTGGACATCTTCGCCGTCTGAGCCCAAAGAGCCTGTTAATGTTCTGACCTTTCTGCTTCTAAACAATGCAATCAGACCTGGTGAGGTGACAGACTGAGTCGCTATTAAAGGAGCTTGCAGGGTTTCTCCACTGCTTTGGCTACTTTTCCAATGGAGCCTTCATCTAAAAGGGCTTTTTAATGATGCCATCAATTGTGTGACAATGTAACTCAATGGTTTGGCCACTCATCCTGGGAGGAAGCAGACTCTGGCAGATCCACAAAGCTGATGTAAAACCATCATGGGTGGTTTGAGTCGCGTGGCATCAGACATCACAACATTTGGTGCAGTTCAAAGAACTTTCAGTTAATGCTGTGGCTGTTGAGGGCTTCTTCTTTTTTTAAAATTAATTATCTATTTTATTCTGAGATCAGATGCACACGTAGGGCTTCCCTCCAGGAGGAACTGACTAGATTTGACTCATGGGCCTGACTAGGCTGCTCCTGCGCAGGTCTGCAGATGCGTCTACTGAAACTGCATTGGGGCACTGAGGGGCAAGTGCAGACATGACGAGGTGGGAAAAGGCATTTCTGCTGCAGTGGAAGTGGGCTGAGCTCATCGGGATCAGGGCGGGACCGAACACACAGGTGCAAAGTGAAACGAGGTGTGGCGGAGGGCGGCGCGTGGCTTTGATGGACGAACTTGCCAAAACTGCCGAGCACAAGGGGTCATTACTGCATTCGTTAACGTGACAGAAAACAGACGAGACGCGTGCGTCCATCTACCAGTTAATCGACAGCTCCTGGCTGCTGGAGGAATCTGTCCACAAAGTGCTTTTTGTCTGAAATGGGATATGGCTGGTCCAAGCACGCACCCCTCCATCCCATTGTGCAGCTCTGCTACCCTTGCACTACTCCTGCCCGAAGCCTTCCGTCTCCTCGATGGCGAACATGAGCTTTTCCTTCAGCTGCTCGTAGCTCTTGTAAGGAGGCAGGTCCAGTCGATTAAAGCTGCGACGAAAAAAACAAAAACTTGGAAGCAGTTCAAATAATAATAATAATAATAACAATAATAATAATAATAATAATAATAATAATAATAATAATAATAATAATAAAACAAAGTTTCTTTTGTCAACCAAGCAAAACAAAATAACCAGATTTAACCTGCGGATCTTTGAAATTAGAAAATCTTTTTTTCTTCTATATGTCAAGTGTGATGCAGAGTTTTCTGGCTGGTGACACGTGCACTTCATCTCGTTGCTCAGCTAATATCGCATGATGCTTCAGGAGTGGGTCTGCTGAATTACTAACCTGCATTATCAACAATGTTTGCAAAACAATGCGTTCTCTCCTTATGTAACTTTTCATTATGTAACCCTGAAAGCCAAAATCAATCATGAATAAAAGAATGCTGTATGACGGCTGATTCATAAATGGCTGAAAGGGCTTTGTGTAGTGGTTTATCCCTGCATCGGTGTGGACCAGTCTTCTGCTGAAGTGACAGAAACATCAGTTAACAAGTGAAACAAACTCGTCTTACCATGTATGACTTCGTGGAAGCCAGTTCTCTTTGCCCACTTTCTCGATGCAGAACTTCTGGGGACCGTTGCTCCCTTTGTGAATCAACGAAGAACAATGTCACATTTACAGACTGAGGCATCACGGCCACGGCGCACCCCTGATGCGTATATTTATTGTACACACCCATCAGATCCGCGAAGCCGCCCACTGGCAGCCGACAGGTTCCTGTGACAAACTGCAGCAACCTCATTCTCTTCTCGTTGTCCATCTCCTTGACAAACTGTCAGCAGACCACAGAGTGTGAAACGCTCCTGAAACAATCTTAAAAATCTTGCCACAACTATGTTTCAACAGTACGATCGGTTATTAATAGCAGCCCCGGTGACTCATGGTGACACACAGGGCAGCTCTGGCCTTTTACCTGCCAGAACCAGACGATCTGTTTGCTGCTGCGAGCGTAGTGCCTGTAGATGGTGTTTCTCTGCCAGTCTACCAGGTCTATCTCCTGCATCCCGCACAGCATCACCTGCGGGAAGGAAATCCATGAGAACTTTGCATGGTTCCAACAATTGCAACTCCTTTGTTCTGGTTGCGCGGGTTGGGTTGGTACCTCTAATTCTTTGGCATCAAAGTACTGAAGGTACTGCTGGGGTAAAACTTCGTTGAAGCCCTCGAAGAACGCTTGGGTCTGCTCCTCGACCCCTCTGGACAACCTCCACTCAGCCACCAACCTGCAACACACAGCGATTAATCATGATTAAAAACATTTATTGTTTGACAGCCCTAATACGTATACATATATATATATGTATACACTGTACATATACATGTATATATACAAACACACACGTATATACACTGTGTGCATATATAGAAATACACATATAGAAAATTATATTATTATTTTGTGTATGTATGTGTATGTAAGTAAATATGTGTATATGTACGCACGTATACACGCACACGCATACGCACACGCACATCTGTATATATTTTTAAAATTTAATATGTCCATGTATCCAGCGTAACATGGAGATGCTGACCTGATGTACTCCTCCTTATTTTCCTCTGTGACTTGGATGTTTCCTCCGTCTGGCTTCAGCTCATGGGTGGTGACCTCACCCAGGATCTCCTTGTCAACGGAGAAGAACATCTCCAGGCCGCACTCTTCTATGTTGTTGTCCCTGCGGGGCCAAAGTGTCAATGTGATTGCCATCATGGTGAGAAACAGCAGTGGCCAGCTCAGAACAGGCAGCAAACAAGTCCGTAACCTTCTAACCAGGAACAGAAATTGTGACTGCACTTTACTTTCTGCCTGAACATTTACGCCGAAACTGATTGCGACTTTCAAAAAATATATTAAACCTGACAAGAAACGTTTGTGTGTCGTCAGACCTACTTGATCCAGATGAGAGAGTTGTAAAATTCCGGGTCGATGGACTCCAGGTCTTTGAGAGCCAGCGGTTTGTTCAAAATGCGTTTGTAGAAGGGCAGCGAGAAACCCGTGTCGATGAATTTGCCGTGGAACAAGGCCTGAAGGGAGAGCGGAGGGAGAGAGAGAGGGAGAGGGAGGGTTATCATGGTGAGCCGGCTTATGGCTCAAAGGCATCATAAAGCTGCCGCACTGGGTGGATTAGGTACCATGGCGATGAAGCGTCCGATGAACTTGAAGTACTTGAGGTGATCGGGGTTGATGTAGGAGGCCGGGTTGATCTGCAGACAGTAGTTGTCCTTGCCGGCGTACTCAAACAAACAGTACATGGGGTTCAGAACCTCATGGGAGAGCAAGAAGAACCATTCCCTGAAAAATACAACCACAAGACAGGAGACACTTGAGTGCAAATGGCCGAGCCGGTCTCATCAATGTGTCATGTGTGACATCACGAGCCCAGTCATGCAAAAACATGATATTTTTTTGTTTACCTGGCCACACCGCCGTAGTCCAAACCTTCCTCTCCGGGGAAAATGATCCACAGTCTTCTCCTCAGATCTTGAGGGTGAAAGCTCATGATCTTTGAACACAGACATATATATTATTTTTTTTACATTTGCGCACCCCAAACGGTAATGTAAAAATATCACGAGACAAAACCAAGAGGAAGACGGCGTCTTGCAATGATTACCTGCTGGAAAGAGTCTTCGAACAAGGTCTTCCGGGTCACGGTGATCTTTATGTGCTGCGGCATTGACAGTTGCTGGAGGGGGGGGGGGCAAGAATTCAATTTTAGATTCTGTTTTTCAACATTAAAGGTCATTATGAGTGCACGTGATTCACTGTGGGGACCCCTGAAGGGCACAGCCCAAAGGAAAAGAAAGGACAGAGGCAGGAAGAACCTGTGCAGCACAAACCTGACACCAGAATCTGAAGTATTGCACTTTGGCTTTAAAGTCCCTGACGTACGTAATTTGTGGTCCATTCTCTCTGTAGGGAAACAAAACGGTACAATAGTGTCAAGTTTGATTCCATCCACTCAAATGAAGCCATCGATGCCATGCTTTACTCACACCCATCATTTAAAGAACAAAGAAAAGTGCTCACAGCGAGGATTTTCCCGTGCGAGGGTCGATGTAGGTTGTGGTTCTGCGGTTGTGGTCAACAAAGTACGGGATGCCGTCCACAGTGAACCTCATCTCCCATCCCTCGGGGAGGGGCTTGTCGTTCAGCAGGCTGAACGGAGCAAATGGGTGAAGTCAAATGTTACCATTACGCTCCAGTGATTTGATTGTGGTCACATTTGTAAATACAGTCAATGAAAAGAACCCATCTGCTGTCATTCCATTCTTCACAGTCATTTCTTCACAAAGGCCACACATACAGGCGCGTGACACTACAGTAGAGCTCCCTCAGTGCAGCGGAAAAAAAAAAAAAATTGATCGCCACCTAGTGGCAGTTTGCAGCACACGCTGGTGCTGTCAGTAGGACGGATGAAACATGTATAGGCAAGACTCACATAAATCTGACTTTAAATGACAGCACTTGTTACCGTGATATTTCAAAGTGATTTTTGCTGAGAGAGCAGATGTGGACATATTTTAGGATTTGAAAGTGATGAAGTGTTTGATTTTGGGACATTGTGGTGTGTGTGCATTCAGCAGCTAAGCAGTATGACAGCACTAAAAGCGAAACAAAATCAAATAAATTGCACTAACCCTTGTGTCCTTGGATCCTCCCACTGTGTCGTCCGAGTTGGATGATGAACAAAATAAACTCTCCCATTGGTATCTGTTCTTTTCTCTGCAAATTAAAAAAAAACAACACATTTTTGGTATATTATTTTATGCCAAAAATAATATGTTGATTCCTTGTCAGACAAGGTAACTTTTCTCCCAAAAATGTTTTACCATACTTTTCTAACACAGAGGTAGCACCGTGATATTTACCCCAACCATGCGGTAGAGATCCCAGTGGGTCAAACTCTTTGTTAGCCGTGGCTGCCAGCTGGTCTTGGAGCTGAAATACACAGGTTAGCACAAAACTCATTACTCATTTTAGGCAGCAGCGCGGGAGAACAACTTTGCTTTTGTCACTAAAAAACAGTGCTGTAAAAAAGCTCTGTGTTGAATGCATCAGTAACTCAATAGCGAATCAAAGTGAAATGCTCTCACCCCAAAAATGAACCTCTGGTTAAACTGCTGCATGGCTCCCTGCAGCTGGCTGCGCTGGTGCTGCCATTCCTCATAGTTGCGCACGGACTCCTGTGTGGGCCGCTGCCAGGTTGTCGTACGTGTTATGTGGTCCACGTAATACACCCTGCCCATTGGGTCCACCCTGCGCTCCCACCTGCAGACAAGGGAGCAAAGCAGGCTTTGTTGACAGGACAGTCTGGTGGCGTCAGATGTGACCTCTGCAGGTGCACAGCAACCACACAAGATGTATTCATTTTTTTGCTGTTGTATTTTTTATATACATAATTTGAACCAGTGTTCGGACTGATCACTAGCTTGGAATTGACCATGGCAAACAGTTTGTGCTTGAACAGGGAGTATAAGAAGTCATGGGGTGACAGATGAAGCAATTGTCTTTGTACCCTGTAGGCAGAGGCTCAGGTCTGTCCCAGGTTGTTCTTTTCTCAATGTGATCAACATAGTACATCCGTCCGTTCTGGTCCACCCTCTGCTCCCACCTACAGTAACAATACAAAGAAATCAGCCAAAAAAAAAAAATATGCATGAAAAGACCAAAGGCAAAGCAAATGGATCGGTGGAGACATCGAGTCGTATTTCTGTTTTTCTGCAATTATGTATTTAATTTTCAACAACACTGTGGAAGTGGATGGCCATCTGTGGTGCACTTATTTTACCCTGGTGGTAAGGGGCCGTTCATCGGTGCCACCCTGGGAGTTGTTGGGGTCCGAGCCGCTGAGGAAGAGGTTGCTGGTTTGGGACCACTTGATACCTGCAGAGAACCTGCAGCTGCTGCTGTTCCTGCCGCTGTTCCTGCCGCACCCAGCTCGTCTGGTTGATTTGAGGACCCGCTGGCTGATGCCTGAGAGGAGCCTTCAGACGCTGGACACTCACTCAGCTCACTGGGGGAGGAGCTGCTGGAGGAGGCTGGTGAGAAGAAAGGAAAAAAAAAAAAAAAAAAAAAAAAAGTGTCATTTTATTTTGAGAGTAAGCGGCATGACAACGGAGCTGGCATTTCAATGACGATAATTAATTGGAGCTATTGTTATGCTGTTGAATCTTTTGATTTTTCCTACATGGTGAGGCTGCTGGTCTGCGGGGCTCCGGTGGAGGAGGTCTGGCTGGTCTGGCAGGACGGAAGCTGTTGGAGCCTCCAGGAGATTGGGAAGGAGAGGCCGATCCGCTCACGGTGTCACCGTTGGGTACAATGACCCACTCCTCTGAGTCACTGGAGGGGGATGTGTCTCTGCTTGACCTGGAGATCAGACTCAGCATCAGATCAAACTCTAGATTTCCATAAGTGGCCAAAACAAACTTGCACCAGTTTGCAGTGCAAACTGATAAAATATCTGAGAAGAAGTACTAAAATATATCAGAATCAGAAAAGCCTTTAATGTTATTGTATGACACAACACATAGAATTCTTGACAAGCGAATAAAGGTTTACAAAACCTGTTTCCAGCATGGCCATTCTGCCTTGCATTTCCATTTGGAACAGTGGCTGCAATAAAGGATAAAAAGAACAAACGGGAGAAATTATTCAAGTGAACATGTGACGATATTTTGAATTGCACATAAAAATGACCAGCGAATCAAAACTAGGCTTCAGTAAGGTTGCTTACCACGTTCCCTCTCTGCTGAAGCAAAGATTTCTGGGTCCACCTGCATGCCATCCAGACACACTGACAGATCGCCGGTCACATCCCGAGGGTCTCTGTCCGAGGACAGCTGCAGTGTCTGCACCACCTCAGATACTTCAGAGAGAAAAAAGCACAAATGAGGCGCTCGACATTACCAAGACTGACAACGCAAAATCTTATGAAAAACTTACAGTAAATGCATCACTGTGCGACAACTTTATTAGTACCGTAATAACCCCTGGCTAAGTACCAGAACCTTACCAAGTATTAAGTAAAGGAAAGTCTAAAGTACAATGTGTACATCTACCTTGAACTAAATGATGTTTGAGTAAACACGCAGAGGCTGGAGATATCAGTTTCATGTTCCTTCCTTGTCATCATATAGCATAAGCAAACTTTGCAAACGGCTTTGTACTAAAACAGAAAGTGGTGTCTACGGCCAGAGGAAAAAAAATGACAAGAGTGGTAGGACTATTGTCTTGTCTTAAGTTTTACAATGAAAGGAGAAGTGGCATGGACTCACATTTCAAATCATTAGCTTTGAGGGTGTCACTGATCTCTAGAGTGGCTAATCCCAAAAGGATGTCTGCCTTCAGAGTCTGGTGGCTCCAAACGCGGAAGATCAACTTACTGACTGGAGTCACAATTCTGTGAAGAAGAAAAAAAATGAAGATATGGGTCAAAGTAATGTGAGTCTTTGTTTCAGGTTGTCATGTTCATTCATTAGATGCAAGAACGTTTTTGAAAGAGTCCAAAGGACAGTACATTGCTTCTTTACCTCCCATACTTACTGGATGATTATTTTTAACAAGAGGGATTCCTTTCATAGACTTGATGAACAAACACAGTACAATGAAAAGATGTAAAAAGACTGAAGTATGATCAAAGGATGCTGCAGTAGCTCCCCCGAACAATTAGCACCAAGTAAGTTACTGAATCACATCCTCCCTTGATGCAAACACAACAGCCATACTCACACTGTGAGAGCCTGCTTCCACTTTGGGCTGTGCGTGTTGTTGCACTTCTCAGTTCTCTTCGACTGGCCATCGACCGTTACTTCAACGTACGGACTGGGACCGAACCAGTTTTTTTTGTTTTCTTTAAGTTTTGCTGAAAGGACTAAGAACAGAGAAGTACAAATGAAATTACATGCAAACTTAATAGGGTCAATTGCAGTGTTGTTGTTGTTTTCAATTCAACAACTACATCTAGCACGCTCCTATTTCAGGCACAAAACACAGTTAATAGCGCCAATGGGATTTTTTTTTTTTTTTTTCAAAGCTGAAATTTAATGAGAGTCAGCATGTATGCAGAGCAATCTAAGTGAGTAATTAATAAAATGTACATGTTCTATGTGTCCAATTGCAATTCTTGGACTTACCTGTGACTTGCAATTGGGCCTTCATGGTTCATCCATAACACTGTGGCAAAGCAGCGGTGGGCAACTGCAACCAATCACATCAGATGTAAACATGGGAAACTCGGCAATTAGGTAACACAGTAAGAAGTGATTATGCTACTAGGTTGCTGCTCTCGTTGCAAGGTGCACCCTGGCATGCATCCTAACAGCGAGTGTGACGGGGGCAGACATAAAAAAACAAAAAACAAAAACGAAAGACAAATGTGTTGTAAAGGAGCCTACTATTGCAGAAAGATATCAATTGTATGTTACTAACTTTAGATCCATTCATGTAAATAATAATCTTGTGATTACTAGTTATTACACTATTTATTGCGTGGACCATGAAACCGCACGTTATGTTGAGACTCCGTGTGCCCTCAGCGAAGCTATTTCAAGAACCCGAGAGCCGCGTGTCATCCTCAACTTTTCCAAATTAAGTCTGGCTAAACCTACTTCGCTAATCGTTGACATCACTAGACGGGGCGCGGGCGGTTGAAATGCTAATCAATGGGCGTGACGTAACGTTAAGCAATGTTGAAGATTATGTGTAAGGCAGAAACTTAACGTCGTAAGAGTCAATGTACTGTGCGGCGTACAACATGAAGCCAGTGACTGCTATAGTGTAGCTTCATCGCCGTTTGACAGCTTAGCGGAGGGTTAGCAAACAGAGGGCTCTGCTGCGAGGATAACCTCAGCCGTTGTAGGACGAGCAGTTTCAACTGTGTGTCTACTGACACCTTTACCAGCTAAACTCTAGTCTCGTATTGTTGGAACTATTTGTGGTAAAACGGAGAAGTTAAACCATCAGTCGCAACTTTGCCGCCGTCCAGCACACTGAAAACCGGAGCTAACCAGGCGTAAACATGTAATAGGCTAACACCGCCTAGCGGAGCAGCTCCGAACATCCTGTTCGTAATATGTCGTTCTAAAAAACACAAAACAAAAAAAACCGTATGCCCATACCTGAATAGAAAAGAGAAATAAAGGCCACACGGACCTCAGAGTCACCTACGTCTGGGTTGTTGACAGATAGCCACCTGCCATTAATACGGACCAGTGTTTCTGTCCTACCAGAACAAGACGTTTATTTCCGTTACGCTTTTTCATAATAAAATAGTAACTATGCGCCAGAAAACTGAATGAATACGTGATGGAACTTGAGAATTTGCAGATTGAGCTCGAAAAACGTCAGGTCAGTTAGGTATCCCTTAAGATTGAAGAGGGAAGCGTTTAAAGTGTTATATTTCAAAGAGAGGCACCTCATGGCTTTTCAAACATTTCAAAGGGTGCGCTGGTTTTCTTTACGCGTTTATGTTTTATTTTGAAGACAGAGCAGGGCGTGACGTTTAAGATGACATCCTCCAAACGGAAATTTTATCCATGTAGAGATCTCTGCGGTTGTGTTTACATGCAATACAGCGTGCATACATTCAATATTATTTTGTGTAATAACCACATCAAAAATGTTGCGCTGTATAAATGTCACATTCTGACCACGCCCTTTTGCGCAAACGTCACGCGCATGTCCCGTGACACTAGTAGTTCCGTTGGTCCGCTGCAAGCGTCTTTCAATCTCTCGTTCTGCATCAACTATGCTCTGCATATAAGTCAAGAGGGTCATTTTTAAAACTTGATTAAGCAAGTAAAGATGCTGTCTCGTTTGCTAAAAGAGCACCAGGTGAAACAAAATGAACGAAAGGAGCTGCAAGGTCAGTAAATGTAAACGATAGCTGTCGCGCTAACAGAAGCTAAAAACAAAGCTAATGCGCTCGTTCCGGGGTGTCGTTCTGAATGCCTGCCGAGATTTTAATACACCACTTATTGTTATTCTCATAGTTTGTCACTGTCACTCAGTTGGTGTAGAAAATGGCGCAGTAATTTCTCGGTAGGGCAAACAACACTGTTGCTCAGCTAAGTATTGCTAAATATTAAATATTGTGACAGTGTGATAAATGTCAAGTAATAGACAGAGAAATGCAACGATGTCTGTGATTTCTCTTTTTGTTGCCGAGGCCCTACGAAGCATCAGAGGAGCACGCCCGTGTACACGCTCCCGCGAAGTGCATGCCCATCTCGGCAGACATGCAGAATTCGGCATGACACCGGAGCTGCCTTCTCTTCTTGACCCACACCTTTTTTTTTTTCCTCCTCTGTACAGAAAGACGGAGACGTGACGCCATCTCTGCTGCCACCTGTCTGACGGAAGCCCTGGTGGACCACCTCAATGTTGGGTATGAGAGTCTCACTTAGGCATCGTTAACATCGTTCATTACAGATTGTGTGTGAACGTTGAGTAAGACAAGCAGCATTAAAACAAAGACATGTTCTTATGTTGATCTTTAAGCAATATTAAATTTGTTCAGAATTTGTGTGGCAAAACTTAATTTGGTTTTTTTGTTTGTTTATTTTTCTGAAAGTGTTGCACAAGCGTATGTAAATCAACGTAAGCTGGACCACGAGGTGAAGACTCTCCAAGTTCAGGCGAGCCAGTTCTCCAAACAAACTGCTCAGTGGATCAGCATGGTGGAGGGTTTCAATCAGGCTCTCAAGGTATGCAAAAAGTATTGATTTTTCTTGTATACAGTAATACATGCATTTGCATGAATGCTTTTAAGTTCCTTCGTGCAGGATGTAATTGAAAAGCTCTATAGGTGTTTGTAAATACTGTAACAAACACTATTACACTATTAAGTTAGACAAAAAGTGAACGTTGTAGGTTATGATTTATAGGTTGTCCATTTTTGTAGCCTTTTTTCTGTATTTTTTGTGATGCCTTTGTAGATCTTTTCAAATGTGATGCTTGTTTCTTTTTGGCCACACATTTACATCAAAAGCTGCCTTTGTCTGGCTATTACATTAGTGACGTGGAAGCAGATTAGCTTTTTGGGGATTACAAGTCTGAGTGGATTGGGGGATGGTGGGGGTGCAATTTATTGAAGTAAATTAAGCAATTTATTAATGAGTTCTTCTCCAAACAGTTACCCAGTTTTATTATCTTTTGGTTTCAGGGAAACTTGAGTTTTGCCAGAGTATCTGAAAGTTTAGATGGACATTGTAGTGTTTGGTGGTGCAATTTTTACTCCTATTCTCACTTTGAAAAAAAACAGGAAATTGGTGATGTGGAGAACTGGGCCCGCAGTATTGAGATGGACATGAGGACTATTGCCACAGCTCTGGAGTATGTGCACAGGGGTCCACTTCAATCTTCTTCCACATGAACTCGATCATGGATCATGGATCTCTTGTTAAAACATTGGAATGATGAGGAAATTCACGCTCATCTGCAAAGAAGACGACTGGACTAACATTGATTTGTTGATGTTACGCTGTTTGGACAAATACTGACAGCCCATCGGCACCACTGCTTAAAGGATCAATTCTCAGCTTCACTTGATATGCATTTATATTTTATATTGAGTTTCAAGAAAGTGGGAAGTTGTGCATTATATAGTTTATACGTTAAGATGAAACATGCACGATAGTTGACCTGCTTGAAATGCACTGAAAAAACACGTTATTGTGGTGTGTGGGCCTTCTCATAGTAGATATTTCCTAATAGTGTGAAGGAGGAGATACTTCAACTATTTAAGAGGATGGAATGATGAAAGAGAAAACTTGAACAAAAAAAATCTGTTTTTTTTTATTTGAGAAAAACATGCCCAGAAAAGTCTGTCAGCATAAATTATTACTGTTATTTAATTAAAAAAAAATAAAAATGTAAACGAAAAGTGTCCTGTTTGTGAATTTATTTTTCTCTGATTAAAATTGTTGTACGGCAATTGTTATGCAGCAGGACATTGCTTGTTTTCCATCACAGAGACATTCCTGGTCATTGATTGCTTTTTGTCCGTTGACTTCATTAATCCAAACTGGAAATATATCACTAACTCATATTAAACATTTTAATAGGTAAAAATGTTGCATATTATGCATATTAACTACAATGTGGGTGTGCTTTGGGTTGGAGTGGTTGCACGTGAGTGAGTTTGCACGAACTATGCACGCCTTTATTAAAATGATGTTTTAAAATAAAACAGAAGAAAAATGTTGTGCAGACTTCCATTGATGAAAGCCTTGAAGGCTAACCTACCAAGTGTGCAAAACAATTCGTGGAACGTGTGACGTGAAAATAAGTTATGTCACAATTCTGAAGGCAGCTGAGTGCAGTCGCATTGCAGGTGTGTTTGGTAACAGATTACTCCTTCAATTGACTGTGTATTAATAGAAAACCAGAACAAAGAACTCTTTGTTGACTCTAATCCATCAGTTCTCTGTTAAAGTACTGGAGAAATGGAGCTTTGACTAAAAAGACGTCTTGGTTTCTGCATTTCCAGTTGTTTAATATGCAATATAGATTTCACCTGGAATCTATGTTGTGGCACAAATGTCTATAAAGTTGTGGCTGTTAATGTAGATTACAATTGCCAAGTAAGTCGCATTTAAAATACCTACATAGATTAAACTCAAAATACGGTGGACTATCTATGTTCCTTACTATGTCATCAGCTTGAGCTCACAAGCATTTATATATGGTTATATACAAACAAATACAATGGATCAGTAATCAGCCTGCGAGCCAATGAGATTATATACATGTGATTTTGAGAGGTGCACTAGGTTTTAACATGTGGGATTATTATAGGTTTGTTTTAACACTCTTATTGCATAAGGAGCCCTTTGTGCACGTTTCCCTTAAAAAACCCCAGCAACCAAAAAAAGTTAGAGTTAGAGAGGTAGAAAATGCCCGAAAGTAAATTGTCATTTATTTGAAATCACTCATTGTACCTGAACATAAATTAAAGGTATTTGTTCCCTTAGGCCCCCACGGTAGGTTCTGTGCGTATTTTATAATTGCAACAAACCAAGTGGCTGCGGATTGGGGATTACATATCGCTTTCTTGTCTAAAGGGATAAACCAGAAGGATAAAGCCCCTCACAGAGCAGCCTCGAGAGTTAAGACAGACCAGCAGCCAGAAAGGGAAAGTGAGTGGAGACGACTCAGGAGAGCCAAGAAGAAAAGGTAAGGGTAATATCTATCTATTTATTTATTTATTTATTTTGATAATTTAAGAATTTTCCTTAACTGTTTGACATATACCGTAACTACTTATCCTCTTCAACACTAATAATAAAGCACCTGTTGCAAATGCTACAAACAAAAGGCTTTGTATATTTTAAGAAATAGCAAATTAAGAATTACTCTACCCTGATAATTGTAACATGATGGATATTAGGATGTATTGATATATGTCTTGGTCATACCAGCATTTTAAATCTAAGATAAAGTTTTGGACCTGTTATTTAAAACATACAAGTTTCCTTTTAAAGAACATTTTTACAGCAGGAGTAACAGCAATGGTCTGTAAGACATTTATTTTAATCCATAGGTAATGTAAATAAAATTGACTCTGAAAAACCTTATCAAAAATTTCTTATTTTTGTTTTCATCAAACGCCAGAAACGTACATGGTACTTAGCACTGAGCATCTTAAGAAGCTTGGTCACACGCATTCAAATTCTGCTCCCAAACAACACAGCCGTGCTCTTTCCTTCACAAATGCCTTACTTTTCCTCCGTAAGAGCATTATCCACATTTTTCTTATGTGCCCATACCGCTTCTGTTTTCAAGTGCCTCAGCTAAGACCCTGTGTGAACATTCCCATTGTGTTCCACAAGTTTGTGTAAAGGTTCAATAATCCAGACAATACTTCAATAAGACCTAACACATTGTGAAATTGAGTGCATGGATTTGGCGATTGTGTGTGTGTGTGTGTGTGTGTGTGTGTGTGTGTGTGTGTGTGTGTGTGTGTGTTACTGCAAAAAGTTTCTTACATTCCTGATGAATCAGATTCGGCAGTGTTCCATGTCAACGCAGAGTCAACTTTGCTCAACTTGTTTTTTTTTGGCAAGCAGGTGACCAAAATCTCAGTCCTACCACTGGAAGCAGCATGGATGGACAGTTTGTCTACGACCTTCTGGGGTAAGAAACACAAAGGAAACGAAACACACTTGGTTTGGAGCGCTACCTCACAGGTGTGCATCTTAAACCTCCCGTTTCACTCTGTCTCCCCCTGCAGTGAAAACGCCTGGGTGTACATCTCTGCCACGGCCGTTGTGCTGTGGTTCGTGGTGTGGCTGTACAGGGACAGCCTGGAGATCGAGAACATCACCGACAAGTACGTCTTCGTGACGGGCTGCGACTCGGGTTTCGGGAACCTGCTGTGCAAGAAGCTCGATCGCAAAGGTTTCCGCGTGCTGGCCGGCTGCCTGACGGAAAAGGGAGCCGATGACCTGAAGAGGGTAGCGGGTCCTTATCTGAAGACTGTCCTGCTGGATGTGAGCAACCAGGACAGCATTCAGAAAGCCATGGAGTGGACGAAGAAAGAGGTTGGGGAAAAGGGTGAGATGTTTTGCGGCGTCGCATTTATTTCTATTGTTAATTCCAAAGATACCTTAGTGAATCCATCTGGAAAAATAGGAGAGTGTAACTTCTCTAGGACTTTGTTGACATGCGCTTTACGATTTGCGGCCACACCTCATACCTTGTTTCCAACCAGCATAGACGCAGATCTGTGACTGCAGTCTTATAATGCAATGTGAAGCATTATGGCCCAAGCTTTGTCTGATTTGGCCTCCTATTTGCGCAGGACTCTGGGGTATCGTGAACAACGCCGGGCGCTCATTACCCATGGGCCCCTCAGAGTGGATGAAGGTGGAGGATTTCCACAGCACGCTAAAGGTCAACATGAACGGGGTGATCGGCATGACCATGACCTTCCTGCCGCTCATTAAGAAGGCCCGGGGCCGCATTGTCAATGTGGCGTCGGTGCTGGGCAGGGTGGCCGCCAATGGCGGCGGCTACTGCATCTCCAAGTTTGCCGTGGAGTCTTTCTCCGACTGCCTCCGGTAAGATTTTCCATCTCCTGCAAATCAGATATGGGAGTATTACGGCAAAGCAAAATCCTCTTTTTCCATCTTTACTTTTATTAATAGGAATAACTCAATCAATACCTAAAACGTTCAAGTCCAAATATTCCCAGTATGGGGGGAGGGCGCTTATATAGACCTTTATTAGTGATATTAAAAGGATGGGCAAATAAGGGCAACTATTGTCTTATGAGCGACAAACTGGCGAGTGTGACACCATTCTACTTTCACTTTTAAAGGAGAGACATCAACTATTTTGGAATCAACGTGTGCATCATTGAGCCGGGCTTTTTTAAGACGGCGGTGACGAGTCCTGGATCCCCTCGAGAGGGAGCTGCATCGCCTGTGGAACCAGCTCAGCCCCGAGGTGCAAGCCAGCTATGGGGACAAATATCTTGATAAGTGTAAGTGAAGTACAAATATTAGCTTTTAGTCTTTTACCCTGCCAACAGAAATGCAGGTTAAATTGCTTTGATTTTCCTTTTGTTTTCCTAAAAATACTGACTTTTTTTTTTCCATAGAAAGTGAGATAAATACATAAACTATACATATTTCATCAACATGGAACCTAGTATTTCAGGGTGATGTAAGTCCAAGTATATTTGATCCCTGACAATCCTCTCAACTTCCAGACATCAAGGTGCAGCGTTTGATCATGAACGCCATATGCGACTCCGACCTCAGCAAGGTGACCAACTGCATGGAGCACGCCCTGACGGCGGCTTACCCGCGCGCCAGGTACAGTGCCGGCTGGGACGCCAAGCTCCTGTGGATCCCGCTCTCCTACATGCCCTCCTGCGTGGTTGATATCGGACTCCGGCTGGTTTTGCCCCGCCCCTCCAAGAGTGTTTAGCCTCTTCGGGACTTGTTGACATGCATCCTTTTAAAACACGCGTCCATGCCAAACAGCGTAGGCACAGATCTGTTTTTGCTGTTGTATAATTTACATGTGAAGAATTTTGCCCCAGATTAAGTTGTCAGTCAACTCGAAAGAAAACAATCTAATTGTATTTTGTAATTCACTGTCATTTTTTTTTTTCCTGTAAGTTGTGCCTTTCAGTTTTGTAGCTATGAGTTTGAACTCGCTCACATGAAGGCTTTCATATAAATTTTTATAACCATGTTAGACCTTGAAGACCAACTGACACAAAAGTAACAAATGCCTTAAAATAAACACTCCATGTCACATTGTAACATATGATTTCCAATACTCTATGTCTTTAAAGGTCAACTGAAATGTTTTCCACCAGAGTTGGAAGCTCCGAAAGATGATTAATGACAAGCATTTGATTGTTAATTTTATTGCTGTGTCTGGTTTGTGTCAATATAGTTTTGAATGAGTGAAATTATATAACTAACCCACCAGATTGTGACTATGTAAAAAAAAAAAAAAAAAAAAAAAAAAAAAAAGTGACCAAGTGACTAACTATGTAAGCACTCAAAACCCTTTAGCTTAACTCTACATACCAAGGCTGTTGATAAGGCCACATTGTTTAAATATCTCAACTTTTACGAGAGCTGTGCAAATTGTTGGCAGATGCATTTAGGTACATTTCCTATCAGCTGTCATATTGACCTGTGTAGCAAGTGACTGAATGTACTGAAGTTTAACAGGTGGTGAGTGACCATAGCAACTGGGGGCCTGGTCGGCCACCGAGTTGCACAATTGGTCCAAGGGTTTTCCCAGCTGGCACGGTGACAAATGTAAAGTTCTTTCTTTGAAACTTTGAAAATTGTTGTTGACCTTTACAAAAAAAAAAAAAAAAAAAACAACTCTGAGGTAACGGATTCGTCCAGATTATTTTTAGGCACCATAGTACTGGCATAGTACTGGCGGGTACTGGCGGATCAACAGGTTTCTATTTGCTGATTGGTCGTGGTCTCTGTCGGTCTAGTCCAGTTGGTGAACAGCTGTGACACAGGCGGTGGACCTGTCGGATCACCTGGTGCATTCAAGCACATCACGAATTTTCTTAATATTTCTCCTGTACCTCCATAGTTCAAATTATTTCCAGTCTTTACCAAAGCATTATTTTCGACGATGTTTTATTTTGGATACTTGGCGTCCCCAACATGCTAGTTAGCTTGCAAGCTACTTAAGCATAACCCCTCTGTTTGCTTTTACAACGGACCGCGAGAGTAAAAATGGCGAAAACAACGACATTCACCGTGACACGCGAAGGCAGCATACGCCAAAAAAAAGTGAGTAACCTTGGACGAAAACGTGTCTGAAATGCGAGACCGGGATCCGTCCGTCGGCTGCTTCATCCCACAGCCATGAACTGCAGTCTGCTGAGAGTCCTGCGCGTCTCCAAGTCGGCACAGGTCGTTTTTAAAAGTTGCGACGCCGCAAGGAGAGTCTCCATCATCCAAACGGCATGCTGTCTGAGCACGAAATCACCCTCGTCGGCCGAGACGAGACATTTCCATCCAAAAACGTGAGTTGTCAGTGAATGATGTGGACAACGATCGAACCAATGCAGGTTTAAAGCCTGTCCGGAACGACCAACAATGTATGATAGAATTATTTATAGCTTTGTATGCATTTTTTTTTTTTTTTTTTTTTTAAACGTATATCTCTGCAAAGCTGTCATCTGTTGTGTTTGCCTGGAAAGAATGTTTAGCTAACTATAATTATACCAACTGTGTTAATTAATAATAAATTCATTTAATTCTTTATTAAAGGTTTAAACTGCCATTGGCTTTCACATCAATTCATACATCAAATCAACTGGCGATCAGATCAATCCAGGCCAACGAGTTATTTTGACATGGCAGAAAGTTAAAGGCAAAATAGATTTAGGATTAAAAAAAAAAAATTAAAAATGGGGGGAAAAAAGTGCCATGTTCAAGGATTTTAAAGAAATATTTAGTACTCTTTTTTTTGTCATTAATTTGTGGATTTTTTTGTTGCTATTTTAGTCACTGTAAACAACCATTTGAGGTTTTTGTGACTGTCTTTTCACCACAGGAATGTCCAGTCAAAGGTCTGGAACCTCAGCTCTGGAATGGAAGACATGCTATTCTACGCCATCACAGAGGGGAAAGAGCAGGTCCCTTTTTCACACTTTATATCAGTAAGTACCCATTCCATGTATGTCCATGTGGTGTTTACTGTCGCATCAATCTCTCAGTGCTTTCATGACTTTGATATGTATTTGTTCCTCTTGTTCTCAAGGCCCTCAAGAAAACCGGCCTTCACCCGTCTGACCCTCGCCTGAAACACTGTATGGACAAATTTCGGCAGGCGAGTAGAGAATCTGTTGGAGAGATGATGATGGACAGAGAGCTCTTCCACAGGTACAACGGTGGAGGTGACGGACTCATATCGTTTGTAAAATAAGTGCAGCGACAGGCTGTGATTTGACTCTCAGTTGTTCAAGTGACCTGTAGTTGAGACATAGATAATATGAACACGGTGTTGTTGCATTGCAGTTGCACTGATAACTCAGTGAATGAAAGCAATCATTTGTTGACTCTAAAAAAAAAATGTGATTGAATTCGTGAACCGTTATCATTATTATTATAAACAGGGGCATCATTTTTTTTTTAAAAGTCACTTGTTATCATCATTTTATTGGCCTAGCATAAAATTGTAATGTTCTTTTTTTGTTTTTTTTTTTATCCTGACAAACAAATTAATTATATATCAGAAGTTTGTGAGGCAAGTGAGCAAATTTTACTTTATAACCTCAGCTATTAGTAAGATAAGAGATTTGTTACTGCAAAAACAAAAATGCCATAAAAGTGCAACCATAAACTAAAGTGACACATGCCGCTCAGTTGCTAGTAAACACCATAGCGCCGTGAGTTGGTTATTATCAGACCTGAAAGAGGACTCTGCTCCCTGAGTGCTCATCAGATCTTATCACAGTCTCTCTAGATTGAGACACAGCAAAATCCTGATAGCCGTGTCTTCTGTTAAAAGTGATGCTGCGTTTGGTGGAGCTTCAGTAAAATTGTCCTTTCCAAAGCTGGCAGCGTGCCAGGGAGTGTCGGGTTGCTTGTGTCAGCTCCTGTGAACTTTGCTTGTCAAAGTCCTGTTGGTCAGACTGAAAACACACACACACACACACAGACACGCATGCACACACACACTCGCACACGCTATTAATACTTTGTTACGTAACCGACACAACCAAAACTTTGTACAGGAGTAACTTTGGTCACTAAGTTACCTTTTGGTCATTTAATAATTCCAAGTGCATCGTAAAGAGCCACAAAAAAAATCTGCATGTGCAAAATAAATTCTTTATTTCCAGTAACTGTCCAGATTTGGTAGAATTACAGTTTGCCATTCCAGACTACCTCATGCTTTTAGCCTGAAGAATGACTTAAATAGGCAAGACAATAAAGATCCGTCATGCTTTCATCTAATTTACTGTAAGCACTGTAAATTATACTTTAGATTAACTGTAAACAGATACACATTGCATCACAGTATGTTCAGTTTAGTCAGCAGGAATTAGTGTTGTACTGCTAGAGAGAAGAAAGTTACAAAGTAAACCTGCAACTCGGAAGACTAAAACGTTTTCTTTCAGATAAAATAATTTTTAAAAAAAACTGTGCGACAAGAAATTGATTTCCTTTCAGACGAGCGATCCTGATAGCTCCTCTATAAAAATCGTCTTTCTCCAGGTGTGTCGGCGGGAACATTGTGCTGCTGATTCAGGCCTTCCGGAGGAAATTCATCATCCCTGAGTTTGATGTGTTTGTAAAGAAAATAAACAAGATATACGATGAAGTGGAAAAAAGCAGCGATGGGAAGGTGAGCGTCTGTTCTTTTGTCCCTGATGCTTTGAGTGAAGCAGAACCCAGTGAGCTAAAAGGCTCTGATCTGATGCATTATTTTACACTGCGTCACATTTATCGCATTCTGGTTAACTGGGTGCCATATGCTGGAGTGCTTTGCATACTATTTGTGATGATGAGTGGAAAACAACAACAACAACAACAACAACAACAACAACAACAGCATGTTCCTCCCATTACTGTCATCAGGTTGCAGACTACATTCCTCAGCTGGCCAAATTCAATCCTGAACTGTGGGGTGTGTCTCTGTGCACGGTGGACGGCCAACGGTAAGATGAGTTGATCCACGTTTGCCAAAAATAGTTTTAGCCCTCCGGTGGCTTTCCGTTTGCTTATGCAGCAGCATTTAGCAGGCATGCTTCTCTGGGCTACGGCTGAATTCTGGATGATGATGATGATGATGATGATGATGATGATGATGATGATGATGATGATGATGACGAATGATGATGATGACGACGATGATGATGATGATGGTGACGACGATGATGATGATGATGGTGATGACGATGATGATGATGATGGTGATGATGACCTTTGTTGCCATCTTTCTCCAGGCACTCGGTGGGTGACACCAAGCAGCCTTTCTGCCTGCAGTCCTGCGTGAAGCCCCTGCAGTACGCCATCGCCGTCCATGAGGCAGGGACGGAGAACGTCCACCGCTACGTCGGCAAGGAGCCCAGCGGACTGAGGTTCAACATGCTGTCACTGGATGACGAAGGTGTGGAAAGTCTTCTTATGTGTACTTGTAGATCATGTCAAAACAGCCCTGATTTGTTTTGCTTCAAACACCTCCTGATAATCTTGGCCGAAATAGATCATTTCAACTCTGTTGCCCGTTGCTAAAGGCTAGTTGCTCTTTTACTTTTATATCTGCATGAGTGCTAGCATCATTGCTAAATGAGCAAACAGTCTTCAGGGCTTCTACCAAACGTGCAAAAGTTTGATATTTCTCAAACCATTTCCGCTGCTAAGGCCTGACTTGATTATAAAAGTGTGTTTTTGCAGTTTTTTTTTCAGTTATCGTATTTTAAAATCAAAATTACAAGACTTAGATTTACTATTTAGCATGACTGCAACACTGTCTCTCACTGTCCTCGCTCACAGAGAAGCCCCACAACCCCATGGTGAATGCAGGAGCCATAGTAATCACCTCTCTTATCAAGGTAAAACCAACAGGCTGCTGACTGATAACAAAATAATAGACACATTCACTAAATCCATATCTAGATGGAAATGAAGTGATACAGGAGATGTTCTTTCCTTTGTAGTGGAGGGTTTTACGTCTCTGCAGTGTGAGTGAAAGGATGGCTCTGAACTCTGATGAAAGAAGAACTAATTTAATTTTAATTTAATTAATTTGACCTCACGAGAGGAACAAAGGTGTCCGAGACAAACGGTCGCTGAGCATCAGGCGTCTTTTTATAACCTGGAATGAACATATAATGAAGAGATATCTGTGTAATCTGTTGAACACCTGTTGAACTGTGTCTGACTTAGCTCCAGACAGTGTCGACAGGCTAAAGATACAAACTTCTTTGGGCCATTTGGCGCCTGCCCGGGTCTGTTAGGTTAACTTGATCTCGGTTACGATGTATATCACTCAGCCTGACCTAATTATGTGTGGAGCGCCACCTAGCCTGCTAACAGAGGCAAAAGCCCTATTCAAGGCTTGCATGAGAGGATGCACGTGTTTAAGGTTTGTTTCATCCCCAGCAAACTTCCCTGAAGGTCCAGTTGTCACAGATCACACGGTTCATGTAGTTGTGGGTTCATGTCGTTGTTGCTTTCTGTTAGTGAGGCACTGAACTTGGCTGAACAGTTAATGACAAGAGGCAATTTGCCAAAATGTTGAACTGTCTCTAAGTGTTCATGAATGCAAAAATGTTCTGAATGTGACTTCTGATCTGAATTTTGACTCACCAATTTTTTCAGCCTCGTTCCAAAATGGCAGAGAAGTTTGACTATGTAAGTTCACTCCAGTCTGTTTCCTCAACATGAATATAAGACTGTGGCAAAACTGTCTGGTAAATCATTTATTGCTTCTGTTCCTCAAGGTAATGGAGTTTCTGAAAAACATGGCCGGCAAAGAGTATGTGGGCTTCAGTAATGCCACGTGAGTGTGCTGTCAAAAACATCCATGTGAGACAAAGGAGACGGAGCCAACACCTTGCTCATTGCACTGTTGCAATGCTAACGCACGAGAAATGCCTCTCTCTGTCGTAGGTTCCAGTCAGAAAAAGAAACTGGCGACAGAAATTTTGCCATCGGCTACTACATGAAAGAAAAGAAGGTCAGTGACCACACTGAGAACCTGCTTTTGAGAACTGTTTTTTCTGTTGGATCTGTTTCAGTTGAAGTTTTAACACTAAATGCTAAAGTCACGCTGATTATTTGCTCTAGACGTCCTGAAAGTAATTCTGACTTGAGCTTTTCAAGTGAGACTTTTGAGACTTTTCTTTTTTTTTTTTTTACTCAGGTTTAAATGGCCGTATGTTTTTTTTTTTAATTATTATTATTGTTATTATTATTGTTAATTTAATCCCTGAATAATTTCAAAATTGGTTTTCCACTTAACCTATAACCATACAAGATGGGTATACAACTGTCACAGTGCCATGGATTTTTAAACACTTTTAGAAAACAAAGTGGGCCGTGTCTGAAGATGTTTCACCTTAAAGTTCTAAAACTGAAGGAGCATTTGGCCATTCGCCGACATTAAGGTTTATTGTTTGAAAGGATTCTCATTTGTCTTGGCTGTCGCTGTCTATGAGAGTTGAGCAAACTGATGTTCGCCTCGGCGCTAAATCGCCTCATCGTGACTGTGCTGTTTTCTGTCATCAGTGTTTCCCTCCTGAAGCTGACATGATCGATGCCCTGGACTTCTACTTCCAGGTGAGCTGCTCAGCCGTTAGTCGTTGTCGTCGTGAGGGATGCACCAATACCAGAACGAGTAGAATACGAGACTAGTATCGCCCCCTAGTGTTGGGGAGGACACGTCCCTGTCAATAATTTGATTTTCTCAGCTGCAAGTATACTGGGACAGGGAGAGAAGTCCGACTGGACAAGAAAACCAAAACTCAATACTGATATCAATATCGGTGGATCCTTAGTCATCACCGTCGTTGTTGTTCAGCCTGCTGCTGGCTGCAGTAGTGCTGTTACACACCGTGACTCCTCTGGTTTCAGCTCTGCTCCATAGAGGTCAACTGCGAGTCGGGCAGTATCATGGCTGCCACCCTTGCCAACGGGGGGATCTGTCCAATCACGGGTGAGCGCATCCTGAGCTCGGAGGCGGTGCGCAACACGCTGAGTCTCATGTACTCCTGCGGAATGTACGACTTCTCTGGCCAGATGGCTTTCCATGTGAGCGAGACACAAGAAGGAGGCGTCAGCCGCGTCACTCCTCATCCACTCGTCAGTACAAGTTTTGCTTTTGGACAGTCTCACACGCCCCCTGCTGCTCTCTACTAGGTAGGACTGCCAGCCAAATCTGGGGTGTCCGGTGCCATACTGCTAGTGGTCCCTAACGTCATGGGAGTGATGTGTTGGTCGCCGCCGCTGGACAAAGTTGGGAACAGCGTCAGGGGGATCCAATTCTGCGAGGCGAGGATTTTTCTTTTAAATGCGAATGTGTACAAAAGGAAGGTTGAAGGTTGTTGGTGTGCAGGAACGTTGGGTCGTGAAACTTGCAGTGAAATGAAAGTCGCTCGGCTGTGTTGCTATGTGGGGAAAAAGATAAATACTCCAGCTCAGCAGAAAACAAAAATAACAAAAGCAACTTTTAGATTTTCATATTTTAGTCCAAATGATGACAAATTATGCTTGAAAGTCACATTTTTTTGTGTTGTTCTTACCAACCAATGTTGTGCGTTACCCTCTACAGAAGCTCGTGTCGCTCTTCAATTTCCACAATTACGACAATTTGAGGCACTTTGTGAAGAAGCAGGACCCTCGCAGGCAGGAAAGAGACGAGCGGGTTTGTTGCACTTTGCAGCTGTCTGTCCACCTTGTCTGCAGGAGCCACAAAATAACAGACATGCGTTTTCAAAATTCCCCCCCTTTGCAGGACAAATCTATTTTCAGCTTGATGTTTGCTGCTTACAGTGGAGACGTGTCTGCGCTGAGAAGGTGTTTTAGCAGATCTATCTATCTATCAATATGACTGATAATGTACTGGCTAAATTTTTTTTTTTTTAATCCTTGATTAACTTTTTTTTCTGCCTGTTCAGGTTTGCTCTCTCATCCATGGACATGGGCCTGAAGGATTATGACTCTCGATCAGCACTACATATCGCTGCAGCAGAGGGTGAGCTCCACATTTTGTCTTTGTGCAAAAGAAAAAAAAAAAAAGCCATCCTTTTCCATGGATGCTGTAATTCATGGCCATTTCAGTCCCCAAACTCCCACTTTCCTTATATGCCTATGCACTATATTCAAAATAAAGTCATTAAGATTTGCGCAGTGATTTGTTGCAACAGACACACAGCAGTAATTAAAGCAAATGATTTATTTTTTTTCACTTTGCCTGCTTTTGTGATTAACTAAAGAGATGCACATTACCTTAGGCTCAAATGAAACAGATGCTTGTGGTTAATGAATCAGGCCGCAATCTCCAACAGAGCACCAGCTGGCCCATGAATTGCCCTCCACGGTAGTCACAGCATTTGCGACTACCGTGAGCTGGTCCAATAATACGGTGGAAAATGATGCAAAACATTGCAGCATTTAACGAGACACTATGTAACACTTGTTTTTATGAGGCATTTGCATGATGTTAGTGAGGAACGAGGGCACAGACAGTCTTTTTCTATTTGCTCTCAGGTCACGCTGATGTCGTGAGGTTCCTGACAGATAGCTGCAATGTTGATCCATTTGTGAAAGACAGGTAAGATTTGTTAGTGTCACTGATATATTACTGTTTGTCAAACTTCTTTTGCTGAGTCTCGATTACTGGATGATTTGTGTTTAACTGAGATTATATTTGTTATTCAAATGATGTGTAAAAATCCTGTTTTTTTTTTAATAAGGTTACTGCAATGTGGAATTACTGTCGATGCAATCAGATGTGTACATTTATAACCTGCAATTAATTGTGAATACATTTTACATATACCCGGCTACCAGACTGTAATGTGAGATTGTTTTGCAAGTATGTGCTGCTCTGCTTTAAAGCAGTGTTTCTCAAAGTGGGTGGCAGGGGGGGGTCCATATTGTAGTCCATATTGTCCAGGACTACAATCACCCCCTACCAGTGTGTGTGTCATTTTGCTCTGTGTGTTGCTCACTCCTGTGCAGATGGGGCAACCTGCCGGTGGATGATGCCTTGCAGTTTGAGCACGACGACGTGGTGAAAATACTGAAAGACTACCAGCAGGTTTACAGCCCTGGAAAAGCACAGCACAATGCGGAGGGGCACTCCCCACAGCTGGACACCATCGAGGTCATAGCATGACTCTTCCTTCACAGAGATTAGTGGTGAGAACTACGCGTCCTATTTGTGAGCCAACATCATTTGGCTCAGCTCACCAAGAAGAGGCGGCTCGTTCGACTCCCACTCTTCATTTGATTTGATAATTCAGCGCTGTTTTGACTTGTGATTTGTATGTGTACACATATGTCACTTAAATTATTCAATACATTATTTGTACTGAAGTATCCAAAAGTAAAAATTACGTTTTCTAATTTAAAAAAAAAAAAAAAATGCTCTCACAAATTTCTTTTTATTGTATTTGCAAATTGCTATCACTCTCTGAAGCCTTCACCAGGTGTGAATAACACATTCAACACACTTGTGAAAATTCAATTTGTCGCTCATAAGAGTGTTAACAAGGAGAAAATTATTGTCTTATAAACTGAAGAAATATTATTTAAAAAACACACAAATCTCATTGTCGATAAACTTTTGTTTCAGTCGGGATCCAGCTGCCTGCGTAACCAGGTGGAGACCCTAACTGGGGTAGCTAGTCTTTTTTTGTTTGGATGAATTTTGCCTTATCGATGCTGGCAATGTGCCACTAGATGGAGGCAAATATTTGACTAAATTAAAGACATACATCACTTATCTAATTAAAACCAGATGTGATAGTTTTGAAGATAGGATCGGGGCTGGTGCCAAACTGCTGGGGCTTCTTTTCCATGTCTTCGTCTTTCTAGTAAAACAAAACAGATTTTTATAAGTGCTAGTGTGGGGGAAAAAACAGTAAATAACGTTACAAAAAAAAAAAAAGAAAAGAAAAAGTAACAGACAAAGTCAGCTTTAACCTTTATTTGTGACAACACTGAGAAAAAAATCAAGTAAATCCAGTTGTTCTGTAGCGTGGCGTGTGCAACATTCATGGTTTATGTCATTTTAGTCATGAGAACTTGGTAAACACAAAATACGATAAAGCTGTTTCATAGTTTCACTGTTCGGCGAGCCTATTAATGCATGATGAAAATAAACTAGCTGAAGTGACAGAAAAGGAAAACAAAACCAAAAAATATTCACAATCAAACAAAAACAATTAAAAATGTTGCCTGAATCAGAAAAAAAAAAGAAAAAAGTTTTGGATCAAAGCCTCCAAGCGTTTCCCATTCTCAAACTTGAGGCAACAGCAAAGTGTGAATGTCCGTCAGATCTTTCAATTCCTAACACTGTGTTCTACATGAGACAAAATCAATAAACTGAGTTCCAACGTTTGGGGGCAAAATGTTTCTACAATCCTCTCCATTGTAAAAAGTTGCATACTTCAAGACTGAAGCAACACTGCGTGTACAGAGGAATCGCTCCCATGTTGCCAGCGGCGGTCCAGGGACTGCTGTCTCAAAGGAGCCGCAGTTGAAGAAAGTTCTGCAGAACACCGGACGAGATAATATGGGATTCCGAGAAGGTGAATATAATCCAGGAGGAAGTAAATGCAACAATATTCCCAATTTCCTCCGGAACCACACAGTGGCCTGTCCGCTTCTGTCGGCATGCACCAAACATTAGAGCAACAAAGACGTCCTCTGTAGTTTACAGGCCCCTGACTCGGTCGTTGTGAGCTGAAAATATTCTAAATTGTTCAAAGTCCAGAATTGATCAGCTGAGGAAACGGCAGGTAAGATGGACTTCGACAGGAGTTGCGTACTGTACAGCAAGTCTTACAATCATTGCAGATTTCAAGTCAACACACCGCCTTCTTCTAGCTGTGATTTTTTTTTTTTGTGTGTGTTTGAAAATCATGAAAAGCACTGATCAAGGAAAATACCCAGGGTGTTTCTGCAAAACTCGAAGCCGCCGATAAAAAAAAAAGAAGGAAAAGAGAGAAAGAAAATCCTTACAGCAGGACGACAATTTAAAGAAACATGCTAGAATTAAAAACCACACTCCTGACAAACTCGCGTTCGTGATATATATAATATAATCAAGCAAATACCTACACGCGTTGAAAAAAGTTTTTTTTTCAGCACCATCGATTGTTCACGTCGACCTCGCAAACAAATAGAAAAGAAAAGTCGGCTGATTTTGGACCTTACTTGGCAACATGTCACATCTCAATATTCTCCACCTCAACCTAAAACCCTGATAGTTAAAAAAAAAATAAAATAATGCTCGCGCAAGATATATATAGCACTCATGTTGCCAGACTTTCAGCTTAGGAAGGGTCCCTCAGTCGGACGAGAACGACACTTTTTTCAGCTTTAAAAAACAAAAAAAACGACGACGACCCAAAAAAAAAAAAAAAAAAAAAACGTGTTCCATAAATAAACCACATGATGATTAACAGTCAACGTTTGTGTGCTGCGTTTAAGACAACAGTGAAAAAGTATGACCTCAAGAGAGCAAAGGATTCTTAGTGGCCGTTGTTAATTCTTAGTGCTTGCTTCCTCACACACATACACACACACGCACACACACGCACACACACGCACACACACGCACACAGCCAGACACACTTCAGTGTTGGCAGCTTGGAGGAAGTGACAGACGCACCAGCTCTGTGGCGAGTTATCCGTCCGAGCCGGGCCGAGGCGAACTCTCCACTTGTCTAAGAATTGTTTGCATATATCATTTTGACCTATCGAAGCGAGCCGGACGCCGAGCCGGACGCCGAGCCGGACGCCGAGCAGGACGCAGAGCCGGACGGCGAGCAGGACGCAGAGCCCGGTCGACTGAAAACGATGCTTGAATTGGTGTTGGGGAGTTTCTCCCCCCCGAAATGCCGCCAGACAACGTGAGGTAGAGGATCACAGAAGCAGAGTGACAGACGGACCAAACGGTGCCGGACGTGAGGGGTCGGTGGTGGTTTGCACTGGTGAGTGGGCGGGGGGGCAGTGGGGGAGGACGAGAACTAACAAAAAAACAAACAAAAACAAAAGAAAACGCCCACTCACACTTCGCCAAAGTTGGTGTGGCCCGTCTCCTTGGCGTGCTTGCGCGCCTCCTTCTGTCCCACCAGGCCGGTCTGGCACACCATGCAGCGCAGCGAGAAGCGGTTAACGTCCGTGAACTGCCGCTTGCGCCGGGCGTCGTCCGCCAGCTCCAGCGCCTGGGCCAGGATGACGTCGTCCGAGGTGGAGAAGACAGTCTGGGGCGGCGCGTCGGCGCCGGGCGCCTCCTTCTGCAGCGGGTCGTAGTGGATGCCGTCGTAGATGAGCAGCACGCGGTTGTGGTAGCCGGCGTCCTCGCCGAAGCGGTCCACGCGCACCGTCTGCGTGTCCACCACGCAGATCTCGCAGTGGTAGAACTTGGAGAGGATGGACAGCTCGATGGCGCCGCCCCAGGTGTCGCTGCGCTTGATCCACGAGCAGTACTCGCCGTTGGTCTTGCCCAGCACGGCCTCCGAGTAGGCGGCGGGGTCGCCCGACACGATCTGCGCGATGAGGCCGCGCATGTCGGGCGCGCAGGCCGGGTCGTAGACGCCGCCCTCCACCACGTAGTAGACGCTGGTGAAGAGGCAGGAGTTGTCGGCCGGGACGACTCGGCGCGCCAGCACGGGCGAGGCGTCCAGGCGCGGCACTTTGGTCACGGCCGGGGGATCCTGAGGCTTCGGTTTGCTTTTCTCCTCCTCCACGATGAGCGTGTCGCCTGTCGACCAGGCAACACAGGCAGGCGGCTTTTAGCGGCGAATATTAGGTACGGAAATGATTTGATTTCGCCAGCAATCTAATTTACTGGACAGGGAAAAAAGGTTTCGGGTCTTTTTGAAATGTCTACCAAAACCTCCTGAGCCTTCATGAATGAAAAAGTACAAAAATGTGAACAGACAACACGTCTTGGTTGACCCACACAAACCATCACACCATGACTTCTGTTAGCAGTTGAGTCTTTAGTTTCTATTGAAAGCATTTTAAATCATTAAAAAAGGAAAAAAGTTTTACCTTCAGGTGCAAACGTGCATTTTGAATAATAAAAACAAGGATTTAGCACTCATGCTGACTACGACTACGCTGATCTTATATATATACACACACACACACACACAGCAACCCTGCCCTTCTCTTCTCAACAAGATGTGACCCAGCCAGTGTGAGCTAGACAGAGAGAGAGAGACTCTCTCCTGCAAAGCACAGCTAGGAAAAATAAGGACTTTCCATGAAACATTTACACATTTTAATTGAACGTCTTATTTAACTTTCTGATGTTGTTTAGAGTGGAGGAGATTGGCAGAAGCTGTTTCATAAGGTGTCACTACCCTCTTGTCCATTCACGAGTTTGGCTAATATACTATCTAAATATACTTTTATTTTTCTGAATATGCATACATTATGATAAGAATTCAATATTTCATATTAATATATATCAACATGGATATGAGGTTGGATATTCTGAAAGACGCCTAATATTGAATGAAAGCGGAGTTTGCTCCATTTTAACTGCGCCATGCGTGACGCCTGACAACATACCGGACTTGATGGGATAGTCTTTGAGGTGAGCGTCCCCATTCCGGAGATCCAGACTGGAAGGCGGATAGCCGACCATAATTTTCTGCACATCGCAGGGGATTCCGGTCAGCTCCTCCACCTTCTTCTTCAGCTCCTGCACGCAGGACTGGTGAGTCAGGCCCTGCATTATGTGGCTCCCATTTTTGGTCTTACAGCGAAGCTGCAACATCTTGCCTGCAAAAAAAAAAAAAAAAACCCAACAAATTATCAACTTGCATCTGCGATCAATGTGTGTTTTTTTTGTGTGCCGTCGGCTCGTTGCGGCTAACGTTACACGTTGGATTCCAAACTGGACCTTTCTGCCTGGAGCCTGCAATTCTATTTCTGCCAACATGGGTTCTTTTCACGTTGGCACAGATGATAAATACTTTGACATTCTGCCATCATCCAAGAAAAACGCTGGTAACTCAAGTGTTGGACGTGTGGGTGTAGAGGTTTATTTGTTTCTGTGCTGCTTCTATGACAACCTATTGACTTGTCCAGAGCGTTCCCTGTCTTTTTGCCCCAACCAACCAGGCTGGATCAGGCACCTGCGCCCCATCATCCAGAGGGGGGACCCTGAAGACTGGTATTACAGAAATCAGATTTATGTCTATGTGAAAGCCTGTTTCATAAAGTCAATACAATGGTATGAAACAGTCAAATTTTGACCAATTTTTCCCTGAGTTATCAGCATAAACAGTGCCATAAATTCCTAACGGTCAAAATACATTTTGTATAATTCTAAACAAAACTTTAGCTTGTACAAGAAAAAAAAAAAATACATATTTTTTTATTTATATATATCGACAGTGAGAGAACTGCGGTGCATTAGACACACAGGACCAGGGAACCCCAACACGATTCACGAACTAAGTGACAAGAATTGCTGAACTGAGCAGCGTAAGTTTGGTAAGCGTGAAGCAGCCTTGGAAATGTAAGCGATAAATGTTGTCGAAGCCGTGTGGGACATTTGTTAAGTTGCGTTAAATGCTAAAGCACGCCTTGAAACCAAACATGTTTCGTCACAACTCATTCCAGGGTTGCTAATTAGCACCGGGGTCTGGTTGTATCGGCGCTCGGCACACGCGAAATAATGACCCGTTTTTGTTTTCAAAATCGCAAAAAAAAAAAAAGAACAGGAGCCACGGCTGCAAAGCCTGGCCACGTGACGCCGTGCAACAATCAAAGTGCTGACCAACAGCGGCAGTCAAACAAACGGCAGCGGCGTCGCTTTGTTTTGGTTTTCTTTGTCCTGTCAATTTCCGTTGATGAGTTAAAGCCGGAGCAAATCACACAACTGGCTAGCGCGCAAGTGCTTGTGCCGAGCAAATGGACCGCAGGACGGCCCGTCTCCGGCGGTCAAATGCCTGAACAAACACCCAAGTTCGCTTCATTCGGACGGCGAAGAAACGCGAGATAAACACGCCAAGTTTCACGCGGACTCCCGACAAATGTCAACGGCGGCTAGCGCTGCGCCGCCAGCTAACTTTAGCACGGTAATCTGCCCACTGACTTGGCGCTAGCTGGCCGGGCTTTACTACCGATTTCCCTTCGGCACAACTCAAAAACAAGGGGCCAAACTCGTAAACTTCCGCGATTGCGCGCGACAGAGCACGGCACAGAGTGTGACAAGGAGATTTGCGTGCTGTGTTTACCTGCTGTTGACTGCGGCCCTGTCTCAAAAAACAAACATCCAGTGACTGGTGGTCACCAAAGCTATAGAAATGTAGGCAGCGAGCTGGTTGGTCTGGTGCGCGCTGGGGATGCGTCTGCGCATGCGTCATAGTGAAGCGACCAAGTCCCGCCAATGATGCGGCGTTATAAATATAATAAATATAAAAAAAAACAGGCTTTTTAGGGTCATCTGATTTATTTCCTTCTGGCTCCATTTTAACACCAGTGAACATGATAACCGTGAGTTGGATTTAACCCGCTCTTTAAAAACAAACAAACAAACAAACCCCAACAACTCTAAAAGCTACAAAACTGGAAATTGTGGGTATAATATAACCTATAAGATTCTAATATAACCTATCAAGCAACGAAAACAATGTTCAATGTGTCAATGTTCTTAATCTCAACTTGTTTTAATGTATAACAGGCAAATCAGTTCCGTCGACCAATGTTACTTTCAATAATAATAGTAGTAATAATAATAATAATATATATACATTTTGTATGCATTTACTATTAAAGTTATATATAAAAAACATTATTTCTGTTTAAGAACAAAACCTAGTTCGCAAACATGACACACATTAAATCATGACTCTGCGTGTCAAATAATGCCTATTTCATAAATGTCAAAATGAATTCTTCTTCCTGTCTGACCGCTGCGACAGCGATACGCACATTAAAAAGGACGCTCTTCCACTTGTGCCCCTTATATCCATCTGTTCCTCTGTTTTCTATCAGCGATTATTCTATATTCAGGGTCTCGAGGGATTGGAGGGGGGGATCAAATTGTGACATTCCAGAAAGAGAACAAGCTGGTCGCACTCACACACTTAAGTGTACCGAGCAATCCTCGATTAAATGCATTTAATAACATATATCTATATATTCACATTGCAGGAGGCGTGTCCTACAATAATGTGCTTCCATAATTCAATACTTTTACCGTAAAGTCTTGAATACATAAATTGGTCAGCGTCAGACATGGATGAAGCTCACGCACACGCGCATTCTGTGTCCAAGTTAAGGTCAGCATTTTAGATGTCAATGTCACAAAATTGTTCAAATTACATCAGAATTTTAGGTTGCAGTAGATTTCCCATAAGACCTTACCTGTATGCAGGCTACAACCCCTGGTCTAGTTTTTTGTGTTTTTTTTTTTTTTTTTTTTACATTTCAGATCCCACTTAATAAATACAGCAAATATTAAATCGAATTTCTCATTATTATTATTTTAACACCTGTTTTACCTGCAGAAGAGAATCTGGGCCACATTTTGAAAAAATAAAATCGCTTTTGTACAATTCTGACGCACAAAAACACTAAATAGATCAAGGGAGAAAAAAAAAGCTACACGTTCAATTAAATAAAATACATATCATCAACAATTAGGATTAACATAGACTTAACCAAAGTCAGACTTAAGTCTCTGAACGAAGTTTGGCTAAACGTGTCAATTTTAATTTAGAATTCTGAGATTAAAGCCAATATTCTGACTTTCTTTTGAGAGTTCTTTGAACAAACTAATTTATGTTCTAACCAAAATGAAAACAAAAACATTTGGTCCTAATCCTCTTTCACAATATTCTTCAGGATTAATGAAAAACCAAAAGGCATATAACCTCAAAATGAACTTTATTCTTCCCAACAAAGGCACACATTTGCCACTTTTGAGCTAAAAACAAACCAACATTCAAACATAATGAGAACAAAGTCATGTCTATAAAAACGTTGGATTTGAAAGAAAATCAGCTTGTCACAATGTACTGGCGAGGGAAATGTTTTACCAGTATAATAGCAAAACACAATGGTCAATAAAATACTTTTGCATTCAACCAGCCAAATTATGCAGATTGAAGAACATCCAATGATAGATTTTTAGAACTATTGACAAAAATGGGTTTATCTGTCTTCTGCTGGTGCATACTGTGTCCATTCCTAAATGGCATGTATTACCTATGTTGCAAATAACAAACTGACTCAAGGCAAAACAAGACTGCGGCGCTCTATCGTTCATACTGCATTGTTTATGGTTTTCTTTTAACTGGAAGTGTGGAACGGTGAAAGGTGACATGATATGTGTCTAGTAACTGCAGATATATTGAGGATTCTATGTATGTATCACAGACCCTGTTTGGTATGTGTACTTAGTGATCATTTTTGTTTCTAAGAAGAAACAAAAACTTGTTCTTCTCTCACATTCAGTTGAGCAAACAGACAGGCTAAGTATTATTATTTTTTTTTTTATAGGGAAGGCATTCTAATGCTTACAATAATGTTCTTGCCAGTTTTGCAATGCGGTGTGCTTCTTTGACTGACTGTGATCATGATACACAAGCGGAGGAGTACATTTCTGAAGCCGCTGATGAGGCTTCCAGCTCGAAGCCTTTGCATCTACAGATAACGGAAGCTGAAAAGTTGGCAAAGTTCGCAGCCAAAGGTGTTGCTTTGCGCTACTTATCTTCACCCCCACTTGAAATGAATCGAGGCTGCACTGTTACAGACCCTTTCTGTGCCATTCAGACAGTCTGTGATGTCCTCACTCAAAAGCGGACACAGCCACTAGACTCTTCGGGTTGTCAAAGTCGATTCCTTCGCACAGGGATTCCTTCAACACAAAGAGGAGACAAATGAATACCTTGCAGCAGCAAATCCCAATCAAGAGAGACAAATTGATTTCCTGAGGTCCTGGGAATCTCTGGGAAGTTTCTATTTCAAATTTAGGTCACTGTCTTTTCTGGTAAAAAATAATTACATGAGGGGACTCTCTTCTTCTCATATTCTCACTCCACATTCAGTTTATGCTAAATGATGATCCAGCAACATGTTTTAAAGGTCCAATGCTGTATCTATCTTTTCAGATCCTATTTTTCATTCTACAGTGGAACAATTTTGCATGACAAATTGGTCCAAAAATCTCCATAAAACAGCATACAGTACTTAGCCCTCTGTTGACAGTTCACATCAGTAAATGGGACTGTGCCTGATATGTGGCCTTCTTAAAGCAACTGAACAAACTGAGGTACTAAAACTTTCCAATTTGAACCAATTATCAAAAACGTATTTTAAACAATAAATCTCTCAGAGTCTAGTAATTGTTCCTAATATGGCTGCTGAAAAAAAAAAAAAATCCAACATTTTTTGTTGCACAAAGGTGAGGTTAGGTTTGAGAAACAAAAAGACTGAAAACCATAAAAAAAAAAAACGAAATCACTGTTGCGAGTTACATGGCAGGAGTCGAACAATGGGAATGAATGGCTGGTTTCATGTAGTGACTCTCCAAAATACTCACAGACAGCCGCTTCCTATCCGAGGCTGTTGGACAGAGTTGGAGACAGTGAAGAAAGAGAGGGAGATAGAAATGTGGAGAAGGGCTGTTGCACAGTACTCACAAAGCAAGACGACATACAGGGACAAACACAGATGTACAGGTTTTTTTTTCTTTTCTTTTCTTAGGTCAAACTGTTACGTTTTTGAAACTGAGCTTTCAAATGATCTGAAAAAAAAATTGCTCTTTTCTGACTAATTGGTTCATTGTAACCCAGTTAGACGGATCTGTAAGTGTGATGTATGTGTTGCTAATGAAATGCAAACATGCACTTCTGCAGCGGACAGAACAGAGGTGCAGCTGCGGTCATGCAAGACAAATACCAGCGCTTGGAAGGTACTACACTAGGAGAGGAGAGCAACTCATTCAGGATCCAAAACATGTCCTCACAAAGACAGATGGACGGACGGACAGACAGACAGGGACACGGACGGCGTGTACGCCTATTTCACCACAGACAAGGCAATTTGTGCGAGGGGAATCGAACGCGGGAGGCGGAATGTCAAACACAGGGCTGCAATCGTGGTGGGAGGTGATCGATTGCAGCCGATTTGGAAGGGGGAACCCTGCGAGCTCTTGCACTAACTTGGCTTTGCTGTCCCTCCGGCATCAGTGCTGACGGGGTGGGAGCGAGCGGTAGCCAGGGCTGGTTGCCTGCGCTGTAGAGTCGGGGACGCTTGACCTGGTCGTGACTGCACAGGGGAGTGTAACTATTCCGTCGGTGTATGAGAGCAGAGTCCCTCGGGATTTTATCCTGGTAGGAGATGAGACACCGCAGGTGTTACCATAGGACCAGGTCCTGCCAAGCGGACATGGATGCCCCACCTCAAGAGAGGGCCAATGGCAACAGGGAAAGATTAGCCCTCAATCCACCCGTGGCACGCATGGATTTCAACACTATATCCCTGAAAGGAGCTACACACAAAATCAGTTCATCGGTAGATGGCATGGTTGTGACACCAGAACAAGCCGGCGCATTAACATCACGGTTTTGTTTTATCTAGCATCCCGAGGTTTATTGACAAGGTTTACCCCACTATATTTTTTTTTTAATTGAGCAAAACCAGTATTCACAGAAACATAATTTTGCATATAGCTCCTTTAAGGCACAAGTAAAACTACACAGCAGCTTCCTCGATAAAGGTATGCCAAACAGCAGAAAGTCAGCAGTCCTTGATAAGGAAAACTAGAGCAACAAGTGCAACCAGAAAAAGTGTGAGATCAGCCAAGCAATGCAGTACCATTGGTCCATCAGTGAATGACACTCAATGAACAAAATTCATTAGCTCAAAGCTCAAGCCACATGGCTAAATTGAGGGTTAAAGATAGAAGGAGACGTAAAAAAAAAAAAAAGGAGTGGATATAAGGAAGGAGTCAGGGAAGCAGGAAGTCTTCGCATTCAACTGGCAGACGCAACGAACATGAGAGGATTGAAGCTGTGAATTGCTGATATGTTTGATACTGCAGCTTTGTGAGAAAACGTGAAATCTCATTCTCTTTCTCAAGTCGCCACATTTGAGGCTTTGGTGTCAAACAGTGTTGAATGTCTTAGAGCGTGAACTCGCTGACTTACAAGGGGCCGATCTCGATGCGTGTTTACCGCCTCCACATCGAGATAAAACATTTCCACTTTACAACCTAGAACCAAAAAAAGGCATAAAAGATATTGGAAAAAAAAAAATCAAACATGTGACACTTTCAATTCTTGAGGTCGAGAGAGATTTGTCGTGAGTGAAACGTTACCGTACGCAACGGGAGTGAGCTTGAGAACCGTGTGGAGGGGACATTTCATGTAGGGTAGATCTTCTGTGGGATGAAGACAAGATGTGATTGACTCATAAACATCTTCCCAATGTGCTGCTGGTGCCATCATTTCTCCGCTCGCACATGTTTTTGTTTTCTGACCTGCACCCTTATCCAGGAAATAAGCCAGCAGACAACGCATTACTGCCTGGTGGCAGATGACCAACACGTTGCCGTGCCGCTCCAGTTCCATGATGACCGGCTCTAGACGCTGGACAAGGTCTTGGTAGGACTGCGCAGAAAAACGATTGTCAGATCGCTGAAATGGGGCACTTAAACCAAGCTTTTTTTCTCCCTCACTGAGAAAATTGGTGCCTCTAAACAGTGAAACTTGTGGCTCATGGTTCCATCATCAAATGTCTGTCAAAAGCCCCATCAGCTACCATCAAGATATCTGGTGCTCAAGGTCATTTTTAGGTAAAAAAAAAAAAAAAATATCGATAATTATTTTTTGTCTTAAGTTATGAAGGGGCTAATCATGAAATACAATAATGAATAATAACTATTTGGGTGATTAAACCCCAAAGACCACCAAGTTTGCCCTAAGAGTAGCTCCGTGTCAGGACTACACTCGTGTTCAAAGAGGTGAATCAATGATTTGACCAAAAAGGAGGCTTCTATCATTATTGAGGTCACCTCTCCTCCGGGGTAGCGATAGTGGTACTTGTCCTGGTCCCTCATTGCAAACTCCTCTGGGGATGTCTTCTGGATCATCTCATAAGTCATTTCTTCACACACGCCCTGTGCGAAGACAGCAAAAGGGTTTGATGTAAGGTGACAGGAAGTGAAGGAAATTGGTAAAAATCCATCCAACCATCTTCTATCAATTCTTCTCCTGCACTAAGGGTCGTGGAGTGCCGGAGTCTATCCCAGTTGTCTTTTAGATTGAAGATGGAGTTAACCTGGACAAGTGGCCAGTTTATCACATGCAGACAAACACTGAAGGACAATTTAGAGTTGCCAACCAGCCCAATGTGCATGTTTTTGGAATGTTGGGGGGAAGCCAAAGTAGTTGGAGAGAACCCATGCAGATGCAGGGAGAACTTGCAAACTAAAAACAGAAAAGCCCCGGATGGGCATCGAACTCAACTGGCAGTGATGGCGCTAAATGCTGAAGCAAAAATTCAGTTCAACTTAGTTTCACACCAAAAGAGACCGCAAAAACTATACAAACTGACTGCCCCAAAATAAATTTTAGTCAGCATTTCTGCGAGTTGGAACTTTTGGTCCTCCTTTCTCTCCATTTCTGCTGCCTGACCTCCTGACCCCAACTCAGTGAACCTGTCAGAACGCAGGTCAATTTCAGATGGCAGGACACTGACAGCATCGATCTCGTTGAGGATCTTCCACTGCTCGTAGGGGACTCCAAGTTCCTCCGCTGTCTGGATCGTCCTTCTCAGCTGGCTCGTCCACACCTTCAGATCGGACAGATTGTGATCGTCGATGAAGTCTTTCAGGGCGTGGGCGAACTGCAATGAGAGAGACACACAGATTTTTTTTTTTTATTCGTCGGTATTTCACCTTTCAACCTTCTGTGCAGCCACCAAGATCAATCAATCAGCAGCGGATCGCTAAATTGGAATCATTCCTCACGCTCTCAATATTAGCTAACAATACCCTTCAAAGAACTTCCCGAATCCGTCTGCATTCAATAGTGTGAGGGTTATGAAACTGAGCCATGGCAATCGCACCCGTTTCCCTTGGGGAGAAAGTTCAGAGTCTCCTCCGATGCGGCCCTCAACGTTGTGGTCGCTCTCTCCATGGCGGCAGAGGTAGATGGAGTGCGAGTGCACGTGGATGTTCATTAGATAGTACACAATCTTGCTCTGGATGTAGTCCTGCACCCGGTTGACCAGGAAGCGGCGGCCCACGTTCATCACCTTGATGAACGACAGGCTCCTGCAGGAGAGCCAGTGGATGAGTGACGTGTTTCAATAGTGATGCCGCACAGACACAAGTTCTAAACTCACTGAATTTGGCATAAAATGTACGGTGGTAAAACAACAAAGAGCTCGACTGCTTCTCACTTGTCGTAATCGTCAGGATCCAAAGGTTGGTATGTCACCTTGTAGCACTCGATTCGTTTGAGAAAGTCATCCATGACCCTCTCCCTGTGTCTCTCAGGGTAGTCCGGACTGGACACTTTCACTTCCTGCCAAAGACATTCAGCACATTCAAACAAGGTGAGCTAGCTGGGCCACTGCCTCTTGCATAACAATGTAGATAACGCAAATATTAATAGATTATGGGTTCGACCTCCCACAAATGAGGTCGTACTCAAGCACTCAGCCTGGTTAAGGACATTGGTACATACCAGAATATTAGCGGCAATGACCTCTGGGTCGTCGCAGACAGACTCCACAAAGAACACCTGTTGGAAACACAGTGACTCAGACGGCCAGTGGAAATGCATGTAAAAGCATAGCAGCGTCTGTTCGTTGAGGGGCACTGCCCTCTCAGCTTTGTTTAGTTTTATCTTTATCTTTTAGGGGTTTCTTATACGCAGCACAACATTTCTATTGATTTACAGCAACAAAAAGCATTTTCTGCAGTTATGCAACCTTACTTATGAGGTTGGAAAATAATGAAAACATAGAAGCCAAATACATACAAAGCAGAGGATTAAGAGTGGCCTGTTTTAAAGCTCTAGCAAGAGCCTCTATATCTGTGCTTCCGCGACATCCTTTCTGTAATTAAAGCCACTGACTCAAAATAATCTCGCAAGATAAAAGGGTCTAAAATTAATGTGCCATCAGATTTTTAAATACTTGAAGCTGCCGTGGCCAACATAGCATGAGCTATGTAGTTTGTCCATGTTATCTGAACTGAAAGGGTTTAAAAAAAAAAAAAGACTTTTACATTGAAATATATCACATATTACATTTACCTTAAAAGCATTCTCCTTCACAAAAGCTAGAATAAGGTCTCGTCGTTCTCTTGTTGTGTTTGTTGCATCAAACACCTGATTGTGAAAAGAGGGAAAAATACGGGAATGGTTTTCATCTGCACTGGATGCTTTGGATCTTCTGGATATGAGATAGCGAGGACTCACAGCGATCTGGCCTCCCTCCTCCGTCAGATAAGCCTTCACATCCTGCAGAGCCACCAGAGCACACTGTCTTCGGGAGACGGAGACAGAATGACAGAATCAGCAATCACCGACATTTACACAGAATGTACATTTAGAACCGTAAATATCCTGTGCTCCCCACCGCCATAGAAATAAGTTACTGCCATTACTTTAAATATTTACAAGAAAATCTGTCAATAATCTGTTGATAAAAATAATAATAGTACAATTCTCCTAAAGCGGGCTGATTATAAAAACGTAATCAGTGCAGAATGGCAGCCCAAATGATTGATGTAATACTTGATGACGGCTTTAACTACAGTGATGACATTCTGAACATTTTCCTCAGACTCACACCAACGATAGCGAAAGGTGGCCTCGGCATTATTTAGAGCAGCGGTCTGACCCAGGTCTACCACCCATGTAACACCCTGGGGCGCTGATACCAGCTTCAGAGTGACAGCAGCAGCTTGTTTAATATTTAGGTCACAATTCAGCAGTGGGATTCTGTCAACAGCCTGTCACATTCTCAAGACAGCCATGAACCGCAAACCCCACTTCAGTTATTAGTGATGGACGGGACTGTGGAGGTACGGACAGCTTGATTCTTTGTTGCGCTCCTCGGTGAGGGCGGGTGCTGCCGATATTAATACTGTCCAGCAAAAACTGCTTGGTCACTCAGGGCCTGAACTGTATGAGCAGAGTAACTGCAAGTGAAACACGACTGTTGCGTACAGTGTCACGGGAGGTGAGAACTGTTGCCTTTAATGTTCCACTGGGAAACTTGAGCTGTCGAGTCAATGCTGGTGAGCCACAGAGTGACTGGACTGACAGTAGACATGAATGGCACAAGGCATTAAAATCCCTAATTAAGGACAAAAATGTTTCATTGTGCAAAAAAAAAAAAAAATTACCCCCCATGGATAGATAGATAGATAGATATAGATAGATAGATAGATAGATAGACAGACAAGACCATATGCTGAGCAAATGATGCAGAAAATGCAGCTTACTTCCTTATTTTCATGGCCTCCTCATTGTCGTGGCGGAAGAAATCGTAGGACTTGTAGGCTCTGACGGCCTCTCTGCGGTACACACCCAAGTTAAACACTGCAAAATGAACAGATGATGTTACCCCTGATAATGTTACAGCTTTGACAAGTTGGACTGGATTCATTCACATTTAATCATTGATTGATCATTAAAGTATGAAATTCTTTCAATTCTTCTTAGCTTCTGAGCCCAAAATGTCAGGAGAAATAGCCGCTTAGCAAAACAATTGACTAGCTGTCTAAAACCTCACAGCGCTAAAGGAAATCTGGGTAAAACTTTTGATATGTTGACTACTTGAGGAAAAGATGCAACAGGGTTGCGAGGCAAGACTAGGACATGCTATAATCTTGCAGTGTCGTATGTTGAACTAACAATAGTGGTGTTCAAGTGAGAAAAGTGCAGTTAGCATAGAGTCTTAATATTGATCAACCATGCTTTTAGTTGGCTTGAGTTGGTTTAGCTGCTGCAAACTCCTCTTGAAATCACACACGATGATGATAAAAAGAATATGTACAGAAAGAGACAGCAAGCTTATGGATAGTGGCTAATGCTAATAGGATTGATACGGATGCTACACTTGGTGTGGTTTCACATTAAAAGCATGAAACAGAACAACACAGAAGGACTTTTTGAGGGAAATATATTTTGGCTTTACTCTTGGCTGACTGTGGCAAAAGTTAGGCCACATATTGCATAGCATTACTAGTTAGCAAGCTGCAGGGCTGTGACTTGTGGCTAAAGTCAGTTGCTCATGCCAACAGAAAGCAGTCCATTCTGGCTGGCTAAAAAAGCTAGCAAAAAAGTGTGTACACTTTCAAAGTAACAGACGCAAGGTTCATCCAGTGATCCCCTTTTTGTATGTTTAATTAACTTTCTCACAGGAATCCAGAATGACATTTCAGTAAACACATTAAAGACACCATCCCCGTTGTGTTACCTTTGGTTGGGACTCCAATCCAGTTGAGGTAACGTGTGAGTTTCTTTGACATGTATGTCTTCCCCCTGGCAGGCAGGCCAATCATTACAATCACGGTAGGAGAGTTGGTCATATAGGAAGCCCATGCTGCACAAGGTAAAGGCCAGGAACAGTTAGAAATCCTACACCACAATGGGACAGAATTGTGTCAATCACTACTAAATTGACAGCGTAGTAAAATGAAAGGATGATGAATAAATTAGACAGACGTGCAACAACTTTTATCATAACTTACTGAATTAAAAGACAACTAACCGACTACTGAAAACTCTTTCCCCCAGTATTTTTGGAGCATTCGGGCAGCCTGTTAACTGGATTATGTGTGGATTAGACAAAAATAAAAATAAAAAAAAAATAATAATAATGATGAAAAATCCCCTATCCTGGCCTGGACAAAAATATTAGCTGTGGGCAGAGGTCAGCTGCAGGAGCATGGCATATTAGAACCAGCCCATTTGCTTCACAGACAGATGAAGCTGAATTTACCAGGAATGGAGTCTTTCCGTACTCCATATTAACCTTTATCTTTAAGGAGCATCGGTAGCCCATTTCTAAACAGTGGCTTGGCTAAACTGGTTTGCACACATCGCACTCAGTCAAGCTAAACAGAAAAAGCATTTCTGTAATTCTTTGCCAATGTTTTCAGTCTCCTAAAATGCAGTGTTTTTTTGTTGTTGTTTTTTTTAAATAATAATAAAGAATTTCATCAAGTTTTGCCCCCATCCGACCATTTCCCAACATTTACATTAACACTGGAAATAATTTCCAACTAAAAAAAAAACCACACAACAGGCCAAAAAGAAGGGTAGTTTCAGCTCCTGTTACCGTCACTTGCAGACACACTGACGCCTTCAGTCGCCCTGCCAGTGACCAGCATGATGCACCTGCATGCAGCCAGAGCAGCCATGCAGAAGAGGCGGCCTAGGGAGAATTCTCTACTTACAGCATTTCTTCTCGTTCACTCTCAGGTCAGTTTTCTTTGCCTCTGCTGAGTTTGCAGAGCCATTGTCCATCTGACTGCATGACATGTTGGGAGCCGGCTCCTCTCTCGCTCTCTCTCTCTCTCTCTCTCGCTCTCTCCCCGCTGCTTGCTGCCTTCAGACTTGGCGATCCGACGAAACGACTCTGCTCTGCAACACGGACGCAAACAATGAGCCGAGGACGAGCCGCGATTTTATTTCATTTAAACGTCAATCAAAGTGCGGATGTCAGGAAAGGGGGATGGGAACCGCTGCCACATCATCCAGGCTGAGCGAAGCCGCGCGCTCCGACCGACCGGGGTGACTGAGTTCATGCGACACCCGATGAATAGCAGCCTTATCTCATTTTTCACACAACGCAGAAAAGACGTCCGTGCGGTGAGCCTGTGTTCTCTGCCTCCATTTGTTCACATTTACCTGCTCGATGATTCGTGCGCGTTCCGGCGGCTGCAAACCCCCCCCCTCGGCAGGCGCAGACGACACGGCCGGCTTAAGGAGACGGTGCCTCGGCCTGTCCTCAGCGCCGAGATGTCTCTGTCCGGCCCGCCGGTGCGCTGCTGTCCTTCCAAGCTGGAGGTGTGTTTCTACGTCATCTTACGCCCCTTTACCGTAATGCTGATAATACGTGTCGAAGTGCTCAGTTCGGGTACAAAATAAATAAATCAATAATATATAACAAAAAATAAATGGAAAAAAAAACTCCACCTGCAGCCGTATCAAACATTTTATTCAAAGGAATGACAATAGAAATGGTGCATAGATTTTTGTTGTTTAAATTCAATGACAGCCCCCTATGCCTCTTGTATGCTTTTATGCTTATAACACGGGCAGATAGCAGTCACAGAGCCAAGGCCTCCGTACCATGGGAAGTTTAAGCGCCCCCACCCGCACCACAAATAAATAAAGCCCCGCCCATACAATCACTGTTTCCACTTTAAATAGTACAAAAGGTTTGAAGTCAAGTTCATGAGCAGTTGGTTCACTGCAACCAGTTATGTTCCCATGTTGAATTTGATCAATAAGACAAAATATTGTATATATACAGAATATATATATATATGTCCATATATTTTTAACACTCCACACTTATGTACATTAGCAACTCTGTGCAAGACACGTTGGGAAATGTGGATGCCAAAGAAGCCCGAGATGACCTCAGGCCTCAGCGCACTGCTATGTTTAACCACACATTTAGCAACATTCAGCGGCGAGAGGATAGGCACTGGGTCAGTGGCACAGCTGATGGAAAGTCTCCTCGCCGCAGCCAAGGCGCCGCTACTGCCGTGCGAGGGATTGTCACATATAAAGTCAGCGGGATACATGCTTCACTCGGAAAAGGCACAGACAATGACCGTACTGTCAGTAGATTAGCACATTTCCCCTCCTCCAGAAGAGACGAAGAGGGCGTCTGCCGAAGATGGGAAGGGAAGTCTCAGGCGTCCAGTGTCTGAATATATGTTAGTGGTTTGTCGTTTTCACATTAAGGTTTTATTTTCCACAGCTGGAATTGGAAGAAAATGAGAGAGAGAGAGAGAGAGAGAAAATCTCAATTTAAAAATGTCTTTGAGAGGCCACACTATGGGTTTACGAAGGGTTTCAGAGGCAAAAGGCTAAAGTTGAAGAGTTAGGTCACCCAAAATTGACGCACTACTTAATCAAAGAAGGTCTACGGTAACAATTTCTACATCTAAAATACAAGCAAAAAAGCACCTCATGCCAATACAATGTTGAAAAAACAAAACCAAAGAAATCCATGTTTCCATAATACTTGTGTGCAATTTGACCATAAACAGCAACGTTAATTTCCTGTTCGTATGCAAAATATCAATAACTTAAGAGCGAGTATACAAACTCAAACACCGCAGGTTTCAACTGCACTGAAACAGCAGAATGGTGACGAGGATTACCAAAGTCACCAGCAGTAGAAAAAACAGTCATTCAAATAAAATCACAGCTCTGAAGAGCAGAAAGCCCCTCCAGACAAGCAGAAGACAATCAACGCTCTTGACCTTTCAATTCCATCTGTGTCGTTTTAGCCTTCTCGAACTAAAATTGCAGTCAGTGGATTCACTCAGTTGTTTATTTATTTATTTTTTAAATTGTGGTTTAAAGAGTCTCACCCTGATGTTGAAGCCCAGCAGGTCGCTGACCACAGCCGACACGGCGGACAGGATGACGACCCGAGTGATGTTGTAGATCAGAGGGTTCACAGTCAGACCCAGCAGTCGAAACGGAGTATCCAGCTCCTGGAGCAGGTAAGAGCGCGGGCGGGCGGACGTGTTACTTGAGCCAATCAACTGTTCTGAGCTCCAAGGGCAGTAAGATCACATAATAATCACTATTCAAAGACATCTGCTGTGTAATTCAGAGGCCAAAGCCTTTAGCGAGGTCTTGAAGCCATCTGCAGTGACATGAAGTGAAGAGGATGATTCACTTATTGAACATTGGATGGAGCCAGTAGAGAGAAGGCTGCCATTACAGAAGACAAGACTCTTTACAGGAAAGCAGGAGTTCCTGGCGAGTGTCTGATTCCGGGGACACGACAAGGGCTTCAGTCTTAAATATTAATAATTCAATAATGTAAACTCACAGTAACATTTTCTCCACGGCCAACGGGAGGTTAATTTACTTCTTCAGGATAATGTATGGCTGACTGCAGTGTTTGGTTTGGATTGGTTCTGTGTGTAATGTGACCTGAACATTATCAACTGACTGAGGCTGGCTCAGCAGAGGCCGCTCGGGTTTCAGTGCGGCGCCGTGGGATGTGGTGCTGTGAAACTGATTAGAAGACTGGTGACGCAGAGCGGTGTGTAAAGTAAGCAGTCCCGGTGCCATCGCAACCTAAATCAGCATTCAGGGAGGCAGGCAGACACTCCAGCGTCCAATCAAAACATGTGGAACTAACTGCTGGATAAGCCTCGAATAACACAGGAATACACAACACAACACTAGCGTGGCTCAAGTTGGGTGCAGAATTCAAATAAACGTTTGATTTTATACTTTGGCTGAAATGAACCCCTTCAAATGTACATTTATTGACTGCTTCTGCAAGTGAAATAAAAAGTGATTCCATGGCATCACAACAGGACTTACCTTCATCAGTTTGGTTGCCAACTTCAAAACATTGTTCACTATATTGAGGGATTCTTTTTTATTTGGCTTCTTCTCCATCTTCAGATATAAATTGATCTGCGACAGAGAGCCGTTATTGTACGTGACAGCGAAGGACAACCCATTTATACCTGAACTGAAGACACTGTGAGCCAGCTGATGCTCCAACATCTTTTACCTGCTCGGTGAGCAGCACTGAGGAGTTGCTGTACTTGCAGTTGGTCTCCGAGCCGAGCGTCGCCAGCCGCAACAGGAAGAGGATGAGGGACGAGGCCCACACCATCAGCTCCCAGTTTGTCAGAGACTCCAGAAATGTTTTGTGGCTGTGCAGGAGCTGAGCAGAAGGAGGAAGAAAAGCAAACACAACTTTATTTATAATCACTGTACTGGCAAAGCGGAGCAATTGCTCCAACATCTTTGATCCAAGGGCTGCAAGATTAACTCCACTCAGGTAATATGATCAGACGGTGCCCAGGTTTTCACAACCTTCAGGTGATTTTACCAGACAGGACGATATTAAAACAGAGTTATTAAGTCTGTTTTCTGGCAGCCGATCAGATTTTGTTCTAGCGGATATGACTGACCTGTGCACAAATACTGAATGAAATGGAAAGCGCCAACAGGAAGATGGTGGAGACAATGACGTCAACGGAGCGCTGCGGCCCTCGTCTCTGCGGGAACAACAAGCATATCGGTGAGTCACGCACTGCAGACTACCACCGGTCTGGGGGGAAATAACATCTCTGGTGTTGGAGGGTCAGAAAAACAAACCCTGAGGAAGGAGCGCAGCGACAGCCACATCTTTATATTCTGCACTTTCTTCAGCCTGAAATGTGGGATCTCAGACTTCTTGGCTTTGCGCGCAGAAGTCAGATGGCTGAAGAACTTGGCGAATAACAGTCTCTGAGGGGGAGAAAACACGATCATGCAGTCAGCGCCAACGCGACACAGTTCGTCATTGAAAAGGCAGCCAGCAGGTGGCAGTGCTTCACCGCGTTGTCTGTTAATAGTACCCGAGAACCGCCACTAGAGGGCAGACCAGCTTAGAGGAAAAGTGTTGTAGAGTGGCTAAACTGTGGGCTGCCTGAACATGAACGTTGCCTTACATCAGGTTGAAGACAATCAAATAAATAAGGAAATATTATATCTTATCCGACATGCTGTTAATCCAAAAATCCATATATTAAAATGACATAATGGCATAATAAAACTTTTAAGCTCTGTTTATGTTCAACCAATCACTGAATATTAGTTTTAGTTTACTAGTTTTTCATTTATTACATTTTTAAGATAATAACTCGTAACTCGTCCTCAAATGCTAATTCTGAATTTTATCTCTGTCATCAGCGTTTGATGCAAAGGACTCAGATTGAAGAAATAATGAAAATAATTTAAATATCAGTACGTGATCGACGCCGCGACTGGCGCGATATTGTGACTTAGCGCACGCAACGCTCAACGTCATCCCGTGTGGCAGGTAGAAAATGTCATGTTGTCGCGTGACTGATGTTGTTGATGTGGTCAATTTCATCAAAGCAAGACCCCTGAAAGCGCGGCTATTCTCTGCACTTTGTGAGGAGATGGGAGCACAACATAAAGCTGTGTTGTTTCACAGGGCAGCCAGGATGGTGGATGTTACAAAAGTGGTTTGCCAACAAAAAAAGTTATTTGCACAGCAGAAAAGTGAACGGAGTATTCTTGTTTAAAAAGTAATGTTCAGGATGTGATGTCACAAAGAGTGATTTGCTAAAGTTGTTTATTTGTACAAAATAAATGATTTCATAAATGAAGAGAAAAGTGAAATGAATGTTCATTGGTTTTGATATCACAAAAAGTGGTGTGCTAAAGGTAAAACCTTATTTGCACATTTATGTTGTTTCAGTGAATTTGAAAAAACCTATTTTGTCACCATTTTTTTGGGGGGGGCATGAAAAATTTTCTTCCTCCAAGGTGGGGCGTGACAGAGAAAGTTTGAGAACCACTGAATTAGAACATGAGACAGGAAAAAAAAGCGCATAACTAAATACAGGGAAAAGAAACAACAACTCGTACTTCAATAAATAGATGGAGATCACCTGTTTGTATGTCCTTTCAGCTACGCACATCATGAAGAAAAACAGCCCCGTGAGGCAGACTCTCTGCACGGCGGTGATGAAGAAGAATGCGTAGGCCTTGGCACTGGGAGGCCCCACCGCCATGGCCACCACCTCAGACGGGGACAGAGAGGTGAGGTTGGAGGCGTCCAGATGCTGGGACAAGCGGAAACAGAAGGGCAGTAACGCCAGCGTGGCGGTCATCAGGCCGCCAAACATCAGGTAGCCCAAACCCTGCTCCACCAACTTCACCTGCGCACACCAAAAAAACAGGGGAGAGGCGTCTTTATTATCACAAGACCCCTGAGACGAGACGACGCGCACGCAGCCTGGCAAGGGATTAGGTTTGTCAGACGGCTCAGTGTTCGACACAGTGAAACTATCACACTGTGTCATCGCTGTACCCATTTCAAAAGTTAATTACAATCTTTATCTGACGTTTTTTTTTTAATTAGTGTAGATACCTCGTCTTAGAAGTACGGCAACCAACTTTTAAAAAGCAGTGTGATAGGCCTAGAGAATTGTGTAAAACAAGGAGATGGCACATCATAATAAGGGCTCAGTTGCATCTTTAAACAGCCGTTGTACGCTGGACCGGCTGTTTGTAATGGAGTTTTCACAAGCATTTGGAAAGAGCAGCATGTTTACCCGTGTGAGGATGATGCCACTGATCTCCAGCACTGACATGTCGGCCTTCTTGCATTCGCCCTGTTCCCATATTATGGCACTGACGCGGTCCTTGGACGGGTGGCATGCCTGCAGCCATGACAGCTGGTTCTGGAAAAAAAAAGACCTTTCTGTGACTTCGATGGGACGACGGGACATGGCAACAGCATTGGTTTACAGGTATTTGGAAAGAAAAAAAACAAACATATTTTGTTATATCTAGCTAGGTAAGCAAATTTCTGCAATAAAAGCTGTAATGACTTGAAGTCATTTTCAGAGAAAAAGCAGTAGTCATAATGGACCTTGCATTCTGCTAGCAACTCTCAACATATTTACCATGTTTCAAATGGGCATGAAAAGGACAGTGTGAAATTTGGATAAACATCATCATTCATCCGCATGTGTTTGACATCTGTGATGGAGATTTACTTATGTTCATAACAATCATGTGTAAGTCCCATGGTAATTTTCATTATTGCTTGCACCGCCCCTCCGTCCTTGTCCTCAAAGTGCCCTCAAGTTGTTTCTTAGAATGGTTGCTTCTATGTTTGTCTACACATACCACCACACACACCTCAGTCTGCTTGACCATGTGGTTTTATAGGCAACAACAAACATCTGCTGATGGTTGGAATAGGTGTATAAAAGGACACTGTTCTTTTATCGCTCTCATTTCTCCAGAATGCCACGACGCATCCACTGATGAACAACGTCATCGTTCTGTATCTATAACACGTGTAAGCTGCCTTACTCCCGAGAAATCCTGCTGGAGACTCTCGTCATCGGTGCTCAGACTGGTGGCTTGCGGGAGCGTCGCGCCACTGGCGTAGCGCCCGTTGGATTCGCTGTCGCTGCTCTCAGAGGAGGCGGAGTCAGGCCCCTGGAGGAGCTCCTCCCACATTGCGTCATCGGTGTCAGAGGCCGGACGGGACCCGGTGCCCGGCATGAGGCGCTCCACCTCTCGGGGCTTTGCTTTGCTGAAGGTGGCGCTCACTTCCTGTGTACAGAGAGTGCTTTCAGACTTCTGACCTTGTAAAGTCAGTACGTGTCCATCCTGGACCTGCAGTTGCATGCGTTACCGGGGAGGTCCCAGAAGAAGAAAGACTCTGTGACTACTGTGACACCGACGTTGAAAATGAGTTCCACTTTGCGTTTTATTGCACTTTGTACCATGAGTTGCGTCAGAAGTTGTTTGCTTGGTGTAAAACTGTTGATTTGATGTGGCTGAATGATGCACACACAGACTAAAATGGATTTTTGATTACAAGGTATTTCTCCTTGCTGAATATTTAGAGAAAGCCTGGGCTAGGAGAACAGAAAGTACATTTAGGTGAGACATTAAGTCAGTTGGTCTTTTATTTTATTTATTACTCTTTTATTTATGTGCTAACCTACGGTGAATTGTGGCATCATTTACAGGAAATGAATGTTATAATTTAACACAGTTTTTGTTGTGTCTCATAGTCCCAAAACAGATGGGTCCTATTTGGACATGACAATAATAAAATTCATTGATTCATTCATTCGTCCATTCAGCCACTGCATGGACCTGCGGCTGCCGAAAGAACAGAACTGACCTGGGGTCGCAACGAGGGTTTGTGGTTCAGCTTGAGGTTTCTCTTTCTGACGGACGAGCTCGGTGAAGACGCCGGCCATGTTGCGACGGGGTGCCGCTCTTGAAGAGACACTGGATGGTCAATTTCTTCTGGCGGCGAGCCCTCCTCTTCCTCACTGGAAAGCTCGTCGGATGCGCCAAACCCCGACTTTCTGATGTTCTGAAAGAAGATAACGCAACACAGTCATACCGTGGAGACAAGCAAAACAAACAGTCATTTCATTTTGAAAACGCATTTCAAAATTAATTTCTTTTTCGTGACATTTTCTCGATCGGGAGACTAAATTTGTTTGCTGAACTTTAACTCATGGTTATATAACCTGCCTCAGTAGCTTACGCAGATATAGTACATGACAGCAAGCAGGCAAAGGGGGAGAGCTGTGCAATCACTGATCGCTATTCCTTTTTAAATCAAAAATATCATCTATCTGCTGAGTTTGATCGGTATGACAGCACCGACCCTGACTGCTCAGATGAGTGACTTTACCATCTCCTCGTTGCTGTATAAACACTGGTGTTCTTGGGACTGCCGGCTACCCTGCTGCTCCGTGGTGCCGCTGTCATTCTCCTCCGGTTTCTTAGGTCCTCTGCCCTTCCTCGGCCTGCGTGACACAAAAATGAAATTCAGCGCCTGAGAATAATAAACGCAGCGGGCTTTTAGCCTCGGGAGAGGCGCTCAGGCAGGATCAGCGTGTTGAATAATTTGAGGTTGGTTAGAGGCCTTTAGGTCCATTTGCATGTGCAATGTGTCGGTGTTTACACGCGCTTGAGGCTGTAGCGGTGTTCTGCTGAGGGCTAATAAGTGTGTGGTGCCTAACAATGAGGGAAGCACCTCCTCCTGCGCGCAGGGCTGGTGGTGCAGCTGGAAGCCGGGCTGCCCGAGGGCCACCGGCTGGATTCGGTCGACACAATCTGGCAGTGCACGGTGCCCAGCAGCAGCATCAGACACATGGGCCCAAACATCTCGCTGGCACTCGCCCCGGGGACCTCGCAGTACAGCAGGACTGCCGCCACTGAGGAGCAAGGAGACATTTGGAAACAGCAAATAAAGCGGTCCCTCTGGGTAGCAATTAGAGCAGGAGTCTCGCTTACTAATGAGGGCCCTGCGTTTCGTGCAGGTATGCTCGGAAACGTGTTTTCAAGACTGCACCCGGCCAAATGCAGGACGCGACTGAGGTGGATACTTAATGTAGGGATTAAGAAAGAAATTCTCTGCTGTTTGACTTCTGCAAAGGGTGGAGGGAATGTTTAAAACAGTGACTTAGAGCAAGTCATGAGCAAGTTAGCACAGTAAAGACTCAAGACTGATGCAACTCTTGATGATGTGCGGCAGTCAAACGCAATTATCAGCAAAACTTAAAGGAGCCGCGCAAGAAAGCAAATCACCACTAGATGGCGTAGTTGTGAAATACATGGCCAACGCAGCAAACATGCAAAAGAAAGAAAAAAAAAAAGCATTTCAGCAGGCTGTGTTACTATTAGCGTCGAGCAGTGTCCTGTCTCTGCTTTTCTGTTTTTCGTTGTTTACTGACGTTGTGTTTGAGAGGAAGTGGGGGATGCAGTCCTGAAGGCGGGGAGGAAAAGGAGATTTGCATGCATGAGAGCCCTGCCAGTAAACAAACAGCTAGAGAACAACTCACACGCGCACGTACTCAGGGTGAGTGTCGTCACTTCCCGTTTCTGATGTTGCGGCACTACAAGTCCTCGACATAGCAAAATTTGTTCATCCTGCCGTGTAATCAGGTGAATTTGTGGACACCTTTCAGATTAGATAACACCAACGGCTGGGGGATTCAAAAACCCACTACAGACAAGTACAGAATCTGTACAAGGTTGCTCTTTCTGATTAGAAAAAGGATTCAAATGGTGAACTTACCTTGCATGAAGTACAGGATGAGGATACATGACGAAACAGATCTGGAGGTCACCTGGATCCACCACCTAAAGAAGAACGGGAAGAACAGCACGCGGACCAGACCTTTACGGGTCAACGCTGTCCAAGGACTCTCTGGTTTGGCTTTGCTGAATGTTGATCCTGAGTGGAGCAATGACAAAATTACAGAGTTGTGATGACAGAAGGAGTCTCGTGTACTTATTAATACTCTTTGTTTGTGCTTTTTGTTATCTTGTTCCGCAGGTAGACATTTTTTCTGCTTTGGTTTCACTGAGCCTCACCTCTCACTAAGTCAACATCAATGAGGTCTGGCTTGATATAACCTGTCTTCTTTGGCTTGCTGTCCAAACCCTGGATGAAACATTGATAATGAAGTGGGAACACTGAACAAAATTCCAAGACTTTGATTTGTTTGTGTCTTACATTTAGGTCTGCCGGCTCCAGGGATTTCTCCCAGACTTGTTGATCATAGGCTCCGATCTGTGAGGAAGAAAAGGCAATTTCATAAATTCAAAGGTTTTGCACTTTTTGTCATTTGTTACAATAAATAAAAAATAAACAGTTACTCAGTTCGGTATCAGGCTGCATTTAAGACCTGACACGCTGTAATACATATTTTGTCATCCAACCGATGAATTTAGAGATTAGTTAAAAACAGAACAAACATGTTTCAATGTCCATTTAGTTCAAAAGGAAGCCATTCTTCAGTTTTACTTGAAGTTTGAAGTAACATGTAATCATTGTGGCTTATCGGCTTCATCATCCCCTGCTTTCCTGGCATGTCAACACAAAAAACAGAAAACAATGGCTAATTGATGCAAACAAGAAAAAACTGCTGATCGGTATCAGTTTTTCTGAAGAAAAAGAGAACCGACTCTAGCTGCGTTTCCATTACCCCTAGAATTGCACAAAATCTACATATCGCAATAAAAAACTGGTCATGGAAACACCTAAACTTTGAACAACCTCTCAAATATGGCTAAAAGGTTTTGACGCTCTCGTGAGGTGGTTTTTCAGAGGCATCGATATAGAGGTATGTCGCAAAAGTGTCATGGAAACACTGTTTTGTAAATTTACACATCACCAGACGTGAGGTACGGGGCCACGTAACCAGCTCACTTCAAGTGAAAATGGTGCGTTATGTTGGGATGGAGGAGGAGACGGAATACTTTAGTCTCCTGATGATGACAGCGGCAACAGTAGTAATAATACAACTGAAATAGCTATATAGCTATATAGCTAAACGCAAAATGTTTTGTACCTCCATCCTCCCCAGAGTGGGGTCCCGCCCAGTGAGAATTTACAAGAATTACGGCTTATGCGCTTCACATCATTCGATGGAAACACCTGCAAATGAACTTTTCGAAATTTTTGAAATACTGTCTTGGAAACGCAGCTTATGGTAGCCTGAACATCACTCGTTTTGGAAAATACACTTAAATAATCATTATTATTGTTTGTTGCAATCTTATAATTCCAGTATAAAAGTTAAAAAAAAAAATAGGCAGAGCTGTTCAATAAAACAGAATCTTGACAATAAATCTTATACTGTTGGAAAACCTGTTTTCCAACAGTGGCATTAAATAATGCCACGTTATTGAGGAAAATGCCTTATTAGAGCCGAGCAACGGTGTCACTACGATGAAAAATTTGACAACTATTCTCAGTCAATGCAAGCCACTTATCCTATCATTGACTCTTGCTGTGGCGGATTGAGTGGTTGAAGTCTGAAGAAGGAAGACATATTGGTAATTAATCTAACCAAATAGCCTGATACCACTTCCTGATGTTGCTCACGCACTGTTGAGGTTCTAGCTTCTCATTCCTCAAACATCATTTGTCCAAAAACAGCCACCATGGTTTTGAGGGTCACTCCAAGCTGATCCCACAGGCCCATTACACCTTGTCCACTTCCACATTCCACACGAGGTAGTGTCATAATATAAACTCTGCTCTGTGGAGGCAACAGTTGTTACCAGACTGTGGTGATGTGGAATACTGCTGGTTGAGGAATCTCCGTGCAACGTATCTGCCTTGCATTTCTTCAATCGTGAAAAATCCCATTTTTCCAGTGAGGGAGATGGCGCCCCACACCATCTCAGTCCCTCCACTTAAAGATGTTTACTCTGCTGGCACACAATCAAATCTGCTGGGCAGGCCATCCCACTAAGGCACGATCCTTACAAATGTGGAACCATTTGATAGTGAAACAAACAGGTCTAATAATAATTGTAAGAATAAATAATAATTGTGTAAGATTGTGTACGATTTGTTGCCCCCCTAGGCACTGCAAAGAAAAGAAAATGTGCCAAAACACAGTTTTCCTTACTTTCAAGTCTACGGTTGATTAATGCAATGAAAGCAAGCCTTCTTTCAGAAGAATGTGTTTCCCCTACCTTCTCCTGATACCAGGCAATTCTGGCCATTGTCCTCAGTTACAGTGAGCAGTGGAGTTGAAGTCAGGTCATTGCACAAACAGCAGAGAGAGGAAGAGTTCGGGAGGATTCCAGATTGTCCCACTACACACAAAAGGTCCGATAAACAATGCAAACGTTTGCCAAGGGGTGTGTTGTTGTTGATGTGCGGGGGGAAAGTCTGCAACAAAGTGAAAGCTAACCAACGTTAGCTCTGAGTAAATGTGGGAGCGTACCCATCACTTACCTCACGTTAAAACCGCAAGGTTCGATTTGGCACAAACTGCAGCATATATTGACATAACATGACAATGTTTTTCTTTTAGGTTATCTTACATTTCAGGGGCGTTGCAACCCTTTGGTGCCAGAGGAAGCTTGAAGCTAACGAGCTAAGCAATACGGCGTCCGTCAACTGACACATTACACGCGAATAAAAACATTCAGATGTTTGTTGTGCCAAAAAAGCTGCTTCCTACTTGCTCCCTTACGTCTTTGCATGAGCCTCCAATTTTGATACACTTGTCTGTCCCCTTTCTTGTTTATTATTTGGCTCAGTCTTTCCGCTATACTTTTATTTCCGGGATTTGTTGTTTTTTTTGCATCTACATTGTCAGTCACTGACCCGGTGTTTTGCCTTCGAGGCTACACTTGCGCGTGGGCTGTTTGGCTTTCCTGAAGCTAACTTTCTCAATGTTGCGGCAAAATGTGATGTTAATCTTCATTATCAGTCTGAAAATAAAGTCTGAAAATCAACTCATGTAAATATTTTATCGGGGGGGAAATGTCGTGGGCTTCAAGGGTTTTTAAGTTTTGCCTGCAAGACAAAGCACGGGAACAGAAATATGTCCTAGGCACATTTCCTGAAACATGTTTGGAAAAAAATTTAGCCAATGAGGCAAACTATAGTAAATCGAGAAATAACAACACAGAAAATCCATGGAACAGCAATCAAATGTGAGACCGACCTTTAATCTCGTAATTCAGCATTTTGGATGTTGTCATTTGTATTCATACAAATAATAATCATCATAAACATAAACAACATAAACTAAATTAACATCATAGCATCATAAGCAAACAAAGGTCGGATTCAGGAAACTTGTAATGTAATATTTTCATAATCCATTAATCGTTTCACATTTTAAATGTAAAATCTAAATCTAAATTTTATACAGTTTTTTTTTTTTTTAGAACAACCCCCCCACCCCACATTTTTTTTAAAATGATGTACTATTTGTTTTAACTGACATCGTTGACCATTACTCTTGGGCCCCTTGCTCAGCTAAATAACAGTAATTTCCAGTACAGGGTTTAAAATGACAAGGTCTGAGAGAACAACTTGATTGACAGCCAGTCTGGGAAAAGGAGTCATCAGTCACTGGACTCTGGATTGTCTACGGACAGCTGGTCTTGCTTGGCCACACAAACAATCTGCACCTTGACCTTCTTGTTGGGCTGAGAGATGTGTTGCAAGAGAAGAGGAACACCTCTATGACACCTGAGCTACCTAGCATAGGTCAAGATCAGATTTTCAATCCAAAGGAAACCACACAGAAAACCGCCAGTTTAAGAACTGTTTCCCAGGTCTTGATCTGCTTTGGCTGTGGAAGGGGTCACAAACCTGCATCACCACAGATTGCAAAACAAGAGAGAAAATTCAACCACTTTGTAAATAAACTGCACATCAGAAACATTCAAACATAGCAGACCAAAGTGACATAGATGAGGTTATAACAGTGTAACCTTTTATTGTTGCACTGTTTAATTGGGTTTAGCAAATGCAATGGCCATGGAGATCAGTAGCAAATAGGCAGAGTTCTTCCTACAGTTTAAGATTGTAATCAGTGAACTGCGTGAATCAAATGGTCTTAAAGAGTAGCCGATGCAAGAGGAACACTTCCCAAACAGGCTTGACACACACTGTGAATTTCTTCAGTGGTACGTGCAATTTAAGACAATAGTGGGGATCAGAACGATAAAGCTGTGCTTAATTGGCGTCCTGCTCAGATTGGCTGTATCAAGCCTTTTGACATGTTTCAATGAAAGTGAAAAAAAGGGACAAAAGCTACCTTTCACTTCTGTCCTTTTACTTGACAGAGGCATTCAAAGAGTGACAGGAAAGTGACAGGACTAGAGAGCAGAGAGTGACAGGCACCAAGGGGGCCAAGCTGGAAGTGACTGTCGTGGCAACAAATGACAAAGTTACTTTTCATATTCAGAGTGTTACTCTGAACTCCCTCATCAAATATAATTATTACATCATCACAAAAGACAGATAAAATTATAACATGTGACCACTGAGAGGCAAGCCCATTGGAACAAATGGCAATATGACTTGAACAAATGAACATTGATTAAGAAGAGACAAGATAGATTAATTTGAGCTTAGTTTAAGCTCTAAACGGTGCATTATTCTATATGATGTACTATTTATTTACACTGACACAAAATCATCACAACCCTACACTGTTCACCCTCTAATATTTACAGCTTTGATAAGAAACACACCTGAAAGTCAACAGCCTAGTGGACTATTACTCTTGGGCCCATTGCTCGGCTAAATTACAGTAATTTGTAGTGCACGGCTTACAATGACAAGGTCTAGGAGGGCAACTTATTTGACAGAATGTCTGGGAAAAGGAGTCATTTGTCACTCGACTCTGAATTGTCCACTGTCGGCTGGTCTTGCTCGGCTGCACAAATAATCTTCGCCTTGACCTTTTTGTTGGAAGAAACGATAAAATACGGACTGAGAGATGCATAGCAGGATGAGAAGAACACCCTCATGTCAGCCACCACCGGTGACACCTTAGCCACCGTCAGCATGTAGATCCAGATCACATTATCAATGCCAAAGAAAACCACATACAAAACCACCAGGGTGACAACTGTTTTGGCTGCCCGCGTCTCTGCACCACCACCCTGGGAGCGCCGTATTCCCCTCACCTGGCGGCTGTGGCGGTGTAGGAGCAGCAGAATGTAAGCACTTGAACCCACCATCAGAGCGACAAAGGCAAAGTCCCTGCCCGAGACGGCCACCCCATTGATCACATAAGACAGGCTGTCCCTGAAGTCCACGTGACAGAAGCCCAGGTTGAGAGTGAAGGCAGGTACAGTGCCATTCCGTGGAGCCATGGAGAAGAAAGGGGCTGCGATGCATATGGCCATGTTGAGAAGCCAGAGCCCGGCGAAGGTGGGCAGCACCAGGGAGGGCAGCGCAGGCTTCAACCTCGACAAACGTGGCCCGGCCGGGGCGATGGTCACTGCCTGAAATGCGCTGAGCATGCAGGTGATGCAGACGGACAGAGCCCTGCTGATGCGGTAGGCGTAGATGACCACCTTACAGCCCGCATCGTTTAACAAATCCCTCAGCCCAAACACAGTCATGGTCTGGGGGACGCAGCGAGTCAGTAGCAGCATCAGGTTGGTGAAAGCTAGGTGGCACAGGATCACGTCCACCGGAAGGAGCTTGGTCTCGGTGAAAATTATGTGACCGTAAGCCAGGAGCACCACGGTGTTCCCCAGGATACCCATGCCTGTTTGCAGGAGGAAGGAGACCCCTTTGATAGTCACACACAGATCCATGAATACCCCCACCAACACCACCGCCAAGACCTGCATCACATCACATGTTGCAAAACAAGACCGAGAATGAACTCTGTTATAAAATATGCAGAACAGGGGAAAAAAAAAAAAAATCAGGATCAGAAACTCAAAGCATGAATAACAGCTTCTACTGGGTGTTCTAAGAGATGATCAGATACTAACCTGATAGCAAAGTGTGTTATGCTTCAACAGTTTAATTACCTGTCGTAATTATATTTTATATCCTCCAATGCCCCTGAGATCAATGCAAAAGTGGCAGGGTTCAGCCTGCAGTTTAGGGAAACAATCAGTGAACTGTGTGAATCAAATGGTCTCATGGGGCTGCTGATGCAAAGGGACCACACTCCCCACACAGGATTAGCAATGCTTCAAAGTATTTTTTTTTTTTTTGGTGAGAGAAAGTCAGGACAAGAGAATTAGAGTGTGTGGTACTTGTTAGATAATGTGTTGGGATATGATGTATGAACTACATTTGTACGTATGAACTGCATCCACATTCAAAGAGTCCGCTTTACACAAGTGTGCCAGCCTATTCCTTTACTTACCTGGCAGACTGGTGTTTGAATGGCGATAGTTCACCACTTTCAACAGCAGTAAAAGAAGAAAAAATGCACAGGTTAGCTTAAAGCAGCTAGCTAACCGTACCCAGCCAGCAGACCTAACTATTATACTAAACAGACTAACACATTACTATCACAAATGAAGGATCTGTTTACTATGACTGAGTGGAATAATGTGACCATGTACTAATTAATCAACCTAACCGACCAACTGGCAACTGGGATATTGATTAGCACTTATCTGTGCAATGCGTTACATGGGCAATACTAATATGTGTTCCATCCATCCATCCATCCGTTTTCTGTCACTACCTCTGCTCTGCTCAAGGCTGTGGGGGTTGCGGGAGTCTATCCTAGCTGTCTCAGGGTGGGTTTAAGATAATTCTCCATAACCGAATTCATGCGCTTTCAAGAGGAAAACATGAAATACTGCATTCACATTTCGAAATGGGCAGACCGACAAGGTTAAATCTTTTCTTCTTTTTTTTTTTTTTTTAAACCTGTACCATGTTCTTTCAGACATAAAGTCACAAAATGAGCATTGCTTGCCTGATTTTCTGCTCAGACTGTATTGAGCTTCCTGACATGTTTCAATTTGAAAGTGAAAGAAGGACAAAAGCTACATTTCACTGCTGTCCTTCAGTTGACAGAGGCAGCAAAAGAGTGACAGGAAGTCGACAGGAATAGAGAGCAGGGAGTGACAGGCACCAAAGGGGCCAAGCTGGAACCGAACACTGACTGTCATGGCTACACATGAAAAAGTTTCTTGCTCTTCCTTCAGGCTTTGTTACTCTGGACGTGTGTCAATACTTTGCTCCCATCTCATATGAAGGGGGTATATTGAAAATTCTCAGCTAAGACCGGCTGCTGAAAAAACATGTTAACTCCAGATCACATCTGTTACACATCTTTAAAAAAAAAAATGCATTCAAGCCACGATCGTGCAAAGTAAAATTGATTCAGACACTTGCAAATATGAATATGTTATTAAGTTCCTTGAGCTTCAATATGACTTTCCAACCACCTCCAAAAAGAACATTTTCTGGGTTGGAATAAGACATGAAAGCACAAACATGATATTTATCTTTTCACTAATGTTACAAATCCTTCCTTTTCTGTTCAAGATGAATGCAGACGCCCCAGGCTGAACATCCTCACAGTATTCTGGAGGGGGCCTGTAATGTTGGGAAAATTATAAAATCGCACTTCGGGACATTTGGCATGTGAGCTCATACTGGAAATTGACTGGGATAATGCCAATCAATTTTGCCATGACGGTTGATATGCACTGAAACACTGAAAAAACACTTTGGATTAAAAACAAAATAGGGTCAGCAGGTGAGAGAACAGCGCACGGTTACGGCCTGGTGCAGCCGTCGCCTGATGATGCCCTCAATGAGCCGTCAGGAGGATTTCTTGGGCACAGCTGCTGCTATTTTCCTTCCACCCCTTCCCGCCCTCATGTCCTGGGAGCATGTTAAAAGACACAGAGGAGCGAGACAATTAGCTGTGTAACAACACATGTTTGTACTAATTGGGGGCGCAGGGACAATCAGGCATTATTCATTTACTCCAGCGTGCTGCCTTGTGCTACAGCAGGAGTTTGTTATTCACTTTTAAGTAGTCGGCCGCTATTAACATGTTTCGCGCTCCGCACAGTCCAACCTGCTGCTCTGTTGTTTCCTTCAGTTTCAAACTGGGCTGCAAGTGAGATGTTTGAAAAGCTGTTTCTCCTGGGATTGGGTCTTGGGATGAAACACCAGCAGATTTGTTATTTCCCTTTAGTGTCTGCGTGAGTGTGTGCCTGTGTTGTTTTTACATGCTTGCAAGTTCAGAGAGCTAATTAAAATGGCAAGTTCAAGCACGTCTCTCTCGGGGGACTGCATCATCCAGTCTAAACTGCCAGTTTCAAAATCCAAGCTTTTATTTTTGTCCTTGGTTAACATTGGATTTTTTTTTCCTTCTCCTGTTAGCTCATTACAAAACCCACTTTAAATGGGTAAAGTGATTATGGATAAAATGCTAATCGCTATTGATCTCACATGTCCGGTAAAAGACGCCACTCAGAGCCATGCTGGAAGGTCACTTAAACATTCTCAGGCTGTCGATGATATCCGTCCAAATGAAAACAATCTCTTGCAATGCATAATTTATTTGCCGACGGCCTTTCTTGCATCACCATACGCTCTTAAATCAGGTCACGTCCCAGCCATCTTAGTTGGCTGCTTGCGCACAACCCAAGACAGTTCAGAGATATGTCACTTTTTCTCTCTCTCCCCTCAACCGCCCTCCCTTTTTACCTTTCGTACCTCAAGCACGCTAGTGAGGCCATGAGATTTGGCTGGTTGAGTTTGGAATATGCAGCACATCCCTCACAGTGTCAGTTAATCTGTCCCACGGCTGAAATGTGCTTTAAGAGGATTTTGGCTCAGCAGCCTCCTGTCTCATATCGATGGACCCTTCTGGATCTTAAAAGCCGAGAGTGCAGTCAACCTTCAGTGGCCTCAAATATGAGCTTGTGTGTCATCTGTATTTATCTACACCCCCGTTAACGCGAGTATGACGCTTTTACCGGCACAATAGGAGAATCACACCGTGACCCCCGGATCTGGAGGACATTAACAAGTTTCTCAGCACCAGTCTGAGATTGCATGTATCTGCTGGAATTATTACATTCAATTGCTATTAATCATGTTGTGCACAAGTTTGTTGGTGTGTGACTACACCTCCTGGCAACAAGACACATTTCTGGGAGACTTAAAAAAGTGTAATCAACGGGATATGAATCTATAAATTATTTGGACTAAAGACCTCTGAATAAATGGTTACATTTATTAAATGTACATGAAATGTATGAAACTCAAGGTAGCTGAATGTGGCCAAAAAAGGTTGTATTAAAGTAAAATAAAAATCGCCGCGCTTTAAAAAGTGTACAATGGCCAAAAATTAAATATCCCACAATGTATGTCGACTTGGTAGTTAGACACTAGGCTCACTACAACACTACATTCAAGTGTTTCCCCATCAACAGTTAAATAAGTATGGACAGGACAGACATGCATGTTTTTAGCTAGAAACACTATTTCCATTTTGAAGACTTTTATGACTTTGAGTGAATTACAAAACCACTGATGAAAACATTAGCACACAGTGTGGTTGTGCTATCACGCAGACAGGAGTACATCTCTGTGTTTCGGCGTTCTCCACTGGAGGACACTGTGGTGTTGGTTCACACCAACCCACACAGGAAGGCCCCCTTAATGAGCCTTGGCTTTTAAAATTGATTGCTTAAATTAAAAATACATAAGTGGTGTGAAAGGTAGTATAAGAAAATCTAAATATAGGAGTGGTAATTAGAGAAAAAAGTGCTCAATAGTCTACACTTTGTAAAACAGCAGCACTGATGAAGTCTTTCCTGTTTTTAAGTGCAAACACTAGACTTCAGAGCTGCGATCTTCTCATTAGCACCATTTCATGGCCATTGGAGTGAACTTTGTAGCCCGCAAATGTATCCAAATGCAGCTTCTCATCTTCTTCGTCTTGTTATTCTGTCTGTTTGAAAGCCTGTGAGGGGACAGGCGCAGTCATCTGAATTGATCTCAAGTAATTGGAGTCAGAGGGAAGAGAAGCCAGTGGAGCATGAAAATCAGATCCAACAGCAGCCACCTGTCTGAAGGTATAAGAACACAAACACCTTGTCTACATGTGTGGAGACGATCATACACCAAGTCCTCTCCGCTTCCATCCACTGATGTCGGGTAAGGCTGCGCGCACGCACACACACACACACACACACACACACACACACACACACACACACACACGAGTCTAGATTGATCATACGACACACTTTAAGCATTCCATTGTGGTAGCTTTGTCCTGTCTGGCGACAAATCTCAAACAAAATGGGCTGTTTGTGGAAATCATTCTCAGCTGGCCACACCGTGTCTAATGATGTTGATTAGGGGGTGGAATGGCTTCCTTGTCTGCTCCCTCTCATTGGCTATTCTATAGCAGACTGACATGTAATCCTAATATCAACATTGTTTGAATATTTACCATTTGAAGTTAGTTGCCCAATCCTTGAGCTTTGCATGGAACTTAGCATTGTCTAGTATGCAGTGAGCCTAAAGGTTGTAAATTATGAAAATGTACATGTAGACTGAAAAGTTAAGTGTTCTCTTTTGCTTTGAACCCATTTGTGTCCCTGCAGGGATGCAGTCGGACCTGTTTGCCCGGGGGATGCTCTATCTGTTCCTCACTGTGGTGGGGGTCCCAGGTAACACTGCCATTATCCTGGCGTTCCTCCTCCTGCTCTATCAGGAGAAGGAGCTCCTCCCGGCCGACGCCATCGTCCTGCACCTGGCCTCTGTCAACCTGCTGGTCGTCGGCGTCCGCAGTCTGCTGGAGACCCTGGCCTCCTTCCGTCTGGCCAACATCTTCAGTGATGTGGGCTGCAAGGCGGTGATCTTCGTCTACCGGACGTCCCGCAGCCTGTCCATCTGGCTCACCTTCGTCCTGAGCGCCTACCAGTGCCTGAGCATTGCTCCCCCCGGCTCGCGCTGGGCTTCCTTCCGCACAGTGGTGGCCCACTATTTAGGTGTCGTGTTCCTCTGCCTCTGGCTCATCAACACATGCATGAGCTCCGCCGCTGTACTCTTCTCCTTTGGCACCAAAAATGACTCAAGCCAAACGACCCACAGCATCAACGTGCAGTTCTGTTACGTCCACTTCCCGTCTAAGCTCTCCAAAGAAGCCAACGGGGCAGCCCAGGTTGGCAGAGACGTGGTGCCCATGGCGCTCATGACCCTCTGCAGCGTGATCATCCTGGTCTTCCTTTACAAGCACAGTCGGCAGGTGAAGGGTCTCCGCGGAAACAGAAGCAAGCAGCGCGCCGCCAAAGCCGTGGTCGCACTCGTGACCTTGTACGTGGTCCTCTACGGGGTGGATAATGCGCTCTGGGTGTACACTCTCACCGTGAGAAAGACCATGCGATCCCCGCTGATCTCTGACCTGCGCATTTTCTTCTCCTCGCTGTACGCAGCGCTGAGCCCCGTGATCATCATCGTCTCCAACAGGAAGGTGAATGGCCGCCTGAAGTGCACCGTCCAGGAGAAGCCTATTCAGGAGAAAGCAACAAGTCTGTGTACAGCATGAGGCCAGCGAGGAGAGCTCATCTCTGGTAGGGCAGCACTGAGAGCTGGGATAATGTGGACTGGATTTTTCTAAAGGCCGGGTCGCAAATGGGTTCATTTGCTCTTCGTCGGTATCAGGTAATAATGTCTCAAGCTCTTCCTGCATCTCAATGCTAAAAAACACCATTCCTTTTCCCCCCCCATATGTATTAGATGTTTTGGATTTGTGATTCAGAAAAACATTTGAAAATATGCTCAATGGTATGAATAATAATAATAATAATAATGATAAAAAATAAATAAATAATAATGTCACCATGTATGTGTGAATAAACAGAAGTCTGGCTGAATCCTGCTGGTCCAATTCTGTGCTGTTGGAGTTTGTTTATGTCGTTAAATTCTCCCCGTCTTAATTGGATGGGGGAAATTACAGCCGGGTGACTCAGTAGCTGTCAAATGAGTTCCAGATGTCCATTTAGCCATAATTAAGGCTTTGAATGGAAGCTGGGAAATGTTCAGTCTTAATGAGGCAGGTTAATTGTCCCGGAGAGAGATATGCTTTGGAACCCGGTGGGGGAAACTGTGTTCTTCAGAGGGAAAAAGGAGTGATTACAAAGATGCTCATTAGTCACCTGATGCAATAGCGGGGTAGCAAACAATTGTGTACCGGTCCTGTGCAGCTACACCTGTAAGAAAAGGAGACTCTGACAAATGACACGTCTCGTCTCTAGAGTTTGCTGTGGGTGCGGGAAAGTGGGGGCTGCAGGAGTAATTATGTAATTGTCATGTCTTTGGAGGAGCAACGGCTGAGAGGCAGCGCAAGGACATAGCAACCTCTGTGTGTGAGTGACAGTGCAAAAGACATGAAGTGAGGCTGCCAGCATCCTGTGATCCACAAGCCTGAAGGGCAATCAGAGGGTCTGTCGGTGGATGGGTGAGGGTGGTGTGGGGGTGGGGGGAAGCGGGCAGGACGGACGGACAGAGCCGCCTCCCCGTGCTTGTGCACAACAGTCGACACCAGAGGCCACACAGTAGGGTTCACTGCCTTTTATTGCAAGAGTTAAAACGGTTGAAAGTGGCCCCCCTCCCCCGGGTCCCCCTCCCGGAGAAGCTCCCGCCAGACGACGAAATTCCGTGCGTCTTACTCTTCAAACCACTGAAATCTGACTGGCACTTTAAACAGACTCCGGTGGAATGAAGGATAGAACACACGGACGGTTTCATTAGAGCACTGAACGCGCTGCTGGCACCGGCGGTGAGGAATCAGCGGCTGACGCGTCGGCGACACCCTTCGACGCCTCTTTCTCTTTCTGTTGGGTTGAGAGTGTGGACAAAAAGTTAAAAGTAGCAAACGCACGGCAAAAAACAGGATTTCTTGGTGTGTGTATGCATGCATGCGTGTGTGTGTGTGTGTGTGTGTGTGTGTGTGTGTGTGAAGGGTGTGCCAGGCCTCTCCCTGCACAAGACTGGACCTGTTTGGACTGTGTTGCATCCTCCTGGATTCTATCTAGTCCAGTCAAAGCCCAGCGTCATTTAACACAAACGGTTCAAACCCACACAAATGACACCCACTGTGACTGCAAAGCCCGCTGTACAAACTTGTCAAACAACTTTACCCATTGCACCCCCACGCCCCTCTGATTTATTTATTTTTTTTTTTTAACTGAGCAGTAAAGGAACGATATTTAAAAGGAAACTGGCGAAAGAGCAACGCGCCACAACCTGAGCTCACTAAAGAAAAACAAGTACAAAGAAAACTCCTCTGTTCTTTCTTGTCTTTCGCTGCCCATAGTCACAAAAGCGTACACAAAACACAAACCTGCGTGAAAACACACCTGGGCAAAATGTCAACCGGTCCAGAGCTCGGCGAGGTTAAAGTGAAGCGGTGGAGGTCAGCGCTACATACCGTCCGGTTATCTGCTCCTGCAGAGCCTGATGTCAGAGTGTTTACCTGCACCAGGTACAGGCATTTTTGTCCCCCGTGTCCACCAATGGTGTTGCGGCAGCAGGGGGAAACTCCGCCCACTTTCCTCCTGCCTGGAAGCAAGTCCACACCCTAATCTGCCCTTTGGTAAGCTAAAGGCCTCTCCTTCCCCCATTGAAAAGCTTCTTTTTTTTTTTTTTTGAATTACACAAGCGCCGCGAGTCCTGACAACTCGCTGCAATCACTTCTGCTGCCTAAACTGATCCGGCTTGGGCAACATGGCAAACACTGGCTGTGAGCACGATAATGGTGAAAGATTAGTGTTTGTGAACCAAACAGGCACAATTTGGCAAAATCTGTAATCAGTCTAAATGATCAGACCATCTAAGGATTTTTGGAGCTTCACCTGTATGAAACATATCATGCAGATTTTTTCCAAACCCACAACTTTACGGAGATGACAGATATAATAAGGCCCCTTTCTTTGTGCTTGACGATCGCGTCGCTGCTCTCCTTTCAAAGGATGTTTTTCAAGGTGTGTTGTTTGGAGGGTTTATTCCCTGTGTGAGCAAAGTGGTAGGATGCTTCAGAAGAAGGGCACTTATCAGAAGATCTAATCAATTCATAATTCTTTCAAGTGCAGTTCTGCTGTAAAGAGGAAAAAAAAACCCAGCAAATTACACAAAAGCTTTCATTTAAGTGGTTTTCAGAGCTTCCTTGAGAGCAAAATAAAGAAAAAAAAATAAAAAGCAATTGTCTTTGTGGCACTGGCCTGTGTTTCATGCTGCTCCTTGAGTCACGGAGTTCTACAGTAAGCGTGCAACCCATTTCTGTGCATCCACCAAGTTGAACAGATTCCCTCAGACAGAACAAACAGACGCGTCGTGTCTCAGCTTGCCTGGAATGCAGCCCAGCAGCAGTGAGACGGTGCGGCAGAGTTTAGGTCGAGGTTCGCCCTGTTCGAACTCAGCCTGGGCAAACTAATTTCACATTGATTAAGGATGTTGCTGTAAAGCATGCACATTAGAAGACTAAAGTGTTCTACTATTAACTTCTAGCTTTTCCTCCCCGTATTAGACTTAAGAAGATTATGTCCCGAGCGCGTGCCAGCTCTTTCATTAAACTAACAACTATTTTGACTCCCTGAGATGAAACCCTAAATGTGGTTCGTTGAGAGTGATGCTACTACAGCTAGCGTGTGAGGGCAGAGTTGGCGAGCCGTTTCCCTGTCTTTGTGTCAAGCTAAGCTAACTAGCTTGTGTAAAAGCACAAACGTACTTCTTGAGAGAGAAAGAAGAAACGTAAGGGCAGGTGCTATTTTTTTTTTTTTTTTTTTATGTTAAAATGAGCTCAAACAGTAAGTGTCTCACTGATGAGATGGCAGCTGTAAGAAACAGACGACACCCATTTTAAGTACATTAGTGAGGACATGGACCCAGGAAGGTGGAGTGGAGGTGGGGTTGAAGGACTCCCTGGCCCCAGGGGGCAACTTGCTTGCCACAACCGCGCTCTGAGGTAAGGTGCTGAGACTTGAAAGACATTCAAAGTGCCCAGCCAGCAAAGTGCTAAAGAAAAGGAGGAAGTGGTGGAGGAGGGGAGGAAAGGTTGGGCTTTTATTGAGCGCCAACAGAGAAAGAAGGGAATCTGCATAACTAGGCAGCATAAATGCCATTTGAAAGAAGAGTGAAACAAGAGAATATTGATATTCATCAGGGAGATGAGAGTCTCTGTAGTTCGAAGTAAAGGCTCAAAACTGCACTGATGTGAACTGCGCATTAGTATGTGCAATGTCTTCTCTAAATATATGACTGATAATTTATTCCTCCAGGGAGGGCTTGTTTTTTATTTGATCTTTATTCAGGTAGTCTCATTGGGCGCAAGAGCTTTTTTTTTTTTTGAGAGAGAGAGGGAGAGAGAGAGAGAGAGAGAGAGAGAGAGAGAGAGAGAGAGAAATAAACGTGTGTCGGGGAGGAATGGGCTTCACTAGAATGTCAGTTTGCAGAGATTTAGCCTTTGATGAGCCAATCCAGTATTCCCAAGAGGGATTCATGCTGTATTGCCGTCTGAATGCATAAACCCAGGGCCCAGATATTAATCTCATAAAACGAGTGCAGTTTAAAAGATGTCGGGCTTCGAGATTGAGGTCTAAAAGTTGAACTCAACTCCCAGGACAACATAGCACCATGGTTGCTTCTCTAAATTGTGAATAAAATCTGAATAAATGTTGCATCGAGTCAAGTCTCCGCTAAACAACTCAAATGAGGAATGTCTGCACGTTTTACATGCATTTTTGCAATGCCAGTTGTTTCTGCATTGCATGCTTGAGGAGTTCAGCCCTCAGCTTGGCGTTGAAAATGAAGAGAGCAGCTCCTGGGTAGGAAGATACATCAACCGTAGCTGTGTTAACGACAGATATGAAACCAAATGATGAAGTCATTTTGCACTTTGGATTTTATACCAAAAGTTGTGTGAGAAGAAGAACCTGCCTCTATCACAGAACCTTTCCAAATGAACGGAAGGCAGATACTTTGAAGAGCTACTTAGTCGCGACGGTGAAGAACTGTCTTCATATTCACACTTCAGAATAAACTTTCTTCCAAAGCAACACAATGACGTTGTTTTGCAACTTGCAAGTCAAAAGAGTTTTCACCAAAATATTTATATAATTCTGCAGAAACACTTGTTTTGAATATAGATCAGACATATTGATGAATAAAATTTAATGAAAATCAGGCACCCTTGTATATTTCCAAGTGCTTTCCTCCTTTGTTGACTCATCACATCACCTCAATGACCTTTAATCGAAAGTAACATAAAGTCCTTTTTGTTTTTTATTGCCAGTTCCACACTGTTGCTTGGTACCCGCCCTTTATCTCTGCCTTCATCAATCCTGAATGGCGCAAAGGTGGAATTTTCCACAAGTCACTTCCCCCCGTTGCAGGCTGAGGAATGCAGACAAGATGGAGCAAGCCTGAAGAGCGCCGTATCTCGGCACTGACGGTGTGTTGACGTCCCCGGCTTGTGCACAACATGTCCAGCTCCTCAAAAATCTCCCTCCGGGGGCCTTTGTTAAACTGTGACTGTAAAGCCTGGTCCCTGCCGCCGTGCGGTAAGCGATGCCGCCAGTGTCGCCTGTTGATCACCGTGAGGACTCTGCGGAGCGTCAGAGCAAGAGCAGAAAGCTCAGCCATCGGCAGGCACTATGTTTTTTTTTTTTTTTTTTAAATATGTCCTGTTGTACCGCACATGAACCCCAGAGGATATTTTCGTCATGATGTTTTCCTCCAGGAGGAGGTCAGTCCCAGGCTTTGGGAACATTTTTGAGAACCAAAATCAAGAAAAAAAAAATCTACCTCAAATAAACTCCAACCCAATTGAAGCGGCAGGGCGTTTCAGAAGGCAGAGACGCTTAACAAGCGGCTCTGTCGAACAGCGGTTGATTGTTATCTGTGTGCCTCACAGCAACAGACCTCGCAGCGTTATACAACGAGGGGCATGTGCCGACATAACAGCTTTGCGTTCTTCGCGGGCCGCCATTTAGCGCAGGTGAGAGAAGTGCAGGATGGCGAGGGGAACATCACGTTTTTTAAAGGGATGTGTATGAGTTGACAAACAGCCCAGAGTGGGACGTTGTTGGCGTGCGAAGATAAGGAGCAGGCGCCGCCATGAAAAAAAAAAAAAAAAAAAAAATAATAAATTGAGATTCCTTGTGCTTTTTTTCAGAATAAGTGGTGTCACTCCACCCACTTAGAGCTGAATAATAGATCTGATGGATCCTCCGTGTCACTCCGCCGCCGCCGTCAGGGTAATTACAAAAGACACCAGAGCTCCAACTCACGATGCAGCCTTATCTGCCTTCATACCGGCATCATGCCAGCCTCAGGGCAGAGGTTTAGATTCCTCCAGGTTGGCTGGGGTCGTAAACCTCACGCCTTTCCAACCCATCACAATTCTGAGCAGCAGGCTGTGCAAGGTCTCACTGTTCCGCTGGCTGCTTGAGCCAGGGCTCATCGATGGAGTCAAAGTTGCTGCAGAGGGATAAATTTGGTGAGGAGAAAAACAAAAACACAGGCTGTGTCTTCAGGCGTTTGGAAATGGGGGAGGAGAGAGTGCCACCTGTTGATTGTCCGTGGTATTACAACACTGGGGCATCGGCCACCAGGAGTGTGAAAAGGTGGTATATGGGATGTTGTGTTTGCTGTTTTTCCTCTGTTTGGATGTGGATTTTAAATGTGGCCAGTGCAATCAAATCAAATCGCCCATCCATCCATCCATCCATCCATCCATCCATCCATCCATCCATCCATTTTCCATTTCTGCTTCTAGACATAGACAACAACGCCGCAGCATATTGATAAAGCAGCATGAAAAGAAGCACTATGTCTATGGCCTCTGCTCATCATAGAGAACCTCACCATCCTGAACTGGTTGACTTGACCTCCAAGTGAAAATAGCAAAGAGTAACCGTTGAAATTCACAGCAAGTACAAAGTAAACAAATCGCAGTATGGACAGCAGCTTTGTCATATTCAGAGTCACTGACTGAGTAAGTGCCACTGAACTGGATTTGCTGTTTGATTGCTGGTTTTGTTTATCTTTTATAGCTGGGGTGCCTGGAAGTGCGGCGATCAGGGGCTGCGGTGGGCACCGGCTTAGTTCAGTGAGATCACACAAAATCACAGCTCATGAAAGAACTGCCGTCCCACAGTGGCTGTGTCAAAACTGGACAGGCTTTGTCATAATGCTGTACGCAAGTAACACAGCGGCACGTTGTATTGTGCAGCTGAGTTCACGTTGGCGAGACAGGCCTGACTGAAATATTGCTATAAAAAACAAACACACAAGGATATTTGACTGATTCTTTCATGCATCGAAAAAGACCATTAGAAAATCAACACAAATGAGTCTCTGCCCTTATGTTAATTTAGATATTTTGTCAGTCGGTAGCAGGGGCTGTTGGTTCTCTCAGGTTTAACGTGAATGTCAGTACGCTGAATAGTACATGGAGCCGTTTGTATGGAGGAGTGCCACAGTAAGACGGACAATCAATGACACAGCAGCTCTGCCAGACAAGTCATTATAGATCCGCCCACCTGCTTCCGCGTTACATAGCCCTTTAGGTGATTATATATGGACTTTTGAAAGCTAATGTTATTTTATTCTATTTGGAAAAACGGTAAAAGATAAAGTTTCCGGGCTGCGGTTTGTAGGTATGAGTCATGACGTGCATGGAAGTCCAGGATGTTTTTAGTGCAAACAGGTGAAAACTACTCTCGACTGGCAGAGAAAAAGAAACACTGAGGCTCGCACCCCGGCAGGCTGCACGAGGGAGCCGCTGAGCCGCGACCCATGTGTGCGTGTTCGTCTGAGTGGTTATTGCTCACGATGAACAGGTGGAACCTTCGCATGGTTCCTTCTGCCATCGGTGTGTGCACAACTCACATTTGGGGGGGAGATAGAAGCCGCGAGCAAACAGGGTGCACCTCGCTGCAGAGCTCCTGCAAATGATGCCCGACAGCCGTGGCAGGTGTCAGCAGTCTGCCTGCCTGGCGTCACCGAAACTGATTAACCAAGAAAAACGGGAACGGATAAACACAGCGGTGACGTGCGTTTATGAAATTTGAATTAGGCCGCTCATGTGCGACTGTCAAGACAGACACCTTTGTAATAGAAAGCTCCTTCCGTGGCAACGTCTCTTTATTGATACGCCTCAGGTCCGTTTGGGTCACCTTGCTCAACAGCGGAGATTTCAATTCAAGTTGTCGCTCATCCAGCGCTTTTGCAAAAAACGCAAATAACCTTTTAGCTTCAAAAGAAGACAACACTCCAACGACAAGAGTTTCTGTTGGTCTTAGTTTCGAGGAACTTATCAGAATGATGAAAGCAGGAAGTTACTGCTGCTAGCTCCCCTCAAAAACCGCAGAGGAAGGCGAAGAAGAATTCAAAGAAATGACTGCTGGCAAAGCAGTTGAGTTTTATGTCGTGTGCACAATTTATTATTTTTTTTAAAATCAGAAATGGACGACATTCTTACATTCCAAGAAGGAACATTTCCAAGTCCTTGCTTCGGTTTCACAGGTTTTCTATGAGCTTGGTACCACATGGATACGTGAGATGGTTACAAAGGACCTTTGGGCGTTTGATCTGGTGTGCCAGGTTCGCATTTAGGGACATAGTGCGAGACCCTTCCACCTCGGAATCCTGCCTCTACACCTTTCGTTTTTCTTCAAGATGTTCTTGCTCACAGCAGAAGGCACCAGCCGTCTGACCTCTCGTCCTCCCCACAGGGCCGAAGCCCTCCACCAGACCTTGGAAAAACGGCCAAGCCAGCAGCGCATCGGGTCTCCGTAGAGCGAGAAAAGGTTTGGGTCGAAGGATGAAGGTTGGCGTGCTGCAGGCTCACAGCGTGATGTGACAGGCAGAGGCGTGTTCATGTTTTCACCTCCTCGTTTCAAAAGGGAAAAGTGACCTCTAAATAAACTCCCTTGCCGTGACCGGTTAAACATTCAGCCGTCACGCCGTCAGCCACGGGTTCAGGCCTCAGGTTAGGGATGATGTTTATCGGACGCCGTCAGAAGTGTTGTGGCGCAGCACGTTGAGTTGTTCTCTCCCGGGACACTCCCACGTCCAGACTGTAAATCAAGACCGCCGCTCGCTGACCCTTTGAGTCTGAAGATGCAGACGTGCTCTTGTGAATGACAGAGTGGGCGTGGGGAAGGAGGAGGAGAAGAAGAAGGAGGAGAAGAAGAAGAGGAGGCCCATTAATAAGGGAGATGGACTAATGCGGAAATCGACCGCGGGCTCCTTTAATGACGGCTGGCTGTTCATTGATCAAGCACTCGGAGACGGGAACAAAGAGCACTTTGAGGGTGACAAACTCCCTCATCCCGCCCCGTCTCCGCAAATCTAATCCAGCTTCTTGGAGTCAGATGTTTGTTCTTTGTTTGAAAAAGGAAAAGAGAAAAGTCAAAGTCTGATCAATCGGGCCTTATGACTCTTCAAGACTGGTTTGAACTGAAAACGTCTGACGCTGAGTGGCTGTTAAGGAAATTTACCAGCATCCAGCAAAGAGAAATTCTCGGAGCTGCCTAATCAAGCCGATTTCCCTAGATGATGAGTCATGAGTGGTGAGGGCACGTCGAAGGTCGAAGTCACATGTGGTCTATTTAGGTCCTGAGTTGAGACAAAACAAGGTAGTTAAGCCCAAAACTGAACTTCCACCAGTTTCCTCTATTTCACCGTGTTAGTGTTCTGGACTTTCAAAGAGGGAACAAATTCCAGTCAACACAGATGAATCCTGCAGTGGCCATGTATTCTAGCATAAAAACAACAACACATGTCCTCAGAGAGGTAGTGTGAAGTCATTCAAGTGTCCAGAAGTCAAGGCAGTTCAATTTGTCTCAGAATGGAGATGACTCAAGTCGCACTGTGCTGCTGCTTCGCGTGGATGACAGCACACGAGGCAACATGGGGACATGTTGACAGCTGTGACAGCACACGGATCCCCTGGGCCACTGCATTGATATTGGGTGGAATTGGTTCCCTCTGTGAACGGATACGTGGATTAGAAAATGTCGGCGGAATCTTTACTGGATCTCTTTGAGGATGAGGTGGGCACACTGTTCATTCAGTTCTGCAACTTGTGCTGCTTGATCAAGTTGCACATATGGGACCACTTGCAGGTTCATTAGGATCCCCAAAGATGCACACACGTCAAATTTGGGCCTTCTAGCCCATGAGGAACCCCAAAACCCTAACCTTAATTGCAGCAGTAACCCTAACCCTAACCCTAATTCCAGCCTTATCGCTAACCCTAATGCCATGCAAGTCTATGGGGTCAAAGGTCAACTTTGTTCTAGAGACATGGGAACACTTGCAGGTTCATCAGGAGCCCTCAAGACACACCCACGTCAAATTTGGGGCTTCTAGCACATTTTTGAACTTGTGAAAACAGAACCAAAAAAATATGACACATTACAGGTGAAAATAGGCTGAAAACAAATATATAGCGATGACACAATATGACTTTTCATATCTCTAGTTGAGATACACATAACCACCAATCATTTAACCCCCCCCTCCCAAAAGATACTGTACTGCAAACTATCCAATTGTATGACAAAATAAGTAAAAAGTAAAATGAATTCAGTTCGAGTTGTGTTTCCTATGTTTAACCTGGCGTTGTTACAAATTTGTTTTTGTCTTTAAAAAATTAAGAAAAGAGAGCTAAGACAGAAACAATTTTAGAATCATCTTTTCTCCACGGAATAAAGAGGGAAGAGACAAATAAAACACATTTTAGAGAACAAGCAGAATTGTGTATTCGCCCTCATACATTTTGCATGTGCAGGCCGTGTGAGACATGGCCACGAATTTACGCCGATAAATAACGTGACGGGAATTTCAAAGCTGCGTTGTGCCTCCTCGCAGTCTTTCCAACCATTAATGGACTGCAAACTGGCAGAAAAGTGACACCTGCCATTTGAGACGTATGTCCCCCACCCGCTCAGTTTTTGTCTGCAATATGTCACATTTGCAGCACTTTACATCGCTCGGCATCAGGCCTGCCCGAGAAAAACAAGCTGTTCCTTGCTACAGTGCATTATGAAAGGTTGCAAATGGGCTAATTTGCAGCGCTGACAGCGTCGGCCGCAGCAGAGGCGGGAAGTAATGGGTTTCGAGGTGCCGCTTCAGCGACCGCTGTGATGGGAGCGCCGTGGCTGAAGGTAGGCATAGGTCAGGCTTCTCTCGAAACTCTGACAAATTAAAAACTGAAAACCTTTGACATTTATCATGCTTGGAGTCTGCAAAGGTCATTGCCTATACCCGCCGCTCTCATTTTCCTCCACTCCACCACCACCCCCACCCTCCGCGCCACCCCGGACATGTTTTGCTGTGATTGCTTATGGCCTGCTGGAGCTACAATAGGTGGGGATCAGGAGGCGCAACATCAGAGAACCGCGCACAGGTTGACAACGTTAGCTCATTCCGGTGGAGTGAACACGAATGCAAGCTTACCGAGTCCCTCTGATGCTGCTCGGCTTTTTCCCTTCATTTTGCCCCCTACAGCTGAAACTCCAGTCAGTTGTTCATGAATAAAAAGAAAAAAAAAATGAGAAAATGAGTGTTCTGGAAGCTGTTGAATGGTCACGGTTTAACGAATGCTGCTTACCGCTGGCCAGCATCCTACCCACCGACGAGGAAAGTGCATGCCTTGCTTTGTTGCTGCTCGCTCCACTTTGTAGAAAAAATGGGCAAAAACAGAGAACTTCAAAAAACAGCCCCTGGTGATGTCACAAAAGGCACGGAGACCTCTCCCAGGTTAGTAACAACAGGGTGAAACGGGCTGAAACCACCTCACGACTCCCTTATTTTTTTAATCCCTTGCTAAACAGTGGAGGTTGAACAAAAGCAGCCGTTTTATCAGGAAGCTGTAACAACTAAAGCACATTTGTGGGAGGCTGAAAACAGAGGGCCAATTGTAATTTTTTTCCCCTGTCTTAGATAACTCATCATGTGCGGCTGCTCTGCTGGAGTCTGTGAGAAAATACGAGACCTTTAAATGTTGTGTGATAAACAGCCCTGCACATGTTCTTACACTGGAATTCATTTGGGCGCAGCACGAGCCGGGAAACTTGGAGATGCACTCGAGCGCAGCTCTCATTTAAATGTTAATAAAATTCCCATCATTCATAATTTCACGTGCGCGCTGGCATTCCCCCCTCCGTCTCCCTCCAGCGTTCATCTTGCTAATACTATCTCTCGTGACAAGCCAATTTACTGCTGGACTTGACCAAATTGCCTGTACATTGTGATGCTAACACCCCAATAAATCCTTGACAAACGGTCCCTCCTCAGGTAATAAAAAAAATAATGGAAAGTTACACACGATCACCGTGAAATACATTTTTATTGATTTTGCCGGCGGCGGCGGGAGCCCCGGCGTACCTGCCACATTTTCGCTCGCCTGTCGAAGCAGAAACATTACGTGTGAGGAATGTGACAGAAGTTGCCCTTTCTTGCCCTCCCGCTTGTCAGCGGTGGCATTAGGAGGGTGGGGAGCGGCGCAAAGGGATGACACCAGCGGCGCTCCGGAGAAAAAAAAAAAAGAAGAAGAAGAAGAAGAAGCAGCAGACAGATTAAAGGTCTGAGGAAGGAGCGGGCGTGGGGCCAGGCTTAGCGCCGCTAGGTGTCATCTCGCGTGACCTTTGAAGGAATTACCACTCGGCATGACCCCGGAGTTTGTCAGCTTGTTGGCGACAGAGTCCGGATGGCTCCTGCCTCCTCGCTTTCCTCCTCCCTTCACACCCTTCGCTCAACTCCTCCTGAAGCTCGACTACTTCCCAATTGACCTGACCATGGCCAATAACACTAATAATCCCCCTTGTTCTCATTAGCCCCCGTTCACACAAGTTGGGTTGGAATTTGAATTCCGCAGGCTCCCCTCTGTCTCCGAGCGGCAGCTCAACCTTTGATAATGTGTCGGACCGTCTTAGCGGGGGGAAAAACCTGGGATTATCCGCCTGGTGGAGGCTATTGTGGGAGAAAATACAGCGGCAGAAGTTGATCATCGTTTAGGTGGGTGAATGTGAATGTGGATTCGCCAGAGATACAGCCAGCCAGGATGTGGAATCCTGTGATTAAAACTTTTAATCCTATGCTAATTGCAGATTCGCCGACTGGAGCGTGTGTGCCATGTCGAAGCAGGCGTATTGTCTTTGTTTGAAGTATGGATAGATACATTAAGTTGTTTATTTTGGGCTGTATCCATGTAGAAGATATTACAATGTATTCAACAACATGATCAAACCAAATGTTGAATACATTAAAATACATTGTAATGCAGCTTAACTTGTAGACCAAAGAAGTGTTGGCTGAAGCGTAGTTTGAAATGCAAACTCTTACATGTAAAACAGAAAGGAAAACTTTAACTTATGTGCAAAACACAAAGCTCAGTGGGGAGTGGGGTTGTGCTTTGTACAGTGTGTTTATTTTAAAGGTGACTTTATCTTCAAAAAGGAGAACGAGGACAGGATTCTGTGAGTCTGGTGGTATTATGTAGTTTTCTTCATTTCAACAGATGACATTTAAACACAACTGACTGTATGACGCCACATCAGCATTTCATCAATTTATCACTTAAGCAGGATTAAGGCAGGAATTTTGAGGGGGAAGTTGGAGCTACTTTGCACTGATCAGACTCACTAGATGGAATGAATTGGCAAAACCTTCTCTCATGACCAAAACCTAACCTCTTTCTCCTCAAAGGACACTGATTGGTTCATTCACACTCTGGCTGGGTGAAAATGAATGATCTTGTTACGCGCAGCCATCAAGATTTTACACCTGAAGTCTCAACAAATCCAGCTGCCTTGCAAAGTTTGGTTTAGCTTTTGTTTTACATCAATACATTTTCCATTTTCCCTGATAAAAACAAAAAAAACAGACATGCTTTACAGCACAAAGGAAGCAGGTCTGCCTTTCAAGGCAGCAACTACCCTCCCTCCCCCCCAGCAACAGTGGAGGAGCCACAGTATCTGAGGAGACTGTTTCACAGCAAAGGGAAGAAAATCTGGTTCATGAGGAAAGCAAAGCTGGCAAGGCGGGAGAGGGACAAAAATGATGGCGTGGTACCGAGCTATGCGTCGATCAGACTTCTACTTGATCTCCTCAAGAGGTCAAGGAGGAGCTGCCTGATACCTGCTGCTGATTTACATGCGCTTTGTTAAATTTCAATAAAATGGCAAACCATGAGAAGAGGAACCGGAGAAGGGAAGAGCAGCCGAAGAGCTGCTGCAAACTTGACTTGTCATATTTCTCCGGATGACGCCAGCAGCCTTGCATCAGTCGCAAGGAAACGCGTCTTTGAAGAGCTCCGTCATAAATATGCTCTTCTCCTCCTCCCCTCACCGTGTTTCTCCCAGAAGAGGCTTCTCATATATTCATGACAGTGGCTGCGTCTCTGCTCTCCTCCCTTCACGGCCCCTGTCTGCATTTGATGTCCTCCACCATCGGGCCTTTTTTTTTTTTTTTTTTATCGGTGGAAGCCGTGTGTGTTTGGGAGGGAGGAAGATGAGAAGAAATGATTCATTCATCAATTCCGGGATGCGGGACACGGATCCGGTCGATATTGCACATCGTCGGCCGTTGCAGGTGCAAGAACTGCGTTTTATTAGGGGCCTCGCGGCTGGAGCGTGGCGGACGGGTGTCGTCGTCTCTCCCCGCCGTGACGGCGGGAAAGAAGCGAGCACAGGAAAACGTGCGCACGGCGCCGCCTTATTTGTGTGTCAGGCCTGATAAGAGAGCGCGGGGGCAGCTGGGTGAAATGGGGACCGGACGGGGCCTGTCAGAGCAGTAATTATTTGACTCCGAGAGGAAATAAGGCTCCCGCCTCAAGGTGTGTTTGTTTCCTCGAGCGTTCTGCGGGTGAGTGTGTCATATCAAAACTTTCAGACACACACACACACACACACACAGACACAGACACACACGCTTAAATATACTCATCAGAACTTCTGTGATTGCTTCAGACGGCAATTTCAAAAACGCAGCGCGTAGGAAGATGACTGAGTGCAGCTGTCCGTGGTGCTGAAATTGACACGCGTGTGTGTGTTCTGTTGGTTTGACTCCAGTGAAGAGAGCAGTAAATCACACACACACACACACACACACACACACACACACACACACAAGAAAAGTGATCTATGAGTGACGGAGTGATGATGTCACGGTCAATGCAGGCCTCAGTAGAAGGGTTTTTATTGTCGAGGTTCATCCAGTGCATTCAGGTGCATTTTTCAAGGTGCACATCAAGTGCGACAAATGAAAAAACAACAACATGTTATTAGTTTGATCGTGGAAGTGAAGAGCGTCTGCACAGCCAATCACCCGCTTCCTTTTGACCCCATCCTCTTTTCTCACACTCATGTCCTCTTTCGCTCCATCCACAAAATGTCTTCTTCGGGCTTCCCCCAGGCCTCCCAGCCTGCCAGGTCTTTTCTGTCAGTGCTTCAGTGGTGGAAAGATCTGCAGGCTCTGCCTCGCCATCCCATCCCGTGGACACGTCCAAACAGCCTCCTTCTGGCCTCTGTGACCTCACATTCACTGTCCCTCTGATGCTCTCAATCCTGATCCTGTTCATTCTGCTCACTCCCAAAGAGAAGCTCAACATTTTCGTCTCCACTACCTCCGGCTCTTCCTCTTATCTTCTCTATAAACCAGACAACACTGTTGCTTTCGCCACGCTCTTCCCCTTGTTTCCTCACTTTCACTTGCTCTGGTCGTCAAGATTCCTCCACCTTCTTTGTCTCTCCTCCATGCAACATTTATCATTCCACTTGAGTCCCTCTCATTCACACACGTTTTCTGTCTTGAAGCAGCCAACCTTCATTTCTCTCCTTTCCAGGCCATTCGCATAATACACATTCTACACCTGTCAAAACTGCACTTTTCCCTTTGAGCTACCGTCATCATCCTCCATTCTCCATCCTCCGTTCTCCATCTTATTTTATTAATTTCTTATCATGCCAACATTTGACATTTAACATTTGCTAATAAATCTCTGTTGCTGTCTTTTTTATTTGATCAGCCACTGTGCAAATAGTACTTTCCCTATGGTGGTTAATGCGCACAAAGCTCTATCCATCGAGAGCGCGGACTTCCACCGCCCTGTCGTATGAGAGAATCCAATAACATGGCAGAAAGTGAGAGGAAACCTGCCGAGATCTAATCAGAGCCGGCTGTTCTCCTGAGCCAGTGTCCGATGTGTGCGTGCGCGTGCTTGCTTGTGCTCATCAGGAGCCATTTCAAGACGGCGTTGTAAAATCCTCCTGCCATTTAAGGTTCCAGGCTGCGTTTCAGCGCTGGAAATTAAACCGTAATCTCTGTTGTTTTTTGCCGAGGTTTAAAGAGATGGAGCATGAGAGACCCTGAAGAGGCTGAGCTCGGAAACGGCGTTGAGCCGGCGGTTGGAACTGAACGCCGCTTTCTTTGTGTTATCGTCCAGCTCCACAGCGGACCACCTCCGCTCCCCTTTTTTCACCACTCCGACTCTCTCCATGGAGTGGATGTGTTAAAAACTCAATTTCAGATTCTTCCCCACATTAATTTGGTACCTCGGGGAATGCTGCTGTCTATTCCTGCTTGAATATTTACTCGTGGAGTATTTTCCTCTGACGGGAAAATTCCAATTTATGTGGAGTGGCAAATCGCTTTTATCCAATAAGCCAGATGCAAATGAATCCCACTGAAGAAGGTTAAGCACATCTAAAATTTTCCAACCCCCCCACATTTTTTTTTTTTTTTTTTAAATAAAAATGGAGTGATGTTGGATCAAATATAGAAGTTCTCTTGGAAGTGATGGGATCATCTTTTTGACTTAAAATACAGGAGAGTTGATGTTCACCTTAAATACACAAGAATCCAGTGAACTAACTGGCAACTCGGAGAGCTTTTTTTTTTTTTTTGCATGCGTGTGCTGGACAGTAATGTGCAGTCGGCAGGTGAGCACGGCAATATGGCGCCGAGTGAGGCTTCTGCTCTGTGGGGTGGAGGGGGAAATGCTGAGCAAGCTGTTCACAATCCACCTGTTCGCAGAGGGAGCGACCCCCAGGAACAGGTATACGGCCAAGCTCCTGCTGCAGCCAGCGGGAGCTCAGGGCGAGGAACTCAGAAACTGAGTCTAAACCCAAAATGTAAAATCAGCAGGCAAACCACTGGAAAACACAAACAATACAGAATATATACAATACAGAAATCAAGGGAAGAATCTTTTGAAATTAATTATATATTGAATTATTAATTATATATTTTACAGTATAAATATATACTGTAGGTTCAGTTCAATTTAATGAAAATGTTAATCTCGTCTTAATTAACTGCAAACTTTCTTCTGGCCACCAGATTAAAAAATGACAAAACAACTTAAAAATTGGATCAATTTCTTTGAACAGTAATTGACAACAGGATGAGGCACAGCAGCTTCCTGCAATCAGCTGTGTCAAATAGTGATATATTGCTTTGAAGCATGCCCTGCAGCCATCTGATACGCACTGCAGACATTTCCAAACACAATAAAATGAGTTGTTAAACAAAGGGAAAATTATTTCCTGCTCAAACTCCTGAAGGTAATTTAATTTGAGCAACGAGATAGATAGATGGATAGCTATTTCATTTATTAACCTGTGTTTAGCCACAGGAAGAGCGGTGTGAAATCTCTGATGAGTAACAATTCTCCATTACTTCAAAAACTCTGTTATTCCGTGTCAGCTTCATTTCGCTCAATATTTACAGTATTGATTTGCTGCACTATAAGCACTTGAATAAACAGGAAGGCACCAAATGTCAGCAAATGTCAGCTGATAAAAATGCATGACTGATGGTTTGCATATCTCATTCACACACAACTGATTCACGCTGTGCGCCTCCTCCTCTTCCTGCTACGGGATGCCGCATCTTGCCAAATACTCCTTGGCACTGAGAGTAATAAACTCGCGGAATATGCCACATAGAGAGATCAGAGAAGTCAGCTGATAGGCTGCTGTTGTTAAGGAAACGGTTAAGCGACTCAAAAATGAAATTGCAGAATGTCTGATTTTTGAGAAAAAAAAAATTGGAAAAATTGGAAAAATTGAAAAACATTGCCGTCATCGGCTGCAGACATTCATAAGGTTATATTGCTTCTCTAATGAACCACTCACAACACGCCACAAAAAAGGACACAACCTTGTTTTAGATGCTTGGAGTAAAGGTTAATTTCCACCACACTTAAGCTTTTATCTTCATATGCAGGACTGAGATTTGTGATCTCCATCTTTTCCTGCATTTACTTTGTTAAGTGCGAACACATCAATTAGAAAACAGTATCCCCATATCAAGCATATCCATGTGAAAATGTGCAGATCTCTTTATAATGACAGGAGGGAGTTACCTATCACGGTTGTGCATTAGTGATTTAATGTCCTTATTGAAACTCTTAACCTAGGCAATTACTCCCCATGCGCCTACACTATATAATTGTAGCAACAGTACATGACTATCAAGCCATGTTTTGGACCAATAACTGATGCAACAAAGCGAGCATTCAAAATTGTAATCAAAATGTAAGGGAATACATTTATTTCAAAGTTCACATTTTTGTGTAAACACAGAAACAAAATGTTATTTAAAAAATTGGGAAATTGAAATCGCATGGAAGCGTTACCCAAATAATAAAAAACAAACTTGCTGAAAGTCAACAATCCCCACACAGCCATGAAAAGCTTTCAGTGTTGGTTCATTGGCTGATGTATGTGGTGCCGTGCAACACTCGGAGCGTGACTTTAGATTGATTTGTGTGAGTGAAATAATTCATTTCTAATCCAGGCGAATCAAGAAGCCGTTGTTGAACGTGGAAATTAATTGGTTTAGTGACAGTGAGCGGGAACGTGGTTGCCGCCGCCCTTGAGAGCGATGAAAAGTTTGAATTAATCAAACTCAAAGATCCCAAACTAATTGGGCAACAATGGTGATTAAACCTTTGACACAAGTTTTAATAGTGCCTCGGAGCAAAGTTTGTAGACAGCAGCTCCTCTGATCTGGAATCTTTTAAGAGTGCAGGATCATGTGACACGTTCACCACATGACTGCTTGTGCTGATAATTTGACACCAATAAGTATTGTCGCAATCGATTCATACGCCACGACTACTGCGCTTTTTCCTGTTTGCTCCCCATTCAGTTGTTGTTATGTCAAAATTGGCAGAGCAACTGCTGTGACTGGTTTTTACAACCATATCTAATTAAGCAAACACTAGCTGCGTGAGTCTTGTTAATCTACGATTAAAATTCAGACATTATCCACTTGAGCATGCATGTCTTTTTTGGTGCAAAAAATGAATCATGTGGCAGTGTTTCTACAACAAAGTGAACGATTTGGGAGAAAAATGAAACCTCAAAAGACCAAATGTACATTAAATGGAGATTTGAGGTTGAGACCTGATTCATAAAGAGATTTGCAACCTAGAGTACTTGGAAATCTAAAGTGGCCTACATGGTGGCGGTAATCACCCAAAGGTGGCTCCACTTCATTCATACATCTTTATCCAACAGCAGGTATAAAACAGGCAGGATGTACATGCAACTATGACATGAAATATCTTTACTATGTATATATATAGCCCTGCGATGAACTGGCGACTTGTCCAGGGTGCCACCCTGCCTTCGCCCTAAGACAGCTGGGATAGGCTCCAGCAGACCCCCGTGACCCTGAATTGGAATAAGCGGGCATAGAAGATGAATGAATGAATGAATGTGTGTGTGTGTGTGTATATATATATATATATATATATATATATATATATTTATATATATGCCCAATTTTTGGGCTGACTGTCCACACTGTTTTTAGCAAGTGTCCAAATGGGATCGGGCTCTGTTCAGATTGGGCCACATTATTGACCCATCTGACAGGTTGCTGTAGCAATGACGTCGGAGCGTCATCACGGACAGTCACAACCCATCAGTGTGTTTGGAGCTGTTCAGACTGAGACGCACCAGTCCAAATTCAATTTGAAACTACCTCCCGAAGGTGGTTTCAGTCCGTTTTGCAAAAATCTGATTTCATGTGATTTGTGACTGTTCAGATCACACAAAAGTCATCTGGTTTCAATCTGGATGGGCTAAACATCGGATTTTGGCCGGTAGTCTGAACGTGGACTTCGCCTCAGGTGGCAAGTAAAGTGAGTTCCAAACACAATGGTGTTGGGTGAAATTCTTTCTGTGAAACTCTAGAATGGTTACATTGATTTGAAAATTTCACCAGGGTCTCCAGTATCAGTATATTTTCTTTATAGTGAATTGTGAATTATGTCGACACAAATGGGAGCGATCCAATCTCTATTCATGCTTTATGGCGGCTGAGGGCTTCCAATCCCAAGACAGGTAATTAACATTTATTTATATTTTCCTTTAAAACAAAGTATGCTATACTTATGGGAGAAATATTGTTGCTAGTTAAGGGACAATACACAAGTGGTGCTGTGGTGAATGTTTCCAGCAGCAAGAAGCCGGATGCACAAAGGAAATAAAGTGGCGGTGTTTACGATAATGAAGGAAAATGTCACCCGGTATACAATCACGAGGCACACGACGGCGTTGCCGTCATGCTTGTCGTCAGGAAATTAAACCGTCTCGGGCTTCCACGATTTCAAACAAGCACGGGAGCAGCTTATCAAAGCCTTCGCCAGCTGTCAGTCTCACCTGAAAAAAAAGTGCACCTGCGTTAACTTTTCTTTTAGGAAGAATAAAAAAGGCTCAGTGGACAGCAGCAGCAGCAGCGAGGAAAAGTCTAACAAATGGGGGCGGGGGTGGGGAGTGGATAATTGTTTTCGGGTGCCAGCCTGCTTTTGATGAATGTATCATAATGATGTTGGAGCTGAGGGGTGTGAGGTGGGGATGGAAAAAAAAGCAAAAAAAAAAAAAAAAAAAAAAGTGGGGTTTATTTGCGGCTGTTTAGGCAAAACGGAGCATACGAGGGGCCTCTCACTTCTATTCTTTGCACGGCGAGGTGGAACGGTTCAGAGCGAGAGGTTTTAATGGGCTTCGCTTGTTATTATTCCGCGTGTTATGTGACAGCTTGATTGGGCCGACGGTCTCCTTCCACCAGCCGCTCCATTTGCATGAACCTCGCCGCGCCGCTCTCGACCGCTTTGTGTGTTGTGATGGTAATTTTCACGAGGACGATTGCATCGAGCAGGCTGCTCCACTCGGCTCGGGTCCTATCTGTGAGAGAATCCCAACGCGACGGCATAATTACAATAATAACCAACACGTTGGTACCGTGCGAGAGGTCCCAGTTGCATTGTGGTTTGGGGGTTGTGGAGGTCATTTTATGCGCCCTTCCTCCATTGATTGGCAAAAAAAAAAATAAATGAAATACCGTGCAGGGATTTGCTGTGAGGTGCAATTTCAAAGGTTCCACGTTTTATGCTTTTTCACACCTTGTTTTTTTTTTTTAAATTATGGACTCAAATGGGACAACGTTGCACGATTAAATATCAGGATACAGGTTTTCAGGAATCAGCATATTGAGTCTTCTGCTTACAGCCTCCAAGCTCAAAACCAATGCTTTGTCGGACCCCAGCAGGGGCAATTGTCACCAACTTGGGGGATTCTCTTTGTGACATCATAAAGGGCTGGTTTATGGGACACACGTTCTCAGAAGAAGTAAAGGAAGTCCCCTTGTGGCAAATATGCCAAACAATGCATCCTAATGGGACATTAAAAAAAGATATTCCCAAGTGTAAAGTTTCCATTCATACGATACGTGTGTACATCTGACTGGCTTGGGTGTTTTTCTGTTATGTGTGTTTTGTGAGCGACAACCTCAACGTTTAACGCGTCCATTCTGAGACTCTGGCCGACATCTGGTTGGCCTGAGGGGACATTGTGGACCACCCACAGCGGCTGCATGGACCATGACGGCTATCCTGTCTGACAACTCCTACTCATCTCCAGCCTGCAAAACTGCACACAATGCGGGGACAGACAGCTCAGCTGGCCATCAGTTCCCACACAAACCCCAAACCAACTCTGGTGTCATAAATACAGACTGAGCCGGCAGCACTGACAACAGCCTCCTCGATTCCTGACACAATGCTGGTTGCATGAGCACGAGTCCTTCAAACACATGCATTCTTCTGATCGTGGACGCCTCCTGCAATAATGAAGCCAGATAAGAGAGGGCTGCAGTTACCTCTTTCGACCTACAGATGGCATTGTTCCAAAAGGAAAACTGCGAACGTGTGCTGCTGTGTTTTATTCCCGGCTACATTCTTGAAAGTGTTATTAAAATGCAAATACCCCACAGTCCAGAATGTCGCTCACCTGACTGTGTGTGCGGGGCAGCGGGGTGGAATCGGCAGCTTCATCGCAACTTCCGGTCAAACGGTGCAGCCACAATAATACAGTAAAAATACAATAATTTGGGATATTTATATACATGGAAAAATAACGCAACACACCAAATCATTTGTATTCAGTCAACTTAAAAAAAAATTAACGATAGCGATCGTGTGACGAATAGCGGCCACTGTGCACGGTGACATCAGCTGCGTCCTGCGCGCGGCTGATAACAGTCTTTTATACATCTAATTTCAATATTTCAGCATTCAAAAAAAAAAGTGCCCGCGCATCAATTACAATGATGGATCGCGGGTGATGTGTCAGCGAGGAGAAAGACTAATTTTTCGAGGCGCCCCGGCGCATAAATCCGCGCGCACTGCGCAAGGGCCCGCATGCCAAAAAGGACATATTGCGAAGCGCGCGCAAGTTGCGCCATAGGATGACGCGGCGGCGGCGGCAGGGGGTCTTGAGAGCGCACACTTCTGTACGTGAGGTGCAAGTGAACCGCTGGGTGACTTCACGAGGGAGGCGGGGAGGAGGTGGGACGCTCGCTCGCGCGCGCGCGCAGGGGCTGCCTGTTACAGGAGGGCTGATCAATCCGCGAGCGAGGTGGGAGGGTCACTCGATGCCGGCTGACGGAAGGATGCTCGCTGCTGGCCAGATGAGTCCAGACCGTGCGTAGCGGCGGCACGTCTAGAGTAAAAAAAAAAAAAACAGAAAGGAGGGAGAAGGAAGGAGAAGCAGGAGGCGTGAGGGGGAAGAAAAAGACTCCAACCCGCCACTTGGTTTCGCCGTGCCGCACGTCCTCACACCGGCCAGCGGGTAGGAGAGCTAAATCCCGGTGAAACGAGCCCGGACTGCGCTGCTTATGAATGAGCCTCCTCTTATTTCAAGGTGAGTAAGTCCGTCGTTCGCAACCGGCAGCCGAGGGAAGTGCGCTGGCGCAGGGGCGCGAGCACGCTAAAGTTTGACACTCTCCAGTCCAAGTCGCACACACTGCGCACCGTTAGGGCCGGACCGACGAGGCGTCTCTTGGTGCTCGGCGGCGTTTTCGCAGGGTGATCATGTAGTTACAGCCGGCAGCAGGTTCACCTGTAAGAGCTGGCGGACGTGTGGTGCTTTTGTGCAGGCAGGCAGGCAGGCAGGCAGGCAGGCAGGCAGGAAGCTGAGAGGATGACCGCCTCAGCTTCAGCACCTTCCACTGACACTGACATGAAGCAGAGCAAGCACAGCTTCTCCTGCAAATACATGGATTATAGAAGGATGGGCAAAACAGCATGCATGCACGTTGTTTTTTGGTTTTTACACACCCCTCCACCCCTCCAAATACACACACACACACACACACACACCCAGCATGAGGACGGACATGTGGGATTACTGCGCTTAGCGGTCATCAGGAGAATACCAGAGTAAAGGATTTAAAAGGCTGGAGACAGACGAGCCTCCACCAGAGCTGCCCTGCATCGCCTCTCCTGCAGCCGGGAAGCCCGTGCAGCCTTTGGCGGCTCAGGGTGGTGGTGGTGGTAGTGGTGGTAGTGGTATGTGTGTGTGTGTGTGGGTAGCCTCTGGGACGCAGATAAGACTGGGCAGGAGAGGGTGGGGTAGGGGGGTCTTCGGGGAGCCGAGGCACATGCAGATGTAGCCAGCACCGACAATGCGCTGCTGACCGAGTGCCCCTCCAACCCTTCTTCTTCTGCAGCCATTGGAGTGGTGGCGTCAGCAGGGGTGAGCAGCTGTTTGACTCTCACCAAAAAAAAAAAAAAAAAAATACCCAGATGAAGCAGCAGCCCCGCTCCTCCTCTCTGCCCACTCCTTCTGGTCCGGCTTATCTGGCAGAGCAGTTGGACGGGCTTTTATTCCGGCGGCCCCTCCGGAGCGGCTAAAGCCTCTCGTGGAGAGGGGGAGCCGGGGAGAGGTTGGCTCCTCTCCTGGTGTGTTCGTGCCGGTCATGCGCTCCACGACTTTATCAGCCGTCTGCTAATTTTGGACTTTGAATGAATCTTGACAGTAGTTCTCTCTCTCTCTCTGTCTGTCTCTCTCTTTCTCTTCTTCTTCCTTCATGCAGTATTCGACATGAAATATTTAAACCATGGCTGCGTCTTGTGATGAATTCCTCCTCGTGTAACAATCACTTGGCTTTCCCCAGAAATACAACTGGATCTGTTCTCCAGCGTTCGTTGTGGTTCCAGTTGGGCATTTCGTGCCATGAAACCAAAATAACAGAAGACTTTGAAATGTCAGTTTTCCTTTTTGTCTCAAATGTCCCTCCATTTAATCCATGGAACTCAGTGCGACCACTTTACTGCCCTACTAGAATCACATTCTTGTTCTTGGAAGTGGCTGGAGGTCCGGCAACAGATTTTTAATTTAAAACCCCAGGAGGTTAAAGAGAAAAAACAGTGTTTTTCTCAGTTGGGTGAACATCTTAACGGCAGAGCTGCGAAAAGCAGGACACGCTCCGAGTGGTGAGGCGATAGAAATGGCTTCCTGATGGATTGTCCATTGATTTCAATTTGCTGAGTGCTGTACTTTCACCAGATTTTGTAATGTCAAGGGGCGGCCGGTGAGCCCGCGCCCGCTCCGGAGTCTTTTGACCCCGAAGGCATCGGCTGACCGTGGGCGAAGTAATTTCCAACATCTGTCTCTGTCATGTTTACCCACAAGCCAGGACTTAAGTGTTCTTCTCACTGCTGCACAGATTAATGGCTGGCGCGCGGTGTCGGAGAAGACGGAATGGAACAAAAATAAATGAATAAATGAATAAACAAAAAAGAAACGGCAGCGAAAGGTTGAGTCGGTGAAATTGATTCTGGCCTCGTTTGAATGTCAGGGACCTCGATGTGGGTCAGGGGCAAACGGCCGAGCGCACGCTGCTGCGGCGCTTGCATCAGGCAAATTAGTGTATGTAACACAATTACACGGTGTGTGAGTGCACAACCACTCGCCTTCGCCGGAGACCCCCCACCTCAGAGCCCCGGCCTCTCCCCACTCTGCTACCCCAGTTGGCCGCAGAGACGCTGATTAAACATGACTGTTCAGATGCCGCAGCCCGGGGTAGAGGAACTGTGTGTGTGTGTGTGTGTGTGCGTCTATAGGTGAGTGTCTCAGTGTCTGTTAGCACACCCCGCTGCTTCCGGAAATGTTACTCTTTGCATTGGCGAGCAGTGGAACACTCTGGAGCAGGAGAGAGTGACGCGTGAGGGGAAGCGACACGACCCAGAGGGAGCGGAAGAAGGAAGGAAGGAAGGAGGAAAAAAAAACACCAAAACACCACGGGTCACGATGCCATCACTTCTTCCCATCCTCTCCTTCGTCTTCGTCTTCACGCCTTCCTCTTGTTTCCGGTGTTTTGCCGGCCTGGGGGGGATGTACCAGCAGATAAAGGCGAAGAAAAAAGGGGAAGGCAGGGATGGAAAATGAAGGGAGAGAACGACAAAGGCAGGTCTAGACAGGGAGAGAGAGAGGGAGAGAGAGAGAAAGAGAGGTGGCGTCACGCAGCTTGAGGAGAGAGAGAGGAGGGAGGAAAAGGCAGCGCAGGCACGAGTGGAAACGGTGCAGCTCACCTGCCAGATGGCAGCTCTGGCAGGCAGCGCTCAGCACGTGAGCGGCGGCGGTCCTGCAATATGGCGCGTCGCCTCCAGATTGCCGCACCGCGTCGGAGGCGAGCGGCGCGACAACTTTGCTGATGTGTGTGTTTTGCGCAACTTTCACCGCCACCGGTGAGAGCTGATGGCATACGGTCGTGAAACACACACACACACACACACACACACACACACACACAGAAGAAGAAGTTTAACTGACTCATTAAGTGACTTCGACAGAAGTTATTTTCCAACTTTGGAACAACACTGGGCTTTGTTTTGTAGATTATGATAATCTCAGTGAAGATACATGAAGTGAATCTGGAACCAAAGGCACCATCAATCAAACAAAGTGTTGACTTGTCAGGTAGTGAAGATACTTCATCTAATTTTGTTTTGGTTCTTGTTGGAGACATAAATCAAGGATTTGTTGACCTTGACAGACTAGTTAAGGTTAAGACCGTCTGATAAGGAACGTCACCACCTGACATCTGGTGACAGTTTTGAGGAAGGCGGAAGAGCTACGACAAAACCAGTCAGTGAGGTAGAGAAATACTTTTTTTCTTTTTTCTTTTTTAAATCTCTACAAAAAGAACCAACAGCAAAATTGAAAATAAGAGGGCACGATGAACTTCCACAACATGTTCTGCCACAGTCTTCTTTTTGAATGTTAAACCTTTTATTTTCTACCTCATGCTGGTACAAATACAAATACTGGCCAAGAAAAATAACTGCAACGCTAAATCACGCTAACGGTCCTGGAAATTGTCCCAATGTAGTTTGGCCATAACAAGTCTGTGTCCCTTTATGTTAAAACATCTTCCAAATCCAATTATTTGAAGCCTTCCAGAAAATGCTTTTGCTGCACTCTGCCCAGAGCAGAATGCCCAACACTAAATAAGATCCCACTGATGTCAGAGTGGTCTTGCCATGCAGCGCTCTCTTTGTAGATAACTGCGCTAACCTTATAAATTTTGCAGAGCTTGAGGTGGGCCAATTTGTTCTTTGACCCATTTTTGTCATAAAATGCTTTAAAGACCAAAATGAAAAAAAAGAAAGAAAGTTGAAGGTCACATGTTTATGACCCTTAATTAATGCAACCAAATTGAATTACAGGAGGATGACGCCCATCTTGTGGACCTTCAGTTTACCCTTTTTGGGGCAAGGTTACTGCCCCTTGCTTGGCAGGTGAACACCTGCTAAATGAGTTACTATGGATGATGTTCGGAGGGGGGAAAGTAAGCCATTAGAGTTGCCTAAAAAATGTCCCAGAAGCCCAGAGCACCTGGACTAAATCTCGACTTGCTGCAGGGTTCAGCCATCAGCGGCCCGAAACCTGGTGGGACGGTGAATACTTAATAGACCCGCCGAGTTTGATTTTAATGTGACGATCAAGTCCTGAGGATGGGTTTAAGTGTTTAAGTGAAAGAAGTGCTCACTGCTGTGTGTCTGCCGGACAATCTTCACCGCACATGCCTATCCTGTTCCTTTGTCCCGTCAGTATTTGGATGTGGAGCATGTTTCTACCAACGCCCCGAATCAGATATAGGAGATGGGATACTGTCTCACAGAGGGATAGAATTAGGGACACAGGAGGCTGGGCCTCGGAGACAGACGGAGATAATCTGGGCAGATGCTTGTATTTGTACAGCTTTTGGGTGAATGGACACCGAAGGCCTTATTTGCACTGTGGATTATGCTAAATGGGTTTTGGAGCAGCGGATACTTGACAGGGAAAGTTGTCGAACAGTACAACACGTGCCGTTTCTCCTCCTCTTCCCTGTTGTCTTGACAGTTGTCTCCCCTCACTCGCTGTGATTTGTCAACGGTGAAAGTAGCAGCTGCTCCTTTTGCGTCGTAATTTCTCAGATGGTAATTATTTGTGCCAGCTACCTCCAACCCCAGCTTGCTCCGCCCTGCAAAGCCAAATGGGGGTAGGGAATGTGCAGGATACTCGGGAAGAACTTCTTTGATTTCTCTGCTCAGTGGTGTGGGAATTACAGACATATGTGCCTCACAGCTTCACGCGGTTGCTCTGCATCACGCTGTTTGATTATTTTTCACATTTTTATGCTTGTCTGGTCTCTGCCAAATGTATTTTCCCTGTCACGTCTCCATGATTTATGTATGTTAAAGCAATACAGCGCCGCACATCTGTGTGTGTCTGAATCCCGAATATGGCTTTGTTTTTAAAAAGAGCACCGTTTGTGTCTGAAGACAGGGGAAGATAGCACGGTGGGCTTCAATGAAGCGAGAGTCGAGAACCAAATTAAAACAAGTTTCTGAGGTGAAACAACAAAGAGCCCTTTTTGACTTGTAACAGGTCACGAGAACCGCAGCCATCTTTTGCCGTCATCATCCCTTGTTTTCCTTGGCTGCACTGTCCACTCCTGGAAGGTCGTGTATGATACCCATATTTATTTCCATCCCAGACCCAAGTGGAACACAATCGCATGATGAAGTACATGCAAAAAAATGAAAAAAAAAAAAAAAAAAATTGATATCTAGAAAACAACAGATTCATCTCTGTGTTTACAGCCTGGGAAGATGACAGCAACAAGGCAGCTGCGATGTGATACCAAAGGGTGGGACAATCTCCTGGCAGTGGGTGTTTGTAATTCCCCTGGAAGAGATTTTGGTGAGCTATCAGGAGGCTTTGTGACATCTCAGAGGACTGATTTCTAGAACCACGTGTATCGTCGACGATTTAGCCGGAGGTAGAGCGAGCAAAAGAAGCAAACAATGGGTTTCCTTCCCTCAAGATAGGGACGGAATTCTGCACAGTTTGGAACAGTTTGGTTGCACTTGTTCTTGTTCCTCCTGCACTGTCGTCAGGGGACTATAAAGACGAGGGGCACCGGGCTGCCAATGCAGCACCCTGATCGCTTTGTGGTTCCAAGGAGAAGGGCGGCTGACTCCGTCTTCTCCTGCGGTCACTGAATTATAGAAGAACCTCTATTGCACTTGAGCCGCATAGGTTTTCATCACGGTGCTGGAGGTCACTTTGACTTTCCCCTTCATGCTCATCATATATGCAATGCGAGGGTGTCGGCGGTGTAGAGGAAGCTGCTCGAGGTCAGTGTTAACCAGAGAAGACCAGCAGTGGAGATTTATGGAAAGAAGGAGACTGAGCGGTAGGGGGAAAAAGGGAGAAGGGAGGAGAAAGGCATGCATGGTTAAATTTGGTTGTGGCAGCACTGCCCTTTATCTGGTCCCTGCTTTTAACAGCAATTTCAGATACAGCGCTGTATCTGCATGTATAATGCATGTGTCCCGAGATAATGGCATGCATTGCAGAGGAGGCTGCGCACTGTGTGTTGTTGGCGATGTGTTGAAATTGGTCCCCGTCGACACGTTTGCCTCTGCCCAGGTCCCGCGCAGCTTCCTGCAGTTATTAAGAACAGAGTGCGGCGCGATGACACAGAGTTGTTTTATTGTTCCCTGCAGGCGTCTGCTGCTGCGCTGCCATCTAGATTAGTGGGTGGCGGGAGAACCTTAAAACAGGCAACGACTGCGCTGACCAATAAAGCAAACAAGGATGGAGGGAGGGGGGCGGGGTGGGGAAGGGCCAATTATGGGCTGGAGTTGTTGGTGTTAAGGCGTGCCAGAAGAGATTAAACTGCCACGCCAGATGGACTGTTTTTGTTGGCTGAATTTATTTTGCATATCCGGAAGGAGCTTGTAGAAAACATCTGAAATACTGTAGTAACGTCCTTTCATCTAAGAAGTTGATTGGATTAACCTTTTTTTTTTAAATGGGGCCAATCAAATTCCTTGATGTCAGGCTCGTGAAGTTGGTCCTGTGACTTTCCTCCCTGTGATGGATGGATGGATTTACGAGCTTAAAAAAAACCCCACAGACAACGCATGAAACATTGGGAATTCAAAGGATATTTTAAACTTGCGCTTCACTAAATGTTAGTGTCATTAATCTAAATAATGGCTGTGAGGCTTGTTATTTCAATCCTCTGACTGAGATAAATGGGAAGGGGGCGGGGATTGGGGGCGTTGTCTGATTGTACATTGTAGAGCATAACAATGATGATTAATAACAGGCCAACTGTCATGAAATTTCAGTGAGCAGCGTCAAAGCGGATATATCCTGCAGGCATCTGTGGCGTGAGCATCCACGCTGCACATCATGCCCTGTGACACTCCAGTCTGGGGGGTTAGGGGGGGTCGAGGGTTATGCGGTGGAGCCCCTCGCCCCTGGGCTGGCTGCCCCCCCCCCCCCCCAACCCCCCTTCCCTGCTGCAAACCCCGCCCCAGATATAGTGCGCTGGACTGATCAGAAAAATGCTGCTTCTCCCAATAAACCGCACCGGTCTCGGGTGATTCAGTGTGACATTCATTTATAAGTCATCGTTGATAAAGGCGGCATTTCCATGTCCTAATTCCCCGACTCATCTCTGTAGGTACCAGCGACAGCCCCCCCTCCGGCTTTGGCTCGCTGGCTCCCTCCTTTCGCAGCCACGTTTGACCTACTTCTGTCCGCACAACATTGTAAACAGATCTACTAATTGCCTTCATTTATTCATTTGGAAGTCAAGTTATGTTGCGGCTGGCGCCCTCCCAGCTCACTCATGTGTAACGTGTAGCCCTCCCCCACCTTTCGCATGACTCGTGCTTCATTATTGGCTGAGCAGCCACGAAGCATCCCGTCAGGCCCATGCACTATAAAGCACAGCACAGGAGAGAAACAGCCAAGGTGCTGCTTCACACCAAAGTTTTCTGTAAAAACCTCAGCGGAAGATAAAACGTCTCGTTTTATCTTCCATTCTGTAAAACACACAAAACCAAAATATCAAAATCCAGCTCAGTGTAAACTTTGTTCTTTCAGCCTGGTTGGTCTGTAATCACGAGGAGGCAAAGGCTCTGCTGTCCCTGTGGTCTTACCCTGTTATTACTTTAGAGCAGTCTCATAAATTGAAGCCGCAGAACAACAGAAACTGCGGGTGAAAAATGTCTTTTATCACCTCTGATATAAGTGACAATGACTCCCATTGTAGTGCGAGAGCAGAGAGGCCTCTCCTGACCTTTAGAAGGATGGTGGCACGTTACGACAAGGAGTGCTGCTACACTAAATACCATCAGGGCTGTGGTGGAGGCAGGAGGCCTGATGGATTGCCCCGACTTCGAGTTATTAGCAAACCCCTGTGATCCCATAGCTGGCAACAAGCAACTTAAATAGTCAAATTTTCTATTTTTGTTTACATCTGGGCTCCAGTCCAAAAGTAGACACTTGAGTCTGATGCTGAGACCGACTCAATCACGCAGCAGCAGCTGTAGACAAGTATATTCTACAGCATCACTCAGCCGTTCCTGTTTCATTAATTGCAAGAGCCCCCCTGCTGCCCCTCCCCTCACCACAAATCCCTGTCAGGGGTCGACACAGTGCCGGTGGCATTTTGGGGTGGACAAATGATTGGCACACCTGTGAGGTGGAGTCGTAACTGAAGAGAAGCTCCAGCGCCGCTGTACCGAATATCATCAGAGGTGTGAAGCAGTCAGAGGCACAAGACCAAATGGACTGGACCTAGGAGATAGGTCATATCGTAAAAAAAATAATTTTTCAGGAACAAGGCCACTTGAAAGTAGAGTCACCTCAAAACAAGCAGATTTTCAGCCGAGGTGGTTCCTGTCTGTATGTCACTAACAAAGCAGCTGTTGTACTTGATCTAGCAGTGAAAAAGACGTCAGTCCCGCACAGATCTGAGGCCCTGTGAGCTTCTCACTTTATCTCTGGTGGCAGATGAGTCAAAACAACCAAGAGGTTAGGGGTTAGGGAAAAAAAGAACACGATGGCTTCTGTGAATCACAGCCAACCGGGTGCTACAGAAACGATGACAGCATTTCCCTCCAATGAAGGCTCAACCCAAAGGATACGGTTCCACTGATCTTGATCTGGGTCAAAGGGTCGTGTTTGTGGAGTGTGAGTGGCCGGCCCTCTGTGTTGTGACGGTGGTGGGGGGCAGGGGCGGGCTAGAGGTGGGTGGCGGTGGGGTGTCCGCTGAGCGCTCATATCCCCGGAGGCTTTGGCGAGGCCTGGTTCCTGTGTTTGAGTGTGAAAGAGTCACGTCTGGGCTGGAGCGTGTCTGAGTGGCGAGGCAGGAAATTCAGCGGGGAGGACTTCGCGGGGCAAGGAGTTGTCTCTATAATCCAGGGTAAACACTGAGCAGCATGACTGCACGCCTTTGACGTGACTAAAGCCGGGAGAAGAGAAATGGATGAAACGATGAGGCTGCCGCCTGCCTGCCCAGCTACATTTGCCACCAGCATTTCCTATTTTCTCCTCAAATGCCTCTGCTCTGCAATTCATCTGAGGTCTAAATGGAGACTCTTAACTTTGAACTAACCCGTGGGTGGCAATGCTGGTGTCTCCTGTTTCAGGTTACACCAGCTTACAAATATAATTCTTTCCTGCTCCATTTCATCTCAGAGGCTGCATGCCTACCTCTGCTGGAGAAAAGAAAAGTGCTACTGACACCTGAAAGGTTGGCATAATTGTCACAGAGATTCAAAAATAGTGAACAAAAAAAAAAGTTTGATGTGAATGCTAGTGAGCAGGTTTGTGGCTGAAGATATTGTGGCTACATCGACACAGAAACCGATTCAGGCACTCTTCAGCTTGTGAAGCAGACGATTTGAAGGAATTTGCTGGATGGCAATTTGACTAAAATAAAGATGCTGTAAATTCGAGGACCAGCATGTGCTGCCAAATTTTCAGCTTTCAGCTAAATAAAAGCAGAGACAATCTTTTGTGTCCAAAAAGGAAAATAAAATATTGTGGGGGAAAAAAAAATAGATAAGAAGCTTCTGTCATACCAGATTTGGGGCAAATACAAACCAGCAGTGTTGAAACAAACTCAGACACTATGTCTGCGTTAGATGCAATTTATATTTAATAAGGTAAAGGGAAAAGTGGTAGCGCTGACTTTTGAATTTAGCACTGTTGCGCATGACAGATGTTGCTCTTTTCTGGCCGGCTACTGGGCGAGCAACTCTCACGGAGGCTGCCAAATTGGGCAGAGTGGGTCGAAACACTAGTGCGACTTGTCCCCCGGTGCGGGCGCAGCGGGGACAGATGGACAGGAGATACTGGAGTGGAGCTGGACTCAGCCCATTAGCTCAGCATCCCTCCATCCCTGGCTCCTGTTCAACTCTGTCAGCTCTGTCCAATAGCTAGCCAATTGGAGAGCCCCCACCGCGTTGTGACCCCCACATTAGGACTCTGACATGACTGTCTTCATTTAACCTTTACTTATTCCAGGAGGTCTGACTCAGGAAAAAAACAAAACAATTTGTTTATGTTGGATGGTAAAAACACTGTTGCCTGGCATGTTATAAGCCAAAGTCTTCTAGCATTTGGCAGGACATGCTCAGATGAAAATTGACAGGCTTTTCACCCATTGGAGCATTTTCCACTTTTCAAGAAAGAAATACATGAGAATGAAAAGGGCTGCTGGTGTGAAGAGGACAAAGGAAGGTAGTGACAGCCCTCAGGTGCCAGACCAGGGAAGCTTTCGGTGGCGCACAGACAAGATTTAGGGTGATGTAGGTACCTAAATTTATGGTCTGTCCACCCGTGTAGGGAGTTTTATGGCTCCATTATTGGACTAGGATGATGTAAGGGCCTATTTGAACTCCCCATTTTTGTGGTGCCTTTTTCTAGACATCTGTCTTAAGTTTGAGATAAAAAAAAAATGTTGTGGACTAGATTTCTCAGTCTCGTCTGTATGACAAACACCAGGTATTAAAATAAAAAATATGCCTCAAATGGCACTTATGACCATGGGGAAAACACAACAGTAAACACATCAAGCATACTTCCTGCATCTCATCCATCTTCCAGCACTTCGTGTGTTGGAGGGACATTGTTTGTCCCCCAGAAATATCTACATAAAATATGCAAATTAAATTAAATAGGGAAGTGTGAGGGGGATGATTCCGCCTTCCTCTGAATCTCTAATGACTTCCCCTGCCATTCCTGGAAAAAGCCTGATTAATTTAGGAATGCTGGCCGCCATGGAGAGTGATTAATTCCTCCTGGATCCAACCACTTAAACGAACAAGGCGGAAAGGAGGAAAAGGGAAACAAGGCACCCAAAAATATGGCTGCATAATTAACGCCTTCAGATCGTTTAATTAGCCACCCAAACAGGGGGGGTGGCGCTGCTACAGTGTGTCGCCGCTTTGTTCACGTAACAGGCCACCAATAGTTCTGCTTTTTACACAGACGTGACTATAATGAGCCCCCCTGTTGATAGCGAGTACACTGGACCCTCCCTTGGGTTACTTGATGGGGGGAGACAGTTTGAACAAATGACTCATTGATTTTCCTCTCATGGCCTTGACAGGGGAGACGGGAAGAAACAAGCGCTTACATTTCTAGGTTTTCAAATGATGGGTCTGATGACACTACTTTAAAAGCGGCTCTTGCACTCGCAAAAGAATAAATGATCCTTTATATTCAAAACAAATATCTCTCTTTTCTCTTTCAGAAATATGTGACCATCACAAGAAGGCACTCAAGCGCATCATTTTTTAGCGCAATCCTGCTCCCCGCTTGATTCTGCTTGTTTAGTCAGAGCTGGGTATTTCTGCGGAGTCCCCTGCAACAATGGCAACTTGCTTGGATGAAGGATGGACTCGCAGCTGCCTGGTGAAAGGTCACAGTCCTCTTAAAGTCATGTCAGGGTCCCTGGCCCTGTGGCTACTCACGCTAATCCTTGTGGATGGAAAGATGACTCTAGGACAGACTCTGAACACTTTCCAGTCAGAGAAGAGAGGCTGGGCGCTGAACCACCTGACTGTTCATCAGTCCACAGGGGCTCTTTACATCGGTGCAGTCAACCGAATCTACAAGTTATCAGCTAATCTCACACTACTGGTGTCCCATGACACAGGGCCGGAGTATGACAACAAGGCGTGTTACCCCCCGCTGATAGTCCAACCTTGTTCTGAGTCACTTGCCTCCACTGACAATGTCAACAAACTGTTGCTCATCGACTATTCCCACAACAGACTGCTGGCCTGCGGCAGTCTCTACCAAGGTGTCTGCAAGCTCATGAGGCTGGATGACTTGTTCATTCTGGTGGAGCCGACACACAAGAAAGAGCACTACCTCTCCAGTGACAACAGAACGGGGACAATGTTTGGAGTCGTCGTGCCTTCTCAGGGCCAGGATGCCACTCTGTACATCGGTACAGCTGTTGGCGGCAAGCAGGACTACTTCCCAACCATCTCTAGCCGCAAGCTGCCCAGGGACCCTGAATCTTCTGCCATGTTGGACTATGAGCTTCACACTGACTTTGTTTCGTCCCTCATAAAAATCCCTTCCGACACGCTGGCTCTTCTTCCACACTTTGACATCTATTACATCTATGGCTTTGCCAGCGGCAGCTTTGTCTACTTCATGACCGTCCAGCCAGAGACGCCTGAGAACGGGATGCCCGCTGGCACCTCCCCAGGTGACCTGTTTTACACCTCTCGGATAATCCGCCTGTGCAAAGGTGATAAGAAGTTCCACTCGTACGTGTCGCTTCCTGTTGGGTGTGTACACAGGGGTGAGGAGTACCGTCTGCTCCAGGCTGCCTACCTGTCTAAAGCCGGCCGGGTTCTGGCAAAGTCGCTCAACATCAGCGCCCAGGAGGACGTTCTATTTGCTGTGTTCTCCAAGGGCCAGAAGCAACACCATGACCCGCCAGACCATTCCGCTTTGTGTGTCTTCACCATCCAAGACATCAACACACATATCAAGGAGCGGCTGCAATCCTGCTATCAGGGAGAAGGAAATCTAGAACTGCACTGGTTGCTGGGAAAGGATGTCCAGTGCACAAAAGCGGTAAGTCAACATAAAAAAGAGAAATTGCTTGTGTTCATCCATCAATCCATTTTCCAACATCACTTGTCCTGAATCCTCTCCAGCTTTCTTGGGTGAAGGTGAATTACACAAATCACTAGTTAATCACAGGGCCAACGCAGAGACCTTCCACACTCACATTGACACCTACAGACAATTTAAATTACTTAATTAGCCTACTGTGCATGTCTTTGGACTGTGGCAGGAAGCCGGGGACAGGGAGAACGCCGGGAAATCAAACCTTTCTTGCTGTGAGATGGTAGTGCTAACCACTGCACCAATGTGCCATCCACTGTCAATTTTACCTCTGAAAACATACAGAGAGACATCAGGTTCAATGTTTGTACCTGAGACAGGTGCGGCTGACTGGCACATATGTAGGTTCAGGATTTAGTTTAGTAGTCGTGTTTTTCCAGCATCTACAGGTGACTGATGGGCAGTCAGAGCTGTGCTGAAGAAACCATTCAGGTTTTCAGGCTCCCACGAGCAGAAGTGCTGGAGGAGATTAATTCCACAATGCTAATCAGAGGAGTTTTGTATGGAGCTTTGATTTCATTCAGTGGGTTTTGGGCACTGACTCCCGCCTCCTTCTCCTCCCCTCCTTTAGCTGCCTCTCCTCCTCCCTCTCACTATTTCCTTCCTTCTCCTTGTCGCTGTCAGCAGTATTTGAACCCTCAGAGATCTGTTTTTGATCTCAAGAAAAAAAAAGGGCAGGGGGGAGGGGGAACGCTTTCCTTGTAAATGTCCAAGTGTGCGCCTTTGTCAAAGCTACAGTTCTCCATAATGAGAGAGCTTTCATGGAAAACAAGTTAAAAGCGGAGCACGGACTAATGATATTCATCGCATCCGTCGCTCTAGTGGCTCCCAACATGTTCTTTGATTCCGGCGCGCCATCAAACAAATAAGATGTAATGCTATTCATTAAAGCATCAGAGGCGAAACAAAGGCATATTAGAATGCAGTAATTATCTATCGCTGCACAGCTCGTCAAGGGGCTCCACATCTAAAATCGCCCGTAAATGATATGCAATTATTTAGCCCCACTTATGACGCCGTCAGCATGTTCAATTACCCAGTGAAAGATTAACAGTACATAGCATGTGGTAGAAGCAAAGATATAGTTTACTTTGAGACACAAAGACAATAAACACATCGAGATTACAATAGTTACCCAGTGAAGTTCAGAGCACAGACTTGGGAACGGGTGATTAGCACCGATTCAAGGTGCACGTTAGTAGATGTAAGAGGACTGCTTAGCAATGCGCACTCTTTGATGCCTAATCCAAACCTGACATCTCTCGTGCTATCTGTTTGTGTGATGTCAGATCAAGCAAACTGGGGAAAAAAAAAATCACACAAACCAGTGCTAAATACACACTGCCTTTTCTGTTCGCTATCAGCAATTAGCCTCCTCTTGCATGCGTCTCGCACTGAGGCTTGTTGATAAAGCCGAGCAGCAACGCCCCCCCAACCCCCAAAAAAAAACAAAAAACAAACCCTTTTGAAGTAACCATTTTTAACCTTGGAAATTGCGTGCTGAATGCACGCCGCACTTATCGCGCGTCAGCTTGAGTTCTCCTCTCATGCCCGCACGTGTCTACCGCGATCTCAGTCACTCGTCTGACTCGCGCTTGTGCTCATCTCATTACCACCACCTCCCCTCCTATCTGTCACCCTCACTCCTCCTTCCCTTCATTCTCCACCCCTCCCTCCTTTTAACCTTAATTTGTTGCCTTGTCTCCCTGGAAAAACAAACAGCAGCATAACAAAACAGACCAGCGCTTTTAAACTCCTGATGCCCGTTTCTCGTCCACGCAGCCTGTTCCCATCGATGACCACTTCTGCGGCCTGGATATAAACCAGCCCTTGGGGGGTTCCCAGCTGGTTTCGGGTCAGACGGTGTTCACTGAGGGCAGGGAGAGGCTGACCTCGGTCTCCTCCTACGTGTACAATGGACAGAGTGTGGTCTTCCTGGGCACCAGGACTGGGCGGCTAAAAAAGGTGAGGAACCCAACTTCACTGAACCCATCCATCAAATGTTTTGTTTGCTTTTTTTCCTGTGTAATAATGGCCTTGACTGTGAGCACAAAGGAAGCAGTGCAGATTACAGGCTGCTACACACCAGGGATGTGCAAGACGGGCAAATTAAAACCATTCAAACCAAAGCCATTCATACCAGTGGTGAGGCCAACATGCGGCAGGACGAGACAAGTTCATTCATGAATTGATGGTTTCAACACCATCCAGTGATAAAGACTTTGGGTTTATCACATTGGGAGTTTGCCGGACGAAAGCACAGAAAAATTGACCAAACTGCGATTGACGCCTTTTTTCTGCATACTTTAGCATTTGTTTGCGAAAGGACTCATGATGATGTTCCCACACGTTCCCGGTGTGTAACGGCCTAAAGGTGTGAAAATAATCTCGTACCACAGCCCATGTGAAATTCATTCAATTTGCATCTGGCCAGTTTCCGCGCATAAATTAGCAGGTGTTGACAAATGCAGCGGCTGAAAACAATTGTCACGCCTCAATCACGTCACAATGTGAAATGTCGATGACTGAAATTTTGGTGAGCTATAATTTTGCTATGAAAAAAGAGAGAAAAATAAAATGTCGTTTAGCAAAATGAAAAGTGTCAAAACAGAAATTCAGAGAGGGAACCATGACTGCAGTCAAAAGCATTGGTGCTGGAAACAGATCCCCAGTTGAAGGTCAAATATTTAATTTTTGTATACCCTATAGCCAAGGCTACAGGTAGATGTATTACAGATAATTATATTCTAGCCTTGGCTGTAATGAAGCTATTTTTTAAATCACCTTTAACTGGCCAGGCCTAAAGGAAGACGGTCTGACTAGGTTTATATACTTCCTGCAGTGGTTGCTTCAGGCTTAGTTTGGGCTGAAGCAACAGCCCAGAGACAAACATTAATAACTTTCCTTATCAAGTCGTGTTTAATGACAACCTTTTAATCATCCTGTCTCAGAACCTAAGCTCTTGAGCTCTACTCTTAACAACACCTCATTTCAAAGCAGTTGTTTTCTGTTTAAATCTACAATATTTCCAGCAGCAGGGGGAAGTACCTACTAATGAGAAGCAGCATCGCCAATCCTTCAAGTAAATAGAAAGACATTCACTTATCAAATATTCACACACACACACACACACACACATAAAAAAAACATTAAACTTCACGATGGTGGGCATAAGAAGAAGTATGTCCAGGGATTGCTAGAGGTAAACTGTAAAGTGCCATGTATAATCATGTAAACTACCTGTAAATTCCTGAACCTCTGCTGGTCATTCAGATCATGAACTGCGATGTAATACTTCTCTTTCTTTTCTGTCGACACTGCACGTTTCAAACTCATGTAGATGTGGTCAGACCTGCCGTGACATTTGGTCGTACCTCATGATGATCTCCAAATCTTGAAAATACAGATGCGCTGAAGACAGATGTAGTGATTCTCATTGTTTTACCAGAAATGCAGAAAAGTGTCTGTCTGCTCAAATCTCCAAAGACCATGAAAGAATGTTTCAGTGGTGCTTGAGCAGCAGTACTCTCATACAGGTAGTGCTCTGCCGTTTACTGTATACACTCACCAGCTACTTTCTATGGTAAAAGGTTCAACTGCCCCTTCATACAAACAGCTAATCGGGCAATCACATGACATCATGTAGAGGTGGTGAAGATGACTCGCTGAAATTCAAAGCGAGAATCAGAATGGGGAATAAATGGGATGTGAGTCACTTTGAACGTGGTGAACACGGTTGTCAGTGCCAGTTAAGAGGCAGTTGCGTGGAGAAAAAAATACCTTGTAGATATCAGGGTTCATAGGTCAGGATGGGCAGACTGCTTAATGACTTTTTATTGGGGAAACTCAAATAACAGCTAGTTACAACCAAGATCTGCAGAATAGCATCTCTCCACGCACGTAACCAGCAATGTGTACCTAATGAAGTGGCCAGTGAGTGCCTGCCAGACAGTTTCTCTCAGGGTGAGTGTGAGCGATCCAAGACGCCCCCTGTCTCCTGCCTCTCGATCAAAGCAGGTGCCAGTGTTTACATCCTCACGCATCTCGCGACGATAAACACAATTATCCTGGCACGGTTTAGATGGAACGGCAACCAGGTAGATACCTGTGTTTGATGACAACAAATGAAGCACATGAAACATTCGCCTACATGCCGTGTTGGCTTGCGGTGCGTCTCTGTTTCTGGCAAAGCCGGGCGGCACATCTAATGGTCTGTGTTTTGCACGAAACTTGAGTGCGCTTGAGTGTGAAATGCAGAGCTCTCATTCAGAAAACGGCAACAGGCGAGTGACGGTGTCTATCAGGAGCCACGTGGAAATTGTAGATGTAGATGTGGAGAGGCTGACATTACCTCTGAAGGGACCAATCTTGACAACCATACCTTTTTTGGCGCACAACATTTTGAAATGCCTTGTTAAGTGAGTCAGCCAAGGTTGAGCGGTAGCCAAACGGCATCACGTTGACTAATTGAAAACGTGGGCAAAAAGATTTGAGCACTGGTTCCAAGAATTTGAAGAACTTTGAGGTTGTTTTTTTTCCCCATTAAAACTCAGGGGCACTTTTGCAGAAGAAACTGTTTGAGCAACTTGATCCCCTTAACATTATTAATCATTCGAGAGCCCCGTCGAGAGCGACAAAGGCAGCTGTAACTGCACTACATCCTTTGTTCTTAATAATGGGATAATTGAGTTTGATGCCTGAATTTGGCGAAATGCCACATTAATGTCAAAATTATCCCAATTCCTTGTGGCCTGTGTGTAAAAGAAGAAAACCGCTCGGATGTCTAAGACCGCATTGGCGCATTCATGTAATAATGATCATTCAGCCATTAGGCCTAATTAATGTCGTAATGTGGTCAATTATTGGGCTAATGATCCCCAGTTGTTATATTTAATATACAATGGTTACTAAAGCAGGGTGCAAGGCTCTGCCTTCATTCAACACAACCTCTCCTACTGTAGTGGGCTGCACTCAAAAAGGGACAAATTGGAGCAAATTTACATCGGGCGCAGATACTTCTGACAGGACATTATGCAGCTCCGGCACTGCTTCTTTTAAAAAAAGAGTTTGGTTAGCTTTTAGCATTGCCAAGTACCAATTATCTCCTTGTACTTTGCATTCATTTTCACACGTTTATTAAGAGTTCTTTGTTTCTTGTGGGCTTTTTTTTTTATCTCTACCCAGAATACTTTTCTGGATGAGAAAATGGAAGGGTTTTAAGGATTAGAGTGCGTTTCCACACAAAGGAAGAGAACGGCCCATGGACATTTGAAAAATGCTTTTAAGGCGCTAAATCGCAAAACAATTAATACAATAACAATTCACAAGTAGGCCTCTACAGTGATGTGAGTGGGTGTGGCTCAGAGCTGTCTTCACCATGTCCACAAGCCTAAATGGACTAATATATTGCTGCCATGGCTTTAGCTGAATGGCTATTAGTGCTAACAAACACTTGTTGTTTTGTCTTATAAACTAAATACTCTTTATAAAGTGGTGGGTGAGTTCGCATCTAGCGACTAAACTACAGAAACCAGTTAGCTTCAGCTTCTATTTTTATGTATGGCCACTGTACATAAACATTGACCAATGCTGCTGTTTAATCACATCACATTTATTTATTTTTTTATAATAATTAAATAAAGTCCATCCATCCATCTTCTATATCCACTTCGTCCTGCATTCAGGGTTACGGGGCTCCCATCTGTCATAGAGCGAGGACAGAGTACACAATGAACAAATCAATTTAAAAAAAAGAAAAAAAAAGACTAAATTCTGGGTTGTGAAAAAAATAAGTAGTGGAAAAGCTTAAAAAAGCAGTTTTGATTGAAAGAGCAACAATTTGCACTGAATCTCAGCTGAGGGATTCTAAGATACCGAAGAGTATTTGGAAAGTTTGCCGCACTGTTCGACTGCTGGTAACCCTGTCCAACCGGCAACAGATCGATTTGTTCCAAGTTAAAAGGTTAGGCACATGGGCTCGATTCACTGAGCAAAGACTTTTCACAAAAACCTACGCAAGCAAAAATCCACTGTGGCCGACGGCGACGCGTCACGTACCCGAAACGCTGAAAGTGATTCGTTTCACCGCGGCAGTCTTGCTTACAGCAGGCGCACAGATGACCTCTTTCTGGGACGTTCATGAAACTGATTTATCTCATTGTCCATCATATTTCATTCCAAATGCAGGCCGCAGTGGTAAATCCTAATCGAGTTTCTATAGGGCTCCCTCCAACTCCCCCAACCCCCTTCTATTTCTTGATGGAACTGGATTGACTTGGTACCACCGCGGGGTCTGTTTAATGCATACAGCATGCAACTGAGTGAGGGAAAGTGTGAGAGGACTGTTGTGACATTAGCCTCGGGGTGTCAGTTTTATGAGGAGCAATCTGTCTGACACACACGCACACACACACACACACATACGCGTGTGCGCTTGCAGACACACGAGGCACAGATTACACAGATAATACCACTGCAGCTCTTTTATCGAATGAGCCACTGGGGGAAAAAAATGTAAGATCGACTAGCATAATTCAGGAAAAATAGAAATTTCTCCAGAAAATGTAAGAAAAAAAAGCAGACATAGATGCACAGTTTGCCAAGAAAAAAAATAGCTGAGGTTGGAGGGGTCTGCCAGCAAAAAAACAAAAAGCAAAAACAAACTAAAAACAAACATTCATTAAGACTTTCGGTGCCGGCTGTCGAGAAGCTTCCCCATTACACTGACAGAGTGCGCAGCCATGCTTCAGACTCCCAGGGGTCTGCGGTGGAGCACCGGCCACCTTTCGAATGCTATTCCATCACTCCAGAACGGACAGACTGGGTGGAAATGGGGCGTGACAACATACGCCGTGAGAGGATCACCGCGGCAACGAGGCCACGGCAAAGGTCAAGCCTGCCACAGGAAGGGGCGTAACAAGGGTGACAGGTCACGGGGATAACCAACAAGCTCTCACCATCCGAGTGCCTGTGTCCGTCACCACCGCTCTGCTGGGGCCGCGCCCATTTCCGCGCCAGGCGAGAGGTTTCTATCGTCACCTCAGCCCACCGAACTGAGAGTTTTCCACGGTTTGAATGTTGTACGCTAATGAGGTGAATCCAGGTGAGAGCCTTTTCAGTCGCACACTGGGTCAACGCCACAGGTACCACGCCTCGCTAATCACTGTCTCACGTGTGCTCGCAGCTGTCTCGTGGTGCCACATGGGGGAAAAACATGCAAACGCAACAGGAGAGGAAGTGCTTCAGCTACGGGGGGAAAAAAACAGCTTTGAAAACATGCCAGAAATAAGGGAACTAACGGAGCACAAGTCTTCTGGTTTGCCAAGAAAGGCTTTTCAATGCTTAAATGTTGAGCCTATGAAATAGACATCTTGCTCTGCCCAGAATGGTCACGGCATCCACAGTAGAAAGTGGTTTGACATGCAGTCTGCGTGCTGCTGTTCTCCCAGCCAGACTGGCTGCCCTGTCACATTATTGCATTGTGTCTCCTCTTCCTCCCCGGCTTCAGTACTTTAACCTCGCGCCCACTCTTGGAAGGCAGTAATAAGCAACACATATCGGCCAAAAGACTCTCCTCTATCCCAACAAGTGCCATCGGCGTGGTTTTGTAGAGGAATATTACCTGCGGCTGGCAACGTCACATCCTCGGACGCTTTTTGTGAAACGTTTCCCACGAAGACAAGGGCTGAAATAATATTGGGAGTCGGAGGCGGCGGGCTTGTTGACAGAGGTGGCCACCTTTCAGTTCACTGTGCGGGGGAAAAAAAACAAACCCAGACAGTCTCTTTTCAGTTTCGCTCCACGAGCTCGAGCTGACGGGTGACAGCTCGGGCCTTGTGCCCTATTTGCTCGTTCTCAAGCAACATTAAGATTTGGGAGCTGCTGCAACCGGCGAGCGCAGTGTGAACATTTTAGTACTTTTAAAATGTGTGTGATTCCAGTTACATGGAATGTAGCCGAAGCAACTCGATTTCATGGGTGAGGTGGTGGATGGTGTTTGTATCCATCAGTGACCTGATTTGATTGATTGAAGTCGTTATTTCAAAGATGAAACAAAAAAAGAAAACTAGAAACTACCCAAAGAAACCAGAAAAAAATAAACATAAGAAACAGAATACATATTTAAAAAGGAATAAACTACCACCGCTTCTCTTTAAATTATACAAATAACACATTCATCTTCATTCATGTCTGCCTGCGCCGACTATGGGTGGATGGAAGGGACAAAAGGCTTGCGATTAAATGCAATTAAAAAATTAGCGTGCTGTGCCTTGCGATTAACGTGGTAATGCTAACAGCCCAAATTAATACATACATGATGGACGTTTAAGATTAGTGGCGTGGCTTTGTTCATATGAAGACCCAGTTCTAATCAAAACAAACAAAACAAAAAATAAATAATAAACAGTTAATCTATATACGCTGCGGGCATGATGAAAGGCTTTCAGTACAACACCTGCTGCAGATGTGCACCGTTTAGGGTTTCATTACTGCCCATTGACAGCGCCAGCGCACCGGGCACGTACATGGTGCAGCAGTTAATGGTTTAATTATGTTCTCCGCAGTGACCGCTGACACTGTGCCACAGTGGCTTTCCTCCTGTGTTAGTTCAACCGAAAATAGCAATAAAAGCATGCTGCATTCTCGCCTCGCAAGTGGGTATTCAGCAGGCCGCAGAGACGCACACTGTCATCCTCAGGAGGAGCACAATTCATTGAAAAGACTTTGAGCTAAGCACATACAATTCTTGATTAAAAGGGAGAAACTTTGAAAGACAGACAAAAAAAAAAAAAAAACAACCGTATTCCTTCAGCTTTTACCCGTTGCTCTCTGTGAGAATCAGATTGCCCTGTGTCTAATTAAAGGCATGCAGAGCAGAAAAATAGAGGTGGGGGATAAAATGGGATTTACCTCCAGAGGTACATTTGCAGGTCTGTTGAGTTCAGAAACTGATTGAAATGAGACTTCCCTCTAGACGATACATAGATTTCTAGTTCATATCTTGCTTACAAGTCAAATTTCTTACTAAAAATATACGGCAAACACACTTTAAAATGATGTTACGCTGCAGCGACGGTCAGATGCACCACAATGGCAGGAATGCCACATGATTCCAACATGTACAATTTTTTAATTATTTTTTTAATATGCAACTACACAGCCACCTTTATAAGGTACCTTGTATTAGTAACGTGTAACTCGACTGGTTGGGGGAATATCACCACAGTCAACGTGCTTAAAGATGTCCCTCCTTGTATTGAAGCATGGCAAATTCAGCCATTAAGCCATTACTTGGGCTGTTGAGTCGCTGCCAGAGGCGGCCGACGAAAGATAGAAATTCTAAAGCTCCGACTGCGATGGCGTTAGCAGATGTAGTGGATCCATCAACCGGATCAAGTCGGAGCGGCACCGGCACATTAGCTCAGAGCGCGCGGCTCCTTGCTGGCAGCAGCTGCGTGGAGACGGTCGGAAATGTTAAGCTCGCAGCAAATAAAATCTTCTTCAAATAGCCGCGTGTGCAAACAGTGGATTCATTACGGCTCGCCGAGAGCCGGCCGGGTGTTGGAATTCTCCGGCGCGCGACTAAATGAGCCGGACTTTTCAAAGTCACGGCTCCAAGGAAAAGAAAGGGGGGCGGGTGAGGGAGGGGGGATTTGGTTATTGAAATCTTAAGAATGGAGTTTCACAGAAGTGGAGTGGCACGGACACAAAAGGTGTGTTTGACATTTAAATTGGTGGGGTATTTTTTTTTTTTTTTTTTGACAGCAAGAAGAAAGCTGGTCCTGATAACAGACATCTTGAGAGCGGGGATGCTCGGTGTGCCCGGAATAGTGAGTGGTATTGGTGGGGGGCAAATTCTGCACTGGAACAAAGAGGCGCCCATCTCAAAGCTTTTCCAGACTACAATTTTCATTTGGCTGCTGCCGCCGCTTCTTCCTCTGCTTCTTCTTCCCCCGCTCTATCTCTCCTCCATCCCTCCCTCCTGACTCAGTCTGTGCTCTCTGCGCAACTGGAAGCACGCACGGGGTCTGCGGTCAGGAAAATGAATACCATACGGGTGCCACGGATTGTTGCTCGGTCCCCCCCGTCCCTCTGTGTTTGTCGGCCAGCCATGGGAACCTGACAAAAATACAGTTTGAGGGGAGGGAAAGGGAAGAAGAGGAGGAGGAGGAGGAGGACAGGAAATGGTGAACAGGAAGCCATGTCCTCACGGAGGGGAGAAATGAGGAGGCTGTGGTCGTGGTGCAGAGACTGTGGTAAGAACGGCTGGACGATAGCCATGCAGCTGAATGATTGTGGGAGGGTGACACACACACACACACACACACACACACACACACACACACACACACACACACACACACACACACACAGAGAGTTGTAAATTGCATTTTGGTATGGACACTGTCGTGCATGTAGTGGCTGCAATCAATAAACCTCTCTTTGTGTCTGTAGTTAATGTGATGGCCAGATGATTAGTCCTGTCCAGTAATGCACCCCTACCCCTCCCCCGCCCCGACACACAAACCCCCCCCCCGCCTCTTTATTTTCATGAGCCGCCGCCGACGCAGCAGTGTGTGTGTGTGTGTGTGTGCGCGTATCCAGCGTTGCCTCATTAGCGTTCACGGAGCCGTGATGGATATATGGGCTAATCAATGTCCCCGGCTCCTCTGGGCTGTCATCCCTGATTGGACCATATGCACGGCCACTCAAGCCTAAAGGTGGCCAGTTGTCTGGACCTTATGTCGCCAGCGTGCCCTGTGTCACAGTGCCGAGGGGCCAAGTCGGGCTTACACACCAAGTGAAATTAAATACGCCACATTTGATGACGACTGACTTCAGTAAAATCAGAAAATTATTCTTGGAGACATTGATGTCGACCATCTCTCTCTCTTTTGTTTTATGGAGCCAAGATTCTTGTCGTGAAACTCTGTCTGTTCCTCCAACGTCAGAACTGGTTTGTCTGCCGCGCTGAGCAGCAATGGCCCTCTGTTTTTTTCCCCCTCCCCTGTCTCCTCAAACAATCAAATGCATATGCTTGAGTGTCCCTCACTGCAACACAAGCCCTTGTCAATGGATGAGCCCTGGCTTCTCGTGTGTTCTCATGTGAGATCCGTTTGGATTTTTGAGAACGTTCTCGATGATGTCAATGCACAGATGCTTTTACAAGGCTAATGGCAAAAGCAGGCGCAGGGTTTGAGCGGAATGAGCGGATAATAGCAGGAATGGCCAAAACAATGAGACATGCTCGTGGTGGACGCCTTAGAGATTCTTGCTTCAAGGTTGGAGGTGTTTTGCTTTCAGAAAAACGTTACATATTTGTTGTAGCCAGTGGTTGTTTGAATTCATCTTGCCTTTCTGTGGTCTCCAATCGATCTGCACATTCTGACCTCTGACCCCTGACATCAACAATGTTTTTTTTTCCAACACACAACACACACCGCAACTGACTGGACATTTTCCACAATCCCATTTCTTCATCTTCGCCATCCCCGCTTGTAACTTCAGCGTGTCAAAGTAAATGCACTGAGTCTATGCCATGTAATTGGCTGATCGCTTATTTGTGTTAACAAGCAATTGAATATTGGACCTGAACTGCTGTGTCATTGCCATTGCAGTGAAAGATTAATATACCAGCCTGTGACTCATCTTGTCTGCTTTTTTTAATTGGAAAAACAAAAACAGTACCTAACCCCTTGATCGGTTGTTTGTACACGGAATGACTCACTGGATTCCTGTAAAATTTTAAACTGCAGTCTGAGGACTGAAAGAGACAGAAAGTTTAGCGTCTGCCTAACAAACAGCAAACACATGGCGCATGTGTTTCGCCCAAATGGCAGGGAGCCGACTTTTGGAGGGGGCAGATGTAACCCTGCTGGAGCGGCAGATTGGAAATGATTGGTCAATCAGAGAGTTCCCTTCCTCCTGGGTCATCCCCCATATGTTTACACACACCGGTGGGTTACATATGGACGCTGTTTTGTAAAGATTGAATGTCCGCTACCACGTAAACATGGTAATCAGCCGCTTCACAAGGCTGCCCATCGCTCAGGGTTCAGGGCCGCCGTTCAACACGAAGATGGAATTAAGCTTTTTTATAAATAAAAAAGAAAGAATTAATGAAATCCACCTCACATGCAAACACTTACAAGGGAGATATTTTGTCAGTGTAGTGCTCATGTAAGGGTCAGGCCGTTTCATCAGGGAGCCGACCTGAGCGAAGGTGGATGACGCCCTACAAGTCGGTTCTCGCCTTCGACTCTCGCAGGATGAGAGCGGAGAAGCAGCCAAGCGTTTTAAGATGCAAACCCAGCCACTGGGAAGGGAGGCGTTTTTTTTCCCCCTGTAAGAGCGCATAGGCTCAGGTTGCATATCTGTTTATGGGAGCTAAACTAAGCTGTGTTGTTTATATCCGTTGCTTAGTTTCTGCTGGAGGAGCTCCAGCAGCAAAAAGGATATTGCTGTTATTGGCTTAAGTATTATCCACGGGTTAAATATATACCCTCATCAGCCGCAGGATGCTGGGAAGAGGGAGCGAAACGGCAGCTTTTGCCTAGGTCACATGAACATGTGGCATTAAGAAAAGTGGGGGGGAAAAAACAAAACAGTTCACTGCGTCTTCTATGCTAAGACACAGACCACACAAGAGGAAAGCCTGGATGCTGAAGGATGTTTACTGTGGTTTGGAAGGAAAAATGTCAGTTCATTTAATAATGTCCTTCTGGCCCATATCAGACAAATTTAAAAAGAAAGTCTGACACATGCGCCTTCATAAGTCTAAAAGTGCCTAAGAGTCAGTCGCGAGAGGGAAACACTTTTCCAGTCTCACCGAAGGTGGCAGTGAAACACGTTACAGTGAGATTTTCACATGAAGGGAGATTGTTTAGACTGAGAGTAGAATCACCGTCCGAACCATTTCTCTTCAGCCAGGTATTTACGAATGGTCGCCTGCTGCGGCAATTTGCGCATACAAGCACATGCACATAGATATTTGAACGCACAACACATCCAACCTTGAAGCGGAGGCGTGAAAAATAGATAGTGAGCAGCGTCATGAAAATCTGAGCTCCCTGCACCTGCGCCTGGATGAATTGAAGACACTGGCTCACATGTTTCTGGACGTACGGACTCACACGGCTTTGGACTTCTGGACTCCTGCAGTGATAATAATTATTTTATGCACCGCTCTGCTTTACTTTGTTTGAAAAGGTGCAGTTTACAGCTTAAAACATAAATATTGCCATTTGATGTGCCGTACCAGATTGTACCCAGATTACAGTTGCCACGTTGCTGCGATCTGAATATGGAACCAAAAATTCATATCATGGTATATAATGTTTCCAATTCATTTCACGATAAATGAGGGATTTTTTTTATTCACGCATGGCTGGGTGTTCACCACATTTTCTACCAATTTATGGATGAATGACTGCAGTGCATTGCCTTAGAATGGCCGATTTAACTGTCATGAGGAGGAAATATTGTAGAAAAACTTGAATGTCCATTTCAGTGTGACTGCAGGTTTGCATAATAGCATTCATAATGTCTGACGACGGAGGGTGTCGCATCTGTCGCATCTGCGCAGAATGTAAAACTGTCTTTGCAAACTTGGGCTGCAAAAACAAACTTTGATTGATCTGATCAGTTGACTGTACAAACTCAACTCGCAGTGTGTGAGGAAAAACTTGAATCTATCAGCAAGAAAAAAAATAAAAAATTTGAAAGAAAATTTTCTCAGTTGAAGAATCTTAAAGAGGTAAATGGGGCCTTGCCACACTGCTGGACGCTGTGTCCACCGCAGCTCATTGAACAGCTGATCCAACACACATCACAAAGCGACAGTTGAATCAGAGCTGCCGACAAAAGACGGCGCAGACGAGACGCAGTCGCGTCTCTTTGTCCCTGTTTGCCCGCATGTTTGCCGGTGCGCGTACACACGCGCGCCTGCGTGCACGTGCGCAACACCGTGTGTGCCATTTCCTACAAGCAGACTCATTAGAAAACCAATTAAAGCTTCCTTATTCTCATTATGGAGCTGAGGGGGCTTAAGGAGAGATGGAGGACCTGTTGTATTCCCGGCGGTCTCCCGCCTGGTCAGGCCCGCTTAAAAATGATGAAAGCGCTTTCAAATCTGCTGAAATCAAACCCCACGGATCAGTTGCGATGGGGGTCGACATTTGCCTGGGCTCATTTCTACATCCCTGGTCCTCTGTCAGCCTCATCATATCCGGCGAGGAATAGGCGTTGGCCTGTTCTGCCCCTCTTTCCAGTCTTTGTAGGATTTTACCGCAAAAAAAAAAAAAAAAAAACTAACAAAAAACACAATTACACGCTCTGTCCTCAGTCTGGACTTTTATAAAACAAGTTTGTGGGATTTCAGATGTTCAGTGGTTTTGCAAGTTGTTATGTATCAGAGGACAGGATAAATTAGATGAGTAAGAGGAAGGGAGGGAGAAACAAGGCCAAGGGAAGGCAGCGTCGGTGAAAGAAACCAGACAATAGACGGAGAGAAAGAGGCTCAGCTGCTCTCTGATAAAAGAAACATGTTCCAGTCGTAACCATCTCAAGGCCCAAATATTTTTTTTTTTTATTTACAAAATTTACTTTACCAGTGTTCTGAAAAGGAAATGTCTCGGTTATAGAACTCCCCCTTCAACGACAAAAGTCCGTCCTCTACTTCCTTTTGCTTGCAGCAGAAACTGTGATCAGATCATTTCGCTGGAAACTTCTCCTGGGTTCGTTTTTGTTCGCTTTTCCACCAAAAGACGAAGTACCCACAACGGTATCGCTTTCAGCAGATAGGCTGAAGAGCCGAGGGGGGGCTACGCGGGCTGCTTCCTGGAGATCTGTCGAGATTTGAAATGAATAATCAAGCCGCCTGCCTCACTGGAATGCAGATGGAAAAAAAAAGAAAAGAGGATCCAAATACGTCGAACCACATGAAATCCTGTCGCGATCTTGAATCAGCGGATGATCCGGAGCCACTGGTGCGCGGCGCAATCAGCACACACACACACACACACACACACAAAAACACCCTTTCAGCTTGCACTGCCACAACAACTGCCTGCAAGGTGGAGGCGTGTGATTGATTGATGAAGTTTGGGCCGCCCAGGGGATCCAATCATGTAATCAGCCAGTATTGATTGACTGTCCCCGTTGAGAGACTGCCGAGGCCGCGCCACTGCGCGCCAGCCGCACATGGCACGCGCTCAGACATCCCCGACAGACAGGGTGCGGATCCGGGTGGCAGAGCGGGCCGCGTCCACTCGTCAGCGGGGAGCCGACGCAACTCAACTCAACGCTCCGCTTCCCTGCTCCCTTTGCGTTTATTTCAATTATTGTGATCGAGAAATTAATTCAGCTTTACTGTAATTACATCACGCGGCTAATGATCCAGCCTCGGTGGAGCCTCAACGCAGCTCCAACCAGGGTTTTCATAGCTAATGAGCGTGTTTTCTTTCCAGCTGTCATCTTTTATTCATTCCAGTTTTTTTTCCTCCTTCTTCAATACTTTCACATTCCTGACATATTTCAGCTGTCAAGTTATCACGACTGCATGATGCAATTCGCTTCATTTCCATCCCAATGTTGAAGGATTGGGGTTTTTTTTTCAGTGGTAAAAAAAAAAAGTTGGGAAAAAAAACAAGGGAATCTTTTGTAGCATTTCTTTCATTGTGGCAATGAAACACATGAAACAAACATCAGTTGCTGATTTGAACCATCACATATGACATATTTACATCCATATATAGACACACTGACACGTCTGCTTTTATAGTGATGCAATTCTTAGGTTTTGTGTATTCTTACACTGAGATGAGTCCCATTGGCAGGATGACAGTAAACTGATTCTTGACCTACAGTAACTGCAAATAAGTGCACTGCAGCCCACATGCCAGACTTTCTGTAGCCACATTCGTGTGCGTGACACATTTTTATCTGAACCGCCCGCTGCTCAGACACTTAACATGAGGAGTCAGAGCTGCTAATTTGTTTGCTTCCCTTCAACAGCACATCTTATTTGTAGGCAGAGGTGTGCAAAGAGAATTGAAAACCTTTCGCCAGTGCGCATCTGTTCTCATGCTTGCATTTAATGAGCCCCAAAAGACTGCCGCCTGAAAGTCATCCCAAAGTCAACTGAAGGCTGAGCTTGCTAAACACAATTCAAAAAGCCGAGGCACTCCGCTGAGGCTCCGGTCGACAGTGAGCGGCAGCAGCAGCAGCTATCTTGCTGTTTTTTGTCACCCCCCCAGTCGAATCTTTATAATGAACGAGTCTGGTCTGGCATTAATGAACAGCCAACAGTCAATAACGGTTTGCACCATTACGCTGCCGCTTGCTGAAGGTTAGCGGGGGGCGCGGCAAGCCAACAGGTTGGCGACCGCCAGTACCTTCATCAGCAATAGAGCTTTGTTTTGCTGAGATGTTTTTCTCAAACCTTGACATACCAATAAATGGCAGCTAGCAAGACTTTGCACTGTATGGTCACATCTGACACCAGCTTTCCCACAAACTCTACGGACGAATAAGGCTGTTTGTGATCGATGTCACCTGTGGCGGTCTTAGAAATGCTGCATGTTGGACTCTTGAAGGAGACCAGCTGTATTTCCTACATCACGTCTCAGCACTGAGCTAAACGGGAGACAGCAGTGACGGCGGGCGTTTGAATGCACTGGAAAAAAAAACTCACGCCGTCTTCCACTTGATGACATTAAATGGATGTTTTTCTCACAGCGACCGTGTTTTTGAGGGACGTCGGGCGGGGGACGAGGGGGGAATCTCGCAACCAGACGCAAAGCTGAGCGCACGCAGCGTGCAAATTGATATCCGATAGACGGCAGATGTTGCTCTTCAAAGTGCGCCGCGAGCGTTTAGTCGCAAGCCATGTAGCGAGGATGCAGCGAGGCCTTCACTGCTCTTTTTTTCTTTTTCTGAATCTGTCCGTCTGTGTGTCCCTTGCAGATCAGAGTGGACGGCCCACTGGAGGGAGGTGTTCTGTACGAGACGGTGACCGTGATGAAGGATAGCAGCCCCATCCTGCGGGACATGGCCTTCTCGCTGGACCGGAACTCTCTTTATGTCATGTCGGAAAATCAGGTGAGGAAAATGCGCTCACCGGCAACTGAGCAGACCGAGGCGACAAAATGTGTACAAGCGGACGGAAGCTGGCGGGGTCCAGATGCCAGTGACGGTGGACATTTGTCAGGCTGTGGCAGCTTGTGTCTTTATGCATGTGTGGAGCAAGAAAAATCAAATCAAATAAAGGCAGTTAAAGGAATAGTGCTGTGGCTGAGGAATTATAACATTTCAAATATTCAGAATAAATGTACACAGAGGTACAAACACTGTAAGTAACAATCCCTACCCACCTCCCCCTCGCTGCCAAAAAAAAAGAAAAAAAGATTTAATTGGATCCAATTTATCAGGGTGTTGCAAAAAGACGCGTCTCCGCCTCTTTTTTTTTCTTTCCTTTTTCCCCATGCACAGATACCAACATTAAAGCCGGACTTATTACTTGGGAATTAGCAGTAAAACAATTTCAAACCAAAAGCATTAATCCATGTCAGCTGATAATTTAATGCCATTAAATTATCCCCCTCTCCCCCACCCCGGTGCGGCATGGACCCTCCCGAACAGTGGCGGCGCTGAGCGTCTTTGCTGGAGTTTGTTAAATATGCAGGCTGCGTGTAAAAGGGATGGACCGCTGTTCTAATTAGTTATCCATGCGAATCGACTTACAGTGCATGCATCTTTTGTATGACACACACACACGCACAAACACACACACACACTGAACTGTCAGCTGCTCCTCCCCCGACTGTGCACGCCCCCCCCCCCCAACTTGGCACAAAATCACAGAGGCTAGCAGTCGTTGTTGTTGCTGCTGCAGTTGGACGCTATTCTCTGCACTCGCAGGAGAGATAAGACAGAACAGTGGTAATCACTTTCAACTCCCATCAAGTGATTATTTTGCCGTGGCTGCATGCCGCTGTGAAATGGGATTAGGTGTCAGCGTGGCCAAAGAGGGAGGGGGCGCTGGTGGTGGTGGTGGTGGTGGGGGGTGGGGTGGGGTGGGGGGTCCTCTATCACGGCTTTCAGTTTGCCTTCTGACTGCTGGAATTTAGCAAGTCACAGGACGGACAGCCGAAGGGCATCAGGAGGGGGAAAAACAGTTTTCTCTGTCAGTTGCTTTTCGCAAAACTCTTGTGTTTTTCTTGGAGTGGGAAGGGGCAAGGCGGCCTTCAAAGAAAGGGGCAGGAGAACAGCTCTAAAAGCGTGAGGTTGAGCCCGAGAATGAGGAGCAGCAGACCCGGCTGCGTCGGCTACTGTCTTCTGAAACAAATGGTGGCAGCTCCTCTTTCTGTGTGGTAGACTGGAAGAGACACGGCATCACTTATTGATGAGCTCTGGTCGTTCAAGGAGACGCACATGCTTCCTTCAAGGATACCGTCAAGCGTTGTTCCCTCTTTTTTTTTTATGCAAGTCCACCGCAAGTGACACGTAATAGCCGAGGAACTGGACCTGGCTCGGCCCGCCGTGTTTCTCTTCAAATATTAGCGGAGCTTTGTCTCCACCGCCCTCAGGAGTTTGGAAAGAAAGTGAATCCTTCCTTCATCCCTCCGTCTCCCTTCTCCTCCGTCTTTGCACAGAGTTTTCCTGCAGCTCTGGTGAGGAATCCCCCCCAGGGGCGCTGGTGAGGAAGGGGATGCGGAGGGAATGGGGGTTGGAAGTCTTGCTACGCTCACAAATTTCCCACATTTCCAGTAGGTCGCGGGGACGGCAGAATTCCGCCAATTCCTGGGGGCCGAACAATGTCGGAATGATGTGGGAATGATGTGGGAATGAGGAGCGCAGCGCAGACAGATTTGGCTGAGATCGGCCGACCCTCGTGGAATAACAATGAGTCTCTCCGTCTCCCGCCGCGTAAAACAAGCTGGGTTAGCACGGTGATAAAGAGTGAGTGAGTGAGGGGGGGAATAGAAGGGTGTGTGTGTGTGTGTGTGTGTGTGTGTGTGTGTGTGCGAGTCCAATGCAGAACTTCATTTGGGAACCATGAACAAAATAAACCCCAAAACACTCTTTGCTGGAATCTCATTTCTGCGCCTGCATTTCAACCACTTCCAAGGCTGACTCAGTGTTGAAGGGCTCACGACAAGTGGCTTTAAATCCCATCGCTTGTGTGTGCAGCCTGGTCAGCATCAGTTGTCCCTTATGTGGCGGGATGAAGTTAACACCCGCCTTTTAAAGGTGCTGAAATAATGTATTAATCTATTGTACGTTCAGTTAGAAAAAAAATATTTTTGTGACATTCACATAATTTTATCATTAAAGTCCATCAGTCTCCCTCTCTATCTACAGTTGATATATTTTTGTAATGTTACACTTTTGAAGGGTTGCAGGTTTTGGTCTTGGCCACCACAGGCTGTCACTGGGTGTGATTCTCTACCTCTGTTGTGTGGAAATTTTCAGTTTTGGCTGAAACCTCCCCAACCCCCATTTTTAAAGTGCCACTCTGTAAAATGTGAAATCACTTCTTGAAATCCACTGCACTTCTTTGTCTCCATCTCTGTCTGTCTGTCTGTCACTCTCGCCTCTCTAAGCTGTATCCCAGCATCCTCTACAGCAGTTTTGAACCTATTTTTTATCCTCTTAAAGGCCCCAACGTTATCCGTCTTGTTGGAAATATGCTTCAAGTTTTCCCATTTCAGCATTATGTAATGCAGTTACAATGTTTCAAATAGACTTTGAATTAGTGATGGTCAGGATTCTATTTTTGCATTTGCTGGAATTTCACATTTTCCATTGCTCGAGCAGACAGATGAGGTGGCAACCGTCTATCAGTCAGTTTTCTATTACTGCCTCTCCTGCACTCAGGGTTGAGGGATCCATCTATGATATTATTTTTATTTTTAATTTAGTGTATTCCAAAGAAAGGAAGCAGCAAAGTGAGCTTTGAAAAGAATATCAATATTTATGTTATGTGGCATCGTCTGTTGAAATTAAATTTGTCAACAAAGACAAAGTTAGATTTCAGTTGAATACTTTCCAATTTGCAGTTTTGAGCAAATTTCCTTCAGATAAGTAGATTGTTTTAGGAAGCTCTCATTAGTTCTTGTCAGCTGAAAATTTGAATCAGGTTTGCAAATGATGCAACACTTTGGAATAGCTCTCTTTGAAGGGAAATTCCACCCATTTGCTATGGAACCTATGGAACAAGACGGCTTAAGGATCAGGATCGGGAATGAGAACATCAGATGGACAGTGAAGATGTTGACAGTGAATATAGGAGGATGCTCAGGTTGGAACTAGAGGAAGAGCGATGGGGAGATGTATGGATGGAGGGAAAGAGGAGGTTAGTTGGTGAGAGAGAAGAGGATACAGAAGACAGAGTTAAATGGAGGCAGATGATCCACTGAGGGAAGCAGCCCAAAGGAGAAGAAAAGGACGGATACAGTGAGAATATAGTCAACATTTAGATGAGGTATACGTTATTTCTATTCATCAATTTTCATCTGAATGCATGGCTTGAGTGAATGCCACCCAATCCCACCCCAGGATGGCTATGTGGATTAAAAAATGTCACAAGAGCCACCATTCACACAGTGGTCGGTACTTAATAGGTGAAATGTAATTTTTTTTTTGGATAAACTACCCTTTAATCCCCCTCCTAGCCCTTCTATATCTGATTCTTAAGGAGAAAAAAAAGAAGTCAGATGAGATTAATGGGATGTGTATCAGACTTTCAGGACATAGGATGAGTGCGCAGAACTAAAAGCCTGCTCACCCCTCCCACCCCCACCCCTCCCCTCCCTCACAGCGTTCATAAAGTTCCAGTAAATCCGGATGAGAGTGTTGGAGTGGCAGCACGCTGGGCGGGTGATGCGTTAAGACATTAAGTGTGAGGGCACACCAGATGTTGTGTAAATATAGCGGGAACCGGTCGTGACCACCCAACAATGCCGGTCGGCTCCTTCACTGAGAGCATTTGGCAGACTTTTGAGACGCAGAGAGAAGAAAGTTTTCCTTCCGGCTCCTCCGTGTTTGCTCGGAATCATCGGATGGAATGATCTCAAGAAGACAAACAAAGAGCTCGATGAGTTCCACATGCTGTGTGTGGTCATGAATGATTTATGAGAGATCTACAGCCCGCCGAACATGCACCGAGTGCGAGGGGTTAATTTGCTCATCCGCAATTGAAGGAATATACAGGGACGATGCCTACACGGGCACTGAACTGTGAAATGAGGCCGGCAGTGTAAACTTTTACTGAAAAACCTCACCTTTTAATCGAGGATATTCCACAGAGAAACATTTCAATCAGTTACTGTTCGTTCTTGCTTGCAGTCGTAAGTGCAGGAGAATGAATTAAAAAGGAAAAAAAAAACAGCAAGACAAAAAAATTCAATGAGTCCTGATGACACATTCAAGGGCAAACTGTGAGTTTGCTGCAGCTTTTTAATTGAGAATTTCTGTTACTCACAAAAAGTGTTCACCATATATTATTCATACGATGAACAAGCTGCTAGTGCAGCAATTAATAATTGAATGTGAACTCTGCCGTCTCAAAAGTTAAACAACAGCGACATTGTTTTATTAAAAAATAATCAAAGGCTGCATTAACTCTTGTTTTATTTCCAAATTGGAAATTAAAGGCATTTAACATTCAAAAAGGTTCTACCAGCATGGAATCGAATGGAAATGTGTGGGTCGTGTTTTTTTAGTCTCCAAAAATATTTAGATTTTCATGAAGCTACATCCACTCCAGAGGCGGCCACATTGCACCTCCTGATCCTGACATTACAACTGGTGCAAGAGATCAAGTGGGGCATCAGACAACTGCGGTTAACATTACTTCAGACATGCTTTTTGACCATTAGATGCAACTAAATCTTGTATAGTGGACTTTTAACACTGCATTCAGGTACTAGCGCGGCAGCTTTTTCCAGTGTTAAAATTCAAAACAATAAACTTCTGGTTCAAAGTAAAATTTTCGTCTTAATGCGAGGACTTGAGGAATATTCTAAGCAATTCATTAAAATTATTGCAGGATGATTTGTGCCTTAGCGCTAGGCTTTTCATCAACAGCCCACCTAGTTTTTAGACTTGACTTGAGAATTAAGAGGTACTAGATCAGACTTCGGTATGCATAAAGGCATTAAAAGCTAACATAATACTAATCTAACATTGTTATATGCTGTCAAAAATGGTTTAGTTTGACTGAAACTTATTTACTCTCATTAAAACTGGCCTTCATTAAATACAGGTTGGTCCAATGGAAATCTTTGCCCACAACACAATGACTCAATAGGACTACTGCAGCCAGAGTCTGGCCTCTGCACAAAGCTCAGCCTCTGCAGTTTCCTGCCCAGGGTTTTAACCCTGGAAGTGAAGCCACATAAATATGGAGCAGAGAATGATGCTGGTAACAAAGCAAGACACAGGAAACCACTCCAGTTGTAGGATCGTGACCCTGCTGGTTCGCAACCAGTCAACTTGGTCCAAGACTTATAAGCTAGAGTGCGACAGAGGAGTACCTTGCAGGAGAAACCGTGTTCTTCTCTAGCGCCTTTCCTTTGGAGACAAAGACAGCCGGCCATGGAAATGACTTGCTCGACCCCTGACCACGGCTCAGCTTTTCATGCAGACGCCGACGTGCCTCTCCGGCCTTGTGAAAACAACGCCTAAGGTCATGTTCTTTTTGATCTGATTCAGATTCAGCGCGATGCGTCCCTGCTCTGCTGTGTCTGCTGTGCTCGGTAGCACCAAACAAATCAACTCTGGTACGAAGCCTGGGCTTTGGTGGTAGGATGCGGGAGATCCATAGCTCTCATCTTTGGAAAGGTCACGCGGCCACACACCGACTTGGCTGTCTCAGATGAGTTGCCTTCCGAACGCACTCACACACACACGAAAAACGTCAAGGATTATTATTCCAGATATGGAATTAGAAGCCCTTAGCCGCTCCTGCAGCACAAAATCATTTTGCTAATGGAATACGCCGATGGGTTTTGCAGCGGGGGGCTGGGGGGAGGGTGGGAAACAGGGGGTTGGGGGGGGGGGGGGCAGAGCAAAAGTTATTTCATAGGGAGCAGCAGATAATCCATTTTGCCAACACAGACCTGAGAGAGCACCCACTTATGCTATCAAGACCACCGGAGACATTCTAATCCATAATCCACTCTTCATTTGCGATTGCTTACATCAGGAAATTGCTTGCATCATACGTCCAGACCTCGAATAATAACAAAGTGCATAATAACTGGGATCCAGCGGCCACTGCAAGCCATATTTGTATGCTGAGGTGGTGCCAGCCGTGAGGGAGCAGCCACTCTAACGGAAGCTATAATGGAGAGTTTATGCTTTGCCAGATGCCCAGAAGCCAAAGTGGTGCTACTAACACTAGCAGAGTGTTGGGATGTCTGTCTGTCCCCCCCCCCACCTTTTTTTCCCGTGATTGCTGCTGGTGGCGACAAATGGGAGCATCAACGTACGGCTCGCACCCGCAGTTTAACTACCACTACACCTATAGCTCAACAAAGCAGAGTGGGTTGAGTGCAAGAAAGTGGAAAGTCAAAGTGGAGTTTTGCAGCAGAAAAGCCTCTGAAGTTGCTGCTAACTAAATGTGTGGAACGACGCGGCAAAGTCATGTCAACAAGTGAGAAACTTGATTTTTCTTCTCTCTTTCTGCTGCTGTGATCTGCCACGAGACCTTGCTGCATGGTAGAAAAGCCAAATCATGAAAATGGTCGGTCCTCTGTCAACCTTTAAGAGACAAAACCAGGATCAAAGTGTCTTTCTTGAAAAGTCTTGCTTTTCATACCAGCTTCTTTCTTTTGTTGCACTGAAACTTGGGAGCCTTAATGAGGAAAAATGGCACTGGGGGAAAAAAAAAAAATCTGTTCAAATTAGTGCTCCACCGTGTAGTGGCATTTAGCATGTGAGAGGACTCTCATACTGAAGAGCACTGCACGGAAACCACTGAAGCGTTCCGTCTATATGCTCTTCCTCCCACAGAGTGCAAATTAAGAGCACGGAGGCAACAACCTTAAATGGTTCCGCTGTATTTTTCTCCCAAAAACAGACAGTTCTGAAGATCAATATATTCATGGTTATGAATACAATTAGGAGGCACATGACTACGAGTGCAAAACAGAGCGTCCGCAGCAGTTGGCCGGCGCTGATTGTGCGCAGGCTTGGAAATCATTGCCACCCAGCCGCAGGATGGCAGCGTGCATTGTTCTGAGGACAGGTTGCACGATGCGGTTAGCTTTGGCAGAACTGTGAGACTGCTCCCCAAATCACACACTTTCCATACTGTGCACTTCACTGTAGTGCATTTACTGTGCTGTGCACCCGCTGGCTCGACACGGTGCAGTCGGTGTCGTCCCACATGGAGCGACGCCATTACTGCAGCCACTGAAATTTAAACTTCTTCTTCTTCTTCTTCTTCTTCTTCTTCTTCTTCCGAATCATCTTCCGCAGCTATTTAATGGCCAATTACAAGCAGATGGTAAAGCCAGCGGAGGCGACAGTTTATCAAACCTAAACAGATAGTGGTGTGTTATTCCTGACTAAATATTCAGCCATCGTTAAGAATATGTTAGTTACTAGATAGTGGATGATAAACAGCATTACGCCTTTATAGGATGATTTAAGTATGCAGTACACTTCCCTTTTGAATATTTGCCAGTGTGAATGAACTGAAAATATTTAGTTATATATATATGAATATATAAATATGCACACACTCACACACACACACAAAGATATAAGCCTTATAATAAAAAAATATCAGTATCTGCATCAGCAGTGCCGCCTCTGGTTATGCTATCTGATCAGAATGGAAGCCAGTGGTACTGCAAGTCCAAAGCAGTGCCCTCTACTGGAACACTCCAGTAACAGGTCTGATAAATATATGAATGAATTTGCAAGATGCAGTCCATTGACAATGTCTTTCCCTCATCTGTGTCCATCAGGTGGCTCAGGTTCCCGTGGAGGCCTGCGAGCAGTACGCTACATGTGCCGAGTGCCTGAGCTCCGGAGACCCCCACTGCGGCTGGTGTGTCCTGTACAACATGTGAGTCCTGCCTCCCTCCTCTTCCTCTTCTCGCAGCCGAGGGATTAAAACCGAGAGATCTCGGCTCCCCAAAAACCGCCTGCAGAAAACTCCCAAAATGTCAGAGCCCGGTGTGTGCGTGCGTGATTTGTTCGCTTTAATGTGGCTCTCTGGAGCTCGCTGTTTTCAACAGCTGTTAGGGCCCAACAGCGGGTGGTTATTGGACAGCAGGATCCCTCTTACACAGCACTGATGAGGGGACGGCGGAAGCCCCGAGTCCAGCAGATCCTATAGATGTTCCCTGCCGGACGGCCGGTGTCCGAGCGAGGGATTGACCTGTGACTTGCAGCAGGTGTGCGGGGCTGCACCTCCAGACACTCCGGGAACATTTTGGATTTGACCGCGCGCACTCCATCTCATCCCATCTTAATAACGCGACCCCGAGGTTAGCTTGCATAATGCTGCGACACACACAGCAGAGGGGATCCGGCAGATTAAAAATCCTGTGTTTCTCCGCCAGCTGCCGTGTTTTTGAAGCTGACCTCGGCCGGGGATTAGCCTCCGTCCCGTCATACGATGTATGTCTCTCGAGCCGACAATAGCTGCATCCTAATAAGCATTCTTTTGACAGCGTCTCTCAGTTTTATCGAGTCGTCTGCGCCAGGGGGAAGCCATCCAATCGAAATCATAAAAAAAAAAAACAATACGTGTTTTCTTCCCTTTCACCTTGCCAACTTTGTCCCAGTGTGGATTTCATTTCAATAAAAACTTTATCTCTGAATCTGTGATATTGCGAAAATACTGCCTGTGCCCCACTTTCGGGAGCTTTTTGACTCGAGGATTTACTGTGAGGTTTGCAAAGGGAGGGCCAGATAACAGTTCCCACGGTCGGGGCTTTCGAGGCGTCTTTAAAAAACAATATGATGCTGGTTCACATATTTATTTATTTGTAATAAGTTTTAAGTTGCTAAGAATTAAACCGTAGCCTCAAACATCAGGGCTACTTGAATCAGGTAATAGAAAGATGGTCAAGAGGAGTAACTGTGCAAACATGTATCAACATGGCAATATCGTACGTTACTTCATGATATGTGAAGGCCAGTTTTAAGCATATTCAACTTATTCATTTCATGTAAATTCATAACATTGAAACGGTCCCAAGCTGTCCGTATTAGCAGGCTGAGCTAAATTCTAATTTCACTCAGTGCACAGGCAGTCCAGTTTCTTTGCCTTTCCTAACACAACATCAAGTTGTGGGCCTGTCTGGGTGATGAAACACAGCTGAATGAGTGTCACGTCCACCTCCCACTGCCCCTCCCCTGGGTTTCACACTCTGACATTGTGTTGAGAAGGGCTTTGCGGGATTCGCACAAAGCCTGACGTAAAACAAAAAAGGGGGAATAAATGGCTCCTTCAGACCAACAGACAATGAATAAAAGAGATGAGAGATGAAAGGTGTCTGTTTTTTTCTCTCCATTTGTCGGGGTGGGGGGCTTATCTGCGGTCAGAGTGTGACCCGTCCTCCTCAACAAGCTGCCGTCGGCAACAGCTGTCTCTTCCCAGAGTCCCATTCTTCTTGGCATTGTTTTGTAATTACAGCCTCGGCACTCTTTGCGCTGTCTCGGAAGGAGTCGCCTCCTCGGCAGCGTCTGAATGTGTATTTAGTGTCGTGAGTGCCGGACACGTCCAACGTAAAAATAAAGAGGGAGCTTTTTGCATTTCTGCAGCAACTCCACAGCCGAGACACTTTTGTTCTTTTTAAACTCAGCACTTGTGATTAGAAGCAGCCTGCTGGTTGCTATCAGAGGCTGCGAAAGATTAACTCCTATAATGCTGCTTTCAAAGAAATCTGCACCACTAATACGGCCAAATAAAATAATTAAAGGAAGCTATCTACAAATCCCCTATTTCTAAAACTGGCCAAATTGCTGAAAGTCTGCCTCCCTTTCATCCCTCCCATGCTAACTTTAAATGCACTTTTACTTTATGTATTTCTCTCGCGCAAGGTCACACACGGTGCCAACATTTTCACTTTTAATTGCCTGTTCTGAGCTCAGAGATGAAGCTTACTCTCTGGTGGCACTAAATATAAGTTCTCCTCAGCTAAAAGGGCATTGAAACAATGTTCTGAACTGGTTAGGAACCGAAGTGTCGAGCAGGATAGAATCATGCAAACAAAGGGTGCGTAAACATGCACAAGATTGTGTCAAGTCTAAAACTCTGTGAGGAAAGAAGAACATACGTGAGACAGAGGAATGAGTCACACGCAGCTTCCATGTTGCTTTGTGTAGCCACAGCCATGTCATCAGTTGTCTGAACTCAGGTTAATCGAGGTCAATAATATCTAGGATTGTGATTCCTTCCTTGGTGTTACAGTTATTTGTCTGGGTCACTGTTACAACCTATTGAAAGAACTATTTTGTGTAAAATCAACAAATCACATTACATTAACTGTCTGAAATGCTGAAGTTTGCAGACTTGGATATTTTTTCCCTGTTGAATGTTGTTGATATTTGATGTGGAACTTTGTTTTTGGTTTCTGAATTTTAAATCTGAATTTGTATGACTCTGGTGTGAAATCAGCTTATCAAGTCCGAGCAGCTTGAAAAAATCTATTGTTTCAATTTTATCTGAATGGTTTTTCAGAGAGCTCCTATTTTGGCGACTGAATTCCGCTATTCAAATCTGAGCAGCTCGGAAACCTATTGTCTGAATTTCATAATTTGTAGGTTGGCGTCTGAATCTACAAACTTTTTGATTCTGAATTGGTGAACATTGAAAACTGAAAGTAAAAAATAAGCTCTGACAAACGAATTTTGGACTTTAATTCAGTGTAGAAACATTCAGCATCAATGGGTTTATACCTTATTACCTTCAGAATCAGGTGAAACAGGTTCAGTTACTTGTGTTTGCAACTATAGAATATAGGATAAATATTTCATAAATTATGACAACTGGCGAAACGGTGGCGCAGTGGTTAGCGCTGCTGCCTCACAGCAAGAAGGTCGTGGGTTCAATTCCGGGGCCCGGGCCTGGGACCTTTCTGTGTGGAGTTTGCATGTTCTCCCTGCGTGGGAGAACATGCAAACTCCACACGTGGGTTCTCTCCGGCTTCCTCCCACTGTCCAAAAACATGCATATGAAGTCAATAGAATATTCTAAATTGTCCATAGGTGTGCATGTGAGTGTGAATGGTTGTTTGTCTCTATGTGGCCCTGCGATGAACTGGCGACTTGTCCAGGGTGTCACCCTGCCTTCGCCCTAAGACTGGGATAGGCTCCAGCAGACCCCCGTGACCCTGAATTGGAATAAGCGGGTATAGAAGATGGATGGATTATGACAACTGCGCATGTATGTAACATAAGCTACATGGACGTGCTTTATACAAATACATCTTCGTGGCAGGATAAATAAACTAGACTCCACCTATCAATAATTAATATTGTGGACTTATTCATGTCATCATCAATGAATGTTCATAGGAAAAAAAAATCTCCCTTGTCAAAATCTCTTCAATCCAGTGGGTTATATGCCAAACTCTCAGTGATGCAATATGAAACCTTGTGTTTGTGTAACCCCCGTCTGAAAGGAACCCAGTAAGTTTTAACTTCAGCTTCAATTACACTAGGGCTAATTACAAAAGGTCTGAGGTGTCGCTCGTGGAGCCCAAGGTAGTACATCAACATCAATCACACTCACACTCACACAACTCTGGTTCTCGAGAAAAATGTATATATTCTCACTTGAACAGTATTGTGAGGATGAATAACACAGTTTCAAACATATATGGAAAATAATAAAGTGCGCACAAAATAGTTGGCCTTTAGTTTGTGTGTCTCTTCACCTTTCTCCTACCACGACGTTGACATCAACGGTACAACTTGATGATCTCCGTCCTGGCTCAACATCCAAATCGGTGGATCCACTCATCCAGCAGGTGTCCTCGCGGTCAGCTACTGCTGATCTCCTCGTTCTTACCGGCTCGATGATACTCTCACCCGCAGCAATCTTCGCCAAGCTCAACTCCACAAAAAACCTGACCTGTGAAACAGGTCACATTCACTTTGTTCAGCAAATACAAATTACTGCTGCAAATTATAAATCTTCACTTCCAGTATGTGCGTGTGTGTGTGTCACAAAAAGAAGCATAACGATAATAAAAAATAAAACCAATTATTCAAATAACCAAAAGAAAATACATTCCTCCTTATTATCAAATAAGGCAAATCCCCTTTTATTTCCACTCGCACGGCGCATTTTCTCCCACACACATTCACACCCCACACACACACACACACACTCAGCAGCGAAAAAATTTAGCTAACCCACATTACACACTCGCCAAGCTATTAGCAGCTAACACACAAATTACAGTGCACTAGTAGCTTGCAACTAAATTAGCACCGTGACGGCGTGCTTTTACTCGTCACTCGTTTAAAAATAATAATTAAAAAAAAATATAATAAACTCACCGCCGAGCAAGAAAACGGAGCGACAACTCCGTAGACTCGGTCTATGCGAATTCTAACTTTTCTTTTACACAATCTTTCGGCCGGAGAAGTGCTCACGCACAGCCAGACCGCGTGGCATCGGTTCGCTCTCTAACCAGGATGCTACGTGCGTACCGTAATGCGATTGGCCATGACGTCATGACGCAATCCTATGCTAGTTCGGGTGGCTCCGTTAATTGGAGAGATGCCTGCTTTCTCTCTCTCATAAAAAAAACAACAACTAAAATAACAAACTCCTTTTGTTTGTTTGTTTGTTTGTTTTCTCATTTTTTCGATTTATAAAGTCTGGGCTACATTTGCTGTGCGTTGTTTTCTTAGGTTTGCACCATTTCTTTCCGTCCAACAGGTGTTCCAGGAGAGATCGCTGTCTCAGGGCGGAGGAGACCTTCCGTTACGCCACTGACATTGACCGCTGTGTGAAAGTCATCGCTCACCCGGACAGCATTGCTGTATCAGCACACAGTGTCCCGGTGGGTCTGCTTATCATCGCCGCAGTCAGTCGCCGCTTTGTCACTCCAATCACAGCGGGCCATGTTTATGAGCAACCGCCAAGTGCAGCCTCGCCCGGCCACGTGTGATATCGCGTAATATCAGCCGGATCGAGAAGATTAGTTCTGTAAGAGGAGCGGAGGTAGGTAGGTAGGTGGCGTGGCGTCTATTTCATTGCATTTTTGGTTTTAAAATCCCAAAAATAGACGAGGTCGGGGCCGCGGGGGCTGCGAGCGACGCCGTCAGGGTCACCTGCAGATTAAATTCCCACAGAATTTGAATTAATAGCGAGTAAACTTGGCAGGGACGCGGCGGGGAAACGTAAAGCAGGATCAGGGGAACGTTTTAAGGTAATAGTTTTGGTGTTTTAGGAAATGCAATCGAGTAGAGAGACAGGATTGAAGACACCTTTGCATCTGTGTGGGAAATTTTTTGGCCGAAGCTGTAAAAGCTGTTTTTGGATGTTGACAGGAAACAGGAAGAAGCTGGCGCGAATCCAAACAGAAAAAGAATATATATATATATATATAAAAACACACACCAAAAACCCCTTCAGCCATCTAATTAAAAAGATGCCATTTCCTTTGCTGTCTGCAAAAACAGAAAGTGTGAAGTAGCAAATGTGTAATTAATGTTTAGTTCAGTTTTGTCCTGGTCAATTTCTTGGCTGTTTTTACATTGAATACATGCTCCTGCTGCGGTCAAAGGGTTTTTAAGCAGTCTGAACTAGCCTGTTTCATCCCGTCATGAGTCAGTGAAACTACGCTAACATCTGCAGACAAAACAAACCGCACGCATGGAACTATTCACTGAACTGATGCGAAGGAGGCGAGAGGAAGCAGGTTGCTGTGCAACCAGCCCGTCCCGTGAAAGTTCAACCCTGTCCCTCCTCTTCTCTTCAAGCTCCTGCTGGAGGTCAACAATGTCCCGGACCTTTCCGCTGGGATCACCTGTTCGTTCGGCCAGCAGGCCCAAATGGAGGGTCACGTCAACGGGAACAGGGTCATGTGCCTGTCCCCGGCTGGGAAGGAGGTGCCGCAGATACCAGAGGGACAAGGTGAGCTGAGGTCAAATCAACCACAAGGTCCCAATCGTCCTTTCTGTCTTCTCCAAGACGTCAGTGGAGGAGCCTCACATGAATGATTATCCAAAAAAAAATAAAAAAATAAATAAAATCTTGTATTTAGCCCTGTGTTTACAGCCGCCTGATAAAAAGTTTTGTGTACCTGCTAAATACTGAAGCTGTGTTGTGCCTGCCACACGATCGGAAGGAGACAAAAACAGAGTTGGTCAGTCAATGTCTGCCTCGGGGGTGTTGCCACAGCCCAGGGAGAGAACTGTTTGTGACATCATAAAGGGACAATTTTTCTGAACTGCTTGTCTTAGGACACGCTTTTTAAAAAAGTGACTCCTGGGGATAAAAACAATTATTAATGTTCATGTAAAGACCCACCGAGTAAACCTAAACAGGGAGAGGCAGGAGAAATATTTAGAAAATCAATAACTACCTCCAACACACACACACACACACACCTTTTTTTTCCGAGTGACCGCTGCATTTCCTGTTTATCTAAAGAGTTGGATAAGTAGCGTAGAATTTCCTCAGAGAACGGGGCGCTAATCCCCTCCACTGAAGTTTGCACCTGAAGGTTTTCTGGTGACAGCGGCGGCGTGTCTCACACACCAGGTGGCTCTTTACAGAAGAGTGATAAAAGTATTAACCCCCCTTGCTCCTGCTTTTGGCACTTTGTTTTTCTTGCCTTTCGTGACATCCTTGGTGCTTCTCTCATTTTCTCCGCCTCCTCCTCATCCACTCACTCTGCCTGTCCTCCCGTCCTTTCTGTCCATTCCGCCCCCCACCGCCACCACCACCACCTTCCTCTCTTCCACCCTAGACTGGGCCGGCGTGGAGCTGCGCCTCAACTCCAAAGAGACCAGTCAGATGGTGGCCAGCACTGAGATAAAGTTTTACAACTGCAGCACCCACAAGACGTGAGTCCAGCTTTCGCTCCTCCTCCTTCATCCTAGCTCCACCAGCATCGCTGAGTAGACAAAGGAACTTAATTTAGGGCAATGATGTACTGATGCTCACAGCTCCACTTAAGATCAGGCTGTTAGATAGCCCGTCTGACTTCAATTTATCCGTCGGCTCCAATTTCAATCAACATGATGCATCCGCCGCTGCCTGTTTGTTCCGTCTGTGCTTAAACTAGCAGTTTGTCAGCACCAAAGCACAAACATTTTCCATTCACTTGCCGTCGTCGGTGATTCTTTTCCTTTTCATTCTCTCCTCTTGCGCCACGAGGTGGATATTCACACCTCAAATCTGCTTATTAGCGGTGCATTGTTCGTAAGCAGCGGAGGCTTTGGCGCCGCAGCCTGAATAAGCTTCCGCGGACAGTCGTCTCCCAGGGCCGCTGAACAGATAAGCGCTAGACTAGCGCGGCCTTTTTGACTTGGCTTGGTCCTCTGGGGGGGTGCCTCGCCCCACCCGTGAAATGTGTTTGTTGTAAGATATGGGACATAAAAATTAGATTTTGGCCTTGCCGCAGTGCCTGGAGGGAAGATAAAGTAATATAAATTTAAAATGCTCTTTATTTTGCTGCTGTTTTGCAATATAAGCTCCTTCGCTGTTCGGGGTAGCTGCTTTGATTTTGAGCCATTATGCAAATGACAACTGAATGTAACAACAAATGTGAATAACAATTATATCAACACAAGAGGGGATCTTATTAGGATTAACGCCAATTATCAGCATGTGTCCGCTTTAGATGAAGACTGCAAATTAGCAAGTTGAGAAAGGGGGTTCGGGGGGCAATTTAGAAAAGAATAGGATAGAAATTGCTCTGATTCAAAAAAGGACAAAAAACAACCACAATGTGCAAAATAAAGCTATAGTGAAGCCCACCAATAGAGAGCAAGGAGGTTGAATAAAGATGGAACAAAGCCATGTCCTACAGGCAGTTCATGAGAGACTCATATCACTGATGTGAGCCACAATATCTACTTGCGCAACTCAAAAAAAAGATGTGCGATAAAGTGGAAGACCAGAAAACAGGGAACAGCACCCGCTTGTTTTTGCCATTTCCTCTCTTAGCATCAGATGCTGCTAAATCACAGCAACGAAAAGAGGCGAATGCTTAGTTCAAGGATTTACTTCAGCCATTTACTGCAAATGTTTCACTTCTCTCCACACCGTCTCTGAGTGGCACAGTAATAATGGAAAGAGGGAAACTTTCTTTTGGTCGTTGTTCTTCTGGACAGCGCGTGGCTCTGCGCATGTGTGTCAGATCTGAAGTGACGGCAGTGCAGCCGAACTCCGCTAACCTTTAGCAGCGAATCAAACCCAGCCAGCAAAACACAAGCCACGTTCCTGGAGCGGGCGGCGCGGCGCGGCGTGATGGATGGTGCAGTCGCCGGGCAAACGCAGGAAATTAGCCCGCGGTGGATACATACGCCACCCATCGAACGCGCTCTTTGACTGCGACACAAACGGAATAAAAGCCAATTAGGCCATTAGAGGGGGAAAAAAGTAAAGCTCATCACACTCTGCCTCGCGCTGACGCGGCCTCCATTAACTGCAGGGTGACCCGGCGAACTCCTGTGATTAATATTTCAGCCCAAACGCACTCCGTCAGCCCGCCACCTCTGCCTCTAACCAACACCATCACCTCGCCATCACATCGTCCCCCATAATCAATTAGCCAGCGTTTGCGGCTCCCCGCCAGTCTGTTCCTATTAATGCACCCCCAACGCGCCCCCCCCCCCAAAAAAAAAATAAAAAAAAATAGCTCTCTGTCTCAAACACGCGCAGAAATACACACACCTCTGTTTCCATATTGGCCCCCAGGCAGCTCATTAATATCAAAATTGAATGCCACTGTACTGCTTATTGGCAATTTGCTGTGAGCAGCAGGATTTTAACGCTGCGCTGAAAGTTGTTGTGACGTTTTTTTGTTTTTTTGCTGTTTTATCTGATTACATCACCAGATACAGGAGAACAGATTTTAATAGTGCACAACGATGTTCTGTGCACAGTCCTTGCTACTGTAAAAAAAAAAAAAAAAATAGGACAAATTCAGATTTCCAGCTTTCAAGTTGCTGCGCCGATTGCCGCACGCTTGCTCATCCTCCTGCCTTTTGCAGTCACGTTCAGTGGGATACGTTTCCATCGGACACGTTGACATCATGATTTCAGCTGGAACTCTTCATCACACACCTCTTCAATCCTATCCATAAAAAACAGCAGTCACATGCTTTTTATTTCCTTTTTGGTCTGTAATATATAAATTGAGAGCATATCTATTGGGGGGGGGGTATAAAAATGAATGCAGTATGAAATGACCTGTTCTTTTCACCCCGCAGGTGTCTGTCATGCGTCAACAGCACCTTCCGCTGTCACTGGTGCAAATATCGCAACCTGTGCACCCACGACCCCAGCAGCTGCTCCTTCCAGGAGGGCAGAGTCAACGCCTCTGAGGTGCGGCACATTTACATGGAGCATAAGCTGCAGTCACGCGTCACAGCCGAGCTTCATCTCCTTCTGTGACAGTTGCCTTGCAGACGCAAAACGCTGTTTAAATGTAGAAGTCGCTTCAGAGCAGCTGATGAGTGAAAGTAAAATTGTGCAGCAAAGGCAGCAGATGATGTCGTGATCTGCCATCCAAACGCAGACACCAACCGGAAAAACAAAAATATCAAATATCATCTTTGTTTATTGACATTGAAACAAAAGCAATGGCATCATTAAACCGCTCCCACAGTTTTATCTTGGATCATAAGTCAGCTTGGGGCAACTTAAAGCTACACAACTGCACTCAGTTTAATAATTACAAGTGCACAGACTCACTTACAATGTGATCCTAATAACATATAATGACCCTCTTTTAGTGTTTCAGACTTGAAAAGAAAAGAGGAACGTGTTGTCTTTGATTTAAAGTGATATCATCTGTTTGTCAGGTTGGCAAACTGACGCTGGCAGCCTGTAAGAAATCTAAAACACCAACTTTCAAATCATAAAAGCATTTGTCAAAGGCTTCAAAATCATTCATTCGAGCCATTAATGCACACAAATTATAGAGCAGAACACAACAAGCTGGAACAGAGCAGTTTGCGTTAAAGAGGCTTTTCAGAGAGATTCTCTGCGTCCGCAGAATCCTCCCCTCTCAGTAAACATTTTCCTGGTGAACACAAAGTCAAAAGTTTACAGGCCTCCCCACAGTTGCAAGATGCCTCTTCGGTAAATGGCTTTGGAGTGCTGTGCTCTGGGGCACGTTGCAACTGCGTGCTCTCGGGTTTCCGAGTCAGATCCAATCAGAGTAAAAGCAAGCAATGAATAAAACACAATGACAAAACTTATTGCCCCAAATAGTCCATTATGCTGGGACTGGGTCTACGTATTTACAGCACAGGTACAAGAATCACAGTTCATGTTTGGTTTTGCTCTTTTGGAAAATGGAACACGAGGCATGTGAATGCGAATTAAGTTTGGGATTAACGATTTGTTTGCCCTATTAATCCCAGCGGGACATAATTCCTCCACGTTTGTGCGTCTCATTCATATGTATAAACACAGATTACAGGGGGAATTGTGGATACACTAACGTACCGTGTGGGAGGCCAGAAAAGTCTAATGCACACCCTCCGCACGCACACACGGGGAATGCTAATGTGTATAAGCCAACATGAAAAGGTATGTTCTCTGCCGATAGCGCACATATAGAACATGTGGGCGTGCGTTATTTCCGCAGGACTGCCCCCAGCTCCTTCACTCCGGTGAAATCCTCATCCCGGCCGGCGAGGTCCGACCCATCACCCTGAGGGCCCGCAACCTTCCGCAGCCGCAGTCGGGCCAGAGGGGCTACGAGTGCGTGGTGAACGTGCAGGGTGTCAGCCACCGTGTGACGGCGCTGCGCTTCAACAGCACCAGCGTGCAGTGCCAGAACAGCTCGGTACGACCTCAGACACTCCCGCCGGGACTTGGATGTTGCGCGGGGAAAGTATACACAGCAAGTCAGAGGAGCGAACGCACCCGGGATGTCGAGCGGACGAGGGAGAAAAGTGGAGAAAAGGGGGGAAAGCGACGGTGACGGGTGGGGAAAAAAGTGGAAGGCGTGTGAGACAAAGTGGAGTGATGGAAAAGGAAAGCGTGGATACAGGAATGACAAGGTTGGGCGAGGCGGGACAGGAGCGGCAGGGAGAGGAAGGGTTTTTTGTCCTCCTTGCAGGATGCATATTAAAGGCTGCATTTCAATGCAAAGCATATACCTTGTGTGACAATGAATGAAAAGGCCATTTACTTCAGATGCGGATGATTGCCTACCTCCGCCCCGGGTTTGGCTCGCTACGTGTCAAAGAGTGGCGAAGCTGACAAGCATGGCAGAAATGACAGATGGTTAAAAGCCTCGTCTCTCCTCGTGCCCTTTCCTCCACTCATTTTCGCTTACTCCCTCCGTTTTTTTTGTGTGTGTGTGTGTGTGTTTTTGTCTTCTTCCTGCATCCTCTTCCTCCCATTGACTCAGTCCGTTTCTGCTTTTCAGTACATGTACGAGGGTGTTAAGATCAGTGACCTGGCAATGGACCTCTCCATCGTATGGAACGGCAATTTCATCATCGACAATCCCGAGAAGATTAAAGGTACCTCTGCCATCCATCACTGCCAGGCCAGAGGGGTATAAAGCACTCAATCCACAGGGGATAGATGGGTTATTGAGATCACTTCAAGGCTTCCAGGGAGCCCGGAGAGAAAGTTCACAATAGCTCGGGATGTTTATCAAAAGGCACCACATCATACGTGAGCCCCCGAGGGATGAAGACCGAATCTTCATGTTTTCCCACTTTGGCTCTCAAAGCTGTGCCCGTCGTCCTCTGCATCATCATATTTTTCACGTGTCACTTTCGGTTGTGCAGAAACAAGCAGGTATACTTGGTTGGTAGTTGTCATGTGCGTTACATGGGCATAAATCTGACCCCGAGCAACCAGGGGGCAAAAGGACATAATCCCTATGGTGGTTTAGTTCAACTCAGGTGTCAATAGTCACTATGAACCTTTACTTAAACAAAAGTAGCTTTAGTTTAATCGAGTTTGTTCCTACATTAGACCAGTTCCCACTGACAGTTCCTGTGTGTCATGCCTCAGTTCACCTCTACAAGTGCAGCGCTCAGCGGGACAGCTGCGGCTTGTGTCTGCGGGCGGACAGGAAGTTCCAGTGCGGCTGGTGCAGCAGTGAGGGCCGATGCACCATGAGGCAGCACTGCGCTCCCATCTCCCCCTACACCAGCCGCTGGCTCAACCTCTCCACCAGGAACGTCAAGTGCACCAACCCACGCATCACTGAGGTCTGTCCGCTCAATTAAATTGTCAAACATCTCAAGTTCCCAAGTGGGCAAAGGTTAGAAGTTTGGGCTGAAGAGAGACGGAATTGCAAAATCTTCTTTTCATTGCGTAAAAATAGTGCGCTAGGAAAAGTCTGAAGGAGGAAACACGGTGGAACTAAGAAAGAAAGTTTTAGGATCCATCTCAGTTTACTGAGAGAGACGACCAAACTGGAGACAAACATGAAAAGAACAACCTAATTTAACTCATTCAGGAAAAATGTGGCAAGGTGCTTACCAGCAATTTTATATGGGCCAGTCTTCAATTGCTTACTAGCACCATGTAAACTCGGAAGAAGACGTGGTGAAGATGACTTGCCAATGTTCGAAGCCAGCAATTCAGAATGAGTAAGACAGACGATTGTAGTGACTTTGAATATGGTGAACAGAGTTGGTCTGGCAATAATGGCGAGGGCGTCAAATGTCAAGTCAAGTCTATCTAGCGTGTGAAATCCAAGCATCATTGCCCACAATGCTAAACAAAGACTAGGATATTAGTTGGTGGGAAAAACAGGTTAGGATGTAAGGACGACGCTGCTCCAGGTTTTGGAGCATACCCAGCAAATGCACAATCTCTGAGATATAGGAAGAGGCCAAACCATTCAGAGCTAGAATAGGAGAAGCTAGAAATCAATCCGGAGGTTCACAGGCAGGCGGTGGAAAGAGGCGAATGTGTTGAACCTGAGTCTGTTGGCCAGAAATATCCAGCTACAGGCGTGTTTTCTTTAATCTCTCCAGCTCAGTAACAGAAAACAGTGAGCCAACACATCTCTGCACCCCCCCCCCCACCCCCAACCCCGGCTCCCTCCCCATCCAACTTCTGCATCCAAGTGCCTGTTTACCTGAGTCTTACTTGCGCCTCATATTCCACGAACCCACCAAGATCTTTAGGCGTTTGACAGCTGAACAAATTTGGTTTGTTTTGGAGAGCGCTGATGGATCTTTAATTTCACAAACTCCTGAACATTCTGGTGAATGAGCCGCAGCAGGTCCGACTCGCAGATGCGAAGCTCCCCCCCCCCCACCACCAATCCCCACTTCAAACGAGCCGCGAGTCTTTGATGTCCCTGTCACATTATTAGCGTTTCTGAAGGAGCTGCGGCAGAATTAATCAAGTAGTGAGAGTTTGCGCGCAGCATTGCTCCTGTTCTGCTCTGCAGGTCCGAACGTCTCTTGCTGGGCTGCTTAACTTCGCCCTGGAAAGGATTGTCAGTCGGTTTCTCCAGGTTTCGCAAGTCGATACATTATTCATGAGAGTTTGTTCTGAATGAGTCGCATGAGAATATGGTTTGTAAAAATTTGCATAGCTTTACAGTGATTCACACTGGCCGATTGTTATTAGTCTCTGCAGAAGCTTTTAGTCAAGTAATTTATTTTTTTTTTCCCACGCGTGCGGCCAACTGGGAGGATTCTCACGTGTAGTGTGAAATGTAGCAGACTTTTTGACCAATAATTTACAGTCAGCACGGTTGCCACAGGCTTTGAAATTGAGGTTGGACATTAACAACTTGGACAGCGTCCAAGACAGTGTATCACAAGCCAAAGTAATATGGCAGCAAGTTCAGAAACTCTTGGGGAGCCCCTATTAATCCAGAACATTACTTTCTACAGTTTTATTGACCACGGCCACGTAGTTGTTTGTTTCGTTGGGTCTGTCCAAAAGATTGCAAACCTTAATATGGAACTTTCCAAACCCTGCAGGCTGATGCTCAGCGCTGCTAAAGGCCAAGTGTGTAACACTTACGGGGCTCTGTTGGCATGAAATGGATATTCACTACAAATAAATAAATCTTCTCTTTTAATTTGCTACTAAAAAGTGCTTATAGTTATATAAGGAGCAAGTCTACTTGCAAGAAGGCAACCTCCTATAATGTTTGAATGGTTACCATTGGATTCTAATAATCACACTGTGGGTCTTTTTAGGATTAAATGAGTCAACTGTTAATATTTACACAAGCAATTGAAATCTACTTGTACTTAGTGGCCCTTCCACGAACTACAATATTTCTTTTTATAATAAAATCACCAGGACTTCCTTCCTTTTGCTTCCTGAACAGGTGAGTCCCGTGGCAGGACCTCTGGAAGGAGGTACGCTGGTCACCATCCAGGGTCTGAACCTGGGTCTGTCCTTCTCCGAGCTGGAGGACAACGTTGAGGTGGCGGGCGTGAAGTGCACCCCGCAGGAGGACGGATACATCACCGCGGAGCAGTAAGTCAAGACTCCTCCACTGCACTGTGTGCGTGTGTGTGTGTGCTGGAAAATAAGATGGAAAATCTTGATTACTCCCTCATGCCAGAGACTGGGGACAGGATAAGCAGGAGTCCAATAATGTCTCATCAGGTGGTGGGATTGTGGGATTGTGGGATTGTGTGTGTGTGTGTGTGTCTATGTGTGTTGCATTGCTCCGATGCAGTCGGAGCCAAAGGAAGAGACGGCGGTCTTTGTCTCGACGCCTTTATGAGGATGTCGACACAGCTGTAATTGAAATGCACTGCATGTCGCCGACTGGAGGGACAATTTGTTAGCCATGTGTTTCTCTCACAGCCATGTAATGCGATTGGGTTCAGGCTGCGGGGTCTTTATTTATATCCCTGTTAAAAAAAAAAAAGAAAAGAAAAGAAAACAGGACGTGAAAAAAAAAAGAAAAGAACATGCTAGCAGAAAATTGTAAAAGTCTCGTGATGTATGAATGACATGGACGATTCACTGGCTGCCCTTTTAGTATTGGGGGAAGGGGAGTTCCCTTGCACGTTTGTCGGGCGGGCCATTCATTTGGCCGTCCACAGTGCTTTAAAACACGCCGTTACAGCTGTTACTGCCATTAATTTCTGCACGGGGGTCAGTCGCTATAATGACTTATTCATGGCGCAATCTATCTTGTCGAGCCGACAAGCAATACTGACTTACTGAAGAAGCCACTATGTCGCCATGGCAACTGGGGGGTAATGGTGGGTGGCAATCGAGCCGAGATAGAGGGGGCTAGTTTATCATTTGAGTTATATTGCTGTTATAGGTTTCCCATTAGGAAGAAAGATAGCCCTCCGTATTGACCCACAACTTCTATGAAAGTCCGCCTCAATCACGCTGGCCGGCAGAAGCTGCTCCTCCGCCCGGTGTAGTTCGTAACAAATGGGGCCGCAGTGCAGTTCTTCCAACCCTGCGCGAGTGCGTCGGCCTGGCTGGTGTCCCCTGCTCTTTAAGCGCACCAGTGTTAAAGCGCTTGTGTCGTTTTGCCCTCGGCAGGATTGTGTGCGAGATGGCGGCCGCGCCGAAAAGAAGTGCGCCCGGCCCGGTGAAGCTGTGCGTCGGCGAGTGCAGGCCGGAGCTGAGCGTGCAGTCCTCTCAGCTCTACTCTTTTTTGGTAAGGAACTTTCATCCGTTTCGACAAAACATCAGGCGTATGTGTGCAATTAATCAGGCCGAACCAGTATAAGGACACAAGATTGAACACAAATGAGCTAATCATTATTTGGTCACGTCTGGTAATTTGTTCACTCTGTGCAGCTAATGAGAGGAATGGTTGGGGGCATTTTACCCCCTTGTGAAACTAAAACTAAAGACTATTCCTTGTTCTTAAATACCCAAACGAATGAAATTACCATTTAATGGTGACTGACGTTCTGCACAATGAAAAAATGAAAACCATTATGTCCTGCGATCAGGTGACAGTAATCAATATGGCAGCATGTATTATCAATCACTGAACAGTGCCTCCTGATTCCCAAGAGGTCACATGTTGATTATGGAGAACTCCAGCAGGAGCGTGTGGTTCCTTTGTTTACGATAAAAAGACATAAGGCTACCTCTTTTAGGATGAGACTTTATATACCTGATTTCAAATGCATGCTAGCATCCTGACTCGATAATCAGGATTCAGATTCAGATTCGTGCTGATGCATTCGTGGTATATAATTGCAAAAATCCGATCTTAAACGTCTTCTGTGAATTTGTGTTGCTCACAGACCCCTTCAATGCTGACGCTCACCCCAGGCCGAGGGCCTGAATCTGGGGGCACCAAGGTTACTGTCACTGGAGAAAACCTTGGAGCTGGCAGCGCCGTGAACGTACACTTTGGCACTCAGACCTGCGAGCTGTTCAGGTGAGCCTGAAATACACAATTCATCCTTGAGGCCAATGTGGAAAAAAGAGACTGCTGTGTTAAATGCTACGTGCGTGCCACTGGATACAGATGAAACTGTGCACCTGCTTGTTTTGGTCCTGATTTGTGAGGCGGTGTTGAAACCCATAGTACTGCTCTCTGTATTTATAGGTATCTATTTAAGGTTCATGATGCCTCACGTGGTTGGTGTCAGGAGGGGTGAGCTTTCAGAACATTACATGGAGCGCCCTCTAATTAGTCTTCCATCCCTAATTTGTCTGAAACCAGGCAGGCAACAAATCCTCTATCCTTACAGTGGCGCAGCACTGTGGACTGGCAATGAAAGGCTTCAGGAAGTTACAATTAGATGTACAGATGAAACAAAAAACAGAAAAGTCACCCTTTTGGTATCACCTCCAGGAGAACGGCGTCAGAGATCGTGTGCTTCTCCCCGCCGTCAGTGACCGGCGCCGGGCCGGTGCAGGTCAGTCTGACAGTGGACTGGGCCAAAGTTCCTGGCAGCCTGGCCTTTGAGTACATAGAAGATCCCACAGTCCAGCGCATTGAGCCCCTGTGGAGCATCACCAGGTAACCACACAACGCTAAATCCAAACACTAGCCACCCATCTGCTCTGATACCTCATTAGAGAAGGAGTCCCAGGAGCTGCTGTGTGAGTTAATTACAACAAGGCTCTTCAGTGATCTCCGTCGGTAATCAAAAAGCACAGCTTTTCACGTCCTGTCATTGAGCTCCTTTGCATATATTCGACCAGAACGTTTTGCTGCTACCGTTTGCTTGATCGAGACTCCCCTATGTATTCGCGTCCATAACACCTGAGCAGCCTCGGCTGTGTTCCGCTTGACAAAAGACGCAACTTTGTTTGTCTTCATGGGGTAGGATTACTCAGCATGCCAGCTAAGGTCAGTATGTGTTAGCTTAGCTGGCTCACATGCTCCTGTGGAACATTTCAATCAGGCACTAAAGATGTTGTGTGCATTTGGTAGGATATCAAATTGGTCTTTCTTCTGCCTTTACCATGTGATTGCAGTTTGTCAAGTCAAGGCAGGCGTAGAGGATGAACACAAAGATAGATTCACTTCTCATTCATACAAATTACTTCCACCAAGGCTATTTAACAATAACTAATCAATGATCACACCAGTGATTGCATGATGGGGAACTGCCTGTGTATTCATGTCCACAACACCTGAAAGAATCCCTACCTGTGTTCCACTGGATAAAAAGCGACACTGGGATTGCTTTACGGGGTGGGATTTATCCGCTCTTCATCCCTGCAGATTTGACTTCAGAGACATACCCGTGGCTCTTAGCTCCCTGACTGGGCACAGGAGCTTTGTGGAGCTGCAATCAAGAACCCACACCATGATTGTGCAGTCTCACTATGTGGCCACGCGCGGCGGTAGCCTTTGAAGTGTGAGGGGAGAAGGATTGGCACTCTGTCGGGTCGGCTAAACCGGCCGTTTTTAATTGAAGGCAACTCTTTTATTCTTCCCATCCTTGCTTCTACCATTCAGCATGCATAGGCCTCACGCCGTTGCACAGGTCACGCAAAGAATAGAGAGGGTTGTTTATTTTAGTCACATCTCGGCAGATATGTAAACAAGCGGCACCTGTATTCAGGCTACGCTCTACGCCAGCCTCGCTCATCGCGGATGAATATAAAATAGCAGCCAGCTGGTTTCGCTGTTTGATCTAGCTCCACTGGCCAATAACAACGAGCGAGCGTCTGCGCCTGCTAAACCCACTCCAATGTGCATTTGAATATTCTGCAGAAAATGCCGGGCTCATGGGTTAGACGTCGATTTTTCCTGGGTCATCATCTTTCAGCAAAATCAGAGAGTCCTGTGTGTAAGTCGTGCTGTTTTCGCCCTGTAATTCTCACTTGTGTGCTTACAGCGGACACACCACCCTGACAGTGACTGGAACCAACCTGGATGTAGTTCAGGAGCCGCGGGTCAGAGTCAAATACGCCGGCCGTGAATCTGTCAATGTAAGTGTGACAAAATGCTACACTCTCATAAACCTTGTTAGGCAGGGGTAAAACACAACCTGGACAAGAATGCCAGTTTATTGCATGGCCAAAGGAAAGACCATTAACTCACAGTTGCACCAACACATACGGCCAATTCAGAGTTCCCAATTAGCCATGCATGCATTTTTTTTACATTTTTGGACCCTGGGAGGAAGCTGGAGAACTCAGCCCATGCAGACACAAGGAGAACAAATAATTTGTGATGTCATAAAGGGCATCGATACTTCTCCCATCTTATTGACAGCACCTGTAGCCAAGTTTGTGTCCTGCCCTTTAAGGTTACGTCATTGTCACGTTGCATTACAAATACATTTTATTTTGAAGTTCCCAATAAACAGAGGGGTAGATATGCTATTTCACTGACTTCTGCAGAATAATTTTTTGAGAATTGGTTTTGCATAGCTGCTCCACAGGAGGCTGATGTAAAACAGACAAAAGACATGAAGAGTTTTATATGAAACCTAAACAACGCGTTTGTTTTAAACTGGTTCTTGATTTAGAATGTATGAACAAAAGCAACAAATTGAACAAAATGGCAGCAGAATAAACAGAGAACCAAACAGCCTGCAGGGTGGAGAGACGATTGACTGACATCTAATCCACATTCTAAAAAAAACATGACAAAAACGATGAAGCTCTGGGAGCTGATTTATGGCACCGATTCCATTTGCCTGAACTCTTCAGCAGTCAGACCGCTTCAAAGTGACTGAACGTTCCAAAGTGTTGGGGCCTCCAAAGGCAAGGAGAAAAAAAAGATCCAGTCACCTTTAGACTCATGTTTTCAACTTTGGACCAGTCAGGAAAATTGCCTAGGGATCTAAAAGTGGAAACACAGTGTGGAAGCTGCAGCTGGGAGAGATCAATATAAGGATTTTGAAGTCAATTCAGAACAGGAAACCCAAGAGGAGGTGCAAGAAATGAACACAATAAATATACTGTTAGCCAGCACAAACTCACGGATGCCTGATACCTACAGGAAATAATTGTGAGTCTTGTCTCCCTTCAAGGCAGTTTATTTGAATGATTGAAGATTAAAAAAATAAAGTTTTTGGCTTTAGGTGGAAAAAGAATCCATCTTAGTAAGCACAAAAGTATGTTTAAATATAGAAAGAGAGGCTCAACAATGCTAATTTCAGTGAGTCCAAATGTTGTATTTTTGCAGAATTTGTGTTTTTGGGGTAGAGATGATGTTGACTCTGAGAAGTCTGCTGTGAGCCAATTAAAAAGTGTGGCACTGATACAAGCCCAGAATCCTCCGTGCAGCTCAATTAAAATGGCATGTTTTACGTTGTTAGTGGCGGCGCCCAGATCTGAAGGGATTAAAGATGAACTTTAACCTGAATCAGCAGCCAAAAGAGGGTCATTGATGGATTTTAATGAGGGGTAGCATTTTTATCAAGCCCATCTCCAAAACTGGAACTGGAGTTGTCTTTTTTTTTTTTTTTTTTTTTTTTTTTTGTTAAATGTTTTGAAGCCACATAACGCAGTTAATTGACTTGAGACAACTTTTCTGTGGAACCTGAAGATAAAAACTGGAGCGTGCAAATTACCATGGAGCTTTGGGAATTTAGTGGGCCGTCTTGATAGCGAGAGGGATTTCCAAGAAGTTCTTTCCAAACACAGTCTGCTGTGAGTTATTGGGAAAGCAATGAGTGATAACAGTAATGAGATGGACCTGTAAATAGCATTTGGTATTGAATTTTTTTTTTTTTTTTTAAAGGACTGAGGCATCAGCTTCATTAGTGACAGATAATGGACTAATTAAGAAAAAACTGCTTTGGAAGAAAAGGTTCCCTTTGAAAAACACTGTGTGACTAATGATCAATGCAATGCATTTAGAAAAGGTTAAAAACATTAAAGCAGATTGCTAATCCATAGACGGGGGTGGAACTGCTGCAGCTACAAAACAATAATCAATCATAATGTTCATGTAATTTAAGGTAGTTTTGGGCTACATCAGATAAACTATATTTAAAAAGACAAGAGGGGCAACATGGAAAGATTTGTAGTGTTTGCCGCACGAGGTTTAATAGCACTCACATTTGTGGTACAATGACAGGCACCTCAGCTTTCATGAAGGTTTAGAAAATGTCACATCATGTGGAATGTCTTTACCTCACAAGTGGCAGTGCGCATATTATTTTTAAATGACTACTGTGTGACATTTAAAGAAAGAGTCATACATTACTTAACCCTGTAAATCCTGACCCATTCAATTTTAGACAAAATGAAGTCCATATCATCTCACTAATAGCATTTCATTGTCATTGATTAGATCAATTAAGTCATTCAAAAAGGTTTAAATGTGGTGGGAATGAATGTAGATTACATTACAAGATGTGACATGACCTTTCAGGAGACCTTGTTGACTTTTTCTTTTCAAATTCTTTTTTTTTTTTTTGTTGTTGTTGAGGTCAGGGTGATCTGGGGTACCATTTTATAAATATGATTTTGTTATTAATGAATGCAAAAGTTACTTATTTGCACAGACTTTATTTAACCATAAACCAACAAGTGCTTGTTTTGCATTCTATTTGGTGCCAATAGATCCATTTAAAATGTTACATATCTGGGCTTTCAGCTAGAATATCTCTCGTCCTGGTGGAGGAATGCTCTATGACTTATGGCTGCACGAGCACGGTCCATGACAATAGCGTTCATTCTGACCCTACTGTAATATTTCAACTCCTCTGCGCCAGGTGTGCAAAGTGCTGAACACGACCACCATCAGCTGCTTCGCCCCCTCGCTGAAAGCAGAGCAGGCCGTCGACCAGGAGACGGTCAAACACGTGGACGAGTTCGGCTTCGTCTTCAACAACGTCCAGGCTCTGCTCACCTACAACAACACCAGCTTCGTCTACTACCCCAACCCCTACCTGGAGCCCCTCAGCCTGACGGGCGTGCTGGAGCAGAAGCCGGGAGCTCCCATCATACTCAAAGTACGTCACTCGCCCGCCGCATTGATCGCTTTTGATAATTGCAACGAGGTTGATTTATGGATTCAGCCTAACGCTCCGCTGCGCAAAGCGGCTCTGAAATAATGTTGTCATCAGCCGTGACACTTCCTGTAATAAGCACCGTGTCCTGTCACGAAGAAGACGTGGCTACCTTTGCTGTTGTTTCCCAAATTGATTTTCCCATCTGCCCTTCACTCTGCACTGCGTGTAATTGCACATCGTCATGGCTCCATTCGGAGAGGCAGTGCTGCGCACCGCGCTGCATCTTGAAGCCTTTGTTCGGCAAAATCACTCAGCAGGTTTCCCTTTGAAAATATGACTGTGTGTTTGCCGGTGCAGACAGTGCCGTGATTTAAGGAAGAACACAAAAAAAGAAGAAAACAAAGCTGTCTGCTGGTGAAAAAGGTTGATTAGGGCAATTGTAATAATGCCACAAGGCTTCTATTGTCATATGTGAATAGACTAAAGGGAAAAAAAAAAAAGATTTACATCAGAATGTTTTTGTATTGTTCGACTGTTCTTTATCTTTTTTTCTCACCTCTCTCCCGCTAAAGGGACGTAACCTGGTGCCATCTGCCTCCGGTGGAGCCAGGCTGAACTACACGGTGCTGATTGGAAACATGCCATGTTCGCTCACTGTGTCCGACACCCAGCTGCTGTGCGAGCCTCCGAACCTCACCGGGCAGCACAAAGTCCTGGTGGGTTCAACAGAACAGCCAGTTGGGTCCGCCTGACCTGTACTTCCTGTTGCCCTTCCCGCTGGATGTGGGTCACTGTCTATAGTCTGTAGGTCAGCGCTTATCTGAGCGTCACTGTGTTTGTGGGTCAGCGGCAGGCTTTCACTTAGTCACTGGCATCCTGTCATTGTCTCTCACTCATGGTCTAGTAGGTTCCCCCGATTACCCAACACTTTGAATTATTGACAGGCAATCTTGCAAAACGAAAGCTATAGGATAAACAGCTAGCATTCCAGGAACGGCCTCTGGAACTGTACATTCTATCACTGACCCTGCAGGTCCAGGTGGGCGGCCTCCACATCTCTCCCGGCGAAGTTCACATCCGCTCCGACAGCCTGCTCACCCTCCCCGCCATCTTCAGCATCGCGGCCGGTGGAGGCCTGCTCCTCGTCATCGTCGTCGTCGTCCTGCTGGCCTACAGGCGCAAGTCCCACGAGAACGACCTGACGCTCAAGCGGCTCCAGATGCAGATGGACAATCTGGAGTCAAGGGTGGCGCTGGAGTGCAAGGAAGGTCGGTGGACGCCTCTGGGGGGTGATTAGACGTAATCCCCGCCATCACTCAAATTCAACCCCAACCCCCAAAAAAAATAAAAATAAAAAATGGCAAATGTCCATATTTGACGCTGCCTTACAGCGCCATCTGTTGAGATCAGATAATCCTTATAACAGCATCATCCAAACAAATTAATTATTATTCAGAGACTTTATAGATTTTGCCTCAGGGAAAAAAATGTGAATGATAATCCTAAAATAAAATATTTTTAAGGTATATATATTTAGAATAAAACTGGGCTTATTTAGTCCGCATCAGGCCAACTTCTCACCCAAAACTACAAGGAAATATTGTAAACAATGGAGTTTTTGCAGCATCAATAAGTTCTCGACTGCATTGCTGAAAAACACGTATATTTGCCATGTCTCAATGTCTTTGCCATCGCCACATTCTCCTGAAACAGCTCCCGAATGTTTGCCCTCATGACTTGATGCTCAGATGTGTCCTTCTTGCAGCCTTTGCAGAGTTGCAGACGGACATCAACGAGCTGACCAGCGACCTGGACAGGGCCGGCATCCCCTACCTCGACTATCGCACCTACGCCATGAGGGTTCTCTTTCCCGGCATCGACGATCATCCAGTGCTCAGAGAGCTGGAAGTAAGTGACCTCTGGTGCAAGAAGGTGTCTCCTGCATCCAGCCGAAAAATGTTTTCCAGACGCCTCGACCTTTAAAGTTAAAGCCAAGTTAAAGTCCCAGTGATCACATCCCCAAGGATGTGGAATTTGTTCTCTGTATTCGACCCATCCCCTGAGGGAGCGGTCGGCAGCAGCGGTGCCACGCTCGAGAATCATTGGGTGATCTAAGGCAAGAACAAAATCCATTCTGGATCATTGGCAAGTGCTGTGTAAGGGCTTTGGAATGAAAAGATGCTGGAAAATGTAAAACATTTTGGTCCTTTGGTCGGTTTGTGTTCAGTCCTCATTTATTGCATTGTCAAAATGATATTACATTTTTTGGACCAAGTTTTGGACTCTTTTGGGCCTATTTTCATCCTCCTTAAAGCCTCTGTGCCCGCTTTTCTCTGGCCTATTCTGATGCTCTTTTCAAAGAGTCTGATGATGGAGCAATTCACTTTTTAATTTCCACTACGATTAGTTAAATTTTTTTGTTGTTCAGAAATAAAATTAGGTACTTAGGTTTGAGTCTGAGATGCTGTAGCCATTTGTATCTGGCCAATCAAGCATGTTTTGAAGAAATGGAGCTGTGTTGATTGTCACAACGATTTTTAGATGATGCCTATAATTACGCTTCCTAAGAGCCTCTTTCATCTCAGCTTGAGTGTGACTTTTAAATTAAAGCAGCAGACATATTACGTGGCCAGCAAAATAATCAGTGTCCTCTTTTTGTTTAAACAAAAAAAGAAAGGCACGTGAAAGTTCCCCACCTGCATATTGGCTCAATGTCGACACGTGTTCCTGTTGAGCCTCAAGAGGATTTATTCAAAGTTTTTCTTGGCTTCCACAGAAAACCTTGTTTCTTGGCCTGAATTTTCTCGATAGCTGTTTGAGTGACTATTTCCTGTTGTGCACGAAGGTGTCGGGGAGCGGCCAGGCCTGCGTGGAGAAAGCCTTGAAGCAGTTCGCTCAGTTGGTGAACAACAAGGTTTTCCTGCTCACGTTCATCCGGACGCTGGAGCTGCAGCGCTCCTTCTCCATGCGCGACCGCGGCTACGTGGCCTCGCTCATCATGACGGCGCTACAGGGGCGGCTGGAGTACGCCACCGACATCCTCAAACACCTGCTGTCGGATCTCATCGAACGCAACCTGGAGAGCAAGAACCATCCCAAACTGCTGCTGCGCAGGTAAACCTGGGGTGGTTTCATTTCTTTTGCACATTTTATTTTTTTTAACATCGTGTTAACGTCCCCTTTTGAAACTAAACCTGTCATGTTAAAAACCTCCATCATCTTCAGGTTACACTGTCAAATTTTTCCTTGTTCAAAATTCAAGGTTATCTTGGATTCTTTTTGTTGTGTATACATTAAATTCAAAGCCCCGAAAAGGTCTTGAAAATAGTGTCAATGAACTATCCAGAAATGGCAAAATTTCCTCCTTTACTTCGTCTGCTTATTTTTGTCCCCTTCCAAACAAGTGGAAGATGCAAAAAACTGTATGCAGAATATAAAGTCAATATTTACGATACTAAAGTTACTTTTGTCATGTGCTTAATTTGCATTGATGTTTGGTGCATTGTGTTTTGGGTTATCAACATTCTCCCAAAAAAAAGAATATATTCAAAGTTTGAAACGGATGATGAATTTTCAATTTTGCAGTGTTTCATGAGAAAAAAAATGAAATAAAATAAACATAAGGTCCAAAAAGTTCTCATTTACCTCAGGGACCACAATGTCTTTGCTGCACTGGAGAAACTCACGTCTGGGGGATGGAGAAACAGGAGCACTAAGCTCATTAAAGAGTTTTTATTTTTTTTACTTTTTTCAAAAGCAATGTATATTTCCTCTGAATTTTAAGAACCAAAACTGGCCATGTAATCTGAATAATCCCCTGCAGTTTCTTCCCTCCCGCTCTTACATATTTTCTCCTCGGAAAAAAGAAGAAAAAAACGGCGGCCCTCCTCTCTGGCACAGCCGCCGCCTGGTTCAGAGCGCCGCCGCTTATCTTTTGACACAGATAATTCTTTTGTGAATTGTTCTTTCCAGCCCAGTTCCTGCCCGTCTGATGGACGAGCAAGTGGGCCAGCGAAGAAAAGCCCACCTCCGTTCGGCTTTGTTTGGCACAGCGGTGCGAAGCGGCCCTCAGGAACATGCCAGGAGTCCGAGCGGATAGGTGCAAGGCGGGAGCCGTGGACCTGACGGGAGAGTTTTCAGGCCCGGTGGGGGGAAGCAGCGGCGGAAGAAGCGCTCTAATGGGAAGGCGGGCCGTGCGCGGTTGACGGCACCATTTGGTTGTCACTCTGACTTATCTTCTGTGCACCACTCATGAAACATTCAGGAGCAGCTCGCATGTCCTCGCCGCATCACCTCGCCCGGCCTCTCCTCCCCGCGCTCGCTCGCCTCCCGATCCCGGTGCTGCCTGCACCTCTGGATAACTGCTGATTGTTTTCCCAACACTGAAGCACGCCTGCTGAATATTTCATGAGGAAGATTCTTCTTTTCCCTTTTCCCTTTAAAGCCGAGGCTCTCTCCGACTAAAGAGCACTCATTAAATATAAGGCTGTGAATTTCCTGCTTTGGAACGCCGTGCTTGGGGGGATGCAAAAGTACAGAACATACAAAGGAGTCCAAACAGGTTGAAATGCAGGTTGGAGCCAAACGGAAGCGAAACAGCCGGTCTGGAATGGGTAGAAGATGTTTGTCTCTTCCCAGGACTGGAGCGAAAAGCTGTTTTAAGGCTACAATAACATGATTTATTACAGCCGGCGATAAAATCTTTCTGGTCTGTACTTGCGCCTTTCTGGGCCGACAGAGACGGGGTAAAAGGATTTTGGAGTGGCCATCTTGCGTCTGCACAATTATGTCATGACCCAAATATCTTCTGCACGAGCAGCACTTAACCGGGAGCGCACCAGAGCGCGTGTCCTCCGAGACTGAGCGGGGCACCGTCTCTCCGCGACGGTCTCCATGTCTCGCCGTTTGGTCCGAGCGTCGTCGGCCTCTTCGCCGTCTTGAATTATAAAGCAATGGTTGGGAGCGCCGCGGCTCTCGGCGGGATGACTTTACCGCTCAAACAAATGAGTTGGCTAACGGTGCTTTTCTTTTTTTTTCCTCCCCCCTCTCTGTCCTCTTGCAGAACGGAGTCGGTGGCGGAGAAGATGCTGACAAATTGGTTCGCCTTCTTGCTGCACAAATTTCTCAAGGTAATGCTGCATCTGTTCTCGCTGCTCGTCGCCGCGGGTGTCACAGTGACAGACGATAATGCTCCATAAAAAGTTCTGGCATCGATTTGGGGAGAGAGCGGCAGCGGTGGCGTGCGTGTTTTCTGTCATTTTTAAGCCGCCTGATATTGATGAGCTTTATGGACTTTGTGAAGTAGACCGCTGTGGCCAGTGGCGGAACCAGAAATGTTTTCTTTGGGTGGCAAAAAGTAGATACCTAAAATGACCACATGACTGATCATTCTGTTGCGATGGTTTTTTTTTAGATTGAATTAGGAGACAGCAAGTCTTCACCAATGTTAATATGAATACTATACTAACGTAATACAATATATATTGTATAATAATAATAATAAACCTACACCAGCTTGTTCCTACTAGTGTTCCATTAAATTAAATGTCTTCTTTAAGTGAACAAAATCCAGGCCAAGCATTTGGTCAGAAACACATATTAATTATATACATATGTTATATAATGTATATTCATATACAGTATATCAGTATATATAGAGTATCAGTATATATAGAGTATATATAGGCCTTTTGTCAAAGCCACAGCCACGATTGGCCACCACATAGCTCCGCCCCTGGCTGTGGCCCAGCGGTTTCCAAAGGTTCATGAAGGAGGAAGAGAAAAGTGATACTTTGCGCCGTAGCTCTGCACGCTGGGCCTCGCCGCCTGCGCTGATGAAAACAATTCTCTTGTCTTCCCCTCCACTTCCATCCCCGTGTCTCATTTCCCTTCTCTCCCACCTATCGCTCTAATCCCTGGCTCGCTTTCCAAACCAAAAGGAGTGTGCTGGCGAGCCTCTCTTCATGCTGTTCTGCGCCATCAAACAGCAAATGGAGAAGGGGCCCATAGATTCCATCACTGGAGAGGCGCGCTACTCCCTCAGCGAGGACAAACTCATCCGACAGCAGATTGAGTACAAGACGCTGGTGAGCCACAGTGATTCATTGGGGGGCGGGAGGGCGTTGGGATGGCGGGTTCTTGCATTCTTGGATGGCATGAGTGCAGCTGTCGACCAATATTCCTGCTTGGCAAATGTTTTCCATAAGTTGTAGAATAAAATTCAGAAATGAAGTTGATGAGTTTAGATGTCAAGAGAGGCAAATAGTCGACTCAAATTTCCAGCATTAACCGCGTGTGTTTTTAAGGCCACATGTGGCTGCCTAACAATGCTGTGGGATTCAGTTCCTGGACATACAAACGCTAGCGGTGAAATACAGGCCTCCCTGACTGACTGACTGATACGACATTTACATCAGATCTCGTGTGAAAGGTCCCATATTGCTTAGAATTTATCTTCCAACAACTGTGTGTCCCTGTCGCGTGATATCACAAGAAACGAGGAGGTTTCGCCCTTTGCTTCTTTTCTTTCTTTCGATTTTGCTCAACATGCAGTAATGGAAACACGGCCTTGTGGGGGGGGGGGGTTAACCCTTTCATGGTTTAGTGACAACACCTCCAGCCAGCAAGATGCTAACACATGGTGGTTTTGCAAGTGGCTGTAAACAGTGCTAACTTTGCAAAACGCTAAGAGTTTGCTGGATAATTAATTGCCCAACCGCAGTTCTTCACAGGTATCTGCCACTGTCAATTTATCGAAATCTCACCTGAAAGGTCCGTCCTGGTTATTCTTTCAATCAAACCATGTCCCGACGGTCTTACAGTGAGGTAGTCAATTGAAATAAAGAACACATCTAACCTGACAAACAAATCTAGAAAATCCTGACAGATGAGTTTATGGGGAGCAGAACTACCCGACTGCCTCTTTATAGTGCCTTCCCTTTATAAGTGCTGCAGGCTCGGCTCCACCAGTGTCCCGTCACTGTGAGTTTCCCCTCAGGCTTCAACTCCAGCGACAGGATGACACCTCTCTGATATCCGTGTCTGAGAGTCTGTGAGGCTGTGTCTCATTACTTGTTCAATGTGGCTGCTCCGGCTGCACCGCCGCATTCAAGTGAAATTACATTTCTGGCGAGGGCCCTCTTCGCCACTTCTGTTTGGCGAGAAGAGCGAGACGAAAAAGCAAAACGCCACTCAAGTCTGTTTTTTTCTCCCCCCCCCGCCCCAACCCTCTGGACTCGCCTTCTCCTCCTCCTTCTCCTCCCTGGATGGCCAGACGCTGAGCTGCGTGAACCCGGACAACGAGAACAGCCCAGAGATCCCTGTCAAGGTGCTCAACTGTGACACCATCACGCAGGTGAAGGAGAAGATCCTGGACGCCGTGTACAAGAACATGCCCTACTCGCTGCGGCCGCGGGCTGCAGACATGGACCTCGGTGAGGCTGCGTGCGCGGCGTACCAGCGAGACAGTTTGAAAATCCTGTTTCCTTCGCGCTCTCTTGTCTTGAAATGACGGGTGATGTTAGAAGAGGGTTCGTAACCCCTTTATATAAACACACACGCGCACACACACACACACACACACACACCTGTTTACAGCACTAACCAGAGCAGCAGTCGGCAACCGTGACGCTAACCCTTGATGACAGCTCACCTACAGCAAGGCTTACACCCACTACATGTCACCCGGCGCCGAATGACTTGGCACAAATCCCGCCGAAGCGCACTTTCAAAGGAAGGGCACAAGACGCCTCGTGGGCAGCAGCTGATGTCGCTCCCGGTTCTAAGTTTTTCCGCCCTGAGGGGCTTTAAAAGGTTTGGGATTTGGAAGGGATCAGTCACTCTTTGTTGCTTTGGGCAGCTTAGGGCTTTGTTTAGACTCTGTGTCATTTGTTTGCAGTATCACTTTATAGTTGGCCGGAAGACGGGCACAGATTGCGTATTGGGGAAAAGTCTAGCTATTGCTCACCACATGATCGCAGCAGTCCGTGGCTTCGTCTTTTGCTTCGGACACGGACGGCCGCGAGTGGCCCGGCGGTGGCGGTTCCATGGTAACTGCTGCGCCATTCACTTCCTGGACATACAAACGGCAGCAGTGAATGAAACAAAGGCCTCTGCGACTCACCTTGAACTGAAGTGAAGTGAGTGCGATTCCATGACACGGCAATATTAATCCCAGAGACAGTGTTAAAGGTCGCATACTCATAGAATTCACTTTTTCTCACAGTAATGTGTCCCTGACAGCAAGCTCACAACAAATGACTTCCATCCTTCACTTCTTTGTTTAATTTTTGCTTACATTTAGTTGCACAAATGGGGCAAAACATGCAGCAATGAAACCATTCACTCATTGTGATGAAGTAAGGAGATTTAACCCCTTTTTGCCAGCATCATTCTATCCTCTGGTACCACCTTATTTTTGCGTCCTTGCAAACGCATGGAAGATCGAACGAAGCATCACTTTTGGCAGGAGGCTAACCCTGAGAGCTTTTTTGTAGGTGGCTGTAAAACACAGTGCTAAATATGCTGTTTGACGAGCTACTCGGTTAGATGATTAGTTGCGCAGAACAGTAACGTCCACCTTTATCCTGTCTCTGAGCTGAGGTGAGGAAGTTTTATCACTGGACTTCCAGTCATCCCTGGTGACATGGACTTCTCAGGCAAACGCAAGGGACGAGGAGAACTGAGAGAGCGCCCAGGACTGTGGAATCGCTGGCTCAGCTACAGCAGTGGCTTCACTATGTGTTTTATCTTCCCACAGAATGGCGGCAGGGCAGAACAGCTCGTGTGGTCCTGCAGGACGAAGACATTACCACGAAGATAGAGAGCGACTGGAAGAGGCTCAACACGCTCCTGCACTACCAGGTGCAGTACGAGGGCTGTTTGTAAATGTGTCTTCTGTTTTTAATTAGCAATTCATTTGATAGAGGTATGGCTCCTGGGATGAAAGCTGCTAATTGTCATTTCCCAAAGACTCAAGTAGCTCATTTCCTGCAGCCAACTGGCAAACCCCCTGGTCAGACTCGGGGAAGGTGCGGGTGTGCACTGGGATATATTGCAATCGCAAGTTTCCAAGTGCTTTTTTTTTTCCATCAGTACAGTGAAGACGGTGTGTCGGTCCCAGAGAACCCAGCGGTATTTAGGGAAGATGAGTGGACGGAAACAAGACGTCAGAAGAGACAAACTTAGATGACAAAAGATTTGTCAACCCGGCACAGAGGTCTTGAGACTGTTTACCAGAAAACACACACACACTGCACATTATTTTGAAAAACAGACCACAAAATCCCCAAAATAATTTAGTTTCTCTGAAACACCGAGGTCAAAAACTATTACATTACACTGTCCTGGCTGACTTGGGAAAACCTTGAAAATCTTTCTCGGCCGTTTTAAAAGTAACACGATTGTCAATTGTTCCGAGACCTTGCGGACTCACAGCTGATATTGTTTGTGAAAGACAGAGGACATTCATTTAAATTCTTATCGCTTATCCAACCCCCGAAAGCTTATTTTTTAAAGCTCCCGATCAAACATGCACACACACACACACACACCCTCGACAACAGCCCATGTGCCTCAGTCTCCTGCGGCGTCTCCTTTCTTTTGTGTTCCTGCTCATGAATAGTAGCACGCAGGCCACCAACCTCAGAGGAGCCTCAACGTTCCTTTTGTCTTTTTTCTGGACTACAATCTTTGGGCTAACAGAACCACTCAAACACTCACGTTTTCGCACTTTGCCGAGACAGCGGGCTATTTCTGCAATGTTTGGACACAAGAGAAATGCACTTACCGTCACTGTCAATACGGCTGCAAATTTTTCTCTTTCGTCCTTTTCATCTATCCATTTGGGGGTGTGGACGCAGCTGCTCTGTTGCCAAGATGGATTTTCTTTTTTCTGGAGGCATTTGTATCTGATGCGCAATGCGAGAACTGTGTCAGAGCTGAATTTGACCCGGCCAGGACTGCAGAGCGTAGACACTGCGGTATTTATTGGAGACTGCAGAGCAGGAAATGTGATGCAGGTCAACTTACCTTCATAGTCGGCAACAAATAAATCAATCAAATGGAAGAATACGCAGGCAAGATTCCAAAGGAGAAAACATTTGTCCTCCTCTTCCTAAGCAGCATCACTTAATGTGTCATTACGTATATATAAACACTTACCTTATATTTATCACCTGCTGTATTGCTAAATATGCAGTGGACATTGAACTAACATATTTAAGTGCATGTCATGACTGTAAAACTGTCGTCCTCCTTAGAGAGGAAAACGTAATTAAAACCGAAATTATGATAGCATTAAAGTAAAACTACTGAATGACATGTTTCATTACCAAGTTATTTTACATTTTAGATTAAAAAAAAATCTCAATACATAAAACCATGTGTGCGCATTTAGGTGTGTGTGTGTATAGTATACACAGAGGTTTGTGGAGGCACAAATATGACTTTGAAGTGTACTGTGTGTGATTAACATGTATACTTATAGTGTATATATAGTGTAATTAACATGTATACTTATTGATTATGTTTTATGGCACTAGGGGTGGGAATCAGTATTATTAATCAGTCTTTGATTGTGACCCTGAATAGGAAGAAGCGGGCATAGAAGATGGATTATATTCATTTGACTGACTACCTTTGTTACTTTAGCACTTTGACAATGACGACTACTGTTTTGAAACATACTTTAAATGAACTCACAAAAACTGAAAATGATATTGATAAAAAATGAAATGAACTTTCTCTGAACGCAACAGAGGTTTCAGCCATAAAAACAATTGGAAAAGAAATTCTCCCAGCTGGAGAAATTCTGAAATAATAACCAGACTCTACCTTTCTTCTTCCAGGTTTCTGAGCGCTGCGTCGTGGCCTTGGTGCCCAAGCAGATGTCCTCATTCAACATTCCTTCATCAGCCAGCTTCCCACGCAGCATCAGTAGATACGGTTAGTGCTAAAAAAAAATAAATAAAAACAATTCAATGACAATGATCCTGCCTCAGTACCATCTGTTGCTGTTGAGCATTGAAGAGACATGTCTTTTGAGCTTAACAAAAAAACACACATAGGGCTATGAAAACATTGTCCTTACAATATTTAAAAACATTTTAGAAATTCCACCAATGTACGACTCGCCCCTCTGTCAGTGGAGGCTCTAGTGCCATTTTCTGATCTTTGTCAGCACCCTGGAATTGCAACCAGTGGACATCGGCAGTAGGCATGGACTCCACCCTGAGAAGGAAAACAAAACAACATCAAAATCCACACTCCATGCACATGTGATGTATGCCGTGTCCGGCAGACATGACAATCCAGCACCATTTTTACTAGCTACTTGGAAGCTTTCTTGTGTCAAGTCAAGTGATTTTGAACATTAAAATGTTGAAGGATTGAGGCTGCTGTGTCTTCCTCCTTCTTCATTTTTGTTTGTTTGTTTCATTTTTTGGGGGGTGGTGTCCCTTGTTGGGGGCATGTTGGAATGGAATTCTTTCAGCCTGTGCAACGGCAGAATAGCTTTGTGTATTTAAAATTGGCACCAGCAACTCCATCGATAAAGGAGGTGATCCATGCTGTTGCCAATTACAAAAACACTGCCGCTCAAAGTTTATTCGTGACGAATAGGGTGAGAGAGACGGCAGAAAACAAAGAGCAAAAAGCAAAAAAAAAAGAAATGAAGCACAAAGATGGACACAAAGAGAAAAACATGTTTTCAGTGAATGTGAGCACGTCTGTACTATTAGAGTGACAACCAATGAAGAGACAGAAGACACATTCAGACGCTCAAAAGCAGATTTTAAGGCTGACAGCCTGTTTCTCCGATACAAATCATGGAAATGTCCTTCCATTTGAGTAAACAAGCATCTTTTCTTACAAACTGCCGGCAGACTATTTGAAAAAACAAACAAACATGTTTTTCTGTGCAAGGTGTGGATGTGCCATTCCGCTCCACGCCTACCAGCCCGGACAGCCCCCACTCCCGCGTGCCCATGCTGACCCCTGACCTGGAGAGCGGGGTCAAAGTTTGGCACTTGGTCAAGAACCACGACCACGGGGACCAGAAGGAGGGCGAGCGGGGCAGCAAGATGGTGTCAGAGATATACCTGACGAGGCTGCTGGCAACAAAGGTGCAACACACCGCACGCGCCGCATCACACGTTGGATTTGTACAGCTTGTTGGTCTTGTCAGCATTTTTTTTGAAATGAAGGAATCCAAATACAAACAGGTCTGACCTCACGCCTCTGATTGTTGCAGGGAACGCTGCAAAAGTTTGTGGACGATCTGTTTGAGACTCTGTTCAGCACTGTGTGCCGAGGAACCGCCCTGCCTCTAGCCATCAAATACATGTTTGACTTTCTGGACGAGCAGGCCGATCGACACGGCATCCACGACACGGACGTTCGTCACACGTGGAAGAGCAACTGGTGAGAGAGAGAGAGAGAGAGAGAGAGATGGAGTGCGACTTCTGAATCGATATCTCGCGGCTTTTACCCGACTTTCTTTGTGAAACTGTTTTTCCTTTTGTTTTTGTTTTTTCAATATTTGCAGCTTGCCTCTGCGCTTCTGGGTAAACGTGATCAAGAATCCCCAGTTTGTGTTCGACATTCATAAAAGCAGCATCACGGACGCCTGTTTGTCTGTTGTGGCACAAACCTTCATGGACTCCTGCTCAACCTCTGAACACCGTCTGGGCAAAGACTCACCTTCCACCAAACTCCTCTACGCTAAGGACATTCCGCATTACAAAAGCTGGGTGGAAAGGTGTGTATCTTCCTGAGCAGCCAACTACTCATTTACAACCTAAGAATGTACCTGCTTGTTGGTGTAAAGTTGGGAAAGACAAGATGGATATTTATTCAAACTTCTTTTTAATCAGACGTGGAATGAAGGCACTTTGATTCATCATCTTATATATTCCTGCCAAAACACCTCTGATTTACTGGCACCTTAAACATTTGATATTTACAAACTTTTTTCTTATGGGAAAGAGCTGAATGTAAAGACGTTGAAAAGGGCTCACTGTACGCGCGACTGTACCCTTGACTCTGACAGCATGGATGTGTGCCTGCGTGTTTCCTACCAGGTACTACGCTGACATCAACCGGCTGCCTGCCATCAGTGATCAGGACATGAACGCATACCTCGCTGAACAGGCCCGTCTTCACTCCAGTGAATTCAACATGCTCAGTGCCCTCCATGAGATCTATGCTTACGTCAGCAAGTACAGCCAAGAGGTGAGTCTGCCCAAGTCTTCGCACTGTCACAGACTTTTTCTGCAGAGGTTTTCCTGCTTTGCTTGGCTGGCCTCTGCATTTTCCTCACTCGCATGATAGCGTGTGTGCTACTTCGTGTAAAAGGTAAAAAAAAGATGTCGTGAAGATAAGAAGTCGCACAATGTCTGTGTGTGTGCTAAACGTATAAGTGACTCTAATGCATCATCGTTTAGAATCAACTTAGACAACTTAGCTTAACAGCATACCGAAAAACCATGTGATTCAAATTGGTGTGTTTACAACCAATGAGGGCAGCTTCATTGGCTGCCTGAGGACATTGGCGAGGCAGAATACAATTGACAGCCAACATATTTAGTGATACCCTTTGGGCTTTCCTCTGGTAATAGTGTTAAGATTACACAATATGGACTTTCTCCTACAGTGAACATTGAAGTAGTCTTCCAAGAGAAAGCTCTGGTTGTTGTAGCTCTGTTGTGAATTCCAAATCCATCCGTTTCATTTTTAGTGTGCCTAGTGGACAGGCCACCATATAGAGAATATGTGCTGATGGTTTTACAGTGTACTCACATGTTTCTATTTCCCTGCGTGTTTTAGATCATTGAGGCACTGGAGCAGGATGAGCACGCCCAGAAGCAGAAGTTGGCATATAAAGTGGAACAGATCATCTCAGCCATGTCTATAGAGAGCTGAGTGGTGCGCACGCACACACACACGCACACAAACACACTCACGCTCACACACACACAGAAACACATGCAGTATACACACAGACTTGCACGAAGCACTGCAGTATGAAAGGTTGTCCTTTGTCAACAAAAAAGTCCGTACAAAGAGAGATTTGTGTCTCACTGCAGATACAAAAGAGTCCGAATGAAACATGAACGCGAAACCGAACGCAATCTTTTGCAAACTTTGTATTGATGTGAAAATATCTGAAATGTTTGAGGCGCAGGAATAGCCCCTTCCATCAGATGGTGCCATCCAATCTCTGTTCTTGTGGAATGTTTCAGACAGGTGATTTTGGCATTCAGAAGGTCCACAAGTTCTTTGTGGCAGTCGTCCCAGCTTGTTTGGAAAAGTCTTGGTGACATTATCCGTTAGAAAATGGCCATTTTCTGTTTTGCATAACATTCCAACCTATTCGCAGGCACACGCACACACAGTTGTTCACACGTAACTGATGCCCACACATCAAACAGCAACTGGTCCCAAAGCACGACTTTTGTATCCAGTGTCATCATTTTTTTTTATTTATTTTTTTCAGAAGTAGCTCCAACAGGCGATTGTCTACACAGACACAGACACACACACACACACACACACACACACACACACACACAGAATGCAGGCCATCACAGCCACTCAATTTGCTGCCAGTCCTTTTCCGTTGGGTAATGGTTTGCCTTTGTACTGGTGCTTATACAACAACTGTGTGCGCGTGCGCGTGCGTGTGCGTGTGAGGGGGGCATGGCAGGAGCTCTGCAGAGAGCGGCACTCAATAAAGACTGACTCGATTTGAAAAGTCGCTGTGTGAGCTCGGCAAACCCAGGAGCCAATTTAATGGGAGGGCACATGTGGCACGACAAGACTCAAAGTACTTTTGTAGGTTTCAAAAGTGGACACTTACTCAAAATACATATCACTGTGTCGGACTGACATCACCTTTTGGTGCCACTGGAAGTGGACGTGTGGGGCTTTGACTGGTTAAGCCATTTGAAGAAAGCCAACGTGAAAGACTTTGGTAGGTTTTGCCTCTTTGCCCTCCTTGCTGTCAACTTTTGTGGTTTTTAATGCTTGTTTTGTTTTTGCTTTTGCTTTTCAAAGATTCCCTGAGAAAAAAAAACATGTTTCTGTGGGTATAAAAAAAGTGCACATAAACGTGGAGGTGATTGTCAGAACTTGTCTTTGTAGCCCTTTTCCAACAAGTCATTGTGCTGAAGCAAGTGTAGGTTAAGGTTGCAGATCTTCGAAGTGACCGTTTCCACTCAAAAAGAAAAACAATATACAACACATGGTAATATCATCTTGAAGCTTGACAAAAAAAGAACGCTATATTGTAACATCAAGTTACAATTGTTGCTCCTGGCTTGTAAAGCCTTCGCTGTTAGTGGCTACCAACCTGTTGGCCACCTTGCATTACCTGATCAAACACGGATACCAGCATGGAAGCTGCCAACACAATATCGAAGTGAGATCAGGGCCTCTGATCACAGCCACTAGGGGGCTCATGCATTGTGTGTTGGACCGATGGAGGGGTGACCACAGACTCGGCATCTTCTGCATATAATCACTCTATGTTTTTGATGCGACAATTCTATGGTTTCAGTCATTTTAAAACTGTAAATTGCATTAAAGAAGAGGATCAGGGCTAAAGTAAAAATTAAAAACTAGCATTAATGGAGTAAAAATGACAAGTGCATTAAATTCATTGTTTCACTTGCACTAACAGTACTGCAGACCATTATGCTGATGGAGCAACGTGACTGATCATGGAAACAACAATATATTATTTATTATTATATACAGCGCCTTGTTCTAAGGTTACTTCACTGACTAACCCATACAAAGTGTGACTCCCAAATCTTCCACTGCTTGGGGCCCCCAGAAGTCCAGAACTGGCCCTGAGATCACATTTGATGAGAGTAATTATGAGAAAGGTCTGCTTGGGTAACCCGACGGCTAGACAGCTAATTACCAATTTGTTAGAAGCATCTAAATTACGTTTGGTACTCCTGAAAATCACTTCTTGTGCTTTAATTAGCCCACAAATGAATTGGTGGAAGAGGGGTATAGCAGACCAGTTGAAAGACATTACCTTCAAACGTGAAATATACGTCCAGATATTTTCAGGATTACTGTCTTTTTGTGCCAAATATATATCGTCCGACGTTTTACTTAGAGAAAACGCTGCTCCGGAAGCTATTAACAAAATGCGCCATTGTGCAGCAAAGATCACATCTGAGATTAGGAACATTTTGTACAGCGACGATCCATCGAGTACCAATTCAAGCACTCAAAGATAAGCTGAGACCAAATTAAGCAGTAGCGGAGAGCATGATGATTAAAAAACGGCAGAACTCTGATTGTGAATCAGATAATCCCACGCTGGGGCCGGGAGTGCCCGCCCCCTTCCTGTCTCATCAGTCATTGTTTACATTTATATGCGTGATACTTGAACTTGCCCAGCGTACGAGAGGGTAGGGACCCTTCCTTTAAAGTTAGGCAGTCGTAATGAATTAGACTGTGACTTTTTTTTTCTTTCTTTCTTTTTCTGAGCTCCGCGGGGTGTTCAGCTCAGGAGGAGGAAGTATGAAGAGGCGCTCCTATTTTTCTGTACACAGAGAGGATATATAATGAAAAATGTGAACTCGGATCAGCGGCTGATCCTTGTAAAGTTCCTTCGCTGAGCACCCTTTTCCTTTCACCTGCACACCCTGACTGTATCTAATCTCCAACCTGCGATTCGTCTTGCGTTGAGACGTCTCCCCACCGCTTGCCGTCTCCTTGCTGCTGTATTTATAGAGTGCCATATCTGCGCTGTAAAATGATGATCATGACGAATCGTGTCGGCCCGAGGCTTCGCGTCAATTCATGATTTTGTTTCGTTTGTGTTGACACTGCAGCGATGGTGTGACATAAACTTCTTTTCCGTGCTCGAGGATGTTTTATTGCTTTACGTAAAAGTCACCACGACCGTCTTTGTCATTACTTTTTTTTTTTTTTTTTTTTTTCATGCCATCTCAGTATCAGAGGGGCCAATGTACTCCCCACAGGACCTGAACTCATTCTAGTGTAGAAATAAAAATAAAATAAAATACAACAACAAAAAAAAAAAATCCTGTTAAATGTTGAAATATGGTGGAGAGCTCATTTGTTTCACGTGTGGTTTTATGATGCTAATTTATAAATGTGTCGTGCAATAAACTGTCAGATGTTTAAACTGTAATGTTTTTTAAACTATATAGTATTGTATAAATATTGTACATAAAAAACACTCCTATTTTGCAAGCGAAAAAGATTCACTTTGTACTGTTCTTATACATTAAATGCCCAGCTTATGAAAAGGAGTTTTGCCTGGTTTCTTTGGGGGAAAGGGGTTATTTGCAGAACATTCAAAATCGAGCCATAAAAGGCGGAAGCATGGAATTGTCTGAGCCATGGAAAGTTCAACCAATAAAAGTGAGTGATTGGAGGAAGCCCCCGTCGATCACGCTCAAGGCTGACAAATCAAATTTCTTTACTGCTCTGGCAGCATGCTTGATTACAGGATTGCGGGAGCAAGTGAGCTGGTGATTGGTCCTGAAATGTTCAACATAAAAATAATTGATACTGAACTAAACTTTCAGATCAGATCCCCTTAAGATCTGACAATGTAAAAAACAGCCATTCAAGGCGAGCACTTATCTCTTTAGCCCTTGGAGGTCTAAAAGTTTCTGGATTATTGAATAATGATTCTGGTTAAAGTTTTTAAAGTTGCTCTCAGATTAATATACCGCACGTCCCTCTACAACCTGCTTTTACAGAGCCGGCATGGAAAGGAATCTTGAAACATGTCTTACTGTCATATTTCCACATCAAACTGCCAAACTACTGCCCATCATCAAAATCAGAACTTTTCAATCTGGACATCCTGTGGTTTTCAATGGTCACATGATCACGTCCTTCGACGCCTGATCGCCGTTCATTGACTGGCAATGGCACAAGCAAAATGTTTACCAATTCAGCCAATGGCGGCAAATATTAGATTTTCAACTAACTAAACTGTTGTTTATTTTTTGTGAATTTACAGAACATAAATACATGTATAGTTTGTACTCCTTTTCATGCTAGTGAAAGTTAGTCTCTGTAAATGGTCGAGGTTTTAGGCCAGAACAAAAATGTAAACTTTTCCAGCAACACAGGAACAAGCCTATCCGAAAGGAGAAAAAAAAAAATCCCTTTGAATTGGAGGAAAAAAAACATGTGACACGTCGCCTGAGGAGCTGAGTTCGGTGCGCCGTCACTGTGACACTATTTAGTATGGCATGTGAGAGGCATATAGGAGCTCCGGAGCGTGAGAGCGCTCGCCATAAGGAGCCAGAATTCATTATTCGTGTTTAACCCTGGGGGCTGTGGGCAAGCAGAGCAAAAAAGGGCAGGGGAGAAAAAACAGCGGGCGTTATGGGCGGGTGATGCAGTTGGTTGCATGGAGGAGGGTTGGGCGAAACATTTAGGCCCCCGATCCTGTACCTGTCAAAGCCAGGTGAAGCTCTCGCCGCCGCGGAGCTCCAGCCTCTCGCTCGTTGCCTGTCAGTTCCTGCAATTCTTCGGCAGCACCTCCTATCTTACGCCTGCCACTCTCGCAACGCATGCGCACGCAGAAGGAGCATCATTAAACTTGAGTCTCTCTCCTCATGACAGCTGAACCAGCAGCGGGATGGATCGCTGATGGACCGCAGGCTGCCTGGACAGCAGCGGGCAGGTTCACGGAGCGGCTACGGCCATCAGAAGTTAACCCTAACCTCCCATCAGACCCTGATGCTGGTCATTATAGCTCATTTTGTTTGGACTCGGTGATGAGAAAGATGTGACGGTGGAATGATGTTGAAACGCACAACTTTTTTTGAGAGGCATGCAGTTTTGTCAATCGAGACACGTTACATGTGAGCTGATGGATCCTTCACACAATGCGGAGGTCATTAAAAATAATTCAAGCTGTGGATCAAACTGTGGGGTGAATACTGAATGGAAAACAGTGCTGCCAAAGAGTTTGCCTTAGTAGTCAATGGGAAAAACAACTTTACCTTTTCAAAACTTAGCATGGCTTTTATAATGACTTCGAAACACATTCCTACCTGCAGAGTACCTCTGTCTTCCACCCTAATGTAATATTATATATGTATGTGTGTAATTTGTTGTAATTATTTTTTTTTACATTTTTCATTAGACAATAAACATATACAGAGTAACTGTAGGTGAATTGTGAGTGTACCTTCAACACAAAAGATGAAAAACAGTAATTTTGTTCATACAAAAGGCTGAATACAATGAGCAATGCGACCACTCAAGTATGTCAAGTCTAAAATGTTCTATTGATTACAAAAATAATGAAAATGCCAATAGTTATATAAAGAGGAACGTCATCAACGTGTCTCAAATATATTGACGTTTTTACTAATGGTGTAGAAGAAGGAGAAAAAAAAACCATGTAGCTACATAATGTGGATGCAAATTTACCCTTTTTCCTTGGTCCATAATTTGTACCAATCTGTAAAAGCAGACTTTAAAAGCCACTAAAGCCCCAACAGAATGCAGCCTTCTGGCTACTGAGCTCTCCTGCTGCTTTAATTAAATCCATTCATCATCGTCGTCCTCGTCCTCGTCATCAAAATGCACAACCGTCACACAACAGGCGCTGATAGATTTGTTATTGCCAAGGACAAGAAGACGGCTAACGATGAACCCACAATGCAACCACTCGTGTCAAGATTGATTGGATGAGCTAATGCACAGCGGCGCTTTATCTCCACCCTTCACTGCACTTGCGGTGATGTCACTCCTGCTCAGTGGTGACAACATGGTCCCTGGTCAATAGTGGCCTCGTTACTCACTCGTGAGACGTGTACAGGACTAAATGGTTCGCGGTTAGCCATAAAAAAAAAAAAAAAAGAAGTCGGTTAAATGATGAAAAATATCATTCTTGAAATATTTGTAACGACAATGCAAATTATGTTCATGCTGACAAAGACAATTGCTAACTAAACCCGAATTCTTGTACTTGCCCACTGATGTGTAGCAAGAGACATTTGCTTAAACATCCATTTTTTGACCTGAAGCGAACACTGCCCATGTGGAAGGGAACAACGTGGTCCGTGGGTGACAGTGCTGAAAGAATTTACACCTGGAGACTCTTGATGCCAGACATGACGAATGCATGGGGACGCTGCCCCTGCTCCTGAGGCCACACGTCCTACCGGGGTTAAAAATAAATAAATAAAAATAGGCGCAACGCTAGTCGACTGGCGCCATCTCCCGGACAGAAACGCCATTGCATGACATGAGCCCTGGAGACAGGCAGACACACAGAGGCTATTTTGTCAATTATTCACACACCGGCTTTTGTCCACGTGATGAACTGTGAAAATGTGATTATGAATAAGGGGCAAAGGGGTTAACATGTGCGCCCCCCTCTGACAAAAAAGTGCCTCTTTCAGCTCCACCAGCCTGAGGCTGTGTGTGTGTGTGTGTGTGTGTACGAACATCTCAATCACGCATGCGCAGCTGCGACTTCACCGACGCGGCGACCTCTTCCCGCGCCCGGGACGGAGGCCGAGAGACAGACCCCGCACTCAGTCAGGAGGTAACGGTCAACACGTGCTCCCCGCAAAGAAGCCAATTGGAGCGCTCGGGAGGATTTATGGCTCTCATTTTCAAAACGCCATAAAAGCGAGTGCATGTGCTACTACGCCTTGCGCGGCGCCGCGCTCGTGTGTTTGTGTTTGAATAAATCACCGGCGGTCGCGTCCATTAAACTCCCTCGGCGCGAAAGTCGTCGTTTGTCTCGACGCGGCGCTCGTCCGTTCCCTCCCACCCGCTTTAAACTCCACGCGGCCGACGAGACGTTCCGTTCCCACAAAAAGGATCGTCACATCGGGAGAGTGGCTGTTTTATCACTTCCTGTGCTGAACTCTGCCCCGGGGCTCTTACAAATAATCCGCCTCCTGTTAAAACTGCGGCTCTCACACGTATGAATAACCGCCCTGTGGTTGACTGCGAAACCATTTTTTAAGATTTACATTTTCATAGCGTAAACAAACTTTTTTTTTCCGTAAGATTTAGAACTCGGGGTCAACCCCAAAGTTTGCCAGTAAAATCTCTGAGCTGCCATTGAAAGACACACTTTGCTTGTTCAGGGCAAGCGAAAGTCTGCATAAAACACTGAACTTCTGTAAAACTGGTTCCTAAATGGTTAGATGAGGAGTGGTCCAAAGTGATGTAGCGTATAACCTCACCAACATCACTGGCCATCAAAGCTGAGCACAACATAAACACAACATTAGCTAAACTAGCAGCACATTGAAGTGAGCATCATCTGCACCCTGGAGACTTTGGAGTTAATTTAACAGATCTATAATTATGTCTAGCTCCTGTGTCAAGACTGTAGTAAAGTTTTGTTGTTTTTTTGTTTGTTTTTTTTAAACAAAATGTATGCATCAGCAGTGGAAGCGGAGACGGTCGTTACTAAGTAATAAACCACTTGCTGCAGGATTATTGTCCCCCGCAATAACAAGACGCAACATTGAGTGTTCAGCACATCGCAACTCTCAGGTTTCTCCAATTGTTCACACTGAATCCAATGCTGTGTCACGAATATCAAGTTCCTTATTCGTTTTAATTGCAGCGGCTGCATTGGTCGTCACCCATCGGCCGTCTGAAGCAGAGCCTCGCACAAATGTGTGAATTCTTCCGATTACTTGTCTCTGTGATTTGACACCGGGATACCACGGCACGGATACAGAGATAATTCCGCATGACAAAGCTTGTACCTTAACGTTAATTAAGTGAGCACGCCACGATGCATAACCACGGAGGTTTTTATTTTTTTTTATTTTATAGCAGCTCAGCCTAAAAAGGAAGGAAAAGAAAATGCCTGAAAAAGTTTAGCCTACACTTTTAACTATTAGAAAGCGGCAGCAAGCACTAATTTTCTTTCGCTATATTAAAGAAAAATGCCTTGCAAGTTTTCAAAGAGAGAACACGCACTATCAAAAAAATGTTTGGCAACTGCTCAGAATTCTTGTGGTCTTTAAAAGAATGGGTTTAAATCTGAAGGGAACCCTGCGTGAGAGGAAACAAGCCCAAGAGTTCGGCGCTCGTCTTTGATACTGAATGCATTTCCAGTTGCTGTTATTCTCCCGAGACACACCCACCGTACGTGTCAGAAGGCCTTCGACACATGCACACACACACATATACGCTGCCACATATATATAAACAGTACACGCAGAACTAGAGAGCTCTTCGCTCACCCCTCAGATCTGGTTAAAACACACTTGTTATCTTAACCAAAATACACACCGCTGTCAGAAATAATCTACGAGAGCAGCCGGTGTATGATGATTGCTACGTGCTGTTGCAGAAGAAACACTGCGGCGCTACAAAAAAAAAAAAAAAAAACATGGGGAGGCTGTGTGTTCAGACTTGGTAAGCTGCAACAGATGTGCAGAACAGTCAATATGCTACAAACAAATACGCAGCCAAAGGCGGGCCCACAGACTTTAAATCACAGGACGGCAGGAGCGGAAGCATTTCCCAGATTGGCTGCGACTGTACGGGGAAGGAATGCACGCAAGAGTCTCCGTCGGTTTCCTGCCCTGCGAGCGTGACGGGTCGCTCCACACGCCACAGACGGTGACACAAAACACGACTCGGGTTTGCCAGGTGGGGGCGTCGAACTGTGCACTCTCTGACCGTTCTTGCCCGCTTGCGGGCTTCAAAGTAACCGCTAACGTGGTAAAATAAATAAATAAATAAATAAATGAATAAAAGGTTGGCCGCACGCTGACCGTAATTTAGCTTGGGTCAAAATATAAATAAAATGGCGGAGGGAGGGGTTGGTGGGTGAGGACTTGAAAGGAGTACACACAGGTTTTCAGATTTAAGAAAAAAAAAGACTGCCGGAGCCGCTCCTGCTGCTGCTGCTGCTGCTGCTGCTGCTGCTGCTGCTGCTGCTGCTGCTGCTGCTGCTGCTGCCCTTTGTTTAAGACAGTCAGGCGTATCATGTGTCTCGCTGCGGCGGCAGTAAACTGTGATGTGAGGAGGACTTTGAGTCGCAGGAATACTTAACTCGCTAACAGTCTAATGAATGTTTTACTGGGGTGACGCGGCTGCTGCCATCCAGCTGTGGCCGCCGCAAAGGGGGCGCACAGCTTACTGCCCTCTGGGGGCCCCAGGCAGGGCTCATCTCGCCACACAGCCAGGGGCCAATTGGCCATCTCAGCGCCCCGCTGTTTGGGCTGGGTGTTTGATAGGGGTCTGGCAAGGAGGAAGGAGGGGCAACGGGGAGGAAATGGGGTGACTGTGGTGGGGGAGGGAGAGGAAAGGACGGGGGCCTGGGCCGGAGTCGAATTACACAACCCCCCACTTCCCCCCCCCAAGCATGTAAGATGCAGTTGTGGACCAGTTTGCTTTTTTGCAAATTGCTGCCGTGGCTCCTCCTTTGTTGACTGTGAGGGTGGGGTCTTTTTTTTTTTTTTAACACTCTTCTTTTTCCTCACTCTTTTTAACAAGTCATTTAGCATACTTTCAGCACTGGTTCCAGATGTGCGGCTTGCAGGAGAGCATGAGAACGCCTGGCTAAAAGCGTTTGGAGAAAAACTCGAGAGAGTAAAACAAAAAAGTTGAAGCGGGAGATCCTTGACCTGGTGAAAGTGGGCGGGGGGGGGGGGGGCAGCGCTGGGCGCTTTCAGGACTCGGTGCAAGAGTGGAAGGTTCAAATCCCGATCCTGGGGCACCTGGAGCGGCTGCCACTGATTGACGGCCCGGCCCCGTGGTAGTGGCGGTGGGGGGGCGGGGTGAGGAGAAGGAGGGCAGGGGTCTCACTCCACTGAAATGAATTAATTCCATTAGCATAACAGTGGGCCTCCGACCTTTTTTTTTTTTTTCTTTGTTTTTGAGCCTGATGTGCTCCTCCACGGTCCAGCTCTGAAAAAAAAGCCTATTAAAAGCCGAGAGCCACAGCCCATTGTCAGCCGTCACCTTTCATTGTGCGCTGGATTACAGGCAGCTGCCCGCAAGACATGGCAGCCCCGAGCGTGAGCAGAGTGTGAAGAGTTCTCGCCGCAGAGCAGCTTCGAGCATCTGGGGGCCGAATTACACGAAGACTCATCATCGCTCGACGCAGTGTTTAAAGAATGCTCCCGGCCTTAGCGGGAAAACGCACGACCATCCACAAGGCCACAAAATCCTGCCCCTCCCTATTCCTCGCACTTCCCGCTTGTGAGTGGGAGGGGGCACGGAGGAAGGGTTAAAGTAACCAGTGGAGCACCGGGTGCAGGGCTGGGCCTCAGAAAAGGAGGGAGGTGGGGTTGTATAAAAACAGGACGCAACACAAGTGGCGCTTTATCCACCCCGTCCCGCTCTGAGTAAGAGGAAACCCCGGAGTGATTCGGTTCTGCGCCTGTTTTGTTCCACCAGACGTCTGCACGCTGAGGACGAGGATGGCAGCATCATCTGCACCGAGAACGCAGGGAGCCTGCGAAACGCTGACTTTTGCTCTGCTCGTCGTGGCAGCGCTGCTTGGCGGTGAGTACTTTGTGGGGGTACAAAAAAAAAAAGAAGCAAAACAGCAAAAAAAACAAAACTTGGTCAACCTTGAGAGACCGGTGGGCCGTTTTGGCGGAGGAGGGAGAGGGAGGGAGTCAGGGAGGAGAGGGGGAGTGTTTGTTTGAATGGTCTTAGAGCTGAACCAGGTTTTAACCCTACAACCCTTCCGACTCTCTGGAATGCTAACACGCTGCCTCTAAACTTAAAACAAATCCACAACATGTGCGACTTTACACGTTTGCTACAGCAGTGAGGTAATGATTTTTTCTTCGCCCCCACCCCTCTGCCCCACCCCCCAGCATGGCAGCAGATGAACATTACTGGCTGGCAAACAAAGGGACCATTTCTGAGAGAATTTTTTTGGCACAGTGCAAAGATTTGAATGATCACTTGCAGCTCTAGTTTTGAATTGAAAGTCTTGAATGTACTGTGAAATGCTGAAATAGTTCCAGAGACCTGAATGCATTTCATTTTACTCTTAACAAAATCACTCTCGAGTTTGTAACTTTTCTTTTTTTTCTCTCTTTCCTTCTTGGGGTCCTTAGAGCCCTGTTCAAAATTTTTACAGACCCAATTCCTGTTTTCCAGGAGCGAGGAAATGCCAGATACTTGAGAAATGCGTGTTTATATTTAGCTGTGAAACACGAGGCCGGTGGAAGTGTGCGTGCAAGGAGGGTGTGGAGTGAGTTGTTAAAATGCGTTTTAAATTTGGCTGTGAAGACATAACGGGGCTGTGGCCGGCCTCCAGGGCAGTCCAGGGAAGACTCATTTATCTTATCTCATCTTTTGTGTGACGGGAACCGGTCGACCCCCACCACTGCTTGGCAGCGCATAATCCATCCTAAACAGCCACGAGGGTCCAGCAGCTTGTCAGGAGCAACTCTTAAGACACTGAACTCTTTGCTTACTTACTACTTGTTTGTGTATATTTAAATGGTAAAATGTGTTTATTTAAAAAAATATATAATGCTCCACCCCGGAGCTTGATGGACTCAAACGGAATACAACACCATATACATTCATCGTCCCCCTGGGGATATTTGTCCTGGAAGTGTCGCCTGCATTTCCTGCCGTCTCTCAGAATGCAGACTGCATAAATCATATTGCACACAAAGCAAATATGCAATGTGAGTGTATATTTATATGTTGTATAAATGTTTAACACGTTGAAAGTGGAAAAAAAGAGAACAGAAAATACTGCAAAACACTAACAGACCTAAAGGTTCAGTGAGTGGCAAGAAACGTTTTGTGCCACATGTAATGTTTATTTAATGGTGTAAAACATCAAGATCAAGATAGAGCTGAAGATATACATCAGCTTGGATGAATGCTTCCAACACCAACCAAACTTGGTGAAGTGAGTTTCTGAGATAAAATCAATCAAATCTTAAAAAAAAACTTTGGATGAATAATCCAAGTTTAGAGAGAAAGGAAATGCAGGATACTCTCAGAAATGTACACAAAAAAAGGTTTAAGAGCTACGGCAAAACGCACAATGCCCTCTGCTGTGGCTGTAGAAATGAATCATGCAGTGGGTCACTCTAATTAAAACCTCCTGTCTCATTCCTACACCGCAGCGTATAGAAAATGAGGTCATTAGTGGTGGGAGGCAGCTGCACACACGCTGGAAGATGAAACCATTGTAGAAGATTTCAACTCACAGATTCCTGTGAATAGCTTGGAAAAAAAAAAAAATTAAAAACATCTTGGTCTGTTGTGTGAGGGCCGACGCTGCCATGCTAATCTGCCCCGAGTCACGAGCCACGCAGCAGCTGTGCCAAAATGTGCGTGTCAAGAAGAATGGATGGCAACAGATATCTGATATCTCACAGATGTGAAATGGCGCGAAGGAGAAGAGAGGAGGAGAGTGCCGCTGAAATTTATATTAACTTCAAAGATGTAGCATCTGTTGCATGAATTTGGACACGAGTAAAAAAAAAAAAAAAAAAAAACTTAGAAGAATGATCCTGGACGGAAGGCCGAGGACAGTGGAGCTGTTATGCAACTGTAGCCAAAGACGGACAGATGCTGAAGAGCAGTTGCGTGGACAACCTGAAGGAGGGGCCTTGGAGGGGCTGATGATGAGAAACACAGAGAAGGTGGGGAACCCCTTCTGGTTGTGAAGCGATGAGTAAAGCAGAGCGATACTCTGGGAGTTTACACCGATGTCAGAAAATGAGTGGAATGCCTAAAAATATCCCCTGGAACCATCGCCATAAGTCCTTAAAGCTGCCCGCCTGCACTGCCAGGCACTTTGACGAGGCTGGCCGTCGACCTCGCCGCCGACTCCAGACCATGTAATTACGTGAATCATTGTTTGGTGTCAACAACACAGATCCCCGCTCATCCCGTGAGCCGAAAGCCGCATGAAGTTTAAATACCGAGGTGAAGTGTGCCAGCGGTGGCACATCTGGGCACGCACATAAACACATCAAGGACCCAGCCCACCTCCTCGGCTGGGATAATGGTTTTCATCCTTCCTTAAAACTAGCCGGTCTGCTTCTCTCCAAATTCTTCTTTCAACTTTTTCCCAGCCTCTGTACTATCAGACACTATTTACTGTGTGCGGGGACTAAGGAGAGAAGCAAAGCCCCGTGTGCCACATGGCGACGCATACTGTAAAACCTCACTGACTTGTAAAGAGGGGTGGGCAACAGATGTTTGCATGTCAACTGGGGGGCAAGTGGCTCAGGAGGGTATCGAGCAGGTTGTGCGCTAATCTCCGGGGTTTGCCGCCAAATCCTCGGCTCTTCCCGTCCACAGGTGGTCAGCGCTGGCGCAGCATTTTGTGATTTAAAGGCCCCACAGTGAAGGGTTCAGCAGCATCCAGTGGCAAGAAAGCATATTGCAAGCACATTAGAACATTTAGGAGACGACCTCAAACAACTTGCTCTAGCTTGCTACAAAGTGAGCAAACAGTCAGCTCACTTTACCGAGAAACTACTTCCACTGTTTAACACAAGAGCAGTTACTTATTGATTTTTAAGTCACACCAATTGATCCATTAAAATTTTAGAGACACTTGGCATTAACACGTTAAAACATCACTGGCCTATCTGCCACTCTTACTCTACCACTATGCCTCTCTCTATCTTCATCTCTATTAATTGATCGAACGATCATATTAGCGCAACTCTTGCTGAGCAGTCTGCTTTTAAAGCCGTGAGCTTTTAAAGGCCAATTCATTGCTGTTCTTTCCACATGCTACCCACGTGTGTACACAATAAAAAAAAAAAAACTCAAATTCCCTCAGGAGACAGTTAAGTGACGAGTGTACCTGCACACACGCAACAGCGCAGGCTGAGTTGAGTCAATGCAGAGGGATGCTGAAGCTGTGGCAATTGGCCAGTTGTGAACGTGCGTGCGCTGGGACGGTGCCTGTGTTTCAGGGTGGAGACAGAGGAGGGGGAGTTGGGGGTCGGAGGGTTAATAGTCCCAATTGAAAGCAGATGTCACGTTTTTCTGATTGTGGTGGCCGGCAAACAGGCATGGCACATTCGATAAGGAGGGCTGCTGCAGCGGCCCTCGGGGGCTGGCTTCTGCCTGAACGCCGCAGCTGGGCAGGCTCTTGATCCCCGAGCATGATGGAAACCATGAGAGCCGCTGGCCTTTTCTGCCAGGAGGAGAGCAGAATGGGCCTGGCTCTGCTACTAGTCGCTCTGACAGGATGGCGGTAGGGGTGGGGTCCAGGAGAAGCGGGGTCAGTGGTCTGTTGTTTCAAAGAGGCTCGAGTTACCGAGCATTTTTAACCCAGAGGGACTCGGGCTCCAATGTCACATTCCTCAAGGCGCTCTTAACTCTGACATTCATGTTCTTCAAGGCGGGCAGGATATTAAATTATGAAAATGCTCCGAACGCCTCCGCGAATAGTGATTACGATCAGGATAAGCCCCAGAGAGGTACTCAAAGCGGTGAATAAAAGAAAAGACAAAGGCCTTTAAAGAGAAATCACCTTTGAGCTAGGCTGGACAAATTCAATAATTGCAAATGAAACTGGAGAGGCCACATGGCCTGGGCCTGAGCGACCTCACTCTTCGCTTTGTCTCCAGCTAACTTTTTTAATCCACGTTGGGCAGAGTGCACTGGGGGAGCAGAGTAGGGGTGCGGGAGGTGTGCCGCCGGATCAAATTTCTATCCAGCCGATGCCAGAATGATGTCACAGGGCCTCCATTACAAACTGGAAGACCGAGCGGCCGCTGCAGGATAATTACACTTGATCCCAGTACGACCAGGCGCTTTTGCAACTATCTTCCAGAAATGCCAAAATGACTGTTTGTGTTGCATTATGCGATGATCACAGCGTCCAGTCAAGCTCAGAGTTACAGAACGTCTATAGCTGGCTATTGTAAGACATGACTTAAATACTCCACGTGATGAATAATGGCTGCGTTCACACAAAGACTCACTCAGCAAAGCAGTGGTGTGTTGAAGACATCCATACATTTCCTACTGAGAGACATTTGGCAATAATTTTAAGAGATGTAAACCGGAGAGAATTTTAGCAGCAACTTTTCTAGAGGGCGCTATGAGTTAGCATGCAGTATGTATATGCAGTTTTCTTTGTCTGTCAAAACTGAAAAACAATCAAACAGTTTGGGACAGGTGAGTTGGCCGCCAACCATTGACATGGTGGTCCACCACTAGTGTGGAGACCATTATCACCTCTCTTTGTGCCATTACCCAGCAAATGGTCTACCCCAGGAGCGAGAGGGCTTAGTAGGTGTGTGTGTGTGTGTGTGTGTGTGTGTGTGTGTGTGTGTGTCTTGAGCGGAATGCCATGTTTTGAAGGTTTGTCCCTCCTAGAAGTAGTCTGGGGATTCTGCAGAAGCCAAAACCCACTGGATCATGTTTCGCATGTGAAGACACACAATAGGGGCTTGGGAGCAAATGCATTTGCACTGGCTGCATTCTAGTCTTAAAAGATAAAGATTAGCCGAATAGGGGATTTTCTTTTGCTTTTACATTGTGAGCACTGATAAGATTCTCGTTTTTTGAACCCTTAAATGGAATTTCTTTCTTAGATATGCTGTTATTTTAACTCATTTCATCGTGTGGGACTGGGAAAAGCCAGTGCACCAAAGCACGTGCAGGAGAGCTTCTCTCATGTTTTTGGATTGGACTCATTATGAATTGCACAGAAACAACAACTGCACGAGAGCGATGAGGTCTCGACGGTACTGGTAGATGTGCAGGGCCAAGGCCAGCGTCTCACCTGGGTGGATGCCGGGGATAAGCCGTGCGTGACTGGGAGAGGGCAGGCACAGGAGAGCCGGGCGTTGGGGAAGGAGGAGGATATGCAGCTCCAGGCTGGGCTCCATCCACAGGCCTGCCAGATTCCTCCACACAGAGTCCCGGGAGACGCAGGGAGGGTGTGCAGGGCCAGAGCATTTCCAGACCACAGCCGTCATTCACGGCAACATGGTGGGAAAATCTTCAGGCGAGCAGTGAAGTCAGTCCCCAGTCTGTTGAACATGTGGCGTTAGGACTGATTAGGTTTGTGCAATGATAGCTATGAGTGATATTGTGGTCACGGTTAAATATTACACAAACAAAAGGGGAACGGGGAGATGAAACGTGAGCACATGTCAGGATTAGAGCCTGTGAACGCAGAGGGCGTTATTAGAGGAATGTGTCAGTCAAACAAGAGAGATATGTTTGCAAACCAAGCACATATTTATCATTTGTTGAATTGCCTGAAATGAAAAGTAGGCTGACCTTTATCACGAAAGAAAACGGTTTGGCATGCCTGCATCCTGCCGTTGCCCTCTGCATCGCTCACACGAGGCCAACACGGGCGGAGGTTTTACTCCATGTGGGCATTACTCTGAGTGTAGCGTGTGATGGATGAGGGCATGAGAGCTGGACGGAGAGTACTTGCGGGGTTAAATAAGAAAATGCGGCATTGGGTTGGCTGTGGGAAAATTGGAGCGAGAGTTTTTTCAAGTGCACCGAGGATGCAATGACGTCATCAGCTTGAGACCAATAAAAAACAACCAATTAAACTCGTTAAAGCCCTTTCACTAAGGGAGGAAGACGTTGTGTAAAAACAACGCTAACTTGAAGTGGCTAACGTTGCGCAGTAACTAGTCTGACTGGTCGGCTCCAGTGTGGTGGATCCCCTGATCACCTTCCATTTTTTTCGACTCGCCTTTCTTGGGCTTTTTATCAGGCGAAAACGTCTGAAGAATTTCAGAAACGTTCCCCCGGATTCGGCGTGTGTCTCATTCTTCCTGATAAAGACCACCCAGAGATGGGCGGGTGCAGGCAGCTGCAGGCTGCAGACTGGGGGTCTGACAGCCAGACTTAACAAGGTTAGCGAGTCCTTGACCCGTCGACAGTCCACACCCAAGCTAATGCTTCTAATGGCAAATGAGAGATGACAAGGATAGTGAGACCAGGCAGTAAATTTGGCAGCATTCTGGTTCCGTCGTGAAACTTGAGCGTGTCTACAGGAGCTTTCGCGCCCTTTGTTCTTGAGTCAACTTGCATGAGGAAAAGGGCAAAACTGCGCCGAGGTCACCCTGGTTTGGGTTGGACACTGTATGAGGGACAGCTGCAGTGAACACATGTCAACGCTCAAGACCTCCATGGAGGTGACAGCCCATCCTTGAGCGTGGCACACAACTTTGTTGCCCTGGTGACACCTTTCTGCTTGTTTGCAGACAAAGGTTTATCCAAGGAAATCCTACCATTGTGTGAATAATTGCGCCCAGTGGAAAAAACTAACACTGAGTAGTGACGGTGGCACAAGCAAAAGACAAAAGGAGGAGCACTGAGAAGTGTTATAAGGAGTCATGGCTGTTTGTCTTTACACTTTAACCAGGCAAATATTTGCTGTGATCAAAAGTTGAGAACAAGTGACAAACTCAAACAGCGAAAACCTTTGCGGAATGACCTCTGGAACAGCTGACGAATGAGATCAGTGAGAGTTTGCAAGTTCAGCTGCATATTTTAAACATTATAAAACATAACAATACTGCAGCCTGATTCAATTAAAATAAACAAAATATCTCATCAGAATTTTGTTTTAACAAGGAGACTTTCATTTCACGAGGATGTAAACTCCCCTTCCCAAGTGGTGTTGACCACTGCTTTACGTCTCACATCTCTTTGCGCTAAAACACCTGTAGACTCTGCACTTTATGGTTTATTTGTGCTTGGTGGATTGGGATTTTAAAAATGTCTTCTCTGTCCATATAAACTATAACATGACCTGTGAGTGTCAAACTGAAAAAAAGGTCAGCATGTTCCCATGATTCCATGGGAGCACTTGGAATAGGTGTGTAAATGGAGGAACAGTTATGACAGGAGGACAGGGAACTTTGGAATTATTATAACAATTTATCAGACACATTTTTCCCAAAGTCAAAACAGTTGGTAGAGAATGCAGTCATATAATATTTAAAAAAAAAAAGGGGGTCGGGGGAGGGTGGAAAACTGCCGAGCAACCATTACGTTTAATCTGGGCATTCAACAAAGCCGATGCAGAATCTCTCCTCTTGCAATATCCAGTTTCACAATTCTTACATCCCTTTATCCAGGATCTAAAGTGAGTCTCTCAAACCCCAGCATCATTTAAAAAAAAAAACTCAGACTGGAGGAGATCTAATTTCAAAGTGCATGACCTAATCTACGGGTTCAGAGAGCAGAAGATCTTGTCTGCAGTAAGATCTATTACTTGATGCGGTGCCGAAGAGCTCTCACACTGCATGACGTTGCTGCACACTGGCGAATAGTGCAGCCTCTCTGACAATCTCCTGTTACAACTTTATCAAATCAGCTTCATGAATCACTACTGACATCATGGTTTGGAATGGCTGTTTAGCGAAATCACTGCCAGGATATTTTCCAAAAGATATACCAGTCCTTAACAGTCTGCATCATGGAGTACTCTGTGGTGCCACCGACGCAGCATGGCCATTTTTGCCTTCAGGGAAGGCAAGAAGCAATCAGAAATATAACATCAAACTGCTTCGCCTTAGTTTCTTGTCTCTGAAAATGTCTTTTTTTTTTACTACAAGCTGACAAAGTCTCTGAAAATCTCATAGCATCAGCCCCAGGGGGAGCAACCAGGAGAGCTGAGCTTTTTTTTCCCCCTGCAGAAGCAGAGAAGGTCTTGTACCAAATGGCTGGTTTATTTGTTCAAGCTGAGGAGGGAAACTCACCCACCAGTAATTCACTAAATGCATGCAGTCTCTCAGAGCTCAGGCTCCACTGAAGGCCTCACTGTGGCTTCACTGTAAAGAAAGAAAAGTTCACCTACATTTTGCTCTGAGCTGAGCTTCCTTTTAGCCATTGAGGTCATCTTGCTTTTCCACCTGCACCTTTTAGGTATTGGCCACCTACAAGTTACTGTCTCCGAGGTTTAACTCACTTACTTACAACTACTTACTCGTATTTTGACAACCTTTTTTGAATTAGGGGCAAAGTGTGGATAAGGAATTCCGTACTTTCAAAAATGACACAGTGAGAATAATCATTTCTGTTTTCTTGACAGCCGGAGTTATGGCACAGGAAGAGGAAGCTGTCTCTACAGCGCAACCTGCAGAGGCTTACATTCGAGGAGACATGGTTCCACAGACACCTGAAGTCCCTGGTAAGAAAACTACGGTACTCTCAATCATCCAATAAAAGAAAAAAAGAGTGATATTTAATTTAAATGATGGCAAACTGACAATGCTTTGCTCAAAACTTGTCCAAATGTCCAAGCATTGATTAGTGATCAATTTTATAACCAAACTACTTATTTGAATCAAATGGCCTTAACAGAACAAGGCGATCCCCAAGTGCTGCTCTTTCCCACCGTGGGACCTCTGGGACCTAACCTGACGACAGCAGCAGCTCCTGAAGACACACAGGACGATGAGGACAGTGCCGGTCAGGCGGAGGCTGAGGAGCTTCCGCAAGAGGTGCAGACAAATGGACCAAAAGTAATGGAACCAGAGACACCGGCACCTGAGCCTGCCAGAGGCGATGGTCCCCAAAACGAGCCACAGGTAAGATATAGAGGCCTAATACAGCATGTCATGGACACCTATTATGCATTACATGCGTAAAATAAGCATTCGGCCCATTTACCAGAGGGATGTTATTATAATTTCTTAACAAAAAAAAAAAAAAACAGCACTTAGTAGCCGTTAAATGTTTTTAGTTTGCAGGAAAAGATGTAGGATTTAATCTTTCAACCACAGGTAGCTCTCTGACCTTTCCTTTATGGGACATTATCAAATGGAAACTGATACACTCCATTATAGTAGGTGGCAGTATGATCCAATCTTGCTTGCTTGCAATTTATACGTCAACAATCCGTGGCCATATGTGATTTGGTTTAAATTGGATGGCCACGCAATAGATTTAAACCCAGCTCCTTGTTTGGGTGGGGTCCATGCATGCATGCATGGACCCCACCCAAGTGCAGTCACCAACAATTGTGTTCACATTAATCAAACAATATGGACTTTGGGGTCAAGAATGTTTGAGTCCGTGCCTGAGCCCCTAGTGTGAATATGAAACCAACGCAAGCCTTAGCTCTTCAGTAAAAACATATAGAAAAAGCAAGGAAAGTGTTAGCAGTGTTGCTCTGTGCATGTCTGCAGGAGAAATTTGTTCAAGATGCAGATTTCCTGTATAATTAATTTCAAAGCTAGCTCTGGTGGGAGGATTAGATACCAGAAGAAAAAGTGGATATGCTATGCTGAAAGATTTTGGTGATGAAAACGAAATTCCTGATGATCTTTATCTCCCCAGGTTGTGACACAAGAGGACGTCATCTGTGTCAACAAAGAGGCTGTACAGGACAAAAATGCTGTCAATATTAAACTTAAGGCCTCATCCAACTGTGTAAGTAAGCATTGCTTACTGTAAATAGAAATTTGGTTGAAGGTAAACCAAAGGAAGGTAATGTTTTAAGGCCTGCAGGAGGGACAAAGGGGCATGCATGCACAACAACATAAGTGCCAACATTCTCCGTGTGCTTCCAACGCCGATCCCAGTTGGCAGTCGATTTGTTTGAGATCTGCGGGAAATTCTTATTGTTATTTAAGAGGCTGTGACAGCCTGTGAGCCCACTAGTCAGTCTATTCATCACATATTTGTCAGGCGGCTGTATAAAGTCCATGAGACTGCGGGGAGGTTGAGCTTGTTGATGGAGCCGTGAGGCCAAAGGAAGAGCTTGATGGGTGGCCCCACTGTTGCTATAAAACGAATAATGTATGGAGGCCTGAGGCAGCAGTGTGCGTGGGTGTGTGTTTGCTTTTGGAAACAAGTTTGACAATCTAATCCCTACCGGGAATCGCTATGTTTCGTAAAGCAGCCTATGCATAATTCATCATTTAAACAACACATAAACAACTGTAGGCAGCAAAACACAACAGAGAAGCGTTGAGACTCATAACAAACTGAGAACTCTGAAAATTCTTCTTTCCAATGTTTTCTCCTGTAAAAAAAAAAACCGATGGCTCCATTCATCTACTGACTCTAAGTGTCAAATGCTATAGTAGTTGATCTGGGCCAAAATATCACATATTTAGTTTTTGTGGTGCAACATACCATTCTAAACCTCTTTCTGGTCAGCCAAATCTAGTCAAAATAACAAACAAATTGAAGGCAGTGGGTGGCACAGTGGCGAGCACTGTAACCTCATAACAGGAAGGTTGCTGGATTGATTCCCGGCCTTTCTGTGCGGAGTTTGCATGTTGTCTGTGTGTCTGTAGGTTTCCTCTTCCGGTACTCCACTAGGCTAATTAGCAATTGCAAAATGTCTGTAGTTGTTGACATTTTATGTTGGGGAGAAGGGGTATTTTGGGGCGATGATGAGGTGAAACTCTTAAATGTGGATGAATATGTGACCGTTTGTTCTTGCAGGACCAAACCAAAGTGAAGATTCAGAGTGTTCTGCGGGACATATGTGGCGACGACTGTAAGCTGGACATTTTCCAGGAAGACAACTCTGATGAAATTATTGTTTCTGGGAAGTATGTTGAAGGTCAGTGGTGTTCTTGTGGTGATACAGATATGAACACATAGACGACTATTCTGTGGCTCATAGAATTTTAACAATTACCTTCTTTTTTTTTTTTTAATTGCAGAGGACGTTTCCGGAATGGTTGACAAGTTCAACAATGACAACATCAAAGATAAGGTAGAAAACTACTCTACTTGAGAGAAAAATCTAACAAGAATTAGCGGCGGGCCGTGTTTTCCACGCCTAGGCCATCAGTGACGTCATATTTAGTCCACCCCACAAGGGCCGAGCTTAATCTTTAGAATCAGACAGTGACGACACACATCATGCACAGCCTGTACAATGCAACCGTGTCAACAAATGCTGTGGAGTTTTCAAAAAAGAGCCCATGTAGAAGACTTCTGGGAACTCACATGCCAGGTTTTGTGACAAACAAAAATGCCACGAACAAGCCACAGGACTGCTGCAAAACATTCTTTCCCTCATACTTTGGAAATGACCCAACATTCTTCTGTGCCAGTCAGCCTCGGTCTCTTTGGCTTCAGTATACACCGATAAGGTATATCTGCTCACACAGAAAGTGAGTGACCTTATTTACCATGCAAGCCAAGTCGTCCTCATCATTATACCGTCTCACTCTGCTAACTGGAGTATTCTTTTTATGACCGTGCCTCCCAGACCTGGATGGGAAAATGTCAATTCCCACAGGCACATCGCTGTAAACAAACACGTGGGTGGGGCTGTTTTTTCTCTCGGAAAAACAGTAACCAGAAAATTGAACAAAAAAAAAAACAAAACCCGCCAGTCAGTCTAACCACTAGCAATGCATACACTGATTTCATGTTTTTTATGTTTATATTGTTTGAATCGCAAAAAGCACTGCAATTTTGATCCTCTATAAACAATGTTTTGGTTTTTTTTTTGTCCTCGTATTTGCCAGACTGGTATTGAGAACGCGGCTCCTCGCTGGGGGAAGAACTCCAAGCTGGTGCTGGTTTCCTTGCTGCTGGCTGGCCTCTTGCTGGCTGCACTTCTGGTTGCTGGTTACTACCTCAAAACTCACCGCAAGAACTCCAAGGGAGTCAGACTGGTGAGTGTTGAGGAGACAATGTTGTTGCCACCGTTGCCAAAAATATGAAGTGGCAAAAAAATCTGAATGTGTCTCAGAAAATATGCTTTAAATGAGAAAGGAGCAAAAATATCAACAGACAGTGTGGTTCCTTGCACTACTTACTCGACCAATGGTTCGCAAACTTGGGCACAAATTCCAAGGCCCCTACTGGTAATGTGGTATAACCAAAAATGTATATTCTAAAAAATAAATATATATGTATACCGGTATGCGGTATGAACTGGTATGCCACCCAGTACTAGTATAGTGTGCCGTTCGCTGTGCTACTTGATGAAACAAAACGTTGGTGTCACGCGGCTTGATGTTAGCATTCCTAGATTTAAGCCTGACTTAATGTAAGGTACAAAAAAAGTTAGAAAAGTTGAGATGATGGTGGCTGCAGATTAATTACAAGGATTCCTGTTTGAAGATAATGAAATGTTGCGTTTCTGCCACTACGCCAGATTTATTGTGACTGCAGCCTCATTATCGCAACAAAGTTGATGATTCACTGCTGTTTGTACCTCCACTGAGGTAATAAGCCGCATTGTTGCTCTCAAATATTGCACACTTCGCTTTAAGCCAGCCGTACAATGGTCTATGTCTATGTTAGATCAGGGTATATAAAGAAGTTTAAGGATCAACGGCATCCAACTGACTCTTGGTTTGAACAAAGCACATATGGATTGAAGGTTGGATGCAATGTGATCCTGTGGTTTAGGGGGACATGTTTGACTGACAGATCTCTTAACCTAAAGCAACGTTGAGGTTTTTTTTTTTTTCTTTACAAAAAAAAAAAAAAATCCTCACAAACTTGCATATGGTTTTAGTTCTCGTTGTTCTCATGACATCATTTTCTAGCGTTTACAACTGTGGGGATTTCCATGGAGTACATTTCCAAGCTGTTTTGCATTTAATTAGCCAAGCATGAGAAACACATGCGGTTACGGAGCATCCCACACAGAAAGAAAGCACAAGGACAGGTGACTCCGCTGCTCGCAAAAGCAAAATAATGCAACCAACGCCAGTTTTTAGCAACCTTATAAACAAACAATACATATCCTACATATCCTATTTTGTTCGATCAGGAAAATAAAGTTTGTTCGTGTTGTGTTTATCTCAGAAATACTGCACGACTATTGACACCTGTGCTGTCTGTGCGCTTCCCTCAGGCGGAATCCTACCAGGTGGACGAGGAGAACCAGGCCAACACCCTGGTGTCTGTGGCTCCCCTGCCCCAGGAGCCGGTCGATAAGCCCATCACTAATGGCGAGTCCCCGCCAGAAAATGGGACCAGCGCCTCCCCGACAACTAACGGACACTCTGCTTGCCAGACCCCTGTGGCTGACACCGAGATGTGAATCACAAAATAAATAGATGGAAAAAAAACAAACAAAAAAAAAAACACCCAAGACCCTGACCTCCGACTACACCTACCACCCACCAGGACACGCTACCCACAAGGACCCTCTGCTGCTTCAAAGACTGCCCACACAGTGAGATCAAATCAGCACAAATCCACCAGATACACACTCTTTTCCCTCTTCGTCTATTCAACCTGCGAACGTTCAGACAACAATGACGACGGTGAATTTGGGGACTGCGATGAAAAAGTCAGACGTGCCTACAATGTGAAGTTTTGTGTTTTTGTTTTTTTTTTGGATCGCTCTTGGCTTTTGCTGGTGTCAAGAGGGCGCTACAGTTCACATGCTGTGTTGGGAGACTTGTAACAATCGTTGTACAATTGCAACGTAATGCAAAAAATACGTGTAGTTAATACCAGGTGAAAGAGCATGTCGTATTATTTCAACCAACAACAATGGTAACGTGAAACCAGGAGACATGTTGATGATCACTGCCTTTTTTTGTATGCAATTCAGGATATGTTTTGTAACCTCTGTTGCCTTAACCATGTTAAAAAAAGAAAAAGAAAAAGAAAAGAAAGTAAAAGAAAAAGATAAAGTCGTTGCCATCATTGGGTTCATTCTTCAGCAGCAAAATGCTACCAGGCTGTTCCCAATCTAGAACTGTCAGCTATACATTTGCCCTGCCAAAGCAACAACTAACCTTTGATCGAAGCATAAATGGTTTTTGTTGCAAAGGGCATCTACTTTTGTTATTGTGCATAATTTTCATAATGACACTGTTTAGGATTTTTGAACCAATTCTACTTTTTTTTTTTTTTTTTGTACTGAGTTTAGGAATGGTTGAAAAATGAAAAAAATTACTGAAAACAGGAAGTTAGTTGAGTTTTAAAGATGTCAACCAGATAAACCAAATGACTGTCCTCCGCCACAGCAAGAGCCTTCAAGGTTCCTTCGTCAGCCTAAAGATGTATTTACCAGGGGATGTTTTCTGTCAGTGGTTTAAAATGTTTCTTAGCTTCTGTGTCTGTGTTCATAACATGCTGCATGTGTAAATATGCCTGCTTTGTGTTATTTGAACCTTTACTCATAAACTGTGATTGTTGACGGTATTCCAAAGGGTTATGCTAAGCTTATTTGTGTCATGCTTATTTGGTTTACGAACATCAGCATTTAGATAAACATCAATGTTTTTCATTTGATATTAGATTTCAATACTTACTGTATATTGTTAAAACATATGGTCAACAAGCACTCACCAAAGTTAACTTAAGTTTGCAGTTTAATTAGAAAAAAACCCCTCACTCTCAAATAGTACATTGAAATTTTATGGCAAGCTTAGAAAAGTTAGCATCGGCCATTCGGAACACAAAATACTATAATATCTGGTCATGAATCATATCTCTATATACAATGTGTGAGTAGATATTATATGGTATATATAATACCATATAATGTGATGTATTTCTGCTTGGAAGAAAAATATTATGTATACGGGTATGTAGGAAAACAACAGGTAACATTCTCCCACTCTATTTCAAAGCATCGTTGCCTGCTCCGTGATAACATCAAAGCAGCTTGGGATGGATCTGATCCGCTCTCGTTAATGGATTCTGTGCAGGCTTTGCTCTTCTTGAATGGGCTCATTTTCAGTCGCTGACTGTTGATTTCTTAGTAAATTTGATCCCATTCAATAGCGTTTAGAATGTTGAACTAGTTCTAATTACAGTCATTCTTAAGCCTGGATAATACATTTTCCATGTAATACTGCCACAATATTCATTATGCCATTATGGTGTTATCCATGTACAGCACATTTCAAAAAATCAAATTACTAGACATTTGATCTGAAAAGAAAAAGCGGGGAAGAAATGGCAAACATGCTCGTTACTGCAGCCACTGGTGTCAACGCCGGCTTTTTTCCAACAAATGCCAGTGACCGTTGAACTCCAGTTGGCCAAGAAGATTCAGTCAAACAACACATGGCCATAAGGTTGCCACCTGTCACCCTGGATGTGTGGACACTAATGAGGTAGCGTTTGTGTGTGTGTGTGTGTGTGTGTGTGGCGCGCACAGCTGACGTAGTAAATGAACCGCGGCTGTCACTTCAGCTGATGTGACCTTTTCCAACCCTTGTTGTTACACTCTGACAGCGTGTCCACGCCCGGCGTAATGGTTCACTTCCCGGGCCCACTGGGCCAGAGACTACCGCTGCCCGTACAACCGCCGTAGAGCTGAGCGAGTGTGAAGGTCAGCGCCAAGTTTTGCTGAAAGCAGCTTGCCGATCACTCTGAGCAAGGCTGTATCGCTGAGATTATGTCCACAACACAGCGCCTCTGTTTACACCACATCAACTCTGTCATCTACCGCAGACACGCGGCCACGGCCGACGCTCTCCACGACTGTATTAACGCTGCTTTGAATCAGCGGTTCCGATGCGTGAGCACTAAAACTTCACAAGACATATACATTGACAAGAGTTAATACATCGCACTCGCCACCCTGCGCCCCACCAAACGGATGCCCCCCAACAAATATTTAACCCGGCACAATATTTTTGATATTTTGTTTTGACTGTGGCTGAACATTTCGTGTCCTGCACTGCGGTAAACAAGCAATTTGTCCCGGATGTACGGTGCCTCTGGCCTAAAAATAGGAGTCAGGCTCCTGCAATCCTGTGACCTCAAGAAGACGATCCAGGCAGTGATGCAAAATGAGTGAATGAACGAATGAAGACTATCATGTCTTTAATCTGTGACCTGTTTAATTTTAGGCACTGATCTTGTTGTAAAGAATGGATTCAAATCATCAATCTTAATTCATGATCTTGAGAACAAAAATTGTCATTTTGGAAACATGAATAAATAAATAAATAACACTGACAAAGTAGTTAGAATTAGTACGTTTTACATGGTTAAGAACAGTAGCTTGGTCATGGAATTGACAACAACCAATTCCATGGCCTCGTTACCCTGAACATTGCCAGTGCAGTATTCCCCGCATAAAAGGGGCAAGACTAACAGCAGTAAACGGACTGGCGTCAAGCTAGCGATCGGTGAGTCTGCACTGAGTCCAGCAAAGCATGACGTTTGACAGCGGTTTGTTCCGAGCAACAGGCGAGATTGTACCGACACCTACAGGTAGAACGGTGTCATCTCAGCCACGAACTGAGGAAAATAGAGATGGAAAGCTCCAGAAGAAAGGCCAATGCAACCACGTTTCGATTTACTACTGGAAATCAAACCGACACACGGTTGGTTTGGCGGATATAGAGATATATATATATTTTTTTTAACGGAGTGAAGGGAGAAAACAGCATTTTCTTTGCTGCTGTGGTGTGTTTTCTGTATTAAGAAAAAAAAAACGGTAACGCCGTTTTCTCTGCTCCGTTTCCAAGCTTGTCAGACGCAAACGTCACATGACACCGCTCAAAACATTCGTGTCGTACTTCCATGGTTAAGGCTAGCGAGGAAGGAACACACGTGGTCATTACGGGCTACATGTTTTCCCCTTGTTTTATGAGGGGTCACCTGGGGGTTATTTCCCGCCAAACCAAAAGTGACGTAAATGCACCATTACCGTAAAGTACCGTAAAGTAGGGGTCATTAATCGAACATGAATATGTAACACCGTTATAAAACGCGTGTGCGTGTTTTTTTTTTTTTGTTTTTTTTTAAAGTGTACGTTAATGCAGATACATTATAATTTACTCGGGGAGAAAAACAAATGTCAAAGGACCAAGGATTCAAGGAAGCATTATATTGTCATACCATTTTTCACTTGTTTAGGACTCAGGTCCCAGAGTAAGCATATATGAATTAGGAAAAATAAAAAAGGAATGTAAACAGTAATAAAATAAACAGTAGTATAAACAAACAGTGTGTATGAAGTTGAAATGTTGCACTGTGGGTAAGGTGTGTGTGTTCGGGTGTTGAGTCAGGGGGTTGGAGTAATGGCGGCGCCCATGTCCCTGCAGTTCGGTACTCTTGATGGGATGGGGAAAAGAGACTGATCACCTATGATTGATTTTCTTTGCCATCTGCTGTGGGGAATACTATGCGTGTGATTTTTGCTGTGTTTATTTTATGTATTGTATATTTTATGTTCATAGAAACCTAACCTGTTTCATTCAGTAACTCATGAAAAACCTAAAGATTGGATATTTGTCATGGTCCTTGACTCCGCTTGATTGACTAAATGAAAATATCCACATTTAAACAAGCTATTTCCCAAGAAAAGTTTAGAAGAAATGTGCTGTGTGATTTGCAGTATATGGTCTTTGCCTCAATAAATACGAATATCTCCTTTTTGAAATAAAAATAAAAAAAAAGAATCGTGATATTACGTCACTCCCTCAAAAAAAAAAAAAAAAAAAAAAAACGGGCTTTGCCACGCAGTTAGTGGCTGCGTCAAAATGAGGTACTTTACGGTAAGCGCCTTCGCTTACCACGTGATTTCGCCGATGTTTGTAAACATGCGTCATCCACATGTGATTGTGGCTATGAGGAAAGACTCTCCGTCAGCCTGGCCAACCAGCGGCCGGGGGAGTGTCAGGGGCGGGGTTCCCGTCTTGAGCTATGGAAAATCGTTAGCAGGATACTTTGTGATGAACGTGCGCTCCGGGATAGATATTGGCGACAACAAGACCGAAACTGGAACCCGGTGGACTGTCCATTCACCGAGATCCGGGTCTGAGCTGCGCCGGCCCGGAAATGAAAGCGGATCCTGTGGACCCGGGAAGGAAACAGTCTTGGGATAAACGCGTAAGTTATTTATGTTGCAATAGGGCGAGATGACATATTACTGCGTATGTGGCGTTAGAGAATACCACTAAGGCATTCATATCCTCTCGAGTGATGCCTCGAGAATGTAACAATGAAAAAAAAAAAAAAAAAGCACAGAGGCGCCGTCTATGGAAGTGTGGAAAATATCAAGGATCGGAGAACAGAAGCGTTGTGGTCGTGGAGTAAACGTGACGTAAATCGTGGCCTCCAAACACTTTTTTTGAATAGTGGCCGTTTCGCCATCGACATGACAACAGGTAAATTAAACTGCGTCAGCAAGCAGCGCCGTCAAAGCCCTGTGAAATCCGGAGGGAATTTCCGCTGCGATGGCATGACAGCGCCGTTGCTCTTCCACCCGCGAAGCCCAACTTGTGTCCGATTTCGACGTTTGAAGCGCGGCGTAAACAATCATGTGGATCGACGGGGATGGCGTGTGAAGGAAGGGCTCGGAATAGGATGCTGCGCAAGAGACAGATCGTGCGTAATCCTGTTGTGGGAGAGGACGGTGTTACGCAGTTGATATTGGCACGACCATCTAACACCTCGTGGCCCGGAGATCTCCCTTAAAGGGTTGCGAAGAGTGAAGGAAATAGCACTTCTTCTTTTTTTTTTTCTTTTTTTTTTTTTCATGTGCGAGGACGAGATGGAGATAGAGCCGCAAAGTGTGGCGGGGTGATGACGCAGGGCTTTCGGTGTTGTTTTCGTAATTTGGCCGGCATTTAAAACTTCGCGATTACCGCAGAGACACAGTGCGGGGGGCGGAGGAAGGAAACGCGGCTTGTTCTGTCGTTAAAATGTCCAAACAACATCGGCGTTTGCTGCGTCACAGCTGCGAGCCGGTCCTATAAATAAGTAGCACGGGCTTTTTTCTTAGTGCGCACTCGACATGATGGTGAAGGGATGTTTTCCCAAACATAGGGGGTGCTGTTGAGCCACATAAAAAAAAAAAAAAATACGTAGCACAAAATAGTCTGCTGAGAAGAGATGTTGACATCCAGGTATTCATCATCTCCCGCCCTTTGTTATCAGCCTTTTATCTTAAGGGATTTAGAAAATAAAAACCTAATATCCACGTAGACCTTCGCCATTGCCTGGCCGTGTTGTGGTTTTGTTACCTAAGCCCTGTTGTTTGTACCACGAAGAAGATGTCTCCCTTTACCAGACTCTGTAAAGCACACCTGCCAGGACACAATAGCACCTTGTTATGCCTGACGTAACAAGAAGGTTGCTGGCCTCTAGTGCTTTCCAAGCGACCCGAGAGAGGGAGGGAGAGGGTGTGGCGCCTCCTGTTGCTTACCTGCCAGAGGGATGGCTGTGCTGACTTGACCTGAAGTGCGTCTCTCTCTCTTTTTTTTTTCTTTTTTTTCACCTTCCTTGAAACATGGAAATGAGACACGCACGCCCACCTGCCGAGCGGATCAGCAGCTGGCCTCTCCAGTCGCCGAGAAAAGGTAGAGGAGTGAAAAAAAAAGCCCGCTTTAGAATTTCCTGGATGTTGAAATTTGACTCCTGATGGAATGTCGAGGAGGCGCTTTTGGAACAAACAGGTAAAGGCCACGGGAGAACGAATTAAGCCGATCACGCAAAACAGCGCCAGGCGTGGCCTCGCAGCTGAGACAGGCAGCTTATTTTGTATTATTTTTGAAAATATCCAAAACCTCGACCTTCCCATCAGAGTCTTTACACGGGCCGTGTCTTAGTCAGCGCTGCCGTGTTTACCGTCTTTCAAAGCTGACCAGCAGAACAAGTGACCCACTTTACCAGACAAGGAAACATGACCTCAATAGTTGCTTTTTCTGTTTTTTTTTTTTTCTCCTTTCAAGGAGGGGGGCGCGCTGCCTCCCAAGTCAAACAAACAGAAGGGTTCTGCACAAGTGAGCCCTTGAAGATATTTCACAATCGCGTTTCACAGAGGGTTATAAAAGCCATCGTGGTTTTTTTTTTTTAGTCATCGCTAAAGTAAACTCGTCTGAGGTGACGCAGCAAAACACAACTTGCAGAGTGACCCTGCTAATTGATACGTGATGCAGCCAAGGGGGGGGGGGAGCAGAGCAATAACCACCTGTAAGCGGCGTATTAAAAGACTTGAGGGGAAGGAGTGCCAGTGACACACTGGCTCTCAGGAGCAGGTCCCTCCTCTGCACAGTGTGTTGAGCAGCAGGCGACACAGAGCCAAGAGATGACGGTGCTAAAATTAAACCGGGAGAACTGCAGGGCCGCGCGACGTGACGTATTTATGGTCGAGTGTGAGGCAGCATTTATTAGCAGGTAGACGCCCGACCACCTGTCAGAATCGCGAAAATATCCAGATAATAAATCCAGTATATTAAATTCAACCCCCTTTCTTTCTCATTTCTTCCTGACAGGCCACGTCTGAAATCAACACGTCAAACAAGAAACACATTCAATAACTACGCTGTTATTTAAGTGGTTGCGAAATTGCCTCCCTTAAAAAAAAAACACATTACCCCGATGAGTTTGTTTCCTCTCACTCCTGATAAATTAGGACCTCTAATCTGTAAGAGGATTAACCGCCTCACCTTATTTGCACGTGCGCAGAAGCAGGGCACACGCACGGTGACACACATGCAGGCCGTCAGGGGCTCATTGAAGATCCCCCCCCGCCCCATAATAGCGAACGGGAGCTTTTTGTTATGTGGAGCAGTTCAGCCTTTACAAGTCTGTCGACGCCACATCTGTGATTATGACTCTCACAAAGCAGGAACGCTTTGACTATTCAGATGCATTAAGCTGCGCAAGTTCGGGAAAGGGTTTCAGTGGATTGCTTTTTAATGGGCCCCGTGTGTCAAACAAGAGTCGGATGTGTTTCAGCGGAGCAACGGCCACAAGGGGAGGGCGTGAAAAAAAAGAGCAAGACAGAGGCTGAGAGTTCACAAACAGCAGTCTTACGTGGATGGAGTCAGAGGGCCAGAAATTAAGATGATGAATGATGGAAATGTTCATTATCGAGGATGTTTGAATAAATAGCGCAAGTTCCTCAGTGGTCCTTATTCTGCAAACGTTACCTCTGCAATACAGGTAGCTTTACGTATCTTTAGCCTGTCAGTGAATTCCCCAGGAATGAGAAAAGTCCGTCTTCGACTTCCGTTGCCTTATCTGCTTTACAAAAACTATGTGCTAGAACACAGAGAGTTCTAGAAATCAGCCGCCTGTGATGTCACAGAAGGCGCTGAGACCACCTTTGTTTTTTTCAATATCCAACCATACTGATAGCACAAAATGGCATTTAGTGTGTTTGCAGGAAGATGCAAACAGATGGTTAAACATGCAGCTATCAGTCTGAAGGCTTTTTTTTCAGTAATTGTTTTGATGGTCATGGCAGTGATTGCGCTCATGACGTCCATATTGTGATTTCCATACTGAGCACAACTTTCTTTGTCTAAACTCTACTGTGTGTACAACCGAGGCCGTGTAAAGTAGAAATCTTACCGTTTCTGTTTTACCTTGTTCATGTTGTTTCATCCTGCGCCACAGTAAATTCACCTCGGGGTCAGCAGCAGGACTGGATGGCTGAGGAAGATCCAGCAGAGGGCGCTGCAGCTCACTGCTTTCTACAAGGAGTCCAGCTGGCTGTCTCCTCCAGACGTCTATTTTTTATTTATTTAATTATTTTGCTCCAGTATGATTCAGAGACTACGAGGATCTGGCTCGCTGACTCATTCTTCGGGAGGTTTGTCGTGACTCAGATGTTCTCATTTCTGTCGGGGGCCAGTGGGCCGTCTGCATCTTCCTGAGTTCCTCCCTTCATCTCTCCGTCTCTGAGGTGGCATCATATTAAATCGAATAATATGGACATTAGGTTAAAAAGAATTAAGCATTCGATTTTTCCTCTAAACTATTCTGCTGCTGTCAAACATACCAGCTTTGCATTGTGTGTTGACAGCAGACATGCATGTTTTTTAATGAAGTATTTTTGTACAGCTCACAGTTGCAGAGACAACTTGCCTCAGAGGGCAGAAGCAACAGCCAGGTTGATACCAGGTCATGCAACAAGTGGTTGTTGTGCTTCTCGTGCCATTTCAACATCCTACCGGAATCTAATGGCAGCATTTTGACTTGACATGCGGTGCCCTGTGGAATTAAAGTTGACACAGTGGTATTAGTTTTTCTCATACCAAATCAGACATATAGCCACTTATATCAGTTTAAAAGTCAAAGTTTTCAGCATGTTCAGCAGTTTGGCAAGACACTGGCTGGATAGCACATATCAAATGGCCTCTTTAATTAGAATGAATGAATAATCTCACACTAATCAAATTTGCCCACTGGTAAGATTAACATGTTTTTTGTTTAAAGGTTAGAGTCCCACTAATTCTTGCTATTTGTCTTGCTATGGACTTTTTATTTTTTTTTTTTTTTTTTTTTTTAACAGTCATTTTAATTTGGTTGAGAAAAGCCATTATGATTTGAAATGCAATGTTTTAGTTGTTTTCCAGAAATACCAAAAGTGATCCCTCCCCTCCCAGACTTCCTATCCGGGGAACTGGTTTCAGATGGTGTTTTAGAGTGTCAAATCCAAATCTAGCACCATTTGAAATCGGTGTCCTTCAATGGGAACACACTTCAGAAGAAACGGCCTCATTTCAAGAAACTCCCCAGATGTGTGCGACCCCTCCGGTCATTTGAGTTCACTGTTGCGCCAAGCTAATGCGTCTGCTGATTGTCACAACCCTGCAGCCGTCAGGTCGCAGCTGTCAACACAAGAGGAAGATGCATCTAAGCCCTCTAACCAAGGCTGACCGTTTTCCGCTGGTGCTCAGAGTTTCCACCATGTCTAGCACCACTTGAAATCGGTTACAATGTGGAGGGACCGTCAACAAGCCGCAAAATGCACTTCCCCAAGAGTCCAGAAGATGGCAGCAGTGTGTGGTAGCCCACGCCTCTGTCTAAGAACATGCTGATAGAAAGTCAAACTGAATTCGACGAACAAATGAATCAAAAATAAATCAATAAATAAATACAAGCCTTGATGATTGAACGTGAGGCTGTGTTTACTTGTGTTTTACTTCCCTTCTTTCCCTTTTTAACTGTCCATGGTACTACAAAGTGGAAGTCTTCAGAAAGGCAAAAAGAGATTTTTCTTTGATTAAAAGTATCATCAACTTTTTATGTTAGAAATCTATAAAACTAAATAAATCAGCACTAATTCAAAGTGCTTCATAAAACCTTAAGTGTCACAATTCAGTGTGTTTGGTAATCTCTTCCCTTTTGCGTCTGTTGTGAAACAACTAAATTTCTGTTTTAGTGTGATCATCACAAACCAAGTCACAACAGAGACAAAAAAAAAAAATGGTCATGATTAATAACTCCACCCAGCTGATGAGAGATTCTTCCTGAATTTTAAACCTTTCAGACAACTCTCACCACCAGTGCATCAGGTCACACTGACAGCACGGTGTGGAACATCATTTCACAATTACGTTCACCACCCGGGCTTCTTTCCTTGGAGAAGTATGAGTGAGTCATGAGGAGGGCCCCGGCTCGACCTGACATCATCAGAAACCTCATCGGATTCCGACGCACCCAGGGCCGTGCCTGCCTCGCCGTGACGACTACTAACTACCGCTGCACTAAATCATCTGTGTCATCTCTGTAAGTGTCGGTGAGGGGGGGGGTTGAAAGATCTCAGCGGACAGAAAAGTCGGCCGCACTCACAGGAGAAAGAAACCGAGATATTTAATGCACTGACGTTATTTATTTATTTTTTTTTGACTTGAAAGAAAGTCTAAAGTGAGGCTCCGTTCAGAACGTAAACGTTTACTTTTAGGTTGTGGTGATGCTGATGGCAGGGTATTCACGCCTAACATCTGTTGCTGCTTTAAGGCTCTTAGCGGGGAACCACTTATATCTTATTTGCCAAATGCTTAAAGGTCCCCATCTGCCCAACTCTCGACAGATACTCCAAAGAGAAGCTCCGAGCACTTTAAACGAACCTTCAGAAGTTTAAATGTGGGTTTGCCCCCCCGTCCCCCAAGATTTTTCGCCGCACTCGCCATAATACATACAGTCGTGTTCGGGCCGGAGAGATATGAGTCAGAAAGGCGGAGCTGCGTACGCCACAGTGCGGCAGTGTCCCCATGCTTCATCATGCAAAGCTGCACAGACATGAGTGAGTCCCAGCGTGTGTTGTACGCTGCTTAACTCCGGCATAATGCTGCACCATTCCCACCAAAGAGAATGAAAAAAAAAGAAAAGAAAAAAAGATTGCCGGTGCTTAACCCTTGGACTTTAACAAAGAGGACGACCTCCTGCGGCCCCCGTGGATGGATTTCCTCCTCGTCCGGCCCCAGCTCCACTGTAAAGACATGGGAAAATGGGATCGTGATCTGGAGATGTCAATGTCATGGGAGCCAGCCGACAGTCCAGCTGAAGTGTTTCGTATTGACTTAAAAACTTCCTGAAGATGGGTATGACTGATTGGTTAGACATAACTGCAAATATTTTTAGCATCAACGGACTTCTTGTAAATCCACAGCGAGGATTTATATACAGTAAACCAATACGTGCATATTTCAGCAACGTGATCATTTACAAAAGCTTCACCTCCCTAGAAACAGTCTGTTTTCCTTATAGATGAATAATGCCAGTGATGTCATACTCCAGTGTGTGCAGGATCTCTGAACACCGCAGGCAGTGAGGCTTCTGTGGAAAGGTGTTATCTGTTTGATAAGATGTGCGGTCACCCTGTTTTCATTTTGTTGCACGGCCAGCGACTGTGGACTGTGACAGCAGACATGTCGTTGACGTTCTCTCACTCTGAACTTCTTTTTCCCTCTCCTGCGAATCACACGGGTATGTGACAGGTATGAGTCAAGTATTGGCAGCAAACACATATCAGAGCCGGGAATGAAAACTCACCATTTTACTTTTCACACCTTTTGTTCAGTCATTTGGAACTTGAATGCATCCTGGATCACTTTTCGTGGTCCTGAAAAATGTGCACTGTGATTCACCAACCAGGAGCCTTGTGTGTGGACAGAGATGAGGTATTCTCTTGACCTGCTGCTGTTCTCTCTCTCTCTCTCTCTCTCTCTCTCTCTCTCTCTGTCTCTGCAGCAGAGTCCAAGAATTGAATTCAGCTACCTCATCTTCAGGCTGCTGCTCTTGAATGAAAAGAAAAACCTGGAATCCACATGCAGGCTGAGTGACTGCGATCACTTCCTGTAGGATGGAAAGTATATTTTAGTTTATAGAATCTGCAGCTTGACACAGTTAAACACCAGGAAGGCAGTCTCCAAACAAATCTGGCAGGGCCGGACAGTAGATCGGGTCAATGCAAACCAGGCGATGGGTATAAAGTGAGAACAGGTTGGCATTGAAATTGTTGGCATTGATGCAGTTGGTAACTGGAACAAAGGCTGCGGACTGATGAGAGGAACTGAGGTGCAGGTGTAGCCAGGGCAGAGGAAACAGCTGCTGTCTACAGACACACAGTCAGCAGTTAAAAGCAAATCAGAGGGACTGCAAGAGAGTAGAGATGGACAGGGCGCTGTGAAGGTTGACATTGAAAGGTCCAGTGAGTAACATTTTGCTTGATTTATGATTTTTATATTGTTTAAAGATTAACATACTCCACAAAAATACATTAAGTGTATTCTTGCAGTACAATAAAAGTAATTTGGTTGCTCCTACCCAATGGACAGTTCTCATTAAAATAAGAACAAGAGTCTTGTTCCTAGTTAGCTACCATCTTACCGTTAGCATCCCATTTTTTTTTAAGGAAGCGCGGTATTCAAGGAAGCTCACCTGACTTAGGTGACAAGATTTCACACACTGGACCTTAAGCCCAGGAAAAATGTGAACGCCACGGGTCGGCTGTTGCCGCACTCCTTTGTGTGCGTCAAAGGCACAAAGAAGCTTTCCTGTGTAGCCCGATCAATCACCTCCATCAAAAAGGTTTTTCAGTCGTTTTCTTGAGCTGTAATCCAACAATGGATTGCACTGCACGCCGCACGGCACCTTAGAAACTGTGCATTCTGCCTTGTGTCTTCTTGTAATTCGATCCTCGCGTAGGGGATGGACGGGCAGGCGCGTCATTAGGAAGTTCCTGTCCCTCGCAAACAGGATACGGACGGAGGTGGAAAGACAGAAGGTGGTGATTAACACCTCTCCGTTTCGCTGTTGTCAGCTACACGCCGCTAGGCAGCAGTCTGGTGATTTTCACGTTCTATTTTTACCATCTTTCAGTAAATAAAAGATGACACATTTAGGGGGAGGGGCTCACAGCACCTCCTTTGTAGTTTGAAACGGAAAAGCCTTGACACTCGGCACATCAGAAGCGACTGGAGGGCCGGCAGTGCGGAGATATGCGTTCAGTCAGAGGGCGATTAGATAAGTCAGAATGGGTGTTGCTGTTGCACTGGGCTGGGAGTTCGGGAGAGGAGCAGAAGTTGACAGTTCTGAGGTCAGTGAGTGGAAAACTCGCTGAGACACAGAGAAACACCCAGTTCATTTCCCGCCTTCACTCAGGGTTTCTGCCTCTCAAATCTGCTGCCATGGACGTCTCACGTTACTGCAACTTTGGACAATCTTCTGAAAAACCTTTCCCGAGCCAGATTGCACCGCACGCAGTGCACGGGCCAGACATTTGTTTAACGCGGCTCATCTGGCAAAGCTGAATCACCAGCCAGACTGGCATAAATCTAAGTCTGTTTACTGCAGAGGTCAAGCCAGTCACGTCGAGAGCTCCATATATTTCAATTCCTTAATTCAAAGCAAAGAGTGGGGTGTTTTCTACATTGTTTAGCAATGACTGTGGCGTCGGTCAGAGATGGTAGTCTCGGGCAGTCCACAGTGTGGCTGGTGATTTATTATAGGAATGCTGGGGTAGAGAACAAATCAGGATCAGGGTCCAACACACCCTGTCTGATGTATCATCGCAATACACGTCTTGGAAAGACTGGTGTGGCACCTTGTTTTGACTTGTGAAGAAACTGAATGAAAATGCGTCATGGGTGACTCCCATATGAAAACGCCACAATCCCATTTTGCAATCGTTGGATACTGCTTGAAAGCCACCAAGCATTTGTGGGCTTTGTGTAAAATGTCCAGTAATTAAACTAAACGCCACGTATTTTGGTGGAGTCTCTGAAGCCTTCGGCAGGAAGACGTGTGGGCGCTTTATTGGTCGCAAAAGCTGTGAAACTGACGGCATTCCCATCATTCTCAGCTGTAGTTTGCGGCGCAGCTATGGCAGCGAGGGTTGTAACAACATTCAGCCAAAGGCACCAATGCTTGGTTACGGATCGTCAAAGGTTCTAGAATGGATGGATGGATTATCTTTACAACTTTCTACACTGTAGATATTTTTACGGAAGACGTCAAATATATGAGCATATATGTAATTATTTGGTTTTGATGCCTTCAGCGAGAAACTGCAATGTCAAAAGACATTCAATTCATAGGGCGAGTCCAAATTTTTGACCGGTAGTGTGTAAACACTGGACACGATTTGTGAATGTGAGGCAGCTACACTGAGAAACAACAGCTAGAAAACAGCACATTCCACAACAATAAAAACAAACAAGCAAAAATGAAAACAAAAAATGAAACAGGTCAACCCTACCCCCGCCCCTGCAATAACCAGCGTCTCACAATAAGCCATTCACAGATTCAGTGTGACCAACACTGTACAATAAGTCTCATCCTGAACCAGCGTTTTTTCTTGTTCATACACCATCACCTGAACCTCAAACTTTATGAGTCACTCACGTGTTCTTAGTCTTCCTGTGGGAGTTGAGCCCTCAGTCTCACTAACATAATAGGACCCACTGTGGTGGTCGCAGAGCTCACTGCGTTGGCGTCAGTATCCGCACGCCAGTCGACATCAATGGCAGCCACAGAACCAAAAGGTTGAACTTTTGACCTCCAGCAGAAGTCTATAAAGCAGTCAGTAGAGGTCAGGTGGATGGATGGATGGATAGATAGATAGATAGATAGATAGATAGAGAGAGAGATAGATGGATGGATAGATAGATAGATAGATAGATAGATAGATAGATAGATAGATAGATAGATAGATAGATAGATAGATAGATAGATGGATAGATAGATAGATGAGATAGATAGATAGATAGATAGATAGATGGATAGATAGATAGAGAGATAGGTAGATTAGAGGTCACAAGTCACAAGTTTTATTTCTAATAATAATCAGTAACTGTGTTAGTAGAGGCTGTTCTTTCTCACTGTCAAGGGAGTCAGCTCTGGTCCAGCTCTCGGCATCTAGTGCCTGATCCTGTTGCTTTGCCCCTGGAAGGAATTCTGGGAATGTGTAACGGCATTTAAAAGCTGAAAAATGTGGCATTGAAGCATTTTGAATTTCCTTGAAATGTGCAGGGCTGAATAAGGATTCTCAATAATTTCAACTTTTTTTAAGTAAAAAAAAGCCAGACTTTTATTCAGTCATTTTTGTTAAATTTAAAACTCATTTTTTACAGTGAGTGTTGATCCAGCTTCTCTTCAACATTGCACCAGAACTCCAATGGTTTCTCAGTTCTACGGACCACACAGATGTTCCTGTCTTCCTTTCCCAAGTCATTGATTTTCCTGAGTTTCAGTCACAGACTTTTGGTACACGGAATCTTTTCACTGCTCGCTGGGACAGAAATAGCACGCACACCAGAACAAATCAGCACCCTGCTTAAAATTCCTTTAGTCTAACACTGAATGTTAGATTCACCTCCTTTAAAACTACTGCAGCCTTAAATCCATCCAAACAAACAGAGAGCTTTGATGTATTCTAGGGAAGAACAATTGTCGAATCAAGTGAACATTTAATCAAGAAATTAAAAACAAAACAAAAAACAAAAAGACCATAGGCAACAGCATAAAAGCTCTTCTGTCTTTTTGAGGCGACTAACTTCAACAAATGCCACCACTGTTGTGAGACTTTCTCCTCAGATATAAGCCCCTTCTTTGTGGTAAAACCAATCTGTACTGGGATGAATAAACTGCAGTGATGAAAGCATATTCTGTTTTATGCCTGCGCTTCACTCTTCCAGATGATTTTACACCCAAAAAAAAATTGAAGGAACATTCTTATCTAGCTAAAGATGAAAAATTTCTAAGATTTTGCATTGCCAAACTAATAAAATCAGACCCAAAAAAAAAAGAGAGCAAAAAATAACTATGTGGGTTGTTTTGATGTCGACGCAGGCAAGTTTTGTGTTGCTCCCACAAAAAGCAGGGTGGAAGCCTCTGGCAGGGCTGACTGGCGAGCATTAGGGCAGTAGAACCATAATAAATTTCTCTCTGGTCCACACCCCTGCTGTAATGCAGATGCAACCATTGATTTGCTGAGAAACGGGATGAAAACCGCTCTCTCGGAAAGCCTGATCCAGGCCTCAGTGTTTGCCTTCTAAACGTGGCTATCAGGTTTTCCCTCGCCGCTGTTTAGATTCCTTGAGTCAGCCCACCCTGCTGCCAAACACGTCTGTATATTCGGAATAATTTTCACAGCGACTGGCCAATCAGGGCCGTTATGAACTGTAGTTGAGACCGTATCTTCACTGCATACTTTTGCTCACTTCTATTGTTGTGGCATTGCAGCTCACAGGAAGAGCCCACGGGCAACAGACAATAATGAAACGAAAGTTGGGAAGGGGGCCGAAGAATGCGGACCATTGTACCAGTATCGCCGGAATTACTGTGGTGAATTACTCACATTGTGTCCTTCCTGAATCACCTTCTTCATGACGCAGTCCATACACAATGCCGCCTTAAAGAAAGTCTACAGTAAAATACTGAGGCGACACTGAGGCACAGACGGTTTATTCCAGTTGAAAATAAAATAAAGTACAAAAAAATGAACATTATAGTACTCTCTATTATATACAATTTACAAAAAATACGTGTCAGTGTAAAAATACATCTTGGGAAGGGTGGGAGGGAAGGCGCCCTTCATCAATGGAGATTTAAATAATGATCCTGTGGATCATAAGATAAAAGAGATTTCGCCACTGACTGGGTGGCACTGCTGCAGTTGGCAGGCACCTTCTTCCTGCGCCCCAGACACTTCACTGATCAGCCTGGGGGCCCCTGAGAACCTGGCGTCAGAACAGGACAGAAAGCCAGTTTGGTTGGTGGACACATAAAGCAATAAAGCAGCAACAACAAAAATCTCTTCAACAAAACATACACGCGGTAAAAATCACTAAAAGCTGAGCAAACAAAATAACTGTAAAATACAGTAGTGGAGAAAAGTTTCCGGACACCATTAACATTTAACACCTCAGAAATCTTTTCTTTTGTTTGTTTATCGTGAAGAAAAAAAATAACCAGGCTAAGTTTTCGTACTTGCCCTGGGTGTGTGTGACACGTGGCATTATTTAGCTAAAACATCCAGTTTTGACCTGGACGAAACGGTGCACATGCAAAAGCATGCGACTTGACGAAAATAAATGACACTTGCAGACATAAAAATGATACTTAATGCAATACTTCATAAATGCGTTAGGCGTCCGAAAAAAGACATTTTCCCCACCACTGTAGTTTAAAAGGCATTTTGCTCGTCCTGTAGCGACAGCATGGTGTGATGCAGTGCGGGACAACTGACAGGTACCTTCGTCACACTGGCCCTCCAGAGACTTTGGAACTGAAATAACTCCGGCTTCAGGTCTTCTCTGAAGTCATACGAGCTATGGTGTCATCAGATCACAGAGTTGGTGTCAGAACTGAGAATGGTTCACTCACATTTGGTCCATGTTAGAATTTGGAGTAGTTTTTCATTCTGCAACGTCGATGTTAGTCAGCGCGGGAATGTTTCAGTAGTCGTACGCAAGTCGTAAGAGGACTTTGTAAATGAGGGATTGAATGTTTATAGTTATAAACATTAATAAGCATAAGTTGCAGTTTATAATAGAGGTCTCTGACAGGAAATATTAGAATTTCTGAGAACTTTAGACGGTAAATCTTGCTTTGCTTTGTGGTCATGAACGAGCCTCCCGGTCACTGAATAGTTTTCATGGAGACACAACTATGGAGACACAACTATGGAGACACAACTATGGTGAAATGTGTGCCAGTCTGGCACACATTCCACCATAGCAAAACATGTTTGATTACAGGATTTCCTTCAACGTTCCTAACTCCTCATTCCAACAAGAGGAAAGAAGGATACTCGGAGTTTCTTAAACAGTCCAGTCACTAAAAAGCAGTGCGGGATCTATATTAGTGTGCAGTGGAGTGTTTTCTTTGCTGTTGCTGCACGGACATAATTTCATTTGCTCAATCGCACAAGAGCTGCTAGTGACCAGCGCACAGATAAAAGGAGCAGGAAGAAGTGCAAAGGGAGGGAGTGGAAAAAAAAGAGACATGCAGGAGAAGCGCAAACAACAGACGAGCAGTAAAACAGTGACACGTCCTCACCCTGTTCTTTTTGAAAAAACGTTCCGTGTGGCAAAACACACTAAACAGACAACTGTAAAAAGAAACCACACACACACAAACAGAAAACAAGATATTAACAGGATTCCATTTCTTTTCATTTCCTGCTAAACGTGCCGTGAATGTGGAGTTTGGAAGGAGAATTGTGCAGTACCCAACATGACTGACGCCAGGGCCGCTATGATCGCGATGTGTCCTGAAAGACAAGGTGAGACACGATAAAAGAACCTCCGGCGGCGACGTGCGAATTGACTGCTGCTCATTTAACTCACCCCGTTTCCTTATAAATTCATTCCTCGTGGCCACCTCTGCAAGGACACCACAGAGAAATTGACTTCAAACTATTTCTGCAAAGATTTTTCTTTTCACATTTCTCATTAGAGCAAAGTTGGAATATTTTTTCTTTTTTTTTCTTTTTTTTGCAACTTGTTTCTCAGTTACAGAAGCATATTGTTGCCATACTATTAAAAAAAAACCACAATAGTTTCATGTAAAAACATGAAAATTACCATGTAAAAATGTGAAACTTTTACGTAATTATGTGATACTGAGCCTCCTTTTTATATGATGTCAGCAATACGCTTCTATCCTGGATTATGCCTCACTCTGACATTGATTTTTGAGTCGCTTACTTACTTGGAACTGACGTCGTGAAGAACGCTGTGCTTGTTACATCGTTGCCCTTGGTGCTCGCAGTGGTTCCATCACCTGTGAACGGAAAGACCACAGTCGCTTTTGATCCTTGTCCAGGTTTGGGGAAGGGTGTGAGTAACTCCAATGTAACCATGTTGAGCTTTGTCTTTCAACTGCAAGTCTTTGACTTATTAAAAGTCTTAGCAATATAGAATATGAGGCTCCAAGTCAACCGGGTTACTGTCTGAAGCAGCGTTCAGATATTCCAGAACAGAAAGTGAAACACATGAAGGTTTTCATGTGCTCGTCCTCTACCTGGAGTGGGAGGCATGGACGTGCTGCTCATGCTGGTCATGGTGGTCATGCTGGTCATGGTGGTCATGGTGGTCATGCTGGTCATGGTGGTCATGCTGGTCATGGTGGTCATGCTGTTCGCTTCAAATCTACCTTTTGTTGTCACACCTACAGGTGAGAAACACCACTCAAGTTTCTCCCAGGCTGCAGCCAAACAGCTCATTGGCGGTTCGTCCTACTTCTCATCTACCATGCAGACAAACGCACACTAGCGACGGCGACGACGTGCAGCAGTAACCCACTTCCTGTGCGAGAGGCCATTCTACTGTAGCTAAGCAAAAAGAATTGACGTGAACGATACTGGAGTGGGTTAATCGGTCTGGTGTAGACCACGTACGCATCACGAGCACAAGCTTCACTTCTGCTGTGGTGTGAACAGCACTGAGGCAAACAACAAGGATCGATTGCACTTACTGAGACACACAGGCGGCTGATTATCATATGTGCCGTTTTCTTGGCACACAATGGCGCTCGCCCCAGCGAGGACGTATCCTTCGTCGCAGGTAAAGTTTGTGGTTTGTCCAACAGTCGGGGAGCCTAAGGCAGAATCCCAAGAGCTTCTCCCGAAGGCCAGTTTGTGGATTGCGTCACATGTCACGACTGAGGAATGAGAGAAACGTCCAGAGTTAAGATGAAAAAGCAAACAGTCAGCGGCGGGTGGAGCGTGGAAAGAGCTGTTGGAGGGGCGAGGGGAGGTTGAAGTCAAAGGTCCAATGAGTAAAACATTTGGGCCTAAGAGAAGTTGTAGCATTTAAATACAGCACGGATCGTCTGAACTTTAAGGTTTGCGAGCTCACACGTTTTTTTTATGCTGCTTTGCAAACTCGCCACACGCAGGGAATTCAGTGCTTTTGGTTTCATGAAACAACAACGTAAAAAAAAAATTAAAATAACTCTTACGCTCGCAACGAGGGTCCCCACTCCACCCATTGGTCTCACATCTCCTGATTCTGGATCCAATAAGCACAAAGCTGTTGAGAGAGGATAGAAAGTAAAGCAGGGCTTTACTCTTGTACGCCATCATTTTGCTTTTCACTTGACGTTCATGACATAAAAATAGGAAGCTGAAAACCTTTGACGAAAGCAGACCAGTGGGATTGAAATTATATTCATTGCCAGTAACAAGGCTGGAACTGAGAACTGGTGCAAAGCACCAAGGAAGGAGCACTGGTTTGAGATTATCCATGACACCCTCTCAATGGCAAGGTTGACATACCAACTAAAACTCGAGGAACATTCAATACATTTGAACTGGTGTTGGACCACCTAATACTGTTTGTGACTGTTTGATCAAAATGGAAATGAGATAAAACAAAGTTGCAAAAAGAAGACATCAAACCAAATACATTTTTCTTACCCTTTATTGCAGAACACCTCAATCTCAGCTCCGTACAGGGTTCTGTTGAGGACTGAGACGGTCATGTTTGGCTGTAACTTCGGGGAGCGGCAGTCCTTCACTGCAATAAGAAACAGCAGGAGGACATTGTTTTGAGTAACACCGCTCACAGTTCTTCAACTGCGGCAAATGGCCCGTCCGCCGCCTCAGCATTGGGCTTCACCTTTACACTTGGATCTTCCCAACCAGCCGTTTGCAAAGCACTGCTTGTAGGAGGACCCACTAATCTGGTAACTGTTGGAAGAAGAGAAACAGGAAATAGATAAGACAAATGTAGCTCTGTTTGTACTTCTTTGTATTGGAAATTAGGACCTCTATTAGGATTAGGAATTCTATTTCTAATTCATAGAGCTACCAGTTCAAAAGTACGGATGAACCACTGCATAGCTGTCAAGTCTGTCATCACAGTAGCAGTACTAACCATTACCATTATTAGCTTAGCAGGCATTCCTACTTGCCATCAAGCCTTGTCCAGTTTCAGCATTAAAAATCTTTATAATGTTTTTTTTTTTTTAGTCAGGGACTCTTAATCGTTAAAAATTATCGAAAGTTCAGAAAACATTTTATTCCAAGCGTGACACAGTGTGTCTCAGCTCGTTCTGATTGGCTGAGGCATTCGTGCATCATGGCCGTTACAGAGGCATGATGGGAAGTGACACTACTGTGCATGCTCTATGAGCCGCTCAGCGCTGAAGTAAGCCAAACTGGTGTCCAGCATATCGACGGGCATGCAGATGCTCACAGGTCGGCTGCATTTTTTGATACCCGGTCTACTTGGCTAAAATCTGGACCGATATCCAATCCAGATATTGGATTGGTGCCTTTCTGAAAGACACAAACAGAAACCATCTGATTCAGAGAGTCTTCGAGCAGTCAGCTGCTTAGAGAACCTAAGCAGGTGCACGGGGGAGCATTCAAAGTCTTCTGTGTTTTATAGTTGACTTTTTTGTTATATTATTGTGTGGCTTAAGTTTGTCTTTACAATGTTTTTTCTGTTTAATGACTGAATAGAATAATAAAATATATCCTATTCTATTAGACAGAGACATAAACCTTAAACATGTGTACTCACCCTTCTTCACAGGTCACTTTAATTGTATCACCCAGCTTGGTGCCACCGCTCAAATCGAAAATGGTGTTTGGTTGAGCCGGAGGGGCACCGCAGTCCTTCCCTGTAGCATGACAACAACAGAGGGCGTCCAGGTGAGTCTCTGATGCCACCTGGTTTACCCGGCCAGGAATAGAGGAACAGTGCATCACGACAGCGACTCACTAGCGCAGATCAGGTCTGGTTGGGTCCACTTTCCGCCTGTGCACGTTACAAGGCCGGTGCCACTTGTTTTGTTATATCCATCATAACAAACCAAGTGGACGGAGATGCCTTCCGGGAAAGAGCTCATTAGAAGCGTTTCTTCAGTCAGCGCCATTTCATGTGGTGTTTCAGGTCTTTCAGGACAGTCCGCTGCAGGGAAGAGTGGCGACAGTCATACACTGTTCACTGTGATTTCACCAAACAAGTGAAGATGAACCGTCCGTAAAAGTCCGCACATTTTTGTTTTTGACATGGGTGGGTTTTTATTAACTGTTGCATTTCTGTTTGATGTTTGTTGTGTGTTGAGCCACTTTTTCTATTTCTGAATCCACTGACCATGACTGCTGACTGCCTCCTACTGAACCTCTTGCCGTCCATCTAAACATCGTAGAGATTCGTAATAATCAGGTGGACCCTGGCTCTCTGCTTTTCACCTTTTTTTCCTTTGCCTTTTCCCCAGGGAAGTCAGTGTTGACAATTGAAGGGCCTCCAAATCCAGTCAGATTCTCTTAGAACTGACAGCTTTGTACATATAAACACTGAATTGTCCTCCCCAACATTTCTTCATCACATCCTTACAAGAGGTTCTCCATCCAAATGAACAGTTTTGCAACCAAATTTCAAATCTTACTGCCAGTTAGAAGTCTCTCTCTTTCTGTTGTAATGGAGATATATCACCTACGTACTCCCTTATCTGCGTGCTACATATTGCAACAGGCCTGAAGCATCTGTAGGAGTGAGTCCAGAGGGTGGGTGGGTGGGGGAGCTTTCTCCCGGACCCACCGTAGAAACTGTGTTTACCCTGAGCAGGGTGTTCTGGTTCCGTTAGGAGCGGTTTCTACAGGATGCGCGCTCGCATGGAGGTACAAAGTCATTGAGGACAACGCCAAAAAGTAGCACCTCGGTGATGGGGCACCTGATAAACCCAGGGAGACAGAGACAGTGCTGGTGCTGGTTCCTAACGAGAAACTTAATTGGCACTCCGTCCACAGTATAGGTCGGGAAAGAAGGAAAGAAAGAAAGAAAGAAAGACGCAACTAACGCACTTCTCCGCCTCCGCCGCTGGACAGCGCGAGCGCTCCAGTGATGCGGCGCGCTGATAAAACAGTATCTCGTGAAGCAGGCGGCGCTGCAACAACACCACTGACCTGAGACTCTCAGAAGCAGGAACTCCAAGAGCAGGAGGAGTCTCGCCCCTCGGCGTCCACAGGTGTCCGCTACGACGCCCATGGCAGGCGACAGAAGACGGGAAGGCGTCCAGACCTGTCGGTGCTTCTCTCTGCCTCTCAGTCCGCACAGTGCCGATGTAGACCCGGGATCACCGAGATGTAGACCCGCCCCTCCTCTACCGCCCCTCTGCTGGCCTCCCCCCCCCTCCTCCGCCCCCTCCTCCACCCCGTCCTCCACCCCGCCTACTGCTGCTGCTGAGCGCAGCTCAAGCAGAGTTTACGTCACTGCCATACAAAACATATCAAAAGAGAACCTAAGAAAACCTATTTATAGGGTAAACTTTTCAACTTTTAGTGTGTACTACATGTACAAAACAGCTTAACCCATTGACCTCAAAATCATCCACCCCCTTGCAACCTGCGGTTATTTGAATTACTGTTGCTTTTCAACGTGGAAAATGCATTTCCTTTCACACAACCGCTGCTCGTTCGCTGGACGTTTTTCTTTCTCTTTGTGAACCTTCATCAAGCCAGGCAAGAAGTGTTGATGTTTGTGTAAGCAGGAGTGACTGCAATCAGTACATTTCAGTGGGTCAAAAGGACCAAATACCACTATTTATTTCAGCCCAAACCTACTTGGGCTACTACTTGATTGATTGATTGGGCCTGGTTTGATGCATATGGCTTTGAGCTGTGATTGTTGTCATTGTTGTCACTATGACAACCATGGTTGCATGGTTGTCATAGTGGCTTCATCGAGGATGTGTGTCGCCAACCTTTCCTCTGTATTACTTCTCCGCCCATTTTTAAGCATGAACTTCACATCGGTTGGCTTTTCAACAACCTGAGAGGAAAAGACGGAGGCAGATTACGATGTGTCACGGTCCACATCAACCGCCGCTAGTCCAATTGCCCCTTTACACACCTGAAAAAGTCATTCAACTTCTCCGTCTCAGGTCCTCTGTATAAATGTTAGAATGAAGCCAGGGCTTTAGGAGTTCTCATCTTTGATCCCACTGGACTGTCAGGTCTCCAACGTAGTCAACTATTCCACCCATTTAGGATCATTTCCTAAATATTTTTTCTGAAAGGACCAATCGCCCATTCACCACCACCAAACGCGGTTGTTATGCCGCTCTCTACTCTGAAATCATGTGCGGTTATGGAACTGCTGAGTGGTTGTACATGTCAACAAGCTATGGTCACAGCTGGAGACCCGTTGCAGAGACAAACATAGGCGCAACCAAACAGTTGATTCATCTTTTGTTTTCTTTTGTTTTTACAAAACCAATGGCTGATGTCATGGGTGGTCCTCTTGGTCACAGTGTTCATTGTAGACAAAATGGTAAACAAAAGATATGCTGGCAAAAACAATCACATAGTTCAAATCCTTTGCAGCTGTATGTCAGCATAATCCATCGAGCAACAAATAAACATTTGCGTGTCTGCACAGTAAAGAACAAACCTCGAGGAAAAAAACCCATCTCCTAGTAATACTGTACAACAGCAACAAAGTTGCCACAATATGGGTGTGGTCTATAAAAGGGGGCTAGTTCTGTCAACCTCTTTCAATCAGAGAATCCTCTGTTTTTCCCCTTCTCTTCTGTAATTTCTCCAGCCGCCAGGCCAGGCAATCCCTTCACAACAACGTGGTCAGTCCCCATCTGACTAAAATAAGTTCCATAGTTACGTCTGAGAATTTGTGTTTTGCCATGGACATATTGAAGAGTTTTCTTGAAGCAGAGAGCTGTGGCTCAGTGCCTCGCTCACACACGCAGTCTGGGGTGAATTCCAGGGAGTTCCCTCTGCACCAGACATTTGCTAATGTGTTGCTGGAGGAACCCACACACGCACAACATCAGACACGTGGCAACATGGAAAACTCATTGATGTGCAGGATCTACTCCCGGTGCTAGTGTGAGCCTTCACCCGCATGGGTAAGTTCAGGATCACGGGGCTTTTCCACTGAGCTCTGACTGGCCCTGTACTCCTCACACAGAATGGAAAGCCAATAAAATGTATTCTGTTTCTGCCTTTATCTTTTTTCCTTTGTAGGCATTTAAATGGACGCTTGCGCAGGCCTGTTGTTTATGCCAGCTTGACAAGCAACGGCTAAGCTCAAAGCATTCAAGAAGTTGTGGCACTGCCTTTGTCTGTTACCTGCTCTGACATTCTATTGGGCTGAGCTAAGATCCCACCCCTCACCACCAGCAACCGAGAAGAATGTGTCTGCTTGTCCTCGCGTCTGATAAACGGGAGAAAAGTGGGTGCCTCCAAAGCTTTATCTGCCCACCACTGCAGGGCGTTTACCGTGATTCCCTTGGAATCATTCAAACCATATTAGGTGCAAAATGTCAAGAGCAACAGGCAGGAATCCAGCACTTCATACAGCCGATATTTTACACACTCGTAAAACATTGCAAAACTAAATTCAGAGGCATTTTCACCCTCCGACACTGGCATTCTATAAAAAAAATAAACAAATAAATAAATAAAAATAAAAAGAGGAATGAGGTCTTGCCCCCTGGATCTGCTTTCACAAGATTTACCTCAGTTGGTGCAAAATATTTGTTGTTAAGATATTTTCCATGGCAAAAGAACATGTAACCGCGGCAACAGTAACACATAACACCGAAGAAATGCGCCATTCTCCACCCTTTCATACAGTAACGAGAGTTTTGTACGTTGGTGACATCTTGTGGTGATAATTGGGAACTTATTAGACAGGCCCAAAATGACCGTCTTGAGGCTGTCGTGTGTCAAGCTGTTGATGGTTGCAGAAGAAAATGCACATTATTCTTAACTTGAAGATGCATTTGTTGATTATTATTACTTCAGTTAGTGAGTGATGCAAAAGTAATATGCATACAAAAAAATATAATACATTCTAAAAAATCTATTCAAATGTAGGCAGACAATGGTTCAGAAAAACTTTATCTCAGTTATGAGTTTGTCAGAACAACCGGCCATCAACACCTGCACCTACAACTGAACGCTAGAAATGTCATAAAACACTGGGGTGGGGGTGGGGGGGTGAATGTATTTCCCTGAAGCCATAGAGGTTGCTCACCTCAGCCTGCGAATGACTGAGCACGTCTCATTAAAACCAGGACCCAAGTCACAGCTATTGAAATTGCAAAGACGTGTCACTCATGCTTAACTAAACTGCAATTCCGGATCAACGAAGCCTCCAGTACGGCCATAATGAAATTCTCAACTGCCCAGTTAGATGTGGTCAATGATCATCTTGAAGGAGTCACCCGAAACCTCAGCCCATGAAACTACCGTACTGTCAACCTAAGTGGATCTCTGCTGGTCGCTCAGCTGGAAATGTGCCACAATGAAAGAAAGAATCAAATTCAAGACTCTCCAACAGCGCTTTCAGAATTGTTAACGAATAAAACAAGGCTGTTTGCTTGCCTTGGGCACGACATACAGTACAGAATCAATCTGAATTTTCTTTGAAGTATTGCACGGTTAATCACTGGCAAGAAAAAAAACAAGTGGCTGCCATGGCAACCCAGCCATACGCCAATGTCCCAAATACAGATTTGAGGTATAACAGGATGTGTGAGTACAGTGTGACAGAGAGAAATGTGACCCTGGGATTTTCTTTTTTTTTTTCACAGGATGGTGTCACATGTGAAAGCGTGTTGACTTCGCTGACCTGAAGCTTTACCCATGACCAGGATAGCCAATAGCAGCAGCAGCAGTATCACTCCACAGGTGTTGGCGAAAGGGCCCATAATCAGGCTACGGAAGAAGAGAAAAGATGCTGGTTCATGATTCAAATGGGACTTTAAAACAGAGATGACTTTTATTTTAGAAACTAGCTGCCATGTGCTCCTTTAACATGGCATTTCCTTGTGTGAGGTACCTATTCAGAATTTTTTGTGTCTTACAGTCACTGAGTGCATGAATAATTAAAAAATCCTGAAGGCAGACGTGGAAACGTTAACACTTTGCTCGCTTGGTCTATTTTATCAAATGTCAAAAAGGGTGGCAGCGCTTCAAATATATCTTACTTTCAAGCTGGTAAAGGTTCACAACGGTGACGTAGAAACAGAGTTTAAATATATTTTTAGGGATACGATGCAACTTAACACTTGTACTGGTAAAAAATATTTTCTACCATTTTATAAAATCTGAAGTATGTTAAAGGCGATGATGGTGATGGTCAAACCAGAACAGTCTGTGATTGGGTCAATTCATCGGTCGACAGAAAAGGTGAGCTAACCATAAAAAGGAGTTATAATTGATGTGAATGAGAGGAAAAAAGTAATATCTTACCAGAACCGGGTTGGGAGGTAGCAGCTTAAGTCCGCAGCTTGTTGGATTATCAAGAACTAGCACCAACGACCGCCTTAACTGGAGTTTTATTGGAACAATATAATCTTTTGAATCTTCTGAAGGCACAGGGATCAAAGATGATTTAGAGTGAAAAATGTATTTCTAAATGTCTATTCTCTTATTCCAGAATTGTCACGAGCTTTGAACCTTTGCATCCATTTCAACATTCTCCTGATTGTTCTATTTTGAGGGCGTGTTTCCTTGTCAGGTTAAGTCATTGGTTTGCGGTGGGTGGTGTGTTGTATTTTTGAGACCTGTCACTTCCTGTCTATGGTGAAGCTGGTGAATCAAATGCAACATGTATATCATTGCCTTGTAATGCCGAAAGCACTTTGTGTGCACATGCATCAGACCAGGGCATAGGAACAGGGGAGTCTGTTGCGTTCATGTCTGACTTTTTTTTGTTGCAAATCAAAATGCCCTTCAGGAACATTCAATATTTTTCAAAGGCAAAGTTAAGGTGACATGAATGTGGCTGGACATACATTTCCCCAGGTCATGGGTCACATCCATACGTGGTCGCTTCTTCACCGAGGAACACTTTTTGAACTGGGTATCAGACTGCAGAAATCATCATGGACGGTACCCATAACCTTAATTAGAGTGTTCATGTAGACAACATGGTTAAAATATTTAATCTCGTCCAGCATCTTGCTTAGTCCTCTCTTTTTTTTTTTGTCTTTGAAAAGACAGCAATTTCCTCCACAGGGGGGAATTGCCCTTCTCTTTTATTCTACATAACCTTGGGCTGAGAAAAGCAGGAACAAGGTCCTGTCCAAGTTTACTCACAACATATCTCAAACTGTGTGTAGTCCTCGTCCTTGAAAAAATATTCAAAAGCTGTAACACGTATTGCTACACAATACATAACTTTGTATGTTAGTGACATCTAGTGGAGCTAAACATGAACTTACTGAACAAGCACAAGGTCACAGCGCACAAAGGCTCATCTTCCTTTACTTTCAACAAGAGCCTGGCTTTTTGTTCTAAATACCACAGTGGTATTTATAATATAGTGATTTTATCACTATATTATAAAATAATATAGTTAAACCACATTTATCCCTACTACATACGAATGACTGAGCGGACCTCATTCAAACCAGGGTCAAAGTCACTTGCGAAATGAAATTGCACAGTTGTGTCACTCATGCGCGGCTAAACTGCACTTCCACGCGGGCAAAGCCTTCAGTGAGTGCTGCCATTATGAAATCCTTAACTGCCTCGTTAGACCTGGTCGATGACTGACTTGTAGAAGCCTTCAGACACCTTGTTCTGTGTCTGTTGGATGGAGAGCGCATCAGCATTATTTAGCACATGCAGACCCACTGAAAAAAAAAGTCAACTCTTGGATCTATTCCCAGACTGTAGCTCTGCAAAGGTTGGTTTGTACTTCAAAGTCAAGGTTTATGCCTTGTTTTTGCAGACCTCTGCAGCTTTTTGCCACTTTAAAAAGCACATGTGATAAAGGCTTAAACTGAAAATTCTCCTCCAATCATCTTCTATCGCTGCTTATTTTGCACTGAAGGTCGCAGAGGTGCCGGTGACTGTCAGCGCTATTTATTTTTTTGTTGTTGCAGGGGACACAAACGTCCATTTGCACTCAGACCAACAGACAGTTGGTTTTCTCAGTTCAGCTCAACGTCCATGGTTTTGGCTGCAGAAGGAAGCTGCTGGTGACAAGATAGAACCCATGTAGACGCAGGAACATGTGAATATATAAAGTCCACACGGAAGATTTTTTTTTCCCACAGTGACCGTCCAACAACATGTTTTGAGTACTCAGGCGTTTTCAGTAAATCTTTATTTTTCAGTGCATGAACGGAACACCATGTCAAGGTCATAGTCTATCCTTCTCCAGCCATTTCTAAATATTTCCTCTTTTTTTTTTTTTTTTTTTTACATATAAAAATAATAGAGCAATTTTTTTTATACCACTATTTTTTCCCCAGAAAGAGCACTCCAGAGCAAATATTTATAAAGGTGCTGTACAATGTACAAACATTTACAACTACGGTTCCTACAGAATGTAGAAGATGCCACAGGGATTGTTTTTTCTAACGAAGCGATGCAAGGCCACGGCATGACACAGAAACAACATACCAAACGTTCAAAATTAAATCATAAAGAAGTACAACAGTGTGGCTGACTAACAAAAGGGGCATAATCTGACTCACCAGACTGAACTGCCTGTCCCTGACACTTGGTGTTGGAGTGGCTCACTCAACCGACCAAACTATTGCACGAAAAAACCCTCTACTGATTCGCTCGCAAGCACGTTATCACCTGAAAACTCCCTTGTGTCACCACAAGCTCCCGTTAAAATGCATGACCGTCGCTAATATTGACTTTACCACAGATTTGCTACTGTACTGCGTTCCCTGAGCTAACCTGAATATGCCTTAATCCTATGAGTACCCTAGAAATACTAGAAGGCATGTTGAGTATATTTGAATTTCTCTCATTTCTATCATAGATGCTCTAGAAATTGTCATAAAACAATAGAGAAATATTTGAACGTATAGATTTCTTTTTTTTTTTTTTGATTTGACCAATAAAGTGGTGGTTAAAGTTATATCTGCGTTGCTCAGCTACCCTTGAATGTTAAACACAGCCAAGTCTTCCATCAGCAGCACTCTCCAGTCTCAGACCTGTTATCCTTCACACTACCCTGTTACATTGTACAGTAGGAATCAACACAAAAGCATGTTTGAAAACCAAAAGAAATGTTCCTCTTTTCAATTAAAAACACAAGTGGATTTACTCAGACCTTGCACAGCATTATATTAATAGGCATACTGGCCTTAAACAGTGATTCTCTTAGAAAAACAAAACAAAACAAAACAACTTTAAAGTAGTGATAAGAGAAATGTACCGGTAGTAACATCACAAATCAAATACGACTCATGGTCATTGTTATGCTACGAGGGAAGATGCAGTGCATTGGAATTCAATAGATACTTTAAAGTTAGAATCTGCAAAACATGACACATTCAAATATATTGATGTATATTATATTTCACAATGGGACGCGTCTTCCGCGATTGCAAACGTTTGGGTACAGTGGTTTGCGCGCTATCTATACATTTCACGAACTGCGAGGTCCGTGGTAATCCCACCCACTGAAGTACATCTGAAAAGATGAAAAAGCTCAAATGTGACATGTAACGTATCTTCTATATCAAAATGTGGAACGGCTCGTCTACATATACACACATTGTCCATTATCTCAATAATAGACGCATGGGTTGTTATCATACACATGATAAATTAGATCTCAAACCACAAGTTTCTGGTCTTTTTTTTTCTATCTTTTTTTTTCCTTTAATGGTACCGCTTATGTGGAGAGGAGTCAGAACAGTCTAGAGTCCCCAATAAAGCAAATTCTTCTTCTGGATTGCATTAGAAATGTGCCTGATGACGAGAATAAGAAGGGACAAATAGGATCCATCCTCAGCAATGAGCAGAATGCGTGCAGTAAAACAAACTGGAGGGCCAGCTACATGCAATTTGAACAAACTTTTTTCAAAAAAAACAAAATAAAAAAAAACAAACAAGGTAAAAATATCCCACAGTGAGACAGAGAGCAAAATGTAGTCCCAGTGGCCACATGAGCTGCGTCCTATACAGGCAAGAGGCGACGGAACTGAACTCCATTTGCATATGGATCGTTGCATTGTCATGGGTGAAGTGCCGTTGGTAGCTGTCATTTCACAGGTGGCTTTCAGGATTGGCACATATTCACATTTCTTAAAGTGTTGTCAGGCAGGGCCCAGAGTGTGCCGCGCAAGCTAGCATCCCTCGTGGGAGACACTGAGGCCGGCACTGGAGCAGGCATGGGGGAGCTGCTACATGCTACATGTGATGTCGCTCCATTCCCAGATATATAGGAATGTCTATTAAAAAAAAAAAAAAAAACAGACCTTAGTCTGAAGAGATGTCTGGTGCCACACATGAGCTATTTATTTTTTTGTTTTGTTTTTTTTTCTTAACGGAAGCTCTCAGGAAAACAATCCATTGAGGGAACTGACAAACGCTCCTCGGCGTCGCTCGGGTCTGGGCGATTCCATGTCCGATCACAAGGGGTCACGGAGGACCTCTGCGTGGGAAAGGATTTTGGCTGAGCTGGGTGTTTTCCAAGAGCCAGGGCTGAGAGTTCCCTTTGGGCTCCGCGTGGCCTCCGGAATACTGTTTACGGAGGCCTCGCGGCGGATTTCCTTGCTGCTGCCGTCTTTGGAGTGCGAGAGAGTTCCTTGCCTTCCTTGTGCCTCTCTCGGTGAAACAACTGCACTTCTTTGTTTTCGCGCATCTTTGTGAGAGTCCCTGTTGTTGCTCTGCTCCTTACTTGTGCTCCGGACTTCTGTAGCTTTCTGGTTGGCTTCCCTCTGCCTGGAGCTCTTGCCCGCTGCCACCTCTGCCTCTTGGATTGCACGAGGAGGTGCCCTTTGGTGCAGGGACCCCCTGTCTGCCCGTTCTCTCGGGGTGTTTTTGTCACTGCTGGGCCTCGTCCTTTCTCCCGCGGCCTCCGGCCCCCGTTCTCGAGGGTGTCGCCTGACTTCGAGATTCCCCCCTCTGCCGCTTCTCTTGCCGTGAACCTCGCTGGGAACGTCTTTTGATCTGCTCAGAGGGTCTTGCTGACCCAGGCTTGAGGATGACTGCTTTCCCGCTTGAGTCGGCTTGACAGAGCTCGCGGATTGTGTTGTCGTCGTCCCGTTCTTGCCTGCTGTCACTTTCTGCGCCTGGATCGCTGACTGTTGGGGTGTGTGATGTTGCTCTTTGGCTTTAGGAAATGTGTCCTCGGTTTTCTTTGGGCTGCTTAGCTCTCTGGGTTCCTTCACCGACCTGGTCCTCTTGTAAAATTTCATCTGAACAAGGGATGCAGAACAACGCCTCTCCGTCTCAATCTCATCTCTCTCCTCCACTGAGCTGAGACCTCTGCTGCGGGGCGCGAGGCCCTTCGGGGATCTGGCACCCAAGCTGTGGGAATGTTTCAGTCTGCCGGAATAAGAAGAGGAAGCGAAGGCGGAAGCCCCGGTGGGATGTGGAGAAGACAGTGGTGATGTGTCAGAGTAAAACACCTCTCTGGAATAGCTTGTGGGTGAAATGATTTTTTGATCACGTTGACCTGTTGGAGAAGCACAGTTTTGCATTGAAGGTGCACAGATGAGATGTTTCTACAAAACGTTGAGAAGCAGAGAGAAATGACGGAGAGGTGCACAATACAATACACCCCTGAGGTCAACAAAGGAAAGAATTACCAAGGTAAGAGAGGAGGCCGCTAAAAGCAGTGAAGGTGTTAGTGTTGGTGCTCAGTGTAGTAGCACACAGTAGAAGAAGCTGTACTACCTGCATCAGAGGGAAGAGAGAAGAAACCCACCAGGAGGAAAATGGTTATAGAAGAAAAAAAAAAGAAAACCCTCCAACAACTTAGTGCACATTTTTAAACCCATTTTTCCAACCAATGGAAACAATCGAGAAGCTTTCAGAATGTGATGAATATGATGTCATCTACACAAGAGGGTGTGTCGTAACGGCAAACCCCACTTTACATTGTTTCCCTGTCGCGCCCTGCATCCCAAAGCCAATTCATCCATATCAAGACTCATCAGAACACTTTGAGATGCTGCTGGACTGCATTCAGCACGTACTGCCATCTTGTGCCAAGCCTGCGCCGGGTCGAAGCAGGAGCACCACTTTGTTCCCTCCAGCCTGGATCAGTTCAATGGCCCGTGTATGGGAAATACCACGTGCTGGCTCCCCATTGATCTCCACGATCTCATCTCCAACCTGTGATACGTACACACAAGAAACGAAACAAAGCAAAAACAACAACAAAAAAGCAATTACTGAAACAAAACCATACATTTCAACCCCGGCGTTCCACACAGTCAAAGTAAAACTAATTACGCAGACGATATGCGAACAGACAAATACGCATTATCAAAGTACGGCGCACACCCCCCCACACACTGTAACAGCCCGGAGGAGCGATCTATTATTGAAGATGACAGAACATCTCAGGGTAAAGTGTGTAAACATGTCACTCTATTTGAATAAAAGCCGTGTTGACAATCCCGTCCATCCTTGGACAGGCCTTGCCTGCAGACTCGAGTCTGCCAAGCCCGAGACTGATTCACTGGCAGCTTCTTTTTATGCTCTCTCCCCTGAATTGCTTTCCCTCTGATCCCAATATTAATTTAAGATAACTTTGCTCCCGTGAGAAACAATTAATCCAGGGCCTCTTCCACAAAGAAGGAAAAGGGGTCAGTTACAGTGCAACTACTGTGTTATACTTAATGGCTACAGCGAAGACACGGACAGACACAGAGAAACAGACAAACTGGTTGATAGATAGATAACTTCCAGACAGATGTTGTTTGTTTTACTCGATTGAAGTTCTCCGTGACTGATCTAAAGATAGCAAACTAAAATAGCTTCGCTAATTGTCCCTGAAAAGATACAGAATCAATTTTTTTCTAGAGTTCACGAATAAGAATTCTGAACATCTGTTTTATTTTTAACGCTTGTTTGGTCAAATTTGAACAATACTGTCAATTAGCGAGTCGATCAACCCGAAAAGACAAACACAACACAATGACTCATTGACTCTAAAGGAAGCACTCACATGGATCCTTCCATCCAACTGAGCAGGTCCATCTTCAGCCAGTCTCAGGATGTAAAGACCCATGTTGTACTCTGTTCCCCCTCGCATACTGAAGCCAAAGCCCCTGGGGCCCCTCTCCAACTCCACTGTCAGACAACCCTACACAAAAATACACATTAATATGCCTGGACAGACTCTCAGCAGGACATGTACAAACACAAATATACAAATAAATGCAAACTAATGCTCACACACAAGTGTCAGGCTTACCAAAATCTATGTCTTGTCGCTAAGCTTTGTCGAATTTGCGGGCCTGACACCTTGAAATATTTCTTTATTGTGCCTTAGTCGTCGCACAGGCACCAGGATGACAGAAGACAGGATGTGATTATTCTTACCTGGTTGGGTCCAGTCACACACAGTGTGCCCTGCTCATTATGTGGAAGAGTTTTGTGGTCAGGCCAGTTCACTCCGTCCCTTTTCTCCTCCATGTCCAGATTGTAGCTGAAATAAACAACAGATGTACATTATTAATAATACATACTGTAAGTCGCACGATCCAGATGGCAAATGCAAAAATACCCATAATTCAAAATGTGAAAGTGAATTAATGCGGGACATAAGTGCAAGGGTTCCCACTGATTGCTTTTTGAAAATCCTATTTGTCTTCCACCCAGTTTTCTATGCTGTGCATCATAAAATGTCTCAAACCTGTTTTTAATGTGTGTTATTTTGAGAGAATTCAACAACTCTGTTCATAGAAGACATCCTCACCGTTCATCCTGCAAGGTGGATCTTTGCCCCATGACTCTGTGCTGAAGGGCTGGACTCTGTTTAGCCGAACTGGCTCCAGATGGAGGACCCTTGTATTCTTCGGCCAAAAAAAGACAATGTCAAATAGACGTTCGATATGTCCTATCTCGCAACATCTCTCATATCTAATGTCAAATCTAGACTTTATGCATCACCGTGGCAGTTTTGACTTTCGTGCCTGTTTAGTTGGAAATCTGCGCTCCATTAGACAAAAGAGGTGGGAGGAAGGCGTGCACAAGCACACGTTCAGTGGCTGTCAGTAGACTGACTCAGACGGTGCCAAACTGACGCTGCAGCTACCGCTGTGCCCTCAAGGCAGAGAGCAGAAATTCTGTGTCAGCTGAAGTTCCGTTTCGACACGACAGAAAAATAAACTTTGCAAAAACTTGTTCTAAGTCTGGTGCTCTGTAAAATTGAAGGAACTATTTTCTGGTAGTGTTGTAGTCAAGACCGCACCGACCGAGGCCAAGACACGATCTAGACTAGAGAGACCGAGACAAGGCCAACACATTTGGAGTTCAAGACCAAGACAAGAACAAGACTTTATATATTAAATAAAAAAATAAGAACAAAACAGAAAAAAATGACCAGTATCTTTTTTTTTTAAATTCAAGGTTGTTTTACTTTCAGCAAGGTACCTTTTAATAAGTTTCTAAAAAATGTTGCTGCTTTGCCAACTATTTTCAACCCTTTTCAAAAAAAACTATTTTGCTTCATAAAATAAAGAAATGAACTAACTGGATTGTAAGGGGGCTGCGTCACTCTGGGTGTCACAAACACAGCATAAAACGGCAGCTGGATTCTTTCCTGTTCTTATCTGTCATTGCAGTGTTGGCAGTGTTGACAGGGTTGACTCCATGTACCTGATTCTGCTTGACCATGTCCTTTCATGGGCAACAAGAACTGTGTGGTCCTCTATCTGTACTCCCATTTCTACAGAATGCCCTGTGGGACGGTGCCATTTAAAATTCTCAAATAAATAGACTTTGGTTTTTAATTTATTAATTTTATATTTTATGTCACAACAATTTGCATTTATAATTTGCAATTTCAATCAAAATTTGGAAAAAAAAAAAGTGGTAAATAATCAGAAAATTAATTGTTAGATCAATCGAAAAAAAAATGGTCGATTAATTGTTTAAAAAGGAACAGTTTTGCCCGGCGACAGTTCTGAGTAAATATTTGACTTAACTGTCAAGACAGAACTGTGAATATTTTATAAATAGCTGAAATATTTGACTGCTGGCTGTCACAGTCGGATATCATTATATGTTTCCAAAGAGATGTTTACACAAGATAGTCAGTGACTAAGCGCTCGGTGAAAGGCACTCACCGTCCTCAGGAACCACCGTGAGGGTGACAACACTGCCGGCCTCCTTGATGAGCTGGACAATGTCGTTGTGAGAGAGCTCAATGATTGAGCGGCCGTTGACCGCTGAGATACGATCGCCGACATGCAGCAGGCCACATCGGTCGGTGGGACTGCCCTCGATAATACGGCCGATCTTGTGCGGAATCACTGGAAACACAGTTGAAGAGCAAATGCAGCTTGAGAGAGCAAAATGAGACCAAGATGCACCGTGTGACCAACACTCAAATTCATCTTTTAGAAATACTAGTTCAACAGTGCTCAAACTTTTTAAATGCAAAAAATAATAATGAAATGGAAGGATGAAAAGTAGCGTCTGGCATCCACTTGTTGCAGAGTTTCCTTAATTGGAAAGACTTAATTCACAGCAGCGAACAGAAAACCCATTACCCATTTTAAGTGACGCTCTAATGCCGATACTGATGCTCATTTGGAATCTGTTCATCCATCCATGTGTTCACGCACTGAAGCTACTGAGAAAGTTCGACCGCTTCAAGGTCTTTGTTGTTAGTGCTTGTGAAGACCAGCTTTGGGACCCTGAGCCCTTCCCACTGTATACAACTGTTCGGGTTGTCATATGGTTGGATGTGATACTTCCCAAATACTTTGGATTCATGTAATGTATCTCTATTGGTTCACGATACCACAGACAATTGTCTGAAAAGGAGAATCTGGAGAAGTTTGAAAGTGATCAGAAAATACTTTGGTTGATCACATCCTACCAGACCAATGTGATTGGTCCGCCCGGTCCCATGATCAGCTCAACTCAAGGTTCAATGGACATATCTATAAGATATCTTGAAGTTTGAAAAGACCCACCTCCATATGGTGGTTTGCTCTTCGAGGTGAGGATGACAAAGCCAAAGCCCTCAGTGTCCTTGCGATGAAGTGTGATGTCGAAGGACTCGTGGTCCATTGCACTGGGCATGGGCAGCCGAGGTAGCTTGGGAGAGCCGTTCACCAGCACGGGAGTCATGTCCTGAGCTTCCCCCTCTGTCGCTTCTAAAAAAAAAAAAACACACAGGCTGACATGTTTGGCTGCAACTTTGTTTGTGCTTCCAGTGGGGCTTCTCTGGAAGGTCCTGTGTGTTTGCTTGTGTGAAATATGCACATTAAAGTGATGAATTGATATCTTTCAACTGAATATTAAAAACCAAGCCACAGTGCAGCATTAAAATTTGCAGAATAAGGCTGCGGAAATTTTAGCACAAGGCCTCTAACTAATCCCACTGCTCTTTTTGAAACTGTAAGAGTCTAAAAAAGAACTTCTGTAAGTCTTTTGGGACAAGAAGCGATCCGCAGCCGCTGTTCCATAGCCTGACAATATTATATCAACAGACAAGAATAAAAGCTGCATGTATTTATTAAATATGAAGTTCAAATATAAGGTTGCTCCCATTATTACCTCTATAGATGACCTTCCGGCGTACAGTCAGCATAACCTGACCATTGCGGGCGGCATTCGTCATCAGGTCCAGCACCTGCTTGTGAGAACGTCCCTTCACCATCACACCATCAATGCCAATGAGCTCATCTCCAGCTCTCAAACGTCCATCCTTCTCTGCAGCTCCGTTTGGCACAATAGCCCCGATGTACACCTGGGGAAATACATTCTGATGGAGAAATGGAAAGTGGAGGAATTAATATCACCATCAATCATCATTAGAGAACTAAACCAAAGATCAAAAGTGTTTGGAGGATGCTCACGGGCTGTTGTGGACCTTCTCCTCCCAGGACCCGGAAGCCAAAACCTGTCTCGATGTCCCTCTTCAGAAAAACGTCAATGTCTTTGGTGTGTGGCTCTGCGGATGCGTAATTATCGTAAGTGAGTCGTGGCAATTTAGAGACTTGCAAGGAAGAAAAAAAGAGTCTATGCCTCCTGGCAAAACACCTACGTCGGCTGTCGAGAAGGGCTTTGGACTTCAGGTAAATCTCTGTGGCCTCCCGTTTGGGGGAGTCGGCGGAACGCAGCGTGCTCGTGTTGGAGTGGTAAGGCAGGGCCTGGGGTGCTGAGTCTGGAGCCATGTCCAGAGTCTCAGTGCTGGCCGTCATTTCCTGGCGCTGAGCGAGAAAGCAGAAAAGAGCAACCCCCTTATAATGGAAGCGTATTTCCAACATAATTGCTGCTTCATTTGAGTTTCTTTCAAGTGAATCATTGACATGTTTTATAAATCTCTGCAGCTCAATTACCCAGAAAAGGGCCGAGATTCAAATTATCGATTGCTTTAAGTCTCCTAAAAGGTCTCCTAGTTTCTAACAGTGTTCTATCCTTGTACAGTTGTTTGGAAACTAAAGAAACTGAATTAAATGCAATGAAGCCTTGGCAGAAAAGACCAAGCATTTCTCAGTGGCTGTGAAAGGCCCATTCAGGCGGAAAGGGCAAGTTCTTTATCTTAAACCATTGTATTAATATCTTTAGAAGCTCGTCCATGCTTCATTACCATTGCAATCCCCTGACACTTGCCCGGAGAATACACACACTGAAAGGAAGCAATTAAGAGTGTTTTTCACAGCAAACAAAAGGAGACGCTTGGAAATATAATCAATATTCAAATTTAGTGCTACGGTTTAATTCAGCACTAGAGAGGCATGCTGTTAAAGCTGAGGGACAAAACACTTTGAAATGAAATTGCAGGGTTGGTCCCACGCAGAGAAACTGTGGCCTTGAAATAAGAAAAGACTGCTACTCACCGGCTTCAGACTCTTCACAGGTGATGTTTGACCTATGAGGAGACACAAACAGACGGCAGAAATGCTCAGCAATGCCAATACGCACTGGATCGACAAAAAGTAAAACAGCGGCCACAAGATGGCACTGGTTCTCTGACGGTGAGGTAGCGGCCCGGCCAAGAACATGAGAATTAACCAGCGAGCTGCAACAAATCTCGAAATGCTCCATTAGAGAATATACATTCATGTGTGATTAAAGATACATAGGCAATATAAAGGTAGTACATGTGCTGGAGTGCTGACGACATGGAAACAAAGTGCAAGGCTGAGGAAGTGGGTATGGGCATTATAAATTCATGCATATAATTCAGTGACCAATGATTCTCTCTCTCTCTCTCTCTCTCTGTTTGCCGTACAGTACACCCACACGCTCCATCTGAAGTGTTGCCGATTGTTCCCTGCAGATCTCCTCGCTGTACCCTCCTCTCCCATCCTTTCCCACGTCTCCCTGCACAAACTGGATTAGCTCACACTCCTCTGGAGCCCGCAGCTCAGACCTGAGGGGGCTGGACCAAGACTTGTCTCGACGAGGGGTTAATGGAGCCTGGTATAAAAGGAGGGGGGTGGGGAGGGGGAGGAAACGCCCCAATCTGACGTCCGTCATTGGCTGGATGGAGCGTGACAAGTGTGTGAAACACTCCCTGTTCTTTCAATCCTCCCACTAGGCTCAGCTGTAGCTTTATCAACACACTAAACTGACAATTGGTCTTTGGTTGGGCACGTTAGGTGAAGCTGAGGACGAGGTCGTGCTGTGCATCCGTGGAGTGGAGCACAGTGAAGATTTTCGGGCCGCAGCTGTGGGGTGGAGGCCCCTCAGGACCTCCTCTCTATAGACGTTTAGCCATGGCTCTTTAAGTGGCCATGGATGTAGAGGCATGCAGAAACCGCTTGCGCTCTGCTGCTGATCAAAGCCAATCCGGGAGTTCATCGACTTACGCAGCGGATCCCTAGGGCGGCGGAGATGATGCAGGAGACATCTAAGGGGTTCCTCCCCTCCCTCCCTCCATCCTTTTGAAATCAAGCGCATCCCCACACTTATGTAATTCCTGCTTTCAGACTTGTAATGGGGCATATCGTGCGCCAACAGAGGGCAGCATAAGAAGAGGCGGAGTGGGTTGGGAGGGGGATGTGGAGGTATTGTCTGTTGAGACACTGCACGTGCTGTGAGCAGAAATCAGAGAACGCTTCAGCTCAGGGATGCAAATTATCGATTAATTCATTAATCGTTAGTTGATTGACCTCATCGATCCATTAACGATTAATTGAAAAGCGGCCAATTTTTCCTGAGAACCTAAATTTCACAAAGACAAATGTGTAAGGGATGCATTATTTAGCCCTTAAATAATGTTGAGGGTCCAATGTGACCAATTTTTAATTTTTATTTTTTGTAAAAAAATTTCAATTAATTGCAACTCATTTAATATAATCAGTTAAATTCTTAATCGACAATTAATCGATAATCGATTAATTGTTAACATCCCTAGTTCAGCTGCATAAGTGCAGGTTGAAAAGGCTGCAGACACTGTGACTCCAGTTGGGCAAGAGCAGTGTATGTGCAGCCAATGCCCTGCAACCAGCCATCGCACCACCTCACCTCCCGTCAGTATCAGCACGCTGACCTCACCTCCCACGGGCACTGTTTAATTTGTTTTGGCAGCAATTGCGAAGTCCATTACAGAGGGGAGGATGCGAAGGCACACGAGTAGAGGACCATAGGAAACAATCGAGGGCAGTTATTCAGTCTGCTGGAGGTGAAGCACACGAAATTATCAAGAGAACGACTTTTACCTCCTCGCAGCACCACTACGTTGACCTCGCTGCCCACCGGAAGGTCTTTGAGGATGTCCACCACTTGAGCATGGGTCAGCGTCTGGACGTTTTGCCTGTTGATCTCCTTGATGATGTCCCCTTTCTGCAACCCGCGGCACCACTGGGCGTCCAGGATCATCTTGACCTTCTGGCCCAGTGGGCAGTCGGCGATGGCGAACCCGAATCCTCCTGGACCCTTCATCAGCGGCACGCTCACCAGCTCTGGCTGCATGATGGCAGCAGCAGCAGCAGCAGCAGCAGCAGCAGCAGCAGCAGCAGCAGCAGCAGCAGTGTCTTCCCGCTCACCCTGCCTCCCGTTGGGGATGGCTGCCACAACCGGCCGCCCACTGGCGTCCATGGTGACATAGTGGAGATCCTGAGAGGAGCCATGCAGGACGTCGCCTTTGACCAGCAGCGGCTGGCCGTTGATGAGGGGCACGGCCGTCACCACCTCACCCCCGTGGAGGGGCTGTTGAGGCTGGGTGCCCGGTGGCAGCGGCGGCGGGGGAAGCGGCTCGTCGCTGTCAAGATCCACATCTGGCGGGAGCTGGTATCCACGGCAAAGGACCATATCCACGTACTGATTGATGGGAATGGATTGGAACATCTGCACCACCTCTGGGTGGGTTTTCCCCAGGACACACTTTCCGTTTATCTCGACGATCACATCACCTATGAAGAAGAAAGAGAAGTGAAACTGGCCTGGGAGAACCTGCTTAACCTAGATATCCCCTCTCTTTGTTCTTTGAAAAGCACTTATATCCCTTTGTTGGACGGATTTTTCCTCTTTTCCTTTCCCCAGAACTGCGCTCTCATATTTTCCTTTTGGCATTTCCGTCTACCTCGTCGCTTCTCTTTTATCCCCAGTCCACCATTCAGCCTGACTTTATTCCCGTCTCTTTGTCACTCGCTTCAGCAGACCTTAGCAACTACAACTAAATGGAGGGGGATCTGTGCTGAAGATTTCTATCACCTGCTCCGATGTGGGCAGGGGAGACTTGGGGCTATAGCGAAAGTGAAAAGCAAAGATGCTAGAAGGCTTCACACCTGCCACGGTGCCGCCGCCAGAAAACAGTGGCCTGCACAGAGCCAGAGTTGTTTTTATTGCCTTGTTAAACTCAGGGGACAGAGCGAGGGTAAGTGAACACTCCAGAGGTAAAATTAACACCTCCGGGTGCTTTGTCGGAGCGCACTCAGCACGAGCCTGCTGCAACAATATTTTTTCTCCTGCAATATCTCAGAAATGTAGTTATTAACTCATAGATCTTCCGGCTATCACGCGCGTTAATCTAAACAGGAACATATTCACCACGTCAGGGTGATGAAATAATCCATTTAACAACAACAGAAGCTTTTTCTCACCAGACGCCATTTTGTTGTCATGGGCTGCCGGGCCGTCGCTGAGCACATTTTTCACCTGCAGGAACTCATCAGTGCGGTCGCCTCCAATTATGGTGAACCCAAAGCCTTGGGAGCTCTTCTTCAAGGCTGTATGGTACAGCTCGCCCTGGAGCTGGCTCGGGTCCAGGGTGAATCCAGACGTGGATCCTTTACCTGCAAAGTATTTTTTGTTAATATATTTATTTTGGAATAAATGGCTCTGCTCCAAATTCTGAAAAGTTTGTATTGACTGCCCCCAGACATTCACTCAGATTAGAACTTGACGAAAGTTGCATGTTTTTCAGCTCCTCGTCTGGCTATACTATACCACCATTTTCATTTTGTGGTATATTGTCTCATCTCTTTATGTAGCCTTTGTTTTGTTGTTTGGGTTTCATCCCCCTCTTTCTTTTGTATGCAGAAGAGAGAAGAGGTTGTGCTGTGGGGAGAAAGCCCCAATGACAAAGCTCCATCAAACAAAAGTGAAGTCTCCAAACACGACCCAACATCAAACATGGCAACACTGATTAATAAATGAATCTCCCTTTGAGAGACAGCAAAATCAATCCACGTCTCCGCTAAATGTCAATTCCACGCATTACACGCACAGGATCAACACAGTAATTAGTCGTTCCAATTAACAGCCATGGTGCACGTGTCTAAACTAGATAAACCCATCAGACCTCATCTATTAAAAGCTGATGAGAGAGGGACGCAAAATGCTGATATAAAATAGATGCAAATCCTTGCATAACTATAGAGCAAAAATAGTGATGAGACATTTCCAACTGTATTCCATTTAGTTTTATTCTCCATATTAATGACTCAAAAGTGAGATAATTGTCAGTGAAGATTTTTTATTTTTTAAACTTGAGCAAGGGACAACTCGAGGTCAGTGGCAACATTAATATGGACCAGCTGCCCAGGCTTGGCATTTACCAGATAACCAACTGTCAAGGTCACACTGCATTAAACTGAGCACTCTCCCTATCTGGCATTGCACTAGTATCAGCACTTTAGATCACAGCACACACACCATTTTTCCACACTGAGTGACGGTGTCCAGGCAGAGCACAGCCAGGGAAGCTGGAACGGGCTGCTGACCTCATACCAATACAATCTGATGTTGTCAGTCCCCAGGAAAAAATAGCAGTCAATAGATATGATAATTTAAAGGTACAGTGTGTAAAATTCTTTCATCTAGTGGTCAGATTTTAGATTGCAGCACTCATTCGCTCACCCTCCCTCTCCCAAGCTTGCCAGTGAACTACAGTGGCCTGCAAGCACAAACCTCGAAAACCTTGTCCACCTTTTTCTTCGTTGGTTTATTTGAAGACACAAACTTTCATCTTAGATCCGAAAAGTGCTGTCAATAATTTTACACATTGGAACTTTAATGTATGCTGCTATTTAGTATTTAGTATTATTTAACGTACACACACACACACACACACACACCTTGTACATGTATGTGTGTACATATACAGTTAATATAACAACAGGGACAAATAGTTCTGGACTATTTTTAGGTGAAGTCGCCGCACTAATGAGTTTATGACACAACTGATGTGTGGGATTGCCTAAACTGGTGCCTGTGCTGATGGAAACGGATGGATGGTGTTACTCTGAGTGCCACTTTCTGAAACGGCAATCAAAATTGATCATTTTGAAGGAAGAATGAGGCGCAGGCGGGGTGCAAATACATTATGAGAGGATCAATTCATTGCTGTGGCATTGTTCTTTTGTTTACAGTAAGAAAACTGTGGTGGACCCCCCAAAGGCATGTTCTGAAACATCGAGACAAAAAAAAGAAAAAAAGAACAATTTGATTTTATTTAGCCCTCCCTCACTTTCATCCAACTTTTACATCAATGCCAAAACTGGATTACAGAAGCTGGCATCAATGTTTGTGATTGCGCGTGTGAGTGTTTGTGTGTGTGTGTGGCTCACCCCGAAAAGCAACAGTAAAAGTTAAAGCTGTATAAAAAATATGGATGAAACGGCCGCAAACTTTCCGCTTTGGTCGTGCAATAACGGGGAAAGTGCACATTTTTTTTTCTTTCTCATTTCCTACAGTGGCGAGTGAAAAAAAAAAAAACCCACTATAACTTTGAGAGGTGTGAGTGTGTGTATGTGTGAGGAATTTCAATGCCACCGCTCACATATCATCATATGCTTGGGCAGTCAGAACCGCAGACGTGGACGGGCGTGAATGAGAGAGCGACTGATCAGAGCTGGAGTGGACTCCAGATGTCCACACTGTTGCTTGGATCAGGCGAAGCACATTTACATAATCGCACACAAATTGCTTGGTAAACAGAAATGTGGAATGTGCGACGCCGCCTCCCCACCCCCTGAGCGCAGAAATAAACATTTTGCGCCACGTTTGTGGCGAGAGGCAGGCAGCCGCCATGGAGCAGCAATGAAACCAACGAGGGAGGAAATAAGTGCGGCGTGTGCAGGCCTGATCATGTGTGGGCGAGTCCAAAAGAAGGCCTCCGTGCCAGAACTTGAAAGCCAGAGGCAGACAAAACCATCTCATCCACCGCATCAAAAACCCATTGCTTTTGGCTTTTTTTTTTCTTTTTTTTTCGTCTCTCGCATGTGTATCATAATTCTAACAGGCCTCGTTTCACAGCGTCACTTCGCACACAAACATAACGAGATGCCAGCAGGTTAGCTAGTACACACAGCTAGCTCGTACTCGTCTGCAGCTGTTTGTAGTTTCAGCAAATCAATGGGCCGGAGCGTCATGTTGTTATGAGAGGGTGCTGGGCAGGCGACCAAAGTTATGTAATTGAACAACTGCTTTGCATCAACGACAGGGTTCATTCCTTACAAGACAGTGAATTGAAAATGAAAATTCTACTGGTATTTTAAAGAAGAAAAAAACGACATAGTGTCCCTTGAATGTCCACAGAGTTGGAGGAAGAATCTAGAGACAGGTTTGATGCACAGTGATTCATAGAACAAAGTAGACAGATGCTATAATGGCACAGTCAATTAGATTTTTGAAACACAATTCAGTGGAAATAAGCAGAATTTACATCACCTGCACATGTTTTGTTTTTAAAGTCATATAGATGTTTCAATCATTGCCAATTGTATTACACAAGCCTCCTGAAAGTCACAAATCAAGTGTGAGGAGGCGAGCGTTTGTTTATTCTCGGTGAGCCAGCAGCTCTATCAGTTGCATAATTGTTCAGGGGGAGTTCCCTTGACCCCAGAACCAGAAGGGGGAAAGTTTTTTCTCTTCACTTTTACTTCCTGTTGTCACAGAAACACAGCTGGAAGCTGGCATTCATCACTGCACTCAACTGTTTCACCGCCTGAAACCAGGCCAGCCGCTACTGCCAACTATCATTCAATTGGTGAGAATGAAAATGCGATTAAATATCACCAAAGAGCCAGTTGACCGGCGCTGGCAAAATCGTTGCTTTGGTCCAGAAAAAAAGGGGGGGAAACAAAGGATTATGGGAGTGGAGAATTCCCCTTTTTTTGGAATCTTATTCCGATCGGAGGCCTCTCGCAGGTCGACAGGTTCGACCGACCCGCAGTGAAATGTTGACTCGTTCATTCCCACGGAACATATCTGTCACGTCACGTCGGGAGAGGCACCCGGCCGCCACAGTTCAGATGAATTAAACCGTAGAATTACATGTCTGACTTTACCTGACGCTCAGGCTCACATTCATTCACAATCCTGAAACACTCACGTCCTTGTCAGAATTGTACAAAATTAGAGGCGGTGGGGACTGAATGCACAGATGTTGTAATAAGCAGCAGCAAATCCGTTCAGCAGTCTGAACGAGTCAGACAAGAATATCCTGTGCTGCCACAGTCAGTAGTGCTGATGCCCTGCACAAGTATCTGCATGTCCCCTAACCTGTGACAGGCATTCAAATATATTTAATATCTCATGATAAAAAAAAAAAAATAATGTTGTTTTTTTTGTGTGTTTTTCCTCGAAGCCAGCGTGTTTCGGCCTTTTAAACTGTTATTTTCTCCCCCATGAAAGTGTTTTGAATATATTTCAACAGCACATAGCACAATATTTATTTTCTCAATTCTCAGCTGAACTAATTGTACAGCGCAGCTACAGAATGCATGCGAGGCGTGCAGACTGAGTGTCAAAGCTCACAGCTACTTTCAAACTCTTTGTTGACCAACTGGCAAGAAAGGCTCCGACGAACAAACTGCACTATGACACTATAAGTAGAAAGGAATGAGGGCGAAGAGGGCGGAGTGGCCAATGTATCCAGATGACCCTAGAATCAGGGGGCAGATTGCTGTAGCTGTAGCTGTGTCGTTACCTTGGGAGGGAGCTACAGTGGCGCTAGCGGAGGCGGCGCTGGCGGTGCGTGGCGGTGGCGGTGGCGGCAACCTGCTGGATCGCCGTCTCCTGGTTCAGCCTCTTCTTTGCCTCCAGGACTGGATTCTCAAACTGGGTTTTCTGGTTGATGTGACTGCAATGTACATGGATGCACATTTCAGAGGAGAGACTTTCTGGCCTGCACGCACACACACACACACACACACACACACACACACACACACACACACACACACACACCTCACTCTTACACAAGCCTGCTGCACCACTCCCCCCAACCCCCTGCCACCCTCCTCAATTAATTATGCATGCAGCTTTCCTATAAAGGAACCATGATTTTATAGAGATTTAATAGAAGCACGGCATAGCGGCGCTATTATAAATACATTCATAGACGGAGCGCACATTCGGCGGCGGCGGCGGCAGCTTCCCTGTATGTGGCGGCTGGGTGTGGGGACTGCTGCGGCTCTTAGCATTTTAATATTGTAGGAAACGAAGCTCCTGACTGCCAGCGACATCCTGTTCCTCCACCACAAGGTAAATAGTCTGCCGTCCCCCTGGCACGAAGACACCTACAGCTATTGTTCCACAGCGAGCTCGCTTTCACAGCCGAAGGAGCTGGCGGCGGCGGCGGCGGCCTGCGTGGACTGGATGCTCCCCTCTGACTCTCCTCGTCGTCACAGCGAGAGTTTCTCCGCCGTGTCGCCCCTCCACTACCCGCACAGGAGGGATCCTCTCCGGAGTCTGAGCAACAAGCCGGCCGCCAGAGCGGCTCCCGGCTTTTCTTTTCATCGCTGCGCCGCCGCGTTGCTTGTAGCGGCGCTCTGCCTGCACCCCCGCCCCGCACACTCTTTCCCTCCGGCGTGTGTGTGTGTGTGTGTGTGTGTGTGTGTGCTATAGTAGAAATCTCCTCCGCCGCCCACAGATTCCCCGCTGGGGTGATGAGCACCGACGCACGCAGGGAGATGCGCAAACAACATTCCGCCACCTATACGGACTCGCACCTCGCGCGCAGGCCTCGTTAACGACGGGAGGCCGCAGTCGGAGCTGTGCTCACATCCAGGTCACACCGGAGGGGCCTCTCTGCCACCCACCGACGGAGGAAAAATCCCGATCGCAGTCGTCAGCTGTTTTGCTCGCTCCACGTGAAGGGAACGAGCCGCGCGCTACGTCCATTTGTTTATTTTTAGGCATTATTGATTCATGCCGGTCCACTGCTAATGTACACTAAGCGGTGTAATATGCACTCATGCTCCCCAACCCTCCTCTGGTTAAATGCATCGGTGGGCATTTTGTGCATTTGCGAAGAAAGGAGTGGGGGGAGGAAAAGCAGGAAAGGACAACAGTTGACACTGAAACCGCGGCGCTCGGAAGCTGCACGTATCATCCAATCGATGCAACTCACTCGACGTAGTACGTGCCGTACTGCGGGTCGTCGATTTCCTCCCAGCCGTAAGGTAACTCTGCGAAAAGGACAGGGCACTGTGTTATTGTTGACTGTGTTGTCATTGTTGTGTGTGTGTGTATTGGAGGGAGGAACGACAAAGAGGGCATGGAGAAAGTGAGGAACACGGAGACATCATCCAGGAAGTGCAGGGAGCTGAATGCTGTGGCGCCAGTGTGCAGGTTTGTACTGATAGTGGCCTTGCAGTCGTCCTCTTGGTGGAGGTTAAAGTGAATCGAGGTTGTGTTAAAAGGTTTGTTGATAATTTAATTGTGGCTGTGAAGGTCTCGTTTTTTGTTTTTTTTTTTAGCATAAAGGTAAATTAATATTCTAGTCATGAAAATTCAAATTCAAATAGATCTTTGTATTTGTTTGTGGGAACCAGTTACTTCAAAGGCCGTTTCGTTGCGTGCTCTCTAAAGAAAAAAAAAAAAGCAAGTAAAGCTAATGCAATGAATCACTGTCGCTTTAACCTCCTGAAAAGAAGCTGTTGTTATATCTGGAATTAGTAGAGCCTCAAGTGGCGGACATGATAGCTGCGTTTCCATTACAGTTTTTTGCAAAGTAAAAGCGTTATTTCTAAAAATTTCGACAAAGTACAATTGTAATTTGCAGGTGTTTCCATTGAATGGCGTGAAGCGCATAAGCCGTAATTCCCGAAAAATCTCATCTCGCGACGTCTCTCGTAAAGCCTCACGAGAAAACGCGAAAAAAGTGTTTCCAATACACTTATGCAATATACATTTATATCGATACGTCTAAGAAAACCACCCCATTACCAGTTCTTTATTGCGATATTTAGGTTTCGTGCAATTCTAGGGGTAATGGAAACACAGCCACTGTCTGTTACATTACAAAATAGATTGTCCTCATATGAGTCCACGTGTCTCAGGGGGGTTAAAGGAGAAAATTGTGAAGATAGTTTAAAGAATCACTTCTCGTGTTATGTCATTACGTATGAAACAAACAAAGGAAACCCCCAGGTTTGGCCAAATTGCTGCTTCCAACACGGGGTCGGTTTAGAATTTCACAGTCGCAAGCGCACAACTAGCCAAGTTCATTTCACCGGCATCTCTGTCCGATGCACGTCATGCGCTGCCGATCACATCAAAGGCAGAGAGAAAAGGGTCGTTCACGCTAGAGAGACCTTTGGGTGGCTTTTCAGAAAACAGCCCAGCATCTGTCTCCCTGTCGGCCTGTAGAAATCCATTAAAACCCGGCCGGAAGGGTCCTGCTCTTTCAGCTGCGGCTGCCTCTCCATCTCTGTTTGCACTTAAAGCTCACATTAGCATCCTGGGGGATAAAAAGGCCTTAAAGTAAACCTCTGATCTGGATTTTTTTTTTTTTTTTTGAAGGTGTCGCACCACGTGAGTCACCCTTTAGCAACATGTGATTTCAGAGCAAAGAGAAAAAAAAAAAAAAAAAAAAGAGTCAGATTTAAGCCTGTGATGTTGCCCCTCGTGCGTGCTTTATCTTGAAGTGAGGGCAAACACAATGCAGGCGTCCCATTATGTGAGTGCAAGTGCACTGGCTAATAGGGTGAGATGTATGCTTGAGTAGAGCGGCGGCGAAGCGAGAGTGCATACCTCCATCCTCGCACTTCTCGGGGGGCTTGGCCTTCTTGGCGAGGCGGGGGTCCAGCCACGTGGTCGTCTTCGTGTTGTGACTGCGGAGCACAAAGAGCGAGCGAGTGTGAAGCGTCGGCCGATAAAAAAAAAAAAAAAGCACCGGGATCGCTGGATGCCTGCAAACAACCAATCCACTGGTTAACATTCAGCTGTCATCCGCACACGCTGGTAGCGAGGTGGCCTTTCCGCAGGCTGGAGGTTGAAAAAGAAAAAGAAAAGAAAAGCTGACGCTAAATGTGAAACACGACAGTCTTGTTTATACTCATACATGTTAAATAGGCGGGGGTGTGCGATCGGGAGGAAAATCACAATGGCTCGCCGGTACCATTGAAGACTCAGAGTTGCCCACGAATAAAACGCAAATGCGAGTGCGCACACACACGGAGACGCACGTGGATATGTTTCAAATCTCACTGTTTTCAAAGATGATGATTTTCTGCCCGGCTTTAGGTGAGCTACAGACAACGACTCCAGCGGCCGTGGGCAGGATTTGTTTACCTTCCTCAAGCAGCAAGTTTTATTGAGTTTGGCGCCCGCAATCATTCAAACTCCGTTCAGTCAAGCTCGTTATCAGGGAGATACAAGCATACATATATTTCATCCAATTTGCTCCCTTGTATGGGAATGTTTTTGGGCGTCTTATCCACTCAGCGAGGCGACTTTGAGATTGCAAACATCATTAGGCAGCCAGGATCAAACTTAGTTGGCTGTCGGGGCTGATGAGACACTGGCTGAGACACTTCTCTGGTGATTCATCATGCATGGGGAGGAACGCAGTTAATACGAGGCTGATCGACACCCCGTGTACAAACAGCATTTACATTTTTAACAACGCCCCGCTCAACGTACTTCCCAGCACTTGTAAAAGAGCCCAGTTGACAATAAAGGGAGACAGTCAGGCTTTCCGTCACCCTCCATTTCAACTGTCACCATCCATTGCGAGCTGACACCCGATCGCCTGATTGCGCTAATCACATTTGGCACTTGTAGCAGAAGATTAGTGCACACCATTTAAAGTTCAAGTACCCGCTAATTGTCACAAACCTTCGCAGAAACGTTAAGCTGCAATGAGCGGCGTTTGCGCCACGAATGGCAATCATGGGGCGATCCAACTCCCCGAGTCTGATCCTTGATGTCGAGCGCTAACCAGCCAGACATCAATGGGTCTCATATTCTGTGATATGACCCGGCTGGGGAATCAGAACCACAACCTTAGGGTTGCTCAGTGACTGATTCAAGGCAAACAACTAGAAGCACCTGACTACAGGATACTGCGAGGGAATCCTGGTGTTCATGTGGAGGCCAACTGGCAGTTAACTGCTCTCCAAACCAGCCTCGCTAGATCAAGCACGCCCTTCTTGGCTCCGACGATATTGTTCTCTCAGCAAAACACAGTGGGCTGGAACACAACTCAAACACAGTCAAGTACCTGAGAACATAAGTGCACACCTGGCCTGCAGAAAAACTCAATTCAATCTGTTGGCTGCATGGGAGTCAAGTTGGCGAGTGGAATTTTATTTTGTCAGACAACTTGTGGGAAAGACAGAGAGTGAGAGAACTGAAGAGGACGGAGCGCATGGTGATTCCATGCTGCGACTCAATGGCTCCTTGATTTTACACTGTTTTCATCCACTGACTAACAGGCCTTGACAGTAGAGTTCACAAAAAGAAAAACATTATGAATATTATATATATATATATAATATAAATCAACCAAAAAACTTAACCAGTGAATTTCCATAAAGCCTTTCAAACTGTATTAGAAACAAAATCACATCAGAAATTGGTTTGAACATTTATAGAGCAGCAACATTAGAAACAAAGTCTGTGCTCTGCCTTGAGGTGGTTTTAGTCTTTTGCAAATCAGAGTTAATGCGCAAACTGCTGTTTGGGAACAGGTTTGCTGAACCAACTCTGACGCGACCTGTGCTAGCACGTTTTATGCCACTCGTGATGTAACCTATTCCTGAATGGGGTCTTGCATTTGAGCCATCCAGTGGTTGTGGGTGGAAACCAGAGCCAGGAAATGGACCCTTCCTTCAGCACGCACTGGCACTGTCCCTCTGTTCAGGCTGAGGGCATTTTTTTTTTTTTTTTTGAGAGGCGACTACACACTCGGCCCTGCTACAAATAGAAGAGGCTGCTGATCGTGTGTGTGTTGATCCGTGAGAAAATCACTTCTGACAAACGCCGTCATGCCGAGGCGCCGTCTAAATGACAGCAGGGGAAATCTGATATTTACATTTAAAGAGATCCGCTTGACACAAAGACACACAAGATTTGGTATCTGCCACAATTTCTTAACCTGCAAGTGACTGGAATCGTATTTTTCATTATGCACTCACAAAACAGGCTGCATTCCATCATTTTGCTCTCGGCTTGTTCAGTTCAGGTGCCTGATGGTTACGTAACCTGTTTTGTTTCTCCTCTCCTTTTTTTCTACTCACTCTATGAAGTAGACCATGCCGGTCTCGGTGTAGGCCATCTCCCAGTTGAGGGGCAGCGGCTCCAGGCTGTCGTCGCGGGGAAGGGAGCTCCACGTGCGGAAGTCCATGGTGCTGCTGGACTGGGTGTAGCTGGGCACGGCTTTCCTCCACTCGGCTCCGTCTTTGTGCTCTGCGGAGGGAGAGACGACGTGACGCTAAAGGGCAGGACGTCGTGGTGGACGAGGAGGTTGAAGGTGAGCCGGCGGGAACACCAGCGGGAACACCAGCGGGAACACCTTCTGCCCACGCAGTTTGTTTTTTTTTCCTCCCCGCCTGCGGTGCGCAGGAGGAAGAGGAGCAAGAGCTGATGTCATTCACGGGGAGGATTTGCATCCCAGTGATGGAGCGTCTGCGTGATTGCGCCGGGGTCTTTTTTTTTTTCCCGCCAAAAGGGCTTTTCGCGCATTTGCATGTGCACACAGTTTTACCGCGTATGTGTACATGTGCGGCTTCCCCCCCGCGGCCTGCAACCGTCGACGCGGGGATTCACGTTAGAGAGGACCGCTGGAGCCCCGAGGCAGCTTTAGGACGATAATACTTCCCCGCTGCTCGTCGCTGGTTCATTCTGCTCCTCCAATATATTTGCAGACGCCCCCTTTAATGAGCGACTGCACCGCAACATGACTGTGAACTACAAAAGGCCCTGCTAATTCACTCAGCGCGTCATGCCTTCCCCTCAGAAGACGGTTACAAAGGGATGAAACACGCGTGCGTCTCATCCGCGGCTTTTGTTTGTCCGCGTGCGGAGTTAGCCTCCGCACAGCAGAGGGCGGTGCCAAAAGATATTATTCACACCGTGGAGAATCTCCTGGGGAGAAGCTACACTGGCTGTGTGGATTTTTACGCCGCGTGATTGCTGAAAATCAAAGCGCAGGGCCCATCAGCAGCGTCAAAAGATATATCTTTTAGATTTCAAAAAAACAACACACACACACACACACACACACCTAGCTTGGCCTTACTGTTGCAAGCGCACACACTTGCTCTTCACATATGAACGCAAACTGGCAGGCAGAATGAGGTCTCCGCTCGATGACAAGACTCAGATGGGTTACAGAGCGGAAGGGAGGGCAGTGTGTGCGTCTGTGTGTGTCTGTGTGTGTGTGTGTGCAGCAGAGATGAGTGAAAGTTGCAGCCAAGAGTTGCGCGTCTAGGAGGGCTCACATTTTCCACTGACCAGAACCGTGTCCATCTATGGCCAGCGCGAGGCAGCGCTGCCACAGCTGCAGGCTGCGGCGGAGCAGCAATCTGTGACCGGCCGCCTTCCATAAAAAGAACTCGGAGACGCCCGGGCATCGCTTTGTGTTGGATTTCACCACGACGAGCGCCGTTGGGTAAACACACCTTGGATTTCTGGGAATTCTTTTCGCACGGCTGAGCAAGCAGCATTTCAGCCACGAATGTCACTATTTTTCCACCCGTCCAATTAGTTCAACAAAAGTATTAAGCACCCTTTCCAGGAGAGGCTTGGCCTGCTCCAGCTTTCTCAGGAAAAGCCCAGGTATGGTGGTATGGCATGCGGCCCACTTTGTTCAGGGTTGTTCTGCATTGTGAGCACCAACGATGAGTCTGTTCTGCAGAGCATCATCACGACTGTCCTGATATGGGATTTTATAAAAAGGTGACCTCTTGTGCAGATTATTATTATTATTATTATTATTATTATTGTTGTTTCAACTTCAGAGAGCTTCTACACTGACAACGTGGCCTGGCAGAAAACCAGGAAGTAATGTTGTCCATCACAGAGGTAATAAAGGACAAATACAGGCAGACAATGTTTTCCATCTTTGCTCGGATTCAAAAACAGAGAGAAGCTTCACAGACACATCGAGGTTTTTTTTTAATGCATCCAGTCCTTTAGAGTTGGAACCATGCGTATTTGTAGTGGTTATGCGTTCAAAATCATCTGGCCACAGAAACATGGTTAAAGTTGGACATTCACTCTGATGCTGGTGTCGACCTTTATAAATGTTCAGAGATGTTTTGGAATCCTAAACCTTGTGAAGCCTGCAGGAGGACCGGTGGTGTTGCTGTCCCTTTGTTAGGGTGGGGACAGAAATAGCTTAGATAGACAGCCAATTTGTGTGTGTGTGTGTGTGTGTGTGTGTGTGCGTGCGTGGTCAGTGGCTGGGTGACTAACAGAAAGCGCAAAAAAAAAACACATCCAAATTGTTCCAAACTGCCCGAGCAGAGGGAGACCCGACACGGAATCTTGCCCGACGCGATTTCAAATTCCGCCGACCACCAACATAATGAGGAGCAGATGGGCCGAGAGTCTCAGAGGAGCGTGTAGGGAAAACACCTTTTCAAAACAGTTTCCACGGACCCGCGACACGCTCCGGTCTAACTGAGCCCCGGCCTCGACTCTTCATGCCTTGAAACGGCAAACAGGCTGTGACAACGACCGGGCCGTCGGCCGACCGCCGGACAAACAGATTATAGCAGAGCTGCCGTTATTTAACGTGACATTTCGTGCTTTGACATTTACTGACCGGGCAATCCATTGACCAGCGGTGGCCTCTCGTCATCGTCCTCCTCCTCGGGGACCACGCTGTCCTTCCTGTCCATTTTGCTGACCGAGGTGGTGCGTTTCCTGGGAACCTCGCCGCCGTAGTCCTCGTCAAACAGCACCTGGTCCACCAGGTCCGGCTGGACCAGGTTGGGCTCGGCGGGAGGCTTCGGGGTCCCGTAGTAGTTTCCTTAGAGGGGTGAAGGGACAGGATGGGATGGGAGGGGAGGGGGGCGGAGACAGGGGAGAGAGTCGGCGGTTAAATAACGCAGGGAAGAGGGCTAGCGTGCTAAAAAATCTGACATTCGCTCTAGGAAACTAAGATGAACAGTCAAGGAGGTAAAATCTCTCCAATTAACCGTAGTTAAATCACCAATTAAATCTTCAGACGTTGGGGCGCTGAGCGCCAGAGGTTCCCGCCGCCTCCCTCCGTCCCTTCGCCGTGCACCTTCTTTGTTATCCCTCGACAACAGCAGCAGCAGCACCACGGGGCTGTCATGACTCATGTAACATTAAAACAACCCCCCCCCCCCCTCCCCCACCGCCGACTTGGAATTTTCCCCGTGACTAATTACACTGATCATTGAATACAGCAATTATCTATCCCTCGACTTGCTATTCTTCCTAATGAAGGAGAACCTCGTGCGGGCTGCTGATAAATATTCAGTGGGATAACGGCGCTCGGCGGAGTGAGGGAGCGAGGAGCAAAACTTTGTTAAATGATTTTCTCGTCTAGCCCGTTGGCGGTGGCGGCGGCGGTGGTGGTGGTGGTGGCGCTGGCGGTGGTGGTGGTGGCGCTGGCGGTGCGATCCATCCGTGTACGACTGGAAAAGCTGTGTGAGGATTTATGCAACAAATGAGCTATTATTCAACCCCAAATATGGCTGTCAATAAAATGTGCATCATTCCTCACCCAGTCGTTCATCATGTATCATTTGTGTGTGTGTGTGTGTGTGTGTGTGCGCGCGCTAAATGCGCTTCACACAACACCGAATTGATCTTTTGTCGATCCATTTGGAAGGTCAAATATTTGCTCGGGCTTTTTTAAAGCAAGCCATTACGAAGCTGAGTCTGTTCGGCTTAATCATCATTATAATTGTATTAATTAAAGCGAAGGGGAGAGGCACCGTTGGGAAAAGGGGGGGATTTTTCAGGAATTTAATTAGCCTCCACAAAACCCGCCGCTGTTTTTCCGCCAAGAACCAGCTGCGACTGGGACGGCTGTATTTGAACCCCCCCACTCCTCCACCGACCCCCCCCCCCCACACACACACACACACACACACCCACACCTTTTTTTTTTTGCGAACATCCCCCACATCACAAAATGATGTCCCGTAAGAGAGCAGCATTTATCAGCTCCAGATCTTTTTATAGCATGGTGCAAGGAAGAAAAAAAAAACCCTGAAAAAAGGAGCGATGACGACGGCAGGCACGCAGGACTGAACAGACGGCTCGGAGGAATTCATCACAGCCACTTGGTGACACAGTAACAACACAACAGCTTTTCTTTTTCTTTTTTCTCTCTCTTTCTCTCCCTTTAAATGACGAGTTGTCCTCATCACGAGCAGCGGGGCCCGATTTCCTCGGGCCCGTCGACGACACTGGAACTGGGTTGACGCAGTGGCGCTCGTCCTCCTGGAAGCGGCGGGAACGCTGAGGAAGAGGAGGAGGAGGAGGAAGAAAAAGAGGAGGAGGCCAAACGCAGCCGCCGCCACCGCCGCCGCCGCCCCCTCCAACCTCCTCCACCAGGAGACACTCATCCGCGTTTGACAACGACGGCTTCATTAGCAGCGGCGGGGCGGCGATAGCGGCGTGAGATTGGCCCTGCCGGCTAATCCCTCCTGCCCGCCCCCCCACCCCACCCCCCAGCCCCCGCCCCCTCTCCCTCCTCCCTGGTCGCCCGCCACGCGCTGACATTCATCAGCCAGGCGCTGCCTCTGTGATTAATTACTTACAAACACGTCTCTTGGCCCCGGATAAATGTGCGTCGCTGATACAGAGGTGCGTGAAAGCGATGTGTCAGCGGAGGGAGATTTCTGCCTCCTTTTATTTTTATTTTACTGCCGTCTCAGACGGAGGGGAACCCTCGCAAGCCCCGCGTGTGCCGGCGCGAGGCAAACGTCGACGTCTAGCGCCGGCGTTCTCCGGTGGGCGGGGGGGAGGAAAGCACGTCCTTTTTTCAAAGAGCACGCCGGCAATTTCGCGTCAGTGGGAATGGAAACGACTCCCCGTAGTCAAGGGCGCCGCGCGCGAGCTACGCAAGGTCGCGGGCGCGCCGCCCGTTGAACAGACGGATTCCCACCCACCACCAGCACACGCTGTTACTAATGGATGAGCCCTGCGCTGCCATTCACACCCAATTTAATCTTTACATCTGCTTGCCTTCCTTGTTAAAATGTGAGTCATTATCACAGCGAGAGGTTCCAAAGCAACAGACTTTTAGGTGGATCTCCGGTTAGCCGATTAGAGGTGTCACTTTTCAGGGAAAAAAGAGAAGAAGGAGAAGAAGAAGAAGAAGAAGAAGAAGAAGAAGAAGAAGAAGAAGAAGAAGAAGAAGAAGAAGAAGAAGAAGAAGAAAAGAAGAAGAAGAAGAAGAAGAAGAAGAAGAAGAAGAAGAAGAAGAAGAAGAAGAAAATAAAACCCTCCTGTGCTAGGCACCAAATTTAATTTCACCGGCAACCGTCCTTCTGGTCTTTAACTGCGTCCTGACCGCACAGTCTGCGGCTCTGCGTCCGTCTGCTCCGGCAGAGAGGCCGGGACTGAACTTTGCCAGGCGCCAACCGAGACCGAAGAGGAACCCGGAGCCCAGAAAGAGTCGCCCTCAGCGCCTGGCACAGATGGCCAATTTGTCTGGCTGGCAGGCAACCTGGGACCGACTATAAACCAACACCACGGAGCATGCGTTTTACTCCATCAGCCCGGAGCAACAGGATTAGCATGACAAGCACATGTGCGCTGTGTTCCAACCTCTCGTCAGACCTCTGCCGAGCAGAGGAGAATTTTTAGCATGAGACACGGCGGGGGATGGGCCTTGGGGTGGTGACTGATGATTTAGTCGAGTCGATAACGAAATGCACAACGGCGCACGCTTTGTTTTTTTCCAGTTGCAGAAAAATAGGTCGTTAGATTGTTCTTTAAGAGGCTTTTTTAAAACTGAAATTATTGAACACTATCAGTATCAGACGTTCCAACAGTTGCCATGCCAACGCAGTTTCCTTCAGCGTCTATTAAACAGGTTCCCAACCCAAATCCATCCATCCATCCGTCCATCCATCCAGCCATCTATTTTCCATCCTTTACTCTTGAGTCTATCCCAGCTGGTGGAGGCAGAGCTGCACCTTGTTAGGTTTTCACTTCATTGCAGGGCCACTTACAGAAAAAGTACAATTCACACTCACAACTACAGACAATTTAAAGCTGGAAGACACCTCCTGTGCATGGCGATACTCATGACTATAAATCGAAGGCACCTCAATAGATTTTCTTACTCATGGATTTGAAACATTTTTTGAAAGATTACTTGCCACAAAATAACCATCAATCCCCAGAAAAGACCAGATTGTCCCATATATATTTTTCTTTCTACCATTATGCCCCATTAGACCAGCACCTGGAACATAAGGTAGAGTCTAGTTCTAGTCTCCATAAAACCCAAGCCAGCGTGAAAAACACCCCACTCCTTATTTCCAGTGACTCAGGGCTCATTGTTGACTTGGTGAGTTTCTTTGCCACAGCGAGCAGCCAGTGGACGAGCCGTGTGGTGTGGAGAGCAACGTCCTCTCTCCCAAGGAAAGCACGCAAAGAGCTTCCAAGTTTCGTGAAGATAATCCGGGCATCTGTGCGTAGCCAAGGCAGCCTGCTTCCTCTGCTGCACTGGCTTCCACCGGGAGCTCAGGAAGCTCCAGCGCCGGCCTTCTATCAACTGTCTCTATTACACACGCTTGCTTGGATCGCTCTCTTACCTCTCCCACATTCGCCCTCTCTCTTTAAGAGGTACAAGTCCCACCTGGCTGCAGCTCAGGGATGGAGGACAGCTCGTGGGCGTCTTGGCAGCTCCTTCAACCTGATCTTCAGGTTTTTTTCGATGACTGAACGTGTTCGGTGTGCATGGATGTCTTCCTCCCTGCTCATCAGTGTGTGTGTGTGTGTGTGTGTGTGTGTGTGTGAGTCGTCTCAGCCTGACGAAGGAGAGCTGATGTCAGCAGTCATCGCTAAAGAGACCCGACTCCAAAGGACCACGGCGGGTTAAAATACACACTTCTCCAGCGGATCGGCAAACAAACGGGCACACTGGAGGAAAGCTACTCTCAGCCACGAGGCGCGCAGCCTGTGCACGGATTTGACTTTATCTTTTAATTCTCCCCCACACGGGAGCCACAAGACATGGCTGAGTAAGAGAACGGTGCAGGGAAGGTCCGTTCACGCCAAAAACCGAGGTTGTCCCTAAAGCACTTAGAGAAATCCTCTCCCATTTCACAGCGGCGTGGATTTGCGGCAGGAAAGAATGAGCTTAAGGAGAGCGGGCAGATTATCATGTTATTGCCATAATCATTGCGCAATGTGAGAAATCCCACGTTCCAATCCTCTCATGACACATATACGCTGCGACCGCTTGACTTTCCAAGACCTCCAAATGCAGGCCAAGTGATTAAGCCCCATTGTCGTGGAAGTATTGCACGCGATAAATACTTAGCAGTTTAAAGTGAGGGAGCTTTTTAAAATATCCCTTGCCGGGTAAACTCCTCACTGGGAAATAACGCGGCTGCGCCTGCGCCGGCGCCGGCCACATGCTTACTGCTGCCAGGTGCTGTTTATACAGGCGGTTGGGGACAGAGGAGTGCCTCATTTCAACTGCCTCAACCTGTAGCACCCAACATTACAATATCTGTATCACTACCTAACAATGAGGACCGTCGTTTTATTGTCATCACACCTCAAAAATATCAACAACACCGACGCTGCAAGCACATTTTGCTTATAATTCATAATGCGGCTGGTGTTTTCAGGACTTTTATTGCATTCGAAGTGAAGAGGCTATTCTCCCATCAGCGTTCAATGATGTCAATATGTACGTCCACCTGAGCAAATCTCGACTGACGGACTGAACTGGCTGATCATTGTCCTGAGTTAGAATATTTAGTGCACCAAGGAGGAAGAGGCACGGGTGATGAGAGAAGGCAGTCTTCTTAGATATGTACGTGCATGTATATCTCTGTAAATTCACCAGCAACTTCATGAGGTATCCATGAAGTTGCTGAATACACAACACCTCTGATAGATAGATAGATAGATGGATAGATGGATAGATAGATAGATAGATAGATAGATAGATAGATAGAGAGCAACTTCTCCCTTTCCTTTGAATGCAACTAACACCAATTATAAGGCTGAGGTCTGTTCGGCACCACTAACTTCTGCAATATTAAACACATAAAATTCTGCCCTGGAGTAACACAAGTTCCATCTGCTGTTTTTTCATGGCTTTATAGTTTGCCTGGTAAAAAAACGAAACTTTCAAAAATGTTCTTAAATTGGTGCTGACACGGTTGGATGTCATTTTCTTTGTTTCAGAAGCGAACTCCTCGTCGCTCTGCGGCCCGTCCTCGACACAGTGGGAATACTGGCAGTGATCCTGCCGTCGGCGCCGCTAATCCCACTGTCACTTTCAACAAAGTCCGTAATCACGACTCACTGATCAATACACTTTGTCCCCACGTGTCACATTTCACTAAGGCGGGCGCTTAGTCATTACGACCGTGAAGATCTAGCTAACTCCAACTCAATAAAAAAAATGTAAAAATAAGCTGCTTGTGCACATTAATGCAGCATTCAACAGGACATCTTGCGCCGCATTTCATCACGTACCATCATAGGTTCCACTCTCCAGGAGAAGCCCACTCTCCTCCAGGATCCTGAAGTCTCCCATGCTGATGAAGTTGTAGTCCACCCCCGGCACCTCGCCGTCTCTTGGAAGCCGTGTCGTGCCTGGAAAACAAGAGAATGAATGCACAAAAACTGCGACTCAACCAAAAAAGACACAATTTTAAGGAGAACAAGAGACAGAGGGAGGGAAACTCTTCCAGCTGGGCCACGGTAACTTACCCACTCTAACAAACAGCCAGTCCTTATTCTCAGTCTGATGCTGAGTTGACGACTGAGTCTTTAAAAGGACTATAATGAGTTTCCTCAAATCACACAGGGAAAACAAACATTTTCAAGGTTTCGGCACAACAAAAACGAAAAAAGCAGAAGCGCCACAGTAGTTTCTGGTGCGTCTCAAACACATTTTCACGTAGCGACTACTTAACGAGCACGGCTTATCAATAAGGAGAGAACGGCTCTTTGAAAGACTGTGGCATTCCCAATGGCAGCCACTCGTTTCTCTAAAGAGCAGTCATCTCTTTTGTGCTGAAAAAACCCTGCGAGACCTTGGTGCTGTCGTGTGAAAGATAGATTATTGATGAATGACGGTGAAGCGATGAGGGGGCTCAGAGTCATTTAATGTTCTGTGAATGAGTTCAGCTCCAGCTAACACTTATTACAGGGAGGCCCTTGATGTATGTACTAGCTGCGGCTGAAAAGAAAAGAAAAAGATAGAGTGGGGGGGTAAAGGCGGATCCTCGTTTAAAGTTCTGGTCTGGCTTTGGGTCCAGCGTGAACAACAACAACAGCAGTGACTGTTGCATCCGTCTGAATAGGGGGGCTTATTTTCCTGCGCAGGATGGCAACATCCGCAGGGGACAAACGGACAGCGGGTGATTACATCATCGCCAGGGATGGCATGTTTCTGTGAATAGAAAAATACTGCTGTGCCACCATTCATGGCCTATTTATTAGCCGCTGGCCTGTCACCAGGCTCGCAGCCACCACAGAAATGACACCGGTTGTTACACGGCGGGCGAGGCAGCCAACTCTGTATTGCATGGCAGGCTGAACAAAGCTGACGGCACGGAGCAATCACCAGGGTCGCTCTGCGCTACTCAAATTTACCGCCAGCCATGGTTATCGAACAGATTCATTCCCCCAAGAAGCATTAAATCCACCGACAGTTGACGGCTAGAAATGCCATCACTCGATATTTATTCATTCATTTGTTGGTTCGTTTATTCGTAGAGCCCGAGACAAATAGACATTTTCATTGGTGGAAGCAGCCAGTTTGAGAATTTTTAAATCAAGCTGGCCTCACTGCCGGAGGAGTGGCAGCGCCAGGAGATGCAAACAGGGTGAGGATGGAAAGGGCAGAGAAGCACCAGCAGCCGATGCCAGTGATGGCTTTTTTTTGATATGAGTCATACAGAGTGTAATTATGAGGATCAGATATAGCGCTGATCTTAGCGGCAAACAAATGGAAACAGACATATGCAGTGCAGTTTAATAGACTCAGATAAGCTTTCTTTCAGTTAAGTCTAACCATATTTATTGATCTGTATCTGTCTGTATGTTCTTAAACAAATACATCTTAAATTATGCGCACATAATTTGGGCTTGCGCCGTGTTTGTGTGCTCTGACAGGGAAGGTGCAGGTTTTCAATTGATCAAATAAAGAAACATGACTGAATCCTGCGTCCATAGCCCACCTTGATAAGGGCGAGGTGACGCTGTCCCTAACTCGGAGAGAAAGGAGCGCTGGGTTTCCCCTGCTCCTCATTACCCATGCTCTCCACGGCTGACTCTGGTTAGAAACGTGCCCAGTAGCCCAATTACTTGAGCCACAGTTATGTACCTGTCAGGCTTGTCCCCCAAGCTATCAGTATGAATGTCACATCGATACATATACCATGAGGCCCTTATTGTGGGTCAGCCACCAACAATATAATGAGGGCTCTCCGAGCTTTGAGAGGATGTTCAAGGGAAAGTGGCCAAACTTTTGGAGCAGCACTCTGCAGCACTACGATCTCGACAGAGAGGCTGCAGGCAAATTGTTGAGGGCCTCTGCCTGTTAAAACAACTGTTTCTGTCTATTATGCTGCAGTTGAACCGTTCGGCTTATGTCGGGGGGCTCGATCCATTAAAGCGTAGATTTGTGACATTGTGCACACTGTGCAGGTTCAACTTTGCTGCACAGTGCTGTGCAGTACAAAAAGCCACATTGCATTACCGCCATTCTGCGTGACACTATTGTAGCACATGCTCAGCTTGAAGGGGGAATTTTGTCACTTCATGACGCAATAGATTTTGCGGTCTTGCAAACATGTACGCAGGAAGAAACCAGCTGCCTGCACGTCCTCAGAGGCTTCCGTTGCAGCAGGCTATTAACCTGCACTAAGCAAATAGGACAAAAGAAGATACAAGGCTACCACACCAACGTTTTGTGGAAACTGAAAAGTGACAAAATGAGCATTTGTTGCATCTTACAACGCAGGAATTTCCCCTCACTTTGACTCTATATATTTAAACACTGACACAACACTCTTGAAAACTCATATCCTGAGTGACAGATTTACCACTTTTGCCACTATGCATTGCGTTTCTCCATGCCAATCCTGTATGACGTGAGAGACGCTGTCCCTCTTTGTATTTAAACCATTGATGGCCACAGTTGTATGAAATTGGTGAAAAATAAAAGTCCCAAAAATATTTCACTGTTCTTCAAATGCAAAGAAAACTATGGACGTTAACAATGCCGTCCCGCAGGATCTGTGCTCTGTAAAGGTACATTTGTCAAATGGCCAGCAGAAGGTAAATCAGCTCTGACGACTCACAGACCAAACATGCTGATTGTGCACAGCAAATGCTCTAATGCACAAACATAGAACATTTGTTACAAGCATAAACTCAAGTTTGAAAGGTTTATGGGGGACGCCAGTGATCAATCCCAGAACAGACACAAACAACGTATTTCATCGTCCCCATGAGGACTCCAGTGTCGAGGTAATGGGTTGCCTCTATTATAGAAGCGGCTAGGCAGTGGGGAGTTTGTTGAAATTAAAATGAGTAGTGCAGCTACCGCCCTTCTAAACACGGAATTTGCAGATATGGCAAGCTGTGGAACTTGTTAAAGCAGGAAGTGGAAGAAACTGCTGAGCCTCTGCCTGCAGGCCCTCTTCCTTCCGTTCTCTCCTTCTTGCAAGAAAATGCCAGCGGATTGCTCGAAAGTTAGAGAGAACAATGATTCACATGTGCAATCATTACACCGAGCTGAAGGAGAGTCAGGGAGCAGTCTCATGGATCAGATTCATACTACATCTGAGATTAAATTGACTTCACTGGTGGATCAGCACACCATGCCGACAGCTATTTAAGGGACAATTCACAGTGCAGCGATGCAGTGTTGTATCAACCACCGCCACATTTTTAGCCAATTCACTCCATGTAATCTTCAAGTTCTGAGTTGTGTTCATTTGGCCTTGGCAGTTGGTCTGCATGCTGGCTAGTTCCACATGCTGGCATGTGGAACTAGCCAGCATGAACATGATTACGGCTCGGACATTGTACAGCAGATTTCTTTTTTTCTTTCTAATATCATCATATTAACACCACCTAAAAAAGATAAGCTAGTCTTGTGGACACTTTCATACTAGCAGTATGGATGACATGTTTGTCTTCTGTTTTTGTGTGCCTGCCATGAGGCTTCTACTGCACTGTTGTTGGTATTCTTTCCTTCCCAGCAATGCATCCACTGCTGTGGATTACCCCGACGCCACCAGACCCTCCATCACCACAGTGAGTACTGTATTAAATGGGTTCAATTTTGGGTGAACTATCCATTTTGACACTGAATTTTGGAAGATAACAATCCTCAGTGTGTTGCAGATGTGGGTGGAGAGGGCGGAGGGAGGCTGAAAGGGACTCTGTTGCTGTTGCCTCTCAGCACTGTGAGGTTGCAGATTGTGGCTGTGCAAGAGCGCGAGTGTGTCGACTTTGTGCCAATTCGTCCCCTTGTGCTTTTGAGCATTCCGTCGTCCGTGGCTTTGACTGTGAGTGCAGCCTGTGCCAGCGTGCCTTAAGTCAGAATGAGTGTTTGTTGGAGATCAAACTCTCCCTCTTCATCCTTGTGATCCCAGCAGGAGGCCGAAAGGCTGAGCGTGACCCCAGGCTTTACACCCTCTTCAAAAAAAATGAAAGAAAAAAAGAAAAAATCTGACTTTTTTCCTTTCCTCTTCAGAGCCCCCTTCCAGTGTCTTCTTCAGAGTCCAAATGAGATGAACCCGTCCTGCCACACAGTGAACGGCACTCAGAAAAAACAAAACTCTTTTTCTCTTTGTTAAATTTCTCCGTCTGTCTTCATCTTTTTTTGAAGTTTGAACTTTTCCACTTCCATTCTAAGTTCTGGCCCCAAACTCAACAAACCATTATAATGTGGCTCTGCTGTACTGACCCCGCAGTGTTTCCGAGATCTTCCGGGATTATAGAAAGCTCAGCAGGGTGACGACCATGTACGTAAAGTGGACCACTGCCACAGTGACGCTAAGTGCTGCTGTGAATTCCTTTTTCTGATATCTGGGGTATTAATTTATAAAAGAGCTGTTCAACCAGTTAAGAAAGTCAAGGCTGTAATTTGCAATTTTGCAGAGACCCTCAGCTCCTTCAAACCGTCCGATAAATCTCAAAAGTTTACGTCCGACAGTAACTTTTCAAGATGTGGTGGTGCCGAACCGATAAGCGGGGAGAGCAGTCACACTCCGGACGAGAAATCTGCCAGAACGAGACGTGGCTGCTGTATATTTGTATGGCTATAAATGTTGACTAAACCATTTTTATGTGTGTGTGTGTGTGAGAAGCTATTTAAAATTTATAAATCGCTGCATGCCACAAGTTAATCATCCTTGGTGGCATTAAGAGCAATCAATAATTACCAGCTTGCCTTGATTAGGGGTGTGAGATTGCTGCTGCATCGCTGGATCGCAGCCTTGGCGGTTACCTGCCTCTGCAACAGCAATTAATGCAACCCACTCGCATACGCAGAGGGAGACGACAGGAATGCGTAAGTAGGGAAGTCGAAGACGGCGAGCGCGAGGAGCCAATCAGGGCCGAGCCTGAGAGGAGCAGGGTGACGGTGGCAGGTGCGAGTCGTGCTTGATGAAGAGAAAAGCTCTTGTCGTGCATGCAGCAGGTTCTGCTCTGACCAGAAAAAACTTGGAAACTCAGCCAAACAAAATTTTACCAATTGGACTGAAGATATGTCAAGTATTTTTTTTTTTTACAACTCAGTAAATTTCTTTTTGAATGTCAGGATTCCAATTCTTCATATAGCACATTTTTAAAACCACCTGGGTCGATTAAAGCACTTTACAGAAAAATTGCCTTATATTATAAAAGAATGCAGGAAGATCAACATAATCACAATACATAATAGCACCAAGAATTACATGAAAAATGTGATTTTAGGCCATCGAAGGAGTGCAGGAAATAAAATACTGATTTTCAAGGTTGTCTGTTTCCTCGTAAAAACCCGAGTCCAATGGCTCGAACAAGCGGAGAAGCACGGTTGTCACTCTCGCAACGGATGATTGACGGCCAGGGATTTGTCTGTAAAAATAAGATCTGCCATGCCCACGCTGTCCTGAGAAATGGTTCAACCCACAAAATGGACTGTTTTGGAACGAGCTTTTCTGACTTGAATGCAGCTGACGATCAATTTGTGAGCAGTCAACACTGTTTGGTGCCCGGCCAAATCAATGAGAGACCCCCAGGCTACCAGCACCTGGACGCTTCAAACACTCCAACAGCAAAATCACAACATCATATGCTGGGTTAAATGACTACTAAAGCCATCGAACCACGTGCATGAAATCTAATTTAATGTATTTGGACTGTTTTCATTCAAAGGGTTTGACATTCAAAGTCCTCAGCGGCTCCAAATTAGCGGGAAGCTGTTGTAGAGCATGTCTAAGTCCAGTTATGAGTGATTAAAATAGTGAGAGTGACGGTGAGATGGATGGCAGACTGAGAGCAGAGCGGGCGGAATGATGGAGGTACCATCCCGAGACGGCGTCTCCTGCTCATTAGGCCGTAATTCAAGTTGAGGATTAGAGAGTCAGACTCACACAGCGAGCCCACAGGCTGTTAATGATAAATGGTGGTTATGGGCCATAAAACCTCGGCGACCGCCGCTGTAGTGGCATGAGAAATGGGAGTGCGTGTTTGCAGGGGGTGGCTGAGTGAGTGAGTGAGCGAAGGCAGAGTCGGGGGGGTTGCGCGTTGAAAAAAAATCTTCACTTCAAATTCACTGCTCACCTCCATTTTTTTAAAAAATTCGCAATCATCAAAGCGCTGGTGGACGCCGGTCGAGAAAAAGAAAAAAAAAAAAAAAAAAATCAACGCTGCTGTACAGTCTGGGTTTGTGGATGCAATATAAATAAGGTGTGTGTTCCTGGAGTGGACCTGGAAAGTGTCAGTAGTATTGCATGGTATTGCATCGTACCGTGTCCAGATTGTCAACTTTAGCAATGCGACGGAGGACGGCTGACTGACGGCGTTTCAAGCGACGGGAAAAACGGGAAAGCACGGCTTAGCCTGGTAAAGTGACTTTTGTTGGATTATATTTTCCGCCGGTTTCTACTAGAAACCTTCTAGTCAGCCATTCTTGGTCTACCTGTGTGTCTCTCCATTGAGCTGTTCTGCTAAGAGCGCCCCCTGCAGGTTTGGAGCACTTCCGTTCGCAGTGACTGATTTATGCAGCGTTTTATTTTTTGGTTTGCATCTGTTGAGTTTTGCATCGTTTCTCTGTTTGATGATTAGGTGTAATGTTTTTATGTCTTGCAGCACGTTTTTTTTTTCCGTTTGCGCCACAATCCTCTTTTTGTATCTTGCTTAGACTTGTGCTTATGTTTGTGAATTTACATCGCTTCCATACCTGCAGCTGTTTTCGATCAACTAAGGCGCATTAGGTAGTTGTGTTTGCCCTTGTCGGCAACCGTAGCTTTGTCACTCTGAAATTTTAGCTTGCATATTCTGTGACTTATATTCATGTTAGCGCCTTTGTGAAGAAAAACAGCACAAACTGTGCGTTCTACATGTTTGTGAGGGTGCTGTGACCTGGTCAAGGGTCCCAGCCTCGCGTTTATGGTCACCAAAATGAAAAGGTGGTAATATAACTTTGTAACGTAAAGACACTATTTTCAACAACAGTAACCCAGGATGGGAGTCATACGTGTGAACCAGCAGCAGAGCCCAGTTACTTTTGAATATTATTGAGGAACACAAAGTTCCAACAATTCATTTGATGCCTCTCGTCCTCAGTGGAGTGGAGTGGACCTGGACACATGTATCAGTCACACATAGATGCAGAGATACTATTCTGGTTGTAACCAGTGATGATTTGAGTTACTGTTGGCTTTGTCTTGCTTTCATGGCCATTCACCTCCGACCCCTGTAAAACATGGCATTTTTTCAGCCGCACAACCGCTGCTCACTGGATATGTATTCATCTCTTTTTAGGACCATTCACTGTAAAGCAAAAAAAAACTGTTTCATGGAACTCTTCAAGCAGCCTTAGTTGATTCTCAAGTCGCTCTGTGCTCAAATTTCTGCTCTGTAACCAAATTTATGTGAATGAAAAAAGCAACGTTCCTCAGTTATCACCCTGTAGAGACAGGAACCTTGAACTCGACAATTAAATCTCAATTCCTCTCAGGAGATGCAGCAAATATCGTGGCCAAAGTGTGTGTGTGTATGGTGCATGTATTGAACGTTGAAAAATCTCATTCCCTGTGTCATTCACCAGGTCGTAATTTAGGTCATAAAGAAAAGTGTTGTTAATCAACATAATAATTACCAGCTACTTTTAAATCAATCAACCTCTCGATTTCTCCGGAATATCCAACAGTCGTGAGTGGATGCACTCACACACCCATACAATAATACAATGCATTTCTGCAACACACACAGGCACTGCTCAGGTTGTTCATCTGAATTTACCATAATAACAGACAGATTGGTCTAATTGTGGTTATTTCATGCTTAGAATAAAACAGCATTTACTACTAGGCTCTTACTGCTGTAACGAAATGTTCTTAGTTTTTTTCTCTCTCTCTCTCAGATAGCGACAAGATTCACATGCACGCAACTAAACTGCACACACCCACTCTAAATAATGGGACCATCATAAAGCTGTTGTGCATCAATAGAGCTTGCCATTAAATATTGGTAGATCAACAGCGTTTATGATACAGTTTTTTTTTAACTCATTGAGCTTTTCCATCACATATGCTGCTGCTGCTGCTGCTGCTGCAGCTGTCTATGTGTGCACCACTCCATTAGTAATTCCAGTGAGGAAGCATTGGCGCACAGCGTTCCCACTGAGACAACAGAGCGGCTAAAACACTCACACACATACACTCACGCACCCGCAAACAAACACACACACAGGATTGTTTATAGAGGGAATATGACTTTGATCACCGTGATAATACCGTAGAGCACTAAATAAGTTACGTGAGGGTTACAGAGATGTCCTTGGTGGAGTTGCCATGGTGACATTTTGTGGGTGAGTGTTTTGAAAAATGTGAGACAGAAGGATGGCGAGAGGACAATACGCGAGAAGAGCAGCAACTGCCTTTGAGTGTGTCTGTGTGTGTGTGTGTGTGTGTGTTAACCGGCAGAAAAACACATTGCCAAGGCTTCTAAGTGTGTTACACTTCCAGCTGTGCGATGCACGCATGACTGTTTCCACAAGGTGCGCGAGAAGAGAGACAAATGAAAATAATGAAATTGCTCATTCTCCGCTTTTGTCTCCGCTTTCCTGCAGGAACTTACATGGGATGGTGCGCAGGTAGAGGTTGTCCCGTATGATCTGCTGGAGCTTGTGGTCCAGCGAGCCCTTCTGAAACTGCAGACTGAGGTAGTGGCGCAGGTCCGAGTTCAGCACTTTACCTGCAACGGCAAGGGAAGGAGGAGGAGGTCAGTGAATGCATCGCGGAGCTTCTCCGGAATAACTGTTAACCACGGAACGTCAAACATTGGACACCTTATTTCTGATATATTGCATCAAGAACCATGGTATAATTTGTTCTGAAACATGCACCAAATACCCACATGCTCCCTTCTGCATGAGCACTGTTCTGCCCAGGTCAAAACTAGATGTTGCAGCAACATATCGTCCCTGGCCACACATCCAGATAAAGTAGACAATGTAGTTTTTTTGGTCCTTGCTAACGATAATAATAATAATTTTTGTTTCCTTTGATTTCTCAATATACATTTATTTCATGATAGTATTTGTACGAAAGAGGATTAGGGCCACAAGAAGAAGAAGAAAAATATTACAGGAAGGAGATTTTTATTTAAGTTTTCATTTTGAGTTTTAAGTTGAAATTTCGTGAATAAAGTAAAAAAAAAAAACTCAACATAAAAAAGACAACATTTCGTGAATAAAGTGGAAAATGCTAAAAACAAAAAAAGTTCGCCCACAGTAATCTGGAAACTGCAAAAACGAAAGAACTCCACTAGGTTTCTATCCATCTTATATTTTTTTTATCTTCTTGTGGCCCTAATCCTCTTGTCTATATTTGAGATTGAGTAAAATTCCAAGGGTGTCCAAAAACCTTTGTCCACTACTGGTATGAAAGAAGTACTTTAACACCTACAAGGGTGCAACTTGGTGAGCTCCTGCCCATGCAGCAGCCCATGAGGTGAGTCAGTTGACACTGTAAGGCAGGTAGAACCTTCACGAAAAGCCCTGAATTGAATCTCGAGGAGAGCTTCCCCCCCAAAAATAGCTCACGAATCACAGACTTTTGCAAGATCAGGGATGCACACTGCTGACATGCGCACAATATTATATCTACATAAAGTTAAACAGCGAAAGCGTGTGACCACTGAGTGCCTTTTTGTCTCAGTGCGAAATGAAACCGTGAACACACTTTGCATTTTAACTCTGTCGGACCCCCTTCAGCGACTTGCGGCTGCTCTGACTTCACCGCACTGTTGGCAGGTGCAGCAGGCTCATTACCTACCTACGACTGTTCCTGTAAGTCAATATTAAGCTCGGCGTGATGATCCAGTTTGTGTTGCACGTATAACCGTGTTTTTTTTTTTCATCCCCCTCAGCAAGAGCTTTTAATCGCAACGATTTCACCCCTTAATTCCACTTTGATAAGGGAGGGTCAGATCGTGGCCGAGGCAGCATACGAAAGATCAAAAACTCTGATCTCGTCCGTAAAATCCCCCCATAATCACGCAACCTAAATGGATTTATTGCAGAAAGAGGTTAGGGAGGGATATTCTGTCCTCGAAAATAAAACAAAAAAAGACAAATGACGTGGAAAACGGGGCTGGAGATGTTTTTTTCAGATTAATCTGCATCCTGAGAACAGAAAAACAGCGGGAGGACAGACCGCAGTCTGCGACATGCCGGCATCCTTTCATCTGAAGAAACAAATCTGAAGCCTGAGCCGACGGGCACCGTAATCACAGCCTCTGCTGCTGCTCGGCCGCCGCAACCCCCCCCCACCGCCGCCTGCCTGGAGAAACTTTTCACTGGAGCCGCTCGACGCCGAAACCTAGTAAGAGCAGCCACCGAAAAGAAATAAAAAAAATCACCTCTGCTCTCAGCTTCCAGAGGCCTTTGTAAAAGGGGGGACATTGGAAGTTCACACCAAGTTTGAAGCCGAGGCAGACTTCAGAGCCGTCATACACAAGCGGCGGGGAAAGATTTTTTTTTTTCCTTCTTCTCCTTCTTCTTCTCTGAAGAAACATGATGAGAACTTGAAAACAGAAGCAGATCTTCAGTGTCTGCCGGGCCTTTAGCTTCAGGAGTGAGCCTCGTCTCCTGACAGCCGAGGGAGAGGGGGGGCGTCTGGGGTTGGGGGAGAGGGGCTTTGAAACAGTTTGACTACAGACGAGTAATCACTTTTTTTTCCCCCTCCCAATTTCTTTTTTTCTTTCTGTCTTGTGTTTGCTGCAGCATGGGACGGAACGCGGCGCTCGCCTCTGAATCACCGATCGGCGGGACTGAAGATGAGGTGGCGCCACCGCGGGGGCGTGTTCTAATAGACTGTGGGAGGGTGACAGAATAATAATGGGGGAACTTTAGTCGAGATGTTGTTTCAGTTTTTCCCAACCACCTCTCGCTCGAGTCAGAACAGAAGCCAACAGGCGTCACGTCGTGACACAGCAACTGTATCCCGGCTTTTGTGAAGAGCCGCTACTTTGCTTTGCGGATGATGTTGTTGTTGTTGCTGTTGACTTGCTTTGGGGGGGAAAAGCCCCTCGTGGCAAACAAAAAAAAAAAGTCTTTCTGGCTCTGCTGAGGAAATCCTTCATCCCCGCAGAGCTGGCTTTTCACAATAAAAGTTGAATCTTTCTCATTTGATCCTCCTCCTCTCTTTTTTGATGCTCTACCAAGCACAGCGAGGCGACAAGAAAAATCTGGCAACTTTTGCCTCAAAACTGTCCCTGAATATCAAATTCAGCCCGCACTCGAGGGACGTCAGCACAAACTACGTGCACCATATGCTCTCTAAACAAGCCGCGCAGCTTTCAAACAGGAGGCAGGAACACTGGAGGCCAGCGCAGAGTTAAATTGGTGAAAAACAGCCACGGCTACAGCAGTGAAACAGCAACTTTTTTTTTTTTTTAGCAGCCAGGTGGAACGTTCCCAGAAATCTATTTGATATATTTCAAATATCCATTTAGGGCAGCGGTCTTTAACGAATATTAGCAAGGTGGAAGCGCCTTTCTTTTTTTTTTTAAACACATAACCTGGAAAGTGAACATTTTGTCAGTGAAATTCAAGCCAGATAAATCAGCTTTCACCTCGCTGCCAGCAGAATGAGGCAGCAACACTTGCCGCCGCCGGCAGGAGCGGAGAAAAGATCTTTGATGCCAGTTCTTTGCTCTTCTTTTAATAGGAAAAATGGTCCAAGTCTCATAAAGCTGCCACTGCCACTGTGACATCCACACTGCAGCGGCTGTAGTACAAGAGCCCGCAGTAAAACTAAACCCTGGACAGAGACTCTCTCTCCTTCAAGGCCCTGAAGATTGGGAGTTTCTCAAGACGGATCTATGAAAATTTCGCCGTGCAAAGTTAATTTTTGCTTAGGGGATAAAAAAAAATAATTTCATCTATTAATTAATTAATGATATCATTCCATCAACATACTTTGCGTTCATTAATATGGACGATTGATCAGCTCTCCTGTGTTACTTTTACTTGACATCACATCTGCAGTTCTACAAAATAAAGTTTAAACAAGTGAGGCTTTTGTAAAAGTTTGATATTATTGGTGTACAGCTGCAGTGCAGGGGATGGATGCGACCCATGTGACGCTGGTTCTAAAGACAGGGGTCAAACGGAAATCAATGAAGATGGGGGCATGTCAGAATCTTGACCATGTGACCATGTGCCCCTCAGGACCGACTGCATGGATGCCGCTTGCGTCAGCGTTACTAGAACTCCGTTGACTCTCTGACCATCTGCGTTCACACTTCGTTACCCTCCTATTTTTAAATAAAATATTCAGCAAAGTTAGTTTTTTATTCCAAGACCGCACTGAAGCTCGCTAGCCGGTGCAAAGAGCTTCCGCTGTGAATAAGGAAAGAACCACTGCAGCAGACTTGGCTCGCTTGTTAATGCCCATTAATCTCCAGTAAAACTCATAAATCAGCAGACCAAAGTGAAAGAGAAAAAAAAAAGAAAGAAAAACACTGAGGAATAACACTGACATGGAAGATTCGATCCTTTCTCCTTCTGCCTCTTCTTTATTCTCCCAAAGGTCTGGAATTTTCTCTCTAGCTGTTTTCGTTGATGTTGTTTGTGTTGGTGCTCAGACTGGGACAGAAGTACACTGATGTTGTGGGATTGTAAAGTCTTTGAGAGGTTGCGTATTGCAGCGTTCTCATACCGTGCCAGTTTAAACGAGACAAAGCAATAAATCCCGACAGCGTGATCCAATAACGCGGAGTATGACTGTACGCACTGAACTTCTAATGAGAGGCTAAAACCTCCCGCACGGCTCCTGATGAAACTCTCTTTGATGATGAAAGGACGACCCTACTATTCTACTTTGGCGATCGTCAAGGGCACTCTTTACTTTATGCACGTCCAAACACACACACACACACACACACACACACACACAGTGGTTCTATAATCAGAAGCTGATGGGCCTCAGCAGTGGGTTTGTAACTGTGCGGTTGGGAGGAGTAGACTGGGCGTCTGACTGTAACAAAGCGGCTCAAGCATCACCGCTCTCCCTCCACTTGATAATAAAAGACATTAAATGCATTTATACACACACACACACACACACACATATAGAGATGGCGGCCATCACACACTGCTCTGATCTGTTCATTGTGGTACAAATACAGTGGCACAGTGCAGCCTTTGTGGCTCCCCGGGTCCTGTCAGAGGCTGTTAGTGAGGCTGTCACATCTGACTTTCTCATTCCCTCTACCCATTTTTTTTTTTGGCACATCAATGGGCCCCATTGTGACCAATCAGCCGTCCTCCTACTCACTGGGTCTCTCTCTGCAGACACCCACCAGGAAAATGCACCGTAACTGTCTTTGAACAAGATGTGACTTGCAAAAATGGGGGGGATGGAGCATCATCACCTCATTTCGGGCATTTTCAATGCGGCAGATTTGAGGGCCGCAAGGCAGGGCGACAAAGCGACGGCGGAAAGTTGCAAAAATATGTTTGGTGCTTGCCATTTTCAGGCAGTGGAACGGGGCGCACAGGTATTTCTTGGACCGCCAGGAAGCATTTTTAGTACTTTCAAGACGAGATACCTGTAACAAAAAACTGAAAATACAAAATTTCATTGAAGAGTTTTATCTACTACGACTATGAAAAAAAAGTGCTCCATCCTTGTTGACTAGCAGCTGAAACAGCTAGCTTGAAAAAAGTGTCTGCTGGATTTTAGAAAAGACCCCGCGGGGAACCCCTCCCCGGAGCCTTGATGCTTGTTGTTCCCAACAAGCATCAGTGGGATGAAATCATGTCACCATCTGATGCCTGGACCACACCTGCAGCCACCTGTCAGAGGAGTTGGAGCATCACCATTAGTATCTGGTTCCCTCCACCTCGTCTCTGGATAGACTGAAGACGCCGAATCGTTGCGGCCCTGCTCCTCGTCCACTCCTCACATGCTTCTGGACTTTAGCATCTCCTCCCCCTCTAGTACGCACTACACATCTCTGTCTTGCTGCCACCCTGTGCACGGCTACCCGTCCGTCATCTCTCCTCTGCAGTTCTCTCTGAGGTTTCTTCTTTTGCCCCGTTTAGAATTTTGAAGTTTTTACTCACCCGGTTTGGGTTGTCTAAAGGGCACAGGGTGTTGAATCTGTTGAGAATGTAATTTTCCCTATGAAGCATGATGTCAGGAAATATGGCTTGGATTGAAAAAGTCAAAGGTGAAAGCGGTGGTAGTTAAAGGTGGGAAGGCGTTCTATGGATCAGTCAAATTCTGTAAACCAGCACTCATTTGCGTGGGGGCTCCTCGTCCAATGGACAGCAAATTGCTTTTTGGCAATGTCTTCTTATAATGACAACACGATCTAGCGGGTCCAAAGTCCATCCTTTACCTCTTCTGCTGAGATGGCTAAATACGCTGTTTTCTGGATGAGATGCTGAGTTTTTTTGTTTGACAAATGCACGGGTTGCTCCACTGACGTATGAGTTGTGAAAACACAGCTCTAAGTAGGTCTCAGATGGAGCTTTGGACAATCAGGCTACCAGTTTTCCAACAGGTGAGGAAGCATTCAGCTCCACTCTGAGCCTAATCAGGCAGGTCCAAAGCTTCACCGCTGTGCGACTGGTGATGGAGGAGGGGGGACGTGTCAGCGAGCAGTTGGGTCACCCTGGGAATCCCTTTAGCGCCGCGTTGGCTGCCCGGAATCAGCGGTTCTCTCCATCTCTTTAGGAGTTCAGAGAAAGAAAGAAAGAAAAAAAAGAGCCGTGTCTCACACCCCCTGTGAAGCGACAGACTGTTAACATCCTCACGCAGACCAACACCTCTCTCAGAAGCCACGGAATTAGATTAACACTGCCGGCTCCCAAACAGAACTCTCGCTCTGCGAAGGAGCCCACAAAAACGCGTCTGAGATCTGGAGTGTGAACTCGCTCGCTCCAGCGACAACACGCATGTGTTCACTCTGCGAGAAGATTGCGCAACACTGGCATCACATCATGGAGCTTGGCAGCAAGCATCTGACAGTGTAAGATTCTGAGTAACATAGAATTTTCAGTCGATAAAAATAAATAAATAAATAATGAACTACTTCTTTTTTGAAAGAAAAAAATCAGATTAGCACAGCTGCAAGAATTGGAACATTTTTCGTAATTGGTCCACTTGAAAGCTTTGAATCCTGAAAGTTCTTGAAAGTTTTTAGAATCAAAAATCCAATTCATGTAAAGAAAGTGCAGACATTTTTAGCTTAGGTACCCAAATCCAAGAAGGAGTTTGGGAGTCTGAGGAATTGGACTGGATTAAACCAGTCGTGATCGATTACGTGTGGCACCAAGTTGTACCAGTTGCTGAACATTTCTGTCTGCATGGGTACCACTTTGAAATGGCTGACTGGACAAATAATGAACTAAGTGAAGGAAACTGACTCTTGCCAATAACATATGCTGGTTCACTATCTGAACACAACAGGTTTGTGTTTTTTTTTCCTTCCAAGTCAGGTTAAGAAAGCAGTTCACTGTACAAATACAAAAGAGCGAGTAGCAGTATAGCTGCAAGTGCAACTTTCTCCCCTTGATGGTCCGTTTGTATGGACCCAGCAGCAAACAAGCGGTTACTGTCAGGCCTTCTCCCCGAGGTATGTGGGTCATCCAATGGGAGGCCATTGCTGTCACTGGCTGACTGCGGCTTAATTAACGCTCTTCTCTGAATGCGACCGTGTCACCCAGCCTGCTCAATGAGTGTGCTAGGTCGTAATGAGGCGAGCCAGGAAGAGTAGAGGGAATTTTGCTACGAAGGGTTTGTTGAGTTTTATCAAATGCAACACACTGTCCATCTGAGTACTTCCTCACCAGTGTTTGTTGGCTATAAAAAGGTGTCCAACACAGAAAGGTTTGTACTTTTACGACATCAGACCAGGTTTTGTTTGAAGTCATGGGTCACTATACCAACACTCCATCTAAAACAGTGACCTCACTCTGTGCCAAGTCCAGGTTACTCTTACACATTGGGCCTCCGTCTCTGCAGACTTTTATGGCTTTATAGCAACATGATACATCACATTTTATTCTTGACTTTTTTGATATAAAAGACATTCTTTCAGTAGCTACATGTGGGGTTTTATCGCTCAAATGTGAGCTTATGTCCATTAAGAACCACTGCTGTTGGATATTACTTAAAACAATTTCTTCCAATGATGCATATAGCTAAAAGTGATAACTGCTCGGGAATGTTACAAAGATCTTTGGAATATTTCACGCACGAAGCCCCTGGGCTTAGCATGATGAAAGCAATTAAGCCTCATGAAATGAAAATATATTCATATGTCAACAAGATATTTCCACGCAGTTGGCTTCATCTTTCGGCGTGCACAAAAACTGCAAACATGTGACCTGGAATGATTTGAATACATTTTCCATGGCGAATTATCAATATTGTCAAGGCCATTGAAGGCAAAACCACACGTAGTGCCGTCAAATATTTCATTCATTAACAACAAGAGAAATGAAGATTTAACTGATTCGCTGCAGCTTGCGCGGGGTGGGATAACAAATGAGCTGTTTGTAAAAAAAAAAAAATATTTTGCGCAGCCATTAGTGGAGGAGGAGCGCTGAATTATGTTTAGATGTTTAGAGGTCTGGCATTTTGTTGGTGGCTGTGTTGCAGGTGATCACTTTAGGAATATGTGCAGAAATGACTCGGGGTGCAAACATGGTTTGGGCTGCGGATGAGTCGCGTGTTCATGTTTAGTTTTGGTTTGGGTTTTTTTTTTTGGCCATGGAGAAAAGCAGAGTGGCACAGTGACATTTTAACGGCATGGCGCTGGGGATGCGGAATATTTGAAGTAACAGCAAAAAAAAAAAAAAAAAAAACAGGACATAAAAGCCGAGAAAGTCAACACTGTGGATAAAACAAATGACTTAAAAAGGCGACGACGGCAACGCACAGGATTAGCAAAAAAAGAAACAACAACAACAACAACAACAGGGTTGAAAGGAGCTCAACACGCTATGGAGAATCGCTGCTGCGTGACATGAATCAGACAAATATTTTATAAAAAGAAATTCTCCCGACGTGGCTTTGATTCAGACTGAAAAAATAAATAGCGGCAGCCTGCTCGGTCTTTCAGACATCCTGAAGTGAATCAGACGCTGCGGTGGAGACCACAGTCCAGTCACCCAAACACCTTCCATCACTGACTGGGCCTGGAGCCCAGCGCAGCCATCTGAGGGTGGAGGCCGGTTTATCACCACTGACAGACTAACCACCATCCACACTGACACCTACAGACACCTTGAAGTTTGACAGGTGCCCGAATGAAACACATGTTTACACAGGCACGCACGCACACACACACACACACACACACACACACACACACAGACATGCAAAGCTTTAATAAATAAAGCAAGAAGAATATGTCGCACGAGCCAACGTGCAATTACTGTCAGCCCCGAAGACGAAAACGACACGCCCACACACACACACACACACACACACACACACACAGCCAATGAGCGAGACCATGTGATTTATTCAAAAAGCTGCAGTATTATGACGCAAAGGAATCATAAAGGTGTAATCTGAGCACTACTCTGGGCCTGAAACAACGGGGTAGCCGCTTGGCTTTTTTTTTTTAGCTTCACCTCGTTCTGCCTCTTTGTATGTTTCTGGTTTTGTGCGCTGAGATTTTTTTTTCTTTTTTTTACCCCGAGGTGTTTCTTACACTCTCTGCTTTTAAAAATCCCTCTCCCTCTGCCGCTCTGCTTCACCCACACTCTCAGGCGAGGCAGACAGATGCTCGTGCGCTACCCCCTGCTACACCGCCCCCACCCCCACTCGCCTCACCTCACAAAAAAATCTAAAAAACCTCCTCCCCCTCCTCCCCTCCTCCTCCTCCTCCCTCTTCCTCCTCCTCCTCCGTATCCATCACGCCAGTGACATTTTGCCGCTGATCCTCTCCATCAGGCTCCTCTTTCCTGTGGCACTCAGTCAAACGGTGGCCGTCCCCTGACAGGCCACCATCAACCTGCAGGACTCCCTGCACCGGCCTCCCGTCCATCTCCGCTGACCTGACAGCAACACCCCTCCATCACCCCTCCGTCACCCCTTTTCCATTTTTTTCCCCGTCCCAACCTCTTTTGCTTCCTGTGGTCATTTTAAGGGAACAAAATTGCCTCGGGGGAAACGGGGGGGGGTTGAGTTTCCAGAGGTTTTTCTTTCTTTCTCCCTCCTGCGAGGTCGGGATCGCGGGGCATCCCGGCGTTTTGGCCGATGGGGGGATTGAAGAGGAAGAGCTGCCCGGCGTTTAATCTCACACCTCGACGCCGCGCTGTCAGAGGAATTCTCCGTACTTATATAACCGGTGCGCGGTGTGTAAGCATGGCTGCAGGATTCTGCGTCACAGGGCCGTCTGCTCGGCTGGCCTCGGATGCGGCAGCCGTGCAAAGTTAAACAGGCAGCGGTCCCACACGCTCCACGCACTCTGTCATTTCACCTCATTTTAAGCGGCGGGCCAGAGGTCCGCCTTAAGCGGCTTAAAGGGATGAACTGAAGGGGAAGGCGAGGAGGGGGGTAGGTGGGTGAAGAAGAAAAAAAGCAAGACAAAAGAATAAATAAATAAAAAGCCTGCAAGGTGATTAGATTCAGTTTTTAGTCACGGCTTGACAAATCAGAGCGGATTCCAAAAGCAGCAATTTCATTTCTTCCCTTTTCTTCTCTCTTTTTCCCTCGCTCTCTATTTCCATGTTTTCGCAGAGGCAGGCATGATTTTTTTTTTATCCACCCTGCTTGACGTTTCGATGGAAACAAACTCAAGCTGAGGAAAAACCCCTCAAAAGTCCAAATTAAACGGAGCTCCCTCGCCTGCTGCGCGGCACACGTTTATTTCTTCTGCTCCCGAATTGGAATCAGAATCAGAATACTTTGTTAATCCCGAGGGAAATTCTGTTCGTAACAGTGCTCCATTCGACCCTCAAGACTGTACGTAGTGCTAATAAAATAGAAGCATGGAAAAAAAATGAAGTAGAAGAAAAGAAAGGGCCGTGTACACGGCTGTAAACAGTGCAAATGTAGCAGTATGAAAAAAATAATCAGTCGACTGTAAACTATAGTGAGTGAATGAATGTGGCAAACAGTGGGACGTGTACAGTTGTATCGCCACAGGAAGGGAAGACCTTCTGTGACTCTTCTTGGAACGCTTACATAAAGACGAAAACCTGAACACCCTTTGCCCCCCCACTGCCCCCCCCCTTCTTTTTTCCCTGCTGGTGACGCATGTGTCGGCGTGAATGAAGGCAGCGTCGCGATGGGCGCGACCGCACGCCGTGACGTCCGCGCTGAGGTGAACTGAGCGTACGCTTCCTCCTCCACCTCCTCCCCGTCCATCAGCGGCCAGGAGATGGGTGGGTGAGTAGGCGGTGGGGGGGGGTGGGGGTGACCTTCCTTTCTTCCTGCGTGAGGTGAGGGCGACTCAGCAGAACAGCGGGGGAGGAACCGGGGGGGGGGGCACCATCAGAAGCTCCGACTCCCAGAGGAACGAGGAGGGGGTGGAGGGGTCGGGGGGGTAGCTGGTAGCTAGTGGAGGACGGGGAGGACGGATGACAAAAAGGAAGGAGGACTAGGGCGGGTTGACCAGCAGGTTGCTGAGTCGCTGTGTTGTTTGCATTTTTCTTTTGGTTTCGGGTTCACATTTCATTTATTCATTTGTTGTCTTGAAAATGTCAGTTGCCGCCGCCCCCCGCCTTCACTTTCCGTCCCCCACGCTCTGTTTAATGAGCAGCCGATGCCGCCCCCCCAAACCCAACCCGTCGCCTTTTATCATTAACACGGTCTGTTGCAGAATTGGACAGCTGGAGAATGAACTCAGGCACACACAGTCTCGCACGCACGTTGCCATCCCATGTGTGGTTTCCCACTCAGCATCTGGCTCGGCCAACGTGTCTTCGGAACCTCGGAATAAAAAGAGCCGGCGTGCTTAAACCAGCAACTTGCAGGTAATGTTTAAAAAAAAAAAAAAGGTGAGTCTCACTCTCCCCCGCTACCTGTCTGTCAATTCATTCGCTCCAATTACAAGGCCGTAAAAACGCACCTTGCCGATGTCATATCGTCATTCTTTGTATTTCCAACAATTGGTACAAATTACGAGATGCCTTGAGGTTGTTTTGACACCAAACAGAAATAAGAAACATCTACTGGCAAACTAAACACATCAAAGAGATCCAAGCTTCACAACTCTATTAAATATCATTAAGGCTGAGAGTGAACACTCCTCCCAGCCATGACAAGAGACTCGAAAATATATTTAGACAGCCACAATCCCAGTTTCAGATCTCCGACCCCCCCCAAAAAATATTGCAGTCGACACAACAAACACTTTAGAGGGACATCATGCATGGTTGGCGCTGTGCTGGAAGAGTTGCCACCAGAAGCGCAGTGTGCCCATGGGGAAGACATCTTTACCGTTTAAAGGGATAGTTTGAAATTGGCATCCCACCAATTTACTTCCCAGCAGGAGACGGAGGGAGGCTGCCGTTACAGTTCGTAATCCACATAAACATGCTGGAGTTTTTAGCAGTGCATCGGACACAACTGCTGAAAAAACATTTCTACGTGCAGCTCATCAACCAAGTAAGCAGAAGATTTGTGCGAACCGTCCCAAACATGGCGAGTTCCAGTGACAGCGAATTGTCAATCGTGACGTTAGCAGCTGGCTTGCGATATTTGCGAGAGGCTACGGTAGATATTTTTGGCAACACTGGAGTACAGGACTCCTATGTGAGTCCACTGGGTGAAACTCTTCTCCTCTATCGAAGTCCAAAATGGTGACATGGATTAGAAAACACAGGCAGAGGGGCGAGTTGAAGTGGGTCGACTTTCAAGTTTGGGCGAACTGTTACTTGAGAACTGTTGGAATCATTTTATCAGAGCGCTCACCATGACAGCGCTCAAGTTGTATTTGAAGTGAAAGTGTTGGGTTAGATATCGCATGTCAACAAGAGAGGCATATACAACTCATCCTTGGTTGGGAATGTGCAGCTACTACTGAACTCCACTCAGCCAAGAATATCATGCTACAAACCTTGACAGTGGTGTCATGGCCAATTCTTATAAATCTTGCCACTTTTTTAATTCTAGTTAGATTAGATTCGGGTAGATTAATTCTTTAGCTGAACATCATCGGTGACCTCAGATCATCGTGATTTGCTCCAAACAGTCTTTTTCTATGCTGTTTTTTGCCTGTATTCTGCAATGTTTGAGAATGGCTCTTTTAACCTGAGCTGCATTTTTTTTTTGTTAGCAACCCCCTTCTGTTTTTAGCTGTTCCGCATGTAAAACTACATCATCCACTATTGCACGCAGGCACTGTTCCCGCTGCACAGAAACCAATTTTCAAGTTGTATCTAAAGAAACAAGAGTGCCTCAAGAGAGTTGTGTTGTTTCCGGCCGGTGGGACGGTCTCTGTAATCCCGAGCTTGTTGTCAATTCCTGTCTCAGTAAAAGTGAAGTCATGTTTTTTTTTTTTTTTGGGTGGAGCTCGAGCCTCGCCAGAACATTTTCAATTATTAAGCACTGGAGAAAACAGTAAGAAAGGGTACGTATTAGCCGCTGAAATGAGGTGGAAACCGACCAACACACTTAGCAAGTGTGGAACACAAGACAAAAGCCTGATCCTAATCTGCTACATCCTCCACTGGCCTAATGGCACAGCGTGTTGGTGTCTCTACAATGTCACAGCAAGGCACTTAAGCCACAAGTGTATGGCAATGGGCTCCGGGAAACACACACTAGGCAACTCTCTAAGTGAGGAAAAGGCAGTGGTAACCTCTGAAGGAGCTTGGATTGCTGAGATTTTCCAATGAAATCTTTCAGATCCGCCTTGAAAAGCTCCCATCAGAATTATTTACATGGTCGTAGCATGACTGGACCAGAAAAGGGCCGTTGGTTTCTTGCAGGGGTTGTAATGACAGCGAGAACAAACTGAGTGTTACAGTCAAGTGACTCTATTGTGAAGAAATATGATTTGTCTGTTTTGAACAGGCCGGCAACTTGTTTCATGTGAACGGGGCAACTAAGTACAAATTTTAGGGAATAATTTTTAATCCCTCTTGCTGTCGTAGTCGCCGTATTGACTGACAGCCAAAAGTTCAAATTGCAAAGTGAGTGCGCAGGCCGTCGACGGGTGGAAGGAAAGTGAAAGGAAGCTTTGGGTCTTTCTGGGTCTGACTGAGTGATGGACTCCGTCACGAAGGAGGATCATATTGTTTTTAATTCAGCTGCCAAAGAGTTAAGCTTGAAATAGAGCCGTAACTGTTGCTGTGGTAATGAGATGTGCCGGACTTTTCTTTTTTTACTTAGACTTGCAGATTTTGCAGAGGAACAAAGCGACACAACACAGACGGAGCGTGTGCCACAGCTCAGAAGGAGCAAGAGATCCGTGCGACACTCAGCACTCTCCAGTGCCCTATTATGCAGAACATTTCAGTGCGCGTCCATTAAGAGATGCCTCTCAAGATCCGACGGAAGGACGAGATGATGCGCACACGTCAGTCACCCGACAAAGGGTCGACAAAAGGTGCAGCTCGCGGCGTTATGCTGCTCTACAGGCCTCCGGTTCCTCTTCCACTCTCTCCTTTTGTCTGCGTGGTTTGTCCTTTCCAGCACGGCGCTCCATCACCAGCGTGTTGTTGTTGAGTGCGCAAAGAGCATCCTGGGGGCAGCGGGACGTCTTTTGAAAGAGCACCGCACGAAGGGGGGACTTCCGACTCTTCGATGCACAAACACTTTCACCGCCGCTGCGGCCGGTCCAACTTGAAGGGGCTGCACCAGCTGCTTGCAACATGCAGCCCAAGCGGTCAAAGAAGAAAAACATGAGACCTCGCTGGGTTTCCTTGAATGAGAAGTTTTTACAATGCCGCCGACTTTTGCTGCCCTTTTAACTCAGACTTCATTTTTCTCACGGCATAGCAGAGACTCTCAGAAGGCGGCACGGCTCGCTCCATCCATTCTCAGGGCATTTTCAGTCATAAAGCCGCGTGTGAGTGAGTAGACTGCAAACCACGACAGTGGACGTCCTTAATGTGGCTTGTGCTCATGATGGATGAACTTACTCAAGGGTTCTTCATCAAAATGTCGATGTGACCCAGCAATAATGTAATCAGTGAAGCACACATCAGTGAATGTGTGCTCTCGTCATTGTCGTTCTGTTTGTGCAGCGCCGTAAAAGAATGCCTTGTGTGCCGGCGTGCAATGTTTGTTTGTGTTCCCGTCTGCTTCCTTGATATGTCGCCTACTACTGGTCTGACACGCATCCTGCAGGACTCTCGGCCAGAGCTAAGACCTTATAGCTGAAGCCTTGACTCAGATGATCAATAAAGTTCCTCAGGGGGAATTTTCAGCCTGGATTTCTCATTCATTCCATTTTAAAGTGACTCTCCAACATTCCAAATACAAGAATAATACCATTTGGTTAGTGGACTGTCTTGTTTTCTTTCACATATCTGCAACTGATGGAAAGGTTAACATCTGATTACTTCCTCACCCCTTGACAAATTATCTATGGTTCACCACCTGCTAGCTGTTTTTACATAATGTTCTATTTGTGATTTTTCCTCCTTTTGTGATTCAAATTTTGTATCTATTTTATATGTGCAGAATGATATTTTTATCTTCAGTTCATCTTTGTTTATAGCAATTAAAGCTAAATAGCAAAAATAACATATTGAAGTAAGTTAAAAAAAAAAAAAAAAAGGTACAAAGCAATTTATCTAAAGTGTTTTATCATGCGTGTCTGTTGCATGTGGTGCTGGTCAGACGCGTGCACTCGGCGGCGCAGCCGAGGGAGAACCGAGGTGAGAGTTTCGCCACGAGATGTCCTCGATTCCAATAACTGTCCTCGCTCAGTGCACACTCACCGTGCGGAATCCTAATCCTGGGCTCTAATCCAGCAGACTGAGACGACCCCGAGAGCCTGTTAGCACAATAGGAGCGATGAGAAGGACGGCTCAAGAAACATCCCCACAGTGTTCCTGACAGGGCCCCGAGATTGCATCAGCGTGGACACCGGGGAAAATGAAGGGAACGTGGATGTTCGCCAAGGCCTCCTCTGCCATGCACCAACTGGTTGCAACATGCAACCCATGATGAGACAAAGTGATTGGAGTTCATCTGGAGTGCAAGACCTTGTTCACTTGTGCAGACACTTGGTTGAGGCATTCGTTTGGATGGTTATCGACCCATAAAAAAACACTCGCACTGTGTTTTACACAAAGGGGCAAAAGGCGTCTGTGGATCTCAGAGTGACTACAGGGAAATTCCATTGAATCTGCACCCCTGGATGACTTTATTTTAGAGTGGTGGACATAGTAATTGTTGTTGTCCTTGGACTGCTTCTGGAATGCAGTCTCTTAGCGCTTATGGTTTCCTGCTGCGCTGAAGGATGTGGATGACGGGTAATATTTTTTGATCAACTGCTCGTGCTGAGGATCCTGTGATTCCCAGCAGAACAAAGTGTGTAGCCCAATGATTCATTTCAGCTGTCTGTCCTTTTAGCATTCAGCTGCTCGGAAAGGATCCAGGTGTAAAAGTTTGGGATTGTCAGTGGTTGAAGGGTGATAATAATGAAATCATCTCTTGAGAATCCTGGACCCTCACACTAAGCTCATTAGTGAGGGTTCAAGGAAGAGCTCAGCAACTGTAGAACATTTGAAACTCAGGTCTAAAAATTTGAAAGCAAAAAAGCCTCCTGGGCTTAAAGAAAATGTCCTTAAAAACAGAAACCTGCAGTGAAATAAATTTGTTATATTATTGGGGGGAAATCAAGAGAGTTACTTAAATCTGTTAATCTTTTTAAACAGTGGCATAATAAGAGATGAAGGTAAACGGAGGCTGTGATTGGAGGTAAGACGACAAGGAGATAGGGACTAAAGAAAAAAACAAAAATGAGCCCACAGATTGGAATCACAGTCACAGGAATGCTTTCATACTCAGCTCAGGTACGGCAACAATGTGCGATAATGTTACAGTTACAGAGTGAAGGTAAATCTGTCCTGTGGCCTGAATGTTTGCAGAAAGGGGAAGGAGGGCACATGGATGGAGCGCAGTGACCAGTGATGAAGAACTCCAGATGTCAAAGGATTTCTAGGAGTTGTGTTGACGCTTCACTGGTCCAGAAGTCACTGGACGAGGAAGCAAAGGAGGGTAAAGCTCTCACATACCTGGGGCTTAGAGGGGGAGAGAGTTCTCAGATGCTGTCAGGACAGCAGGGAAGAAGAAGCCAGCACAGCCAGGGGACCAGAGGAGAAACTGCGACTATAGAGGAGAAACTGCGACTATAGAGGCTCTGACTGGGCTGCGTAGGGCCAATCACAATCAAGGATCAGCCCACAAATTGGCCAATACCAATCGGGAAGTTTTGTAACTGTCAATGACAGGAAGCCAGCTTTTACTTAACCTTTGTTACATGTTGGATTTTGAACTCTGCCTTTGCTAACAGTGAAACTAATTGGAGAACTCTCGACAGTAGAAGCAACTGTTTTGAGTTTTTCAATCAGCAAGAAACTCTGAAAGCAACTGGAATACATGTCAGTGAACAACTGCACGACACATGGAGGAACAGATGTTTGAATTTCAACTAAGAACAATCTAACGGCCTGGTTCAAATCCCGAAGCTTTGGATGCACACTGCGTGCAGCCTCTCTCAAATACCTGATAGAAGTTCCACACAGATGTTTACCATAGACTGCTGCATGTGGCGAGCGGATAGGTGGTGTGTGCTAGTGGAAAGTGCAGCGTCAGTTCGGCCGGTCATCGACTGGGCCCCTGCAGCCGATGACGTCAGTTGCTGCAGCCTTTACTGCGGCGGGTGACTGGAGTTTTTCACTCGACCTTTTGATCGCGACGCCGCAAAGCCCGACCATCAGCAATCCACGGACACCGCAAGCCCGGCAAACTGCGACACGGCTCGAGATCTTGTACATTCACGGCATGAGAACACTGCGGTCATTTCGAGCCTCCGAGGTAAGCGGAGAGCACTGATTGAGCCGCGTCAAAGAATTTGAAGTCCCAATACGACGTGATGCGATAAAACTGCCGGTGTGTTTTTACGAAGACGAATTTAAAGCTTTTGACTGCAAATGAATGAACGAGTGAACGACTGAATGAACGTCCGATTCATTTTCCCTATTGGTGCCCCAGGTGATGTAATTTCAGTACGTTTTCCTTAAAAACATGAATGTTTGTAGTTTACACTAGTACATGGCAGCAATTTTGCTGACTCACGTCAAAGAAAGTATCAGTATTTGTACAACGAGTTCATTTACACAGAAATGCTTAAAAATATATATATACATATACAAATGTTTTTTGACAGCGATCTGGCACAACATCCCAAAACATTAGCTAGACAACGAAAACAAAAATGCTACAATTACTACTACTACTAGATGAAGAAGAAGGAGAAGAAAAATAACTCTCACTCCACATTCACACTGGTGGCGGCAAAGTACATGTGAACAGTAAGTTTACTCAACCTTTCTGGAATTGTGCACTAAATTCAGCGTATTAGACTTCAACAGAAAAGAAATGGCAGTGTACAGATAACTAGCTATAGCATCGAGAGCAGCCATACCAAGAAGGACGTAATCTCTCTCGCAATACCACACATTTATGTCACTTGACATTGTCATCAGTCTGCACATTGTTCTTGCTCTAACAAAATGAGACGTGACATTAATATCATGGCATTGGGAGGTACGATGGTGCAGAAATGGAATCTGTACGAATTTTTAATTGTGATTGCAGTCTGCACATTGTTCTTGCTCAACAAAATGAGACGTTTATTATCATGCAGAAACAACAAGAAGAGCGTTTTCTTTTGCTTGCAGCCATTTATTAGCAGAAACAACAAGAAGTCTTATTGAGTTGTTTGTATAACAGCAGTGTTTGACGCTAACATTAAACGCAAACTACATCACCGCGTCGTCTATTCTGGGGACGTTGTCTGGACTGGTTTCTTATTCTTGATCAAACAACACGTAACCGCAGCAGACTTCCATCCACTGTTTGCCTTCCCCTGCCGCCGATGGTGCATGTTGTTATTGGGCAAATATAAATAGACCATATCAGGGATATCTGAAAATGATTTAAAAAAAAATCTGGTTAAAATGACACGGCTGTTGCCATGGATATTCCATGTATTTGATTCCCAGTAATAATCTGGAAATCATCCATTTCTTAGACTTACGTTCCATTAGCGCCAATCGGCCGGCAATCTTCGAGGCTCCGCGACGCCCCACTTGGAAGGTTGCGCCGCAGAATCTGTTTCCCTCACATTCACATGCGCATGTTAGCACTAATTCCTTGTTAAATCTATTTGCACGGTCAATTGCGCTTAAGACTAACAGCGTTACTGCCTATGCGAGCGCTCCGCGCCTCGCAGGGGCTGTAACCATGGCGATTCCTCCCCGTGTCATGTGCGCGGTCTCCATTCGTCAGCGGGCACGTTAATTGTTTAGGGCGGGGGGGGTTGGTGGGGAGTGTATTGATGAATGGTCACGTCCTTCCGCCCCTTGTTTAACGAACAGCGGGAGGGGAAAGCAAACAGGTGATGGGGCTGTGTGATTGTTTTTCTGCTGGCCGACGATTCGCTCGGTTCACGGGCATATTCCTCCTGTGGACGCGACACCTCGCCTATGAATATTTTCTTCACTTCAATTTCAGACGCGTCTGACCATAAAAAAATAATAAAATACATACATATATATGTGTGTGTGTGTGTGTGTGAGTTTGGACACACCCTATGAATGCAATGTCTTTTCTTTATTTCTCATGACTACTGACATTGCAGTTTCTCACTGAAGGCATCAAAACTACATATGAACACACATGTAATTATACGGGAAACAATAAAATTGTAAAATAACTCACACATTTTATATTGAAATTCTTCTAAATAGCCACCTTTCAGAAAAAGCGTATTTAGAGTTATTTGATGTGTTTTTCTTTGCTGCATAATCACATATACCTTGCTCATATATTTGATGTCTTTAGTATCCATCTGCAGGATAGAAAGCTGTAAAGATTTTTTTTAAATGGCATGAGAAGGTGGGTCCAACCGTTTGACTGTGCATATATTGTTTTTCTTTTCTTTTTTTTCTGCCCCCCAGATGCGTTCACAGGATCTCAGCAGAGGCTTGACGAGACGGTTTGGTCTGTCAAAGCAGAAGCCAACGTGTTTTCAGAACCTCACCTAAAACCAGTGGCTGTGCGTAGGAATTTTTATTTCCACCCCTCACTATTTGCACATGGCCCAGTTCAAAAAAAAAGGAAATAAAAAAAATGCAAATCCGTGGCAATCTGAATCCCCTCTCCACAGTCTGCAGCGGAAAAAAGGGATACGTTAATTCCAGAAGACAGCCGACCTCAGGTATGCGTTGAGAGCGAAGATAGAGAGGAAAGGGGGAGGAGGAGGGGGGAGGAGGGAGGAGGAGGGGAGGAAGGTTGAGGGGAGGCGTCTTTCCTGCAGACAAATTATGCAACAGACACGCTGTGCATCCAGACCTGAGGAGTCAAACCTGAAAGGCTTTCTCAGGCAGGATGTCTGTGTGTGTGTGTGTGTGTGTGTGTGTGTGCTGAGCAAGTGGATCGTGATGTAACATGATGAGTCTCGGCCGAATCTCAGGGGAGAGGCAGAGTAAGGATGTCTGAGGTGGGGGGCAGGGGGGGGGCACCACTGTGAAGACGGCAAGCTGCGAGCGCTCATGCGTGACAAACGAGGCGACGGCACATGTGCACACACACACCGAACCACATGCTTTGTCGAGGTCGACCCCGCCTGAACACTTGTCACGCTCCGGTTTAGCACAAGTTGACCGAACGCTTTTGCCCACTGAATCTCGAAACGGCGGCTCGTATCTTCGCCCTGCGCCCCCCCATTTACGTCCCATTTCTAGCAGAAAACCACTCGAGGGCCTCCCAGTCAGAAGCCGCTCCAAACGTTGCAAGTTATTTTTTTTGTTTTTTTTTAATTGCTCACACCGAGACGTTCTCTGATCGCGGCTCTAATCCTCGCGCTCGTTGCCGGCTAAAGCTAGCAGTCGTCGCTGTCGAGTAACCCGCTTTGAAGAGCAATTACACTTCATAAACACGGAGCCCGAAGAACAGGCGGTAATTATTCCCTTTCGGAAAAAAAGAGATCTTTTTTCCCTCTCACTCCTCCTCCCAGTGCCTTGAATGAAACCACTTAGCGGACAGTAACTTTTAAGGTTCTCGCCGTCGTGCAATGAAGAAGAAATCCTTGTTGGACGCAGCCAACGGCTGGCTTCCCCCCCGGGATATCGATGGTCTGGGGTAGGTGGTGGTGGGGGGTTGGGGTGGTGGAGGAGGGCTGCGGGTGGGTTGGGTGAGGGGAGGAGGCCCCCTGGGGGCGAGGACCAGGGAAGTTTATCACCGTTTCAAGGTGACGTCGCTCCCGAGCCACCTGCGAAGCTTCACTGGCAGGCTGCTCTTCACGGGCTATAAACAACAAACTAACAATTAGCTTCTGGCTACGCACAAACGCACACTCGCACACATACACACACACACACACACTGCATTTCACCCCTCTGCAACAAATCTCGGCGGTGGCAGCATGACACTTGCTGACACCGCCATATAAATTATGAAAGCACGGGCCAAGTCGGGCACCACTCTGTCAAACGGCAACAAAAGCGCACTCGGGCCACAATCCAGCAAGCCAATGGCAAATTAAAAAGCCTGAATAAATCAAGCTGTCAAAGATTTTTCTTGTTTTTTTTTTGCGTTCGACCTGCAAACCGCCAGATGAAAATGTTTCTCCACAAAAAGCGGCGGTGACAGATTCCAGACACCTCCGCCAACGAGCTCCCCGCCAAGCGGCCAGCGTCGGCGGTGCAGAGCCGCCCCACCTGAGCGGCGGCCACGCCGACCCCTCGCCGAAATCAATTACAGAGCGCCGTGTGCTGTTTTTAGTTTGGCTATTTATCTCCGCCGATATCCAAAAGGGAAAGGAGCGTAACGGGTTTTGGAGGACAATGATTAATTTAATCAAGTGTGAGTGAACTTTCTCCAAAAAAATCATGCCGCTTCGACAGATAATCCGCTTTCCCTGAAACGTTTCCAACAGGATTAGCCCCCGAGGGAAGCCTGGATGCGTTTAATAGGGAAGAAAAGGAGAGAAGAGGGGGAGAGAGAGGGAGAGGAACCGAAAAGGGAGCGGGAGAGGGAGAGAGGAGAGAGATACATGGCGCGGAGGAGACGGGCAGGGAGAGGTGCAGCGAGCCGAACACACAGAGGCGCTGGGAGAAAATTACTAGAAACAGAAGCTCTTCCATGGAACAAGTCTGTGGGATTATTGTCTCGCCCAAAAACCCTAAAAAAAACACGTTTCATAATCTGGCTAATTTAGTGTGGGTGCCACGTTAGACATCTGGGGAAAAAAGGCTTCGCGCAGATGCTGGTGGCTGATATTCAGCTGCTGATGGTGGAGGGTTTCTTGTTTGTTTGTTTGTTTTGGTGATAGCATGTTTGTCGGTAGTGCTGGCATTTGTAAAACAGGATGGTGGAAGCAAAATGAGGGAAGGCAGATGAAATGAGAGCATTTAGCGGGGAACATGTGCCGGAACACCAGCGTGAGACACCAGTTTGATAGAAGAACTGGTGCTGCAGTGAAACACTGCAATGCAATGCAATGCAATGCAAAAAAAAAGGTGGCAGTGGCCCATTTCTTTGGTTTTAAGGGTCTTGATCATCACAATGTAAATGGTGATCAGGCAACGTGACAATGAGATCAAGCTGTACGAGTAAAATGATGATTTCCAAAATCATCCAATCAGCTAGAGCGCATAGCAGAGATGAGAAGACTTGATCTCATCTGAAAAGTCAAACCAGACACATATTAAGAGTTACTGTTGACACTTGACTTTACCCCCCCCCCCCCACAACGAAGAATGTTAGAATATAAGATTATTTACTGTATTGACGAAGCCTCAGCATTTCTTTTTTTCTACTGTTACTAAGACTTCATTTTTTTTTTTAAAAAAAGGTGACAGTGGATGGATGGCTTACATCACTTTACTGTCGCACACTTTGCTTGCGCGCATAGGCCTTGAGTGCTGAAATGTGATTTTCACAAATAGACGAATAGGCCAAGTAGAAAATGTGTGTGAAAAGCGTTGGAAATACATAATGCAGCATTGAAAACTACTCGTGGTAAATGTTACGAGTTCATATCCGACCCTGCACACAACAAAATTAATTAATGCCACCTTTAAGTTGGGTCTCCAACCGCATTCACTGAGGACACCGTGTCGTGATTCCAGTTCTGTGGTGCTTGTTGAGTTTAGTCAAGAGTTCCCTTGCAGGGATTCACTCATTTTTAATATTCTGGAGAGACGTTCAAGGACAACTGGGTTAAAAATTTATAGCAGGATGGTGGCTTCTCTCCAGGTCCTGCATATTTCTCCCACAGGCCGAAGATGTGTCCAAAGACATGCACATTAGGCTGAAGGACACCTCCAAATGATCGATCGACGTGAACGTGAGTGTGGATGCTTGGATGGTCTCTGTGTTGGCCCTGGGATAAACCTGCCGATGTCTCTGCAGTGTAACAGGCACCAGCACCCTCATGATAGAAAAATGATGGATGGATGGACGGATTAAGACAAATCAGACTTGAGGACGATCTGCCCAACTAACCTGAAAGGCAGAAAAGGAAAGATGGCAGGTGAAACTGCAGCATGCATTTCCAAGATGTTGGAGCCTTGCTGGAGCTTTGCTGCGGGTGGACGTCAGCGGGACCGGGGACAGGGGAAACTTGCTGAATTTGAGATTTCTGAATTGCGTCACAATCTTGAGAGCACTCCAAAATTCTGCCTCTGGCCTGATAATTCAACTTCCTATTTAAAATCTACGCCGTGCCAAGCTGGAGGTTACGGCTGCCAATGGGGCGGCGCTGAGCCGCTCTGAAAGCTGTAGCCTTTGATTAAGCTCCTCTATTCCGAGCCTAATGCCCCGACTCTGAATTATTCACCCAGTTGGTGAAGAGGGGTTGCGCATGCTACGAGCTTGCTAAGTGTGTTAGCCTAAAAAAACATAATGCAATAATGCTCGGCCATGCATAATGAATGGAAGACCAGAGCTGGGTGCCGGCTGCCACGGGAAGAAAGAATTAAAGAGGGACGGGGGGACGCGGGGGTGTCAGACGGAGGCGGCTAAAGGCGGATGACGCCAAATCGACCCTCGCCACCAGGTCAGGGCACACCCAGGCCAAGACCACTCCCCTTCCCGCCCTGACTGCCTTTGATCCAAAGGAGATGCCAAGTGGAGGACGTCTCCAATGAACTTTGACGACCTCGAGTTGGCAAACCAAAGAGTTTGCCCGCCACATCGACATGGGAAACAGCTGGAAATGACACCGTTTAGCCACCACATCTTGTGTCTGTCATTTAGTTCACAGCAGAAGGAAACACTGTGCGTTCTAGGACGCTTTGCATGCGCTATATGGAACGGATCGATTCAAGTTGGCAAAGCTAACTGCACTTATCATGGAGCCAAGGTGCTGGAGGGTCACACCCTGGACCCAGCTCACAGCTGTAGACAATGTAGAGCTCCCAAGAGCCTGCCTTTGGACCTTGGGGGGAAGCCACAGTACCCAGAAAGAGCCCACGAAGAAAGACCTTGGGTATGGATCAAACCCTCGCAACCTTCTTGCTAAAGGGAATCACTTACTTTTGATTTGGAGTCTGGATCTGCTGGAGCTTTCTGCCTTCTGAAAGGCAGTTTCTCCCGCCACGGTCACCTCAGTTCTTCCTCTGTGTGAATTACTGACTGTCAAAGAGTGTGAGCCAGGGTCTGCTCTCCATGTGTCCTGGCTCTGTTCTGGTCCTCTGCCAGCAAGGGCCGATCTGTACTCTCTCCATGTTTACTTTTTTGGAATGTAAGGTAAGCACTTTTTTGAGACTTTGCTTTCATCATTTCTAAATCACAATCAGTATCAGTGCCACATAATCAGGCGTAGACACAACCGGTCTGGAGTCTACATGCCTGCGCAGCTCCCCGGCTGCCCAGGGCAGCGCACGTCACGCAGGCTTATTTATCACTCCCGGATGTAGCCTGGCTTTAAAGTCCAATTCACACCTTCAGAAGCTATGATGCTCACTGCGCGACGGCGACATGGGCCTAAAATATTCAGGGTGAAGCAGTCCTGAGGAAGAGAGAGTTGATGTGTTTGATGCCTCCAACTCAGCCCCCATGTTGGTATTTTCAGAGCGTAGGAGGCGAGAGTGTTTAAACTAATGATATGACTAATCAAAGATTAAAGAAATTCCTTTTTTTAGTTTTCAAATTGAACTGGACAGTTTTCAGTCCAGGCGGCAGGTTTGATGGGAGAACTGGCAGTGATGGAGACGGTGCATATTTTCTCTCATCCTGCTGGGTGAAGCGACATCAGTCATTGTCAATTACTTTTGAAACATCCTTTAGAAAATAAAGGATTGTTCCTCTTTATTATCATTGATTCCAATCAGTATGATTGTTGCCGCAGTGCTGCTGGATTGGACCGGATGGTCGCTGTGGGGAAACTTGGTTTGCAGCAGTAATTTGCAAGGTTGGGAATCACATTAAAACCGACAGACTAGGTATCCGTAAAGAATTGATTAATTCATTTGCAATTATGATTTAACATACTTTTTTTTTTTTATTTGCAAGCATTTTGAATCATATTAATTTGACTACATTCTTAAAAATGATGTTATTGTTACAGCATCTTCCCTCTTCACTGGCTACGCCCCATTTACCTCAATTAAAAATCTAGGATTCAGAAGGACGTCAAGTGCAAAGCAAGTGTTCCATCTGTGCATCAGAAAAAGCAAAGTGGGCGCGCCGATTGATTCGCAGCATAATTAGCGCATACTGAGCGCAAATCAAGCGATACTTTGAAAGCACAAAAACAACACAAAGTAACATAAAAGTAAACACGGTGCAGCGTCGTCTGTGCCAGTGATTAAGGACGCAATAACTACGGCGAAGTGGCTGAGAATCAGTGTAACGAGCAGATTCTGCTCAGTGTTGATGGAGGCGTCGGCCAGACTGAATTTAGAACTCCGACTAGAACTTCCTCCGACTTTCCGCGCGGAAAGTCAGATGAGAAGGGACACCTATGGTGTTGGACTTGGCTGTGAACTCAGAAAGTCCAGCTGAACTGAGGTATAATTGAATGCACAGGTATAACCCCATCCAGCCCCCCCCCTCCCACACACACACTTACTCTCTCCTTTCCCTCACACACTTGAACAACCACCGTCTCTTTCTTACACCTTCCTTAATTAACACTAAGAACAAAGAAGGTGGTCAAGAGCTGCTCTGCAAGCCGAGCTCCGCGGGATGATCTCGGATTTCAGTCGGCTTTCTGCGAATGAAATTAAACTCGACATAAACCGACATATTTAAATAATTGTCCGGCAGATCAGACGGCATTTAAAAAAACAACAACAAATAAAAACATGTTTTTTTTTTGTTTCTTTTTAAGCTCAGCGTGGCTCATCTTAGCGTGCTTTGTGATGTGGCTAACAAGGACGAAGGACTGATGTGATTTGCATCTTGTCGAGCATGTGCCGAGCCAGCGCGCCGGATTAATAATGCCAACTGAAGTGGAGCGCCTCTCAGTAAGCTCCTCACATACCCACAAGAAAAATGAAAAAGAAGAAGGGGGAGGGGAAAAAAAAAAAAAAAAAATCAAACATCCGACGGTACCAGCAGGGTCAGTGCAGATGTAGCTGCTGCTCATCATTAGGACCCATCTCATTAACAGAGGCACAATTAAGACTTTTCAACACGAGCTCTGTGTCCTTTAGTAGGACACTAAGTCTCTTGATAAGGATGTGGAATTGGAAATGTCCTCTTCCACCATAATAAATGCACCGGGAGAGTGAGCGTGGAGGCGGCCCTTTGATTCAGTGGAGCCGCTTTAAATATGAAGGTCGACCGCGGCGGAGGACGGAGAACAGGGTGTAGTTACAGTGCAGCGTGTGGTAAATAAAGGGCTGAAACCAGGTGGGGTGCTGTTAAGCAGGCATAAGCCCCCTGAATTAGTCTCCCTGATCTGCCTCGGATGACAGCAGCTCACACCGACGGAATGCGATATGAGAATCTTGCCTCGTGTCAAGTCCACGCACACAAACACACAGCCCCAGCCAAAAACAACAACAATAACAACATCAACAACAACAACATCATTTCTGGCATCATTCAGTCATCATCCTGGACCCGAGAAGGAAGCCGTCGGCCGGGCTCACGGCCGAATGACTTTTAAAAAGTGTCTTTCTGGGTGGAGCGACAATCGACGCTCCCTGCAACCTTTTCATTCATTCATTCACTCGCTGTGTTTACATGGAATAAAGGCCCAATCAGATTAAAAATGCATCATGTAAACACGTCAATTGGAAGATGCTTGGTGCATGTATACGCACGTCCTGATCGGATCATTCTATTTAGTGTCCATGTAAACAGTGGATTTGGAATTTACAATCAACCAAGGTTTAGATCGGACTGGAGAAATTTGGGCATGTAAACACAGCTACTGTTTCTGATAAATGCTAGAATGGTAAATGGACTTTCCAGCACCTTCACGGTACCCCAATGCACCTTACATTGGCCTGCCATTCACCCATTCACGCACTCACTCACACACCAATGGGTGGCTGCTGCCATGCAAGGTGCTGCCAGCTCCTTTGGGAGCAGTTCAGGGTTCAGTGTCTTGCCCAAGAACACTTCCCGGATTCAAACCGCCAACCCTTCCATTATTGGACATCCCGCTCAATCAGCTGAGCCGCATCCCCATAAAGCAGCCCTCATTTCCCTCCCAAATCCCGGTCAAGGCTTTCCCGTCAAGGCGGTGAAAAACATCCGCCGACCACCCTTGTAAAATATAAAACAAATAGGAGCCGTGGCAGCAAATATTAATAAAGCGCAACCTTTTAAAAGCAGACGTCTCCCTGTGTGGCGCTCGCCAGGATTATAAACGACACGATATTAGCGCTTGAACTTAAGCTGCCCGCTGAAAAAAAAAAAAAAAAACGACAGACGCAAAGACTGAACACAGAGCGGATGACTCGGCGCCATTAAGGGTCTTTGGTGGCAGTTTTTCAACATCACTGGTGAGTAACGCCGGGTGGAGTTGGAGGAGGAGACCACCAGTGTTTCGCCCGCCGGGGGCCTCTGATGCCGACAGACAGACGGCGTCGCCGCGTTTGCTCGACGTGTGTCACCCGCACTGGCGGGTTTGTGCGACATCAGACATCAGCGCGACGTCGGCCTACAGCTCACGGGGGGGGGGAGGGCCAAAGAGTCACGCCGAGCAAATTAGGTCAGTACTTTGTGTGCATTTATCCATGTGACTCTTTCCGGGGAGTCTTGCGCGCGGCCGGCCGGCTTGCTTGCTTGGCGGCGACTCCGTTGCTGCGCGTCGTGAGCCGCGGCGGAGGCGCCACGGGGCGGTGACACGGCTTGTCATCTTGTCACAGCAGAAGGCCCGGCCTGCCGTCGCACAAACGTGGCTGCAGGACAGGAAACATGATGTTCCCTCTCAGCCAAGTCCCACCGTGCAGTGCGATGATGCCGAGCGCAGCCTGGAAGGTGCAGCCAGGATGAAGACACCTTCGCTAGGTTGTGTTAGCTCGGTGCCGCTGCTGTCTTCATCTTTTATTGCCTTCCTTTTGAGGGGAGTTCAGTTAAAGAGAACTGCAATTTAAAATGTGACCACTTGATGTTGCATTTTCTTCTCCAAAACTCCACATATCACACATTTAACATGTAAACCACCGGCAGTAATCAATAACCAGACAAGCCAGAGAAAAAGAATTTCCACAATGAGTTGTATCAATGGCTGCTGTGAAAAATATTAGTGTGGCTGCTGCAATAGTGGAAGTTTTATCGGTGCTGGGTATTTCTGCATTAAAAGATGAGATTCTCCGAGGACAACACTTTTTTTTCAAGTGCTTGTGCGTCAATATTTAGCTTATACCAATTAGCCAGTCCGAAGACTCAGCTAGTTCATTCCCTCCTCTTGTGTTTGCTCACTTTAGATTTGGATCAAAACATGTTCACGGTCTATTGAACTTAGCTTGAAGGTCCTGCGCTCTGAGCTACGACGTGCAAGTAGCTCTATTCGTACGAGCACTTTACCCGGGCCTTTGCACTCACAGAGAGGCGGGCAAATACATTTCTATTCACTCGCGAGTTGCACGTACACACATACACACACACACAAAAGGGGCCACAGCCTGCCGACTGCATTTCGGCACACGGCAGCCGTTTGCTGCCTCACAAAAAGCGGCGCGACCGCACGTGCGGAGACGGAGGAGACGGAGGGAGAAGCGAGAACAAGGCCTGCACTTCAGCCGCTTCAAAGGACCGACACTCGCAGCGACGTGTCAGGAGCTGGACATAATTAAAGCGTATATCTGAAGTGACGATCCATTAAAATGATAGCGGGGGACCCTTACAGCCAGGTGCTGCGGTCAAAGCAATTGACCTGAGACGGCTGAAGGCAGCGCTGCGGCGAGAGCCCGACAGCCTGGAGGAGGAAAAGATGGTTCCCAGCAGAGACAGATTGTTGTCTGGATTAGTGTTTACTGTGTTTGTTAGAGGGGAGAAAAAAAGATTCTCTCTTCACGGTCCATTGGTGATAGAGCAACAGTGGCGACAAGACGCGCGCGTGTGTGTGTGTGTGTGTGTGTGTGTGTGCGCATGTGACCGAGAGGGAGAACAAGTGTTAGCAAATGAGAGGAGGAGAGAAGAGGTTTGTTTATTCTGTCGCTGCGTCATCGTCTGCCAACGTGCGGCTCCGAGAAGGCAGCGCCAATCCTCGCGGAGAGTGAGGCCCTCTGATTGGAGGAGTCAACGAGGAAGTGGCGTGGCCACTGAGAGCGGCGACGCCGCGGTGGGAGAGCGTCGCCAGAGCGTCGCCAGAGCGTCGCCAGAGCGTCGCCAGAGCGTCGCCGGCGAGAACCAAAGTTCAAACCCTTCCATCCTGACAGTGTTTAAAGGAGTTCCCGGAGTCTAATTACCCCTCCAGGAGTAATCTGCGGGTTAATGAGACGCGGCCTCCTAATGAGTCCAAAAGCGCCGCACTCGCACGCGGCGGAGGTTGAATTAGACTTTCTTCATTTCCCCTCATTCAGACAAACAGATTTTCCATTTTTTCCCCCCTCCTTATCCTGCTGCCGCTCTGTTGCAGGTCTCTTCAGTCTCCATTTCTAACGCACTAACGAGATCTGAACAATTAGTGCACGTGTGCGTGTGTGTGTGTGTGTGTGTGTGGGATGGGGGGTGGGGTTAAATTTATTTAGCTTTTGTTTCTATGTTGTTGTGTTTAATCCCATTTTTCAGTGCTTGTGGTAAAATAATCCAATCCACATCCAAATACATACCTACACTGTCACGCAATGCCAAGACTGAAGACAATTTTAAATGGCAGGTTTATTCATTTAAGGCTCAACAACAATGACAAAGGAGTAAAATGCATCGGCACACAGAGTTAAACTGCAGTGGTGCTGCTTAGGTTGCGTCCATCATTCAAACGCAGTCGAAAAAAGGACGAGCTAATCGGCTAATGCAGACTCGCCTGAAAATGTTGGAAAGGTTGTCCCCCCCCCCCCCAAAATGTCTCAGTCCCACCTCCAGTTTATTTGTGTGTCGGCAAGATGGTGAACCACACAGCAGAAGCAACATATTCGGAGGGAAAAAGAGTGACTGCATCCACTGAGGTGAAAAATAGCGCCAGCGCAGTTTTACTCTGTAACGCTCTAAAATAAAACAAAAAAGGGGATCTTTCCATACCAGCAGGCAAACTTGCCAGAGAGGAATCTCCCAAAGTATGACTCAGGTGCACGGCAGCATGGCTTTGTGACCCACGAGGGCACCAACACACCTCCAGGCAGGGTTTGTTCAGTGAGGTGTCGGGGTCGACTCGCCTGGCCGAGGGGCTTCCGGTTATTCATCCAACCCTCGTCCTAAGATCTGGTGGCCCTACTTGCTCTAATCCATTGTACAAAACTGGAGAGAGATTCAGATGTCAGAACTCTGCACTGCACTCAGATGCAGATTTACCTATGAAGTATACAAAATGGGAAATCAACTCTTTTAATACGACCACTGAAAAGGCTGTTTTTGCTGGTTTGAGGATGAAAGCGAATAAAGAACCTGTGAGAGCTGGTGCTAATGTTTTGTGAACAGTTTTTTTTTTCCTGCTGACGTTAAAAAGAAACAAATCTTTGCCTTCCTCCTGTTGCTGCGACAGATGTTTTCAACGTTGAAAATGACCCAACAACATCAACTTGAGGCTTTCCAATCCAATTAAATGCATTTTTTTCTCCAGAGAATGAGCCAAAAAAATAAAATCAAAACCAAATAGCAGGAGTTTCAGTTTTAACCATTTCACCGACCTGTGTGTCTTCATTGATGCAGTAGAGTCAAAGCAGATATCAACCTTTAGGGATGATTACAGGCATGGTTCCTCAAAAATTCTTGACATTTTCTAATCCACGGAACCATCCTGGAGTTTCACACAAGGGGAAATAATTCCACCCACTACTTTTTTTCTTAAATATCTGAGTAGATGACCGCTGAGGCTTCCACTGTATTGACACTGGGGATGGTGGATGGGAGGAGATCACCGGGGCCTCCTCCGTTCACACGGCGGTGAGTCAGAAAAACTTCTTGGCTGACACCAGAATGTGCAGCGCGTCGGTTCTCGCAGTCGCACAACGGCGTGTGAGAGACACTCGCGACAGAAAACAACCTTCCCCTTCGCCTAACTCTCCTCGCCCCGCCCCCTCCTCCTCCGCAGCGGCGAGGTGCAGCTTCAGCTGACCCTGCGCTCAAACCCGGCCGCTTCAAATTGAATTTTTAGCCGAGACCGTCCTGTCACGCGCGGCGGCAAAGCGCATTTATTGCCTCCGCACTTTGTTTGGCTGAGTGATGGGAAAGCCGCGGGGAGGAGGGAGGCGGGGTTTGGGAGGGGGTGGAGAAACGGTCAACCGTGTCGCCGCCCGGCAGGAGGAGCGGCTCTCGCAATAATCTCCTCAAAATCGCATCTTATCTCCGGGAACGTGTGACACTTATGACACGTCCTGACGTTTATTCCCCTCCGCAGCTTGTCGCAGCTCCGTCTCCACAGGTCCGCTGCAAGATAAGATGGAAAAAAAAAGAAAGAAGAAGAGAAATCCCCTCTGGAGCTCTGCTGCTGCGCTGCCATCTCATCTCATATTAACCGACGTCCCGCCGCGCCTCGTCATTTGTTTCTCCCAACCCCCCCTCCACCCTCCTCTAATCCAGGGGTGGGCAAACTTTTTGACCCCTGGGCTACAATGGGTTCTAATATTTGGTGCAGACGCACCTCATAGGAGGAAAATATATATCATGAGATATGTAGAAAACATGTGCTTTCATGTAAATTGAAAATGAACAAAATGTGTCTTTGAAGCCCTACGGTATTTAGCTCTTTATTGAAATGACTCTCAAAACACTGAAAAAATGGATCAAATACAGCTGTTTGATCACTTACTAACTATTAGTATTATTTCTACAAATTCGGCAGTTCGGATTAAGAGTTTTTACGATCACAACCTCATGTCCAATATTTATGTATCCTTTTTGTACTGTAGCTTTGAATTAACTATTGCCTTTTATCCTGATTATTTTTTTGGCCTTTTTTTTACCTATTGTTTTAGTGATTTATGTAATGTTTTTTTTTATTAGATAAACTGTATTCTTAAATTGACTCAGGGAAACGAACAAAGAAATCCAATGTACCTGTTTTAACCTGTTTTTAACTTGGACAAATGGCAATATCTACCAACAGTATCTAACTATCTATTCATCTATCGATAGATAGATATCTATCTATCTAAGATGCCTAATGGGCTTAATGGGCCGCACATGGCCCCCGGGCCATAGTTTGCCCATGCCTGCCCGAAGCCCTTCTTGCCCGGCCCAAACCGGTTCTGAGTTCAACAGGAACTCACGACACGTACGACAACAAAAGTCACAGCGCCGGCACTTCTCGACTTGAACCCAGTCACCGTGACGGCCTCCTCCCACTTCCTGTTTCGCATTTGATTACATCCACAGAGGAGAGGATGAAAAAAAAACAACAACTAAAAGCTCCCGGGGCTCCATCGACGACTTCGGCAAAGTCCAAATGTCGCCGCTCCTCCCTCGCCCCCTCCGGTCCGCCACCCTCAACCCCTCTCCGACTCCTCCACTCCTCCACTCCTCCACCTCCGAAGCCCTTTACTCTCCTCCATTACACTAATAAGGCTAATCAACCCTCCAGCTGCTGCTGCAGCCACAGGCCCGGGAGAGCGTGTCAGAGCCGCGGCAGATCAATGGATCACATCAAAGCGGGGATGGTGGTGTTGGTGGAGGTGGTGGAGGGGGTAGGGTGGGGGGGGGGCGGAGCGGCGAGCCAACCTCTCCCAGCGTAGCGGCCGCAAGAGATAACGCCGCGCCCGCCGTGCATTTTTCACGAGATAATCCCTCCGCTGTTCTGCTCTACGCCCCCCCCCTTCCATTCCATCCCCGCGGTTGTTAAGCGCAGGGCCGCGTTTGATGAAGGGGGCAGTGGTAGCGGTAACCAAGCAGCAGCGGGGAAACCACGTCAAAGAAAGGAGCAAACTAGCGCGTGCAAGCTAGCGAGTGCACACGACGCCGTGTGAGCGTGCACGGCTGGCCGGGCGTGATCGAGGACGCCGTACCCAAGAGTGGGAGAGAGAGAGAGAGAGAGAGAGAGAGAGAGAGAGAGAGAGAGAGAGAGAGAGAGAGAGAGAGAGAGAGAGAGAGAGAGAGAGAGAGAGAGCAGAGAGAGAGAGAGAGAGAGAGAGAAGAGAGAGAGAGAGAGAGAGAGAGAGAGAGAGAGAGAGAGAGAGAGAGAGAGAGAGAGAGAGAGAGAGAGAGAGAGAGAGAGAGAGAGCAAGAGAGAGAGAGAGAGAGAGAGAGAGAGAGAGAGAGAGAGAGAGAGAGAGAGAGAGAGAGAGAGAGAGAGAGAGAGAGAGAGAGAGAGAGAGAGAGAGAGAGAGAGAGAGAGAGAGAGAGAGAGAGAGAGAGAGAGAGAGAGAGAGAGAGAGAGAGAGAGAGAAGAGAGAGGGAGAGAGAGAGAGAGAGAGAGAGAGAGAGAGAGAGAGAGAGAGAGAGAGAGAGAGAGAGAGAGAGAGAGAAAGAGAGAGAGAGAGAGAGAGAGAGAGAGAGAGAGAGAGAGAAGAGAGAGAGAGAGAGAGAGAGAGAGAGAGAGAGAGAAAGAGAGAGAGAGAAAGAGAGAGAGAGAGAGAGAGAGAGAGAGAGAGAGAAAGAGAGAGAGAGAGAGAGAGAGAGAGAGAAGAGAGAAACACCTATGCGGGCGCGCGCCGTGAAGTTACTTCTACAGACGCATCAGAGGTTCATCCATAATAGATCAGTTGCTAATTAGGAGTTGAGTAGTTTGCCTGAGCTAATGTGAGCGTCGTGGGGGCGTCGGGGGGGACTCGGCGTGATCCTCACCGGCCGCATCCCACAGGGGCCGATCAGGAGCTGCGTCAGCCGGCCGAGAGGAGAGCGGAGGTGCCCCCCGGAGGAGGAGGAAGAGGAGGAGGAAGAGGAGGATGTGAACTCGGAAAGTCAGTTTCCTCCACGTTGAAAAGCGGGAGGATGGGAAGGAACCAGCGGAGAGATAAAAGAGGCTCTCGGGCTTCTCAGCAACAGTCGCACGGAGCCATGAATATGTATGAGGAGGTCTGTAAAGGTGGCGACCTTTCAGGCGGCTGACACCGGTTGAGATGAACCTGAAGCTACTTCAGGTTGGCTCTGCGTGGCATTTATGCTTCTTCTCTCGCTCCCTCTCTCTCCCTCTCTCTCTCCCTCCCCGTTGCAATAATCGTGATGCAACAAGAAGCAGCGAGTGGAGACTATTCAACCCTAAATGCTTTAAAAGCATTTTATTTTTATTTTTTCCAGCACGGAAGCGGCAGTCGACTTGCATGATTTGATCCATAATCCTGTCTAGACAGGCCCGTTGCTGCTACGTAAAAGTAAGTAAATAAATGTATAGAATGGCCCAGATGTAGGGAAGTTCACGGGAAGACTTGGTGGAGTCGTCGATGCACTTTGCCAGTCTCTCAATCATCCGCACCTGCCTTCCTCGGAAAACACAGAGGGGACTATAGAAAGCTGATCAGGCTCGCAAACACCAACACAGGTGTCGGCAAACAGGCAAAACAACATTCATCACAGCTACGGGTTCGCAGCCAAACAGAAAGGCGGCAGCACTGTGTGATTTCCCCCTAATTAGACAGATTTGGGGAGACGCAAAAAGCATGTTCGAAAGAGTCGGCAACACGGCGGCTGTTTCTTGGGAAGAAAACTCATTAAACCGTTGCTAATATGAACCCAAACCTTGGGAAAAAACACTCAAACTAAAACATTATTAAATTACTGTCACGCCGGATGTTTAGCATCTTTAGAGATGAACAGATTTGAAAAAGTGACACTAATAAATATTATCCTCTTCCCACCTGAAGGGGGATTTCTGTCCTTCTCCAGTTAAAAACCACTGATTAGAAGCCTCTCACTGCTGCCATTCAGTCTTAGAAGTTGACTGGGGGGGGGGGCACCGGGCTGGAGGGAGACGGGGCGCAGCCACAGCCACGTCAAATTTGGGGCTTCTAGCCTGAAAAGTTTTCTTCCTCCAAGGTGGGGCGTGACAGAGAAAGTTTGAGAACCACTGCCCTCATGCCATGCAAGTCTATGGGGTCAAAAGTCAACTTTGTCCTAGAGACATGGGGCCACTTGCTGGGATCCCTCGAGACACAGCCACGTCAGATTTGGGGCTTCTAGCCCCAAATTGGGAAGAAAAGTTTTCTTCCTCCAAGGTGGGGCGTGACAGAGAAAGTTTGAGAACCACTGCCTTGGCGACACTGTAGTTTTTCTGTGCAGCGCTACAAACAGAAAATAGTTCCCCATTGCTCTGAACAAGAACTGTCCTTTTTTGTTGTTGCTGTTTTTTTTTTAATTGTATTAAATGTGTTGGTGAAGCAATTAAAGTTCATTCCAAAAAGTGAACCCGATTCTGTCGTAAAATTAACTTTTTTGTATTTAAAAAGCTTTAATGGAAGCAGTGAAACGATAAAAAGTGAACAAATGTGCTTTTAGCACAGAGCAGCAGCAGCAGCAGGTGCAGCAGCAGAAGGTGAGTGAAATCCCTTGTTAAACATTTTTCTTATTACATTTTTTAATCTACTTGAACCATTCTGTTCAATGCATCCCTGCGTTATTCTTTTTTTTTAAATTGACTCCGGTAAACCACACAGTGATTTTACATAACAAACACAATTACGAGATGCGTTTTAATAGACAAGAATTTTAAAAAAATCTCCTCACTATTACAGAATTGGTGCGCGGACAAACAAACTCTTGCTCAGGTGCCGTCGCAGTCGTCGTGAGTCTGACAGCAGCAGCATGTAAAACAGCAGACTGCATTCAGGCACCCTGAGTGGGTTTTTCTAATCACAATTTGCTGTTAAAGCTGCAAAACTCATTTAACAAAAGAGGATGTCACTAGGAGGCCTGGCAGCGTTTAAGTGCAGGTCTTGATGGACGCTTGGGTATTTTTTTGAGAACGCTGAAGTGATTCATATACAGAAAGGTACCTCATTTTAATGACCCGGTGAGCATCTCTACGGTTTGCAAAAAAAAATACCCCTCTCACAAAGACAAAGCCATTAAAGTTCATCAAGGTTCAGCCGCCTCCTTTGCAGTCGGGCTGTCGTCAGTAAGAAAAACCTTGCACGACTAAAATCCTATTGCAAGTTGCAGAATGATATCTGAGCTCACCTTCGCAGCTGTGATCTCAGAGCACAAACGGTCTATTAGCTAGCTAACACTTTTAATCAGACACACAAAGAGGGAAATCTTACGGCAACAGGAACAACTGTCAATCATGGAACTCAAAGTTGACTTGGTTTATCAACGAGGCCTGGGTACAGGTTCATTAAACCAACACTAAGCTCTAGGAAGTAACTGCATCGATCTTGTTGGTTCAATCCAAAGTTGGAAACATTTCACAGTAGTCTGTCCATACTGCAGCAGAGAATGATGGATTCATCCTAGGAAACTATTGATATAGCACTTTAGCCCCCATGAAATCAGCAAATGTGATTAAACTGATTAATCGACATTGAGACTACAGCCTCATCTCATTGCACGGCTGGATACTTCGGCCGGTCCTTAACAATTCTTCAGTTACATCTGGAGGGTTTTTATAGGAAGGACACGGGGACGCTATAGCGTCTATAGTATGTGGTATATATAGTGTAGTGTGTGTCATTGTGCTGTAATGTGTCTCCCAAGGTGCATCATCAAAGCTTTACCTCAGTGCGAATGTAGATTTTCATCTCAGGACTGATCCACTTCAGAGAATTTCATTATTCTGATGGCATCACTCGGAACCGCCTCTTTTTAATCTCAAAATTGGTAAAAAAAAAAAAATCTTACATCCTACACACATACACACACACACACACACACACACATATAATGTAAATGGGGCCGGGGTTAAATAAAGGTGTGAAGGAGTGGAGAGGCTTTAACAGCGGTTACGACTCTCTGTCAGCACAAAGTGTTGGCCTGGCAACAGAAGCAAGCATTTTTTGGAGCATGCTTCAAACATGAGGATGGGCTCGTGTGCTCCAGCAAGGGGAGATAAAGTGTAGACACTGAGAAACATAGCGGGTTGCGGTGGTATTTGCACTTCCACGGGCGAAAGGAGACAGAGCGAAGTATGAAATGTCAGTCAAATGTCAGAGTTGCGCGCAGAGAGGCCGAAATGTGTAATGCTTCCTGTCACAGGTTTTAACCGAGGACTATTTTGACCTCCACAGCGTATGCAAATATTCAGTGTCCAGAAAATGAAAAGAGTTCCAGAGGTATTGTGGAAGGCAGTTAAAGGGACAGTTCTCTAGAAATCAAGACGCCATCAACTCACTGCTCCACCATGTCGAGGAAGACGTTTTTCTAACCCATGTCACCATTCCGGAGTTTCACAGAGGGGGAAGACTCACAGTGCCAATGCCAATGCAATGGAAGCAATAACATGATCATAGCAGCTTGGTAATCAAACACAACAACACAAGCCAAGTCATGCAACGTAAGTAAGTGAGCAAGTAAACATTCAAGTACCCAGAAGATTCATCATTGCGAAAGATCTAAAAGCACCAATCATAACGCAGTGTTTTAAACCAAAATACCCACTGGTGCCCCCTATAGACAGGAACCAAAGCTATGCGAGCATGATTAGGGGGGCGCACGTGCACAATTGCACACATCACATATTTCTACAATCGGACAGAAGAGCCGCACATAAGATCGGCCTTTGCGCAGCCAACTCCTACCATTGCTTAACGTTTCCACTGCAGTGCCTCCACTGGGGTGAAATTATTACACGACCGTATCACCTCAACCAAACCCAGGAACTGTGGGCTGGATTGGAAAATGTCACCAGAGCCTCCCATCAACATAGGTGTTGGCAGCAAATGGGTGAAATTTCTCTTTTGGGTGAACCGGAGCAGGATGATAGTATCAGCCACGTGCCCTTTACCCAACAGAGGGAGAAGATTAAATCAGCTGTTGGAACATATTCCGTAGGCCTGTCTCACTTTCTCCCACACTGTCTGTCTGCAAGCATGGGAGCAACACACACACACACACACACACACACACGAGTACGCCGCAATATTGCTTTGATCCTCATCACCGCAGCGCCTTAAAAGGTGATGCCTTTCACAGCGACGTCTCCTCCACTCAGCCTGGTGCATCGGTGATTCCCACCAACTCTTTTCATGTGGAAATCGGGAGCCCGGCTAATCCGGGGGTTTGGTTCCCCAGCGCAGCCTTCCACTCCCGGGGGCCCCCCCCCCGCCTGCTCCTGGGACCGAACGTGAAGCCTCACCGCTGGTCAAACTCAGGTCGCAGAGCCGACGACAGCCGGGGTTCTGGCTAGCTGCGACTTCTCGGCAGTTGAAGAAGATTTCTGGTGGAAGAGGGGAGGAAGAGGAGGCACGGGGGGCTGCATCCCGACTCTCTGCGACTTAAGATGAATCCATTATTCTCCCACTCTGGATGCATGACCTACTTACACACACACGAGCACAACACAAGCGGGCGCGCACGCACACACAACTTGACTTCGACCTGCCACAACAGTTGGAAGGCGTTGTTGTTCTTCCTCACTGGCGTGTGCATGTAACCTGTGGAGTGACGACTCCGCCCTTCTCTTCATAAAAGGGGAGAACAAGTACGTGCATGCTGCCCCCGTTTCCCTACACTCCCAGGGAGTTGCTCAGCTGCTTCGAGGCCTCTCCTGGGACTCGCACGCACTCATACACGCGGGCGCGCACGCGCACGCTCGCACAAACACACTTATTAAGAATGCATAAAAATCTCAGGATCTTCAGAAACTTTGCCACTTCATTGTTATTCACATTTTTTTTTTCCCCGCTGGCAATCATTCCGGCACATTTAAGATTTCCCCAACTCTCAGGAAAATAGGAAACAGGGAAACCAGAATGAGCCATCATACATACAACAGGATGGACATGTGGGAGGAAATCAAATGTCTCCACGGGTGTGAAGAAAAAAACAAAACACATCTTCAGTGATTCAGCAGCAGAGAGCGAGACAAGGCATTGGATTTTCTTCCGCATGCAGTTCCGCTGTGTTCCACTGTGTTATACGTGCGCACATTCCATTGCATGAGTACATTCTTCCAGCAAGATCATGAGGTGGCTGACGTGCAGGTTAATTGGACGGTCAACCGCCAGAGGCGGCCCTTGCATGTGCACATGTGCATCACTCTTCCTGCAGCTCCACCCTCCCTCTCTTCTGCCTCCCCTCTGCATCCTTCTGTCTTTTACCCCCTCCTCTCCTCCCCCCTCTCCCCCATCCTCTCCCGTCTAAGCAGTGGTCCATGACATTATCCGCCCGGTACCACCGTCCCCACAGGAGAGCCATATTGGCCGCCGTCTCCACGGGGACTCCATTACAGACCGCTTTTTGCCGAATGTCTCTCGCAAATGGAAAAATGACAAGAACAAAATGTGCGGTGTCTATTTGAGCCTCTGCGAGGGAGGGAGAAAGAAAAAAAAAGAAAAAAAAAAAAAAAAAGGAAGGAAGGAAGGAAGAGAGCTTCAAGGTTGACCCACCCTCCCCTGCCCCCCCCCGACATGCCCAGCTAACGAGCAGCGAAGCCTGTAAATTTGGAAATTGGCGCGGCTCCTCATTGTTTTGGCAGCATCACCGGGGGCCACGGCAGCGGCGGCACGAACAGGTTACGGCCAGCTGACGTCTGACCAGAGGTCATTCCCGCTGACTGGGGCCGGGACGACCTCCAACCTTCAGCCTTCACAGCAGTGGAATAATGTTGTCTGCTGGCTGTGCAGCTGACAGAGGCAGACACTGGGGGGTGGGGGGGGCGGCAGGGATCAGTCATGGTCAAGTGTGAGTGTTTTGTTCGGCCTTGCAGAAAAGGTCGAACCGATGGACGGACGGAGTGGTGGGTTCGGGTTCCGACGGATCATCTGAGGGAAAAATCCGAAGGTGTCGCGGGAGAAGCGGAGGGAAAGCCGGCAGGCTCGGAAGTGCTGCAGTAAGACCACGGCGGCTCTCACGTCCGTCAGACATTGATTAACGGCTGCCGTCGCAGGAGTCGCAGGCCTGAGAGTGTTTTCTCCCAACACAGAACAGCGAACCGCGACTGTTTCCTCTCTGTCTGTCTGTCTGTCTGTCTGTCTGTCTGTCTGTCTGTCTGTCTGTCTGTGTGTGTGTGTGTGTGTTTTAGACCAGGACCAAACCTCCTGAAGGCTGTCGCCGCTGAGCAGTGAACACAACTCGTCAAAGCCTGCCAAGGAGAGAGTTGGCTGCAGCCCTTCATTCCAAAAGCACTTTTCTGTTTCCGCTACACGAATGGTGCTCTCAGACCTTTCTGTCTTTACCGAGACGATTCCTCGATTAATCCATTAATCAAATGGATTATTTGATTAGAGTTTTCCTGAATGAAAATTTAATTTCCTTAATTTTGCTGCTTCTAAACATTGGTTTTGCTGTCGCGGACGCTTATTGTGACGCACATGGATAGATTGTTTTTATATGTCCCCCTACTTTCAGATTTTTTTTGCAGGTTGTTGATTAAGATGCTTCTGGCGCTGTCCTGTTGCCCATTCATTACACAGAAATGGGTTCAAGACAGCTGAAGCATTACCACTTAATACAAACCCATTGTAATAACAATAATACTGGGTTCAAAATGACGATGTTGATATTAACCTGCGACGATACATTCCGTGAAGAGGAATAAATGTGTTTTTTTATGGAGTCGGACTATCAAACTGCAGTGTTGAACAGGCAAAACCTGGAAGTATTATTTTTTTTATTGAGGATAATCAGCCGTTTTTTTTTTTTTTGCGACAGCTGACTTTTAGAATTCATGATCATGCATACTGAGGACACACACAAATGCATCATATCAGATTGAGAATCAAACCCAGAACCACTGCAGCACTATATAGCCGATGAACTAAGAGCAACAACAACAACAAAATGATGATGAGTCATTAGCTTTACTCTGCAACAGAAAACCTAGCACAGCGGCCCCATCCTATCCATTTTTTACCCTGAAATCTAGCTTGCCCCTCATTTTCCAATACGCAGCACTTTTAGTCGGCCTTAAAAATTAATTGCACCCATTACTAATCATCTTCCTTTATGTTTAAAGTGCGAGGCTGTTTGAGGGAAGCAGCTACTCCAAGCTGCCCTTGAAAGAGTAGCGAGGAGAATTAAGTCCCCTGCAAGTTGTAACCAACAGCTGTTGCTATGCAGATCATGGTGGATTCTGCTATACTGGCGTTTTTAATCAAAACTTATCACTGGACTGCATTTCCTCATTAAAAGAAAGATCTGGAATTGTTCTGAAGGCTTCCCTGCCACTTTACCCGGGACTGGCCTTGAACTGGATTCCATTGTACGCTATTCAGTAAGATGATGTCACCTCTCCAACCTCCAAGTTTTGCTTCCCTCTTTCACATGTTACTAACGCTGCTTCACACTTCAAACTCTTCCAATTCTTTTCACTGACTCTCGTCCATATGACTCACTCACCAGAGAAAAACTGGTTTATGAATCATTTCACTCGCCAAGTCTTTCAATCAACAATGTGTGGTAATCCATATGTGCACACAAGCTCCGCCTGCTCTCACACCAACTGATGACTGATTCATGTTGTGAGAGGGGCCTGGCCAGTGTGAACATCGAAGCGATTTGTCCATTCGCAGTTCAGCCTTATCTGAGGTCGGAGTAGAGGCAGCTGAAGCGAAGACGCTTCAGTCAGTTTGAGCAGCGCAGCATGGAGACAGCGAGTCAGTTGACGAGTTAATAGAGACAGCGAGTCAGTTGACGAGTTAATAGAGACAGCGAGTCATTCCTCATAAGTCAGTAAAATGACTCTCGAGTTTTGAACGACTCGTTCAAGACTTGGGTATTACACGTTCAGTGAGTCGTAGGCAGATGAAATAAAGAGGGTTTTCTTCTCACAAGTTGTTCAACTTTGAGAACTCTCGTTACACAACCGGGGCAAAAAAGATTTTTCTTTGGCTTTGCAGCTACGGCCAGACAAAATGAATATAACAATCCCTTTGAATTCTCATGGTGGGTTTAAGCACATCACAACAGATGAGTCTCAAACCTTCCACCCGGACACACCCCAAGGTGTTTCAGCTAATAGACAGCGAGTCATGTGAGAACCTGCAGCTCAAGGCAGTTCTGCGCACACACGCATACACTGGCATGCACGCGTGCGTGCGCGCGCGGCGGCTACGACGCAAATGTGGACGGATGGCTCGGCCGTGCCGCCGGTGGCTACGAAACAGCGTCAGGGTCAGAACCTGTTGCCTCTGAAATGACCGACGTAATTCCAGGCCGGCTGATTCACCGAAGCAGCGGCGGGACGTGTCGGCTTTCCACGCCGCGTGCGCACTTCCTTCCTGTGGCACGTGCCTGTGGAGATGCGGCGGGACTCGCTCCACCTGCCATGAAGGGGGGGAAAAAAATGGCCCAGGAGGAACGTCGACACGTATGGCCGTTTGTTCTGGTCCGCTTGATCTCATGCAATTTGACGCATTTATCATGTACCCGTCAGCCCGGGCGCACGCAGCTGTGACACGTTAATCGCTCGGCGCCTTCGCTCGGAGAGCCGGCAGTGAAATCGCCCCCTACTGGCTATGGACGGGACGCGCCATTTTGTAGTGGTGTCCAAATCCTGAGTGAACGTCGTCGGTAACTATATACAGCGGACCCCTGAATGTATCCCACAACGCATCGCAAAACGTAAAGTATCCATTTTAACTAGGGTTGCTACCGATACCAGAATTGGTTATTGGTACCGATAGCGACATTGAGTACTCTATCTTTACTCGGAAAGTTAAAATCAAAGTCAGAGTCAAAGTCCAAGTGATTGTCCTCCATATTTGATTTGGGCAGCAGCGGCACCAGACCCGGGAATTACTGGGTGATCTCAGGCCCAGTCCAACCCAAAATACTGAGAGCCAAACAGGGAGGCAATGGGTACCATTTCTACAGCCTGCGGGATGGCTCAAACCCACAATCTCCCAGTCTCAGGTCTAACACTCACCCACTAGACCACTGAGCTGGTAAAATATGTGCCGATACCAGTTGTATATGCATGCATACAACTTTTTTTTTTTCTATTTATGCTTGTGTTGCAGTGAAATTTGTGACAGTCACTCATGTTCTGGAAAGACTTGCTGAGGAACATTGTTCAGATAACAGAAAAATCAAAGCAATTTTATATTGTGGATGACCTTCAAGTATCAAGTATTTAGTATCGGTATCAGTGAGTACTGAAATGCAAGTACTCGTACCATAGTCACTGTGTAAAAAGAGTGGTATCGGTGCATCCCTTATTTTAACCATAATATTTGAAACATAAAAACAGTCTACATTAACATTTTTTTTTTCACTCTTGCAATTCAATTCCAGACTAGACATGGGAATATAAATAGCCAACTAGCTTGAAGGCTTAGTTGAAAATATTCAACTAGCTTAAAAGAACGATGCCTGGTTTCACACCCGCTAGTCGCTTTATTTGAAAAAAATAAAAAAAAATAAAAAAAATAACTTGCAACATATTGTATAAAATAGGATGGCTACAGTGGTAGGACTCCTCCCCCTCCTCCTCACTGATGTCTCGGCGCTCCGAGGCTCGACCGCAAAAGCTCAAACAGGCGCTCCTGCCACCTGTCCGCCGCCTGCCTCTCTCAGGCTCATCTGGCGGGCAGCAAAAGGCGCGGATGCAAAGCCGTCAGCTCCGGCTGACCACAAAGAGGTGGTGACCAAGAGAAGGGTGAAAAGTTCTGCTGGCACCTTCTCAAAGCCACAGGCGGTCAAAAGGTGAACAAAGAGCGCTGGAATAAACACGCTTCTGAAGGAGGCGCTCTGCGGATGCTCTCTCCTCCAGATTCCCTCCTTCGCTCCCTCCTCCTTCCTTCCTTCCTTCCTTCCTCGGAGAGAGACGGGAGTGAAAGAATCAAGTCAAAGTTAAGTAGGTCACTTTCCCCCCACCGAACTGGGGAATAGGAAGTAATGAACGGGGAGCGGCGGTGTGAGACGGCGGGGCAGAGTGACGGGCATATCGATCGCCGCTCTCCGTGAGATGTATTCCCCATCGGTCCGCCAGGGCGGCCGGGCCCACGTGACTTCATGTCACTCTAAAGGACTGGGGACAGCTCTCTGGAAAACACATGTTTCAGAGTCCCGGACACAGAAAAGCCCCGCAGGCTGCGAGACAGCGATGCCCGGCATCCCTGGAGGAGGCTGCAGTAGGAAAGCAAAAGGAAATCCAGGGGATACTTTATGACCGTCCCTCTAACCAGGTTAGCACAGCTACGTGACAGATGATGGCAATCAGGGCCGCATCCAACTTTTCTTATTACAGGCCGGCGACCTCTCTCTGCCTCCCCACATCCCATCCCCTCCCCCCTCCGCCCCCGCCGCCACCAGCTTCAGCTTTAGTTGTTTTGCTGCACATGCAACCAAGAGTGAGCGCTATCTGTCTGGACAAAATAGCACATTAAGGGCAGAAAGGTCAGGCACACATATAACACACACACACACACACACACACACACACACAGCGCCCAAAGCCAGTTCATTCGGCAGACTGCAGCTCCGTTCAGTTCATTCAATCTGGCTCTGGGCAGATTGAAAGTTATCTTTAAATTCAAGAAAAATAATAAAAAATAACTTTCACCTACTGAACAGCTCGTTATTAATTCTGATCTGATAAGTTTGTCACTGCGAACATATGCAACTCTTGTTTTCATTTGTCCTGTCTGCACTTTATTCATTTTATTTTTGAATAGTTATGTTATACGTTATGTGTATGGGAAGGTCGTACTTTCCTAGTATGGTTGTTCTAGTTGGCGGCAGACAGTTGGGATTCACGAAAATGAATTTAATTATGTTTTAAATGATAAGAATACTTTTTTTTTATTTTAATTAGGCTTTTCATTGCTTTTGGGGTTCAAATACAATGTAATTTTCATTAGCCAATCAAGTACTGATGGGATTATTCTGATGGCAAACTTGCCCTTGGACAACTTTTTTTTTTTTGCTTTAACCAAATAAGACTTGAGGTGCCGTCGGCATCTTTGAAACAATGGCCAGTATCGGTCAAACTTTGTCCTTTAAAGGCTGTGATGGCTGTATGGAAATACATTTCCGTTGATGCAGTTTTACCGCAGCAGGTGCAAACCGCGTAGCTGGCTCTGAACAACCTGCAACCTGTCTCCTGCACAGCAGAGCATGTAAACCTCGGCATTAATGCCTGTCTTGTAAAAACGGCAGAGCGCTTCGCCGTCAGTCAGCTGACGGTCGGCCAGAGTGTGTGTCAACGCCCGCTGCTCTAGGCTGCGTCCAAAGAGCAAGATGTATGTGTCTGCCGCTGCAGGATGCCAGCCTTGTTAGCCCGTCAGGCAGCGGGCTCCATCCCGGCGTTCCCTGCTGCATATTCATTTAGCGTGATTAATGGATCCGAATTCTGCGCCCGCTGCGAATCTCGGCGTGCTAGTGCGGCCGTGCTGCGACGTGAAACCCCCGGCATCTGGTTTATTCAGCTAGTTCGCTGGCTAGCTAGCCCCTGTGGGAGCGCGTGGAGCTGCGGCCGCGTTTTAGGAATCGCAGCTGGTTCGTCTCGCGCTCAAAACACGCACACGCAGGCGTGAATTGCATTCGAAAAGCCCCAGTTGAGATCGTTCACAATATCATCACAGCCTGCAGTGTTTTCACCTCAAAGTGAAAAACTTCTCAGGCACATTTAACTGAATTTTGCAAAGCTCACAGCAGTCTCGCCGCTGTGAAAATTGCTCAATTTTTAATATCTCATCAACAGTTTTTTTCCCCCTTTTTTGAGAAGTTTGAGCCTGAATTATGCTGCAGAAAATCACTTCGGCATTTTGAAGAAAACAGAGTTTCGAAATGGTTTTAAAACGCTGACAATTATTTTCTTTTCAGAACCGTATAAAATAGTTGCACTGCGAGCTCCCCTCCCCGAGTCTGTTCAAAGAAACACCCAGCAAAACAAACGATTAATAAGAGGATGTGATTTGTTTCTCTTATTTATCAAAGCTATCATCTGCTCGACAGCGTGTCGGAGTGATGCCGGCAATGTGTTCAATGCAATTTTAAGCACTGCAGTTGGACTCAAATCAATTGCACAGTCAGGATAACTGCAATAACACTCCGATGCTCAACTCCCAAAGGAAACCAGTCAGTCAGGGATAAAAAATCTCTTTTTTTTCTTCAAAAAACACAATTTATGAAATCTTCACGTGTGTTGCCTTGCGTACAAACTAAAACACCAGCACTTTGTGTGGTACCTCTGATGTGACAAACTGGAAATTGGCATTAGCAATTAGCCTCAGTTAGCCTCAACTAATTATGATGGTGAGACTAGCTTGAATGCTACAGTAGTGGCAGTTTATACCTCTCGCTGTCATCCTCTCTACCATCATCATTTTCTAAAACTGTGAGCTGGCTTTACTTTTTTGGTTTGGAGGGCTCTCTGTTTATTTCTACGCCTTTTGAGGATCTGCACCACCAACCCATTGCTCTTTTTTTTTTTATCGTTTAGCTTGCTCTCCTTCAACAAGCGCCGCCGACTTAAGTGTACAATTTAGCAAAAGGACGCCGGCTGGAGTCAAGACCTAAATCAGGTCATCAATCGGGGCTGCTCTCTGCCCGTGGGGCTGCGAGAGCAGGAAGCCCAGGGTCTGCATCCAGGACCCAGTGTCATGACCAGACCTTGCAGATAAACCAGATGGGTCCATCAGGACAAAGCCAAGTCAGGTGTGTATACCACAGGGCAATGACCTCCATCTGGTGGCCCGCAGAGGATTAGTCCAATCATCCCCCAAAGGGACCCTGTCCTCATACATTTCTGTGACCTTTTTCCCCAGACGGACATGACAATCACAGGCTTCTTCTTCTTTACATGTGGCGAGTGCTTACATGCAACGCACATGCACATTTTGCACCTCAGACCGCAGGCATGCCAGAAATTGCTTCACGCCGTATCAGGCCAGGAAATACGTCAGTGTGAAATTTCTGAGGCGGCTAACGGCTCAGCATCAAAGCTAATTAGCAAGATAGAAATCCCCTGCCCGGGGAGGCCGAGGTCTTAGCCAGACTCCTGCAGACATGTTTAGCAAGCGCCGTCGCTCAGTTGGGGTGTAAGAAAAAAAAACATCCTCCTGACGCCTCACCTCTGAGCAGCAGCAGCAGCAGCAGCAGCAGCAGCAGCAGCAGCAGCCAACCAACCAACCCGCCTCCTTGAAGTCTCCGTCCCAGCTGCGTTATCGCCGGCTCATCTCATTAGTGTCAGAGAGGAGCTTAATTCCAGATGGGCCCAAAGTTTTTCGCCGCAAAACTGCTTGTAACCTGTCACACCCCAGCCAGCGCCTGGGAGCAAAGAGTCTCCCTCCGGTGGGGCCGCGGAGTCAGATCGCTCTACGCTGATATGGTGCCTGCAGGTTTGCAGCCCTGACGCCTGAGCTAGCGCCAAGGTCGCTGTTATGACTGCAGCCATTTTTTTTTTAGTCCTTCTGCTCTGTGTGTTTCTGTTTGTTTGGTTTTTTTTTCTGCTCCCAATAGGTGTGTGCCATAGACTTGGCATTATTGCCATTATCGGTGGAAAGGTTCCATGTCCTGGCCCGTGATTGGCTGCTGCCAGGACACCACCTGTTTATATAAGGAGCCAAGATGGCGGACGTCTGGTGGCTGCAGGCATTTCCTCATCCTCCTCCTCTCCCAACCGGCCACACTTCAGTGCTGTATTGATTTCTGAGCATTAATGGTCCAGGGTGTACTTTTTTTTTTTTTGTAATATTTAAGGAGGCCCGTCTGACAGCGCCTTTCGTATTTAGGGCACTGTCAGGCAAGCTACCTTAAATAGTGGGCTTCCTTAAAGAATGGCAGCACAAGATGGCAGCTAACTAGGAGCAAGACCCTTATTGCTCTATGTACATTCTTATAACAAATCCTTTTTTGTGGCTACTTGGGTCGAGGACCTGCGAGGAACTTAGTAGTAGGCGGCTGCGCTTCTGTTTTTCAAGGCACGTCGTGTCGCGTTCCGCTCGCTGCACAGTGCTTTTTGCGACTCCCCGAGGTGGCGCAGCGGCAGGGTGGCACCCTTTTCGCTTAATAAAATCGAGCGGCGTCTTTCCATCTGAAGAGGTAAACAGTCGCTGGGCTTGAGTGGGGAGGAGCGGCCGAGTGCAGCGGCGAGGCGACGGCAGAGAGAGACCGAGGGGGAGCGACCGCGAGCGGTGAGTGACAAAACCTGATTGGGTTTATTTGTCTTCGTCAGGATCGTAGATGAATCTCATTCGCCGCGGCCGGCGCCGATGGAAGTGCACATCAAAGCGAAAGGGGGTAGCGGTGGAGACAAACGTCTTTTCATCCCTGATGAACGAGACGGAGGCCCTCTTTTCGGGAACAAGGCAGCCAAACAGGCCAATAGGATGCATCGACACACACACACAGGCACGTGCGCGCCCAGACGGAGCAATCTCAGTCACAATCACAGTCACAATCCCAAAAAAAAAAAGCACTGAGGGTCTGTGCCTCAGGTGGGAAGAAGGAAACAAAGCCGCAGTGAAAAAAAATAGCAAACAGTTTGGCTCGGCGAGGATCTCGCCTCCACACGCAGCAGAAAGCTGCTGCAGAACAAAAGAACAGAATGCTGCGGCCGAATGACGAATCCTGGCAAACGACAGCTTCTCCGTCCAGTCCAGGCCAGACAGTCTTTGTGAGTCTGGGTCAATGTGAAATCACCACGCCAGGATTTGTTGTCGGACAGCTGTTTGGATAGTTGGACCAAAAAAAAGGCAAAAAATAACACATCTGAGCCCGAATCAGTGAAGCATTGCGCCGCTTTTTGTGGCCATGAAGTGGCAGCAAACCAGAGGTTGCACATCCATCCTTCTCACAGTGGCCGAACAGCGTCTGGTGTTGGAGAGACATGTTCCCAAAACAGCTGGCTGTGGGCTAGTTGGTTCCCCCGAGGTGGCGGAAGCAACAGTCTGGTGTTTTGCCAAGGAAAGCAGAAGCTTCATGAAGTTCCATCTGACGAAAGTCCGACGCTGGACACAAACAGACCTAACAAGCTGCTGGCACTGACCTCTGGCACCAGTAGCGTCTCTAGAGACGGACTGCAGGACCGCCACTAGTGACCCAAGACAAGTTGAGCTGAGACAACCGCAGCCATCGATTAATTCAGTCACCGATTAATCGATTAATTAATATCTTGGCTTCGGTTCAGTTAAACAATTGTTTTAATATGTGAAAAAATAATTGTGAAGAAGGCAAAAGGGACATGTCTGTAGATGACAAACACCTTGCCCTTCATTCCAAAACCAACAACAACTCCAGAAAGTATCAAAGTCAAATGATGGATACAAAAAAAATCCAAAACAATTCCAATAAAATAATTTTTTCAATTGATTTGATTGATTAATTTAAGTTTTATCTGTGTGTTTACATATACATATTATATATGTTCACACGTGTGTCTACATATGTATATGTACGAAAACAAAATGCATAATATATATCCAAAAATTAACAATGGAAATAACGATACCACAAAGACAACGAACAACAATGAAATCTGTCAACAGATAAACCATGTCTTTATTCACCTCTTAGACAATGACGGTCTGAAAGTCCTGATATCAACATATAGTCACAACATGACAAATCACTTCATCTCTATCAATTCTAATCAATAACAGACTGGAAACTCAAGAAACGCTTTGTCAGGACCATAATTGAGTTTGACGCGTGCAGCAACGACCGCTCGGCCCATCTGTCGCCTCACCACGACACAACAATATCCGGCTTCAAAATCGTTATTTCATCTTTCAAGCACTATTTCAGCGACGTGGAACTCGTCTCGTCAAATGATTAACTGCTCGTCAGTCGGTGACATTACGGTGACAGATTTCCGCTCGGTCGACAGACACTGAAATGTTCGCCAGCAGTGACCACATCGATGGCGATGTGACTGATGTGTTGATGGATTGCAAAGACAAAGCGCCGCTTGAGAGACTGATTTTCACCGCAGAAGATTCTTTCCATGTCTTTGATCTCCGTCTGATTAGAAAAGATAGGCCACCTTCCTGCTAACTGCATATTGAAGTTGGGAGAATTGCTTCAAGTCTTGGCCATAGTGGAGTTTTGGACTTTTGGGGGCATTACCCATCTACCTGGTTTCTGCAACTGCTCATCCTGCACTCAGGGTCGCAAGGACCACTGGAGCTATATCCCAGCTGTCACAGGGCGAAGTAAGGATGCAACCTGGACAATTTTTCCATGAAATGTTGAGCGAATCTTTGAAAACTTGCTTTAAAAAGTCAGGCCTATGAAATGATTCCCTCTGAATTAACTAAGTCAACAACAGTTACATCATAGGCCTCTGGTAAATGTCACATAGAACAATATGAAAGGGATCCTCGAAAGATCAAATAATCCCTGTAATCCCAGTAGGTAACTCCTTTAATTATCAGTGCCTGTTGAGATCTGGAAGGGGTGGAGCTGAGGTCTGGAGTGGAGTTGAACAGTGCAAGGCTCAAACCCTCGAAAGATCAAATAAACAATCCCAGAACTCCAAAAAGGTCTCATGGACAAGTTGTGACCTGCAGCATCACCACAATATGAAGAAATTCTGTGTAATTATGCAACATTACCACAAATGAAGAAAGTACTCTAAACATACAGTGTTTACAGACAATGTTGTACTTACTTACTTGGCTTTTGGCTGAAATATAGTAAGGTTGTGGGTTTTGGTTGGTGATGAAATCATCATCACCATCCACCACAAAGTCACCACGTGATTAGAAGTCTGTTTCTGCTTAACAAAGGGGAGTAGCAGCACAAAACACGCACTATTGAAATCCCTCCACCCAGCAGGTGTGTCAGGAATGAAGTTCTGGCTATGCATTAGCATTGCATTTGTGCACTCAACCTCCTCATCTCACTATTACAAATACGGCCATGGGTAAATTTGAACTATCTCTTGAACAGCCGCAGGCGGTGACGAATCCTGAGCAGAATGAAGCGGCGGGGCGAGAGCCAAGCGACAGAGCTGCGCCTCACACAACACAACTTCATGAACGACTGCATTTGTCTCTTGCATTGATTTCAAACCGTATTAGCAAAACATAGCTTAACTCATCTCTTGGAGTAAGACGTCTGCGTGACATTCCAGAATTCTCAGACGCTGATATAATCACATGTGATTAATCACGGAACACTCACAACTTAATGGCAGCCGACGTGAAACAGATGCAACCATGTGCCAGAGACATAATGTAGATTTTACAACGCAATTTGGGTGATTGAACGTTTCCCCGCAGATCCTCCCAGGCGTTCAAACTTCTCAATTTGCAGCGGGAGGAAATCCTTCAAATGATGTCATATTCCATTCAGCCGTGGCTCGGCGAGGAGCCGGCGATGTGGGCCAAACGAATTGTGCAGGGAAGCCGGTCGGCCGAATTAGTTTTCGGCTCCGACTCCGCGCTCGCACTTTTAAAACCCCGCAGTTCCCCAACTAACATTTTGCAACTTAAATTATGCTCGTGTAGGTGTGATAAGGCTCCGGTTGCCATGGCGACCGCCGCCTAGTTTCGCATGTGGAACGGAAGGAAAGGCGCCCGTCCCGGCGTGTGTGACAGCGAGCTCGGGGGGGGGGTGAAAAAGGTGCGGCTGATACAGCGCCTGACATGATGAGTAAGGAGTGGATACTGTCGACTCTGACTGTTGTTCTAGGAGATGTTTCCGATTCACTTCAGGCACGAGATCATGGTTCAATCATCTTCAATGCAAAGAATAAAATATAAAACAGCCTGAGCACTTGAAATGTATCGAATGGACATTTCTGATATCAAACGTACTGTATTTTCTATTTTTGGTGCAGCATTGTTTTGTTTTTTTTGAAACAGGTCTTTGATGAAGTGTACAAGCAGATTGCTAAAAAAGTGAAAGGAAGTGATCTGAGAGTCTTTATAATCCTCATTCAAGGGGTTGGAGGGTGTTTTTTCTTTGCTTTATTTCTGCTTTGACAGGCTCTGACAGTGCAGGCCAGGAAATGCTTCACTGGCATTTGAGCTTTTTCCTCCTTAAAACACGGACTGGTTACCACTGGCAACATGTCAATTGTCACCAAAACGAGTTCAGTCGGTTCTTTTTGCACCAGATCTGCATATCTTGAATGCCGTCCATCCTCCAGTGTTGCCAGACTAAAATCTAGACAACATTTAGACTTGGTTATCCCGCTTTCATGCTCAGTGGGTGGGTAGATCAATTTTACCGTTACAAAGAAAGCGCTTTCATAATTCCTGCACTTTACAAAAAAAAAAAAAAAAAAAAAAAAAACAACACAGTCGATGTCGAGCAAAAAAGTACTTTGCATCACCAGAAGACGCGAGGAAACAATATAAGAAGAACCGAGAGGATTTGAGGTGATCAGACGAACCGCCACGGGAGACCATGAGAATGCAGAAAATGTTTCCTTTTTGATGAGCTTCCAGATGCCTTTTCATCACATTTTCAAACTGGGCACAGTCGCATGTACCATTTCTGCTGTCAGCCAGATGACAGTGCAACGCTGTAGATCATTCACAACTTGCAGTAATGGAGCCTTCATAAAAATAAATAAATAAATAAATAAATAAATAAATAAAATCCAGAGCTCCTCCTAAGCACCTCCACCGCACAGGAGATATTAACATCTCTTCCAGGAAAGAGCCCAATCAATTAAAACGATGAATAAGGAAGCTAAATCCGTGCTTCATTACGTGCAAAGCTGATGATAAATAGACATTTAATGCCCTCTTATGATCGGCTGGAGGAGACGAGCCCAGCGCGGCGCTGGCGAGCTCTTATGAGGCTTGATTAGACTGAAAGCCAGAGGCGGCACAGTTTGGGAAGAGTTGTTGACAAGTACCTTAATAGTGGCGGCCGAGTACTTAGCGGCGGACCTGGCGGCCGAGGGACTGATGAGAGACGAGGGCGGCCCGCCGCCCGCCGCCACCGCAATAAATTCAAATGTGAGGGAGGGGGTCGGGGAAGGTGCTTTATTAGAAATAAGAGTGGGAGATCGCAGTATATTTCCAAGTGATTGCTGGCGACAGGGCTCGGGGGCTGAAAATTGAAGAGTGCGCTCAGTGCAAAACACATTTATTAATAATTGATGGGAAAACCACAAGTGTGTTTATGGAGGCAGAAGCCACTGTGAATACGCTATTACAGTTTTGGAGAAAATAAAGCGCTCGGGGGAGAGATTTGTGCATGACGGTCCCTGGCCTTTGGAAAAATGTCTCACGAGCGCTCAAAAATAAGAAAAAACAAAACAAAAACGGTCTTGGTCAGACCAAGGTCAGTTTATATTCTGACTGATGTACCAGCAGTGGAGGCGATAGGCACTCAAGGAAAACACCGAGAGCAGGGTGTCAGTGGTGGCCCTGGTGTCTCTTCACATTTGTATATTCAACAAGTCCTTGCATTCAAGGCGTCAAGAACGAAGGCTGCGTTCAGACTGCAGGCGAATCGGATTCAAATCAGCTTCCTTCTCAAATCAGATTATTTTAGGGCTGACTGTCCACGCTGTTTTTAGCAGGTGTCCAAATGGGATCTGGCTCTGTTCAGACTGGGCCACATGACTGACCCATCTGACAGGTTGCTGGAGCGGAGGCGCCGTCCAGCTCGTGCAGTGTGTGACGTCATATAATTGCGACAGCGGCACTTACATGGCCTGGAGCTCGGCTTGAATGGAGCTACTGTATCTCCCCACAGACTGAGGAGCCAATGAGTTTCCTCCTCTGTCCAGGGACTGCTGTTTTTCTACTTCTTCTGTCTGCTCCATTACGTTAGAGCTCCGCACCTGGAATGGCGCCCTCTGGTCTGGCCTCACGGACAGTCAAAACTGATCGGTGTGTTTGCATCTGTCCAAGCGCGATTTGAAACGACCTCCCGAAGGTGGTTTGTATCCGTTTTGCAAAAATGGGATTTCGTGTGATTTGTGACTGTTCAGACTACAAAAGAGCCATCCGGTTTCAATCTGGATGGGTTAAAAATTGGATTTTGGCTGGCAGCCCAAATGTGGCCTACGTACTAATAACAGTTTTTTTTAACACCTATAAACACAAATAAAAAGTATTGTCAGATGGGCATTTTAGCAGTTTTTTTCGCCAGCCACAACTTTGGTCAGAAGGGGGGGGGAGTAAGCCGTGAGACAAACCCTTCGATTGGCACAGGCACAAATCATTTCTCACACGCGGATTACTGAACCCTCAACTGTGCCAGTTCCAATCTGTGCAGAACCGCAAACGACGTTCGTCCCTGGTTCCAGCATTTTAACGGAACCATTTCTCCGTCAACCTGATGAGCCCTGGCCGACACACTCTGCACATGCCCAGTCCAGCAGCCTCCACGGGAGGATTTCTGCCTCGGGCCACCTCAACGGGGACAAAGGGGCTTCCTTTCATTTCCCTGACGCAGCCCGACCGTCGCTGATCGCCTCTGCCTAACGCGATTATGCCCGGCTCCTGGAACGTCCACTCAAGTGGAGACGGGACCAATTAGTCTGCCGTCTGCCCCGAAGAGACACAATCAGCATTGCCCTGATGTTATTACTTGAGTGTATTAGGCCTCCAAGTAATAACACAACATGCCTGCGAAAAAAAAAAAAAGGGGGGGGTAGAGCGCTTGTTTGCGAGGTGATTGATCCGTGCGGTGAAGGTTCCCGGATCGCGAGCTCAGTCTAGGCTGCAATTGATGTCATGAAGTACTGGAGATGGATTTTTAAAATAAAAAAAAAACATGACAGAGTCGGGATATGGACTCCTGCTATTTCCTGTGTGAGGATGGACTCACTTACATTCAGTAGCGTCTCAAACATACTCAATGTCCGACAATTAAGCTCCCAGCATTTAGCTCTTTGTGGGTCATCTGTAGCAAATCACATCATCAATCAACATTATTGTGAGAGACAAGCTCAACATTCTTATTGGCCGCTCATCTTTAAACCAATTCTTGCTTATTTTGTGTGTTTCAATTATTCACCTACTCTTCTAAAATGATTAGATTCTGGAAATCAGAAATTAATTACCTATTTTTAGCAACTAAATTAATTACAGCAGTGAGCTTGAGACGTTCCATTTTTATCTCCCTTTGTGGTTTCATTCATTCTGCACGAGAACACCGGAGGAAGGGCAAAGGAACCTTGGAGAGATGGAGTGGGACCAGCTGAATAGCAGGCATACTGTTTAAGTACCGATTACTGGATAATCACTGTGGATGCTGCTATTGGCCGCTTGGCTTTGTAGAAATCACTTTGACTTACTCAGCTGCTCACTAGCAGCCAAATCCCCACTCTACCAAACTACCATACTTTGCAATCAGCCAGTGTATCGGAGACATTATGCAGCCATCCCAGCATTTCGCTCTTTTCTGAAAGCATGTCACGGTCTGCCTTCCAGTTCAAATAGAGTTTAATACACAGTACTTACCTGCCAGTGGTTTGCCTGTACAAATGTCCTGAAAGCACTCAAAAGTTGTGGGCAGACACACATCAGCCACCGTGTTCCGTTCCCGAAACCCGAGCATCTGGTTGCGTTGCCCAGGTACTGCAGCATAATTAAATCAAAAATTCTAAAAAAAAAGGAGCTGTCATTAAACTTTTGCCTCCGGGGTTAATTGGTCTCTGCAGAAATACAGCCATATGCTGCCTTAATAAGACCACGGTGACTCTGACAAGTATCCTGCTCTTGCTAAAACCCCTGTGAGGATTCAACCTTCCCGCTAATGCTGAGGTTCTAATGAATACTATTCAGAATCATTGGAACAAGCGAGACGATTGGCCCGTTTCCACCTCAGAACCGTTGAAACCAGAATGTAAAACGTTCAAGCGTTCACCTGGATCTAAACAAGCGGGTGTTTTCCCTGTTTGTTCAGAGCCCTCTGACACGACGACACCATTCCATTTAAATTCTGTTTCATTTCAAGTCAGAACTCAACGCACTCAGGAACCGCAAGAAATAACCTCCTCTCATTCTGCCAGGGAACAACTGACAAAAAATATTTGATAATATAAAAGCTGTGGTCTTGTACCTTCACTTCGGTCTTTGCAAGCCTTTTGCAGCCTCTCCTTTTCAGTCGCAATTAGATTTTTTCCAAATGTCAGTGAGATATTTCGGCTCCTCCTCACTGCTCCAGGGCCCCAGCTTGTTCCTGTAGCCACAGCGCTTCCTCACAATGCAAAGTCCAGACCAGAATAAAGGGAAGGCACCACCTGAGTGTGTTGCATCTTTGGTCCGGAGTGGTGGGTTATGAAAATGCAAACTGATTTGGAGACAACGTGAGACCGTTCTCATGTGGAAGCAAACTAATGACCAAAGGAAAGCGCCAGTCAGGACCGGGAAGAAATGAAGACGCTGATCTCCTCAGCTGGCCATCAAGAGGCATCACAAGTCGACGTGGGCAGAGACTTCGTCCCAGGTCAGCGATCGATACGCTCCGTTGCGAGTCCTTCCACATAAAGAGCCTGGCTTTTTTTTTTTTTTTTTTTGTTAAGAAAAAAAAAAAGATCTGTCGGACAAATGGTCCGTGGATTCTCAGGTAAGCAGCCAATACTGCGTCCTCTGCGCCTGGTGCCATGCAGAGAGCCGAGCGGAGAGCTGACACACTGGGGCCGAGTCGGCAAAGGATTATTTATTCTTCTAATTGATCGATCGGCCTCCTCGGCAGCGGGGACACCTGCGGCCTCGGCTTTCTTCCCTTCCTTCTTCCTTTTCTTTTTTTGTTTTTGCTGCAGCGAGCAAGCGAGTCGGGGCCTCCAGCAGAGACTTGGATTAAGACTCGGCGGGTCCACCTGGACGCCGAGTCGCATGTGCGTCAATGTTTGTCTATTTGTGTATGTTTGATTACTTTGAAGCCGCCGCGAGCACGCGCAGCTCTCCGGCTGCTCGAATCACAGAGAGAAGCCACAGTGCCGAGAAGCAGCTCCTCCGTTCGCCCATCCATCCGTCTGTCTGTCTGTCTGTCTGTCTGTCTGTCTGTCTGTCTGTCTGTCTCCCCCCCGTCCAGTTTCCCTTCACTTTGCTGAGTAGCTGATACGGGCTCCCGGCGTCTGGCCCGGGCTTAACTGGGCATATCTGTGGCTGCTCTCCATCGACCGGCAGGCAGCACTCAGACTGGCCCGGCCTGAGAGCCGGCCCGGACTGCTCTCCTCCGACCGGCACGCATGGCTAGTCTGTCTGGAAGAGGCAGATAGCATGACATTGCATCATCGACGGCCCAATTACGGTCACAAGGAGAGAGCTGGAAGTCGCGCATAAAGTCGACTGGATTTGCCAAGCAAAGGCAAATTAACATTTTGTCACGATGAAGCTGTTTTCATAAAACGCAGTTGCTCGATAAACAAATCTTCCCTTCCACTCAGCTCCTTTTAAAATGTACTTCACACGCGCCCGCATGCGTTTGTAACTCACTCTGAGTGACACCCTAGTCGGGCCTTGTAATTGATTGTGTCAAGCCCGCGATCATACACTAAAGGTAAAGTGGGGGCAGGCTTTCACATTGGACCTGTTCAGATGCTCGAAGAAGGAGGAGGAAAAAAAAAACTCCTATCTGGCGGAGACTGCCTCCCAACACGTCGCCGCAATGCATCGTTTTCCCGTGAAGGAATTATGACAAACGGAGCATTTTAACGAAGGCACTCCTCAAGTCTAATCCTGGCGCCCGGCGTTTGTCTGCCGCGGCTCGGGTGCCTGAGCTGCTCTGCCAGCATCGGCGTGCGCTGCAAAGGCTCACCGGGTATCTATGGCAACCGCAGCGAGGACAACACGCAAACATTTTTATTAAGGATGCGTTTCAGGAGGCGGCAGGACGTTTCAGAGCCCCGGAAAGGCCTGTTAAGATGTTTGCCTTGTGCTCTTAGTAATCCCTCACTTTTTTTCTTTTTTTCTTTTTCTATAAATGCAATCCCTCCTCTGCAGTAATGTGCAGCAGCAGCAGCAGCAGCAGCAGCAGCAGCAGCAGCAGCAGCGCGCTGGCCGCTCTCAGCACGCTGCGACCGCAGGGAGGAGGTATCCCAGCTAAGAGCTGGTCACTGTAACCGAGCAGAGCAAATCTCCTCGTATGGTATTAAGAAGTTAACTTAGTAGCCGGCCACTCTGGGATGTTATCATGGGATAAGCAGATTATGTAGCCTGACGTGCAGCCTGGCACGCACTGAGCTGAGGTGGATTCCTTTTCATGGCGTGGCACAGGTTGGTTTTTTTTGTTGTAGTTGTTGTTGCTGTAGTTTTAGTTGTTGTTTTTTAAATACCTGTACGAGCGTCATCAATGTGGCGCTTGTAGACGAGGAGTCGCCTCCGCTCACTTGGAGCTAATTCATTTAAGGCGTTGGGTGGTGGGAGGTGGAGGATGGGGGGGGGGGCGAGCGGCTCCCTGATCACCCCCAGAAACAGGCCGTAAAACAAAATGAAACTTAATGAGTCGGTGATTTGTCTAGCAGAACCTCCGCCATAATTTGATATGTAGCCAGGCGGAAGGAGACAGGGTGGCGGCGACGGAGGTGATGGAGGGGTGGCAAAAAGGTTCTTTCCTTTTTCTTTTTACAGGTGTTCTTTTTTTTTAACGGAAGGTCAAACGAGAGAGAGAGAGAGAGAGAGAGAGAGAGGAGGAGACGTTTGCCATCATATTCTTTTACACTAAACCGCAAGGGGCACGGCTCATCACCGCTGACAAGAGGACCAAAGTCGAGTGTGGAAGTGACAGGTGTTTAGCTCGGAGGGCCGACGGGGCCCTCAGGACAAGAACGCTTTAAAACGCCGCGAGGGGATGAGGCACGCAAGGTAACGAGGCCGACCCCGGACTAAAGGAGTATTGATGATAAGAGAAGCGGCACTTCATCAGACGTGTCCAAAATAACACCTTCTTTATTTATTTTTTTTTTTTAAAGAGTGACTCTACTTTCTACTTTCATGGCTCGTCAAAGTATTACCATGGTGTCCTGCCACTGAGACAGTGTTTAGACGAGCTTGTGATCATGATCAACTATGTTGGATATAGAATGGAACAGAAAGCAGACCAGTGCAAGCTGGTCTCACAGTGGAATTAACACCTGCCTGGGGGTGTTGGTGCCAACCAGAGGGAGGCATTGGTGCCCTACGCGACATCACAAAGGGCTCCTTTCCAAAGCAGCGTGCTTCAGCAGACAGTCGAGCGCCGTGGGGGAGGCGACGTGTGAAAATTCATTCTTTCACACCTACTGTTTTGTTTTTCATTATTTGATCATCTGATTTCCATTGCATCTATTTTTAATGTTTAGATAAACAGATTCTTTTGGAAGGAGGCATCGGGGTTACGGAACAAACAGATCCCCGACAGGTGTTGCTGATTCAAAACAACAGCAAATTAGACCACAGGAAAATACAACTGGGATGAAAGGAGGGGACTCATTTTTAACAAACTGCTCTTTCTGCTCCGTCAGACAGAGAAGCTGCACAGACGCGTGACATTTTCAGGCTCCATCCAACAGCGCCGACTCAGTGTGTGACCCCTCGTCCAGGCCAGGAGCAAACCAGCCGTGTTTTTCACGCTCTCGTTTTTAATCTTTGGGGGCTTTTTGTCGGCCTCCGTCATGATTACGTCACGGTGAATTTTAATATATATTTTGAGTCTTTGCAAAACAGTGGGTATGCAAAAATGCACGGCTGCCTGATGAAAATATATTTTATTGTTCTACCTCTCTGCAGTCTGTACGTCCATCCCCTGTTCATTTCTCTCATCCTTCTTCTGAGATTCTCACAAAAGAGGCTGGCCACTGCTGAGACACATGCTCAACATTAGTCTTTAACTTGTGTCTTTCAACATAGTGAGGCACAAGCAAATGTTTGCGCAGCACCATTTTCTTTTGTTATGACTCTCTGTCCAAATGAGCTCTGCAAGGAGTTTTTTTTTTAACTACCATTGAGCCTTTCTGCTCATTTTAATATTATCCAAACACATGAATAGAGACAATGATGCAGGATGTTTTGTTTTTTTCTTCAAGCCAGGGGTTCACAGTTTCTGAGTTATTCATGAATTCCGGTGAATGGTGTCTGAAGCACCCACAGTTTGTTTCAATAAGTTGAAAGAGGAAAAAAGAGACACAGAAAAGGTGCACAAAAACTCAAGCGCTCAAGGATAAACAATCGTCTCTTTCTGTGGGCGAGAAAACACAGAGGCGTTTCAGCCGCAAGCCGTCATCAGCGGGATTTCACACTGGAAACCGCAACAACAAACTGACAATTTGCAAACCAGCACAGAACCAAATTGTATTAGACAGCTGTAAATAAACCACCCAGGGACTGCCTCACGGGGAGCAACAGAGGTGTGAGAGCAACAATCCGAGGCCACGATGCCGGCTCTACAAAAAGCGCAAATGTATTTTTCAAGAAATAAATAACCGGTGAAAAAAAAGAAGCTGCAGGAATGAACTCTTGCACAGAAGAGCGGGTGTCAAATAATTAACTCAGGATGAAATGCAAAGCTGAAGAGGTTGAGCAATTATAAATAGAATGCATCAAGGCTGCTGCTAGGAGACCGGCCCCATCAACAGGCTCCCAGCTATAATCCCTCAGAAAGAGCTTGTTACAAAATAAAAAAAACGAATCTTCGATCCAGAAAGCTGAAGGAGAAGTCAAATGTGATGTTTTTTTTGTTTTTTCAGTTGAATTGAATTGAAAAACAAAAGTCTTCATGTAAACTAGGAGCAGCCTCAGCTTATCTTTCTAGGATTGTTTTGACATTTATGGATTTTTAAAATTTATGGATGCAAAAGGGCATGACCATTCATCTTAGTCATGCACCTGCAATCCTAATAAGGGGAGAATCACAAACAGGTCAAATAAGTGTTGAGGAGGAAACATCTGTGTCCCCCTTAGTGTGCACCATGACTACGGACAAACAAGAAAAGTCTTTAAGCCAAGATGTGACAGTTGTTTTCCCCCTTCTTCATCTCCTTCTTCTTCTTCTTCTTCTTCTTCTACATTTCAACTTTTAACAACTGTATCCATCTAATATTATAGTCCATTTCTGGAACTTCCCGAAGGATTGCCGTAGCTTGCAAACCTAACAATTATTTGCCCGGAAACTTGCTGGTGCTCAGTGATGTTAGCGAGATTTATCAAGTCCGCAATGTGAAAGACTGGCGTGAGAACAATACCCGTGTAAACAAGGTCACTTCAGACAAATTGCACGGCTACTTCAAGTCAAGCAATTTCCTCTAAAGCAGGAAACAGCCGAGCCAGATGCTAGCATGTGGAGCTAATCGGAAGCTTTGCAAACTCGCGGCCAGAGTTAAATAACTGTAAACAGAGACTTTATGTTTCAATGACTCATTTGTACCCATGCAACAGGGACCCTTCCCTGCATCCGCAGGTTGTTAGCTGCTGAAACAAGGCTGTACGTTTCCGTCCTAAACACATTATTAGCGAGCCATATGCTCCCCATTCTCCATATTTAGCTATAAACTGCTGGCGCGTCCACGCTCGCAACATTGTTATCCACGGTATATTTTAATGAGTGCCCCGCTATCTGCGTAATCGTCCCTTTAATCGTCCCCGCAGCATTTATGGGGTGGAATTTAAGACTTTTTTTTTTTTTTTTTGTTTTTTGTTGCGTGGAGCAGCCGGGTTCCTCCTCCTCCTCCGAGCGCTCAGACACACTCCAAAGCGCGCACACACACACACACACACAAAACAGAGAATCTGTGGCGTATCTCGTATTCTCCCATCCATTCTCCCTTAATCATCTCTCTTCACGGATCTTCCCTCGCCGTGCCGAGAGGCACGTGTGCGTCTTTACAATCTGATCCCTCCGTCACTCTGCGTCTGGTCTGTGAGCGCCAGGGTGGTTTTGGAAGTGCTTGAAAAGTTTTTTTTTTTTTTTTCATTATTAATCTAAAAATAACAGCGCTGGTACAGACAAATCAGTCACATCCGTTGGAGAGGACGCAGGGAGTGAGGGTGGGGGGGGGGTCGGACATCTAAATTACTCATTAAATAACATTTCATCGCCGGCCCTCCCCCTCCCCCTGCCAGCCCCACCGCCATCTTCAAGGGGCATATTGAAGAAGTGGAGGGAATTGGCTCGCACTGGCATGAATGAATGGCGCCGCAGCAGGAGCCGCACGCTCTCCAGACAGTGGAACATCCTGCCGCCACACCAGAGCTGAGAGGCGGATCGTGTCGCAGCAGTTTAAGCAGCCATGACGGAGAGCATCTTCCTCTGCTGCCGCTCATCTGCCAGCGCCTTTCCGTTCTACCGCAGTTTTTTTTTTTTTTTTTAAAGAATATCAAATTAGGAAATTTATGAGAAGGGCAAAATTTGAGGTTGCTTCCTCTAATTTGAAAAAAAAAAAAAAAAAAGTCTGCACCGGCTTTCCAATGAGAATTGGTTCTAAATGGACTTTTTAGTCTTTTTTCGAATTTGGAGCTTAATGCACAAAATTGATTTCATGCAAACAGGTTTCCTCAATTTAGTCTGACGGAATGAACATTCAGCTGACGTGACCGATGGGCTTCATGAGATTTATGTCATTTTGTGCTGGTCTAAGAGCAGCGTTCATCACCGACCTGCTGGAATAATTACGACTTGGACAGTTCTTGATGGTATTTCCTAAAACCTCTCCTCTCCATTCTCCTTCTGCAGGTTCTGTTTGCCACTGCCTCTGGTTTTCTAAGGAAGCCTGGTGCGGACAATCCAGCCTGCCTCACAGTGCGTTTGGTAATCGGGCCGACTGCTCAGGTCTTCAAATAAACAAAGGGAGAAGAAACTGACCGTAGTTCACTGGCAAGTTCAAGAGGGGAGAGTGAAAGACGCTGCAGTCTGACATGTACCCACTTGATGTCGCTGTTTCAACACCTCCAAATATCACAAACTTAATTAACCTTTTAAGGATTTGCATCCAAACCAGGGTGATAGCATCACGTAAAAGCCCCTCGTCTCCCGTCTCGCCTGGTGTTTGCTGTCTCGCGGGATGACATTAAACATGCTTGTATTTAAGAATGACCGCACCCAATTACATTAGAGCAAGCTCTTCTGCCTTTCTGCTGTCCCTCCACCTGAGTTCCTGCAGATAAAAATGAGATGACTGATGGCGTCTCCGCCCAGCCTTTCCCAACTAGCAATCAAGGCGATCCAGATGCGGCACGTTAGCGGTCCAACTTGCGAAGGCGGCGGCGGCGGCGGCAGCAGCAGGTTGAAGGATGTGGAGGCGGAGACAACCCCAAACCCCCCCCATCCCCTCAGCCCCCCCCCACTCCCCGCCTCGCCCTCCTTCTCCGGGCTTTTCGCAACGAGACGAACAGGTGAGTGTCAGGGAGCAGTGCCGCGGTTTTGGCAGCTGGGGTCCTCGCAGTCTTTTCAGGCATTCATTATTTAGCCCGTCTAAAAATACATCAGAGGCTGCCTCGCTCCCTTCCAGCACACGGCGCGTCTGAATTTCACAGCATCCTGCTCTCAGCTGCGCGATCTGATCTGGGAAGCCGCTTGATCTACTGTACATCAAGGTAATGCACACACACACACACACACACAGAGATCCATGAGCACACACAAGCACAAAACCATGAATACATTAAATCAAAGCGTTGCGCCATGAACTGGAAGAGGAGGTAGTGATGTATATACATATATTATGTTTTTTTTTTATAAATAACTGGCTTGAAATGTACACAGAAGCTGTGCCGCTCGCGCTGGCCATGAAAGCTTTCGCAAAGCTCCCGGTGTTGCGCGAGCCCGCTAATTTATACAAACAACGAGGCGAAGTGGCAGCAATTTGTAGACAAGCAAAGCGAGCGAGACCCCCGCGGACCCCCCAGAAAATTAGTTCCATGAGCCCCACAGGCCCCACCCCCTCATTGGGCCTTGCACATCGCCTCCTGGTGGTTCGGTCCGAGCAGTCAGGGTCAATAATGCAAGACGAAGTCCATGAAATCAAACAGGTGACGGGTCACACATTTTTTTTGTTTTGTATTTTCTTAATTGTGCTGGAGGGGCGTGGGGGGGGACTGAATGTCAACTTAATTATTTCAGCCGAAGCTGGAAATGATTCCCCGACAAATCTATTAGACACGTATCTGTGCGAGCCGTGTTCCCGAGTCCCGCAAGTCAATAAGCGGCGGTGCCACCAGGACATCTGGTGGCGCCGACAGGGCCGCTGTGATCCGGGGTGGGGGGGGGGTGGGAGGGGAGAACCTTCCGCTAGCTCCCATTAATTTCGGACTCTCTGAGCGACGCTCGGGTCTCTCACGCGGTCGACTTTGCATTTGTCGCCGCTAATTAACGCGCAGCAGGTGCAGCTCATCTCGCGCCGCAAACGCATTTATAGCCCGTATTCAAAATGATTTCACACTTTTTTTCTCACTTGATGTGTTTTTTTTCTTTTTTATGGTGCGGAATCGCTAAATAACGCATCTAACTGCGGCTGAGTTCGACATTCTCATCGTGGCGCAGCTGTTCTCATGGCCCCCTATGTTTCTTCCTGTTGTCTCCTCTGCGTTCAAGGACAACTCGCGCCGGAGGCACTCGTGGAGGAGCAGTGCCAAGCGCCGAGAAGCACGTCGACGAAGGTGGCACAGTCAGAACCAAGCAGCGTCTGCCATTACGCGCAGCCGATTTATGCGTGGAATAAAGCGGTGGTCGGACACGTCGAAGCGGACTTCCTTTTCGTGTTTTCTACTAAAAAAAAACTTCCTGCCAGTAACTTGATAAAAGCACCATTCAAAAGGTTTTGTGCTCAGTCATCTCCGCCAAAGAAATACGCAAACAAACCCAACTGAATCAAAACGGAGGGGAGGAAAAAAATTAGACGACAATTACTTTGGGATGCGCCGCCCGCCGCGCAGCCGCCCACGGTTAGCATTGACTGGGAGAGTTTCCCATCCGTCCCAGCTTCAATCGAAACTGGTTTAATGGTTGAAGGCGAGGTAAACAGATCAATCCGGCATTTCACAAGCTCACAGGAGGGACTCCCTCACCAACGATCCCCCCCCACCGGCAGCTTCTCACCAAACACAGACGACCAAGAACCGGCGTCAATGTTCCCGAACGCATGACGCCGAACGTATACGATGCTGAAGCTCCGTGCGCGCCATCCGTCGAAAAACTCGGCTCCGTTTAGTGCAAAATCATGCAAAACAATGGCAGCTGTGCCCCAGATATGAGCAGAGGGTGGGGGTGGGATGGGGGCGAGGGTGGGTGGAGGGTGACTGATGGGAGCGTAGCTTCCAGGGAGATGCGGAGGGGGAAAAAAAAAAAAAAAAGACGGCATGGGAAAAGAGACGTGGAAGAGCCGACTACTTCAAAGACGGAATGTGAGCCGGTGGCTCAAAGAGCGCTCGCTCACTCTCGCTCCCTCCGACGACGACGCAGAATCTGCAGAAGGATCTGAGCAGCCTGACGGATGGCAGATGGAAATAAGATTTTTCATTACTGAGGGGAAAATATCTGATAACTAGCAAAGTTTTTGGGGGAGAAAAAAAAAGAGAAAAAAGCCCAAACGAGGAAGCGAGACTGCCGCGTGAGATGGCATTTTCAGAGGCGTGCGCTGGCGTTAAATGGGTCACAGAATTAAAAATGTTTCTGAAAGGTTTCAACACAGTGGCGCTGGAGACGTAGCCAGACACCACTGAAATCTAAATGGGACATCCGACAGTCGCGGCAACGCTTTTGATCCGGTCTGAGTTTTTGAGTTTTGGGGGTTTTTTTTTCAACACTGTGTGTTGCAACACTTTCACTTTCTCTTCGGTGTCCGATAACACTTAAGAGCATCGGAAATGTCATGGAAAACAGCACAATTCCATGTCGCTTCTTTTAATTTGTCACGAAGTTGGTACACTCACTGGAAGTGGATTTAGTCGTTCTGTAATTCAGAGCTAATGCGCCAGATGCTCTCGCGATCTGTGCCGTTTCCGTAACGAGCAGAGAAAGACGGCCACCATCCGTCAGCATCGTTTGAGTGCATCAATATTCTGACATCGCCCATCGGTTTGTGGATTCCTGTTGCGAAGCCTAGAGGCTGCTTGAAAGCAGAAGATTCCATGTTTGGGTGAGTAGGTAGCACGTGCGGGTGGCTACATCCAAAACTGTACGGCCAATTTTCTACTTCAAATTAGACCAAATCGGACAACGTGGACATTAGGGCCTCTTGGACTAATCTTTTGACAAACAATTTAAAGAAAGTGTTGCTTCTTTCCATAGTGACTTGTCAGTTGTCTGCCTTTTTGCAACCACTTTTAGTGCTCCCTGCTGGTCAAGCGGCAGAATGCAGGTTTTTGGCACTTCCAAATTGGCCTCTGTCTTTATATACAGTCAATGGTTTGCAAAAAAAAAAAAAACAAGAAGCTCAAAGTGGTCTATGGCCTCATTTACCAAAACATTTCACAGACAATCTTGTTAGTGATTCCCGGCGCTCTTTCTCTGTTAGTCTGCTGGGTTTTCTTTTAGTGACGGAGAACCATCCTACCACGCAACAATACTTTAACAATGCCTTTTGCTGATTTAGTCCTGGTGAGGACATTTTAAGACGGGCACATACACGAACCCGAGCGATACTGATTGAGATATCTTACATTGCTGGCCAAATCAAACTAAGTGAGAGCCTCCGGGGGTGACGGGCAGCTGGATGCTACCCCAGAAGGTCTCAGCTGAGTAGAACTGGAATCAACATCTGCATTACGATGCCTTGTGATCGTGCCAGCGCTGGAAATCCACACAATGGACTGTTTCCTCTAAAATTCTCAGGCGGAACTTCACCAGAGACATTGCCAAACAAAACATATTTGTGAGAGTCGATGGTTATTTTCTCACAACACAGGCTGCGGTCAGAAGTGCTTTTTTTGTTGTTTTTTTTCACTGCAGGATCTTGCCTGCTGCCTCGTGACATGTTTTGGCATTTTGCACAGGGCCACAAATCTCGGCAGCTAATGAGTCAGTGTTATTGTTTGACACGTGAGCGGGGCGGGAGTGGCGAGCTGAAAGGCGTGCGCTTGTTTAACTCACAGTTTGAACTTTTCTCTCCGTGGCTACGGCAGGCTTGACAAAAAAACTGACATTTCAGCCACTTTCTCAACTTCTTTGTCAACAATCTTTTGACATTTTCTAATCCACAAGCAACCAGAAGACTCGGCCAAGTCCAATTCAATTAAAAAAAAAAAAAAGGTGACATTAACACCTCGTTTGAGCCCCACCCCCACAAAAAAAAAAAAAAAATCTGTCACTGTCACTGCAGCCTGCTCGAGTGTTCATGTTCGCCGTCGCAAGTGTGAAAAGATGCAGTGGCGTGAGCGCGCTCAAGCAAACAGGGAAATGTTTGAGTAGACGGCTACCGTGCGCTTCTATTGATTTGGCTATTGGTCTCAGTCTTGGCTGCTCTGAAGCTCCAGAATGGTTCCATGTGTTAGAAAAGCTCACCAGAGCCTCCGCTGATAATGCGGTGAGTGTGGATGACGAATTGGTAAAGTGGGTGGGAATCCAATATTGATTGAACTGGTTGAACCTTTATACAGTTTATTTAGCTAGATAATGAATTAAAAGTTAAATTAAAAAAAAAAAAAATCTCTTTATTTTCACCTCTGGTTTATTTGTTTTTTTTTTTGCCTCGTCTATTATTCCCTCAAAAACAATACCAAGACGCAGATGTGCTCAAACACCTTTAATGTGGCGTCCAACTGGTCTCTGGATGCTCATCAACCCGCACAGTCTGTCTCCCTCCGCATGCCCCGTCCGCAAACGCTGAGCTGTTTGTGATTATCCAGCGCCGGCCGGCGAGCGGAGCAGCGCAGTCACTCACACTGCTGACCAGTGACCCGAACGTGGACGTGATGGACTCATCGCCGTCTCTGCCGTCCGTCAGGGGACTATATAAAGCTTTTCAGATGGAAGGTCTCACATCTGACAGCGGCTACACACACAGCTCTAATTATGCGCACGCACGCACGTACGTACACACACACACACACACACACATACAGATTATGTAACTGACTCCATTCACTGTACAACCCTCATTCTAATTCAGTGCTTGAAGCCTGAGTGCAAATCCAGCTGAAGTAAACCAATAAATATTCTCACCCCGGAGTCTCCTGACATTCAGTAGTACAGCGATGAAAAGTTCACTGATGTGAAGTCCTTTCATTTTTATTTATTTATTTATCTTTTTTATTTTTTTTTTTTTTTTACAAAGTATTTTTGATCTTGCGCACCAGTCGACCCCTTTTTTACTGACTCCAGTTTATATGAGTCACTCCCCAACGAGAATTGGGGTTTTGGAGTCTTTTGAATCACCGAGTCTGTCACCCAGAGGGTGCGGAAATCTATGCAAGCGCATAAGCTCCACCCACTCCCATTGGCCCCCCCGAGTCACATGATGAATGATGAAAATCACTGATTTAAAAGTGAAAAATGAGACATTTTGTTGGGAAAGCAAAAGCATGAGATCATCAATTCTCAAGGTTGAAAACCCCGATTATAAATTCATATGAATTCGTATGGCGAAGAGCTGTTGCTTTTCCCACAGGGTTAACACAGACACTCTGAATATATTTATACAAATACATTTCAATAAGCAGTCACATATAGAGACAATGTGTCTGGTTTCTTCTCTGCAGTTAGCAAGCTAGCGATAGCGGCGAGAAGAGCTTGAATTCAGTGAAATGACTCGAGAGTTTTGAACGGTTTGTCTGTTTGCATTGCTACGCACACTTGGTGCTCCCGTTTAAACACAATCATTGTCTCATTGACGAGAAACACAAAGTGCGCTGCCAGACAAAGGCAACAAGCAACAGTGCCAGCTGATCGTTGGAAGGCGCAAACACAAGTACGATCTTTTGTTGAAATATTGACAGGAATTTGTTCGGCAGTCGCGCACTTGGCAAGGCAAAATTCAAGTCTGCAAACAGCCAGAAACTATTATTTTTTTCATAGGATGGAAAGGTTTTTTTCTGTCAAAGAATGAATTGGAATGTTTTTAGGGATGGTGCTGAGTCAGGTGAATTTAAAGCTAGTTTGTGAAAAGCAGCCTTAAAAGCGAGTTCCCCTCCAAAAGAAGGGCGACTGACCGCCGCCCACTTCCAACCGCTGACTCATCACCTGTTTTCCTTCCACCTGTAGGCTGCTAGACGTTCTGGTTCCGTGACTCCTGTCCCGACTTGTCTGCAACGTCTTGCCAGCTTCTGTCTGCAGTCATCAGTCATGTCGACATGCGTCAGACATTTAACAGCCACGGCAATGGGGTCAAAAAAAAAAAAAAAAAAAAGCAAATGAGCACTTTTCTTTTGCTTGTGAATGTATTTTTTTAAAAGATGCTCAAAATGATCTAAAAAATGTAAAATAAAAATTAGATATAGGTATTTTATTCTGGGCTTATTAAAAAAAAAACAGACAGAAAGTCTGAGTTGTTGATGCTCTGTCCACTAAATTAGTCCACACAGTGGAACTTGTTTGTTTTCACTTTGCCCCAGGTCCTGAGGAGCCGCTACTTCTCGGGAAATGAGAAGCACATGGCTGCTCACGTCTTCTGCTTAACGGCACGCTTTCAGATCTGGAAATACCGGCTGGGGACAATCAAGCAGAGGTGGCCGGTCGCTTTGCAACCTCTCCCTAAATCAACAGCGGAGCAGGCAAATCCAGTTCTCCGCCTCTGCTCTGTGCAGACAATGGAGTTATTTATCTGAACCCGCTCTGTTTTTTGTGTCAGCTCCCAGGAAGCATGTAGGCGCACGCACACACACACACACACAGAAAGTCATGCACCTCTTGTTTCTGTCTGTGAAAGCTCACTGGAAGAACACATTCACAACCAAAGGTTTGAGCAATGAAAAAAAGAAAGAACGGAACACTCGGAGTGTTCCACATCACATGCTTGAACCGAGTTTTTTTAAACAAAAACATAAAACATATGTCTTGTACAGCAGAATGTGCTACGGTAAAGACCACAAATTATCATGTGCGGCAAACGCACACCACAGCTTCAGCGCCTAATTAAAATGTGTCACGCTAGCTGGCCAGCGAGCTCGAGGACATTACGTTAGCATGCACAGGAATGTTAACGAGCAACAACAAACACTGATAATGACGGCGGCTATGTGACAGCTGTATCCCTGTACACTGCAGTACTGAACAAAAAAACAGTTTCATGGTCAAAGCAAATTTGAAAAAGTCATTGCTTTTAATTTTTTGTTCCTGCAGCAGCCTTAGAAAGTGCAAAAATCCCAATAATTGTGGGTTGTTTTATACTTACAAATGCAAAATACTCTACTCCCCCCCCCCTCCCCACAAATACAACAGTGTTCACCGGTGTTTTTTTAATGACTGCAGACACTTCAAAATTCCAATCTTTTTAGCATTTCTTCCGCTCTCATTTCGCTCCAGGTTAGCACAACAGCATGCGCGCGTCGTGCTGTCTCAGCGCGATCCGACTCTGCGCACTCGCGCACTCGGACAACAATGAGCGGGAATTACGGGCGCGTGCAATTTGCAAGCAGCGCCTCGTGTCTTCCCTCTTTGCTGGGGACGCTTGACTGATCGCCTTCTTGACTCCCGGGCATGTGGTTGAGCGCAGACAAATACCTTCGCCTGCTCCCCGTGGCAATGTACTGTAGGTGTGCGAGTGTGAGAGAGAGAGAGAGAGAGAGAGAGAGAGAGAGAGAGAGAGAGAGAGAGAGAGAGAGAGAATAGGAGCATGACTGATGTATCCACAGTATGTGTGTGTGTATGTGTGTGTGTGTGTGTCTTTATGCACTCGTCTGTGTACGAGCCAGATGGGCTAAAGAGAAGAATGGAGTCAAATAATAAAAAAAGGATGAAAAATAGAGGAGGAGGGAGATGGAGAGAGAGAGAGAGAGAGAGAGAGAGAGAGAGAGAGAGAGAGAGAGAGAGAGAGAGAGAGAGAGAGAGAGAGAGAGAGAGAGAGAGAGAGAGAGAGAGAGAGAGAGAGAGAGAGAGAGAGAGAGAGAGAGAGAGAGAGAGAGAGAGAGAGAGAGAGAGAGAGAGAGAGAGAGAGAGAGAGAGAGAGAGAGAGAGAGAGAGAGAGAGAGAGAGAGAGAGAGGCCTCTTGGAGTGGAAATGCTCCACTTGGCTCTGCGGCCTGCCACCTCACATCACGGAGCATCCGCTGACAGATGAATGCAGGAGAGCCCAGTAATAGAAACGCCCGTGCATAAGCGGGGCGGGCGCTGGGGGGGGGGGGGGCTACCGCGTGCGAACTGATGCGTAAAAGGACAGCAGGAAGGAAGGCAAGCAGGCGAGGGAGGGGGGGGGGGGTTAGCCAGGGGTCAGCGGCGGCGACCTGCGTGAGGTCTGCGTCGTCTGGGCGAGGGCGGGTTTACTTTTTTTTTTTTGGAGTGGCATTGGGGGGTCTGGGGGGAGTGAGGGGGTCTGGAGCAGCGGCGCCGCTCAGCGCCGTTACCATGGAAACTTGGACGGTCGAGCCGAGGCTCATTATGCAAGACGGCTAATTTTACCCATTTAGCCCGTTTCTGTCGGAGCGTTTTGTTTTGTTTTGTTGCCTTCATTTTTTTTCCATTAATTTCAGGGGGAGAGTGGAGCAGATGCAACGAGCCGGGGTCATGAAACGAGAGAGCGTCGGGGAGACGGCTGGGTGTGTGTGTGTGTGTGGGTGGGGGGGGTTGGCCGAGTTTCCAATACACCCCTGTCCTCATGACCGGGGGTCGCGGAGAAACTCGTCACCGCTTGGTCCTCAGCCGCTTATTGCGCTTTTTTTTCAATTTTCTCTCCCACAAAGTCACGTCGGACATTGAAGCCGCCTCTCAATGCAATATTTCAGGTCCACTTTCAGGTCAGGGCCAGATCTGAACGTGCTAAGAATATATATTAGTCAACACCGGTATTGGTACCGATAGTGGACACTGGTATCCCGGAGCGCATGGAGGGGTTTGTTATCATATCTGAGCATTAGCATTAGCATTCGCATTAGCCTTCATATCGTGCAAGATGTTGTCAGCAATTTGGGCATTCCGTCCTCTCACGCCGGCGGGGTGGGGTTCACACATGAGGGGACCGACCGAAAGGATTTCCTCCCACGTCCGCGCCGGGATGTTATGACGGCCGTCGGGGAAACGGCGGCGCTAAGAGGCCGGCGGCAGCTGCCTCGGCGAGGGAGAAGCTGCGACAGTCTGCCAGACGCCGCCTGGAGATGCGGCGGCGCAGTGAAAAAAAACTGCTCGCCTCTGCTCTGCGAATGCTTCCCAAATATCAACCACCCGGGCGGGAACGTGAGCCGCATCGGGACGAGATCTTCTGGCGCGGCTGCGGCCGACGACGCAGGAGGATGAGTCGGGAGGAGCCTCGGGAATGGGAGCGGCGGTTTAAACAGGAAGCGGCTGGCGAGCGACACCTCTGCGCCCCCCCCCCTGGCTTTAGGAGACACGCGAGGTCGTGCCGAGCTGCTTCGCTGCTCTCCACACCTGCGTGCGTGAACCTCCAAACTGTGGAGAGTAAAAATTCCGCGCCACTTGTCCACACCTGCTCCCGCACCGTGCCCATTGTTCAAGGTCCGGTGTGCCATATTTGGCCTGATTCACGATGGTTGTATTGGTATCAGCTTAATATATGGCACGTCAACATGTTAATAAAAGTCTACAGTACAATAAAAGTCATTTGGTTTTCCTGCTTCCGTATTTCGAAGGAAGCCCGGTGCTTTCAAACTGACAGTGTGTTTAGTAATTAGCGGGACTGCTCACGTTCTCTAATAAAGCAACCAAGAAGGAGGTGGACGACGTTTCCACATCTGTGTGTGCAGGCCACTGTAGCTCACTGGCAAGCATGGGAGAGGAAGGGTGAGAAGGTGAGAGCTGCAACCTAAAATGTAACCACAAGATGTCGCTGTTTTCTCTAAATCTCCAGATATTACACACTTAACCTTTAAGTTGTGTTTTTTTTGTTGTTGTTGTTGTTGTTGTTGTTTGTCTTGAAACCAAGCCGTGGGGAGATGTGAGGAGCGAACCGAGTCGCGTGGCTGATGTGTCGGTCAGTGTCCAGACATGTCCGTGGATATAAAAAGCAACAAACAACCCAGGGGGGGTGCAAGTCCGACTTCAGCAGTGTCAAGATGGACCTCGAGTCCTAAAGGGGGACATTGTTGTTTTGTTTTGTTTTTTTTTTAAATCAAAATTGGTCAAAGGCACCCTTGCTGTTTAGAAGGAAGGCCAAGTTTCCCCATGTCCATGAGAGACACTTTCTGTCATCAGTGGAGTTTAAAGAATTACAGTCCACAGACACTGACGGACAAGTGAAATGGCTAAAAACCACATAACATTGTGTCTTATTGAATGCATAATGTTGTGTAAGCCTTGTAATGCACAGTCGGAATAATTTGAAACAACTCTCCACTGATTTGCTCACTTGAGGCGTCTTCTTGGCGTGACAGTTGCGTTTCGTTGTGGTGCAAAAAAGTTTAAAGAGAAGAAAAGTTTCAAAAACGAGCTCTGGCGTAGCCAACATCCAGGTACAGGAATTCTAATTAGCGAACTCCGTCGTAGCCAATCAAATCGAACTGATTCAGTTGACATAGATTTTCAAGTTGAATGACCTTCCTTTGCCTTCAACGCAGTTTCTGGAACAGAGCCCAGTAGGAAGACGTGATCGTGGTCCAAAAGACTGACAACAACTAAGTGGTGACGCAGCTCTGCTACGATTCATTCCTACAAAAGTGAGGCTTCAAGGAATTTCCAATTAAACTCCCATTACGGAAAATAAATGACATGTCGAGCAATTTCTCTCTCCGCCCCCTTTTTAAAGGTCATTTAAGCGATTAAACTCCCAGCAAATCCCTCGGCGGATACACGAGAAACGTGCCACTCGCTCCGCTTGTTGTCGTTGCTCAAAGACTCAAAGGTGGTCAAACATTTTTTAAGGGGGCCGGGTATTTAAGGAAGTCCCCCGGAGTACGAAACACGCTGACCGACGCAGTGGCCACGTGGCTCGATTCGCCACTCACATTTCCCGGCGTGGTTCAAAAATAACAACAACAGAGAAAAGACTTGAAGGTGAAGTGTGTAATATTTGGACGTTTTGAGAAGAAACGGCGACATCAGGTGGTTGCATTTTCAATTGCAGCCCTCAACCTCTCAACCTTCCTCTCCCGAGTTTGCCAGTGAACTACGGTGGCCTGCAGAGACAAACCTGGAAGCTCTCCGGCTTCTTCTTTGTTATTTTATTTGAATAATATATTTGACCCTGATTACGAAACGCATTTTCCGTTCTATGAGCAGGGAAACCAAATTACTTTTATTGTACTTTTATTAATGTATTCATGGGCAGCATGTTAATCTTTCACCAATATAAAAATTAAAAAGTGAAGCCAAATTTCGCGCACTGGACCTTTAAGAGTGACACACACACACACACACAGATTCCAGGCATTCTGCACAGGTGTATGTGTGTGTGTGTGTGTGTGTAGGGGGGGGGGAGTCGTCCTAGGCGCTTCTGGACCAACAGATCTTCATGATTGGACAGTTATGCGTCTCTCATTCGGCAGCGCGACACCAATCCAGCCTATTTAGGCAAATCAATTTTGTCTTCTCCACGGCAGCCCGAGAACGGTGAGGCGCCCAGCCCTGGGACTGTGTGGGTGGGCTCTCCACAGTACTTCTATTCCGGGCTTCATTGTTCATCTCAATTGTGCTGCTTGCCTTTAGCGTTAGCGTTAGCGTTAGCGTGAGCGCGGTCTGGCGCTTCAAACGGCCGAGGCCGTCCCTGGTCACCTCGATCACGGGTGGAGAAATGTACTGGATGGAGAACCATAAATGGGATTTTTTTTTTTTTTATCAACACCAACATTTTTTTTTTTTTCTTTTCCCTTTTTCTATTTTTTTTTTTTTTTAAGCCGACAAATCACTCAGCCGCGACGCAGATGTGTGATTCGCACGAGTTCAGAGCCGGAGCAGGTTGTCTGTCTTTTTCCTGCTGCATGCTCCCCTCCCCTTGATACAATGGGCCGAGCAAATTGTACAAGTTGCCATGATAGCAGTGAGTTGAGCGCTTCGTTCTTTTTTTTCGTTTTGTTTTGTTTTGTTTTGTTTTTTTTTAATTAATTCCATCTACTGAGACACGCACGCAGTCATTCTAAGGGTAATAATGCAATTTTAAGTGCATTCAGGAGACCAAACAACAGACGGCCGCTTCTGTGTTTATGGCTGAGCCGGGGAACAATACGCGATGTTCGACTCGTATTTTTCATTAATTCTTCTTTGGTTAATTAGCGTAGCGTAAAACACAGCAGAGGGAAGAGTTTGTAATTTGTGACTCCCCCAGCATGTTGGATTGTGCTCCCACTGACTTAATAACACAAAGAAAACACTCCAGGTTGAGTATCTGCAAAGAAAATAAGTACACTGATGATGATAATAATAATAATAACAATAATAATAATAATAGGTGTAAAAGGCAACAGTTCCGTTCCACAGCCTCACTGATTTGTTGTTTTCATCGTTTGACTGCTGCCGCCTCTTTCATCAGCCGTCCAAATGCCAACCTGCACGCAGCGACAAACACGCTGAGCGTCATCAAGCGCATCGCTGATGTCGGATGACTTTGAGGCTAATGTCAAAGCGCCCGCATGCACGACTTATAAATAAACATCGGCGTGATGGACAGCTGGACCGCCTCCTGTCCCGTCCACATCGACCGCCTCCAATCCAGCAGCTACATGCATGTGCACATGTGTCTTTTTTGTTTTTTTCGGTAGAATGTGAAGGGGGCGGGGTCAGAGCAGATTTACACGCGGATGACCGCCGATGACTCGGCCTGCTCAGTCAGGTATAAAAAAAAAAAAGAGAGCCACGTAGACACACCAGGGGGCACGGGGTCGGAGACGGCCACGTCAAAACGCAAACGCGCTGAGTCCATAATGAATCAGAGGAGAGATGCCACGCCGCATCATCCGGCCGCAGGCGTCCCATCGCAGGCTTTTCTTAATGCCGGACGGGGAGCAGCAAAACCGGAGAGGAGTCTTACTTTTCTGAAAGGAAGCCTTTTGAAAGCTGGGTTACTTAGAGTTCTCTCGCCAAACGCAAGTGGGAAACATTCGTAAAAACGATCAACATCTGCGGCCTTCAACCAGCTCAGCGTGGAGTTAAAGCTGAACGGAGCCAAGCATTTGCTATAAAATGACATTGAACTGAAAATCTACAGAGCCCAGACTGATAGACATGTATATTATATCCAGTTTATTCATATGTCAACCTATAATTTCTAAGCACAAGCACATTTTCATGAGCCAGTGGCAACTAGCAATGCCGCTTTCACGGCTAGCTTGCGCTAATTAGCTTTCTTCTTAATTAAAAAAAAAAAAAAAAAACAAAGAGAGAAAGGAAGTCATTGCTATGTGGTGCAGACTGATTCAACCCGACCTGCCTCGACTCGCAGAGGAGACGTGAGGTCAGGCAAAAAAGAGAAACACTCACGCGCGCGCGTGCGCGCACACACACAAACACACACACAGATCCGTATCAAAATTTAAGAGGTAAAGCCGCAGTTTGTGAACGCATCGCTGACGCCGCGTATCCGAGTGCAGACGGAGAGACGAGCGCAGCGCAGCGTGAAGACATGAAGTCCTTGAACAGTCAGGAGAGTTGACAGAGGAGCGGGTGTGTGTCATTGTTAAATTTTAGTGTCCACTTCCAGCTTGGGCGGGGTAAGAACCTGTCGGCGAGGCCTGCTAGCATACACACACCTTTCAGTTGTTTCTTTGTTGTTGTTTTTGAATAGAATGAAAACAAACAACTGCGATGCTGATGTGAGCTGCCACACTCTCACTTTACAGGACAAACATTTAGGAAAAATGGCAATTCTTCTGTGACAGCTTGACTTACAGCCAATCAGGTCAGTGTGTGGGTGGGACATTGATTCCATCCCGTTAGCCGTCAACGTGCCTCGGTTTAAGCTTTACAATACAAGTGCTTCTGTTGGCTTCACCTTCCAATACGCTACAGTCGGCGATTCACTTATTTCTAATAAATACAATATCTACTAGCTCGGCGTACCAGATGCAGCGTTTCCTAATTCCCTCATGTGAAAATGCCGCCGTGTGCCGATAAAACTGCTGCTGCTGCAACATGAGCGAATCTCTTTAGCGGCTCAGCTTCAGCTCTGCTCTTCCCTCTTGTCTCTCGAGGGCGGACAGAAGCAGATTCCTACTAGTTTTTGCCACGACTCAAAGGAAGATTCTGGAAAAGCAAGGCGCACCCCCCTGAGACTTTCTATTGGCGAGTTAGCAAAGTGGAGGAGCAGGTTTCTGACTGAGCGCTGGCACGGCCGCTCCAACATTTCAGCTGTTTGTTGTCTCCCGGCCACTTTAAGATACCCGACTCATTATCATAGGTATGCTTTTGGTTTTTTTTTTTAAACCGAGGCCACTTTGGTCTGCTGCTCTGGACACGCAGAGAAGCTGAGTCACCGCGACGTCATTATTCATGAGGGCCACTTTGGGAAAGCTTCCTTCATATTTATGAGTTTGAATTAGTCACAAATGTGGAGCTCAGGACGGCGCGAGTGCCAAGATTCATTGTTGCTGACTCTCTCTTTAAAGCTTAAACACAGCCGCAGAGCTTCCATCACCCACCAAATGGACGCCGGCCGTTTGTCCTTCACCGCTGCGACGTCACATCTGCATCCCGGACACATCGGTGCTCTCAGGCCCTCCGCTCAATTCTAAAACTCTCAGCATCTGAAAGTCATCTTTTCTCTGCACAGAATGACAGAATCATTGGAAAGAAACTAAACAAAGGGAAGAACCTTTCAGAATTAAAGGCTTGCTCCTCTCTACCTTTTGAACCGAGCGCTATCTGTCAGAAAAAAACAAATTATTCGCATTCAACATCGTTTTCAAGGCAAAGCATTTCTTATTCCGTTGCTGCCAAAAGGCGAGGCATTCTGAACAACTCTGCAAGGGATGAAACATTTAATGATTCCGTTTCTAACAATACGAACCTCGGGACATTGACTGATTTTCAGCCCTCTCGCTCCCAGCACACTGAAGACGAGCAACAGAAAGAAAATCTTTTAAAATCGAGCGAAGTGCGGCCGTAAATTTCCCGGCGTTCTCAACAGCTGACGACGGCCTCGTTGATGAAGGGGGCGTGTCCGGAGAGGGAGGAGACGTGCGGCGGGAAAACGAACAGCGATGGGTTTTTCCAGACAGTCTGAGATGGTTTCTGTTGGTTGGGAGTGTTTTTCTTCATCGCGGCTGATGCGCAGCGCGGCTGTTTCGCCTCCAGTCCTTTTCTTAGTGACGTGACGCGGCGAGACGCGGCGTGATTGACGGCCGCGTCGAGTCCTCGGCAAGACAGCCGGGCCGGGAAGCCAATTTACATAATGGACAATCCATTAAATTACAACATTGCACTCGGCCAACCAACATATTTTTTTCAATCAGCTTAAAAAGCTTCTTTTTTTTTTTTTTTAGAAAAAAAGGAAAGAAAAGAGAAGAAAGACATTTTGGCATCTCTGTGAACTGACTGTTTTTTTTTTTTTTTTGCCGTCAGGTTTTCAACATTGAGGTCTTATCATGTCGGCAAAGTCTGAACTGAGCAGACGATTTAATCCCCCCCTCCACCCTCCCGCATGTGAAAGCGGCGCAGGAAAACAGGAACTTAGCTGCGAGAAGCTAGTCCGCGCTAATACGTGACAGCGTCCATCATTTATTCATGACCTGTTTATAATTCATCGCCATTCTGCTGGTCTAATTGACTGTCTGCTTTCAGAGAAAGAAAAAAAAAAGGCCAGGAATAAACTTCAGAAAAGCTGCAGTTTTGCCACTTGTGTTTTTTTTTTTTTTCCAGCTCCAGCGCGAGCGTCTCTGCGAGTTCACCGCCTCAAGGTCCGGCGTGTAAAATTTGGCTTGATTTATGATTTTTATGTCGGTAACGATGCTGATGGCTGTCCCGTCGTCTAATTTAGTTTGCCTGATTTCCAGCGTGAATTCTGATCACCACACACTTTATTCCTCCAGCTTCACATTTCTGTTAAAAAAAATCGCTGTTTGCTTTGACCTTCTCGACACCCAAGGCCAACCATCCCAAAAAAAAAAAAAAAAATGCTAGCGCTTCCTAAATATTGCTAACATCTCTCCCGGGCGCCGAGTGAGGACGGAACGCGGTGGAACGTCGATCCCGGGCCTCTCTGTCTCGCTCGCCCGCTCTCACTCTCTCGCTCGCCCCGACACGTTACACAACAAACAGAGCGAAGCGCAGCTGTGAACAACCACAGCTCGTCCATCTGTCCGGCTCCCTCGTGTCCCCCACCCTCATCACCATCATCATCATCATCATCATCATCATCATGGTCGGCGGCAGCGGCCGTGTGAAGCTGCCTGTAATCAGATTAGGCAGCGGCCGTCATCCCGTCCCACTGTTGGTGACATCTGCGTCATGCGGGGAGGCGAGTGCACGCTGGGAGTGCGCCCGCCTGCCCGCCTGCCCGCCCGTCTCCCTGTGTGTGTGTGTGTGTGAGCCACTGTTTGAGATGTGAGAATAAACATATCACATACATGTTGGCACACCTGACGCCGCGTCGCCGGGATTACACCGTACGTGCGGCGGATAATGACATTTGATTAAAGGCTGCGCGCGGAGAGCCAGCTAAGCGGGATTAAGTTGAGCGTTACATCATTTACCTTCGGAGAGGGGGAGGGCGGGGGAGGGGAGGCGGAGCGAGGGATGGCGAGGAAAAAGAGGAGAGCGGTAGGGAGGGGCCAGCGAGCCGGGGGAGGGCAGAGAGGAGGGAGAGAGAGGAGAGAAAAGCAGGAGAGGAGAGGGAGGAGGGATGAGGGGAGGGAAGAGAAGGACTGGAGAAGAGAGGAAAGGAAAGGAGGGGGAAAGGAAGTGAAAGAGGGAAGAGGAGAGGAAAGGCAATAAAAAGGAAAGCAAGGAAAAAAGAAGGAAAGGAAAGGAGAGGAGAGGAGAGGAGAGAAAAGCAGGAGAGGAGAGGCGAGGAAAGGGGAGGAGAGGAGAGGAAATGAAATGAAATGAAATGAGAGGAGAGGGGAGGAGAGGAAAGGAAAGGAAAGGAGAGGAGGAAAGGAAAGGAAAGGAAAGGAAAGGAGGAGAGGAGAGGAGAGGAGAGAGAGAAGAGAGGGAAAGGAAAGGAAAGAAATGAAATGAAATGAGAGGAGAGGGGAGGAGAGGAAAGGAAAGGAAAGGAGAGGAGAGGAGAGGAGAGGAAAGGAAAGGAAAGGAAATGAAATGAAATGAAATGAGAGGAGAGGGGAGGAGAGGAGAGGAGAGGAAAGGAGAAAGGAAAGGAAAGGAAAGGAAAGGAAAGGAAGGAGAGGAGAGGAGAGGAAAGGAATGACAGCAGCGGAGGAGAGGAGGCCGCTCCAGCCGACTCTTCTACTCTCCTGCTCCGGCACTTTGGCGTCATCCACCATCGTGTTGCTGCTGATTGGAAAAGCCGTGGCTCTCTAATCTAACAGCTCCACTCTGAGCGAGCAGGAAGTCTGCGGCCAGGCGGAGGCTCTCAGATTATCCCCTGGCACCAGGAGCCGGGGAGAGAGGTTGCATCCCGTCCATTAGGGCTGGACCAGATAACCCGGGACTCAGCCGCCGCTGGGGGCGGGGCTGGTTCCTCACCTGGCCCCTCCCCCTACAAGCCCTCCCTTGCAAAAAAAAACCTTCCTAACGTCTCATTGGCATTCAGCCTCACGGCCCGCGGCGAGGCTTCGCCGGCGCTATTAAGATTCTACAAAGCCAGCCGCTTCGCCGCCGCCACCAGCGGCACAAAGTGAGTCACACGGCCGAGGAATAATAATAAAAGAGGCGGCGGAGGGACGGGCCAGAAACAGCCGGAAACATCCGGGACTGGACGCTGGCTCGCAAAGCCGAGGCGGAAAGACGAAAGAAAACGGAGAGAGAAGAAAAAGGAATTTTTAAACAGAATAGAATAGAAGCCTTTATTAACCCTTTGTTAAAAAAATATACAATTGCAGCAACAATGTAGTGCAAAAGAACAAAAAATGATATTAATTAAAAAGAAGTAAAGATATGAAGCTGCATCAAGCTGATGAGAGTTGTGAACCCGGCCGTGATTGGCCAAACGACCTGCGCGGAAAAAAAACAACACAAAATAAACAGACACACAATCGGACGCCCACGATCCCAAAAGCGTTTTGCTAATCACCTCTTGAGCGAGACGTCAGGGCCCATTACCTGTCAGCCGTCTGGAGGTGACCTCCGCGCTCCCGCCGCGCCATTTGGAGGCTAATGCACATCTGGATTACGGGGATGGATGCGGCGGCGGCGGCGGCGGCGAAGCGGCCAAATGTGCAATAAGCAATTTGAAGCGGAGCGAGAGAGGATGGGGGAGGGGGGGCGGGGGGGAGGGGGGGAGCGATGTGGGATTCGCCGCTGCATAAAGATGGCGTCCTTCACGTCCGGCCGCCACGAATGAAAGTCGCCCTCGTAAGGAGGGTCGCTCAGCGCCCCCCCCCCCCCCCTCCCTCCCTCCCCCAACGATCCGCTTCATTTACAGATGGCGTCTGCACCTCGGAGCTCACGTCATGATCCCACCGTGGAGCTTTTCCAGGCACTTTCCTGGGGATAAAGTCAGAGCGCTGGCTCTGCGCTACAATCCAGAGCCGGCTAGGCAGGACCATAGACACCACAGCTGTCTGAGCTCCTGAGGTTGATACGTACAAAACGTGCTTTAACGTCGACTGAAAATGAACAAAAGGGTCACAAAAAAAAAAATTGCAGTGGCTCTAAAAACACAGAAAAATGTGATGGCTCTAAAAACACAGAAAAATGTGATGAAATGCAGTTATTTTATGACTGACTATTAGAATAATTTCTTAAAAAGCTCGACGGGCCGCTGACAGCCTTCGGACTGCAGTTTGCCCGTGCCTGTGCCAGTTGTTCACAAAGTGCGAAATGAGTAGAGAAAAGAACAACTGAATGATTCAGATGCTTCTCCTCCGTTCCCTTAATGTGCACTGAAAGGCATCACAGGTTGCATTAAAAAGCCTTTACTTATTTATTTCATTATTTGAATGGGTAACTTGCAATTATGCGCCATCCATTTATTAATTACTCGTCCGAACCAGCAGGGGCCTCACGACAAACCTGCAGTCTCCGCGTTATCTCTTCCTGCTTTCAGCAGCAATTTGCTCCGAAGATGCAGTTTAAGTTCAGAATTTCCTGGCTTGTGGGCCAATCAGCCGTTCCCAGCGCTGATGTGATTTATTTTTCTTTTTAATGGCAGTGTTTGAAGGTCCAACCGACACACTCGTCTTTTGAGAAAATGCTTACATGGGTCGGCCGGCGGCGCAGAGGCTCCGTCGCTCTGTTCAGCTGCAGTCGTAAGATAAATAAATATTAATTGCTGATTGGATGAGTCATTATTTCACAGTGTGAGCACTGAACAGCCAATTAAGCCAACGTCGCAATTTTTTCAAAGGGTGCGAAGGCCAACGGCAGCCGTGAACTCAAATCTTCAAGAAACCCCTTGGAACAAAAACTTCCCTGGAGAAGTTTGAAACGCTCTCAACACTCAGTCTTCCCGCGTGGTGTCCAGCTGCCTGGCCGGCACCACGCCGTCCACTTAGAGTCCTGAATGAACCCTTGAGTCTTTTTAGTGACTCGTGACGCATCACTATGGTGCGACTGCTGTTCTAGCTCTATTTGTACAAATGTGCCGAGGCTGTATTCTATCAATGGCTGGATTAGTTCAAACTCTGAGCTGTGATTGGATGAAACAGGCAGTTGCTCAGAGCAGCTGGGCATCTCTCACCAAAACGAACAGAGCCCACAGTCGTGGAGATGCGCGAATACAGAATACAGTACTCTGCAGGACTCACTGAGTCTCAGAGACTCAGAGAGTCAAATGACTCAAAGACCTGGACAGCGGTCAGTGTTTCTCTTCCATCACAGACACACAAATATTTCAGACGTTGTCTTTTGTAGCTCCACACGTTTTGTCACGTCTTCCTCACAAGGTCGCGCCGCTGGTCTGGCGTAACGCCACTCAAAAGCCCGATTGCCTTTGGCGAGTGGTCAGTCGAGGGGAGCCGGGTTTTCCGACCACGGACGACGGCTTTTGGCTCAACGCTGCTGTCGGAGCTCCAAATGACAGGACGGCACTTCTGTGATTGGCTCGCTGCGACTGCGGCCCGAGCGCAGATCCGCTGCGGAGCCGTGACGCTGTTGGCTCGCGCTGAAACGACCTCTGCGCCCGCAGGCTCGACCCCCGCGCCCCTCTCACACACCAGGGACGCCAGCGAGCGGGCGCACGCACACACACACACACACACACACACACACACACACACTGCTCATTATACACTGACGCTATGACCTGCGCAGCGACACACCCAGCCGCCCTGGAATGACCTGGCCTGTGACCCCGCGAACTCAACAAGTCATTACAGCTCCGGTATCATCACCAGTTTAGGAGGTTTATTTTTCCAGGGCACGAGCGGATCAATCTGCCGTGATCAATTATCCAATAAATTATGCAGAAAACGACGTTTCTAGCTCTCTGTTTGCAGCCTGCAGCAAAAAAAAATATGGATTAAAAAAAAAAAGTGATGCTTCGTTGGAGCTCACACGTGTTTGAAAGGTGATTTAAACAGAAACGCAGCTCCAACACCGGGCGGGGTGGGGGGGGTGCTGTTACTAATCTAGGGACAGCAACAGTGCCCTTTGTGACATCACCACTTCCTGATTCCCAGAAGTTAACGGACAGGCTAGCGGCACTTCCTGTTGTTAGACAAGGGAAAACAAAGGAAAAATAAACTTTGCGTAATGAATAAATGATAAAGAAATTAAGGTACAAAATCCAACTACCACCGAGTTAAAGGATCCACATCGTCTCTCAGCGGCACTCTTACTACAGGCAGTCATTAGTCTAATAACGCACCAGCTAGCTATACTGAAACTACGGTGGAGATTTCTGCTCTGATTGTTTGTTTGTTTTTGCCATAAATAAAACATTTTTATCACGCCTCGGAGAAAGACTCAACCTGCTCGCCTGCAGCAGCTCTTACATCGCAAAATAAACTTTAAATCAGTCCGAGAGCTCACCTCTGCAGCACTGGCTGCCTCGCGGACACCCGTGAAGCACAACTGTATTACTGCATGAGGCACGCGCGCACGCACACACACACACACACACACACACTCTCAAAGACTGCAGGCCAATCGTTAGAAAATGCACTTAGCGTCTTTCTAACTGTACGGCTCCGGCTCCGAACCATCCACTGTGTTGTTTACGTGGTGTCCGCAGCAGGCGCTCCCGGAGAGAAAGGCGGCGGCAATTTGATTAGAGCAGCAATACCGAGAGTGTGGCGGCCAGCGGGAGCCTCGCTAGGCTTATTTTTCCTCGTTTTTGGTTGTTGTTTTTTTTTTTTGCTTACCGTCTCCCCACCGCTCTCCTCCCATACGTACGGCAATTATCATCGCACAGACACGCAGCTGCCATGAATGAAGCATCCGGCTCGATAGTATCCATGAATTATTGAGCGCTTGTAGTAGGGTTGGAGGCAACTTTATACTCCATTTGTTTTGCAGCCGCATTTCGCCTTCCTCGCTGCTGACCCGCCTTCCCCCTCACTGACCCCGTTCACTTAGCCGGAAGAAAGAAAAGAAGCGCTCCTGCAGCGCAATACATTCCAGCAGAGCTCCATCCGGCGCCAGCCTCCATGTTCACCAGCAATCGTCAAAGTCACCTTCAGTCCCACTTCTTCCCCCATTCTGATTCCGGCTGCCACCCTCAGCTAACCGCCTTGATTGGCTGATTTTGTGTTCGCGAGGAAATGTGCATTCCATCTAATAAAGTGGCCAGTGAGTGTAATAATCTGTATAAAAAAAATAAAATAATCAGAGTTCTAAAGAGAATCTGACCACATGGCATTCAAACAACTGCAAAAAAAATAGGGAAAGTCTATCAAACTTTGTGCACAAGCAGTTTAGTTTAGGTCCGTTGGCACCGCTGTCCCTGAAATGAAGCAGTAAGTCAGTGTGAAAAGGAACTGCGCTGAAAGGATTTTTCAGAAGGAAGTGGCCACGTGTACGGAGGGACTTGATGATGGTCATTAGATCTTACAGAGAGGCAGCAGCGCTTAGCAACGGCCGCGATGCCATGAAGCTGGATTCCCTGCACGTTACCCACTGCACGTGTTCCACCCTCTTTATGTGTGATTCTACAGTCCAGACACTTCATTCAGGAGTCAAACCTAAAGTGAAAGTAAAACAAAACCAAAGTGAAACAAAAAAAGAGAAAAAACATTTCGTAAATGTCACTCATCAATTTTTATTCCCAGCTCAAGCATCCCGGGCTTTTAATGCTTCAGTCTACTGGCTCAGTGTCAACGCAAAGGTGCCGCAGTCACAGTTTGAGAGTAAACAGGGAGCGGTTATCTCTAATGTGTCAGGCTTCACCTTCTCTTAGTGTTTGTAGTGGGAAATGTGGTCGCAGGGAAGGTAGACTTAAGCTTTTCGGTAATAAAATACTCGAAATTGCTTCACTTTCGTTTCCTGCAGTTTCTTTTTAAAATGCACATGTAATTTAAAAGAATAGATAAATATGATTTTCCACTGTATACATAATGCATATCCAATATAAGTGCTACAAAATTGGCTTTATCAGCTCTGACAACAAAGCCCAGCGAAGGGCGGCGGAGAACAGCGGACCACAACCCTGAAACGCCGTCTGAGCAGCAGGATGTGCGGGCCGCTCGCCCTCATTCACACGGCGACAGATTAAACGTAATTAATGAATTTTAATGAATTGGCCTGACTCTTTCACCTTTGTTAATAGTTATGTTGGAAACCCCTCCACGGCCGTGAGCCAATTTCCCTCACCTTATCTGGTAAATGGACTCGCAGTTATACGCCGCCTTCCAAGGCTGCTGACTCTTTAATGTGCTCTCTCCACACACACACACACACACACACACACACGTAGCACACCCTCGTCTGACTGGTGGCAGAAACTTCCATCTACGGTGCCGCCAGCTCATTAGAGGAGGTAACCATCCACACCGGGCGGCTGAGCCTGAGGGGGCTATTTCAGGTTTAGTAACTCGCCCGAGGACAATTCTGCAGGCCTGACTCCAGGGGTCCGGGATCAAACTGTCAATCTTGGGATCAGTGGGCGTCCTGCTGACTTGTGAGTTGCCCATTTTTTTTTTTTTTTTTGTTTTTCGAGTTGTCGTTTGTTGCTTTTGTTTTTTTTTTACCCTGACCCTCACGAAGAGGATTTGGGGGGAATAAAGAAAAGTGGCATGACGCCTGAGCGTAATCTAAAATAAGCCTCAAGAACGGACGTTTTGTTGGTGTTCTGACACAACCCACTCCTCCGTGTTTGTGTGTGTGTGTGTGAGATTGTGGTAAGACAGCAGTGCTCCACTTCAAGTCTGACAGCTGCCTGAGGCACATACGGGAGACGCTTGATGAGAGTCACAGCAGACAAACAAGCCACGCATCAACCAAATGCTTTGTGGGATTATGAAGCAAAAAAAAAAGAGTGGAGGGGGCCGGGGGGCAGCTGAACGGGACAAGAGACAAACTAAATAAAGCAATGCAAAACCGGAAGAAGTGGCACGTCCTACCGACTTGGTAGGTACCTATCAATATAAAATTCATATCCAGTCAATGACTGATATGAAGATGGACGGAGCTTCTGGTTTCAGAAAAAAAGAGGCCAACGCGGAAGTGACAAAAACCTGCGTTCTATCGTTTGGCCAGCAGGGACCGCCAGAAATGGTTGCAATGAGACTAATATTTGCTGGCTGTCAATATGGAAAGAAGCAACATTTAGTGTAAATTAGCATTAGAAACCGTGTCTCAGAATCTCTCAGCAGCTGCGGGACCTTCAAGCAGCAGCTGTTGTTTGTGCATGTTTGGACTGTCAATGTGAAATAAGTAATACTAATGTTTTTCACCAAAGCACCAGAAATTGAAGCTGTTTATTTCAATCCGAATGATCTTTCTGCCAAAATATTATTTGCAGACTGATGAGCTGCAGACCCATTGAATAAATCTTTTTTTTTGGGGAGGGGGGGGATTGCGAGTCGATTGCGAGCCTATAATGTACTTGCACTGGCCGGAGGCCCCGCAGTTTCCACCGCAACGAATAAGTCGCCAGCACGCATCGTTCAACCGTCACCGGGCCGATTGGTTTTTCAAAAGATTTATATCACATCAAATAAAATGTTTCCCTTCGACTGGAGAACCAGAGAGGGGACTGACAATAAAAGTTAGAGAGACACTAATGAGGCGAGATTACGACGACGGGACGACACTCGCTGCTGTGCCGCGCTCGGTAGCCAAGGAAACTGTTTCGCTTCATGCTCAAAGGGTCCCAGTGCTGCACGCCGGTGGATGAGTGGATGAGTAGCAGTGGGAGCGGTGGGTCGCCGCTGCCACTCAGGAAGACTCCACGTTATTTTGTTACAACTGGAGATTAGCGAATACCGCAAAATTCACTTTGTTAACGTTTACATAATGTCAAGTTTAGTAGACTTTTTAGTCGAGGTCCAGTCCCCCTTCAGTGACCCCACAACAATAAACCCAGCCAAAACTTCAAAGGGATTTTGAAGCAAAGGGTTTTAATTGTGATGCTATACGTGTCGATCTGCAGTCTTTCCTTTCATCCAAGAAAAAAAATTCAGCAACAATTCAATCACAGGAGTTTGCACGGTTCAAGCAAGAGGGCTAGACCGAGTTCACCTACTCCCAAATACAACGACATACTCGAGAGAAACCTCAGAGATCTGCGTAAACATGCTGTTCAAAAAACACACACATTTTCACATTTGTTTCAACGGCAATACAGTCAGACAGCCACAGACTCAGTCACCGTGGAATATAATGAGAGAGATTATGCTATTGTAGGAGCAGCTTTTCAACGACACCTGAAGGACCAACGCAAAAGATAAACACTGGCTGGGTGTTTAAAATGAAAGAGTAAAGAGTCTATATGTTTGTGTTAAATGGCTCGAAGCGTTGAAAAAATGCTCGCGCCAGAGCTCTTTCTGATCAGCCATACAGGCGCTCGTCACAGAGTCCAATAAACAGAACAGCAGGAGAGCGGCTGGAAAACATCCTGTTCATCGCTCACATGAGGCAGAGGATCATCCGGCTTCATTTTTTTTTACATTGTGTCACCGCCGTCTTCCATTGATAAGAGTATCTCACAGAGATCCTCAATTTGTCCTTGTGTTCTTCCACAACCATTAGACTGTCATTTGGGACTCCCCCCCCCGCCCGCCCAATTTGCCATCTGGCCAACAAGTGATTTCGAGGTGGTGACGTAAAACATACAACAGTATATATACAGTATTTTGTTTTAACAGACAAAATTGCCAAGGAAGTCGCGAACTGACACAACACGGTCAGCCCTCCTGCCGAGGAGCAGCGGGATCGGCCCGCGAGAACGAACCCATCTTGGCATCGCGACCGGCGTCTCATTGAATGTGCACGAAAACACTCATAATCACTCCGTACGATCGCTGCAGCGAGCTCATTCAGCCTTCAATTACTCTGTTTATGAGTTCCGCGAGGAGGGTGGGGGGGTCGTACGCGATGGCCACTCCAGCTCCACCTCCCACACCCGCCTCCACCCTGACCGTCAGCGAGTCGCGAACAGATGTCTGTGGTTGTTGGACCAGGCTCTCTGAGCCGCTGTATTCCCAACTCTCACACCACGGCACTTCATCCTCGGGCTTGCGTTCCTTCTTTCTTTTTTTTTTCTTCTTACTTTTGTCCCGCTGCTGCTGCAGCAGCAGCAGACTGCAAATCTCTTGGCGGTGACAAAGCATCGCCTGTCAAGAGGATGGTTCCATTGAGAGGCGCTTCCTGATATGAGAGGTGCATTAACGTGATTAACCCACACTCTCTATTGCTGTTTGATACAGGAGGGCTCGGGAGCTCATGTCACTCTGTTTCTCTTCTATATTGGCCTGATCAGCAGGTAAATGGGGAAGGAGGGGTGGGGGTGGGGGGGGCACGCTGATGTACCCGAACGGAAGCGGGATCCACGGCGAGTGGATCCGGCGCGCTCCGAAATTTGATTACGCAAGGTAGCATTAAAAGATTAGCGAGGGGGGGGAAACTTTGCGTCGCCATGTTGAAGGAAAAGACAATTTAAGCCATTCTGCAGACATAATGTGTTGCCATTAACACGGCGACGATCGGCAAACCCAAGATTATGTACAAAAATAAAGCAACTCTAATTGCCGTCAAAATGGCGCAATTAACGCAACTCGCTAGCGCGTCGCAGAATCCGAGGGTGAGCGCACCTGCACACCTGCACACCTGCACACCTGCACACCTGCAGCTACTGTTTGCTTCGCCACCAGCGCGAATCGAAAAGTAATGCAAATGTAGAGACGGGCTATGTTTTTTTCATTCCGCGCACCGAATTTGGCCACTGCTTCTGCTGCAGACGTTTTTGATTTCACAGCCATTGAAGCCGCGAACGCATATATCGGAGGCGGGGCTGAGGGTGGGCGGGGTGGGGGTAGCAGGGTTGGGGAGCGCGGGGGGAGAAAAAATAACCGAGCCGCGGAGGAAGGAAGTCTGGGATGCCATTCATAGCGCTTTTCATCAGGCATCTCTTTCCTCATCTTTAGCTGGTGGGTAGGTGGGGGTGGGTTGGGAGTGGTGGTGGGGGTGGGCGGGGGGGGGCAGAAATAGATCCCTGTGCCAAGTTGAGAGCGGAGCTTTTGAGGCAGTCGTCGCCGTCTCCCCGCTTTATCAAAAGATAGCGCGGGGAAGAAGAAGAAGAAGAAGAAAAAAAAAAAAACGGAAAAAAAATCCTACCTTTGCGGTAAACTGTGAAATCTGAGCATCGGCTTAACTTCTTCATTTTAATGCAGGAGACAGAGACAGAAAGAGAGCTGTGAACAGTGTGTGCGTGCGTGCGAGGGAGCCTGTATGGATGTGACAACCCCACCAACCCCACCCACCCACCCCAGGGACCTGCAACGGCGCAGCAAGAGCAGCAGACCAGAAGAAGAAGAGAAAAGTGAAGTTGCTGCGTGCAACTCTTCCAGCTTCTCGCGTTCCCTCCGATCAATGGCTGGGATGGATAATAACCTCCGCCGAGACGCCGGCATCTCCTCTCACTCGTCCCTGGCGTGGCCCGCTCCTCTGTCCCACCCCCCCCCCTGCTCATTATCGGAACAGCGCCACCACAGGGCAGCTGGGGGAAGGACGACCACCAGGGGGCGGCGGGGGAACATCTGGCGGCCGTGCCTGTCGCTGCGGGCCTCGTTCCGGCTGATCCTCGAGGACCGCCGACCCTCCGTCGGGAGCGGGGAAAATCAGTCCGTCAGGCTCAATTATGCAAGAAGGTGTGAATTAAATATGACGCTGCCGCAAAAGGAATGTATATCCGAGTGCGCGCGTGCGTGCCGGCGCCGCACCGCCGTACATTGTAACGACCTCATGTATGTGGCGATGCTGGAGGGGATTTAGCGGCCGGCTGCTGCGCTCGTCACGGCCCCGGTCACCGCTTTCACGATCTTCCATTTCAGCCCCTGCGCTCCCCGCTAGTCCTCATCGTGCGTTCGCATTTTGGTGTGAGGTGCCGAGCTTCTTGTTGGGGTGAAGGTTTACAGCGAGGTTTCCGAAACTCTATTTTCCTGGAACACACCTCAAACTGAGGGCGAAGGGATACAAGTTTAAGATCTGCGGTGACCACTAATAAGAAATGGCAATGAATCACATATTTCGTAGTTATTGAAAGTTTTGCGATGCTAGCTGTACGGTGGCGTGCCAACAGTTCTGTCATCTGCTGTGTTAAAGTAGAAATCTTTTCCTATTAAATTAAGCTAGCATTGAAAATTCTCCTAACAATTACCTAATATCAGCATTTACCACTAACTTGTGTATGACCGTTGCATGTATTCCCACATTTTAATACTGTCTTCTAACGAAAGGAGGGCTACAGTTCACAACACTTTGCTGAAACCAACGTAGACGATGTGTCGCTATGAGAGCATTTTCCTTTTCCGTAGGGTTAGAATTCAATCTCGACCCGTAGGGACTAACACGGTTAGGGTAAGACTTAGTTAATGGGAATTGGCCAACGAGTTAGTTTTAAAACTATGACCATTTCCTATGGTGCAGTGTTCCAGGATTCCCTCCAGTCATGTGAACCGAAGAGTTTCACTGAAAAATAACCTGGTTGAACTCACGAACGTGTGGCCCAGGCTCGCTGAGGAGGCTGCTTCTAAATTCATTCAATTAAATTAGCGCTGGGCTGACCAAAAATGACTATGACTGTATTTTTTTTATGTATGAGGTTTGGGGGTTCACCACATTTTATAACAATTTAGAGAGGAATTACTAAATTGCCTTAGAATGGGGCTATTTTACTGTCATGAGGGCTGAATATTGCAGAAGAAACTTTCATTTCCACATTTTCCATTATTTCCACCTTTCCTGAAGCACTGTTTGCTTTTCCTGTCACTGGTGGTCCCCCCTGGCAAACTTTGAGCAACATCTGACTCGTCTTCTCTTCTGCTTTTCCAGCGGTGACGTTACCGGCTGACACGGGAGACTGCAGCTCCAACCTTAGCCCGACAACATTTACAGAGGACTTCTTGTTTGCTCGTCTCCAGATTTTTTTTATTTTTAAATCCAAAGTAATTCCATGGCAATGAAAAAGTTTTGTTTTCTTTTGTTTTGTTTGTTTGTTTTTTTTACTCGACGTTTCAAACCCATTTTCAATGATGTGCGACACTGTTGAGATACACTTGCTCTAGGCCATGGGCGCCGCCACGACCTCGCCACGCCACGTACATTTGGCCGACAGGTAAGAGTGGCGGCGCGAGTGAGAAATGTTTGCCATCCTTTCCACCCCATTACTTGTCTGTGAGCTTTAAAGAGCAAATACAAAAAACAAGAAAAAAAGAAAACGGCGTCATGTGGGAGTTAAGCCTTGAGCCAGAGGCAGAGCCCATTTTCTCCCCATGTCTCAAACGTCTCCTTCCTCACGCTTCTCTCCCTCCCTCACCCAGTCCTCCCTGCCCTTTATTAATCATCCTTGGTTAGTGGGGCAGAGAGCGCTGTGTTGGGAGCTCTGGGGAGTGCGTACAGCTGTGGAGCGCGCACACACACACACACACACACACACACACACACACACACACACACACGCCTCCCTCTGCTTGCACACTGCCAGGCGTCGGGCCTACAAACCCAGGCAAACATTCCTCTGTTCACCTCTTGTTTGCTTGGAGGAGATACTAGAGTCAATAGAACGGCCATTAATATGCAGGAAAACACCTCGGGATGACGGCACGCGTGCGCTTGTGCCACTCGCCGTGAGTACACATGCACGCACGCACGCACACACGCACACAGCTGATCTTCAGGGATCCTGGCCCGAGGTCTCGGGACTCAGCTGCTGCCGCCGCTGCTGTAATAACCTCTGGAGCGGCTGCGCTTGTTTCCAGCGCTGCTCCAGTGGCAGACGATGAAGTGCAACAAAGGTCCTTCGCCCGTCCAACCGACCTTTTTGTTTTGTCTTGTTTTGTTTTTCCAGTGTGTGGTCTAGGCCGCCAGGCCCGGTGTTTGCCCAACGGTTTTCGTTGAGTCAAGAACCCCCTAATCCGAAACAAATGAGAGCAAAACCTGCCTCTGAAACTATTACGCCCAGGATCCCCCCCCCCTCCCTCGCCACCCCATGCTTTTGTTTGTTACATAATACTCACAAAAACCCACAAACAAGAAGTCCTGCATTCTGTCGCCGTGCTAGCATTCTGTCTTCCCGCACCTCATGCCGGGGTTCCCCAGCCCTGCAGGACCCAGCGAGTCACCGAGGTAGGAGGCCACTGACACACGGACACGAGCCGCCAGAAAAGGTGCCGTAGAAAATAATTTTAAAAATCCGGCTTTGCCTCGTTAAATTTTAAACGAAGGCCCAGCAGAGACCCGTCGGAAGACTTTCCTTCCCCTCCGCCGCCCCCTGGGGACCTCAGCGGTCACCTCCGCCACCGGCCTTCCGCCGCATGCGGCATCCTGCCACAGCTGGACGTAAGGGAGGTGGGATGTGCAGCAGCGGCAGCAGCGGCGGCAGCAGCGGCGACCCTGCAGCCACTCCGCCGTCTGTGCGGCCGGTCGCCGAAGTGTATGGTGAATAATGGAGGATGTGTAATTAGGCCTTGTATCTGCATGCGAGTGCACTTAGCCTCCAAGTCTCCGACTGGGCCCCGTGCCATTATTGCCATTATCACTGCGCGACTCTGCCAGAGTGGTGAAAGAATGGGCCAATTAGGCCTGATGGGAGGCCGGAAGTCTGGGCTCCCCTTTGGGAAGTCGGCCTTGGATGACGGAGCGAGCGGACGGACGCTCGCTGTGGCCCGCCGGAGCCTCGCCCGCAGGTTTTACAAACACGTGAATGCATCGAACACACAACGGCTTCGGGCGGACGCTACAGGAAGGATGTTGCGTTCAGAGGATGTCGACTCGCGAAAGAGAGCTCAGGTGCGACAGGGGTGTGTGAGATGTGGGGGAAGAGGAAGAAGAGGAGGAAGAGGGCGTAGATAGGAGGGAGAGGAGGTAGATGAGGATGGGGAGGAGGGGGTAGAGGAGGGAGAGGAGGCAGAGAAGGAAGAGAAGGTGGGGGGGGAGATGAGAGAGAGGAGGGAGAGGAGGTTGGGAATGAAAAAGAGGTAGGGGAGTAGGGGATGAAGATGACGGGGAAGAGGAGGGAGAGGAAGAGGAGGAAGAGGAGGAAGAGGGATACCAGGAAGAGGGGGTAGATGAGGATGAGGATGGACGAGGTAGAGAAGAAAGCGAAGAAATGGGAGGAAGAGGAGGAGGTATAGGAGGATAAAGAGGAGGTAGAGAAGGAAGAGGAGGAGGTATAGGAGGATGAAGAGGAGGTAGGGTTAGAAGAGGAGGTGGAGGAGGGGACCCACCTGGCTTGACGGTCTTCAGGCGGATCGGCTCCCGAAAGTGGCGGATGACGGCCAGGGTGTCGCGGTTTGTAAGTCCACTGACGGGCGTCCCGTTCACCTCCAGCAGGACGTCCCCGTAGTAGGGCAGCTTCCCGACGTGGCACACCAGCACGTCCAGCTTCATCTGGCCCAGGTAGGGGAACTGGCCCACCTCCGCCCCGCCGAGCACCTCCACCACGGAGCCGAAGTCCCCGAGGTTCCCCCATGACACCGCGCACTCCACCACTTTACTGGACCAGTGTTTCTTCTTCTTCAGCGTCCTGGACATGATGCCGCTCACCCCGCCTTGTTGTTACAGTTGCTGCTGCTGCTGCTGCTGCTGCTGCTGCTGCTGCTGCTGCTGTTGTTGTTTGTTGTTGCTGATAGTATATTTCGCTCGAACAAACTCAACGATGGAAGTGGTTCCAATCGCCTCAGTGCCGCTGCTGCTGCTGCTGTTGCTGCTGTTACTGCTGCTGCTGCTGCTGCTGTTGTTGTTAGTGACGCGGCCTAATAACAAAACCTCCCGAGTTATTCTCCCGACCTGCTGCTGATTTCATCTCCTTTGCATTCGGGAGGCTGCTGTGCGCCTGTCAGTCCGCCGCCGAGCACTGTCATGCCACGAGGCTCCGGGCTCGCTGCCGCTCCGGTGCGCGCGCCTCTCCCTCGCAGGGCTCTCGGTGCTTCCACGGCGTCTCCGTGCCGCCGTGCGCGTAAAGAGCGGGGATACAGTTGACGGCGGCGGCGGCGGCGGCGGCGAGGACGAATCAGGGTTCGGGGCTCTCCATCGCGACCCGGGCTTCGGCGGAGGGCGGTGGGCGGGGTGCGGGGGGGTAAAGCCCGGCGACGCCGCCGACGAGAGCAAACAACAAGAAGACGAAGAAGAAGAAAAAATGCCGTTCAAACGATGTAGCGCGTCAACGAGAATCCCTCGCAGGCTACCTGTGGGCAGGCGGGAGCGGGAAATGAAAAATAAGATAAGCTCCGTCCACACGGTAGGGTAGGCAGGCAGGTAGGTAGGCAGGTAGGCAGGCAGGCAGGTAGGGAGGCGGCGGTTCACTTCCAGCCCGCGGTGACTGAGCCGCGGAACATCTGCGAGCGGTTGTCCTGCTACAGGTTTGAACACACCTGGCAGCGCCGACAGAGATGTTGCCAGGCTCCGGAACGCCCCTTTCCTCGGCGCGTCGGCGGCTGTGGCAACGGCAGCGACTCCCAGACGCGCCCGCTGGCACCACCCCGTGGTGAGGCGCGGTGCTGCAACTCCCCCCAAAAAATAGGATGTGGTTCGTTTTTTTTAAATTAAAAAAAAAAAGGAAAAGGAAAAAATAATTAAGAGGATGTTGTTTGAGTTCAGTGACGCTCTCTGGAGTTGTCGCATCAGTTGCAATCCACCTTGTCGAGATAAATTCATCTCAGCGTTTAAGGAGCGAGTCTTGCGAGCCTCCTGGTGAATTAAGTGTGACTAAAAAAAATAAATTAATAATAAAAAAAAAATCCCATGGCGTGTAATCTTAATATCATGCGTGAAAAGCCAATTACACCTAATTAAGGTTACACACATTCTGAGGTGAGACGACGCGTCGGACGGGAGTCAGCGACTCCACGGCACCGCCTACTGGTCGAAGAGGAGAAGTCCAGCCGATTCGCTGCTGCTCCAGTTCAACCCTCCTCCTGCTCTCCCCCAGGTCCTTTGATTTTCTACCCAGAGCATGCTGCGTACCTACACGCCAACACGCTCCGCACGCATTTCTCCATGCGTGACCCGCCTGACGACGCTCGAGTTAATTTAATCGTTAATTATCACTTCCTTCTTCTTTTTTTCAAACCAATTGTGTTCATGCATAAATTATCATTACTTAGGGAGGTGCGAGCGATGAGACGATGGGCCCTGCATCCAAGGGTGCAAATGCACTCAGCTCCAGCTGCATGCATCAGACAGAGAGAGAGAGAGAGAGAGAGAGAGAGAGAGAGCATAAATGCATTTTGTAAATATGCAATAAGGTGGAGCCAGTTTTGTGCGATTGCTCATCACGCTTGATGACAAATTGTATGAGAATGCGCAGCTGAAGTAGCGTGTCAAGTGTAGCCGTGGAAGTTAATTAAAGCCTGAAAATGTCAGTTCCTCTCTGGAGATTAGCCGCCTGTGTTTCACAGCAGGCTCCTAATGATGCACAGTTTGCCATTTTGCTTGGGAAAAATGTAAAACACACACACACAACCCTGTCACGCATCCCCAGGGATTCAGAGTCTGGGTACGGTGACTCACTGGACAGTCATATGTCAGCGTCACATAGCAACATGGTGCCGTTTTTTTCACACTAAAAATCACAAATTAAAAGGTTTCATTTCCCCTTTTTAAAAAAAAAAAAAAAAAAAAGTCACTACACCCAGCAATTGACACAGCAATTAACCAGCTCCATGGCCTGGTAGTAGCCAGCCGAATGCACTGAGTGATTTCTCCCTTCAACCAGTCAATAAACGCCAGCAATTTTCTGGGAGAAAAACGACGGCGCCGCTTTAATAAATGTAAGAGGAGGAAGCAGAGTCACACCTTCTGCAGTATTTATGAAGCGGCAGTACTTTGTGTTCGCAGAGTATGAAGCATTAAAAGTTTAAACAGTGAGTTGCCACCCTGGACACTGTGCTGAATAATTCATCTCTTTGTAGAAGATGTCTTTGATTGGGGGGCAGAGCCCGAACAAACCACACAGTCAAGCAGGCGGCCAGGGGCGGCACGCTGAGATCCGTGTTTCCTGGGATTCAGGTTTTCTTTCTTAAGAGGGAATTGGAAAAAAAAAACCCAACAAACTGAGTTCTTTTTCTTAGCGTCACAGTGGTGCAGCAAGAGTTTGTTGGGTTTTTTTTTTTTTTAAGTCTGGGCATAGCTGATTTTGTGTTGGCATGACATGACTGAAATCCAGATTATGGATGGCACTGACCTTTCAAATAATTCTCGAGCGGGCCTGGAAATTATTATTTTATTTTATTTTTTCTGGGTTAAGACCGCTGCGCCTTAGATTACACATAACCGAAAAATCTAAATCCTGCAAACAAAAAAAACAAACAAGTTAAGCCTCTATCCATATCAGAGGAAGTTACAGAAACCAAGAGGCGGGAATTGGCATTTTGGATCAATAAAAATCAAGTATTTCAGACTCATATGATCATTTTAGACTTCTGAAAACAGTCAATCATTTTCTTTTTTTCTGTAAAACATGGATTTAAATTCAACTTTAGCTTTGGGCAAAAAGCATTTAGAAGATTCTGGTGGGGGCATCAAGGAACTGTCAACAAACACAACTTCTGTCTATCCAGGTCAGCCTTTTTTCAGCCACATTGAAGAGAAACCCATGGCACACCACCAACCAATAATATTATAAAATGACACTTTTCTAATAATGACAATATAGTCGGTTATGTTATTCATACTCACAGTGTGAAACCTGGGCCTGTTTAGATGCACACAAAGCTTCTTCCTGGGAGGAATTGAGGAAAATAGCCTCACATTCCTTTTAAAGACGGTCAGTTCACAATAGAATGCTTTAAAATAAAAAAAAACATTTTATCACGGTACACCAGTGTGCCGCAGCACAGTGGTTGATAAATAGTGGTGGTATAGGCTTCACGGAGACAAGAACGACCAAACAGAAGTATCAGAATTCATGTTTAATGTTGGAATAATGGCTAAGTAACAAAAAAAAAAAAGGCTCTTGAGACATGCTTTACAGAATTTAGAGGCAAACAACGTCCTACCAATGACAACGACAACAACAACAACAACAACAAAAATCAAAATGCAAATCTTCAGTCGTACAAAAAAAAAAGCAGCATGAGATATTTCCAGCACAGTTACTGCTCAACTTTGGTATAAAGTCAGACATCGTTTGGAGAACGACGCAAAACAAATGCACATTATGTTCCTCTGTGAAGGCAGAACGCATCTCGCGGTAAGTGAATGTGTCCCAAATGTGTTGCTCCATTAAAATGAGGTACCGCTGACTGCTTCAAGGATTCCAAATTTAAAAACGGGTGGGGGTGCAGCAACTAACCGCGGACAACAAATCACACCGGGACCGGGGACCGGGGACCGTCGACGGCCCGAAATCACCGAAGCAGGCACGGCGTCACAGTGCACGGCAAAGTCATGGTTGGGTTTCCCGTCTCGGATCGTGGCGCTTCAGAAGGAAACTTCTGGAATGTGCTGATCGGGCAAATCAGAGGCGAGCGCCATCAACAAAATATAAAAGGCAAGTCAAAACTGAGAAACACGACCTGTATCTGCCTGTACCGCTGAGGAGGGCACAGCTGCGCCCATATTATTGTTTGCTAAAGGGCAAGAAAAAAAAAACAACAACAGCTGAGTGTTTGCAAAAAGTAATCCAGCGTAAATCCAGCAAAACGTGTACCAGCAATATTTTCCTCCTGTTATGTTTTTTTTTTTTCTTGTTAATTTTAAAGTGAAAGGTGCCAATTATTTGTTTCAGGAAAATGAAAAATAACAAGCAGCAACACTTTGGATACAAAGGGACAGTTTATCCACTATTGAAACTTTCACCCGCTCACTAGTTCTGGTAACAATTTGTAATCCGATTCTGCAGAAGCCGCCTTGGTGAACAGAGAGGGAGGGGGAAGAACAGAGAAATTCCACCCAATGAAAAATCTTCTTTTGGCCAATTACTCCACCAGACAGAGCGTGTCTTCATACTGCTTGTGTGCTGCGATCCAACAGTTCTAATTAGTCCTGGAAGCGCCAAAGACAACCCCTTGTTTTCAGCCAAAACATCCAGTCCAGCCTTCCAGACAGGAGCCACACTGAACGTGTGAGTCTCCAAGTAGGGAAGTATAGAAAGTTCTGGAAGCAAACACACTCACACAGACGGGCTGCTGGTCTGAGTTATTGTACAAACACCTGCAACCGTGTCTGAAAACAGTGAGAATTAGGGATGCAAATTATCGATGAATTCATTAATCATTAGTCGATTGACCTAATCGATCGATTAAGTATTAATTGATAAGCGGCGACACATTATTTAACCCTTAAATAATGTTGAGGGTCCAACGTGATTTGGGAACAGCAAAAACACCCTAAACATTCATCCTCTGACTTTAAGCTGACTTCTAACGGGTCACATTTCAATTTTTTTTTTTTTTTTTTAAGTTGTTAAAAGTAACTTATTCTCGGTACATTATGACCATCCCATCATCTACAGGTGAATTGCTCTTTCCTGCCACCACACTGTTATAATGATATCAACTACCCGTCTAAAAATGTTCACTTAATTGCGACTAATTTAATTGAATCCATTAAATTCTTAATCGACAATCGATTAATTGTTAACATCCCTAGTGAGAATGTCGTCGTTCCAAGAAAAACCAGACCGCGGTGTCTTCCCAACACTTGAACGACACGAAATGATCACAAAGACGTTTTTGTTTTTGTGCCGGAGCCGCAGCTGTCTTGCATTGGGTGGAATTCTCACGTTCTGCTCATCTGGACCAGAACGTTTCGCCCAGCGCGGCAAACGGGTGAAGCTTGAATTCGGAGAGAACTTTCGCCTTTAACCAAAACAATGCAGCACAATGAGACCTTCGGGAACGGGGTGGAAAAACAACAAGTCACAGCTTTGCTCTTGTGTGAGAAAAACACAGCTTCTGCTGGGAGCACTTGCTGAAGGTTTTTGCCGGTCAAACGGCTGAGCGGGGATCCTCCACTCACTGCATCGAGTGCTGCTGGAGGACCACTCGTGGGAAACGCTTTTGTCTGCTTCCTCGCTCAGGTGCGACGGCGTTGGCGTGCCAAGATATTTCCTCCCCGCGGACGACAGAAGCTCATTTCCTAAACGCAAACACTCGCGGCGCGAGGACGGGCGTTCAGAACTCTCGGGAAGCCAAGCGAGCCGTCTTGACGCAACAGTGGCAGCCAAGCAGTTGACCTTGGAATGATGATTCCTCGTAGAAGGGAATGGTATGTGCCAATGTCATATTTTTTTTGGCACACACCATGACAGACGCTCAATGACACCTAATTTTAAAGCCAACGTGACACAGCAGGAGCGCATCCTTTTGCCCGAGGGACGTTCAGGAAACGCCTTTTTTAATGGCCGACAAGCAGCGAGAGCGCCGTTTGCTCGCTTGCTCGCTCGTGTTCTACGTGGGAAAGTTGCCTTTCGCATAACAGGTTTGAGGCCATAAAAACTTCGAGCTTACGCCGGCGAGTAACCACTCGTTCAGATTTGCCAGAGCTTATATCTGAAAAGTGGAATAGCAGGACAGTAAAATTTAATAGATTACTGTCTTGAAGTACACGTACATGTAGAAAATCATACAATACATTCTCATTTTTCACAGTTCCAAGTGAAAACCAAAAGCTTGGTCGGTGTCTGCGGAAGCGTCGCAAACCTTTTTTTTTTTTTTTTTTTTTCCTTTTTCATCTTTTTTTTTTTTGAGATAAAACCGTGACGGCGCGTCTCTCCCGAGTGTGAGGAGAGCGCGCACACTGCATGACGACTCGCCAAAAGTAAAACCGCCAAACTAAGTGCCTGCGAGAGATGCTAAAAAAGGCAAAAGGGCAAAATCAGTGCATACTGTACAGAGAGAGACCTGACCGGACCTGACAGGACCGGGGGTGGGTGGGGGGCACCGAGAGAGAGAGAGAGAGAGAGAGAGAGAGAGAGAGAGGGGCCGTGCCGACACGTTGGCCGTTTTCAAAGAGTAGCCAGCAGAAACCATGATTGTCACATGTGCAAAGAAAAACGACAAACGGGGAGAAAAAAAATAAACCTCTCTCCCCGAACTGCTCATCACGAACAAAACCAATGGATAGCCGATAATTGCATTTCACGAAAAAGAAAAAAAAAAAGAACTACATCTGATAAAGATGATATACAATATATTTAGATATTTTTTTCATAATATACACCACGTTTTGGTGTCAACGTCTCTGAGGGGGGGAGGGGGGAGGGGTTTGCATAACAGGAAGTCCGGGCAGCTCCAGCTTGCGATTTGGCCGAGGGAATGTGGGACCTTGGGCTTCTTCTTCTTCTTCTTCTTCTTCCGTCAGCCACAGAGTAATCACTGCCCCCGCTGCCTCCTGAAACTTGGAAAACAGGCAACAGGTTTCCGGCCGACCGTACCGGAAGATGACGCAGGTTCTCAGCCCCCGCCGCCGGGCCGCGTCCCCAACATGGCTCTTTGACGCATACATTCATAGCTCGCTCCTCCCGAAGGCGGAGCACAGGGAGATCGTCGGAAGATGCAGGTGAAGGTTTTTTTTTGTTTGTTTTAAAAGGGGGGGTCACTTTAAATCCCTGGTCCATTTCCACAGCGGAGAACGTTAAGGTGCCCCCCGACTCGGCTGAAGAGGGATGATGTAAACATATGAGAGAGCATCTTTGGCAGAAGTTGAGGAGTCTCTTTGGAGGTAGTGGGCGGAGGGGAAGGCAGGTGGGGGGCGGGGAGGGTCGGTGCAGCGACGGACGTGGACGGGGGTCTGGAGGGGCTAGGGGGGACCGGGCTGCTCCTGTGGGTTAGTCCTACTGCAGGCACTCCTGTGTGTCTCCTGCGTGCGCCGGCCGGGGAAGCAGTCCGCCTCGGCCGCGCTCTGGTCCCCCGACCCGGCGGCGGCCGAGGCCGCAGGGGCCGTCCGGTGGACGGTCGTGGCGTGGGGGTTCGCCGAGGGGTCCGCCTTCACCTCCACCTCGTCCTCCCCCTCCCCTCCACCTCCTCCGCCTCCTGCCCAGAAAGGCCTGCTGCTGAGAGAATCTGCAGGGGAGAAACATGCGACACCACAGTTCATATTAGATACATTGGCTACTAAAGAGATAATATGAGATGTTAATAGTAATAATAGACGCTAATACTAATATAATTTCTTTAAGTTCGGCAGGCCGCATTGAATAGCTTAACAGGCTGCGTATGGCCCCCGGGCCATAGTTTGCCAACGCTTGGCCTAGGCCGACCATTCTCAGGAAATTGGCTCCAGACGCAGCAGGATCAGGCAAGTGGCCACACGTCGGCTATTTTTAACATTTAGTGGCAAATTAATGGCAGCATGACAGCAGCAAGGCTCCTGGCTGGGAGACCATCCTGCGTGACCTTTTCCTTTGTGTGTGAAGTTTACACGTTCTCTCCTGGTGCTCCGGATTCCTCCCACCGTCCAAAAACACGCAGGTGAGATGAACTGGGAACGCCAAGATTGGCCATAGGTGTGAGTGACTGTTTGTCTTTGTGTGTGGTCCTGCCATAAACTGCCAACTTATTGTTTTAACGGCTGGATTTCTTCTCACTGAGCAGTTTTTTTTTTTGTTGCATTACAACTTGATTAAAAATCACTTCCCAAAACAAACCGAGGCAGTGGTGAGACCTGATGAGGTCGCCGTCTTTCTTTCATTCAGAGGTGCCTCACCGTGAGCAAAGTGCTCCTGGCTGCTCAGCCTCTTCTCGTGGTTGCTGATGAGGCTCTCCAGCGTTCGGTCCTCGTGCTGGCCGTGCTCGCCGAAGCCGCCCCTCAGGCCCGGCAGGGGCTTGTCGAGCGCGTCGTCCTCCCCGAGGTAGGCGTAGGGGCAGTAGTCCCGCGTGCGAGAGTAGATGTTGGCGTTGTCGTAGCAGTCGGAGCAGATGACCAGCGGACTGGCGCCACCTGGTGAGGAGAGAGCGACTTTCATGTTGCTGCTTTGTGCTTGTGACAATCCTGTGCCAAAGCTGGACTTTCATGAAGACGTGGAAAAATCCACAGCTTGCAGTCCATAAACAATCATCTTCCTCTGTATCTATTCCATATCTGCGGCTCTGACACACACAAATGTTTGTATGTACGTATGTATGTATGTATACAAATATATATGTACACATACTGTATATGCATGCACACACCAATATGCATATTAGCGTGACTGCTCACGTCTTCAAATAAACCAATGAAGAAGAAGGTGGACCAGGTTTGGGTGTGCAGGCCACCGTAGCTCACAGGCAAACTCAGGAGGGGGAGGGAGAGTGAAAGACGCTGCAATCTACAATGTAACCACTTGATGTCGCTATTTCTTCGTCAAAATCTCCCATTACTACACACTTAACCTTTAAATTGGAGCCCATCCATGAAATTCATGTTTGGGAGCCAGTTTCTGTTTTCTTCATCCGTTTTCTATCTATAGTTATGCTCCCTATAAAAAAAAAAACAAATAAACAAAGAGTTTCAGGCGGCTGCAGGGCACCAACCTGCTGGCAGGCCAGCCAGTCCTTCTCGAGGTTCCCCGGGATGGAAGCTGCTGTGTCCAGGGAACAGAGAGCCCACCCTGCAGTGCAACATGCCGCTGCCCTCGGTTTCCACCTCGCTGGCCGTGTCTCCATAGCAAACACCTGAGATGGACGTGACATTTACAGTGAGTGAGTTTCTTCACCCCAAGCATGTAAAAACATCACGAGGCACGAGCTCAATGGACCTTTTGGTGGGCAAGATAAGGCTAAGCCCCAAGAACACATAAACAAAAAGGTTTTGGCATTTAACGGTTTCAACAAAAAGCTTGCAGAGAAAAATGAAAGCCGTGTTTGTTTAGTTGCATACCATCCTAGCATACCATGCTGCCATCCTAGAAAAAAAATGAATAAATCACAGGGCTTGGTTTGACATAACGTGATAGTTTCAGGTGTTTACATGATCATTTTCACATTACTTTGTGATAATTATTACGTTAAAACGTGACAGTTTCACGTTACAACATGATTCTGAACTCTGTTTTTTTTTTTTCTAGGGTGGCAGCAATGTGCTTCCATAACCTTCACTGAAAGTAAAGCTGAATCCACTTTTGTTAACCACTTGTGTGGGTGAAAAAAAAATTTACAAATCTTTAGCAACACCACTTTGCCAGCAATGTTGCACAAAAATAATGAGAAGACAAGTTTCAGGATCGAACAACAACAACAACAACAAATCCAGTGGGAGGCTGCTAGTCACCGTCGGTGCCCTTGTGGACGTATCCGTTGGAGAGAGGAGGCATGAGCTGCTGGTGGCTGCCGGCCTCGGAGTTACTGTAGCCTTCCTGCGGCTCTGACAAAGTACCCTGCGAGGACAAGTAGCTGGGGATGTCCGCTGGCAAATTCATCTCGTCTGGAAGAGAAAAACGTATTTTGTGTCAGAAAAAGATCAGAACAGAAAAACAGAGCACTACATGGTCGGAGCTGCGAACCTGTGTTGGTGATGCTGTAGTCCTCGCTCCTCCGGCGCATGTGATATATGACAATGACCCACACCAGCGAGGTGCCGACCACGCAGCACACCACCACGATCACCACGATGCCGACGGTGGTCCAGCCGTCCTGGTTGTAGCCGCCGCCGATGTCGCAGTTGGGCGACGGCGAGACGCTCAGGTAGATGTGGCCGCGCTCGGTGCCCAGCGTGTTGGACATGACGCACGTGTACTTGCCGGCGTCGGCGGGGCCGGCGTCCACGATGATCAGCAGCTGGTTGGCGGCGGCGAAGAAGTGGCGCTCGGTGAGCACCAGCGGCCCGTCGTCCTTGGTCCAGTTGAGCCTGGGGGCGGGGCTGCCCCCGGCGATGCACTGCAGCACGGCGGTCTCGCCGCGCGCCACCGTCCGGTCTTCCAGCGGCCGCATGAAGGACGGCGTTTCTGCGAGAGAGCGAGAGAGACGCAGAGAGACAGGGAAAGACTCATTGATTTTTGATTTAAAGGGAATCGTTTCCGTGGACTGGGTTCAGATGGATCTGTGTCAGGGCAAGAGGCTGATTAATTAAGAGTTTAAGCCTTGACCACCAACTTTGACTGAGTCATCGATTAGATGCCTGACATTAGAAAAAAAACCTCATTTGTCTCAGGGACTCTACTCAGACGGGATCACCGTAATATCGACTGCGGTCCTTGGTCAAAAGTAAAACAGATAGATGACAGTCATAAATAAAAATTGAGAGGCAGGAAATTAGTGTGTGTGAGAGTAGGGTGGGGTGGGGTGGCTGTGTAACAGGTGTCGAAAATTAATGAAGAGAGTTTGAGCAGAGTGACTCAATAGTAGCTGCGTTTCTATTTCCCCTAAAATCATGCAAAATCGAAATATCGCAATAAAAGAAAAACTGGTCGTGGAAACAAAGAAACTTCGACAAACCTCTCAAATATGACTAGAAGGTTTTTACACTCTCATGAGGTGGTTTTTCAGATGTATCAATATAGAGGTATATTGGAAAAGTGTGATGGAAACACTTTTTTGCATGAACACGTCAGCGGACGTGACGTACGGGGTCACGGGACCAGTTCACTGACCAGTGAAAACGTTCTCGGTAGGCTGCATAATGAGGAAGCAACCTGGAAGCCGTTGAAAAACAGTGGACTTTCCGGTGTGTCCGCCACATTCAGCGACTCCATTGAAATGAATGGGCCGCCGTGTTGCCATATTGGATTCTGGGTGGTCTGCTTGGCCCGGCGACTCACCCAGGACGGTCAGCGTGGCGTTCGCCGACAGGCTGCCGGCGGCGTTCTGAGCCGTGCAGCTGTACACGCCCATGTCCTCCGTCTTCACGTGGGCGATGAAGAAGATGTCGTCGTCCGGCATCACGTGCATCCGGCGCTCCCGGGCGGCGGGGAAGTCGGTGCCGCCGTCCTTCTGCCAGGCGATCTGGGGCGACGGGTGACCCTCGGCGGCGCACTCCAGCCGAGCCATGGTGCCCGTCCGGATGGTCAGGTCCATGGGGGTCTTGAGGAAGGACGGCATCTCTGAAAGAAAGAAGAGCAAGTCAATATTTGGAATCACTCCCATTGTTAGGTTATGACGCCGACCGTAGAGGGATTTAAAGGTCCAGTGTGTAAAATTTGGCTTGAATTATGATTTTATATTGGTAAAAACACAACATACTGCCTATAGATTACATTAATAAAAGTATTCTTGCAGTATAATAAAAGTAATTTGGTTTTCCTAACCTTAGAACAGTTCTCATATATATAAGAATATACATAGAGCAATGCCAATTTTTTAAAGAAGCGCATCTGACTGTGCCCTAAATACGAAATGTGCTGCAAGGCGGGTTTCTTATATTGCAAACAATGTGTTGTGTGTCTATTTTATCTTATTTATTATACTTTTATGCACTGACCAGATGGCTTTTTTTTTTTTTTTTTCAATTTCTTCATACTTGTGACAATGACAATTAAGGACACTCTATTCTAATCTGTTCTTTACAACAATGTATGCTTACCATTGACTGTAAGCTCCGCCCTCTTGGAGTAGTTGGAGCCAAAGTGATTGGACACCACGCACTGGTAGCGGCCCTCGTCGGTGAAGTTGACGTTGAGGAGGTGGAGCTTGGTGGTGTAGATCAGCTCCCCCTGCTGGTACTGGGCGTAGTTGTGCACCTCGGCGTCGTAGAGCACCTCGCCGTCCTTCCGCCACGCGGTGGACATGGGCGAGTCGCTGCTGCTGGAGGCCACGCAGCTCAGAGTCACGTTGTTCCCGCGCAGCGCCACGCACGTCTCCGGGTGGGTGGTGATGTTCGGCTTGGGGAAGTCGTCTGCGGTGCGAGGAGTGAAACACACACACACACACACACACACACACACACACACACACACAAGAGTTGCTTGGCTCGTCAAACTCCTCAAGACGTTTTTAAATCGAGTCATAATCGACCAAAACCGGAAAAACCCGTCCAGATCGTGCCGACGGCGGATGTGTGAACTGGACTGACCGCAAACAAATTCCTCCGGGCTGACTGACAGCACGCTGCGGCCAAGGAGGCTGGCGGGATGAGCGCAGACGGCAGTGACTGAGTGCTGAAACTGGCTGTCGGTGAGCCAGGGCCCCAGCCACTGCATGTGGCAGTCACACAGCAGGCTGCTCGTGTTGAGGATGCTGAGGAGAGACGCGTGACAGGGGAGGCGCAGCGTGAACCAACTGTTAGTGAATCAACTGTTAATGAATCAACTGGAGAGATGAACAAACATGGGGTGTGGGGGGGGGGGGTGGATATTGACACTCTTTATTAGCAAGAGCTTGAACACACAGTGACCGGGTGAAACCAGTTGAGGGGGTCAAAGGTGGTTTCTAAGTTACGTAGGTGCGAAAAAGTCACTGTCTGACACACACGCTGAAAAATGGGAAGTTGAGAAAATTAAAAAATGAGAAGCTTGACATTTGCTTCACCCTCCCAAGAGGGAGGCGACACGGAGTGACAGTTAATGATACAACTTTTGTCAAAACGATGATGCGATAACAGCAGGGTTGCACTTGGGGAAAAAAAGCATAAGTACAAAAAAAAAAAAAAAAAATGGGTCTTCAACAGTGAAAATAAAACATTATGAAACACTTGGACTGTCATTACAGCAATTTCAAAAGCTCATCCTGTCTTTTAACTGCAGTGTGTAGTTTGATTATTACGATTGCTTTTTAATGACAGCTCTAACAAGTCATCAGACTAAAGGAACAGATGTAAACACGGGGCGGGAAATGTGATGTGTGCGTTGAACAGCTGTAAGATTGGTTTTGGGAATACTCACAACTGTTGGAGCTTCAAGTGGGACAGCGCCTCGGGGTGTATCGACATGATGCCGTTCTTGCTGAGGTCCCTGTACGGGGAGGGGAGGGGAGGACAAATATGGATCAGGCACACCTTTGATGTGACTTCATCAAAACGCCGGCGTCCCATTTCTCCACCGCAACACAACAGCGAGTAATAAAAGCCTGCAACCGCCCGCTTCAATAATTTCACCCTAATGACGGCGGGAGTGTGACAGTGCAGTGGGAGTTGGGGAGCTTCACTCACAGGTCCTCCAGCGCCTCTAGGCCTTCAAACGCTTTCTTAGTGATGGATTTGATTTTGTTCCGCTGCAGGACTCTGGAAAACAGAGAGGGTTTGGACCTCGTCAGCAACACAGAGGTGGCCACAGCAAGCCGCAGTGTCACATGTTCATCCAGGCTAAAATTAGATCTGTCAGACCAACCTTTTGTATTATTTTGACAGTTTGTTTCATTCAAGATTGTGTTTGCAAAATGATAAAAATAAGTTTCTAAGAAAAAAGACATATCTAAAGACACTGTAATGGTATGCAGAAGCAATAAAATGCAACAAGATGAGTATTTTCAAATCAAAATGATGACTAAAAGGGAATTATGTGGACATGCTCGTCTGTGCCAGACAACAAAAAAATATTCTCACAGGGAGTTCAGGTTCTTCATCCCATCAAACACACCAATGGAGTCCTCGATTGCCCAAGAGATTTCATTGTTGCGAATATCTCTGTAAGACAGACAGACAGACAGACAGAAATAGTTGAAATACACAGCATTCAATTGAATCTCTTCACAGAAATCCTGCAAAGTGAATTTCACATTATCATGGCTGGGGTTCCCGTTGAGGTCTCATAACAGTCAGAGACGTGCAACACTGTGTCACAGTTCGCTCGCACTGTTCTGAGGAGAGGTCATTAATTGGCTCCTATTAGCAGTGAGGGGACAGTCCATAGGTCTGCTGGAAACTCAGAGAGGCCTTGTGTTTACAAGATGGGTCATGGGGGCTTTTGTTCCTCTTTCCACATGCCTGGCTGAGCCTGAAAGAGCTCCAGCACTCTCGGGCTCCCCTCTCCCATCAAGGCCCCCGGGACAGTGGAGCTCCCAAACATAACCCCTTTTCCCCTAATAGCTCAGGGTGTGACTGATTCTCCAATCGGCCGCTGAGAACATGCGCTGACTGAGTCCTAACGAAGCAATTTTTACTGGAGAAACTGGGACGTTCAAGTGTCGCTGAAGATACTTTGCTGTGCTCCATAAACGTCTCTGACAGCTGCAGACTTTCAGGTTGAAATCACAGCAAACCTGGTGGTGCCGCTTGCTGTCCCAACTTACAAACAGGTACCTGTGTTGAAACACAACCAAGCACAGTGTGCACTGGGAATCTAGGGCAGCGTTCAGACTGCAGGCGAATTGGATACAAATCAGATTCCTTCTCAAATCAGATTTTTAGGGACTGACTGGTTTTAGCAAGTGTCCAAATGGGATCTGGCTCTGTTCAGACTGGGCCACATTACTGACCCATCTGACTGGACAGTCAAAACCCATCGGCGTGTTTGGAGCTGTTCAGACTGAGACACATCTGTCCAAATGCGACTTGAAACGACCTCCCCAAGGTGGTTTCAATCCATTTTGCAAAAATCTGATTTCATGTGATTTGTGACTGTTCACACTACAAAAGGTTTCAATCTGGATGGGCTGAACATCAGATTTCAGCCGGCAGTCTGAACCAGGCTAAAGAGGCAGCAGGTCTTCAGCTGGTACACGTCTCCCTTGCAAAGACTCCTGGCTGAGCCCTATCAAAAGCGTCATTTATTACATTCCACACTCAAATAAGTACCTACTGACTCTGTGGAAGCCAAAGCCAGAACAAAAGTGACTGGTTGCGTACTATCATGAGATACTGAAGGCTAAACACATTACGTGTTGATAATATTTTCTCCCAGCTGTTGAATGTGCGATGTGTAAAGGCTGTTGCATGTTTAAAGACACTGACATGATGACCACAACTAAAGGGAGGACAGGGTGTCAGGGTGTAAACAAAAGTCAAACTTACAGGCAGGAACTGAAGGCTATCAGCAACACTACCCGCTAATGTAAAATATATGGTAACACTGGGTTGAGTCTCTTGAACTATGCAATTTTAAGCAGCCACTGCATTAAGACACAACACTGCACACATAGTGAGACAGAGTGAGACAGACCTGTTGTGGAAAGCAGCCTTTATGAGAAGACCAAGAACAAGTCAGGACTCGGTTACATTTCAACACCAAGGATCACTTATTGCTGATAGGAACTGGATAAAAAGTCGTATTTTGATACACTTACAGGCTGCGCAGACTTGTCAGGCCACTGAAAACTCCCTCTCCCAGATGGCTGATAGAGTTCTCGCCCAGGTTGAGGCTCACCAGGAGGCCTAATCCCACGAAAGCCGTCTCCTCCAGCCTCGTGAGGTGATTGAAGGACAAGTCCCTGCACAGACACACAAACACGGCTTGAGGGTGAACAATTAGAATGCAACCGGCATCCACTTGTTTAGGTGTTGTGCAATTTAAAAAGTGAAGGTTTTTTTTTTTTTTTTACAGACAGCAAGAATAAGACAGTAGATATTGAGGACATTCGCTGGAGGCGAGGCAGCTGAGTCAGCCCGAGACTCCGCGCAGTGATGCAGCTTGACTGAAAAACGGGGAGCAAGTTTCAGAGACTCGGGCTGATCAGAAGAAGCGGGGAGCTCGGAGGATTTTAGTGATGAAGCAAGAGCACTTACAGCTCCTCCAGCTTCTGGCAGAACTCCCAGGCGTCTGCTCGGATGATGCCGACAGTGTTCTGGTTGAGACGTAGCACACGCAGCATGCGCAGGCCGTACAGCCAACCTTTGTTGACCTCGGTTAGATTATTGTGCTCCAGCTCTCTGGATCGCAGAACAAAAAAAAAAAAAAGATGATCGTCACCATAGAAAGCTTTCATGACAAAGATTAGAACATCCACACAGTCAAATACAACAGAGTATTCAACGCTGTGTGAATACAAGCTGTGTCCTCACAGTTCTTCGATGCCGTTGAGCCCAAAAAAGGCGCCGTCCATGAGTTTGGTGATGCCGTTCCTCTGCATCTTTAGCGACTTCAGCGACTCCATCCCTTTAAAAGTCAGGCTGTCCACAACCTTGATCTTGTTACGCTTCATTTCTCTGAAATGACAGAAGGCACCCGTCATCAACAGATTTCTGCACCTTGCCGGTGATTTAAAAGTCCAGTATGGGGGCGCAGCACTCACAGGAACTGAAGCTGAGGCAGTTTGAACACTTTAGAAGGAAGTACAACTAGTCGGTTTCTGTTCAGCTTCAGCACCAGCAGCGAGCTGGAGATGTTTTCAAAGCAGCCAGGCTCCAGGACACTGATCTTGTTGTTACTCAGATTTCTATGAGAAGAAAGAGCAGAAGAATGGTAAAAATAGTGGCTCTGCTATGACATCTTAAGACTGTAAGAACTCACATACACATTAAAAAGAACAAACACTCACAACAAAATTTAAGTTAAATTATGATTTTTAACCCCATTTTTGAGCCACTGTCTCACAAATCTTTGTTGCATATTTTTACAATTATTTAAACCGGGATATGTAGAAGAAAACGTAGATGAACCATATTTGAAAGTGTTTGCTTACAGATACTTCAGCTGCATGAAGGGGAAAGATCCAGCTTTGAGCTCAGAGATGGAATTTGACGTTAAGTCCAGTGTCTCCAAGGACTCGAAGGGCAACAACTGATCCATCGACAGCTCGGAGATCCGATTGTGGACTCTAAAAAAATAAACCAAAATGTCATATTTTCAAAAATATCAGCCACAAATAGTGCTTGCAATACAACATACTTGGCTTTCAATTTAGATTTTTGTCTTTTTAAGAAAATAAGCTGCACACGCACATACACAGTACACACACACACACACTTACAGTGACAGCGATGTGATGTTAGAGGAAACATCCCCCAGAAAGGGAAACGCAGACAGCTCATTGTGATTCATTGTACTGAAAGAAAATTCGACAAAATGAGGTTCAGCACATCAATTCTGCTACTAAACACTTAGAGTGTCCAAATTCCACAAATGTATTCATTTATTTTTGATACACATAATTGTTACTATATACGACATGCAATGTCACTACTATTACTTCACAATTCTAAATGGTTAATATATATTTAAGACTGTAAAAAGTACTATAATGCACATGAAGTTCAATGAAGAACAATTTTAAGACAATTATACTTTCGCCTAAAAGTGCAATACAGACAGTGCAGGTATTAACACATTTGGTTAATCCCAATAAAAAAAAACATGCAGTATAGTATTTAAATAGGGCAAAATGGCAGACAATTAAGAAATACTAAACACTCGGTGGCGTGACATTGTTATGAACTTTTATGCTATCATCAATGCATGCGACGCAATTCCAAATCCATGTATAATCTGACATATATAAAACCCATGTCACAGCGATATAAGAACACATGGAGAATATTACTTAGTCAGGAACAGAGGTTCGTACTATTTACACATCTGACAACAAATCAGTGCTGTTTACTCAGCGCGGGACCAACTTGGACCCGTTTGTTTCTCTGCAGCCGCGGACTTACACTTGGGTTATCCCGCCTGGTGGATCCAGGGGAGGCGCGGTAAGCCTTTTCCTGTTGCAATCCAAAATGTGGACCTCTCCTTGCCCTTTCGGACACGAGCAGGGAGCAGGGCAAGAGCCCAAAGCCCAGGCACTCACAGCAAACAGCGTGAAGAAGAGGGCCGAGAGAATGGGCCAACCCTCCGCCATTTTAAAAGACTTCCTACCGAAGGCTACGTAGCTACGTGGCTAACTCGCTAAAGAGGCACGTTAACGGTTAGAAAATCGCCATAAAAAAATGGCAAATCCCACAAGTGCCGTCAGCACTCGGACGAAGAAATGTTCCGAATCCGCGGTGCCATGATTCCAGGCTGCCTTCTCGAAGTCGTGGGAGACATCGCAGCAGAGATTTGTCCTGTTCTTCCCAATGCCTGGAATTCCTTCCGCTCCAATCTGGACACCCTCCCGGAGTTGCTAGCCTTAACGCGGAGATAGTTTAGCCTCCCTAGCGAACGGCAGCGACTCAATTTCTAAAACAATGGCATTTTAATAACCCTGGGATGACTCGGCGTGTCAGCTTCTCTTAGTCCGCCTGTTTTTCTTGCTTTTTCTCCTATTTCTCCCCGCCTTTCTGTACCGAAGAAACAACAAAACGCCTTGAGTTGATGACAAAGGAAAGCCGACGTCCCGCCCCTTTCCAGCACACTTCGACTTGTCCCATTGGTTCGCCCTCAAGCTTGTCAAACATTTCCATCGCTTTGATTGGGCTGCACGCCAGCATGTTTTGAGGCCGTCCTCGCAGCACAAGCGAGGCAGCAAAAGTTTTCAGCACTGCCTTTGCGAGAGAAAGTGGACATTCTATGGCTGTTTGTTTATGGTTAGAACAACTTATTCACCCCGTGACAATAGAAACTTGAATAGGTCGGCAGAAGTTTAAATGACTTACGGCACAAAAGCACATCCTAATTTTGCAGAGTAATTATTGATGGGAACCTGCCTAAGCACACATGAGGATTTGGGTGGCTGGTGTTCTTTCTTTCTTTCACACTTAACAAAAACATGAAATTAAACTTCCAAAACACGAACAGAAGGCTGACTAGCAGGAATAACACTTTTTTTTTTTTACACACACACACACACACACACACACACACACACACACACACACACACACACACACACACACACACACTATATATATGATGACTATAACAGTTGTGGACATAGTGGTCTGACAAATTGGATAAAAGGGATTTAGAATGCTAAATATGGTTATAGTATGGTTATAGTTGTAGTCCTCTGAATGATGTCTCTGAATGATGATGGAGACGAGCATCACCTGCCCATTATCCAATAATCAATGCCACACCCCTTTCTGCTCTCAAGTTGCATCATGTTGGTGTTTTCAGGACAGGGGTGTTACACAAGTCCAATGACAAAACGCGGAACCGCTACTTAAGAGACACCCAACGTTCCCCTTCTGAGTCTGCCACACCGGCGGAGCAGCAGGAGCAAGTCGACGACCATGGCGTGCACGAACGGAGGAGATGGCCTCGCTGTGTTGAAGCAAGCGGTGAGAGCCGTGTATCCCAGAGCATGCCGCCTGGATACGGACATCCCGCACTCTGTTGTCTACGTCCTCGGCGACCCGCTAGGGGCCAACATTTACAGGTAACACGATCACTGGCAAGCCAATATATTATTCAGAGCAAGTGGGAGACGTTTTTGGTTTTCTTTCAGTTGTGGAAGTGGCTTTTGTTCTTGTTGTTGTGTTTGTTGTTGTTGTTGTTGTTGTTGGTGGTTGGACAGTTTTGGGAGCACGGGCAATAAACAAACGAGGTTCATTTTGAGCGCGCCGTGCTCACTCCGTCCCGAGACAAACGGTTGGATCGCGGTCCCGCATGGTAAACAGCCAGAGGGATTGTGTGCCTATGCAGAGGGATTTCTAGGGAGGGAGTGAGGGAGGGAGGGTAGTGGTGGAGCTTTGTGGCCAATCAGCAGCCACAAGGTGTACGCGCAATGCAATAAACCGTTCGACGGAGCTCACCTGCAGTCACCTCCGGTCGCCGACTGACCGAGCGACCGACTGACTGACTGCCACTGCCACTTGCGCGTCCTTCTCCTCCCGCCTGGTTGACGGTCGCCGCCTGCAGCCACGATGATCCACAGGACTTTGAGAGTAGATTATGACCAGACTACAAGTGTTCTGTGCGTGATCGGGTCAGAACTTCGCGCCAGCCTCGACAGGTAGGGTGCTGTGCGACTTTAATTCGCCCGTTGGAGAAATTATTAACTTAATGTTACGGAAGTACTCCACTATTCCCCCGTCTGTTTCCCATCAACATCAGTCTTAGCTGTATGTTTCCTTTCTTTCTTTGTGTAACTATGATGGTATAAGTTGTTGAAGGAGTTTCAAATTGAAAACATTGAATCTGCCTTTAAATGCAGGGAAATAAAACGGCGCTATATTCGGTTTTTGTTTAATTTTTGAATGCAGCCTGACCGAGTCTTGCAGTTTGACCTCACTAATAAAGTCTGACTGTAAAACTACTGTATGTCAGCGCTGTGAAAGTGAGGTTAGGATTCTGCTCGGTGCTAAATGTGTCTTTGTGATAGGCAATGACACATATCAGCAGTGCTGCGGCTTGCAGATCTTGCTGATTGCAGCCCTGATGGTCTTTTGTTTGGTACAATACAGAGAACCAGCTGTCCCCCTGGTGCTGATGAACGGGAGACTTTGTTGTCCCTAACAAACGTTGGTTGAGCTTCGCCACAAGTGCCAGCCTACACACCCCCAACAGAGCAGGGGTATTGTGTGTATGTGGCGTGGCAGGGCAGGGCAGGGCAGGGCGGGTGGGCGACGGGCACCCAGCCTGGATCACATGGACACAGGTTTTTCAAAAATCAAAAGAAGAATTAATACGACTGGAAAAGTTCCTTGTTATTTCACTGCATATGTATGTATATTGGCTGATGAGGCAAAAATATCCCACATTAAAATTCCAACATAGCATATATCTGTTTCCTGGCGAGTCAGAATTACCGGAGCTGCATTTGAGGTTCAACTCAGGGTAACATGTTAGTAATCATATTGATTTCTGTTTTTAAAAAGCAACATACGGTCTTGACAATGGCTTTGAAATGATCCACCTCTCATCCATCCACAAATCTAGTGCGTCAACTTCAGCTGATCATTTCTGTAAACTTCCTTGACACTGGTCAATCGTTAACTTGACTTAGAGTTTCACCCCATTGAAGTTATTTACAGCTAATAACGGTCCACCCATTGACAGTTTGTCGTTGTGACAGTGGCGACACAGCAGCTCCTCAGGCCACACCTGTGCAGAGCTTTAAAACTCGACTGGAGGGACTGATCCCCATTACAGCTGATTCACGTTTGCTCTTGAGCTACTGGTGCAGTTCTGAGCAACAATCAAAGGAACAATCCCGATGCCCTGCGCAGAAACGCAAGGCACTGAGTAAAAGAGGGAACTGAGCCGTTCTTTGGCTAGACAGATTGCATTTGAAGGAAGTGAGTCGTTGAGGTGTCTCTCACTCTTGTGGCCACATACAGGCATGTCATCACTTGCTGAGTCATACCAAAGCAGGCATCAGGTTTCACATAATCGCCAGGATGTGGCAGTGCTGTCATTGGCCAGAGGCTTTTGTTTAACTTAGATCCTTTAAGAGAGACGAGGCGGATGTTTTTCGCACCTTTTTTGTTTTGTTTTGTTGATTTTTCTTTTGTTTGAACCCACCACGCCCTGTTCAAGCGACTGATCAGGCCGCCATGATGGTGCCGCCACCTGTTGAGAAACTCGTAACGGTGCCTTGGCTGGCTGCCACCGTCTCTTGCTTGGGTGCAAACAAAACGCTTGTCCCCCCCCCCGGCTCTCTCATTAAAAATGTTGTGTATGCGATGTATAAACAATCCATTGCATGTCGCTGTTTCTCAGGGGAGCCCCTCCAGGATCCAAGTTCTTCTCTGTGAAATGCACTCCCAGTGTCCAGTACCACATCACCCCTCCGCCCAAGGAGACATCCCATCTCTCTCCCATGGCTCTCAACGACAACACCATGCTGCTCATCAGCATGGCTGCTCCCAGCGAACACGAAAACGACAACAAGGTAAAGTGGGACGGGAAATGGTGGCAGATATCAGTACTGGAAGGACTGATATGACGAAATAAAGACAAAACACTTGTATAGACTAATTTTCCCCCCCCATTAGTTGTCTGTGAAGTACTATGGGGATAAGAAAGAGGAGCTGGGTAAAGCACTCCTGCTTTTAACTGCAGTTGGTGAGTTAAAACACACGGCACACAACACGCACTGCCCTAAGACAATGTTTTATAGCTGGCAATTACCGAGTTTGGCAGAGCGTCAGTGGCGTTTGAAGTGAACAACAGTCATGAGTCACATGTTTCCCAAAAAGGATTCCAATTGCTTTTTTTTGGCATGCAACATCAATTTTTAGACACCTGCCCACAGTGATGCACGGCAACTGCGTTACTATTTTCTGAGGCGCCATTTCAGAAAGAAATTGTGTCTCGCCATGCAGAGATCTCTCTGGACGTGGATGCCGACCGTGATGGCATCGTGGAGAAAAACAACCCGAATAAGGTGAGCTGCGACGGGTCACTTTTAACCGCTGCGGCTAATTAATGGCATGTAAAGTGGAGCAATTTTAATCAGGCTCTTATTTATGGAGTGCTGCCTGTGAGTCACTCGGAATCATTCCAATTTACAATATGGCACCCTGGCATGCTGGGAACTTTGCACATTGTCTGCGTGTAATATGGAAGAGCTTGGACAAGTCTGAACTTGTCTTCATTCCTATGTGTTAAATGATAAGATCACTCTGAAAAGGTCGCGGGAGGATGCATTCATGAAAGTGTTTCCTTTCCTAAGGCTGCTAATGTTTGCGAATGAGTGGAAGACGACTGCAACGCTCTCTTTCAGGGATCCTGGAAGTGGGGCCCTGATGGCCATGGAGCCATCCTCTTGGTCAACTGTGACTGTGAGCGAACCTACTGGAAGTCACCAGACAACGAAGACGACCGTATCGCCAGAGTTTCAGGTTTGAACGGTTCAGCTATGCACTTTTTTTTTATATATATATACTTTCAGGCCCTGAAACTAAACTCCCACGGCCTTCATCAGCCAAAGTAAATATTTGCCTTTGAAATGTCTTCAGCTAAGTAAATTGGTCCAGTCGACTCGAGTGAAAATTTGGGTGTGGCTGTCTGTGCTGGCAAGTTGAAAAGGTTTACGCCGCTTTGTTTTATCAAGCTGTTGGTTTAATGTTGTCACAAGTACACGTTGCGGGGGAAGAGATTTGGTGTGTTTAGTTGACACCTCTGTTCCCCTCGGTGGATGTGAAGATCTGAAAGACATGTCCACGATGGTGCTGCGGACCAGAGGCCCCGCAAAGCTCCCAGAGGGCTACAAGCTGGCCATGCACATCTCTCAAGGCGCTGCAGAGAGCATCAGAGTCTTCAGGCCAAGAACCAATGATGTCAAATACAGCAACTTTGGTGAGTAGAGTTGAAGAGGGAGTATTTTTCTTTTGTGGTCTTTTACTCTTAAGACAACCATCTTGTGATTTTTGTCTTGGCATTCCAGCTGAGAGGCTCTTGTATGAGAACTTTGTGAAGGACTACCCCCTGGTCCTCAGCAGTGATGTTCTGTCCAAGGAGGTCCCTTACGTTGGAGATGATGGTGAGCTGAAGTTTCACGTGGAAGGCCTCAGGTTCCCCGATAAAGACTTTGACGGTCTCGTCTACATCAACCTCAGTCTGCTGGAGCCCATCGCTGAAGTAAGAACTTGATGGTTTTGTGGATTGTATTACTTTTTTTTTTTCCCTGTAAAAATAATGAATGACATTTCACCAGTTAAATAACATCACATGCATTTTATCAGGCTGATTGGCCAAATATTGAAAAACTGGATTTTTTGATTGATCCGTTTGATTGTCTGCCCTCATGGGTTTATTAGACCATGATCAATACATTTGCCAATTAATAATATTCCCACAATTACATCCACGATGGCCACGTGACTACAGAAAAAAAACAAGATGGGATGCAAAACACTTTGTCGCAGATACCAGGCCTTTTCTATCAATTTAGCCAAAGAAAAATGTCATTTTCAGACAACCAGCACAGAATCTCACCTTCATACTTCCATAATACATCAGGATCTTTTAACTGAATTGATTCAGAAAGAGAATTTCTTAAATCACCATATGAAGGACAGCACAAAACAAAATGAAATTAATCTTCCAACACCTGGAGATCACAAAGTTTGCACACGTAAATGTTATGTTGTACATTTAAATTGACCCACTTCTACTGCCAGAGGTAAGGTACTGGAAATGCAAATGTGCAATGTTGATTATATTGTGCAGTGAATCAAAAGCCATGTGCATGATAAGAAAGGTGCAGGGGGTGAAATAAAACCGAAGGCTGAACTGAGTGGGTGTGGCACAACAGAGGCATCAGCTCCACTTACCACAGCTGCTGCTCCGTGCCGGGGTGAAAGGAAGCGGAGAAGGCGGAGGGCGTTCGCTTGTAACCCAGCTGCCCGTGTTGTGTTTCCACAGGGTATTCCCGAAACACCCATCTTCACTGAAACAGTCGTGTTCAGAGTGGCGCCCTGGATCATGACACCCAACACCCTCCAGCCTGAAGAGGTTCTGGTCTGCAGGTAGGGCCGAGGAGATATGGGTTGGCACGTTACTGCCACAGCAGTTTGGAAAGATCCTCAGGAAACCGTATGCAACACCTTCCCAGCACACGTGACAACTTCAAGTTCCTCAAAGGCATGGAGAGCGTCGTCGTGAAGAGCGGCTGCAAGCTGAAGATCTGCAAAGAGTACCTGAACCGAGGAGATCGCTGGATGCAGGTACGAAGTTTGAATGTACTTGTTGAAGTCGATTTATTGTTTGGAAATGGAGACTGAATGATTGACGTGGCAGACAGCGTAGTGATCATCTTACTTTTCTTCCCAGGATGAGCTGGAGTTTGGCTACATCGACTCACCTCACCAGCAGTTTCCTGTCGTCTTGGATTCACCTCGCGATGGAAAATTGCAAGACTTTCCATACAATGAGCTACTGGTAAACAAGTATTTTCCACCAAGTTTTTAGGAAAGGGATACAAGTGAAATAAAATAATATAGACAAGTTGAGTCCCAATGCAGGAAGTCATGAGTTTGGAAGTTGAAAGGAGTCAACCCAAAAGTCAAATGCAGGTCAACTTCACGTTGTGAGGACCTGCAATCTGATGAGATGACAGCAAAGTCTGCTTGTATTACATCAACTGTCATGAACATGTCGCTGCAGGGGGCAAGTTAAATGTGGCTCTAGAGTCGGTCAGACAGAGTTGAAGTTAACTCTTCAGAATAAAGTGTGAAATATTTTTTACATTGAAGTCACAGTGTTCAATATAACAAAGTGCACACATAGGACGTCTGTGCAGCAAGTGTTTCACAGACAGGTGCCATACGATGATTACCTTGCCCCCTTTTCATGCATCACAAAGGCAACATGCCCTTGTTGCTGCTTCCATTCATTAAATGCAAGTTCTCAATTCTGAAGAGGCAAACAAAATTTGATTGAGCACTCGCCACTAGGGGGAGCCACAACTCCTTTAGTTGTCCCTCCTCCAGCGTTCCATAAAAGCCGTTGTTAAGTTTTTGTTTTTAAAGGTTTGCCCACTTCAGTTGGGAATATATATATATCCTTAATTTTAAGGGTCCTGGCTTTTCTTCAAGGGTCAGTGACGGCTGTAACAATGAGGTTGTGGATGGCAGAAAAGTTTACGACTGTCAGGCCGGGACTTGAGGCAGGACTCAGAGGTTTAACAGAAAAGTAAATTTATTTCACTTTCATTTTCAAATCTAGGTTTGAACGAAAAATCACTCACAAGGAGGAAAATGACTAACTTGTAAACAAAATCCTATTCTAATAACAAAACTTAGCATTAACAGAAAATCACTCAACCTCGAGGACCAACCGTCTTACTAGGGCGTCTAGGGCTAGACGTGACGGACGAAGACACTCTGGCACAAGACAAGGGGAACGCAGACTATTTGAACACACAAGGTAACAAGGCACAGCTGGAAACAATGGGTAATTGGGTCAGACGAACAGGTGGAACATGAGGAGAGGTTGTGATCTGAAACAAAATAAAACAGGAAACGACGAGACAAAACCCCAAGACGAGACAAAACCTCACCACGGTGTGACAACGACTGTGTAAAAAGTGTCAGTGAAACTTGGTGGAGAACTTTGAAGGTTTAGATGACAGTGGCAATGTCCTTGAATGACTGAGACACATACAAAACAATTGCAAGTTATTTTAAAAGAAATAGGCCAATTTACTTTTACATTCCCATTCATTTTTTTTTTTTTTTAGCAGCGCACCAAACGATCCTTTGGGAGGACACGTTTTGCATTTTTCTTTTTGCAGCCAAGGAAAGAGAGAACATTCTACAAGCATTTGCCCTGATTCCTTCTCAACAACAATGTCTTGTCCTCAAGGGTCCCGACTTTGGCTACGTGACCAGGGAGCCCGAACGAAAGGACGTGAGCAGTCTGGACTCATTCGGTAATCTGGAGGTCAGTCCTCCCGTGACTGTGAACGGAAGGAAGTACCCACTGGGCAGAATCCTCATCGGAGTGGCCTTCCCCACGTGAGTGTGCGGCACATCTCTCTTCAAACGGCAAACAGAAGAAGACAAATTCCTCTTAAACTTCCCTGTTATTTTCTGGTTCTGTTTTGTTTTTGTTGTTTTTTTTTTTTTTTTTTGAAAAAGGGCTACTTTGGGACGGAACATGACCAAAGTAGTTCAGGACTTCCTGTGGGCCCAGAAGGTGCAGGAGCCTGTTGCCTTGTTCTCCGACTGGCTTTACGTGGGCCACATTGATGAATTCATGACTTTTGTTCCTGCTCCTGACAGAAAGGTTAATATTGCCCTTTTTTTTTCTTTATTAAATAGTCACAGGGAAGAAAGGCAGCTTCATCTTCACTTCCTGTGTGTGTGCATAGGGATTCCGGCTCCTGCTGGCCAGCCCTGACGCGGGATACAAATTGTTCAGAGGCTTGCAGAAGGACGGACACGGAGAGGCCAAGCTGTTTGACGGTAGGTCTTCTCCACGGCGGTTCTCGGCCGTCGTGGTGCAAAAAGTCAGTTCCTTGGTTCTCAATGCTCTCTTTGCTTTCAAAAGGTGTGGAAGATGAAGAGACAGAAAGAGAAACTGTGGATGAGATACTGAAGAATAAATCTCTCAGAGAACAAAACAGCTATGTGCAGGTGAGTGTCTGTTTTTTTTTTTTTTAGCTTGTTTAGTTGGATCCCCTGTGGATAAAATGATTTCTTTTTCAAAGGAAACCTGGACAAGACAGCATCCAAAGAAACAAATAAAAGTTGCAACAATTTAAAACTAACAAAATGAAATTATCGCCCTAAGACAGCTGGGATAGGCTCCAGCAGACCCCCGCGACCCTGAATTGGAATAAGCGGGCATAGAAGATAAAAAAAATAAATAAATAAATAAATGAAATTACAAACAAGTGATTTAGATGCTAGTTAAAAAAAGAAGAGAATTAACATCAATCATTTAGGTGGGCAACAAGAAGGGAAAATGAGAAACGAGATCTTTTGAAGCTGAAGGATTGTTCATTGCGTGTCACTCAAGTCTCTGTACCATCACCGCCTCTCAGAGCTGCGTGGACTGGAACAGGGACGTCCTGAAAAGAGAGCTGGGCCTTGAGGAAGAAGACATCATTGACCTGCCAATCCTCTTCAAGCTGGTGCAGGAGGAGAGCGGCATATCCCGAGCGCTGGCCTACTACCCCGACATGGTGCGTCAAGGCCGACTGAGGTGCCGCCCTGCTGCCCTCCCTGAACCCGTCGACGTGAGCCTCATGTTCTTCCTGTGTTTCCTCAGGTCAACATGATCGTTCTGGGGAAGAACCTGGGCATCCCGAAGCCTTTCGGGCCCAGGGTGAACGGACGCTGCGCCCTGGAGGCCGAGATGTCCTCCCTGATGGAGGGCCTGGGCCTCAACTGCACCTTCATCGACAACTTCAAGTCTTACCACAAGCTGCTGGGGGAGGTGCACTGCGGCTCCAACGTCCGCAGGAAGCCGTTTGACTTCAAGTGGTGGAACCTCGACATGTAAAGGAGAGCTCCATCCAGCATGCTCGTGCTCTGCTGTGGCATCAGTCGGGTCCAGCTCATGCTTCACCTGTAGCAGTTAATCAGCGAGCGCGTTAAAACCAATCATTAGCTGCAAACCAGGGGTGGCACAGCAGATATGGAGGCATGTTTGTATTTTTTCATTCATACTGCATTAACCCAACAATCTTCAGACTTTGTCCAATCATATTTTCCAGACTTGTTGCTTAAAAAAAAATTGAGAAATAGGCATTAAAATAAAAGCCTTGAGGGTTTTAAAAAAAATGGGCTCTGAGCTTCTGACCAGCTTGGGCATCGCATAGCAGCAGAATAACTCTTACCTGCAGGTTCTGGGTCTTTGGGCGAACGCTGCTCTCACTCGATTCTCTAGTGAGGGCAGCTATCTGCAAGCTTTCCGGTGAACTTGAATGTGTTCAACCTGGGTGACTGACGCAAAACGTTTCTGCACTCTGCTGAGATTCATTTGCCGCGCAAAGATGCAAATGTTAACTTTTTCTCTTCCTTTGCATGTTTCTTCTGAGGCACTTTCTTTAAATAAAAATGACACCTGTTCAAACACACAGTTTCCAGCATTGTCTTTGAGAAAATTCACCTCCCCTTCTTTAGAAACAAAATTTTAAGGGATTATTCAAGAGATCCAATCCCAAATTGGTTGCTTTACATCTCCTGTGATGTCTTTGAACTAACTTCCTGTCTGGACAAAGTATACTTGCCACCTTCACCACAAAGCTTTGAGCATCTGAGTAACTGTCTCAGGGCTTTACCGTCTCTTTCTCGAAGCACCAGTTCTCGCTGTAATTGTCAATTGGTTTAAAAAAAAGATGGAGTGGTCAATCAATCTTGAACTTAGGAAATGCTCTACATTATTCCTTCTTTAATCAGGCTTTTCTTTAATCACCAGTTGTTTGTGCACCCCATTGTTTTTGGCAATATGCAGAGTCACAATCAGCTCGTAACACTGGAGGAATAACCCAAGAACATCAGCGTCTTCATTTTTAGTAAACATATGATCTGTTTGCTTTATTTACAAAAAAAAGGATGAAAAGCGTTATTTACACTGAAGTTCGACCAAAGAGCTGGAACAAACCGTCAACGAAAACACAAATACAATCATTTAGATTGAGTACATGAAGGAATCACACCCCACCATGTGGTTTTTGAGCAGCTGTTGGCGTCCAGTGCAAACACATGAAGACGAACGGTACCACAAGGTTATGTGCTATAATTGTACAGAGCCACAAGGGGGCACACCTCGAACACTCAAGCAACTCCAACGTCCAGGGAAACTCATTATTTAAAAGGCTTTAATGCACAGATGTGAAACGATGGCATAAAATCCATTTCGCTGTTGTGTCCAACGCAAAATGCTATTTTTTTTCCAGTTTGATGAATACAGAATGGATGGATTTGCATTTGGTCCAAAGTTTGTATGTTTGTTTTTTTTTTTACCCAGCCTGATGCATTTTTTTTAAAACTATAAATGCTGTCCTTGAATCAGTTTATAAACAAAAAAAAACATGCCTACTATAATCATAACAATAAGACAAAAACAAATTCAAGCTCAAACCATTTCAGCTCATCCCCTCATATTAAACCGAAGACGGGAAAATGCTTCGCTGCTCTCACAGAGCAAGGGCCAGGGGTCAGGGGTCAGGGGTCAGCATGGTTCCCTCCAGAGCAGATATGTACAAATAAATACATAACCTGCCCTATTATACATTCAGTAGCCGAATAGCAAAGCGGTGCCTTTTTTTTTTTTTTTTTAAGTCAGTCCTCCTTCAGAGCAGCTCGCGGGACAAACAATCATCAGAAAGGCAACTTCAAGACGGACCACAGTGTGATTCTAACTCGGTGACGGATCTTCAAGGCTTTCAAACGAAACTCTGGGCAACATACGTAATATTACACTTTACAAATAGTAGGAAAACTGGACATCAGGCTCTCTCGTGGAGCGATCTGCCTGTGGTGCATCTGGAGACGTTATTGGCTGGTTCCTTGATAAAAGAAAAAAAAAACACAAAATCACAGGGACGACACGGCTATGTCAAGCATGGCACCAGTGTACAAAGGAGAGGGATTGGGCAAAGCAGATTTACACCATGCACAGTAGTACCGTCGAACACGCAAAACACCCGTATACGGACACCAAAAGCAACCAGTGCTTGACAAAGAAGAATTTGAACACAAACGTCTCATCAACAGCGGAAGGTTGGCTCAGCGGACCGAGGGAGGGCGGTGCTGGCTGGGACCCTGCGGGAGTCAATCCTCGTGAAAAACATCTCTCAGACTCTAACTGCTGCAATAAAATATATTCATACAGGCTTAAAATATAGATTTCTAGATTGCAGATGCGTCTCCGTGTGGTGAATCTCAGCTCTTAAAGCCGCCGCCAACAAGCACAACAGCAGCATGGGCGAACCCTCCAACACACACGAGACGAACCTGGCAAAAGTTCCACACGGGGGTGGAGGGGGGGCACACAGAGAGCCTCCCGACAGTCAGTTGGCCCTGAACACACACCAAAGGTTTGAACGTTTCAGTTCAGTATCACAGCCGGATGTGGGGTTGATGATAAAGTAAAAGGTCTTCCACTCCAACTCTCCTTCCCCGTGGACTCTCATCGTCCCAAATATCCATCATTTGATTGGTCCGTGTCCGTCGCTCTCAACCTCGATCTTGAGGCGATCATTCCTGCCATATTTGTCTTCTGCCGCGGGATATCACACTTGATGAGGACTGCAAATTCTTTGCTGGACGATAAGTGTGTCCTTCTACCTTGAGCCTTCTACGGAGGGTTGTTTCTGTGTTGTTTTTTGTGTGCGTGATGACGGGGGGAGGGATCCATGGAGCGTGGGGTCTTCGTCTGACCCATCTTTGGACACACGAAGATCCGTCGGTGCGCCTCTACCCGGGCTCCTCTCACGTCACATCGCACCATACTGGCTGGATTTGGGCGAGGGAGGTCTTTCACGGACGAGCTGACAAGAAGACGGACATTACACGTTTAATTGTAAGAAAGAATTGGAGTCGCAAATTTTAAGTCATACAGTAGATTTTGATGTTGTCGTTGTTTCTTAAACACTAACCTTAGAATGAAAGATGATGCGACGATGACAGGTTGGCTAACAGTTCTGCAAACAGATTGGGAGTTGCAGCATATTACAAAACTGAGAACACACAACAACAAAAACCTGGAAAAACCCAAACAATGATCCTCCTTTAATTTGATGCAAAAAAAAAAAAAAAAAAAAACTTTGAAAAGGAGCTGCTGTTGAAACATTTGTGAGTCGATACTTTGCCGCAACCTACTGGATAGATGTTCCATGTTTTGTAATTTCAGCGGCGACTAATGTGATGCAGACAGTAATTTAGGAAAAATCTTACTGTAGCTTTGAACAGGTGAAACACAACATGACAAGACACCTTCTGAAATAGAGAAATTAGCCACTATGCTAACAATAACCCAGTCATAAGCTAGCTACCTAGCATGGAGAAAACTGTCTCACTGGGCCAATATATTAATAATACAATTGTATTAATAAATGCTGCTTTTAACTTGTTATACTACTATGCTATCAACCTTTTTTTTGTCAGCCGGTCTGGCCCCAGAAAATAACTTCAAGCTGGGACTTAAAAGCAACTCATCACAGTTCAACTAAGCTCACACTAGCTTTAAACGACATTTGTGCCGTAAAGAGTGACCTTTTGGTTGCATTGCAGTCGCTGAATGACTTCCTTGCGAGTCAGTCAGCGGAAACATTATTTTTCTGCGACCTTGTAAAAACACGGCACGGACTGTCTGGGTGTTGCGTCATGACCGACGCCAAGACGTTCGTCTCACCGCCGAGAACCTGTGCTCCAGAGCGGGGCGCTCCGTCTTGGCCTGGCTGTCTGTCCCTTTCGGCTCGGATGTCTTCACTCCGTCGTCAGCCTGCTGCTGAGGATGAGACGCTGCTGGGAGGGAAGGGACAGATGTGAGGCTGTCACGCTTAATAAACTCAGGAATATAATGCTCCCAGCTGCTCCAGCGTGGAGGAAAAAAACCAAAAAAAAAAACAGAAAACGACTAAGCATGCCAGAGATTAATGGTACAGACAGACTCATTTGGCGGCGGCGGAGGCGGAAAAAAAAAAAAAAGTCGGGATGTGCAGCAAAGCAGAAGTTATCACCGACAGCCTTCGCAAACCTAGCAGGCATCTCAAAGTTCCTTCGCCGAGAAGAGGAGGGGGGGGGGTCGGCTAAATGAGCCAACGCGGGCCGCCAGTCGCCGGCAGGGATTTCGACTGGTGCAGCCGAGGTGAGTCGCTTGGACGCTCTCGAAATAGCAAGTGTCATTTTGCCTCATCGACACTTCCTCCCGCAGATGTGTGAAACGGCCACATTTTGGTAAGTTCAGCCTTGGCGGCTCGCCCTCCGGTCAGAAATAACCTTCCCCCCCCCCCACCCCGCACTCACCTGGGGAGGGTCCCTGGCTGCTGCTGCTGCATGCGTTGTCCTCCAGCGACGACGAGTACGCAAACGAATGTTTCTTGCGAGGCGTCACGCACGACACGCTCTCCTGGAGAAGGGGGACGAAGAAAGACAGGGTTCCTCTCACTTCCTTCAGATGGAAAATTCAAAATATATATATATATATATAATATTTGGCCTGATTTACAATTTTTATATTGCTAATGAAAGTGTAAACTTGCAGTAAAGCAATAAAAGTTAGCTGCTATCTTGCGCCGCCATATTTCTCCAGCCTGTCCGACAGCGTGTTCCGCATTTAGGCTGAATGCTCTGGTCCTCAATTAAACCAAGAAGAATACGGTGGATGAGATAGCCAGGTTTGTGTGCCACAGTAGTTCACAGGCAAGCTCGGGAAAGGGAGGATGAGAGGGTGAGCGCTGCAATCTAAAACGTAACCACTTGATGTCACTGTTTCTTCTTAAAATCTCAAAATATTACACACTTAACCCACAAACGTGACCCCAGTTGTGAGAGGCTGCCTGCTGGTCTGGAGCGGCGACCTGACCTCTTCCTCTCCACCCACCTGTCCGGTGTCGTACTCTTCCTCCCCCTCGTGCTCCTCTACGACGCTGGCGAAGCTGCTGGCGTTGGAGGAGGAGCGGGAAAGGTCCTGGGCCTCCGGGATGGACGGCGCCCTGCAACACATCGCCAGACTACACACCTGGGTCACTCGGAGCACAGCAACACTTCCGTTTTCCAGCTACACAGTTTCAAATCTGGGGCGTTTTAGCCCTGCAGTTATTGATTTTTCCATGTAAGTATCACTGTTATTTGAATCATTGTGGGTTTTTTCCCCTCAGGTAGCCATTTTAGCGGCTACCTTGTAGTTAGCGTTGTTAACCATCATCAATGTAGGTAGATAGCCCCTTTAAAAAAACGAAATAATTGTTGTACAACAAGTGCACTATTAGGACATCATAATACCTGTTCTTGGTGGCAGCAAATTCAGGAGAGCTGTGACTGGAGGAGTTGTCCGATTTGTATTCGTGTGGGAACTGAGTTCCGTCCGGTGTCCTCTGCGTGCTGGGAGACACCTCCCGGCTTTAGTAGGAGACACATGGCGACATTATACACTTGTTAAACTAAATAACACCTCAGACAAACCCCTTTTTCCTGATGACCTGCTAGGCTCAATTGTTCCTGCTTCCAGCTGCAGGCTAACAGTTGCTCTCTCTCACTCTCCCCTCACCTCCTCTCTTGGACCTCCTGGATGTTCTCGATGCCAATGGCGCTGCTGCGGCGGGAGCTGAAGGGCCCAGACTTCTTCCTGGTTGGGCTCTTCCCTGGAATGATCAGTGACTGACGGCAGGGGCAAAGGAGAAGCGAGTCAAGCACACAGTGTGGGGAACATCAAAACAAAAGTGATTCTCATATACTTTCAATGCTACGTAGCAATGTGCGATTAATGTGAAGCGTTGTGTTGTGTGAAGTGTAAAAAGTTTTGAATTTTAAAATCTTTCCTTTCGACTATCATCCTCCACCCACCCAACCATGCATCAATCAATACACTGCACCCTCTTCTCCCACACAGGTTCGCAGGGTTCAATCTCAAAGTTTTAATCATCTAGGAAGCAGAAGAACATGAAGTTGCAGTCACCTTCATTTTTTACTTTTCATCAGTTCTGTCATTGACTGTTTGTGCAGTCGCTGCATCAAAATTTCGTTTTTAATGTGCACTGGAAAGTGAATGTTTTGAATGACAAAATAAAAGTCTGAGTCTGAGCTCAAAGGCTAAACTGTACACAAAATAAAACAAATTCCTTAAAATAAAATTGTTACAACAACCTACATTTCATTACACAGGAAGATTAAGGGGCCAGTTAATCGAAACTGTGTTTAGAATTGCCAGAAGAACTTCATTTAAAGCCGTTTACTGTGGCTAGGGCTGACTGTCTGCAGCCATTAGGGTCATTAAACGCCGGCAGAGCAACACAGCGGAGACAACGTGAGGAAAAGAGAAAGTGATAAATATACATGAACCTCTTCTATTGTTCCTATCCCTATGGCGCTGCCTCGCCGTCCGTATTTACTGGGACTTTTGCCTGGAACAAGCAATGACTGGGCCACACAAGACGGAGCGGAGGTGGGTTGGTGGGGGAACACAGAGAGGGAGAGAGAGAGAGAGAGAGAAAGAAAGAGAGGGCGAGAGAGAGAGATTCAGAGGAGATGGCAGATTGTTGGGGGAAAAAAAGCAAGTGGGAAGGAAAAGAAAAGAGTACATTATGAGATCTCATGCGCAGGAAACAACTTTAATCAGCAACAGGCAGAAGAGGTGAGGGCTTGAAGCCTGACATTATGAAGCGAGTGCACGTTGCCGAGCGCAGAGTGGGAGGCTTTGTCAGGTGCAAAAAAGAAAAAAAAGAATAAAAAAGAAAAAAACAACAAGAAGCAGGGTCCACAGCAGCAGGAGGAGATGGCGAGAGCCGCCGAGGCAGCAGCAGCAGGAGGCATGTTGCTAGTTTCTGTCCTGAGGGATACAGGCAGATGTTTAGTGAGGCATTCAGAGAGAGAGAAAGAAAGGAAGAGAGAGCCAGAGGAGGACAGGTGGGGAGAGAGAGAGAGAGAGAGAGAGAGAGAGAGAGAGAGAGAGAGGGAACTTCGACAAAGCCGCGCCCTTTCGGAAATGGGGTTGACTTCCATCCTGTTGAGAGGCGCGGTCGACCCCGCCTCCGGAAGGACGGCTCTTCGCGGGGTTCCATGCACGTGCTGCAGCCACACATGCACGAGGCTGCGCGGGGAGAAGGGAGGAGCCAGTGAGGAGGAAGGGAGTCTGGGTAGTCAAACAGCTGCTGCGCTGAGCTCAAACTTCAGGACGGCAAACCAGAACCAACGGGGCTCTTCTTGGGTCGAGAGGAGGGAACCAGAAAAAAAAAAAAAAATCCCTACTTTTTAATAAGGGTTTGGGGTTTGTCGCAATCGCACACAAGTTTTTGGGGTCTCCCCGTCGGCGGCGAGGGCGAGTGGGGCGGCGACGGCAAACAAATCCACCGGGAAAACGGGGAGGGCGGTCCGTCAAAAATGAAAACAAGCCAAGACAAAACGAGCGAAAGGCCCTTCGGCACAAAAGCAAGAGTGCGATTAAAATGTCTGGAATCAAAGCGTTAAACACTGATGGGAGAAGATACGACCTTTCATCTGTCATTTGTAAACTTCTGCCTTTTAAAGAATTGATGTAATGTACGGATGAAGCAGTTGTGCGTTATTGTGCGTATCCTGCAACTGTGCACGGTGAAAATGTACATGGTGTCCATTAAATGTGCTGTGAGAGTCGTGAGGGCGTCTTTCACGCCAAAGGTCTGTTACTTACAATCCCCGGCGTTTTGGGGCTCTCTGCGGGATTGTGGGTAAAGCTGCCACTGTGACTAGTGGACACTGTGTGTGACTTCTTGTTACTGAGGCCCATGGCGTCCATAGACTGGCTTCTGCTGCGGATGACCCGCTACAGAGAGAGACGAGGACACATTGGAGCGTCAGTGGCGAGAGGACGGAGGACAAGGAAAACAGCGAGGTCGGGGAATTATCTGCTGAAACGCTTCTCAACAATTAGCGGGAAAAGGGCCATTAAACACATTGGAAGGGCGGTGAAAAATAAAAACAACACACACACAGGTGGCTGATTTGCATTTGGTTGCCTCAGTTCGAGGGTGGAACGGAGCAGCCGGTCGTTCTGCAATTGGACAAATAAGTAAATAAATAAATCAACCCTAACCCTAAACTATATGTTGCTGTTTATATGCTAATATCAGTGGGTATTCCATTTGAAAAAAGCCAACTTTCAAAAACCACTGAAAGCACTTCTGTCACATTTACAGGCCAGATGATGTGCAGGTGGAGGAGGGTTGGGTTTTTTTTGGTTTTTTTTGAAAATTCACTATGATGGACTAGAAACAGCAGGGAAATGCAGGTGCGCATGATCCACCAGATACAAGGGGGAGGAGCTGCGAAAAACAGCAACCTTTCAGACAGAAGTCAGTGTCTGGAGGACGAGCTAAAGAAAAAAAAATTCTAGAAACGGAGACAAAATGAAGTCCAAGTGATTCGGAACACTGAACGGTGAATCACGACTCTGCCTCTGTCACCTGGTGGCCAAACCCCAGCACACCCACCATCCATCTTCGCAGAGTGACTTGCACTATGCCAAACCTCAGTAGGAAAACAATAAGTAAGCTTTGCTCAAATCCAAAGCAAACTGACCTGATGTTTTCTTTTCAAAACACACATGCGTTTGCTGGCATGTGTAAGTATCTGAAAAGAAATTATTTCAAATGTTGTATGTATGTGTATAATGCAAATGTATGTTTGTATTTATCCTTGTGCCTGGATGCAGGACTGAGTGTGAAGGCCTAGGGGGCAGCGCAGGTTAACAAGCAGCAGCAGGAGGAGGAGGAGGAGGAAGCTGCATACAGCCACTGCAGGAGCGCTGGAGGTCAAGGAGTTCAGGTTCGGCGGCCGAGCAGCATGAGGGCGCGTTTCGTCCGTCCAAAGAAGCGGGCGGAAGTTGGGTGTGGAAAAAAAGGGAGGGAGGGAGGGAGGGAGGTGAGTGGGGCCAGTGACACAGCACAAGTGTCGAGAGGCAGAGTGGGAAAGAGGAAGTGGGGACGACGTCTCTTCTTCCCTCCGCGCTCTCGTTCTCCCTCTCGTTCTCAAAACCATTTGCCTTTTGATCAATGGTCAAATTTGCTGAATCAGTCATGTGACAGCGGAAGAGTGACACGCCTACACAAAAGCACCCGCAAAAGACCTTTTGTTCCATCTGCCATGACCGTCCTGAACATCCTGTAATAAATCTATCTATCTATCTGTCTATCTATCTATCTATCTATCTGTCTATCTGTCTATCTATCTATCTGTCTATCTGTCTATCTGTCTATCTATCGGTCTATCTATCTGTCTATCTGTCTATCTATCGGTCTATCTATCTGTCTATCTGTCTATCTATCTATCTGTCTATCTATCGGTCTATCTATCTGTCTATCTGTCTATCTATCTATCTATCTATCTCTATCTGTCTATCTATCGGTCTATCTATCTGTTCTACCTGCTGAATATGTCTGGGGACGGACAAACCCATTTCTATCTATCTACTCTTGGATGAAATGAGTAAAGGTGGCGACGACTGAACTACTGAAGGTCGAGGAACTGAGAGCCTGAGGTCACGTTTACAGAGGGTTTTCAATCAAATGGTCTTTTTTGATGACATCACAGCTCGCTGTACCTGTGTGTATTACAGGTACTGCACTCCTCGGTCTCAATTCAGGGGCAGGCAAATGCCGATGAATACCGTAAATAGCTGTATTTTTCTTGACAGGGACAAAAGCGACGCCTGGGTGTCTACTTGGCCCTCTCTGTTTTGATCAGTGATCAATCGAGTCGTCTGTTTGCCGTCGTCGGCGCCACAGCTGAGTCACGTCACGACGGAGCGGCGGTGCTGCCACCGACACGTCTGCTCTTTGATGAAACGGTGCAAGGCGGAGGAGTTGAAGGTAAAATACGGCTCTGACAGGAGTGTCACCTCCTCCTCCACCAGCCACCCCCAGAATAACTGCGCTCATTCTGCTAAGCATGAGAAGGGGTCTTCCCCAAAATGTAGATTTTCAGCAGTTGGCAGTATTTTCAGAGGTCGTATGTTTATCGTCAGTTTAGGTGCAGTCGTTTTGGTGTCTTTTTTGCACTCACTGCTAGGTGGCACTGTCTTGTTTCTTCGGTATGTCGCTGTACCACCGACTACTGGCCCGACATTATTGGATTATGTTGAATTGTTTGTCGTTCTTTGTACCAGACCTGCTCCTGAGGACGGTGAATAGCATTCATCATTGTGAGCTGATTTCTATTCCTGCTCGCAGCGTTCGTGTGCACCACTGTATTGTGCATGCCACCACAGACCGTCTGCCCTTTATTCTCCTGCACACTCTGGCTGGCTCACTTTCACATATACAGCAAATGTCTGCTTGGCCTGCCTTCTTTAAAAAATTCACGAAAAAAATAATTTGCAAAAAAATACAAAAAATAAAGCGCATAGGATGTTCGTCCTTCTTGCCAGAAAAGATTTAGATTCAAATAAGTAAGTAAGTAAGTCAGTCAGTGATAAATCCTTAAAGCTGTCTTGGAAATAAACTGAAAGATCTTTTTCCATTTTTAGCAGACAGAAGGCGGCTGTTCCTCCGTAGCGGAGCAGAAGGAATAGAAACAGGAAGGGTGGCGCAGAACAAATCAGCGACACGGGGAGCAAAAAGGAAAAAAAAAAAAAGCGCGAGGGAAGCGATCTCTGCACACGAGGAGACACGCAAACTGCATCGCCAGCTCGCTAATAACGGGTCATTAAATCGTTCATCACGCAATCGAGCCAGGCGCTCCGCCACCTTAATGGCCACCGATGGGGCGAGTTTAGTCGGACAGCAGAGGAGAGGTGCCTTTCGTGCAAACCGTAGCACCCTGTCCAAAATTCTGTCAGGTGTGAATACCCAGAATCCCAGCCAAGAGGTGGAGGAGGGTGAAGAAAAAGTGAAAAACAAAAACAAAAGAAAAACCATCCTAACAGAGTTTTGTTTTTTTTGCAGTCAACATGCACGTGGACTTGCAGACTGACGGCGCAGCCCCTCGGCGGGGGGGAAGGGAGGGTTCCGTACCTTGAAGGACTCGAAGAAGCCCCCTCCTCCTCCGCCGGCGGCCCCGTTCTCCATTTTGTCGTCGTCGCCGCCCAGGCCCATCATGGACTGGCTGTTGATGTGCAGCTCCTCGTACAGGGTCTCCAACAGGGCCGAACGCGTGCGCTCCTGAACGTGGGGGACACATGAGTCGATGGGACTCCAGTGAGTGGAAGCAGCGGTTGAAGTCACAGAGCAGGAAAAGAAGAACCAGAGTAAATAATAGTATTATGGAATATGGAATGGGAGACTCCACACAGCTGAGATATTTTGGAAGGGTGGTTTGGTTACTGGTGCAGTGCTTAGCACTGCCGCCTCAGAGCAAGAAGGTCGAGGGTTCGATTCCGGGCCTGGCAGCTGGAAGAGGCTCCAGCAGACCCCCGCAACCATGAGCTCAGGAAGAAGCGGGTACTGAAAGTGGATGGATGGATGGTTTGTGGTTCAGCTAATCAGATAGGTTGTTGAAAAGCTTTTGAAATGTTCACTGCAAGATTAATTAAATCAAATTAAATCCAATTGTTTCCTTCATGGGAATGTTTTTTTACACATTCCAATTTGCCCAAATTGGAATGGTGGCTAGCAAAACCAAAGAGCAGCAGAGAGCGACCCCTCCAGTCACTGTTGGCTACAAGATAAGATGAGCCTTTATTGTCTCACTACAGGGAAATTTGCACTGTACGCAGCAACCAAGTGGCAGCACTAGGGAGAAAAAAGTACACAAAGACAGATCTTATCTGCGCAGGCACAATTAGAAACAAAACGTGCAGGCATGTAATATATCCAACACAGCTGTATATACACTCATCGGCCACTTTATCTGAATGTATTCAGTTGCGGCCGCGTGATTGGCTGTTTGTGTTACTGACTGAATTGAACAGCGAACCTGAAGTAAGTGGACTTTTTTATTTATTGTCGTGAATGTTTTATTCCTAGTATTTTTATTTTGAGTGTTTTTATTCTGTGTGTTTTTAGCCGAGAACAACCTCAAACTTAAATTTGCTTACAATGACAATAAACAATTTTGAATCTTGAATCTTGAATCTTGATTGGGTGTTTTGTGCAGTTTGTAGTTTGTCATTGCAACACTTTCCATCTGACTTCTACAGCCGTGAAGAGCGCAACGTCCATGACGATCCACAGAGTCTTTGCTCGATTGACTTGGTCTGCCGCCAGCAGCACGCACACCAGTGCCAACTGGCTGCGCTCAAGAGTGCAAACGCACATATGCATACGTATACACACACACACACACACACACTGAGTGCAGTGCAGTCACACTCCTACAGCACAGTTTGCATTACGTGCTGCTCTCACCTCCAGCTTGGCAAACTTCTCAGCCTTGTAGCAGGCGTACTCGGCATTGATGAGCTTGGTGAAGAGGAACTCGTGGAACTCGGGGCCCTGAGCAAAAGGCAAACGGCGATAATGAGCGCTGGAGAAGAAAGTTTACGAAGGAAAGGGGAACTGCCGCCGACCTTTTTGAAGATGGCGGGGTCTGGCAAAGCTGGCCCGAAGAAAGGAACGTCATCCCGCGCCGTGACAGACACCTGAAGAGTCATCGACATGCAACAGCCCAATTCAGGCCCGGAAGTATTTAAAAAAACAACAAAAAAAACAGGAGTTTATCTCATCCCTGCGAGGTAGTTTGTTCTCAAAACCGACCTTGTAGGTGACGTTGTCCGTGCACGCGTCCTCCACCTGCACCACCACGTACGCGTGCAGGAAGTTGGACTGGATCATGTCGGGCACGAAGGGCGTGTTCTCCTCCTGGAACACGATGGCGACGATGTCGTTGCCTATGTGTCTCTTCCTCTGCAGCTGGGAGTTTAACAGATAAACAGAAGGGGCTCCAATAACAAAGCAGAGTATCAAACGTTGCAGCTCTGCTCCAGGATCACATCCAGGTGCTTCAGCAATAGGTTAATAAGCCGGCTAGGCGCCCATCACATTAGTCAGATATGTGCAGAGAATTTAAGATGTTGTGGTTCCCATACGTCACCCTCAAAGGTGGTGAAAAACTGAAAAAAGTGGCACATATGCACATATCCTGTTGTGTTTTGTTTTGTTTTTTGATCCGGATATGGACGGGCTTTAAAGGAGCTTTTAAGGGAACATTCATCTGAATACCAATGAAGACGACGCAAAGTCAAACAGTCCTGCTCTAGTCTGCGACTGGGCAGATGGCTGAGTGGCAGCGTTTCCCATTGTGCAGTAGAGGACAGTAGAAAAGCACAGGGGACAAAAGCTCACATTTTTGTTATGTGAGTGATGTCTTTAAGAAGACAAAAACAAAAAACAAAAAACAAAACAAAACCCCTTGTCCTTGCCAAGTATTGACGGGCACTTTCCTTCTCTTACTGGAGAGTGAATGTGCCTTCTGTGACTTTTACCACCAAGTCCGAGAGTAATCAGGTAAAATAAAGAGAATTCCTTCAGTAAATATATATATGTACAAATCAGCAGGAGTTTGTGAGGCATGAGACATGATTCATACACTCTCTCTCGAGAGAGACAGTTATGGTATGAATAGTTCAATCGATGCTGCTCTGACGCACAATAACAACATGTAATCAGTATAAATAAAAAAGGCAACTGAATTGGTTTGATAAATCGTGCATTAAATATGCATCTTTATTTTTTATTTTTTTTTAAAGAAACAATTGAAAGTCCTGCTCAAAAAGTGCTCCGATGGTCCATAAAGTGCTAGTGTTATTTCAGTGTATCCTGCTAAATGAAATGAATTGGAAAGGGTGGATGGAAAACAAGAACACACCATAATGGAATTAAAATCTTAAACAGATCTTTCCACAGATTTAACGAGGAAAACGCGTTTCAAGACCAACATTCGGATGCTAAACCGAAGAAATAAAAACAGAGTCTGACTATTGTTTCCTTCTTTGACAAGTCGGATATCCCTTAATTATCCTTCAAACAATAGCAACAATCATTCCTTTCTTCTTGCTACCGGCTGCTTCACGCCCTCTGAGCCGCAGAGCAGGATCCAATAATTGGTGCCGCGATAACGTTTTTCAAGAGTTGTGTACCCAGTCGCTGTTTACTTGAGAATTTATAGATGATTGTTTTTCCAGTTAGCAGTCCAATTATTTTTTTTACAGCCTCAGCCTGTGTGTTCAAGATGGAACAATCAACCATCTGCTTCAGGTGCTGGCAAGTTGTGAGAAAATCTGCCAACTCAAGGCCACCGCACATGGAAAGCGGCACCGAGATGATATTAAATGTCAAATTCTCATTTGTTTTAATCAAAAGTGATGGTCAGGGACAAAAACAGATTGGGGAGGTTGTCTGAAATCTCAACAACAGACGGCACTAATTTTATAAAACATTCAAAAATAACATGTGAGTCAGACCCGCAAAGTGTTTCTTGACATGAAGCCAACGCCGGCAAATCATCCTTTGCAGAATATTAAAACAGCACCAGCTCCATCAGGGGCAGTATAACCCTTAAAGAGACGTGAACCCCGTGGCTGCAACACTGCGGTGCTCCTGCGCGCACGGTGACTCTTTCTCCGTGTATCCTCCCTGACTCACCACACATGGGTGTTTATTTATATCCTGTTTCTTTTTTTATGCCTTGGCAATATGAACAGTTTGTTCAGTGTTACTGATTGTAGTGACAGTGTTCCAACACAGCTCAAGACTAACACAGTTTACTGCAGGGTATGAATGTCGGAAATACGGCTCCTCGACACACCGACCAGAGATGAAATCTTTGTGGGGGAAATCAGGGCAAACTGGCGCCATGTCCTGATTTTTGTCAGATTGATAGCAGGATTTTTAGTTAAGACCCCATACGAAGTGGAAAGGTGATGGAGTAAATTGTCCATTACAGCCAAGACACGCAATTATATCCGTTGTTGCTAGTTTATACACATATTGTTGAAAAAGTGATATTAGCAAGCCATCGCAGTCTCTGTGGCTAGGTAGCTAGCAGCTGCAACATGAGGCAATCTTGTCCATTGAGAAGCCACTGAAGCCTTCAGCGCTGTCTTTCATGCTATCGATGAAAAAGCAGGTCATTTACAGCACTTTGAAATTTTCCTATTACACATACAAAAAGAAAACATCTGTGAAAACATGGAGAGCACCATGGCTTTCTTTCAAATAAGATCAGTTTCTATTTAGAAGTAATTGATGGTAGCACAGAAAGAGGCACAGAACTTCCTGAAAGAGCACTTGCCCAAGGACAGTCAGTCAGTCTTCACACACTTCTATCTGCGCTTAGGAGCTGATTAACGAACCTGAACTTTAAACCCAAATATGAAAAGTGGGCGTCCCACCGAGAGGAGTGGGCATCCATCCTGGGACAGACAGTGAGGGAGCGTGGCTCCAATACTTGAGCCCAAAGACCAAATGCAAAATAGATGAAGATGGCAGACTAAGAAACAAAGAAACAGTCTCCCAGTAGTCCAACATAGCTGAGCTAAAGTCGGCTTCCCATTCACTGAAAGACGGCTAGTCGTTCTTGCCTAGTCAATATTAGCATGCAAGACATTTGTTTGATGTTAAATCCACAGGCTGTTGTTTCAGCTGCCGTCTGACACGTGGACGGGTCACAAGAAGAGGCCTTTACAAGCCAATCGGTGAAATGAACCGACCGGACACTTAAAACACAAATGAGTTGGCCCGACCGTTAAATCACCGAGCTGTCACTCTACCTGCTGCGAGTCTCCTTCGGTGTAAGGCAGCTTGGTGGACACATGGAACATGATCTCCTTATTATGGAAACTGGTGTAGACGGACTCCGTCCCCGTCTGGCCGTGAGTGACATCCAGGCCGCCTCGGAATCTGGAGAGGAGATGGAGAAAGGGTAGAGTTGAGGACGGAGAGAAGTAGAAAGGAGGAAATTTGAAAGTGGGGAGAGGGAAAGAAGCAAAGGCAAAAGAGAGGCGACGCAGCCGCAAGGACGAACAAAGCGGCATTAGGAGCGGAACACCCGAGTGCGCACCACTGAGAGCGCCCGGTCAATTCACGCTCATCCATCACCGAGAGCACGCCAAGGGCACTGCGGCTGCCCACTCCATCACAATGTCAACGGCTCCGCGAATGCCAGGACACTCTGAATCGCCTTTTTTCAGGGATTCACCCTCTAATCAATAGCACAGAGACAGAGTGACGGGCCGCTCCCCAGAAACACTAGGCGAATCGTTGGGGGGCGTTTGAACCCTTTAAAGTCGTGGAGCTCGATCTTGTGGCCCAGAAACTCCAGGAACTCGACGAAGGCGGGACTTTCTTCCATGTTGCCGAACAGCTCCTCCTCTGATGTCTGAAAAAACAAGAGAGAGAGAGAGAGAGAGAGAGATAAAGATGGAGGAAGAGGGAGAGAGAGAGTGTGACGAATGAGTTGTCAAGACGAAAAACTTCAGGTCCGGACTCACCTGTCCAAACTTTTGATAAATGACCCCAAACTTGAAGTTGTTGCTGATCACATGCTCATCAAATGTGACAATGAGCCTGGATGCCTGAGCAGATCAAAAGAAAGCCCTTCAGTGGGTTGGTGGATATTCATTGATTTGAAATAGGAGGCAAAGTGCTTACTTTTGGGTAGAGGACAGGGTAGAACCTGTCCACGTTCACTTCTTCACAAACAAGCTGCAAAATAAAAGGGTTAGGTGAATAACTTAAAACTGCACACAATAAACCTAATGCAGTTTTTTTTTTTTGACTGTCTATTATATATGTGGTACCTTGGCCATCTGAACCACGTTGGGGAACTCTGTGAGGCAGGAAATGGGAATCACGTCCTGGTGGGTTTTAAGTTTTGTGCTGAAAGAAGACGAGAATTTTCTGACTTTAAATAATACGTTATAACTGTTTGTAGGTCTGAGGTCTTTTTTCAAGCGGAAGTAAAATGGCAGTTGAAAGCAAATCTTTGGGGACTGCCTGGTGATAAATCTTCAAAGCCAAATTACAGAGGCAATCAGGTGAAAAATAACAAGCGGAGGAAGTAAAGAGAAAGAAATGACACGATGAAAAAGACTTTTGGAACGTTCAAGCTGGTGCGGCACGGTGAAGTGACAGCGAAAAGAAGAAAGGAGCATGTGCATCATCATAAAGACGTCCCGCTGATGTTTTTAAATCTGCTCCATGAGTCAGCGGCAGCTGCTACAATAGCGGAGATGACTAAGCTCGACCGGGTCGTTGGGCCGGCCGTAGGTGGCGCCCATCCAGTGTGGAAGCAGTGGGCTGAAGCCTCTTGGCCTGACTCCTCCGCTCTCGGGCTCCATTAACAAAGAGGGAATGGGGCCATAAAATAAACTTGTAGTGGAGCCTCTGCGTTGCTAAAATTAATTCTCAGGTTATGTGATGCTTCTCAGGAGGACACTGAGTCAGCGCAGCGTTTGGGTAACGGCTGGTTGGGAGGCGTCACACTTGTGCAACAAGGATGAATGGCGCGCTGCATGCTAATTGTTGTGCGCTGCACAGCGCGGCTTTTCCGAGTCAATATTTATTGAGAGGTACTTGGGCGCACCACACGTTTTAATAGCTCTTACTCAACTGCAATTACATAAGCGGCTGAAGTAAATACACATCTGTGGCTACCACTTTTTCAAGTCAAGTGAATGGACAATTTAACCAACATTCAAATTCCACCCAGTTTATACTGACGACTTTGTCATATTCCCAGTCCCATATATCATTTTTTTTCCACCTGTCATGGGGCAGCGGTTGCAATTAACCCACGAGAAGTAGGGCACCCTTTTCAAGAATAAGTAGGAAGTATCCTTTCATCCATCCGTCCATCCATCCATTGATCCAGCCACACAGAGAATCTCACAACCATTTGGAGTCACACTCACACTCTAGACTGCCTTCACAAAGACAAACTTTGCAGCTGTAAACGGCTGCCTAAATTGACAAAGTGGTAAGTAGCAAGCGAGTGAAATTACAGTTTGGGGTAGATTGTCCTTTATTTGATAGTTACACCCCATTTTGCAGTTGAAGAAGCAAGGGTTTCCAGGAAGCAGAAGGCAGGGATGGAATCTGGCTTTTTGTTCAGTCAACTTTAAATTCAAGCAATGACTATATTTCAAAATCACTGCATTACACGGACATTGTGAGCAGGATTGTCAGTAGTTCATGGTCATTGGTGGTGGGAAAAAAAGGAAATAGTATCAAGGTTACGAGGCGTTTAATGGGATATAGCAAAGTTAAAGGTGGAGATTAAATAAAGGGAATGAAAATAAACAAAGGGAAGAGAGACCAGGGTAAAAACAACAGTGGTATTGTACCGCAGCATCAGGCGCAGGTGCTCTTGATCCCCGATGACGTCGTACTTCATGGAAAAGACCAAGTGGCCCAGAGCAGCGTCCATGGTGTAGTAGTTAAAGTGTTCCTGATGAGTACACACAGCAGCACGACACGCTCCAAGGTGAGACAAAATAACGCTCCAACAGGACTTGGACAGAAAATCAAACTTCAATGACCTTAACACTAGTGTTAGTATTCTGAGTGCAATCATCATCACTGGCAAAATAGTAAAAAAAAAAAAAAAAAAAAAGGGTGATGATGAGGCAATGATGTTGTTTGGCCAACATATCTCAAATTAAAACCAAAACATTTTAGAGCTGGAGGACCTTTCTTGAATTTTCTTTTGGAGAGCAAATCTATTTGAAATTACAACTATTGTCACCAGACAGTCATGAAGGTCGACTGACTGTCGGCGAGACCAGTCAAGCAGCGGTTATCTTCCAAAACCAGGCATTCCATCCTTCCTCTCCCTCACCTTGCCCATGAAATTCTTGCGATAGATTTTGGCCGTGCTGTTTGTCTCCAGTTTGACGTGGGAGGCGGGACAGGGAGGCTGCTCGGCGTCTGGGGGTTCTTTTGGCTCGTGGTTGGTCCCCTCGATCCAGTAGCCTCCAAACTGGGGCAGCAGAATGAGCGGAAAGGGGCTTCTGCGGCCGAGAACCTGGGGGCAAAGGACAGAAATAGAGTTTTGGTATTTATGGTTGTTGCGTGGCAAGGACAACATTTCACTCTTTGTCTGTCTTCTTGTACCTCATGGACGCTGGGATAAGGGATGTAGTCCTCTTCTGTCTGCAGAGAGGGAGACAAAAAAAATGAGTTCCGTCCTCAGGTACCTTTAGTTTTGAATCATCAACTAGCAAGGCCCATTAACCCTGGGGTGGAATTTTAACTGCGCCCACATTTAGTTCATTCTCTGGAAACTTTCTTGCAAGGATGGAAAAGGCACAATGGGATTTGTGTTCAGTGGTGCCTTGGGGACAACACCGCCAAAACACAAACAAGTGGATTAATCTGACTGGATGATAGTGAAAGCTGGATTTGAACAACTTGGGATCTTGGATGTGTTGTAAAATGCAACTTTTTCAGCAAGATACTGCACAGTCTTAACCAACTCGTCTAAACAACAGTCTCTGTAATGAGGGACTTGAGGGGCTCTTTAGTCGCAGCCGGATTTGTCTCGCCAAAGCAATTAATTGCTTTGCCAAACCTCAAACATTTCGTTTTTTTTTGCAAGAAACGGGGACAATAAAATCTGCCACAGAAAAAAGAGCTTTCTTGATGAATGTGCATGCACTGTTGTGAATCATATTTGCAACACGTCAGTGGACGTTGACAGCGGCAGACGCTTCATCTCTCTTCTTACCTGTTTGTTTTCCATCACCGTGGCATTTATCTGTGAAATTGGCAGCACTCCAGAAATCAGTTTTGCGATATCACCCTGCAAGTTTGGACGAGCTGACTTCCCCTCAGTTACACACTGTGATTTCTTTGATTTATTCACTTCTTCAATTTCAAATTTAATTTTTGAGTCTCGACGGAACATCACGAAGAAAAATATTGCACTTCGTTCACACTGCAGGCCCAAATCATGCTCTTTTGCAGCTATGTGATGCACATCGGATTCAGACAGTCGGAGTTATTCATTTATTTATTTTATTTTATTTTGGCATCTGACCTATGGTATGTATCTGTTTGTATCAGTCCATGTTCGGATAGATTTCGCATCCTCCAGTCGGAGCGGTCATGTTGATGAGTTTGAGTCAGTGAGTTTCCAGTTTGTTTTGAGACCAGAAGTTTCCATATTTGGATGTGTGGGTGTTGCCATGAGCAATGACAGGAACGTGAGTGCAGCTTGTCCCTCAAACACCGCCGCGCCCAATGGTAAGCCTCCTTTTAGAAACTGGAAGCTCTGTCAATCTTTATATACACACCGGTTCTGCGTTGAGGAGGCAGGAGCAGGTAGCACAACAGTGATGGAGGCACTCACTCATCTGATTGTCACTTAGTCAAAATTTAGTCGATTGGACAACAACTTAAAAATTGATGCAGACAATTTTTAAGTTGGATGCTGCACACTGACATTGAGCAGCATCCAAAAAACAAACTTCAACAAAAAAAATCTGATTTCAGCAATGAGACCTGCAGTGTGAACGCAAGATCCCTTGGACGCTTAGTTTGATCAATACTTTTGGGAATAGGAATATCAATATACACAACAAACCTTTGGTGCCAGAGGGGTCAGGTGATTTGATTAAGCATGTTGGACAACCACATACTCTGCCGTCATGATTCCGCAAAGGGTTGTTGTATATCTAAAAGGCAGAGTTACTGAAGAGCAGCAGAAGCCTGGTGAGTTTTGTGCTTCCTCCAAAGGTTTGTCTGTACGACTTCCATTTCATGATGAACAATGGCCCCGTTTTCCACAGAGGATGAAGGAAAGCATGACCATTTTGAGAATACGGCTTTAAAAATTGTCCTCCGCCAACCGCTTGGCGCTGGCAGCATGTTTACAGTGCCCGTTATAAAGACGGTGAGGCAGCTCATACTGCAGACAGAAATAAAGCCAAGGTTCCCGAATGGTCCCTAGCTCCCCGTGTGTGGCTTTGGTTAGAGCTGGAGACGGATGGGTGGGCGTGAAGAGCTCTCCTCGCCAACACACCTCCGCCGAGATAAGTGAGTGTTTTTGCGGCAACAACGGCTTCCCCCGTGCCGCTTTCAGCCGCTCGCCAATCTAGCGCGCCCTCCCTGGCCTGACCTCGGCCCTTCTGCTCCGCCCAGAGTATCTCCCTCTTCTCCCCCGAGCCGGCTGCGTTATCCCACCCAGGTAATAGGGCGGCTTAGGGCCTCTGCAGCCGCGGTTTCCCCCCGTCGAGTTGCACACTCAGCCAGGGAGAAGCCTTAAAGCCTGTCTGACGGCAGATAAGGGCGAGGTCTATGGCTCGGCCATTAGGGATGCTTTACCCGACTCCGGACTACCAGGTGATGTGAGGATTTGGGACTCACTTTGAGGGGGGGAGGGAGTGGGCATCTTTGCTCATCCATTCTGAGACCCTGTGGAGAGAGAGAGAGAGAGAGAGAGAGAGAGGAAGGGAGAGAAGGAGAAAGAGGTAGGGAGGGAAAGGATACTGACAGATCAGGTGAAAGATCTCAGACTCACGTGAAGACACACACACACACACACACACACACACAGAACAGTTTAGCTTGCCAAGTCCCGTTGAAAATTCCCCCGTGCGGCGGCGTGGTGTGAGATAATTCTCTGTGACAATAATTCAGGTTTACATAAGGCAGGAGGGAAATCACCAGATGGCACGAAGGAAGAGGAAGCATAAGTAGGAAGTAGGAGGAGAAGGAGGAGGAGGAATTGGAGGCATATCTCAGCAGGAGATAAAGTGGGGGAGAATTCCGTTATGGTGGAGTGAAAGCGACCTTCTATAGATGCCGTTAACCATGTTTTTCCCAAAGGGCTTAAACACACACACACACACACACACAGTCAATTTGTGACTACTCCATCCATCCCGCACCGCTGTCTCCGCTGACAACTGGCAGTCTCCAAAGCAGACGGAAGTGAACAGCGGCGCTCTTTGTATGAAAGGGCCTGCAGCGAGGTCCAAAATATAGCAAAGCCCATTATTTTTTCTCCACAGGATTAAGTCAGACAGATCAAATGGAGAGTGGAAGAGCCTTCATTAAAGGCCCCAGAACTGCTTCCGTTTCTCTTTTCATCCCACCCACCCAATTCCTTTTCCCCTTTGTTGGAGAACATGCATTTACAATGGCTGGAGTATCCTGGTAATGATCAGCTTTTTTCAACTACATTTTTACTTTATGCACCAGAGTGTCGTAATCATATACGCCACAGCTGCTGACCACCTGTGACTCGTCTCGGCGACATGTCAGAAACCTAAATGTTGTTGAACCGTAAGAAACACGGCACCATCACGTGAACAATGACTGTCACGAAGCCGTGTTGACGAAGCCTTCAGTCACAGCCAGGTATGTTTGTCACAGCGGCAGTGGCATTTAAAGGCAAGGACACGTTGTTTCAACAACATTTGAACGCAATGTTGGCATTTAATGACGCACTGTGATGTTTTTTATTATCAAAAAAATGCAATTTTTAGCTGTAAAAACTAAACGTCAAAACAAATTTGTGTCTGATTCCTGTTTTTTTTTTAATGTGTTATCATGTGTATAGGAGCATGAAGTTCCCCGTAAACACTAATACACGAGTGTCAATACCAGGCGACTGAAGTCCATGTAAACGCAGCTCCAATAATCAAATAAGCTGCTGTTGTTTGCATGTCAGGAATGCTGAACAGAAAAAACAACCCCCGACCTCGGTTTCCACGGCATGCAGGATACGACTGTAGTAGATTGAGATAACACTGTTATTTGTGGTATTCCACGAACATGTGAACAGCACAAGGCCCAGCGAGACTAAAGCTTCAAGGGACACGGGAACAGAAAGGCGTACAGCTGTCTGTTCCCGTGACACATCGTTCAAGAAGAAGACAAATAAGGGAGAAAACGAGGCAGAGAAAAGATAAGAAAGTCTGCGGGTGCCACACAGAGTATTCCTTTCAGTCTCCACTGCTATTCTTTCAGAGTCCATCCACTCTTCCGTTTGGTCGGCGTTGATAAGCTGACCGTCACCAGTTTCACACTCGCTGCAATCACAACACGCGGCGGCGGTTTGAAGGGGAAAAACACAAAGTCCAGAAGCCTCGGGTTTCAGCAAGCGACGGACACTCCCTGGAGGGCTTGTCCATGCTGAAAGTAGCGCAGGAAGCCAAAGAGCGGAACAGCGACGTGGACCGGGTGCACGGAAAACATCGGGGCGGGAGGACAAATGGGACTTTTGAAAAAAAAAAAAAACTGGGAGCGGAAGACCAGTTTGAGTTTTGGGAAGTCAGCGCGAGGATTTGATTGAAGGCAGAAAAGAGAGCGGACGAGGAGGTCGGGCAGCGAACACAAAGACGGAGACTGGGGACCGGTTACAGCCTACCTGCATCCTCTCGATCATGGCAAACAGGTCCGTGGTCTGGGGAAGAAAGTTGACACAAGGTCTAAAAAAAGGACAAGAGGGTTCGACAGTTCACCGCTGCCTCCGCTCATCTTTCATCCGTGCTCAACGGGCATGCCGCCTGCACGGTTCAAAAGCCAAGGAAAGATTACAGCCTCGGATGTCTGACGCTCCTTTATTCCGTCCCCACTGTGGCCCTGCCTCACATCCAGACTTAACCCTGGTCATGAGTGATCCCATCACAGCTCCAAGTCTAAGAAGAAGGCGGACGGGGGACTGGGGGGGGTTTGAGGATGCGTTTGAAATTTTCATGACTCCGCAGGCGACGCGAGCGCGACGCGTTTTCACATTCAGCTAAACGCCGCAGCTTCTCCGAGCTGCAAAGAAAACAATCAAAAGCATCTTGAGACCTTTTGGGGTCAGAGGAGACATCATAAAAAAAAAAAAGAAAACCAACTTATCCATGCCCGCTTGTGTATTCAGCCTAAAATGCAATACTCCAGGTTGTTTCTTTCTCTTTAAATGGTAATATGCCACGCCGATTTGCATTTATATAACTTTTTTTTCTCGTCCGCCGCTTGCCCAGAGCACTTACTCGCCACTTTCTTCCATATTCATACACAGATGGCGGAACTTGTCGCACAAGTTTAGTACTTTGCACGACACACCTGCTCTTTGAGATTGATACAAACCTCGGGGAAAAAAACAACAACAAAAACAAAAAAAAACCCAGCCCATCTGGCTTGTACTGGATGCTGAGTTGAACATAAAAGCAGGCTGTTGTCAGGTTCAGTTTGGGGTCGTGCAAACAGCAAGGGCAGCGGCAGCACTTTCTGACCTCTCAGCGCTTCCACTGAGGGCTTCTTGTGGATGTAGCCACTGCTACAGACTTGAGTTGGGACTCAAGGCACGTGCGAAATAACACTCCAGACGAAACCTCTTCACTTAAGTCACTGTCCCTTCAGCTCTGTCTCTGAGCGAAGTGACCAGCAACCCCAAGGCGAGTGGATCGCCTGGGTCCCCCAAGAGCGCCTGTGATTCAATCCCTTGCTATAGAATGCAAATAAACAATGACATTGCTGCTTGAAAAAAACCAGTTGGTTTCCAGTTTGTCTTGGTGGCAACGTACTAAATTACACATGGCTGACACAAAAAGAAGGAGGAGGAGGAAGTAGTGAAGGGGGAACCTGCTGGGCGAGTCAGAACAAGCTCCAGTTGGTCAAGATGGTCGGGTGTATGTTTTCAGGGCATCTTTGAAATTGTCAAACGCGGCGGACAAAGGCAGCCGACGAGCTTTGAAAAGCAACGGGAGATGAGAAAAAGGAGGATAAAAGACTTTTGTCTCTGTACGTCTACTTCTACTGGAGCCCATAAGGGTTTTTTACGCATCGCAGCATACTATGCACACAATGCAGGGACAATTTATTTATTTATTTATTACTGATGCCTCGAGGGATGTTTTCCAGTTGAATAATAAAATGGGACTCGAGGTTTCTCAGCCGTGGTTGTCAAGACCACCTGACGCAGTGGTGCATTGGTTAACACTGTGACCTCACAGCAAGGGGGCTGTCGGTTCGTGGACGTGCATCTTCTAGCTGGGAACTCGAAATATTCCAGGATGTAAAGGTGTTGTTTCTGGCGAATAGATGCAGATGGATGCTGCTGCCTTCACTGTCTAATTGAATGTGAACTTAGAGAATGAATATCAAGTCTGCGATATGCGACCATCATTACAGAAGTTGAATGCTGTAAAATTACAATTTTTTTATATTTATTAAACAAAGCTTTGTATTATAATTCCACTTAGCTGTGTTTGCTAAACCATTCAAGAGCAAACGAAGCATCTCGTTTTATATTTTAGGCTCTTAAAACAGCCAACTTGTAGTGTGTTCACACAGATTTTTGCACACTTGGAATTCTCTCAATCACGTTTTTTCAGACATTGGAAATGGTTTTCATTAGCGCTAACGGGGCTTTCAAGATCATTATTGCATAAAACTGGTTATAATGGCGTAGTTTAGAAATGAGTCAGTGACCCCAAACTTTTGAAGTGCGACGCACAAATGCAAAAAAACCTCTACATCTACAGACCCCTCACTCAAACCCTGCAAGCGAAGGCAAAACTGCAGCTTCCACGGAGACCAGTTGACTGTGAGGTTTTTCAGTGTGGCCCAGGACGGACGGACGGACGCTCCCCCCACTTCGACAAGAATGATTCCACGTGCAGCCCAGGCCACATCTGAAGCTGGTGTGATCTTCCAAAAACCTCCTCGGCTGCTGCGGTTGCGGTTGTTGCCACTGATAGCTCAGGCTTTCCACTCGCAGCCAGACCGCTCAGGACGGTTTTGAAAACCAGGAGGGGATTTGGGCGTGCTGCGATAGCAGCCGTCCCGCCGAGGTTTCGTCTAACTCCAGGAGAACAGTCACTTTGAGCTCGGAGACAAACACACTGTAAACAAGTAACCCTTCGGGGGGGGAGAAACGAGCTCCGGGAGCGCTGGCGCTTGGCCCTCGTTGCTACGGCCAACAGTATCTGGCTGCGTTCGTCGGATGGAACAACCCCGTCGGCGCCGCGAACACGCGGTCGCGTTAGCACGCGGATGGGACGTTGCTTGCGAAGCATCGTGCGCCTTAAGGTCGGCCTCGTTTCTTCTTCTCGCCGCCACGTCGGCGATCTGTTCGGGTTCAAAACCGCCACCGGCGCCGCACGGGGAAAAATAAGGCCTTAATCCGGCCGATGATGTGAGGCGGCCGCCTTGACCTCGCCGAGAACGAATCGGTACCTCGTCCAATTAGCAGTGCCACAGGTGCACTCGGGAGTCAGGGGAGGCGCCCTCGGGCCGGCGTGACTCATCCGGCGAGGACGTTAAGCCGAGGAGCCGCTCCCGCTCACCATGTAACGCGAGCAGACTGAAGTGCCAGGCTGATGTTTCCACACGACAGCTCAAATTTACTGAGGGGCGCTACTCCCAAAACACACACACGCACGCACGCACAAACACTCTGCAGCTACAGGAGGAGCGCGTGCGTGCAAACGCTCTGACAAACACGCTCGGCTTGTATAAAAAAAACAAAAAAAAAAAAACTGACCTCATAAACGTGCACAGCTGACCCAGTAAAGCCAGAGGTGCGGCCCCGAGTGCTATTGTCGCACTTGGAGCAGCGAAAGTGAGATCCGGCTCTCCTCGCTGCAAAGCAAACAACTGTGTTTTAAACGCGGGGCGGATTATCAGCGAAGCAAATGCGCTGAATTTCCCCTGAGAGGTCGAGGGAAGCGGCGCCGTTGGCGTCTTGGCAGCGGAATCTGAGCCAACATCTCCCTTCCACTGGCTCACCGTTGCTTTTCTTTGCTTTTGATTTGGGGCTTTACAAACTTTGACTGATTGGACTGCAGGCGCTCCCCTGTAAGCAGCCGTCATTCTGACCCGACTTGCTTTTGTCTTACATGCAAAAGTGCTGCATACAATATACTGTGCAATACTCACTAAATACTAAATAAATAAATAAGATTTGCATCTGATTGGGAGTACTCACATCGCTCTGGCAGCGTCTCCTGAGCAAAGGCTCAGCGGCGGGGACGCCGAGCGGCGCCTCCACCAGGTCATTCTTTGCCATCTCGAAGCTCAGCAGCCGGCCCGGGCGTCAAAGCAGCGACGGTAGCGGCCCTGAGAGGAGCGAGTGGAAGGGGGGGGGGGAGCAAACCTCTCTCTCGGCGGTGGTGGTGGTGGTAGGGAGGAGGGGGGGGAGGAGGGGTCGACAAGCGAACCGAACTACTAGGCGAGAGAACTTGACGCGCTGTCCATCACCGAGCCAAACGTCCGTCCGTCTGCACACACCGTGTGTGTGGTAATGTGAGAATATCACTTCTCTTCCTTCCCCTTTTTTTTCTTTTCATTTCTTTTCCGCACACCCTCCGCCCTCCACACACACACACACACACACCCTAATGTACAGCTGTTCAGCGGGAAGCGCTGGGGAGGGAGGAACAATGTCTCTGCTCTGCACAGCTATCTTCTTCTTCTTCTTCTTCTTCTTTTTTTTTTTTATTAATGCAAACGCACACACGCGCACACAAAGGCTGGCACTGTGACGCTCCTCTGTTCCTCTTTCTTTCATCTCATGTTTCCTGAGCTCTCTCTCTCTCCCGGAAAGTCCACGCAAACGCCGACCTGGACCTGAATGCGGGTCAGCGCCAGATCTTGTGTTACGCCTGAGCTCCTCACGCTGCTTCCCCATCATGTTTCTGCGTGTTTTGCAGTGCCAGTCCTGAAACCGGTTGATTACGCCATCCCCCCCGCTTTGCGTGCCTGTGAAACTGCTGATTGTGTGGATTTTATTTCTTTCCCCGTCTAATTTTTCTCACAAGCCGAGCAGAGTGACATGTGCTTGCTGCTTAAAGGGACAGCTTGACTGATCGTTCATTGAGTGTAGTTGCAATTCCGAGCCAATGTAGGATTTGTTTCAATGTGTGCAACTCGACCTGAGCCTGCTGTTAACAGAGTCACGTTGGAGAGGAGAGAGTAGACAAGAAAGCAAATTGACGTCACGGCGAGGACATGCAAACATTAATATCATACCCGGCGACTGAATCCAGCCAAGGCAATAATGCCACAGTGTTATTTGAGGGTTATTTGGATTAGTGATTCTGAAACGATGATGTCATCTCAAAGGCACAAGATTGTGTGCTGCAAACTGTTCACTGCATGAAGAAAGAAGAAGAAAAAAAGAAAGGTTGTCGAGGCTCCCTGTGTTACTGCTCCCATCAGGAAACATGCTTTCCGTGGACACGCGGACGCCCCGGGCTGACGACGGAGCACCTAGCTCACCACAGCAGCTCCGTATTCATTTGCATATAAACACGAGTGCAACGTGAAAGCATCAGAGATGGCGGAGAGCTAAAAAGAAGATCAGAAAATATAAGATGAAACGATCCTAAAGGACAGTTTATGCCCACATATATATGTATATGTTCATGTATATTTATCTGTATAAATATAGTGTATTATATTATTATTATATAGATATATTTTCTTCTGTTCAGTGGTCCACACAGGTCAGCAGTGCCACCAGTGGAAAGAAAAAGTGGATTTCATGTGGATTGAGGAAAATATCAGCAGACTGATTGTTTAATATCTGCCTTACTTTTCAGGATTCTCGAAACCATGTAGCTCTTTGGAAGTTTCTTAGATGTAAAAACCCCAGGAATAACAGACGGAGAAAACCAATGCGTGTCTCCGTTCTGCTCCTGCGGTGTCGGTGCGGAAGACAAAGCAGTCCAATTTCACATTAGCACCGTGTTGTTAGGCAAATTGTCTGCGATAGCTTCCAAGCCGCAGCATGTAAACGCAGGCTGCAGGTTTGAGTTCCCGCTGATCTCAAGCTTGCAAGTGCAGCTATAGGTGGATTTCTGGCTGAAAACATAGCACGGAAGTTTAAACACTGAGGCAAATTGGAAGTTGTGTAAAAACATGTTTTTTTTTATGTTGTTTTTGTTTTAACATTGTAGTGCTTGCCCACCGTAACCATTCATTTGGTTGTGGTATTGGGCTAAGGGGTACATTTAGGGTTTCTGAGCAAATAATTCTGAGGTTAGTGAAGGAAGCCATCGCAATAATAAATCATTAATAAGTAGTTTAGAATGACTGTCCAGGAGCCAATACGTCTCAAATTTGCATGCTAATTAACAGTTCATAGTCCCCTGATCCTGAGTGTTAGCAGAAATCTTGCAATCCATTACAACAAGAAGAAATGAGATCGATCGGATAATCTGATGCCAGATGTGCCTGAATGCCAGAAGAGGTCAGTGGCGAATGATGAAACTACCAACACGCAGAGAAATAAACGACACGAGCGAGAGAGTTTGACGTCCAGACTCTCTTTCCTTCTTTGGTCTCTCACGTTTAATCTACGACCCTCGGAGACAACGTGGAGCCTCGGCAGCCCGAGAAGCCTCGAGGGTTTTGCTCTCTCTGACTTGATTATCAGTAATATGAGTGTGTGTGTGTGTGTGTGTGTGTGTGTGTCTGTGTGCGTATCTCCATGAGATGGGGGAGCAACACAAGCGAGAGGGTCCGTTGATCAAGCGACTGACTCGGCTGGAAGGCCGAGCGAGCCGCCGCACGGCGACGGAAGTGAATGAGCGTGACTCTCCCTCACATCCACATCCATTCCACCACTTCATCAAATCCTCAGGCACACGACTGCGGTTGAATTTCCAGGAACACAAAAAAAAAAACAAAAACAAAAACTCCATTAGCTGCACGCTGAGAAACATCCCCCACAATCTCCATTTTTCTCTCTGCGTCCTCACAATGGAAAATCTCCACATTTTCATCATTCTCTGTGGTCGAGGGAGGGGGAGGGGCCCGGACGCCAGCGACGGCCCCCGTTCACCTCGCCGCCGCTGCCTCAGACAGGCTGGCCGTCGGCCACAGAGGTGAAGGAGCCACAAAAGTGCTGCTGGGAATTTGTTTCATTTATTTATTTACTTCCAACCCGCCTGCACCGCTGCCAAGAGCGAGTAATGAGTGGCGCAGACCCCGCCGTGACCCCGCCGTGACCCCACCGTGACCCCTCTGCCCCTGCAGATTCATTAAGAGCTCCTCATTCGTGGCACGACTTTTAGACCTCACACGCCTGAACGGGTGGGGGTGAGGGTGGGGGGGCAGGGGGTGTGGAAGCTGATGAGGCCGTCGGAAAAGTTACCGTTGAACTTGGGAAGGGTGAGAGTTTTAAAGGGTGCAGTTCCCTCAAAACTGAAATTTTACTGGGTGTAAAATTGTCTTGAAGTTTCATGTAGGGAAAGAATTCCAGCTCCGCAACAGTGGCCGAGAAAAAAACAAAACTTGACAAACTAATATCTTTGTATTGCCAGTGTGCGGTCGCCTGAGAGCCTTAGAGCGTTGAATCGCAACTTTCACGGCATATTGTTAGCCACTGAGAGGAGCTGCATTCAATGACAGCAAGACATCAACAAGAACATTTTCGCATGTCCTCGTAATCATACATGTCACGGAATGTTTGAATATTACCGTTGGACAAGATGAAGTGTTTGCATTTAAAAAAAAAGGAAAAGAAGAAGAAGAAGGAGGAGGAGGAGGCTGACTGCTGACTGCAAACTTTTGTTTTGCTCAACTCTTGAAAGGACTGAATGTCAGCCCACATTTTGATTTTATTTTTCATTACATTTCATTACAAGGGCACAGAGGTCTGGTTTCACACAGGCTAAATTGTCAAACTGCTGGCAAAGCATGTGACAGTTTTTATGATGCTTATTGGTCTTGAGTTGATTTGTTTGTCAAATTATGATGCATTAATAGCGTCACAGATTTGATCTTTTTTGTTCCAGTCTTGGACTCCAGTGGAGCTTCATCTCAACAGCCATTATCCAGAAGTGCACAACGCATCTCTCGAAAAACAGCATATTTAGCCCTCTGTTTGCAGACCCCTGCAAAAACACTCAATTCGAGCCAAGCGCTAAACGCGATGCTTTTCATCCTAGGTATCAGTGCCCTTTGTGACGTCACAAAGAGGCGATAGAGGTGACATACAGGACTGTGAGTTTAAAGCGAACAATTTCCGAACCGTCGATAGTGCTTTGGAGACTATAAAATCCAAGCCAACTGAAGTGAAAGTAGGGCAAGCAAGAAAAAAAGGAGGCAAGAAAGAGGTAAAGGAGCAACATTCATTTCATTTCTCTGTGGGGTCACTGAGGTGCCAGAGACGTTTTACTGCTGGGAAACTTTGCCGAAGTGAATTTTGCAGGGCGTTTCACAGGCGCTGGTCGTGACAGGTGTGGAAGAAAAACATCAGACCCTGAGGCGAAAACATGAAAGCCCTCGGGCCTTCACCCCTGATCACATCATTAAAACACTCTGAAGAGTTGGCAGATGTTAAATATTTACAGCTTCACACTATGGAAGTCACAGGCGGCTGGAGTCTCTGCGGTCAGCGACTGGACTCCCGCGGTAAATATCAGCAGGGCGTGTGTGTGTAAAGAGAGCTGCAGACCTCATTAGAGTCACATGTTTTATGCAAATGTGGTGAAGGACTGGCGGTCTGACCTTTTGTAGTCAGTTGTGGGAGGCGAGCAGGTCGTTTGCCCGCCCGTCGGCCAGAGTTTTATTTAGAAACACACAATTACGCAAGAACTTTTCACGGAAACCACCGTTTCTGCAGCACTAAAACAATTAAGCATTTGTGTCTTACACAAGTGGCTTTTACTTCCTAATTCTCATGGCGTCTCAAAGCCTTTTCTGTATTCAGAAGTTCAAAAAAAGAAAAAAAAGAATGACGTCTGTTTACCGAAAGCAACTCGCTGGGAAAAAAAAAAAAAGAGGAAACAATAAAAAAAGAAAGATTCTTACAAATCTCCTCTGAGCAGCTTAACGTGTAATTCCATATACAGCATTTAATCCCTCGCTGGCCACCTGTGGTTCTCTTGGACGGGAGACAGGACTAGTATGAGCGTGCCTCCTGAGGTATGTACTGTACCGCAGCAGGGCTGAACAACAGCTGCCCGTCTATATTTGTGCCAGACGCCTGTGACGGAGGGCGCAGGGACGTCAGTGACAGTGACAGCCGCCTGCCAGCGGCGACCCACAGCGCCGGGCGTCGGAGGCACCTTTCACCTGAATGCCTCATCCTGCCAATATGACGAGCCAAGCAGAGGGAGAGAGGCCGCAGATCTGTCTGACAGAGCACTTCCTGTCATAGCCGGTAAACTCCGACAGTTTGAGGAAAGGTTGAGAATCTCCGCTGGTCGTGATGGGAAACACGCTTCTTTTTATTACTGACTTGTGTTTGTACGAGTTGTCCACCGAAGGCAGTCGTCGGGAGTTGTTTTGGCTGACAGTATTTATTTATATATATCTATGTCTATATATATATATATATATATATACATATATATATATATATACATATATATATATGTATGTATATATATATATACATACATATATATAAATATAGTATATATATATATATATATATATATATATATATATATATATATATATATATACATAGATATATATATATATATATATATATATATATATATATATATATATATACATAGATATATATATACATATATAATTATAAATATAATTAAGGTGAAAAAATTAAAAGAATTAAGGTGAAAAAAAATTGCTCCATCTCCACCTCTATTTAACACTGTTTAATGTTTAATGTCCAAAGCCAGGAGGTCACCCTTTGGATCCAAACCACAGTGAATTTTCCCCGTTTATAAAATGGGCAAATACCGGGACTTGTTTTGGGGAACTGCGTCCCAATCACACCTGAAAGGAAGAGCGAACAGCAGGAGAACATGGACTCGTCCTACCTTTGAGAGCAGGGGGTAAGAAAACGGAGCGTGCGGAGGCTCTACTCCATCAGGGAAACGAGGGATCCTTCCATCGTGTTTCCTGCAGGAGACAGAGGAGGACGGAGGGTAAGAGACAGAGAGCTCAATGGAGGAAGAGAAGGCCACGGTCGAACACTGGAGAAACCGGTGGACGAAAAATTAATTACGACGCAACGGACTCCGTCCTCAGTTCCTCTACGACAAGCGGGCAGCTGGTTCAGGGAGCCTTCTCAGCGCAGGGGTAATTTCATACCGCGTTGGAGCTGAGAGCAGCTGGGAGGCGGCCTTGAGATTAGAGCAGTGAGTGTGAAGCGCGGAGAACGGAGAGGAGAGGACCTCCAGTTTTCAAACGCTGGGCCCCTCGTTTTTTTTTTTCTCTGTGTGTGTGTGTGTGTGTGTGTGTGTGTGTGTGTGTGTGTGTGGAGTGAGCGATCGACAAGCCAGAGCCGGGATTCTAGTCGCATTGTATCACTTTCACACTTTGTCTCACACACCAGCCAAATCTGGCAACCCGTCTGCGCGCGCAACCTGCTCACGAACGTGTGGCAGAGGGGGCATTTTGGAAGACAGCACGCAACGGGCCCCGCTGAACTGAAAAGAGAGGGAACAATGGAACGCTGGGATTTCTCTGCCAAATTTCCTCCTTTTTCTGCCATATTGGCAAAAGCAAAAAGACGTAGCGGTGAAGTTGGGGGGAGCATGACGTAATTTGTTTTACGACAAGCGTTGGTCTTGCACAGGAAGTCAATCTTACTCGGCTTAAAATTTCCTTTCCTGTTACGACATCAATGGATCCATGTCTGGGCGGGGCAGGGCAGTCTCAAAATCTAATGCTGCGATCGATCCTAATTTGGCACATTATCGGCGGCCTTTATGAGGAAACACATTAAAAAAACTGAATCAATGCAGCACCACTGAAGCATTTTGACCACTCACTGTACTCTCATACAAGAGCAATTGTTGTTTTGGCACTGTCAGCACATATTTTATGACCAAATATCAATGACCAAGAAAGCTAACAGTTACTACCAGCAGTAACTGTTAGCAGAGCAACTGTTAGCACAATTAGAATAACACTTTGCATTAGCTAATGTGATTTGAGACACATTAGCTGAGTCTCAAATGGCACACTTCCATTGGTATTCACTCGCTAATATGCTCCTAGAGACGTCAACACATTTCAGTCGTGTGTTTGGTTTATGCGTTGTAAGTTGTTGTCTACACTATGTAATTTAGCGCATATCACTTCCGGCTAGCGTAAAACAGCAGTGTTCGATGTGGAGCAACAGAGTCCATGTGCACTGGACCGTACTGAATTTAAGCACGCTATTGTTAGCTAGCATGCTAACGCTTTTACACCTTGAATGCCACATCCGCTATGTCCCATTTGTTAAGGGTATGAAATGTCTGTCTATCCGCACTGTTTTTTTTTTTTTTTTGGACAGTTCACTGCATTTCTGCCTACTTCTCACAGTAAAAGCATGAGCACTCAAAATATAAGTATTTAGCGCTGGAGTATGTAATTTGGGACACATGGGCGCTAACTAGATGCAGACTGACACCAATAAAACTAGCGACAGATTTTGATTCTCCCCAGAAAGACTGTTGCCTGGTCTTTTCAGCCACCTTGAAGTCTGAGTAAACAGAACTGCACTTTTATGACAAGCTGACAGCGCACCGCTGACCTGGAGTCGAGGTGAGGAAATCTATTTGAAAGCTAGCAGCGGCGCCTAGCACATTCCCGCCTCTGATCTCTGCTTCATCCAGGGGCTGTCAGATTGTCTCCAGCAGCATCTGGAGCTTCTGAGAGCTGGAGGGTCCTCTAGAGAGTCAACTTTGCTTCATTTCATCCAAACCCACTTAAAAAAAAAAAAAAAAAAACGTTTTCATCTCGCTGCTAAGACAGATGTGCTCAAATCTGCCCCAAAGACCAGGATCAGTGGGTTTGTTTGGTCACAAATGTACCACTTGTACAGGGAAGCAACACATCATTTGGTTGTCTTGTGGGAACAGGTGAGGTGGAGCTCACACACACACAAAAAAAAATATTGGAAGCATAGTATAATTAGACTTTTTTTTTTTGGCTTATGCACTTCAGCGGGTTCTGATCTCTCTAATTATGTCTTTTGCAAAGGGGATGGAGTCACCTGCTGCTGCTTTGGCATTCAGGGGGTCGAGCCAGCGGTGACGGCGGGTGGGGAGCTAACCGTATCCATAACAAGGGGCAAAGAGGCAAATAAATATTGATCAGGCCGACTCTGCAGACGGGAGGATGAGGGTTTCCTGACAGCCTGCCAATCCGCCCGCTGAAGGGAGCTCAAGTCGCTGACGATAAAAAAAATAAATATTAACTTGGGTGTGCTTGTTTATGTCACCACCAGATTAAATTAGGTGGTTCACGGAAATGTGGTGGAGGGACGAACGCTGGCTTGGGCGCTGTCAAGTACCAGCATCGTGACATGGCAGACGAGAACCATAAAGATTTCATCAGGTCTCCAGTCAGAAAGGAAGGCGCAGCACTTGCCAGTTTACTGCGAACTCACGCAGGGCACAGCTTCAAAATAAAATGCCTAGAGAGTAGAATCTTTCATTTAAAAACTTGGCTGATGGAACCTTTTCACATGTTCTGTTCACTATTCAGAATTTGCTCTAAAACGTACTCTACTTAGACCCAGCGCGTCAGCTCAAAATACGCATTGCAGCCATGATGAGTTCAACATCTATTTGGCAGATAACAAGAGCAGCCACAACTCCAAAATGACCTCTACTTCTCCTCCCTGATGCCACATTCTGGAATATATGAATATGTAACTAATATGTGGCTGGACTGAGTCAATATGTTGTTCATCAGTATGTTGCAATTTAATCTATCGAGCTAAGCTGGACTGGATGAATGGCCAGTGTGACATTTAAACTTGCACTGATACATTTTACAGCTTTTCAGTGTTGTTGTTTTTTTTTTTTTATCATTAGCTGTTGCTAGTTTTACGCGCTACAAAATGTCGGGTTAATCTCAATGTGGTTTTTGCTAAGATCGGCTCTGGTCGGATGCACATGTCCCACTGATCAGGCTTTGCTGCTCAAGCCTTGGAGGATCAAAATGTAAGAAAGCAATAAACTAACGCCAGAGTCATTATGTGAACAGTTTTCTTCATCTTTTTCTTCAGTATTGTGCCCTCTACTTTCTCCATTTAGTTTTTGTTTTGCTGATGAGTCCCTTGTCGCTGAAGAGCCATGATGAGAACATATGGCGCTCGGACTAAACATCATTGCTCAAGAAGAATAAAGATCATTCTAGCCAACAGCTCCGGGGAAAATTGCATCTCGTGGTGCTGCCCTACACATTAGATTTCATCAAACTCTCAATTTAAAACCAGAAAAATCTCTAGAAATGCTATTAGATCTGCAGATATGAAATTAGAGCGGCCGGCGCTATCAATCCCGCCCCGACACTCGTCATCCATTCTCTTCAAGGTTGCCTTCAAACTTCGCTTTTTTTACTCATATTTTTGTGGAAAGTTGTATTAAAAATGTTCACGCTATAAATAAAACGTTTGGGACGCTGAAGTATGGCCCTGCCCCTGTTGCAGGAACTTGCAGTTTAATTTTTCAACAACAAAAAAAAAAAACATCTGTCACCTAGCAACAAATTCTCTCCATGTTGTGTTTTTTTTACAGCTGAAGTTTTTTCACAAATTGTGCGTCACCTAGGCAACATCACACACCCCACGCTCTCCCCCTACTCCGAATCACTAAAAGATGGAATACAAATGGGAAAACAAATTTAGAAACTCGAAACACAAAATGTACCTAGCAGGAATTAAACGGCCGAAGGTCAGGACACAAAATGCAAATCACGACTGAATCGTCTTCAATTCTGAAAAAAAAAAAATGGAATACACAAAATAATTTCTAAACCTCACAGAGCCAGAGGCTATGAGGCTCCACAAAAAACTTATGAGACACCAGCTCGCTGCATTAGGTAAACTCACGTAAAGAAGTACATTGGGAAACTGGGACTGGCCTCCGCTTCAGCAGCCACACGGTGGAGAAGGTCAAGGTCAATCGCATGCAGCTAACGGCTGAGTCGTTATTTTACATGTCAAGGGTCAGCTGCACCCTCGCCAAGGTGCAACTCAAGAGGTAGGTGTTCCCGCGTATGGCTAACACGACCTGAATAAAGCTTGAAAATAAAACCAATGAGCCGGAAGAGCAGCCGGAAGGCCCAGTATGGGAGGGTTGTATATATTTAAAATACAGAGCGTGTCAGTTGGTAAGGAGGTGGCCATAAGGTGGTGCTAGATCCCACACACAGGCCTTAAAAGGCTGTTGAACGTTGGCCGTGGAACAGTCAACAGGCACGTCGTGGAGACAAACAATCTGTGTCTCTTTGATACATCTGACATTTAACAAGGTAATCTGAAAATGAGCTAAATTAGCTACGAGGAGCAATTTGGCACCTGGGGAGGGAAATTTACTCATTAGTCGCACAAAGAATAAAGGGACATAATGTGCCTTACTTATCTTTGGCCAGCATTATCACTAAATACCTCCCTCCCTCCACACGCACACACACACACACACACACACACACACACACACACGTATCCAAACCTCCAACCCAACCCAACCCCCCCTCACATCCATCTTTTTAGACAGGAGGGGCTGAACAAAGCAATGTTTTTCTTACCTAGAAAGAAATTCTGTCTTTCGCCAACTGAGAAATATCACAGAGAATCAGTAGTAAAAAGGAAACACGTTGTGTAAATCCTAAATTAGATCAGATACACTGATGGCTTCGCTGATCTCCACGTGGTTGTATAAAGAGTTACCAACAGGCTGAAATCCAGGACCGTGTAACTTAAGGTCTGGAAAATGCATTGAAGTTGCCTGAAAATTACTGAAACAACACAAAAAATCCTCACCCGGTTCATTTTGCATTGCGCTGCCTCGCTAACCTAACCTAAGGCTACACGCGTTTTGGAGATGCTGGCATTTTCAATAAATTGCAGCAGTGGAAGCTGAATCATCGGCATTGAAAAGGCAAAGCTGGCAAACTTTTTGTTACGTGTGCAACACAAAACAACAAAGATATTGACGCGCGCCGCAAGATTTCATTAAGGCCGACGTGCCTGTGCTGAGGCACGCCGCCTCACCTGATTTCAGCCGCTTGGCATGATGACCGCGAGGGCAGAGGCGCCTGTAAACACTGGAACCTACAAGCTCGTCTTTCTATCGCGGTGCCTTGTGCGTGAAGTGGAAGAAGGTGAGGCGGTGGGAAACAGCATGGGAGGAGGTGAGAAAGAGCGACAGAAAGTAGCCCAAATTTGCCTGAGTCAGAGAACTGCATCTGTAGTTCAGAAAGAGCTGGAGGTGAGGATTTAAAGCTGCGCGTGCTAAGCAGCCCCCGTCAGCGACTCCAATGATTGTACATCCTAAATATCAAACATGTTTAATATAAATCAGGGGAGGCCTGCTGCTTCTCTGAGCAAATTGGGAAGCTTAAAACTGGATCGACACAGATAATCAGTTTCAAGCAGCCCAGGGGGCCTCCTTAGGAAGTGCTGGTAAGTTGATTATGAAGTATTTGAGTCGAGCGTTAAAGAGAACAAGATCTGCTAACCGTGTAAGTTGTCGCGCTGGTTCGTCTGAATCGAGGCTTCTAGCTCGAGACCTCACAGGGGTTCCGCGTCCATAAGATCCCTCCAAATCCCGACATCAGCAGGTTATTTTAGCACAACTAGTCTCGTTGTTCTGAGCAACTCCAATTCCAGAGTGACACAGAAGCTGCTGCATGGCGAGCGTGCATGGCACATTTATGCTAAAGTCTTGTGCTTTACCCTCTGCGAATGCTGCACGAGTTCACATCAGTTGGCATTGGAAAGCCATAGCTCACCATTAATGTGCTCTCACAGACACCGACCTGCACTGTACGTAGAGCCACAACAGTCTAGTGCTCACAGACAGCAGGAGCCGACGGGCCTCCTGCTGTCTGACGGTCGTCAATAGTAATTTAACTGAGAGGTCTCACGCAGGTTTGTTGACTTGCCACAATGCTAACAAGGCAGAACCTTCTTGCTTGCCTATCAGTCTTTTTTTTTAACGGAGGGGTATCAAATACTCTGTGAACCTCAACTGTATGGCTACTTTAAATTGTTGCATTGAGTGGTAAGCTAGCTACTTTTACCGCTGCTGACTTGGTAGCTACGGTTAGCTGCGTGTTACTGTCCAGCTACTATCAGAGTCACGTTGCCAAGATGCAGCTTTTTGTTGTTCAATCGCACAAAGGAGAAAGAAATTCATGAAACGCCCGACCCTCGCTCCTTCACATAAACAGCCGCTGCTAACAGATGACGGAATCAAAGAAATTCTCACAGATATGCGGCCAGAAACAGGCTGAAGACCAACCACCAGTGTCTCTCCAGCTCAATTCTGCCCGTTTAGACAAAAAAAAAAAAGAAAGAAAATCCCAAAACCTGAAGGATGGTCGAAAGAATCATCAGCCGCAGTAAATACCAACCCGCCCACCCACCTGTGCCACATTCTGGCTGACCATGACCTGTGCACGTGTGCCAGCTCAACAGATGCGCTGGCGAGCAGAGGATGGCCACAGGCGCCGCAGGGGGAGGCACAGAAAGCCGGAGCGAGCGCTGCTATGGTGAGCTAACCTTGTCTGGTGTCGGTAGCGAGGACTCCTCAGCAGACAGACCTTGAGGACTCTTGCGCTCATTAAGGCGTTAAAAGCACAGGCTGATTATGTGATCTGTCTCTCTCTCTCTCTCTCTCTCTCTCAATGGCAGCAGGGTCTTTGTTTGTAACTCTGATATTATGTGGAGAGTGGTGAACAGTGGTGACCCAGCGATCCCCATTACCCTGGTGGCATTAAGTTGCTTATGTGAGTCGGAGGAGCAACTTCAGCGAGGCGGCACTGGAGCTTGTCTGCTGCCCCCGTTAGTGCAAAGAGAGCACCTGTCGAAATGATGGACGCCTGTATCGGCCTTAAAAGAGTTGTGCTTCTGAGTGACGATTTTCATTTTGCCATTCATTCGTTTGTTCTTCTAGATAACGTAAACTGCTGCTTAAAAGGGATTTTTTAGCTCCTTTGTCGCCAAGATTTGTACTCCGACTAGTCAAGACTCTGAAGACCTCCAACAGACCCTTTGTTCAGTACCGTACCCGTTCATTCAGACAGATCTAGACAAGGAAGACCAGATTAGAGATTGCCAGCTCAGTGGTCTGAAGGTAGAGGGTCCACCCTGAATCTGGGAGGTTGTGTGTTGGACCCCCGTCGGGGTCATACCAAAGACTACAAAAATGGTACCCATCACGACCGGAACTCTCCCTCGAACCGGCCGTCTGGCCAAACTGAGCATTCCAATTGAGCGTCACTGAGGAGACCTCGAGATGGCTCTTCATCAACAGTCACCATCCAACCTGGTAGAACTGAAGAGGATCTGCAAGGAGGAATGGCAAATGATTCCCAAATCCAGGTGTGAAAAACTTGTTGGATCGTTCCCAAGAAGACTCATGGCTGTGTTGGCTCAAAAAGGTTCTTCTACTCGATACTGAGCAAAGGGTCTGAACACTGAGGGCCATGTGATATTTCTACAAGTCTGTTTTTTTTCTGACAATATTGTCTGGATACTTTTCGAACCTGCAGTATGTATGTTATATGTATGTTATGTGCGTGTGTATACCTAGAATCGGGAAGTCACTTCCCCTTGCATAGCTTGACAAGCCAAACTCAGCCAAAATCCGAACCTACGTCACCATCGCTTACAAAATGTAAAAGGGTCTATATGACAAAAAAAAGCAACGCTTAATGTTTTGTTTTTTTTTGTTGCAAATTTCACTCTTATGTTCTGCTGGTACCGCCGTCGAGGTCATCGCCATCATCGTCATGGAGCTCATCACTCTTGTCAGCCGGTCAGCAGCCATCAGCCCGCTGACAGATCTTGTCACTCCGGGTCCTGGCGGGCCGGACGCGGCCTCGACCCGACGGACGCTCCTGGTGATTTTTGACGTGGCTGCAGGAATGGAGCTCCAGCCATCAGACGCGAACGCCGAGAGCAGTCGGAGGAGGGCAACGCTGTTGTTCAACTCGTCTTTGGCCGAGGGAAATTTCGGATTGATTTTCTCAACTTGTGTTCAGATATGTTCAACCAAGGCAGGCGATGCGCTGTTTACAACCGGATGCTGTTTTCTCGCTGGCCTGCGTCGCTTGGTCTCACCGTTTGAAAGCTTCCAGACAGACACACGTGCACGTACGCACACGCACACACACTCAGACACTCCTAGTACACATGAAGCCTTAAGCTTTTGCAGGTCCACTTAGTCGAGATCGGCTAATCTAATCAAGTGCAGCCGGCTAATGCACAATGAAAGCAGACTCGTTACTTGATGCCGGTCAGCTCGACGAAACACAGAGAGAGAGAGAGAGAGAGAGAGAGAGAGAGAGAGAGAGAGAGAGAGAGAGAGAGAGAGAGAGAGAGAGAGAGAGAGAGAGAGAGAGAGAGAGAGAGAGAGAGAGAGAGAGAGAGAGAGAGAGAGCAGACGAGAGAGAGAGAGAGAGAGAGAGAGAGAGAGAGAGAGAGAGAGAGAGAGAGAGAGAGAGAGAGAGAGAGAGCAGAGAGAGAGAGAGAGAGAGAGCAGACGAGAGAGAGAGAGAGAGCAGAGAGAGAGAGCACGAGAGAGAGAGAGAGAGAGAGAGAGGAGTATGAGGAGAGAGAGTCGGAGAGGGGAGAAGAGAAAGAGAGCAGATCAGCGATCAGATGAAGACGCGACCAGATGGAGATGAAGAGATAAAGAGACGAGACGGAGCCAGAACGCCTCGGCTCGCCTCGACTCGCTGCGCCGCTTGTCTCTCTAATCCGTCCGTCATGTCACGAGTTTAGGCTCGTCTCTCGGTCGCTCAGCCCCGTCGTCTCTTACCTGCCCCTGTGGCGCCGCCTCACTGCCTCACTCACTCACTGGCAGCTCAGCTCGGCTCGGCTCTCCGCTCCTCAACATCTCGCCGCCTCCTCTAGGTCTGAGTCAGCCTCCCCCTCCGACACCTGCTGCTGCTGCTGCTGCTGCTGGAGATCAGCCTCTCAGCTGTCAGATGATGCTCAGAGTGGTCCTGCCTCCAGCCTCACTTCCCCTCCAATCCCATCCCATTACACACACACACACACACACACACACACTCAGGCGTTTTCACTTTCCCTCTTCCAATTCCTTCCTGTGATAAACTGCCGCCGCCGTTCTCCTCCTCTTGTTTCCCTCGCCGTCCTCTCTTGATCTGCTTCTGTCCAACAGATTGAGCTGCCCGCTCCGCTGCCCGTCCCAGCGTTTCACTCAGTCAGCCGGCTCGCTTGTGACACATTTTGCTCATTCAACAACAGGGTGAAAAATAGCGGAGCTTTGGCCGGATGTACGCTTATAAGCAAAAAAAAAAAAAAGGCGGGTGTAGGAGGGTGGGGGTAAAGTGTAGGTCAGTGCTGTTGAATGAAGAGGCGACTAATCCCAATTTCCTCCAAGGCGGCACAAGACGTCACCAGCCGTCACATGCAGAGTCGGGGGGGGGGGAGGGGGGCAGAGGAGGGGGGCAGGGGCGTCTCGAGTGAAAGTGGTCATCTTGAAGCATACATACGAGCAGCTGATGGGCAGACCTTTTCACTGCCATCAAAGACCACAAAAAAATCCAAAGAAAAATCCACTCACAATAAATAAACGATGACACGGCCGAAGGACACGACTCCAGCGCCACACCGACACCACAGTCTCATACACTGCTACCCTATCTGTTTGTTTTTTTCATCGTTATTATCTTTCTGTCTTTGAGAGCTGTCTTAGCTGCCGGATAGTGTTACAGATGCAGCTCTGCTCCAAGTACAAAGATGCGAGAAATGTAATGCAAGCAGTTGGAATCAATAGGCAGAGCTGCAGGCCGAGAAACCGACCCATAAAAAAAGGGGGGGGAGCGCAAGCCAAGCCTTTTTTTTTTTTATTCCCCTCTTGGCGGCGAGAAGGCTCGTCCAGCCCTCCTCTGGTTACAGGCGGCTTTGGGGTGAACACACACTCGCGTAGAAAACACGGATGTGTGAACCAGGACCCCAGGGTGGAACGCTTCCCAAACCTCTGGACCGTTGGCAAAAGAGCCAAAGAGAAAGTGTTTTCAACCGTGAGGAAAAACAAAGAGGAAGGTGATCGGGGCAACCAACCATTTATAACAGTCTACTCAACTGAACGATAGGACGGTAGATGTTAGTTTAGCCAAAACCGAGACTGCGTAGAACTCAGTCTTGGAAGAAGAGTGGAGACACGTCTACAAGAAAAGGCTCCAGTTCAGACAAAACTGAACACAGCTTCCACCCTTCAGCCTTCTACTGCTTCTTCCGCGCTTTTTCAAAGCTTGATGCAGTCGCTGCCTCTTAGTTCACAAATTGAGCGGAGGACTCGGTGGAATTCGCTGAAACGTGAAGCCTGACTGCAAGTGTTGTCAGCTGGAGGTTGGCAAGATGGATGAGCCAGATTGGAGACTCGATACCCGAGAGATCCGGCTGCCACGCCAGGTCGTTTGACACGGCCGGCCTTCGCTTAATATAGGAGTGTCAGATTAGCAGGTCCAGCCACCGGGGGGAGCGCCGTCCAGCCAGAGGACGGGGTGGGCAGGTTAAACACCATCAGCACCTCTCTGCCTGTTGAGATCGCCCGTAGCCAAGGACGGATGAGCGACCGCGGAGCAGGACGAATGATAGCCGAAGTAGGTCAGCAAGACGCTTGATAGAACAAATTTGTAGGATTCCACTTTCAAATCAGCGATTTTGAGGGCCGCTGTCATCGCGATAATCAGAAAGTGCTAAAGTGGCCGTATGTGGGTCACGCTGAGACTCTTGCTGGGACGAGCTTTTGGGTTTTTTTCTTTCCCCCTTTTTCCTTCCGCTTGCTTCTCATTTCATTAGTTTCACCCGCCTACCTCCCCCCTCTCTCCCCCCACCCCCGTCATTGTGGCAGTGTGCTTCACACTCTGTCCTCTCCTGAGGCGGTCGCGACTACATTTAGTGTTTACACAAGGAAGGAACAAAAAACTGTAGCGACAACTGCAAGCAAATAATTTAAGGCTTTTGTCATTGTTGAAGCTTCGATACGCACTCACTGCCCGCACCCGCACCAAACATCCAAGCCACCAGCTCAACCAAGCTAACCACCCACTCACCCACTCACCCACTCACCCACCCATCCATCCACCCATCCATCCACTTTATTTTTGTCACGAATGCGCAATAAGAGCAGTGTTTTCATCCGTAACCCTGAGGTCTGGCTAGCTTGCGCGAGGACCTGGAGCTCCCTGCGACTCTGAATAGCTCGGAAAGATACCAAATGCCATTTTCTAAATGCGGCCTTCAGGTGCAGCACTTGGTCCTCATTTGCCCTTATTACCGTTCCAAAACAACGCTGCCTTGCCGTCAGCGCTCCCAGAACCCGACTGACTCCCATAATTAAAGTGTGCACATTTGTGTGTGTTCCTCTCTATTGATTTGGCAGCGATAAGCCCCGACCCTCGCTGCGTGCGGCACGGCAGGAGCGTGAGTGCACCGGCGAACATACTGAACTGTGGCTGGGCTGCGGCTTTCACCAACGGCCTCCTGATTTCCCATCAGGCGGCACTCAAGTGTTATGTCCAGCGCGTGGCCTTGTAAATTGCCTGTGGAAGCTGGCTTCTCTGAAAGCCTTCTTTTCAAACGCAACCTTTTTTTCTGTAAAAAAAAGAAAAAAAAAAAAAAAAAAAGCTTGGTGCGCGAGGTCTACAGAAGAGATAGCAGAGCGATGGGATGATTGCTTTGAGACGCAGACATCAGCGATGTTAAATCACGTTCTATTAACCGGCAAACAACAACATAATTTAAGCGTTTAACGCAAGGATCTTTTTATTCCTTCTTCTCAGGTTGAAACATAACTGAAGGTATAAAGACGTTATTCCCACTGCACTTCATCATGCTGGTGTGAAGGCAGAGTACTGATGCGTCTGCAAGTGGGCACAGTACAGAGAAGAAAGGAAAAAAAAAAGAACCATGTTCACAGATAAAATATTCTAATTGTTTTATGGGCGAATAAAACCAGGCACCACTTCCCGTTTTTTGTTTTTTTTTTAATAGCAAACTTCCCATTTTCCACACGCTTAGTTTGTTTTACGATTTACAATCTATAATTTCAAATGCAGAATTCCGAGCAATGAATACAAACCACTGACATACGCTGAACCCTTCAGTATTCAAATCACCCCATGCTCCCGAATGCATTAGAATGCTCTGAGGTAACAAACACACATTTCCTTTAAAACATGATTTGCAAGGAACTCTTGCACTTGCACGCCCACTCCACAGATTGCAGCTTGCAGCTTGCGTGCTATTCTGAAATATGCTGCTTTCCAATAAATAACTATCTGCATCGCTGGAGTATTCTGCTCAGTGTGGCTAATGAAGACCTAGCGGAGTCTCTTCACTACTGTCTGTGTAGACAATTCATGAAATTTCACCCATTTCTTACCGGCCACTGCACAGATCTCTGTTCCCTGGTGATATCTTCCAGTTGGCATAACCATTGCAAAGTGTCACTGAGGGGAACAACTCAACAACTCAATCCACCGACAATGCAGGAGTAACATGGAGATCCCATACTTGAACTTTCAACCCCTTTCCTGCTCACGTGGAGTCATTCAAATGGCTCTGAATGGTGACTCTGACAACAGGATTTTAGCCATAACCTCCAGCATGTTGATGTCAGCTCTCTCTTTGAAAATGTACTGTGAAAAACGGACAATTTAGTGTCATTTGGCAAAAGTTGTAAGTTATTCTCGCAGTTTAGACTTTGGCCTTGAGGAATGCTGCTCTGCTGCAATGCAACGTAATGTAATTTAGTAAGAGTTATTCCGGCAACCCCGTTCCCACAAAACATTTCGTGTATTAGCTCTGATTTCAAAAAGACAAAAAAAAAAAAACACCCGAAGGAAGTGCACAAACATCATTGGCAAGTTAGAGGAAGTCATATTGAATTACGCACTTCCATAAATTGTTTGATGACATAATCTTATCTTAACGTCTAAGCGAATATGTAATCTAGTTACACTGTATTTCAAGTTCTGGCAGGATTTGCCTCATATTAACATTATGATTTTTTTTTCCCCGCCAGTTTTTGGTGGTGTGATCGGTGTTGAAAACGCCCGATTTTCTTTCATTACAATTCACGCCTATGTGATACGCGGTGAGGTGTGTGCGGGGCCTAATTGAAGAGTCTCCAGTGGCTGGATGAAACAGAGCTTGATTACATCATATCGGCCTAGTTGGAATGTTAAATGACTCCAGTTGCAAGCAACATTACCCCCTGTGTAAGTCCAGGCTTTTCAATTTGTCCGAGGGAAGGCTAATGAAGTGCAAACCAAATGAGTAGACCTTCGCTGCGTCTGTGGGTGTGTGTGTGTGTGAGAGAGAGAGTGAGAGTGTGTGTGTGCATCATTATTAGAATTGCTGTTTAAATTATCTGTTTAATATGCAGCACTGAACACACCAATCAAAGCAAATATTTTTTTCACCTTCCGGTGCAGTTGCAAGCCTGTGTGTTTGATATACAGAGTAACGGGCTCAGTCCATCTGCAAGACACCCTCAGACCGCAGCGCACGTCTCCCCGACTGTGCCCTTCTGCAAAGGAGCCGCAGAGCAGATCGGGCTGCATCTGCGCCGGGTCAAATGGGTTCCTCAGGACTCGGTTGGAGCCGCGTTCGGCCTTCTGCATCGCAGCGGAGGTCTTGACTCTGCCCGGCTGCCTTAAGAGCCAACAGCCAATCCAGGACAAAAAATAGAACATGACTGGGAATCAAGAATGCGTCTTGCACTGACTTCCTCTTCTGCCATATTGACTGTCTACAAAGATGGATGGCGTTATGGTGACAGTTTGTTAACAGGCGTTCTGAAGCATAGATCTTGGTCATAATGAGCTTCCAGTCTGTTTAGAATCTGGAAGATTCCACGCAATGTACGGCCCAACACCCGCCCAGATGGTGGGAAACCAACCACAGTTGGCTACTAGGCCTCACCATTTAATTATTCACCAAAATATCTTGACAGTCTGACATTTTCAGTCTTTCTGCAACCATTCCTTGTGGTCCCTGCTGGTTAAACCATAGAATGCAGGTTTTTGCCACTTCCGCGTCGGCCTCGTCTTGGAAACCAAAAGCTTCCGTCCGTCTTTGTACACAGCAAATGGTCTGCCCATCGTGTTCAAGAGGTCTCCTTTCTCTCCTCGCCTTCAGCTCACTGTGGCACGTTTGGTTGGGAAGTGGCCACTAACGACAGACTGAGGAGGAACAGGTGACCAATTAGAGGCCTCTTAACGCCACTCCTCCTCAACCGGCCAGCACCTAGGAGCACTTCATTAGAACCCGGCACTTTTTCTTCGAGTCTGCTTCAAAGTCCTTGAGTGAAGAGCTCGGAGGCTCTGAGAAGGTGCATTAGCGGCCACTTTTAGGCACGACGTTCAACTGCTCGCTCGCACAAATAAACAGGCAGCAAATCATATAGACATGGTGAAGACGACTTGCTGAAGTTTAAAGTGAGTATCAGAAAGCAGAAAGTGGCAGAAAGGGAATTGAAGGGAATTGAAGGGACTCGGACGTTTTTTTTTTTTTTGTTTTGTTTTTTGTCTTGTGCTGCTTGGGCTCAGTCTAACACAATTATACAATGTAACTAATGTTGCTCTGTTTACCGCCTCCTGCGAAAGCTCCTGCTTTTTTAGACCTTCCACATGTTAGCAAGGTGAAAAAAGTGCGGCGGTCTCGAGGATCACAAAAGGACTGATTTCCACAACTGGCGTCATTTCGCACAGAAGCCAGAAATTGGAGTGAACAACAGAAATCAAGGAATGTCTTTTCGCCCGGGGGAGTTTACTGACAGGCTAGAGATGCAACGTTGAAAGAGACTACACAAAAAAAAAAATTGACTTGAACAATAGGAGATAGTTGATTGTAATTTCTCGTCCCTCTGCTTTCCTGCACAACAGCAAAAACTGAGCTGTTGGGGAGATGTTCCAACGGCAGAACGACGCATCTCGCGGCCCTGCCGAAGATTTTATTTTGTCCCATTTATCGCGGCACAGCAGCAGCTTCAGACGGAGGCGCATAATCACCACAGTTATCAAGAACGACCACGTTAATGAGCGTTTGAGAGGGAATGCTGCGCTGCGGCACTGAAATAAGCGTTCGCCAACCCTTTGTTTCTCTCTTGTTCAAAAGATTCAGGGCTAATCAAGACATCCAGACATTTGAAGAATGTTTTTTTTTTTTTGTTTTATGTTGCCGGGCTGAAATAACAGGGAGGCCTTGTGGGAAAAGTTATGGGTAATTCACCGCTCTTCACCTCTAAGACAAACGCACAGGGCGGTTGGCGATGATGCTGTGGATGATTTAAGGCGGTGGCACAGCCAAAAGCTTCCACAAAAGCTGGCGACATTCCATCGTCAATCTTCCATAAAGTCTTCTTTAATCCATGCACAACACGGAATAAATCAACCTGAGGAAAAGCTGGCTGATGTTGTGTGTGATTTATTCTCTTTCAGCAGCCAGGACTAATAGCGTCCTAATGTCCCCAGGACAATCTGAATGGCAACTATTGGGCAAGTTGTAATGATTGTTGGAGGTCGGCAAGCACTGGCTATTAGGGATTGCTGCTGCTAGGCCAAGACAAAATCATTTGAATCTCAATTTGCCTCAAAGCCAAATTTTCCATCTTGATTCATCATTTATTTCATTTTCAAACTCGGGTTCGGGCCTTTTGCCTGGATTGTTTTTGTGTCACACACAGAAACCAATGTTTCTTGACTTGAGAGCAGCCTGAGCAACGTTCCATATAAATAAGCAAACCGATTAGTTATCCATTATTAGAGGCCTGTCACATTTTCTTTTGTATATTTATAACTTCTGGCTAATTACGATTAACTCAGTGTTAGTTGATTACGCAGTTAATCAATACATTGATGGGCAAAATACTTGGTTACTAAATAATCAGAGGCAACTTCAGGTCTGTTAAGTCCAGCTTGTTTACTTGACCTTCATACGCCTGCAGCATCAAACACTTCCAGTATACATCAGTCAACATTTTCCTTGCTAGCACGGCTAGCACGGCAAGTGTTCACTGCTTTGTAGACAAGACTGGAGATAAGAGGAATGTAAAAGCCTCTTTGTTTTGGTTGACATTGTGCTGAGCTGCGCTGCCAAGCCGTGAAAAGTCACGCGCGGCCTCTTTAAATTAGGTCAGCCAGTGTTATTCTATGGGAGGACAGCTGCAGGTGAGACAGTTATCTGACTAAGACGAAGACTTGCTCGCGAACAAACTAGTTTAAGTGGGCTCAACGGTTAAGTTGGGTCTGCACAGCTGCCAATTGAACTCCTCTGGATGTGTTTGTGTTGCTGCTGTTGCTGCAGACTCACAGCAGACAGCGTTATGAAATAACCTGCGAGAGACACAGTCGGCGCATTAATCAGAGCAATTTAAATGCTGAAGCAGTCGCTTCGGATGGCCACCGAAGTTAAATTGCACGAGCACTAACGATGTTTTTGGAAAACACACATAATTCACAAGCCCGGGGAAAAAGTAACAAAACAAAGTCAGAACAATCAAGTTCAGCGAAAACAATTACAAACAAACAATAACCAGTAACATCATTTTAAGTAAGAGAATTATTGACTTCCTTTTCCCATGTGTGTCCTGCTTTTCAATAAAGGGACGTTTGATACTGAGTGAGTGTGAGTGACAACTGGTGTTATGACTCAGATTTAATGAGAGAGCTGTGCTGGGGGCTACAACACTGTAGCAGCCAGGCCTCAATTAGCATTCCGCTAACAGAGAAAACCCAGCATCCTCATTATTATTTTGGATGAAGGAGTCCTTCTCTGATGAGCCCGGAACGTGAACGCAGACTCTCAGCCTTTGGTCATGTTATGGTCACTGCCCGCGAACCAATACCCGCCTAAAAAAAGAAAGAAGGAAGGGAAAGCAGTAGAGTGCGAGTGGTCACTTAAAGCTGAGCCCAGACTCTTCCACACGGTGCTTCATGCCAGACTTTCTGTAACTGTCAGGGGCTGTTCTGTTCTGGAGCGTCTTCTGTTTGATCCTTTGCGTTTGGCCTTTACACTTGTGTCCAATTATTTCCAGGGCAGCGAAGGCCACGGCGAACGCTCTGACCCCTCAGTCCCAAAGTCTTGTGCGTGGACACCTCTGGACCTGTTTCTCACTGTCACAGTCAACAAACGAGCGTTTGGCTTTTTAGCCCCGGGGCCCAAAACAGACAAACTGAAGTAATTAAAATAACATAAAATTGTTCAATTTTATTGACAGAATTGTATGCGCTCTCTGAAATCATGCATGCATAGACAGAAGTCAAACACTAATTATTGTTGTGTTGTATGTTTTTGCTTAATCTTGCTGGTACGGCAGTTTGATGGCAGGAATTGTAGGTTTTAAATCTTGCTGATTCCCATCTGCACCGTCACTCACACCCTGTCTGAAGAGAAATCTAAGCTATGACTGAAAGAGGAAACAGTTCCGGGCAAGTTTTTTGGCTGTGATCTATTAAGATCAGTGCCAATGGCCTCCTGTTGATGTAAATGAGAAGAAATGGTCGGCAGATGAGTCACCTTTTGAGCATTTTAGTCTTTTTCTGTTTGGTTTTGCTGCTTTTGGACAGACAGAACCTGAGACGGGGCGCCCGGGGGAACTAATTTTTCCACAGCGGAACTTTTTCCACAGCGGAACAATTACCAAAAAGCGTCCAGTAGGTTGTAGCTAAGAAAAACGCTGCTCGGCTACACAGCATGGACAAATATTTGACAGGGACGAAAAGAAGAATTCAGGAGTCCGGCGGTGGCCAGTGTTCTTTGTTGTTGGCCACTTTTGGCTGGAGAATCGTTACCGCGAGTAGCTGCGGAACGATGGTGTTGTTCACGCCAGACTGGAAGCGGGGTGCACCTCCTCCAAGGTGGGGCGTGACAGAGAAAGTTTGAGAACCAACATAGCGTTAAACTGCACAAACACAGCTGGAGAAAATCCCCAACAAGTGATAAACTCACGCGCATGACTTTCAAGACGGGGCTTCAAAGGCCGCAGTCATACTTCCATCACTGTTTCAGCGGCGCTACCAGTTCGCCAGTGACCTGAGACGTCCCACTTCTTGGAGGCGCTACCCGCTGCCAAGACCCGCCATCCTCGTGCCGCCTTCCATCTGCTCTGGCCCCCGTATTTACAGTTACACGCTCGGCCCGCCACGCGAGGACACTGCCTGCCAAGAAGGGAGCGTTTACGAGCGCTGCCGTGGCTATTTCCATCGCACACAGATGGCCCGAGCTGCACGAAACAACAGGTTATCGAGGTCAGGAGATGACTCCAGTGAAGCTCCGATGACTCCGGGGGGGGAGAGCAGTCTGCAAGTGACTCGCATCGAGAGCGGCAGATTTTACATTTTAGAAGCCGACGTGATGCTGCCCGTTATTGTGACCGACACGTGGATACAGGTCGCGCTGACTCAACTGGATGTCGAGGCGGGAACCTTGGTTATTGCTGCGGTGCACAGCAGGAGCTGAAAACAAGTTGTCTCGGGGGTCCCAGTGCCCTGAGAAAGCAGACTAGCCAGGAGTCTTTCTCTACATGCGTGAATGTTTTTGGGAAAGCGAGGACACGTCGCCAACTCGCTTTGCAGACGCCCGACTAGTGAGATAACGACGGAGTTTTTCTGGATCTGGCGGAGAATGTTGGCAGTGACAAAGCGATGCAGCGAAACCCTCCACCCCCACCTGCAGCAGCGATTGATTACCTGTGCCTTTTTTTTTTTTTTTCACATCACGTGTGGATGTTATCAGAGAGATCAGTGGCACACAGCAGACACGGCTTTTTTTTTTTTTTTTTTGTATTTTAAGCTTTGTGTTGTTTCATTTCCCAAGACGACACACTGCCTGTACCTCCACGTTTGTGTACAATGAGTACAGTTTGTGCTGAAGTGAACATCTATGTTGAAATTATGAAATATTTATGTATGTATATATTAAAAATAATAAGAGAGGCCTAATAATTAACACTAGTCTCGCTCCATGAGCCCCACTGAGCTGTGCAAAGACAGCACTTCTGCATTTTGTGCTACTCGGTGAAGCACATCGCCGTTTGTCACACTGCCAAAGCAAAAGTTTAGACATTTTTATTTCTTTATTGTTATTACACCAATGTGTGTGTGTGTGTGTGTTTTATAATAACAACTCTTTAGCCTAAAATCAGTCATTATTTCATTCTTTTTCTCCCCAACAATCGTGCAAAACTCGGAATGATCTCAGTCGGATGAAGCATTGATGGAATTCTTTGAAAAGCAAAAACATTTTTACTGAACATTTTGGAGCAGCAGTTTGTTCAGTTTGTTGGATTTGTAGTTTGCTTCTCCATTATTCAAGTAGTTTTGAAAGTGGTCATGTGGTGCATGCTCGATGCTGAAGAGGAAACAGACTCACCATACGACTCTTGTTCTGGGGAAGCTGTCGACTCTGCGGAGAAACAGAGAGAAGGAGGGTTAGCGGTGGATCCGACCCTGCGCATTCACGCTGTTGAAAAAAAATGTACCGCGTCAAGGTTGGAGATCAGTCATTGTCAATTAAAATAATGTAACTGGATTTCTAGAATAATCTACACGGTGAAATCGACCGACTGCAGAGACTTCTGGTTGTAATGAGCTCAGATTAGCATCTGCTAGCTTAACTACTGATTGACTCGCTGCCACTGCTAATGAACAGCTTCCCACAACGACTGACTACAGTGACAAATGCGACTTCCAGTTGATTGCCCGACCACATGCTTGACTGATTACTGAAACTGTATTGATCTGATGGGCTGGCCTGCAACTGCAGAGGGCAGCAGCGGTGTTTGGAAAAAGGTTGAGAAAAAAAGAAAAGGTTTTTCCCAGCTTCAGGCAGATGGATGGGGATACATTTGAATGTAAAAAAACACCCTGCGAAATGTTCTTAAAACGTTTTGTATTCGTCACTAACGCTTAAGTGGACGTTTGATGACTTAACTGTCCAAAAAAAAAATAAAAAATCCCTCTCGTTTCTAACTTGTCTTATGTTTATTGATAGAAATGATCTGAATCATTAGCCAGCAATCAGGAATTACTAGCAAAACCAGCTAGGTAAAAGGTGGTAAAACAGTAAATGTGAAGTGGAAAAGACAGAAGCAAATTAAATCATGTGTTTGGATGTTTTCTCCATCTGTTGACAGCACATTCACATTCTTCCCGCACCCGTCATGCAGGTAGCTCGGAGCAACTCTTCTCACCTGCATCGGTTCATCGGAAGTGGAACCAAACTATAGGCCCTGTTGTGGACAATCACCCTGCTGATAATGACTACTTATCCCGTTTCCTCCCTGGGGCCGAATTGAAAACTCAATACTATGGCAGTCCCAGGCACTTGCTCCCATTATTAGTAAAAAAAAAACAACAGCAGCGCCGGGGTAAATGGATCCTCTCTGACAGTCAAACACTGCAGCTGGTGTTTGTTTAAAGTGCAGACCCCTATTGTGCGCCGGCGATGTGTCAGTGAGAGTTGATTTTATCTCCCGGCGGGGTTAATTCTGGGTATTCCACCAGAATAATCCCCAGTGTGAGCCATTTTAAAGGATAAGGCTTGTACCCAACGATAGCGTCCTGTGTCATTCTGGCCATTCCTGCATTATGGAAGCAATACATTACATTTCCATTTAGCTGGCTTGTCACCAATTGTTTCTCAGCATTTCCAAAGGGAAAAAAAAACCCTGTAGACATAATAAATTGATTTTCTTGGCAAAACCATTACAGGTTCTACCAAGAAGAGAGGCGGGTCTCATGTGATTTACCATCACCCTCATGAAAAATTCATCCAACACCATTTTAAAATCATCCATTTACCATGAGCAGAGCCGATTGCATCGAAGAGAGCGCGCAGTCCGAGCATTATTATTACTATTCCAACGTCAATTTTATTTCCCATTTTATTTTGTCATGAGTGGTTCTAAACCTTGTTTTATCTCCAATGCGACCCATTTGCATTTGCATGACAAGCACTCAACGCCTGCTCAAGGCTCCTCCCGCTCAGAGCGCCACGGACTGAACACTCACAGTTTGGACTCATTGATTCTTTTAAATATTGATTTGCCTGACAAACATTGGCTCAATTATTTATTGATTGACAAACTATCATCTTGCCTGTAACGAGGGGGCGGCTCAAGCCAGAGAGTGTTGTTCACCGTGTTTCTCCTTGACCACGTTCAAATTTTCTGACATTTTATGATGACTCACTGAATCCATTATTCTGTGTATTTAAGTATAAGTTGTCATTTAATGTTGATTATGGTCGGACATCTTCTTTCCCGTGTTTTTGTTTTCTCTCTCAGATGTGTTGATCTCTCATAATAAATTGATGCCAACGTACTCAAGGGAAGCACGACTTGGGAACTCGCTGAAACACCGGCAGGGCCCGCACGAGTCAAACTGCGGACGATTTAGGTCCAATCCCTGTCATAGAACATCGCCGGCTTTAAAATCCCCTTATTTCCGTCCGTTCGCTTCCAAGCCCCCCCGCACCCCCGTTCATCGCATCTTCCTGGCTCCGAACGTTCCTTCCCCATCTCGCACTCCAGTGATCCTGCTGTGGAAGAGCAGCGCGCGGGTGGTGTGCGACACAAGCGACTGATGCAAGAAAGTGAAACATGCGTTTCAACAGCGTGACCGATGATGGGCCATCAGACACCGATCACCTCCATGCACGAGAGCCAAAAGGCCTGTTTGTCGTGCACACAGTGACACTCGTGGGTGCGGCTCGCGCTGCTGTGTTGAAAATGGAAATATTTGCTTTGCCGGCCAGCGATGCGTTCGCTGACACGCCCGCCAACCACCAACCCTCGGCCACCTGCTGATGCGGGCAACACGCCGTGTTGTGTGTTTTTAGACAGCGGCGAGATCTGGGCCGCCGCCGCCGCATCAACACCCGGACTCGGAGGGGACGCACAATCAGGCGAGAAAAGGTGACAAAAGTGACTTGAATGTAAAGAGAAAGTGAAGCCGCATCTGTACGGGCTTCCGTCGAAGGACTAAAAGTAAATTATTAGCATTAACACTCCACAATGTTCATGTTTATTTCCTTTGATCATCAACATCACAAACACAACACCATCGCAGTGGACACATCCGATGCTTTGCTTTTGTGTCTTAGCATACGCGCTCATTTTTGACACCTGTGCGTAGGCGGCCTTTCTAAAAACACAGATTAAACAACAACACGAGACGAAAAAGATACAATTGTTAATGTAGGAGTGATATTAATAACAACAAATAACCAAAAACAACAACAACCAAAAACTATTTTGATTCACATGTAGATAGAAGCAGCATATGAACTATTGTTCGTCTTTAATAAAGCGCCTCATACAACCGATTTGTCAAAACCTATGAGCGACTGCAAGTCTAGGTTACTAGAGGTCATTCTCACTACAGGGCCAACAGACACAACGCTTGGTCTCTTTGGTCTGCATTCAGCCAAACGACTATCAGCCCGTCCAGTCGGCTCGCCGCAGAGGCAACAAGCCTCCTTCCGGGGTTTTCATTAGCGTCAGCCGCCAGGCCGCGGTGAAGCTTACGAGGCTGTTGTATAAAAGCAATATCACGCTGGAGGTGCGGTGTGTGGACCCCCAACCGACCGGCGGTGATGATATTCAGCGGAACAGCCGTCCCTCCTGAGTCACGCTGCTCCACCGCGGCGCTTTATTCTACCCAACAAGACCTGGCTAACAGGTTCGCCCTCATCGTCTCTCTGAATACTGCCAGCATGAATAATGACTACGGCTCTGACTCACGATTAAACAAAAAAAACAACATAAAAACCCTCTCAGTTTGACAATTAGCCGAAACACGTTTTATATTTCGGATCACATTGTGGATTAAAAAGCATTTCTGACGAGACTGAGAATCCAAAACATGCAAAATCGATTTTATTTCAAAATAAAATAGCAGAGAACTTATTCCACCCAATGAAACTAATAAAGACCGTTTCTGAGTCAATACAATGTAGCGGAAACAAAGAAGAGAGGCACCATTCAAGGCTTCAAAATGACACAGCGAAAAAATCCTCCCGGGTCAACATGGTCCCATGGGACCACGTCATGTGATCACCAATCAGAGGCCGTGCAGAACAAGGCAGCAAAGAACCAAGAGGAACCGATCTGAAGCAGAAGGCAGCTAATTACTGGCTGCTACGGGTCATGTTTGTATTTGTATAGCTGATCTGGATTTCACAGACAGACAGGCAGCAGGCAGACAGGCAGGCAGGCAGGCAGGCAGGCAGGCAGACAGGCAGACAGGCAGACAGACAGACAAGCAGACAGGCAGGCAGACAGGCAGGCAGGCAGACAGACAGACAGGCAGGCAGACATACAGACAGACAGACAGGCAGACAGGGTGGAGACTATCACCACGGTGCAGCGAAATTGGGAGACAAAATTGAGCCATTCAGACAGCGGGGCTCGATGAATTAGACCGAATGTGGGAAATCAATACGACACACGCGGCTCAATGTGTTCAGTGGCTCTCTTTGAGTGGAGGGACGAGGCTGCCGCCGCCGTCGCCGCTGAGAGCAAAACGGGCACTTGAGTAATTATCCACACGATCGGCGCTTCTTCGTCGGCGCGGCTGAATAAATAAATAAATAAATAAATGAATAAATCAACACTGTCGGGATCCTGGATTATTTGTCTTGTTAGTCTTGATCTCCACGCAATCCAGCCGGTTAACAGCTGCGCTTTGAGGCCACTGAAGCAGACTCCCACCAATTTAAGAAGAAAAAAAAAAAATGACAGCGGAGGTGGAATTAGAAGCAGCTACAATATAAACCGGCGTGGGCAAAAATCCTCCTCCAGTCTTTCTAACAGCAGTTCCAGCTCCACGTTTTTAGCCAAAATACGGGCGAGAGCAGGACACAGCTGCCAGCGTTTACACTCCCAAGGAAGCAGCGGTTGATGGGTGACCTCAGGGACGGGCCGCGGCGTTATTTCACACCCGACGGAACACGAGAAATAAGATGTATACTGCGCCGCGGTCTTTCTGATCAATACAGGCGACCCGGTTGCCCTCGGCCGAGCCGGTCAGTCAAAACATCTGCATCACAGCCTTGATTTCTTCCTCTTCAGGTCCGACAAGGACACACCAGGACCTCGTCGCCATACGCGGCAGTTCGAGATTAAGACGAAGCAAACGTAGGAAGCGGTCAAATCAAATCAGCCGCAACACCAGCTCCACCCCCCCACTGCTTTTCACATCAGTTTGCCCACTTCCTTTGATTTGTCGACCGACAATGTACATACCGCAAATACGACATCAAATCAAGGAGGAAGCGGTCGTGCCGGAGAGGGAAATTGATGTTCAAATTGGCAGGAAATTCCTGTCGTTTCTCGCCGTTGCGCTTAAAACGCCTCAATTTCCGTCAGAGAGCTCCAAGCAGGGGGGGGGGATTTGATGCCGTGACAGACTAACTTCTCGAGGTAGAAATGTTGCAAACCGACGTTTGTCTGTAATTTGATCATTCCAGTGCGGGTGGGTGGGGACATACAGAATTTCAATCAGAAACGAGGAAGAAAATTAGAATTTTCTGTCAGTGATCTGTAAACCGAAACACAATTTCAATCACAAATGAACATGGAAGTGCGGCTGAGCAGAGCTGCTTTTCAGCCAACATGTCGGCCGATGGAGTTTCCTGACACGAGACTGCTCTCCCAAGACACATTTGGAAGACAGTGAACGTCCCGAAGAAGCAGGTCAGTACCACCCCCCCTCCAGGTGGCGTCTGGAAGCTCCTCTAAATGGCAATAGACAATCAGACAGGAAAAGGAAAAACAAGAAACAACTGAGGTGCGAACTTAAAGTGCAACAGAGATCCAGATGAACTTTATTGTCGTACTGCGGGCATAATGCAACGTAAAATAAAGATTCATATGAGGGTAAATGAAGGCATTCCATGAAATATTCATGCCGACATCATGGAGTAGACAAAAAGGTAGAATAAAAGTGCTCCAGATGTGCAGTTGCACACGACTGAAAGTTCACACTGGCTATGATATTAAATATGCAGCAACTTGTCAGATCAGCCTTCTGGCAACATGTACACTCAAGTGCAAAGCTTGGACACAGCAAACGTGTGACAAATAGTGACGATTCTTCCTTCATCTTGGCCTCCTGGTGAACTCTGCACTGGAAACACAAGCGTCTGCATACAGAACCTATATAATATATCATCTGGCCCGCAGCCCTCGCGGTCAGCAACTCCTCTAAACGTCTAACAATCTTTTGTTGTTTTTTTTTTTTGGCTGGTTAGAGCCGAGCAGCTGTGGAGCAGCTGTCCGGGTGTTGTTTCACAGGTTCACACAGACACTGACGGAGCGAATCCCTGATGTGCACCTGCGACTTTCATACAGACAGCGAGTGCATCCGGAGCAGGATGAAATCAGCGAAGGACACAAACCAAAAAAACTGTAAAACAACAAACAAACTGACAGACGGATCAGTACCACCAACACGTCAGTCCACAGTGTCAGTGGCCAGACAACAGACAGCCTTTTGTCTTCCCTGCTGTCTTCTCTCAGAGTTTTCTTCTGTTTGGAATTACAACTGGGTTCGATGACACAACAAACCCACTGCCGATCAGGTACGTGTATAAACGCTGAAACGAAGCAAGCGATTCACAAAACGCAAAAAAAATTTGATGTTGTTGACGATTAGTCTTTTTAAATGTTGTTCTATTATTCCTGCATTCAGGTAATAATTGTTTGTTTTCTTTCCTTTGATTGAAAAATATTTATTTGCTTCAATCTAAATCTATTTCAAAACAGGAAAAAAAAAATCCCCAAACAGAAACATCTTTATTTCAGATTATTATTTCTCCTGTTTTGATCTTATTATGTCCATTTGTATATGATTTTGGTCATCTTTTCAACTTGGTAAGAATGAATGAATGAATAAAACAGAAAGTCAAAGTTCCCCAAGGTAGGCAGGCACAAACATTGTTAGCAGTCGTTGTTCATTTGCAGTCTGTTGTGTATTGATACAATGTCGGCAGCGGGGAAGCGAGAGATTTGCATGCACCAACATGATGCAGCCGTCGGCCTGGCCAGGAAACACAAACACACACACACACACACACACACACACACACACCCAATGAGTGTGAGAGTGAGATGTGACTTTCTGCTGTTCCACTCGTCCTCTCCGTAGAAACGTTTGTCTTTACAAAGTTGAATTATCCGGTCCTTTAAAAAAATATTCAGGAGAACTGAAGTCTTGAAAGGAAAGTCTAAAAAAAAAAAAAAAAAAAAAAAAAAGGAGGCAAGTAAAGGCGAAGAACAGGACCAGCAGACTGTGGTTTTGCACGTTTCTTGCTTGTTGCGCCTCCTCAACCCCAACAGTGCTTGTGGCGGCTCACTTTCAGCCGGCACTCCTGAGCAGACTGAGCCCTCATTAGCGCCTCCCAGGCAGACCTGGCAGCAGCACACAACAGTAAAAGTAATTCCATCGCCTTATAAATCCTAATGAACTGGGTCTGGTGAGCGACGCGCTGCTCATAAAAATGCTGCGGTGTCACATCTCGGAGATTCACACTCATCGCTGCAACATCAACAACAATAACAACACAAAACACACGCGCGCGCGCACGCCTGAACAATCGAGACAGGGAGACCACACAAATGCAGGTACTTCCTCATTCAGGCCCTTCTTCCATCCGCCAGGATGAGGCACTGAGCGCCGCCACGGGAGCCCGAGAGGCGGCGCAGCCTCATTTTCTCACCGCATAAGAACCTCCTCATTTATTCTGTGCTAATAACTTTAATATTACCCACATTTAATTGCGTTTGTGAGGATGACACACCACTTGTGTTGGTGATAAGCGGGCAGCGCATTGTCCCTTATTTGTTTTCTCCCAAATGCGATAATGGCTGAGCGTAATGAAAATGTCCCCTCATGCCTCAGTGGCTTTAGGATTTCTGATTTTTTGATTTTATTTTTTTCTCCAGCAGTGACAATAAAACAATTTAGCTAATTTGTGGAACCGTCTGCAAAAGTCTTACAACTCCTGAAAAGTTTTCAGCGATGATTATAGCCGGTCGTGTTGTGCAAAAGAGAAAACACAAGGACTTTTTTTCCCAGCTGACAAGCACTAAAGCATTTCACACTTTTTCATCCATGACAATTAATTCAATTGCTTCTAATTCTATCTGTAAAACAAGTGATGAAGGGGCGCACTAGCATTAGCATGCTGGCTATCGCTAAAATCCACACGCTAATGTGTCACATTTTGAAGGGAGCAGTGACGTGGTGTGCGTCAGAGTTTGTTGTTGCACATGCACCGTCTTTGCCAGTGTTTGCAAGTGACCTCTTAAAAAGAGAAGAAGAAAAGCGTAACCACTGGACACTCGACCAACGCACTGAATTATGCTACGACTTTGTTAGCAACGCTGTTCAATTGCTAAAGTTGTTGATGACCAAGCTGCCAATCACGTGGCAGTGTTCAGGTGCAGGGACATGGCGAGGACGACGAGGACGACACACACACACACACACACACACACACACACACACACACACACACACACACACACACACACACACACACACACACACACACACACGCTCAGGAATGGTCCTTCAGACTTGCCGTCCTTTGCCGACACCTCGAGCACAAGGCAACAGGTTTGTTTTTTTTAAAACCAACTAAAAACTAAAAACTCCACAGCTACCACACACACACTCCCTGCTTGGTCTCACCCTCCGTAAGCCCCGAACGTGTGGCTCCTCTTCCTCTGAGGCATCCTGCCGGGCCAGCGGCGAGGCGTCCCAGGTGACAACGGCGACAGCAAGAAGCTACAGACAAACTGCCGCGTCCTCTCGCTTTGCTTTTAATCTGCCTGCCTCCCCGAGCCTCTCCCCCTGGTCTCAACCCTCATGGAGCCTGGGGGGAGTGTGTGTGTGTGTGTGTGTGTGTGTGTGTGTGTGTGTGTGTGTGTTCCCTATGAGGGTACTTCATGCACACTCACATCCTGGCCCTCTCTCTCTCTCTCTGTGCTCCCTGACTAAGCAGCTCCTCTCTGCCACATCAAGAGGAAGGTGCGTCCTGCTGGCCAGTCGTCCTGGTAACAAACAGGAATGTTGTTCAGCTTCCATCGGACTGCCGTCTCTCCCGCCTCATGTGCCGCAGGAAGGGGGCACGGGTTTCCTCCCCTGGTCTTTTCTCAAGACGTGAACCCCAGAGCAGAGAACCTCAGAGAACCTCCGTGAACCTCAGAGCCCACTGAGGTTGGGTCAAGAATTCAACTTTTTCTAAAAAACTTTTTCCGTGCAATGTTTTTGCAATCTTTTCTCTCCATTTTACCCATGGAGCGCGCTTTCATGATTCAATACCCAGAAAACACAGCGGACGGCCAGACAACTGCATATTTGTCCGTCTAAATGAAAAACCAGCCCACTCGGCTCTTGATTGCTGCTGAATCTGATGCTTTGTCCAGACCTTCAACAAAATAAAACACAGAAGGAACACCTGACTGAGGGTGCTGTCACGGAAGACTTCAAAACTGTAAGAAAAAAAAAAAAAAGAGCTGATTAACAAAGTAAAGAATCGACTTGGGGACTATTTCACTGTTTCTGGGGGTTCAGTGGCAAAACGTCTGTTGTCCGTGAAGGTTCTCAGTCAATCTCAGTCTTTCAGATTTGAATTGCAGGAAAAAAAGGAAAAAAAAACATTGAAAGGCTGGAAAACAGTTTTTGACAATGTGTAACCCCCTCTTATATATTATATTCAGATGTGTCATGTGATGTGCGGGAGCTTCTACTTGATTAGATTTGAATTGCAGGCAACTAACTGGACTTCATCACATCAGCAAGATCCAAGTCCAGTTCTCGCCTCCAGCTCCAGCTCTCAAGGACGGTCCAGCTTGTCGGATTTTTAACTAACGCCTCTTCTCTGTCTGACTTGGGCCCACCTCCGCGCCACAAATCCAGTTAGCCATTTAAACGAGATCCCGTCGGCGCGATCAAACGCAGTTGAAAGAGAATTAAGAAGAAGCGACTTTCGAGGGGACCCGGACGACGAGGCGAGCGCGGCCGCGGGCGCCTTCATTAAAGTGCTGACAGAGTCGATGTCTTCCAGTCAAACCAGACGCCCTCCCCTGGCCCCCACCACCAGGAATCCCCCCCCCTCTCTTGTCTCTTCCCATCTTCTTACCTCTCCACCTTCTCCTTTTATTCCTTGGTCCTCTCGTGGCCCCGCTCATGTTCGCTAGCGCTGAATAATACGTTTACTGCCTTGACGAGACGACACATAAAGCGTCCTGCCCCGTCTGGTTTGAGGGCATTGATTGTTCCCTCGTCCTGTCGCCCGCCCCCCCCCAACACACACACACACACACACACACATCAGTCCTAATGCCAGGCTGCCACGGTGACCTTTCCCTGATTCCGTTAGTCCTGCCTGGACCTCAGCCAGACACGGACACTAAATCACATCAGAGTCTTTGAGCAGAGGACACAAAAAAGGTGTCACCTCACAAGGTCCTTCGGTCTCGCTTAGCGACTGACATTGAAACAGAATTGTCCTGTGTTCAGAAACCTCAAATCGCAATGATCCCATGCAGAAAAAGTGGTGGAGGAAAATCTCTGTTGGTCAGAAAGAGCAGAAATATGCAGATGACTCCGGATGATGCGGACTGCTGAATGGTAAATACTACTACTACTGTTTCTCTTAGCGTCGCCTTTCCATGGTCTCCAACCAGTCTGACCATTCTGACCTCTGACCCCTGACACCATTGAGACATTTTCCTCCACACAACATATTTTCTCTTTTTGGGGCTGTTTCCTGTGAACCCTGGAGATGCTTCTGCAGTGGTGAGAATCTCATGAGATCGGCAGCAGTTTGTTGTTTCACCGGGCTCAAAATCCCCTTTCTTCCCCGATCCGACGCTCCACGTCCACCGACATACCCGAATGCACCGAGTTGCTGCCACGTGATTGGTCCATTGCCTATTTGTGCTAACAAGCCATTGTAGCCGATTCAGTGGCCGGATGAGTTTGAACCTGCGATACGTCTCAGGACCAGCGCGCCGCTTTTTGGGACGCAAAGCTTCTCGTGGACAATTGAACTGCGTCCACGTTGCTTCCGACAGGCTGCTGTTACCAGTGAAAACACGTGTCTGACATTTGTTTGCAGGTCACGTGACCTTTCGCCGTAGCTGGCGGCAAGATGAAGCCGGTGTTTGCGGTGCTTACAGCCGGGGGGGGTTCCCATCACATAACAGACCCAGTAACAGAGAGTTGGCACTGGCTATACACGTCCTCTCAGGGTTAAAAAAGAAAAAAAAAAAAGGAATTGAAGGTCGAACTGTGTAACACGGCAGGGTTACAAGGACGTCTGGGAGCCGAGATGTTATTTTGCAACCGATTGTAACCGTCTACGCATATGGGAGAATATTGTGTTATCTGATGGACTTGGGTCACGGCCCTGAGGACTAATGTCAAACACATCTTGTTGCAGCAGAACTCGGTGTGATAAGATTTTAAGATCTCGTATTTTTTTTTTTTTCCCATGTACATCGTTTAGTGATATTGTAAACTGCCGGCATTTGTACAAACATGCATATATTTATTTGTGTGTATGTGTAGGCTCCTTGACCATCCCTATCCTTTTCTTTTCCTGGCTGACAGCGGTGCTGAGATGTCTCTCGGAGGAGGATTCTCCAGGGACGGACTGGAGAGCTCTTTTCACCATGGCTTTTCTCTCGCTTCCCCTCAAAAGATGTCCTTGAGAGGAGTGAAAGCAGGGTGTTTTCGGGAGAATTCTGTTTAGCCAGTGAGTGATTTGTGTGAGGCAGGTGAAAGGGCAGTTTATCGTAATTAGTCCCCGCCGGTTGGGTTTGGTTGTGTTTGTGTGGCAGGCTGGCGGCTGCTGCTGCTGCTGCTGCTGCTGCTGGTCTCCTCCTCGCAAGCAGGTCAGCCTTTGACGTTGAAGACCTGGACATGGCAAGAAGAGGGGGGTTGGTAATGGTGGTTGTTGTGCTGTGTGAGATTGGCTTTCAACACCGGACGACAGAGCTGCCGTCGCACCGGCAGATTACTGTTTTGTCATCTGACAAACGACGATTGAGATTCATATCAGCAGGTGAGAAAAAAAAAGAAACACCTTATCAGATAAAAGAAAGTGACAAGTGGTCTTATATTCAGGCACATTTCCAGAAGTCTTAGGATTTATACAGGCAAATCCATCTGATAAGGAACCCGTAGAAAGCAGCAAGTCGGAAGTGATTGTGAAAACATTTTATCACAATCAAGCAGACCACACACTCAACAGAAGCTAGCGGCTTAGCAAGTCAAGCTAGGTCGCTTAGAACTCGTTTTTGTAGCTGGTGTGATCGGAGATGGCTGTGCTTTATGACAAACGCTGCTCCTTTTCTTAATATTAAAATGTGACTTTATACTAAAAAAAAAAATTACCACTCCCACAACATGGGCAAACATCTCTAGCGACAGCTAAGCTAGTTGTTTTCTTGCTTACCTTATCCTCTTCTCCTGTGGCTTTTAAGAGCTGCAGGAAGCAGTTTGATAGCTTTAGCACAACTCAAATGAAAGCCGGTTGGTGACTGGAATCCAACACAATCCTGAACCTGAAGCACTTGGAAGAGTGAATTAACTGAAGCAACGCTGCACTGTTGTTGCCAGCTCAGCGGCTGGTAAAGGTGCACCTAAAAAAATCTTTGCAAGTGGCCTCTGACACGTTTCTGCTCCAGCAGCTGAGGATATAGAGTCTCACTGGCCTGAAGTGGAAGAGCCCTTCCTCTGCACAGCCACCGTGAAAGTGAAATATCAGGCGTACTTCTGAGGACGGCGACAATGACAACACTTTATTTTATTTTTTTTTAATGTGGGTCTTAAGGGCTAAGGAGCCATTACAGTTACAGTGCAGTCCTCTTCCCCCTGTGGGAGCAGCAAAGCGGGACGCAGACGCATAAAAAATTTACGCGCCGCGAGTGCAACTAAACCCTCGGACACGTTTGCAAGGACAACGGGCTCTGCCCCCGCGGCCTGAAAACCTACAATCTTTTCTTTGACACAGACGGATGCGGACAGGACGCGCTTTGTTTCACCTCAAAAAAAAAAAAGAAAAGAAGAAAAAATTAAAAACATTTCTTTTTAATTCCACGCGACGACGGCAAAACCCGAGACCGCCTGAGCGCCAAAAGTGACTCGTAAGGCTGCGAGTGACCAGTGAGACGGCGCTTTTCAAGGTTTTGGCATCAGGCTGGGCGGAAAAACACACACACACACACACACACACACACACACACACACACACACACACACACAGTGGGTTGAGGCTGTCACCCACACACACACACACACACACACACACACACACACACCCCAGCCGTAGACTACTTTGAAAGAATTTAAGCAGACAGACCCGACTGCTTTCCAAGCAACAACGGGGAAGCGGGAGGGAGGAGGGGAGGAGGGGGGGTAGAGGGAGGGGCAAGTAAGGATAAAGGGAAAAAAAAACAACATTAAGATTTCATCAGCTTTTTTTTTTTTTTGTTGTTGTTGTTGGCTTTCGGGCTTTCGGTCTTGGTGATCCTGCTCATGACTCCGTGCAGCGATGACGCCAGCGCTGCTCTGCAGACCGTCCGCAGCCACTGTTCCGTAACCAAATGCAACAAATGAGATCCCACCTCTCCCCTCCCCACCCCTCCTCCTCCTCTCTCCTCCTCCCTCCCTCCCTTTTCCCCCCCGTCACAAATTGCAACGAGCGAGATTATCTGGGCTGCTGACATTGTGTAACTCGCTCATCAAAGACAGATTTCGGTGAGGTTGGGGGGGATGCGGGGGGGCTATTCTCGACCCTCCCTCCCTCCATCCCTCCCACCCTCGTCCATCCCTCCCACCCCTCCTGGCCGCCGCCGCCGCCGCCGCAGCCTCCTCGGAGGAAATCAAAATTCAGTCCGTACATCATCTGCACACAGAGTTGGATTTCTTTCTACAGGCTGGAGGGGAGGGGGGGGCGAAGCAGACCTGGTGGCCTCTTGTTCTTCTTTTATTCTTTCTCTTTCTCTTCCCCCGTCCGTCTCCACGCAACCCAGTGGGCGGGAAAGACGATGGGGAGGACAGAAATCACACCGTGCACTCCGTGAACGCGGCCCTTGAGCAATGAGCAGAGCGGGCACGGCAATTTACAAGGCTGCTGCCGTCGCACGCATGCACACACACACACACACACACACACACACACACACACACACACACACATAAAAACGAGAGCCAAAGCCCAATAGAACAAATAAATGAGAGATGCTGAGAACCGGGAAGGAGCAAGGAAGTGAGAAAAAAAGAAGAAGAAAAAAACCGAGCTTCCTTTCTCACGTAACAAGGAGCGAGTGAGGCACGCGGAGAGAAAGCCTGTGGACCACATCCACAGATTAATGACTCCGCAGCAGCGGTTGAGGATGCAGGCCGACTCTGATTTATCCACATGAGGAGACGCACCAAGAGGAGCAGAAGGGGGAGGTGGAGGAGGAAGCGAGGGCGGGAGGGAGGGAGGAGTTTCTAATCATGCAGCCTCGTCGCAATCTTTCGCTCATTTTGAAGCGTAGCACCAAATCCCTCCGTCCGACCCGCGCCGACTGCTCCGAACTTTGTTTTCAGATAACGACCGGATTCCTCCCTGATTAAATGGATTTTTTTTTCCGTCTTTTTTTTTTTTCTTCTTCTTCGGAAAAAAAAGGAGACGGTGCCGTCGCTACAAAAGACAATGAGGGAAACGAGAGTGGCGCCGAGTTAAAAGTTTGAGCTCGTTTCCTCCAATGCGACTATCTCTTCACACCGCTCCTTGTCGCGGTTCGGTGTAAATAAATGATGTGATAAGGTTCCCGCAGACTGACTGCGGGACTGAATGAAGGATTGTTAAGAACATCTAATAGCGTCGACGCGATTCATTGCCATACAGGCGGAAATGGCAGTGAAGTCTTCAAGTTAAAACTAAACAACATCGAACCAAAAACCAAGATGTGCTGATAGATCAATACAGCAATAATCCTGAATGACGACTGAGAACGACAACAAGCTCTGATTGGACAAGAGGTAGCCCGTCGGCGCTGGCGTGGAGTTCAGCAGCGCTGGGACTTGTAACTACACGTATCACTCCGCCTCTACGCGTGTGCTGATGATTTATTCACGCCTCCGACTGGTGCCGTGTCAAAACCCAACAGGGTCTTTTGCCGAAGGGAGTCTCGTATGATTAACATAACATGACCCACTGAGTGGCGCCGAGCTGTGCGCTCGCTGGAAGTAGTGATTGGCAGCCCCGCAGCTTGACACGAACTGCGTGGAACGAGACCCGACTTCAGACTGAGGTCGCCGAGTCCAGACAGGATACTAAATACAGATGGCGGACCAGAGAGGGCGTCGCTGAGGGAGGAAGGGAAAGCTGCTTTCATTTATTTTTAACAGTCAGTCCATTTGTTGAATTATTTGCATCGGTATTGGAGGCAAAAAAATGATGAAACTAACAAACAAATTGTTACATTTCTGTCAACTAGGCCCAAGTAGAGTTTACGAGAGTGTTTAAAAGCAACGATGGCACTCTTGGTTGTGCTGATCCCCTCTTTGGAGATTCTGCTTTGATGAATTACCAAATGAACCAACTTTTTTCCCCTCCTACTGATTAGCTCACGCCATCCTCGGAGTTTGTTTTGACCTCTTTGATCTTTCCTCACCAAACTGACATTTCTGCCCATTTACCTGCGGTTGAACACTTTGGGGTGAAGATGCAATTTTTGGCGCGACAACGTCCTCACGTGACCCCAGCTACGGCCAAACATTTGTATCAGCGTTCTATCCTCTCTATCCTCTTCTATCCTTATCTGCAGACAGTCCTGCCCTCTGTCTGCCCCGCTTCACAGTAAACCCCGGGATTAACTGTACAAATCATCACTGCACCATCTTTTCAATTAAAACTTGGGTGACCTTTGTCCTGCTTACGACCCAAAAATGACAAATCTGTTCTCATTATTGTCCAATTTAGAGCCTAACGGTGGAAATCCTTCATTACCGTCCTGGGCAGAATTTCATCCTCAAACAGAAACTGTGTACTTTCATCTTATGATAATAGCAAAGAAAGCTTCTTTTTTATTTTTATTTTTTTTAGCTTTGTTATTAGTTAAAACGCTGCACTCAAAATAATACACTAGCTTTGCAACATACTGCAAGCTGTAAGCCCAGTATTGATTTTGACTTGGCGTGCCGTCACTGTTCGATATGACGTTGTCCCGTAAAGCAAAAATGATTTCAAGGCCAGACCAGAAGAATCTTAATCTGAAACAGAAGATAAAGTTTGCAAGATTTGAAACTATAATCGTGTGAGTCCACCTATATCGGACTAAATCAGGGGGAGCAGCACTGCAGCGTTTCAGGGCAAAATGGAGAATGAAATAAGAATCAAAGATTGCAGGGCTTTGTCTTCTTTACAGGATGCATCAAGATAAAAGCCAAAGCCAAAACAAGCGCCTCAGCCCCCCCTGAGGGCAACAAAAAGACATTGATTTATCTGGGATGTTTGTTTTTGTTGTGCAACGGAGACGAGAAGTTCACTTAGAAACCAATCAAACGCACGTACAACCTTATTGAAACAACACAAAACAAAACAAAAAAAAACAATAATCAACTGCGATTTAATTTCTCAGTTGAGAGGGGACCAGCCTGCGTATAATGTAGCCGTATGAAACCGACCGACCGAAAGTGAGGACGTCCCCGTCTCCCGGCAACGCAGGACTGGAAAGACAATGACCAGCACCGTGCATTTCATCACTGGTGTGCTGGGAGCTGGGAGCTGTCGGCTTTCAGCACCAAGGACAGCAACAGGGCTCTCAAAGGGACGACTGAGGGATCTATTGAAAAATAAAACACCCACATGCGTATATATACACATATGTACATCGCAATCTTCAATGAAGTACAGCGTTTCAGTCAGCCAAACCTTTTCACTGCATCTTCAGGCCGAGTGTGGTGACTGCGATGTGACTGTGGAACTGTCAATCAACATATCAGCTTCCCCGCAAACTTCCCCGACTTCCCGAACTGAACAGCTCAAAGGGGGCAATTTGGGCACATGTGTGCAATGGGATCTCAGTGGACTCACCATTTGAGTCTCTTGGCAAATACGCTCGACTATTTGCCGCATCAAAGGGCAAAAATGCTTTTTCATTTGCCTTTGTTCCCCCTGTGGCATTTCACCAAATCTGTTCTCGCCCAGCAGCGGTCCCGGGCCCTTTGATGGGCCTCCGACTCCAGCTGAGAGCGGCTAAGCTCGCTTTGATGACGAGACGACTCGCTGTGACGCACTCTCTGGGGCCACCCACATATCAAGTTTCATAAACCCGGAGAGGATAAACGTCTTAGATTTACCTTATACATAAAACTGAATGCATCAGTTGACAGAGCACGAAGAAAGATGAAAAATAAATATAATCATCTGCTGCAATAAAAAGAAAAAAGAAACAGAACCTATAAAATCGAGGAGGGGAGAGGTTTGGCTTTTTTCCTTATTAAATTTCCAACATCTACCAACAAATAATCCAGTGCTGGCTGTTTCAACTGAAAAACACCTGCACCTCGTTTGATAAAGCAGCTCACAATCTTTTAGCCATTAACTTCACTCCATTTCTATTGGTTTCTGTTCCGAAATAGCAGCCAGACTGTGCAGCACTCGATAAACAGAGGCAGAAGAACAGGAAGGTCCTGGTGTCTCAGTCAAGATCCACATCCTGCACACTCCAGGATTCAAGTCAGGAATGACCCTCGACCCCTCCGTGCGGTACCTGCCAGACGGGAGCTAACTTTCATTTCTGAGTTATGAAGTGATGGATGACAAGCTGGGCACACGGTCACATCCGCAAAGACGCGCAGGGGAGAGTCGATGTGTTTCCTGTCGACTGGGCCCCTGCATTAAAGCAGCAGCGATGACGGCGTCACGTTCCTCACCGGGCGAGCTGCCTGCGTGCAAGCGTTTGTTTGAAACACTTCTCATTAGTGGAGCGCATGTGAACGGACAAATGTCCAGAGATGCACGCAAATGTGCACGGCTGACGGAGCACGTCGTGGTGTTTTCCATTGAGCGCAGGAACCCTCGTGACAAGCGCTGTTAAGGTTTAATGAAGGCTCATTAAAAAATCTCAAGCTCTATATTCTCATTACATTATTTGTAACTGATTTCATGAACCCTTGTTTACTTGTCCATGATGCATCGCAGCGTTGCCGCGTGTTAGCTGAGAATTAGAGAGAAATGTCCTGCATGCATCCGTCCATCCGTCCGTCCATCCATCCAAAGTTACCTTAAACGGTCTTAAAGTGCTATAGATTTAAAATACTGTTGTTTTTTTTTTCCTTTGGTGTGCCCCAAGGTTTTAGGTCCTCCATTTTTTTTCCAAAAAAAAGTGCCTCATTGCAACATGGACAGGACTAAAAATAATATCAACACTGTCCCAAAAAGCCCCAAAACCTCAACTTTAATCTTAATGTGGTATTGTTCACTGAAGATCATCACTGAAATGAGCAACTTCCTTTTTCAAAATTTTCAGCAAAAGTTAATGTCTGGTGGAAGGGTTGGTCTGCTCACCTAAAAACCGAATCAAATTAGGACGTTCAGTTCCGGTGTTTCGAGCAAAATGTTTTAGCAAAAGTATTACTACTACATTTGTCTCCTTTTATATTTGCCTCCAGTGAGGTCTGCTGCGATGCGCTGTGCTGCGTTCATCCGACCAAGGACATTTCCAAGTGAAACGGGGGAAAAAAACAACAATTTCAAGATTTTGAATGTGAAAACGTGCAATAATGGATTGATTAACACCTGTTGAACCTTAATTAGCTTTAGTCATTCACACATGACAGTAAAACGGTCAACATTCTAATGAGCATAGTTTCTTGTGTGCTGCTTCATGATGTGTGAGCGCTCGGCTTCAAGAAGATCTTAGATATAAAATAAACAGCCTCTGAAAAAAAGGCAAAGTGTTAAACAGCTGCTTTACCATAAAATCCAAGTGTGCGATGTACAGAGTCCTGCACTGCTGAGCATAAAATATCCTCTGCAGACTCATTCCACGGCGTGTGTACACTAGTCAAGTCATTTCAGCTGGAAAATACAGCGTCAATAACTCCCTGCTTGATATGAATGTTTGCGAGCGCGTTGTCTAAATCTTTACTATTAGACCAGCAGGAAATTGCTGTCTTGCCAGCTTGTTTTAATTTCAACAATATCAACCGGGATGTATTTGGCTTATCTACAGTATGTGGGCGCGAGCCGAAAAGATGTTTGGAAAGGGGCGGACTTCTCAAAACAGACCTGATCATAGGGCCAATCAGATCACTGCTACAGCGAGATGTTGGAACGTTAGTAACTGACCCTGACCAGCTCCGGCACAGGCACATAATATATATGTTCTGTCAGCAAAATTAAAAGTGCTATGTTGAGATGATTAAGCGGTGATGATCGGAGCACCAACAAGAGTGTTGTGTTGTGATGACGTGCTGTTACACCCGACGGCCACGTAGCGACCGTCAAAGATCCTTGCACGGCACTCCGAGAAATCGAGCATGTCGATCAAAAACTGAGGCCCGAATCTGCCGAGCCGAGGCACACGGCCAGCAGCTTTTCTTGTTGACCCCAAGGGGCCGACTGATTTCCGATAATGCGAGGGAAGGGGCTGCGGGTCAGGAAATAAGGCGAAACGACCAAGTTGTTGAAGCTGCGGCACAGAAACGGAACGAAATGAGGCCGTCTGGAGTCTGCGCCACCTCCGCGTCTCAATCATCCGCCCTAACAAGCAACGTAACGATGTACTTACTGCTGAAGTACCGAGTGCACCGTGCAACCACCTTTGCGAGTCTCTGGAGGTTGAAGCGTTTCTGCCGCTCGGATGCACAGATTGTTGTAGCATCCACCGCTGACTGTCTGCTGTTGGCTCGCAGCAGCTTTAAACAGGGAAAGGCCTAAAATAGTGCAAACCTGAGACATTGAAGCGCATCCCAGAGACACGCAGAGATAATTCCGATCAATTTGTCAGCATTAACAAAGCGTGGATCGCAAGTCTACGGTCCATAGTGTTGGACGGACTCGTCTGGCTTTGAGTTTAGTGAAACTCTGCAGTGATTTACTTTCTTCGCTCTAACAGGACGCCTTGAGCTGCAGCGATCGGTCTAAACTGGCGATGAAAAATACGACTGGCCACCATTTTTCGCTACTTGAGAGCCTGCAGCCGAGTGCAGCGTGTAAGAAAGAGGCATTGCCCTTGTGCAACACAAGCTGGAGCAATAAACTGACAATCTAAGTATGTAATACTGCAAGAGTGCCAATGTCAAACGGACATTAGCCAAACGTTAGCTAAAATTATGCTGGATGTAACCCTGGATCCAGACAGTTGCCTTCTGTTATGTTTCCAAGGGGACCGCTATCAGTGACGGACCTGCATCCATCACAGACTAACAAAAACTAACAAACTAAACTAAAATACTTGGATGTTTCAGGTGTATTTGCGCCGACTTTGACTTTTGCATTTGAACTGCACCTCCAGATTTTGGGTTTTAATGGTGACACGAAGCAGAACTTTTGCCGTGTGATGTAATGCTCCACCCCAGACGAAATAATAAAACTCGAGTCCCACATACCAATTTTCATTTCCTCATATCTGACAAAGATTAAAATCAAGTATTGCCCCTCTGAACTCCAAAGGGCCCATAAATTCACAAAACACAAAATACGCTTTGCGAAGTGAAACACACTCAAAGTGAAAAAAAGGAGTTTGTAATAGTAAGGCGAGACTAAAAGGCTTCATAAAGCTCACTGCAGACAACCGCCGTGTGCAACGAATTCAAATGGCTCCCTCGCTAATTAACTCCAGCGGAGCTCCATTATTCAAGGGGCACAGTACAAACCTCTGAAAGGTGATTTTAGCGGAGGAACCGATGGCGAACAAAGACAGCAGAGTTTTAAAAGGGCTGCCAGCGGCTCCCTGCCTCTGCGGCCGACTCCACGCTGAGGCAATAATCTCTCCTAACAGCGGCCGCAGTCGCCCCACGCCACAGGAAGTGACAGCGAGGCGTCCTGTCACAAAGCTGCTGTGCGCAATCATTTCTTGCGCACACTGTGTCTCTCCCGGCAAGCTAATAATACACTGACGGTAGCACGCGAGCGATTGCCGGCCTACCTGCGAACTGTCCGATTGCCCTTCCTCTCCCGTCAGCGTTACCTGTGCGGGGAAAAGACAAACGCATGTAATTAAAATACATGAATGAATAAATGAAAACAACACTGCAGGTTGACATCTGCATTTGTAAATTGCCGGCTGCAACCTGCGTTTTTTTTTTCAAAAAGACGACGTGCAAAGCCTAAAAGGCGTCTCGCGCGTTCCGTTTTTCACAGCAGACGTTCGGTTTGGGTTTGACTGATTGGAATGATTTAAATATCACACCCACAGGCCCTCCCACCCTCAACCTCCCCCCCCCCGACCCCCACACTCCCAACCCCCACAGAAGATTAGTGCAACCCGCACTGTGTACACTCTGAATTTAACAGGCAGCCGCAGGAACACACATCATGAATATCAATTATTGCTAAAGTGGAGCTGTGAAAATTAGCGGGGCGGTGCTATTGTGTAGGTTAATGAAAACCCAGGCGGCTGTTTTAACTGTAGGGTTAACGCCAGCGCTGAGCCACCGCGACAATCCTAACCTTGGGCTGGAATAATGCGTGTGGGCCCATATGATTGGCTGGAAATGGGCATGAAACAGTGGATTTATTAAAATAGAAGAGGAAGGCGGAGGGAAAATAAAGCCACGCAAAGTGGCACGAGGCTTGACGGATTGTTTTCCCCCCCTTTTTTTTTTTAGACCCCCAAACATGTTGCATTTATGCATAAGGAGTTGGCTTTGCTTGGCGCTAATCGCACTGGAACGCAGGCAATTCAAACACCGCGGCAGCAATTACAGATGAAGTATTTCACTCACAGTCATTCTACATTTAATGCAAGCAACGTTGCAGTCATATACGCTGCATCAGTCAAGCTACCATATCATGCCAAACTCATTTGCCCGACGTTTTCTCACAATTATGCATCTCTGGCTCGTCGGTGAACTCACCAGAAATTGAACAGTGATTGATTTACTTTCCATTATCATTATTTGCTGTAATTATTCACGTGTCAGGCACAGTGTGCCCAATCCTCAGACACAGCTGAAGCATTCACACAGCTATCACTCTGATGACTTGACAGCACGGGAAACATTTTGTCTTTTCCCAGCACATTTTCAACAAAGTGCAATTTGAACTCCGCCCATTCATGTTCAATCACTTCTGCACTCAGTGCCACTGGGGTGGAGGAGCCTGTGGCAGTGATCTCAGAGAGAAGGCGGTGCGACACCTACACTAGTCCGTGCACAACTGGGCCACATAAAGACTGACAACCTTCTAAGGCCACACTCACACCTACAGACAAGACAAAAAGTTGCTAATTAGCCTCACATGTTTGTCTTTGGACTGCGGCAGGAAGGCGGAGAACCTGGAGGAGAACCCACGCAGACACGGGGAGAACACGCAAACTCTACACAGAGGGGCCCCGGTGGGAAACTCGACCCGTGACCTGTCTCTTGTGACAACAGTGCTTTTTGTCAACAACAATAACAGCAGCAGCAGCAGCAGCAGCAGCAGTTTTGCAGGAACCCCAAACTCAGTATTAAGTGATTCTGTGAACAGATTTTTGTATTTTTTGGAGATTTTTTATATAATATGGGGAATCTAGAGCTTAACTGAACGATCAGTGACTGGCACTTCATATTTTTAACTATTTTTTACATGTTTGTCTTCTTCTGTCTTTTTTTTTTGTTTTTTTAGATATGTTTTGTTGTCCACTTTCATGATTCTGCTGACAAAAAAAAAACACCAAAATAATAAAATAAGTCACATAATGGTTTGCTTTTTAACGGAAACTCTTGGTCATGTTGTTCACCTTTCCAGAGGGGTTTTGTCTTCCTTAGGAACAAATGCAGTTGGTTTTGTGCCAATTACGTTGAGAGACAAAAGTGAAATTGATTTATTTGGCTCTATGCTACTTTGTTAAAAGTGGCCTAAAACACTTGAGAGGCTGCCATTTCCAAAGGCCATCATTTGTTGGAAGCCAATCATGGAGGGGGAGCTTCAGTGAAACAGTTGTAAAGTCAAAGAATTGGACGTGCCGTTCTGAATTATTCAGTGATGCTGCGTTTCCCTTCTGAAACAATCCGCGCGGAGCGACGCCGCTGCCGTTATCAGCACCATTATTACGTATCAGATGTTCCCATGGATCCTAATTAAGAGCCAGAGATGGAGCTTTAATTAGTGACGCGTTATCTCCATTCGCCAATAGCAGCTCAGGACGAAATTGAGATGGAAGCAACATTATTGAGCGGAGCTCGACTGTAATCTCCATGTCTCGATAAAAGCGGCGGGGGTAAGATGATTAGGCGTGCGTTTGGGTGGAGGAAAAAAAAAAAAAAATACTGTCGAAAACGTGACTTGACTGAACGCCAAGGATCAAGCCAATTGACTAATGACGCCAAAGTGGATCCGTACGAGTGTAATTATCACAGGAGGTTAGCCTTGATCTTAATAAAGGGAGCAGAAAATCTCAGCTTGGGTGCTTTTTTCCCCCCTCGTTGCCTCTGAACGGCAAGCGTGCGAGTCGACTGCGCACGCAACGATCGATACAAACAAAAACAGAGCTTGAGCGCCACTGCATGCTGCTGCTGCGGTTACTATAAAAACACTATTGTTGTTCCGGACTGAACCGTCGGCTCTTCACTTGACAAAGACTGAAAAGTGCAAAGGTCAAAACAACTGCAACTTCTGAAACCGTCAAAGGAAAACAGAAAAACGTTGTCACTCTTGCCTTATAATATGTCAACGAGTCCAGTTTGTATGATTGAGGTGCATTTGATGGTATGAAAGCACGTGAAAAAACTAATTAACTAACAAATTCATTAAAAAAAAACAAACAAAAAGAAACCGTTCATCCAAAATGCACTGGGAGTCAGATTCCTTTCCTTTTGCGAATCAGCAGGCAGAGACGGAGTCCAACGGTCCAGAAAGTCAAGAACATCCAAAGACTCAAACTGACGATCAGACAAAGCAGGATTGCCAAGGCTGGGCTTAAATAGTTGGTCTGATTGTCTAAGATGGGAATCAGGTGAGTCAACAAAATGGCGGGAAAATCACAAACCGGAAGTCGCCCAAATAAAGAGGTGGTCGAAGTCACACGGCAAAGCATATGGTGACAAAAACAAAAGACAGCGACACTCGCTGACAGGTAGGGGGAGACAAAAACACTGTTCCTGGTGGGAATCCTGACGGTGGGCTTTGCTCAGTATGGCCGCCTCACCAAAAGCGGACCTGCTCTTTAGAAACAGACAGACGGATGAACACGGCCGGGTCAGAGAGCTCTCTGATCGACATGTAGAGCGAGTCACCGCCTGACCTTATAAAGTTCTGGGTGTCCGAGAGACACCCAGAAGTTTGAAGCAGATGGTGATCACACCGCTGCCAGGGTCCAAAGCACTTGCGATGCCACAGATCGAGCCGTATCCTCAGCACTGAGAACATTCCGTGCTCCGGCCAGTGTGAATAATCGGTCCTGCCTGTAATTCATGTCAAAATTAGCATTAGCAAAAGACGACGCGACGCGACGCCTCCGATGGAAGCACGCCAAACGTCAGGCAAACAAAAAGCTGCAACATGACAAAAGGAATGAGCGGTTACACATCACTTCTAAATTAGAATATAAAATCAGTGGAAGGTTTCAACACAAGCCCGGTCTCCGCCACCCCCGAGGAAGAAACAATCCGACAGTAGGAGAAGTGAATTCACAGCGAATCTGTCGCCCGGCGTGGACAGATGTCTGCCGGAGCCGCAGGCATGGAAAACGTTGTGGAGGACGAGGGGGGGGGTACAATGCACAGCCAGTGGGTAGGAAATGAATAAATAAAATGCAAATGAAAAAAAAAAAAAAAAAACTCAGAACACGGGGAAGTAAACAAAAATCATCACGGTTAAATGCTCATTCCTCGCAGAGGCGCACGACCCCGAGGGCCGTGTTTTGTCGAGCGGGCGAATCAAACGAAGCGGCTGCAGGAAATTTGACGCTGACTAATTTCCTTCTATTACATTTATTTCACGACCAGTCAAGCTGCCCGAGCGGTGACAAGGGTGTGGGGGGGGGGTGAAGCGCCATCACAGCCACATCCGTACTCAGTTTTTGAAAAATGAAATGTCCCCTGGGAAAAAAAAAAAAAAAAAAGAAGAAAAATAAAGTGGCGACACTGCGCTGTCACAAAGAACATCCATCATGTCAGCAGGCGGCGCAGTAAATCAGCATACGCTACAAACGCACGGCCGACGACGGCAGAAAGCTCTCAGGATTCAGTCGCTATTGTTATTTGGTCTTGAAAAGTGTTTTCTGAGCTCTAATAATGTTTCCTTCACATGTGTTGACACTCGACACTTCCCGGTCGCACAAAACGGTAACGACAGTTCGGTCCCATTTCCTCCGTACGTATGCAGAATTTCTTTTTCTCCTATGACCAATGAGAATCCGTTTGGAAACAACATTATTTTTTTTCCCGAGCTCGATATCTTAGCCCTAACGTGAAGGTCGAACACTTGATTGAGGGTGAAACACTTGAGACAACACCTTTCCTCAAAAGTGGCCCGCCGCTCCTTTGCCGTAATTAAAATCTGTCCACAGCGCCATTGGTACAAAAAAAAAAAAAAGAAATAAAATGATTGAACGCGCCGGGGATAATGGCCGCAGCCGCCTGACATCCACAGTTAGGCACACATTTGATTCCATGGCAAACAGCTGATGAGGAAAACACAACATCTAACAGGCCCAGCGTCACGGTTGCCACTCGGCATCAGAGTTGGGATTGGGAAAATAAATAAATAAATAAATAGATTGGACCCAGTCCCACAGTGCAGCTGCAGCTTCCCACCAACGCTGCCAACCACACCAGTCAGACAACACTGTCCCGGGGTTGGGATGAATGGGCTGCATTCAATTCACGCCAGTTCAAACAAATTGCTTCAATTCAGAAAATGAGAGCCCCTTCAAATTTGCTCTGCGGCAATGAATGTGAATTCCCGCCAATTTCTGCTGCAAAAAGGAAGGCGTCCAACACACTGCGGGTTTGCCGGCTGAGTCAATCACAGTCTTCTGCAGGAGAGCGAAGTTAATCATTGTGATCATTCAAGTTCCTCGCGGGCTGCTCTCTGGTGGAGCCGCCGTGCCTCGCATTCACGGGTGGGGGGGCTCCGCTCGGCGCTCATTACTGCCTCAGCGTTTGCCTCTCTGAGCGTGTGCACGTGTGTGTATGTGTGCGTGTGTTGTTGCAGGTACGGCCTTCGTTGCACGATGTCTTCAAGCTACAGAGAGAGGGGACATTGATTTGAAGTAAGAATATTTTTTGCCAGTCTTCACTTTTCTCTGCAACTTTGTCACTTAAACCGCGTTTTCACTACAATGCCTCTACATTCCCACCTACAAATATTGCTGGGATTGTCAGTCAAAGCAGCCATTTTCAAAAGCCCGCCTAGACGGCAAAATGCCCTGGAATGCAACGTTTTCACTTGGAATTGATTTTTGCGATGCAGTTGTCAGAGAAAGCAACGATAACCACGCAGGACTGGACAGCAAGCGGATTCTTCTGTGTTTTTTCACATTGTTATTGCTCACTGAGTGCCATTAGGATCAGCCTTCTGTTATTGATAACAAATGTGTTTATTTTCTAAAAATGAATGCTTTTGTCAAATGACGCAAGTCATACAACAAAATCCAGTAGTACACACAATGTCTTGATGCAGCGTTTCACATTCACATTGACACTCAGCAAAACATCCAGAAATAACGTAAATATTTTCTCTTCCCAAACCTGCAGCCTGCAACATTACATACATGACATTATCACATGACAGGAACATTTCAAACGCCTGTAAATTGCCTGATTTTAGTGAAAATGTGCTTTAGGTTTTCGGCTGTGAGTTTTGGTGAAGCATGAATTAATGTTGGCTGACATAGGGGTCAGAGTGCAGGGTTTGCGTGAGGTTGTGCAAATGAATGGGAGTCAATGTAGGTCCTTGCACAATGTCTCTGGGTCAATCATATGCATTGATGCTGTTGGTCTGCTTGGCTATTGATGAGTCAGGCCTGATAAAACATAAGGGCATTATTATTATCATTATTATTATGCATTTTCTGAAAGCAGCAACCTTTTGGTCATTAGCAAATTTGGCTTTTATCAGTGCATTTTCATAAAATTACCATTTGAATTGGAGCAATGGACTGTTTGACGCAGTGGAGCCCATTCATCTCTGATTAAGGGCACTTTGAAGGGCATAATCCTCATTACACCATTGTTACTTTCCAAAGGAAAGAAGGACCGAGGGGATCACGCCGTCCAGAGGAGGCCTGAATTAACTTAAGGAAATCATCATGTCGCCTGAAAGGTTTTAAAGATTTGCAGCAAGTGTAACGACAAGGAGGTTTGGTGCTGCACTCAGTGCTGGTCCCGGTAGTGATCCATCTTGAAACGATCTTTAAGAAAAAAAATAATTGGACGGGAGTAAACCGCCAGGTGTTAGTCAGGGTGAAGGCTGGAAGCTGACGTCAGCTTGGAAACAACTGTAGTTCCAATTCAACTGCAGGAATGATCGCAGTTTTACCAGAACTGGGAACTGCTCTGCTTTGAATATCAAACACACACACACACACACACACAACTATTCCCACTCATATTTGCCAGTGAAACCAGTCTGCATGTCTTTGGCCTGTGGGAAGTTGAAGTGTCTGCAAAGAGACCATGCAAACTCCACACAGAGGGGTCCCAGCCCTCAACCTCAAACCAGAATGTAATTTCCCTCATTACTTTTACCAGTAATTGAATTCCAACCCCCCCCCCCCACAATTAATTCCAGTCCACTAAGAAGCCGCCCGTTTAATTTCGTATTGAAAAAGACAGCAATGGAAGAGAAGCTGAAAAGATGTTTTTGGAGAAAAGCAGCCAGACGAACACAGACAGGTCATCGCTGTCACGGGTTCTGACTCATGTGTCCTGCAGGCTTGTAAGTGATGCACTGAGGTCCAGACTCTGCCAACCTCACATCTCCTTCTCTCATTACGTCATCAGAACCCTGCATCACTAGACCGAGTGACCCCAGTCAGGCTGTCGCATTCATTCTGTCGTTTTATTACTTCTGACAGGCGGAGGTTTACGTAAAAAAAACAAAAAACAAAACCAGGGCCTGGGATTCATAACATTGCCTTCTTTTCAATATCCCTGAATGATTCTGTGCACTACCTAGGGTGTGCTGGAGCTCCTGCCAGCAGAGCCGCCTCTGTGTGAGGTCTCCGTTTACAGCGCTTTTGCTTCGTATCCAGGTCTACAGCGATTGCAACTGCAAATATACAAAATAAACTGTAAGAAAAATAGGACGTCTCGGTGAAAAGGACCCATTTCCACAGTGGAAAGCAAAAATCTTTGCAACCTGTTGGCTGAGCACAGGAGGGTTGAGGCGAAGGACAACGTTTCAAATGTTTTGAGCATTCTTTTTAAACAAGCAACTTGTAAAAGTGGACCACTGGTGGAGTGTGAAGGTACTGCAGGCAGACTGTGTGGTCCTTTTCAATAAATACATATTCAACTTCCTACTAAGTTGTCAAGCCAAATTATTGTATAAGATTTCCAAATGCTCCTGAGAACATCTGAGAAAGTTTTAACATGAGTTAGAACTTTGTCTGTGAATTTTCGCGGAGAGCCATTTAATACACAAAACTCAAGAGAGACTTGTATAATGTTCAAGGTTACTGTATTGTTGTTTTAAAATAAAATAAAAAACTCAATACAACAAAACTATAGTTCACTCAGTTAAAAGCACCTTAAAAACCAATAAATAACATAAGCAATAATAAATAGCATGACACAAAATGAATGGAAAATGTTGACACACACACCGCCTTTATCATCACATCAACAGTGTGACTGCACACTGTATTAACTGGAAGGTTACCGCACATATAGTGACCAGATTCAAGGTGCAAGGTCAAGTGAGGTGGCAGCTCTGGGTTAGAAATTGTTTAGCAGTCTGGTGGAGAGTGTTTCGGTTGGACGGTAACGTCTTCCTGAGGGTCCGAAGAAAGTGACTAGGGTGAAGTGAGCTCTGAGGTACACTTCCTCTGTGTGCATTTAATCATTTGGAGAGGGTTCTGATCCCAGAGGAGAGGCATTCAGGAGTGAATCAGTTGACTCCGTACCATTAAGCAGCATCACTGGGACAATGGGTCGACAAAATTAAAGGACCATCACCCGAAGCAGACAACTCTGCACACTGGATTAGAACACAGTAAAAACAAAAAAGCAAAAAAAAAATGTTATCTTAAATGAGCTTGTCTCCTGAGATAGCTGGGCCGTGACTCAAATGTCATTGTTTCTCCCCGACGATAAGAGCCGTGTGATTTTTGTTTCAAAGCTTATCATCCTGCCGGGTGAACCGCTGATTGCGGTTGTTAGTGTCCCATTTCCAAACAGTGTTTGAATATGAAATTGGGCAATGGGAGGCGGGCGGGCGGGGGGGCAGAAAAATGTCGCCCGGAGGCTGCCCGCTTAATTGCAAGTGCTGAAATGAGTTTTCTGGGCCGCGTCTCTCTTTTGATTTGTAATTACTGGAGCGTTTCCAATGCCTTTCGTACCTGGGGCTGCGGAACGTGAGCTGAACATGATGAAAAACCTACAGCGTGATAACTTGAGGGGGGTTAACGTCAACATCTGGGCTGCTCTGTGTGGTTGGAAAAGGCAGCAGGTGAATGCTGGCGGGCTGGCAAGGTCTTGATGTCCTTTTGTCTTCCTGTGTGTGTGTGTGTGTGTGTGTGTGTGTGTGTGTGTGTAGTTGGAGGTGGCTGTCATTACACTCCTTAATTACAGAGGTGACAGAGTCCTCGTCCTCGGTGAGTAATGGAACGGGTTCTGCAGCCAGCACCGCCTCTTGGCCCCACAGCTCATGACGACTCCCAGCTGTAAACTCATCCCCTGCCGCCTTGACCCCTCAACACGTCCCTCTTCTGCCTTTCACGTAAAACACGCACACAGGGAGTCCATTTCTCTTTGTAATGGTGGCTCCAGTGTGCAGAGGTGCGAAAAGGAAAAAAAAGGATTTTACTTTGGAATTCCTGCCTAACCGGTGCAGCTCTACGCACTGAAGAAGTGGACCAAACTGGTGATAAATCATAGTTGTCTGAAAGAGAGTCGCCCGCTGGTCTGTGTAAATTACAAATGACATGTAAAGTTAGACCAGTTGTGATCCGCCCCTGGTATTGATGATGGCCCTTCACGGTCGCTGGATTGCTTCGATTTCAACTCGGGCATCAAGCTCAGTCATCTTGCAAACTTCCAACAGTCGGCGTTTTCAGTCAATCCTGAAGTTGCTTAGGACTCCACAACCTTTCAGCTTCCTTTTAATCGTGATGAAGAAGTACCGAAAATGAATGTGAACCCAGGCTGCTGTAAAAGTGATGCACTTGTGCGGCAACACGAAGAATATATCAAGGCTTAGACGTCTTGTCCGCATTGCTCTCCTCTTGACTTTTGTAAGGCACTGAAACACATCGCCTGGGGTCACCTGGATGACAAGACACTCATTTTGTACTGCACAAAAAAATCCATTTATGACGTGCGTCATATCATGGTTGGTTTCACTCGGTATATCATGTCTGGGGTTTGTTGATCCAGTTTTATGGCTCGGGACTGGACCCTGACCTCTGCACATCTCCAGGTGTCAGCACTTTGTCTGATCCAGCAATACATATAATTACAGTGGCGGCGACAGCAGGTGGGCGGGCCTTGGTGGAAAAAAACTCCCATCATTGGCCATTTCTGGTACCATCCACACATCCAAATATGGAATCTTTGAGTTTCAAAAGCGGACCGGAGACAAGTCGAAGCGGACCATGAAACCAATCTCTCGTCTTCAGAACGGGTCTTTGCAAAACCAGTGGGTGACGTCACGATGACTCTGTCAAATCTTCCACAGTCAACTGTCTAACCACAGAACCGCCAACAGATGGAAAACGACAACGGTAATCTTCATGCATGTCTAATCTAGTAAGTAATAACGGAGCGACTCTTCCAGGAGCGGCGAAGTCGAGTCCACCAGCTCAAAGATTCTTCCTGGACCGTAATGCAAAGAACCAGACCCATCACAGCCAAGTCAAGTTGGACCACCAGTTGAACTAGTCCGGAGTGGACATATCACCACCTCTATAATTATGCCAATGTTGTACTGTGTCAGATGATTCAAGTGATCCTGATTTGTGGAGTAAGTGAAAAGGTTCAGAATGTTAAAAAAAAAAAAAAAAAAAAAAATCAGGCATAGACGACTGCGACTCCTAATTTGGAGGAATCAAGATAGGACATTGAATCTTTGCAAGAAAGACTTGACATGAGGTGTTTTAAACAGTAGTGCAAAAATACACAAACTAACTATTAAAAATGATGCCAAGATGCCCACAATAGATCAACGATATTCAAAATATTTCAAAAGTGTTCATCCTCCATCATCTGCCTGTTTAACACCCATTGGCTACACACCCTCCCCTTCCCCCTTTTGGAACTGACTAAACAGCAAACAAACGAGCAGAGGAAGGAACCATGTGGAGTCGTCTGTGGTGGTCAGTTGCCCACGCTGACACCCATCTGAAATTGCACATTTGTTCCCACTCATGGATGCAGGTCTGAGCCATTAGGATAATGAATGACTGCCGCTCAGGATTCACAGACGCCCATTAACACTCTGCTAAAATGTCCCTGCAAAAAAAAAAGTCTCCCATAAATTAAATCCTGGTCTTCTGCCTGAGGTTCTGAGCTGATAATGTTTTTTTTTGGATGGGGTTTGGAGCGCCGGCGACCATGCATGAACGCCTGCACTCATCTCACTGCCGAGAGGAGGGTTTTTGTTGTTGTTGTTGTTGATGATGTTGCTAATGTTGCTGATGTTGTTTGTTATAACCTGGAACAAAAAAATATTTTTATATTGTGATATTGTGGGAGTGAGATGATGTGCTGTACAATGGCCCACCCCCTTCAAACAAGAACGTAATGAAAGCCGAGGGGTTTTTTGACAGCGTGCTCCGTCTCTCCCAACCAGCCGATGCCCGGAGGATAAAACGTTCCACGTCGATGTGACGCACGGCAGCAACACAAACAAAGGGCTCATCAGTGAGATGCACACCCTCCCAAAAACACACCGGCATGCACTGCGGCCACGGTCTTTGCTATCCTGCACATCAAATAAAGCGGGTGTTTCTATACGAGTGCACTTAAAATGTGATTTGTTTTGCAGTATTTATGCAGTTAAGTCTGTTTTAAGCACAAGGGTGAATATTAGGAATAAAACCGGGCCCTGAAATCCTTGTGTGTCTGTTATTTTGTATTGATTTTCCTCTCATTTTAATCCTTCTGTTCCATTCTCTGTGAAAAGCCTTTGTTCCGTCGGCTCACAAGTGCAGCCTTCAGTCGAACCATTGCGACCAGGTGAGACGGAACGAGCTGCACAGTTGCTCATCCACTGGAGTCACAGTCATTTGGCTAATCAGAGCTCACAAGTGCCGTCATCTGTAATTGGAGGGGCACGGCACCAACTTCTCCACATGAGGTTTTGTTCCTGTCAACAGGTTACCGACACTAAAGATCTCCAACACCAAGGCTCTCTGCTGCAGCCATGTCCTCGGCCATTCAACACCTTCTTAGGTTGGTCCAACAGAATTATTTTGACTTCTCTTGGTTTTCTTCTCAAACTCATTGACAACACATGAGTTGCCAAATCGTCTAGTCTGCAAACAGCTGTCTGTCCTCCCACACCTCGTCCCCTGTAACTCATCTCTTCAGGAGGAGACAATCTGAGACGGACCATGTAAACGCACCTCCTGTTGGGGGACGAGGACAGGTGGGAGTCAAACCCACAACCTTTCTACTGCCCTGCCATGATACGCACAGAGGCCACTTCTTGCAAAACACATTGTTCCTGCTATCGTCTGCCTGTATCTCCGTCGTTAACCTTCTCAAACCATAACAAAGAGTCGCACGTCAGACGGTCTGTGCCAACAACTGTCGTATTTAGGGCACAATGGCGTCGTAGTTGTCTTTCACTGACTTCCAGTGAGAAATAATGCCAGTGTAAATATGGTTTGGCTTTGGCAAGAATCAGCAAAAGCTAAGCTACTGGTCGTTTGAGCCAACACTGTAACCCAAAAATGAATAATTACTGATAGCCTAATAAAAAAAAGACCAGACAGCGCTGAGTGCTGTGCCAGATGGATGCTTTTGTCTCCGACATAAACCACAAACCATTGAGCAGAAGCAATAAAAACAAACAGACATCTTTTTGGACATTGATGCAAAACAGGGAGCCGGATGATGGTGCGGCAGAACGGAGAACAGAGGGGTCACTCATCTCGAGAACTGCTCTGTGTGTCCCTCCTCTCATTCCATCAGAAGGGTTTGTCCTCACAGGAAGGTGAGGGAGCTTTTTTCTGAGCTGCACAGAACCGTGATTCATTTATTTATTTATTTTCTTTTGGTGCCTCCCGTACGTTTGTGAGACAGAACAAATATAAATGAGCTTGTTCGCGTTTCTTTAGCATAGTGCTGTGAAGCAGCGAGCTTCCCGCCGGGCAGAGGCACCATTGATCCTCCTTCTGTGCAGCAGCCTGGAGCTCTTTCAGGGAACTCGTTGGGGGGGAAAACTCATTAATCATCAATGTAGTGCAAAAGAGAATTTTGCCTCGTTACCGCTAACAGTTTTGTTGATCTCTCGGCAAAGAGAAACACTGAGGAAGGCCTTTGCTGACGGGAATAGACTGAGAGCAGCACTAGTTCAGGGTTCTCGGCCCCCTGGATGTGGAGGCGGGCGAGGACATTAACGTTAAAGGGCTCGCTGGCTCATTTGACCGACTGACTAGTTGTTTGCTAAGCGCAGCGATAACAGTCAAAAGTCATTAAGGGTTTCTAATGTGGCAATAATATGCAGGGAAAGTCTCAGTGAGTATCCCTTATTGAACACAGGCATCATCTAATGGTCGTAAAGCACACTGCAGCCAATGTTAATGTCGGCCCCTGTTTTCTCACATGCCTGTGTCTCTTCCACTAGCTGTGGTGTCACAGTGACAATCACTTAATTCTGAGCAGATCAATATTCTGTGCTATTGTTAAGAGGTCACAGCCTCAAATTGGACTGAATATGAACACAAATGACAAGACAACAGTCACTTACGTTCACTGGTTTTTGTGAACCTGCTCATGTACGCGAGTCCTCCAGTCAACTCAATGCCAATAGAAGTCAATGAAAAGTTGACTGGCCCTTCATCATGACATATTAACATGATCAGGGCCTTTTAAATTCACACTCCCTTTAATGTCCACGCATATCTAACAAATTGGATTTTTCAAGAGCCAAGTCACGGTTGCCCATGAAGTGGAATTGAAGGGCACGGCGAATAGATGCCAGCTGATTTCTGCTGCTATTTCAGCACAAAGATCCTGCTTTTCATTTTTGTTTTTCCAGGAAGAATCTACGACGGTAATACGAGGATATGAAGAGAGAGGCAAAGCCAATAGCAAACAGTTACGCTGCGGGCTGCCAGCAAGGCCTGGGAGGCTTGTACGCAGCTGCTGCAGACAGCGTTCATGCTTTTACACCACCGTTGTCTGGGCTGGGATGATAAATCTAATCAGCCGACATTTAAAAGCAACAATAAAATAAAGAAGAAGAATATTGTGGCTCTTTCACCAGAAATAATTTTTAAAAGTAAAACAACAAGAACAGCAGCAGCAGGCACTGCAATTACATTCGACCTGCCTCATCCAATCAAATGCTGATCACATGGAATCGCAACAAGATGTTATAATTTGGAGTGCAGATAAAGCATTAGCCAAAGTGTGAACTCACGTTTGTGCGAAAGCCGCTTCACCGTAATTGTGATTGATTCTACTCGATCAAATATGTGAAAGACAAATGGAAATGTACAGAATTCAGGGAGTGATTAGACTGCTGCCATATGGTGCGGCACAGCGCGGAATTATCCTGATAATTAAGTCAAATGAAGACGTAGCACCTGCTCCCGTCCTCCAAGAAGCCGACCTGCCTCATCATGAAGAATGAGAGGACAAAAGCAAAACTTCGCTCATGAATTTTGCAGAGTCCCTGCTGTCAGGACAGACACGCCTTGGCCAAGGTTTTAAAAATCAGGCCAGTGTTTCTGATCTGCACCAACCGCCTCTACAGCCTCTGTGTATCTTAAATGTCACACCACCTTTTCAGAGCATCGTTACCAAAGGTGACGCGCAGCATCAAAGAAAGCTCTGGAACCTTTTCTTTGTATTGATTATCCAGGTAATGGATTCAGACAGGAGCAACTAAATGGCTTTTAAATGTGGAAAAGGTTTCATGAGTTCAGCAGCTAAAGCACAGAAAGGGGACGGCGAAAGAAAACAAGAATGGCATGAAGCCCAGTCAGAGAATATGTTCCGCCTATTTTAATACAGAGGTTGCAAAAACAGGCTGGCAGATCCAGGATGATGGCCAGAATCATTCAACATTGTATGATCTTTGGTTTGAAAGGCTGCACGGCAAAAGATGACACGGAAATGAGGACGCGAGGTTATTAGGGTGAACAACAACGTCTCCCTCAGCCTCGGCAAAGTTTACTGCCTCTACAATCTTCCACAATGCTTCTCTCAGGAATACACTATGGACATTTCTGCACTGCAGCCAAGGCCAAAGATATTTGACTGAGGTAAAACACTGGCAAACAAAAGAAGAAGAAAGGAAGAAGAACAACAAGCCTCAATGGAGACGGTTATAAATAAAGAGCAAGGTTATCACACAGCTTTCCGAGGGAAAATAAGCATGAAAAAAACTGCAGTTACTTTGACAGCGGTGAGGTTTAAAAAGAAGATTACAGCTGAAGCTCAAGCTGGATATTTGGCTCATATTCAGACAATAATGATAATATGACAGATAAGCTTCACTCTCTCAGGGAGATGCCACTTGATTCAAGCATTTGAAAACATGAGCATGATTTCTGTCCAGAGAGGCCAGTGGATGACGGTGCTAAAAACAAGGTGTGAATGTTGCCAAGTCAGAACCGACCGTCGAGTCTTCCGGACAACTGGATGATGGCTTCAGGTTTTCTTTTCATTGTGCTTTTTTTGTTTTTTATTATCGTAATCACACCTTGCGTGCATCATCTACGCCTGTGAACCTCCAGGCTGGTGATGCGGATTAGAAATACGTCAACAGAGCCTTGACTCGGTGAGTATTCAGTGAGAAATGTCAATTTGGTTTGAACTATTCCTTTGAACCGTCTTTGGCAGGCAAGATCTTTGGACTTCTGTCACCGGTTCGCTGCCCATGATATTTAAATATTTGGAATTGCCAAGCGAAGGGTCGGCGCCGTTTGTGTGGTCCTGACCACTCGACACAAATATGTTCACATGATCAAAAAAACCAAACAAAGCCAAAAACAACAGAAACAACAACAGTGGTTTGCTCTTGTTTCTTCCCCACAACAATGGCAGCGGTGGAACTACGGAGGCGCTGGATTGACCATCTGCAGCATCTCAGGGTTTGACGTCTTGCCTCGGGGGCTCCGAGACGGACCGCACGCTGGTACCTGAGCCCGCTGGCCCACGGTGCCGAGCGGACGGCCCGCCGCCTCCTGAGCCCCGCACACCCAGAGGGGAATCAGCGTTGACGGCTTGAGATTAAATTTCTTTTTCATTTGCCCCTTTATTGATCCGCAGAGAAGGGGGTTCTCTCGGGAGCGGACTGAACACATCTCGACCTTTTGTTGGCGACTGTTGCATCCCCAAAGGCTGATATTTTTACAGACTTTCATTTATTTATTTATTTTGAGAGTATTAGCTGGAAGTGCCCCCCAAACAGTGGCGGCCAAAAGCCTCCGTAAAGCCAGGAGCTTTCTGATGTAATCAATTGGCAATAGTGAAGCCACTGGTGCAAGAAAGTCTATGTTTATATCCATACAGTATATATGTATACATATACAGTATGTATGTCTGTGCAAATGTGAGTGTATATATGTGTGTGTGTGTGTGTGTGTGTGTGTGTAGACACATATGTATACACATATGCACAGACATACATATATATATATATACATACACACACATACATATATACACACACACACATACATACATAAATATGTACATATATTTACCTAAATATATATTTTACAAATATATATATATATATATATATATACCTATATATATATATATATATATATATATATATATATATATATATATATATATATATATATATATATATATATATATATACTATATATATATATATGATATACATACACAGGGAAACCTGACTGAATACACTGCTGTCACAAGATTTAAACATGCAGGGGATTCATGGCTAATCTATCAAATGTGTTGTGCGGTAGGAACACGGCTGGTCCACCATGGAAAATGACAAACTGGTATGTAGGAGGTTTGTGTGGCAGGATCTGGGAGACGCTTTCACACTGACGTGTGTCCAGGACATGCACTGATGATGATGATGATGATGATGATGATGATGATGATGATTCTCACAATCAACAGTCTCTTGTTCCTCTAAGCTACAGCAGTCTGAATTAATGGTGCCCAGACTCCTGGCCGTGGGCCATTTTGATCCAAGTCATCCAGAAATGATAAACCATGAATAAATAAAGCCATGATTAATAAATAAATAAATAAATAAATAAATCACTTTATCAAAATTGACTTTTCAGAACTAAGGCACTATAGCAGTGCTGCTGCAAAAAATACGACAAGAAAACAAAAAAATAGTGAGTGGTGGTTTGACGGGGACAGGCAGTGTTTGAATTAACTGCAATTTCCTGTGTCGGGCTATTTGCAGTTTCCTAATTGGAAATGGGAGGGGATTTCCTGACCAAGACTGGATTCAACATTAGGAGGTAGGTCTAAACCAGGCGCAGCTGCAACTCATAAAAACAAAACAAAAGAAATTCTCACCATCCAAAGTTGTTCTCATTAGAGAAGCATCCTGCGATGTGCTGCATCGCCGCACATCGCCGGAAAGGCGACGCTGTTGTCGGGCGCGCCAATGAGACTTCCTCGAGACGAAGTGGCGCCCCAAAAGCATTTCGGAGCGCGCAGAATTACGCGCGATTAGCAGCGTGTCACGCGCCCCTCGTGGGCTGCCGTTTATCCTGAGAGGGGAGAAGAAGAAAGTTGCCTTACCTCCGTGCAGCGGGCTGTTGGCTGTTGGCTGTTCGGTGAGAGGCGCTCGCCCTCGAAGAAAACAAACAAACAAACAAACAAACAAACAAACCACAAAATCAAAAGGTTGGTCGGGGGTTTGGTGTTTGCACGGGCCGATGGGAGCAATTTAGTGTCGCATCGAGGAGGAGGAGGAGCAGCAGGAGGAGGAGGAGGAGGAGGAGGAGGAGGAGGAGGAGCGGCCGCCGTGCGGGAGCAGAGAGGCGGCAGGACGATCCGGCAGAGAGGCTGGCGTGAGTCCCGCAAACAACCGCATCTGACGCTCAAGTCTCCCGTCCCCCCCCCTATTTTTCTTCCTTTTAAACCGAACACGCTGCCACCGCCGTCACGTGACCGCCCCGCACCGTCCAATGCGCTCCCTACTACTCCCTCCTCCGCGCGCGCGCGCACACACACACACACACACACACAATATCTGCGGTTCACAACGCAGCTTCCAACAGCAGCTGGAAGGTGGGACGTAAAATATTCGCCTTCGTTCCACGTGCATTTTGGTCCAAGTGACCACGCAAGTGACACGCTGATAAAGACACAAATAAATAAATAAATACATCAATAAATGCTCTTTGGCACCGTGCATTGTGAGTCATTTGCTGGACATCTGTTCGTCCTCACGCTGCTGCTGCCGGCAGCAAGTAAAACGGCAGAAAAAGAGAGAAAAATATATAGAATATGAAACGTCAGTTGCAGCCTTGTTGATATTTGATATGTGCAGCCAGGCGTGATGCAAAGTCAGACCTCTGGTGAGCACCGGTTCCAAGTGTTGTCAAAGGTGGTCCTCTCTAAACGAGTATGAGTGCCAGCTGGGTTTTTTTTGTTTGTTTGTTTTTCTTTATCATTCATTCATTTATTCATTCATTCATTTATTCATTCAACTTCTATATCTGCTTCCTGCTGCACTCACATGCGGTTTGCTGGAACCTTCATAGCTGCCGTCATAGGGCGAAGGCAGCCAGTTTATCACTGGGCCACATACAGAGGCAAAACAAAGACAAACGACCGTTCACACCCACACCAGCAGACAATTTCTATTTAGCAAGTCGCCTCACGTGCCTGTTTCTGGACTTTGGAACGGAGCCACAGTCCCCATAGAAGAACCCGCGCACACGCAGGGAGAACATCCAAACTTCACTCGGGCCCAGGCTTTGAACTCACAACCTTGCTGCTGTGAGAAGAGGTGTGCAACCCAGTGCTCCTCGTCGTCCGAAGCGACAGCGTGGTGGTGGCGCAGGGGTTAGCGCTGTTTTCTTCCTGCTGTCCGCAGTCAGTTTGGCATTTCCTCCTTGACCTTTGTCATCACCAGGCAGTTTCTCCAAGGGGAAACCCTGACCGGGTGCATTTTCAGACCTTTCTCGCTCAGCCCGGAAATGTTTGCGAGAGAAAATCCCAGTAGGTCAGCAGTAAAAGGTTTGCTTTAGATCACCTTTATCCTGCTTGGTTGGAAATACCGTGAGTTGTCCCGACCACGTCCACATGAATGAATGTTCTGCTTTGTTGCCTCGCGATTGGCTCATTAGACGTTTGCGGCGAACATGATGAGCCATGTGTCATTGAGTCGTTCTGTCTGTTCACTTTTTCTTTGAGCGCTCAACTTTGAGCATGAGCAGAGACTACCTCCAGCGAACGCTGCAGCCTCCACACAGCACGAGATTCCTGCGGCCACACTCGTACGCCGTCTAATTTAAAAGTAGCATCCATCTTTCGTGTCACTCGGAGTCCATCAGCAGTTTCTGCGGTTTAGCCCGGGGCCGTTGCTATTGGGAGGGATTCGACTGTCGGGAGGTGACAGGCATGACTGGCCGCGCTCGGCTCAAACTGCTCGATTGAGGCGGCAGATAGGAGGGAAATGATGATGCGCGAGGTGGAGCCCTGAGCTCGTGCCGGTATCTCGGAAGGGCTGGAGCCACTCGGCGATAAGCGCAGGATACTCGTAAACAGGTGCTGGCGTCTGTGGTGCCATCACTTTAAGGCAGTCATGGATGTGATTGAAAAACTCAAGATATTCATTACCGCCGGGTAAATGACCCGTCAGGGAGGTGCTGCTTGGCTCCGGGGTCGGCGGGGAGACCACCTGTGGTCCTCGTGGCCTCCTGCCCTCTCTGTCCACTTACATGCTGCCTGTCCAGGGGGTCAGCAGCCGCTGCACCTGCTGCCGCCGTGCCGGGCTTGAGAGAAAATGTTGCTGCAAAATGCTTGATGACGGTGGCTTCACACATGTTCAAAGGCAGGTAGAGGGCGCTAGTGCCTGGTGGCTGGAGGTGTGTCAGGGTGTAAGGGACCCTGGTTGGAAGCAATGACTGTATGCAAGTCTAGACCCACAAAAGTGAACTAATTTGGAATTGATTTGTGCTTTTATTATTATATTGTATGATATATGATATTTTCTCTCCCTGGATTCCTTGTAAACCTCGGCGATGCTTTATGTGACTTTGACTAAATGTTGCCGCAGTGCACTGTGGTATTTAATTAAACTGTCTTTAACGAAGCTTGACCGGCTTTGCGTTCTTCAACAACCATGAAACGTATGAGAGACTGACTGCTTCTGCATGCAGCAGCCAGTTCAGAATACAGAGCAAAGACAGGAAGAACAAAGACAGGAAGTGGACGTGCAAAAAGAGAATTTCCAAAATACAAGAGGGATTTGACCTCATTCTCAAATCCAAAAAGCAGGAGAAAAAATATTTTTTTAAAAAACAGAAAAATCAAAACCGCAACTCAAGAGATAACAGACAAGATGAGACTGAAGCTCAAATAGCTGCTTTCTCCCAAAACATAAACTCAGCATCGCCAGCAGTTTCAAATCTATTTTTCATAGATGAATTAAAAGCCTGGAAAACTTTTAGAGGTAAATCCTCTGTTGACTGTCTCCTCCATAATGCATGCCAAACAGCCTGCAGCAGTCGAGCATTATTTTTGATGCATTTTAATGAGGAGCATATTAGCTCAGCCCCAAACCTCCCTCTGTCTGTGGTCCAACCACCGCTGCAAGACGCTGCCTGGAGGAAATGTCTGTACACTAGCCAGCCATCATCTGGCAAACGATTATCCGCCCTTTGATTCATCAATTGATAGATTTCATGCTTCGTCCAGACGGTTCGTTGGACTGAACCTCCACAGAGGAGAGATCACTGCTGAAGGAGGCTGAAAGAATATGCATCATTTTTTTCAATTTAGAGAGTGTTTATATCGTTGCCTTTCTCTGATTTTTCAATAGATTTTTTTTTTCCCAGATTCGGGTCGATAAGGTATAAGGTGGGTTCATTCACTTCAATTTCTTCTTCACAAGCATTCTTTCTTCTGTCTTTCCCCATCAAGGACAGAACGGTGGAGGCTTCACCCACTGTATTTCTCTTCTTCTTCTTTCCTTCCTCTTCTTCCACCTGCAAATTCACAGACGTGGCCTTCAAGCAATCCACATACTTGTTTAGAGCTGAGAATAGTCTCTGACCGAGAAGTTGGAACCGTATTCAAAAGCGCAGGCAGAGCTCGGAGTCTTTCGTGAGGTGGAATGATGACCGAGTGTTGAAACGCTAACCTGGCGTGCAGATGAAAGGTATCTGAAATCCTTCGGGCTAATTTCACGTGTTATCTGTGAAAGAGCCAGTGGAGAGGAGTTGCAAAGAAAAAAAATACATTAACCAAACATCGCAGCACCTCAGTCTGGAGAGATGCGCCAAGCAATATCGAACTAAAACTGTGGCCAAAGCTACACAAGTTTTAAAGACGTGACCAATCAAACAAAATACAAGAAAGGAAAGGAACAGTGGAAGGAATAATAATTGAAAAATTAATTAATTCATTCATTCATTCTATCCAAGAGGTGTGCAACCCAGTGCTCCTCGTCGTCCGAGCGACAGCGTGGTGGTGGCGCAGGGGTTAGCGCTGTTTTCTTCCTGCTGTCCGCAGTCAGTTTGGCATTTCCTCCTTGACCTTTGTCATCACCAGGCAGTTTCTCCAAGGGAAACCCTGACCGGTGCATTTTCAGACCTTTCTCGCTCAGCCGGAAATGTTTGCGAGAGAAAATCCCAGTAGGTCAGCAGTAAAGGTTTGCTTTAGATCACCTTTATCCTGCTTGGTTGGAAATACCGTGAGTTGTCCCGACCACGTCCACATGAATGAATGTTCTGCTTTGTTGCCTCGCGATTGGCTCATTAGACGTTTGCGGCGAACATGATGAGCCATGTGTCATTGAGTCGTTCTGTCTGTTCACTTTTTCTTTGAGCGCTCAACTTTGAGCATGAGCAGAGACTACCTCCAGCGAACGCTGCAGCCTCCACACAGCACGAGATTCCTGCGGCCACACTCGTACGCCGTCTAATTTAAAAGTAGCATCCATCTTTCGTGTCACTCGGAGTCCATCAGCAGTTTCTGCGGTTTAGCCCGGGGCCGTTGCTATTGGGAGGGATTCGACTGTCGGGAGGTGACAGGCATGACTGGCCGCGCTCGGCTCAAACTGCTCGATTGAGGCGGCAGATAGGAGGGAAATGATGATGCGCGAGGTGGAGCCCTGAGCTCGTGCCGGTATCTCGGAAGGGCTGGAGCCACTCGGCGATAAGCGCAGGATACTCGTAAACAGGTGCTGGCGTCTGTGGTGCCATCACTTTAAGGCAGTCATGGATGTGATTGAAAAACTCAAGATATTCATTACCGCTGGGTAAATGACCCGTCAGGGAGGTGCTGCTTGGCTCCGGGGTCGGCGGGGAGACCACCTGTGGTCCTCGTGGCCTCCTGCCCTCTCTGTCCACTTACATGCTGCCTGTCCAGGGGGTCAGCAGCCGCTGCACCTGCTGCCGCCGTGCCGGGCTTGAGAGAAAATGTTGCTGCAAAATGCTTGATGACGGTGGCTTCACACATGTTCAAAGGCAGGTAGAGGGCGCTAGTGGCTGGTGGCTGGAGGTGTGTCAGGGTGTAAGGGACCCTGGTTGGAAGCAATGACTGTATGCAAGTCTAGACCCACAAAAGTGAACTAATTTGGAATTGATTTGTGCTTTTATTATTATATTGTATGATATATGATATTTTCTCTCCCTGGATTCCTTGTAAACCTCGGCGATGCTTTATGTGACTTTGACTAAATGTTGCCGCAGTGCACTGTGGTATTTAATTAAACTGTCTTTAACGAAGCTTGACCGGCTTTGCGTTCTTCAACAACCATGAAACGTATGAGAGACTGACTGCTTCTGCATGCAGCAGCCAGTTCAGAATACAGAGCAAAGACAGGAAGAACAAAGACAGGAAGTGGACGTGCAAAGAGAATTTCCAAAATACAAGAGGATTTGACCTCATTCTCAAATCCAAAAAGCAGGAGAAAAAATATTTTTTTAAAAAACAGAAAAATCAAAACCGCAACTCAAGAGATAACAGACAAGATGAGACTGAAGCTCAAATAGCTGCTTTCTCCCAAAACATAAACTCAGCATCGCCAGCAGTTTCAAATCTATTTTTCATAGATGAATTAAAAGCCTGGAAAACTTTTAGAGGTAAATCCTCTGTTGACTGTCTCCTCCATAATGCATGCCAAACAGCCTGCAGCAGTCGAGCATTATTTTTGATGCATTTTAATGAGGAGCATATTAGCTCAGCCCCAAACCTCCCTCTGTCTGTGGTCCAACCACCGCTGCAAGACGCTGCCTGGAGGAAATGTCTGTACACTAGCCAGCCATCATCTGGCAAACGATTATCCGCCCTTTGATTCATCAATTGATAGATTTCATGCTTCGTCCAGACGGTTCGTTGGACTGAACCTCCACAGAGGAGAGATCACTGCTGAAGGAGGCTGAAAGAATATGCATCATTTTTTTCAATTTAGAGAGTGTTTATATCGTTGCCTTTCTCTGATTTTTCAATAGATTTTTTTTTTCCCAGATTCGGGTCGATAAGGTATAAGGTGGGTTCATTCACTTCAATTTCTTCTTCACAAGCATTCTTTCTTCTGTCTTTCCCCATCAAGGACAGAACGGTGGAGGCTTCACCCACTGTATTTCTCTTCTTCTTCTTTCCTTCCTCTTCTTCCACCTGCAAATTCACAGACGTGGCCTTCAAGCAATCCACATACTTGTTTAGAGCTGAGAAGAGTCTCTGACCGAGAAGTTGGAACCGTATTCAAAAGCGCAGGCAGAGCTCGGAGTCTTTCGTGAGGTGGAATGATGACCGAGTGTTGAAACGCTAACCTGGCGTGCAGATGAAAGGTATCTGAAATCCTTCGGGCTAATTTCACGTGTTATCTGTGAAAGAGCCTGTGGAGAGGAGTTGCAAAGAAAAAAAAAATACATTAACCAAACATCGCAGCACCTCAGTCTGGAGAGATGCGCCGCAATATCGAACTAAAACTGTGGCCAAAGCTACACAAGTTTTAAAGACGTGACCAATCAAACAAAATACAAGAAAGGAAAGGAACAGTGGAAGGAATAATAATTGAAAAATTAATTCATTCATTCATTCATTCTATCCTAGCTGTCTCCTGGCGAAGTAAGGAGATGCCCTGGACAAGTCGTCAGTTGATCACAGGGCTAAAACTAAATGACGCAAGAAAATGAGTTCATCCATTTGAGGTTTACATTTTTAAAAAGTCCTTCTGCCTCACATCTGGCTGACTCTACAAATCAGCACTGACTTCTCAGAACACCTAACACCCCTTTAAAGCAATTCAATCATGTGTTATGACTCAGTAGTCCTTAGCTGGGAGGTCATTAAATTTCTGTGGCCCGCGAAAATCTAATTTGGGAAATCACTGTGCAACATGGATGAATGCCATTTGGGTGGAGCTTGCCTGAGGAGAGAAGCTGCCTGTCACTGTGATAAAGCCATTATTTTTCAGCCGGGGACTCCAACAGATGTTTTTTAACAGAACGGCCGACCTTTTGCAACAATTACTATGCAAACCGAACACTGATTAAGGAAGTAAATGTCAGGATGATTTGTCTATTTATCATAGCAGGTTAGCGGTCATGTACAATTATCAGTTGGATTTTCATTACGCAACGTGGCCCAGTTGACTCAGAGCCCGGTCATTAGCATAATCGTCGTTTCCGTGTCTTCACGTGAGGCAGGAATGAGTCGGAGCAGGGTCCTGGATGAGTGCGAGTGCAGCGCAGCAGAGTGGAGCCTTGAAATCAGAGAGCAGTCTGCAGACGGTCGCTGGCGAGCATGACGTCACGGCCTGCCTGTCGGGAGAAGGGCAGGGACGCTGCCTAACAGATCTGTATTCATTATTCAGAGATTAGCTCCACGCTGCAGCAGACAATTGTGAAGGAAATGTCAACAACATGTGTCCGGCAGAAGCTGTCCTGCAGGTTTTTTTTTTTTTTTTTTTATAAACCACAGACAGAGATAGTGGAAGAGGCTGAAAGGGTGTGTGTGTGTGTGTGTGTGTGTGCCTCTTACTTGTCATGTAGAACAAGACGCAGACAAATTTGTACCAGAAATCAGATACTTTTAAATTGGGGTGTTGTCCAGGCTAATAGTGTCTTGTCTGATGGAATTATGTCCCAGATCCATCTGCTACAGAGCTAATAGAAAGGAATGGGGAGGCAGAAAAATTGATTTGGCAAACACAACGTTTCATTGAAGGAGAACGATCGGACTGAAAAACTGAAGGATTCTTATTGGTACGAGGGGCGGCATTAGCACCAAGTGTGGCACCAAGCTAGCTGCTGCTATGCACTATGCACTGTATTCTGCTGTTGTTGTTGTTGTTGTTGTTGTTGTTTGTGAAAATACTATAAAAGCAACACTACAGCAGCACCTGTGCTAATGCTTCTAGCAGCTGAATTGTTTTTCAGTTTTTTCTTTGCTCTTTCTGGTCTTCTTCCATGATTTGCATCTGAGGTTGAGCTCAGTTTACTTGAACTGAATATATAACTTCTATAATTATACATTCATACATTTTAATATCAAGGACATACAAAACGGTGAAGGTCATTATAATATACAAAAATGAAGTAAGATTCGATTATTGGCTCAATAAGAAAATGTCAATTTGCTGTTTACTGTCAGCATCTTGGTTTACCTTAGCTTAGCTTAGCACCAAGCCTGTAAATGGCTGGATTGGTGCGAACCCTCGGGCAAGTGTACAGCTGCAATTTCAAGCCTGTAAATTCATGCAGGTCCACCTTGAAAATTTTCTGACTGAATCGCCATCAGTCTGTCAGAATATGATTGGGGCAAACTAGCTTTCCGGAAGGACAACGATGCGGTAGCTATAACCAGGGTTTAGCTGTGATGCACACAGGAAGCTTTTTCAAGTGGATGCGACAATGGTGTTGTGTCAGTACTGGATATCATTGTGTTAGAGAAGAAGAAGAGCGAAGTACCTCAGGCTCGCCTCTATTTCAGACTGGAGTACTCTAGAGTCTAGTTAAACACTGCGGTGCACTGCAGGCGGGGACGCACGAGAAGCAGTGCTTTTAAATTTAATGTGATGCTACAGGCTGCTCATGTTTTTAGGCCTATATCTCACGGTGAGACATCCTTAACTGCATTACATCTGTGTTTGGACTCGGAACAGTACACGAAATTGCAATGTTCTTTGTAACCAGGGGACAAATATCACTGCACTGACTCACTGCTACTGTCAAATTCGACTACAATCCTGTTGACGTTCCCAAAACCATGCATGCAACGCAGAGGTGCTGCTGCGACCACAAAGCAGTTGAATTAAAAAAGAAAACGGCTGAAGGGCTGCAGCCCCTTTGGCTCTCATACATCCAGCGTCCCTTCATAGGGATGGAGCGCCACCCGTTGAAACGACAGGGGGCCAATCACAAATCACCTTTCACTTGTCTTACTCTTTTCTTTGTTTTTATTTTACTCTTTGGAGGAGTAAAAATAATCCAAGCTTCTTCAGGTGCCACCTTGGCTTTGAAGCTTGTAAGGGTGCATCCATATTCAGCGTACTTGTAGAGGCAAACACAAATATAAATGAAAGCAAACAAGCATATACACAATCCTCCAAACCTGAAACATGATGATCTCCATTCTCCGTTATTTTCGAGCTACTGAGACATTGGCTTTTTTGAAAAATAGAACCATCAAACATCAAAATAATTAGACAACTTCAAAGTCTACATGTACCTTGTTTCTTCGGACGTTCTGCTACCATCTTGTCGCGGAATCATCTCGTCTGGTAACATACCCTTCCGGAGTGCGGTCCTCAAACATCTCATGTTGAGGGGACAGTCAGTTCTCACACGTCACGCTCCCCTGTGTCTCTGAGGACTGGAACACTCTTCACAGGAACGTGTAAAGACAGAGAGGTGGGGCCATGGGATGAATCGGGCCTGGGCCTCCATTTCCAAGTCCTTGTCAGCGGTCGGACGGGCTGCACAGATCATTCTACCGTCCCAAAAACCTTGTCCATGCACGTACATGAGAGGGAGGCTCTCCATGACTCAGGACCAACTCGCTTGATTTTTATTTTTAGTTGTTTTTTTGTTTTTTTAGACCTAGCGTCACTTTTTTTTTTTTTTTTTAGAGCTTGCGCCACATGCGTCAAATGTCGAGTTTTGATGACGGACGCCCAAAGGCCCCTAAGCGGAAAACGCCCCATTAAATTTCCCAAATCAGAGTCGTGACTCATTCTTATTATCATCCGTGCCGGCTGATGCCTTTGATTTTGCTCTCGCGAATCACTATTTTATTCACAAACAGGACGGAGGTTGCGGGGGGGTTACAGTCACAGTTTTTTCAGTGAGCACTAGCTGACGTGCTAATGGCGCTTCACCGCGTGTCGCCCGTCATTACTTTAATGCGCTGCCGTTTGAGGAGGCACTCCAGACACCCACAGCACCGGAGTGAGAGGCCCATTTACAGTTCCAGCCGAGGCTCAACTCAGCTGCGAATCGTTTCGACGGTCAAAAAAACACGGAGAAGACGTCGAGGGGGGGGACTCGAGCTCTTTTCGCACACTGCTGTGAGCGCCGAATAATGCCACTACAGAAACATAATGACAAACACGCAAATTCCTTCCCCCTGACGGCGAAGTCACCCACATGCAATTGTGTTTTTACGGCCGCTGCGAGTCAGGGAGATGTTTTTTAAATTTTATTCTTTTCCGCCCTGCGCGGAGACTCGGGCAAAAAAAATTGATTTCCGTGCGTTCGAGGTGCTTCAAGCGCCGCGTGATCCTGCTGTGTAGGTGCTGTTCTTTTTCCTTTTTTTTTCTCTTCCTCTCATACAACCTGGACAACAATAGCAGCTGAGACATCGTGTGGGAGGGGAGGTGCGCTTGAAAACGGCCACGGTGCCCATCAATAGCGAGCTCACGGCCAAACAGACGCCGCCTTATCTGCAGACGAGAAAACGGGAAAGGTTATCTGCTGCTGCTGATCTGGAAACTGCTCAGGATTCTCCAATTGCATTTTTTTCTTCTTCTTCTTCTTCTTCTTCTTCTTCTTCTTCTTCCTCACCGCTAGAAGACGCCCCCTATCCGCTCTTCTTCCACGATGCATTCGGCAGATTTTTGCTCCTGCCATCCCCTCCACCTCACATTTCCCCGACTCTCCCGGCGACGCGTTATCTCCACTTGTCTGCGGCACCTCGGGGGGGCGAGGGGTGCGGGGGGGAGTGGCAGCTGTGGCTCAGCAATCTGTGCCTATACGTCTGCCGGCTCCATTGAGCCTGGGATCGATGCATCCCGGTTTAATCGCAGCGCGGGTGTAATAAGCCAGAGAATTACTGTTGGGGTGACAAAAGAGCTCTCTGCCACTGGCTGCACCCCCCCCCCCCCCCCCCACTCACCACCCACCCCCTCTCTCCCTCCTCCTCACGGTGATTGAAATCCGGATCTGTGCAGAGAGAGAGGAAGCAGGTGGGCAGGGCTGGCTGTGTGTTGGTAGGTGCGTTCATGGAAGCTGTGTGTGTGTGTGTGTGTGTGTGTGTGTGCGAGGAGCAGGCTGCTGGGTGAACATTTGGACAGGCTGCACCCGAACCAGTGACTGTACACCAAGATGGACGGAGCAGTTGTGATGTCGGTACCGGAGGTGAACAATGATTGGAGGGTGAGTGCACCTGCCACTGAGCAGACTACACTTGGTTTACTAAACTGTAGCCACGCCCACAACTTTATGGTCATTTTCACTCAGAATTGGACCAAACCAGACAAGATGGATGTTAGATTTCAAGCATTTTTTTCAAACGATTTAGAAAAGCAAAACAATTTGAACTGGTTTCTTACAGCTGGAATTTGATGCTGCTTTCCCTTTTGTCAGCCAGTCATTTTCCGTCTTTTTGCAACCACTTTTGGCAGTCCCTGCTGGCCAAACGATAGTATGGAGTTTTTTGTTTTTTTTTGGCACCTCCTCATTGGCCTCATTTTTGAAAGCGGAAACCCGTCTTTATTTACAGACAATGATCTGAACGGCAGAACCGGAACAATGCGAGGCACCTCACTCGCCCTAATCCTTGATGGATTATCATTCGCACAAAGAGTGTTCCGATGTCAGTCCTGCCAGGCTGTGCGTCCCATCAGTTATGGGCAGGTTGTCTGAGCTCGTCAAGCCGGAAGAGAAACAAAACATTTCCTCCCCAATTCGGTGTCCATCAGCGAGAGCCAGACGCAGCTGCTTGTGTGTGTGTGTGTGTGTGTGTGTGTGTGTGTGTGTGTGTGTGTGTGTGTGTGTGTGTGTGTGTGTGTGCACACTCTCACTGAGGTGTGTCTCTCACACAGAGAGAGAGAGAGATGCTGCTGAAAGAGACCTGGACGTGGCTCCATACCTGGAAGACAAAGAGAGAATTTCTGGACTGAAAACCTGCTCTCAGTCTCGTTATGGGCGACGCAGCTCGAGAAGTATGAAGTCATGTTTGTGTTGGGTTTTTTTTTTTTTGTTTTGTTTTGTTTATTTTGGGTTTTATTTTGCAGCGCAGGCAGCCGCTTTATGGAATTCTTTCCATCTTTGCAATTCCAGGAAGAATACCTTTGTTTTGTTGTTGTTGTTTTTTTTAGGGATTATACAACCGATGAGCTTCCTGTGCAGTTTAAGAGATTTGGCTTTATGAGAGCAGGAAGCGTCTGCCTCAAGACGCCTTGTAAAACCAGGAGGAAGAAGCAACTCTGAGTAGCAAACAGCTGCAACAGCTTCGATCAGAACATTAGGAAGAACAATGTCGCCATTGAAGGCACTTTACTGTCAACTGGCTTCTGCAGGAACCTGGTGACAGGATCTGTGGAGCTCCAGGTCGCAGCTCAACTGGCAGTCACACGTGTAAACAGTTGCTTCGATCGTTCAACTCAATGTGGAAGATATTCAAGTGCACGCGCAAAACAGACCCGCAGGCCTCTGGGCTGTGATAATGCAGATTCTGCATCGACTGTCTGTTCAATGCTGCTTCGCCCGCAGGCTGACTGGACTCAGATTATCTTCCCTTCCAGCTGCGTTGCCATTCTGGAAAAAAAAAATTCTCAGCTTTGTGCAATCTGGCCAGTTGTGTGATCCACACAGCACCATCACTGGATCACTGGATCACTGGATCACTGGATCACATCAGTGTTTGCACAGCAGCCTTTTAGGTCCTCCTTGAACCCGCAGTGCGCTGACACCACACAAAATGTGACAGGCTAACGGCGACGCAAACCTTGTTTTATAGTGCGTGTGTGTGTGTTTGTGTGTGTGTGCAACAGCTTTGGGGTGACAAATTGTGCGTCCTGACTTAAAGGAGCCGATCAGCAGCGCTGAAGCTGATTTACCCAATCTCTTCCAACACGTTTCCTTATGCTCCAACCTAATTCACTTTGCATATATCAACCACTCGCATCGGCGTGCATGTGCACGCACGTGTGTGTGTGTGTGTGTGTGTGCATGTGTGTGTGTGCGTGCGCTAGACAGTGCAAAAATCAATTTAAAAGGGGACTGGCTGTGCTTTGCAGTGCAGCTGATTCGCTGGATATTGGTAATTAGTTTGCAAGGAGACTTTAATCATTGCGTTCCCGCTCCGGCTCTGCTCTACGCAAAATGAGATGCAAAAATAAGGAAGGAAAAAAAAAAAGGAAAGGAGGACCAGTGGGCGCGTGTTTAAATGTTATTCACGGATTCATTACCCAGCCGGTGCCGCCGCCGGTAGCTCCGCATCAGCATGTTGAGTTCATCTTCCGCACCTAGAATCCAGAATTTAAAAAGAGACAAATCTGTTTATCTCTCTATTTATCTATCCGGCTCAGCCGCCCCCCGCCCCCCCACCACCTCCCCGCCCCTGCGTTGCATTTTCCATCATATTTGCATTTATCCGGCGCTCTCATGCGAAGCAGCTCGCTCTGATGGAAACAGAACAGATTCAGATCGTCCTCCCTCCTGCGTTGCGTTCCTCCGGCCGCGTTCCTCCTCGCAGGTTTGGCACCCCGGGTTCGGCCGACTCGGGTCCCTTCGTCGGAGTGGCGGATGGCGATTGTGATTTGCTTTTTTTTTAAACATTTTGTCTTTGCGCCGCAGCGGTGAAGAGGCGGCGCTGGCTGAGCAGCCCTACAAGCCCGCTGTGGCTCCACTGGGACGGACGCTGCTGGGGTGGAGGATGGGAAAGCCGGGGCTCAGTGTGGCAGAGGCGCTGAATTATTCATCGCCGCCTCACCCCGCTCTGCCTCCACTCCTCTCCGCAGTGCATCCGCCGAGACCCGCCGGAACAGTGTGAATGAAAGATCTCCCTCCCCTCCCCTCCACTAAATCTTAAATGGGGTGCTTCCCTCTCGGGAGACGAGACGCTCGAGTCGGACCGAAAATACACATGAAGACTCGTCGGCAGCCGGAGGTTGTCGCACCCCGCCTCGTTTGGGAGAGCGCGCGAAACTCCGCCGGTGTTCCGCTTGGAACTTTTGATGGAAAGGCGGGAACGCCGACGTGACCCGGGCTTCGCGGGAAGGCAGCCGCGGCTATCATTTGCGGAAAACATGCGCGCCGCGGGCCCGAAGCAAACTTAGCCACGAGGCGGCGGGAAGCGTTGGCAGGGCCGCGTCTTGTATAAATAGGGAGGGTCTAAATTTGTCCGAGTTCAGGCGATTGGGAGGAGGGAGGGAGGGAGGGAGAGGGTGAGGGTGAGGGTGAGGCAGCTCCGGGGAGCGATCGCGCTTGCCGTCAGCCCACCTTCAAATGTCAAATTCGCTCTTCAAGACGACGGGGACCTTTCGCGGTTCACGTCCACCGGCGCGGCATTAGGCGGACTGACGAGGGAAATGGGTTTGTACCCATACATGTACAGCGGGGAGAACAGATGGATGGATAGATAGATAGATAGATAGATAGATAGATAGGCAGATCGATAGGTAGATTTTTTTTTTGGTTATTACATATAAATTAAATTAAATATCCATTCCTAATAGACCAATTCCAAAAATAATATTTTTCAAAGAAAATACAAAAGATTGTTGGGTGAAGTTAAGTTAGGAGTTTGAAAAACCAAAGGGGTACGGCTGAAACTGAAGCTAACATATTAGCCAACCCTTAACAGACAGACAGTAGATATATAACAGACAGATCTATAGATAGATAGATAGATAGATAGTGGACGTCATCACAGCTCCTGCTGTGCATTCATGGCCCTCGTTGTCCATGTCCAAAGAGCCGCGGCTGCCGATTGTCGGGAGCTGTCACACTTTGTCACGGCTGATGTGCAAGTGTCACAAACAATTAGCCGAGGACCGAAGCGGAACAGCGGCAAGTCGCCGAGCCACGTCACGCCGTCCCCGTCTTCGTCCCCAGTGCGTATTTTTAGAGGGCCACTTTAGTCGATATTGTATACCATGAAAAAAAACAACAACTGCATTTAATTACTGAGTAACGGCTCACCCTGAAGGCACCGGCCTATTCTCGGAGCAGAGCCGGGAAAAGCAGCAGCTGAAGATGAAGAGATTTTCCTCAGTCAGGCAACAATCTCACTCCTCAGCTCCGCTTTGCCAGCCGCGCTGTCGCAGCCTCGCGCTGGCACAGAGGCGACCGTCATCCAAGAAATGGCACATGGAAATGAGCCGTTGGCTCTTCTTATCGCAGAGCACCACTTCTCCGAGAAAGTGTCTGCGTCTTCATTTCAGGGAGACTTTTGTCGCGGCTGATTGGACCAAGAGTGGAGCTGTTTGACTTGGAGCTGAATTTTGAGAGCTGAATAAAACGCTTACCAGGCGATTCAGCGCTGTTTTCCCTCCCTTCTCTCCGAGTGAGGGAGGCGACAGCGTGGACCACATGTTGCGTTGTTTTTCTTCCTCTATCTTCGCGCAGTTTGGTTTGGTTGGACCCCAGGATGAATAGCTGCAGCCCCGCCGAGGCTTTTTGCCTGGCAAAATAAGCAGCAGCATTAACAACACGTGCAGAATATTCATCCTCTGGCTGACTTGTGTCAGAGCCACACTTCATAGCGTGGACCTTTGGACTGCAGTGCACTTTGTGACTGGCAGACGTGACACGTTCACAAAAACTTTGGGATATTTTTGCCTTTTGGGTCAAATTTTCAGATTGCATCTGAAATGCACTGCAACCTCTCAACTTTGGAATAGCCATCTGTTCAGTCTTATAGTATTTACTGCAACAGGCGGCTCTTTAACAAGGTGAGTAACTGCAAAAATGTCCAACACAAGAGTCCGGTCCTTAAGTCAAGCATTAAATCATTGACAGTGTGTTTAAACAGCCCTCTCCATCGCCGGCCTCTGATTGGTCTAGCGATTGCAACACAGGTGGACAGCCGATGTAAAGAAGGTGCAGTTGTCGGAAACTTTGTGGGTGCGAAATAACAATAAGCGCCAAACGTGCAAAGCGTTTCCACAATGGTTTTAGGTTTTTGCTGAGAATGGGCGTGCTTGTTTATGCATGCATTCATTATTCTCTATGATTAACAAAGCATAATAATGGGTTTCATCTGTCAAGAAAGTGTGTCCCCTTTGTCAAGAGACATTTCACACATAAAGCACACAGCATCCAAAAGAAAAAAAAAAAACTTTTTCCCTTTTCCATTGTGCTCGCTTCCTTCGCGTTACCTCTCAGTCTCTGTCGTCTTTGATTGGGGCCTCGCTTTGAGAGAAGTGTCAGTCCGGCATCTGAAGATCCCTGTCGGGAGAAGGAGACGTGTGTGACGTCTCAAGCTGGCGGCTGGCAGACTGAAGCCACTGAAGTGTGGGCAGCCTGACCCGAGGGAGTCGGAGGAACTAATCTTCGGCTGCATTAGCATAACAAAATCTCATCGCTAACAGTGAGCGTGGGCCGCCGTCAGCGAGGGCCCCCCTGCTAGCCCGCCTGCGGTCCCTCCCGCCCTTCGTTCTCTGTTCCACAACGGCGGTGGAGACAAACGGCGCCTCCTGTACGCGCAGTTCACACTTCTGACAGAGTTCAGCGCCGCCTCTGTGGAACCGGTTGGGGGGGGATGGAGGCGAGGGGGGGTAAAAAAAAAAAAGAGAGAGAGAACGATGACTCAGTCATGAACGCTCAGAAATTATTATTATTTTTTTTTTAATTAAAAAAACTGCAGGACATTAAGCACGGCTGACATTTGCACCCAGAGCTGTCGGTTTGACTTCTAGTCCTGCTCTGTGCTTCATTTAGTTTTGAAAGGGTCGTGCTGGGTTCACTTGCACTTGAGTCGTTTTGTTGTTGTTGTTGTTGTTGTTGTTGTTGTTGCGGGTGAGGATACACTGGATTTGGAAGCTTCAAAAACAATATTTTATTTGCAGTGGGGTAGAATAAAAAAAAAAAAAAGGTTCAACCAGCGAGAGGAAAACAAGTGGAGACAAAACAAGTAAAAATGAGAAACCTAAATATGCTAAGTCAGTCATTTCTATGCACATAAAGCACAGATCCACCAGTCAGGAGGCGTGCCCAGTAGATGAATAGACGCAACTAAATCTGACTGGGCTTGGATCGTTTCCTTCCAGTCATTTTCGCACTCACAGTGTTGGCAGCACGCTCAAACACAGAGCAGTGTAATGTCAACGACTTCATCAGGAAGATCTGCGCCTCAACCAGAAAAATAGTTTCCACATCCACACAGTTCACCAAACACCTTTCTAATCCCGCAAATCCCTTCAGAACTTTTTTTTTTTCCGATCTCTAATTAGCATCTGCTCCGTTACGAGATTTTTTCCGAGTGGAGAGCGATCCTCTTCATCACGGCCCACTTTCCCCTCCAGTCCGCAGGGTGTAGTGTGCGGATTTCGAGGGAGTGATCTCCGGGATTGGAAAGAGAAACATCAAACACGTGCGCTCCTCACGCTGGCCAACATTTTTCAATTACAGCGACTTTGACGGAAAACGAAAGCGTGCACAACCGAATTAGCCCTTCGGTGTTTGATAATGGAAAATTATGCAGCGCGGCAAGAAGTCCCACAGTGTCGCTGTTCCCGGCGGAGTCGAACTTGGATGCATAATTGATGCTAAGCTAATTTTGGCTTTATTGTATCACCTCTATTAACTGTAGCAATCCCAAAATATCTGTCGGATTGTCATTGTTGTTGGCTTTTGGTGGTTTTTTTTTTCTTTTTGTTGTTTTTGCCACTTTGACCCTCCATTATCCCACCCGCCTGGAGCCGTTTGGAGTCACACGGTCGCATTTCCTCGCCTCGCAGCGGCGACGGCAGGGACGCGGCACAATCAGCGGCGGGAGGAGTGACGCTCGGCAGGAACAGTAATAACATTAACAGCGGGGGGGCGCTCTGCTCCGTGACTCCCGGCGGGAGGTGGGGGGGGGGGGGGGGTGGAAACCATCTGACACCTTCTGTCTTCTCCTGTGGCTTCACACACCGCACCTCCAGTCCGGCCCCCGTCGCAAATGCACAGTTCACCCAGTTTACATCCCCCGTTTTCTCTTCCACGTCACCTTCAGGAAACAAACTTTACAAAGGCGAGAAGAAAAAAAGGAGTTCCGCCTTTTGACGTGGGCTCGCGTGATACACGCAGGTGGTGGTGGAGTGTCGTGCCCCAGGAGACTCGGCTGGACTTGTCTTGAAAACGTACCAGCTCACATGATTACCGCTGGTTTCTCACACTTGGCGATCCGTAACGCCCACGACCGCCTTTGAACCTCAAAGTCCAATTTGTTTGACTAGCACGAGAACAAAACACGGTAGCAGCACGCAGACGTGAGCTGCAGCCCAGCTGGACCGCAACTTCAGAAAACACGTGCCAATAGCATGAAATGTACTCCAAATGAATGGGAAGGTTGGCTAAAATGATGGCGGATATAACCCGGAACTCCTTTACCGTGTCATGTTTTCAAGGGGACTGCTATCAGTGACGGACCTGCATCCAACAAAGAAGTCTACGAAAAATACGTAAGTTGTTTTTTTTTTTTTTTTTTTTAACTGATTTTGGATACATGAAACTTAAAGAAAAAGTATTGTGTGTAGTAGCTAAATTCCGTGCTGGAGGCAGGAAACAGAGTAACAGAGGTGATCCTCCAGACATAGGGACAATTCCAGCATAATTTTAGCTAACGTTAGCATGTCCAGCTCTTGCTGCATGATACACCTGCATCCTCAGCGGACATTTTCCTTGCTCACTCAGCGAGTTTTTCTACACTTTGCATACAGGACTCACCCTCAACCCTCACGCCCAGAAGACGCTGCGGGACATTCAGCACAAACAGACTCACAAATAGCTTTTGTACACACAAGCTGTTACTTTTTTGTCTCCATACATTTCCATTAATTACGAGTGACTACATGAGCTTTATTATTGTATAGATTCACTCTATGGTTTTAAAGTTTATACTTTTCCACTTCCGCTGTCTGTATTTCGGTGGACTGTGCTATAATTGGCTACTAAACAGGGAGCAGCTGCACTGTTTTTCATTGTTCAAGTTCATTCATTCATTGTTCATTGTGCAAGTACGGCTTAATTTAGTAATAAAAATGAATGGGTGCGCATTCAATGAAGAGGTTGTGTGAAGTTTTGAAGTTGGACTCTGAGTGCAGCCACACAAAACAGCAGCTGTTGAAAGGATCAAGCTGGCTTAGCAGCTTAGTCAAAATGTGTCTTCATACTTCATACTTTCACATGCATGCGCAGCTGTGACAGCACGGAGGCTAACGAGTGCTCGCTGTGGTATTGTTAGGTGAATGCCAGCTATGATCAAGGTCTCTTTTTGAAAAGATTTCCGTGGCTCCGCATTGACTGCGTTTGAACCCGAACACCTGCAAAGAGCTTTTTTCTTTGCAATTTTGCTCTAAAATAAAACAGCTCGGACGCTCCCTCCCACGTCTCCCACACGCATTCCGACACATATCAGCCTCCCAGGGAGCTGAAAATGATGTGCGATAGCAGCACCGCAACGGCTCCTCGCCAAATGTGTGGGCGGGGACACGCTCCGACCGATTGACTGTCGTTGGAGTCGTTCTTCCAAAGTTTGTCACCTCATCACGAGGAATCACCGGCGTCTCTGCGTGCAAGCGGGGGAAAGAAGCGTGAGCGGGTTGCCTCATCAAAGGCCGAAGACGGAAACGCCGTGGGAGTCGAGGGGGAAGCTCAGACGCGGCGAAGCATCGCAGATTAAAGTTTCACCGTCACTGATTCCTCCCGCATGTAGCTGCGCCGAATCTGCGTCCAAGGAAAATCAGCCGGTACAAATGAGTGCAGGAGAAGATTTGGGCTGAAACTGTGGGGTGGAACTCAAACAGCAAGCTTCGTTTTCAAGCTTGAATTAGAGGAAATGCTTCATCTTTTTTTTTTTTTTTTTGTTTGATATTTTGGTCCAGGTGAATGACAGGTCTTTTTTTTTTTCTAAACATAATATCGCTTGATTGACTGAATAATCACCCTGATTTGAAAAGACTCGATAGTCAATCAGAGGTTGGCGTGTGCCACAGCCACACCGTGCACCAACTATAATTGGTTTTTGGTATGCAGAGTGTTCGCGCCGCAAGAGTGACAAAACAATTGAATTTTAAAATGTCACCCATTTGCGATGGCCTGCTAATGAACGTTCTCCCTCACAGCTGGGACAGTAATTCCATGGGGGGTTGATTGCATAATGTGTCACTTGGTTACATCAATCAGCTCGTTCAGTGCCGCCGCCCATTTATGACAGACAGCAGACAGGAGGCCAGACCGGAGGATTCCTCAGTCCCCCCCCCCAACTTTCACACTCTTGACACTTGCTCGGCTTTCCGCCCATAAAATGTCAATTACAACCGAGACGCAACCCTGATGGAAAACATCAGTTTTGAAGAAACTGTGATTTTCTTCAAACAGATTTCATGGCTTGTGAAACGCAGAACTACAGGAAATTCAGAAAGTTTTTTTGTTTCAAATGGTGTCGCTGCATTAGACACAAACCAATGCAAAATATTTGATTTTTTTTTATTTATTTTTGTTCAATTGTTGACAGGAATAACTAAAGCTGGATTCTCATACTGGCCCTTAATGTGACAGGGGGCGTTTTCTTGCTGAAACATCCAGCTTTGAGCAGGACTCAAGGGTGCGCACAGAGAAATTGCACTTGAGCACTTAATGCAATATATCACAATTGCACGGGGTACCCATAAAGAGTGACGGAGCACTTTTCTGTGCACCTGTACGTCAAGAAGTGCCACCGCAAATTCCTATTTTTATTGCATATTCACAGTTTTGCACATTAAAGTGGAGAGGCTCATTTAAAAAAAGTGCTGCCTGTGAAATTGACTATCAGCTCCCAGGAATCCTCCCCGGCCTGCTCCCCCCCCTGCAGAGTCTGCCCTTCGCTGTCTCTAGCGCAGCCACCACAGGCTGCTGGACTGGAAATCCAGTCATGGAAATGTGAAGAAACAAAGACACAAAATGTAACATCAGTCACTGCAATGCAGTGATGGCTGTTGCATCAACATTTGGAAAATATCACTTCAAGGGCGGGCGGCTCAGCAGAAAAGGAAATGCCACCCCTTCGCTACTCCTCCCCTCACAGCCCCTGTGTAGCTGGTGACATTTCCCGCGGCCCACTGCTGTGAAAGGCACTGAGACCTGTCATCTGGTGGCCTTCGCCCCAATGATCTCACAGCGCTTTGAACGGCCGGCTTTGGCCTTCAAGAAGGACGCGGTCAACGCGACCGCGGATGCCCCCACCGGTGCGACTCCTGGAGGAATCAAGTCCACGTCAGGTGTCGCCCAGCCTGCCTCCACCCACCTGGAGGGCAAGGATCACCGCGGTGTGTCACCACTGTCGCCCCGCAGACTTAAATCTTCGGGGGTCGCCTCGATTGGTCCCCTGAACTTCCTGACCGCAGTCACCTGGCTGCAGCTGGTCCTCAGGTCTGTAATGAGGTGTCTGTCCCGGCTGGATGTCTGGAGACCGAGGAGATGGATGTGGAGAGTCCAATTTCGGAAAGAATCACCGGAAGCTCCACCGACCAAAGTGGTGGCTTGCAAACAGGTGGAATCTCATGGGAGCCAAATCCTTTTAAGAGGGTCTAATATGAAAAACTGAATTTTCAGCTCTTTCACGTGTCTTTTAGCGCTACTGGCATGCCAACTAACCCACCAGGTAACACCTACTTGCACATTTCAAGACGGGCTGTCGGCTTTTTCTGTGTTGCTGCGACAAAAACAGAGCCGTTTGGATTTCGCTCGGCTTCCTACATCACAAGCTGACCTGATTATCATAGTGACGTCTCTGCAGACTTTTTTTATTTAAATTGCAGGCCAGGCGACACTGCATGAGAGATAGTAGCTGTCTTCCCACCAGCTAGTGCTAGCAATGGGCTGCTGGTCTATGAAGGGAGAAAGTCAGACCTGTGTCCAGCTCAAACTAGTGTTTTTTTTATTTGTTTGTTTGTTTGTTTTTTGACCATTTCCATATTTAATTATTGGAAGTAGACCACCAAAGTTAAAGTGTTAAATCTGGAACTGGTCCCATGAGTAAACCAGCATTCGTAAGCCACAAACTCAGCCAGTATGTTTTAGCACAGGGTACATTTTCCAGCGGGAAGTTGAAGCTTCCTGCAGCCACTTGTTGAAATGTCCCCCATTGCCAATGGAGCCTCATCTACCACAACAGAGACGACTCCAGGGAACTTCACTGTACCAAAGAGAGAGCGTCCGCCACTGCAGGCGCCGTCCCTTGACGAAACACTTCCAACCAACCAAGGAGGTTTGTATGTTTAAGATAAATAAATAACTGAATAAATAACGCCCTCATCCAGTCTAAATTTACACCGTGATTGAAACAAGTTCCTCGAAAGGCTTCCGTCTTGTCAGGGGTCAGGCATCACTCCATCTACAGGCATCTTTTCCTGCGCTTTCTCCCATCGACTTTCCCGTCAACGGCCGCGCTCGCTCGCCTCATCAATATTCCTGCATCATGATTCCTTTTTTCTTCTGTTTTTCATTTTTTTCCCCCCTCGCCCGCTTTCGTTTCCGTCATCAGGTTAGTCGCCCTCGCCTGCCATTTCTCTCTCAGCAGCAGCTGCTGTGGCTTTATGCGGCGAACGGAGAAGCGAATGTATAAATTATCAGCCCTCGCTGCCGCAGCTTCAGACTGATTCATAGCCGGAGTTACATAATCCACATCCACGGTTGTTTCAAAAGCTTTTTCCAAAAAGGATTATTTTTTTTTTCACCCCCAAACTTTCGAGTTTAGTTCTTCTGAGCCTCTCACCTGGAGCGACTTCAGATGCGTTGAACCCTAACGTTTCCACGTTGCACGAGGACGCGTCTCGGGGGCACGTGGGCCATCGAACAGTCAGCGGCAGGCAACAAATCACGATCACATGCGCAGATCTGAGGGATCTCCACCCGCTCCAGGCGGGCGGAGACGTGCTCGGTAATAAGGGGCCGGCTAACGTGGTGACGTACGCTAGCGCCTCCCTTCCCCTCCGAGGATCCATCAGCCCTCCCCCGCCCAATCAATAATTGGTTGCAACGGCTCGGCAGCAAACATGCCTTTGAAGGGGTTGGTTGCATCCATCAAGGGGGGGGGGGGGGTGATTAGATTTACACACAGAGGAGGCAGGGAAAAACCTGAGCGCTCCGTTCCACCGTCCCTGCTTTGTTCCACCCTGGAGGTTTTGGCTCGCCAGCTCGCCTCCCCGCCTACCAACACTCATGCCGGGGCGCGATCAAACATATTCAAATGGCCGCGTTCGCCCGGGCCTCTCCTGTATCTCATTAGTCTGAGGGGTTGCTCCTGGCGACCTTGAGAATTGTTTAAAATTCACAGGAACAGACCAGGACGTCAGGGCGCATTTGAGTTGTTTGCCCCGTCGCGGGGCTTTTATTTCTCTTTTGGTGCGCAGATTAAACTCTGCGAGTTGCAAATTGTCCCTCTCTCTTGTCCTCCCCCCTCTTTCCTTTTTAGTTTGAACACGCTGGAAAGCGGTGTGAGATTCCCATCTGTGCGGGGACGCCCTTTGATGGCGCACTGAAGGACGCGCCTCCAGCAATGATAATCCCGATCACGATAATCTCCTGGTCGTCCGCAGAGGTGAACGTGGACTTAAAGTGATTTTCAATAACCTCGTCACCGGAGGACATTCTGAGAAGAGTCAAGCACATGCTTGCCGCGGGGGATACAATGTGAAATTTGTTTTTAAAAGGTCCCATATCATGAAAAATCCACATTATGAATGTTTTCTAACGATGACAGCCTTTAGCCTCTCAAGCGAACCCCTCCAAAAATGCGAGAAATGCGACACCGACTTGTTTCAATGACTCCACTCTTCAGAAAATGTGTGCAAAAAATGCATGGCTCTACAAGCTAGCTCTCTGCGAGGTCACAAAGGGCACAATCACCTTATTGATGCCTCTCCCGGGTCAGTGACAACTTGCCCTGCCCGCCACTGCGACCACGGAAACGCTGACTGACCATCAGTTCTTGAGTGAAGCCACAAGCAGATGTTTTTGGTGGAGGCTGTAAACAGAGGGTTAAATAATCAGTTATCTGGACGACGATGTCACGTCTTGGATGTTAAACTGTGCACAACTGAATAAAGAAATGAAGACCTGAAAATGGGTATATTTCAGACCTTTAAAAGTCGGACAATAAACCCGTTTTGGACGAGCACATCTGTCATGTAATCACTTGACGGTAAATGTGGTTTTATTTTTAGTAAAAAATAGATAAATAAATAAATGATGGGGAAACATTGTACGCTCTACCATACTGGGATCAGATTATATTTTAGCTGAAGCTGACTTCAAAGACTCCTTTGAAGCCAGAGAAACATCTCACTTGTCACTCAGAGAGAAAAAGAAAATCCTTTTCTTTTTTTTTTAAAAAAAAAAAGAAAAAGAGAGAAAAGAAAATGGCCTGCAGCATTTGTCGAGCAGAAACCCAGAAATTTAAATCTCAATTAGCAGATTGGTATGTTATTTTGAAGCTATTAGCAGTTTTCATATGTTTTCCCCTTCCTTATATGTCCTTATTTTTTTTATATACTTTTCTGACTAGTGAATATCACAAAGAAACCAATTTTATTTCTCTCTCTCTCTCTCTCTCTCTCTCTCTCTCCACTTCCACTTGTAAAAACTTACTTTTGGTCAAATGTTCTCGAAGAACAAAGTTCATTTTCGTGACAGGTCCTTTAAGTCTTTCGGTGGGGAGGTGTCATGGTCAGATGACTGCAGTTTGAAAGTAGGTCACAGTTGGATCTGCTGATGAGGAGCTATTGGGAGCACCTGTGTTGTTCCTCTCAGCTGCTGGTAATCAGTGTGGCAGGGGAGGGCTGCTGTGTTGGATGCTCTTTTGACTTTTCCGTCTTGAGATAGATAGATAGATAGATAGATAGATAGATAGACAGATAGATATAAAAGAGTGCAGATTATTTCTTGCTGTTCAGAACAGTTATTGCAGCGGGGATGAATGATTTTTTTTTGTTGATGTTTTTCGGGGCCAGTGGGGTTCTGTCTGTATCGTTTGCCTGATGGCAGCATCATGAAGGAGCGATGCAGCGGCTCATCACCACTAAAGTTCTGTCAGAGGAAGCCGGGCTGTTCTGGTGGTTTATTTTGTTTTGGCAGAGGTAGTGAGGAAGTTGAACCAGGATGAAATATTATAGACGAGAGCGGATTTAATGAGCCATCTGTGTACAAGAGTTAGAGTCTTTGCTGACGTTAAAGTTTTCTCAGTTTTCTGACCAGGTGGAGACGCTGCTGTGCCTTTTTGTCGACAGTGTGTGCGTGTTGTGCGAAGGACAGACTGGTGTCAATCTCTGTCCCCAGATATTTGAAACTCTCTACCTGCTCCACCGGCTGGCCGTCGATGCTGAGCGGCTGGAACAGGTGCTTTGGGTTTTCACCTCTAGATCGACAGCACGGCTCCTTGGTGTTTGCGATATTAAGCTCTAGTGAGCTTTCAGCAAAGGCTTTGCCCAGGGCGTGGACTCCCTGCTGATATCCGAGCATAGCCGGATGGGCTACCGAGGCCATGTCATCTGCATATTTTTAGAGTCATTCCTTCTCTGCTGCAGCAGATGTTGGTGTACACAGAGAAGAGAATGGGAGGGAAAACACACCCCTGAGGGACCCCTGTCTTTGACAGACATCATTTCATCATCACCTCAGTCGGGTCAGAAATTTTCTGGTCCGTCAATCTTCTGGACTGACTGAATAAGAGACAATCTGGACCATTTTGTCTGCATGTACGGTTTCTTTTATTCAGCCAATACAACCACTTCATCACAGTTCATGGCACATGTCACCGCCGTACACGCAGAACATTTATTCATACAAACATTACAATACGCTCAAGGCACTAGCATAAAAACGCTACTGAAAGTATTAACGCCAACCTCAAGGCCTTGAAGGTGTGTCCTAACTATCAGCCCAACGACATTTCTTGATAGATAGACTTTTTTTTTTTTAAATCATGGAAGCTAAATACATAGAGATGTGAGCTACAACTGTATTACTTATTATTTTACCTATCAAAAAAGGTTTAATATTAAATATTAATATTAAAGTTGGGTGAGGCTGTGTTCTTTTGTATTTACATCATCGCGCCGTGAGTTCACACCAGCGACTTGTGCAGCATAAGGAGGCGAACGGCCACATAAAATAAAACAAAAAATTAAAAAAAAAATCAATGCCCACGCAGAATTGTGACTCTCAGAGTGAAGTTCGGATGTTGTTGTTGTTTGGATGCTGTGTGTTGAGCGGGTGAATCTTTGGGTGCGGTTGTGTTTTTTTCTTTTGCTGGTGTGTTTAAGTGACAGGCACGACTTACAGGTGACGAGTGGTCAAACAGTGCTTCTGTGATGGGCGACCACCCGCGAATGGAGCGACAAGCAACTATGTACAACAGTGAAACCCCCTGCTTACACGGAATGAATAAAAATTGGAATTGAACCCGTTTCCTCGCGACTGGGAATATTACCGGCCTGTATGATGGGTGAGCAGAACTACATGTGCACTGAGCAAGACAGTGGCGTGTTCAAAAAAAAAATAAAAAAAATAAAAATACAATTCCATTTCAAAAGCATCAAGTAATCCACCAGCAACAATACTTCAGTCTCTCTTCAGTAACACAGAGTCCACATAGAATCCAAAAAAAAAAGGTAGGTTTTTTTGTTGTTTTTTGTTTTGCTTTCAGTAACAATGAACCCTAACCCTATATATTGTATTAAAGTGCTGCTAAAAAAGATCAGAAGAAAAGGGTCGACAGGAAATACAGCAGTCGTAGACGGACATTTTCTTTCACCGGCAAATGGCTCCAGCATGACACACAGCTGAAGGAGGGGGTAGTGGTGGGGGGTAACAATACTGCCAATTCAGCACAAAAGGCACACACAAAAAAAATACAGTTGACAACCTTGGAGTGCACCAAACACTGGGAGTTTGGACTCAGCACTTACAGGATGATGATGAGCGCAAAGAAGAAGAAGAAGGAGAAGAAGAAGAAAGAAGAAGAAGAAGAAGAAAGAAGGAGAAGAAGAAACCTTTCCGGGCGTTCGTTTTTGGTCCCTGCTTTTCTCTTTCGTTCTTTGTCACTGTTGTGGCAGTCAGACGGGATCAGGCTGATCTGACTGTGTGAAGGCAGACAGGCTCATTACATGTGTCTCCATTTTTTATTTTTTTTATTTTTTGTTGAGGGAGGGTGGCACCGAGACTCACAAAAACTCTGGTTGTGTCAGATTTGCCAATTTCACATCGTGGACTTTGTTTAATCTCATCCTCGTGGCAATTACGTGTTGATCAATTATTTAAAGTCCATCCGACTCGGCTGCCGGTCCAGTGCTATGACGCTCCTGCAGATACAGTATATTCTTCAATCAGACGTTGTGCTAAAACGGAATGGTGTCTTCAAAATTAGTAAGTGTTGACTTTTTTGGGGGGTTCTTTTAAAACAACATCTAAACAAAAAAAATTGTATTAATTCTTTTTTGCCCCGAGGTATCAGGAAAATCCTAACAGCAGTACAGCAACAGGCAGTAACTGGGAAAGATGGAAGGAGGTCAATTTTGAAACTTTTGTAGGGGAAGAGGCGCCCTCTGGTGGCAGACGAGATAGGCGCTCAGGCTGCGGAGAGATTACAGTGATACGGCTCTACAGTACAGCAGACAAGCGAGTGTTTCCCCAAGGCACGTGTCTGGAGTGCAAGGCTGAGGCACTGACAGAAGAAAAAAAACATTTTCTATCTTTGCAGCGGCACTCGGGAAGGAATTCAGCAGCAGCTATGGATGGACGCTGCCGACGGCTGCAGCTTAAAACAGTGAAGCAGTTGCAAGGCATCACTGCAGGCGCAAGTTGAAGTGAACTGATACATGAAAATGTAGACTTGAGTACATTTGTAACGAGACAAAGCATTTTGCCACGTTAAACCCGAGTCGACACCAAATCCATCGGCTACGTCCAGATGTGTGCCTCTTGATTTGGAATCTATTTTTCACACAACTTTGAATCGGATCAGGCGCAAATTAGCACAAATGATATGGCGAGGGCCTGCAGAGCTGTTGAAACACGGAAACAAACGTAGTCCCGCAGCATTTTGAATGACAGCTAAGGCACTGATGGGCCAGGCCAGCTGCTCCAGTTCATAAACTGTTTAAAATTGGATTTCATAATAAAAAAATGCAAAAAAAAAAACTCGCACGCAAGTTGACGTTTTCTGTTTTGCACGTTGCACAATGAAAACGAGAGCCGCTGCGTTTGATCCGACGTCCATCCACAGGCGGGGAACATCGTGGCCGTCATTTCACTGGCAGGTTATTTGTCAGACCAAAAACATTTTGACATTTTGCTCTCACGGTGGGTAATTCATCAGGTGGGACAGCGAGCGTGCAGCCAGGATTACACAAGGCAACTGTGAGCCTTCCTTGCACGGTGAGCTGATCCCAACAGCTAAAGTCCTCATATTATTGTTTTGTCTGCTTAAAAAGTGACAGTAACAGCCAATAGATAACAGTGCACGGGCACACATTGATAATATATTAACAAAAATAATACGTATTTATATATATATTTATATATATGTTGGTTAATTTTGCTTTAAAATCTTCCTAAGGCTTAAAAGAAGCTTCTCATCCATCCTCAGCAGCCCCTCCCTTCATCCACCTCACACCACAAGTGCCCATCTAGTTTCTGTCTGATTGTGGGTGTATGTGTGTGTGTGTGTGTGTGTGTGTGTGTGTGTGTGGAGAGGGGTGGGAGGGGAGTATGGGGGCAGAAGAGAATGCCGTGTCTGAGAACGGCTCGGGGCTCTGTTCTCTGTTTGGTTAAAAAATAAACTTAAAAAATGCCCGAAATGTGGAGACAAGTGTGAAAACGATTCTACAAAAGGATGCGTCTACTCGTCGTTAGTAGTAGACCTTTGCTCGTTCCTCCTCGGCCTTAAGACAGTCTTGTTTGGGAGTGAGCAGGGCGGCCGCTCAGAGCTGGGAGTCGGCTCCCAGGCTGTTGAGCTCGTCCGGGGAGTGCTTCTCCCGTCCGGAGGCGGCCGTCTGACGGAACCCGGCGGCGATCTCGTCAAATGTCCGGCCCTTCGTCTCCGGCACTTTGAAGTAGGTGAAGACGAAGAAGAGGAGCAGCAGCACGGTGAAGATGATGAAGACGTAGGGGCCGCACACGTCCTGCGAGGATCAGAGGAGAGGGAAGAGCAGTGAGTGTTGGATAGAATTTGAGCAAAAGAAACTTGAGCTTGTCTATAACATGCATATTAACTAGCCATACCTTTTAATCAAGGTTTTAATTCCAACTCACCTCGCCATACTGGAAATACGTTCAATCATATTTCCAATTTAATTCCCCATTTACTTGCTATTTCCGAAGCAGTCAAATTTTCATGTTGAAATTTGATTACTAAGATTTAAGTTGAGCACAGAATCCATCCCTGGCGTGGGCAAACTACGGCCCGGGGGCCATATGTGGCCCGTTAAAATTTTAAATCTGGCCCTCTAAACTTAAAGAAATTATTTTATCAATTAAGAGCTAAATACAGCGGGGCTTCAAAGACACATATTTGGTTGTATTTTGTTTGTTGTCATTTTGAATTGACATTGAAGCACATGTTAGACTATGGATACATTCTGAATGAAATAAAACAGTTACAATACAGTCTTTTCATCATGTAATCAGACTGTGATCCACTAGATGGCACTCTAACGAGGATGCTAAGGTGTTGGTGATCTATAAACCACTAACTTTTTTTGGTTCGAATAACAACTTCTTTTTGTGTCGTATTCTTCGATAGAACGTGCACTCTCGCTTGAGTTGACTCATTCTCCGACTTACCTCAACATACTGGAAGCACATTCCCACGATAAAGTTGGCCGTCCAGTTGGTGAAACCGGCCACGGCGATGGCAGACGGCCTGGGTCCCTGCGAGAACAGCTCTGCCACGATGAACCAGGGGATGGGACCCGGTCCGATCTCAAAGAAGGCAACAAAGGCGAAAATGGCAACGATGCTCAAGTACGACATCCACTGGAGTTGGTCCTGGAAGAGCAGAGAGAGGCGGGCGTTAAGAAGCAGGGACCACCGCAGTTGTGATCAGCTGAGGGCTGGCCTATACGGTGGGGAGTCACCTACCAGCAGGGCTGAGGCGATGGTCATCAGGACGGCTGCTCCGGCCATTCCCAGCAACCCTGTCATGTGCAGAGAGCGACGTCCGGCTCGCTCCACCACAAACAGCTGCAAGGCAGGAGTTGGAAGCTCGGTAAGTTTGTCGTGGCAAAGAAAAGTGAGCGCTCATTTTGGTTCATTTTTCCGACTATAACACAGAATCACAGCAGCTCTTACTGGAATGAATTAAGACTGGATCCGACTGGATTAGAAAAGGTGCCACGTCGGCATTCAATTGCATTTCCAATGCAAATTCTGAAATGGTCAATTTTTCATTCTGAAATTTGATTACTAACATTCAAGTTGTGTATAGAGTCTATACACATATTTCCATACTATTGATAAATTGTGAATTAAATAATACGGTTGCAGTCCAGCCTTTTCAGCATGTAATTAGACTAAGGTCCACTAGAGGGCACTCCAACAGGGACATTCGGTTGTTGGTGGTCCCGTAATGTTTTAGTTCATTTATGAGGACCTTGAACTATGCCAGACTGCAGCCTTGCTAGGAATGTTTAAGCCGCCATAAGAAGTCCCAACTAGTCCCACCCTGTGCAACAGCACGCACGGTGTGAATTAGACTGAAAAACACAAACACAACTCTTTGTGTTTTGACATTTGAGAATTTGTCCAGAAATTTTGAGGCCGAATGTTATGTTGAGAAATGGTAACAAATGAATTCATAGAACAAACTAACAAACTAAAAGAGATATTCTAGCTCTGGCTCTGGCGGTCGTGTTTGACTGAACTCACCGACACCACGGTGAAGGCCGTGTTGACGACGCCTGCTCCGATGGTGGCATAGACGGGCTGCTCCACTCCAGCCTTCTCAAAAATACGAGTCGAGTAGTAGAAGATCTGCAGATGCACAAAAACCACAAAGGATTTTTTTCTTTATCTTTATCTCCCCAGGACTTCCTCTTGTCTTTTCTTTCCTTTGACAAGGTTTCAAAAGTAGTTTCGTCTCTCCTCGGGCGTGGAATTGACGACGAACGAACGATCAAGGAGAGCGAGAGAGGGTGAGCCGCCACTCACTGCGTTGATGCCAGACAGCTGCTGGGAGAGCTGCAGGACCACGGCGATGACCAGCGGCTGGCGGTACAGCGGCGAGCGCAGCAGCTCCAGGATGGTCACCTTCTTCTCCCTCATCATCTGCCGGCTCTCCTCCTTCATCTCCTGCATGTCGGCGCTCACGTCCGAGGTGCCCCTCAGCTTCTTCAGCACTGGAATGAGCCGAGAAAGGAGGTCAAGACGCTGGGAAACGTCAAGGACGAGGAGACGGCATTGAACGTCCTGTGTGTAAAAGTTGGCTTGGTTTACGATTTTTGTATTGGTAAATAGCTTGGCATATTCCCCATAAATACAATGATAAAAGTGTTTACTGGCTGTACAATAACAGTACATTTGGTTTTCGTTGGTTTGCCTTAACAGTCTTGGGCCACCTTACGTATCTGAAATGCTTTTGTCATGTCAGCCCTTGTGAATCCCGAAGGTCCTCTGGCACCGGCCTTGTCATTGTTCCAGGTGCTCAGACTAAAACCCAAATCTTTTAGTTTGGCCTTTAACTGATTTATTTTACTTTCTTTTACTTGCCTACACTTTGAAAGCTGTTAAAGCCCATCGACTTTTGGCTTTGCCAGACAGTTCCCTAAATACGAAACACGCCGTTAGACGAGCTTCCTTAGATACTGAGCTTCCTTAAAACCTTTACACGCTAGCGGCGGCTGCTGCCGACTAGGTCAGGCACGCCTGCGTAAACTGACCGGCCTTGGCCTTGTTCTCCTCGTTCTTGTTGATGAGGAGGAACCGGGGGCTCTTGGGGCACAGAGGCAGGAGGATGCACTGGATGACGGCGGGGATGAAGGTGAAGCCCAGCAGCAGGGGCCACAAATCACGGTTGCCCATGACCGACTCCATTCCAAACACCTGAAGAACATCAAAAAACACGCGGACAGACTTTAGTCCCCAACAAGATGCTCGCTCAGACTCAAGATTATCAAAGGTGGAGCGTAAAAAAATGACTCTTTTGAGGCCGGGGTAGCGCTAACCTGAGCCATGAGGATGCCGATGACGATGCCCAGCTGGTGGAGGGTGCCCAGCGCTCCTCTCATGGACGTGGGGGAAACCTCACCCACGTACATGGGCACGAATCCCGTGGAGAGGCCGGAGTACAGACCCACCACAAAGCGGCCGATGATCAGCATCTCCCACGAACTCGTCATCTTGGAGAAGCCCATCAGAGCGGCAGCGACGAAGGCCAGTAAGTTGACCATGAGCATGGAGTTCCTCCTGCGCGAGCCGGAGATAAAAATATCAAAATGATGCATTTCTCACCCCATCTGTGAAAATGGAGAGATTCACCCCAGAGGTAAACAACAGCTGGACATGATAGTCTGTGTATCTATTCATAAAACAATGATGTTACTGTATCCATTTATAAAGGTGCAGTGTGAAAAATTTGGCGTCATTTGTGATTTTTATATTGGTAAATGCTCCACAACAGCGCCGCCATTTTTTAAGGAAACACATCAGACAGGCTGCTTTAAATAACAGAGTTCCTTAAAAAAAATTCACACACTGGACCTTTAATGAAATAATTTGGGTGGAATTCATAAAGTATTCGTGCAAATGACTTTATTAGTGTACCTTCTGGCCGTTGAAATAAGTTAATATTTCAGAACTGAACAAACAACAAGGACTGTTTTCAAAACATCTAGAACAAAAAAAAAAAAAAAGATTTTTTTTTTTTTTTAACCTCCTTTCAACAAAGGGAAATCCATCAAGCCAAAGGTTTGATACCAGCGACCTGCTCACCTGCCAAACCTGTTGACAAAGAGGCCGACAGAGAAGGAGCCGAAGATGCCTCCGACCGAGAAGATGGCCACAGAGATGGACCAGACGGCCGTGAGGGAGGACTTGGTGATTTGCTCCTGGTAGCGCTCAAACCACGTCTCGTTGATAAAAGTCTCGATCACCTGACACACACACACACACACACACAGAGTGGAGGGCGGGGAGGGAAAACGTGACTTTTTTTTGTACCAGGAAACAAAAACAAACTGCTAGTGTCAGCAGCTTCTCCTCACTGCCAAAAACACATTGAAGAGATCTGATCTCTATTTTTAACTTTTCATGGTTGGCTGCAACGCCCCCTGAGCGCTGCCATAAAACACAATCTTTCCTCTTACGGAGGCCAACAATGTTTTCTTGGCTGTTCCCGCTGTGGCCAGTAGGTGGCATCGACTGCGTCAGCGGCGTCGCTTCCTGCCAAGCAGGAACTTGTGTGACGCTGAACGGTTGGTCGTAGTCACAGGTGACACTGTGTTGACTAACACACCCAGCTGTCGTGATCACAGGGGCCGAGCCGGTGTCTGCTTTGTGTGCGTCACGCCCACACCCCTCACATGACCAGGAGAAGGCCCCACGAGAGAGTCACAACTCTGTAACCCTACCAGCTCTGCCATACATCACTAGGAGAGGCGGGGGAGGTTTGTTTTGAAACTTGGGACACTTGGCGCAGTTGGTCTTTAAAGGCGCTCCACGGAAAATGTCCTTTGCGCATGTTGCACAACTAAAAAAGTGCTCTAACAGGCATTTAATCGGGGCAAGGCGAGCCTTTCAAGGCCTCCGTTGTGTTGCGATGACGCGCAGACGGCGTTCGCACAAGGCCAGAGTTTTTTTACCAGCGATCATCTTTCACTCACAAGACCTGGCCAGAGGACAGCACAAGTGTGTCATCGTAAACCTCCACTGCATCACGGCTAACCTTTAAAAATGCTTCATAGACAGGAACTCGTCTTTGCCTTTGGGGCAGAGACTAAGCAGGGACACTGGAGGGGGAAATTATTTGCACTTGAAGGTCAATATTTACTGGTAAAGAGAGTTTTTTTTTTAGTTTTTTTTAATCACTTTTGGCACGTAAAAAACCCTGCAAAGACTACTTTTAGCCCTCTGGGCCAGCAGTATGACTAAAACTATCAAAATAATATTATATAATATTAATATCATTTAATTAGTATTTTATTATATAATTATATATTATAATGTATTGGGATGCATTATTAATTAAAATGATTATATAATAATAATTGTTAGTAGTATTATTGAAAATGAACATTTGAACTCTGTCATAATTTCATTCACTGATTTTACACCATCCATGAAAAGTCTAATAGATTGGTTATTGGAAAACTAGCCATGGTACCTTCAAGTTACCTCACCTCGGAATGTGATGCTCTATTTCATATCAGTTTAAATATGGATGACGTGAAACAAAATGCTATTGTAGGTGTTTTCCTGCCCACGACTCTTGTGTCCTAGGGTTGCTCACCCAAATCTGCTGATGCAATCATGCGATTCTTCTGCAGTTTCTAGATAGTCTTAAGCACAGGCTGTCTATTCATATTGCCATATTGCCATACAGGCAGTCCAATAAAGTGAACACTGTATTCAGGGAACAAAATGAGGTGTAAATAATCCTTTTTCTAAACCATATTTATGTTCTGTAACGGAAAAAGTTGAAATTAAACACGTGTCCTTGAGAAGGTCGCTCAGCATTTAAGGCAGTGTTTCTCAGAGAAACAGAGTCACGTCTGGGGGGGGCGCGAAACACCGGGCGGCAGGGAGACGGGCGCCCGGGGTTCATCGGGATCCCTCAAGACACAGACACGTCAAATGTGGGTCTTCTAGCCCATGAGGAACCCCGAAACCCTAACCCTAATCCCAGCAGTAACCCTAACCCTAACCCTAATCCCAGCAGTAACCCTAACCCTAACCCTAATTCCAGCCTTATCGCTAACCCTAATGCCATGCAAGTCTATGGGGTCAAAAGTCAACTTTGTCCTAGAGACATGGGGGCACTTGCAGGTTCATCGGGATCCCTCAAGACACAGCCACGTCATTGGGGGTGGGGGGGGGCATGAAAAATTTTCTTCCTCCAAGGTGGGGCGTGACAGAGAACGTTTGAGAACCAGTGATTTAAGGACAAGTCCTAAATTGTGTGTATGCAAAATGGAATCATCTGTGAATCAATGGACTGTTAACATAAACCAAAATAAACTAATGATTAGATTTCCAAATCAGGAAGCTGTTTGCTTCACGCAGCAGCAGCAGGAGGGGGACAGAGCAACGGGGGGGGCTATTAAAGCACCGTATCTAATCAGAGGTGTCCCGATAAAAGTGTGAAGGCTTCGTCGCTGCGCCCCCGTCGCTACATTGGAGCATGTGGCATGATTACATAACGGGCTGCAGTCATTGTAAGCAGGTCGCATTTGCAAATTCGCCCCTTAAGTGGCCATTAACTAATGACGGATTAGGTGTTGGGTAAGTGATTTTCTGCACGCTGGAGGTGGGTCGTGAACTTTTGCACGAGTTTGTGTATGTGTGTGTGTGTGTGTGTGTTAAGACCTGCAGGGAGGTGGGAGAGAGGGTTGCTGGGTCGGGGGATAAAGACCCAGGAGGGCAGGTTCACACAAGCCTGGTGTGGAACGGGCCACATGTTTATCTCCTCACCCTCCATCTGCAGCCCCTTTAACACTGGATGTCACATGGCTGCCACAACACTGCCAAAGGTAGAATGGTGCAGATGTAGAATCAGTTAGTGGTTGTTTCATCTATGAAAACGCCAATCGGGATTTGTTTTTTGTACTGTGGAGCTCAGAGTTTAAAACCGTCTTCACCAGACCAAGCAAGACGTCAGAAGAAGTGACTCTCCGCTCTGTTCAGCTGCTCTCTCTTCTGTGACACATATGTGTTGTTTAACTGCCTGGTGGGCAAATTATCTGTTTATTGTAATGAAAATGAAATCAATTTTAATAAAAGTTTTGAAAATGTTGCCAGAACACAGTCAGTTTGTATTGTTTATTAGCACCAACACATCATCATTATATTATATACTGTAGTGTTATTATACGTTTAATAATTCTATTATATTGTGACTGCAAGGACTTGCGGGACTCAAAGAATAAAAAAAAATCCCTTTGAAAATCCCCTCTTGATGTTCATCTTCAGCTTCTAACTCACTAACCTTTTAACTCATCTCATAAACACCATGGGTGGGTGGGGGGGGACGTGACAAACATCTGCCTTTGAGTAACGAACACACAGTGGTCTCCAAATAAGAGGGGCCGGTTGACCTCCGACCTGTGCAGCGACACAGCTGTGTACTGCCGACCGACAGCTGTGTCCCCGTGACGCATTGACAGGGCCAACGCAGATCAGACAGGTGGAGGCTAATCACTGGAACAGGAACACAAACATTCTTCAGGAAATGAGCTACTTTGTCGAACCTGACTGATGATTAAACCTCGGTGGATTAGTCCAGGTAGGGGGGAGGGGACACGTGGACTTCTTTTATTACTCCGTGATGTTGGGGGTGTGTGTGTGTGTGTAGCGGGGGAGGTCCGGGGGCTTTGGACTCGTCTGCCTATTTCAACTTAATTTCCTTGTCTAGCTTCTGTGTTTCCTCGACTGCTCCCGCCGCCGAAGAGCAGAAGCCCATGTTTGGTCACGGACACATTTGTCTTCTCTTTTTTTTTTTTTCAAGAGGAATCACTCAGACTCTCCTAATGCATGATGTCCTTGGGGCTGGAAGGCCTGAATGCAGCTATTATTATCTCCTCCCCTAACCTAACCTAACCCCCCGGCTCGCTCACTCACTCCTCAACAAGAGAGGCCAGATAGCATTGAGACAGACTGATGATCCAATAGGGTTTAATAATAAGAGGGATTTTCTTTTTTCCTTTTCTTTAGAAAGCAGAATGAAATAAAACCAAGTGACACGTGTGTGTGTGGAATTTATTAGTTTCCTCGTCCTACCTTCTGCGGGGCATTGATGACTCCGGTGTTGTAGCCGAACTGCAGGGAGCCAATCACAGCCGTGCCGACGCACATCATCAGCGGAAACGTTATTTGCTGCAAGACAACAGGGAAACAGGAAGCGTCATGAGCGGAGACACCGGTTCCACCGTCCGCCATGATGAGTGTAAAGGATACGGCGACAGTTTGGTCATCAATCCGGGAAGACGATCCTTCATGGGAAACCCCCCCACCCCGCCCAGACACATGTATCCGTTTTCAGAAAAGAAACCGAGAGAATATTTTTTGGAGACTGGTCGTTCTGTACCTGCATATCCGCGGAAAATTAAAAATAAAGTCGAAATGTAATCAAGTCGGAATCCTTTTAAACTCGGGTCTCAGGTCCGAGGGGGGGCTCCGGATGACTAGATGACCCAGCTTCCTGGAAGAGGTGCAGGTCTGACCTGAGTCTACGTGTTATTGTCTGCGCTCCTGTTATTATAAGACGCAAAATTGCGGCCTGATCTCCGCCGAGCCCGCCAGATTAGACGGATTTTGCTCATACAGGAAAGTTAATAAAGCAGAGGGGGAATATGTCGGCGTCTAAATTCTCCTCTCAGTCGGACAGAAAAACAACCGCCGGCTACGGTGTCAGGATCTGCGTCAAACATGCCGAATCGAACGTTGAAAGTTATGCCCCGTCACATTGAGTTTAAACAGGCGGCTTCCTGCTATACCCGTATTTTCTGTCATTACTAGTCATTGTGTCGGGATTATTAATGTTTTGACTCAAGTCCTTTGAGTCACACGATCCTTGGCCACGCTGATTCACACCAGATAGGTTCCTTATATTGTGGCAACAAAGACCTGACCTTCGTGGAGGTATCAGAAATAAAACAACTTCAGGGAAGGACTAAAGCACACATTGAGGATGTGCCTTAATGTGGTCCGCAGACAAGAGTTGGACTGGACAGAAGACGAGTGGCCCCGTGGGAATCCCGGGCATCGTGATCCATCCATCAAGTCTCGACAAAATACTGCAGAGCGCAACTCTGATTTGAGCCCTGTGGCTAAATCTCAGGAATTTTTTAATTTAAATGTGGAGTGAAGAAGTCGATCCACCACACCAGGTTTCATTAAAACCACTTTGAAATATTGAAACATTGCAGACTGTTGTGTAATATCTCAAAGAGCTGCAGGCCATTTTCAAATTGCAATTTTTCTGAATTTTAACGGTGTCCCGAGTGAAACAGTACGTTTTGGTTTTTTTTATGTTTGTGAAAGGCAAAATTGCTGCACTGTGCGATGTCGGAGCAGTTGGGGACGGACGGCATGACAAACTGCACATACAGAACCGCAAAGGCCTCTGGAGGATTCGTGGTCGTGGCTGAGAGGAGGCTGCGAGCGCCGTCAACTCTGTGTCGACGCTGTTCTGGCTGAGATGACAGTCGTGAACGCTTGTCAGCGGCTAAAACGTTCCAGGACTTTGCGTACGTCGGCGCCCCCTGAGGCCACGACTCCAGAAGGTTTCGATCAACCCGCGGCTGGTTGTCAATGCTAGGTTTCTGCTGCATGGCCTGGGCAGCGCTTTCACCGAGAACTGTGTGACTCTGCTTCCCTCCGGGGCGAATAGCTGGGATTATTTGCTCTTTTTACACATGAATGTTTGAATTCATCTGCAAACAGCTGTCCGAGGTGGTGACAGCAGGGTGTGTTTCAGGTGAAGTCAAACACCCCTCTGGGACAAACTCCACTCCTATTTGCATGGGTTGGTCATGAAAGAATTCACACAGCAAGAAGGACTACTGAGACTTTTTGGATAACAACTCTTTTAGTCCGTATTAACATGTACAGCTAAAACAAGACCGACTATTGTGTTTTGTCAACACAATGTTTTCACAACTGGCTGCCTTTTGAAAAGGGTGCTGGCCACACACAGATATCAGACATATCTCCTCTGTTTCCTCTTCCACCCCCGTCATAGCAGGAGAGAAGGTGAGTTTGATGTCGGAGTCATACGCCAGAACAGAGGTGCAATCATAACACACAACTTCCTTGTCTGTGAAACAATGAAGCACCCAACACACCCTCAGCAAATATTTTATTATCGCAGCCTTGTAGCGCGAGTGACCATCCCATCCCTCTTGTGGGTTCTTCTCTCTCTCTCTCTCTCTCTCTCTCTCTCTCTCTCTCTCTCTCTCACTGTCTCTCTCTCTTTATCTTCTAGGCATGCTTCCTTCAGCCTCGGCCTGCAGCTCTGTTTACATTTCTAAATGGAGTTTATGTCTTGGGATAGGAGTAGCTCAAGGATAAAAAATTGCTTCCCGAGAGTCCGGACGCTAGTTCATGAGTAGACTTTAAAGTGATAAGAGAAAAGGAAATTCAGTTTTGTTTCAAAGATCGTATTCCAAAAGCTGAATGGCTTTTGCAAAACCTCCAAATGGGTTAAATCTGGCATGACATAGAAGACTTTTGGAACATTTCTGGGCCTATTTTGGCCTTTCCTGAATGAAAGTTGATGGCGGTTCTCTTCTTTCTTTGAGAACAATGAAAAGAAAAACTGTTTTGTGACCATGTCTGACGACTTGTACGTCCTAACTGGTGATGTAGAAAGAAACACCGCTGACGGGAACGGACAAAAGGCTGTTTCATAACACACAGACCCAGCTGCCAAGCTCCACCTCTGCCGGTCAGTGGTTGGTACTTTAGTGCTCCCCTCCCCACCCTGCCTCTGAAAACAAATTTACCCCCTTCCAAGACTCACGTCAATGCACACTGCTGTTTCTTGTGCATTTTCCCCAGCCGATTAAAATCTGTAAAACTTTGCGGGGTTTTGTTGTATCGGCAGAGCAGGCCTGGGTTCGGATACACTTGGGGGGGGGTTCAACTCTGTCATATATTTTTTCGTTTATAGGAACTTGGAAGCTGTTTTGCATGATAAGCAAAATGCATGCATGCAAATGCACCATCTTTGCATGTGAAACATGACGCCCCGCACGCACTGGTGTTTAGGGCCAACACTTCTGACAGAGGCCACTGTTGACAGGCTACATGCAGCCAGCAGGGCTGACAGCGATTACTGAATGCAGGATACAGATGTGTAAACAGGGTGGGAATTGTAAATCCATACAATGAGTGTTTACCCAAGTTATTTTTTTATTGTCCATGTTCCCCCAGTCATACAAGCAGATGGGCTGAGGTAAGAATACCTATTCACCTTTGTCACAATATTGTACCTAATATAATCAATACAGCAGAACACATCACTAAATGTTCTCCTAATCATATGAAAGACAGGTAAACATTAACCTATAACACGTGAGGCTCTTGGTCATAAACTAAATCCGCTTAGGCTGAATCACACAGACGGCCAAACAAGGAAGTAGCAGCAGTGGCCGAGAAGACCCAAAGTTAGCCTAAACACAGGTTGTTGTAGTAATTTTCAAGAAGTGGGTCAGCAGATTTGGGCAGAAAAGACAGAGTTGCGTCTTGCTCCAGTGAGGAAATTAGGATCATTGTCCTTTTGTTTTAGTCTTATTTATTCAGTCCATTATCTACTTCGTTTCATTGTCTATTGTCATTGTTACTTTATTTCTTGATCTCTCTAAAATCTTTGCACTAAACCCTCTTTGAGAACAAGAACCAGAAAAGGGAAGGAAGTGTGTGCCAGATTCAGAGCGATGGCCACCAGTGCAACCACCGGGTCTGTTTACGTGTCACCGTGGCAGTCTCAGGTTTCACACCTGTGTCCTCACCTAAACTCTTCTCATCCTTTCAACTTCAATTTACTTCATCTGAGCAGCAGGGACCATTTCCACTGACCTCTTTCAGGCAATGTTTACTTTTCCTCCTTTTAACTGGCAAACTTCTGTGCATGCAGTTTTCTATACTTATCCAAAAAGGATAAAAATGCTATAAGTATGTGATCACCAAAATCTTGGATCATTGTATTTCAATCTTTATATATTGAATGATTCAGATTGAAAACCAAAACTAGTTCATCTGTTTTCATACCTGATTTTTGCCAAGAGTGGCCTAATGAAGGTCATTGGATTATAGGGAGGGTTGTATTTTTCTCTTATCTGTTGCAAATATTGTTAGAATACCAACTTGGAGTCCTTATAAACATTATCTGTCAGGGCCGTAGAAATTCTAGCCTTGAGATCAGGGGAATTTGGAAACGTCAGCGTTGCTCTTAAAAACAAAGTCGCTATTATACAATGGCTTTATTTTAAGATGGATAAAATGATGGATTTTACAGTAAGCTTGCCTTATGTGACAAGAATAAAGCACTAATTTATGTCCATGACAGTGAAATGGTAAAGCCAATAGCAGTCTTAAACGAGGGTGTGGATGTTACTGTCTAGAATTTTCACCATCTTTTTAAAATAAGAATACAATTCCTGTAACATCAATAGAAATGAATCAAATATGGAACAATCACTAGGTGGAGAAATGCATTAGTTTAGATCAATTCTGACTAATTAAACCAAGCTCATTTGAACTTCCATCCTTCATTTCTGATCTGCATCAGCGTTTCAGCCAACTGCTTCCTTGTGCGTGTCGAATGGTCAGACGGGCACGATCAGGACATAATGCCAGGCTTTTTTTTTTTTCCTTCCTGGAAAAGTGAATTAAAAAACACAGTGGAGCTTGCTGATTCATCTCAATTAAAATCCCTCCAGATCTCTTAATCCCAATTTTTGCTGCAAAAGCCTCATTAAGCCTCATTAGAACATGGCTGACAATCACAGTGTAAGACACGCTGAAGGGAGCTATTCATGCACATGAAAGCAACTCTACTGGACTGTCTTGAAGAAGGCACGGGTTGGCAGTTGACTGGAAGGCAGTGGATGGAGGGGGTTTAAAGCCTGAGCAATTAAGCCGGTGCAACGTGAGTCCAGGGTTTTTGGCTCTCAAACAAACCTGCGCTGTCAAGTCTGTCAGGGCTAAAACATTTCTGAGGTGTTTTGTTATAAACAGTGGCGCTCAGCTGTATGCTCGACCCCAATTAACATTTAACTCACAGAAAAAAATAAAAGAATTGAGGCGTGTCCTTCAGAACCAAACAAAGCTCCCTACTGTCGGGTGAAGCTCTCAGAGAGGTGGACAATACTGAGGAAGTCATCATGAATCAGCCTTTTTTGAATCAGCCTTTTTTACTATTATTAAAATAGTAAAATCGGTCATTTATATTAAATAAAAAAAAGTTGAAACAGCATCTTGTATTTCAACAATGCTGCGTAATAGTTTAATGACAAACGTCATTGGAAATGCATCTACTGTGTGGTTTAACCACTTCCTACTGTCTATGGCTGAGAACTTAAGTTACTTACTGCATCTCCACAAGTACGCAGAGGACTAACTAAAAAAAGATTGTTATTATTTTCTGTATTTGTTTATTAAAAAAAAACACTGCTAAAAGCAACAAAACAAAAAAGTTGAGGATTTCCAGAGAAGGTCAAAAGAAGTCGAGGCTCTAACCCTACAGGGGACGAAATGTTCCGTCAGTGGACTTGGACTTTTTTTTTTTTTTAAATAGAAATCTGCTTCGTCTTGTGTCACAAAGGACAGTGAGAACTGAAAAACCCCATCTGTATCGTGTTTACAACAAACGCGTCCCAGCTGAACTGAAGGCTCTCAGTGGAACCTGGTGATCATAGAGCTGTAGTGAGACACCACAAGTCTGTCACCCCAAAGTGTTACAATTCACTTATCGATGGGTGCCACAAAGGGGCAGGTATTTCACAGCAGGCTGGTGTCTGTAACTGTGAATACAAGGCATGCCACACAAGGGGACGAGACTATCAGCACCAGATAAGTCACATTCACTCTGACAAGATTGTGCCTGACATTTGCCAGGAGGTCATCGCCATGTAAATTGATATTTTGGTCGTTTCGAAGGTTCTTCACAGCTTTTCTGGTGTTTCCCTTGTACTTGGCATGGACTTTAAGGCTAAAACTAACGACTGTTATTGTGACTGTTTACATGAATTACTTTGTCTTTGCCAGTGGTGAGCTGAAGAAGCAACTGAGGTATAATTATGACTGACACAGTTTCCTTTTTCTGTTTCTGTGTTTCTCCGAACCAATAGTTAGTTCCTTTTGTCCTGTTTTGAAACGCATATTGCTTTGCATGTTTAATACATGGTAAATAAATCATATCATCATATGCTGCAACAATTACTGTGCAAACAGTACGTCAGATAGTACATTTAACTTAATTTAATTTGTTATATAGTTTATGAATTTGTGACATTTCATTACTTTCCTGTTTTGTTATTTACTTTTCGTTAATATACTATTACTATGTACTATTACTATCATATATTACACTATAATACTTCTTGAATATAAACATTTTCAAGTGTTATCGAATCAGTTATTGATTAAGACATTTATTACACTATGCAGTCCCGGGATAGTGACAGAATAACTACTGCAAAGTATAATTACACCCGAGTTTAATTATTCAAGTGGATTGCAAAAGTGTCCCGGAGTCGTATGCCAATGTTTTTTGTTTTGTTTGTTTGTTTTGTTTTTTGGAGGAAATTGTCGTGTAAATAAAGTGATACTCTACGTAACGAGCTCCTGCGTAGTTTATCTCACTAAAAAACACGCGGGGAAGCGTGTAAACAAGGCGTAGACGTAGACTCATCATGACGTGACAAAAAGACATAAAAGAAGACCCGACTGATGCAAGCAGGCTAAAGCCAACCGGCGTTCTATTAGGAATGCTATTGTTATTGGGGGGCTTGCGGGGTGGAGGTATATATTAGACTACAGAACCTATAAACATGAGAACATAAACACAACACCGTTGGTCTGGTGGAGCGAAACAAGAGGCCGGTTGAACTTTTAATTTACAACTTTGTGCCAAACGCCGGCAAGAAGGAGGAGGATGCTAGCGGCTCTGCTGCCATGTGCTGCCTACAAAGCCTCATGGTTTGAGAGGAGAGCCGGGAGAGAGAGAGAGAGAGAGAGAGAGAGAGAGAGAGAGAGAGAGAGAGAGAGAGAGAAATGAAGTCAAGTGAACTCGCTGAACTCGTTTGCTGCCTGGGCAACAACTGACAGCGCGAAGCACCAAAACAGGTTTAGCAGAATTTCAGGCTCGTGGTAGTGAGACGAGACACTAAAAATAAATACCTTTCCCGAATCCATGGCTGCGCCGTGATGTACCGCTCGCTCTTCTTCGTTGTCTTTTGTGGCGTCCCTTAGTTGTTGGAAGAAAAAAAAAAAAAACACACACACACACAGGATGATTTGGCGGCGAAGTGAGAGTCTGCTCGTCAGTCTCCTGGTTGTCTCTCTCTCTCTCTCTCTCTCAAAATTGAGTCATCTTGTGGAGCTTCCTCTTATAACAAAAAAACTTCGAACTTCGATAGAATTATCTTGAAAGGAAAAAAAGAAAGAAAGAAAGGAGGAGTGAACGCTAAAAGATCTCAACTGTCTCTGCGGTTTGCACGTCGCGCGCTGTCTTCCGAGGAGTTTACCATTCACGGTTGGCGGCGTCACATTGGGCCGTTGAGCTTTTATTTAATGGGTAACTACACGGATGTGCCAAGTCTTCCCGGAATGAAGATGTGGCTCTGCAGAAGTTGTATCGCTGTCCAGCTTTATGGGACCTTCGGGAGGTGCGACGGCCGTGTGCGACGTCGAGTGCTGACGCAAGCTCGGGGCGTAACAACGCGAAGGCTTGTTCTCCGCCCCACCAATGACAAGTCACCAGTGGGCCACGCACCAAAAGGGGGCGGAGTTGAACGATGAACACAAGATTCGGGCCCACGAGCAACCCTAGACGGACGGACGGACGGACGGACAGACAAGAGGAAATTTAGGTCACAAGTTGTCAAATAGCTGAGTTTTAAATGGTTTATTGAATATTCCTTATTGCAGATCATCTGGGTACTTTTTTCTTTTTTTCTTTTTTTTTAAAATGTTTTTCAACATTTTTTATTTATCTAAGGATGTGCCTTAGGAAGACATTTTTTTTTTTTTCCATACCTCCCAAAGCTGTCAAAGACAAATGCGGGGCAAATTCTCTGTCGTCAGCTGTGAAACAGTGGTCTGGTGTTTTAGCGTGGGCCGGGTTCAAGGGCGGACCTCGCCACCGAACTACAACCAAAGATATTTTGTGCCGGACGGAGCAAGGGATGCATGTGTGACTGGTTTTGTGACTGGTGCTGAAGCTGATGCAAGAGAAATTACAGAGATGACTTTTCGTTCTTGCCCAGCGATTCACGCACCTCAGAGGCTGCAGTTCAGTTTTTCGTTTTCACTGTGCAGTTAAAACAAAGTAAATTCACCCGAACTGCTGACTCAAATTGTAGTTTCCTGTGAACTACTACTGTGAAACTGCTGAAATCATGCAGCTAGCAGCTAACCTAAACCTCTGGTCTGCATTGTGCATCTCCAGTAAACCATACATGTTACCAAGTTAAAATCCCCTTAAAAGAAAATATTTAAGGTCTGTGATCTGTCTTGTCTTTTTTTTCTCCTGTTTATCTTGCTCTCTCTTTTCAATGCTCCACAGCTCAGTCACTGGTTGTGCTGCATTCCAATTGTTGGTATGATGTTGACGTAGCGAAATTCACCAGAATGATGCAACGTCATTCAACATCTGTCAAAACCACATCAACTATTATTAGAATTCACGGGAATCGCTCACAGTAACTTTACACCACAATCAGATGCCTGTCATTGAATATAACTCAAGGAGTTTCACGGGTAAATTTAAGGCTGTTTCATAAACAATTTAAAATCAATCAACGAAAATCAAAGTACTCAAAGGGAGCGCATGTGTTTGAACTGAAAAGAGGAAGTAGTTGTAGATGAAACATGCTAGAATTATGATAAAGCTAATTTCCTTTGGCTAAAATGTATTCACAAAAAATAACATGCATGCTTTTATTTCGTGCTTGATGCCTGTTGGTGACAATGCAAGAGACGCACAATCACATTCACCAAAAACAATGTGGCGCTGACATGAAAATATACATATGCTTCTCCCCTATGTCTCTTTCCTTCAAGGGCCAATGTGCAAGTAAGAAGTGATGTGACGTCATCACTTTGCAGATGATTACACCTCTTTCGTCCCCAGAGATGGGTGGTGCTGTTATCAAACGGCAACAAAATAATCCTATTGGTAGGTTAGGGAGGACGCCCACGTTGATACAGTCGTCAGTAGGATTCAAGAAACAGGGAGACACATCATGCAGCCATTTGTTTATGCTCGTTTTTAAGCTGCCAGACTTTTGAAGAGACGAAATGAAAACAATAACAGACATTTTTTCGGGAACAAAGAGCCCGGCGACTGTTCTGAGGGATGGTATTGTGCACTATATCAAACACTCAGGATGCCAGTGACGGCGAAGCCAAGTTTCGTCCAGGTCATTTGGACAAAGGCTCAACACCAGGAATGCAGTCAGATCAGATTCCTCAACGCTTTACGGCCACAGTTTGCCTCATTTCTTTACTTGCTAAAACATGTGCATCATGTACGGTTGTATTCCTTGAGGCATTTGGACAAAAATGATTTAAAACGGGCAAAAAGCAGCATTATAATAAATGATTTGATATATTTTTTTCAGATTAATGATGCTAATACCATGTCTGCACCAAATACAATAATTCTTTCAGTAAGTGATACCTGTATAACCACAGAACCTTGGGGAAAAGGGTTTTTTTTTTTATTATGCGGAGCGGAGGGGTTAAGGCATTTTTTTTAGGATTTTGATATTCTGAAAATACTGTCGGCTAATGGCTACATGATGTGAAAATGTTGAATCTGAGTGTTCGCCATGTTGGCAGCGTTCATTAGGAAATATGTCCGGCAGTTGCACTGAAAAGTGCCTTCCACTGGACGCTGGCACACACGGCGGCTTCTCATTCACCTGACAACGCCTCTCGCAAAAGCAGATCTCCGGTCTCCACCTGAGTGAAGAGACGGATCACATTCCCTCTTTCACAGTGAATGCCCTGCTCCCTGTCTGTGCCCTCGTGCACGTAGGCTGGCCCGTGAGGAATTCCCTCAAATCAACATCCATCCGCAGCCTTTTGTGTTGCTGTAACGCCAGTTTTTGAACAGGCCCTTTTCTCTGTCGTCTCTCACGTTTGATTGACTCCCCACTATCTGCTGTCAAAACACTCAGCCCAACCTTTTAGAATGGGCATTTTTAAAAAAAAAAGAAATTGTTGGTACTTTGCTACTGTTGTTGTAGTTGTTGTTGCGTTGTTTTGTGGGGAGGAGCTTAAAATGATTGACATGTTTAGTACCATGCCGTCAATTGTTTTCCTGGGTGAGGCGGAATTCTGAAGAAATTCCATTGCCAATTTATGTAGTAGCAAGGCAACTCCTGGAATTAAACAGGCGTGCAGAATGTCTGTGAAAAATCATCTGTGGCATGCCGACTAGTTATAGATTTCTGAGCGACATTCTGCTGTCGTGGCTTGAACCCCTCGGTCAAACAAGGTAAATAGGAGCAGGCACTGGGATGCTACATTCAGGACGTGACCACCTACAGTAGCACAGACAGGAAATTTAGATCTGGCTAGCAATGTCTGGCATTTACTTATGAATTTGAAGAAGTACGCCATTGCCCATTCCACCGTTGTTGGAATCATTTTGCTTTGAGACACAATTGTCTGTTTCTTCCTGTTTCATCACTTTTGGCCAGGTGCGGTGATTACACTGTGACAATTACCCATTACCATTTGTTTGTCAGGCATCTTTTCGGATCTTCTGATTTTCCTTTTTTTTTTTTTGTTATTTATCTCTAGGGCTGCAAACAGCAAATCATCAGCAATAGCAGATATAAACGATTCGCTTATTTTGGTGACAGCTGCCGCATGGAATTTTGTTTTTGTTATTGTTGAAACAACACTAGAATCTGTTCCCTAAATGTGTTGTACTTTGTACTTTTGACCAAAATCTGACGAGTGACCTTATTTCAACCCTCTGAGACCTTGATTTTGGTATACGAGGCAACAGGATACAATTGACGACATCGACCTGTTCAGCATCTTTGTATCTTTGCCAGAACCTTTTCCACACAAGCCGCAGGAAGTCTGATATGGGCCAATCCCTGGACCTGGATCTTTCCAATAGACAAAAAAAAGGGAGGACTTGCTTCCTGATCTGCGCGGTCCGTGTGTTGCAATCTTGAAAGAAAATTGCATCAAAGAATTTTGTTTAGCAAAAGTTTTGCCTGTTTTTCCGTGTATTGTTTTTAGTGTAGCATACTTGATTGGCTTCAAACAAAACACATCCCATCCATCCATCCATCCATCTTCTATACCCGCTTATTCCTATTCAGGTCTGCTGGAGCCTATCCCAGCTGTCTTAGGGCGAAGGCAGGGGACACCCTGGACACAAAACACATCCCCAGTTATAAATTTTTAAGACATTAAGTAGTTATTAAGATGCAAATTTAAACATTAAAATTCATGTTTGATTTTTTTTTTTTAATTCCTAGTGCAGTAGAAAAGAATAGGAACAATACACCAAATCCCAGCAGATGCATTTCTTATTTTATCCTTGTTCTTTGTGTCTGGACAACAAGCATTCTTTTCTTTTTCTTTTTTTTTTTTGCAAGAACCTAAAAACTTATTTTAATCTACAGATCTTCTGGGAATGCCAAGCGATAATTGTCACTCAGGGTTCTCAGGGCTTTTACTGTGGTTGCAGGCTCCTTTATTCAATACAGTGGCTGTCGTACAGGTCCGTGACCTTCCTGTGGACCTTGTTTCCTCTCACAGAAGCTGAGTTATGGACTCTTGGCTGGAGGTATTCTCTTGGCTTTGGGCTGACATGTCTGCTGGACCAAGGTCACAGGCTGGCCTGCCATTTGTTTCAGAGACATGCAGACGATAATTGCCCAACAGGATCACAAGACTGTCCTGACTTTTAAAATAGTGAGGATGTCTGTGCCGTTAATGGTGGTTGTACATGGTAACCACCGTTCCCACATGCGTGGCTTGGAGAAAACCCCCCACCGATAAAGCAATTTTGAAGTAATGCAATGTGGTGGGGAAAAAGAAAGGACTTTTCTCTTATCACTTTTATCGGGTTGCACACATCGGCTACGGGGCTCGTCTGGGCCACAAAACAACTGGATATGGCGAACAAAAGCTAACGTGAAATATTGGGACACAGGCCTTCTGGTGTGTCTTGTCAGTTCGCAGAAACTGATAACGTGGCCTGTGTAAGCACACGAACTCATTCACTCCCATTGAACCATCCAATCTGTCACTGCTGGAGAGATAAACACACCTACTGTGTTGTCACACTCCTTCAAGGCGACACAATAGTCGGTAACAACAGCCGGCGAAAATATGAACCAACTGGAGTTCAGGATCGGATTGCTATCCGGGTTCAACATTTACATAATACATTCCAGCGCTGCCACCCGAACACAACAAAAGTACACAACTGCTGTCCGTCACTGTGAGGATTAGCGCCATGGCGCTTTTCAGCGAAAGGCTAATGCTGGCAGGCCCACAGTCTAAACGCGGCGAGGTTAACATGCAGGGAGCGCAGGGGACGCTTCAAATTATCTCACCAGCGAAAGCGGCGTGGAAAAAAAAAGGTGACACAATTTGCTGCGTTTCGTCAATAACCCAAATTGAAGGTCCGGGGATGTGCTTGGTCACGGTCATGTTTTCGCCGGACCCATAATTGTCACGCGCGCACATCCAGTAGATGCTGGGGTATTTGGACGATGACCAGTTGCTCGGCCAATACAGCACAGTCATCCAGTCGTATCCCTGTCAAAGGGCAAAAACAGCCCTGCGTGACACAGCATGGTCCGTCCCTGCTCCTCATACCGATGGAATTTCTCTGCAATCAATCCTTCCCTGTAGTCTGACGTTGTGTCCACACTGCGTGAACAGATGTCAAGATTTTACAAAAGCAAAGTTGCACAAGATGTTGCGCTACCGAGGATCTTTGACACGCGCCATGGGCCACCTTTTACCTGCTGACCTTTGACCCTGCACCTCAGCAACATTGGGACGCTTTCACGGCTTTTACCAAACAAATAAAAAGGAAAAGGGCTCTCGATAAAGAAAGGAAATTGTTTTTGATCTAATCCCCCTCGCTTCTCAGAAGCGCTGCACAATTGCAGCACTGTTGTAACCGCCCCGCAGCTTTGCTGCGCAAATCTGAATCCCTCTCAACAGCTATAATTGTGGCTCTCATCCAAGGGGCCTTTACTAGCCAGGCCGCACAAGCTAATTTTACTTTCAACCTGTCGACTGCGTCAACACCGAGAGCCAAACGGGCAGTTCCACTTGTGACAACAAAAACTGGCAGAGAAAGGGAAGAAAAGCCGCATGATTTCTGCTACACCTGCTTTTCACACTTGTTTTCACCTTGGCTCCAGTGCACATGGGAGATTTCCTTTAAACGTGTTACGTAACAGGGAAGGGAAGGTGTAAACGTCAAAATAAATCAAAAACAGCAACCTTTCCTGAGCTCTGTTTGACTAAATCTGATGTTTTAAACAAACTAGCTTTGATATACGAGACAAGATGTATTGTAGCATTAGCTTGGGTGCGAACCTGAACATCACCTATGAAGAAACTGTTAGAATTTTCTGACTTGTGCAAAGCCATGGCTTATGACATAAGAGGGTTAAAGCTGTACTTGGCAAAGTAGCTGCTCTTTTCCTTTGTTACGTGCCAAATACCTGCTGTGTGACCACTGAATCATCAGGTGATTGCAGGAATTTTTAACACTCATTTTTCAAACAGTGTTGAATCAACAATTATTTTGTCTTGTGTATATTTATTGCATAATATTACATAGTTGCCAGGGTATTAACTCAAGTTGAGGAGAAATGTATTCTTCTTTACCTTTTAGTTCAACGTCATCATTGACATTTTAGCTTTTCATCAGATTTTTTTTTTTCAATTTTAAAGGGGTGTCAAAAAAGTTTCCAAAAACAAAATTTGTTTATTTGAATTCATCAACTCCACGTCGGCCCATCCTTGTAAATTTTTTAAAACACGCCCTCGTGCTGTTGACCAACTGCTGTGTGTTTTGACGTAACCATCCTCTGAGGGAATAATGAAATCCAGACAGTGGAAAGTAAACACAGGTATTATATGTAAATCCATATATACACAATGTAGAAATACCAAAATCGATACATAATCCATGTATGCATCCATATCCAAGAAATCCTCTAAATCTGGTTTGGAGTAAATGGAAATAAGTGCTTCCTTTTCATGTTTTGTGTGTTTCGGTCACAGAATGGAAGACGCAACAGTGAAAATGAGACTGAGTGAGGCTGGAGTCGAGTGGAGAGTAATTGTTGAATGTATTTAAAAACCAAAACTTCTGTTGAAAAAAAAAAACAACAACAATGTGGGCGTCAGTAAAAGTGTCAAGCTCCCACAGAGTTTATGGGATGTTTGGAGTAATTTTCTCGTAGTTTGCGTCTGAAAAAAAAAAAAAAAAGCTAATTTGTTTTGTGAAAGAATGGGTTTAAAGCTATATTGCACCTCAGTGGCTATAATCAGCATATCGAAAAGGTGGGGTTGAGTTGGGCTGAATAGTGTCACATGGAAACACACGGGCATTGTTGCTGCGTTTGTTTACTCCAAGTCCGATAATCTCTTATTTCAGGAAAACAAAGGAAGTCTTTGTCCCCAGACAAATTTGTTTTTGAGAAACTGGTGTGAGATCTTTCGACGATTGATGGTTAATGGTGCGTTTCAGAAATATGACAAAGGGAAACTGAGCAGACTTATTGACAGGAAGGATGAAGAAAAGTTTCCTGCACAGGTGAAACCGGCTGTGCAACCAATAGCTTTCAGGAAATAAAGTGGCATTTCTGATGTTTATGCCAATGCTGTGCTGCGTCTTCATGTGTGTACAACATGCAGGTGCTGGGAAGGAAAGTTTTTTTTTTTCAACTTGATTAAATTGAATCAACTAGTTTGTGGTGCTTCAACAAAGTAATATCAGAGACCTTCAGACGCAGAGCAGGCTTAGAACACACTCACCGGATGCCGCTCCCATTGACAGCAAGTCATAAACACAGTAGTAAGAATGAAAAAAAACTGCCATTTAGACAGTTACATGTAATAAAAACACACCCCTAGCTGCGACAGTTAATATTCTGCTATATTACCCCTTGACCTAGAACTATTGTCATCTTCAAAAAGCCGATGATGCAACCTCCAGGATGTGACAATGCCCACCTAATATAAGTTTCCCATTCACTAGCAGCCATTGCAGCCCATACAATACTGCAACCCCTCACTAGACCCAGACTGGCACCCAATCCAGCTGACTACCTCCTCACCAACTGGCTGCCATCTCAAACCCCAACTGCACTACCACTTGCACCAGAAAGGCACAACAGGCCGTGTATCTTCTGGCTTCTGGTTGTTACAAGGTAGGAAGTCCCTGGCCCCACCTACCACATTGAACCCCAACCCCCTCCTCGGTCATTGTATAAGCGACCACACAGAAGGAGCCAGGGCTTCAAGGGGTGATAAAGGCAAAAAAAATAATAATAATAAAGGCAATAGATAAGATACAATGGGGCATTAAAACTAGGATGTTTCAACAGATGATGCTGAGACAGAAAACAATAGTTTTACTCCATGAAGGATTTCAAATGCTTGTGGGTTTTGGGAAGTATTCATTGAGTCAACTGAGCAGAGATCTTCTGGCAAGGAGTTCCACAGCTGTAAGGTGAGGCAACGTTGCAAAACCCGCCAACATCTTTAAATGGAATGTCACAAGCTTTTTAATGACTTTTATATGTGTGAGATGATTTATGATGCAACACTACAAGTCAAGGGTCATGTATTCCCACTGTCTTCCAATGAAAACCGTGTCGGGACCTTGAAAGACAATGTGATGTAACCCTGCCCACGCCCCGCACCTCCTTCAGCTTCACCCCACAATTTGGTATCTCATTGTTTTCTTGCTTCTCATCCCCTCCCTACTCCCCTGTTGCACTGTGTGTTTTTAATAGAATATTTTCTCAAAAAAAAAAATATTTTCACCATATCTCCCCAAATACTGTTTCAGGTGTCATGCAGCAGGACAGCCGTCATTTTCACTGAAGCACACTTGTTTATTCTTCCATTCATTCAAGACATTATTGCGACCGAGGGAGCTGAAAGGGTGATTGTCTTGATTAAAGTCCGCACTACATTATAGTATACACTGGCCAAAAACTCCATCTCATACAGTGCATAGATTTTGTGATCCACAAGGTACAACTCATTGGATTAATTACACTTATACAGAAGGAAAGAAATAAGATGGTGTAAGAACTGTTGTGTTATATTTTCTTTCTTGTTTATTTAAAACAGTTTAGTCTTTGATGGGTGAATTAACATTGACCATAATGATTTACGTCATATACCTGTCAGCATACATACAGAGTATTGATAACTTGAATGAATCTAATGTGGATACAACTGTTTTACAATATGTCAAGCAGTGAGTACATTGATACCTTCTGTCAAAATGATTTCCCAACCCTCTCAGTGGTAATTACGGAATTAAAAAAAGCTTTGATTTACTGGAAAATACCTGGGAAGCTTACAGCAGACAAGCTTATAATTCTTTCTACCACAAAACTCAACTGAACAAGCGTGGCTTTTCTGCAATGGCGTGTTTGCAGGTGTTTCTCTTGTGGGAAGAACCCATCGCTGCAGTTTGCCAGGCCACGAGGGAAGAGCCAATGGAACAAGTGACTTCAAGCGTTCCTGCGTCTTTTCACACACACCAGCGAGACAAGCCAAAACCCTAACCGGAATGAACCGGCTGCTTCAGTCAGCACGGTCTGCAGCACAGGGATTCAGCAGACACCTTTATCCTTCGTTCGCGCCGTGTTGTCCATCTCTGCAGACGCACCTCGCGGGGCAAACAAGGTCTTAATTCAACGTTATTGGCCCTGTCCTTCTACACGGAGGCCCCGGCAGAAATTCGGTTGACCAGGCTGCGGGCAGAAGGCCAGAGGAGGCTGTAAATCGCTGACACACTCCTTTCCTTTCTTTGCTGTTCCCACAAAGCCTGCGCCCCGGTGCCACCAGGTCCCCTAAGTCCGCCCCGATTAAGACGCCTGTGAGGTGGGTGGAGGGATGTAGAGTGGGAGGGAGGGGCCTGCGGAGAGAGCAGTGGGTCTAATCCCACTCTAATGAGACAGCAGCAAACAAAGGGCGGCAGTATGAAAAATTAGACCTCAATGTAAACGTGTTGACCGGTTAACTTTCCCATGACTCCTTTATCTATTTGTCAGAGCTGAGTAACATAAGTTACTCTTCCTCTCTTCCTGTGCATCCATTGGCTGGAGGTGAAGGGAATCCCACAGGGAAGCCGCTGCATGGTGTTTGATGCATGCACCGGTTTTAAACTGGGTGATCCGTCCATGGGAGGGGACAGGGGTCCCAGAATCGAAACCGTGTCGTCAATTCATGTTCTGAACTGACAAACAGGCTGCAAATTCCAACACCCTTATGAAATTTCTTGCCTTTCAGCTCTGAGCTTTTGGTTTTAATGAGTCATCATGGCCAGGGGAGGGGGAGGCGGTGCCTGTTCCGCCTGACGAATCTCAGAGGGGTTTTGCATCATGTTCAGTGACAAATAGAACTGGAGCTTTTGACCCAGTTTGAAAACACTCAGCAAAAGATTCCCTCCAGGGAGGGAGACATTGTCTCTGTTATCTGATCAATGTGCCTTAGATCAGGATTATGCAGCTCTTCCTTCAGCACCACGGGCAGCAGCAGCAGCAGCAGCAGCAGCAGCAGCAGCAGCAGAAGTGATGTGTCATCAAAGAGTTGAAACTAATGGAGCACTCATAAAGCTGGCACATCACGATCTCAACCAGGGAGCCCACCACCCTCCGTCCTCGTCATTATGTTCAATTAGAGATGTGTCACTACGTCCGCCTCCAAACCGTAGCTGAATATCAAAAACAGATGTCACGGGGCATTAGCGGCGAGCTACGGCGTTTGCTGAAGTTCACCCAAGCATCTCCGGGGCTCCGTGGCCAAAAGAGGTAAGATCGGCACCAGGCCAAAGGGAGGACGAGCCGCTCAACTGGCCAACTTCTCGTGAACCCGTCTTTTGTTCATCTCAAAAACTTTTATTCTTATTATTACTGGCTGCTATGCTGTCAGATCTGCGATCACTCAACAGACCACGTGGGAGAAGTGTTTCATCAAAGATCTTTGCAGGAGATCAGTAGTGTCTTTTAATCAGGACTGCTTCTTCTCTTATGCTATGATTGTTGTTTAATGAACTAACACATAGAATCTATTCCCCCAAAATGGTTATGAAAATGTGCTACATGTGTCTTTTGGTCAGTTATGAACAAGTATAGCTAAAAAGTCGCCTCACATAAAATAAGTTGTTTAGATGAACTAGCCGCCGATCAAAGAAAATCATGACATAAACCTACAAAACCCAACTTTACATCTTTAAATAATGTCATATTAATTTGTTTTGTCTCTTTACCTCAATTCCAATGGAAAAGGTTGTATTGTAAAGGTCAGAAAAGGCACAGTGAGCAGGCGGCTGCTATGGGGATGCTCTACCCAGACGAGGAGAGTCAGACCATTGAGACTCCTCCCACGCTGCTTCATCATGGCGCTGCATTTGCAAAGAACACAACAAAGGCAGGGCTGTTGAATCAACTCAAACATGCTGGTTCTGCTCCACTCACCTGGATGTGCCTGTGATTCATCAGAATCTCACTCTCTTTCCCTCCCATCCTTCTTTTCATTCCTCGCTGCTTGTCCTCGTTCCCTCCATCCAGCCACTCGTTCTTCCATTTTATTCCTTGCCACCTGTCTCCTCGGCTAACAGACACAGCCCGTTTTTAATGGTCAGGGAAGTGAAAAGGCAAATTAAAACTGGCACGATGAGCATCGATAAGGATTTATTTATTTTTTACCCAACTCTACTTAATCACACCTTTGTGGACTGTTGTGTTTGTTTAGCCCTCACCCACCATGATGCATGCCTCAATGAGTAAATTGAAGCGCAGAGTATAGTAGGCAGCTCCATGTCGTAAACTTGAACTTTGGATAAGCTTTTAAAGTGACAGCTGCCACGTACTCTCAGAAATGTATTGCTTTCAAAGAAGAAAAGAAAGAAAGAAAGAAAAGCAAGAAAGTGAAAGCAACACTATTTTCAATTGATGTGCAGCTTTTTTGTACCTTATAGTGAGTAAAAGCATCTCTCTCAGACACCCATGGTGGACGTGCCCGAGTCGCATGCACTGAGATTCCTCCAGTCTGCGTCATCGCCTGTTGCTAGACTACTCTGCACTTCATACTTCCTTTCGCGCTCTGGCTGGCCACAGATAACAAACTGCTGTCATCTCAACTGCAGACGCTCACTCTTGAACTTGAAATAGAAAATGTGTTCGTGCAGGTGGGCACACACTCGGTGAGCTGTAACGCGCAAGCCAAAATCCTCTCTCCGCCCCCGGTGTGTTTAGACCTGAGTAGAGCAGCATACATTTGAGAGCGGTGAGCTTCCGGGACCACTGGCATGCTTAAAAACATGTCTGATGTATTTTGAGGTCGTCGTACCGCAGTAGAAATGGTTTTTAAAGCAGCCTAACTTTTTCGCGGCTGCCTGCACATTTCCTGTTCTGTTTCCACAAGTACGCTCTCTCGCATGCGCACACATACATGCAAGCGACAGATCCATGTGGCTTCACCTACGTCATGCTTGACTCGCATCGATTGATATTCACCAGAAAACACAAACAAATTGCTGCTTCTGTTTCTGCAGCTTGCCGGGAAAGCAAGAATCTTGTTTTGCCCCGAGTGTTTGTTCAAATAACTGAGGCACTTGCTTTTATGTGGCAAAGAAAACTTTACTCGACAGTAATGTTGGTAACTGCTGAGAGGAAAATGTTCCTAACAGCCCCCCATCCCAAACCCCCTAATTCATTTTTTGAGAACTGAGAGATCAAGAACAGAGACCTTTTTGTCAAGATAGCAATAAAAAAAAAACTATGCATTCATGATTAGAAATTAATCAAATTAATGCTTAAAATGGAAAATTTAAATCCTGGATTTTCATTATAAGATGTTTCACTTTTTGGCTAAACAAGAGTGAAAAAAAAAAAAAAACAACATTTACTAAACTGGCACTTTTCAAAATATCACATATCACTGCCTGGAGCCAAGAAACAGAGCAATTTAAAAGACTCCAAATATTTCCAGGAGGTTACTGTATGAAGATGTTGTATTTCTCATAATGTCCTTATCCTCTTATAGTTGTGTAACAATTTTTCAAATATGGCTCCTCTCACCCCACGAAGAGTTAACACTTCTTTGTTCGGCTCCCCCGTTTTTGTCACTACGTAGTAATGAACACAGGACAACACATCTGACGTCCATAAAAACAGGGGCACGTGACTGTAAATCTCCCGTCAGCACCCATTTGAGGCCTTGAAATATTTAGACGCCTTAGACTGGCATGCTGGGGGGTTTAAATTAAGCTGCACGGGATCATTTCACTCGTTTCATCACGTTTTGGCAGTGAGACACGCACTTCGCATTGAAAGTGAATGAGAACGAGTTTTTCTCCATTTGGATCCCTGAAGAATTTGTATTGAGCACTTAATCACCAGTTTAAGGGGAGCACAAACACCGGCGGTTTAAAAGCTGACTCACGTCACCGGATTAAACGTTTACGTGGAGAAGAATGCTTAACATTGCCGAGCAACAGCAGGGAGAAAATAAAATGTCCCTTTGTGGCCTTTGTGCTCATCCTCTTGTGTGCTGTGACAAATCTCGACACTCCATTTCCTGATTTTGCATACCCTTTACAGATTTGGGAAAAGAAAATGATGGGTCTGAGCGGATCCAAAAAGTCCAAAACAAACAAGCATAAAAGCTGGAGGACGGACAGTGACAGCAAACAGTTTGCATTGGGCGATTCATCAGCACAACACTGGATCCTTGTTCTCCTGCACACATCGCTGCACACCAGCCGGCCTGTTGTATAGCCCTGATGGCAAAAATCCTTATTATTTTGATGGGGTGTGAGGGAATTGAAGTAATGAGGGCCTTTCAAAGTGCGCTGCCGTTATTCAGCCCCGAGTGTCGAGATTTACCGTCGTGCCACTTCAGGGAGTCACATAGGAAATATAGACCAATCACACAAGGAGGCCGAATGTTCGAAAAAGGTATGTGATGGAAGTCCATTGAAAAAAAAAAAAAATTAAAATCAGGGCACCATCACCAGAGTCTTAACTAAATGATCCTGGCAGCCGAAAGGCCATCGCTGAGTTACACGAGTTCAAGTCGAAGAAAGTTGGCAGCGGGTCATCTTTCTGTATTTCGGGGGAGGTTTGCATTTGCACTTTAGGGCCCACGGCTTCTTTACCCTGTACACAACTGACTCTGAATATCAGTCCTGAAGGCCCCTTGACGGTGTCAAGTGACTAACACAGAGGTCAACAGACAGGATGCCTGAAACCTCCACAACCGCATTTGTGAAGTTCAAGTCATGCAGCAGGGAGGGGACGTCTGCAGGGATCGAATCAGACTAAATATCCTCCCCCCCCACAATGGCTGTACAAACAGCGAGAGAGAGGCCAGCAACAATGAGGAGAAAACTAAGTGACTCTTGTACCAATAAGCAAACTTTGATGCCGCAGGCCTCGCTGTCGTCACCGCCGAGTTCTTAGATGAAAAGAAAAATAATGTTTTCAGAAAGGCATCAAGGTGCGGGGTTAGAACTCTGCACTTTGAAGAAGTGAACAAACATAACCGGATTAACAAGAGCGGAAGCAACCGTGCGCACGGCCTTTGACTTGTGGTATTTTCATTGTTCAAGTGAACAATTAACCACGTTCTTGGATGCTATTTTCGACACTTGTACGCCGTCTGAATCTTGACAGGTATGGACAATATTCACAAGGCATTCAACAGATTGTAAAATGCTGGTTGAACATGTTTGTAGCTTCAATGTTGATGAGAATAATTCTATTAGAATGTTTTAGTGATTGATGTTGATGAACTGTTTTTGTGACAAAAAAAAAAACCTCTAACCTTGCTTTTCAATGACTAACATGGAGAATCTAAGGTTATCACTCTTTTGTTTGGCCAGGGTGATTTCATGCACATATTTGGTCAAACCAGAGTGAGCCCGAGGTCAGAGTCTCCTTCGTAGGAGGATGACGTGTTGGCACCCTCTTGTGGGGGAAATGCGCAGGAACGATCACAACACAAAGACACAGCGAGCACAAACCTGGACCGCTTCTCTCTCTGGGCCTAATTTTTGGCTTGAACTGTGAGAGTCAACACTCCGAGCAAACATTTATACCTGTTGACAGTAAAAGCACCATCACTGGTGGCTATTGACTTGTGTAGACAGAGAACAACTAGAGGTTGGAACATGCATTACCACATCTATGATGAAAACCGTTGTGCAGCTCAATCTCCATATGCTTGGATAGTGAGCGAAACAGCCATAGAAGACACAAAATTCTGTTGCAACTACAACCCATTACAATGTTATTACTGCAATCAGCATTTTTGCTCCTATTTTTATTTCATGAAAGCTCATTCTTGTGGTTTTACTGCTGCCTTGATCCTCCTCTTTAATCTCACCACCCAGTGGCCTCAAACCAACGGTATTATGACACAGATACATCAATTTCATTTGGCCACTGAGAGATCGCTGCAATCATGCAAATACCTTCATCTTTCAAAATGATTTGAATAGCCAAATCAAATAACCAACCTCAAGTAATTATTGAATTGCATGCATGTATGACTCAGTAAAGGTCACCCAATTCTGTCTGTTCAGCATACAGTGCACAAAGGACACAAGCAGCCAGTTGTTTGCCATGTAGGCAGAGCCCTGACTTTAACAACACAACTCGCACACAACATCTTATCAACGATTGCCACGTTAAATATTGACAATGTGAAGCCCTTTGCTGTCATTGCACTACAATGTGAGACTTTTCCTGTTGTCTTGAAGGTTAAGTTAAGGGATCTGGACTGGTTTATGGCATCTTGAACTTATTTCACAAACATCTTCAAAATACCAAAAACCATGCAGTCCAGTTGCCTTAACTTAACTTTCAAGGTCACAGTGACTTGGACGACTGAGAAGCTCCACAGACTTGTCGTCTTTAAACATTATAATTTGGTTCACAACATACCCAACTTGAAGCCATGAAGCCTTCCTGGACCGTGCAGCCATGTCTGTTACCTTCTGGACAGTCTGGTGCTTTAAAAATCACCCAGTGTTCATTCTCTTGGTTAAATCATACACCATTCAAATGAACATTTATAAGTTTTGCATTGTAATGATGAGCATTGATTGGAATAGCAATGAAACTGTAATGTCATATATGATTGTCTGATTGAAGTTTCTTTATGTTTATTATTATGATTATGCGCATTACTATATGATACATGCCATTAACTACATGTGAATTATATGTTTGTATTGTAATGCTAATTTATTTTTTCTTTAATTTCAAAGTTGGAGTACAAACAAATCAAATGAGTACTTCCTTGGATGTAAAATCAACTGAGACACAAGCAATAAAGATTTTAGATGAATATTACAGCAGATGATGCGTGTGTATGCCAGCCTAATGTGCAGTTGAGTATCGGCACAAGGCACAAGTCAGTCAGGTCAACATACCTCAGAGTTTGTGTGTCTGAAATTAATTATGTGTGCATTATTTTTCTCTCAGACCTACACCTGCTTTGTCGGAGATGAGGGATCAACCAAGCTGAACTGGACCCCCATAAATATTCCATGAAGACCCTCATGTATTATCCACACAGCATTACACCTGAGCCATGATATTATGTAAACACATTTTAAAGGTAAGTTCAGGCTCAGAAGAACAGTGTCTGAAATCCTATTTCTCACCGCTGCAGCGCTTGTATCCCATTGTCAGGCTGCCTGGCAGCTCGCAACGAGGAACCGAAATTACCCAAATGATATTGTGTCCATGTTCATGCTGCATGTGAGGTTTCAAGGGAGCTATAAAATACCAGATAATTAACTCCGGGGCCAACCAAATAGCTCATATTCAAATGAATTATTCAGTATGTGCTGGGAGATGAATACACTCCCTGCTTATGCTGCTCTTCCAGCACCTCTAAAAGATTAGCCATTTATTGCTGTTCATTTTATTACTGCTATGAGTCGTTCACTGTGTGTCTAGACGCACAAAATACAGATAAATCTTGCTATTTGTCTTTAATGTCAGACCATTGTGACAGGCAAGAGTAGCAGAGCGGGAAGATTATGTTTTGTAAATAAGCTTTAAAGATATAGAAATATAAAGCAGCAAAATGAAAAAGCACAATCATATATATGTCAAAATGTGTGCATGCAAACAAATGACTTTCTATGCATTAAAATTGTGTTGAAAATCAAATGTTGCCAAGTTTTGCAGTCATTTTAATCTTTATTCAGTCTCATGTTGTGTTTTTCCCCTCTTGCAGGGTCTTTTAAGAGTTTACTTTTATGTTAAGCTTACTATTGTAGCTTAAAATTTAAAGGAAAGATAAACAGTTATATCATTTCAAAGACAGATGTCAAAAAGTTGCATCAGAATTGAAATGAGCTCTCTTAAACCAGCATCTGACCTGGTGTTCATATGGTGCAACCTGTAATCATAACAGGCATTTCCAGCCGTGACAAGTTGACTTGCCAAATACAGGTGCGACTATTACACAAATGAGCTGGAACGATTGGATTGGAGTGCAGCCGAACAATCTAATTATTAGTTTCACCAGTGGAGAAATTTGACAGTGTAGATTTGCTTTTAAAAAAAAAAAATATTACAGCATATCAATATATACCAATAAGTGACTATGAAAAATCTATAAAATGCCATATGCAAAAACACAAAAAGCCTGTTTTGCACTTGGCGTATTGCAGTTTGCCGTTCTGTTAAGTTCCCTTTTACAGTTGTATGTACCAAACTATTTGCTCAATCAACCATAAATCGGCGCTTCTAGCCATAAATTCCGAGGAGGCCCGGTGGAAGGGGTTAAATCCATTCCGTTGCCATGGAGACAGAGGTCGCCACTTGACAAGCGACAGCGAGGCGAAGGGACCGCGAGTGGCACTTGATTGACGTTCAGAAAGAGGCGGGATATCACGGTTCCCGTGGGCTCATTGGGCGGACGGAGGCCACGTGACAGGGTTGGAATGCGAATGAAAATAGTGTCTTTGGCCCATCCCTGCTCCGCTCTCTCGCTGCTTCTGCTGCTGCTGCTGCTGCTGCTCGTCTCTGAGCGCAGCCAGCGAAGCGACCATCCAGACATGGTGTAGCAGCGGAGAAACACACGCACGCACGCACGCACGCACGCACACACACGCGGCCAGAGGGACGACGTGAGGTCACGGCGAACACGTTCACGGTAAGGCCGTGTCCGGCTTGCTTTCCAACACGCGCTGTCACGGCTGGCACGAGGGGCTTTGACCGCGAGCGTTTGGCGTGCGTGCGTGCGTCGGAACTCGTGACGCTAGCTAACGGCTTCCGCGGGGCCCGAAACAGCTGCACGCAGCGGCGTTTGTTTACCGCCGCGCTCCTCGCCTGCCAACCTTGACAGCCGGCCGAGCGGCTAGCTTTAGCCGCCGCTGGACGCCATGTATACAAACAGCGGTGCCGTAAAGGACGCCAAGCTTGAGCAGACCCGGTGGCGGCGGTAGTGGTGTTGGTGTTGGGGGGCTGCTAACGTTAGCCATGGGCTGTAATGGAATTCAGAAATGCGCTCGAGCTCTCGTTGGAGCAAGGGGGACTGGCCATGAATGAAAATGAGTCCGAGGGTAAAAAAGTAAAAAAAAAAAAAAAAAAGTGCAAACCTTAAAGTGCCCATGTTAGCTCCTCGTGTCTGTACAATGTTGCTTAAAGTGTGAGCTAAAGTTAGCCGGGTGGTTATCTTGGAGAACTTTGGTCGTGGTCTTTGGCACAGAGCAGGAGTAAGTTATTTTGACAAGTGTAGGTCAACTCGGAGGATAGCCTCAATTCCCCTCCAGAGCTGGATTAAGGGGGTCGCGTCCTTCCAGTGACCCGACGTGGTCATCATTATATCTTAGTTATAGATAATCCCTCCCCTCTCCGTCTGCGTTTATGGTTAAATCCTTAAGCCTGTGACCCTTGGCCATCTAGTTCATTTGTCATCATATGTGGCCCTTGTTACCTACTTTATTAGATCATTCTTGGTAAATATACAGAGCTAACACATTGGAAGTGAAACTTCTCCAATTTCCAGGTTTTATTTCCCTTCTCATGAAGGCCTGTAGCACAGCAACATAAGTCACGAGTTATGCGACTTCTCAGTCTCATAAATGAAAGCTTCATAAAAACAAAATCGAAATAAAGGATAGAAACACTCCGAAAGGTTGGTGGTTCAAATCCCGCTCCATCCCAGTCCCAATCCCAGTGTCCTTGGGCAATCCTAAATTGCTCCAGGAATTGGTGTGTGAGTGAATGAGAGGCCATTGTAAAGTTCTGTGGGTACCGTGTAGGTGCTGGAATACATAAGTGCAGTCCATTTACCAAATCTGATTCTCTGTTGTCGGTTATCCGTGGCACTTTGACCTCTACCAATGGCCCGTCTTGGTTCCTGCTGCATTGGAGGACCACTGGAGCTGCAGAGCACCTTGTCCTTCAGAGCAGGTCACAATTAGACTTGGAATTGGAGGTGATAGGACAAACTCAACTTGAAAAGCATGGGATATTATCCTGACATAACACTGTCTTGATGTCACCCTTTGTCAGAGTGAACAAAAGTGACTGCCATGTGGCCCGTCCAATTACAGGTCTGGCAAAGCTGTCAATTACGATGCAGTTGGTGTGATCTAGGCGTAATAATCTGATAAATTACAGGTTCCTTTGCCAGTGGTTCTCATGAACCCTGTCATATTCTATTCATCAACCAATTTGTATTTTGTGCAGTGTTGCATCCTAATCTTAGACAGGGATCCCCATGTCAGGATTTTGGGACAGGACATCTTTTATTATCATGGGAAGCAGCAATAGACATCCGATCCACGACCAGTCTGCTGTCCTGGGTTGAAAGTCAGCTTGTTTTCTGAAGGCAGCGGCGCACATTTTCATTGTGCCCCCTGCTCATCTGAGTTCATACCTGACCTATTTCTCTTCCTCATGGTGTAATGGTCCCTGGAGTAATGCCCCGGAGAACGCTTTGATAGAACTGCCTTGATGAAACCCGTTTGGCTAATCCCAGTGCTCTGCCAGAACCATTTAGCAGCGGTATTTATAGATCTGAGGGAGAACCTTTTCAATCACGTCTTTTGGCTGGCCCCCAGTTTTATCACTCTGTCTGCCCACTTGCCTGCTTCCCTTAGGTTTATTTTGAGACTTGCTAGTGGTCCAAGCAGTTCTTAGCATCCTGCAGAGCGTCTCCGCCTCACCACCACCACCACTCGTCGACCCGCTGTAGCGAGGCAAGTGAAAGTGTTTTTGTGAAAGCACAGCGTGAGTCCATGTACGCCGGCATGTGGGACGCGTGTGCCACACACTTAAGATGGAAAGCGGCCAGCAGAGGGTTTCTGTGCCGGCCTGCTCAGCTGTGGATGAATCAGACGTGTCGGCCTGCGGCTACCCCATCAGTCATTCTTCGTGATGAGAATGAATCTCTCCCTCCCTTACATACTCTGACAAAGGCAGTGGGACTGGCTGCTCTGTTTGGACAAGACCCATCAACCTTTATCAGCCTCGGGCGATGACCCGCAGCATCAACCCAGACACAGACAGTGCTGCGTTGCAGGGAGATGTGGAAGCTGACTTGTCCCGTCACAGTTCAGAGTTCAGGTCAATGGCTGCGAATAATGAAGATGAACGAGCGCCGCTTCACTTATTTTATGTATTTGCTTGTAGTTTGATTTGTATCCTGGCCAGAGTTTCAATTTTTATACGAAGCAGTCTGAAACCGGCCTGGGTTTCCTCCAAAACGTTAATAAAAAGTATTACTTTAATCTACTTTTTTATTTTCAATTTCCCCACTTGGACCAACACAGGATTTAGACTGCAGTAATTCTTGAAATAATCTACATGTTTCCAATAAACATTTAATTGACAGCACTTACAAAACCCTGTGTTACCTGATGTAACTGCAGTATGAAGGTTGTGGGTTCAATCCCGGGCCTGGGACCTTTCTGTGTGGAGTTTGCATGTTCTCCCTGTGCCTTCGTGGGTTCTCTCCGGGTTCTCCGGCTTCCTCCACACTCCAAAAACTTGCATGTGAGGTGAAATGGAAACTCTAAATTGTCCGTAGGTGTGCATGTGAGTGCGAGTGTTTTGTTCGTCTCTAAGTGGCCCTGCGATGAACTGCCGACTTGTCCAGGGTGTCACCCTGCCTTTGCCTTGTGACAGCTGGGATAGGCGCCAGCAGACACCCGTGACCCTGAGCTCAGGAAAAAGCGGGTATTGAAAACTCTTCCCAATTTACCTTCCTTTTTTCGCTCCAATATAGGATTTTATTTCAACAATATATAACGTTTCATCTTTGAATTGGTCTGATTCTGCCCCTCTCAGTCCATCCATCCTGATGTAGTTACACAGAAATGCTTCTGACGATGCCGTCGACACCCGTACAGTAGAAGAAGAAGAATTTGTCTCTTTTTTTTGTTGCCCCTTCCTCTCGGCCCCTTCACTTGATCTCTTTATTCTCGTATCCCCGAGCAATTGAAGGTCTTTGGCTTCACACACTTGGGTCCATTCAGTCCACTCACTCATCAAACGGCGCCGCTCCATTTCTCCTCTCCACTCGGTGTTTTGACCCCATCTGCCGCGCAGCTCTGTAGTCAAGTGCGCATCCTGAGGCTCCCCGTTCCTCGCTGCGTTGCCAGCTAATCTATATGCTAATGAGAAGATGATAATCAATGAGGTTCGCGCATGGTTGACCCCAATCAATACCACATTGCGGCAGTAAGCGTTTTAAATGGCTACATTTTCTCCAGCCAGACAGCCGACCGTCATGTCAGTGCGGCGGGGCAAGACCGCAAGTATGCCATTATTCTCCTGTTTCATCCGCACTCCTCCACACACACGGACGTGGCTGCCGCTGAAGGGAGCTTTGAGTTTCATTCCACTTTGATGAGGAAATGTCAGGTTTTTTCTTTTTTTCAGTTCATTCTCAGAAATGCTAGACGTGTTCTTCGCATTCCTTCCTGAGACCTCTCCACATTCTTTGTGATTTTATCAGTTCAACTGATTTTTTTTTAATTTTTTTTTTTAAACGTTCTTTGAAACTCGTGTATGGGTGACTCACAGCCACTGGATAATTGACTTCTTGACTCGGTCTCAGGAATTGATAGTGATCACCGTCTTTTTCGGGAAAGAAAATGAGATGTTGGTCTGGCAGTGTTGCTGCAGCTGCGGGCGTCAGCAGAGCGAGAGTCGGGCCATGAGAAACGGCGAGGCCGCTCTAGCAGTATGTAAACAGACTGGTGTTTACGCTGGATATTCTGGCTTGAAATATGCCATTTCTCTTTTAAAGGTCCAGTTTGTAAAAAATTTGAAGGAAGCCTGTCTGCCAGTGTGTTTTATCAGACAGGCTTCCTTAAAAAACACCTTTATTGCTCTATGTGTATTCTTATATATATGAGAAGCATTCTAAGGGTAGGAAAGACCAAATGACTTTTGTTGTACTGCAAGTATACACTTTTATTAATGTGTTTATGGGCAGCATGTTACGCTTTTACCAACATAAAAATAAGAAATCAAGCCAGATTTTACTCACTGGACCTTTAAATGTGGCTGCTGAGTTACTGATGCATTTGGCTGGCACCACATGAGGAGTATAGAGACATATTGTGGTTTTATTCTGCTGTTTTTTTTTTTTTGTCCACATGGCCACATATCATTGTGTTTTGTCTTTTGTGGAATTCATTCGTTCATTTCCTCATTCAGCAGTAATTCAGCAAATACCTGGCGATTAAAGTCTTAACGACGCTACTTCGTTACCTGGATAACAACAACAAAAAGGCGCTTGCCTTATTTTGGGAATATGCAAAGAATAAATAAATAAATCAGTATTCCGACGGCAGCGGAGGGGGAAGGGAGGGACGGCGTAAAAAAATCATTACCATCATCTTCATTAGAGAGGATCCTGCTGTCCAATCGCCGCGCCGCTCTGCACGGGGATTCCGCCGGCGCCCCGTTGGCTGTCGCTAGGATACCACATAATCAGGAGGCAGGCCGCGGCCTGGTTGGCGGAGTCGGGTGTCGATGCCGGGACCGGGGGAGCCGTGCTTTTGAGTTGTGGGGGTGGATGGAGCAGCTGGGGGTGGGGATGGGGTCGGTGGGTGGGTTTCTCTTCCGCGGATATAGCGGGGAAACGGGGGCTCGCACGCGCTCACTCCGTCAGTCCCGCCAGGCGAGCCGGCAGACGCCACGGTGAGGCAGACAAAGGGGAGCGACACACTGCGCCAGGACAGCACGCTCCCGGGGGATGGGGCATCATACCCCAGCGTCGCGTCGGGGGGGCCGCAGGAGGTAGGAGCGTCAGGGGTTAGGGATGGGGGCTTTGTCTCACGGACGCACACATTCACACACAAACAACATTTTTATTTGAAAAAAGAAAAAAGAAAAAGGACGCACGTGCATGTGTTTCTCTCTGATGGTCCATTTGTGCAGCTGACACTAACTGTGTTTCCAATGTGGGTCATGTGAGTCTCTCTCCCCCACCACACACACACACACACACACACACACACACACACACAAGGAGGCCGGCCCAGCGCGGCCGCTCCGCTACTTCCTGAGTTGTGACCAGGGATGCGCGGAGTCAGACAGTCTGTCTGTTTACGGCTCTCATCCCCCCGCCCCCTCGCAGCCGATGGATGCAGATCAGACGGCCGGCTTGTCAGGCCCTCCGCTAATGACACACGCGCACATCAACGTGTTTTCCTTTTTAAAAGAGGTTCAGCGAATTGTTCCTGAAAGCCTTTTGAGAAAGATGTTTGTGTGTTTGTGTCTCGCTCGCCGCCGCTGTTTGGATGCCGAGGCAAACACATGGGTGAACATGGGTTTGGGCTTTCTTTCTTTTTTTTTTTTTTTAAAGCGTGTATTACTGATGTAGATGTGGAGGTGGGGGTAAAGGATTAGAGCGGGGGAGGGGGAAGCATCGCACCCCATCACTGATGGATGGGTGACTCCTCTTAAAATGACAGGATCTGAAGGCATCATTACCAGATGGGGGTTCTCCCCCACCTCCCCACACACACACACACACACACACACAGGGGGAGCAGAATCTTGCATCTCAGCTCGTAACTGCATACACACATGCACAGCTGTGGTGCTTTGTATACAAACAGAGACTCTCTGCCTTGGTTTCCCACACTCACAACCTGGGATACGGGAATATTTAGATTCAAAACAGCATCAGTAATCACTTTATTGTTCCTTTGTCTTGCAGAATTTACAATTGCAGCCGGAGTTTGTGTTGTATTTTCTTCGTGGAATTGTTGCCGGAGGATTTTTGTTGCGATTAAAACCACGCAGGTGGTGAATTAGTTTTGTCAGAACGGGACTCTCACAAATCTGCATTTCAAATATATAAAAACAAAGAATGAGATATATCTCCATTCGGCCCCGACGCAACATTTTTGCAATTGTTCCCCCGCCTTAACTGCATTCCCAGCTGCATTACAGTCTGCAAAGCCCAGAAGAGTCTTTCCTTGTAATAATTTATCCACTCAGCAGACATTCATTCAGCGGCACGTTATTAGAATGCAAACATGATGTCATGTTTGGAAACAGAAGTCAGAGCAGATTTAATACTGTAATCTATAATCCAATGGGCTGCATTGAAGACGTTTTGAAAAGCCAATCGCCGACTTCACTCGTCAGATCCCTCATTGCGAGCCGCGACGATGTCCATCGTCTGGAGCGTCTCAGTCCTTGCTTCTGCAAAGGAAACCTTGGACTTGTGTGCTGAAGATATCAGTCGCTTCTGCGCCTGCCATTCAGAGGCAGCATATGGTTTTAGCGAGATTGCAGCTTGTTTCCAAGTCTGCTTTGCAGCATAAGTGGGTTACGGAGCCGAGCTCTGGTCCCTAATCCTTTCCAAAGAGTAATGAGCAGCGGGAGGAAGCGACTGAAGAACTGCAGCAGGGCGGCCGGCAGCCTCGCTCTCTGTTTAATTACTTCCATTACGCCCTCTTTTTTCCTCCAACCCATTTAAAAGTTCTCAACCTGCTGGCGTGGCCCCCTCAACCCCCTCCCATCCTCTCTCCCCACCGCCCCCCTCGCTCGCTCTGTATTCCTGTGCAGCTCGTCTCCGCACACCTCTAACCTCGAGGCTAGGAATTCCATTCTCACTGCTTTGACCTCATTCAGAATTGCTTCTAATTCTAGCTCGTCATTGTGACCACACGCTGTTAAATATGTTTGTGTTCATACTCCAGCCTTCTTTTGCCTTTTCTCATCTTAAACAGCACAGGCTGTAAGGTTTTATTGCAGCAGGGTCTTGAATTCTCAAAGCGACGTCTTCTGTTGTGATTAAACGCACGAAAACAAACAAGACTTCAAAGGAATTGTTAATTCCCCGGTGCTGACGCATATTTTCTACTGCGGAGATTTGGAATGCGGAGGTTTTATTCATGTTATTTATTCCACGCTGCTTCCACACAGTGGGCCGTCATCTGGTCGGAGCAAAATGTCATCGCTCGTTAAAACCAGAAATAAAGCAACTGGTTGATCAAAGAAAGGACTTCTAGATATATTAGAAATGACCTGCATCATACATTAGACCAGCATATTTCCTTAGATTCTGTATTTTCAGATATTTATTTTGTGTCCCGGGTTCGAGTAAAACTGGGCAACTGATATTGCAAAAAACGAGATCTTCAGAACTTAACTGTCTGTTAGAATCCAAATCAAAAGTATTGGTGACATCACAAAGAAATGCTTTCCAAAAAATGTATTTGAACGCTTACTAAAATGTGGAGCAAGCACACAAAGTAGAGGGTGGGCTTTTCTAATTATTTGAATTATTATTTGAAAATATGGGATAATTTTGCTCAGTTACAAAACATGAAAAGAAGCAGAACTTAGTTTAGCTAATCCAACTGATATTTGAGCTTGCTGAAAAAGAAAGAAGAAAATTGTACGATATTCTGTCAGTGTCCTCGTTTAGCAAACACTCTGATCAAACTGAGCTGAGTGGAGAACAGAAGATGGATGTTCATCAGTGTCAAAGTGTGAAGAAGAACCTGTGAGCAGAGTAAACAGCCTTGTCGTCTCAGAGCCTCCTCACTCTCCCCCTCCAGGCACAGGAGAGCCATTCAGAAGAGCCGGGGGTCAAAGGTGAGACGAGCAGAGGGCACCATGGAGAGTGAGCCGGGGGCCCAGGCTGCGGCCACGGCCAACAGCGCCGGGACCGCCAGCACAACCACAGTCGCCGCCGCTGCCGCCACAAACCCCACTGCTGCCTCCTCGGGCTCGGCCACCTCTTCCAGCACCGCAGCTCCAAGCGGCGGCGGCGGCGGCTCGAGCACCGCTGCTGCCTCCATTGCTGCCACATCTGCTGGTGGCTCCAGCACCTCGAGCAGCACTTCCAGCAGCAGCACGACGACAGGAAGACAGGCGGTGCCTCAGATATCTGTTTACAGCGGGATTCCTGACCGGCAGACGGTGCAGGTGGGTGTCCAAATTCCTCTGCAAATGTGGCTTTTTTTTTTATTTATTGTGAATTAGAATAAAATTGGAAATCTGAATTTGCACTTGCACTTGGATGTGTGAGCAGCAGGGGGGGACCTTCTTTGCTGGCCTAACCATACCTAGAAAAGTACATTTTCCCGTAAATATGATGATAAAGTTATGTGGTGATATTGAGGGTAACATGAGGTGTATTCATTCAGGGTGGACTAAATATGATGTCACTGATGGCCGAGGTGTGAAATGCACGACCCGCCAGTGTTGAGGAGGAACATTATCCTGCTGAAACATCCAATTTTAACTGCACGTGCAGAGGGGAGCACGTGGGTTGTGAGCCGTCCCACTCAAAGGAATCACATTCCACAGTGATTCCTAACGCTGTATGCCAGATCTATGCAGTGTCTGCAAACTTTTCCCACATCTGTGCCATCTTGTGTCAATAACTGCTGTAAAAAGTCTGCCAGATGGTCGCTCTGCTGCCCCCTGTTGGGACAAATAAGGCTCTGCACATGCTGGATGCGCTTGAAACAACAATTGAGTTTCACCATCGTTTTCCTGAGTATTCAAACGACTTCAGCATGAAGGGCCGCCGCAGTAAATGACCAGGTCGCAGGGACGAGCCCAAGTTGAAGGAAGGAATGCTTTTGGTGCATTACTGCTCTTGACCCTTTGACCCAGAGGATAAGCCCGTCCACAGGCTTAACCTCTGCCTGAATGAGGACCGGGCAGCCGTTACTGCTGACGCCTTGACAGCTCAGGTTTTGTTCTACCCGTCGCCGCCTTTCTGAATTCAGCTCACTGACAACAATTAAGTGTCAAAGCCCTTATTGTCAACTCAGAGCTCAGATCCTCCCCTAATTGTTTGTCGTTGGTCCAGCCGCCTCTGTAACGCACAGCAGGTCGGCATCCTCTCCGGTTTCTTAGCAACGAGGCCGAGGGCACGTCTGGGAGGTGAAGGGTTGAAGATCCGCAATCACTCGGAGGTTCCGTCTACTCGTGAAATCAGTGAAAGAGGCGTCGAGACTTTTCCTGCAGCGTTGAACAAGAGGTGTTTTGCAAAATGTGAGACGGCACGAACGTCCATCCACGCGGGTGACAGTTTCATTAAGATGATGCGAGTGTTGCCGGTCTGCTGCCTGCTTCGCTCTGAGGTAGTACGGCTGTTTTTGATGCTATTATTGGGACAAACAAATACCCCGCTGACTCAACCGGCAGCGACCGCTCTTACGGTTTAGCAGAAATGTGAATCGCGTTTTGATAATCGTGTTTTCCACAGCCGTGGCTACGTTCTTAATTGGAAAAAAAAAAAAAAAAAAGTTTCATGAACCTGCTTGGCTTGGTTTGAAAGCTGCGTTACCTTGAAGAAATTTCAGAAAATGTTCACAGTTGCATTGCTTTAGTCCTCATTGGGATTAGAAAATTTAGAGCTGTCTGTCTATCTGTCTGTCTATCTGTCTATCTATCTATCTATCTATCTATCTATCTATCTATCTATCTATCTATCTATCTTTCTGTCTGTCTGTCTGTCTATCTGTCTATCTATCTGTCTATCTATCTGTCTGTCTGTCTGTCTGTCTGTCTGTCTGTCTGTCTGTCTGACACACAAAAACTCTCGCAAACACAAACACACACACACACACAAAGACTTTGAGAGTGTTTTTGCTTGTGGTATCTACACCATCTGCACACTATTGATGAATCATTAACGATCGTCCATGTTTTATTAACAAGCTGCTCCTGTGTGTGTGTGTGTGTGTGTGTGTGTGTGCGTGCAGGTGTTTCAGCAGGCTCTGCACCGGCAGCCCAACACGGCGGCGCAGTACCTGCAGCAGATGTACGCCGCCCAGCAGCAGCATCTGATGCTGCAGACGGCCGCCCTGCAGCAGCAGCACAGCCTGAGCACGGCGCAGCTCCAGAGCCTGGCCGCCGTGCAGCAGGTCGGCCAACGCCGCTCAGCGGGGGTGGAGCTGGCGCGTCTGAAAGTGTGTAAATTGCCTCATCCGCCTCTCCCCCACTCCCTCTCTCTCTCTCTCTCTCCTCCTCCCCCTTCCCTCAAGATAGGCCAGCATCGCAGCCGGCCGGCAAAGCTCTTCGCAAAATGGCACTTCGTCGCAGCAAACGGGCTCCACTCAGGCCACGGTGAGTGCAACCAGAGTGTCGGTCTCCCTGTAAAGAGCGGCTGCGCTTCGACTTGCCCCTTGTGCGTTAGGTGCAACGCCTAACTTAGTCCATCTAACACAAACAATGCAAGTAGATGCGGCTCATCAGGTTTGCATTGAGCTTTTTTTCCACATTTAAAGGTCCAGCCTGTAAAATTTTGGCTTGATTTATGATTTTTTATTTTGGTAAAAGCTGAGCACACTGCCCATAAATACATTAATAAAAGTGTGCACTCGCACTACGATACAAGGCATTTGGTTTTCGTACCCTGAACAGTTCTCATATATATAAGAATATCCATAGAGCAATAAGGGTCTTGCTCCTAGTGAGCTGCCGTCTTGCACCGCCATTTTTTAAGGAAGCCCTGCTGACGGTGCCCTAAACACGACACTCGCTGCCAGGTTGGCTTCCTTCAAAATTTTACCCACCACGATTGACCATGATTTGCAACTTGGCCCGGTAACAGATACGTCCAGAATCTCTCAGCGTGACTGTATTCATGTGCATTCCCACATACATGATACTGTCAAGGAAAAAAAAAAAAAACATACCCTTAAGCGATCATCTCCTCCCACCCGCAGATCAACTTGACCACCTCCCCGGCCGCAGCTCAGCTCATCAGCAGGGCCCAGAGCATCAGCTCCACCCCCACCAGTATCTCCCAGCAGGCCGTGCTGCTGGGCAGCCCGTCCAGCACCACTCTCACGGCCAGCCAGGCGCAGATGTACCTGCGCGCGCAGATGGTGAGGGGGCGGGCGTAGCCGCAGGCCACACATGCATGCGTAATGCATATATGCATCAATATGATCGCACGCATCAGCCGCTTGAATGAATACGCGCTCGCGCGTTTTGCTATCTGCGCACATGCACTGCGCGCTCGCTTACCGTCGGCCTAAACCAGGCCTGGGCAAACTTTCTGACTGCTGGGCCACGGTGGCTTGTAAAATTTGACGGAGGAGCAGGAGTAAGAATTTTTGTCTTTGAAGCCCCACGGTATTTGGCTCTTTATTGAAATGACTCTCAAAACGGAAATCTGAAAAATTCGAGATCAGAAAAATTTGTTCAAGTTCGCCTGGCCAGATTGAATGGGATGAGTACAAACTCCGAATCAAACTACAGGAAGGGAAACTATCTTCTCCGGGAATGAAGGAAGTACCGGTAAACTGTATTCATATTGTACTTATCTGAGATATAAACTTTACAGTAGCAGCGCAAAGGTTGCAGGTTTTCCCTCAGTTTATTTTATTGTCACGTTGTCGGGCCTTCATGGTTGCTGTGAGCTTATGAATGAATGAATGAATGAGTGAATGAATGAATGACAGCTCACAGTTTTTACCACCGCATAATGAGATGCAAAGCCAGTCTTTTGTCAGGATGGTAAAAGCATGAATGCGTTGAGAAAAATAGATTTGTCAGCGTGACTTGTCAAGGTTGTTCATTGTCAGTGTCTTTTGGTTATCAATGAAAGCACATGATTCATTTTAAGTCCGCCATGTTCTTTTTTTTTCTTTTTGCACTCTGCAAAAAAGCGTTTATTCCTGCTTTATTACAACCTCGCCATCGTCAGTGCGGCGTCGTAACTTTTCAAGTCCTACAGCAGACAAGTCCTGTCGTTTAAAGCACATTTTCCAGCCATTTGCCTCAGAGGAGATTGTTGGCGCCTTCTTTTCTTATAATGTGCTTGAACTTGGTAGAGTTCGTCCTCACTAGTTTGCCTCTTGAAGTCGCTGTTGTGTTTGTGTGCTGCCTCCCAGGCCCAGCAGAGTAACCTTGTCCAGGTTGCCCGAAGCCTCGGCCGAGCCGTCCCGCTGTCCTCGCAGCTCATCTTCGCTCCCACCGCCACCGTCACGGCCGTCCAATCAGACGGCTCCGTGCAGGCGTCATCACAGGTAGGCTGACTAAAATATACAGATTATTAAAAAAGAAATACGTTAAATTACTTTCCTTGTTGTACAACTCAAAGTCAAAGCCAAACGCTCCCCTTTTTCCCCCCTCTGCAAGAATCAGGTTCAGAACCTTACCATCCGGGGCCAGCAGGTGGCGACCACGTCCTCCTCTCAGAGCCAGACGCTGCAGGCTCTCAGTCTGAAGCAGAGCCCCGTGCCCATTCAACCCGCCTCGCTGATCAAGAGCTCCAGTCAGAGCGCTCAGGTGTCGGCGGGGGGCAAGTCGGCTTCCTCCGACGGCTCGTTGGATGGAGGGAAGAAGACGGACGGCGCCGCCGCCGTCACGGAGGTCCGAGCCATTAACATGAGCCGCAGCGTCACGGCCGTCAACGCCCGGTCGCTCATCACCCCGGGTGAGTCGACGCCTAACTTCCCCTAAAGATTGAATTCCTGTCCCGAGCAGTAGCTGTAGTCGGCAGTAATCAGAGTGAAGAAAAATTAAGGAAAGTCAGAAATTGAGGACCACTGTTTGGTTTGTCTGTGCAATCAATTAGTTTGCATATATTTGCAATAACCATGGACTGTGTTTGTAATACTTTTCCCCAAATTAATTCTTAAATAGTGTTTGCTCCCCTTACCTGCACTTCTTTTTTGACTAAATTTTAATCTTTTTGACCTTTCTGATCTCTGCGTTGAAGTTTGCAGGACAGAATAATGATGAAATGGTCACAATTTCACATTTACATCCCTGTTTGATTGAAATTTAACAAACAAGACAACTCTTAGAAATATGTGCCACGAGCATTTAAACGCATTCTACCTCCATCGTTACGCCCACAAGTCTCTCTTCATCCATTGTTTCCGACTTGCGGTGGCAAACTGAGCATCGCACCTGCTCAGCGTTTGCTCGCCGTCACGCTGAAGCACAGCTGGCCCGTCCCTGACGCTCACTGGGCGCTCACCGGGCCGCTCACCGGGCCGTAGATTCGAAATCTTGTTATCGGTTGGTCCCGATAAAAACTGCACGTACGTAAAAATATGAACTGCCTTTTGTCCCCTTTATACAACAGACCGTGAATTTCCTCACTCGGCTGTAGGTTTATTTATATTTGTATTTTTTTTTGCGGACAGTAACACGAATCCATCCTGCAGCAGCAGCAGCAGCAGCAGCAGCAGCAGCAGCAGCAGCAGCAGCAGCAGCAGATATCCATTTCAAAAACAGTCTCTGCGCCTCCAGCAGCTGTCTTTGACACAGCAGACGCTCGCGCTCGTCTTATTGGCAAGATAAGGCGGAGGAAGAGATCTCCACTGTGCGCTCCTTAAATAGCTCTCCATGTCGTGCGAGCGGGGCACGTCGGGGGGAGGGGGGGGGCCCCCGTGCCTCTCGCCCATTCACCCGCTGACGGGGCGAGTGAGGCGGGGTGTGGTGGGGCGGCATTATCATAGGCGGCGTGTGCCGCTGTGTCTGGGAACAGTCCCGCCGCTTTGTGCACGGCAGCCTTGAAGAGGCGCGCTGCCACACAAGGGTCCGAGGAAACCTCTTGCTGTGTAATTGAAAGTCAGCAGCTGCTATTTTCCTTCCTCCTCTCAGAGTGAGTGAGGTGAGTGTGTGGACAATGTGGACAATGGATCATTCTATCGTCTTCTTTCTTTGTTTTTTATTTGCAGGATTTACCACATCAGCCTGATTTTTTTTTATTTATTTATTTTTTGATAATGTCCTCACAGGGCATCACGCGGCCCCTAAAGAGGAAATATACACAGCTTGCACAGTGCAAATACTCTGTGAATGTAGGCTGCACTGTTTGGACTTGGTGTTAGTGTTGGGTTGGTTTTTTTCTTCTTCCATTTTTCATTGTTGTTTTTAAATCTTCTTTTCCGTCCGTCGACTGGGGAGGAGGGATTTCGCCTGCGCGCCGGTGCACGACTGCGTTTGGCTTTGTTGCCGTAATGGATTCGCACAAAATGAAAGGGAGAACAGAGGCTGTGAATCCGGCGCCGCACGGCTGCCGGAGAGGGAGAGGGAGAGAGAGAGAGAGAGAGAGAGAGAGAGAGAGAGAGAGAGAGAGAGAGAGAGAGAGAGAGCGTGCGTTGCCATAGCAGCAGGCCGTGCGGGGACAGGTGGAAGTTAACACGCTACGTGCTTGACGCTTCATCGCGCCCGGGTCCATTCACAACTTTGTCTCCGTATTATTATCTTGTTTTATTTATCACGCTGCTGCAAAGATGAGGGAGGCTGCTTCCAGCTCACTATTGACGTCCCTGGACACTAAAGGATTTAAGCAGAAACACTATCGAGCGAGACGTTCAGGTGTCGCTGGTCAAAGAGGATGATAGTTCCACGGTGCTGACGCTGAGCCCTCCAGTGTGGCTTCCCTCTCTCGGCCACTGACTGTTTAAGGTCCGGGCTCCCTGCTTGACCTTCTCCGCTGAGGGCGCTGCATCTTTTAAAAGGCCTCGTTTGTATCTTTAACCCACCTGTGCGTAATTACAGCTTTGTTACAACCCAAGCTATAACGTGATTATCTTTCTGTCTGCAATATTAAGCAGTGGCCTATCAAAGTCTAAACCAGGGGTCACCAACCTTTCTGAACCTGAGAGCCGCTTCGTGGCTACTGAGTCATATGGAGGGCAACCAGTTCGCTTCACTCTTCTGAAATAACACATTTTCTCAGTTTGCCTTGAGTTGTATATGATCATTAATGATAATAATCTATTCTGATAATAAAATCATAATAATGAGTTCTCAATAATTATCAACAATGACTTAACAATGAACTTCAGGCGCTGCTGAAATAGTTTTGCTATTTTTAGCACAGGCCTGTAGGTGACTCATGTGGTCTTTTGGGGGCCACCTGGTGACCCCTGGTCTGAACCAACTGACTGGACCTTAAATTAAATCAAGGTGGCTTATTTAAATGACAGTTGTCGTTAGCCAGTGCAGTCACCACCTGCCTGTTTGTACGCTGGACCAGATAGCATGTTTCTGGTTTTCTAATTGAGCAGTGCTGCGTGTGTGGACTGGTGAGACAAACCTTCATGGCTTTGGTATTTTTCGGAGTCTTTGGTATTCTGCACCGGTTCTTTGATGTTGTGTTTTTCCCTCGTCTCCTTTGCTTTTTTTTGTTTGTTTGCCAGCACCTTTTGTTCATGTCGTCATGCTCGAGTCTTCCCCCGTCGTCTGACTGCAGCATGTTGCACCACTTGCTGCTTTTTCCGGATGAACTTACCTCCCTAATCCTCTTTTCTTTTTTTTTTTTAATTTTTGCAGAATCGCTGTGAGTGTCTCTATTCTTAGTAATTTGATTAGAAAACTATTCGGAAAGGGTCTGTGTTTCTCTGACAACCAGTTGCTCGCAGTTGCAAGCAACTGAACCCAAAACAAATCCTGCCTTTTGTGGCCGTTCGTCCGCACTGACGTCCTCCTGTCGGCTGAAGCGGCTCACACTAAAACCAGGGATAGCTACACACAGCAGGGATCCGCCGACAACAGCAGATCAACGGAGAAAATCTGTACTCAGATCTGTGCCTTGGCATCACATGCAGCTGCCTGCAATAGGATCTGCAGTTTCACCCTGTGACTCACAATAATAAGCCCAGTTTTTATCAGCATTTTACCAGACTTAATCCCCAAGAAAACACTTTAGCATTTTAACCCCAAAAGTTATTAGTTTTTTTTTTTAGGATGAGTTGAATTCCTCCTGTGCAGCAGCTCGACTTTTTTTCTGTCCACGAAATGTGATTTGAAAGTTCAACCTCATGCTGCACGCTTTGTTGTCGCTTTGTTGTTTGCGTGCGTGCGACTGTGTGACAGGCTGCTGGTGCGAGTGTGGAAACTCTGGGGTTTTCCGTGGCCTGGTGTGAAAAACTTCCCAGGAATGTATGCTGCGGGGACCTCCGCAGACACAATCTAGAGCCAAGGGGATGGGGCGGGGAGGTTGGCGGGGGGAGTCAGTTGTGTTTGTGTTGGGGTGGGTGGGCGCTGAGTGAATCAACCCCCAAATATCGACGCTCTCCATGGGATCGTCACGTCTGAGTGAATTCCCCCGTCTGCCTCTTCTTCTTCTTCCTGGACTTTCTTTCCTCTGCTCGTCTTAAGGGCCTTGAGACTGTTGTCAGGATTAGAGGGGAGGCGGCGGGGGTGCTGCTGCTAATAAACAGTGTGAGCTCACTCAGAAATCCCCCTCCTCCACTCAAAGATGGACTGGAATTAATCAAATGTGTGCATTTGTTATTTTTAAACACCAGAACAGGGATGTCAGCGTGTGATTTTTGTGGCATCCATCAAAGTTTTCCTCACTTCAGCCTCTCAGAACTTTAAATGGTCACCAACAACTTAGATGAGACCTTTCTTTTTGTTTTTAAGATAAAAAGTTAAGTCAGTTAATCCACACTTGATATTCACTTCATCCAAACATTGTGAGGATTCTGAGATTTTCAACGGCAAGTGAAAAGTCAGCCAGAGAGGATCGAACCCTTCATCATTAAAGAAAAGATTGTAATAAAACAGTAATAAGCGATTATTTCTGCCACACTCGGGCATTTCTGCTCAGCTCTAGGATGATGACAATGATTTAAGATGTCTTGTCTTCCAAGATATTAAGATATCTTGTCTTACAGTACGGGGAGTGTTTTAAACCATCTTCAGCGCACGCCTCAGCTCGGGCAGTTTTGACTTTGTGTGTTAACAGCAAACAACGATTCTCAGCAGATTGTGTGTCCTGAAGATATTTTGTCTTACGGTACTGCGAGGGTTAAAACCATCTTCGGCGCACGCCCCAGCTCAGGCAGCTTTGACGTTGTGCCAGTGTGTTCACAGCAAACAACAATTCCCTGCAGATTGTGTGTCCTTAAAGGAACTAGTGCGACGCGGGGCCCTGCTGATAGAGCGGCAGCTTTGTGTCGCCCGGCACGGCCCAAACTGTGGTTAGTGCCAAAGAGGAGAGCAGATGGAGCTTGTCCCATGCAACGCACCATGAAAAGAACAGGGGAAGGGGAGGTGGGGGGAGGGACTGAAGACACGCACGCTGGTGCACTTGGCAGCTCACCACGCTCGCCGGTCGCTGGGCGGTGGGTGTTACGTCGCTGAACGCACCGCCGCGTTCACGCAGCCCCACAGAGCAGAAGCTGCAGAAGCTCCTTGAGAATATAGAGATGTGGATTAGGCAGGTTTATATGTAGATATATATTACTACTAGGGATGCACTGAGACCACTGTTTTACAGAACGAGTAGAGTATGAGCACTTGCATGCCAGTACTCATGGTACTGGCCATTACATCATACATCATTCATCATTTCCCCACAGATACTGTTACAAGTTGCACTGCAGTGCAAACACACATTTAACAAAATTGTCATATGCATACATATACAACTGGTATCCGTGTCGTGGTATCGGCACGAGTATGAGTAGAGTACTCAGCCCCCGGTATCGGTACCAATACTGGTATCCATGCGTCCATACTAATACAATAATAATAGTAACAATAATAATAATAATAATAATAATGATAAACTTTATTACAAACACAAAATGGTCCACATCAGAACAAGACAATACATACAAAAGATATGAAAGGCATAATAAAAGAACCATACACAACTATTCACAGTGCAATGTGTACGGATCACTTAAAAAAAAAAAAAATCAATGCCCTCAGAGGAGACTATAACTATACCAGTGCTTCCATATCTTGGACCTATAGCGTGTAGTGCTAAGTTTGATGCTTGCCAATGCCAAGATCATACAGTTCTCTGAGCTGTTCAGCCGACATATAAATGTATACATAAAATGTCTCAAAGTGGCCTGCAGCGTATTAACACACAAACATGTCGCTGGCGCTACACCAACGAGGTCCTTTCAGCAGAATTCTCAAAGCATCAATAATAACTGGTCGTGTCTAAGAAATAAAGTAAAAAAAAAAAAGCAGAGTTAACGTTGATGGTGTGAAGATCTTCACGGACACGATGCTCCGCCTGCCGGCTCCTGAGCTGCCTTCAATATTAGAACAGCCTCGGGCTACATCCAGTGAACACTCTGCTGCTCCCACTCCCTGTCTCTCTTCTCTCTCTCTCTCTCTCACACACACACACACACACACACACACACACACACACACACACACACACACACACACACACACAGTCTCAAGATACATGATTGATGTGCTGTGTCTCGGGCTTCAGGCCGAGTTATGGGCTCGAGACGTCTTCTTACCCACAACAGCGCTGATGGGCGGTGACAAACAATTTTAAAAATATATATAAATATATTGACGGTTTTGTGAGTAATGGTCAGACCAAAAACTACAACAGCGGGGCCTCACGGTGAAGCGCTCAAAGAGGTCTTAATATCACTTCCCGTCAGCGGGAGCCTCGCAGGCGCCGGCGTCTCTCAGCCCTCCCGGGTCACACGGAGGATTAATGGATGTGAGATCCCACCAGGTTTTTCACCATAGAAAATTGCCAGTGTTGTACGTTTTTACATGGCAATGCTTTAAGGATGCTTGAGATGTGGGACTCTGACTGGGCCCGTTAGCTTCATTCAATCGAACACGTTTGGAACAATTTTTGGATGGCTGCAGTCACGTTACACGCTACATTTTGGAGTATTGCAGTGTTTTCAACTATGCTGGATGGTTGCTGCCGATGCTGTAACCCACTGTATAATCACCATGGGCTGCATTCTGATTCTGATTCTGACTCGACCTGCATGTAGATTGTAAGGTTCTTTCCAAATGTGCACATATCAGCAGTCATCAGTAGCTGCCATTACTCAGTGGAAATAAAGTTTTCAGACTTCCTCAATCCCAATTATTGTCTGCGTCAGAATCACACAAATATTTGGAAATGATTTTTTTGTTTCTTGCCAATAAGACAAAATAAGCAAACTAAACTCTACCAGTAGTTCTTCTTGCGCTCTTGTCCCCCCTGGATATGCTGCAAGTGATGTCATCTTGCTGAAATATCCAAGTCTGAGCTAGATGGAACTAGTGCTGGTGCACGTGCGAGTGCACGTGCTGCATGTGGGCCAACGGTGGTGACTGCACTAAAATAACCTGCACTTGGAGACTTGATACCAATTCTCCGCAATCCAGAACGTCAAAAATGCACAAGGTGTCCACAAACTTTTTTTTTTTTTTGTTGAACTTGGTGTCTTTTCTCTCCCCCACCAGCCTACACTCAGATCCAGCCCCACTCCCTGGTCCAGCAGCACAAGCAGCAGCAGCAGCAGCAGCAGCAGCAGCAGCAGCAGCAGCAGTTCGTGGCCCTCCAGGGCCAAGCGTCCCAGAGGACGACAGGGCAGCTGCTGCAGACGGCCTCCATTCAGCCGTCGCCTCACCCCATCCCCGTGCTGCCCAAACCGGCTCCGCACCAGCCGGCCGCGCCCAGCCAGCAGGCCACCATCTTCCACTCCACCATCAGCCCTCACGCCCTCCACTCCTCTCTCAACCACGCCAAGGCTCAGCCCGTCCAGCTCACCGCCATCAACCTCCAGATCCAGCCCACGGTGAGCAAACAGCTGCATGCTACCTCACGCTGGACTCCTTTGTTTCTGTCGTTTTTTTTTTTTCTTACTTGAAAGTTCCCTTATGATTGCATCAGGTTTAGGTGGGACTTAAAAGGGTAGAATTTTACTTTTGTGCACCGTAACTCTGCTTCTGTAGCAATGACAGCGGGAGGTAAATAAAAGAGCCAGCAGTCTTGGTAATATCAGGTCCACCGCTGCTGTAGCCTGCTACCAACTACACAAAGAGTAATTTAATTTCCAACATTATCCTATCAACACAGACATTTACATTGATAACCAGGCGTTGTAAATTGCTTGCCTCGGGTGAACTCTGGTGTGGGTAAAATTGTTTTTACTGGCAGCCTAGCAGAAACCATTGACTTGCGCTAGCCTAGCATTAGCAAACTGTGCTAAACTGGAGGGCTCAATCAAAAACGGTCTCTTGCTGACAAGTAGCACACCGGCTAACTTGCAAACTACTTCCTATGTCCAAGATTCTGGCCCCACCTCTTCAAAAAAGGTTGAAACATGTTTGCATTTAAGGTCCAGTGTGTAAAATGTGACTTAATTTATGATTTTTATTTTGGTAAAACCTTAATATGTATATAAGAATATACACAGAGCAAGGTTCTTGCTGTTAGCTGCCATTTTGCACCGCCGCCATATTTCTGAGGAAGCCCAGTGTGGTCTTGCGTCTTCAAAATATGTGCTCGCAGGCCGCTGTAGTTCACTGGCAAGCTCGAGAGAGGGAGGGTGAGCGAAAAAACGCTGCAATCTAAAATGTCATCACTTGATCATGTTGTTTCTTTTTTTGTTTTTGTTTTTATCTCCAAATATTACACACTTAACCTTTAAAGACGTTAAGAGACGTTTTTCATGTGACAGTGCCTCTACAAGACTCATCCAGATGCATCATGATGTTTTGATGAGTCTTGGGCCTTCACCTAGTCCTGTCCAGTATCGCACCAAAACTGAAACAGACATTTTCAAACTTTAGAGCCTAACCGCTTTGTTTGAATGTTGCCAGATGATTGCATGGCCAGCATGGAGCTAACCCAACACAATTGACTCAACACTACACACACTGTCCAGATTAAATTACCAATTTTAAGTCCTCGTGTTATTTGTGGGTTAGTCTTTTTAGCTTTTTTTTTTTTTATTATTAGATGTTCCTTCTGTCATCCTTGCCGTCCTGGCCGCGTCGTCCATATTCTCTTAAATAGTAACCATCAAAACAAATACCGCCGTTCCAAAAACAACCAACAGATGGATTTCTTTTTCCATGTCATTTCCAAAAAACACAGGAATCTTCTTGAGTTGTAAGGATCTCCGCAGTAACATTTTCCTGCTGCTGCAACATTTTCCAGCCGTGGCGGTTTTGCAGCTTTTTTCTTTCTTAAAAAGAAAAAAAATCATTGACACGTTCACTTTTTGTGTCTCGTCTTGACTTTGCAACGTGTTCCTCCCTCACGCGCGCCAGGCTTCCCGACTGGCCCAGGACTGCAAAGATAAGCCCACGTCACTGGTGGTCAGAGAGACGTGTCGAGCCCCAGCGGCCGAGCAGCAGCAACCTGCGCCGCCCCCGCCGCCGCAACCTGCGCCGCCCCACCTGCGCCACCGCTGCCGACGCCGCCCGAAAAGCCAGCGGAGCAGCCCAAGGTGGACGCAGCCACTCCGGCCACAGAGCCTCAAGGTAAAAAAGACGACAACAAAAAACCCAAAAAACGACTCGGTTCGCTTTCCAAAGTTCTGCTTTCTGGAACTTTTGTTTGGAGTAACTTTCAAAAGTCATAACGGTCGTCCCTTGAGCGCTGAAAATTACCACGATACCCCCCCCTCCCCACCATCCCGGTTGAATTAACAAACCTGTGCAATCTTGACTGGAGGGAAACGGAAATCAATGGCGTTGTTTGCTTGCGATGCAGAGCACGTTGTGTCTGCAGCGCATTTGTTTCACTGTGTTCTTTTTTTTTTTTTTTTTTTAGGTTTGTCTGTTGTTGCTTTTTTGCCTCTTATTGCTTTGTTGCCGTTGCCGTGGCTGCCCCTGCAAAGAGGCAAACAGCTCAACCAATTCCTGCATTTCACGCGCAAACCAGGACTGGAATGATGTGTAACAAAGGAGCAGCTTTTTGAAGCAGTGCGGTGATTTATACAAACTGATCTGCTGCTGAAAAAGAGAGAAAAATACAATATTTTTTTAAGAAAAGAAAAGCTTTGAAATTAATTTTTTTAAGATAATGTTGTTTATTATTATTATTATTTCGTGTTCGTGATGAGCAGGTCATTTCAGACGTGTGTACCAGTTTTAGCTGGAGGAATACAATTTAGTTTACCAAGAGTGAGTAGGAGTTAAGGCTGGCCGATATTAAAAAAAGGCCAAATAAACATCTAAGTGAAATTAAAGCACCAATGCAAGTACTTGGAATAATATTCCCAATGGAAATTCAGATCCGGCAGACATAATAATAGTCAATTTATCTCTGTTTTTTAATTTGTTGTCCAGTGTTTATTGTTAAGATTGATTTATTAATAAAATCATGTTTACTAATGCGCTTGTTGATATTAGTTTGGTCTAATGGAGACCGACTTAATGTAATTACCGAGTCCAATGAGGTTTGGAGAGCAGGCTGTTGCCCGTGTCGCCTGAGAGAAGCAGATTTTTCCAAATTTAGGGCAAAGCATAACGCGAGCAGGCCCCGAAGGTCTTCCCAAAATCTAACATTCAACATTCAACAGCCTCCTGGCAGGGCGGAGGAATATGTGAGCCGTGTTATAACCGTTGTAATGGATCGGTTTTGGTGGTCGGAAAAAAAGCCACCAAAACACCAGCTAATGTGATGTTTCTTGGTGAATGAAAACCATGTGCTGCTTTTACACCTTGGCACTGCCATTGGTCGTGGGGTTGGGTGAGATGCTGAGCGGAGAGGCGGCGCTCGTCACTGCGGCAGGAAACTATTTCTCTTATCCACAGTGATGAAGTGGGGCTTTTATTTGTTGATCCTGAAGAAAGTTTTAAGGATTTAGCTGAGAGCCCCGGGGAGATAAGTTGTTTTGCAGTCAAATTGGCTAATTGAGTGCAAAGGTTTTCCAGCTGCAAAGATGAATATCGCAAGCCGTGCTCTCTGCGTACACACATACAGGCGTAGTTTTTTTTTTTGTTAGGTTGTTGTTTTTTTTAGTTTTTACACTCAAGCCTGAAGAAGGTTGGTGGCTAACTTTGATGACACATTACACATAACCAGGGCCGCTGATGAGCTCAAGAGTCAGCATTAGCTTCAATCCAACCTGTGCGAGGATGATAACGATTATTCTTCTCTGATCGGCACACAGCGGTGGGGTCTAAGCGTTTGATTGTGAAAGCATCGCACAAACATTTGCGTGCAGAACACAGAAATGTCAACGCCGCAAGTTATCGCTCTGTGGTCCGTAAAGGCTGAATACTGTCTTGCATCATCAGATGGAACAGGTTATTCCTTTTTCTTTTATAAATCCCGTTGATGTCTTTCAAGTATCTGTCTGGTGTCAAGCACCCATAGAAAGTGGCTGGAAAAGGGAGAAGCGCTCTCTGATTTCTTATGGCTACTTGTAACTACTTGGGACCCTGGAGTGGTAGAAAAAATAATTTAAAAAAATCCCTCTGTGCCATTTTATATGAGCCTTTTAGTGAGAAAATAAAGTCCATTCCTGATCAAACATCCGTCCCAGCAGCGTCCACACTGATCTCCTCGCCACCAGAAAATGAAAAGATTGAAAACACTATCTCACTGATGATTGTAAGATGGATGCGCTAGATTGCAGGGGTGAAATCAGAGGCGGATCTAGCGGTTGAGGATTGTCAGGGTAACAATGTTGCAGGCATAAGTAATAAAAGAGGAGTTTTTCCCTCTAAAATGAACTGAGGTCTGTGTAGCTGGGTTTCATTTCTGTCCAACAAACCACATTTAACTCTGGCAGCGAGGCAGATCCTGCTTCTCCCCCCCCCCCCCCCCCCTTCGGTCCACTTCAGCCCAAGCAAGTGTAAGGAGCTGTAAGCTTGTTTCTACATCGATTGCATCCTCCTCCACACTTGGCTTGTGGGAGCTTTGTACTAATCTGCTGGACAGTGGAAACGGAGGTGTTTGTCCATACACCCATTACAGTTGTTACTACATACTAGTAGCGCTTAGGTTAAGGAAGTGTTTCTCAAAATGGGTGGCGCCCCAGAACCACTGCCCTAATGCCATGCAAGGGGGTCAAAAGTCAACTTTGTCCTAGAGACATGGGGGCACTTGCAGGTTCATCGGGATCCCTCAAGACACAGCCACGTCAAATTTGGGGCTTCTAGCCCATGAGGAACCCCGAAACCCTAACCCTAATTCCAGCCTTAACCCTAATTCCAGCCTTATCGCTAACCCTAATGCCATGCAAGTCTATGGGGTCAAAAGTCAACTTTGTCCTAGAGACATGGGACCACTTGCAGGTTCATCGGGATCCCTCAAGACACAGCCACGTCATTTTTTTTTTTTTTTTTGGAAAGTAAATATCACCTCTTGTCAACCTGAGTGCAGATGGAAACTGATAAAAAAAAATAAAAATGGATGGCTGGATGCAGGGTTGCTTTTAAAACTGTCTGGGTCAGGGGTGGGCAAACTTTTTGACTGGTGGGCCACAATGGCTTGTAAAATTGGACAGAGGGGCCGGAGCAGGAGCAGATGGATGGAGTGTTTTGGTGACCCACCTCATAGGAGAAAGAAATATATCATGGGATATGTAGAAAGCGTTACAACTAAAGAAGCATACCCTTCAAACACTGAAAAAAAAGAAGATGAAATACAGCTATTTTATTACTTGGTTACTGCAGTTTGGCCATGCCTGATCTAGGTCCTCAAACCTCCATGTATTAAATACCACAACTCAGACAGCACCAAAATGGGTTGACTCCCCTGCTATCTGCATGCGTTGTTTTTTTTTTTTGGGGGGGGTTGTTGTTGTTTGGCCGCGTAGCGCAGCGACGCGTCACCGGCAGCCCTGGATGAGGGCCGTGCCGAGCAGAGCAGAGCAGAGCAGAGCCGAGCAGAGCAGCAGGCGCTGGAGCTGATCTGAGGCCAGCCAGCTCTCCGCTGATCGGAGTCGACACAGCGCTAGCGGCTGTGGGCGGAAACAAGGGGGCGGGGCCTGCTTTAAAAGCGCCGCTCGCAGATCCGGGGCCGCGGTTTGCAACAACAATAACAGCAGCGGCGGCGGCGATCATCACAGCAGCAGCAGCAGCAGCAACAAAACACGTTGCCAACCGCACATGTTCTAAAAGTCTGACCTCGGCGGTAAGAAGACTTTTTTATTATCTCCCCGACACGGCGGCAGCGGCTCTTTACACACACGACAGGGCTTTGTTTGGTTTCGATTTTGACGTGCGTCCACTTGATGCGTGATGATGGTGCGAGTCGGTCTTCAGTTGGAGTCGACCATCGCTCCACTTCTGTAGGACTGTTTTGCTAAAGGCTGTTCCATTGTTTCCCCCCCCGTTTGCTCGGCGCTGGAATCGTCGGCTCACACGTGTTGTGTTGTGTTGTGCTTTCCGGTGTGCGGCGAAGCCAAGTGATTCATGATTCATCATTCAAGTTGTCATAGGTTACGACCAAAGTTAATGGAATTTCAGCCTCTTCGTGTAGATCAGCCGCTGCTCCGCAGGCAACATGTTTGTGAAGCCGTGAAGATAATAAAGAAACATTGTGATTTTTACGCAGAATTCAGTTTTACAAATACTTTTGCCGGTAATTATTATTCAATCTCAGGAATGTTTTGTCCATCCATAATTAAGAAGTATAGATTAAAAGGGAAAAGAAAAATGGTTGCCAAAAAATCCAACTAAGTGGCGATCAGAATTGTAATCACAGTTTTTCAACTTATAGGAGGCTTCTCGAAGGCGTTTCAGTAACGTAAGAAATGGTATTAATCCACTGGACACATTGGCTATTTAAATTTCAGATCAGTGGAGAAAAAAATCATTTTTAACAAAAACATTTAAAAGGAAAAAAAAGTTTTTCTTTTTTTTCTTTTTTCTTTTTATAAAGAAGCCAGAACAGCTCTCCATGTTTAGTGAATGAGAGCAGAAACATTTTAGCCACTTTGTGACAGATAAGGACGAATGGCACCTTTATTATTGTTCCAGCTGGAACATTATTCAAACGTAGCCCGCGGTTGACAGGCTCTCGTGGAACACGCATTAACGGAGCGGTGCTGCACCCCTCACAGGGACCGGAGGGGCCTCAGCCAAGAGGCAGATTGCGGCGCCTGGGACCCCGCCTCCAGCCATGACCTCGGGGAACGAGAGCGAGGCGCCCACCGTGACGGGCAGCGCGCCGCAGAACGGCGAGACCAAGCCGCCCCAGGCCATCGTCAAGCCCCAGGTCCTCACGCATGTCATCGAAGGCTTCGTCATCCAGGAGGGCGCCGAGCCCTTCCCCGTGTGTGTAAGTGGCCCCGTCTTTTCGCTTAAACCGGCAGCGCGACGTGATAAACAACCCTCCCACCCACCTCCACGTTCTCTCCGTCTGCACGCCTGCCTGCCTGCCTGCCTGCCTGCCTGCAGGGGGCCGTCAGCGGGCGAATGCGAACCCTCAATCACCACCGGCGGTGACGGCTCACAGCTCCCTCTTGATTCAGTCGTTAATGTAGTGAGGTTGGCCTCCGACGCCGAGGCAGAACGTGTGCACCAGTGTGATAAGCTGCTTACTGCAGCATCTCAAGGCCTTTCCCAGTGCCTGACTGCCTGCTTTAAAGGGATAGTTCAACATTTTGACAAATTTGCCCACTGCTCTAATCCCCATAGTCACATGACAAGGTACATTAGGTGGCATTACCTGGCAAACCACTTGGTGGAGTTACACAGCGCCACCTCAGTGCCATGGTTACTTGCTGTTTGGCTGAAATGGACGAGGCTGTGTGTCTTCCAGGTATGACTGGAATGTAGTTCTGGCTCTGCGTGTTCCTTGAAAGCAGCTGTGTGTCATAATGTCACGCTTTTTCACAGCGTGGTGGATGTGCAGGCCACAACTTGTCAACAAGAGCTCTTTGGAGGTGTTGTCTATTTGGTGTTTCGAGGGAGTGAGACCTCTCGTCTCCGCCTCCTGGATTTCAGAACAACAGCCACTGATAATTCAAGGGAATCTACCCACTCATATGACAAGAGGGATGAGGGCAACAGGTGAATTAGAAACTTATCCACAGAAACTGTCCTTTCCAATGAAATGTTTTATCGTCTGTTGCACTGTTTCTTGTGCTGTATCTGTCATCCAGTGTTTGAAATTCCCTCCTCAATCCTTGATTTGTGAAGGTGCGACACTCTGATGTAGGTTGGGACTCGCTGCCTCCTACTGGAAGTGCAGTGTAAAAGTCCATTGTATTTTACATGCGTAACAGGGTTGAGGGAAGGTCATGCAGGATTTGAGTGCAGGAGTTTAATCCAGGAGCCTTGAAAACAAATTCTAAAGGCTTTTAGAAAATGACAGATAATGTCCAATATTAATATATAACACCTCCTGGTTTAAACCAGCTGGTTGAATAAAGGATCTTTACAACATTTCAGCCCGATTCAACAATATAAGTCCTCCACATTTACGCATTAAGGAGTCTTTGCACTCACTGCTGCTGAAAATTCTCCAAAGAGATTCTGTCCAAATTTTTTTTTTTGTCTTAATTCGACATTCCATGTTCATCTTTTCCTCCTCTGTCACCAGGTGGAGCGCATGCCCATCCTCATCGACAGCCCCAAGAAGCTGGATCACCAGCTCTCCTCGGACCCCGACAAAACCCCCGTCAGCAACGCTGCCAACAGCGACTCGGAGCCGGAAGACATGAACCCCCCAGGTGAGGAAGTAGCATTTACCAGCCCTGATGGTCTCACTCCTCTTTAAGCCTGATTGGAGCATATGATCAAAAGTGTCTTGCCAATTAAGATGTAAGCAATTTGCCATTCATTGCTGTATTTTCTTTTTCTGTTCCCCGCTTGGCAGAGAAAGAACAGGAGCCCAAGCTGACGTGTGAATACTGCGGCTGGGTCGACTTCGCCTACACCTTCAAAGGCTCCAAAAGATTCTGCTCGGTCGTCTGTGCAAAAAGGCAGGACACCTTGTTTTTTTGAAGTTGTGTGGTGGAGAAAAAAAAACGGAAAAGCTTTAATTAAACATTTCCCCCGGACAGGTACAACGTGGGCTGCACGAAGCGGATGGGCCTCTTCCGTCCTGAGCGGAATAAACCAACGAATCGCTGGCGCAGAAAATCTCAGGGCCGCTCGGCCATCGAGGCCAAGAAGCAGGTAACCGACGTGATCCCCCCCCTCCAATCACCAGCCGCTTCCCCTCGTCATGCCTCCTGCCTTTCAATGAACTCTGGCGTCATTTTCATCGCTGCCTGATTACGTCCCCTCCGTCTCTAAAAGGATGCTAAGTGTCAGACGGCCTGTTAATGTTGATTGGACCGCGGTTGGAAAGACGAGAAGTATTAGGGGGGATTTTCTGCCTCTTGCACATGTTAAACAGACACCAGCCGCCAGTGGATTTGTCGGGGTATTAGAGGACTCATCTTAAGCTTTGGTTCTGTTTACAACAGCAGCAACATTTATTCCGGGTGACCTGACTCAACAGTTGAGCCTCAGACGGGTCAGATATACCTGGTATCAACATACCGTACGTGGTGTCATCACTGGACTTAATGCTATGTTATCAATGGGCACCGTGTCTTTTCTGAAAGCATGACTCAACTGTTGTAGATGGATCCATAGATAGATGACGTGTGACATTTGTGAGTTGGAAAGATTTTATCCGGATTTTTTTTGGCCTTAACGCCGGGCAGAGGGAAGCGTGGAAGGAAAGGTCAGGAACGCCACCAGCCAGATGTTCGGCTGTGAGCTCACTTTCATCTTGAACTGCGGCCATGACGCGAGGAGAGGCTTGAGTGACAGACGCCATCACGCAGGCAGATTCTATCACTCCGGACGTGCAGCCTGCTGCGTGACAGCCCGCCGCACATGGCGCAGAACAACATGGCATGACAGACAGTAACCAAGCAGAACTTGAATTGAGAACAAATGATGGAGAGAAATAAAGAGAAGGCCGATGTTCAGGGCAGTCGGGGCTCTCTGCGGAGCCACAGCTGCTGCTACAGTTCAGTGGAGTGCGAGGATGCTGGTTTTTGAGACCACAGTATTTTCCTAATTTTTGATTTTGTCAATGAACCATTTTATAAATATTATTTTTCTTGTTGAATTTTTCAGCCCTACATCGCAGGTTTGAGCTGTTTTTATTGTCTAATTATACAGCCAATGGGAGCAGCCTAATTTGATACTTTTGAAGTTGTACGCAAGTGTGTGCAATCTTGTTTTGCTGTTGCATCACTCTGGGCAGCAAGAACAAGGAGGGTTACATAAATCTCAGGAATCTACCTTTAATTTAAAGAGGTTACATTTTTAGAATAATGATAATAATAACAATCATAGAATATAAAATATCGTGTAGAATATCTTTATTATTAGCATTATATTTTAAGATTGTGCATTGCAGAGGCATATTTATAGTTATATAATTGTTTGGGTTATGTAACGTTTTCAGAGTTGAGTGTGGCTCCTCCAGTGGGGGGTGCTTTTGTCTCAAGTCGAAAGCCTGGAGCTGAGTTTTGCAATCCAGAGCGCGAATCGATGACAAGTTAATTTTCACCACACGGGTATTGATCCAAGAGTTAAATCCACTCTGGCTAGGCGCCTTATTCTTATTCTAGGCACCTGTGCTGTACAAGTCATATTCCCTCCGCCGTGCAGAGGTGCAACAGCAGAAGCCCATCCTTGACACCGCGTCCGTCTCGTCTCGCCGTTTCAGAAGCTGTCCTCGTCGCTGCAGCGGGCCCAGGGGGGGTCCGTGTCCTCGCCCCACGCCTCGCAGCCCAGCCAGGAGGAGTCCAGCCCCTGCTCGGACATCTCCAGCTACGAGGAGCCGCCGTCTCCCCTGTCTGCGGCCAGCTCCGGGCCCCTGGCCCCTGCTCCGGCTCCCGCTCAAGTGTCCGTCCACCGGCGTGCCAGCAGGGCCTCGGACCAGGAGGGCTCCTCGGACAGGGACGGCTCCGCGCTCGGTCAACGCTTCCTACCCAACGACCCCACCAAGTGGAACGTGGAGGAGGTTTATGAGTTCATCCGATCACTGCCAGGTCAGAGATGCCCGCAGAGGAAACACACTTCATTTGCAGCAACTTTGGCTTGTGTTCATCAAACTTTACGCTTAAAAAAGGAACAAAAAGGGCTCACCATCGTTTTTACGACTCACAACTACACAATGCACCTTGCTGGCCTGGCGTAGGACGACTTCACTTTGGTCGCCTGCCCAGCACTTTCCAGTTCCTGGTTGAGCAACTCTAGCTCTACACCAGGCCAGCTGGGGGCGCTGTGCCAATGGCAGGGGTGTCAGTCTCCTCGCTACAAGTCTGCGAATTTTGGAAATAGAATAGAATAGAACGCCTTTATTAATTCCACATTGGGGAAATTTGCATAAGTACACAAAAAGTAGTGCAAAGGTAGGAGAGAAGGAAAATTATGTTAAAAAGAAATAAGGAAATGAAAAAATTACAGAGAAAGAAAGTGAAAAATAAGACATTTACAAGTTATTAGATTAGATGAACTTTATTTATCCCGAATTAAATTCTCATGCCAGATAGCTCCAAAGTCACAGAAACAGTATAAATGTAGCTGCAATAGGGCATAGAATAAAATAAAGAAAAGTATAAGAATATTAAAAATGAGTGACTGAAACTACAATTGCACATTCCAACTATAATTTCACATTACCAGAAGAAATAATGTGCAATTGTAGTTGGAATGTTCCAAACAGTTATTTACAGTTATCTTCATGACATACAAATGGAAGAATATTTTTCGAGTCACTTTTCAAAGTTGGAAAGCTACACGGCGGCGTGATGCGCTAACCCGTCCTTCCTCTCTTCTGCCGCTCCAGGTTGTCAGGAGATAGCGGACGAGTTTCGCTCCCAGGAGATTGACGGACAGGCGCTGCTGCTGCTGAAGGAAGACCACCTCATGAGCACCATGAACATTAAGCTGGGGCCTGCTCTGAAGATCTTTGCACGCATCAACATGCTCAAAGACTCTTAGCAGGAGGTGGCGTTTGTGTGTGGCGCATCCGTCTCGCTCGGTGCGCGTGTGTGTGTGCGTGCGTGTGCGTGTGAGAGAGAGAGAGAGAGAGAGAGGGAGCGAGGGAGGTGTTAGCAGAGTGTAGCACTGACGACACGGATTGACTGCACTACAACCTCGGCTTATTTCCAGCCTTTTGTGTTTGATTCCTCTGTTTGAGAGACGCGCACTTTGAGATGCGCTCGTGTCTGACATCATCCAATCGATCCCTGCAGAGATGAAAAGTGTTTTCGGCGAGGCGCCGAAACCAGATAATTTCCCCCCGTTTGAAGTACTTGTTCCGGGCTGTGTACTGGCCACGCAAGTACAGGATGCCTCTCTTCAAGTTAATGATGGAGACGAGACGGATTTGATTTGAAAATAAATAAAACCTGACCTGTCAACGCATCAGTATTCTCGTGCCATGGAGAAAGAATGGGTGCATTTCTTCTCTTGCCTGAGACGCACTGTGCTGTGTGCCTGTTTTCCACTTTTAGATCTGATAAAGGCTTACTAGACAGTGAGATAACGCAAGCGCTTGTTAATGCAAGGGGTTGAGGCAAAGGCCTCTAATCGGGTGCAAGGTGTTTGTCTCGATATCCCATGTAAAGATTACCATCGCAGCAACTTAAACTGGCTCTCAAATCCGGCCCCGTCTTATTTTATTTATTTATTTTTTTCTTCAAGACATGACTGGAAATTTAATAATTGATATGAAGAAAATGAAGTGCACTTCCTGCACTGCAGCTAATGAGGCAGGCCATTGGGCCCAACATGAATGAAGTCAAACTTTTCGTTCTCACTGCATCCAGTTACAATTTTGTGCAGTGTGAATGAAAAGGAAACAGCTGTAAATTGCAGGCAGGGAACAGAAGATTGCAGTCATTAATTTGCTCATTGTCATTCCGCAGATGCTCCTTTGTGTTTCCTTACAATTAGACCGGCCTGGTTCTGAATACAAAATTGAATGCAGACAAAACCTTTCAAGCAGTTCCTTTTTTCTCCTGACATTGATTTTCTTTTCATGAGAAACTCGACCGATATCCCCCTTCAGAATTAAACTGCTTGCAAATGATTTTTTAAATTATTATTTTGGCCACTTATTTGAAGTTATGAACTTTAATATGCCATTTTCTAGTCTTAGTTTCATAAAGTGGTAACTAAGCTATTCAAGAAACTATTCAGGCAGCTTCCCCGCTTTTGGCACTTTTTTCTTTTGTGTTTTGCTTTTATGTTATAAAGTAGAGCTGCACTTGTGCAGCAATGTAAGTCGTCCATATGTACATATTCATGCAAGACAGAAGAAAAGTCTTCTTTTAAGTTAATGTTATTTTTGAAAAAAAAAATGTTTCTTTATATGCAAATGTATAAATGTAAAGGCCTTGGGGATGTTTTTGAAATATTGTAATTAAAATATGGCCATTTTTATATGTGTTTGTGGCTGTGTTGGAAGGTCAACATTTTTAGATAATGCTTTGTCAAATGCTTGTATTTATCAGAACACTTTGTTACAGTTTGCAGTTATAAATAATTTGCAATAAAGTTCTGTCTTGGGACATACTTTGAGTAAGTCAGTCTTTTTTTTCCCCCCCCCTCATGTTTTCAGCACAGTACTTGCTTATTGTACATTACCCCGCTCACACACACTCGCTTTTCTTTTTGGTGCAATGTAGGACCACCGGTAATCACTGAAATTGAATAAGAAACAAGTAATGAAAACTGTTAAATAATTAAACACAGATGTACAAGACAAAAGGAGATGGCACAGGTCAAACGTGTCAACATCAACAACAGCTGTAAAGTTTATTCAATTTGTAGTCTAGTCTCACTCGCTGTTGGCATGTTTTTTTGTTTCGTTTTTTCGAGTTCAGCGATAAAATGGACAGAATATTTGAATGCCTCGAGCGACCAACATCTCCATTTCCGGTTTGCATTCGCCGAGCTACAGCCTGTCTGAACGCTCAAGGAGCTACGAGAATGTTTGTTTTCAAACAGAGGCGCAGTCCTGAGAGGGGCGGTGACTAGCGGCCACGTACAGTGCGGACACGCCCACTGTTTTGATTTAAGAACGGACTAAACCAAAACCAAAACGTTTTCGTTGTCAGCTTCAACTTGTGATTTCCGGATACTGCGGCCACCACGTGCCTTTAAAGCCACGTTCCGTGTAAATAGACGTCCGCGGAAGTTCAAAAACCTGCAGTGAAAGTTTATATTTCTAGCTTTCTTTCAGCTCACCCCGTCAACATGTGAAAGTGGATCAGTCCAAGTTTAAACTTGAACGGTCGTGACGCGGTGCGGCTGCTCCTGCAGTTTCTGGCTTTTTAAAGGACGGCGTCATATCTCAGCTGACATACATTCACTTAATTAATGTGTACACGCAACATTTGGTAAGTCCTTTTTTTTTTTTTTAAACAACTTTTGTAGGTTTGCGAGTATTTTAAGTTTCGTCCGCGTGTGTTGAGTTTTGAATTTATTTTTCGAAAATATTGAATTTAACAAGTGACGTGTCTTTGAAGCGTTGATAGAACGTCGCTTGCAGCTTCGTTTCCACGACGAAATGTTAACTACGTCACTATTCGTTGATAACTACATCATTTTCATGAACCGTTTTTGGTTTTAAACATTTTATTGCAGCAACGCACATGACAGTGTAGGGTGGTTCAGTGCGTAATGAAACACTGGGAAAGTTGTGGAATGCTCCAAATTCATCTGTTTGGAACATTCCGTCTCTCCCCAGGTGAACTGGTTTATTGTTAAAGGCGCATCCCGTAAATTCTCATTAGTTTCCCAGTGTTTTCATTTTCTAGAGTAAACGCTTGAAGCCTATACCCATCAATAGTTTTTTTTTTTTAATTTATTTATTTATTCATAAAAATAAACGAGAGAGAGAACTTAATTTGTCCCCAGTGTCAGTATATGTTAATAGATAAGTCTAATTTTATACCTGAAAACGTCTATCAAAATTCATATCGTGTATCTCACATGCACCATATATATTTACATGATGTGTGATTCTGTTATGATTCTGTTTTTATGTTTTACGTTATTTGCTATTTCTACCGGTGCTATTCATCCATTTACATGACAAATTTTAAAAACAGTGGGCGAAATAGTCAAACGAATTGGACTACTTGCTGACACTGTTTATTGACTGAATGATTTCAATGTGTAGACTGCCGCTCAGATGCCAAATCAAGGAGACGAAGCCGTTGACGGCTCCCCAGCTGACCTTCCCTGCCTGGAGAAGCTGGACTCTCCCTCTGGTACGAGGCCATATTGCGGTGGTTTGGTTTTTAAGCATGTCCCGGGCATGTTTAATGGAATGAATTATTACCTCCATTCCGGCTTTAATTATTTGTTGCCGTGTGTGTTTTGCCTGTGGTGTCAGGGAGCCCGCCCACTACCTCATTATCCAGTCTGATGGAGCTGCACAACTGCGTCTCCAACCTGAGCCTCGCACACGAGATCATTGTGAACGGGGACTTTTGCTTCAAACCGACGACCCCTTCCGAGGACAGGCAAGGAAAACAATCAACGACTCTCATTTTCTTTCCACTCCTGTCTTTAAAATGCATCAAGATTTGAATCTCTTTTTCACCCGTATCTGTTTTTTTTCTCTTCCTCCAGTCTGGAGGGCAGAGTGACGCAGATTGTTCACCAGGTGTTCTGGGACATTCTTCAAGAGCAGCTCACCAGTGATCCTCCAAACTATGATCACGCTGTCGTCCTGCTCCAGGAAGTCAAGACAGTGAGTGTGTAGGGGAAACAGATTCAAATTGTTGGTGACAGGAAAAGAAGAATTCTGACTATTTATTCTCCTAAACTTTAATGATTTTATAGGGTGCTCTTGGTCCAATAAATGACACTTTTCACCCTCTGTGCTTTCTGTTTAGAGGCTTCAGTCCCTGCTGCTGCCTCATCACGTTAAACTGAGGGCTGAGATGGACCAGGTTCTGGACATGGCGCTGATCCGGCAGCAGGTCGACCACGGAGCTCTAGATCTTCACAGACTGGCAGGATACGTCATCGATACCATGGCTAACTTATGTGCGCCTGTGCGCGACTCTCAAGTCAGAGCGCTGAGGCAACTGGAGGAGCCTGTGGAGCTGCTGAGGTGAGGGCCAGTCAACGTCGCTGTTAGTTGTACATGTATACACAGGTGTGTCTGTGTCTCTGCCATCAAATCGACCCCCTCTCTACTGCATTTGCCCCCTGTGATGAAAATAATTGCTACACCACAGGGAAATCTTTGGGGTCCTGGACCTGATGAAGGCCGACATGGTCAACTTCACCATCCAGAGCCTGAGGCCTCACCTCCTTCAGCAGGCCGCTCAGTACGAGAGGGCCAAATTCCAGCAGATTCTGGACAAGCAGCCAGGTGAGAAGCAGTTGACACTGTGAGTGATACGTGAGGAAAGTGACTTTGGAATTCCAATATTTATGGTAATTGCAAATCTCGCTTTCAATGAAACAGATTCTGACCCTTGAAGCTGAAAATCACCTCCCTGTCGTATTTCATCTCTGCAATAATTGAAACCTATTCTGCCTAAGTGCAGTCATTTTGGCAGAGAGACAGTGCAGACAGACAGTTAGCCTGTTAGCTGCGCTGCTGTGGTGCTTCTCCAATACGCAATATTATCTCAGTCAATTCATTTGTTTGATTTCAGAAATTTTAATACACATGTGTTAATTTTTGTCAAAGCAGTTAGCGTTTATAATTCATATCATTTAACTGATGCTATTAGAAGAAAGTGCAAATGTGCCAAGACAGTCTGCTCTGCAAACTGATGCTCTGACTACTGATAACCTTCAGGCTCCTCTGGTAATTCAGAGCATCTACAAGGCGTCTGTGTTACTGTAGTCTTGCACCAATATGTTATTTTTTTTTTTCCCCTCCTCCTCAGCTTCTCTGGACTGCACCACAAACTGGCTCAAGGCAGCGTTCTCAGAAGAGGCATCGGCTGCCAGACAGCAGTCTGAGTGTCCAGGTCCCGTCAGCGCCACCGCCGTCCTCAACCGAGCCTACATGTCTCTGTTGCACTGGGACCCAGACAATGAACAATACCCTGAGGTCAGGAAATGGACTATTAGCCTGTGATCTAGCCTGTGTACACTCATCTCAGTGTACAACAGAGAAAAAAAAAAAAACCTGCTTTCCCGAGTGCACACTAACTGCTCTGCCGCCTTCTGCCCACACGCAGACTGCGCTGATGGACCGAGAACGGCTGGACGCTCTGGGCCTGCGGCTGCGGACGTTGGTTCTGGAGGCGTCGGTGCTGCTGCTCACCAGCGCTCGGTGCGGCGCTGCCGTCTTCTCGCTGCAGGGGTTTGTAGGTAAACTCAGGCAGGCCACCACTGCCCTGCTGCAGGGCAGTCACACCAGGTAAGAGGGGGGGGGTTTGGTAACGTGTGTACAGGCTGTCACAGGGGACAGGTACTGTATGAGCAGAGGGACCAATGGAGGTGACAGGAGCCAAGTAGCTTGTCACAACGCATCCCGCTAACCCCATTCTTTCTGTTTGAGAGCAGCCCCTCCGTGATTAGTTGATGAATCTGGACGAGCAGCCTGCGAGCCGTCCGCTTCCACTTGGGCGCCAGCTGCGATAAAATGCACCAGAGCCCTAATCACGTTTATTAAAATGGCGTTTTATTAAATCCAAACCTCTTCTGAGGCTCGGATGTTATTAAAGACCTTATTTATTGACCTCCGTGAGCTCATATGCTCTGTGTGCGTTATAAATGGATGCAATTACAGGCCCGCCACCTCTCTCAGATCTAATGAAGCCTGCCGCTATTATATTTATGGCTGTCCTCCGTCGCTGCAGGCAAGCTGACCTACAGGGTGCGCTGCAGAGCCTTGGCGAGACCACACTGCAGCAGGTGACCGAGGCTCAGAGGGACCTGGAAGGAGCAGCGCCGCCGCCAGAGAGCCTGGACTTGCTGAAGAGGCAGATCTCCGAGTTGTGGAAGCTGGACAACCCTGTCCGCTCGCTCATAGGTCAGCCTGAGCCAACGAGGCCGCGATCAGTGATTAGCTGGAGAACAAACCAGCAAGAAATGCTGAAAAATGCAGCTGAAATTTAATGAGACAAGTTTAGTTGACTACATATCTGTCGTTGAAAGAGTCGCTGATAACATAGCAACCGTTAAGGAGTTACGCACAAAATCCAGTGGATTAGACATAAATGCATCGAGGCATGAAGATTAGAAAGAGATATCGCATCACACACCCTTCAGTTTGAGGGGGTCTTCATGCTGCACACGTGTGTGACACGTGGTCGTGAACTTGTTTTTCATATAGCTGCTTTGCAATACAATAACAATTCTAAATACCTACCGCTCATGACGTACTAAATATGCAGTGGGGTTGTTTTAGTTTGAAATCAGCAGGCTGGTATGACATCCAGCGAAAATAGTTTTTCTCCGCTCTGAAATACAAATTTGCTGTGAAAATAGATTTGCTCGTTTTAGAGTTAAAGGGATTTTGCTTTAATACCTAAGCAGAACGTTTGTGTTGGTTGATATCTGTTTGTTTTTATGCAGTTCAAAGAGAGGGAAGCAAAAAACACTATTTTTATTTCCATCAGAAAAACCTTCATGCAACATGAGTCGCATCATTGGCTTCCTTTTCCCCTGTCCACATGCATTCTTTCTAACTTGGATGTCTGCCACTGCTGCTGCTGAGGGCTGACTTCTTTTTCTCCCTTCACCTCCTTCTCACTCCTCCTCCTTCCCCCTCCCCCCTCCCACACACACACACACACACGAACAGGAGAGCGGGTGCAGGCCTCCCTCCAGGCCATGCTGCAGGGCAGCCAGGCTAAAAGGAGTGCAGAGCTGCCCTCTCCCCTCGGGCTGGTGAGCGCCGAGCTGGCGGAGCTGAGGACGGCCTTTGGGCGAATCGTCCACTTCAACCAGAGGGTCTTCGGTCCTTTCTACGCCCCCATCCTCAGGAAGCTGATGTTCCCGCCGGGAGATGCCGAGGCCGGCGACGACTCACGGTAGACCTGGGGTGACCAGCAGGCACCGCCATCTGCCGCACATCTGACCTCAGCATTAGCTGCAATAACTGGAGAGTGTAAATACTGTACACTGGCATATCTAGGCAATATGTGTGTGTGTGTGTGCCAGGCTGTTACCAAGTGATGTTGGTAATAGTTGTCATTATTCAGGTTCATTTTCATAAGAATAATTAACAATTTAGTTTCACAAAACAAAAGGGAAACCTCACCAGTGAATGAAACTAAATAGACGGCAATTTCCTAAACCCAGGCAAATAATATACATTTGTAAAAGTATGATGACACAACTTATTATTAGTTTATTAGTGTGTGTGTGTGTGCGTACTCTGGAAAACCAGTTAACTTCTGAAACCCATCGGGTACAAAAGGTGACGTAAAAAGTTTGTAAATATCACTTATTTCAAAATGGAGCTGCTGCTTCCTCATTTTTCTATTCACAGATGTTTATATGCTATTTACCAAAGACAGTGAGCACTTTTTGTTTTTTTCCCTTTATGTTCTCACGATATTGAAACATGTTACATTATTTTATTACGACATTATATATTATATCAAACAGTTTTCAATACATATATTGCTTTTGTTGGAGGGCTTTTCGTCTTCTCTAATTAAAAGAAAATGCATAATACAGAAACAGAATTAAAGTCTGAAATCCAATAAATAAGTTGTGGGAATGTATCTAAAAAAAAAAATCTGTTATTTTTTTTATAAAGTAAAAACAGTGCATTGTGACGTAATAAAAACAAACCAAAACTTTAACATGACGCTGCACCTTGCAATTTTTTCCCCCTCAGAGTCAGCAAGCCTTTGAGTAAAACAGTAAAAACTCATTGTTCAATTATTACTAGTTATTGAAAAATTAGGCAGACTTTGCACTGCTTGTGAAGTGACTTTAATGTCTGTTTTAGTGATAATATTTTAGTTTCACGTGGACTAGTGGTCGCTAACTGAGAATAATGGCTGACTGGCTTTTATTTGAGGTGACTTTCATTATTTCTTGACACGCCCACCTTCATTGAGCAGTGGCTCAGTTGGCAACTTAACTGAAAGGAAGTAGTTTAAAATCCTATTGAAACTATCTAAAGCTTTGCGTCCTTTTGAATGTATTTTTAGAATCGGTGAACGTTTTTGCAAAAAAAAAAAAAAAAAAGAATATATAGATTTCAAACGGGTTGCAATGCTTTATTGCCTCAAATTTGGAACCAAAATCTCTTACATTTTTGTCTTGGAGCAACAGGACCCATCAGTTATGCGGTCCTACGACTAGTTCAATGTTTTCACATCCCTGCAATTTCCCCTTTCTCTAAATTGTTTTATATTATAACAAAATAATCACATGATTAATTAGGGTTTTCTCGTAAATCGAGGCCGTACGGCAAAAGCCCACCCACAAAACAAACATCAACACTTGACAACACGCTCGAGAGAAAATTCTTTTGCCATTGTATGATTTAATTCTCATTGATATAATATTGCTTTGAAATTTAAAACGGTATCGTTTGCTCTTCCACAAACCATACTCTGTCCAAAAAACACGGGCAAAGCATTGTATGCTGGTACAGGTTCTCTGCATCTCATCAGCCTTCACAGTTCCCAGTTCCCATCTCCCCTAATAGACCTGAATCAATAGAAATGCTCAGCGATGGCCTACGGTGCGCTACACATGGAAGTACCTGCAGTACGTGACGAGATCAGAAAGTCACATTGAGGCCAGGGAACAGACGTGACCCCATGAGATCTGTCAGGACTCGCGTGATGCACAGGTCCCATGTGTTAGCCGGCGCCAGGGAACAACAGCTCGCCGTTTGTCCATTTGGTGTCGGGCTTGGTATCGGTGGGGAGGGGGGAGGGGGGAGGTGGAGGTGGAGGAGCCGGGTTGGGTCGAGAACCGGGATGTGGTGCCGCTCGGCCCTGCATGCTGCTTGAGGCGTGCGTCTCATTTTTCTCACTCTGCTGCTTTCAGCCTACTCCTCCGCCCCGCTCCTTCCACGCACACATAACACACTCGCATGTGCCGCTCCCGTTCAACTCACAGCTTGGTGTCCGGAAACTTGAATGCTGGGGTGAGCTACACAGGGAAAACACCAGTGTTACAAAAATGAAAAGGAGAGGAAGAGGAAGAAGAAGAAGAAGAAGAAGAACAGGAAAGGAATTAGGACTGGTTCATGCGCCGCCATATCACGCCCACCAAAACTTTAGCTTTAAATAGCTGCTGCCGCCGCCGCTCATTAAAGTGTAATGCTTCTACATTATGCATTCATTCCAGAGCAGGTTGTCTTGGTGGCACACAAAATGGAAGAACATACGTGACAAAACGCCGGAGGAGTGACGAATACGGGGCGCACAGATGAGAGTGGCGGGCAGAGGGGGGGATGAATCGCCGCATTGGTGTGTGTAAAGGAAGGGAGGGGAACACAAAAAGCAAATGGCAGATGAGCGAGAAGAGACGGGACACGGCTACGGTACACACAAGGACCGCTTCGGGCTGAGTGCGTCAAAGGGTTACAAAAACACATACGGAACGGAAAGCACGCACTGCCATGCATCATCAGTGGAAGCTAACAGTCAGAACATTGGTACAGCCACGGCACTGCGCACAGGCCAGCTACAGCCCCACACTCAGTCTGCAGCCACGTGCGCGGCGGCCCTCTGCAGTTCAACCTCTCGCGTCTGCAGCCACACACAGAGACAAGGACGGAGGACTTTGATGTGAACGCTAGCGATCCAAACTCCCACGAGGGCGGACAAATAACAAGGCGTACGACACGCACGTTGGGTAGTGCACACAAGGGGAGAACCGGCAGACGCGTCGACTCCGAGACGAGCATTTTCAAATCACAGTGCAGCAAGGAAAAGTCTTTCATATTTTTAAATTTATATATATTTATATATATATGAAAAGAAAGCGTGTCGTGTTCTCAGCGTAACAAATCCATTCACATTAACACGACACCAAAGCAGCGCTGAGACTTGGCTCTCTTTAATGCAACAGAATTAAATCTTCTCACTTTGTTAAGTGCTATACTTTTTCGTGTACTGTGCATAATTCTGAACTGGCGTGAAGCAGCGTGGATACCTGACCATGTCGTCACGGTAATAAGATGCTACATCGGGAGACGTCTGCCAATTTGTCAGTTTACATACTTGAGTGAAAATTCAGTAACGCAGACTGTTTTTGGTTTGGATTGCCAAAATTGTAAAATGTGGAACAAACATCATTACATTTCAAGCCATTATGATTTAGCATATTTTTTGTTTTTTTTTTGGCTGTGAATGCATACAGAACCTTCGTGAATCTTTTTTTTCACGCCATCTATCAAAAACATTATTTGACTATGTGTTCTACTTGCACCATAAGAAAAGAGAAGCAGGTAGTAAAAGGAATAGTGCCATTTTTAAACAGTGTCAGTGTTTCTTTCTTTTAATTGACATATAAGAGAGCTGTGATTTTCAGTCTGTCACTGGAACCACGAAGCTGGGCAGCACAAGACCAAAGACTCATCTCGACAAATCTGTACTATCGAAAAAGCGTCGTCATTCCAGCCCTTCACAGTCAATTAAACACACCAGGAAATAACAAGTGTTGTCTTTCTTTTAGTCTTTATCGAAGCAGGGGGGAGTCGTGCAGTTTTGGGATAGTGGCGGTAGTATCCAGGGCGGTCTTGGGATAAGTGGAGAATTTAGTAGATAATATAATAGATAATTGAAATTTAAGTAAGGCTGTTGTCTTTGATCGTAGGGAAGTTGTCCTCTTGATTTTGTGTACACGTGTGTCAGTATGTGTGTGTTCGCGCACTAGTGTTCAGTCCTTGGTCCATTTAAGTTCAGACATCAGAGACAGATTTACGACCGATCAGTTGTGTTAGAATGGGTTTGTACAATGACTTTAAAAAAAAAAAAAAAAAAGTTAAAAACAAAAGGTTGTTTGCTGCATGTTGCCGTTTCGTCTTTGTTTATCTGTCTGTCTTGCATCCCATGCTAGCAAAGCAGCCTCCTCATTGTGCCTCACAGTGGTAGATGCCTGGTAAGGCAGGACAAGCTAAAGATGGAGAAAGAAAAACAACACTGCATTGGCAAAACAATTAAATAAATCAGTAAATAAGTATAGATGTGATGTTTACAAAAAAAACAAAAAGGTTGACTTTAATTATACAGACTAAATCTTCCACCCATGCAATATCAGAAGGACCTAAATGCATTTTGGTAAGAATGCTAAATTGCTTTCGTTGACAGTCAAGAAAAACTGCCATCACTGACGTTGCTTTGTATAGTTTAAATCAATTGTAAATTAGAGGCAAACACTAATGGCTGGCTAGATTAGCTAAGGTGAAACATCATGATAATTTATAGCTCCTATTGTTCTGTGACACAGGTGGAGTGCTGTAGGATGGGACCACAGTGCAAGTGTTGCAAGCACGTCTACATTTTCAGACACAACTTCATCCGTCACTTTTCTAACGTCGCTTTCACATGGGGTACTTAAGTCTATCTTAGGTGAAGGGAGTTAAACCCTGGACAATTTGCCACTTTATCACAGTGCAACACAAGGAAACCAACAAAACCACTACACACACTCACACTTGCAGTGATGGACAATTTAGAGTTGCCAATATCCTAATATACATCTTATTGGACAACGGGAGGAAGCTGGAGAACCACCACAGAATATGCAAACACACAGGCCCTTGTTTGGAATCTACTGCATTACCTTGTTGCAGTATGACATACCACATCATTTGTGTTCTCCAAGCAAACAAACTTTACCACTTTTATGTACAACCAAACAGCAAGAGCACCATTTCCCAGTTTTTTATCTTAATCTAACCTAGCCAGCTGCATGTAGTGTCATATTCGCTAGATGTTATGATGGCATTCATATTTGCAGTTTTCACAGTGAGAAAGCAAACAGGCACTATTACCAAAAAGCCAAACCTTTGTTCAAACATTTTAGCACACTGGGCCCATTAAACAAAGTTGTACTATTGGAAAACAAAGTTGCTGTCTCATCAACCAATGCTTGAATACAAAACAACAAACAAAAAGGAACATGCTTGTTTTGTCTGTGGCAAACTAAATATTTAAGAAAATACCCTGAAAATAGATAAGAAATAAAGTAAAGATGCAACCTCTGGGATTGAACGGGGATTTGGAGGCAGATGCAAGTTGTCAGGAAGAGGATGAGAAGGAAGAGGCATATTGGTTGAGAGAGCAGGGCCACTGTAAAATGACGTCAGTCCAGGATCATCTGTTCCAGAGCTCCATCGGCTGCAGCGGCAAAAAGGTGAAAGCGGCTGCCCAAAGGTGTTGGAGGAGGCACGGGAGAGTTGCTGGACTGTTAGTCATGGTGGGTAAAGAGGTTGGTGTGGATCACCGGGCAGGTCAGAGGAAGGGGTGCAGGAGTTGGCAGTCCTGAGGGATGCTTTACCATCACAGTGAGAAGGCACGGGGCTCGCATGTACAGTATGTGCGTGAGTGAGAGGTCATTTTAAAAACTGAATGTGGACTGGGGTAGAGGGGCAGGTACGAGGGTGGGGTGCAGAGGAGTGGCTGTTTGGGTTCCGGCCTCAGAATATGGTGGTCTCATACTTGGTGCTGACTGGGCGCCTGTTGGAGTCTCGCTGGTCCAAGAGCCAGGTGGTGCTGCCCAAGGAGTGCATATCTGCGTCCATCTCCAGGGGGTCCATCTGCCGGAGTTTGGGGTTGGGAGAAGTTGGGGGAGGGAGGAAGGAGGGACGAAAGGAGGACGTGAGACGGGCAGCAGTGGGAGGCCGTCGCACCACACTGACAGGTCCTCAGCTCACATACGTGCAATGTGGATTAGGTGGCGCGGTCCAGTGATCACATCAGAATCACAGACACTCCCGAAGGCTCAATCCACAGCATGGATGATGTCTGACACAGAATACGGGCCAGCTGTAAATGGGAGCTGCCGACCCCCCATGATCGGTCATTCACAGGCAACACGTGCTTCACGACGGACAAATGGATGCTACTTTGACTTGTAAACGCTGGAGACACACATGCTGCACAGACTGCCTGGATGTGACTGATAAGTTCCTGGAAAGTTGAATAACATCTCAGAAGATAGACACAGACATTTTAACCATCTCACAACCTGAACCATACGGATCACAAACCCTCACTTGCACCACATACCATCATCTGCATAGAACACAAGTTCCAACCACACCAGGAAACCCTCTCTTCTCTGAATGGATTGAACTTTCGAAAAACTAAATCAAATATGAAATGGGGCATGAGGATGGAAGATGACAAAGTGTCAAGGCGTGGAAAACATTCATGGTTGAAATAAAGATGCGGGGGGTAAAAACAAACAAAAAGAATAGCACAACAATGTGCTCCGTGGCACCTTGATTACAACGAGAACAGAGAGTGGGGGAGGGCAAGGTTGGGTGTGTAAGCAAATGTGCGGTGATCACAGGTTTTGATAGAGGAAAGGAAAGAGAAGGACCTGGATTCCAGGGCTAACAGAGTGCAACGGGAGGAAGGAAGGACGGTGGGTAGTACACGTGTGACAGTGACAGCAGCGGCATTCAAGCAGAGGGGCACCCTGGGAGGCAGGAGGACCAAGAAGACAAGAACAAAGACATGTTATAAAAAAAACACGAGAGTAGACGGACAGAGTAGTGAAGAAATCCAGAAGGAAGGCATATCACCCATAAAAAGGATGCTAATTGTTGTGTGACTACCATTAATATTTGCGACAGCCAAAAATTAGGTATAATCTACCCAGTACTTTTAAAAACAGACTCTATGCAAAGTCCATGTCTGTAAAACTCTCTGCACACGTCGACGTGATGTGCATGCAGCTGACTTAAGGCTGCAGGGATATTCTTTTTTTTTTCTTGACCTTTCAGAAAAAGCGGGGAGCAGAATTGTGAGAGAAAACAGGAAAGGAAATTTCACAACAGTAACAAGCCAAAGTTCCAAATGTTACATTGCCCAGCTGACAATGTGTATTCTAGTAAATTATTTACAAGGAAAAAACACACCAATGCCTGGAGCCTGTTTTTTTTACAGAGCAGCCAGCTCCGTCATGTGATTCACCACCACCTGAAGCTCAGTTTCAACAGGGCCACTGAGCTAGTGGTGGGACATCGCTTCAAGTGCGGATGTCCCCAAATATTTGTAACTCTGCAACAGGGGAACTATGTAAGTGGAAGCTCAAGATTAGTCACCAGTTCATCAACCAACCAAATGTGAAGAATGGTCCCAGACCACTCTTCTGCTGCCAAATTAAGCTGTTAGATAACATGTCCACTCTGTTTTAATCAACCAGTCGTTGAATAAATATTTAAGGAATATCCATCAAGTTGGCTCAACGGCCGGGAAAAGCTACTCGCATGGCAACAGCTGCCTCTGCTAGCTTGCAGGTAAATAAGTGTTGGCGTGTCCATCAACAGCTTTACTTTCTCCTTACTTCTGTTCACCTATTTTAAGCTCCATGAAGGATGTTGGGGAAGCATGGTAGTTATCTTTGCAAAATGTGTAGGGGGCCTACAGCTGCACACTCCCGAGTGATGTAGGACCGGTTACTTAGCGTGGCAGGCAAATTCAGAGGGGAAACAATAATATATATATTTTTTAAAATGCTCTGATTTTTATTTAAAACAAGATTAAACCAAAGTGCAGGAGAAAAATATTGTTCCTCCTCTTCTAATTTAAACCTTAAAGAAGTAGCCAGAGTCATTATGCATCTCTTTGATTACTCCATATATTATCTGTCTAGCCAAGCAGTAAGAAAAAAAGTGATTTGTGTCCCTGTTGGAGCGTGTGGTCCAGCAGTGTGCGACTCTCTCAGGTGACAGTGATCAGTGAGTGCTCATTACAGGCAGCTGAGAGGTCAATGCATCAATGCAACAGCTCAGCGTATACGTATGCAAAGCAATCCACAGCAGTGGAAGGGTCCAAACCAGCAGTACCCAGTAGATGGGATGTCTGCAACGAAACAACGTAACACCAGGCCGGAGGCAACAAATAAAACCATCCATTCATCATGTTTTCCATATAAGCAAAGAAAAATCACTCCCCTGATCTTCGTGACTCAGTTGGGGGTGCGTAGGCGGGAATGGAATTGGCGGCAAAGTAATGACTCATGGCTTTCTATCAGACACAGCAAATCTTCCTCAGTAGGTGGCCCAGTGGGGATTCAGCACTGGGTTAAAAGTCGGTCACGGGGTTTTTACACCATTTTCCCCCCAGTTACAATTGCAGAATGCCACATTTAGATTCACACATCCAGCATGTGTTTTGCAAAGAGTGTTTACAGCTTGTTACTCACTGCTGATCTCCGCATGCTGCTCCACGACTGAGAAATAGGCCGGCTGGTTTTAGTTTCTATGACCTCCGGAGCCAGAGGTGCAGGCGGGACATAATGTCTTGCTCTCGACTGGACTGCCATTTGATAGGCCACCTCAAAGGCCTGTCCCAGGGTCAGGATGATCTCGTATGTCTGGGTCTATAGAAATGTTAAGAAGAGTCTTAGATTATGTTTGGAGGTTTTTCAATAACATTTGAGTACCAGCCCTTTAAAACAACAACAACAACAACTTTATTTATTATCTCAAAATTGTATTGAATAAATTATGTCTTAATAATTTCTATATAGTTGCTCATATTCTGTTGAAAAAAACCTTAAAATTCAACAAATAACATACAATTTACTTGTGTTGCTCATTGAACCTAAAGGGTTTTGTTAAAACTGATTCATTCCTGATCATTTCCATTAGAGCCATTGCACCCCAGCGTGTCTTCGACATTCTGAGACACAAATTACAACACGGAAATGTCATGCATAGCAGGGGTGGACTTTTTAATCAAGCCATATGATGAGCTAATCAAGATAATAATGTCCAAAGGAAGCTGCTGGCAGTTTTAGCTGTGGGATACAAAACACACATTCACAATCAAGCCTTGTTGAATGGCTTGCAGACACTACAGAGTCTAGCCAATATTTATACTAAAAAAAAAAATAAACACACAGTCCAAAAACAATTTTGTCCAATTTTTATACATGCCATATCTATTTTATGGGTAAATAAATACATATATTTCACTCACCACTTCCACAGTGCTAAAGACATGGCAAAAATGGTGGCCACTCTTCAGATCCTTGGTAATGTAAGCAAAAGTGCAGAGGTCATCTGGATCCTGAGCGGCACACGAAATATTCCTGATCTCGTGCTCCGCCACAATAGTCTGACGGACGACAATCAGATGCTTAGCAATGCAGACTGAGTAGATCAAAGGCAAACTCTGCGTCCGACGGATCAATAATCCCCCACCGTCCCCCTTACCCCACACACACAAACACACACGCACACAGAGTGACGTATCAATTACCTTTGTGGCTGCGTCAATGAACTTGACCCCTCGATAAGTAATGGACAGAATGACAACTGGACCCTTTCTTGAATCCTTTGATTTCTGCAGTAAAACAATGAAACAAAATGTCTCGAATAAGTACAACACTTTATCAAATCAAAGTCTTTTGCACTCGTGTATCGTTTTCATGAAACCAACCCTAATTTTTGCACAGGCATCTTGTGTGGACTCAATCCCTCGTAGATCCTTAATAATCATTGATCCTAAATACTGGGCGAAAGACAACACGGGTGAATTAGACCAGAATAAAAGATCAGAAATGTTGCCAGCGTGTCGGCAATGCAGTGTAACAGAGGGACAGTTAGTAGGTCCTGATCAGTGAGGTAAAAGTGGACTTACAGTTGCCTCATACCCACAGGAGTCCAGAATGAGTTTCTCAGGCTGGTGATGCCAGGCGGACACCGTGGCGTAGGTGGCAGAGTGGCTCGGCGGCCGGAGGTTCAGACGAGAGTCTTTGTGCCGTTCACCATGTCTGTCCTGAGTGTCAAAAAAGATTTAGAGTCAGAATACTTTCCTTCAAAACTCCCAATCCACCTGGTGCAAGGCATCTGCCCAGAATACCCTTAAAACTGGCATCTAAAGCTGATTCTAGTGGTCCATTCCCATGTGACTATTGAGTGTCTGCCACTTCCATTCAGGCAGTGTTTCTCAAAGTGGGGGGCGCAGAGTCACGTCTGGGGGGGGGGGCGCGAAACACCGGGCGGAGGGAGACGCGGCGCCCGGGGGAACTAATGTTTTCACGTCAGAACTTTTTGTAGCTAAGAAAAACGCTGCTCGGGTACACAGCATGGACAAATATTTGACAGGGACGAAAAGAAGAATTCAGGAGTCCGGCGGTGGCCACTGTTCTTTGTTGCAAGCTAAAAAAGCCAGAGGACAATGAAGAGTTTTCCAGCGCTGATAGAAGGTCCTCAAACACCTCTGCATCAGTACGTGATCTACGCCGCGACTGCCGCGATATTATGACTTGAGCGCACGCAACGCTCAACGTCATCCCGTGTGGCAGGTAGAAAATGTCATGTTGTCGCCTGACTGATGTTGTTGATGTGGTCAATTTCATCAAAGCAAGACCCCTGAAAGCGCGGCTATTCTCTGCACTTTGTGAGGAGATGGGAGCACAACATAAAGCTGTGTTGGGGAGGGTGAAAAACTTTCTTCCTCCAAGGTGGGGCGTGACAGAGAAAGTTTGAGAACCACTGCCCTAAGTCTATGGGGTCAAAGTCAACTTTGTCCTAGAGACATGGGGCCACTTGCAGGTTCATCGATCAGAGAAAGTTTGAGAACCACTGCATCAAGGTAAAGACCTCTGACATGCTGTCCCAACTGGCAAACTGCGAAACTCAATCACTGTTGTTTTCTACCAATGTTTTTAATAGGGCACTAAACAGTACAAATGAATACTTTTAGATGTCAGGTTAACCTCAGTGATTAAAGTGTCTTATACCTTTTGTCAAGTCTCCTGCTACATACGGGGTCTATTTTCAGCAGCTGTGTTCTAGTCAGTAACCAGAAAAAATGAGGGGTGGGGCCAGAGGAATAATTCAATACTGTCATGTCAATAAAATTATATTCATCCAAATTAATTACTTTATGGTAATTTTAATTAAACTGTGATATAATAGCAAACCTTTGGACAGTCAATTGCTCCACACATAATTTTGATTCATTTGTGGATTTCAATATGTATTAGACATCCTTAATGATGCATTAACTGTGCTAAGTGGCAAAACCTGGGAATATCTTTAAAACAGAGAACAAAAAAAAAAACACGTTATTAGAAGGCAGTTTCATATTTCGAAAGCAACCATGCTGAGAATATTTTTGTCACTGTGAAAAACATTAAAGTTCCTTTTAGCCAGCTAACAGATTACAAACAACATGTTGTAATAATTCACGAGGTCTGGGTCACCACGGAATTTTAGTCCTCTGTTAATGTTTAAATCAATGCAAAACATTTGTTGTTTATTTATAAGGAATTAAAAAAAGAAAAAGCTGCAAGTTCCAGTAAAATCATATTTTTACTGACAACCTAATATTCCCAAACTATAAAGCTAAAATAATAATTGTAGTTAATCATATACAAAAGGTAGCTCATGGATCATTTTAGAATAGTTCAGACATTCAACCTCTTCATGCTTCCATCTCATGACTGCTTCCTCAGTTACCTCTTTTGCAGTGTAAAGGCTTCGTACCCGCTTACTTCACTTGACTGAGTTCGTGGCCTATCTCGAGGGGTTGCTGCAAACAGCATTGCTCTGCATCCTCTTTTACGCCCTCTGAGAGTGTGTTTGGTGGTCTGCCACAGTGATCAAAGTGCAGGAAAGAGGAGAGACTCACCACAGAGCGCGGCCTCTCGCTGAACGAGCGCAGGGAAATACTACAGTCCTGCTCAAGTGCTCTCCTCCTCCGATCCGACTCAGCCAGCGGCAGGAGCATATCCATCGAGCGGCTGGTGTAGGGGTCCAACTGACTCAGGGGGGTTGTGGTCTGCGACAGGAGGTCGTGGAACTGCCGGACAAACACGCACGACACACGGGCACAATGCAGATGCATGTGAGGCACGTTTTCACAGCGCCGTCTACCCAGGCAGCTTTCCCCTGAGCTACATCCAAGCTTAATCCGAGACAAAAGACCCCCCATCCGTGGACATTCTCAATTCTTTCTGGCCCAGTTTAATCTGCCTGGGAAATCAGCCCTGAGCATTTAACTGTTCTGAACATAATGATATAGAAAAATCTCTTCCCGAAATTAGATACACACTGCCGCAGGGAAAAAAAAAAAAAAAAAAATCCTGATCCATTTCCTCACAAAATGATGATTTGGAGCACTTTGGGTTTCAATGTAAAACTCTCTTGCTTAATAGGAAAAATAACCGTGAAATCATCTCCATCATCCTCATAACGTTGGGCACCGTGTGAACTCATTGATGCAAAGCCAGCCAATCTATTTGTGGAAACAAACTTGGCTTGACCGTTTTCCTCATCAGCAGCCTCACCATGATTGGGGACAGACGACGGGACTTGGTGGGCGCCTCCTCGTAGGGTCTCTCTGCAAGAGAGGCGATGATCCTCTTTCTGTGGCCCAGGGCGCTAATCTTGATCACCTGGAGAGCCAGAACAAAATACAAGGGCAGCTTTTACAGCACATTAATACTCTAAACAGTAGCCCGTATCCAGTCTAAGCTAATAGAGACACGTCCAAAACACACTGACATACACACACACACACACACACACACACAAATTTGGTGGCGTGTGCCCCTCGCTGGCAGGCGTCCATGGGCAAACAGAAATGACTCTCGTCAATAATTCAGTCCCAATCTGTTTTGCCGTAAGCTTAAAGTACAGCACTGTCTCCTTCCTGGGACACTCCATAATTCAAGCTCCACGTTCGGACAAATGACAGAGAGGCATTTGGCTGATTGGACGAGCCTGAATGCAAAATAGCCTGAATCTGTTTCATTTGCAGCGGTCAAAATTGGCTTTTTATTTGCAGGACCTCCGACCGGTGCAGGTTTGTATCCGATGCGCACGCAAGCGCTAGCTGCTTTACAAGTGCCTGAGTGGCTGCAACCCTCAATAGAAGAAGCACAGGTTAATTTTATGTAGTCAAAACTCATTATCCCAGCACTGTACATTTGCATAATTGGCTATTAACATTCATGCTCATCCAGTAAAGGTGGATGTTGAGTGATTAATGTTACATTTTGCAATTATGTCGCCGCAGCAAAACAATCCAACAGGCTCATATGGTTCTTTGTCTGAGGACTTCAATTATTTATACAGTGAGAGTCAGAAAGGCAGTGGAGGCAACGGCTCTGTCCTCTGGATTCCTGGGCTTGCAGCCCCCCCCCCCCCACCCCCCGGACTCCTATTATCCTCATGTACAGAATCCCAGTGAGACCAGTGTGCAAGAGGTGTGTGAAATGTAATAAAGAGCCTTGGGATTACGCAGAAAATGTAAAGCAGCTCGTAGATCACACTGAGGCTTGATACTGCACGCCGCGAGATGCTGGAGAGGATGCGGGGAATGTAATGGAAAGCGAGTTCTGCCAAAATGCTCAGAGGCAGTTCTGCTTCTCTGCACACAGCAACTAATGTGCTCGGCTCTCACACCCATCTTTCTGTACTGCAGTCTGCTGGACACCGTTCCTAACACACTGCATGTACGGTCTGCTCGGCAGCTGCCGCCGCTGTGCCGCTGCTCTTTGGCGTTTTTCATCGCTGCTGTCTGCGTTTATCGCACAGAACTGCAGACGCATGCGAAGAGACAACAAGATAAAGCGGCTAATCCACCGCTGCTACACTGCCCTGCTAATTGCTTCGTAATGATATCAGATCATCTTTTTAATTGTCTTGTTGCAATAAAATGTAAGCAATGCCTACGTGTACAAGACGGGTTGTTCTCAAATTGAGGATGATACTGTGGAGTTCAGGGTCCCCAGGCATTTAGACTCACGACTAAACCCACAACCTCAACGTGTGAGGTGAAACATCTTCCTCCATGCCAATTACACTGATAGATCGCACAGACACACAAAAATTGCAACAAAAAAAATAGGTGATATGTTGTAGAGAATATTTCCTACTGTACAAGTCATTAACTGGTTCTCTTTTGCAATTACAAATTCTACACAATTATTTCTTTCATGATGACGACAATTAGTCAGCTTATTGTTGTTGCATGCGTGATTTTTGACATGCATTTGTCTGTTCAGTATCTTTTTTTAATAACTGTTTCCCTTTGTGTGTTATGCAAATGCCTCCATCACCCGGCGCCTCTTTGTAATCTCTGTAGTCATACAGACAGTGCAAATATTGCAATTGGGCCTCCTTTTTTTTCTGACAGACTTTGCTCAAAATGTCTTCAGGTCAACAAGGAATCTTTTTTTTTTTTTTTGCTCTCTGGTCACGTGCAAGCGCCACAATATCCGACGGAATAGAAGAGCAGGAGATGGTGTCTTACATTGATAATCTCCAGCTCCCACAGGTTCTTTACACACTCCAGTGTTCGGTAACCACTTGACAGAAAGTTGGGCAAATATTCATGCAGGCCAAGGCAGTCCAGCCAGGAGGCAAGGGATGTGCTGCCATCACAGCCCAGTGCCTTCACCTGCATTGAAGGGAAAGACATGTAAAGAAAACCGCTCCAGTAGCTCTGGGATGTTCTGTAGCTCAGGATAACTTGACATGTGTATGGTTTGAATTCTCTAATTGTGATCAAATATTTTGACCCACAAAGGTAAATGCTGAACTGGTGCCACTGTACGTAGGCTAGAGTTTAGATGCAAATCCTGTGCTTACTTTTCTTAAAGATTCTCTCCACAACATCAGGAAAAAGTACCTGCCGCAGTGGGAGGTGGCCGTGTTGCTTTTTAAAAGGTATCAAGGTAAACTTTGTGTGAGAAGCTTGTGCCAGCTATGTGCCATCAGCGAGTGTTGATCCTCTCAGTTTATATTGTAGCCCACCTATGGGGGGTGATTGAAATATTAAGTACCCTGTTCAGGGTGTTGATATTGATATTTAACGAGCAAGTTGTCTGTTTTAATGTGGTAAGAGTTTATAAGCTTTGGCCTAAAGACCATCGGTGTGTTAGCAGCATTAGCAGAGGTGACAAGCTGATATTCACACACAGGGATACCAATTTTTGAAGTCGGTTTGAATGGGAACGATTATTTTTGTCCTCCGTACATAATTGTTCAATTTCCTGCAGCTGTGCTTGCGTCTACTTTTTAAGTCATCATCGTCTAATTGGCACTCCACTACCACATATGGCTCCCATTAAGGCAAAACAATTCTTTTTACCGCACTGCTCTCTTGTGCTTCAGAATCACACTTTTCTTATGGTCTGGATACTCTGATACTGATTTCACCCCCTTCACTGAATGCCCTATTGGTGACGTCGTAGAGGCAATGTCTTCAGTGTGCTACTTAACATCAGTCTCCGCTCGCTTGCTAATACACTCCTAGCTACAGCAGAGCTATCTAGCCACTAACTCCTTTGTGTCAGTTTTGTTTGTTTAATACAATTCAATCACTACTGCTTATTTACCGTCTGAGTGTAATCTGATGTCATTGAAGTAACAGAAGATGTGGAAGTGGCTGTTAAAAAACCCCATCCTCACTCGCAGTGGGTGGAAAATGTCGTTGCACAATTTGGGGCAACGCCGCATGATTCACTATGTGATTTGGGACACAGATTTGAGACCTGTGTGGAGTGAAGGTGTGAGGTCTGACTCAGTTGTGTGAGTCTCAAGTTCAGTGTTTGAGAGCGTTTACCCTGCATTCACCGTAATGCAAAGTCTAGCCTAGGGGTCACTTGTGTAACTGCAACTTCAGGTGCATGTTTTCCCAAAAACGGAATAATAAATCTTACTTACAGTGCCACATCATAATTACGCTCTTATTTCCCCAGCTGTTCACTCTCCTGTACAGCAGACCATATTCACACTTAGTTTAATGGTAAATTCAAACTAGAACGATAGCAGCAGCTGATCGACATCAGTAAAACGTTCCTATCGTCGTGTACTTTTGACCCTGAAAATGAATTTTGCATACATCGAATACACAATCTTTTCCATCTGGCTTAATTCATCTATTTCCCTCCTTCCTATCTACTATTTTTAACAGCATGGCGATATTTTGACCTTTTAACTCTCAGACACTGTCAGTCAATGTCTTCTCTCGGTGCTGAGCTTGAGCTATGATGTTAACTACCTTGGGCAAGCTGCGTGCCGCATGGAGGATTTTCTTTCTGTGTCCCGGGTCAGTGATCCCGATGTCTCTGAGATCCTGGTCCTCCATCACGTTACTTCCCTGCATGTGAACAAACGTAAGAGGCACGAGCAAGAAAACGCACTCACGCACACGCGAACGCAAACACACGCTCAGACGTTCCCACGTGGTACACTTGTGTGCGCATGCAAACAAACACTCTGAGACCTCGGAGCCCATGCACAGAGAGCATACACGATGTAGGCGTAACAGAGTGCACTTGCAACCTGCATACTAATGCAAACAGCTGCACGTAGGGAGAAATTGCGAGTCATTATTTACACATAAAAGTGCAACCGCTAATCAATGACGTACGCGACCTCGGTCAATAAATGAATCGTGACTTGTGCTGTGCTAACACTACCATTGGCAGTGTCTAGCTTTTGCCGAGACGCACGCGCTCTCTCACACACACACGAGGGAGCCGAGTGGGAGGAAAATGAACTTAAATGAATTGTGCACGCCAAGAGTAATCAATCTGATGAGGTGCGCCTCCGAGGGAACAAAGCCTTTACGACTGCAGCAGCACCTATCGGATCTCCGCTGCTCTGTTTCACCAACACGTTCCATAAAGTGTTGATACTATGTCGCTACAAATAGGAGAACAAATTCTTATTTAGGCCATGCAAACATTGTCGTCACCCCCCCCCCCCCCATGGCACCACCATATGAAATCTTGACTGTTTCTGTTCTCTTGTGCAGTCGTCTAGTGTTGCCTTGCCTCCCTCTGGAATGCTGCATTTTGATTCTTCCTGGCCACAAAGCTGAGACGTGTACTCTGGTCTTTTGTCAGCCCGCTCTTTGCACGGATTGGTTTCACTGCACGATGCAGCAGCATTTGTTGGCCCGGGTGCGGTTAGGACGCGACCCACTCATCACTCGAATAAAAGGTCAGAATAGAGCAGGAGCCTAAAATAGATTCTTTATGTTTCGTAAAAAACAATTCTCAGATTTGATTATACTGGTCCAAATTCTTTATTTCATCCTGCCTTTGAATGATGTGATGGAAGAGTCATGTTGAAGTGTTCCATAGTTTTAGAGTGATGGCAGTCTGATTTGTTCTGATTCTATTTGCAGACTTGGCCGTGGTAGAACTTCTCTATTGCACAAAGAAAAGCACTGAGTTTATGCAACACGGGCCTCGCATTTCTCAGTAACTAAAAATACACGGGGAATCATTTGGAGACATTTTATGTTCACGTGCGTTTTTAAAGAATTAAGGTGTTACTGTGGTCAGAAGGAGAATTCAGTTTATTCTTACACATTTTCTCGTTCATTAAAGTAGTAAAAGAGAGTGGGCTGCGGGTTCTGATGCAATATTTATGCTGGAAAGATGCAATGTTAATGCATGACGGGAAACTTTGTAAGATGTTTCACACATGAGCTTTTTGCCTCGTTGCAACATCAGCGTAGACGTTAAAAAAAAACAAAAAAAACACCATTCTTTTTTTTTAAAAAGCGTCTAATATAATATAATGGACCCTGGGAACAAGTTTCTGCAAGTCAAATCTAGTTAAATTGATCACATCTGCCTGGCATCATGTAAAAGGGCAAGGGACTTAACACTCACAGTGTCTGACCGGCATCTCTGACCTTTTCCCTGTTTGCAACCTCAACAAACTGCTGAGGAGATAATGATGGGTCTCTATGGGACATGTTACGTACATGATTAGATGACAAAATTCTCTCTTTTTTTTCCCAGCTTGTAACAAACCTGTTGAAAGAACCTTTGATAATTAGTGAGTTGTTTGTTGCAGTTTGTCTACCAAAATAGTCGACATCCAGGATTAAAATGAGTAAATTATGAAAGTATTTTGATTTGGCAGTTATGTTAAAAAAAAAATCTATGCTTTTTAGGAAAATCCACAGCAAACATTATCATAGTGATGCACAAAGATAATCTAGTACTTAAATATTTCTTTACATGATGCTTGATAGTGAAGTAGAATTTTTTTTTATAGGATACTTAAGACACAAGACTTAAGCGTGTGTCCTGCCGGCAGTCTCTGCATAAATCTCACATTTTCCGACAGATTACACACGAACAATTAATCACTTTAGTTCTAATCTATATCACACACCCATACAACATTCATCCCCACGACTGTGTCTGTGTACATATTGCTGCTCGAGGCTTCTTGGCAGCTAATGAGCAAACACAAATCTGAGCCTGGAGCTGGCATCTGCAGCGCACCTCGTGGTAGGAGTGATCGCATGTTCACGTAACGTTGTGATCTCGTGCCTCGCCAAAAGGGGGAAAAACGAAACAGAGCAGCAGACTTTAGCCGTAACGCATTGTGGGATACATCCGCTTTTCCTCCGAGCGCACTGGTCTCACTTAACAAAGCTCTGCTGCGACTGATGGAACGTGGAACCCATGAGGCAATTACAATTCCTGGGTTGAACAAATGTCCACATTTACCCTTTGGTTAGGGGTAAACGTGGACATTTGGACCCCTTACCAAAGGGTAAGCACGGACATTTGTCGGACCCTTTGGCTGAGTGCATTCACAGTGTGCAGCCATGTTGCAGACCAATATGCCCTGTGTCCTGGTGTATTCTGAATTGGAATATCAAGCTTCGCTGAAATGTGCTCTGAAGTCAGACATTTGATGATTTATCCACAGAGAAAACTGAGTTTGTCCAACTGTCACACGCCTTGAAATTGTGCTTTGTTGGGTTAAAGCAAGCCGTGGCATAACTACAAACACACCATGCACTAAGTGTTTGTGTTTCTGCATGCAAAGTGTTCAGATCATAAACTGCACTGCGTTTGGGGATAAGCGGGGGTCAAGTTCAGCTAAAAATTGGAGGATCCAATAATGGGGAAAGAGTTGACCGGAATTGTTTAATAAATTAGACAGTATGATTGGGATTGCTGGGGGAAAATGTAATGGGCTTTGGCTGCCATTTGTCTTGCCAGTGGTGACAGGCCATATTCTTGAAAGGCGTTCAGTGTGGGGGGGGGGGCCATAAATCTTAGCTGGGTCATCAGACATTGCTGGGGTGAAGAGGAGCTATAAAAGGGGATTGAGGGAGAGGAGGCTGAGTGGGGGAGAGGAGAAGAAGAAAAGGGAGGAAGTCACTGAGAGACAAGCAGAGGGCAAGTGAGCAGAGTGGTGACATCCAAAGACCAAAGCAACCGGGCCATCGCAGGCAGGCAGGCAGGCAGAGGCAAGAGTGATGCAAAGTGGAAGCGACCCATGTGGGATGACGTGCGGCAGGTGACTCACCATGAATCGTAGGTCGTCAAAGCCATTGAGCAGGAACTTGCTCTCGTACTGCGGCAGCCCCACGTGCTCCAGCCACTCTCCCACCGGCTGGTCCAGGGCTTTACCACAGGCCCCATCTGCCGAGAGAGGGAAGCGCTTCAGCAGGGAGAAGCCGTTCAGCCGGTAGCAGCGGCACTCGGAGGACGACACATGGCATTGCCACATCATCCTCGGCCAGCGGAAGCAGAGCCGAGTGCAGCAGCACCAGGCGGGGTTGGGGGGAGACAGGGTCCAGGCCGGGGGGGGAGGGGGGTTGAGTGGCTCCCAAGGTAAAAGGCGGGGGCCAGCTAACTCACACACAGAAGGAGGGAAAAGGAGGTGGTGCAGGGGCCCCGTTCAAGCCCCGCCAGGGACTGACTAGGCTAATGTTACACCCACTGGTGTTAGTGTGACTGGCTGAGGATGTCAGGCGAGGGTGGAGGTAGTGCAGGGGAGGACGCCCGTCGGAAGCTCGGCAGCGTTAGTTTAGGTGGTGCGAGGCCACCGTGGAATCTTCTGACAAACCGGGTTCACTAAAACATTCCTTCAGTGAGCAGGTGAGCTAACGGAACAACCAAGTGCCTAGCTAGTCCAAGAACGTAGCAAGAAGCGTACGCTGCCCGTCGAGACTAAACACTAAAGTGACAATTGGAAAATCACTAAATCAGACATTTTTGTTAACAAAGGTGTCACACATTAGATATAACTGAGCTAAACCTAGAGTGTCCCCCATCCCCACTAGAATTGTCAACGACTCCAACAAGGTGCAAACCCAGAAATACAAAGTTTCCCCAATAATGATATTTGTCATGGTTTTGACCACATACTTGTAAAGCTCTGGCTGAGTCCCATGGCTTCATTGGTCAACCTCTTTGAGAGCTAGGACACGGCTCATACAATGAAGGTAGCAGCATTCTAAAGCACAGTTGAGGTACTCATGTTATTATTTTTTTATAAATAGATCTATATATATTTGTATATATGGGGATACACATTTGCCACCAAGGAGCACGGACATTGAACAATCTACATCCAAGATTTTTTTTTTTCCCAAAAACAAAAAATGAAAATGTTGGCTTAGAATTTCCACAGCGTGCTGATTCCAAATTCCTCAATTCATGATCAAATCCAGGTATAGATCCCTCGGTAAATCTCCGGGTCAACCAACAACTGGTGGGAAAAACGCTGAGTGTCCTTGGCGGTGCCAGTGTTTCCTGCGCTGCCCAGCGTTCACTCTCCTCGGCTGGCTGCTGGCTGCGCGACTCTGCCGCGGAACGTGCTTCTCATCTCTCAGCGCGGCGAGAAAGAGAGAGAGAGAGGGGGAAAAAAAATATATCCAAGCTCACGCTGCCCCTCTCGTCCCCTTTTTCTGAGAGAAGGCAGGTGAGCCTTTTGGTTTTTGGAGGATGACTGCAGGACAGCAGTTTAGCAGGGGTTAGGCTAGCTCCTTTCCGGGGCGGGCGCCCTGTGCTGCCGACCCGGCCCACCTGGTCCTTGTTCCTCTCCTCCCCGCTGCTGGGTGGTGCTGGCAGCCCTGTGTGCTCAGGGCAGAGCTTTGCTGCATCCCCTGCCTGTCTGAGTCGTGGCGAGGCTCACACAGATGCAGTCACAGCAGCTTCTCCTGGCTCTCTCTCTCTCTCTCTCTCTCTCTCTCTCTCTCTCTCTCTCTCTCTCTCTCTCTCTCTCTCTCACACACACACACACACACGCTTACGACCGCCGCCACCAACACACCCCCCTCCCACTCTAACCTCCCGCCCTCCCCCCCACCTCCTCACGGCTCGCGGGGCATAACGTCCTGACGCCAGCTACTTTTCCGCCCCCCCCCCCCTCCTCTCTGTGCTCAGGAGATCACAGGTCCTGCCTTCGCAGCCTCACGTCCTTTGCAAGCGTCCGCGGCAGGCGGCAGACTCAATGAGCATCTCCACCCCCACCTGCCCGCCCCTCTTCCACCGCGCAAATCTCCTCTCTCCCTCTGCCCCCCCAACCCCCACCTCCCCAGCTCCTCTTTGTGACTCTCCCACCTCCCCACCACCACGGCCGCCACTGCCACCTCCTTCTCCTTGCTCCTCTGCTCTCGTCCTCTCTCTGCTGCTTGCCGTCTGCCGCTCTCCGTCTCATAGCCCCATTCCCCACACCGTGTGATGATCGCACTGCAGGGCTGCCGCGATGCCGCCTGATGAAGTGGGGTGCTGCTCCACGCAACCACCCCTCTCTCTTTCTCTCCCTCTCTCTCTCTCTCCCTCTATCGCCTCCCCGCCCCTCTCCGTCTTGCGCTCTCCCCTCCTTCCATGCCTCCACCTCTCATTTGATGCAAACACGCACACGCACACACACACACACACACCTCCTCGCATTCCGTCTCGTTACCCCTTCTCCTCTACACTTGCTCGCACGTCTCTCCTCTCTCCAACCTCACCCCACATCACCCCTTCCTCCTCCTGTCCCCCCCGCTGCACTGATTAGAATTGCACAGCGGCACTCTGTTCTTGCCAGTGCAGAAAAGGACACCGAGCATCAGAGGCACGGGGGAACAAGAGCTTAGAGTACCCCACCACCACCACCTCCACCCAAAATCACAGACAGTTTGTGCAAAGGGTGACCAACATGGGAAGCATGAAAGAGGGTGGCTTGCCTTGTACAGGGGCAGCACCCGTGTATTTTTTGTTTGTTTGTTTGTTTGTGTTGTTAAGTCTAAAATGGGATATTAGAACTAAGCATCTCCTCGGGTGCCCTGCTTATTAGCAGATGGCTTAAATTCATTGAGGTCTTACTTTGATGATGCGACAACGGGGGGCAGCACGGATTTAAGTCAGCGGAAATCTACTGCACTCTTAGAGCATGGGGGGAAGAGACGGAGGAAAATACAAAGGGAGCGGAAGAAAAGAAAAGAGGAGAAGACTTCAAGTCCCATCTTTTCTGCATCTCAGGCAGCATGACAGACGAGGGAGAGTTCCATTATGTTCTTCCAGATGCTCATGTCGCATCATCCATTTTTAGGGCACAACTGAGGCTACTTACATGGAGGGGGGGGGTAAGCAAGTGGGATGAAAATTTAATATGTAGACAGATTCCACTCAAATGAGTCACTCTTGGGGAGGTTGGGGCAGGCTGACTTTGAGAGGCTTGCGGTCGACTGCAGGACCTGCCTGCTCCAGCTCGGCAGCCCGTGTGCATGTTTGCCGTTATCAGGGTGAAGCTGAAGGCGGGACGTAATTATGCAAGCCTTCGACCTCCTCACACATTCCCAGATGGGCAGCCTGCCGCTTGGTGAGGCGGTCAGGGCGAAGGAGGAAGCGTTGCCAGCAGAAGGAAAGCAAAGTGGAGGCTTATTGATTGAACCTCCTCCGTAATTGGCTGCCTGTTCCCTCCTGTTGCTCCGGCGTTAACAATCAGGTAAAGGCCAAGTCGGGTCTCCGCGAACGGGTCAGCCATCCGCGAGGTGTAGCGCTGATCATTTGTTCTATGGAGGAGCAGCCGCTGTCAGATTTGCCAGGGCTCAGCAGTGGAAGTGAAGGAAGGAGTGAAAGAGACTGATAAGAGAGGGGGGAAAGACCATTTAGAGGAGGAGGGCGCTGAAACATGAGGGGAGATAAGATGGTAATAGAAGGTAAGAGAGGCTGGAGTGGACTAATTATGATTCACGACAAGATCCCGCAACTCCTTCTTGAGCCTGCCGCCAAAATCGGCTATTACGCCGCAATATTCAGACAAAGAGAGGTAAAAATACCTGCCACCTCCTTCCAATTACGCCCATTCATTTGGGACAACAACACCTCCCACAGTCGTGGAACCTAATTACAGACTTGACAGAGAATCCGATGCTCCTTCATTGGGCGGAACTGGGTCACCGTCTGATCCCCAGTTTAAACAGGACGAGCTCTTATCCAACTGTGGCCCGTTGCTATTTACCCAATCTGGATGTTTCTCAGAGGGGAGCCCAGAAAGACCCATTTTACAGCCCAAAAGGTCGAGGTTGAGGCTGGGTAGAGTTGGCCCTTCTCTATCAGAGTGCTAGAGGCTTGTCAACACGCCCAAGCGGTGGAGAAAATGAGCCGCAAAGCTGAATTAATTCAGTGGGAAGTGAAGGCGGACTGCTTTCCCTTTGAACATCAGTGCGTGCCTGTACACAAGCCGAGACGATGCCTCCTGTGTGCCGTTAGCCCGCCGTGCTCGCCTCTATCTTTTTAAGCCCGTTTAAGTCCGTTTTTTCCTCTAAGCACACAATCAAGGCGCTTGTGACGAGCATACAGGCCTGACAAGCTCATTCTTTGACAGAGCGGCAGAAGATTGAAGGGCCGTGTTTTTTTCTGATGGTTGCTGGAGATGAACAGGCTGTCTTCAGGATGCAAATGGTAGAAAAGACAAAGACAGCTACAGAGGATAAGGGTTTCCCAACTCTGCTGCAACACTAAGGCACAGGTAGAATGAATGAGAAGTGACAATTTTCTTTTCAGTCTCTGTGAAATCTGCCTCATCTCCCTCCTCACTCTCTCCTCCCGGCGGCTGATAAGTCTGAAGTGGTACCTGTTTGTTTCTCTTTCATTACAATGACAGAGAAAAGAAAACGCAGCCTCTCAACTAGGCGGCGCATACAAAACAGTGACAAAAACCAAGCTGGCGGAGCTATTTCTGCACGATCTACGATTCAAATCGGATCGGCAACGGCATGACTCAGCCGTATCTGGGACACTTTTCAGTATGCCTTTCTTCAAACCAGGCCTAAATATAGCTCACCTATATGTGCTCACTAGGGGGAAAAAAACAAACAACATATTTTCTGTTACGCAACATGGAATCACCTCGGGTGTTAATCGTTTACATGGCAGTTAATTTGAAGGTGTGTAAGTGCAGGATGAGAACTAGTTATATAAAAAAAAATAACCTGTCTCCTTTTTGCTACAAAAGAGAGAGTTGATTCCCCTACAGCTGCAGCCTTACTCATTTACTACACAGTGGTCCAGTCAGTTGAGGCCAATGGTAGCCATGGACTCTTGTGTCAATAGTTGGCATACAAAAAACACACAAACACCACACTGCTTGTCTGGAACTCTCTAATGCCTTGCAAGTCTATGGGGTCAAAAGTCAACTTAGTCCTAGAGACATGGGGCCACTTGCAGGTTCATCGGGATCCCTCAAGACACAGCCACGTCAAATTTGGGGCTTCTAGCCCCACATATGAAAAATTTTCTTCCTCCAACAAATACAGCTTCTGTGCAGGAGGTTACACTGGATATCCCGGTTGAAAATGTGACGTTCAAGTCATCATTGCAACACAAGTTGGGCATGTGCATCTTCTGGACTCTTGTCTTACATGTTTATCTTGTGTTATTTCTTCGAGGATGGAGTCCACATCCGCCTCAGGCTACCACAGAGCGGATTTCGCTGCTGTGAAACTCAAGAATGGTTGAAGTGGATTTGAAAATGTCACCAGAGCCTCCATTGGAGTGGTAGGGAAATGTCAATTGTTTAACTTTTCATTCATTCTCTGCTCATTTTAAACAGTACCTCCTATCTCGGTGGTATATTCACATTTTGAATGCTTTTACTCCTCTTTGTCACTCCCTTGAAAGATACTTCTCATCCACATTTGACATTTATTATTATCTAGATTTGAAAAGTATTAATTAAAACGAAAATTTAGGTTTTAATTATCTGCAGTGTCCACACGACAACTTAAAGAATTTAAACTGTATCAATGATATATGAAAACTTTAACATTGTGTCTACTCAGCGACTAAGTTCATTAATTGTTCAAACTCTTATCTGCTGTGAGCTTTGTCATTTTAACTGCGTAGACTGGAAGCCTTTGCAAGAAGACGGCGTAGAGGTGTGATCGAAGCGCTGTCAGGCATGTGCAAATACCGTCCTGAAATAATGGTCAATATTTTACCACTGCCGCCCCCTCTTTCTGTGCGGCCAGTCTTGCACCTTACCGTGGTCAGCACATTAATATCTGATGCACACAGAGCATGGCTAATGAAGGTTTCGGTCTTAATAAATCTGCTGAGACCTCTAAATGTCGGCCCTGTGCAGGCAGGCAGCAGCAGCGGCCGTTACACAACAGTGTGTGATGAAACCACCTTATGGCAGATTGTCTTCTGGAGGTAGGTTTACACTGTATCAACTCGGGGAATGTTATTTAAACAAACGGAGCTGATGCCAGCTGGCTTCTCTGCCTGAAGGACACTCGATTAAGCGTGCTATCAATTCAAGCCCCATCGACGTGCACAATAACTCCAGGAGAGAAAATATGACAGCCGGGGGAATCTGGAATTAGATTTTCTATAAAGTGGGAACCTCATAAAAAAAAAAAAAAAGAATAACAATGAAGTGCGAAACAAATATCAGGTTCAGTGTCTGTGATTTACGACCGACACTCCTTCCAGCTCATGTGCTTTCAGTGCTGGGAATCAGTCGCTCGCTATAGGTAATTAGACACAGAGAGTTGCACCAAACATGACACCAAGCATCAGTCACAGGGGCTGATGTCACTTGTTGCATTACTAAGAACTAGGATCCAGACCAAGCGCTCTTGGACAGCCACAGAGGATCCAAGCCTGCAGACTTGGGAGATGACTGCCGTATTCCGTGGCATCAGCAACTCTTGCGATAGTTGTGGTATTGATGTTGGATATCATTGTGTTACCAGTCTTCCGACTCTTAAGCAGATTAATATTGGGCCTTCTCACAGAATGTTGGTTGAAACTGAGTCACGGAGGATTTGTGTGAGACAGCAGAACAACACAAAAGGCGGAAAAAAATAAATAAATGTCAGTTTAATTTGTAGCGCTGTCCGTGGTGCTGAGGCAACTGGCGGCTACGGCTGCATTATTGACTATGTTGAGCAGCAATATGCAGCATGTAGAAAATGGTAATTTCAAAATTACTGAAAAATATCTTCTAATTGTCAAAATGTTGTAATTATGACATCTCAATTTTGACATGATCGAAGCGAGTACAACTACTACTAATTAAACTACCGCTGGCTTCTCACACACTGGCGTATACTGATGTTTCTTTCTATAGCTTATTCAGGTGGAAGCGCAGTTTGACACGCTGGAAGTGTCTCTGCCCCTGCAGGAGAAATTGATCGCATTGCGCCATGGATGGATTTTCTAGTAATTCTGAGCTACGGCCTTTTTCTGTTAATTCAGTTACTGGTAATTAGCTTTGTTATTTTGCTAATGCAAAACCATTTAAGAATATACTTCATCCTTAAATAGTTTTAATATAGTTTTGATGTAGGTTCATCAGTGGCATGGAAAGACATTAAGAGCCTGACATTCTGAGAAATAACAGGCTGTACTTTTGGATTCCAATTCATTAACATGGACTGTTACAAAAGTTTGAAAAAGCTTAATCATCATATAAACAACAGTCTTGATAACTGAGACTTACTTCATGTCTTGGTGGCATATTTTCACAATAAACTCACAAAAATTATCCACATGAGTTACAAAAATGTGTTGCTGTGGAGGAAACGGGTGGAGCTGTGTTACCTGAGCTCAGTGCAGGCTGTTTTTCTCTGGAGGTTTCAATGCCGGCTCCAATCAAGTTCATGATCTTCTCAATCTGTTTGAAGAAAAGAAAAATGCTCAAGAAAAAACCCCAGAGCAATTGTCCTTGAAAAGCTGTTTCTATTAAAATTAAAAGTACTGCACATCTCCAATAAGTGATTTACACTGCTTTAATTTACACCATCACAATACTGCCAAAGTTGTGTCCTGAGCAGGCTGACAGAGCAGCACTGGGCGAGGTGTTCTGCTGCTGGCAGCGATGGCAGGAGGTTTGGGTTGCTTTAGCTTGATGGATTATAAGCAACAGTTGAGCATAGACAACTATCAAATAACTGACCCACCGCTTCATGGAAACACCGCAAGGCATTAAAGTGAGTTACGACCGGGGGAAAAACGTGAACATAATTAAACTTGATTATTGGAGCTTATTGCCCTGCACCAAGTCATCGTCAGGAGACAGCGATCTGTTGCCGGCTGCTTCTTGGGGGAGTGCTTGATTGCCCTCTCAGACCTGTATTATTAAGGCTTCATACAGCATACGGCAACAGCTTCACTGCTAGGTTAAGTGAGCGCACCGCTGCATGCAGGAGATTACACAGCCAGTCAGAGAGGAACCGTGTGAGGGCTGAGAGGCAAAACTGTTTACTGAGGAGATTTTTTTGGTGTTTTCTGGAGGAGATCAGATGCAGTTGCAGGTCTTATTGTTTGTATTGTTGCATCACAGACCAGTCACTAGCAGGCAGTTAGAAATGATAAAAATATCTTTTAATGCACACACTAGGTTTATTGACCTTCCATATGAGGGACTGTTTTAACCGTGCATGGAACATGTACACGATTCACTGCTGATAAGTGAAATTTACCATCATAGAGAAGGAACTGTTTCAGATATCTTAGTGGACAAACAGAGCAAAGGTGATTAAATATATTTCCACGCAACAGCCAGGAAAAAAGAAAAGAAAAAGAAAGATAGGCTGTCTGTGTGTTTGCTTTCATTCAACTTTATTCCTAGCATGACCTGTCGCATATACCGTAATCATTCTTTGGCAAATTATCAATATGTCAAGAGCACAGCTGTGACACTCGGAGCTTCGAGGGCAACAGGAACTCATGCACAGTGTCCCGGTCGCCTCATTATAAAGACAGCAGTCTAACAGATTGATGTCATCTCGTGTCGTCTTTATCCGCTGAAGAATCCGATATCCCCCAACTCCATGTTTTCACAATTTAAAAAAAAAAGCCAATTAGCAAGATGGTGTCACCTAAAATTCCGTCTGCCAGCCGGAACGACTCCGGCTGGGAACTAAATTTAGAATCACTGCAGGAGCCTATTCACGATCAGCTATGATTTTTCTTTTTCTTTTTTCCCGAGCCTGAAAAGCTGATTCTGCTGCTACTAGTGACACTAGAGACGCAGCCAGGCTCATTTGATGTAATATTTAGTGTTTGAAAAAGCCTGATGCTCTTCGCTAGTGGCATCAACACTGTGGAAAAGCCTTGATTCATTTGGAAGACAGGCACGTGGGACGCTTCACATATGCCTGCAGCAGTTCAGAGCTCGCATTACTCCTTGAATTAACCCAGTTACATTCTACAACGCACACACACACACACACACACACACACACACACACACACCAGGAAATGCATCTTAAGCTTAAGTGCACCTTAAAAACCTGTCACCAAAATGCACTTCTAAGGAAACCAGCCGGCCATCACGGTTAAAGAGCTGAAGTGTCTTAAAATACCACGCTCTTACAGCGTCACCCACTGTAAGTGGGTTGGGGTTGAGGTCATGAAGGGAGCTTATGGAATATAAATATATGTACATACAATGTTTCCCACAGGAGTTTTGGAGACTATAGTAAGTGGACTCCGAACCTCTAGGTGGGAAATTTTGTATGTATTTGATTTAAATGCATTGGTCAGGTGAATTTTGAGCACCAACATATGACATTTCAATTAATGAGAAACTGTACTGATATTAATGTTGATGACACAAAACAAGAGTCATGCAACATGTGGTTAGGGAGCTAAACATTTCACTGAAGATGATAACAAAAAATTAAAAAACAGTGCTCAGGTCAATGCTCAAGGTTCTTTGGGTTCTTCTGTGATCCTGGAAGGTCCTTCTAATGTCAGCTTCTTCGACTAGAGCTACAACATCACCTCTCAAATTCCAGTATCATGGGAAGTGAATTGCCATATTCAGAAGGGCTAACATGATCGTGGCTGCAACCTGGCAGTCTACAGTGCACGCTTGAGTACATGATGACAATCAGAGCTCATACTGAGTAGAACAATTTCCCCCTGTGAAACTCGGCCGTCGGTGTGTGGACGAAAAAGTGCTTCAGTGTCATCCATTTGCAACTGGTGAGTAGCAAATGGGTGACACCTCAATTTTGTGTGAACTAGCCCTTTAGCCATGGCAGGCAATTACGTGAAACACTATTGTCTACATGTGTACCACACAGGAAGCCTAAAGCGAGTATCGTTGCTGACCTCAACACAGAACGCAGCTCTTCCTGCGATGTAGGTGCTGACACTGCATTAAATAGCTGGAGGCCTTGGAGTGGGTCATGTGACCAGGCAGTCACAGGGTGGGGTGGTGGGGGAGAGCTGTTGTAGAAATAAAATAACTCACCAGAGCCAGAAGTCTGACTCTTTTGTCAGTACATATAGTTAACAAAATATATTGTCATATTGACCCATTTAAATTGTGCAGTTTAACTGATGAGTGATCCCATAATGGGAAAAAAAAATAGTTTTGTGTGATGACTTGACCTTGCTAGACAAGAGGACTGGATTGCAAATATTTCTATTCTAGTATCTGGCACTTGTATTTTAACAACCTTAAAAAACACTCAGGTTTCCACTGCAGCACTCATCAGCTGCCTTTTAGTTGTGACGCAAGCAGGAAGTAATGGCTGCAGAAGGAGAAGAAATGCAGGAAGCTGAGACGAGCATAACTGGAGAGCGTTTGAACCAACAAACTGTACCTAAGGCTTTTCTTTGACCATATGGATTGGATAGCAATAAGAAGTAAATGTCATGGCTTTCGAAAACACTTGCCAACCAAGTTAGCGTCGGCTCATGCTCATTGGGAAAAAAGCTCAGGAGAAATCGTATCCAGAATTTAAAAAAAAAAAAAAAAAAAAAACAGACCTGCAAAAGCTCGTTGTGTTTCTTGCACTCGGTTTGTAATGATAGATGAAGTGTCAGAGTAAAGTGGCGGTTAATTGCAATGCGACGCGACACCTTATCGCCAGCCAGTCATGGCGCTGCCTGGAGAGGAAGCAGAGCCAAGGGCAGAAAACACATCTAATTAAACTATAGAAGGGACTAAAATAGCAGCATCAAACTCCGATGAGAGGCAGGCGCCAGGCTCACGAGAGACTTAGCTTAGCATCAATGGTTGGAAACAGATGGATGGATTATTTGTATCATTTGACTAAACAAAGCCGTGACACTGACAGGTGTCTGTTTTATTTTTATTTCCCAAACAAATTATCAACACAGATTTTCAACTGATTATAGTTTTTTTATTTATTTTTTTAAAGTGTCTCATTTAATCAGTATGTATCAGTACTAAGTAGTGTTCTCTTTGTATCGGATAGTCATCCACAAGAAAAGAAGAAGCCCTTGGGCTGCGTCATCATTGATTTAGAATAAATTTGGCCAGAAGAGCGACTTCCGGTAAATTCCCAAGTGCAGGTTGGAAATCGTGGAAGGATCTTTCCGCGGAGGAATGTAATTGATAGTGCAGTTATGTAGCGTGCTGTGAGTGGACTGTGTCATTAAATCACCGGAGCAAGTCTGAGTGATGGCCGCTATCAGCATCCCAAAGTGATTTGCATGCTAATACAAGTTGATCTGCCCTTCATTTCCCGCACACACTGCCGTTTTTTAAGACACCTTTTCTTTTCTTTTTTCTTTTTTTTTTAATACATGAGCCCGACAGTGAAACTGATCTGACAGTGAGGTTTTTCTTTTTTTTTTTAACTGCTACCTGATAAAAGATAAAGGGTGGACAATTTTGGTCCCTCGGTTCCGGGTAAATGGGGCTCTTTGGAACAATTACAGGAAAAATTCAAAAGTCACAGGCAGGACTCGAAGACGGTTTGGAAAAATTGGGCGGTTTTGCAGTTTTGGATAGTTTTTGAAAGTCTTCTTCTAGAAATACTTCTTTGGTGTTTGTACTTCCCACAACTTTTGATTTAACTGAAGGGATTACGAGTGGACGGCAAGATTTTAGTGGTCACACAATTTGTCGCTTAGGTACACAATCCTGACACAACAACAACAACAACAATGAAAGCTGTGTGAAAGGGCTGGAGAATCCTGATCTAATGAAGTTACCAGCCAGGCGCAGCTTCATTGGCTGCTGATTTTTGGTTTGTGATTTTGATCATCTGACCCAACAAAGATTAGATGAGCGTCAAAGACAAGCCTGCTGCAGCAGTGCTTCAAAGCAGCCAAAGTACGTTCAGACTAAAATCAATTTGGCTCTAATGTGTCAGAAACTGCGCTCTGTTGCGTTTGACTGAGCTTGCATCTGAGGGTTGGCTGCTTTTATCCTGGGCGAGGCAGCCACCATCCATAGTCACGCTGGCCTTGTTATAAGCTCATTATGTGCAACAGTGTTCCATAACGAGTGAAAAAAGGACAAAAACAAAAACAAACTGGACGTTGTGCTGGATTACTGCATTTGAAGGGAAATGTTCTCAGCAGCGGCTAAGGTTTGGCCAAATTAGTGCCATGCTGTTGGACATGTGTCAAACTGCACTCGAGCTAGATGGCTCAGATTTCAACACTGGAATCCAGCCCTCTTGTTCCATGACCAGTTATCTTGCTTTCGGACACAGAGGCACGGGGTACCTGGGTGAAAATGATCAGCTCCATGCTGCTCTATAAAACCTCAGATGGAGACCGGGAAGAAGACTCAACAGCTTATCGCAAACGGTGAATCCTGCGATAGCCGTGGCTTTATTAGCACTGAATCATCTTTTAGAATTTTAGCGTCTCCACTGAAAATGGTCCTGATGGCTCTTCCCTGTGGACAACTTTGTTTGGCTTTGCTCAGAGTGGCTTTGGAAAGAGCCGCTTCGAACAGCTCTTGTGTACAGCAGCTAGCTTAAGGGCAGTGACGCATGGCTAATGTCACACTTCCTTCTCTCCCTGGAGGACACTGACTCTTTCTGCCACTTCACCATGATCCTTATTGGCGATCTTCAGTTGAATCGTTCATCTTTAAATAGTCATTTTGAGGAGGAACCTGTTTCCCATCGGATTGCTACAATTTACATATTTTAGTCTTTTTCAAGATCAGGATTTTGTACAAACTCCACGAGGCATGAGCTGCTTGGAACTGTGAGCTGCTCCTCTAATGTGGTGCAATTCAAATCCGACACATTATAGTGAAATTATACGTTCATCCAGCATGATCGAGGCTCCTTGAACCTGATAAGTTCTAAGTGATTTTACCAGCCCTCACTTTTGTCTTTGTAATCACATGGATGACACGCACATTTATGTTACATGTGCAGCCAGTTCAGCCTGGGATCTTGTATAATGCCCAAGACATAATGTGCAATAATCTTCAACAATGTGCTGCGGAGCTAAAATAATCTCCGTTGTGGTCTGCACATGAGTGATGGCAGAGAGCCCAAAGCCGAGCAGATAATGGAAACGATGGCTGAATATAATAAACTAACCAAAAAGGCTTCCTGCCTCGCTGGAGCCGCTCTGGAAACAGAATTACCGTCTCAGTTTTGCTGTCAATAAAGACGGACGGGCCAGTAGCTCCGCACTGTACAAGACCCACATCGCATAATCCTATCTGGCAATACTGGCAGCACAAACACAGCTGCTAAGAATGGCACCAAAGCAGCACCAGCTTCCATGGTGAGGTGAGTACAAAACATCATTCATTGTCTTTCTTCTGAGTGTCACTCAACAATCACTTCAAGGTTTCCTGTGTTGACTTTTGTTTGCAAGTTAGTTTTTCTTTTGACGCTGAATGTGTTTTTTCTTCAGCCACTCTTGCCTCATTCTATAGGTGTACATTTACTTGATTTGTGTACGTTTCTGTTTTCTCTGCGCCCAGCCTGTCAGATAGTGCTGCAAATGAGACTTAATGTCAGCTGGTGTCAGATTATCATAAATTAGGTCCCTCGCTGGGTGTTTTTCCACCTGTTCGCAGCTCAATATGTGACAGTTTGATGGAAGCCCACGCTGAAACCAACCGTTACTTCCATTATTGATTCTTCGGGTTATCTGTCACCATCACCATGTCCCGGTCTCCAAGGTCATGGCTTCAAATGTTCATTCCCGACTAAAGACATCAACATTTGTAATCCAGCACATTTGAATCTGATCTGCTACGTTTGCCAACTTCATCAGCCTTCCTTTCATTTTTCTGTGACTGTTTCTCCTGCTCTCAGGGGTTCTGAAGTCTATCCTGGACCGTGGGAGGAAGCTGGCTACATTGGAGTCAACCTATGCGGACTCAGGGAGAACATGCAAGCACCGTCAATGCATGTGTCATTTATTTGCTACTCGTGATTGCATAAGATTTGCCTACATTGGAGGTCATCTCGAACTATGCTATAGGTGGTTGCGTCCAACCATTTTTGATTGGACGAGAGACATTCTGTGTCATCCTCTGACCTTTTGGTATATCACTCCACCCCACCGCTTTCATAATCAGCTGTCACTCAGGAAATACTGCGCGGCTGCGTTGACTCGTGTGGTTCGCTTTGTTTACAGCGCCGGCGTCCGATCGCCGGGATACATGACTGGCAGCCGTAATTAGACGCAGACTGCGGCGGAGTTTGCCTTATCTTCAGAGTGCAGTCTCTGAAACCGAGTCCCAGAGGGAAAAAAAACAAAACAAAACAAACAACCACCACCAGCTGAGGGATCACTGGGTGTCTCATTGCAAATTGAATTGGAAATGCTCCATTCTCGCAGCAGCACAAGATTTAGTGGTCAGCTCCATCCATTTCCAGGAACTGTTTGTGGAGGAATAAACGATTAAATAAACAAACGAATGACAATCGCCAGTTTTGGAGCCACTACCGCTACCGCTACCACCAGGAAGTGGCTTGGCGAGAAGCATTGGACTCCATTTCAGCCACATAGATAGATTGTTTCAGCCAGCTATTTTTACACTGGCAAACTTTTTGAAATGAACACGGCACGAAAGCAAAAACTGGAGCAAAGGCTAAGTTGTAGAAGGAAAAAAAAATTCAGTGTCTTGTGTTACACCTGGTGAAATGTCATATGGGCGACTTGCAAGAGGAAGATTACCACCTCCGCTCAACCCCGTCCCACACCATCACCACCACTCTCATATTCATGGGCTGCATCTGTCCAACCAGATCTCGTGATGTGTTCAGTCTGCCGTGACTTTCTATATGAATTATAAACCAGCGTACATGTATACCTTGAAAACATTCCCTCTCCATGAACCCGCATGGAAACGGTTTGGTGACTTCACCGTGTCCTGCAGCAAACTTGGATTAAGACAAAAAGAGATAAAATGTATATTATAGAAAGAAAAAAAAAATTAGAGAGGTAAAAAAAAATCTAATCCAACGATATTAAATCTCATTACTCAAAAGAGAAAAGGGAACGATATAATATAGAATACTTTCATAATGGACACAAATGTATATCGATCTATTTGGGTTATGTGGAGGGAGAGTAGGACGTGTGCAGCAACGTCACCACATGCATACACGCTGTACTCAGTTTAAAAGCATGCATGTGTAATGACCTGAGGAATACCGCTGGGAAATTTAGAGTAGGCACACAAGTAAAGCCACTCAAGCAACTGTAACGTGCCGTTGTGTTAACCTTTGCCTTTTGAGTATTAAGACATCAATCACCTTAATCAGACTTGTCATTTCTATTATTGGTCCAGTGTGTTACTATCATGTAAATGCACACATATTACATCATAAGGTTATTTTTAGGCAATTAACGTAAAAGTGATTGATAAAGTCAGAAACTACTGATGTGGGGTCTGAAATTGGTCAGGAAATTGCAGGTAACAAATTACGCCCTGACTCACAAACACCTGCTACAATTGCCTGTAAGGATTGTTTAAATGTTACATATTGTACGATGGTGCAAAAGGAACTTTTTTATTTATTTATTTTTTTTGGCTGAAATGTTACTGATTTAGCTTCAAACATAATTTTTTTTAAAGCTGAAAAACATCCCTGTGCGTCAAGTCGTGAACCACTTTTAACACGTTTTAATTTATACGTAGAATCTTAAGACAATTGGATGGTGCACCAGCCAATTCACATTCACTTGGTCCACAAAATTGTGATCGTAATTGGAATGTGACAGTAGTGTGAAAAAAAAAAATGTTTTTGACACATTTGCCCCAAAAATGCATCCTCGTATTTTAAAGCCATTCACACAAGCGTAACGTGTTTTTATGGCATTTTAAGACATGTCAGGCAGTCAGCAGATAAAATAATGCCTGTAAAAAGGCACTTTCGGGAAAGAGAGATGACAGGGGTGACATTAATTATAAAATGTTTGGATGGGTTTTAGCACCACAGCACCCAGATTGCTATTCTAAAAACTGACAGTGACTGTATGAAAACAGGAAGACTGAAAGTGCTTCTTTTTAAATATAAGTTTTTTGTTTTTTTTAAGTAATTATTTAATTCAATGTTCCAAGCGAATATTTTCTTTGGTCAACATCTGTCTAAACACGCAGGACATGGCAGCAGACCATGCAGTGCATAAAAAAATGAGCAACACAAATACTACTTCTACTCATACAGTAGAATACATGAAAATGAAATTTCAAATAGAGAGTAATAAGTGCAAATGATACCAGCACAGGGTTAAAATTATATATATATATTTTTTTAATCCAATACAATTTAAAAAAAAAAAAAAAAAAGTGCAGCACGGATAAAGGAGTATTTATGACGTTTTGCACCTTGGAAGAGCAAAATGACCTAACAGGAGTAGTGAAAATTCCTGAAGCAAGGGGTTGCTCACGTCAGCCTTCACGAGGGCCATTGCCTTACACAGGAGTGAATTAGTGGACTAATTAATGAGCTATGCTCTAATTAAGCAATATCACCCAGCGCTGCACAAACCAATCTGCTTTCAACGCAAATCTGGTGGGATTTCGGGTGAAAAGTGATGTGAGGCCAAGTGATACAAAAGGCGCTGGTATACTCAGTATCAAACACTCGTGATACTGATGTTGCGTAAGATGAAATGCAAAAGGAAGGCAAATCGTCTATGTAAATACCAAGAATGTTTTACGTAGGAGGAAGCCCCGAAACCGGTCAGCAGTTACACAACCTGCCAGACACAATAACTCTCTGAATGTATATGTACCACTACAAATGTCAATGGGGTTTATAGTCTCTAAATGCCATCCCCACATTCAGCACTTGCACATTTATTGTGTGCATATAATATTTACTCGTATTTTTGTTTTGCTATCTAACCTAAAGCCCAGCCAACCCTCGGAGCCCTGCGTGTCACTTTAATGTTTGCTTCGGTGGTTGATCGCTACATGAGATAAACTCCCTGAGGCGGAATCAGGTTCGGGCCCTATCTACACTCGCACGCATGCACGCACTCACTGATATCCCCATTACAAATAAATCCCTAAAAATCTGGAAGAGAAACAGACACTTGGGAGCAGCTGCAAAACAGGATGCCCTTGAGAACAGGACACTCCACCCTACGCAGCCTGAATAAACAGTTCTGTCAGAGAGCAGAGGGGTGGAGCGGAGAACAAGCACTGGACAGGGATGACAAAGGGGGGGTGGGGGCGGCGGGGGTCAGGGCAGAGTGTTCACAAAGACAAGTAAAAGTTTAAGATGTCTAAGTGCTCCAAAGTGACACCCCGCTGCCCTTGCTGTAAGGAGGAAAACAGCACGCTCGCTCGTGACCGCCAGAGCCGTATCCTGTTTACACGGGTAGGCCTTCCGTCAAGACGTCACCAAGCCGAGGCGAGTTACCGCAGCGGATGGACCACGCCGAAAGGGAAACGTCACGAGAGCAAACATGACTTTTGAACACGGTCCACGGATTGAAGACGCAGCCATGGTTGTGACCTTTGGGATCCGTGAATCACACTTTTGGACTGCGGTTGGTTGATGCTTGGAAAAGGATTGTCTGACAGGGCGCCCAGTCGCGGCTTCAAACACGTGCGTGTTTGCTGAAATCACTCCCCTCTAAAAATAAAATACATCATCGCCAACCATCAGCTGCTGTTCCCATTGGTTTTCCCCATTCAGGCATGGTTTTTTTTTTTGGGGGGTGGGGGAGAGTGCAACCTATTGCCGGCATTGTTTTGTTGCGGCGCTCCGGGGCGTGCCGCGCTGACGGTACTTGGCGTTTAAAAATCACAAGTTGAGGCTTTTGTGGGGTGGGAAATTGGGAGGCTGGGTTGGTTTGGGGAGCACACAGTGGGGACCGAGAGTAAGATGGCGCAAGACGGTGCAAAGGAGCCAGAGGAGTGCAAGAAGAGACAGAGGAAGCGTGGGCCGGCCCCAGAGACACACACTGAGTGGATGTGGAATGACAGCACAAGCCCAATTAGTCTTGGATGCCAGGGCTGCTGTGGGGAGGTCGGTGCAAGTGATCAAGCCATTCAAGCATTCAAGCACCCACAGGCATTCCACGCCAGCAGCCTGGATGAACCTACTAGTCTATCACTGCTTCGGTTGGACCCTGATCGCTCTCAGGCTGCTGCCCCCTCCGTCTTCCTTTCCCTCCAGCCCCACTTCCTGTCCCACTCCTGAAAATATACCGCCCTGCTATGCCTTTCTTTCTCTCTTTCTTTCTTTCTTTCATTTGTTTCTTTCTCCCTAGTCAATCCTCTCTTACATATCTTCACACCTTTATTTTTCTTTTTTTCTTCTACAGATTTGTACTTGCTTACACACACACACACACACGCTCATTTAAGGACGTGAACGCACTCCCTCTTGAGAGCCTGCGCCACTCCACCCCCCTCCGTCCTTTACACCCTCCCACTTGTTCCCCGGCGTCCCCACACAGCGAGTATTACCTCATCCCACTCGGAGGCAAAGGAAGGCATGCGCTCCGTGGACGGCTGCCCAGATCTGCAGTTAGACACAGAGCCGGTGCGGCCGGCCAGACCTCCATCCTCCTCCCCGTGCGGCGATGCCAGCAAGTCCGAGTCCGACTTTGACAGGCTGCGAATGAGTCCCAGGTCTGTCGGTCTGGATTTGAAAGCGGCCACCGGTGCGGACTCAGCAGAGGCGCCGCTTGAGTCCATAACATCCGCCTTTGAGGAGTTTTCACCCGGAGCGCACTCTGCCATTGTTTTGGAGCTGAAGCTCAGTATCCACAGTTTCCGGGCAGCTGTTTGAACTTGTCTCTTCGGTCCAAAGATTTTTTTCCAGGTCGCTGACTGGGGTTGGTCTTAGCACGAAAAGACAACAGAGATAAAGGTTTCATACAATCAACTTGAGATACTTGCACATGCAGCAGCCAACACAGAACGCTCCTGTTTGAAAGGAATGGGACCATGTGAGAGAGAGACTTGTTGTACACGGAAACAATCATCAAGGTCCACCCACTAGTTGTATCCTGTCGCCCTCCCCAGAGTAACTGGCTGCCTCAAGCAGCCCCTCTTCCCCTCCACTCTAACTGTTTAATAACCCTTCACTTTCTCCTACCATAATGTTAACATGTTGCGTAATTCATAAAAGGCAAATGCACTCAGCAGAGCTTCAAATAGGAACGCCAACAACCAAAACAGTTTTGTGGTTAGAGCTGTAAGTAAATAAATAAATAAATATCTGAATCTTCTTACCAACTGATTCTTGATCTTGGTGGAGCTTCTCTTGCTTTGTGTTTTCCAGTCCGACTGGCTCAGAGGTTGTTGGAAGACTCTTCAGGAGAACCAGTCCGTCCCATACCGAGGATCAGACAACGGGAGGATCCTAAAGTCTGGCCTTATTCAGACTGACAGCTGGGGTAATCAGGTTACTGACGCTCTGGGTGACTGTCCCACTATCTATCTATCCATCTATGTAGATAGGTTTTTCTTTCTTTCTTAGCATTACATTCTGCCTTAGCAGTTCATTAGTTGCAATTATTTCCTCCAGATAAAACTCCAGAATGGTGTCATCACGAATTAGAAAAGGGCACCAGCACCAGAGGCTATGCAGTCAAATTTCTATTTTAGATAAACTCTGCATTGTAATAATAATAATAATAATGATAATAGCAGTAATCACAAAAAATATAGTTAACATTTATTAACATGGCAAGTTACAACTTTCAACATATTGAATATATATACAAAAAAAGAAAAAACAAAGTGGTGGTTTAAAACGTGGATGGATTCAGCATGAGGATGCTGAGGTTGCAGCTGCCAGGCAGGAAGCCATTGAGGAAGACCAAAGAAGGGATTTATGGATGAAGTTAAAGAGGATTTGACGATAGATGGTGTTAGAGAATGGAATGCAGAGGACAGAACGAGATGATGACAGATGATTGGCTGCAGCAAACCTGGAAAAAAGACATTAGTCTTTTACGTGGGTAACTAAAGGATTGATGTTGATTGAACCGAGGAAGAAGAGGACAGGGTCATTCCTTTAGGGGCTTCAAATTTGCCTAACTGCATAGATACTTGAAACATTTTATGACCTGTGGAGGTGTAATAACCTAATAATAGGGCGAGCTGATGTGTTGGGAATGTGAATAAAAACAAAAACAAACATCTAACACACATCGCTCAGTCGACGACTCCGCCCAGAGTGAGCCGGAGCTCACTCAAGCTTCCTTAGCATTCGCAGGCCACCGCGCCTCTGTGCCCTCAATCAGCCAAGTTCCTGGCATGCTCACCTCTTCCCTTTTGAGCAGCGCTGGTGTGTGCATGACAAAAAAGATAACGTCCTCACCTCACCAAGGAGGGTTCACGCAGCCGCACAGCGCTCAGTGGGCAGCCACATCCAGTGATGCACGTTGAATCTCTGTGACCGTGATGAGGTTGCGGCACGGCACTTCTCCATTTTCAAACAATAGCGGCCTCGGAGTAGAACATGTCTCAGGATAATGATGTCTTCATGGCATATTAGAGCGACTAAAATAAAACATGCATCCCCTCCTTCAGCCGGCTGGCTGCTGAGCCTCGGGCGAAAGACGGCGGTGACTCATGAACAGTCTCCTCAAACAAAGACATGCACACAGTGCAAATGGTGGAGAGAGACAGCACGTACAGTAAACACACACAGACACACACACACACACCGCCGAGTGCTGTGTTTTTCGCGTGCTGTGCGCGTGGCTTGTTGGCTCCTAAACTGTTTGTGCCCCGGACGTACGTGTTCCTTCTCAGGACTGCTCTGGGGTTTGCGACGTGCCCCCCACCTGCCATGTCCGTCCCCGGCTCTGCGCTGGTCACTTTTGATGATGCCACATTAATAACTTTCCCCGCTGTTCAACTTATAGATCATCCTCTGGCTCTGCAGAGTGGTGCCCTGCAGCTCCCACTCAATCAGCTGGGGGTTTTTGTTGTTGTAGGAGATGGAAACAGCGCTGTAACTGCGCTACAGGATCTAAAAATCAAGCTTGAGAGTTGTTACTTTTTTTGTCTGCAAGCAGGCAACAAAACTCCATGTGGGCCTGCTGTGACTGCCATAATAATGTGCTGTTTTCCTGGGAATCTACGCACGCTACGCTCTCTCACGTCCCACGACACCCAGCTTGTGTTTTCCCTCCTCTGAGAGGACGTTAACCCGAGAGTCACAGACAAGAATGCTCTGATGCTAACCTTTAAGGTCATCTGTTCCCCCGGGCCGCATGGACGCCACTCACGCAAGATTTCTTTTGGGTTTTTTTTTTAGAGGCCCGAAAAAGAAAAAGTGGCATCTGGTGTTCATTCCAGAGAAAGCAGGAAAACACAAAGGATTATCAACGCTCGGGGTCAAGTTGAACCAAAAAGGAAGAAAAGCGAGAGTGTCATTCAATGGGCAACTTCGATATAGAAACAATCCAAAAATAGTCATCACACAGGAGCCGCTGAGAACAGGTGCGTGCCTTTGAAGCGGCACGTTTTCAGATGTTGCTTTGTCGCGGCGGAAGCCATTTTCAAAGTGGACGGATGAAATAAATCACGTCCGTCGAGTCAACAGCAAAACTACCTGCTGCCGGCTTAAAAGTAAAGGCGCGGCTCCTGTGAAAGCTTCCCCCAATGGACAAGAACGGAGCTGACCCTCCTCTGTGGGAGGAACGGGACAGCCAGTGTGCATGGCTGAGTGAAGACGTAGCGTCGGATATCCATCAGCGCTGGAGAAGAGGAGCGAGGCTGCGGGTTGGAGATTTTCTCAGGGTCTGGCTGCCTCTCGCCGGTTAAAAAATCCCCACACCCCTCCATCCTTTCTGTCTGGATCACCTGTAAGCTGTTGGGGAAATGAACGTGAACGCAACCTTGGTTCTCCACAGTGCCGTGATCCTACACTTACCTGCCAAAGCACGACGCCATGGAATTAAAGTGCGACAAAGCTCAGCTAGTTTTGATCCAAGATGTCCACAAGTGCAGGTTAGTGTCAGTGAAGTGAAGTGTCAAGTGAAAATCTTGATTCATAAAATGGTTATTGTCATTTCATGCAAGAATTCCTCCAGCATGACTTCCTTTATGTTTAAATCCCAATCAATCTAGGCATTTATTTTCACTACCGCACTCTTATTGAATTGTCCTGAAGATTAACTCACAAAAGAAAGGTGGGGGGGATCAATAAAAGCATCCATACAGTCCTTCTCACATGAATCCTAATGACTGTGGCAATCCCTGGGCTCCTCATTAAGCACCATTAAGGAGTTCACAATTGTGGAGGGAAACGTGGCGGAGGATTGCAGCAGGATTTCGTTTGACAAAATTAGTCAAGTCACGTTACTTTTAACCACACTGGGCCAAAGTAACTTGGGAATGTCTCCGCTGAGGACTTCCAGGTCGCCGGTTTGTTTTGGTGTGTAGGCTACACAAACGTATGGCATTTCACAGTATTAGCGATACAACAAAGAGCCCCATACCCTGCTTCCCTTGGATAGGGTGGACGTAGTGCTACCTCATCAAGCTCCTGAAGAAAGGAGGATCCTGCATGGACTAGATCGCAATGTTGATGATCATTCTGGAGGAACCGGGGGTCACTCCTCTACATATCTACAGGTCATGAAGACCTCGATAGAGCAGAAAAGGAATGGCCAGCTACAATGGAGGCCATTCATGGGGACAGCTGGAGAAACTGGGCCAGGACTGGGATGACTGAAGAGCACTTGTTCCTGGCCTATAGCTAAAGTTGGGCTGTAGGCAATGATAATAGCCCCATACAGTGCAAAACAAAAAAGCTATTTCTGTCTCGTTTGTTACATGATAAGTTTCTTGTACAATGTGCCTGCAATATCTCTTCCCATGTTTAGTGAGTGTAACCAGATTATTTACATGGTTGTTGGTTCCAAAGACTTGCCACATGGTGCCAAGTTTTGACTTAAATGTTATTTAAATTATTTAAAATCATTTAATTATTTTTTTTTAGAATTGGTATGATTCATATGCAGTTTGTGATGAGTGTAGGAAGTTAGTCAGAGTTCCTGAAAAAGTGATGATAGCAGCAGATGCCTACAAAGAAGACGCAGTGAGGTGACAGCGTAAAACAGAAAGCAATCAATCACAGGCAAAATATTCCTTCCGCCTTTACCGTGAATCAGAACCTGCTTATCGGTCGTGTTTTAACAGCATCGCCTTTGAAAAAGGAAAGCATTTTCGGGGACCCATTTGGATTCTCTCCTCATCTTGTCCCACAACAACCGCTGGCGGCCTGGGAAGGATAAAGATGTATGCCAGCGATAAAGATTCATCACGGCGCAAAAGATCGGAATCGGGTTTGCACCGTGGAATCTTGACTGCCGTTCCTTCGTCTATGCGGGACCGGAATATCTCGCGTGTTCACCTGCAGCGCCTTAATGTATGCATGTGTGCATGCACGCGCGCACGTGTGTGTGTGTGTTTGGTGCGTGCGCGCGTATGCATGTGTGTGCACTGAGGGGTAAATGTTTGTGTCGCAGCCAGAGGCACGCAGAGCTTCCTGTGTTGGGTCAGCGCTCCGCGTGCTGCTCGCAGTGAAAACAATGGGCACAGCTCCACGTTTCCGGCTGTTTCCGCATAATTTGGGGGGAGGTGGGGGGGGGCGCACAAAGATTAAACGCATTCGGCACCATAGAAGTTGGCTATGATTGTTAAAAAAAGACAACAAAAAAAAACGTTCAGTTTAGTCTGATTGTAAAAATCTACTCGCACCAGAGGCTTTTAGGTAGAGAATAAAGACGGGACGGCAAAGTTCAGCGGAAGGACAAAGCGGACGCAGAAATTAAGCGAAGAAGATGAATAATGTGCAGACGGGATAAAGGGTAAGGCGAGGATGAGGAGGCAGGTAAAGGGTAGGACACAACCCCTTTTAATCCAGCGCACCTCTCACCCCGGCGCTCAGAGCCGCTCAACCATCCGACAAGCAGGTCTGATGAACTGCAATGGTCCCTTAATTCATCTTCACATTATGCTGACGGTTCGCTGCCGGGTCACCCTCACGTAGCGCCACCATGATGATTGCACTTGGCAGGATCCGTGTCCACTGCAGCAGCCCGACGCCGGCGACCATATTGGCGCTCGTTAATCAGTCAGAGACGCTATCGATGCGTCGAGACTCATCTCTAGGCTAGAAAAAGCCAGACGTTCCACCTCCATTGTTTGCTAGCGCAGCTGGAAACAGAAATCCAAGGCACGTGCCGGTGGGCAAGACATGAATCATCATCGACGGTTCAGCTGGGGAGTATTTATAAAAGGAAGGCTTTTGCGCACGCATCAATGTTGGAGAATGTTAGCGGGAATGCGTTTGTCCTGTCATGTTGCATTCCCGCCGTGCGTCTGTTGCCATGGTTAAATCTGCTGTCAGATGCGCGGAACTGCGCCAGTGGCTTTTAACCTTTTTAACTTTGGAACATCAAAGAATTTTTAGAGTGTAAGTATCAGCTCCTTCCTCAAAAATAGACTCTGCCCCGTCTCTTTCGAGAATATTTTTAGAAGCAATTTTACTTGTTGCTAGAGTAAAAAAAAAAGGGCTAGCACTCTGCTACTCAGTCCTGGCTCGTTGCCTCGACTACGTCAGATTTAAAAGTGATTTTTGGCTTAACCTAGATTCTTCTACTCTGCTTCCTTAAAGTACCTTTCCCATTGTTTCAAACATTATTTTTCTTCTCTTTTTTTTTTTTTTGTCTCCTCCTGAGTGTGTCCGCCTCAGGCTTGAATTGATAACTCTAATAAGAAAAGTCTGCAATATTAGAGCGGGAACGAATGAGTGCTTGTAAATGGTTCTTTTCTTTGACTTTTTTTGGAAGCTTCAGTGTTTTCAATTAGCAGAGCTGACAGGATGGTAACTCAAAACTTTGACAAAGTAAGCAAAGAAAGAAGAAGAAGAAGACAATAGCGGAAGAGCAGCCAGCCAGAAAAGATGGGTTTTGCCTACGAGAGCAGAGTCCTCGTATCATAGCGCGATTACATGCATGGATGAGATGGAAACAGATGATGGGTTTTTCAATGCCACCATGGGCGCATATTGACTGACAGAAGGGAACAACAGAATATCTGGCAGGGAGATAAGCTGAGCAACACTCGATTGCAAAGGCTGCTCCCCGATTGAAATAATTCAGGGCACTTTGGTTTTCGCATATGCCTCTGAGGCTGGGGAAAAATTGATTTGTAAAATGTCTCTGCGTTTGGCGGTAATCTTCCGCAATCGCCGAGGGGTAAAACTGCAGATTCTGCACTCCGGCTCCATCAGGTTGTGTGTTGATGTTGAAAAAGTGCGTTTGTGTGTGTGTATATATATGTGTGTTGGGGGTTTAAGATTGTTCCTCCTGCTCCCGACGAGAACAAAGGCTGCAAGCAGGAACGTACTTGTGGAAGTACGTTTTTGTCCCTGTCAGCAATTTGGCAGAAAGGGAGGCAGCAAAACTGCGATGTTGTCAGGCACGTCGCCAAAATCTGCATCACAGATGCAAAGTTTTGGACTGATTATTTGTTTTGCTCAAAGTGAAAGCGTAGATACTGCACTCTGCCCTTGGGTGTAAATCAAACAAGTGCAGGAAACAGTTTCCATTTAAAGTGAACAAACAAATCCCCCCCCCATCCTGTACATCTTGTTCATGATGTTTATTTTTTTTGCATGAACACAATTTCTTTGCATGGACGAGACCTATGTGTATTTTTTTTGTTCCTACTTACGGCTAATGCTTGGTTACTGTATACACTGCAAATGTAGTTTGGACAATAAATGCTCATCTGATATCTTATCTTAAGTCACATCCCATTAAAGTCCGGTGTAATTTCATTTTTTGGGTACAGCACAGTCAAAGTCGAGTCTAAAGGTCCAGTATGTGATGTTTCGAAGCATCTAATTGTCAGAAAACATATTGCAAACGATGTTAATGTCAGACATGTTGTCTAATGTCCCACTCCATCTCACATCTTCAGGGTGCAGCAGTGATGTCAGGGTAAAAATCATAAGACCAAGAGGTCTAGAATGGAGAAACATGCCATTGTAATATGGGCGGCAGCCAACATGTGGACCTGCTCCTTATGTAAATATGAATGTCTGTTATTGGCCAAAATAGTGTGTCTGCCCTATTGCTGTCTTCTGAATTCATTTCCTCCATGCAGCAGGTAGATGGAGGGTGGAGTTTCGTTCCTGATTGGTCGTCAGCACCTCCGCCCGCTGCAATTAGTCTATATAAGCACCACCTGTGCCTCACTTTCTTTTGGGCTTTTGTGTTGTTTGCTCACGCAGCGCTCTGCTCACACAGTAGACTTCTGTCTATTTGTTGCCTTTTAGATTAGACTGCTCGCTGAATTAACTGAGTTCTTGCATTTGACGACGCCTCACGTCCACCACGTTGCTGCTCGAGCTTGAGCCAGCCATTCTCTCCAACCAAAAAGTGGTGCAGACTAAGTCTTTTCAAAAGCCATTACATTTAGCTCACTGTTATATGGAAAATCAGGCAAAGAAAAACCATTCAATTCAAAAAATACTTCCTTTTTTTTTTTTTTTTTTTTTTTTTTTTTAAGTGCTTGGTGAGCCAGCACCAGCCCTCCTATTGTTTTGAGTTTCAACAGTGCCCCATATTGTTTCCTGATTTTCCCCTTAAGCCTGCTGTGAAATTGCTCAAAAAGACCTTTTTCCACAGCGATAATCTGTCAGTGCTGCTCTTTAATCTTCCTTTAATGGGAAAATGCCACCCAGTTCTAATAAAACTTCCTCTGCCGTTCAGGCGTCTCTCCACTAATCTCTTTGGCAGTAACTAGGCTTAACAGTTGCTTTCTGTATTTACTCTTCAACTTCTTCTGTGGTGTTGCTGGGGTTCCCTGCATACAGCACAAATGAAACGAGTTAACTGAGCAATGCTGCCACAGACTGAATAGGTTTCGGCACTTTGGCGTGATGGATACCTTTGGGGAAATCATTGAAGTTGTGCCAGTTTATGTTTTTTTTTTTTTTTTCTGACTTACTGACTATTAATATAATTTCTTCAAGTTCGGCCTAGAGTAGTAGCGTAAAACAAACGAGCCAAGACGTTGTGGCTGGGACGTCACGCGCACGTGGACAGAACATTCGTTTTTTTTCCACAGAGCAGAGTGATGGACCGGGCCGGTCTCAAGAGACACACATTTGCAACTACTTTGACATGCATGTATGAATGAGAGCCATATGTTTAAGGAGATGAGGACCCTGATAAAAGATTCACGTCCTTTAGTTGGAGGTGAGGGTTCCATGAAAAATTCATCAGTTTAAGACTTTCCAATTTTAGATGTTCAGATTTGGGAGAGACAAAAACAAACAGGAGGGGAATACAACAGTCTGGTCACCCAGTGTGAACCTCAACCATCATTCATTTTACAGGGCTTTTTCAATTGAAAAATAGCTCAGTTCAGTAGATGAAAATATCAGGATATGTCTTGTTAAAATACTCCAGATGTATGTATGTATATCTATATATATCTATATATATATATAGATATACATACATATAGATATATATATAGATATACATACATACATATAAAGCCTAACCCTAATTCCAGCCTTATCGCTAACCCTAATGCCATGCAAGTCTATGGGGTCAAAAGTCAACTTTGTCCTAGAGACATGGGACCACTTGCAGGTTCATCGGGATCCCTCAAGACACAGCCACGTCAAATTTGGGGGGCCTCCAAGGTGGGGCGTGACAGAGAAAGTTTGAGAACCACTGCTTTAAAGCGTTTTTTAGAGGGGCATCTTTTGTGCTATGTTCGTGTTTACTTGAGCACACGTGATCAGTGCAGACAGTTTTTAAATTGGCCATTTAGATTTTTAGCAATTTAAAAATGAATTACCTCTGACATTCCCATCCCATTCAACTTAAAACTTCCCATATGACTCAAAACACATCCACCTATTGCTTGGTGGAGAAAATCTTTATGATGCCTGAAATCTCCGTCATGTTTGCATCAGTTATTTCAGTTTATTTCAAACAAAGAACAGCTTCTCACAACACAAGTCAACATGGTTGCATGGTTTCTGCTTTGCTGCTTGTGGAGGAGGGGCTACATTTTTACATGTCTAATATCGAAAATAACAAGCAAGCAATTTGAAAACTGTCTTTGGCGTTCAGAAGAGCCAAAACACGAAAAACTAAAAATTGTTTGAAAGTGAAATATCCACTCAATTTTGTACTGGCCCGCCCAAACTGCGTGTTCCAGTGTTCCACACTCGCTGTGCGGTCGTGTAACCTGCCCCGCCTGCCCCTCTAACGCACGCGGCGCTCACTCCCAGCAAGTTGCATCCAAAGTTACGATTCACCTCGAATGCAAATGCTGACTGCTGAATATTTAACACGCTTATTTATAAATCATGGCGATGCACAACGCAGTGGAGCAGGTGAAGGAGAATCACTGTCAGTGTCCGCCGAGCGTGCTGCTGGCTAGTGGCAGGGGCCACCGAAGTAGGCCAGCTAACAGCGTTCGGCTTCAGCCAGCGGGCGTCCGCTGACTGACTCTTACAGTAACGGCCAGCCTTTCCGCATGCTGGCGTGTTGCTCGCGGACGCCGGACGCCGCCGCCGGGGCGGGCGATCGCGCCTCTTCATCGCTTTGTGTTAAAGCCAACTCGCTCTTCATCTGCAAAATCCCCCCCCCTCCCCTCTTTGCAACATTACACTGACGGGAAATCAATCCTGGAGGGAGAGGAAATACGAGTTCCATCTCCCCCCACCCAACCAACCAACCTCGTTCCCTGGTCACTTACGAGGCCTCGGCTAATCAAATTACCCTTAATTGGATCTAATTTAACGTCGCTCATGTGCTAAGCCAACCAACCGGGCGTCGTGTTTCGACGTCTCGGCGGGAGAGAAGCCATTCGTGTGCGATCAAGTCGACGGCCCGCGATTTCAGGCGACTCGTGAGAGCGGCCGACACGTTGGGCTCGGCTCGGGCGGCAGCTGCCGTGTCGGTGGAAGATTTGACTGGAGCCCTGCATTGTTTTGTTCCGGGGGGGTTTTTCCGGGAGACTGTGCTGTACTACATCTGTATTTGCCCGCGGGCCCATGGGAGCCCCCGCTGGCCGACACAACCGGCGTTTGAAACAGGCAGAAACCGAGATGGTCTCCCCGAGGCCCAGGAAAATGGATATTGATCTGGAGCCATGACTAAATGGATTAAATTACAGAGTAGTGTAGGGAGCAGAGATGCAGAAGGAGGAGGAGGAGGAGCAACAAGGGGAGAAAAGTAGTTCATCAAAGTCTCTTTCTTCCCCCAAAGTTCACCTCGTCGATGGCTGCTGCGGAAGCCAGGACGCCGCAGCCGCCGCTGTCCTCCTCTCTGTGCAGTCGCAGCCAATTGGCTTCAGAGGATTATCGCCTCCTATTCATCCAAGGATGATGAGCGATAACGATGCCAACAGCATGCTGGGAGAACGGAGGGAAAGTGGTGGGGGGGGTAAAATGTCGTTATGACTCATGAATGAAGAACCTGCAGATTTGCAGGAAATCAATCGGCAGCGTCCTGTAGCCCCTCGTCTTGGCGGCCTCGCCGGCTGGTCCGAGGCCAGCGGAGGTTCGTCTCTGCGACGAGTCTCTCGGAACGTCCGTGTGATCGACTGTTTGAGCGGAAGAGCAACGGGGTGAAAGCCGGTCGCCCCGATCAAACGGGAGGCAAAGAGTCGGTTTCATTGAAAGATTGAAAGAGAATTTTTCATCATTAATTTAAAGCAGACAACTTAACAAAATTATTTTTCAAAGCTGTATTGTATCCCGAGATCAAATATGAAATGGTATTGTGAGAATTAAGTCATTGCTTGTGTGTGTGTGTGTGTGTGTGTGCAAATACATATATAAGAAACTCATGTGAATAGCAGACCTCTTCGACTCTGGGTGCAGGAGTCAGCAGGTGTAGAAGATGGATGGATGAAAAATGGATCATTGTAATGATGACTAAAGACGTCATGCATTCAGTAAAAAATTGAGCGAATCCTTTTTGGTCACAAATGAATAAAGAAAACCAAATTGTTTGACCTCCATAATGGATTCTAATTATCCGAACTTGCTCATGATGGAGAATCTGATGTTATTCAGTTTTGCTCCCACCTACCCACCCCCAGTTTTTTTATTTTTTTATTTCGTGTTTTAAGAGCAACGGCGATAATTGAGGTCGCCTCTCCAGTTGAGGTTGAGTAATATAATAATATTCCCCGACCATGTGGTCAAGCCCCACAGTGTCGTCTCAGGAGTGGCTCCCCTCCTCTAAGATTTATTGTAATACATATTTATCGTGATGAGGCCTTGCTTCTTCAACCCCTGAGCTCTAATAATAAACACTTTTCCCCACTCTTCTCTACTCCCTTCAGGGCAGAGCTCCACTCCACGGCCCGGATTGAATATTCATAAAGACTCTCTGGATTTTAGATGACACACGGGCATCCGCCCGTGCTCAACATATGCATGAAATGTGCATTAACATGGTTTTATTCCCGTCTCGCTGTGGCGCAGCGGGCTTGTTTGTGGGACACTTAATGGATTCCGTGCTGTAAAGTGGCCAACAGATTTCATGTAACTGGGCGAGTTTGTCTATAATATTTTTTTTTTTTTTTTAATCCAATTTTACAACAGGCTCGTCGGCCGGCTACCCGGGGCGACGTGATGTGGCGCACTGTACCAATCTGAAATGCCTCCGCAGCAGTTTTCAGCAAACATAGCGTAAAGAAATGAGCAAATATAGCATAACGCAAATGGCTATTGACCCTGACAAATTATTTCAAGACTGTTAGTGTAGCCCTGAAGTGTCCCAGACCGTAAAACCACAAAGATAATGTCCTCTAGGAACGTGAGATCCAAAGACAATCTGACAGGCCGCGATCAGCTGGGGAGCCTCACTGCTGCCTGCCTCTAATTGCCAATGCAGCGTGACTCTCTAGCTCCATCTGTTGAGGCACTTCATCATCGTGCCCGCAACTTTGCATTGGAGAGGTGCAGGGGGAGTGTTTCCCTTTTATGCACAAAAGGGAGTTGCTCGGACGCAAGCGCCGGTGGAGATAATGATTCGCTGGCGACACACACATTGTTAGGCAAGAGTCGGAACTCTGCAAACATGCTTGACTGGGCAAACAAACGAGGGGCTGGGTCAATTTCCACAGTTGTCCAGAGGGAGCCCGTTCTCCAAAGAGCCCTCGGTCCTGTTATTTATTTATTCCCCCCCTCCTCCCCCCTCTAAGAAGAGGGGGCGGCAGGCTTATCCCAGAATGCAGCGGGAGCGGTGCAGTCGTGTCAGGGAGGTGACACACTGGACGATGCCGTCACACCTTCAGGGAGAGGAGAAATGTCAAATTCATTTAGGAGAAGCCAGGTGGCTGGGATGGGACTGATGGCAGCGGCGGTGCCTCTACTGCTCGTGTTCTACACACTCATGATTAAGGGGCTACAATTCAAATAGTCTCATACTGTTGTGATGGATCGAAGGAGAAGTACTAATATATGCAGTTTTTATGCTGCATCAGGGTAGACAGATCAGGTTGTTTACAGGTTATTGAAGAGGAAAATCCCAACCTGATAGTGGTGTATTATGGTCATTTGTAATGATGGTAATTATTCTCCATAACAGGAGCAAGTTTTGCGTTGTATTCTCTTTGAAATGCATTAAAACATCAGTTCCAGGTTGCTTCGCTGCTTCCCGAACATACTTTGAAGTCCTAAAGAGAAAAAGGCACTGCTGCTTCTTCAGCAACCTTGCCTTTACTGCAACGTTGTTCAGAATACTACATAAATCTAGGACAGTATATTAAAATACACTGGTTCAGAATGGGTGTATGTCACTGAAGTCGTTGGGACCTGAGAGAGTTTAGACAAGCTTGATTCAAAGCATCTTAAAACATTAGGAAAAACAATCCTGACTGATGTGATGCCATAAAAAACAAACCAGTTTGAAATCCAATTTTTATTCAAAGCAATTCAATGAACTACAAGACTAAACAAGTAAAACAAAAAATAAGGACAAAAAAAACCCAGATAGTCATATCAAAACATGGTCTTTGTATATGTGTGTGTGTGTGTGTTTATAAAAGTTTGATGGTGAAACAGTGGATTTCTTTCTCATTAAAACAGTGGACATCACATTAAAAAAAAAAAAAAAAAAAGCCTAAAAAAATTGAGATGCAAAAAATGATGACGGCTGTAGGTCGCAATAAATACCATCCTGGTAGCATTTTAAAAAAAAGAGATAAACATGACAAAGGCGTCATTTTCTGTGGATTGAGGGGATGAAGAAAACCTGCAAAAATCCCAAACGTCCTCCCTTGACCGGCTCTGTTCATGGCGACAAAGATCAGAAGGGAGCGACGCGCTCTTATCTGTCCGGTCGCATCATGCCCGGCCTGACTGGCATCATCATGGGTCGAGGGTGACGCATCATGTGCGGGGGTCCTGGCATCATTTGCATCGGCCCTCCCATCGGCGGCCTCATGCCTCCTAAATGTCACGGGGGCGGAGAACACAGCTTCAGGTTTCTGACTTTTGGCAACAAGTCGCACAGAACGAGTGACATCAGGGGCTCGTCGAAATGAAAATGCCAAGGATCAGAGTGTTGCGAATGAAAGTTACAGGTGGAAATGTTTCTCTTTTTTCTGGTCTCCTGGAGATGACTCTCCAAAGTCAGTGGCAACCACAGCCACATGTTAATTTAGCCTGTCGGCTGCCTCGTTTGTGTCTCCATCCAAACATGGTTTAAAAAATTGCTTCTGAATAAAAGTTAAAACTAAGTAATATTGCCTACATTCCCTCCAATAGTTTTCTGGACATTTATAGAATTAATTGTGTGCGGCTGTTTCACCCGAGACTAAAGTAGGTATTTGCAATATGATCTGACTACTCAATGCTACGAGGTCTTGCACACGCACACACAGTTGTAAACTCCTTGAAAGGATCGTGTTCACATCTGATGGTGCGTAACACAAACATGAAATGCATCGCTCACCTGGCCCACCGGGCATCATTCCATGAGGCGGAGGTCCCATCATCTGCATCATAGGCGGACCTCCCATAGGGGGTGTTGGAAGCATGCCAGGTCGAGGAGGACCCCCTGGTTTATTCCCACACACATCACAGGACAGGATCAGTGTGAAACACTATGACTGTGTTTTGTTCAGCATCACCAGATTGAATCGATACCGTCCTCATGAGCACAGTGAGGGTGGACTGACCTGGAGGAGGCCCACCAGGGAACGGCGAGGGAGTGATCTTCCCCTGTTGGAACGCCGCCGCTGTTGGGGAAGGAAAAGATATAACCAACCGCAAATAGTTTACAATCTGCATTTACATCTCAAAGGTCTTTCTCAGTTCTGGGACAACACTTTGCTCAACCACAGAATGGGCTTTCTTTCATTTGTGTTTGACTACAGCTGTCCAGGTGAAGAGAGAAAGGGTCAACCATGCGGCCAGGCAACGGAGAGGCAAGTGTTTACTTGTTTTATCGATGAGGCTCTGCGCCTGCTCCTCCATCCACTTCTGATAGTAGTCTTTCACATTTTCTTTGTGTTTTCTGCCGCTGCAGTGCGTCTTCCTCACCGACGGCTGCAGCAGAAACAAAAAGGCACAACGGGATATTTTACTGGAACGGAAGACGTCGCCAATATTTTGAACACCCTTTTAGAGAACTTACCGAGTCATGGGTTAGGTAGGTGTCGCAGTAGTCGCAATAGAACCTGTCAGAGGGGGCGGAAGGAGGGGAATTAGCAACAAGGAAGCAAGAACATCGAGCCAAGGCCTGCATCAATATGAATCAAGTTTGGATGTAAATTGAAATTTAAAGGGGAAAACCAGATCAAACTCAGGAGTGGGAGGTGGGAAGGGGGGGAATCAATCACAGGAACACTTTTATTTTTTTCCTTAAAAGAAATAAACTTATTTGTTTGGCTGGTGTGCTCGCGTCCAATAGTGGATCATTCACAGGTCGTAGATATCACGGCAAAACCTTAGCCTTTAAGAAGCATTTCTCCGGCTCCTTGAAGAGAAGACATGTCTAAAACTATCATTACCGCGTGAGAACATTTACGTGAAGGAGAAATTACTGATGAGCAAAGTCATTCTCATCGAACGGTTTAAAAAGCAACGTTTAACGAGGAAAAAAAAATCATGTAGCTTCATGGTAATTGATGATAGCATCGTAAGCTAACATGCCTGGGACGACACAGTTTGTTTCTATCCACAACTATATGCAAGGCGAAAAAACTCTTATCTAAAAAAAGAAAAGGTGCTCTTGAAGACAACAGATATGCATTAGGCATAAACATTAACTCCTTCCATTACTTGAATCAGTTAAAAACACGAATCCCATCCATGTCGTGCTAATGGAGCAGGCAAATAATGATTACAATGCCGTGCTTGGAGTGAGTTTAAAGGATCTCCGACATGCGCCCACAAAAGATAAATCTTACGAATCAAATTATTTAGACGAAGCGCTTTGTTTAAGTCGATGGTCAGCGACATAATGCAAAGCACCGAGGTTAAATCCAGCAAGTAGACGTAGCCTGAACAATCGCGCCGCGTTCATTTGATATAAAAACCGCCCACCAACAATGGTTTCAAAGTACACTCTATCACCGTTCCTTAAATTAAAAATAACAGAAACCGTAGCATAACTTTCTCGAGCTGATCTAAGAAATATATCGTTGAGGAAAAATATAAATTCAGAACATACTTAGGCATGATGTACCGCTGTGTCCGCAGCGAACGCACACTTCCGGTGTTCCAATGAATGTACCGACCACATTTAAGACATACGCACCTTTAGTTCCGCCTGAAATGCAGACACGCTGTTTACAGCATCTGCCGTGTTTTTGTTTTTGTTTTTTTCCTCTCATTCTTTTGGGGTCACCTTTGGTTTGATTAAGAATTTAAAGATTAAAAGTATGGCGTGGAATACACATTAAAGTCATTTTGGCTATGGGTGGGTCACGTAACTGAAAAAAAGATTCTATACATTAAACACTTTTATTCATTAAAGGGTTTTATGCCTTCTGCTTAAAATGGCGCCCTTCTCCAGATTTCTTAGTATTCATATTTTATCTGCACCTAACGCCGTTGAATCGTTTGCATGGCATTTATTTTTTTTGTAAAAAAAAAATTAATCGTGAAACGTAGACAAAAAAAATGCCATACGTAAATGACATGAGGGAAAGTAGAATTTTCAGACTATTCAAAAGCTGTCAAAAAATAGCGCTCTAGTATTTCCGTAATAGCGTAACGTTTTATTATATCGAATCGTGTCAAATTGTGACACTAGACACGCAGAAAACATCTATGAATGTGACCTCCTAATTCCGTTACAAATAATTATGTCATGCCAGATAATAAAAAAAATACAATTTAAAAAAAATCCGCATAACTGATATGTATTTGTCAGATATCTGGCATTAAGTTGGTCAAGGAGCAGGTCGGATTCATTGGGGAAACCAATGAGAAGGGGGCTACAAATAGCAACAGATGACGTCGACCCGAACTACGTGATTGGCGAAGGTGCTGCGCGGGCTGTTGCAACGTCAAACATCGTCCCCCTGCTCGTGCCATGCGCACTGACGCTTGTTGTTGTTGAGCCTGGTTGTTATGGCTGGACGAGGCCTCGGACTAAATTGAGAGAGGACACCCCCGAACCAGCCCCTGTCTCTGGAGAGTTCCGGGACACCCGCCACCCATGGAGGGCACGGACATGGACGTGGACGCGGAGCTCATGCAGAAGTTTAGCTGCATGGGCACCACGGACAAAGACGTCCTCATTTCGGAGTTTCAGAGACTGCTAGGCTTCCAGCTCAACCCAGCCGGCTGCGCCTTCTTCCTGGACATGACCAACTGGTAAATTCGGGGATACGAGGGGCCTGCGGTAGGACAGCAGCGTAACGTTGAACTTTCGGTTTAATTTGCCAGCTAGGGGCGCGATTTAAAACAAATAAGTACAATAAAAATGGCGGCAGTAGTTGCAGCCGTAGTTTTTTGCGCTAAGCAAGGTTGGTCTGGTTCAAAGTCGAGGACCCATTTCATCATCCCTACGTAGGACCTGCCAGTGAACTCCGAACGACTGTTTCAGGGGCAAAACGGAAGTGAAGCAGCAAAGTTTCTTCCCGACTTTAAATGCGATGCTAATGTGTGTTAAAAGCAAAGGGCAAGTTGCCTCGTCAGTTAGCTGGCTAATTTAAGTCGAGTGAACTCTTGGTGCGGATTATGTAGGTTGTTACATAATACCGTGCGGAGCGAGCGAGACCGCGCTCCTCGGGGAAGCCTCGAGCCGACCAAGGCAGCGCCGCCGGTCGCTTTACGTTAGTGGGCTGACGATGACGTAACCAGTCGTGACCCGTCGGCGCTTGAACGAGATGATCAGATCAACTGGTGGGTTTGCCGGGCGGGTGGGCGACGTCCCTCGTCACGAGACAGAAGCCAGACACGGGACAGCAGAGGATGTAGTTTTTAAAGAGACACACACGTGTGTGTGTGTGTGTGTGTGTGTGTGTGTGTGTGTGTGTGTGTGTGTGTGTGTGTGTGTGTGTGTGTGTGTGTGTGTGTGTCATATCAAGCACTTTTTTAAATTCAATATGACGATTATAAAGACATCAGGCTTCTTCTGCATAGGACCGTGTAACAAGTGTCTCGTGTCCACCTTTGTTGTCGCTGGGCAGGCAGTTGTGTAGTCCCATATCAGACAAGCCGTGTGTGATCACAATGCCTGACATGTCATTGTACGCATTACTAGTCAGCGAATCAGTCTATTTGAAATTCTATGTCTTTTTTTTTTTCTTCTTGAGAACCTCCATGGTGCCGCTGTAAAGCCAAGCCTTCAGTTTTTTCCCCTGATGAAAGTGTCATGTGACAGGCAGGAGACTTTGTCCACTGAAACGGACTGGTTATTTGTGTGGAATGCCGATTCATATTGCTCCCGAGGCATCTATGGATTGAAACACGACTTTTATTTCTGCCACCAGTGGGTTTACAATGTTGCCCACCTCACCATACAAGTGGAGCCAGAGACGCTTTTGAAAGAATGCTTTATAGAGGGTGTGCATTGCAACAGATCCGAACCGTAGCCAGGCAGATTGATGTAATTAGCGAGCAGTCGAAAGGCCTTGGACTCTGGTGTGTTTTTTTTATTAGCATTGTCCTGCATAGAACAATTAGAATATCACAAAGAAAATTCTTTTGTGTGATGTAGTCATCAAAGGTAAAAAGGTGATATTTTTTTTCCATTTAGTAGCAATAATGTGAATATTGAAAGATTATGACTTACTGAGTATGAAAATGAAAAAACTCAACTGTGTTCATTTATACACAGTTCTTAGTCACCTGGTGTCTGTCATTCACACGTCATGTGAACAGATATATATGTGTATGTGTGTGTGTGTGTGTTTGGTTTTTTGTGGTCATGTGAGTTGGCTGGTCAACCAAGCACAACACGGTCGGTCGACCAGTTTCCAGTCGCGGCGGCTGAAGCTACTCACAGCATCTGCATAGAGGCTGCCAGCAGACTGAACATGACGGCTCTAAAGTCATCTTGTCAATGGCTGCGTTGCCTCGGACTTTTGTCAATCACAGTGGGCCGACACCTGCGGGTGACACAGTCAAATCAGCGCTGAGTGTGCGGAGTCTCGGCACTGGACTCGTGTGACGTCCCTGCTTCAAGAGTGGCCTGGTGGTTCTTCACACACTGACTTAACTTTGCCCGGCAATCCGCTCAAGTGATTTTAGCATTAATGAGGCAAACCTTTGAAACAAAAAGCAGGAGAAAAGTTACTTTTGTAAATCCTGATTTTTGATTGGTGTCATTGAAATCTTTACAACGTGTCGAAAGTCACCAGAGTGATCAGAGGGAACTGAACACACTGAGTGATCTGATGTGTGATCGACTCTCCACGGACGAATTACTCCTGCCTGCCGGAGCTTCTGCTACCATCAAAACAACTCGACGTCTTATCTTTAGTTTGTTCTCTGTGTCTCAGGCGTCTCGCAGCGGCTATCGTAGTTGCTGCGACGATGGGGGGGGGTCGGGGGTAACACAACTTTGACACAGTCCCGTCGTCCTTCATGGCGTTTTTATCGAGAATGAGGCGCATGCAAAGCAGCTGTTCTCAAATTTCAAAATGCAAGAACCAAACTCGGAAAAAAATACAGAAGAATGACTTCATGGCTTCCTCTCTCGTTCGATGATGATAAAATATCTCTCTGGATTTTGTGATTTCTTCATTGTCCTCAGACTAACTACACCTGTTTCCCCCCCCCCATTCTGTTCCTTTGACCAGGAACCTGCAGGCTGCCATCGGCGCATATTATGACTTTGAAAGTCCCAACGTCAACACTCCGTCCATGTCCTTCGTCGAGGATGTGACGATCGGCGAAGGCGAGTCGGTCCCTCCGGATACGCCCTTCACCAAGACTTGGAGGATACAGAACACAGGTGCGGGGCCAACGCTCTTGTCCAGTTGTGCGACACGGCTTGCAGCCGGTGGCACAGTGGTTAAGTGCTGCCGGCCGCGGGGGGCTCGATTCCGGGCCTTGGACCTTTCTGTGTGGAGTCTGCTGGGTTCTCTCCGGGTTCTCCAGCTTCCTCCTGCAGTCCATAAACATGCATGTGAGGTCAATTGAGAACTCTAAATTGTCCGTAGGTGTGTGTGTGTGATTGCGAATTAGGGCTGAACGATTGTGGAAAAAAATCTATTTGGGATTTTTTTTCCTCAGTATTGCGATTGCGATTTAATTTGCAATTTTTTTTTTTTTTCTCTCTCATGTATTTTTCCACAAACAAACAAAAAAATGATATGTATTATAATAAACATATCAGATTTATTAGACACAATTTATTATTTTCTTTATAGGCTAGGCTAAAGTTAAGATGAAAGCAAAATGAAGCATGAATTAATATTAATATTCAGAGCCTTTATTTATCTACTAGCGTTTTTGTTTTGTTTTTTGCAAGACATTTTAATCGGGCTTAGAATGATTTTGTTTAAGTCCACACAAAGCACAAAACAGCGACAGCTTCATTCAACCGATGCTAACACGCTAGCGGCGTTACAATCGCGATAAGGTGCGAAGGTACGAGGCAGCGGTTCGCTGCCAGCGAACACAACTCCGACTGTTGTGGTCCTTGCTGCTTCGGTACTCGTTTAGGAGTTTTGTTCAGGGCGTCGCCCTGCCTTCGCCCAATGACAGCCGGGATGGGCTCCAGCAGACCCTGAGTGCAGCATGGTGTGGGCATGGAGAATGGAAGGATGGGTTCTGCGCCGTCCTTGTCTTGACCCTAACCCTCTTGACTCTGACTGTGGGCCACAGGTGCGGAGTCGTGGCCGCCCGGCGTCAGCCTCAAGTACATCGGAGGGGACCAGTTCGGCCACGTCAACGCAGTCATGGTGAAGTCACTGGAGCCCCAGGAAGTGTCGGACGTGAGCGTGCAGATGCGGAGCCCCGCAGCGCCGGGCATGTACCAAGGCCAGTGGAGGATGTGCACCAGCACCGGCCTGTTTTACGGAGGTAGGCACCGCCGCCGCGGGGCGCCACGGGCGCTACAGCTTTTCGGGAGAATTTTCCCATTCAAAAGCGTTGGCGTTCCTCCTCCCTCCCCTCAGACGTGATCTGGGTGATCCTCAGCGTGGAAGTCGGGGGACTCCTCGGCGTCACCCAGCAGCTGTCCTCGTTCGAGACGGAGTTCAACACGCAGCCCCAGCGCAGCGTGCAGGGAGACTTCAACCCCTTCGCCTCGCCGCAGAAGAACAAGCACGACGCCGCCGACGGCAGCTTCAGCGACCCCGGCGCCGACTGGGACCGGACGCAAGAGCCGATCCAGCAGGATCAAAACGGACTGTCTCACAATGCTGTAAATAGGACGTCGAACGGCCTCCAAACCAATCTGTCTGTGGTGACGTATGGGCAGGTACGTACGTAACCGTCGCTGTAAGAAGCTTCGCCGCGAGCAGAAGAAACGCCAAAAGTTGGCCGCGTTTGCCGGTTTGCTTGACGAGTGCACGGCAGTCATGGCAGCGTCGCTCCATTCAATTTGGATGAGCTGCTCATTTTCTCTACACTGCCCCCACGTTCCTCTCCTTTGAACAAAGGAAGGAGGAACCGATTCACAATCATTACTGCTTCCTGACTGGACAGCTGGAGATCCAGGAAGTGCGACTGACTTGGAATTTAGCACAGTGCAATATCCTTGTATCACTTTGCCAAATTTAGTCCGAAATGTAGCTTCAGATGAAATAAGCGGAAAAATATGCGTGCAAATTGGTTGATGAAGATCTTTATTTTTTTCTTTCAGCGACTCCAATTTCAGTTCTTCTGCACTAATGCTGCCGTTGTGCCGAGGACGCTGCCATTTAGGGCTGAGTTAGAGGTTTCTGAACCTCGGGGTTCCCAGTTAACGGCACAGAATCCTCTGGTTGCTTCTGGACCAGCGCTCCAAAAGAACAGCCAAGTTGTCAGAAATGTCTGTGGGTCAGGATGGGGCTGCATTGAGGATGTTTGTGACCGATCAGCTCGTTCTAGTAAAGTTTACTGCAAAGTGCAACTTGCATAAAGTGGCTGGTTGTGGGGCCATCAGCTACTGCAGTGCTTTGAAGGCTTGAATCACTGGTGTCACGATGCTGCAGGTCAATGGTTGATCTGGGTTTGATCCTCTTGCTGAATTAACAGAGTTGCCGATATTTAAAGAGCAGGTTGAACCATGGCCAATAAAAAAAAAATTAGCAAATGTTTTATTTTCTTTTAAGAAAAACATAACAATTTAACCCTGGTAACGGATGACAAACCAAAATGTTGAATCTTCTTATATAACATTTTTTTCTTAATAACAAATCTGACAGGTTAAGAGACACAAATGCTACAGACGACACAGAGATTTCTGAACGCGGCCTTTCTCTGCTTCCGCATTCTTTTACCTCACTAAAAATGCAGTGCAGGACTGTTGTGTCCAGTTTATGGAGAAAATGAGTCACCGCTGATCGCTGGTGATTCACTTGAATTAGCTTCAACTCGCGGGTGTGGCGCCGCAATTGTTGCGCGGCTTGTTTGGCCTCATGCGCGTCGCCACTAACTGCCCCCCATCATGGTTTAGCAGGACTGGTGAGAACTTCCTCCCCTGTCACTCTGATGTCCCACTTGATTTCACAGCTTTCTTCCATTAGCTGTGATGTCACTCACACAACCACAGCAGATCTGCGCTCTGGCCAAATGATCATATGTTTTGGCCCAGTGAGGTCTCTGCCTTACAAGTGACCATACTTAGAAATAATATTTTACTGCTGCCTAAATGTAAACGTGCATTTTTATTTTATTTTTTTTTTTACATTCAATTTTATGCTGATTGATCCCTCAGAATCTTCGATTTTCAGTCAATGAAGTAAAAAAGGGGGTTGAAAAGGTTTTTGGACACCTCATTAATATGCGTTGTATTTTATTGCACTAAGAATCGCAGTCTTCAGTCTCAAAGTGCTCTTTATTTTCATGCATTCACTAACATTTCCATCCACATGCGGCACTTGCACTGTTTCCATCCAGCTCACTGAAACTGGAGGTTTCGGCAAGACGACGTCCCTTGCAACACAAGAGTACAAGAATTCAAGAATTTAGTTCTCCTATTTTGTTTCATTAACAACAAACAACAAATTAACTTACATATGTTTGTGTGTATTTTTCCCTGAAACTCAGTTTATAAATCCCTTTCTTTACTCATCCACACCCCTTCTGAAGTGTGTGGCGTATCCTCGGGAAAATGGTGCCGGGCAGGCGACCAAAGTCTTTCACTCCTATACCAGGACAGCTGGGGGGCGCTGTTTCTAAGTCCCTGACTTGCTGTCACAAGTCAGTGAACTTGTGACAATGAATTTGCAAACACGATGACGTCAATGCAGAAAAACCAAGTTGTGTCCCTTTTAAAATTCCAGTCTTGTCCATTATCGTAACCTCTGACCTCTGCTTGATTCCAGGGTATTCACGGACCCTATCCCTTCGGACAGAGCTAGAAAGACAAAGACCCCTCCCCCGTCCCCCACCCACCCACCGCGGATGATGCTGTGTGTGAAAGCTCTGGCCGTTGTCGGAGGCCAAGGAGGGGGGCAGGAACAGTTGTTTTTATATTGACTCGTGTGACGACCCTCTTCCCAACCTCAACGGCCCTTTCCACAGAAACACCGAGACGCCAGTGGGACGAGTGCTTGCATCGGCTACTGTTAAAAAAAACAACAAAACAACAACAACCATCAGCGCCAGGAGCCGCGCGGGTGGACGCTTGATTCCCAGAGCGCTGTTGACCCCTCGGCGACAAATTAAGACACAAACCTCCACTGCACTTCAACCAAGAGTCCATCCCCAAACCGTCTGCGTTCATCTTTTTTGGTATCCCCACAATTTCATTGAAACTCCGCCTCCGCCGGGTTCCTACACAGGACTGGAAGTCTCTTGGAAGAGTGCCGAGGGAGTCATTGTGATCGCGGATCATTTGAGGCCTTGCTCAAAAGACTGAGATTGTGGAATGTATTTAAAAGAATTGTAACTGCGTTGTTAAGTGGTTTTTGTTTTTGTTGTTTTTGTTTTTTTCATTTATTTCACGCGACGATGAAAGCATTCCCCCAATTTCACGCACCGGCCTGGTGAGTTAAACGTAAATGTCAAACATCTACGACAACAGGATAGCAGACCACTTGACCGCTGGCCCACGTTTTGTTTTTTAAGCTTGATTCAATTCAGACAACAATCTTAAAACAAGACGGTTCCAAAATATGGCGTCACATCCACTAAGTTGGTTGGGGGGGGTGATGATGATGTCCTGTTATTCCTCTCACAATGATGTGATTCTTGTTTGTCACAAATGAGAATTTAACCAAAACAGCCCTGTGTAGGAACTGTCCAGAGAGACGACAGCTTTTCACCCAGACCACATTTTTTGTATTTTTTTATTTTTATTTTTATTTTTATTTTTATTTCTTTTTAGGTTTTGGCTTTAAATCGATGCTGTTGAAGCGCAAACTTAGACGCGGGTGAGTCGGAGCGAGTGACGGCGTGAGAAAGGGTCGAAAAAGCCATCAAAATCTCTTTTGCCTCATGAGTGACTGCAGGCGCGAGGCCTGCGAAATGTGTACCAGACGTGCACTGTGTATGTGTGTGTGTGTGTGTGTGTGTGTGTGTGCGCGTGCGTGCGTGCGTGCGTCTGTCTTTGAATGAGTGGACATGCCTGCCTGTTACGTGTGCATGTACGTTATGGGTTCTGTTTCTGATTAACTGACAGATTAAAAAAAAAAAAGAAACAGTGTATACTACTTGGGCACAGGATGACGTGTCTGATCCACGCACACGTGCACATTTATCAACATGAAGAGACCTTTGCTGGGTGTTTACCTCTGAAGTCTAGTTGTCTTGTTTTCTTTTATTTGATTAAAAAAAACAACCCACTAGTTGCCCCCTTAATTTATTGTGGACTCTCTGTGCTCAGCAGGTAAAAAAAAAAAAGAAAAAAAGTCCCACTTACAGCCAGCAGGTGGCGTTAAAAATCAGTAGATCAGCTTAAGTGTAACACTGCAGAGAGCGAGAGAGAGAGTGAGTGAGTGATGGGTTGAAGTGAATGGAGAGCATCGGGATGAGCACTGATGTCGTGTTACTGCTATTTGCACAGTGCTGTTTACCACTTTTAATTAGGAAACTACAATTTTATTTTATTTTTTAGGATTTTTTTCTCTTTAAAATGTCATTTTCTTAAAGATTTGTCCTGTGCTCAACTTCTTTACTACTTTTGGGTTTGTTTGTTTCCTCACCTCACTGTTGCCTGGCCTTTTTTCTTTTCTCTCTTTTCAAAAAAAGGAAGAATCAATTGTGTTTATCGGAATCACACATTTTAGGTGTTTAACGCCTGCGTAATGGATGACACAATCTGTCTGCCGCTGCATCTGTTCTGTTTTTTCTTTGCCTTGTTCGTGACACACAACAGTCGATGTCATGTCTTCCGGGCTTGTAGACAATAAAGTTAAAAAAGACGGAATTGTAGCGTTTTAAGTCAATGTTCCATCTGCATGGCTGTAATATAGAATGAGCGTTATTAACATTTAAAGGCCCAGTGTGTAAGATTTGGCGGCCGCTAATGGTCAGAAAGAATATTGCAAACAATGTTAATTCCTCTTTTCTGACTTGATGGCAAAAAGCCTGAAACTGCAACCTGCAACATGGCCACCTCTTTACCTGAGGGCCCACTGGTTTGTGTACATAACCTAACAATATCAAGGCCAACTGTTTGAAAACACAAAGGTATTTATTTTCCAGTAACTAGCCATCTAAAAACACATTTATATTTTCTGTTCAATTTGATGTCAATAGCTCACTTCATGCTACAGATTGGGCCTTTAAAAACAACATTTTTGATGACTGATTCTATGTTCCAACACTACTGTGTACATCAAGAGTCATCTTAAAGTTGTCCCAAACAGTCTACACTGTTGTGAAGTTTTTCTGTCAGTGCTGTGTGATTCTGCCTGATGAGTTGTTTGAATGGAAGTGAAAGAAACAGTTCTGTATTCAGAAATTGCTGGATTCTCCAGGTTTGGTTTGTGACTCTGTAAAAGATGTGAGACAAGAGTGGCGAGTGGATGAGACAAAAGTGAAATAGCACATTTATCAGAAGAGAACCTGTCAAAAATAAAGCTATTCCCACTGTATCTATTACAAAGCATTTGTATAATTAAATTAACAGTGAAACAAGTTGTCTTTTTTTTTTTTTTGAAAAGGCCAAATCTTTGACCGTTTCTACTGTGTATCTCAGTCCACATGTTGACCACAAGATACAAGTTCAGAGTATAAAATATATATATATTCATAATTAACACTAAAAAGCTTTAGACTTTTCCATCACAATTCAAAACATCGTATTTCCACTTTTTGCACTTCCAGTTTTATTTAAGGTGTGTTTTCTTTTTCTGAATTACCAGCAAGCAGCTTATCTTAAAGGTAACATGAAACAAAGTTATACCTCCCAGCCACTAGGTGTCTCACTCATTCTTGATTCACCGTTCTTCCATTGCAACAGTTGTTGCGCAGCCACCTGTTTTCTGAGTGGTAATGGTCGTATTAAGGCAGCCAGCAGGTCAGATCAGAAATATTTCAAGGAACGCCAAATTCCAGCCCTGGTTTAGTTTCAATATTTTACTAAAGACTTCTCATTATATGTTATGCTAGGCTAGCTTGTTAGCTAGCTTAGAAACCCAGCAAATGCTGAAACAGTGTTGACCCCCTGGTCTTGCTCCTGTTGTTCAGACAGTATTTGAGTATTTGAACATTTCTTTGCGTTTTTGTCCAAGAAATGTAGTTGTTCATAGTCGGACTAAGGCAATAATTTGGTTTTCTCGTGTGTCATGTGAACGCAGTGACTGATATCTTTTGAGGAGGAAACAGCCGGCGGGCTATTGGCTCAGAGATGCCTCGAGGTTTTGACAGCCAACATGCTTAAATGTGAACGTTATGAAGTGAGTTTTGGTCCTGATAAAAGTTACATGAAATGAAGTCCTGTAATTCTTTTGATGTTGTGTTGATTGGTCTTCCATTAACGTCTCGTCTGATTGTAATTCAAAACCACAGAATAATAAAAATAAATTATCTCAAAAGATCCGCACCACATCAAACTGTAAGCTCGCGTACGTGCGTGTGTGTGTGTGTGTGTGTGTGTGTGTGTGCGCGCGCGTGCACATGCAGGTGGGGAGCACTGAGTGTGTAGACATCCTGTGACAGGTTGCCCGCGGACAAATATTGACTTTTATTTCAGCGTGGCGTCCCCAAAGCTGCTATCACAGCTCCCATCTCTCCGTGCACTTGAGTCAACAGCTGTGTTTGGTTAATGATGAATAACTGCTCAGCATATCTGTTTTGCAGAATACGCCTTTAGCACTAAGCTTTATGGGCATGAAAGTGGAGGAATGGCGCACAAGCGAGGGGACAGTTGAATGCATCTTCATGCATCACGAGTGATTTACACGCTGCGTCGCGATCAGATTTGCAGCATGTTTTTTTTTGTTTTTTTTTTTAATCATTAAAAAAAATTATCAGGAATTAAAATATTCAGTGATGTTTTATTTTTATTTTTTTTTAACCCTTATTTACTGGTCTGGACATGAGAAGTGTGAAAAATTGAAAGCAGCCGCTGCACAACTTGTTGCATAGCAACAAAGGAAAAAAAATGTTTGAGGGAACTTTAAACATCTCATCCACTGATCTTGCAGGAAAAATAGGCCCAGGCGATGCACTCACAGTAGCCCCGCCTCCCGTCAAAACTCCCCAATCATATCCCCAATCATATTGTAATTCAGATTAAAACTAAAAAAAAACAAAAAAAACAAAACATTGGTGTTGGAAAAGTGCGGAAACTCACCCAGCTTTGCACTTGTTGGTGGTGTGTCGGGCACAGGAAGAGGTTTTCATCCGCCATCTGGCCGACAGAGTTCCTATGATTTGTGATTAGATTAGAGATTTTATTTGTCCGGCTGGGGAGTGCTTCGCCAATCGTAAATGACACCTAATTTGCGCCAGGCTTTACGCAGTGATGGCCCTAAAACTCGGAGGAGAGTTCGGTCCATCCTCTGCAGCAAGGAAACATCTGTTGCCCACATAAAAAACCGTGAGTGTCTCACCTTGGCACGAGTAAATTCATTCATGAGGGGAATTATGGCTCTGGCTGTGGCAGACTAGGAAGTCTCCTGAATGTTTCATCGGCGAAGGTAAATACTGACCGGAAATAGTTGATAACCTGTTGACTGTTAACTTTGAATGGAGTCTTTTGTGGCACCAAAGAACTATTAATGCGTTATTGGCACTCGATGCAAGCATTGCCCCGGGGTCAAAGCGGCTCGCTGATGGATTTAAATGGGAACAAACAGAGGATTTTGTCAAGTGCCTGACGTGCGTCATCAGTCACGGAGACCAAATAAATCATATTTGAAAGGAGCTGACAGCCTCTTTTATTACAGTTTGATACGAGTACTCCACATGAACATCGTGTGATGGCAAACATCTTCATAACACCGATGATTGGGTTTGGTTTGGGTCCAGCTTTACCAAAAGGACATTTTGGGGTCAAAGCAGGTCAATGTAAGGAGAGGGTTTGAGTCTTAAAGAGCTTCAGAGTGAATTCCACACACACCAATACAGAGTGTGGACGTCACAGTCGCACTGGACTGACTGGTGTGATGCTGCTGCTCAGCAGTGCAAGAAGTTGAGTTGATGCCGTCAGAACCAGACTTGTAATAACGTGAAGCCTTGCAGGAATGTTGCACCTGTGGCTATGCATTCCATAACCTGGAAAATAACAGTTTAAATTTCTTTGGCTTTTCCTGGTTCCCGATAAGTCTTCAGTGCAGCCCAGCTGGCTGAATGTTGACTGACCACTATATTTTCCAACACGTTGAGTGACTGGAGTCTCTAACCTGCACCGAGTCCTCCCGATCGAGGAACCTGCATGCAACCAAATGGTGTTGAAATAGCAGGGACGATAACAAAAAAAACAACAACCCCCTCGCCGAACATTTCTGCAAAAAAAACAAACAGACATTGTGCGGCAAAACGGCTGTGTAAATGTGACTCCAAAGGCCACCGGGTTCCTGCTCGGCTGCCCTTTTGGTGTCACAAGCGTGCGCCTTTTCTAAACTGTGCGAAGATAGAAAACAAATAGTTTTGACAGCAAAGTAAATGTTCCTTCTCAAGTCAGAGCACTAACAAACACGTTTTTTGGCACTTTCTATCTATCTATCTATCTATCTATCTATCTATCTATCTATCTATCTATCTATCTGTCTATCTATCTATCTATCTATCTATCTATCTATCTATCTATCTATCTATCTGTCTATCTATCTATCTATCTATCTATCTATCTATCTATCTATCTATCTGTCTGTCTATCTGTCTATCTATCTGTCTATCTATCTATCTATCTATCTGTCTATCTGTCTGTCTATCTGTCTGTCTATCTGTCTATCTATCTGTCTGTCTATCTATCTATCTATCTATCTGTCTGTGATATGTACTGTTTTTATTTCTTTTGTTTTGCATTACAGTCTGCAGTTACTCCCCCATGTAAATCTATCTCTCGCCAGGTTTAACCGCCAGCTGGTGAGTCACGTCCAGGTACATTGTATCAGAACATCAGTTTGTATTATATTACCAATGCTTTATTGCTTAAATTGGAAGCAAAAGTGGACAAACAAGTTCAAGAGCTCTGTAATTAAACTGGTGAAGGGGGGGGAGGGGCGAGGCGGGGGGGCTCACCTGCAGATGGAGAGAGAGAGAAGAATACAAGAATACAAGGATGATTGTCAGGCGTGGATTGGATCCAAGATCCATCTTTAAAGACGGAACGCAAACAACCGTCTTCTGCACAATGGTGGACTCGAATGCAGAAACCAGTAAAATGGAACCGACCAGGTTTGACTCTCAAACACAAATGTGCCAGGGCAATGATAAAACTGTTGAAGGAAGTGTTGAGGGGATTTTTTTTCTCTCTCTAATCCTAAAAGCCTTGACTTACCAGCAGGCCTCTATCAAGACAGACGCAGGACAACAAGTACAGAAAATGTGCCAGTGCAGAACGACCGCGTCAAACGGAGAACCTTCCTGAGCTGAAACGGTCGCTCGACCTTTTCCCATCCGTCTTCCCAACTTTGCCACCTTGTGCGCAAAAACCGCCGCCTTATCAACGCCGCTGATCTGCATTCACTCTCGAGCCGCTTCGCACTCACTCGGTTCAGCAGGCGAACGGGGGCGGGAGGGCGAAACAACCCTCTCAAAGCCCCAAACATTTCTCACGATGCCGCTTGTTGCGTCTGGCCCTCGCTTGTGTGACGTCAGCGCACGTTTGTGTCGGCTCCCTGGACGTCTGCGGGCATGTCTCTGCAGCCGCCCAGCGGATCGGCCCTCTCGAGTTGCCCCGGCCGTTGGAGGGAGCGTGAACGGGAAGCGGTTTTTCGCTAGATCGCTCGAGAGTTCAAGAGTTCAAGGGGGTGACGGTGCGGTAAAAAAAGCCTCCTCGGCGCAGCGTTCAAGGGCCTCTGTAGCTCTCAGAAGAAAGACGATAGTCATGCATTTGTTTATGATTGTTGCAGTGTGAACGCAACGGCGGGAACTGAAGGTTTGATGTTTTCAACACGGGGTCCACAAGAGCGCTAACTTTGCGCTGCAGCGACGTTTGTTTTGAGGGTCTGAGATCCATTTTGAGAAGCTCCACTCTATTTTTTTGGTATTTTCGCTAGTTGCAAAGCAGAACAACAACTCCTGCCGCTTCGCATTAAAATCCACCCAAGAAGACGGAGGAGAAAAGGCAGGGACTGACTGTGAGCCTAGCAAGCAGCTACATACGTTAGCGTTGAAGCTGCTACAGAGGCAGTTCAATCACAAGCGGGCGGCATTTTCACATTAAAACCTAAACAGGAAAATTGATTAATGTGCTGAAAAGGTGAAAAAGTTTCTACCACACACAGCTCACGCAACAACAGTAAAACCTCGGTCTGTTGTTCAGCTGGAAGTTAAAAAAAAAAAACACTGCTGTCCCACTTTTCATTTGATCGTCTTGGGGTCCGAACGCCTTCCCTGCGGAGTTGTCTGTTCTCTGTTGGCTCTTTCCAAACAGCGAGAGCTTTGTAAAAGCACAAGTCACGCAATATGAAGGAACTCCCTAACAATGCAGCAGTTACCTACTCGACTCTGTTTATTGATTCTGCAGAGACGACCGAGCGCCTGTTTACAGTGGGGACACCTGCACAACCATGCGCTGGGTGACTGTGCGACCATTGTGGCTTTTGTGTTTGACATCCAGTCTGTTGCTTCCTTCTCCCCACTCGTCTCTCAACCATGACAATGTTGCTTTTGAATCCAAGAAAAGGTCAGACGCGAGTTGAAGGAACTGCCATGCAAATTTTTTAGGGCCAAGTTAAGCCGAGAGCAAACACGATTCCCCTTCCTGGATGGCTTCTTCAATGGTTTCCCTGTCATTAAATCACAATCGCTATTTTTTTTCTGGAACTGAGGTGCAGTTTTTAGAACTGTGACATAATTATTTAAATGTTTAGGAAGCAACGGCCCCGTGCACGAAGGCACAAGCCGTCTCGACACCTAAAGCACAAAATGACTCTGGATTTTTGGAATGAAAGGCGGCTGTCACGGCTCCCAGTTTGATTTGGTGTGTCTACAAACACAAAGCTGCTGAGAAGTCCTGACGCACTCTTTCCACACGCCCTCCTTTTAATCTTCTTTCCTTTTTTTTTAATCTCACAATTACCCTTTTCAATGAGGCTAATCACACATCACGCTCGGGGAGCAAGAGAACTTGGAAACGGGACCAAGGAAAGAATTTGAGGTTGTAGCTGCAGCCCTCGGCCATTTTAGGAAATGTATTCAGTTAATATAAGGTTGGATTAGTGGCGGAAGATTAGATATACGAGAGCTTTAGAGTGCTTTCATTGTCCCGGGCCGCCGCTGTTTGCCGCTAACAGCCAAGATTCCTTTGAGACTCGGGTCTGTGCTCGTGACAAAGACACATTGTTCAAACCTTCCATGAGCAGTTTTGCAAACACACTTTCCCCCTGTTGCACAGCTTCTACCCCCCGGCGTTCTAGAGTCACCTCCAAATGGACGCAGGTGATTTTTGAGGTTTCTCAACTGTAGCTGCAGTTTTCAGTATTCCAAAGAAAGGGCAGTGATATAGATCTTTGTATGTTTGGGGCATCATTAGGTGAGAAATCCTCCAGGTACCTGAGAAAGGCCTTGTACAATTTCCTGGGAAATCAGTGGGAAACAATTAAGTCAGGGGTAAATATTACTGTTGTTGGTCTAAATGTAGTCGTGCAGTTTGTAGTGCATTCAAATTAAATATGCAAAATGTGGGAGCCCTCAGGAAAAATGACGGCAACCTATTTTGTGTTTTGTGGACTTTGTTCTTGTTTCATCTGACGAAGAAAAGAAAAGATAAAACCCACTGGGCTCATTCAATCTTTTACTGATTTAAAGATTTTAAAGAGATGCTGTATATTTTTCCTTGGTGGCAATAATTTAAAAAAAAAAAAAGAAGAAGAAAGACCCAAGTTACTGATAGGAGAGAAAACAATTTCCTAATTTGGTAATTTATTAAAATAGCTGAAAACAATTGTTTATCACAGTAGAAATCTCTTCTACTATCAGTACATACGTGTTTTTAACCTCTGACATTTCTTTCAAACGTTCAGAATGTGGTCATTTATTTGATTTTTTTTTTAGAATTCAATTCCAGTTTATTTACTTGATGGGAAAGTGTAGGTGAAGATAATATAAGATGAGTCTTTATCATTCCACTATGGGGAAATGTGCACAATAATGAACATAATCAGATGTAAACAATCCAGATTCTGAAACTATTAAAAAAAAAAACCCCAACAACAACATAACATTAGAGTCAGAGGCAGATACAGCTTCATATAACGAAACAATAAAAACAAAAAATAGGAACCTGATTTTTCTTTCTTTTTTTTTTTTTTTTCTAGATTCATCATCTCAACGAGTCCGACGTCCGTTCCCACTCTGGCTCTGAGCCAGGCTCAGACTACAGGGGCACCGTACTGAGCTCCCTTTTTCCGCAGCTGCAGTAAAAATTAATTATGACACAGCAGCAGAGCCACTGCATTGCCTTTTACTTTTTCAGTGGCAAATTGCAAACAAGGCACAATTGACAAATCAAATATAACCATAAACACACATTTGTGTTCCGTTGCTACCAGCCCTAATAACTGCTGGAGGCAAAAAAAATACACACTGCATGTTTGTTTGTCCTGTATATGTATTTCTGGCTGTCAAAATAAAGCACCACCTAAAAAGGGATTCATTTTGTCTTCATTTAACAAATACGATTGTTAGTACTTTTTCTGTCATCACAGTCAGACGCACAATATTTTGACACGTTTCCATACTTTGACATGTTTCCCGGTCGAATCTTCCATCTTCCTCAGAAGGTCACGCGGGTGTTGAAAGTGCTCTTCATCAGTGTCTGTTGTCATAAAGAAGGTGAAGGTGCTCCTACGTTGATTGATTCCTTCCTTTGACTGTCAAACTCACTGATCTTTGGGGACTTTAAAATCACCTCAACACTGAGGGTCAACTTGTAGTGTTTGACACACACACACACACACACACACACACACACTCACACACACGCACACACGCACACACACGACTGTATGCATAAGCAAACAGGGCAGGGCGCCTTATAAATATCAATTGCCATGGACGGAGCTGGAATTCCTTTGCACTCAGTCGCCCAGCCACTCGCCCCCCTGTCCTCCTGTCTCTGCACACACCCCCGGCAGGTGCTCCCACTTGAGCTTTAGTTTTTGCAGTTGTGCTTTAGGCTCCTGCTTCCAGGTCAATTGTACCTGAGAACCAGGGAGGGTGCGACCGAAGGCCTCAGGCTCAGGGCTCCGCGGCACCTCGGGCAAAGACTGGAGCTTGCGCCGCCGGTGTGGCGCCCGCCTGCCGCACCTGAGCCGGTCTCTGACAGAATCGACGGACCAGGGCCCGTCCGCCCGTCCACCGTGAGCCGAGGCAGCGTCTGCATCCGGCTGCCGCACGACTCCAACTTTGCCTCCGACCGTCGGAGCATCCTTCCCAGGTGAGAAGACATCCCGTTCACTCTGTGTCACGGTAAGTATGGGGTGTGCGTGTGTGTGCCAGAGACGGTGATCTTCCTGAAAATTAGACAAATGAGGGCGCTGGGATCTTCAAATTCAGGATGTCTTTTAGATGAGTGTGCATGGAAATGAAGAGGTTTCATGCTGTGACTTGCGAGTCTAACCTAAGTATTCAGGATTACTGGACTAAAGGCTTCCTTAATGCTGTCCCATTCAATTAGCAAAACAATGATAATATATTGTACTCTCAATACTGGCTACTTATCCAGGGTGCACGCTGCCTTCACCCCATGACAGCTGGAAAAGGCTCCAGCAAACCCCCTGGCCACTCTGAGTGCAGCGGATCGTGGGTATGTGGGAGGGAGGGATGTATTACTGCTTCATACTCTGCGAGAGTGATTGAGAACACTGAGATCATAGTGCAAGCTGCGGCGTAAAATGCATCTGCATTGTCATAACAGGTGATCACACCGAAGAAGGTCTTAACTTTGTCTAATAAAGCAGAGAGTCTCAATTTGTGTTTGTCGGGGAAAAAAAAAAAAAAAAAGCCTAATTTATTTTTCCTCAGTGCAGTTTAGTCCTACTTTTTTTTTTTTCAAAACAATATGTAAACTCTTCAATCGAACAGAAAGGAGAGAGAACGATAAAGAGCTTCTGCAGAAGAGCTGTTGATGAGGAGTCAAAACCTGCAATGGTAAACTGAGATAATAATTGATGCCAACAATGCAAGGAAGAGCATCAAGAATGACAAAAAAAAAAACCCATGGAGGTTTATCTCTTTTTTTTTTTTTTTTTTTTTTAATGGTGGGATGCAAGAGAAAATTACAGCTTAATTTTTTTATAATTGCACTGTGTATATTAGTGAGACTCATCATTTTATCACCATTTGAAAAGCTTTAATGGTCATGTTTAAAGAGACCGAAAGAGACTGATGCTGAATTCTGCTCATGGTGCCACTCAGGCAATGATTAATACACACACACACACACACACACACACACACACACACACACACACAATAGAAGTGGGTAAAAAGTCAAACAGAGTTTGAACAGTGCTTCTCCAACCGCTTCCTGATCGATTAAACCGCTACCCACAACTGTGCCAGCGCAAATTTTTTTTTTTTATTTTTTTTTTTTTAATTTCAACTTACTGCTCTTGCCTCAGGCGCTGCGGCAGATTCTGTCCTCTCTCCATCTCTGTCGTCCACCCGCCCTCCACCCCAAAAAAAAACATTAAAAAAAAAACTGAGCGAGCTATTTATGGATCATTACGTTGCATCATTCGGGCCTAATCTCAGTTCTCCATCTGCATCGCTAACTGTCAGGGCACGACTCTCACCAAAACAGCAAAGTTTAGCTCCTGTCACCAAGGTTACTGGCTCGCAGCCAGCGCACCTGACACCTGACAAACAGCAAAAGTGAATCGGCGCGGGGAACCATTAATCCTCCACCGTTTGTGAACACACGCAGCCCGGGGGGGTTGGGGGGGGGTAATATGATGCTGTTACAAAGCGGCTTCAACAGTGGCAGTGTGAACGGCGACTTGGAGGAGCGATAACGCGCTGTCAGCGCCGCTTATAATGTGACTTACAATGTGAACGGCGCACCTGCACACGCGGCTGCCGCCATAAAGATGGAGCCCATATGGCGGCAATCCACAGATCCCAATCACTTCCTGCGGCCAGCAGGCTTTCTTCCCGGAGGTGGTCGCGCTGAGCCGCTGCAGCTCGCCGCACAGATGAAACTTTCCCTCTTTCTCACTGCTCGTGTTTGGAACAATGGCTTCCCTTAGTTTGTCCAAGTTTCCCATGAGAAACAATAACAAGGAGGGGGGTGGGGGGGGGGGGGAGTCAGCCTCAAACGCTCACACGGCAAACAGTCACGCCTGGCTGTACACACTCCTTAAACTCCAGACTCAAACAAGGCCGAGCTCTTTCCCTTGTGTGGGGAGGCGAGAAAGTTATTAGTTGTTCTCAAACAATCACACGAGAGATTTTCTTTCTTTTTTTTTTGGCCCGGATCGAATCGGCAAGGTTTTTTCTTTTTTTTTTTCACCTGTTAGACTCGATACTCATTAACTTCACTTTAAATGCTTGTGCCAGCCTCGGCCATGTTATTGTTTCAGCCAGAATGATAAGAGGGACAATAGGTTAATTTCAAGCCAGAGCGATTAGCTTTCTTTGGCAACGGTCAGGATTTAAAAATGAGGATTTGCCTCAATGTCCCCACTCAGTCTTTACTTTCTTGCATGGCTGAAGCACTGCTGGATGTCTTGTAATAAGATATTCACTCTCATTGTTTTAGAAAATTGGGGGTGGTTTTCTTCTCATGGATATTTAACTCCACGTGGGGGGACAATCCAAACAATTTAAATAAATACAGTCATTATCTTAATTAAGAATGTGTAAAAATCACATTAAACATAAATACAATTACCACATGTTAAGGATATTTTAGCATATGCCTTATACAAACTCCCTTAAGTAATAGTAGAACGAAAGTTTGCAAACAGATATGACCACGCAATTGTCTAAATCATAATATAATTAAAGATAAAGATAAAGACCTCCTTACAATTGGAGCAACCCTTTGTGCAAATGTAAACAAAGTATGAGCAAATGAAATGCCAATGCTCATGCCAGTTAATCCTTACAAATGTGGCCTTTGACTGTATGATGATGTGAGATACTAGAAGAGCTTTGGGACACATGTAATGCGATACCTTCAATTTGATCCAAGTGAAATCATATAGGGCCACTGTCGCCCAGTTTGTTTCATTCATGCAAATAAAAACCCATCAATTTGACTAAATAACAAACTGGAAAAATAAAAACACGAGATGTTGGGTTCCGTTCCTCTGTTCCTCACAAAGACCTCAACCAACGCTAAATAAAGCCAACCATGTAGAAGAAATGTGTTTCCCAGGGCGAAGGGCAGAATGGCCTGAGTCCCTCACCGTCTGTGTCAAAGGCTGACTCTGCAGCGCAAATGGAGCGAACTCTAATGCTCCTGAAATGAATATCAGCGTCTTGACCAAACTCATTTAGAGATCAGTCAGGGTCTTAATCCCTCTCCACAGGGGTGTGTGTTTGTGCCTTTTTCGTGTGCCTCCTCTTCCTTTTGGAAGAAGGTAATATGGCTAAATTTGCTTTGCTAATGGGCTTAGCGCAAGCTGTTGCAGAGCTTCGTTGACACTCGGCGTCCGGGCTGGGATACCTCTGCCTTTTAATCTGACTCCTGATGGAGTGAAAGGGAGAGTGGGTAAGAGTTTACGGGAAAGTTCGGGGATAAAAGGCGAACTCCGGGGTTGGTCCTGCATTAGAGGGGGTTGAGGACCAAAGAGAGTGGAAGTGGGGAGATATTTCTTAGCAGCGGGGAAGATAGCTTCATTTAACTCTGTTGCAGAAGTTTTCTTCAAAATCAGTGTCTGAATGTGATTTTGTTGCCATGACTCAAGTGTAGTGAAAAATAAATTTAAAAAAAAGACATGCGAGGAGAGTGACCTCTGGCATCTACTGAACGTTTCCCAAATGCATTTCAAAGCTTCAGAATCGCAGCTTTGAAGCTGCGTCACATTTGCAGGTTTTATGAGACTTTCTGGCAAACACAACCTCTCCTTGAACATGTGCTCTGTGGGAGCGCACGTCCTGGCCCTCGGCCTGATAAGGCGGTGTGCGACAGCAGTGCGCCTTCCCATATGCCAGCTGTGGCAGCAGGCAGGCCACTATGGGTGCCATAAGCGAGTTCGCTCCGAGATTACACGGCTTGTGCCACAGCTGACATCCATAAAGGAACACTTATGCTGGGATGGAAAAAAAAAAAAGCTTGTGGCAGTAAATAGTTCAGTCTTTAGAGTGAACCTCTGGTGCAGGGACGCCATGGCCCGACTCTGGGTATCATCCAGGTGTCACCCAGAGTTAGGGATGCTGCGTTTGAGAAGACGTCACTAGCCATCGCTGTTTTAAAATGAGTTTTTCCTCTCAAGAGTTGCATAGACAAAGCGACTGAACTCTTCCATATCTTCCTAATGGTAGGAAGAATTTTGCTCGCTAGATTTTAGAGGGTTTCTGAGTCTTCAAAATAAACCATGAATTAGCTTCTGGCTCATGCTAGTGCTGACTTACTTCGATTCTGGATTGTGAGTAAACAGGTTTAGACCTTTCTCTCATAGCCAGTTGTTCCACAGTAGTCAGATAAAACCTGCAGTGTTTTTTTTTGTTTTTTTTTAAGCAGAATCCTCGAGCGGTTCCCGATGATTCCCATGTCAAGGGTGGAGGAGAACCAGAGAAAGGGGGTGGGAGAGCGGGGGGTGGGGATGAGCGAGAAAAGCTGGAGCAACCCCAAATTCTCTAACTTGATTAAAAACTCCAGCTGACAGTGGAGACAGCGGGCCGCGGGGACGGCACCTTGAAAGACGAGGCAGGCGGTCGAGCTGCTTCAGGTCTCTATGCAAGTCGCCCACCCTCGAGACACGGGCCATTCTGGGCCACTGACCCACAAATAAGACTCAGTCAAATCCATTTTGCCCCATGCCCGCCAGCACTGTGTGTGTTTTTAACTCACACATCCACCTCAGCATCTCCATTAGGCTGCGGCTTCTTATAGAGCGTCAGGCATCGGCTCACCTCAGTCCTTCCCATGACACATGGTGAAGAGATCCTTCATGCTGCTGCAGGAGCACCGGCGGACTTGCTTGCTAGACCAAGACAGCTGTTTGTTTAGCAGGTGGAGAACCGCGGTAAAGGGCACCGCTGGCCAAGGTACTGACTGAAAAGAAGAAGCGGTTTGAGCTAAAAGTACGACGAGCAGCAGGATTTTGTGTCTTTTGCTTGTTGTGTTCCAACTCAAAGACAAACAAAGTTCTCAGTTGAAAGAACTTCTTTCACTTTCTTACAGATACAGGCCATGTCCAACCTGGTGGGCAGCATACCGGAGGGTATGGCGTACACACCCCGACTGGGTATGACCGAAGACTCCTTGGCCGTCCTGGAGAGAACCAGGAACTCGGGGGAACCCTGGGACCTGGGGGAGAGCAAACCCGGCGTGGAAGCCCTGGAGAGGGGTATTCCGGGCCTCTACCTGCCCTGCTTTGACATGCTGCTCACAGAAGATGCCACGTGGCTGGTGAAAGTCTCCGAGGCCTCTCAGACGGTGGCCGTGCCCATGTCGCCTATGGAGTCCCAGGAGGAGCCGGAGCAGTGCCCGGTCATCGACAGCCAGGAGCAGGGACTCTCCCCGGTGCTGGAGGGCCAGGAGGAGGAGCGCTCCTTGGAGCAGGTGCAGAGCATGGTGGTGGGAGAGGTGCTGAAGGACATAGAAACGGCCTGCAAGCTGCTCAACATCACGCCAGGTAGGCCGCCCACAACCGACAAAGAGCCCTACTTTGGGGAGCACGCCAGGAATTTGCGACAGACAGAGAAAAGAATTTCTTGCCCGTTACTTGCAGGTGAAGGGATTTGGGGCCGGCGGCACACCGGCACATTGGCTACTGTATCTCTGCCCACAAAATCAACACCCGCTTGCGTGGCGATGACAGATGCGATAAATCATATCCTTACTGACGCAGGGCCGTGTTTACCCGCTCCAGGATCTCTTTAATCCTGACATTTGCATGAGTTCCCTCGGATTGCAGTGGCCACGGCCCCTGTCCATGCCGTAAGATGTGTACTTAGTCGTGAGGGCGAGGTCTGCTTCTCTGCAAAAGCAAACAGAGGAAGCATTATGTACCGTAAAAGCCTCTGGCTGTCACAAACGCACTCGATCCGTCGTCATGCGCCGTGAGTCGCGTGAAATAACGCGGCTGCCATGCGTGCGGTCATGGTAGCTTTACCGTGAGTGAAGGCAGCGCAACATGATAAACACTGCCGGGGGGGGGGAGTAGTCAGACTTTAACGGATTTGACTCAATTCAACCCAGCTTAAGTTCTTCCAGGGAGTCTTCTCAAAACTTCACCGTCCCTCTGTGCCCTCAGACCCGATGGACTGGAACACGGGGAACGTCCAGAAGTGGCTGCTGTGGACGGAGCACCTCTACAGGCTGCCCCACGCTGGCAAGGCCTTCCAGGACCTGACGGGGAAGGACCTGTGCAACATGAGCGAGGAGGAGTTTCACCAGCGCTCGCCGCAGTGCGGAGACACGCTGCACGCACACCTGGACATATGGAAGGTGTGTGTGTGTGTGTGTGTGTGTGTGTGTGTGTGTGTGGTGGGTGAATGTAACTTCATTGCTGGATCCAGCTTCAGCAGTTCAGTAAATTTTACTAACTTTACCAGTTTTCAGAGTATATAATGCTCAGTTCTTTATTCCAATACCATGGACGAGTGAAACGTGAAAGAGTTTTAAATATTCATCTGTTGCAATACAACGGTTTTTTTGGTTGTTTTTTTTTTCATTTTTTTTCTCTCTCTTCTGTGTGCAGCTGCCTGGATGAAGGAGAGGTGCTCAGTCGGAGACACTAAACCCCAAGGTGGGTTTGTTTCACACAACTGGAGAAAGAGATCTTACAGTGTGTTTGTCTAATAAAACTCCAAAAACGCTAAATAAATACATTAAAAAGCCCTTTTTACTGCATGACCCCAGTGTGTTGATGATACGACAAGGATTAAATGGGAATTGTGCGTGTTGCGCAGGCGGTGAGGAGCTGTGGTCCGAGGCCGACTCGTCGTGCTCCGGTCAGCCCATCCACCTGTGGCAGTTCCTCAGAGAGCTGCTGCTCAAGCCTCACAGCTACGGACGCTGCATCCGCTGGCTCAACAAAGAAAAAGGTCGATGGATTGACATGCCTTTGTTATCAAGCACTTTGAACTTACTCCCTATTCCAGCCATTCATTCGAATGAAATTTTAATTGAAGCGTATCTATCCATCTATCTATCTATCTATCTATCTATCTATCTATCTATCTATCTATCTATCTATCTATCTATCTATCTATCTATCTATCTATCTATCTATCTATCTATCTATCTATCTATCTATCTATCTATCTATCTATCTATTTATCTATCTATCTATCTATCTATCTATCTATCTATCTATCTATCCTACTAATCATTAAAGATCAAATTCCCTCTATCTCACAAATTTCCCATGATTTCACTGACACTTGAACGTGGCGTGAATGACCTTAAATAGGGTGACCGTCAGCTTTTCAAGAAATTTCTTGAACATGTAAATGCACAGATAGATCCTACGTTGCGCTGCTGACGTCAAACCTCTCGCACTCCCATCAGGCATCTTCAAGATCGAGGACTCGGCCCACGTTGCGCGACTGTGGGGCCTGCGGAAGAACCGACCGGCCATGAACTACGACAAGCTGAGCCGCTCCATACGGCAGTACTACAAGAAGGGCATCATCCGCAAGCCCGACGTGTCCCAGAGACTAGTGTACCAGTTCGTTCACCCCGTTTGAAAAACATTCAGACCGCCTCCCACCTCCAGACGAGGAGAGAGGCGACGTGCCGGGACGCGTGCACTTCCACCTCCAGCGGCGCTGCGACAGACAGCGAGCCCGGGGGCCCGAAAAGGAGGCGGCAGCACGCGGCCGCTGTGTCTTTTGTTTTCACCGGCCGCAGAGCGACTCATCGACGGGCCGACGGCGCCGCCCTGTCGCTTGCGTGATCTGCCTGTATACTTTTCTCGCAATGTGATTTTCAGCTGCCTCTTCCCTAGAAGTGTAGTTGAAAGACAAAGAAGAAGAAAAAAAAAAAACTTGCGCCACTACATTTGTGTTTGTTTTTTCATCCCGAACCGCTTTTTCTGTTTGAACTGGAGCGCATCGTGTTGAGATTGTTGATATTCCACCGCCGGCGCCGCCCCGGCTACTGAACACACTGTCAGTCAGACATGACGGGGCGTTCTCAAACACCAGTCACTGTTGACTAGCACTTCATCGACGAATAACGCTCACATAAAATGCTCTTTTCATTCAGGTTTGAAATAGAGATATTGTTTTGTTTTAACGCTGAAAAGCCCAACTAGAGTGTGTATTTTGCTGCCAACTCTGCTTTTTTTTTTTTTTTTTTTTTTTTTGATGTTTGCATATAATATTACTTTCTATAATGTGGCTGTTTCCCACTATGGAGACCCATATATAAAATAATTATATGTGTATATGTCTCAGTTTATTCCTCTGCCAGTTCCTCAGATTATATTCTAAAAAGAAAATAAGAGCTGCTTTTAATTTTTTTTTTTTTTTTATCGTGAAAAATGTTTCAATAGGCTTTGACACAAATTCTGCAAGTTCAAATAAAATGGTTTATTCTTTATACAAGGCTGAAGGACATAAAACTTCAAAGTTTAATTTAATTTACTTCCCTGGCTGCAAACCTTTAAGAGGACAGGCATTCATTTTAATACTCGGTATCTGCCAACGCACTGACATGCAAATAATGGCTGAAACTTCTTTAAACTTTACCTCTTTAGAGTTACCAGATTAAAAACTAATATTGTCCTATCCAGCTGACTTTAGTGGAAGAGCTTTAGTGAAGCTGCTTAATCTCTGCTTTTATTTTATATGTTCCCTCCTCTCCAACAAGTCAGCCAGCAGACGGCTGAAGAAGATGTGGCTCCTAATTGGATAATTTACTGTTTCGAAACCGACCTGTAGTTTTTGCCAGGACTTCACTCATCCACTCATTTGCAGTCACAATATAAAGGATATTTTAACTGCACTTTTCACTGCAGCTGACACCTCCTGATGAAAAGCAAACACTCACAAATGTATCTTGGCTGTGTCTTTGCTCAGTGGGTGGGACTGTCAAGGATCAAGTAGAGTGCAGACGCTCACCTTTGATCGGGCCGTCTGCGATCATTTCAGCTACTGTCAGTATTAATACCCGATACGCCGATGAATTGTTCGCGAGGATTACGGACTTGCAGAAGGCAAACAAGGCGCTTAGAGGAGCAGGGGGCAGAAAGCATTGATGGGCCTCGCCCGCCCTTTCACCGCAGCTTACCCCAGCAACTGTATGAATTCAACCCCCAGTCTGCTACTGCAAAAGGACATTTAACCAAGGAGCCATAATTGTTGTAGTCCTTTAGTTTCATTTACCTACACCTTCACACTGAATAAGCCTGATGAGATGTCAATGCATCAGGCGCCTGGAGATGGCGATCGTATATATATATATATATGTATATGTATGTACAATGTGTGGCGGGAGAGCGTGACAAAACACCCAAAAGAGTGACTGTCACGCTCAATGCCCGACACTTGAGAGCCCAGTATTATTTGTATTTAGTTTGGCAGGGTTTTGTTTCTTTGTTTTTTTGCCAACAGTCTGATGCCCTTCCTGATGGTTTCATCATTTTGCATTCATTCAGTTGGGGCCGACACAAGAAGGACACTCGAGGAGCACCCTCTTGAGGCTGACGGGGACACATGTTCAAATTAAAATGTTTTTTAAAAAAAAGATGGTCAAACTATGATAAACTGTGATAAAAAATAAAAAATAAAAAAATTCAAACACTGTGGAAAAATAGGACTGTGAAGGTAGAATTTAGTGTACTGTACTGTACACGTACATGGTACATGTCAGAGGACAGCATGTAAATTGGCCTGTGCCAGTTAAGGGCATGTTTTAAATGTTACCTTGATGATTTTATTTTGAATATGCAAAGTTTGGAGCGTCGGTCACGTTAGCGTCTACTTTGTCTGTTGAACAGTGACCTCTAGTGGCAAACTGTGCACTTCAACTAAAAACGGTTTAGCAGCTGCAGAAGATGGTCAGGCCGTGATCTGTTTTCCCTCAGACAGATTAAAGTGTCTGAAAAAAGAAAAGAAAATACCTATCGGCTAAAATTATGTACATGTGAGAATAATCCAAACTACCATCACAACAAGCATGTTTTATATTACTTTAATTTCAAAATTACACGTTCTTGGGCCTTTCCAGTGGGTTCTCTGATGACATACTTCATCATTTTCTTGTTTGCCTCTGAAAAGGTTTTGCTCAACATCACAATTTTGTTTTCGGCAAAAGCAAACAGACATAAAGATGTAAAATAAAGGCTCATTGACAAGTGTTAAACAAAAATTAAGAGCGTCGAGTGCTTCAAAGGAGGTGCTGCGGCTGTATTGTATTGATTTCACACAGTCTTAACTAGTTCTGTTCACCATCCTGTCCCATTTCCCGAGGTCTCCTCAGACTGCCATGCAAGTCTATGGGGTCAAAAGTCAACTTTGTCCGAGAGACATGGGACCACTTGCAGGTTCATCGGGATCCCTCAAGACACAGCCACGTCAAATTTGGGGCTTCTAGCCCCATGAGGAACCCCAAAACCCTAACCCTAATTCCAGCAGTAACCCTAACCCTAACCCTAATTCCAGCCTTATCACTAACCCTAATGCCATGCAAGTCTATGGGGTCAAAAGTCAACTTTGTCCAAAGAGACATGGGACCACTTGCAGGTTCATCGGGATCCCTCAAGACACAGCCACGTCAAATTTGGGGCTTCTGGCATGTAAAATGTTCTTGATCCAAGGTGGGGCGTGACAGAGAAGGTTTGAGAACCACTGCCTCAGAGGTTTGACCACGTAGCCCCTGAGCCCTGCTGAAGGTGACGAGTCTTTGATTGAGGCATTGATGTTGATCTCAGTAAGGCAACATTTTTTTTCCTCCCCCCTTCGAAAGCAGGGCTGAGGAGGGCCGGCGCTCTCCAAAGGCGTACAAGGGCCATTTTTTCCTCGGGGAACATCTGAAAAATGAACTTCACTGCTGCAGCAGAATAGGCAACCGTCTCATCAATATTTCAGAGACGGCTCCTCTTTCTGTCTTCTTGTGCGGCGCTTTCTCCGTCTGTGATGGTAAGCTGACACCCGCATCCCTCGCGGAGGACGGCGTCCTGTTTCAGCGACACCTGTGGTAACCTGGGGTAACCTGGGCTCTCATATGTCCCGCAGGCTCCAACTCTTCACTCGTCCAAAATGATTAAAGCGGAAGTATTCAAATACACAGAAATGTGTAGCCTATATTTAATATGCATGTGTTAGTGCACAGCTAAAAATTGTCTCGTCAGATGGGATCACGTTAAGGGAGGCGTCCTCTGTGTAATTTGGAAGGAGAAAGTAAGACCTTGCACTGGGTTAGGATCATGTCAGAGCCGCGGGCAAAGTCTTGGAGCTCCAGCATGCACATAACCCCGGGGGGAAACCGCACTCGCTTGCTTGCCGGAGTCCCTCAAATGCAGAAAATAAATTCACAAACTCCCTAGAAAAATGAGGCTAGGTACAAAATACCTGTGGGTTCACACTGGCGATGCATTATTGACGTGATTTGCGTGGAGAGGCCACGGAGGAGGAGAACACAGAGGCCCGTGTAAACAGTTTGACAGAGTGGACATTTCCATTTCAGAGAAAGGCACCGCTCAGAGGGTTCAGACGACGTCATCAGCGCTAATTCTGCAACATGAATGCTAATTCTGCGACACCTAAAGCACATAGAGGAGGAGTCTGACATTGGGGGAGGATGGTTATCTGCTGGAGGTTCACAGAGATCAGTCAAAGTGTAGCTGGAGCCAGGAGCGGCCGGTTAGCTTAGCTTCTTTTACCCTGGATTAAAGAAGGGCATTAAGTCTTGTGAGATTGTAGGAAGCTCTGCCGTTTGTTATATTTTACAGAGTTAATCCTCTGTCTCTACTGTACAGGAGATAACAAGTGGAGAACCAGAGGTTTGTCCGAAATCGTATACTTCTGCGCTCAGTCAGTGCTTCATATTTGTTTGAGTCCATTAGTGAGAAATTGCATTCACACAGAGAGGTGAGACAAAAAGCAGTGTGTTACTGATGATTTATCCTCAAGATGGTCGGAAAAATTGAGCCTGAAACCACGGACTGAACGTCATATTGGTGGCTAAAGTGACATAATGGCATTAGCATGTTAGCTAAGATGAGCATCCGTTTGCTAGCTTGTGATGTAAGGTGGCACATTTTAATCGGGTGTTTTATGTTGTTCTATGTGCTTGGTGTTTGTGCGCTTAACTGTCATCTTTAACATCTGAAGTTCTCAGTTCAAAACGTGGGACAGGACAAAAGAGCCTGTGGCTGGTTAACGACAAGAACTTTGTCAATTCTGGCAAGAGCAAATCAGCGGTGTGCGATGTTGTGCAACACCACATATCAAAACCAGAGTGCAGCGCAGTACGTGTACTGCATTTAGGTATACTTAGACAAGTATGCGATGTGGGACACAGCTCGTATCTGTTGGAAAAGCAATCGTCCAAGAAAGATTTAAATGATCACATTTTCAAAAAATGCCTAACATGCTAATTAAGTAAAACTAAAAGTGTCAAATTTCACAGGGAAAGAAAAACACTGAATTTGAGGAGAGAATTTTCACTGTACAGGCATTGGTGGTTTGAAAAATAAAAAATATGAACATTAAAATGCACAATGTGTCCCTCAGTCTCGCATCACTCCAGACACAAGTGGTGGTAAAGACGCTGCACGGCATGTTGCCGTCACACGTGAACACAGCTACACCAAAGAGTCAAACGGAGGTCCCTGGGTCTAGCGGTGTTCGCGATGATTGAAGCCTCAGTGTGCCTGCAGGAGGATGAAGTCTCTGGCAATGTGCGGTGGTCACGGGACGGTTTCAGTCTGTTTTATCTTCTCTTTTTTTTTTTGCGTCCGATAACTAGATCGGCTCCACATAGTTGGCTGGGTACAAACCCAATTTGCCGCTGTCCAGGCGACCTTTGCACCAGCCCTGCTCATCCTCATCCTCCAGCTTGATCAGCTCGTCCCCTAAATGGGAGAAAGGAGAGATTCTTCAGAGGTCAAGCTCAAGTCAAGGACGATACAAAGACTGGAGACAAGCAAAAACACAGAACAACTGCTCAAATTTCCTTCCATTAGCCATGTCGTTTGGAGTGGGTTCAGTCTTGTGTGATTGCATTCTGTCAGTTTGAAGTTAAACCAACACAGACGGACTTTTTCCTTCTTCTTTTCCTTAATGTTGCACAGATTGTAATAAGCCACTTGGCGTCGCACCCACCTGCTCTGAAGCTCAGCTCGTCCTGCTCCTGGCCATGGTAGTCGTACAGCGCCCTCACTCTCACACCTTTGTCCACGTCTTCGTCGAAGGGGTTCAGGCCTCCGTTGGGGTCAGCAGAAAAGTTCTCGGCCGTATCGCCCTCTTCCGACCATTCAGTGGTGTGGTATCTCTCGTAGCTGCTGACACTGAACAGACCAGTGTTTATTTATTTGTTTTTTCTGGTCTGAGGAGCTAAACGTCAAAATGCTAACATCGATGGTGTTGGTTTCGGTTGTTGCAGAGGGTTTTGTTTTTTTAAGGATGGGTGATAAATTGTGGCAGTTTCAATACGTATCCAAAGATAATGAGAATGGAATGAATGGAAAATGAGTATGACCAATAAATAGCAAACATTGTTAAAAGGTAATGATGACTTGAGAATGCGCAACATGAGGTTGTGGCTGTGCAACGTGACTGTGAGGATTTGAAAAGGTACACGGTATTTTCCCTGAGGCGAGCGTGCTGATGTGAGACCTTACCTTACGCGCTCTCCAGTGTGAGCGTGATCCACGGCCGCGGTGACGTGGGTCAGCGTGATCCCATCGGCGCCCTTCCTCGACCTCTTGGAGATGTTGTGGGTGAGGTCTGGGTTGTATTCCTGCAGGTTACATAACACGTCAGCCGTGGTTTGTGCTCCTGTCCAAGTTGGAGATGGTACTCTGTCTCTCTCTCTCTCTCGCTCTATCTCTCTCTACCTATATACATACATATATGTACGCATATAAATGTATGTGTGTGTTTATATATACTTATCTATCTACCTACCTACCTACCTACCTACCTATCTATCTATCTATCTATCTATATATATATACATACATATATGTATATACAGTACATGTATAAACATATATATATATCATCAAAGGCTTGTCTGAACTGAGACATGTTCTGCCGTCCTATGCTGCCACTGCGCTTTACGTTAGCCTCATTAATTCGCATCGGATCGCTTGTTGGGAATTCGCTCGACATTTCAGAGGAACAAGCTGAGGTGGCTCCTGCTACATTAATTAGCCGGGACGTCCTCCTGCTGCACAACTCAGTTGGTTTTCAAAGTGATTAGATCACAGGAGCGATGAATAAAGTTCGAACTACCAACGCCGCCGTGCTGCATGTCAGCACTCACGGATCGTTAACCGCCCAATGGCACTGCTGTTGTAATGTCGGGCTTTGTCTTGTAACGGTATCCCCGGGTATGGGCGTACCTCAAACTGCGGCCAGTTCATGTGCATGCCGGGGCCGTAGCTGCTGCTGAACCAGCTCAGGTCCTCCAGGGCATTGGATGACACGATGGTACGCTCCAGTTCCCTGTACACCTCCGCGTAACTGGGGAGAGAGCGGTGAGATTTAGCGCCTCGTCCACGTTAGCCCAATGGCCGTGACTCACGACGACGCCTCGAACCTTTGGTTTTCAATGAGGTTAAGGTGGCGTTTGACGTCCAGCAGAGCCTCCTTGAAGAATTCCAGCCTCCTCTCCTCAAAGTTCTGGCACTGGTCGAACGCATGCTCCATGCTTTCCGTGTACGGTGGCGTGCACAAGTTCAGCTCCTCCAGAGCCTTCTCGTACTTCTCCCTGGCCTGGCACAGAAAGGAGACGAGAGCGGCACACGGTGAACGGCCAGCGGTCGACATCCTGCAGCGTGCGACTGCTGCTGGGACCTAAATGTCTGATATCTCAGCGTTTTTCACATCTTCATTTCACATCCCAGACTCCACTGGAGGGGCCTTGCACAATGAATTATCCAAAAACCTCTTGAGACGACAAGGAAACAAGATATTTAGCCCTCTGTTTACAGCCTCCTCCTTTTTTTAACCCCTTCATTTTTTCAGCTTTCTGGTGAAACTGACACTATGATGGAACTCACTGAGAAAAACAGGGAAAATGCCCGGGTGGAACAAACTAACCTGGGAAAGGTATCTCTACCCTCTGTGACATCACATAGGGCTGAGATCCAGAGCTGAGTGTGAAAATGGAGGCAATGAATAGACTTAAAAGATGGACTCTTCTCACTTTTCACAGGAGGGACAAATATTGTGAGATAATGCTGGCAAATTGAATCTTGCATCATCTGGCGCCTTGGTTGCGGGTGAATTCAAGTGTGAGAGAGAAGGAGTCGGCTCGCTTCAGTGCAGCTCAGATGAGGAAGGAATACTAAAAGGAAGGTGTGGTGTTCAGTCAAAGATTAACAAAAGTTTCCCTCATTACGGCTTTGATGCATTAAAGCCCTTCGCTCCCAACAGATCTTCTGAATGTCAATAGCTCGCGTTCCCCAAAAACCAAACGTGTTCTCTGCTCTTATTCATTTCTATATTTATTTTTGCACACCAACATTCCCATAAAGTCCGTGGGAGCGGCGGCAGCCCGGCACTCTCACCTTCTGACTGTCCTGCTTGCACTTGTCCACCTTCTCGTGGATCTTCTTCTGCTGCTCGGCCGCCACCGAGGCCTCGGACTTGATGTTGGCCTCCCTCATGGACGCCACCTTCTCCTCTTTGCAGGCCATGTGGTAGGCCTTCTTGGCAGCTTCAACCTGGACAAACAGGCACAGAAACACTGACTCACCTCTCATGTGGACACACTTCATTGCCTTGATTGAACATTAACCTATAAAATGCGCATAAAATTCCACATAATTACGTTCAACTTCAGGAGGTGAGACGTGACTTTTGCTTCCTGTCTGATGATTCAGCGGACAAGAAAAGGAGGCGTCCCATTGGCTGTCATGTATTATTGAGAGTTTCTCCTTCCTCTTATTTTGTAAAGAACGACGTCTCTCCCTGTTCAACTGTTATAACTTTCTCCATTAAAGATCATTTCCGAGGTGTGAGTCGTGTGACTTCAAATTTGACCACTTGACAAATTCTTCACGAAGAAGCCCACACCGATGTCTACAAGGTGAAACTACCCTGAAAAGTAGCAGCAGATTGTTAAGTGGAATACTTTATATGCTGCTCTCATGCTACGTTGATATTGTGCTTGTCTTGTATTGGCTGAGTAGGAGGTGTCAAACTCCATTGGCTGTATGGGATCAATAAAGTTTTATGAGCTGAACTCGTGCACTCACCTCTTTAAGCTTTTTGGCCCACGGTTTCTGCGCCTTCTTGAAGAACTCCTCAGCCTCTTTGGTTTCTTTGAAGCCTCCCATCATCTGCTTGTGGTACGAGTCTTTCTGCCAGTTCTTCACCTTCTCAAAGTCATCTATGACCAGCCTGTTCTTCACCTCCTGGTGGAGCTCGCTTATCTTCTCCGCCTCGACCATCAGCCCCACCCAGGCTCGCTCCACGGTGCCATACTGAGGTCCTGAGTCAGGGGTTGACAGGATGAGCGTCGGGGTTCGCGTGTCGCACCACCGTTACATTCACGGGAAAAAAAAAACAAAAAAAACCCCTCTCACCTTTGTCTATTAACTGTCTCCATCTCTTGGACCAGTCGGTGAGCTGCTGTGAGTAGGACTTCTCGATCTTGGCGCGCTCCTGGATGCAGTTCATCAGGTCGTTGCAGAGGCGGTGGCCATCGTCGATCCTCTTCACCGTGCGTTTGTAGTTCCCGATCTAACAGAGCAACGACAGTTGACGTTACAAGTCCAGTACTTTGGTTCATACTGGCTCCCAGACAGCCACCAGATTCCAGTATTTGAGAAATACTAATAATAAATAACACTAAAATGTCCAAGAGCAAAGTTGATGTAAGCTGAAGGAAATGTATTGAATGTTTTGAACAAACCTAAAGTCACAACTTGTGTTTAAAATATCTATCTTTTGATTGGCCGTCGATCAGGTATTACTACCCTCTGTGATGTCACAAAGGGCTTATTTCCAGAACAGTGTGGACCAATGAAAAGAGGAAACAGACAAGAAGGACATTTTCCACAGAATGCACACAGTCTGAATGAATCTTGCATCATATCTGTCTTTTGATTGATCGTTGAACATTAATGAGTAATATGGGTGTCTTAAAAAGTTAAAAAAAGATTTTTGGTAACTTGAATTAAATAATAGTCCAATATGCTACTTTGCGACATGTTCAGAAGTGATTAGGCAATACGTGGTTAGATTGTATCTGAGAGGCTGTTGCAGATACAATCTGACCTTTGAAATCTTTGGAAACCAAAATGCTGATGTGGCTCTCCTTCGAAATGAGTCTCACACCCAGGCACTCTTTCTTTTATATAAATATTTTCTTACTAAAACCGGACCTGTGAAATCCCAATCGACGGCATCAGTTTAATCCATCATCTCACCTCCCAGAAACTGTCTGTGGTCTCCTCCAGGGTCACCGGCTCGTCATAGCCTCCAGACATGGCGTCAGATAGAGAGGGGTGTGGTCACAGCGTGGCAGGCTGCAGTGTGGTACCACTCCTCGTGCACTGTCAGAGGAGAGTGTTGTCAACAGGGGTCATGATACAAGTGCATACTTTGCTAGCAGAATCAATCTTTAGCTCTGCTGCGATGGCCGCGTGTGCCATTCGCTTGCATGGAGCTGCAGTATGTTGCATGTGGCCTTCAGACCTCGACAGGTGCGACTCACACATGGACAGAATGTGACTGACTTTTGGATAATCATTTAATCTCACGGCTTGATGATGAAAAGGTGCCATATTCTATATCCATTTTATTAGATCTCTGCTGAAGCAGCCTTGAACAATGAATCATCCTCAAAAAATCTTTATAGATGTGCAGGAAATACATTTAGCCCCCTGTTTGCAACCTCCCGCAAAAATGCTCAGTTTTACTTCTTGCTGCAGCTGACGTCTTCTTGGTCGGAGAGAGGAACCGACACATGGCTATAGCATGTTGCTGCTAACCAGGGACAGAAACTTCATTATTTTGTTCTTCTTAAGTCCAAAATGACACTGAGGAGATCCAAGATGCTAGATGGCAGATTCTGGGATGACATGGCCGCAGCCTCACAAAAATTCAAACATCCAACAACCACGTCTTTTTCCTCAACAATCACCACAAGGTTCAGCACTTTCTGCCCTGCACTGTGTAGAATCCTATTTCTACTAACGTAACTTGACTATTTCTACTAGCGGCAAGGTGTATAAAAACTTCAAATGCCTCACATTTCAAAGCCAGAACAAAGCGGCAGGGATGTGGACGGAGGATTTGATGCAGGCGAGACGTATCAAACAATAGGGGAAGACTGAGCAGCGACGTGTTTTGATAGGAGGTCAGGGGGAGGGGGAGGGAGCAGCGTGGGTATTTGGGTCAGCCCGGGAGCGAACGGATGAGGACAACACTTCCATTGCAATAAAACAGCCATAAAAACAAGGAAATGCTGAAAGGGTTTCCATGATTCCAAAATCCAATTACCTCAACAGAGGTGCAGCACGACGGCTTTTCAGCCCAAGCGACGGCACCAGCGGATGCAGCGTGGCGAGCCTGAGTGGAGTGGCTGTTTATCACGCTTGGTTAATCCATTAGCTGCACGCTGAGGAGGGGTTGGGGGAGTTGTGTCGGGGGGGCTTTTGTTCGGGAAACCCTTTGCTCCGTGAAGTGGGGGAGGAGGGGGGGGCAGGTCAGAGAGGGGATCAGCTGCCGACAATCTGCTGCTCTTCAAGACAAAAACAGCACAATGGGGACCGAAAAAGACAAAACAGAGTCGAGAATGCAAAAATGCCCACAGGAGGTTTGATCAGCATGAAGATCAGTTTCCCCCACTGTGTCTCTCGTTGCGCTGTGAGCTGCTGCCTTCTCCATCGTCACAAGCCAAGCGCTCAGTGAGGAGCGGGGGAATCCTCCTCCCTCCGCTCACAGAGCCGAACCAACACAGCTCTGCCGCTCTCAGCAGCGTCGACGGACCCCGAGACAAAGACCGCCGGTGCGCCCCGCCGAGAACCCGGCGCCGGAGCCGCGTGGAAGCTTACCGCCCGCCCAGTCCTTCCCATCGAGAGGCGAGAAGCACATGGGGCTCCTGTTGTTGCCGTCGCCTCCTCTCCTGCTGCTTTACCTCCCCGCGTGTCTCCTCTGACTGACGGAGCCTCTGCGTTCAGTTGGGGAGGGGAGCGGAGGAGGAGGAGAGGAGGAGGAGGAAGTGCAGGGAGGGAGGGAGTGGGCAACTATCAACTGAGGGTCTCTCTGCCCCGGAGCACTGCCATGCACAGCCAAAGACCCAGTGTGTTGGAGTGCTTCCCCAGTGAGGGAGGGGAGGAGAATCCAGAGGGGCCGAAGCCAGCCTCAGGGCAGACTCTCTCCTTAAGAGAGAGAGAGAGATGAAGTTTCTTTCTACACCAGACAACCTTGGAGGAGGAGAAGAAGCTGCGTTTAATGACAAAGTGCACATCGGCACACCTTATTTCTGCCCATATTTGAGTTCCCGTTGTCTTTCTATGGTCACCAAGACAGTTGGCCCATCCCAACCTCTGACTACTGACATCAACAAGGCATTTCACCCACACACAACTGCTGCTCACTGGAATTTTCTCTCTCTGGGATCGTTCCCTGTGAACAATAAGAGATGGTTAGGATGTCGTAGATCAGCAGTTATAGTGATAAACACTCTAATCTGCAGAGCGTCTGACACCAACAGCCGTGTTCGCCAAAGTCCCTCCAATCTCCTCCTTCCTCCTCTTCCTCCACATCCTGATGCTCGCTTTCAACTACAGCAGGTCGGCTTTACCATGTCTGCGCGCCTAAATATGTTGAGTTGCTTTGCCGTTTGCGTAAACAAGCAACTGTATGCTATGGCTGCAGCGGCCCACTGCACCCTGTGATCAGCACCTTGGCCACATTACTAGAATGCAGCACTCCCTCTCTCTCTCTTTCCCCTAACGGATGGACCATGTTGCTGCGCCTCCCCGATTGACTTCTATTTATAGGGACAGCGTTCATCAATAATTCAGACCACCTTTTGAACGTATTGAGGTGAAAAGCGCCGACAACCACTCAAACGTAATGTCTACCTGAATCACTGGCTGGGGCCTCTCAAAGGAAGGATGTTCGCCGCTTTGCACCACGAGAGTCGGACGCCGCTGGCGATCCCAAGAGCACGGAACACTTCCTGCAAGTGACCTCGAGCTGCGACAGCTCATTCAAATTCACTTTTATGATCCAAAGAGCAATGACGATGCACACCCACCCTCTACTTCCTACCTGTTGAATTCACCTGGCCTCTCAGCACCGTCGCAAAAACATCCCAGTTTCTCCTCTAACGCCTCAGTTGCCAGGAATGCCTCCGCCAGATTACAGCAGGAATGAGGAAAGACAATGTGCCACGGCTCAAACACCTGATAGCGCGCATGCGGAGTTTGCACAACGGCCGGGAAGGGAGGAATGCGTAAGTCAACCTCGCTTCTTGTTTGCTGACGTTGGCGAGATTACTCATGCCATCACGAGGCTGACAGCACCAGCTGCGTTTGAACCTAACTCCCGAGCTTTGGAGAACAGGACAGTCTCAAGGTGCGGTCACGAGCAGCAAAATTACTCAAATCCAATTTGGTTTTCCATTTTTCATCAAACTGTGTGGCGTCGCACTGTCTGACAGTGTCATGCAGGTGCAATGCCAAACAGGTGGAGCCCATAACCTTATATCAGATAAGGAACCACTCCAGTCCAAAGTCCACGTGTACTTCAAGCAGGACCTCTTAGGTAAATCAGTGCGGAAGGAGTTCCCCGTTAACATGTTCCAGCGTTCAAAACACATGCAGACAAGTGCAAGCTTGGAAACAAGCAAACAAACAAACAAACCAACAAACAAGTCTATAGAGACGGTGACAGGTGACAGCGGCAGTACCCAACCTGGTCCGTTCTCGATGACGTCGCCCAAAGATTTCTGGCAGCTTGTGACACGCCTGAGCGACACCTCGGAGTCAAAGACGATCAGCGTTTACCTGCCAGTCTGACACATCCTACAGCAACAGAAACACACACACACACACACACACACACACAGGAGCCGCGCGACTGAGCTCTGACAGACGCCTTCCAGGACACTTAATAATTAACTGGCTGCCAGGAGGGTGGAGACAGAGGGCCGGCCCTTTGTCACACACGTCCTGCGGGAGAGCGTCATGGACTGAGACGACAGGACAGGACAGGACAGGACAGACAGATAGAGGGGGAGACAGACAGCTGGATGGATGGACAGGCAGAAACAGACTGAGAGGGAAGCACAAGAGGTCATGAGGCCGCTTCCAATCAGTGCAACCAGGCTTAAATTGACACTCAAGTCAAAATATTTGTTGAATGTATTTTTTCTTTAAAGTCGTCGACAAAAAAGAAAAAAAAGGTAAAAAAAGAAAAATAAATCTTGTGCAAAAAAAAAAACATGCGAAAAAGAAAAAAATCGCAACACCAAAACAAACAAACAAAAAACCCTGCATTGTCTTTCACTTTTCTGCAAGGACAGAAATGAAGCGAAAACAAAGCTCTTTTGTCATGCTGCTGTGGGTGGACTGGATCAGAGGCAGGCAGGTGCAGCAAACATTTCCATCATAAAGTCCAGTGAGACCAGTTGTTGGTCCACAGGTACAGCCAATACAGGCCGTACCCGGCTCCCCTTGCAGCTGCAGGTTGTCCCCGTCAAACCCGTCGACATCTTCATTCCGTCATTGTTGCAAGAACAGAAGATTTTTTTTTTTAAATTGTGCATGCAGCAGAGTTGAAAATGAGTAGTGTTGTTTCTGAGTCATTCATAGCGCAGCTGCTTTGCACACACACACACACACACACACACACACACGGTTCTTGTGAATGAGTTTAGCTGTTGAGAAGCGAGAAAACGCTATCAGGGATTCACTCTGCGTGCCTGCTACTGTGAGAGTGACTACCAGTGGATCCAGGACACCGCAAGACTTATAAAAAAACAGAATTTTTTTTTTTTTTTTTTTATTTAAAGATTGAATGCTTGATGATGCAGATCACAGTAAGGAGTTTTGATTTGACATATTGGATTGCCAGTCTCAATCTTCCAATGTTCTTGCAAGGCCTTGAAAATAAAACGATCAGGTAACAGTTGCAACTTTTTGAGACCACTGTGAGCCATTTCAGAATTTTTCTATTTGTTAGGTGATTTGAAGTAAATTATTTTACCTTAGGTTTTTGGTTTAAATCCAATGACTTGCTAAACATGTCACAGCCTGCTCAAGTTGGCTAATGACGTCCCTTACATTAGCCAGCTATAGCTACTGTGGCTTGGTTCAGCTGGCGGTAAGAAAAAAACCTGATTGGTCTTGCTCGTGAAAAAATAGAAGGTTTGTCAACTCATTTTGCAGCGGAACCATGGTGTCGTTCACGCCAGTCTTGAAGCGGGGTGCACCTCTGCTGCCGGCTAATGCGCGAGCCGCGAGCGAAAAAGCCAGAGGACAATGAAGAGTTTTCCAGCGCTGATAGAAGGTCATCAAACACCTTTGCATCAGTACGTGATCTACGCCGCGACTGGCGCGATATTGTGACTTAGCGCACGCAACGCTCAACGTCGTCCCGTGTGGCAGGTAGAAAATGTCATGTTGTCGCATGACTGATGTTGTTGATGTGGTCAATTTCATCAAAGCAAGACCCCTGAAAGCGCGGCTGTTCTCTGCACTTTGTGAGGAGATGGGAGCACAGCATAAAGCTGTGTTGTTTCACAGGGAAGCCAGGATGGTGGATGTTACAAAAGTGGTTTGCCAGAAAAAAAGTTATTTGCACAGCAGAAAAGTGAAAGGAGTATTCTTGTTTAAAAAGTAATGTTCAGGATTTGATGTCACAAAGAATGATTTGCTTGTTTATTATTTGTTGTTTATTTGTACAAAGTAAATGATTTCATAAATGAAGAGAAAAGTGAAAATCTTTCTTTCTCCAATGTGGGGCGTGACAGAGAAAGTTTGAGAACCACTGGCCTATACCAAGCCCTCGCAAACTACGATTTCTTTCGAAGCCAGTTTCCGCCCAAGGCAATCATCTTTAAATCGGGAAACAATTCCCCCTGCGAAAGGATCAATAATGTAAAAGACTGCGGCGGCCGCCCGTCTCTAACAGAAACCGCACTGAACACTGAGCCCTGTTTCCTTCCCCGTCCTGTGGCTGTGCAGTTTCTCGCTGACTCCATAAATCTGACACGCTTCGGCATCACAGGTGCACATCAGACCCTCAGCCAGCAGCCTTTAATGGCCTCGGCTCGCTTCTCCGCATAGCTGTGAGATGGGTTTTTCCAACGCGCCATCATCTGAAGAAGCAGAGATGCCCCCCAGGGTGGTGGTGGTGGTGGTGGTACGGACGGATTCGCTGCCGTACAACAAAGTGGAAGTGTGAGCTTCACGGGTCCGCAGCGTCCTACAATGAGCTGGCCAACAACAAGCTGGACTCCTCCTCCCTGTCTATTTAAATGCTTGAGATGTTTGCTGTCAACGGCTTTGAACTGAAATTTGTATTTTTAGAATAAATGAGCACAAGTTGAAGGGAAGGCATCAATGGAAATAGGATTATTTGCAAACTTCCCCAATGTGGGATAAATAAAAGCATTCCATCTATTGCTTACCTCTGAATTGAGCAATGCAAATGAAGACACATGCAGTTTATTTCCCCACTATTGACTGGGAAGCAGCACATTTTACCCCACGAGATTAAAGACTTCAAGTGACTGACATTTGCGCTTCGATAAATACTTAAAACAAAACATGCAATGATTCCAATTTTGCATGTACACACGACGAGAAGGCTGCTGGTTCAATTCCAGGGCCTTCTCACCATGCACCTTAAGCAGACTGGCTGCTCTGAAGTGCTAGTAGGTGATCATTGGTTGGTTGCCTCTCGGCATGGACTCTGCATTAACTTGTGCAGGGTGTAACCCCGTCCTTCATCACCCTAGGAAGGCTGGGAGAGGCTCCCAGCACCTGGCAACCCTGACGGATGGACTCCACCTGTATTCCTCCCAAAGCAACTGAATCTCCAGCCCTCACTTGGGTATATAAGTATATCAAATATCTGCTGCGCGCCAGTAGCGGCGCAGCACGACTTGTATTTCCATCTTTGTCAGGTCGGGTGTGGGCACCGCCTCTGTGCCTCCCGCTGCCGTTTAGAATCTGCTGATTCAGGATCTGCTGCGCGCCGCCGGTAGACAGCATAAACACAACTGGTGAATCTGTAATCAGTGTCTGGAATCCAAAGCAGCCTCCCTGGATCAACACTGGTAGCAGCGGCGGATGAAGCAAGGAGAGACGTTCGCGGGCACACCGGAGCGCCGGTGCAGAATTAATTGTCAACATGCAGGTAGAATTTTGCTGGAGCTGTGAGCACAAACTAGCCGACTCTGATTAGTCTGTCGCCTCCAATGTACTTGAGCTCATGAGATGCCCAACCCAGGATGCTACAGATTCTGGTAAAAGTAACACAGTCTTCTGCAGTGATGTATATTCCCAGAACCATGTGACTCGGGGCGCAGCAAATAACATAAAACAGGGTTTTGCAGCTTCACACTAATTATGATGCCGCTTTAAAGCACAAAGCAATGACTGATGTGTATCTCTGACGAAGAAGGGCACAACTGTCACTTCACATCCACCTACCAATAATCTGACAGCTCTGCCCTTTTCATTATCGCAGCACCAACACCAAACACAGCGCAACCTGCCCGGGCCTGTTTTTTTTTTGGTTTTTTTGTGACACATCCCACAATGCACTAACCTTAAACAGCAACAACTATGATACCAAGCAGAAATGATATAATAGAAATGATATTGCTTCTGTTGAAGCCTTAAATTTTATTTTTTTTTCTCATACAAAGACAAACGCAGAGGTTCACCAATAGTGACTGACTCAATAACTGGGTGAACTGTCCCTTTAAGAAAATGCAGCCTTTATTCTTGCAACGATCCCCCCGCGAGGATCCGATCTCAGGCTCCAATTACTTCACACTTCAGACCAAAGGCCTCGATCTGTCAGCGACCAGCCTGCATATATTTTTTGTTGTTGTTATTCTGCGCACAGGAAGCTGAAGCGGGATCGTTTCTGAAGATCCTATGTGGTAGCAATTTTCAGAAAAGCTGAGGAGCGCGATAAAAAAAAAAAAAAAATCAATTAGGCTGATGTAAACCCAGGCATAACTTAAAAAGCATGAGGCGTCTCAGGTCGTGGTCCCAAAAGCAACAAGAGGCCTCCTGAAGGGAATAATGAATTGGCTTCATTTTAATAAGCGGACATTAGGCGAGGCCCCCAGAGCACTCATCGCAACCATTTCACAGACAGTGGCATCTGTGCCCACAGGGAGACACGCGGTCAGATTGGCCTGAGTGCTTTAAGGGAGAATAGGGAGACGAGCAAGAGGTTTGTCTGCTCAATCACATTAGCATCGACGTCTGGTCTGCCGCTAACACAGACAGGAGTCAAACCCGCACGCAACACAAATCAAATGATTTATCTCAGCGAAGGCGCTCCGATAAAAATCACAAGGGCTTAAATACGTCAGAACAGACACAATCACACTTCTGGCCTCGACTCTGCAATTTGACACTCATCGCAACCATTTCACACTGTTGCATCCAAACACAAGCTGCCGCTGTTTGCAAGTGTTTGATGTTGATGTGGATGGATGGCAAAAGGGGGAAACATTTTCACCAATTTGCCTGCAAAAATGGCTGGAATTTAGGAAAAAGTATATTGAAATATGCTGTTGTCCGTCCAGCCTGTATTGGTGTAGAACCCCAATGTGCTCAATAAAAGGATCCCAAGCTAGAAGGAGCATCTGATACCCCCTCCTGCTTATTTCTGATTGCAGCCCACCGAGAAAATGGCTTGAAAGTTGCCGATGAAGGAATGATTTGTCAAACCAAAGTCGGTGACAAGGAAAAGCACTGACCACGGAGGACAAATACTGGATTTCCACAGCAGGAAGTGCAGACACAGACAGAGTTGGGGCTCATAGACATATGAAAAAATGTTGTTGCCAGCAGGCAAGACATTAAAACTTGTGTACTGACACTAGGTAATGAAGCAAATTTGATGAACAGAGAGATAAAAAAATGCACCCTCACTGTTCCAACTTCATAGTTACATTGACTTTAAAGAAAAAAACACGAAGGAGCCATTCTATGAAGAGATTCTCATTAAAGTCGCTGACTCGGGTGCTGAAGACGTGTCACGCTCTTTGGTTACCACATCGGCACCACGTTTTCCACGGTAGCCCCTCAAAACGTGGCCTGCCTGCTGTGTGCTGAACTGATCCAAGATCAGAACCGTGGACAGAGTTCTCATGGATCAGCGTGGGCGATCAGATGGAGGTCTGGGCACCCTGACCTGATCTCAGCTGCTCTCCGGTGATAAATCAAAGGGATGTGCAGCTCCGGAGGAAACTCAGGCTCTCCCCGGAGACAAGACCTTTTATTTATTTATTTTTTCTTATGTTCTCTGAACATCCCTCCCTGCCCTGTGATGTGCAGCAGCCAGCACAGCCTGCTGCTGCTGCTGCTGCTTTAGTGGATGTATCACTACTCCTGCACACAGTTCAAATGGATTCCTTGGTGTGATCCAAAAATGAGAACATATGGCTTCTGGGTTCCGCTTCTGTGAAACGAGGGTTGTGAGGCAGGTGTGAAGTCTGGCGCAGGCACAAGTTAAAGCATTGTAGTTACAAACAGGCAATGCATGAGTTATTGGCGTTAAATGTGAAGCTTTAGGGCAAAAGTAATGCAAAAACAATACAAAACACAATAATTTTTTAATCCCATGAGCCTAATGTTTAATCCCGGGGATTATGACAATGGCAAATAGATGCAGCAGATGTAACGGTTCAGCAACAATTCAGTCTAATTTATCAACGGCGAACCTGCAGAGGCTCCTGCGCTGAGGAAATGGTGTAAAACTAAAAAGTGACCTACCTAAGCGATGCCTTTGTCCAGCGTCTTTGATTATTTCTTTTTAAAATTGGCTGCCTCCGTTGTGTCGCCAAGAGACGCACCGTATGAATAGAACCGCTAAATGGGGGATGGTCCGTGAGTTTGTGTGAGAATAGAGATAACTAGCACACGGACTTCCGGGAAGCCCTTTCGAAATAAATGCATCATTAGCAGTTTCTCTCTCTCTCTCTCTCTCTCTCTCTCTCTCTCTCTCTCTCTCTCTCTCTCTCTCTCTCTCTCTCTCTCTCGGTATGGGTCACAAATGATTCTGACCAGTGCTGTTTTTGAGAGAGGACACGTCTCGAAATCGTGTTCCAAAATCATTATATAAAGGAAATACATATACCACATCCATATTTCAAAGGAACTCATGTTAGCGCTTACTTAGCGCTTACTTATCTTCCCAACTGGTGCCACAGAAGAAGGAAGAGAAAGAGAATCAGACGGACCTGGAAAGACAACGAAAGACTGAGGCCTATTTAATGTTAATCAATTAACTACTATCTGTGAGTGCTACGTTTCCCTTTTTCTTAATGTTGTTATCGCCCTCAACAGAAAGCGACCGTTACACTCCTTACCAACAGGGGGCGATATAATTCCAGCGGACCTCCGTTCTGTGGTTAAACCTTCCTGGTGAACGGCAAACGTTCCTTCCGGCTCCGGTCCCCTATCAAGTGGAAAGGTAATGGTAGACCCGGTGTTAAAATCTAAATAAATCTCCCACATCTTGTACCGAATCAAACAAAAATCTGCAAAATATGATTTATGTTAATGTTATGATGTATCCCAGAGATGTATTTTTGTTCGAAACAGTTGTTAGACGTAGATATTATTATTCGTAGTCAGGAAGTTAACCGACTATGGCGCGGACGGACGACTGCTATTTCTACACTGATACGGCCCACTATCGTATTAACTCGAATTTAATTCAAGCACTGAAATCAAAGAGTTGAATACTATTTAGTGTGCCGCCAAAGTTACGGTTCGTGTGCTTTGCTGTGGCTATCACTTGTGTGTTTTGTACAGACGGCACTAGCTCAGTTGGGTAGCATGCTAGCATACTAGCATGCTGCTTTAGCGGAGGCTGATGTAGGCGCCTTCTTACGATGTGACACTTAATACTTTTCACGTCTGGACGCAGATGCTGATGCCCAAGAAGAATCGCATTGCTATCTATGAGCTCCTCTTCAAGGAGGGAGTCATGGTGGCCAAGAAAGATGTCCACCTGGCCAAGCATCCCGAACTTGCTGACAAGAATGTGCCCAACCTTCATGTGATGAAAGCGATGCAGGTGAGATTCTGAAGCATCTCTCATATTTATTATTGGAGGGTGGAAGCTAAGCAGTATACGGATTTCACTGAGGGAGTTTTTCGTCATTACAATGAATTTGTTTTTTTGGCAGACTTTTCCTTCCAGTTTTAGTGACAAAACAGCAAGTGAAGTTTTTTTTGTGTAATGGAGAGAAGGACCTTGATATGAAAACACTCTATAATGCAGCAGTCATGAACATGAATCTTGGTTATGGCCAGCAGTTTATTGCCATTATAGCACATTGGTGTTATATAGTCTGATCTGTCTTGCACACAGCCTTGTATTATTTGTGTACCCTATAAAATTTCACTAGATGATGAACATTGATCATATTCTGTGCTCACCCAATATTTTGCGTCCAATATGAGATAAATGAGATAGAGGGAACACTTATTGAATACGTTTTTGTCGTATCTGAGTTTACTCGCTTGTGCTTCCTGTTTCGTAAATTAAAGCGCAAGTTCTTCTTCCTTGTTTTGCAGTCCTTGAAGTCGTGCGGGTACGTCAAGGAGCAATTTGCCTGGCGCCACTTCTACTGGTACCTCACCAACGAGGGTATCCAGTACCTGAGAGACTTCCTGCACCTCCCTCCAGAGATCGTGCCCGCCACCCTGCGTCGCCAGACCCGCCCTGAGACCGCAAGGCCCAGGCCCAAGGGTGAGTTTATTTGCCAGTTTTTCTGTTGCGGTGTCATTTCATGCCTGCTGCTCAGTCTCGTCTGTAGTCTTTACAAAAGAAACACAAGTGGTAAGTCTTTTGATGCAGACTTGCTGAGTGGAGGCATTCCAAACTGATTATCATCATGGAGCTGACACTCAGTTCAACCGCCATGGTGGTTAATGCTCATCAGTTTACTGGAGTTGAAGGTGACCAGTAGAAACTGTCTCTGTAATGACACTGTGGATATTTGTACTTTTCTTATAAATGACTTTTAGTCTTTTTTACTGAAATGCTTTGATGGCATTTAGCTCTGTTCTTTTCATGGTATTGCAAAGCACTGAATCTTCTCGCAATTGTCATTAATTGTATCTAAGATAATATATCGATATATTTGTTTTCAATTGGGGGATGAACTTGACCTCTTTTGTAACTTTATGTTGCTAACAGGAGGTGGGCTGTAGATTTTGATCACATATGGTAAAAATGAAAGTTCATTGCTTAACATACAATGATTTGAGTTTTTTGCTATCATTAAATGAACTTACGTCATTACAGTTATTTGAGTTTGTCTCATTGATTAGCAATGACCCCTAAGGATCAGAACCTTTTCACTGAACCCCTCTAACTTCATCCTTTGTCACATGGCGACATTCTCACTGCTCTCCATTGAGGCAGGGTGGTCTCAACCGCAACCCACAAAATTCTTTTTATTTATTTTTTCAAGATGATGGCTGATTTCAGTGGTACATTTATGCAATTAGCGTTCTTTTGTGGTTATTTCAGAATGGTTTCAGTTGGAACAACCACCAGTGTTTTTACTGTAACACGTAATTGATGTTTGCAGCTTAGGCCCGCCCACAAACCTGGCATCAACCCCACAAGAGAACAGATAAAATATGTTGCCTAGAATTGGGCTTAAATTATCAGCTGGTTGTTTCCTGAATAATTATGTGCAATATTGAAATACATTACATGTTTGGTATATATTTAGGAATTAGTTTTTACCTCAGTGCGTACCAGGTATCTTTGCGCTTCACATTAGCTTTAAACTTTTCCCTAAACCACTAAGTAGACTGGATCTAAGGTGTATGTCCTCCTGTTTGTCTGCAGGAATGGAAGGAGAGAGGCCCGCCCGCCTCAACCGTGGGGAGGCTGACAGAGATACCTACAGGCGATCTGCTGCACCCCGTAAGTAAAGAACCAACTCACAAAGACTCGCTAAAAAAAAAAAAAAAAAAAAAATCTGTTTAGTTACTTTGTTCACAACTTTTTGTTCTCTCACAGCTGGTGCTGATAAGAAGGCCGAGGCCGGTGCTGGAGCTGCTACTGAATTCCAGTTTGTGAGTATTGATTTCTGCTTTCAGGCATGAATTTGCATGTGTGATACTACACTACTTTACGCTACTTTATGAATTTCTTGTTATCTTAATGGTTAAGATTTTAGGTCTCAGTTGTATAAGAATTGAGGTTGACATTTCATCAATCTTCCTATTACAGAGAGGTGGCTTTGGACGTGGCCGAGGACAGCAGCCTCAGTAATTTTCACTCACATTTTCTGTACAATAAAGAAATGAAAAATACAATTTTGACTTTTGGTATTTTTCTGAAGCCGTGTTCCAATTCTAAATGGGAGAAAAGTACTTAATGATACACAACACAAGCAGACACTGGCCATTAATGTGAAATACTGGTGTTTATTTGTTGGCACATTTATATTACAATCTTCAGTCTTCTCGCACTGGTTTTAATCCCACAGTCCCAAATGACAAAAGAGGAAAATAAAATTCCAGTGACATACATCTGGGGGAACACAACTGTGAAACTTCAAGGCTGCGGTCCAAAGCTAGAAGTGCACAGATTTATTTTCTTGTCATTCTTTTGCACACATTTGGGGGTCATCAACCTAAATGATTTTGAAAGAATCTTCAGCATGTGCTCCAAATGTTACAGCTTTGACCACCAGATGGGGCTATAGATGAACTGCTCCTTTTGGTCAGTTGCATGAAGCCACTTTGTAAGTTCAAATTGTTTTGAGGATAAATATTTTTCTGTTTCTAAAGGCTCAGTTGAATAAAATGTCAATTGTCAGCAGAAATACCAATCTCAGGATGGATGGCTGCATTGCTGCATCACTCCACTTTTAATCTGCCAATGTTGAGGTTTACTTCATTTACTTTGTCACTGAACTTTTATCACTGGCGAGCACAGCTGTTGAAGGGACGCATGCGGACGTTGAACCTTACTGTCCGAGGCCAGAGTGTGTACTCTGGCTGTCATGGGGCTCCGTTATTTATTTACATGACATCAGCTTGTCAATAGCACATGGGTTTTAGAACGAAAATGACACACAAAAAAAAAAAAAAAAAAAATTGGACAAACCAGTCTCGATTAAGTCACTAGCCGTTAAAAGAAAATCCTCCTCACATTCATTTTGACAGTGTACCTGTCACCGGCATCAGACAAGTGAGGGCGAACTAAAGCGCCCCCAGGTGCATGATTCAGTGACAACCAAGATCTTATCAACATGTGCGATAGGGCATCGTAAAAAGCTGGACTTTGGTTGCCACGCCTAATCATCAGGGTTAAGTCCCAAACTGTTGGTATAAAGACGACGAGTCTGTGGATTAGCTCATTAGAAATTCTGGCATTTCAAAGTGTAGAGCAAGATTAGCTGGCCAAAAATGTTAATATTCTTGTACGCTTGTATCCTCTAGTTGCAGATCCACTAGTTTTGGGGGTATTTTACCAGAGGGCTTTCTGCAACTCGCTTCCTGGAGAGTTAAATCGTCACGCTGCAGTTTTCTGTTCCTACAAAAGTTAAACACCAGCCTCTTGAGATGCAGTCTGTTTAGCATTAAATTAATTTAACATTGAAAGCGGCTAGAAGTCATTCAATTACTGAGCATCAAAGGAAGTTTGAAATGATTCAGCATTTTTATACAACCTCATGGACAGTTTGGGGGTTTTTACTCACAGCTGACATTTCATTACCAGCGCTGTTCCCTCCAAATTTCATTAAAATGGCATGTACAATGTCCCAAACCAAAGGGTTTTAACCACTGGGACCACTTGGCTGGTATCTACTTTATTTTGGTCTGTGGAGGCCAAAATTGAGCCGAAAGAAAGTTTGACGTTAGACTTGCATGTTAAAATTCACTTACAAAAAGGCGTCTGTTTACAGCTTGTCTAGCACCTGGTTAGGTGACGTGACGTCCGTTTGGTTATCACACATTTACACGTACATGGAAAACAGAATCATGCTCATGTTCAAGAGGTCAGTTGCAAAAAAGAAACCCCTCCAAAGTAAAATGAAGGCAGACCAGGAAGCAGCTCGAGTCTTTTCTTCTCTACAAGTACTTTAGATTACAGTTATCCATAATTGTATTTTGTATGTTTGTTTGTTTGTTTTTTGACAAAGCTAAGGTTTTAAAATGACACCCAACTATTTTAATATTTGGCCTGAAGATTTTTTTAAAACATTGAAATATAAATAGGCTCTTCAACTCTGAAGTAACATTCTTTGTTTTTGAGCTTTGGACGCAATCGAGGCCACGCTGAGTCAAGATTTGCAACAGCTCTAAGGCCAGGAGCAGTTCTAGCCTCAGCTGATGTGAAATGTACAACTCATAGATGTGTAAGAGGTGTTAATTCGTTTGACTCTCACCTTTGATCTATACAGAAATAAACAATTTACAATAATAATAATAAAAAAAACCTCTAACGTGCTATCTACAGCGCCTCCAGTTTCACAGTATTGAGCCAGCTGCCTCGACGCCACTCTGAGGCCATGTTGGGACACAGCACGCGGCTTGAGAGACTTTTTGCCAGACGTTGGAGAGGAAAAATAACGACAGCAATATTTTTTTTTTTTTATCTAGTATCCAAAGAAATAGCATTTTACATGTTAAAAACAAAAAGGTCTCAAACTGTACAAGGCTTGTTTGTTCTGCATCTTGCCGAAAGACAGCATTGTAGATTCCGTTACTTTCAATGTCAAGCAGGTTTTGTTTTTTTTTTAGGTGTGTTTTGCGGACGCAGATTAAATACCCAGGGAAGGGTTAAAAATATATAACAATAATAATAATGATGATAACAATCTAATGACCGTGATGAAAAGTGCCCACTGAAGTCCCCTGTGCTATGTCTCAGACACAATGTAAACAATTGTCGCCAACCAAACTGAATGTGAGGAGTAAAATAAGAAAATTAGTTTTTAATAACTTAAGTGATATGTGCTGATTTTTTTTTTCTTAAATTACGAGTCGATGACTTCCGCAAACTACTCCCGTCCGCCGCCTGTAGGCGAGGAAGACTCGTAGTTTGTCGCGAGATAGCGTCTTTTTTTTTCTTTAAAAAAAGAGGGATAAAACGAAGATAAAGACACTGAGGAGAAAAAGGTGGTTTGTTTCACACTTGTATGCAGACATTCTCTCACTCTCCCCGCAGTAGGTATGCTCTCTTTGAGAGTGAACTTGTAGTGCTTGGCAAGCTTCCCCAATGAGAAACACACTTGACACTTGAAACTGGGGGGACTAATAATAATGAGGGAGGAGTGGGAGGGCTGAACGTTCAAAATGCAGAACGCTCACGGTGCGACACGCTCGCGTCACTTCCTTACACACCCGTTCTTTCTAAACGCAACGTTTCCTCTCCTTATTCCAAAACAAAAAGAAGCGGGGGGGTGGCGTGGGAGGGAGCACGCTAATGGGCACATTCACTCACAGGAAAAGTAAAGGAAAAAAATGGAGAAAACATTTCTTTTTCTTTTTTTTTTAAAAAAAAGGACCACCAAAAAGCCTTCAGCTTGAGCACTAAGTATACACTTTTACATTACAACAGTAAAAAGTAGTTCTTGCATTCAATAAACACCACATTAAGGGAGCGGAAAGAGGGAGGAGGAGGTGGTGGTGGTGGTGGGGGGGGTTCATGCAGTGGTCAGTAAAAAGAAAGAAAAGAGCGGGATGGATGGAGGGAGGGAGGAAGAGTAGGAGGAGTCAAAAATTACATTTTACATTTACAAAGTGTTTCAGGGCGAGTCACCCAACACTTGTCATCGAGTCTGCGCCACGGCTCTGGCACAAAGGAGTTGGCAAGGCAAACCATGTCGTTGAGACGAGAGAAGAGAAGAGAAGAAGAGCAGGGGAGAGAGGAGAGGAGAGAGAGAAGAGAAGAGAAGAGAAGAGAAGGACAGGACACGAGTAAGAGCGCAGGTGGTGGCAGAAGCTGGAGGAGGAGGAGGAGGAAGAGGAAGAGGAAGTGGGTCGGGGTCGGGGGTTACGGTTTTAGTTATCTGATGCCCGAGACGGAGCTCTGATTGATGCTGTAGGTGGGCGACAGGTCCCCGCCTATCGTGGCCACCAGCGGCGTCCCGTTGCTGGTCAGGCAGCCCTCCTGGAGAGCCTCGAAGTAGGTGGCCTGCACGGGCTTGTGACACTGCAACACTTGCACGGCATCGTCTATTTTAAACCAATCCCTTTTCCTCCCTGTTGGCAGAACAAGACACCATTGTGGGGCGAGTTAAGACATGTGAGACAGAGGAGGGTGGGGGTGGGGGGGGGGGGGGGGTTCGATGGGCCCCCCGCGGTCGGAATCATAAGGCATTGCAAAAAAAACAACATTTCAGCCAATGGGAATTACACAGCGAAAGCCTGAACAAGAGACGACAATGACGACTTCAGCCCCCCTCCCTCCCCCCCACCACCCCAATGTTCCCAATTTGAAAAAGAAAGGCAGCGCTTTACCAATGTTGACCGAGTCCTCCCAGTCTTCCAGTAACTCTGTTACAATAAGAACGTAGACGAAGGTTCTGTGTTTCCTTTCTTGGTTCTGCGGAGGAGGGACAGTTGTGATGTCAATGTGTCCGTCACACAAGACTCTGCAGCATTAACGCTCAGGTGATCAACCAGACGTGACAAAAGCGGAGCAGGTAAAAATCCTCTGGGAGCTCCAACAGGAGGAGGCCGACCAGGAACTCACAAAGCTGCACTTTGTAGCTCGTATCCCCGTTTGTGGGATTTTAGAACCAACATTCAGAGTGTTTACTGCACACGCTTGCTTTTCTTGTGAGGGTTTGTTTGGCGATGGACATTGTGTTGAGAAAAGAAGTCTTACCTCAAATACTCCAACCAAGCGACCTAAAGTCCCCTTCACACCGGCCTGTTGGAAGATGATTGAAGATGGTCAGCAAGTGGAGGATATAGTTAGATCTGATACCTGGCCTAGTATACAATGAGGGCAAGACACGTGGGAGGGGGGGGTTAAAAAAATTCCAGGTAGAATGTAGGAGCGTCCACACCCCAACCACTAGTTTTCAGCCTCATAACTTTGTCCGCTTAATTTACAAAAAAAACCACGTTAATTTAATTTAATTGCTTCGCTCCCAGCAGCTTCTGAAGCTTCAGCTCAACTGCTGCTCGTTGAGGCTGTGACGCTTCAAACAGCGTCAAAGACCAAGACTTAAAGGTCAGGCGCAAAATAACAACAACTCGCCTCTTCGGCGAGCTTTCGCCCTTCTAATGATCTCGCAACACAATCGCGACGGTCACAACCTTTGCAAGAGATAACAATCGTAAAACATCTCTCCCCTCTGGTTACCGCCAGTCGTATACTTGAAACAGAAATAATTTCCGAGAAAGATTAGGACATTCATTCCCACAAGTGAATTGTGGGTCAAGTTTCGATGCAGTGCCAGGGAGCACTCGCTGACATCTTTGCCGCTTCTTCTTCAGGTTCCAGTTTCAGTCTATAAATAACGAGCTGAGGGGAACGCTCTGTACCATGAGCTTCGGTGTCGGAATCCTCGGACTGGTACCAAGCATTTATTTTAAATAAAAGGGGGCAATCGATATAAAGCCGCCCAGACGAGCCAAGGATTAAGCAATAGGCCAAAAGTCAGTTCTTGCTAATGTGAGATGGAAAAAATCCATCCTGACCCCCTGCGTTCATGTAACTGAAAACTGCCAGACAGACATCACCTCGGGAGGACGATCACCAACGCGGCGGCTACATTACTACTTATGCAACGCCACTCGTGACCCTGCCTCTCGCCGCAGGGTCACAACACGACGACGGCGGCGGTAATACAAGTCCGTCACGCAGAAACGAACCTCGCGTAACCTTCGGCATGCTGCTACTGCTGCCGCCGCCGCTATACGTTGCGTCTTCACCGTCATGCTTGGCGAGACTCCAAGTCAGCAGGCACAAGCAATCACATCGCCCGCTCATATAATCATCAGAATAAGCTCGGCGGGATTAGGATATGTCCCGTTACAGCACCATTCAATAAGAGGATTAGGAAAAGCACAGAAAGTGGCCGGGCGGGCACTGAGCGCCACTCAAAGTCACCAAGTCAAAGTTTCTGAATGAAAAAAGACTCTGAACAAGTGGTGGTGGTTGGGGAACCTAACCTCACAGTGATGTGGACATGACGTCTGACTCTGGGGGAATTTGTTGGCGAGGACACAGCGCTAGCAGAGTTGGGCATGGCATTAGCGTGATGAGCGAGATGCTCCGATAGCAGGTAGCAAAGGTCGGCGCCGAGCTCAGGAGAAGAGAATTGGTCGGGATGCAGAAGATGCATCAAGTTCAAGTCGGCCCCTGAAGATTCTGCTTTGCTACGCGTGTGTATTACGCAGGGACTGGCTTGTTTGTTTTGTTTCGTGCCCGTCGGTCATCTTTCCTGTGATGTACGGTGCGGATGTGGCAGGTATAACTGAAATGAGGCCAGTTTCAATGTTTGGATAATTATTAATGGGTCTTTATTAGCATTATATTCCAGTGTAATCAGCCCACACAACTCCCCCTTTGAGCTTCGCTACGCTCATTGTTGAGCCGTTTTCAACAATGCATTAACTTTGCCTTTGAGAGAGGGTTCTGATTGGTCGACGCATAGTAACAGTGTGAGGTCGTGGAGTTGTTTCTTCGTTTGGTGCGCGCCCGAGTACGTATGCTGCTGAATGTAGGGATGATTCATTAAAAAATACTGTTGCTGTTTTTTTGTATTTAAGAGGGTAAAAAAATAATAAAAATGCATATGAATACCTCTGTGCAGATGGACCAGGCCTGAGCCTTGGGCTTTTAACAACTACAAATTGCTTCTCTGTCTTTCCCACATGCAGTTCATCGCCTGAGCAATGAAATGAACCCTCAGAAAAGGATGTTGCTTTAGTTAAAAACAGACTGCATATTAAAGCCTGTGGCTGATTTTTTTTTTTCCTCCATCACATGTCACACTAGTTAGGATGTAATACGACCGCGGTAAAAGTTCTGGCCAGCAAGTGGTTCAATCTTGGAGACAATGACGGAGAAACAATGCTTTGTAATCTGATGCCATGACAGAGCTCACATGTTGCCAGGCGCTGTCTCGCGCCGAGCGTCTATTCAAACAGTATGACTGCATGACTTAATGGGTTCTGGGTCAGACTGGTGTTATATACAGGCATGATTTAATAGAATGAAACACAATACATCGTGAAAGTGTTCTCAGAACAATATTTCTGGATATGATGATGAGCGGGGATTGCGCGTTGCACCCCCCATTTGAGTTATGACAAGAAAGGTAAGGTCTATACAGAGGGCAGTTTATTTGGGAACATACAGCAGCAAGGGGGGGTGAAAAAAACTATAGCAATTGCATGTAATTATCAAAATGCAGTCACTCAACCAACCTCTTCACACACTTCTCGGGCAGCGGCAATATTGGGCTCCTCTTCTGGCTCCATCCCTCCACCGGGAACAATCCACTTGTCAGGATGTCGACTGCTACTCACAAGCAACACCTAGGGAGGATAACAACAGTGCTGCTTTGGCATTCAGGTGCTATTTCATGACATATATACATAGACTAAGTGTATGTAAAAGATCTGAGCAGAGGCAAAGCGTGGATTGAGAAAGTTGACGACCATTCGTGCGTGGTGCTGTACAGTTAAAAAGTTTATTTTTCTTTTGAATAACTGAGGTATGACTCATTGAGATAGCTTTTCCCCTCTCTCCCCACGTCGGCATGGTGAGTTCAAGGTACCAACAAACTGTTGGAGAGAAGTGCAGGTTTGAAAGGCTGTGGCAGAAGTCTTGAAGCAATGTGCATGTCATGCAGATGTGGTTCCTCAAAATCAACGAGCCAATGCCGTGCAAAGTCTGCACTGCACTTGTGCCAAAATGAGGAATTAGATCTGTCTCAATCGAGGTGAAATGCGCGACTCCTGCTTCCAAATCTCACATTTTGAATGCGAAAGTCTTGAGTTGAGAATGCTGATGAAACCCTTTTGTAACTCAGCCCGAAACGAGACCGGATGTAATTTACCAAAGCAAACTTTAGTGCCACGGTTTAACACTTTAGAGCGTAACTAAGACAAAACACACAGTGTTTGGTTTATTAGCATGTATCGCGAGCGTTGACACATTCTAGCCAATGCTGCCTGAACTAAAAATCCATGGCATGTAAATTTGTTCGACAATGAAACTTCCAACGCCAACAGGGTTGACTACGGGTTATTCAGCTCGCCAAACTACCTCAGGGGTGGAGTGGTTTTTTTTTGTTTTTTGTTTTTTAAAATTACTATTATTACTGCTGTTTTTATACAGAACGAGCCTTTTCAGCTGCATCATCGTTACAGCTGACCCCTGCCACGGCATTTGCTGTGGTTTGTGTTCGCTGGTCGAAAAACCGGCTGCCCACAGCAGCAAACACGGCTAGTTAGCACGCTAGCGTTAGCAGTAGCGCGCAGCTAATAGGTTGAGTAAATCAAAGCTGGTAGAAAGCCTCGCCGCCACTGCGGCTAAAGAGGCTTGCATAACTGTTGGTAGGTGCGTGCTCGACAATAACATCCAATACACGACCTCAGTAGAAAAGCCAGGGGTGTCAGTTTTGAAAGGGGGCATTTAATTAAAAAAGTGATATAAAACACAGCTGCAATGTAAACCCCATCGATTTGGAACAGGTAGAATATTGGCGCTAATGTTAGCCGGGCCCTTCCAGGCAGACACACCGGCGGACTCACCTCCTCCTCCGTTTCGCTCCTGAAGCACAGGCAGGCGGCCCGCTTCTTGTAACCATCCCCGTCGTACGTCCGGGTTTGGTTTGACTTCAGCTTCATCATTTCTACGGGCGTGGAAGTCCAAAAGTACGGTTAAGTTGACCGGCTGTTAGGGCGGTGATTTCAGACGCAAAGTGCTCCTCCGGGGAACCTCGGCGTTTCGCTCAAAAGAAGTAAGTTCTTCTTCGCTTCATTTTCACAAACCTAGGCACATCAGCGGCACGGTCGCCATTACGAGTCGCCGTTACGCCCACGACGTAATGTGACCTATCCGAGCTCAGAGCGCGTAATGAACTTGCGTATCAGGACTAGGGGAATTGGGGCAGCGGCTACGGTAGAAACGCAACACCATGCTCCGACCGGAGGGAGCCGGCGAGGGGAAACTGGCAGTTTTGGCCCCAACCACCTTGTCGTAGACACTTGTTTGCGACAAATGCCATTTATCTATTACATATTTACAAAGACAAAAATCAGGCCCCCTTTTCCTCCCGCCATTAACCATTAATTGTAAACGGTCGCTGTCGCGTTGGTTTCGCTTTCAGCACTGCAGGTAACGGACAGCTCCGGTGTGATGCCGAGTGGGTGTCCCCCACCCCGCCGTCGCCCCCCAACTATTTCCTAACACAAAGACCCGATTCTCATTAAAAGTCATCATTCTGACTCAAGGCCTGCTGGAATTCTGAGATTAAGGTTTGACGACACGACGACGCCAAATCCATCGTAGTAACGGACCCGACCGGCAAAAAGGTTTCGTTTTCGCAGTCTGCTTTTATATGTTATGGATTTGACTTGTGAAATGAAACTGACAAAATAAATGAACGTCCGTAAGTCTGAGTTTTGACTGAATAAACCATCAGTACACGCTATAAGTGTGAATGCTCCGAAGTTTCATGGCTGGTGCAAGGGACTAGATATATAAAAAAAAAGGATGATTGTTTTTTTGTTGTTGTTGTTGTTTTTTTACACCGCTCTGTAACTTGTCAACCGCCATAGTTGGAACCAAATAATTTTTAGACCTAATTTGAGACAGAATTCCAGCATAATTAATTTAACCAAAATTAAATTAAAATGCAATAAGAGAAATTAATGACTTCGGCCTCTGATATGTGTAAAAAAAAAAAACCCAAAAACCCAAATCAACTGGTCTTTCTTTTCTTCTTTTTTGTTGAGACAGTGATGTATGCTGAAAGTTACAGACCTTTTTTTTTTTACTTTTAGAAAGTGAATGTTGCAGTGACAGTATTTCATGATAGTGTGGCATTTACAAATGATCTAATAGTAATTTCCTTATCTCAATTTATTCACACTAAACAGTGGTGGGTGTATCACAAAAAATGTCTCAATAACTTGTCATGTGACCTTTTGGTTAGGCGTTGTCTTGGTCTCATTTGAAAATGTGAGCAGACTAAAGAGAGGACAGTTTAAATGCAAATTGCCATTGAACTAGAAAATTTAGTGGCCATCATTCTTTGATCAGACACTTGTTTGTGTTTGGGATTTGCAGCAAATCACCTTCATAGATATGCACAGAGGAGAGATGTATAGAGCAACCTGATACAAAAGAAGCACAGAGACAAAAGTTGGACCTGTACATTTAAAAGTTACAAAAGGTGAAATTAAGTTCACTGTTAGTGCATTTCAGGTGTTTTCAAAAACTGCAACTTCTTGAGGGGGTGCAAGTAGGGGTTTGACATTTATTTTGAAATGTTTTATTTGCTCAGAAAATCTGTTTTACCTACTGGGAAAAAAAGTCCTAATATTCAATACATTCAAGCTTAATTATTTAAAGTGCTGTTTAGTACAGACTTGACAAAATTAGATAATTTGTTGGTATATTTTCTGAATCACAAAAACAAACCACATACATGGTTCATTAAATTGGACAAACTGCAAATGATGAAGGCATGCTAATACCTGATATCTATCATAATTTATTTTTCCAAATATCTTCTGGAAAACTTCCTCAATTCCCTAAAGTTAGACTTTACACTGTTTTGTAACCCCAAGTCACAATGCGATTACGTAAACACAATGGCAAACACAGAGGGTAATGTTTATGCTGAGTTAGAGGCAATAAATTGCATCCTATGACGTTTTTGAGGGCCTGCTGGTGTTTTCCCATCTGTGCAAATTTTGTTTGTGTACACACTGTTTCCGAAAACAAACTGGTGTAGCCAGGACTCATCCAGGGCCTCCACTAATCAGCAGGGGGTTGTTTCCTTCCTCACCTCTAGTGGAACACATGTGGAGCGCTTCCGCAGACCATCGGGAGGAGGTTACGAGGGGGCAGGGGCAAACATAAACCAGAGCTGCACTGCAACACAATGGCATGCAATCTGTTGCCGCAGCAACACAATATGGTGCAACCAAAGTGGACTGTGCGTGTCGTGCATATTGTGAATCGCAATGGAAACGCGATGCAGTTTTAATGATTTGAAATTTTCCTTTATTACAGAGCCACATGCTCGGGGTGAAGTGTAAATAATGTAAGGGTCCCGCATGCAAACACGGCCAAGTGAAAACAAGCCTGTCTTGGGTTTCATTCTGCGCTCTCTGCTTTGATACTTCCAGGAAGACGAGCGCAGGCGTCGCACAATTAAACATTGCTGTATAGGGTAGTACTCAAGAGGTTGCAGGTTTACTATGGGCAGTTGCTACGGCAACCCATTCTTTATGTAAGTCTCCAGCGAGCCATTGGCATGCAGGAGTATAGTCGCGTCCAAAAGAGGGCGCTCACTGCTTTCAGTGCAATAAGCACTCAAGCTTTTTACTGTTGGCCTCAAAATGCTGAATTATTAATCAAAGCTGCCGGCATCAGACAATCATATAGATTCAGCAGGATTTTGGAAGTTTATCCTCCACTCTTATGTATTGTGGTTGAAGTCATGTTGAGCATATCAGTATGGCTGATGATCCTAAGGTTCTCTTGCTCTTTAAAAAATGATTCACACGTGACTTTATTCTCCTGGCCATCAATGAACAGCTTTTTTAAAAAAAACCCAAAACAAAACAAAAAACATCACTCTTTTAGAGGTGACACAATGCCGGCATGTATCTTGCAGGATTTGCATTAAAGCTAACCTCCTCACTCTGTGTGCTTACATGTCCAAAGAATAAAGCAAATTATTTGCACACCTTTCTAAAACTTCAGAGTTGTAGTGTTGCTGTTTTTTTTTTTGTTTTTTTTTAAGATAGTTTTCTTTTTATCCCAGTGTCTTAATTAGAGAAACTCGTAGAGGAGCACTTGCAGCCTAATGGTGGCAGCAATTTGCTGTTTATAAAGACAAACAACGTCTGCACAAAGGTAAAGCCAAGACATCTTAATCACCCTCTAATGTGTGGTTGCAGAAGGTCGTAGAGATCCCTCCTTCCCATTGTTGCAGGCAGCACGTGTGCCAAGCTGGGAGTCTTAAAGGTCAACTCCTTTTCTAGACTTTTCTTTTTTTTTTTTGACAGTGTGTGTTCAGATGGTTTGTATTTGGTGTCATGAAAAAGTGAAAAAACAACAAAACAAACCCTGTTGCTAAAGCTATCGCTAGTGCAAAATGGTGACGCACTTCCACAATGCATTGAGATATGTTGATCTTATTCTTGTGCAGATGCAACTTGCCGGCATTAGTTCAGTAATGGGAAAACAGGCGATTGTCGCAGCCGAGCTTCACTGACGTAACAGTGAATGAACACAAATTCGGACAACGCGCGACAAAGGTTCAGGTCTGTTTAGTGGGAGACTGCAACAATATTAGACACATTAACCTTTCAAGCGGCGTCTCTTTCTCCAGGTAAATATACACAGTAATGACTAAATAAGCAGGAGATTGTTCTGTTGTACCCCGGGCTATGTTTAGATTGGTCTTGGTTTCACAAAGAGGGGGAAGCAATCGACAGTGCTGTGTGTGATTCTGCTTGGACTTGCATACACTGTTTCCTTCTCTGCAGTCTGAACACACAAGTGCGGTCAATGTTTATGCAACACAATACAAAAAATGGCCGCAATCATAAAGAGACGATGAGAAAATCCATATTGGAAGAATATGTTTTTTTATACACAAAAAAAACAAAAGACACTGGCACCTCATTTCAATGAGACATATTTGTCTGATAATGTTTTTCATATGTAACATTGGCCTGATATTAAAAACCAAATTTCATGCCGCGTTTGTTTGATGCCAAATTCAATATATGGCTTTCATTTTGGGGGATGTTATATTTTCCCCGCCTTTGATACAATATTAATGGCATTTGAGAGATGTTGGATGTCATCCGAACCACCAGGGGCTGCTGTCATGCAAGTTACCAATGCCCCACATGGCAGCCTATACTGACGTCCAACAATTCAACCGCTTTTTTTTTTTTTTTTTTAGCGAGCGCGGAGATGGCACATGCAGCATATTTATAGAATATAAAATCCTAGAAATATGAAGCCATACTTGCCATCAGTGAGTCTGTCCCCGTAGTCGCAGGAGCAGTGGAAGGAGGAACTTTAGCTTTTTATATCTTTGCCTGAATGGACAACCGCAGGCTTGTAAACATCAGCTGCTGCGAAGGACACTGTGTATGTAGGGTTTTCTGAAGTCTATTCCAATCTATAAAGCGCACCATGAAAATGATCAGGGACTCGTGCATGTGAAGGTTTTTAGTGGTGAAGGATAACGTTGAAACACTTCCACTCTGCTGTGCAGACACCCACAGAAGTGATATTTATAGATTAAAGGCACATTTAACATCCGTCCAATTTCTATATACTTGACTGCACTGTGGTTTTTATCAGCAGCGTACTTCACGATTACAGGGAGCTGACGGTACTGAGGGGAAAGAAACAAGCTGGTATGGGCAACGCAGCGGGGACATGCAGCATGCGACTGTCTCATGGTTTATTAACGGAGTCGTTTTGTATTCAATTCAGATCTGTGGTTGCTTTCGCACCCATTTATGATGCTAGGGTATGGTAGGAAATTTAGGTTGTTTTTGCTTTTCTTCAAATCAGTGTTGGGAATGTAAAATATTCCCTAGATAACCATGAGTCCACCTGACATTTAGTCCAAAACACCAAGGAACGAGGAAGGGCCTCGTGTTTAAAACCTAAAACCCTTTGTGACATCACAACGTTCTGATTTTCAGAACTGTGCATTTTAGTTGACTCTCTGAACAGCGAAGCGAACCAAAGAGGTACAAGATTGACTTTTCCCATTCCCCAAATTTAATTTATGTAAAATAATTAAAATGCATTTTGCATCCTTTGGGGCCTTTCAGGGTCACTGTACTGTCCTGAAGCCCAAAGAAGCCCCGCTGGTTTGCACGCTGCATCACTGGCATTGTTAATAGGACTCGTAAAGAAACCTGTTTCTGTCATCAAGTGCACCTGAGATTTGCTCCTGCTGAGGCGGCTGAATCATGTCCACCGGGCAACTGATCCAATTTACTCACGCTATCAAACCATATTAACGTGCCGGCAGTTTTTTTTTTTTTTTTCCATGTCAATACATTGCGGCAGGCTTTTAAAAGGAAACTTATTGTTCCATGCTGTTCAATACTTGATTAAAACGCGTCATGTTTTCCTGCCGCCGCAACATGTCCTCAAGCTGATTGCTGCACCATGGATGAAACGGACTCCGCCTCCACCCCTTTTTTATGCTACTGTAGAACTGACCGCCTCTGTATACAGCCCCCCCCTCCCCCCCAGGGTTCAAAGGTCACACCTGCGACAACTGCCAGTGTATCAAAGCTATATATCGCTCACACATGGAGCATATGGCTGATCCCCGAGGCCTGGCCAGCCTGTTTCATCTTAGTTAAGGACCGCTTCAAACAGACAGTGACAAACTGACTCATTTCGCACAGTCTCACAGCTTTCCGGCTGCGTCAGACAGTCGCAGGCTCAATTTTATGTAATCAAATGTCAGCGAGAGGACTACCCAGTTTTGAGTATCGGCTGACGCTAATGAAAAGACGCGAGACGCGTACAGATGAGATGTTTTGCCCCAACGAGGTTATTTCCTGCACTCCATGTCCTCCTCCTTCTCCCCTCACGAAGCAATTTTCTCCTCATCTGAAAAAGTTTCCAGGCAGCTCTTTTATTTCCCGCTCGGTCATTTCAAACTCTCGTTTATTAAAAGGTTAAATGTTCTCGCGCGGCACGGCTGTCAGCTGGCAAGAGGTGAGTAGGTATGGCAAAAAGGGAGCCCCTCTCAGTCCAAATCAAAGTTTCTCCGAGTTCTCCCCCTCACGCAAATCCAGTTAATAAAGTGAAAAATTGTCTGAAGTTGGAATTAGCATTTTGGATAATCCCCCTAATGTATCCATGAAATGAGAGACGTCTGGGGGCAGGCGATTATGCCTCGGTGGCTAGTCTTTTTCACCGGCATTTTCACTAGTGACTGGAATTAACGTGGCTTAAATTCTCTCCGCCCCATGGCTAATTGAAACCAGTAATCTCCGGAGCTCGCCTTGCACGTCGGAGACGTGTAGGACTCGGAGGCGTGACGTGTTATCCTCCGAGCGCACGCGTTCAACAAGACCCGTCTCCCGGGGTGTTGCGAGCAGGGACGGGGCCCTCTCGGAGAACTTTTTCCCCAACAAAGTCTCCTGACTGTCGGAGGCAAGCAGAAGAGGCCTGCTGGTGAACTGAGGGGAGGTGACGCGTGCTCATGTGGCAGGTGAAATCTGTCCGGCCTACGGAATCTGTCCGGGGACTTACGGCAACTTTATTAGGACAAACTACATTGCGGTCGGATGGATGGATGGATGGATGGATGGATGGATAGATAGATAGATTGATAGATTGATTCATATTATGGATAGAACAAGTATGCGAGTTTGAATTTGTTTGCAAGATGGCATATTTTGGGAGGGCTATAAATGGGTTGGAACAGATATTTTTGGCCAGACAGTAGATGAAAAATTGATGTGAGTTTAGCAGTGTTGTTGGGATTACTCCATAAAAGTAATCCAACTACTGATTACTCCTTTAAAAAAAGTTATGCAATTGCTTCTTTAACTACTTTGTTCCATGAGTCATCAATTACTAATTACTTTACCATAATATTCTTTCATTTAGCCGAGATGAACTCAAAGTAATGTGTGTATTTGCAGCTATCAAACCCAATCGCTGTTTTTTCCTTTGCCGTTGCTATCCTTGTTTTGGTGCGTTGTCGCATATCAGTGACATTGCATGCATGGCTGCATGATCAATCTGCGACATCGTTGTTTTCTGTGGTTTTTCTAAATTTCAGACATTTTGTGGAGAATAAGATATTTTTAGCTGGCAAAATATTTCAGAAAAGTAATGGAATCGTGACATGATAAAGTAAGTTATGGTATAATTACCACTTTTGCCAGAGTAATCCCATTGCATTACTCTATTACTTAAAGTAGTTTAATTGCAGTAGTGGATTACTTAGTAATAGATTACTTGCCAACACTGGAGCTGAGATAGAATCATTTCGATCTATTGATCTGTCCGTCCGTCCGTCCGTCCGTCCTAATAGAGTTGCCGTATGCGATGCCGTCAGGTCTCTTGGCCTTACAGACACCGCTTAGCCAATGACAGTTTGCCATGTCTTTGAAATTGCCAGAAATCGCAATTGAAATTGCTGGAAATCGTGGACCCCGGACAGATTCCGTAGGCCGGACAGATTTTGTACCCACACCGGATCTCACAACGGTCCAGTCAGCTGCCATTCCGCTCAGGAGCTGGAGCTTCGGCACGAGGCCATCGCTCAGTCCGGTCATGTTGCTGGAATTTGCTCCGGCGGAGGTGGGATGAATATTCAAAGGGATCAGCTGCAGCTCCAAAGTGCGCAGACAGAGATTACACCCCCGCGAGCCTCCTCCACCCCCACACCCCCACACCCCCATTAATATACCACATTCACACACACACACACACACATACAAATGCGCTTTCCCCTTCACGTGGCGGTGGGGCTGCTCCAATGTTTCACAGGTGTGCTGCGATCAGACCTGTGAAAGCCTCCGCGAAGCCACTCGGGCCTGTGATCAGGAAGGCGGAGAGTAGCAGCTGCGCATCATCCAGGAGGCAGAGGCAGGGCCACGTACTCCACCGCGACCCTGCTGGAGCTCATGCACACGCGTGGGGGAGGCTGGATGACCTCACTGATGACACGGTGGCACGGTGGGGACGCGTTTGCTCCCCTTTTTTTTTTGCGTGGGGGACTTCATGGGACTTTCATGGGTCCATCAGTTGCATGAAAAGCCCCCCCCCCCCCAACCACACACGTGCACACACGCTTGGGCTGACACTAATTTCTCGCCTCTTTGGCTCACTGATGTCGGCCATGCTCTTGGCCATGATTTCATGTGCTCAGCTGCCGCCAACTGTGACTCAAACAGGCTCGCCCAGGCGCGCGCGCACACGCGCAATTCGGGACAAAGGGGGGGGGGGTAAAAAAAAACTTGATGGACTTGATGGGCTGATCTATAACGGGGGCTGAGCACGCCGAGCTCCTCGAGAGGCGACACGCCGCCGCACAAACAGCACCTGTGACGGTCGAGGCGACCCGGAGGCGCCGCATCTCGCGCCGGATTAAGTTGACACGGCGCGAGCTTTTCTTTTCCTCTCTCTCTCTTTTTTTTAAAACACTTTTTGCTGATGTTGTGACATCTTTCCATCTCCTTCACTTCACTTCTAATACTTGACTGGCGGGCAATTTGACCCCCCCTCTCCCAAGTTAACATGTTATATCAGATAAGAAAAACAACAGCTTCCAGATCGACGTTAAGCCCGCCCCCCACCACACACACACACACACACACACACACCTCCTCCAACCGCTTCCCCGCTTTTCTTCTTCCTCTTTTTCGCACTCTGACTGCGCAGCTCTGTGCCAAAAACGCTCTCGGTATCACGCGCTGTAATCGTGCAACAACCCCCCCCTCCCTCAATACCCTTTGCCCACCCACCCCCCCTCCGCCTCTGCTCACACACGGTGCATACCCCATACCCCATCCCCCTCCACCCCCCGATAAAGGCGCCGCTGCACGCGCCGCGATGCGTTTCACATCAATCACAGCCGAGCCAGCGCGCGCGCACACAAGCCCCCCTCCCTCCTTCTTGTCTTGTCTTGCCTGTCTGTCAGCCGGAAAGTGCTGCTCGCGCCTCGGGTGTGGGACGCGCGCTTCTCCGCTCCATTATCTCGTTAAGATAAAAAAAAAAAAAAGAAGAAAAAAAATCTAATCTCGGAGTCCCCCCCCGAGCCGGCCCCCTCCTCCCACCGACCGGACTGCGTTGCTTCTTCTTCTTCTTCTTCTTCTCTCCAGCCTCCTTTCTTTCTTATCCTCCCCTCGCCGAGCCCTTAAAGTTGCGGCTCCAGACTTTTCAGCGCCACTTTTCCCGCGGACAGCGCTCGCGGAGGATCGCCGCAACCCCCTCAAGCCCCACCGCCCCTCGCGAAGCGCGCGCGGATTCCTTGTGGATACTTATGGGAAACGAACGTTTTACATGCTGACTTGATTTTTTTTTTTTTCCCGCTCGGGAGATCCTTTCACCACCCGCCCACCCCTCTTCCTCCCTCCCCCTCTCTTCCTCCTTCCCTCCCGCCTTCCTCAACAAGATTCGGGGCTCTGTTTGGATATGGGTCGCCTCTCGTGAAAGGGATCCTTCTTGAGCCGGAGGTGTAGTCGGGGTAAGTGCACGCAGCCACCCAAGCTGCGAATTAAAAAAAAGAAAAAGAAAAGAAAAGAAAAGAAAAGGGTTCGTCGTCGTGTTGTTTTCCCCTTTTCTTTGAAACACGTCGTGACTTGGTGCGGCTCAAGTCTCGGTGTTGGCGAGATGTGGTGGCAGTTGTGCACCGTGGTGGCGGTGGGAAAACAATTTCTGGGGACGTACTGTCGGGAGATTCCTCGTGCAACTTCCACGTCTGATCGCTGTTCGACGCTGGAACGAATCAAACCGTTCGTCATGTTCACAGTGCGCAGGTTCGAGGTAAAAGGAAAAAAAAAAAAAAGAAAAACAAAAAGTAGAATTCCCGGCTTGACTTGTAACGGGGGAGTGCAACGCCCAGGACTGTACATTGCGCTGATTGATTTTACGCGTTGAGACGCAGCAGCGTGTCCCTCCCTCCCCTCCCCACCTTCCTCTTCCTCTTCCTTCTTCCTCTTCCCCCCACCTCCTCCTCTCTCTCTCTCTCTCTCTCTCTCTCTGTGTGTGTGTGTGTGTGTGGAGCTCTGTGCCTTGCTGCGCTGCAGAGGCGCCCCAAGTCTCAGCACATATGATAAAAGAATGACTCAATCTCCACTAGGCTGCTTCGGGTTTTTATTTTATTTATTTTTTTCCCCCCAGTTTTGTTTTTGGGGTAATTATAGTTGCAGATTTGTGTTGGCGAATGAGATCAAATCTTCACACAGGTCCACACCGACTCTGGATCGAGATTGGGCAAAAAAAGAAAAGAAAAGAAAAGATAAGCTATTAAAAATGATGGTGCAAAGAGTTCTTGTGCATCCAGAACCCACCACCCATCCTCTCCAGCTTCCCCCTCAAGATTTATCCCGCTTCATCTCCACCTGTGTCTTGGTGTCTCTTCCCCTGCCAGCCCTGGAACAAGTTGAATCACACACAAGGAGGTGGTGGTGCTGTTTTATTTTGGTTTTTTTTTGCGAGTGTGTTGACTTGATTGCGGTCTTGCCGGTGCTCCGGGGAGGGATCGCACAGTGTGTGAACCGTGGGCTTGTCACTCACTGTGGCGTGCAGATGTGCAGCCTCCTGGCAGTGGAAGCGAGACTGGCGACTGGAGACGGCGTCAGAGGCGCTGATGTGAGACTGCCGCTGCCTCGTGCCCCAGAGCCAACTTCAATAGGTTACTTAGGCATGCGTGATTGGTTACTTCCAGGCCGCTACTTTGTCGACTGGCACGCTGCTTGTGTTCAATTTGCATGTACAACCCTACCCACGGAGTGCTGTCAGTGAGGTGTGTTTTTGTTTGATTCATTTATTTATTTATTTTTTGCAGTACAGGATACCTGACACAGGGAGACACGGTATTAATATCGCTTCCATTTTTGGGTCTGGTCCCTCGGGCCTTTTTTTCCGCGGGGCCAGAGATTAGCTTTGCGCTAGCAATACTCTCATAGCTTCAATTCATGCTGTGTGCGCATGTGTGCGCGTTGTGTGTTTACGCGGCCCGTGTGTGCGAGCGCGTGCAAAGCGATTGCAGCAAAACCCTCAGCAAGGAGGCGGAATGTTTCTTACATCAGCCGGCAATTATCTAAAGTGTCTGACTCAGCAAAGCAGAGGGTTTTTTTTTTTTTAATACGGGCCCCTTCCAACCACCCGCGGCTCCCCTGAGATTGGTCCCCTCGTCTCACGTCCAGGTTATTCCTGTTGCACGCTCCTCACAAGCCGCCGTGATTGATGGCGTACCTGGATTCGGCTACAAAGCGCGCCTTAAATCTCTCCCAGGGAGCGGAAATTCTCTGCGTGCAGTTAGTAGCCCAGGAGTGAGTTGCTGGGGTTTATTCAAACGGCCTCAGATTTTGCTCTCGCGAAGCGCGCGCGGGCTTATCTTGTCCGACGACTTAGAGCTAGCTGGGCGAGTGCGGAGTCGGCGCAGAGGCCCTGCGGGTTCGCACCAGCGGCTGCGAGGAGCTCCTGTGGCGTTGCCTCGTCTCCCTGCTCAAGGATAGACAAGGACCCCACCTGAATAATGCAGAGCGGTGTGTCGTCGCAGTAGGTGCCCGCCCCCCCTTGAGTTGCTTTCTGGCTGAAACAACACATCACATTCAGTTGAGTCGTGATCAAAGCAATTAAAGCTGTTCTGGAGAGGGGGTTCCTGGCTGATTTCTTCATTTTTCTTTTTTTTTTGCTTGTTCCTCAGCCTGCAGAGAGACCCTCTCGTGCTCACATCCTCCCGCCTCAGCTCGCATCCAAGAGCGAGACTGCAATAAACAAATGTGCGCGCCGTCTCTCCAAACGGAGCCGTGGTTTGATTCCCAATAGGCTGCTGTTGTTCCCTTTTACAAAGCCTTGCGCGGGAAATGGGGAAATGCGTTTTAGTGTGTTTGTGTTGGTGTGTGTGTTGTGTGTGTGTGCAGCGTTACAGCGCCTCGGTTCCAGCTTCATTCTCCTCCCGGCAGACACCATCTGCTCACAGGGGAGGTTTTCCAAACAATCCCATAGTAAAGGCAGGGGAAATGAGAAACATGGCTACACTACAAACGCAGTGAGCTCAGCTTTTTTTTTCTTCTTTACACTGAAAAAAAACAGGTCACTTAATATGAGAGTAAACAACTTAAAAAATAACACAGTTGGAAAAAAAAAAATCTCTGCCCTGGTTGGCGCCCTCATGTTACCTTAGCCTGTGTTAATGTCTTTGGTTGGATGCACAACCCTTAAATCCCCAAGGGGCAAATATATATACATATATATATATATACACATATATATATATAAAAAATTGTTAACTTTTTTTTTAATGCACAAGTTTATGATGTTAGGAGGGAAGAATTAATAATAAATAAAATGAATTTCTTTCTAGCGTTCTGTACAAACGGCTATTACTGGCAAGTTGTGAACCAGGTGTTATGAAGAAGTTCCCATTCAAAAACAAACAAACAAAAAACTCCTGAGTGCCCTAACTTTCAGTAAAAAGTGACAAGAAAAGAACAGAGAAATATTGTTTTGATTAAAAACAAAACAAAAACAAAACAGAACTGGCCCATGCTCTAATTGGTGTTTGTGCCTCTCTGTGCGTGTGTGTGGGTGGGAGCTGACTTATTAGCTAAACTGCTGCCCACCACCAGGGGGCAGTTGGGTCAGTTATTTTGGCTTTGCTTGGCATGAGAATCCACCCACGTTGGAGGTCGGTGATGGACAACAATAAACAACCTCTTTCCAATGAGTCTTAACAGCTTGATGGTCAGAATGGTAAAAAAAAAAAAAAAAGAAAGCGGTTCAGCAGCCATGTGAATGTCAGTCGGACGTGAAACCTTTCACCTGATTTTGCAGGAAACAAGAAGCTGTTTGATGAAGACGCTCTGTCTTCTGGATTTAGTCCTGTGGAAGTCTGCTATGAAGCCTGGGGAAGGTGGGTTTAATACAACATTCATCAAGTAATTCTCAGACTTATGACTGAAGCAGACACTCTGCTGGCCAGATAAGCACATGATGAATGGGCAAAGTATACGTTTTGCATCTGACCCCGTCCTCTTCTGAGGAGCGCCTGGGGGAGCAAATCTGGATCTTTATCAGCACGCTGGGTCAGGGACACTGACTGGATATCAAACTATGGGTGTTTTTTTTTTCTTTTTGTTGGTCATTGGAGAAACTGGAGCGCTGACTAGAAGCCCACGCAGACACGGGGAGAACGTGTGAACTCCACACAGCAAGCTTCTCCCCAGGAACCGAACCTCGGAGCTTACGAGGCAACCGCACTGCACCAATGTGAGGGACACCCATTGTTAATTTTTATTCTGCGCACCAGCCAAAATATCCTTTGTGTCAACGCGCTAGCTTGACTTTGTGTGGAACGACGCTGCCCACTCTGTTCCGGTTCCACGCCGCTTCCTTGATCCTCAAAATCTGTATTTTGCGGAAAGGCAAACCAGCGCCAATCGTGACATGCCAGTGGTGAAATACTCGGATGCCAGCGCTGCCGGAGCGTGTGCGTACACATATTTGATTCTTCATGGTAAGCGCTGACAAACTGTTGCCCGTGTTTATGCTAGTAGTTAGGTGATTTGTGAAATTACATCAGCGTGAATATTTTTTTTTTAAATGGCCCACCAGCTGGCAGACAGAAGGGTTTGTTTTAAATGTTTGTCCTCGCGCGGCGCAACAACGCAGGCAGACGCCGTTATCTCGCGGGGGTTTATTTTTTTTTTTCGGCGTGAGGTGGTAAATTTCATGGAGCGCAACAGGTAGAAATTACACCCTTAGATGGGAGTGTAATGTTGTTTTAATGCATCCTTGACGCAGAAATCCGCCAAATATTGACTTGCCGGTGATTAGTATGAATTACACGCGTGGAGTGGACGCCGGCCCTATTATATCTCGGACATGCCATTAATTTCCAGAATGGTGCGGAGAAAACCGATTGGATTTGGGATCATTAGCCGGGAAGAGGAACAACAAGGAGGCTCCGCAGGAGCCGCGTTGCTTGCGCGCTTCCTGAGTCATCGCGCGCACGGAGCCTTCCTCGGGCAGCGTTGTGTGAAATGGAGTGTGAAATGAGTGCATTTAACATCCCTGCAGTGGATTATACTGTACGCGTTATGTTACGCCGGGGTTCGAGAGCTGCAACTTGTCTCACGGCCGCGACTTCTGTCCTCGGCCTGCACTCGCTACCTCTCTAAAGCCCGTTTGGCGTCCGCCGAAGGCCACCTCCCGACTGTCCAATACACAGTACGGTGCCGCCGGGTCAAACACTTAGGTAAACACTTTATTTATTTATGTCTAGATCATGATAACAATAGTTTGGATACTAAGACAAAAAAAAAATTCCCGTTTTGAGAGCATTTATGGTTCCATGTGACCAGATAACTGAAATGGCAGCCCCGCTGCTTTGTGGCGGTGATGTTTAAATGAATAATTATGTAAAAACCAATTATACGACGGCTGCCTCTGGGGTCCACTAGAAGGCGTTACTAATCGGGAAGACACGCTGCCACAATAACACTTAAGTTTCCTCCATTATAACTTATTGTAAGTGGTTTAAGATGAATGGCAAAAGCAGAAACGAACCGGGGGGGGGGGAAGGCAGGTAGGAAATCCAAGAATAGACGCTGTTTCTGCACCGTGGCACTGTTTAACTATCATACAGAGAGCTCTGGGCACGAGTCCCAGAACAGATTTATCGCTCTTCTCTTCAACTTTCCCCCACAATAACTGCCTTCTAAAGAATTGAATAAAATGGAGGGGGGGGGCGCGGGCTTTCAAGTGGAAAATGAAGCACCCAAGACTGGAATTACAGAGAGTGTACACAAGTTTAGAATGCATATTCTCCAGGTCTAGTTTTTTCCTTTGGATTTCTTCCTCCCCCATTCTTTGGTGGGGTGTATTACTGTAACATAGAGTTGTTTTTTGTTGTCACAAAGCACAACAGTGTAGGAAATGGCAAACCGTAGCTGACAGTGACGGATGCATAAAAACAAATATCGCCATTTTCCTACAGAGCCACCAAGCCCTCACACCAAAGATAGACTCTGCTGTATGTAAGGAAAAAAAAAAAAAGAAGTGTTGCTTGCCCCCCCCGCTGTGGTGTGGGCTGCTGGCCAGGACCTAAATGTTAAGCCCTGTGATACTGTTTATGCTGTAAAAGGCCACACGAGGGTATGAAAAGTATATTATTATGGTAAGAGCGATGAAAAACAGTGGATGCAATATGCATTTCTATCAAATGCGTGTCGACTTTTCATCGGATCTTCCTGCCGGGTTTTCCTGCGGTCATGGACAAATGGGATTCGCTCTGTGGAGGGGTAACGTCTTCGAGAGAGGGGGGCCACCTGGGGACGTGGGCCACGCACATTATGCTTCGTGCCCAGAGGTGTAAACATCCACCTGCTGCTTCTGCCGCTGCCAAATGGCTGCACTAGAGTGAACCAAGGCTGTAAAGTTGAAGTTGTTAAAAAAAAAAATCCCAAAACAAACGAAAAAGCTGAATAGTACCAAAGACTGCAGCAGTGTGGATCCTCTGTGTGTTTGCAGGGCTGGACATTACTTTTCTTATCCATAATTGATGCGGCACACTGGCACTGTACGCTGGAAATGTACGGCAGTATCCGCAACAATGTACGGTCAAAATGGCGGGTGAACATAAATTGGATCTTTTTTTATGCGAGCTCAATTCTTTAAGCGGCCCTTTTGGAAGTGCTCTCAGAAATGTTTGCGTTTCTTGAAAAAACCTCGGGGTCATTTCTCTGACGGCAGTGCCATTCGCGGTCCACGCGTCGAACGTGATTTCCATAGCGGCTCCCCGGTCGTATCCTGCACTAAAGGGAGGCGGATAAGGCGGTGCATTAGGTTGTGAGAGGCAGGAGCACTAACAAGGTGCATCTGGCCTGGAGGGCCGAAATACACCAAGCATCAACGTGAAATGGAGAGCATGAGGCCTGTCTTCCTCATGTCAAAATAAAATGCTGCGCCTGAATGTGTTTCTCTTTCATTGGCTGTCATAAAAGGAGAGCTGCCACCGACTCCTGCGCTCCTGTATTTTCCTCCCAAAGAGTGACAAAGGCGATGAGGAAGATGAGAGCTGTGGCTGAGAAGCGGAGCTGTCACAGCCCAGCTGTTAAAATATCACATGCATCCGTCTTTTCCTTTCAAAAAAAAATCACAGTGTTGCCTAACTTTAGATTATTTTTTTTTTGGAGCATATTATACTTATTATTTACTTATTTTGTTTAGATTTTTTTTTTTAACATAATAGAATGGTAGCGGGTGGAACTACAGTAATGTAATGCAAAAAAAATAAGTTGTGTTAGACCTGAAGGACAAACTTGAATGCCTCTGCCATGCTTTTTGCGACATTCAGTATTGAATAACAAGTCAGTCACAAAGGTGTCTTTCCGGCTTTTGCTCGATACTCTCAAATTTTAATGTTGCACCTCATGCTGAGCAACACATTTTCCAGCTGTGAAAAGTAGGCGGGTCTGTTTAGTATGCACGGCGATTCAACCTGGATTTAGATGCAGCGACAAACTGCTTTTTTTTCTTTCTCGAGATTGAATTTCAAAAGCGCTCTGGCAGCAGCGTATTAATATCTCTCGTGGAAATATGCAGCTTTTTAATGCAGTGAAGGTCACAGGCACTCGGGGTTGGTTTCTTGTTTGTGAGTGTGTATGTGTGTGAAAGCTTTGATGATATCTTAGCTTGTACATGGTAAAATTGCTAAATTCCTCATTGTTATGCTCTCAGTAACGGCGTTGTTACAGATTTTTTTTTTTTTTTGGGGTTATTTGTTCCCACAGAATGGTCAACCTCTTCTGACTAATGACTGCCAAACACTGGGCCTTTCATCCTAAACTGTGAGACCTTTGAAAACCTTTGAAATGCTTCCAAAGTGTTTCCCATCTGTGAACTGTGCAATTAAAAGAAAGAAAGAAAGAAAAGAAAGAAAGAAAGAAGGAAGGTGCGCGAAAAAAAATAAATATTGTAAATCAAATAAATGGGCGTGGCAAGCAACGTAAAAACACTACTAGCTTGAAAAACTTTGAGAGAAAACAAGGCACTTGCGTTTTTATTATCCTGTTTGTAAATTTGCTTGACATTATGCTAAAGCTCGGCTACTCCCCACAGTGCAGTGGCGATGTTGAAACATTACACATGCACATAAAAAACCACCAAGACGGACAGACGCGTTCTCACAGCTTTGGCATCGCGATAATTGAAATGGCGACGTTTCCCGAACCAAAACCTGACCTACTTTACGGTGAACTCTATTATTTTCCTCAATCACATCCAATGGGGGCCACTGCTAGCAACCTGTCTCTTCCTCTTCTGAAGCCTTTTCCATCTTTGTTCATACACGCCTGGTTTTAAGCTTTCCATCCAAACCCACTGCAGGCAGCACTCGACAGGTGGATGATCGAGGTCGTGTGGGTGGATGCAGTCATTTCTAATGAGGCCTTGTAAATGCCTTACTTTTATCTGGCTTGAGGCGCCGTTGCCCCACTCCCGTCTTGGGGTCAACGCGAGTAATCCCCCGCGTCAGGGGGAAGTTTTTAGCTTTGAGAAGGGCGTCCTCAGTTACATTCCTTCTCGACAGTCTCTCTCTCGCTCGTCTGGTTGACGCAGGTGCCGCTTCAATTACTAGCATCCCTGGCGAAAGACGTATGGTGGCGTAACTGAGGGGTGATGGCAGCTGCCAGGGGCGGTTGCTCCTCCGCGGGCTGCCAGGAAGGTGTTTGATTTAAAAAAAAAAAAAAAATCTTTGAAATAGATTTCCGTCGCTCGCCGTGATGAGATTAGCGCAGGCCAGGTTGCTGGAGAATCGACGGAACATGACGGGAGCTTTATAGCCGCTATATGGCTGATGTGCCTGAGAATTAGAATCTATGGGAGCCAAAGTGGAGCGGGAGTCCTCCCATGTCCTGTGGTGATTCATTTAAGTCGGCAACGGTTGATTAAACTGCCTCTGCCTCCTTTTTATTTTATTTATTTTTTTTTTAACAAAGGGTGACAGTTTGTCAGTGAAACATGTTTCACCCCAGTCGCTCCGTTTAATGTCCCGCGGTGGCAGTCAGAGAGACGCGCAAAGACGACCTGGCGTAACTCAAGTCGGTGTGGAAAATGCACCTCCATGTTGAGTCTCGTAATAATTGGGCTTTCACGTCGTGGATCACGATGCACCTTGGCAAATGCCTCGTCCTCTCCTTGCTTTAACTTTTAATTTATGGGCGACGGCAGAGGAAGGAAGCCAGTGGAGAGGGAGCCATGCAGAATTAATGTGCACGAGATACTTGGTCCTTTCTTTTCCTTCTCTTTTTCTTTTTTTTTTTCCCCAATTGAAACTGCAGCAAATACTCCGAGCGGCTTGAGCCGACTTATCAGCTGTCACACATGTTAATATTTACCGAATCGCGGCACTATTTCCTTAATCCTCTTCTGGCGAGTACCATTAGGAGAGGTTCCCTTCAATAAAAATTAATAAAACATACGTCCTCGGGCCACCTGCTGTGCTGCCTGTGCAGGAGAAAAAAAAAAAAGAGAGAAAAAGACGTGGTGAAAGTTCTGAGAGAATCCGTGTCAACCGCATCCGCCCACAACCCCGCTCGCGTACAATGAGTGGCACATACAACACACGGTACAGAACGAGCCCAGCATTGAAAGGCGTGCGCTCGAACCCCGCAAATCTGCAGCGTGCGTCACATATCTACAAACACAGAGGCAAATCACAAAGGAGCGCACGGCTCATGGGGGGGGGATGGGGTGGGCGGGGGTGGGAGAGGGAAGGTATGAAGGCATGGAGTCCGCCAGCTGTGAGAGCGAGAGCTTCTTCTCCCGAGATCACCCCCGCCCCCCCCGTCCCTCACCGTGGGCGTTGCCTCTCGGCGAGGGACGCTCGTCGACTCCGGCGGCAGCGCAGCCCGAGCGCGAGGATTAATGAAGAGCTTGGTCCTCGCTGTGGAAAGAGCATCTCCTCGATCTGCTCTCGGCCGGGTGCCTCCGACTTGCGGTGGCCCGCAGCAGCGCCGACTTCGCGAGGCGTTCGCTGACCGCCGCGTTCCCCGGGCCCTGCTCGACGGATCCCCCACGTTTTATTTTTTTGTTTCGTTTTCACGAGACTCGTTCCTCGGCGTCCGGGGCGAGCTACGCCGTTTGAAATGAGCGCTCTTAAGTGTTCGTTGTGGATAATGTGCGAGCGTGACGTGCTAAACGCAGATGGAGGCCAGGTTGGGATCTTCTCAGCGGAGCGAAGCGGTACGGTGCGGGTGTTTTGCTTTCTTTTTTCTCTTCATTCAATTCAACCACGAGAACCAAGAGAAAAAAAAAAATCCAACCAAAAATATCTTGTTTCACAATAATGGGGCACAAAAGTAAGAAGCTAGTTGACCATAAAACACTGGAAAGCTATTATCAGTTTTATTATGCAACCAGAAAAGCCACGTGGAAATTAAAATATCTTCTTTTTTTTCTTCCGAGTGTGTGCTGGCCAAGACGGGTAGCGGCACATAAAGGTTATTGCTAACATAAAAAAATGATTAAAAGCAATAAAATGTAGCCGTCGCAGTACAAATTTCACAGTCGCAAATCACCGCAGCTTCCAGGTAGAGCAGCTCAGTCGAGACGACGGGCCGCCGATGGACCCGTCACCACGTGAGTCCGTGTGGATGTGAAACCAACCAACCAGAGCAGCTCCATTGGCTCCCGTGTGCTAAGGTTAACCTCCGACATACAAACCGATGATTGGTCTCCTGCTTGTATCGTCCTTTCGCGATAGACGCGCTTGCCTCGCTTCTGCCTCTCCCTCCCTCTGCCACAGCTTCTCTGGTTCTGAGCATGGTCCCCATCACGTGACCGCAAGCAGGCCGCTTGCCAGTTTACTTAGCGGAGCCTCTGCCGGTCGAACGTGGCGCACCTGAAGCACCAGCTCAGGTGCTGAAGGGGTGTAATGGACTGAGAAGGAAAGGGAAAAAGAAGAAGATGAGGAAGAAAAAAAAAAAAAACAAGGCCGGATGACTGCAAGTGTTTTCCACGAGCGCTGGATGTTTTTCCAGCGTCTGCACCTGGTGAATTATTCAGAGTAAACGCCTGTAATTACACGGGCCTGACAGCGAGGGGGCCATCGGGGCTGCGGTCCATCGCGATGCGTCTTAAGGGGCGGTGGGGGGTGGGGGTGGTTCGCGGGAGTTTTTGACGAAGTCGTTCCAGGAACAACCCCCTCCCTCCCCGACTCCCCCTTCAGCTGTGTCAGCAGTTTCCCTCCTGCGAGTGGCTGGCGTCAGGCCGGCCCTCCTGGAGCTGTTAAAAGCCTGTTAGCCTGTCCGTGGGAGAGAGGCGGGACCCTCCATTCCCCCGAAGCCTCCGCACGCAATCACAGCTTCTCAGGATGTCAGCCAGCATGACTGTATCACCCCCCCTCCTCCCCTCACCACCCGATGAGTTGCCGTCCACCTCTACAAGCCTGACCGCTCGGTACGTTTACATGCACGGCTTCGTGGAGCTAAGCGATGAAGCTTAATCGGACTTCTGCCACTGAGAAAGTCGGAATCACTGACGGGGCGTGTCCTCCTCAACAGTAGGGGGCGGTATGCATCTTCAGTGGGATCATATACGGCCAAATTTCTGCTTGTTCTTTTGCGTTGCATAATAACAAACAACTGGAGTGCGACGCTAATACCGGTGTTGTGTCGTTGCCAGACTGGTGTCCAATTTCACTGGTTTCCTTCCCGCCACCATCAGCAGATTTGTCGCAAATTCACAAACATGCACAACGTATTACTGGCGATTTTAAGCCGCAGCCCACAGCTACCGCTGTGAGCTGCTGTGAGTGCTGTGAGCTAGTGAGCGCTGCGTACTAGACTGACGTTGAAAAAAGGAAGAATTTACAAATTTACGTCACACTGAGCTCCATTTCGCTGCACCCCATTTCATTTCACTTCAACAAAAAATAAGTTAAAACAGTGAAACATCTATTTCCTGTCTACCTCTGTGAGCCACCGAGACTCACTCATGTCTAGCTTTCCATGCATGCAGGTAACATTTTGATCTGATCTGGCTTGAGACAACTTGTTAACCCTGGACTGTGTGAATTGTGAGTGGGAGTAACGCGTTCACAAACACATCAGTTGTCTGCTTATAGTCAGATTGCGCAAACAGTTTTTCCAAGTGACGCGTAAACGCAGTGACTCCGAGAAGGGCGAAGGCTCTCTTCGGCCTTCGAGGTGCCTTTCAAGGCTTTGCGGCAGCCGCACGTGGGCGGCGACTGACAGCGAGGGCAACTCGGCTCTGATTCATTTGTTTGTGTAAAAGCACCGAATGACTAACTCAGCAGAAACAAGACGCTGTTCAGGCTTCAAATCAGACGCAAATGTCACGTTTATTTTTTTTTTATCCCTTTCTCCCCACGTAAGGCGACGGGCGATGTGAGGCCCTGCTCGACTGTCCGGCTCGCTACGTCCGTCGAGGTGAAATGGCAGCGCCGCAAATTCAGGCCGACAGCCGAGGGTCCCCTGGGGGCGGCGTCGGGGATTTGGGGGGGGTGACTAAGTGGCATCAGCCTGTCACGTTGGCGCACTGTTGCCGACAAGGTGATGATGAACACCTTTCATTTAAAAGGCAGGAGGCTGGATTTTTCCTCCTGTTTGAACCCCGAAAAGTGGGCCAGGGCGCTTTAGGTAGAGAATCCCCTTGGGGGCCAAAATGCAACGTGACTTTACATCCCAGGAAGTCCCTTCATGTTGCACTTAAAAATTCATGGGACGTACGGGGAGAGAGGTGCACTCCGGCTCCTGAATAAAAAGCATTAAAAAGTTTGAGGCTTGTCGCAGGCTGTCAACACTGCAGACGACAGCGGCAAACAGAACTTTGGATCGGTCCGGTCGTTAAAGTGCACACCGGGGCAGCCTCCAATCTCTTTATGGGGACTGCAGAGCGAGGGAAGAAAAAAAAAATGAAAGAAAAAATTGCTGGCAAGAGGATGAGGAAAAAAATGCTGATTCTAGTCGCCCTTAATCGTGGCCGTCTCGCTCATCTAATTAGGTGTGACACAAAGTTTGATTTGTCTCTTTGGCCGAGTTCTGGGGGGGTAGAATTTAAATCGGGCAATAAGGTTAATAGTCAGCGGCGTCCAACGTCGAATGCAGCAGATGTGCTGGCGTTCCGTCTTTTGGAATGAGGTTTCGGAGCTTCCCTCAGGATGAATTCTTAGCAGAGATGTCAACTTGTTCCTTGCCTTCACGCCAGTGAAAAATTTTAAGACAGCGGTTTTTCTGCCTGTTGGGATGTGACAAGGAAAAAAAATTAAAAAAAATCAAATCTGATGCCAGAATTCTCCCAGACCGACCCGGTGAGCCACCTGCCCAAACAGAGCAACAGCAATAGTAACTGAAGCAACAGCGGCAGCGCTGCTGCTGCTGCTGCTGCTGCTGATGCCTCCGCTGATAGAAATACCAATGCAAACACAATTATGCAGCGGTGTGCTCAGTACGATCTTGGAAAAAAAAATAAATAACAAAGTGCAACATCTCCATTTATTATTCAGGCAGAACAAAAAAGAGAAAGACAGAGGAACTGATGCGTAGCGCTAGATCCATTAGGGCCCACTAGCGGAATGTAAATCATGACATTAAGTCACATTTCTCGGTAAATACGCGTGTCTGAAGTACCCTGGATACCCGAGCGTCGCCTGAAATGAGATACAGCGCCCAGCACATACAATCCATCCGCAAATCATTAAGGGCCTAATGAGCAACATCAGACCCTGACACGAGGGCCCCTTGCTATTGCAAGAACAACCTGGAATCTCACAATCTGTTTGTCACCACATTGGGATTCGGAGATTGTTCAAGCACTTATCTGTGTCTTAAACTGCGCTTTGTCGGTGACCACACGGTCTGTAATTACATTGATTATCCACCTTTGGTTGTTCTTTAAAGCTGGGAAGGCACACGGTGAGAGATGAGTCTAGTGGAAGGAGAAAATGGCTGGTTTCCCCATCAGCGGCCTCACAAGTTAGGCACGGCAGTTAAATAAAATTGCCAAAACTCTTTTCAATGAAATCAAGTATTTTTCAAGGAAAAAAAACAAGCTTATCAAAATTTTGAGATCAGGAAGAAGATTTCCAATATGCATGTGAATGCTTCATTCACAATATTACTCGTCTTCAGATAGCGGAGGAATAAAAACAGAGGAAAAAGCTCTTTTTTTTTTTTTTAAACCTTGCATCTCCAAATAACGGTGGAACAGTGGTGTTCATGAATAGCAAGATAGGCTGAAGCCGCTATTAATAACAATAACGGAAACAAGTGTAACAATAACAGCCAATATCACTCCACTCAATAAGTGCAATGACAACGGAAGTACAACTATTATACAACAGAATATTAGACTACTAATACTTATACTTTCACCTCAGCTTCTGTTCTTTCTGTAGTTATTAGTTTTGTAGCTACTAGAATTTTTAATTTCCCTGAGGACACTGAAAGGATCAATAAAGTTCAATAATCTAATTTAATCTAATCTAATCTAATCTAATTGTATCTAAGATAATGTTGAGCTAGCTTTCATTATATGTGTAAAACAGTGTGCTAGCTAAACCACATCCTGCCCTTTCATTGATTTTCAGTTGTTACAATGTTTACAATGTGAGTGTAAGTAACTCACAAAACATTAGCTAACACGGCACATAAATTTACTTAGCTAGTTAGCATTTTGGAACAAATTTAGAAAAGACCCTTTCACGCTCAAAATATGATGGCAGCGGGGAAAAAAAAGAAGAAGGTCCCCTCATGAATTTGTACAGGTTAGCTTTCACACTGTTTTATCCGTAAATTGCATGTCTCCTTGTCCTTGTGGAATTTTTTTTTTTCACTTTGGGAAATCTCAAAACTTTTAGGATAACAATGGTTGGATTTCCAGGTCCAAGATTCATAATACTCTTCATGTGCTCATTGCAGTTGCTCATGCAGGACTGGATGGAGTCTGTTCTGTGATTTACCGAAACGTCAGTTTACCACCTGAGTCGCAAACACTTTGTATAGCTTTCACACGCTTGCGGTGGAAGATTTTGACTTTCAGTTTTAACATGCAGCTCGCCAGCACTGCGATCACACGGGGTAAAATTTGGGCCAACACACATTTTAAGGCTCTTTTGAACTTTTGCATACTTTCATCATCATGGAATTCTTCCATCCCTGCTGCCGTGATGGCGCAGCAGTTTTCAGGGGCTCAGACGACGGCAACGTGTGGAGAATGCACTTGTAATGGGATTAGGGGTGTAATGCGAGTAAGGTGGGACCGGTCTACATCCTGCAGCTACTGTTAGTATGTAAGTGAGAGAGGGAGAGAGGATGCTGTAACATATATGAAGACTCCAGCTTTTACTGGCATTCACAGATGGCACTCAAAGCATGTTATTATCTTAATGGGCGGTTGCCGGAGTGGAGCTCTCACATGAAATGCGTGCGGGCATTAGTCATACCAGTTAGGTTGGTGAATGTAAATGTTTGTTTTTTGTTTCTTTTTTTCCTTGTGGATTGAAGCGTTTGTCGGAGGGTTCTCATTTAATGGCGACGCACTTGTTTTTCAGATCATACGATGAGAATGTCTGAGACACAGAATAGACGTAGAATGCGTCACCGCTAAACTCGCGTATCGCGCAACCGATCTCAAAAAAGACGTCGGCGATACTTTCTCGTTTCATCCACGGCGAGGTCGACAGCTCTGTGAGTGTGTTGATAAAGATCGAAAACGGACTCCCATAACGAGTTGGAATTTTGAATTTCATCATCCCAAGACAACAATTAGTAAATGCTGAGTACTCTCCCTGAGTGCTCTTCTCATTTACCGTATGTCCCTCATGGAATATGTGCATAAACATGTGCGTTTGGTCCTCTTTCCCTGCCAGTAGCTTCCCAGCTGATTTGTATAATTAAAAAAAATACTTAAATCTATTTCTTTTTGTCATACTACACATTTGCTTTAATCAGTCTCCCTGTGTGAATGTGGAGAAATAGTTTTGCATCACTCCATTTTCAGCTCGAGCACCAATGAACAGGTGTAATGGCTTCCACAGTTTAAAAAAATAAAAAAATCTAAACCTGGTTTAGATTTTTTTTTTTTTTTTAAACTGTGGAAGCCATTACACCTGTTCATGAATTTATGCATATCCCATCAGACTCACTTCACTGCGCAAGAAGCGCTATCATCCACACAAGTGTTTTGAATCCTTGTTCGGGCACCGATGTGCTTTCATAGTTAAATGTTTACGCTCGGCAGGGGGACATGCGATTGCAGCCTGCGAGGTGACGCTTGCCTCGTACATTTGAACTGTTTTTAGCTTCCGGGTAGCAAGCAGACAGCAGCACCTTTTCAAGATAATCTCTCTGAATGCATGCACACAATTTTTCTAAGAAAAGAGTAATGAACAGCAGGAGAAAGAAACTTGTCTTTGAGGTCTAGTTACGTAATTAGCACCATTATAAACTGGCAGTACAGATGCCCATGTACTGACTCAATGCACTGCACACAGCCACACAGACAGACAAGAAAGAGACTGAAAGAAAAAAGTTAAAATATAAATAGAAAAAAAGTCTTCACAAGAACAAATGAATAACTAACACACAGAGAAAGACTTAATGAGAAATAGCAGCGTGTGCATGGTCTTTATTTGTGGAGGAAGAAGTGATTTGTGTGCTTGGCGCTGATGAAACCAGGAATAACAAACAAACAAACAAAAAAAAAAAGCTCATTAGAAGTCACACTTGGTAAAACAGTCAGTGACATCCCTCCCTCCGCTCTGCCCCTAAAGGCTCATTACAGCATCCAGGGCATCTTGTGAAGTCATGTCACTGAAAAAAAAACCCAAAAAAAAAAACCCTGCAAAACTAAGTAAAGGCGATCTTGTAACCCCTGCCCTCACAAGGTCCCTCCTTTTTTTTTATTCTTCCCTCATTTGAGATTACATTGTGGCGCTGTCTCTGAAAGAGTCAAATAGCAATAATATAATAACAGCAGACCTGTGATCAGCTGCAGGGCGGAGGCAGGCAGGCATCATTCCCATTTGTCAGCCGATGTGCTGGAAATAATTGACACTTGTTTTATTTTTATTGTCTTTTTTGTTATTATTAATTTCGTCCTACCGGCATGACTTTAGGCCTGTAAATCTCTGTTAGCTGGTTAGACTAATTTGTATTTGTATTTTGCAAGAATTTTAAATGCACAAAGCAGAATTACACAATTACAGCAGAGGGAAAAGGAAAAATAGGCAAATTCTATATTTCTCATCGACACCTTAACTTAAATATAATCGGTGTTTCATGTTTATGCTTTTCCTGATGTACATTGGAGATGTAGCATTGTGTACATTGGAAGCAAAGGGAATTTTTTCACAATGTGGGAGCTTTTCTGCATTGTACTTTAGGACGTTAGTATGAGCAGACCGTGTTGAACAGTATACCAGCGGTCTGGCAAGAGAAGAGAGATCCACCCGGGGATTCAACCAGAATCCGTTGATCTCCGTCAAAGATCAAGAGATGTTGTTTCGTCGGAAAATATTAGTTCAGTCTGCCCTTCTCCTGCTCCTCCTGAGATCTTATCTTAACATTCTTTATTGGTGACATGTGCAAAGAATTGCACATCTGAGACAGCTGCCAGCCACCATGTGGTACCTGGGGATCGGATCCATCTCTTTGATGCCGAGGCGATACCTACAGACTGGGGTAGAAAGCCATGCAAATACAGGGAGACCACGCATAACTCCTTATGGAAAATGACCTGACAAGTGTGTTGAAGTCTGAATCTCTGATCACAGTTCTGAGAAATCCCTGAGAGTGGCGATGGTGTCAGAAGAGCCATTTGTCTGTCAGATTCCATCACAGACAGTGAAACTGTCAAACTTTGCTTGCTTGAAGCCACGCCCGCCATGGTTTGCCAAAAACAAGCAAGCAAACAAACAAACAAACAAAAAAATAAATATAGCTTATGGCTGCATGCATTCGTTTCAGCGAATTCCTCCCGGCTTGCATGCTTGGTAAGCGTCGTTTAAAACCAATTCCACGACGTATGCTGGAAAATGTGAAACGCGACGTCCCTCCAGGACAAATACATCCCCATTAATATGCATCAAACAGCCGTCGGAGCGGAGACCGCATGCTAGCTAGCCAATCCTTGTCTCGTTCGTCTTTCGTCATTCATCACGTTCAGCAAATGCACAATATTTTGTTTGCAGGACATTGGGAATGCCCAAACCCTCCGTTTAATAATAAAACGGCCAAAAAAACATGCAGGGTGAATCAACCTCGAAGTCTTACAATGTCACCCCTAATATGACCCCTGACTCAAGCAGAATTTATCACTAATATCCAGAGACGCAAACACACAAAACCAATATGTGCCTATTTTAAATGCAAATCTTCAGTTATGGACAACCGGCGTCCGTGACGTCGTTCCCCAAGCGTCTGTATTTGACCCAGAAGTTAGAGAGTCGTCGGTGCCTCCGCCGTTACGAGCAAACATACCTGTGAAATTCACCATCATCATACGGCTAAGGGTCTTTGGAGAAGATTTGCTAATCCCCATTTAAGCAAAGGCATCCTCTTATCCAATCACATGTCCCCACTGAACCATTAATGCCAGTGGATTACGCTAATGGTCCGCGCGAGCCCGCTCCCTGCTTCAGGATTCCCCGCAGCAGCAAAATCCCAAAATCCATTTTTAGCAGACTTAAATCGGGTTTGGTTGACTTGCTTCCACATATCGCAGGAGCAAGAAGAGAGAAAAAAAAAAGATCTCTCTCTTCTCAGCAACAAAGAACTGTGGAAGACTCCAATATGCTGCGTTCCAACAAAGATATCGTGTGTGTGGAACCGCTTGCCAATTATCTCTTCTCTCCCTGCACGCGCTCGGAGAGCCGGGCCTGCTGAACAGAGAGCTTTTCAGCCTACACACTGACCATATATTACACGGTGAGTGGCAAAGCCCACCTGCAGCTTTGGAAGGAGACCCCCGCACTGCCAACATCTGCTGCGGGTCTCGCAGAACCCGTGGGCTGCAGACTGCTCATCTGCACTTCTGAGAGCGTTAGTCTTCACACGAGAGATTTGAGGGATAATGAAGGCTTTGTTCCACGCGTTCATTTTCTGGATTGCACAAAAAAACCACGCAAACTAAGAGAAATAGCCCTCTCTATTTTTTTAATTGACCAAGATGTTTTCCTAAACCTGACAGTTACATTTTTTTCAGGTTATGGAACAGGTGTTCGCTTTCATGAGCTTGATAATTAATTATGCACTGGCAAGGTCTCCTACGCGTTGGGTGAATTCCGCGGAACCACCTATGGTTGGAGACCCTGCTGCTGCTGCTGCTGCTGCTGCTGCTGCTGCTGCCATGAACGCTCCGTCCTACCTTACAAACGACTTTAAAAAAAAACAAACAAATTGGATGGTGCTTCTACAAGTCAGCGGTCTAGTGGGAGAGATGGTCTAAAAGTCTGTCCATTTATTCATCCATCAATCCATCCATTTTCAATCGCCACTTCTACTGCCCTTGGAGTCGTGGAGATTGCTAGAGTCTATCCCAGCTGTCAAAGAGTGAAGGTTGGGTTGCCCCCATTGACTGTATATCAAGGTGGACGACGAATCCAGTTTGAAAATGGTGGAAGTTCCAAACACTCGCATTCCGCCGTAAATGGTTGCATAAAAGACTGAAAATGACTGACCGTCAGAACGAAAAGGAGCACAAAATTCACGCTTTTACAAACTTATTTACATTTTTTTGTTGTTCTAAATCTCCATTAAAGAAAAAAAAACATCAAACAGGCCATAATATCCTGTTTGTCCAATTTGCGTTGACTAAAAGTGAGTAAAAATGGCCATAAAGTTGTAGGCGTGGCTACGGTTTAAAAGCCAAATGTCGTCGGCTTCCCAACGGGTGGGTGGACGTTAGAGCCTCTGGGACCACCCACACGTCAACGTCAAAACGAACCAGAAACCTAAGACCATGAAACCAATGAGGCAAACAACCATCCACACCGACATTCCCGCCAAGCGCCAATTCAGAGGTGCCATCGGTAGACTGTGCTGCTCTTCGGGCTGTGGGAGGAAGCTGGAGTACCTGGAGAGAACCCACGCAGACACAAGGAGAACACGCAAAAAAAAAAAATAAAAAATAAAAATAAAACTCTCAGAAATTCCCAGATCAGGAAATCAAACCCAGGAAGGACTTAGCACATGCTAATGTAGAAATTTGTAAACCAAAAACATTGGAACTGAAATCCAACCAATGCACAATAATGTGTTTTTCACGTTTCAATTTGAATTCCTTCTTCTATGATGCAGGGGACTGATGAGTTTATGACTACAATAACCCCTTTATCCACCTTGTTTGTTAGAGTTACTAATGACAAAAAAAGCCTGCTGGGGCTCTGACTATGAACTGGACACCTGCTACTTCTAGGGAGGCTGTATTGCTTAATTGTGCGGTTCCTATTTTTGGCTCGATTTTGTTGTTTTGCGAGCTGATTTTTTTTTTTTTAACTACTTGCTGTAAAGTTTTTACCCAGCTTGTTTAATTTGTAGGGGTGGTGTAACTTTAGAGCCTGTGTGGCTCATTTCTCTTGCGACGGAGAGCTAACTGGACTATTGTCCAATGGTTTTAATAAAGGGTTGCGACATGCTGCACTCAACCTTTTGGACTTTATCTCTGTGGCACGACCACAACATTTCAAGGACTGAATAGATCTAATAGCTGACTGGAAGAACCGCACCAACAGACAACTGTATAAATATTGATGGACAGAAGATATTACCAGCACTGTGGACAGTGTCCTCTTTCCTGTTCTTCCTTGTTTTTGGACATGTTTGACATTGGAAATGCAGTGTTCCTCATTGTCCCTGGTGTTTATTTCATAGGTGACCCGTGAGCGATTCTCTGGTTGCAATGCCTTCTCAAATAACTGCCTGGTGCAGATTCTAGGTTTTTTTTTTTTTTTTTTACATTTCATAAAGCCCCCATGTGATATAGCGCCGATAATGGCAGAATTAAACGCGAGTCTCTCTGCCTCTGGACACGTTTCCTCATTGCTTGCTGGGCTTTCTGAATTTTGCAGCTGCAGGAGATATTTTTAACCACTGGCGATGATTGTTCCAGTCTTATTTTACCCCAGTCTTTTATAACTGTACTAGTATGCTTTTTTTTTTTTTTTATAAACCATACTAAAGGTTGCCTACCTTTAACACTACCCGAAAAACTGGCAAATAAGTCTAAAACTCAGACACTGCCAATTTAAAGCTGCAAACACGAAAATTACACAGATACGTAGAGTGTCTTTTTTTTTTTTCCTTGAAGGGGTAGTTCACCCAAAATTGTAGTTTTAACTCATTGTCGTTATTGGGGCCTCGCACCTCCCGAGAGGTTGACATGCAAAGCGGATTGATCGGAGACGTGACGCTCAATAAGGACTCTGGAGGTCAGAGTGAGACTCTCGTCTCGACTTCGGCTTTCACTCAGGCTCCTGACGTTTGTGCGTCTCCGCCGGTGTTCTTGTCGCTGTCTGGAGAAATCTAACAAACACAGGCTATACTTCCAAAGCACTCACTCTGGGCTGAGATGCCCCAGTTTTCCATATGTTGCGGCTTCGAGTGATTCTGCTCGCGCTCTCTTTCTCTCTCTCTGGGTCCAGGTTTGATAAGACGAATTCTTTAATCCTGACAGGCAGGCGGGTCGAACTCGACAGATACAGTAAATCAATCAGCGAGTCTGAGAAGCCGCAGCTTTGTGTATCGACCCTGCTCAACCCGCTCCCCCAACCCACCCACCCTTTCCCACCTCCCGCTCACTCCCCCACCCACTGGGACACGGCAAACAGCGATGTCTCTTGATAGTTTGTCTCCGCATCTCTGTCGTGCACTCTGAAAAAAGAAAAAAAGAAAAAAAGAAAAAAAAAGGTGGTTGTGACAAGATGTATGTTTGACCCACAAGATTAAGCATGCTCGGCATCATTACCGGCCGCCACTTATTGTCATCAGGCGGCAGGAGACGTTGCACCTCGCGCCGTCTTTTGCGCTGCTCCATTAAGCAGGCTGGGAGAGCGCCGGGAGTCAGCGGGGGTGAGTGCGCGGCCTGTAGTGCCTGAGGCTTCAAGATACAAGGACTCTGCGGATGTATTTTACCTTGGAGATTCCAGCCTGCCCTCTGAGTCACTTTCATCCCAGGCGTGGAGGTTTGCATGTGAAAGATCTCGGAGGGTTGTGACTGTCGGATTCCGTCTCATTGGCGTGGGATTGAGGCGGAAATACACATTTTGCGCCGGTTCAGAACCGCATCCAGTTGTGTTGATTTGTTTTGCCCTGGTGGTGACAGTTCACGCGCACATCGGAGAACGTGGGTCGCGGGTGGCTGAACTGAGATAAGTTGCACTTTGAGACTTGGGAGTGATACTTGATGCAATGTATCACAAATGCAAGGTGCATGATTTTTTTTATTTTTCCCACCTCGGTAGTTGCCACCACACGTTGTTTTCAGCAAGGCTGAGAAATGGCTCCATTGACTGCAGGTGGGCTTCAAAAATGACCTCCTAGCTGGATTGACACTTGCGCCCGGCATGTGTAACCCCTACATTTCCCCGGATGTGTGTGTGTGTGTCTTCCGTATCTGCTCTTGCGGTGCAGCATAGGTGATGGCTTTCAATTCTAGCGTCATTCTGCAAATCAGAACCTTGGGGAGAAATAAAATCAGGGTTTCATAATGGGCCGATCAAGCACAGAACTGACTTCACAGGACAGAATTTTACAAACAAGCAAGCAAGCAAACAAAAACCTCTGATGAGCAGCTCAATCCTTCTTCAACCCCTCTGGATGGGAACTCTTGGGTCGCTTGGTCTGGTGACTCCCGCCTGCTGGCAACACGCTGCACTGCCAGTGCAACTAGTGGTTGTTGCATCGCTCTGGGTGGTGCCCTCACACAGCGTAACATCCAGTGTCATCCCGGGGTAATTACAGTGGTGAGCTGAGTCCCGCTGCTCGGACCCTGCAGGTGAATTCGCACAAGGTTGCGAGGGTGAGCTGCCTCAAACTCTTACTTTGGTGCTGGAGTCAACTTGGTTTGTGCAGGAATTCTGTCCCAGAGCTGCTGAGTCAGGCTCAGGTAAAATCGATTTGTTCAATGGGTGAGAAGATTAGGTTGAACAAGGTTGAAAACCTGGAGAATATCAACTTTAATACAGTTCAGGGCTAATTCAAGACAGACGATATACTATTTAGATCCAGGGTGTCAGGAAACTTAATGATCCAAGATGAAGCCCAAGAGGTTCAGTCCAGCATGTCGTGACTTTTATCTGGGAAAATGCCACTGCTACTGGAGGCGGAACACCCGGTGCATAGCAAAACAAGAGGCGAGAAGAGCGCGGAGAAGGTTCACTGTGTTTAAGTTAAGGCTGCTCAAGGACGGTGGGTGGAAACTCTGAAATCTGCGAGAGAGCATTTCATCATCTCAGCAAGCGGTTGGCCATTGGATCAGTCACCCAGCGAACAGGAAGTAAAAAGTTCTAAATGTGCTCGTCTGATTTCCCCCACGATTCGCCGCCCACCTCTCCCCAATCATAGCCTCTTTTTCCTTCGTCGGCAGCGTGAGATTCCTCCTCTCTGCGCTTGCAGGGCGGGAGGAGCAGAGCTTGTTCTCACATTTCACTCCATCTATCTCCTGCTAGATGCAGCTCAGTGATCTTGGGCCCTCCATTAGACTGTGCAGAGAGGCATCCAGTACAAGTAAACAAATAAAAAAAAAAAAGGGGGGGGGGGGATTAGAGATGGCCCATTTCTCGTTCTCCCTACCATTTGCAACCTTGGCTTGCGGATGACTTGCAGAATCTTCCAAACAGCACATTACAGCTCTGGCCTCGTGTTAATAAGCCCTTGTTTGCGTGTCCCCAAAATTTTCCGAGGCTGGCACGGAAATGAGATGCCCTGCATTGTCATAAAGTTTGTGTTTGGAGAGAAGAGGGAGAAAAAAAAAAAAAAAAAAAATCACAGCTGTGGTTTCATCAGTGCTCCCAGCTGAGGGTAAAGCAGACAGCCACAGCCAGCCAGTTGCATAATATCATGCCTCTGCAAGATGCACCACAAACCTCGGGATTTTGAAATAAATCAAGGCTGTCATCTGCGTTTTGCTCTTTTTGTAATTAATGTGCCCCGCAGTCAGAATGCTCAGGCCCGCCGCTTCCACTCCTCTTTACATCCAACAGTGACAGAACGCATCACATGTCAGGGATCATTTGAGGCGCTTTCTATAAAATCGCTCCTGCCAGCGGACGTGTCTGGCAGCGCAGAGGCGTAACCCCAGCAGGTTTAATGAGCAACGCCATTAGCCAGTTACATATTTATTAATAGCCACTAATGCAGCCAAAGCTGTAGCAGCTTTAACCTTTCTATAAAAATCAAATGAACTCAGGCGTGATGCATCACGCAAACAACAAAAGACATTTGGACTTTACGCTAAAATCACTTTATAGCAACGCTGTGCACAGTAGTTTCAAAATGTCAAAATTTCAATGATTTATTGACGTGTAATGACTTGAGAATGGTATCGCTGCCATTGACACAGCACCCCCAGCTGGCCTGGCTTACCGTACAACACGATATAACCAGTACCAGCCCAAACTGGGAAGGTGCTGGCCAGGCAACCTGAGTTATATCGTCCATTGTCAGACCAGCTGTGGGCGCTGTGTTAATCTCAGAGGTGTGCTGTCCTTACGACCAATCAATGAATCATCATTAATATATTGAACTATAATTTTAACATAGAAAAAAAACAAAAACACAAGTGCATCTTTAAATCTATTTAAAACTGTTTTAATCTTCTCAAATCAACCAGATTTTTTTTGGCATTTTTGTGTTTAGCCCTTAACGGACCAGTGATGCAGCAAACATTACCATCGTCTTCGCCCTGTTTTGCTGTCAGTTATTGCCATTCTGTGCACGGCCGTGACTGACTTTGACACAGGCACGGTGACGGGACCTTCATCGCGCATTCGGGTGCATCTTGTAAATAACAAATTCCTAATCATTTTGTACAGCCGAGGCACAAGGGCAACGTGATGGACTGTGTCGTGACTGAGCTGTTTCTGCATCATTTTTTTTTTTTTACACACATATATATATATATATATATTTCTGTTACAATACACAGCCCCACCATCATATATTAGGTCTGTGCTCTCTTGTTGCAAAATTTTAGGGAGATGAGATTTGTTCTTCTTCAGTACATTAAGATGATTAAGTACGAATGCCAAAACTTGGATACGCATTAAAGTGGGCGTTTCAAGAAAGCCCTCAGCCAAAAACACATTGACCGACAATTGGAGAAATCTTAACCATCTTTGCCAAAAGAAAGAAAATGAGAAATTATATGATGGCATGCTGAGCAAATAAGCCTATAATCAATAGTTGCAACCGCATGCACTTTCAGGTCATCTGTATAGAAAAGCCGTGCAAGATTCCATATTCAGCAGCATAATTAGGGCTTTTTTCGCCACACTGCAGCATTGTTGGCAGTTGCATAGTCGCTGTATCCCATCATAATTAGCCAGAATTAGACAGAAGCACTGCTGGAAGTATCTTTACATTATTAGTCAGGAATGTAACGTGCCCTGAGAGCCGTGCTGTAGATACTGTTTCTGAATGTCGTCGAGATGAAAAACATGAACTAGGGGAGATTATCTCCCCAGGTCCTGTATTCCTGGTCAGGAATAAACTCATTATGTGTCAAAGTCTTGACTGTATTTTTCTGCGCAGTGGTTCTCGGTGATTGCCGTTTGAACCGTGTTCTCGGCACTGCGTAGCTGGTTATTTACTGCAAACGCTGTAATCATGAGCGTTTTGTGAAGGAGTCGGAGACGAGGAGAGATCTTAGGCTGAGGTCCTGCTCTGTGCCGCAGCGTGAAAACTCTTTGAGACAAAAAGGGAGGAGAGAGGCCTGATGTTCGGGCTGCACGCGGCTGAGCGGGCGGAGGCTTCGCTCGGTTGTGAAGCGTGATACGGGCTGGTTGGAGGATTGCTCTTTGTCTCGAACGCCTAGCGTGACAGCTGGCAGTAAAGAACTTCTTCTCCTGCCGTGATGCATGGAGGCGTATGACTGCCTGAAGATTTGCTGTCAGAAATATGCAGCTACTGTAGTAGACGTGTGCCGTGACGGGAGTGTTCTGACTACTTCAAAAAAGTCCCAGTTCCCCCGAAGAAATCACAGACGTGTGTTTTGCAACATTTGCATAAGCCCGTTCCATGGAAAAAAAATGCTGTAATATTTTCAATCTGAAGTTTTGACAGAAACGGTTGCTTTGCTCATAAATCTTAAATGAAATACAATGAAGTCATTTTTTTTCTTCAAAATTATTTAGATGGAATTAATTATGTTCTTGAAATGTATTTTCTTAACTTGCCATTTTTACTCAGATGCTTCATTCATGTGTGTCTGTATCACCCATTCATTACCTGGCATGTGGATGTAGTGGCTTATGCACATCTGAAACTTCTCTGGAGTCTCGACACTGCCTGTGTGGCATCACGCAAGTGTCCAGTTGTAGCTTGAATCGAAACATCTGCTTTGTAACACACAGGCATCTGTGTCGTGAGTGCGACATGCACACAGCTTCTGGCCAGGAGGCTACAGATGGTGTTAAAGTCGCTGCTTTGGTCAAATCGGCCTGCTGAGTCTTCTGGCAATGACAGACGCCACATAAGTCCACGATTGTTGTCATTGGTGGAGCCCCCAGAATGGTTTCAGGGTTTAAGAAACGTCACCGGCGTCTCATCCAGTGTTGAGTCTGAAATAATTCTCAATGTCCATTTTACCAACGTGATCCCAGTAAGCTTGACCTAGTGGTTCAAAGTTCAAAAAGAAGCACTATGGGTTTGCACTCAATGTTTCCTCAAATGACATTATCACTACCTTTGGCAGAATGATTTTACATCTTGATTGATATGTGTGCACCATTAAGCAGAGCAACTGGATGCAAATGATGAGAATTGTATTTTAATTTGTTTTGTTGGGGACTACAGATTAATGTCTCTCCTGCTTTCTAAATCACTCTGAGGCTCATTTCAGTCATTTTCTTTCTTTCACCATCAACTTTGCGGCCGCCCCCCCGATGCTCTCCGGTGTTTCCTCGGCTGCCCTGGACCTGCTCTCCACTCTCATTTTCTTCACTGCAGCCTTTACCTGTGCCTACCTATTGATCTGCTGTGCAGCCATATGCTAGAGTGTCAATTAGAAAGCCCCTCCTGTCCGTCTGCGAGATGGGCGCCGCAGCATGTTGCAAAGTCTGGACTTGTGCTGGGCGAGCTGCTGCGTTTGAACCCCTGAGACGGCCGTCTGCTTCAGCTAGTGTCAGCGTTACATGTTGTCAGCTCCCCTTTAGAAGTTGGGCTCGGTCTTGATATCACAATTGTTGTCAATTGTTCTATGCCGTTGGATGATCAAATAAGTAAAATCCTACGTTAATAACTGGATACTTTATGTGAAACTTCAATACTTACATTTATACGTCGTGTCTTTGCCAGAACATGCCGCTAATTTCAGCTGACTTTCCAGGATCCTACGATGCATTGCAGCAGCACGCAAAGCATCATGGGATACATAAGTACGCGAAGGATAGTAGCGGTGCATCCTTGGAATCGGCTAAAACGAGTGCGTATTTCCCAGTACGCATTTTGAGCGTCCTAAGCACCCTCGGGAATTGGGACGAGCCTTCGCGCAGTGCGATGACGCAACTTCATTTCAAAATGCGCACTTCAAGGATGCAGACCCTGAGTTGAGAGTCAGCAGGAAAGTGCACCTCGTTGCTGGTCTGGTTTCCTCCTACTTTGTTATCTGAGACGACAGTCGGTTTGCAAATCGTGCTTAATCACGTCCACCCCACTGGCTTTCTCCACTAAAGCGTGCGCAGTCTGTCGCTCACTTCATCTGCAACAAATCGTCGCAACACAACCTAAACATTGCAGCCGTCCGCGTTTGAATTAAATAAAAAAAAGGTCTTGGTGACAGATGCGTAGGCGAAGCGTGACAGAGACAATACAAGCAACACCCACACTGTCTTCCTGTGCGCGTCTAAAAATAAATGCATCATTGGAGAATTCCTCAACCACATGAAGTCCCCAACTGCTCAAAAAACAAACTAAAACAAACTAAAACAAACTAAAACAGGCATATAAACGGTGCAGATTGTGGGAAAATAACGTCCTGTGTGATTTTGTCAGAATGGACGTGAGGGTGAAAGTGTTGCCGTAGATTTAGCAGCTTGCCTGTCTGCCTGCAGCCAGTCGCATGGCCTTGTTGATCCCTACGTATCGTCTGCTGCGAAACAAGCTGCTGCACCTGGGGAAAGGTTGCTCTCTCGATAGGAATCTCTAATAATTCCCACAGCCGGCTCTGACATTTTGTGGACGGCCAACGTCCGCCGTTGTTTTTCAGAAGTCTCTGCTCGACAAGTTTGAGTTCGTGCCAGGACGGAACGCGACCTGCAAACACACGCACACGATTTGGCTCTCGTTGGGCGTCCCACTGGCCTTTTCTCCTCTCTGACAAAAATGCGCTTGTCGTTTTGTCCAAAGCACAAGAAAAAACAAAAAAGCCGGCTTCAAACACTGAAACGCCAGCCACAGAGCCGAGCTCGCGTTACATGCAGCGTATCACTGCTGACTACTGGAAATGCGATAAGAGTTGAAAAAAAAAAAACACTGATAAAGTGCAATAGGATTTCACAGAGTATGCTAATATCTTCCTTTCCATTCAGGCGCTTCATCACCCAACGTGCTGAATAGAGTCGCGAAGCCGCTGTCTGCCATCCCATCCACCCTGGTGCTTGATTAAAATAGGATTGTGGGATCCAGTGGAGTGTTGGTGGTTTCTGAAAATGATGTATTCGGTGGATTTAACCAGCTCAGGCTCATCGCGCCCAGATCTTGGAGATTAAAGAACGTATGGGCCGCACTCTGGTCGAGGAGGACGTCGTTCAGGTGTGTTTGTCTGAGACGGGACAAAACCAGCTGATTAACATGATGATAGGAGATGTAATCTTGCGATGTGTTAAATTGCTTCCCGGCGGATAGGCCTGCAGAATAGGTGGCTGATTTTGAGAGGGAGAGAGAGAGAGAGAGAGAGAGAGAGAGACCGTCTTCCCACCACTCTCTTGTTTTGTGCAAACATAAAGCTTCATCCGGGCTTCTTTGTGAGGAGTGTAGATGTTCTCCCTGTGTCTGCATGGTTCTCTGCAGGTACTCCGCCTCCCTCCCACAGTCCAAAGACATGCATGCTGACTCTTAGTGGAAATTCTAAATCTACAGGGCTGAGTGAAGATGTTTCTTTTGTGTCTTTGTTGCCCTGCGATAAACTGTCGAGTGTTGTAACCCTATGACAGCTGGGATAGACTCCAGTGCGCTTCTGTTTCTCAGGTGTTCCTGGCAGCATGGACTCTACTCAGTATATCACTGCCATTTGCATCTGGACTTTCCCTCCGTCTGCTTTTTTTTATGACTGCGGAGGAAAATAAATGAATTTGAAAATGGACTGCTTTTGATTCTGCATGCGGCGTCCTCGGACTTTAAACTCCAGAATAAGTTGATCCTTTTTAAAAGAAAAGTGTCTTTTAAACCTTTGAGGGATTTTACACAGCACTTGTGGACATTATAGTTTCTTGATCAGTCTGACATGACTCATTTTGACTCCATTCAGTTGAAATTCCACACATTGTTCAAGTTATTTTAGTTCCACAAAATTGATTTCTTTTTAACCTCGAGAGCCACTGTGCAATGCTAATGGAACGACTGGAGGTGGTGAATGTGATCTGGGCTTGATTGACCTCACAGTGACGCACAGAAACCCATGTGTCATTAAAGTGGGAGTGATGGTGAGAATGAATATGGAGTGATTTCAGTCAGCGGGGGACCATCAACCCTCAATTTGAGTGAGAGCTGCTGTTTTTTCTTGTCCAGATGTTCCCCTGTAATACATTGTGGAGGGCTAAAACCCCACTGTCAGCCTAACATTAGGGTTACAAAGACCCTATAGACCCTATAGTGGAAGCTTCACACTAACGCTAATGATATCTGCAGCCTTGCGGGACAAACTCCTAAATGCTAACCACTTCCTTCCCCACTTTTTGCTCACATGGAGCTGACTTGGCAGCTGGCCCTCTCCTCTAAAGTCTGATATACCGACGTACCGTTTGTAGTTTTTTGAGGGGCCTGAGGTGAGTCCGTCCCCTGCGCGGTTGTCATGCGGGCCGCAGCAGTTTAAAGTGAACCTGCGGTGGAACGGCTGTGAAAAATTACTTCTCGCCCGGTGGGAGATAGTTGGGTGTATTCAAAGAAACTTGTCACTTCCAATATGCTCTCAATGAATCTCAGCCGTTGCTGATCCGGAGCTTCAACCCACTCCGCTGGAAAACCAATGTCTACAGCCCTATTCTGCCACGGCGTGCAGGGAGATTGTTCCTTCGCAGCCCATTACAGTAGGGGGATTGAACAGGGTGTAGATGTGTACGTACACGATGCCTTGTCGCGCCATACCCTCTGTGTGTGTATAGCTGCTGGTCTATTGTGTGTGTGTGTGTGTGTGTGTGTGTGTGTGTGTGCCGGCGGACAGAAAAGGGGAAGGAGGGAATGAAAGTGTCAGTGTGCGTTGATGTGCATTACAGCATGGAGCGTATTTGCTTCAAAAGTAGCGCAGCAGTTGAAGCCACATCTACAACAGATGGAGCTCTACGGCCAAAAGACTCAGACGGCCGGTCAATTACTCCATTGATGGATGAATAGTGCACAGGGGGGCTTCTAATTACTTTTAAAATCAAAATTATTTAGTCTTGATGGGGCTCTGACTCATTTTGTGTAACCGATCCGGCAGTGCTGTTGGCAGAGACCGCAGAGTGGACGAGTGCAGGCGGACCGAGGACGCCGCATGCAGAATCAAAAGCAGTTCATTTTCAAATTCATTTATTTTCCTCCGCAGTCATAAAAAAAGCAGACGGAGGGAAATGCCAGATACTTGAGCTCCGCTGCGGTGTCGCAGAGCAAACTGGGTGGTTTGCTGAAAGTGTGATACAGAAATATGGCAGCGTTCAAGACTTTGAACTCATTGTTGACACACATCAGGTGCACACTAAAGGACCGATGTGAGATTTGGCAGCATCTTGTACTTAAAAAGCTTTTTGCAAACAAATGATTCCCTGACAATGAATCCCTGAATATATGGTTTTATACCCCTGACCAGACTAACCCCCTGCCCCCCCCAACCCCCGCCCACAGACCATTGACTGAATGTACAGATGGACAGAGCTTCTAATTTAAAAATCAGGCCAATGTGGAAAAAAACCCAACTACATTCTATTGTTTGGCCTGCAGAGACCGCCATAAATGGTTGCAAAAATAATGACTGGCTCTCAATACAGAGAGGAGCGCATAATTCGTCTAAATAGCTAAATAGCTAGTTAAACAACTCATTGAATATGCCGTGAAGCTAATTTTGTCCTATTTTGTCTAATTTCGAACGAAGCTGGCCATAGAGTTGTGGGGGCGGCTACAGCTTAGTAGCCATAAGTATTCAGCTCACCAGCGTGTGGGCAGGCATTGGGGCACACGCTCCAATCTTAACTCACCTCTGGCACCACCCACATATCTAAATTTGGATCACCCGGTTTCAAACAGAGTGGAAACTCAAGAAACTTATCTCTAGGCTTCTACATGGGCATTGAGAAACCAATGTCACAATGACTGTCTGTCCATACAGTCACTGCTAGAGACACATTCCATTTGGGATAATCTTCCTTGCTGATTGTAAACCTTGTTTTCTCATACTCATTTCTCCTACTGATCGCTCCTCTTTCTTTCATGAGGTGAGCTGCTAGGGTGAAACCACAAAACCCTGAGCAAACCCACACTCTTGCCGACTGTTGAGACATGATGACCATCGCCTGTGTGCAATATAAGTAAAATGCAATTATCAGTGAATGACATCACGGTCATCAACATTTTGTTCTATGAGCAAGTATGACAAACAATGCATGTGTGTCTTTTCTATTCCATTTCATGCCAGTATGTCCCTTTAAATGTCCCTCACTGGGCCTTTAAGCATCTGAACTGTGTATTGTATACTGTGATTGTATGCCCTGGGCTCACTCTACTGTCAGGGGGCCTGTGCAGCCCATCCCTGGTAAGGCGACGTTAGCCTCTGCCTTGAATGACGGAGAGATGCAGTGGCTCATCGTTAGCAGGAGCACTATTGACAACCACGATGTAACTTCTCCACGAATAACCTCCGCAGCCCTTCACTGGTTAATGGAATCGTGCAGGGCAAAGTATTCCGGGACCGTTTTCCCTACAGAGTTGAGGTCAACATGAAAGAGGCAGAAATAAAACGGTGTTCTACAAGTGGAGAAACTGTGAAAACCTCACCAGCAGACACAGAGACCGCAAAGGAGAGCAAAACACGACAGCCTCCCACAGCGAACGAGCCCTCCGGCTAGCGTTTAAGTTGTTGCGGCGCCTTGTTATTTGAGGCACGCAGCACGTTAATGCGGGGGTCAACATTTCTTAAAAGGCTGAATCACACCGAAGAACTGGCAAACAAAACACAAACTGTTTAACCAAAGTTATTTGTAGCGACTTCCGATGGAAGTAATTATTTGCTGCAGCGATGGTTGGAGACGAGTACAATTTGCGAGTCCATTTGGTTAATGGATTAAATGAGCGGAATCAGTCGAGTCATTTTTCACAAACATTTTTTTAAAAGGTGTTATTTAATATACTGGTTAAGTTGATGTTTTCTCTTGGCACTTTAAATGGGTATTTGATGGTTTTTTTTGTTTTTCAAAATGTCCTGGTCAATCAAGGTAGCGTGAAGCACATGAAATTGTGATAGTTAAAACAAAAGAAAAACAATTTTAAGACTGTTTTCAAAAACACCTGTTTTTTTTCCGTTGTTGCTTACTGGTTTGGATGTTTTCCTCCCAACCACCAGGAAGTAGTTCCTCCTATGGGAGAGGAAAAATTAAAATTCCTCCTTTTCCATTAATAGATGGAAAGTATTGGCTATGTTTTTAAAGTAGTGCAGTGGCCACTGTAGGCGTATGAACCCAACTGTGCAACAACGGTATATGCTAATTTTGGATGTGCTCCACTGTGGAGAAAATTAAAACAAGCTAAACAAAAGTTATCCAAAGCACCACTTTCCAATAAAGCTCATGCAAAATCCTGATGGTAAAGTGCAAATTTTGGCCACGATGGCCTCCATGGCTTTGAACCATGGTTTTAGGTGTAATGCGAGACACGCACGCACACACTCACATACACAGAAAACTGTATTTTATACAGAGATACTGATTGTAATATAAAACACACCTCCATTGGCAATACCAAGGATGTCAATGAAGCTATTTCTGACAGATTCTCTGTTTCTCCTTTAATCACGCCTGCAAAGCATTCTGCCAGACTTCACTCAAGTATTTATTCTCATGCATGCAAATAACTTTTCTGGTGGAAACCTGGAGGTGACGCTCGGTCAGCTTTGTCACAGTCGCTCAGTTTCCCCAGGACTCAACCCTGATACCCTTCAAGTTTCCAGCGATCTGACGGACTTTGAAGTCGTAATGTTTTAGCCACGGAGAGACATTCTGGAGTAAACCGCGCTCAGACGGGTCTCACCGCACTGCATTCAATTTGCCAGATTTACGTGCAATCAATGGCAGCCTTTGAGATCGTAATAGTCTGGGACCATCCAATTTTTGAATGTGTCTGCCGGCCAGATTGATGAATAAAGAAACAAACACAAAGATCTGACTGGTAGCCCCGTGGGACCTCGAGAGTTTATGAAAGCTTTTTGAATTCAACGTGGATGTCACAGACGGCTGTATAAGAGTAGAAACTGAGCGTGGGAGCAGAGCTGTCTCTTCACTTACCCATAATGCTGCAGTTAAAAGGTTAAGGGGAAAAAAAGACTGACTTTTGAGATGCTCACACACGATACAAATGCTTTTCTCTCCCCCCTCCACTCCACTGTTTTCTCTGTGAACCGTCTCAATGTTTTTTCTCTTCTTCATCTTTCAGGAACTCACTCTGAAGCCTGTGGACCCAAGCAAGCCCGAGGCTTCTCACGTATACCCCAAAACCCTGCGCAGGGGACCTGGGAGATCAAAAACCTCCGATTGAGCTGGAACACAAGAGGCAGAGGAATCGACGGGGAGAGAACCAGAGACCCAAAAGGAGCTGATCGTTGACTTTCGTTCTTCCTCATGCCTCGAGTGGGAGGATCCACGCCGGCAGGTGGGCGAACAGCGGCCGACTGAGGAGTGACTACCCGACTCGGTGGTCAGACGATGGAGTGAGGAGGAGGAAGGGGAGAGAGTGGAAAGAAAGCGTTGCACCCCGCCGTGGAGCCGGCCTCATATTCTACATCTATTGAATGCCGGCGAGGGAGTGGCGGAGACATGAGAGGAAGCCTTTTCTCTGCCAGCTGCTTCAAGAGCGACTGCAATTAACCCCTGTGGCCGTCACAAGACAATACCTGGCATCCCATTGTTCCCCGACTGCCGGCTCGGCTCTTCTCTCGCGTCCGTGGTCATGTTCCAGCCGCCGGCGCTGAGAGCCGATCGGGCCGGCGGCCACCGGGGCGGCCGCGCCTCGCTGCCGCCGACGTCGCAGTTCCACCTGCTGCTGCTGCTCCTGCTGCTCCTCAGCCCCCTCAGGGCCACGCAGGCGGCCAAGCCCAAGGGCCCGCCGCACACCCACCTCAACTCCATCCGCATCGACGGCGACATCTCGCTGGGCGGACTCTTCCCCGTGCACGCCCGCGGCCACGACGGCAAGCCGTGCGGGGAGCTGAAGAAGGAGAAGGGCATCCACCGGCTGGAGGCCATGCTCTTCGCCCTGGACCGCATCAACAACGACCACAACCTGCTGCCCAACATCACGCTGGGCGCCCGCATCCTGGACACCTGCTCCAGGGACACCCACGCCCTGGAGCAGTCGCTCACCTTCGTGCAGGCCCTGATCGAGAAGGACGGCTCGGACGTCAAGTGTCTGGGCGGCGGCTCGCCCATCATCACCAAGCCGGAGAGGGTGGTGGGCGTCATCGGCGCCTCGTCCAGCTCCGTCTCCATCATGGTGGCCAACATCCTGCGGCTGTTCAAGGTAGGAGCGAACGCAGCGCTTTTTGTCTCTCTGTATGTCCGAAGGTTTGCGTGTACTGCGTGTTGCGGTTTGAATTATTCATGCTTGTGGAACAAACGAGCAACACCAACAACAACAGCAGCAGCTGCTTAATGGAGATCTACTACAATGCTATGGGCGCTTTGGAAACTTTGGGGAGGAGATCCCTCGGCCTTAGTCAGGCTGTTACTGGTGTAGGAGTATTACTCTGGCTTCAGCCGACAGCCTCGATCATCCGCCAGAGACGTATTTGAAGGGGTTGTAAAATGTATGTTCTGTCTTTGTACGTTTGTGTCCTCGGTGAATAATTTTCCACTGTATTTTCTGTCCTGTCAGCCTTGACAAGTGTTGGCCTCCTGCTTCTGGTTACTGTGAATGTGTGATTGCTGTTCGCAAAAACAGTAAGCCGTTCACTGCCTTCAGAGAGAGAATTACATTAAAAGATACTTTTTTTTTTGGCTAACTGCACATTTCACCGATGGTATCACTTTAAATTCACTTTGGCGGGAACTGGCATTGTTATTGCAGGTTAATTAAAATGAAGGATTCTCTCCAAAAAGACTCAGACTTTGAGTTTGAGTTTCTCAAAGCAACTTTCATATCTAAGTCCCACATCAGGTCCCTCCTGTGTTGCTGACAAGTTCCTGATTAGGAGTTTCTGCTGTAAAAGCTAAAGCTGTCGCTGATTCAGTGCCTTGCTTTTAGACATATTAGCAGGCCAGGTGTTTGCTCTTGTCCTAATGGCTTCCAATCCATTTGGAAATTAACAGCTCATTTTCTCGCCCCTCCCTCGCCATCGACGCAAATAACAATGTAAGATGACTGTGTTCAGACTGCACCACAGCGCCGCTGTGACGTTGAAAATGAGACTCGGTGAGGTGACATTTTTTGAAATGAATTGATGGAGGAATCCAACTGTGACGTCTGCTTTAGCTTGCCCAAGTTGCGATGGTTAGCATCTGTTTTTGCGCTCTGTGACAAATTAATTTATATGAAATTGGGGCAGCAGTTTTTCCTCAGTAAGTCATATGTTCCAAAAAGAGTCATGGATTGCTCAGTCTTATTAGTCATCGGGTAAAGCCTCAGGTGACAAGACAATTAGAATAATAAGAGCTCCGTCACCTTACTTTTTATGCATTCTCAAACCCAGCGCTACATACTAACTTACTTATGCAAACACAAAGACAGTTTGCCGCTGAAAGAAATCATGTGATTTCACTTGATGGGAGGTTAAGTTGAATCGTCAGAAATGCATTCATGCAGGTTCATGTGCTTCCTGCTATAATTGGCTTAGCAATTAGCAATTCGCAAACTGCTTTGTCGAGCTCTGGGTAATTCTAAAATGAAGTTCTCCCTCTGTATTTCAGTAGAGAGATAGAGAGATAGAGAGATAGATAGAGATAGAGAGATAGATAGAGAGAGATAGATGGAGAGATAGATAGAGAGAGATAGATAGATAGATGGAGAGATAGATAGATAGAGAGATAGATATATAGATAGATAGAGAGATAGAGAGATAGATAGATAGATAGATAGAGAGAGAGAGATAGAGAGATAGATATATAGATAGATAGAGAGATAGAGAGATAGATAGAGAGAGAGAGAGATGGAGAGATGGAGAGATAGAGAGATAGATAGATAGATAGATAGATGGAGAGATAGATAGATAGATAGATAGAGAGAGAGATGGAGAGATAGAGAGATAGATATTTAGATGGAGAGATAGATAGATAGAGAGATAGATAGAGAGAGAGATAGAGAGATAGAGAGATAGATGGAGAGATAGATAGATAGAGAGATAGATATATAGATAGATAGAGAGATAGATAGATAGATAGATAGAGAGAGAGAGATGGAGAGATAGAGAGATAGATAGATAGATGGAGAGATAGATAGATAGATAGATAGAGAGAGAGAGATGGAGAGATAGAGAGATAGATAGATAGATGGAGAGATAGATAGATAGAGAGATAGATAGGCATCTGCAACTTTTCTCTTTTGTTAGACTCACTGCCTCACCTTATCAACCCAAGGCATCAAACCTGAGAAAGCAAAATGATGAAAAAGAACACACTTTTCCCATAAGGGATGTTTGAGAGGCATTGTGTACCATAAATAAGAATATAAAAAATTCATAGAATTAAAGAGTGTGATTTATTTTTTTCTCTCCTTAGCGAAGAGCAATGTAGGGGCAGCGTGTGATGTGCTTGACTGCTTGTCGGCCCCCAGTGCCACCCGTGTGAACTCAACCTGACTGAGATTCTATATTGTTTGTTGTGTACATCAGCATTTCCAGCGCGTCATTTACATACAATGCGCATAAGCTACTTGATCCTGCCCATAATGATAGATGCGCTGCACTATGCATTGGCCCATGCATGAACTCTATTTCTCCTCTTTCCCTCATACACAAATTAAATATGCGCGTGTGCACACTCACACAGGTACGAGTCGGTGTGGGCTGCAGTAATGAGCCTCTCCTGCAGCGTCTTCTTGATCCCACTCTCACGCGGAAGCCTCAAATCCTCCATCATTAACACAGTTGCTTGTTCTACCCCTTCATGGACGTGTAGTGCCCTTGCATATTTAATTTGGATTTCTCCAATCCCCCCTTTTTTTTTTTTTTTTTTACATCAGCCCAGATTTGTATGAAAATATTTATCTATGTATTTATATTTGGCTAAACGGATGTAACAGGTAAGCCTGTCCACTCAGGCAGAGGTCACCAGGGTGAACCCTTCCCGCCGCTAATCACTCGACATCCACTGCAATCAAAGCGATCATTACAGCAATTAAGAAAGAAAAGGTTCCCGCCTGGATGTGAAGGAGCTCTGGTTGGTTGTATGGATTAAACAGTAAACTCTTAATGGAGAGTGTTGTGCGGTGAAACGGGCAAGGGCCCTGAGTTACAGCCACTGGGGGATCCCCGCTGTCGAACCTGACGCTAGCTGGTTTCTCTGCTGCTTCGCTGCCTCGACTGCCGGCGGTCCAGGACCTGCTTTAACTTTAGCTCCATCACCGCAGCAGCAAGACGTCCCGTGCTGCATATTGAAGCGCTCGCGCGGGAGGGAGGTGGGAGCGGCCGGTACGAGCGAGCGCTGAGGTCAGACACGTAAATGTTTGCTCTAATGGAGGCGATGCACACGCCGGGTACGAGGCCAGCATACTGATGAAGAGCACGCTGTTAGACATGGATACCCATTAGCCTATGCAAGCACTCACGCATGTGCACACACACACACACATGCATAAAGCCAAGTGCAAAATTGCGCCGATCAAACTCGCGCACCTTGTGTAGAAGCACTCCAGCGCCGGGAACACAAGCGCACATTAAAAGCAATCGGGCACTTTTGCACTCGAAACAACTTTTTTTTTTTTCAGCAGTAGCAGCAGCAACAACCCCGGTGCAGTTCAGCCGGTTTCGAGGGATGTGTTCCCTCGGCCCCCCCGGCTGCATTCCGATACCGTCCAGAGCCACTCAATGAATATTTCACTCCAGCCTTGTGCGGCGGCAACCCGAGCAGATCATTCCGGTGTGGCTCTCCGCGAGGCTACGGTCCGCCAAGCGAATCAGTTTAGGTGGTGGAGGTGAGGGTGGTCGTGAGGGGGGGTTAAGTCATGATCAGAGGCGGACTCCGTCGGGTGAGTTATATTATTCATACTTGAGGAGCGGACGCGCTCGCGGAGTTGACATGCATCAGGTGGAAGACGGATTGCGCCGGCGGGCCCCGTCTACACGCTGGTGTTTATCTGAGCAGAGGGCTCCTGGAGTCCGGGGAGTGGACGGGGTTTCCCGCCCACCCAGCCATGCGGCAAACAGGAAAAAAGGAAAAAAAAAAAAAAAAAATAGGAGAGGAGTCGTCTCCTTTTTAATGGATTTCATTTGTTTCATTCAGCGGTGCACATGAGCGGCCGCGGCGGAGAGGCAGCGGCCCAGGAATAAGTAGCTCAGAGCGCTCCGGCCTCTCATGTTGACTGGAAAGCAGTTCACAGTTCTCTCCTTGTATTTTTTTTATTTTTTTTTTTACTGGCGCCGCCGTTAGAGTTTACCGCCTGCTGGACAAAAAAAAAAAAAATAAATAAAAAAAATAAATAAAAAAAACATCCGTTCGTTCGCTCGAGCGGCCCGAGCCGAGCAGGAGGGAGAAGAATCGCTCGGAAGAATCCGCTCGGGTTTTTCAGAGAAGAAAGGAATGAAAAAAAAAGAAAAACCAAACAAAACAGGATTTATATGCGAGAGTGAACTGGCCTCCAGCGTCCCACTCACTCTGACCGCCCCCCCCCACCCCCCACCTCCCCTCCACCCACCCCGCCATCCCCTCACTCCCCCCTCCGAGTTCACGCTCCGGTTTGAGATGTTTCACTCCGGCAGCTGACCCGCAGAGTTGCTGTTTATACAGTCACAGGGCTGTTGGAGAGTGACCTCGCATCGCAAATCATCCGCCTGGGGTGTGCCGAAGAGGACGGAGGAAGAGAAGAAGAAGGAGCAAAACAAGAAAACAACACACACGCATACGCACAAGCAGACTCATGATCATTTCTTCGCATTGTGTTTATTTCTTTTCTCACCCGTACATTTCAGCCAGAACTGTGTTGTTAATGTGTTGCTAACAGTGCACGGCACATCTGTAATCGCTGCTAAGCAGTCCTAATTGGCCCAAACTCCCAGGAATTCTTAATGTCAACAGAAACTGAAGCAACATTTAGTGCTGAATAAACAGCAGCCGATTATGAATAGTTGATTAGAGACGGCCCTGAGCTGCCATCGCCGCGCTCACAAGTTCATGAGGGATTTGTTTTTAAACTGCTGCTGGTAAATAGAGAATAGAAATAAATATGAATATATTAATATATACAGGTGTACTCTGTTATCTAGTTCCTATTTTTTTTAAAAAAAGGCAAGAAACTCAGTTTGTTTGCCTTTAGAACATCAGAATGGTAGTTGATGATGTTTGGTTGGGTCTTGAATTGTTTTTTTTTTTTCTCCATTTTTCAGACTCACGTTTTAATGTGTGGAAGTGCAGCAAAGAAGGAAGCTCTGTTGTTTTGAGTCATGATTACCTCAGCTTGTGAAATAAAGGTTGGGCTCTCCGTGAGATCTCAGCCTGAGCCTGAAACGCCGTGAGTGAGAGTTTTCAGAACGTCTTGACTGAGTGAGTCGTCCATTCAGCAGCTGGTTTATGGTCCTGTCTTTTTTTTTTTTCCAAACCGAGTGTCAGACCATCTGCTTAGTTGGGATCTCTTTCCATGACTTAATGGTTATTTGTCTCTTCAGACTGGTTCAGTCCAATCGGTTCATTTTCACCTTGCGTGTAATGGCCCCCGTGATTCAATCTACATTATACTTAAAGGTCATTATCTGGCCGTGGTTAATTCAATAGCAAAAGCATTATTTTATTAGTGGGGTAAGCTAGACACACACGCGGTTTACAAATGGATTCGCTGCAGGTATCGGTCTGGCGTCGAACCCTTTCAGGAGGTGGTTGGTGGGACAAAAGCCTCGGATGAAAAGCTGTGCGGAACGTGATGATCCATTGGTTTTGTTTGCTCGGTCCGATGGATTTTGTTCCATCCATCCATCCATCCATCCATCCATCCATCCATCCATCCATCCATCCATCCATCCATCCATCCATCCATTGGCAGCTGAGGCTGGTTACACCGTGACACAAGTCGCCACACAATGTCATAGCCAACCTGATGAGTTTGTCTTGGGACTGTGAGAGGAGGCTGGGATAAGAGGAGAAGAACCCAGCCCTCGGCCTGGGAATTGAACCTACAACTTTCTTTCCATGAGGTGACAGTGCTGACCGCTGTAGCCAGCTGTGAAGGATTATTTAAGCTGCGTTGATTCTCTCTGTAAATTTCTGATTTAGAATGAAGTCATTGAGCCGCGCGAAGCTCGGTGGAAAATACACAATCTGGTGTCATTTTTAAAATCGAGCTGTTCGTATTGATTTAAGATGTGCTCTCAGAAGTGGATCAGGAGTAAAAGCAAAAAAAAAAAAAAAAATGCTATCCATTTGGACAGTGATGTATTCATCTGCCCACAGAGTCACATTTCATTTCAAGACCTCTTTCTCTTGCTCTGTAAATAGGCGTTGTTTTTTTTTTTTATTTGACAGTCCATGAAATCTACTATGAGAGCTTTACTTTGCACATCACTTAATCATTTCCTTTACACTCTGTTTCATCACAGAATTAATCACCCTGTTTACAGTGTTTCGTCACCGCAGATGCCTACACTCCTAATCGCTCCCGATCCGCTTAATAAAGGCTGAGGATGACGATGATCCCGCCTCCTCGGCCAAACTTTTTTTTTTTTCCCCGCCTCGGATACGACGTCAACCTTGTCCTGCGCTAACCCTTGCGTCAGCCCTCGTACGGCGGATGCTTTAAAACCCGGAGAGTACCACGTCGGTGTCGCCGCATTTCACGCCTCATCCCACCTTGTTCTGATGTTGTTTTTATTCAGCGCTAAAACCTCACGGTGAAATGACAGCTCCGTGTCACGATCGATTTAGCTGCTCATTTGGGGGAATGACAGCTGAATCAAGATAAAGTGGCGCCGGCCCGTGAAGGCATCTCTGACACCGTTAAAACAAAAATGTGTTGTTGTTTTTTACTTCAATGTTGATTCTGGAGTTTGAGTATATTCTTTCACAAGCGACTTTTAACCTAATGAAGTGAATCCAAATACACTGCTATGTACATTGGGTACAGATACGTTTACTATACTGTTAAACATGTCTTTTTATGGGAAAATGACTTTTTCAGCTCAGAGTTTTTGCTTTACTGTCACCCCAATTAACACACCAAGCACGAGAAATGACGCGCTTACAGATAGACTGACTTTTTTCCCACGTTAGTGCGCTGACATGAGTCGATGACTTTCATCATAGAGTCATTGAGTGATTTCATTGTCTTCAGGATAGAAGGGCAAAATGTGTGGGTGAAAAGTGGAACACCACATGACAGTTTTCATTTATGTAAACACACTGGTGTGATACCACAGGTTTGGCTGTTTTTTGGTTTATGCCTATTCTGGAGCTGTAGCGCAAATAAAAAAAAACAAATATAAAACAAACAGGCCTAAACACAACTCTGCTCTGCCAAAGAGTTTAGCGCTCGCTCGTCATGTGATAAACTCAACATGCCTTGTGGGAGGTGTAGCCGTCACGTTTTCCACGTACACTTTAAAGCTGCATAGACTTTTATTTTAAGACCACCATATACCTTTTAAGCTCTGGCAGGCTGCACAAAACGACACGGATGAGCCCGACTGGCTTTGTTGAAGTGGAGGTGGAATAATGGAAGTGGACACTGTTACGCTGTAATTTTTAAATGAGATCCATTTCTTCCCCCGGCTCAATGAAAGTCACGGTGGCAGCTACAGATAATATTCCAGCTCACTTCAGCGAGGTGATATTTTTCCACTCTCATTCTCTGTTTTATTATTTTTTCCAGGGGGCTTGTTTTTTTTTTTTTTTTTAAACCTAGTCCCCCCCTCCATCACTCTACGCTGTCTCTCCTCCATTAACAAATTGCTGACTGGCTCGCCGCGGCGCTATTATACCGCCGCCGTTCTACCCTCCCTTCTTTGATAATTAAATTTACAGCACGAAAATATCGATCTTCTTAAGTTTCATTGGGGTGAAATTACACTCGGTTAACGGCGGGCTGCGACCACCGGAGGGCTTTCATTATCCTTGACGTCATGGCGAGCGCACGCGTCCTGCATGCAACCAGGCACCTGGTGGACGCAGGTGAAAAGGCTTTTCGTCCTTTTTTTTTGCTGCATCGATGCCTGAGCCATCGCTGCTTCTCACAAAACGCCTCGGATTATGTGGAAACACTGCTTTTTCCCCTTTGATCTTACCGCCAGGCCTGGGAATCCCATGTAGTATTTGCGGCAGTGATGCACAGAGGCAGTGATTTAACGTGATGCCCCCTCCTCTGAATCGATTTGCCTTCTGATCCCTTTGTATTTTTGCCTTATTTTCTTCATCGAGAGGATAAGATGAGGATTCTAGGAAATCTTACCCTCAGCTTTCACCTTCTGCTAAAACGTTTGCAAAGCAATTCTGGACTTACTAAAGGATTTCTGAGCAGCAGCCATGGCAGCCAGATCACATGATCACCGGAGAACTACACAGGAACCCACACAGGAACTCCATATTATGTCACGACTGTTTTGGAGTTGAAAATAATGCAACATTGACACCATCCTAGGAGAATAATGGGATGCAGTTGAGTTGAGAATTTAGGGTTTAATTGTTTCCGTCTTGCTATTGAAATTGCGGAGGAAGTAGTTGCTGTTCATGCAACTAGCTTTTATTTTCTACAATCAATGGGCCGTGCATTGTGAAAGCTCAATTTCCTGTTCGGATCTATATGAACTGACGTGAACTGGGAGTAGTCGGCGCTGGCAAATAGACCCGATGGCGGCTCGATCCGGACTGTTATTTTTATAAAATATTTTTTCCCCAGCAATGTTTAGAGCCCGACATTCCCAAACAAAACAACTGTTCCCAATAACAGAGCGAAGCCTGCGAGCAAGTTGAGGCAAAGAAAAGAAGAAGCAGCCTTCTAGTCACGTTCTCACCGCAGCCACCGTCCAGCGAGCTCTCAATTTGAAAGTCTCTCTCCGCCGTCGCCATCTGCGGGCCACAGCTGGCCGCTCCAGTGGGTTTTGCCTCAGTGAACTTTTCGATGCTGACAAAGTTCTCGGAAAATTGTTTGTTTTTTCCGACAACAATGAGTCTTCTAATGGAAAAGTGAAAGCGCTGCTGCTGAGACTGAGCGAGGAACGTGTGGGGGCAGGAAGTCAATACCACAGCTCGTCTCGCTGGTAATTAACGCACGCGCTGTCTCCAAATAACGCAGCGATGGCAGCAGCCAGGATGTTCTCGGCTCTTTCTGAGAGAGAGGTGACATGCAGGAGGTGGATATGAACAAATGTCCCCAGTTAACCAACCGACTTGTGCTATATATGCTAATATTACTCATCATGACCCTTTTTCGGTCTGTGTTCTCTATACATCACTTACATCTGCCGTCTGCTGGAGCAGCAGATGTTTTAGGACGGCTCTTGACGTGAAGTTACTGAAACAAGCTGATTGTAGAACAGACAGTGCGGCACAAGAACGGTGACTTCTTTCTTCTTGAGGCTTTACCGTTGATTAACTGTGACCCCGTTGTCTTAAAGTGGGGCGAAAAAAAAAATCCATGTTTTGACAAGACGCGTGACTGCAGTGTTACCACCCCATGATGGCAATCCTGAAAGTACATGACAGGTGTCGCTGGGGTTTTCCAGCGATGATATATTGGATGCAACATGTTTTAAAAAAAAACAACAAATAAATAAATAAAAAATGTCCTCCTTGGATTTTTTCTCGTTCACTGTGTTTTGTTTATATTGAAGAAACAAATTAACGGTGGCAGGTGTTGGCTGCCTCTGAAGGATCACTCCACTGCGCGCGCTTTGTTTTCCTTGGTAATTTTTTTCCCCCTTTTAAGCGGCATAATTATGTTTTTCCTCAGTTGTGATCTCATCTTGTCGTGTTTAAGTGGCTGCGTATCCACAAACATCAAGCGCTCTGCTTCTTTTCCTCCCATCACCAGACCTCCAGCCATCTGTCCTTCATCTCCTCCACCGCCAGACAGTCTCGGTGTTCGTCTGTGTGGGTGGACGGGTGTCGGCACATATGTGTATGTGTCGGCGCTGGCTGCCTGATTGAATATTTGTTTGTGAATTTCCTATTTATGATCCAACAGTCGTCCACTGTGAGGGCCGCAGTGGACGACTGTGTGCTTGTTGGTGTTACGCGTCAGCTTTGGTGGCACAGGTACGTGTTTCTTGCATTTCCACCCAGTTAAAAACAAACGAAAAAGAAGCTACTGATTAGTCGAGAACGGAAAGTGTGGAGCAGGTGTTACCTTACATTACATTACCTGGGCAAGTCCAACTTAACCTGGGCGACATGATGCGTCATTACACCATGGGCTGGTTGCGGTTGAAATTTACACAAGTGGGGGTTCAAAGGAAATAAAGAGGTCAGATTTATATTCACTGTTTGGCCGCTACATTGTTACTGGGGCATTAAATCCAGCAGTCACGACGCTAACGTTACTCCGACTTCAGCTAGGTGCACTTTAGCAATTTTTTGAAAAAGCTTTTGATTGAGTTGAGTTAAGAAGAATAAAAAAGCAAACATATTGAGACAAGTATATTAACCTTAATGGGAATCTGGAGAGGTTTGTTTGAGCGACTGCACTGTTTCCATAAATATTTCTCACTCGTAAACCGAAGGCTGTCTGAGGCCTCTGGCTACGGTCATGAAGGACTGTGTTCTTCATTTATGCAAACAATTGCTGATTCAGTCTTTTACATGAGTACAATCTATGCTGATTTCTCCTTAAAAGGAGAGTTCAACATTTTGGCAAATTTGCTCATTGCCATAATCCCTGACTTCACATTCAAAGTTGGTACATTCCCTTTAATTGCCAGTGTCTGATGTTTTGCAATCCAGTGGAATTGCCAACTGTCCCATTAAGGCTGTACTAGTTGTCTCGTTTTCATGGTGGTCTTGACTGCATCCACTTCCAGGTAGTAGCATTCTTGCTTGCTGACAAAATTTTTGTCTATGAACCTTTTAATGTGAATTTTCTTTTTCCTTGTCTAGTTTAGCAGATGGTTGATGGTCCACAACTTTCCTTCCATAAGTACCATTAAACAATATGTTTAGGCGTCTCACAATGACTCAGCTACCACAGAGCTTCCTGTTATTGCACTGAATCTCCTGCCTTTGTAGAAAAAGGTAGACACAGTCTGTTTTAAGTAAAAATGTAATTATTCTCTATATCACCAACCTAATGACTCTGAAGTTAAGTTAGGGAAAAGATTACACACTTGAAAGAAACAACTGCTCCGAAGCAAAGCTCAGGCAAGTTCTTGCTTCAGGTTTCAGCTGATAGTACTGCTGGCAGAAAGGGTCACAGTCTCAAATATGACTCACTGGCTGGAATAGAACAAACTGTCATTCCACAAGACATTTTCACTCGCTCGTGATGGGTCACCCAGAATTGATTTTTATTTTGTTTTGCCACTTTGAAGGCGGCAACAAGCGCCAGAGACTCCAACGCTTTGGAAACAAGACACAAAAATACTTATGTGTCTACATTGCTTGCGTGGCCTCACACCTGTTTGTGAAAGGCGGCGGACCAATTTTACTCAAAATTAGGATGATAATGAAGTTTCTGGGCAAGACAACCACTACGCCCTATAGGTGGCAGACTGTGCGTGCTGGCCCAGCGAGGACGTGACGCAGCATGTCTCCTCTCCGCTGAAATCCTCTCAACATTTTCTCATTTCTTTTGTCCTGTAGTGTTTGGAATAACTTTACACAGGGAGCTCTCTCTCTCTATGGTAGGATTTACACAGCAGCTTCCAGGAGCAGGTAAACACAGGCTGCCGTGCTGCACCCTCACAAATCTCATTTCCACCGCAGTGTCGGAGGCTGCACCGGCAATTCTGGCTAAAAACACAAAGTTATAATAGCTGCTGGGAGACCAATTGCACCGCCAAACAGAGACACGTTCTGAAAGGTCACTGGACCTTCAGTCCAAAAGGTGCTGAGAGGTTAAAAGGTGGAATATCCCTTTGAAGAGCCCAGAGCAGCCGCTAAACATTAAAACTTGTTGTTTTGCACAGAGAACTTCTTTCTATCAAATCAAATAAAACCAAACATGATTGAAATAGAACTTTTCATGCCAAGAAATGCAACACAAAGTGCTTCACCGTATTAAATAGATAAATACAAAAATTGAAAACACACACCATAGAAGAAGAACTACACCCCATCCCTCCCACCTTCTGAAAGAGTGCTCATTCTTCATACATGTTTTAGAGAAACTAGAAAATGAAGCCGTAGAATGCTACTTCCCTGCCGAGGCTTTGCGGTGCATGGTGTACATCCATTAAAGAATAAATACATAATAAAAGGCTGCTTTCACTGTAAAAACTGGGTCTGTCTGATCAGATGATTGCTTTAAGTTTGTGATTTGCAGCAAAACTAAACTCACATCTGAGAGTCGTTGATGGACAGAGGAGATGAATGACGAACGGCATCCCGTACTGTGCCTTCAGTCAGAACAGTGCAGCAGAGGCCTGTGCACAGCAAGGTGAATCCAAAGAGCCCAGTTTGCAGCCTGCGGCCACGCTGATTTTTCACAATTGCTAATTTGTGCTGTTAAGAAAAAAAAACAACAACAACGACACAGGAAATGCATTGATTCAATATTGAACCACGTTGTCTTGATTAAATGCATTCGTGCCCAGACACACAACTCGGTGACCTGGATGACTGCGTCAAGAGATTCTTCAGCATCTGAGGGACATGATTAAAAAAAAAAAAAAAAGAGCAAAACAGATAAACATTTTCTTCACGCCTCATCTGATGCAAAATGTTTTGCGCTGATGTGACCCTGCCGCTGCCTTCCAGAAGTCGATTTATCATGAGAGAGGCACAATCGCACCCTGCCCTAATATATCTGTCGACAGGGAAAAGGTTGGTGTGGTTTATTATTGGACAGGATGATGTATCGATCCGCCCGGGTCGGGGCCAGACTTTGGTGGCTTAGCCGCGCTCCTTTCATCCTTATCATTCCCTCAACACCAATCCAGGTGATTACAGCTGCCTACTGATCAGCGCTGTAATGGACTGGCGTCGCGCGGAAAAGCAAGGGCCAGGCTGTGCCCGCCAAACACGACATGCGGGGGAAGTCGGGGATTTTTGTTATCGAGCGGAGCAAATCGACCGCCGGGATGCTGTAATGTCAGATTTACCGAGAGGGTTGACAACGAATTTGTATCCTGTTAGGGCACACTGACGTTCGGAGCCACGAAACAAGTGAAAATGCTGCTTTCTTTTAGCGGCTTGATTTTTATATTTCCAATATTTAGTCATAAATGGGAGGACGGACCCTCTTAGAGGATTATTTGTTCTGGGGTTTTTAAAGCTCATTTTGCATTCTGCAAACGGACCTAGTCTCAAGAAAAAATTCAAATAGAAACACAATAAGCAAAGTCTCAGTATATTGGAAGACTCTCGGGGAATTTAGTTGGTGACAGTTGTGCCTTAAAGTTTTGAAGCAGATGGAAAAAGGCATAAGAGTCTGAAATGAATATTAATGTTTTGTAAATATATAAATATTTTGTAAAAACTATGTTTAAACTACAAACTGCGATTTTCTTTTAGGTAATCTCTCAGCAAGACCAAGCCACTCTAAGCTCTGACTCTTTGAAAAAAAACAAAAAAACAGAAAGTGTTGAATTAAAAAAAGAAAAGTAAAGTAAAAAAAAAAAAAAAAATGTTTAAAAAGTATTTGAAGGTTGGAGCAGTGAAGACTAAAAGAAACTAAACCTTGGGTTTCCAATCTCAATTTTGAAATTTGAGCAATTTGCTATCTCTCTCTCTCTCTCTTTCTGTCTAGCTTTCTACCTTTCTATCTTTCTATCTATCTATCTATCTATCTATCTATCTATCTATCTATCTATCTATATTTTTTATGTTTGTTTGTATGCATGTATATATATATATGTATGTGTGTGTGTGTGTGTATATATATGTTTATATAAGTATCTTTATCAAATTAACGTTATCTTGTGTGAAATAAAAAAGGTTAAAAAAAACAAAAAACTAAAAACAAAAACACCAAAATAATCAAGGAGGCTTTCCAGCTTCTCTGCGTTTCCTGTGTAATTCCTGGCCTGTTGGCTCGCGGGTGCACTGGGCCGATGGTTGACTCAGTAATTATTTAGGCGAGCTTGTTTGCGAGGCAACAGACAGACAACGGGCAATTGGCTTTGACCTACAGCGATTGTCAGTCTGACGCCGTAGTCGGCAAATGCCAGACTGGCCAGAGGAGACCGAGCAGATGAACTGTTCCCGTGTACGCCCTTGTTGTGCAGGTGGTGCACACGTCAGTCTCGCGCACACGCATTAGCAGCGTGGGCATTTGGATGCCAGCGCGCTCAGCAGTTAAGTGCTTCCTGCGTCTGAGATGTCTGGCTGGTGAAAAGGCCACTGGGTCTGTTGGGAAAATGCAGATGAGGATTTGTCAACAACCTTCCCGCCGTCGACGGGAGGAAAAAAAAAAGCACAGCCGCCGCTGTGTTTCCTCAACATGTAGTTTTCGCAGACTGACGAGAATCGGCAGTGAAGCATGACGCCGATCGTTGCACACAAGTCTAGCGTGCTGCAGATGATGAGGCGTTCCAGGAACATGTCCTGCCATGGAAAAAAAAAAAAAAAAAAAAATCCCCCTGGGCTTGCTGCTCCATGCCGGGGATGCCATAACGCAGACACGCATACTGGAAGCAACTCTGACATTCCTTCATGCAAATATATTTCAGTCGTCAGACGACAAAAGCCGTGCTTGAATGAAAACCTACGATATTTGTGGTCCTTGCCTCACGTGTACGAATTATTCATTATTTGGCTATGGCTACACCGCTTGGACAAATGTTGCTGTGATGTAAAGAAAAAAAAATGGACTGTGCCGTATGCATAAAGTATAACTGAACTCAGTTCTTGTAAGTGGCCAGTATCACATTCAATTCTCCTCATCTGTCACAACCAAATTTCATTACAGTGAAACAAGTCTCAGTCTTTTTCACTGGAATGCAAACATTGAATGGATTCAATGGAATAGGATAGAATAGAATGGATGCCTTTTATTGTCATTATACAGTCAACAATGAGACTGGAGAATATGAATGTATCAATGACATTCACATTTATTTCAAGGCTAAATACCAACAATGGAATTATGGTGTTTCTCCGAGGGCTGTAACTACTGGTGAAGGTCTGTTCACATTTACAGTATTTCTCGCGTCACTCACCCTTGCCAGAAGGGGGTGCTGTGACTGACCCATCAACACCTCCCACGCCCCCCTCCTACCCCAATGTTTCTGGCTCACATCCTCCTGCGTACATTTATATTCGGTCTACAGTAAAACCATCAGCTTCACCACCATTGGCTGTGGTTTCATTTGCTTCTCTGCTAATTGGAAACGCCAAATGTTCAGTGTGAAGGAACTGAGTCAATGAAGCAGTTCAATCAATTGTGACTGGCGGGGAGTGTTAAGTAGTCGCACAGCATGTCTTCCTGATCAGTTCTGACCAATATGCTGTCAGCCGCTACACCGCAGGCAAGGTCCACCCTGCCTGGTCCGTCTTCCCCTCTGATCTTCTTTAAACTTTGGTGTCGCGCGGGTCGATACTCGAGTATGGACACTTACGATGCAGATTTGTATTCTTACATTAAAGTATCGATAGCGAAATAATAAAAAAGGCAATTCCATTTTGCTCTTATTGTGTAGGTATAATTTGAAAGAGCCAATGTTTTAAATCCCCATCTCTTAACACAATGTGACACTCAACAATATCACCATCGGTTTTACTTGGTATCAGATTGAAATAGAAATCACTACTTGGCAGTCCTTAAAATTTAAACTGGTGTGTGTCCAAAAGCAAATAAAGGGAATGAGGTTTGTGCCAGACCGGACATCTGAAAGTGGTATTGCTTATTAAAAACATTTTCAACCAAACCAACTGTAGCAATTAAAGAGAAGGAAAAAGAAAAGCCAGTTGGCCGACACAAGGTTTTCCACATCCATCAAGATTTTCTCTCAGAATGTGCGAATGACAACAGCCTCCCCCGCGATTTGTACGCCACGGGTCACGTTTTCGACAAAAGCTGTAAATCAGGCATCACGACGGATCAACTTGAACACTGGGTGAAGAGAGAGAAACAAAGAAATCATATAATAAATCTAAAAAACGAAGTGGGTAGTGCTGTCGTCTTTGAGCAGAGTCAACCTCTCCTTTCAACAAGCTGCTTCCTGGCCGCCGTTCACACTGTCTGAGCCGCGGCGACTCTTGCGGCTCGGCTGTCACTTGGAGAGACGCGGCGCTGCAGCCGCATTGTGTATCTGGGCGTACGTGTTGGGACAAGACTGACTTCGGTCCAGTGTGATGTTGACGGCGCCGTCGTAGTCTGATTAAACCGCTGTGGACTGATGCTGCTCGCGTCTCCTCTTTAATTAAGAGGTGAAAGAGCGAGACTGATTAAACTATTAGAGAGAGGAGCTCCTGTAGTGGCTCTTTATCTCTGAAGGGGCCTTAAGTCTCAACTGTAAAAAGCCGAGCAGAATTTAAGGGTATATTTTCAGGTTAGCTGATACTTCATAAATGCATAAGGATGTCAGTATTTGGGATAAGTGGGGTGTTCCTCTCTTGTTCTCTATTAAAATACACTTTAAAGCTCCCCTGTTCCTTCATATTTTAGCAATATATAAGTTCATCATGCACTCCAGTGGAGCAGCCTGACACAACTAACAGCATGTTTAGCCCTGTGTTGACAGCATCCAAGCCAAGAAGCATTGTTTTTAGTGCCATGCTAAAACTGTTGGACTGTTGGAAGTGGACAAAAAAAAAAATCTTAGACTGGTATATTTATTAGCCTACACTTTTTTCACTCTTACACTTTTGCTACTAGTAAAGCAAAATGTGCAGTTGACCATGTCTAACTTTTCAGTCTTGAGTTCCAAATGTGTGAGCCGTTCTAACGGTAACTGGACTGCACTTATGTAGCACTTTGCAGCACCTTCACAGTACCCCGAAGAGCTTTACAATGGCCCTCATTCATCCATTCACTCAAACACTCACACACCGATGGGTGGCTGCTGCCATGCAAGGTACATTGGCAATTTAGGGTAAATGTCTTGCCCAAGGACACAACGACAGACTGGGATGGAGCGGGATTTTGAAGCGCCAACCTTTCGGTCATTGGTCAACCCGCTCTACCTCCTGAGCTACAGCTAATGACCGTACTGTCCTGGCATGCGATCGAACGTCTTCTCTCCTGTCTTCGTCACCAGTCAAGCAACCTCAGGTTCATACGTGTATGTCTTGCAATCGTACATATCTTGATTATTTTACACTATCGAGGCAGAACTTGTAGTTAACATGAAAAAAACGTGTCCGCTCAAATTTGGCAAATGTCACTCCTCATCTGTCCTTCCCAGTGTGGCAGGTTTTTTTTTTTTTTGTTAATATCATGGTTGTGCAAACACGGCGCACATCTCTGACAGACATATTTTCCCACACATTGGGTGTTTAATGGCTGGTGACGGTTTAGCTTTCAGGCCCAAAGTGAAAGGAAAAAAAAAAGGCTGGGAACAGAGCAAAGAGGCGCATTGTGATGGGTTACCGAGGAAATAAACCCTGGAGGCTTGTCAGTGAAAGTGTGTGTGTGTGTGTGTGTGGTGGAACATATTAAAACAACAACATCCTGGTGATTCCTGTATCAATATTCATTTATCTTTCATGGACAATTATGAAGTGGTGCTTCAAAATGGAAAATGCAGCGTTACAGTAACCTGTGCACTACAGCCCTTGGAATGGAACAATGTCTGTGCTGAGAAGCAGGGACTTGAGATAGGAAAAAACAAAACAAAAAACACAATCTTCTAGGCCCTGTGTTATCTTTTGAGTCGACTAATGTGACCCGTCTTTATATAAACCCGGGCAGGAAATTGTCACGATGAGCTAAAATCTATACATTTTTAATCTCGCTGTCAGATGCGTTCGGTTGGTAGAAAATGTTCATACACACCACGTAAATGGGAGGACAGACGTGAGCAACATAATCATGGGGTTTGGGGGAGGCCGGTGGGAGCCTTGGGATGGGGGGGGCGCGGTTTCGTCGTGACCTCACGTAGATCAGGCTGTCCCTCGAAGATGGATGATAGCGCCGGAGATGCTCATCAGGGAAGCTCAGAGGCCACGCTAACCTTCAAACAAGGGCGTCTGACCACTCGGCCCTCAAAAACTCTTTCGAGAGCGGCGTCGTGTCGCGGCCGCTGAGGCTGAGTGGAGGAGGAAGTCTGGTCCGGTCATAATTTCTCAGCGGCGGTATCCTCAGCCCTGGCGAGGGAGGCAGCCCGCTCTGCGGCATGATGAAACGCAGATAAAAGAGGTTTCCGTATTAATTTCTCAAGACTGTTTTTGGCACGGAGCCCATTAGTCGCCCCTAACGCTGTGGGCTCGCCACTGAGGACGCATCGCTTCACAGCCTGCGAGTCCGCAGAACGCTGTGTGTTCAGGGCAGGCGGATGATGAGAGCATGCTGGGAGCTCCTCTTTTCTTGGGCAGGGACAGGAGCTGCGGTCAGGCCGGAGGGAGGCAATGAAAGTTTCTACATTCCGCCTCATGCTAAGCCGTAAGGATGGAAAAGAAAAACAATACGTGGCCTGGTACGAACTTCAGACAAGAATTTCCTCGCCCGTCCTCCTGCGTTAGCTTGGAAACGGTGAGGAGGACGATGGTGGGAGATATTTTCTTTGAGTAGAAACTGCAGTGTGCGATGATGGCCTGGTTCCCAGTAAACTGTATTGTAATTATAACATTGTTTCAAAAATTCAGCAAAGGAAAGTGTTTGTGTCTGTGTGTTTACTTGTGGTGCCACAAGTGTTTTAGAGTTGATTGTGCTCAAATTTCTCAGTTCAATATTGTCCTAAGAGGTATTTACATTTTTAGCCATGTACCTAGTGTGAATTTTCATTACATTTTTTGCAGGGGATTACATTCAGCATCGCTGGTTTTGACCCTTGCCAGGTGATGCTAAATAACGACCGACTGTGATTGTCTACACTGACTGTCACTGGTTTATCCTGTAACTAGCTGACAGACTACTGGACCTCGACTGATCTATTGCTAGAACGTTCACAGTTTATCTCCTGTCTGTTTACCAAAATAAAAGCCCTCTCCTCCCCTTTAAATGTAAATAATTGAGTTACAAGCTGGTGCCCGTAAAAATTACAATAATTTTGTGTTTGACCAACATCCTCAGTTTATTCTTATTTAAATGCATCAGAAATCACTTCCGAGGTACAATGATTACTTTATGCGTCTTGATTACCTGGGAGAGGTTCATTCATGCATAATATTTTTTTCGTGCTGTAAAGGACATTTTTAAAAACTTCAAAACTTTATTTTTCCAAACCACCGAACTTCACAAACTTTCGTACCGTTCCAGGAAGTCAGTGTTTAAGCCTTTAAGTCAATTGAGGGTTGAAATTTCCCAGGATGGCAATTTTTTTTCCACAAGCCAACTCAGAGTGACTAAAACCGAGTCGGAAGTTTAGCCTTGGTATTCCCTCTGTCTCCAGCGTGGCTCAGCTGAAGTGCTTATGTGGAAGAGCTGCTGCCTTGTTTACTCCCTAAGGACTCTTCCAATCAATAGGAACAAACAAAGACATAAAAAAAAATAAAAGAGTAGTCATGGTTATTGTCTTCAACATCGGACATCTGCGATGTTCGTCTTAGTCGCAGTTGCTGACATTCGCAGAGGCAGCTGCACTTGGAGGAAATAATTATGGCTTCGTGTTGAGACTATTGCAACAATGGCGCCACCTCAAATCAAAATCTCCACATCATTCAGTTCATATGAGTCAACCGGTTCTTAGTTATGAACTGCACACTCACATTTGGTGGGCAAAATGAATTTCCTGTTCGCCCCACTTCTCTTTCGGTGATGCAGTTGCAGCACTTTCAGCGCCTCGCTGAGGCTCGACTCCTCGCAGTGTTAATTAAAGAATGTGCATGGTGACTGACTGGTGAAAGTGTGATGAGCACAGCACGAGGCGAAGGCACCAGGAGGATGACGCCACCAGGTGTGATATTGTTCCAGCCCTGTTAAAAAACCATGGATGTGGGGTTATTTATATATACATATACACACACGAGACGCTGCAGCAGATGTGTGCTTGTGCTCAAGTGTTTGCCTGTGAACTCCTTGAAATGAGTGTGAGGACTGAGTGGAGGAACCCAGGAAGTGTTGTTTTTTGCAGAAAAGGTGGTTTGCAGAGATGTCAAGATCTGATTGATGGACACATTTTTTTTTTTTTTTAATTGTATTTTTTGGAGTTTTTCAAACTCACATTTTTTGGCCGCACTTGTAGACTTTGTGAAGACATTGCAATTAATATTCTGATTGACAAAAAGCTAAAGTGAGAAAAATGTTCCAACTGTAGCAAAATATTCAACATATTTTCTTCTTTTTTGCAAAAAAGAAATAGATTCATAAAAGCTTTTCACCTTGACTACACAGCTTTGTGCTTAACTGAAAACTGTCCAACTAAAAAGCAAAAATATTGCACAGTATTTGCTGCTCCGCCCCCCTCACGCTCTCCACCCTCAATCATTTCTTCCTGCCTTGAAAGGCAGGCTGCTTCCTTCACACCCAGGTCTTCTAAAGAATCTCTCTCGCGCCAGAAACTGGGGGTCAGCCAGGATGAAAAGCAAGCAACATTCATGCCACAGTTGTAAGCATGGCTACATAGAACTGAGCCTTGTTGTTGAGCTGTTCAATCTGGTGCAAGAAATGAATATTAATAATTAATAATGACTGCAGTCATGTTAAAAGGATTGTTTTTTGGGTTTTCTTTTCAAATTCTGCTGACGACAAGGCTTAACTGTGATCGCTGTAACTATGTGAGATCAGTTTTGGTTGATTTCAAAATAAGTTTACCTCGTTATTAAAGTCTCATTTTTATTTTATTTGACCCTCTCGATTCGCTCTCTTCTTCTTCAGACGCCACGGGTCAATTAACATAATTTAAATAAACAAGCTCTGAGGAAACATTTGGCCCTTTTGGTGAAGTTGAAGAAGTAATCCAAGTGAGCATTTTAAGCTTTTGAAGAAAAAAAACAAAAAGAGCAATTTCCTGGGAGCCAGTGAGTCAGTTTAAAGGCCCGGCGTGATCTGGATTCATCTGCTCGGAGGAAGGCATACAGCAAGCAAACCGACACCCACAGTTTTATCACCACTTCTGCCCATGGCCCTGATTTAATGTTCGCTTCACCTATCAAACCATAAACTGCAATCGGACTGGTAGACTGAAGGAGCACCCTGCAGAAAGCAGGAGGATTAGTTTGGCGTGCGCTCTTATGAATCTTGGCGCTGGGGATATTGAAATTTCAAACAGAAAGTAAAGCTAATGGAAATGCAGGCCGTGATTCAGGCAAATGGGAAAATGGCAAACTTCACAAAAATTGCAATTTTTGGTGCATTTACAGATCACAAGACATACACACAAAGTCAACTGGTATTTTAATAGGTGTGGTATTGTAATTGTTAATACGTGGCAGTTTAAAGTGTTCCAGTATATGCGTTTCATTTCCCACCACGTGGACAAGAGATTGATTCCCCTAAATGGCTGAAAGGAGACGTGTTTATCACTTTCCTGCAGATACATGTAAATTAAAGCCGTGTGTGTGTGTGTGTGTGTGCACGCGCATGCCTGTGCACCTCCATGCGTGTGCGTGTGATGGCGAGGTAAGAGATTTCCCTTCAGCCGGTGCAAACGTGGGCTACCTCTGACATTTGTGGAAATGATCTGAGGTGGTCATGCTATCTGTCCCTCACAGCCATTAAGGCGCGTGCTCTGCGAGTCAGTCACATGCAGGCCTTGAAGTCACATCACAACTTTTATTTGGTGAATATTACCGCTGATGGGCATGACTTTTTTTTTTTTTTTTTTTTTTAACAGGTTGAGAAAAAACCTGTCGTGTGTGAAGCTAAGACTTACAAGATGCTAATAATGAAATTGCCAAATGTGTAGCATCTACTTGTTTTCCTACTACTACTTGTGACCTCCTCCCCAACACTAGGGGGCAATATGATGTTCGGTGAGGAAACCAAAGGTAATTTGGAGAGGCAGACAATATAATATCAAAAGTGCAAGTCCAAAGTGAAAATGGAAAACATTTTAAAGTGACTGGCCAAACCTTCTGTCTCTCACATTGAACACCACCCCTTTCCTCACCGGACACTGGTTGGTCCTGTCATGTTATGACTGAATGAAAACGATTCAGAATTGAGCTTTTAAGGATGGAACAGTGGAAGTTCAGGCTCAAAATCGAATCAATAAATTTGCTTCAAAGGGGATGAACCTCCGCTGATGGTGTTTCTTTCCAGCCTAACCCTAACCCTAACCCATTCAGAGAGTGGCCAGTTATTCTAATTAATCTGCCTAACTTTTAAAGGTTTCTGCCGGGTGCATTCGTCTTTTGTGGCTTTTATCAGAGGGCAATGCAATTTTCTCCCCCTCTACCACAAATCACAGACACAGAAAGCCAAAGTACGATGGCAAGTATAGAGCGCAGTCTTTCAAAGGGAACTCCGCTGGGTGTTCATGAAAAATGCATGAGTGGCGACTGCACATGGCCGCTCTCTCAAGCTTAGGCTGGGGAAAAAAAAATATGACAGTGACAAACAATGCTGTGATATGTCAGCGTTGCTCCCAGGGAGAGGGGGAATTTAAATGAATATGTGGGTGTGTTACGTGCTCATATGTATATTATGGACTCAGCGGGGCTGGTCAAAGCCCCTCAGGTCCACATGCTGCTGCTGTGTGACAAAAAGCCTGCAAATATTTTATCCTCTCTTGGATAGAATACCTGTGTACTGGAAACGTACGAGGACACACTCACGCTGCCTCCTGTTTGTCGTTCAAGGTTGAATCAGGGATTGTTGGACCTTTTTATTGTCTTTTCTCTTTTTCAAATCCACTTTGTGAGTTCAGATGATGCACCAGTTAAACCAAACCTCGCAGGGAAGCTGGGTGGTTGGGATTTAACGGCTTGATTACTGCAGATCCATCTTTAAAACCTCCCACCCGCTTTATTTTTTCCAGTATGAATATGATATGGCCAATCAGCATCCCTTCAGCAGATGGAGGCAGAGGTCTTTTTTGACTTATATTACTTCCAATATGTCACATTTTTGCTGGCCTAAATCCATTTTTTTTTGGCTGGTTTGGGCATGGCTGTCAGCATGGGTACAGTTTATTCGCCAAATGTAGCCGTCTTACCAGTGGGTGCAGCATGTGCATTCGTGCACATGCTGCACTCACATTCCTATCATTGCCCACCTCTGGTACCGCCCACACATCCAAATATGGAATCTTCCAGTTTCAAAACAAAGTGGAAACTCAAGATGGCGCTAACCGTGAAACCAATCTCTCTGCTTCAGAATGGGTATTCGCAAACGAATGGGTGATGTGACGATGACTCCATCCATCCTTGCATGCAGTCAGTGATTTGAACCCTATGTTTAGCAGATGTGATTATGCTTGTCCTGAATCTACAGAACACTTAGCCAGTGGCTCATCAGATCCCTGTCTGGTCTTTGTTTGCTTGTACTCTGAGGTATACGTGAACCGTATCCCATGGATGTTTGAGCCGTTTTATCCAGCCACTCAGGTTAAATAAAGCCTGCTCTAAAGGCAAATGTTTCCTTTGAATGTGGCTTCTGAAGCCTCTGGATAATTTTAAAGCTTCACAAGGCAGAGAGAGCAAGCCTTGGAAAAGACGGCGTTTGATCCGTTTGTCACTGATTGGCTTTAAAGATGGCGTCCTGCGCACTCATCCCAAGTGGCACTTTCATTCCCTGAGTGAGCCTCGGACGATTAAAATTGTAATTGTGACGCTTCATCGCCTGATGAAACTCAACCTTTGGCTGTCTTACATCAAAACAAGGGAGCTCCAAATTAAAATTTAGCCCTTGAAGTTTTAAAACAAGGCCAACACCCTCAGTGTCCCTCGATTCATCTTCCCGGTTATCACGGCTATCAGGTGTGCGACACCACACAGAAGCCTGACATGTAAGAATCAAGCTTAAAAAACTATAACAAAATAATAAAAAAAAAGAATGAAAAAGCTTACAGGCTGATGTTAAGCCCATTTCCTCCCTTACGCTGATAGTCATGGTCAGTTTTACAGCAGACCACACTGAGCCGATAGCGTACGTTTGGCCCGGCGATGATACGAGGCGCGGCGATGGTGGGGTGGGTGAGAAGAGGAGCCGCCGTGTCAGTCTTTATCTCTAAAAGGGAAGGAAAATAAATAGGCCGCGTCTGGCCTCCGCTGTGTTTTAGAGAATCACAGGGACAATAGCGAGTTGGGCAATGCGAGAAAAGTGAAATGATGAAAGGAAGGGAAGAGGGGACATGAAAAAAAAAGTTCTTATTGTTAGCCGAGTTACCTCTTCCAAATGTCAGCACATGCATATTTTACCCCGGGGAGAGAGATAAAACAGCTGGTTGGTGGTTTTTTTTCTTCTTCTTCTTCTGTAATCACTTGGCAAAAATGTCAGAAAATATATTGTGTTCACATTTTTATTCTAATCCCAGCCAGTCTAATTATTTTTGGGCGCTTATGTTGGCTTCGGTGTTGCCATGTTTTCACTTTTAGCTCGTGCCCAAAGCCTCCTTGGTAATGGAATTTGAGCTGCTCTCCTGGTGACTCATCCGTCCTCTATGAAAAGAAAAAGAGGGTCACAGCGAAACTGGGATTTACATAAGGCCATCCGCACAACTACGAATTCCCACGCTATTATGGCACATCACACAAATGACGTGGAGAAACTTGGAGGAAAAGAAAATGATCAGTGACAAAAAGATTACCGGGACTGACAAGCCGACGTTCTCAACTGCGTCGTGGTGCAGCGGGCGCCGTTATGTCATGTGGAGAGAGAGAGATCATGTCATTATCGCATCCTGTGGGAATCTTTGCTTCCAGACGACTCCTCTGTGATAAATGGATCCACATGCTCCCAATTCCAATTCACCCGGCACACTCCGAAAAATTAATAAATAAAACAAATACAAACTCTGACATTGAAACTCCCCCGTCACTGACTGCATAACCTGAGACACTTCACTTCACGTTTCAGCGTTGTCTAACAAAGTCTTCAGCCAGTCTTCACTGCTTTTCATGACACCAATTTTTAGAAACCATATGTTGAAATGACTGTTCATGAAGATGGGCAGAGCATCAGGTGTCTAAAAGGAGGCCAACAAAGAGGTGCCAACACCTGTATTTTATTGGCCAGCGGGTACTGCCAAAAATGGTTGCTGAAAGACTAAAAAATGACTGGCTGTCAATACGGAAAGAAGCACAAAATTCATACCTTTACAAACGGTTTCAAATGTTTTGGTTGATCTAAATCATCAGTTAAAAAAACAAAACAAAACATAAAATAGGCCTGACAGTCTATTGTGTCTGATATGGTCTTATTTTAAGTAAAAATGGCCATAGAGTTGTTCTTTTTTTTGGCATACTTAATTATGCAGGGCTGCTCCACTGAAAAAAATAACGGTTCCGAAAGGATACGATAGCAGGTAAAATCCAGCACGGATTCTTGATTGTTTCAGACAAATCTTTGCTCTGCAATCCAAACTGATTGTTCTGCAGACATCAGACTAATACTGTGGAGATGTTCACATCCCAGACGAGCCATTTCACTATACTGGACGTGTCTCTAATATCATATGGCACATAGAGATAGTGATCTATCTGAGCTGGTATTCCATATGGGCAGACCATCGATAAGAGCTCTCTAATTGAAACGCCAAGTCGAGAAAAAGGGAATCAATGGTTAAACGCCGGCACTAAGAGCTCACCTTGTGTGAGTCGCATTATTAGATTTCATACAATCTGATAACCCTTTCGCTTTTTGATTGATCTTCCCCGTTTCAAACATCCAGGACTTCAGATCAATGGGCCTGCCCCGCAGCCACGACTTTCAAAGCAGAAGCCTGATCGGAAAAAAAAAAAAAGGTGGGATGAGGTCGTTCCCGGCGAGTCACCAATCATCTAATTGTCCGCTGTGAATCGTAGTTTACTGCGGAACACAGAACTAGGACAAACTACCCTGGTTGTGATATCACCGTTGCTCCGGAATAAAACTAGTTTTGTACCTTTATCCCCCGCCTCTAGAGAAGTTTCTGCCAGAAGCAATTATGAAACAGCCGCACTCTTACGGTATCTGTCAGATGAGAATCAAAAAGAGCTTTTCTCTCTCATGCTCTTCACATTGTGTCATCTGATCTTTCCAGTGCGTTTCTAAAGAAGTGGGATTTGACGACGGAGCGGGTAAGCAGAGCCGAGTGCCTCTCCCTAATTCTCTCAGCCCCGTCTCTCCAGAAAGCCCACTGGAGCTGGTGGGCGGAGCTATAATGTGAGGAAAAGGGCTGAATGAGCGGTAATGAGATTGGCAACTACAGTACACAAGAACAACCGTCTTGCGCGCGGCTGCTGTTAGATATCCCGCTTCGCCATGTCCGGCCTCTAAGCTCTGTCTCAGCGTCTGTAGCATGTGAATGGAGAGCACGCCGCCGAGCAAGCATGGAACACCAGCAGGTTTAATGTCTGCGGATGCGATCGCAACATACGCACAATGTGTGTTTTTGGAAGATGAACATAAGGAATAAAGAAATCAAAGCAGAAAACATGCAACAGACATAGAATTAATGTATTGAATTAAAAATAGATCACTGGCACACGGCTGATAAGGCCAAACCATAATGATGTTGATTGTTTTGACCTGGTTCGCCTTTCAGTGTTTGTTTCAGGCTGGTTTATACAGAGAGAACACAGTGCAAATGGCCAGAGCACCGGAGCGTTCTGTCATAGCGTTACAGGGATTGAAAAGAAAGAAACGATTCTCTCAACAACAAAAAAAAAAAAGTTTTTGATATATTACAGAAGAAATACTGTCTTTGTATCTTAGTATTTGTGATAGATTAAAAAATGGAACTGAAAACAATAAATAACCATATCTGTAGTGCCTAATGTCATAAAGTTTACACACACTGGATTAAAACATGCTAACTAAAGTAAACATGAATTCCTATACTGGTAGATCATTTTCTATTTCACAGTTTCTGTGACTCATGGCTGGTCATCTCTATGGCAGCAGTAAATCCACAAAGACATTTTCTCACTTTATCAACTCAGTTTTTCTGTTATTACCACAGCTTAAAGAACTTGCAATTATTTTCTTTTTCACAAAATGCATATTAGGTCTTCAAAATACTATTGACCCCCATGCTGCCTTTCTGATTGTGAGGTTAAGTCAACATTTGAGTAAAAATAATAAGTACAGCTGGCACTCTGAAAGGCTTATTTATTTATTTATTGTTTACCCTTGGACTCATCCTCATGAAAACTTAATGTCCTCTCAAATACAACCAGGGGAAGAGATCAGCAACTAATGAAGGGAACACAAGCAACATGTTTCCCCCAGGGAGAAAACATGTTGAAAATAATAATAATAAAAAAAATATCATCGCAACAAATGTTAGTGTGAATGTCGTCTTTGTTGCATCATTTTGACATCGTGAAATGGCGAGGCTTGACTCCATAAAAGTCAGTTGCCACCTTCCACCATGGTTGAGTGGCAATATTCAGTAGTAATGCGTTTTTATCCTACAGAAACAGAAAACACAACTTAACTTTGGGTTCTTTTTTGACAGTTTTTGGTGTTCGGTGTGGACTATAGTCATGCATTGGGGCCAAATAATTCCTCAAATGGTCACTGTTGTCAGTGCTGCTCACAGTTTAAATCCTCTTCACATGACTTGGTTACCAATAGGGTCAGAGATAAGTTCTTTGATGTCTTTCTTTTGGCCTTCATTTAATGTGGAGTCTCCTAAATTTGACCTCAATTCCTCTAACTTTAAAAAGCAGACTTTGATCACAAATAGAACTCACCCAGATATGGTACATCATTAGCCAGTTGAAGCATTAAACTGTTTTCTTAATGCTATTATCGGATGGCAGTTTTTTTTTTTGAGACAGGAAGGCTTTTCCACTTGTAGCTCAATAATTGGCTGAGCCAACCGTCATGATCTGTGGCGCATTCACTAATGAGCTTACAAGAACCATAAGTTCCCAGCAGGAACAGCGCTTGACATTAATGAACGCACCCCGGACTGATTTAGGATATGAAATCAAATACGAAGCGGAGACACGCTCCATCCCCTGCTTGGCTTGCCCTCTCCCTCCTGGCTCACGCGCCACCCTCACCATGTTACGGGGGGAGGAGAGACAGCGGGAGTGATTGAGGGCAGGGTCAGACAGATTGGAGGAAGAAGAGTCGGGCAGCGCAGGGAGGAGGGTCAAAGACAGCCTGAATGAGAGGCAGGCTGCATAATTAGCCGGTGTAATTAGGTTGGATTAATCAGTCACACAACATGGCAAACGCAGTCACAGCAGCATCTCCTAAATTATGCAAAGGGAAACTAGAACTAATGGTTGAACTATAAAGCATTTAATTAGAGCAAGTACATGGACAATCAATTAACAGTGGTTCTTGCAGCCCATACGGACTGAAAACAGTTGTTGCTAGAAATTAAACTCGAATTTGGGATGTGAAATCCTGATCTGTAATAGGGTCATGCAAATGTTGATTTTGTACAGTATAGTGTCTACTGAGTGAATGCAGCATTAAAAAACAAAAACAAACCCAAAGTGATTAACTTTTAGTGAGATCAATCAATCAATCAATTAATTAATCCAATCTTGTGATACATAATTTGTGTTTAGATGACGGCAAATGAAAAAAAAAGAAAAAGACTTTGATTAAGTATACCAGACTGTTTATTTGATTTGCACTTCTGCTTTAATTGGACAACTTTTATCACAAAATTGTCATTAAACGTCTCTCTGACTGATGGCTAAGAGGCAAAACATCTCAGCTCACTCTTAATTGGAGGTCCCCAATATTCAGTTACCTTTATATTTTCAAAACAATAATAATAAAAAATGCGAAAAATGCAAATCCAGGAGCAACAGCTGTAAACACACACAGCCTGACAGCGGTGCTGCGATAATGAAATTTGTGTTTCTGGTGAAATGATACCGTGGCTCACGCGTCAGTGCTACCCGTGAAAATACAAAGCGGTTCTTGAGTGGTTCTGTGAACTGGCACCATGGGCACGAGATGTAACGTGTGGTTATCTGATCCATTTCTGCGACCGACATCGTAAACGCGTCTCCACAGTTATTTTCATGTTTAGCAATGGCCCGGCAGAATCATAACTTTTGTTCGACTTTAATTTGGATTTTGACAACATTGCCCGAGTCCACGCGTCACACCCAATATTTATCCATGTGCTGTGATTATGATTGTAGATTGAATTTTAACTGGCTCTCTACTGCCTGTCACATCTAATTAGCCATCGGTGGCCCAGTGAGTGGAAGCTCCTCTTGCCACCTCCTCCCCATTTTCCCTGTCCTATTGGGGATTGACACGGCAGCCTTCTGCGACCCTGTCGGCTTCATAAACCCTCCAATCATGCTGTTTTAATCATTCATCCAGTTAACCAGACCCTGAAAACGCTGCCAAAGGAACTTTCCAGGAAAATTGGGCTTAAAGCCCCAATTCCACTGGCCAAACAACGTGGTGATGTCCCGCAACTAATCGGCATTTGGTGGCGGTGGACTCTGCTCACCGAGCCGCGCTGTTGCGCGACCAAACGGGTCAAACAACCCGTCAAGCGACCCGGGTGATAATCGGCTCCGCACCGATCGGCTTGCGATGGAATCGGGACACCCGGGACCGCAGCACCTTTTTTACCTGCCGCACGGGGTGACGTTGAGCGTAACGTGCGCTCAATCATATTGCGCCAGTCGCGGCGTATATCAAGTACCGATGCAAAGGTTTTCCATCACGTTCCATCAGCGCTCGATAATTGTTCATTGTCCTCTGGCTGTTTCGCCCGCTGCTTGCGCACAAAATGGACCAGACGCCGAAACAATCGCTGCACGGCGGGAAGCGGCCAACATGGTGACATCCCGCTAATTTTAGTGGAACAGAGGCTGGCTACTGGCTCTGAACTGGCTAGAAGACTGTGTGAAAACGGCTGCCCCAAAATCCCAGCATTTCTTAAGGTGGCAAGGTACAGGTATTAGTAGTAAAAAACATCTGCCCAGAAATAAAAAAAAGTCACATTTCTTGAGCAATTCCTAAAAGAGACTTTAGGATACGTCATGCCGAATGTGTTAATTGCTTCTGCATCCCCACTCCAAGCCTGACAGGGGTCTGGTTACAGCAGCGCCACACCTCTCCAAAGAGGAGAAGCCCAATTTCACGGCAGAAGCTCTCAGCTCTAAGATTTCTATTTTCAATGCCTTGCTGTGACCAATAGCGTTTTTTCCAGCTGTTGCAATTCTCTGGCTTATTCTCGGGGCTGGGGGAGACTATCTTTCCGACTTGCCAATAAAATGTCGGCTCTGCCACTGGGAAGGAGCAGGAACCGTCAATTGGCCTCACCTTATCTACCTTAAACATGCCTCTGCTGACTGTACGCTTCTTTCCTCTTCTTTTTCATTGCGCTTTTTTTTCTTCATTGTTTACTTGAACACCTTCCCGCCTCTGCGATGGCGCGCCATTCCTGGAAACGCATTATAAAGATGATGCCTTCTCACAGGAGAGTCAGACAAAGTTAAATGAGGAAACCGGGCTTTATGAGTTAAAAGCCGAGAATTTGATCCGTTCTAATAAAACTGCCTGCGCTGCTGGAAAACTAGTTAGAATCGCGTGCATGGCAATGGCGGGAAGACTCAGACTGAAGTGGTTTCCTTATTAACGCTGTCGTGGAGGTCACATCTTCCTTTCACCGGGTTTATTTGTTTTCTCATAAAAACCTGCCAGTAAAACTGTGGAGGACTGTGATGAACAGGCCCACTCCACCGTCTCCTCCATCCTGACTTGGATGAAATGCAAATCTCCCTTTGAAAGGACAAGTTTAATATTATATATTAATATTTATATTTCTAAATACCAAATAATGTGTTGCATTAGGGGTGAAATGTGGGTGACAGAGCAGTCATGTGACAAGCTTTTTTTTCCCCCAGTCTGTTTGTTTTCCACAGGCCGGTTTAGATTTGCTTTAGCAGACGACACGTTTTTGCATTTTCAAACCAAATGTGAATTCGTGGCACAAGGTTTGATTACATTAAACATATTTTTGTCACCGGTTGTTGTACTTAAAGAAAAAGAAAGGATTAGCTCTTGTGTCATTTTAAATTACCTTATTTTTGATTTGCCCTCCTCTGCCATTTTAGGAGTATTGCTTTAAAATATCAGTATTGCATTTATGTTGACAATGCCGCCTTAGGTAACGCAATTTGAAAATCAGTTGTGTTGCACATCATTGCAAAAACTCTAGGACAATATATGACTATGAATAGCTCCAGAATTTATGACATTGTTCATTATGTTGAGATGAATATTTTTATTGTGGTCTCCAAAAAGAAAAATCATTGAGTTATTGATTTTACACTGGTCAAAAACAAACAAAAAAAATCTTCATTTCTTTCTTCAATCTTCAAAAGGAGGACTCTTTGAAAAACATCACTCTGTGCTCACAACACACAAGAAAATAATTTCTCCACGGCCTCCCTCCACCCCCTTGAGAGAAGAGGAGAGGTTCAGTGGTATTTGAGACGGGGGAAACAGATAATGTTTAGAGAAGGAAATATGAGTGAATATCACGCATGTTGCTGAGGTGAACTTTTTTGACAGAGGCTGGATATTTTCTTTTATCTCTGGAGACGAGAGATGAGGTCAGGCGGGGTAAAACCGATTGCCTCTCTCTTCAAAATCAGGACTCCAAACAATTGTGGAAATATAGATGACAAAGCCCGGCGGGGGAATTGCTCTGAAAGAGTCTGATTGAAAGCTCATGTCAGGAAGGCTGAAGCAATCAAAGGACTTGTGTATTTCAAGTCCAAAGAGGACATGTTGAGAGCATGATAAATCCAGCACTCGGAGCAGGCGGCTTTCTCCTGATGCTCTCGGCTCTGCGAGAGACAAGTCCGCCCATCTGCATTTATGGGCAATAGGCCTTTGAGATGACATGCTGCTCTGTGGGCAGCATGAGGATATATTTCTAGCCTGTCATATTCAGTTGCAATGTACAGATTCCTCTGTTGTGCTGATTCTACCTTTTCTCAAGAAAATATAGCAACATTTGACATTTGTCTGTTTAACCACGCATAGTATTCGTTTGTACACGGCTACATTTCAACTGTTGTAACCTCCAACAAAATATATGCTGAAAATAATGAACACTTACCTCGACCAAATGAAGGTGAAGTGTTGGATGGATGCCGAGCTTTGTCAATTTCTCCCACACCAGAACCGGTTTCTGTCTTCCTTCCAGTTTCCTCCTACTATTGATTTTCCCTCGCCTCCTGCTTCTGATCTACAGCATGTACATGACAAGTCCTGTGCACACGGTTGAATCTCGGACTTGTTGCGTGTGAATGTGTTGTGCAGCTAGATAGAGACTGGTCTTGTTGGCGTCAACACTCACAGTGCCGTGGTGTGCGAACAAAAGTCCTGAATGAATCATTCAAAAGTCCAGAGTAACTCAATGAACTTGTCAACTAATGAACTGCAAAGGAGAGATACGATGTGACACTATTGTACCAAAGATACACTCAGCCGGCCCAAAACATATGCCTGCTCAGACCTCTAAAGTCTGAGTTTTAACCGGTGGTTCGGGTAAAGTCAATCTTTCGGGCAGGTTCTACCTCTATCTCAGGAATAAATAGAAGAGTTTGCTGCGTACAAAAGGAATAAAGAATAAGAGACTCCGGATTTTACTCGATAACGGAACAGAGGCAGGGCCCTAAAGATTTGTAAATTTTTCATCCTTCCCCTTCAGCTATGACCAGTGATTCTCCTCATTTGAGCCTGGAATCATTGCAAGTGCAATGTGCATAGATGTTGGATTTGTTCCTCAGGGTTGTAAATTAATAATATATGCAAAAATACACAAAGCAAGTAGCAAAATGTTGATAATTACCCTACCGTCCCTTTTATTTCCCTTCAGTTTTCCATTCTGGGTCACTACAAACCAAAACACCATGCCCAGCACTGTTCCTGTTTGCTTCACAACAAGCAGGATTTTCTTCTTTCTTTTTTCTTCACTCGTGCTTCCTCACTGCTGTCGTCACCCGCATTAACCCCAACATTGCTTTCAATGCCGGAAAGTTTTAATAATTGAGAAAGTTGGCGATCATCAATAATTGAGTCGTTTATTCATTATACAACCAAAGGAGGGCAACGGGGGCCGAGCCAGTAACGAGTCCTCTGCAGGGTTAGTCCTTGGTTAATGGGGGAAGTCTGTTCGCGAGGACGCAGATTGGACAAAACAAGTTGAGTTCAATTTCCCCTGTGTGGGCTTCATAGTGTCCTGTGGTCTGCAGACTGGCTCTGCAGCTCGGTGACAGATATGTGGTACGGATAATTGGGCCAGCGATAACTGTCATCTGGCCACGTAATGAAGATGATCAATGTTCACTTTGACAGCTCAGTTAGAACCAGCCCTTTTCTTATCTTGAACATTCATTTACGGAAACAGCTCACCCTTAAAATGAGATTTTAGGCTAAAAAAAAAAAAAGGCTTTTTAGAAGTGTGACTTGTAGTGTTACCATTGACAAAAAAAAAACACTGCAATACTGGTACTTGTACCGTCTAGCCTTTTCTCATTACAGTCAAAAAGCTGGACAAAAAGACAAAGACATGTGAGTCTCCCTACAAGTTGATTTCCAGTAATTTTCCCCCTCCGCTTCGCTGACTTGGTGTGGGCGCTGATAAGAAAAATAAATAAAATAAGCTGCTGCCATCAGCACCCTGCAGAATAATGAAAACCATGGGCAAAATTGTTATTATTGCACCTCTAGTTTTCTTCACTATTAACAGCTAGCAGCTCCCATCCCATTAAAAGAAGATGAAAATAAACACGCGGCGGTCTTCTATACCTGGAGCTTTTCCTGCACCTGCTTCAACAGAGGGGGAAAAAAAAAACAGTTGAGTGGGAGATATTCAGAGTTGTTGCTGCTGCCGAATTAATCCATTTTATGCTTAAAGAGTTTGAGATATTAGAAGCGCTACCCTTAATAATAATAGTTTAGGCGCGAAGGCGGATGTAGGGGGCTTGACTACTGTGTCGCCACAGCTCTCAACTTGAAACACTTCATATTATATCACATTAAAGCAAATGATGCAATGACTGCTGCTGTAATGGAAGTGGCCACACGTCCATGCTGATGGTCATTTGGGAATGAAAACACAGGGGTTTATTTTTAGCAGCTAAATTAGCACCGATATTTCTTATTCTCCTTTGATAGCAATAGCAATGGCAAGAGGTTTTTGATTGTTACACAGCGGGCATTTAAAGTGACAGATTTGCAAGACGACCCGCGTGGCTCATAATACGGAGGACTGAGAGTTTTGCCAGTGGACGGCGTGAACTTCATGCCGCGATACATTATCTTCATACACGTCACTCGGAACACACACACGCAAGGTTTGAGGCATTGTTCGTTCACAGACGCTATACACAGATCTTTTCTGTAACCTGTAGTTATTTGCCCTTTGCATCCAGACCTCTGATCCCTGACATCAGGAAAGGCGTTTTCCGTCACATAAGTTTCTCGGACCGCTCTCTGTAAACCCTGCGGATGGTTGTGACCAACCATGTTCTAAGTCACTTCAGTCAATTCAAAATGACTGCTGGACCCATCAAATCATCTACATGACAGAGCAACTTTATCCCGAGTGACTTTTTGCCCTTTTTAAAGGGAGGATATTTTTTTGTTTGTTTGTTTTTTAAACTTTGTTTGCTCAGGAACACGGAACATCGACATCAGCGAACGGAAAAATCACACAGAATTTTAAAGTAGCCCTGAGATGCAGATGCTCTATTTTTTTTGTTCCCCTTCCGCTAGACGGGCGGATGCAAGTTGAAAGTAAATCCTCGAGCTGTTCACGTGGGAGCCTGCACAAAACGCCAAGTGTAAGCTCAACACAGATGCACTAAATAGCGCTCCTGTTTCCATGGGACTAATGTGTGAAAGTGGGGTGAACTATAGGATGAGGGAAGAGTCGATGAATGCAACAGTCTGTGGCATTTATGTCCTCGAAAAGACCATTGTAATCCAGGAAGTTTAACAAGATTGATTGCTCTGTACTGATGATGTCTGGAGGTATTTTTTTTTTAAAAATGTTTTCCCAATTATAAATAATATTATGATATTATCATTGTTATTGTATAATGAACGGTTTTTGATCATTTATCCAGGGTTGCTTTTTGAGTGTAATGCACAAAAGCTGGGACTCTTTCTGCCTCCACGTCTTGATTTGAAAATGCCATTTCAGGCAAAAACTTGGTTGCTTGCATTTGTATCATCACATATCGTAGCACTCCACAATGGACCGTGTTGGAAGCCAAGTCTTGAAGAAGTCGCGGAGGCCCTGACGAATGTGTCGTTTGTCCTAATGAATTCATCTTCAAAGTTGTGCCTCCCTGGTTTCATCTGCGGGTTTTTTTGCTCCTCACCCCCTCTTGGTTTCTTTCCTGAAACCAGTCCAAAAGCCTTCCCAAAAACCTCCTCCTCATTATCTGCCTCGTGAACACGTTGGCAAGGGATGTATACCTATACTGTTTGTGGGTTGTCCCGCCACCATATGGCTTCAGATGACAGCTAGTCACATGTCGCTGCAAAAACTCAGAGGACTTGCAAGGCCTATGCTGTGATGGGTGTGGCGTTTCCTTTTGTGTTTGTTGCTATATTAGGATCAGAGTGACAGTGACGTCTCACCAGTTGCGTCAGCATTGGTAATAGGTGATCGGCAATGTATGGTAGAGACGTTTCGCATGTGCTGTGTCTTGGGAAACTGGACTGAAATGTGACTGTTGCTTATTTAGTGGAAAAAAAATCATCCGATTTTGAAACGTTTTTGTCTGAAAAACGATGCCGTTGTTGCCTTTTCCAAATGAAATCCAGAACCGGCTACTTTCAAAGTTGGCCATGCAGTGGAAGTTGACCACCACCCAAATGTTTACCATCAGTACCTCTCCAGCCACTGTCCACTTCCGCAGCCTATACTTTGCAAGGGGGTCTGTCTTGTCTGATATAGCCAGTATGACCTGCTACACCTACTGCTCAGAATCAAACAGAGCTCAGGCAATATTCAGCCAGGTGGACTCATGTTTTGTTCATGTACGCTAATTCAGTTTCTTGTTGTGTAAGCCAGTAGTTCAATCTTTATTCCAATCTGCCACATTCTACTCAAAACATGAACCTATTTATATATATACACATATAAAAAGTACTGTCTCATCATTTCTTTCGACCAGCTGTCATTTAAGGACCGCACACAGAACCCACCACCAATCTGTTATCTTCCCTCTCCAGTCAGCCCTCTGATTGCAAGATCATTTTAATGATGTCTTCAGGCTTCGTTCGGTGTTAACACAATTACATGCAAACCAGAGGTTTGCGCTGCCTTATACTTGAAGCTATATTTTTTTTGTCAGATCATCACTGTTCCACTTCATGCTGTTTTTATTGTTTGCTTTGTGTTTGAATATCAAATAATATTTTCATATATCCTCTAAATAACGTCAGTCCTGATTTAACTCAGTCGGCATTTTAAGGTTAATGCCAAATCCCAATTCGCCCATTGGCCATACTCTGTTTTGCACATTCTATCGAAAGGCTCAGGTGTCAAGGGGTAGCGTGAAGTGTGAGGACTAACGATCCCTTCAAACTGAGATTTTTCAGCACCACACTTCAAACATGCAGGAGGAGTGTGAGAGGGGTAGAAATGAGCATTGAGATTGAGCCTAAACTACTCATTTTTCTTATGCAAGATTTACAGTCAACAACACCAGGTTCTTCTTCAACCTTTCTTTGAGAACATATATTTTCTGTAAAAGAACAGCTTAGGTTCCAGGTAAATTACCCTTCAACAGTTTCTAAATGCACTCACTCAACTGTGCACATCAAATAATTTGAGTCAGGGAAGGTTAAAGAAAAATTAGACACATTGAATTGAATCACTGCGATGAACTGGCGTCTTGTCCAGGGTGTACCCTGCCTTCGCCCTAAGACAGCTGGGAGAGGCTCCAGCAGACCCCTGTGACCCTGAATTGGAATAAGCGGCTATAGAAGATGAATGAATGAATGAATTGAATCACAAATCACATCCTCCCAGTTGGTCTTTTTCTTTTTTGTTTTGCACGATCTTCATCAACTTCTGAAGTGGCCAACATTCTGCCTCATCAAAAAGGTTCTTCAAACAAATGTGAGTTGATGGCAGCTTCCAGGCCTAAATGAGGAGCAGGTTTTAATGAGTTTGAACGTCTGGAAATCATTATTGTTTTTTTTTTTTTGTGATTCACATTTAGAATCACTAGCCTAGAGATGCGGCTCTAAATATTGAAAGTGTGACTTACCTCTCTGTTTTGACCAGGTTTGCTCTGAAAGAAAACATGTAGCGAAACTGAGCAGGTCGTGACAGGCGGCAAGTCCTCAGCTGGCAGCAGGGCTGGAAATCTGTGTTTATGTGGAGCCGCGGCTCCAAGGCCGGCATGACACGCTTCACTTGCAGCGGTCGGAAGGCAGAGCCATAACAGAATGTGATGGGCGGTGTAAAAAAAAAATGCCTTCAATCATGGATGTGTAAGACTAGACCAGGGCCAAGTGAGACATGAGAGTTAAAAGACAAAAACAAAAACAAAAACAAAACAAAGAAGAAACATCCTCCGTGGTGTCAGGCTGGAGATATTCTCATGGTGTTTTCTCCGGCAGCTCTTTGGGCTGAGTTGATTAAACACGGAGAGAGCTGAAGAGAGCACGCTGACTTGTTTAAGCTCACTTAAAACAGCAGTTGGTCCTCGCGTGTTATTGGCAGACTCAGCTTTCTCCGCAAACTCCGCTCGAGCCTGAAAGAGGGGTCACAAGAGGTGTCGTATCTCGCGCCGCGCAGAACCGAGAGATGTCGAGGCCCAGATAGGGGAGAGTGGATTTTTCACACGCTCAATGTCTTCAACAGATGAGGGGAGGGTGCTATGTTTAGCACAGATGAGAGGTGCTTCAAAGAACTCTGGATATCTTGGAAACCCAAACGGGACTCCAGAGAACCTCGGTGAAGGAGTGAGGGTTTTGGGCACGACCGATAACTATTGACATTTTGGACAGGAGCCAAGTCAGAACACAGCCGAGGTGTACGCGACCCAGTCGTGTATTTCATCATACAAGAAACAAACAGATTGCAGAAATCGCAATAATAGAAGTTTCACGCTGGAGTTTTATTTTGTCATGCGAGCAATGTTGTGCGCCTGCCAAAAATCAGTGCGTGCCAAGAAAAGCCCGGTTGCAGTCACACAGTGTAAAAAAAAAAAAAAGGAAAAGCAAAAAAAAAAATATTATTGGACCTGCAAACACATTATCACACTGGTGTTGGCTGAAGTGGGGAAGCGGCGTCAGGCAGAAGCAACAAATCAGAGGATTTGCTCCACGCTGGAGAAAAGATGTGTGCATGTATTGTTGGTTAAAAACTCTCAACACTAAATGGGGAAAATGTAATATTAGTTTTAAATGCTGGCTGAAGGAACAGCTGTTGGCAGATCCAATCAACACTTCTTGAAGGACCATGTGATTGAAAAATACCCGATCTGACGGGAGACTGGGACGGCAGAACAGATGTAAAATGTTCAATTCAAGACGTGTAAAATCTATCATGCGTGTAGAAAGTGGTGTTTTTGTTCAGCATCCAACCCCTGCAAAATTGATAAACTTGCTTCCGCTGGGGGTCCGTTGTCTAGCATGTCACGTCCAACCCTTCATTCCCCCCTCTTCTTAGGGGCTAAATATTACAGTTCCACGTGACAATTTCCGAATCTTCGTCTGTGGGTTTTTTGAGGGTTTACAGACGTGCCTTTTTATAGAATGGACTGACAGCTCATTAAGGGACGTACGCTGCTCTGCCATGGGTTTACAAAACATTTCCCTGACTCCCAGAGTTCAGCTCTTCTTGCCGCACAAAGCATTTTTTTTTTTCTCCCTTTCAGAAACTTTCTCCGTAAATTCTTGGAGCGTCTCCAAGTCACAGCATCAAACGCAGAGGCATTGCGGGGGGAGCGGAGAGGTTTCGTAACAGTCAATGTTTGCAGGCTTCACATTTATATTCCTCGCTTGTGCGAAAACGCGGCAGTGGCGAGGTCGTTATATCGTCACTTTTAGGCACGATAAGAGGGACAACAAACCGTGGGGCTGATCTCAGCATGGAGGGGAGATGTATGGCACAAAATAGATGGCTGCCAGTCAAAAACAAAACAAAACAAAAACAAAAAGACATGCATCAACAGCACGCACTCGGAGAACATCCACCATGGTGTGCAAGGTAGCATTTTCCCAGCTGGTTCCTCTGGGCTGCTCATGCGTCAGTCCAAACTGAGCAAAACTCGTCTTGTTGGAAACATAGCTGTGTCACCCCAAGTCATACTTGAAAGAAAGTGACATTCATTTGTCTATTCTGGCACATATTGCGGCTTGTTTTGCTCGCAGTCGGGTTGCACTTTGTTTGGAGTGCCTCACAAATAAATCAAGTCCTGAGTCCGCACATCCCGTCTGGTCCTCATCCCCTCTCATTCCGAACCGTCACGACGCCAGGTGGTCCCGCTGGGCTCAGGTGGTCCCGCTGGGCTCAGGAGGTGTGTTTAAACAGAGGACTTCCCATCACTTCTGCAGACCTGAAGGCAGGTGGCGGAGCCAAGCGCGGCTCGGCAGAGTTTAGAGAGCGCGACTGATCGAGGCGGGAACGCAGTGATGGGACATAACTATAAAACTGTGGTTGCCTGCCCGGTAACTGCACAAAAGGTCATGCCGTCTTTTATTTCTTCAACGACGGCATCTCTGCACTTACGGACATAGAGACACCAGTGAGCTAGCTTGCTTCTTTCAGCCATTCAAGTCTTGTTGATGTTGGTGATGCGTTCACCCAGGATAGTGCCAGGCAGGCAACCACAGTTCTATAGTCCTATACCAGAGCCATGCTATCAAGCCTCAAGTCAATGAAAGGCAGTAAAACTGACTGAAATTATAGTTGATGATGATTTAACTCAAACAATCCATCACAACTTTGAAGTCAGCATCTCTCACACACTGTTTGCTGGCAGATAGACTGAAGTACTGTGTCGACAGCCTGGCCAGTTGTCCGAGACAGTCGACTTTCCTCCCCTTCACTGCGACAACTGTCCATTAGTGCTCTTCACATTGCAGGACAACGCCGCAAGCTCATACTGTAATTGCGTATACGTATGCATTAAAAACGAGGTCCCACATTCGTCTGTGAACGCGGGTATGGTTTCCTTGGCTTTGATACACGTAGGTGATACGCACCCAACGGACTCGTGGCCATTGTGGCATATGGTGGGGGGAAATCTGTTTTGCGATGCTGGGATTGTCGGTTTTTGTTTTGAATCCAGGAGGCTCAGCTATTTGCTGCTCCACTTGGCCCGACAGTCACAAAGCGAAACTTTAATCTCCCTTCAGCGTCGGCAGCAGCTGATGGCAATTAAGGAGAAAACCTGCCATACCCAAGCGGAGCGTTTGACTCAAAGAGACCTTCCCTCCCCTCCCCATCTGAGCGCCTTCAAGTCCCAGAACCTCCCCTCAGACGGTGCTAAATGTTACACTTGCTGTTGTTCATCTTTTTTTTCTTTTTTTTTAGATTTTTACTTCAGTCCAGATTGGTTGTTTATACAACATAACTCGGTGTCTGTGCGAAGGCAGATGTCTGCGGCAATATCTGAGCCTGGGTATTATGGGCACGCTGCTGTTCTGTCCGCCGGCTCGTAGGTATAACACAGCCCTCGATCTCGGTTCTGCAGTGCAGCCAACACACAAAGCTCCTGCTGTGTGGGACCGAGGAACTTTTTTTTCTTTTTTTTTTTTTTTTTTTTTACACCGAGAGCTCTGCTGTTCCGCGGCTCCCTGACACTGAGCGAAATGGTTCCAAATCCCACTCTTTATAGAGGGCTGAAAGCAAATCTTCAACTGTTTAGGCTGTGCAGAGTTTGGCAACGCTTTATCACGACTCGGTCGCGCATCGCACTTGCACTCACGTCGAAACGGTCGGCAGGGATGCATTGAAAGTTATGGCGCGTCCTCATGTTTCCCCAAACGCTTTTCAAAATGCAGTGTGAAAGTTAAATGGCAAACTAAAGCGTGGACTCTTTAAGGCCCTAAAGCAACTTGAAGGCATTTCCTTTTTTTTTTGCAACTGTTTTGCTTGAAAAAGAGATAACGTGAAGCGAAAAACATTTTAGGAATATAAAATGTTAATCCAGCATGCAAAAACTTCAAGTTACTGATATGCTAAGACATAATGAGGTGTTACGTGAGAGACATTTGCACAACAGAGGAAAAGCCCACAGCCAGTCGTATGTGACAAAAGTGACAAAATTGATAGAAAATAATTATGTATGAAAATATGAATGAATTTCCTTCCAAAACACGGTTATGTCTTTGGATTTTTTTTTTTTAGCCTGTAGTGCACCATGCTAAACATGCATGTGTTTCTTTCTTTCTTTAAAAAAAAAAAAAAGGAAGTTGCAACTAAAATGGTGAATTGCAAATGCAAAGTACATTTCTTATGATTTCATCAGAGAGAAATTATTTCCACGTCTTTATAACACGTTGTGTGGTGTGTTGCATGCATGGGTCTGGAAGAGAGAGAAGCGAAAGCAAAAGCACATCTTTTTTCCTCCGTCTGACGCTAAAAGTAATATATCGAGGCAGCTTTTGCGGGTGACCTTTACGAATCGCAAAAATAGACGGCCTTTGTTTTCATTGTTGTCAGCGAGGACGGCCCTCTTTTTTGTCAGAGGCCACGCGATAATGGCACAGCAAACAGGAGTAAGGGAGCGCAATGCATCAGCATAACAAACCATTAAACAAGCACTCTCCTCTAGTCAGTCACAGATGTGATGTGGTTCCAGCGTGAAGCTTCGGGAGAAACCTGCTTATTAACGTGTCTGTTTGCTTGACAGCGTGCTTCCTACCTTGGCAATGTGCAGAAGGCCGAGGTTCATGGAGGAAGTGCTGGCAGGAAATCTGTCGCGTGCAGCGTCCCAAAAGCACAATCTCGCAGGCGAGATTAACTGAGGATTTCAAATTAGGATGAAAAACTGCCGATATGATTTGATCTGAAATGCAAACAGTGCATAAATGAAAGCCTTGGAGATGCTTATGTCTGACAGTACGAGAAAATAAAAGACACTTTAGCGTTGTCAGAAGAATAAGCGTATGTGAGGTTGGGGTGTGTTTACCCAACGATGTGTTTCCAAAACGCTGGCCAATCAAAGCTAGATGCATCGTTTTTGGGGGTCGCAGCATTTGATAGATGTCTGAATCACAGATGTAAACAGCGACAGCTGTTGAGCTTTCCAGAATGATTTTGTATGTGGGGAAAAAAAAAATGTAACATAGCTAATGGCATAGTCTGAAGGACAGGCTATTGATTATGCATTGATATTGTTGAAGCAGATTGCGCATTTGTGTCCAGTCGGATCAATTCGGTTCAGTTCAAGTTCACAGGTTAATTTTAAAATATTTTCAAAATATTTATGTTTTATTCTGTTTTATTACACGCATTTTAAGTCTGAATACGAGCCAGAAGCCAGTTGACTTTTTTTTCTTTTCACATAAATGTATGAATTCCTTCAGGTGCCGTATTATAATTAGCATCCATGTTCTGCCGCATTCACTAACTTGGCAACCAAAGGTTGAGATTGCGAACAAGCAAGGTAATCGTCCAATTTGGGCAGGAGGGGGGAAAAGCGCATCTTTTCTCACAACACGCAACTTCCTGCCTTCACAGGAACAGACGCAGTGGGAGGAAAGACAATCAGCTTTTTTGGCGGTTTGGAACTGTACCTGCTAACAGACGCAGCCATTAGACTCCTCTCAGCCCCGCCGCACGCCAGCGGGGGACAAATCAGCTGTCGCAGCGAAGAGAGACCGGCTGCAGTTGTGCAGTCACTCCTAATCACTCTTTCTTGAGGCGTGATTTCCTAGAAGACCTCCTATCAAGGGGAGCGTGTGTGTTCAGTTCAGACATAGGGTGAGCCGAGTGAGACCTCACGCATCACTTCCCCTCCATAGATTTGCGCATTGTTAGAAGTCACTGAATGTTCAGTTTGGAACCATACCTGGCTCCTCCCAAAGCCTCCCCCATTATGCTTTGCTGCAGCGCTGATCGGTGTGGATGTTTTGCAGGTCACAGACCCAATTCACTCATCTGTCTCTCTTTGTTCTTGCTGATACAGCATGCAGCGAGTCAGACATTCACAGCTAGATTAGGTTCGGGAACAACCGAACAGAGGGGAAAAACCCAATTATGATACTTAAGTTATTATCACTAGAGCCAATTACAATATATTTGTTAGTACAGGTTGATGAACAACTTGAATTTCAGAGCCACAGTGCATGGGATTAACTCCGCAAGATGAAGCCGTTTCAAGTATTTAGTCCAACAACAAGGATTGTTGTGTAAATGCCACCTACACTACGACCCCGAGAAGAAGAAAAAAACTCCTCGTTGTGGAAATGCCGAGAAATTCACAGAACCCTTTAAGTAAAACAGTTTTCTGTCTTTTCAACGCAACCCTCCCTGGAGTCTGTTTTGGGCTTTGTTCTACCCATAAATACACAATATGCAATTATTATTATTTTTTGTTTTTCTGTTTTGTTTTGCTTGGCCTTTTGTGCTTCTCTCCGGTGCTGAGGCAGACTCAGCCAATCATCCTTGGGTCTTGCAGTGAGGAGAAGTACCTCAGCGACTCTGGTCTCTAACTTGTCCTTATAAATACATCTCAAACTGTGCTGTTGTGGCACGGACAAGTGCGGGTGAGGCAGCGGGGGATGACTCTGAAAATACCACAAACAAAGCCCAGGTACCAAACAGTTGACGGGAAACACGCTCTGTTTACTCTCAGGTCCCCTCATCTACAAGATTCTGCGTCTGATGGGGTTTCAACGAGAAACACGCTACGCTCTAAATATGGACTCGAGGAGTGGAGTGCACGCTACGTGCCTGTTTTGCATGTGGATCCTTTCAAAAGAGTTTTGGGTTTTTGGGCTCGGTAAATGATTCTTCTGCTGTTGGTTTATAACCGGCATTGACTCTTTTCACTGGAAATCTTCTACATTTCCTTTGATAACCAAGTTGTAAGGATATTCTGTCCATATCCTTACAACTTGATGACCTGCATATCTGGGGAGAAGGTGGGTGACCATGAGGAAAATCTGGTAAAATGTTCTTCCTCTGTGATATGTTGAAATAAAATTTCAAGTCAATACCAAAAAGTGTTCGATTTTAAGGCTGTCCAAAATGTATTGCCACTACTTTATGATGATAGTTGCTTGTGTGCAGCAGCATTAGGTAGGGTTGTTACTACTATGATGCAGGGTGGGACTTTCCATCCCTGGCGAAACAAGACCCCTCACCACCAGGTCCTTCTGATTGCTCAAACATACTCAGTCAAAATTCTGCAGCCAGTGACCGTCCCAAATTTCCCCAATGTGGGTCATCAGAACAAGTGGCCCGAAAGTCCATTGTCTTCTGTTACATTACAAAATTCATATAACGGTAATCACTTGTTGTTTTTTTCAACTTCTCAGGGCACATTTTTTTATGTCTGCCCTGAGTCGACGTAAGTTTGGAGCCCCACCGAGCACGGAAACTTCGCCCAAGTCTAGCACGTTTTTAAAACTGGCTGGTTTGATTTTTGTGAAGGAGTTGCTCTCATGAATCATCCTGCGTCGTTGCTCCCTGTCCAGTCCGTGACCTGCACTCTGCCGACGTCACACTTTCAGCTTGACTTAGCTCGGTTGGAACCTCATTTCAAAATAGCAGCTGGTACTACGACACAATGAAACCGCTTGACGCAATGAAAAGCCCCAATTAGAGATCGCAGTGGCCTGCCAACGGGCCAGGCCTCAATATCAATGAACGCTGATGGAATCGGTTTGGACTGACAGACAGAGTTGAGTCATGGAGAACAGAACAACCCAAAATAATACAGTCAATACCAAGAGAGCAGCCCAAATTGTTTCTCAATTGGCGGGGAGTCAGGCACATCTTCCTCGGGACCTCACACAGTTCGCACTTGTGCAGTTTGCGGCATTCTACAAATGCAAGATCCTTACAAATGGGACGTGGTTGGAAAGGGACATGAACGAGCTGTGTGATGGCACCAGATCAGTGTGAGATGTGATCTACAAAGCACAAAGTTCTTTTTCTTCTTCTGCCATGAGCTCATATTAGAAAAAAACACACTTTTACTGCTGTTTTGGCACATTTACTATGAAGCCAAATTTCAAAAATTGGGACGTCGCGAAACATTTTGTCAAAGAAGGCCATCACAATGTCCAGTGGGTGGAGTTTGCTGTCACTTAAAGTCCCAAGTTATAAGTAATCTGGAGTGTTTCCCTGGTCTTTTTTCCTCTTAAATCAGAAAATTGAAAAAGCCATTTCTCTCTTCAGTGAAACATAAAAGTTTTGCCTGACATTTTCCAACAGATGCAGCACATATAGCACAAACCACGTTAGTCTCTTACACAAATGAATCCCCACACAGCGCCAGAGATCGATTTCATCACACTCCCTCTACCTCACCAACCTTCCCCCACCTTCTTTTTTTTTTTTTTTTTATCTCTGAGCTCACACGCTCCTGTGGACAATGCCTGGCTGAGGGACGAAATCAAGATAAAAATCTGGTTTGAGTTGCGTTTGTGTATTTTTGGCGAGGAAAGTCAGCCTGGCCACAGTGGTGTTGATCTCTTGCCTTCAGTTTGGAGGATGAATATCACAGGTTATCTCGCCATCTCTCTCTAGACTGACCGTCTGTGTGTGTGTGCGAGCGCACGCACGAATGCGTGCACACATCTGTTCGCTGTGCCTGTGTGTATGTGTGAGTTTAGCAACAGCCTACAGGTCTGCCGTCTGTGATAATGAAATGCCGTGTGTGGCAAAGCAGCATGGAGAGGCAAAAGCAGGCTGTTTGTCATTAGGTTCCTGTTTCACTGAGTGCATCTTCTCATCATTTCATTTAGACGCAGACACACACACGAGTGCAAAAAATGGAAAAAAACAACAAAAAAAAACAACAACACAATGACAAATTCTCGTCAGAAGGGCACAGTGTGCATCATTACCAGGAAACACCCCTGCTGTCTGTTTGGTGAATTATCATGTGCCACGGGGATGAAAAATTCCATTTCCTGTAACACACTTTAACCGTTACAAAAAAAAATGACACGCTGCAAACCCCCCAAAAAAACAGCCAAACAGCTGAACATGTGACCCATTCCTTTTATATTTACTTTGCTTGTGTGAGGTCGTGCACACCAGTGAGAACCTCAGAGGCGGGGGGAGCAGCAGAAGCTTGTCGTGGTGCAAGCCCTTGCATTTATGAGCGAACGCCGCTTTAACCGACGCTCCCATGTGGCCTGCCGCGGTGTGAACGAATCTCCACATGGGTTATTTGGTTTGACAAAAGTCAGAGTTGCTTTCGGCTGAAAGAACCGCCCAGAGTGTGTAAAATAAGACGTGCCAGGCTGCTGAGACAGTTGCGCTCACCAAACTCGCTGGTCTGTCATACACACCACCTCCGTTGGTGAACGCTCGTCCTCCTGTAGAGCAGCCGCAACCTTGAATGGATCACTCAAGTTTCAACTGTGAAATCTTGTTGTCCTGTCTTGCCAACCTCAGCATCTTCAGCCGGTTGTACAGTTGTAGTGAATTCCAAATCGATTAGCGTCCTTGGTAGATAAATAAAAAGAAGGTATGGGGGCGGGGGGAGCAAGTGCAAAAAAAGAAGAAAAAAGAGAAGACCAGGTAGAGCAGTGTTTCTCCAGGCGGGAGGGAGACGGGGAGCCCGGGGGCACGGTGGAACAATTAACAAAAAGTGTTCAGTAGGTTGTAACTAAGAAAAACGCTGCTCGGGGGGCATGAAAAATGTTCTTCCTCCAAGGTGGGGCGTGACAGAGAAAGTTTGAGAACCACTGCCCTAATGCCATGCAAGTCTATGGGGTCAAAAGTCAACTTTGTCCTAGAGACATGGGACCACTTGCAGGTTCATCGGGATCCCTCGAGACACAGCCACGTCAAATTTGGGGCTTCTAGACCTGCAATAGCATGAACATTTTTCTGCTGTTCCACTGGAGTCCAGAATGAAAACTTATGATTTGAAAATGAGCATAACATTGGACCTATTTCACATTTTTATTTGCAGATACCACAAGTGAGCTACGCCTCCACCGCCCCTGAGCTCAGCGACAACACTCGCTACGACTTCTTCTCCCGCGTGGTGCCGCCAGACACCTACCAGGCCCAGGCCATGGTGGACATCGTGAAGGCCATGCGATGGAACTACGTGTCCACGGTGGCCTCAGAGGGGAACTACGGAGAAAGTGGTGTGGATGCGTTCATTCAGAAGTCAAGGGAGGATGGTGAGTACACTCAGCCCTGTTTTTCCACAGCCTGTGTTCACAAGGCTGGAAAGTCCCCCTGCTGTCAACACAAGTTTTAACTCGACTTGCCAGAGGCAGACAGTGGCTGCTGGGTCAAGCACTCTTCAAACATTTATTGGTTGGTTCAAAACAAATCAAGATGTTTTTAGTTAGCTTAAACATGTTGATATGAACAGACATTTCTTACATAAATAAATAAATGCATTTTTTTTATAACTTGATTATCTTTGGATATGTCTGATATTCTACTATTTTTTAGTCCTTTAAAAAAAAAAATTCCAGCATACTTTGGATCAATCTTGCAGAAATAATTTCACCAAAAATCTACATAACTACAGAAAACAGAATAGTTGGCCTTATGTTTACAGTCTGCAGCAAAAAACACTCAATTTTCAGTGAATGCCATGACTGATACTTTACTCTAGCTCTTGCAAGATCACGTGTTGATCTTGTCATGTAAAACCGAGCCGTTTTTTGGCAGATATTATAAAATGTTGGCAAAATTTGACATTGTGACTTCATTTGCATGTTTTTGTTTGTCAACAGAGGGGTTGTACTGACCATAAAAGTGAGAACAAACAAGGTTAGCTCGGCATATGAAATGGTTCTCTTTGCACCCTTTCAACCAATTGGTCAACAGACATTTTCTGTTGGCGGTTGCTGTGGTAAAGACCATTTGAAATGTACCCGACAGTCACATTTGTTGTTAATACAGTTCCTGGATGGAACAACACATGCTGCTGCTCATCAATTATGTTCACCACTTGGCAATTTTATTGGCTGGCTAGAGGTCAGGCACAAGGGTGCACAACGGAAATTCCTTGTTAGCATGCTTGAATTGCAATTAGCGTTGATATAGGCACCAAACATTTGTCTGAACCTTTTTCGGGAATCTAGTTAGACAGTTTCCATCTGATCAGGAAGGTTGAACCTTGCCTCTAATTACAAGGTCATACATGTGGAGGAAGAAAACACTTTCTTGCCGTGCCTTGCATAATGCAGCCCACCGTAAATCACACAAGGATTTAGACTCAAAAATTAAGCATCAGCTCCAAATTATTGCCACTTTTTTGTCTCTTTCACATTTGACCTAAAAGTTCAAACTTGTCAGAACTTTCTTTACAGTAAATCCACAAATTGGCAGTGCATTTGCAATATTTGAGTGAGTGATGTGGAGCAATCCATATAACATCCTCAAGAGGACAGACTGCTCAGAAGTTGTGCGACTGAAACAGTCAAACTCCTGAAACAAGGTCAGCGCAGGCAGCCAGAGAGAAGAGACCTGGTTGCAGAAATACTGAGATACATGAGGAATAAACTTTACCAGTATTTCAAAAGGTGAATTAACCGTTGTTGAAGTTTTGATATAACTACTTTCCAAATGAACTCATCAGAAGTTTGTAAAAAAAAATAATCTAAAACTGCACTAATCGCCCACTGTGTGTCATATGAGTCCAACATGTTTATGAGGCAGAATCATCACTCTAGGAAACACTGCTGATTTTTTGCCCTTATGGCATGTAACTCAAAAGTTGGAGCATTCTTTTCTTCAAGCATAAATAAATCATAGATACATGCTTCCACTTTAAAAAAAAAAAAAAAAATCTTGAATTAAATGACTGCTGTCTGAGTTTTAAAAACTGTGAGCAGAAGGGCCACGAGACTCTGAGCAACAGTTATTTCCCCTCGGATGTGCATAACAACAGTCGCCTGAAGGCATCGCCCTGAACCTGCAGCGCAGAACATGGCGAGGATGCCTGAAGATGCACGTTCCCACCATCGGATTCTCCCAGAGGGGACACAGATCCCTTTGTTTAACTCCTAGAATTTTGGAACAAACGTTATAAATGCAAAACGGGTTATTCTTATCCCACTTAGACATGCCCTCTATTGCCCTCGTGCAAAGGTTGATTGGGTGTAAATGTCATCCCCATGTCAAGAGTCAATGATCGCTCCCCTAGTGTTTGATACACTGAAGTGAAAAGAATTACCACTACCTTCACTACCTCTGCAACTCTCATAAACGCACCTGGAGAATGAGTGAAAAGTTTTCTTCTCATCATCTTTGTTTTTAATAGATTCAGGTCCTTTTCCACCCGTTGATCTCAGTACTACTCCACTAATACCAGTAGTCTGGTGAGTCTGATTCGTGCTTTAGCTCCTCTAGAAAGTTTGCTGAGCAGCACTGTACCCATTTATTTCCTCCTAGAATAAAATGAAACTAAATCACAGATATTTAGACTTGGCTTATTTGCATCCTGTAGCAGCTTTGAGCAGGCACATTTATCTCCATTTAACATACACGCAAGTTAAAGCAATTTCCAGGTGATGAACATTTCATTTCGCTAAAAAACTCTCTCCGGTCTACTCACACAGTATTAAGCGGGCAATTCCACTGACACTTTTCTCTTTACATATTATTTTGCAAGCAAACTATAAATTCACAGCTGGTGCTCGCTATGCCCGGCAGCATTGTTTTGGGCTTAAGGTGCTCGGAAAATAGGCGTTAGGAGAAAAAAAAAAACAGATTAAGCGAGTCAGCTCCCACAGCAATAACCCTGGCAGCCCAGCAGCCACCTGGTTGGACACACCGCCAAGGACATCGGTAAAATAAGTTAGCGCCATGTGGGCGAGAGGCGGCCGATGAAGGAAAAGAAGAATTCCCCGTTGGTTTTGCAGTTTTTGCTTTTGTGTCCCCTCCTTGGAGGCATCCGTTGTTCTCTCCTTATCCCAACCCTGACCTCAACCTCGTGATGCGATGCCGCCTTTTTCTGAGCTGCGTTGCGATGCTTCCTGATGGAGGCGGAGGAAGCAGAAACACGGGGGGTGTCGAAATAAATCACTTAGTTTGGTGGGAGGCTTTTTGCAGCGAAATGAGAGCTCTGCCTTTCAAACCTGGAAACTCATTGAGCAGTTTGCTCTTCCCGTTCATCCAGGACAAATGAAAGGCTATTTACCTGCCAGTGGGTCTCAAAATACTAACCCCTGATTTCCACCAGATGACTGCGTGTTGCTTTTTCGCTGTGGTGCGACGGCGCAACTGAACTTTTCTATTCAAAGCAACATGTGGGTTTCCACTGGCAGGGTGTGTGTTGTGTTTCAGGACTTCTATTTGTGACCGGACGCCTAAGCACAACACAACAGTGCAGCACAAAATGGTTGTCAATCACAGAATCAAACAAACAAAAAACACATCTGGTTTATTAATAAAACAAAACCAAAATATCCTTTAAAAATAGAATAATCTTAGCCTTTTTGTTCCCAACGGGCCCAATCCCGCCTCCAGCCCCTATCAGTACACAATACTTTCAGAGTAGGTGACAGGCCAATTATTAATTATTATTCAATATTTAATTAGAAATAATGAAGTGCAAAAATATACCAAAAACAGGCAGCTCATCGGCTCAATCCTTCTTCTACTCCTCTGGTTGGAAACAGACTTCTTCTTGAGCTAGTGGTTGTGTCTCTACAAACCTTCGTTACACAATATTGTGTGATTCCTTTGACTGTTTGCTCAAAGCGCCAACAGTTCGACACAGAGTTGCCATTTCTGGGTTAATCCAATAACATCCCCCCTTCGCCCAACCTCTGAAGTCCCGCTTTATATAAAAATCTCTCTTTCACACACAGAGTTTCTAAAAATGGAAAGCTCACAATGGCTGCCCGGGGTCCACTTCACAGTGGCTTGTTCACCACTTTGCACTTTGTGAATACAAAATTCTTTATGAGTGCAGCCTTCGGGTAACGGGCTGGACACAGAGCAGCCGCTGCTCTGTTGGCAGCCCAGACATTTCCAACCCTGGCTGAGGACAGTTCGCCGAGGAGACGTTGATTACTGTGGAGCATGCCCCAATAGATGTCATTAATCAAGCTAATGAAGCACAATGTCAATAAGAACACAACAAGATTCCCTGGCCAACCAGCAGCCTGTCTGCCTGACATCAACAGGAGAATTAATGAAGGGAAGTGGCGTGGTGTACTCGATGACAAGGATTACGAGCCTCTGAGTCGGGACGACTAATAGCCAGTTTATGCTATTCCCTGGTAGATGCATTTGGATATGAGGACCCAACACCGTTCTGGCAGTGCTCTGCACTATTAGCCATGCCTTTTTATACATGTCTGAAAAGTTTGGGGATGGCGACCAAATGTTGGAGCACCAGTGCAAACTATGGGGGCAGAGCCATAAACCTCCATTCTATTGTTTAGCTAGCAGGGGACTGATTAAAGTGGTTGCAAAAAGATAAAAATGACTGGCTGTCAATATGGAAAGGAGCACTAAATCTATCGTTTTGTTGTTGTCGTTTTTTTTTTTTTTTTTTGCTAGACAAACAATTAAATAATCTAAATTAAAGTAAAATTGGGCATAGCATTGTGGGCATGGCTATCATCTAGTAGTGCTGGTCGCAAGATTGCTGAATATGAATCAAATCTCTAAACACTTCACAGTGGGTATTTGCAAACCAATGGGGGACTTCTACAGAAGACAGCACCATTTTGAGAAGACAGACACATTTTTGTTGTCTCTATCCCCCTTGTCTGATTTAAAATGAAAGAAGGGTGTTGGGCATTGATGATCAAGGTTAGCATCAGGCTTGATCTCATGTCATGAGGCTGTGACCCCATGGTTACATTAAAATCCCTGCATGAATCCATATTCAGGCTTATTATAGAAAAGTACTGACGTTTGGTTTGTATACGGCAAATAATCATTCACTTCGTCTTATGTACCTTATTTCGTGTATGCAAATAAATTCATATATTTATAAATACCATCCAAATGTCTCTAAAATAAATATGTGTATGTTTTACACATGCCACCTTTAAGACAAGCATAGAATGAATAGATTAGCCTCCGGCTGCAGCAGGGAATGTACATGATGCAGAGGACATCATTTATGTCTCCTCATCAGCTTTGTCTGTAGTCAGAGCAGGAATAATTTTAGGATAAATTCAGATTGTTCCTGGTGAGAAAAAGAAATGAAATATAAACAGGCAGTGGAAGTTGTAGCTGAATTATGCGATGATCCTTGCATATTTTTTTTACCCCTTGGTTCAACAAAAGTTCATCATTTGAACGATTCATTTCAGGAATCTGTCTGGCGCTCATATTGCATCTGGTCTGGGTCAGCAATTCATTAAAGAATTAAACCACCACGGAACCAGTCTGTCTTTCAATGCTTCCTGCTTCCTCTGCTCTAGTTTGTATCGTACCCTACTTCCCTCCTCGGAAAAAAAAAAAAAATAAAACCAGGCGCTGCATTCTTTTAAAAAGATTTAACAGTGAAAATCTGTGTGCTTGCGCAGGACTATTTTCTGCCAAGTATTGATACACAACTGGCACTCTAGTGGGTATTTGCGCCAGCGAGGCAGTGAACATGGCACTGGGGCGCCCATGTTTATCACAATGAAGGAACATAATGAATTTTTAACAGTACTCAGGCCGCAGCGGAGTGCGATAATGCAGTTCTATTAAGCCTGGATGGGCCATACTTGTAGTGTAAGCCCAGACCGATTCATTGCAGGCTTTGGTCTTTTCATTAAATTCAAATCTGAGACGCACAGAACATTAGCCCGGGCATATCCGCCGTAAATTGCAAAGCGTGTTGGCGAAATTAAGGAGAATTAATGGGAAAGCGATGTGTTTCCTGCTGATTGGATTGCCTCAAACACAGAGGAACACGGAGACGCGGGATTGTATGAATCCTAAGTGATCACTGTCACCGTGAAAAATATCCAGACACGCGGCGTCGTTGGCGCTCCCGTCCATATGGCCTTCATCCCACAGTTTGTGCTGTATGAAGGATGTCAGCCAGTTATGTCGTAATTTATTATTTGACACTGCACAAATGACCCCGGAGTGTCTCAGATATGTCCTGTTGCAATTTGTTTGAGCAATTACTTGTCACTGCTTAATTGGGCAAGGCGGACGGCTGAATAATCATCGCTCACCTTGTCCCCTTGGTCTCTTTCACTCTGCCTTCCCATGGGACTTTCTGCCGGTGACATAATGGTTATAGATCGCTTTTAATGTCCAGATATCATTACGGCCAATTTTATTAACTAAGTGCTGGTGCTTGAACTTTTGTCTTTAGTTAACGGAAGTACCTCGGGTCACTCTGCGCTGCTTCCAATTTCACAGCTTGTACTCAGTAACGTGAACGGACGTCCGCAAGGCTTTCAAACAAGGGGAAAACGCTAAAATAAAGTGTGTGTTGCAGATCCAATCGAGGCAGAGTCGAGGACCAAAATAATGGATTAGGGTGTGGGGGAGGTTCCGGGGGACTGCAGTCTAATTTGTAGTGAATTACCCGCTGCAATGCTGCACAAATTGGCCACAAAAAGCAGTGCGAATTAGTGCAGATAAGGTTAGTGGGTGCAAAGCTAATACGCTATATGAATAATTAGATGGAGAATTAAAAAAAAAAAATATCAGTTGGGGAGGCCTCTGACTGAGAGAAATAATTTGCATCCACTGTGCTGTCGTGAGATGCCCCTCAAAATAGAACTGAAATTAAATTCATTTTTATGCTATGTGCAGCAGCTCGAGAATGAATATAGTGAACGAGGCAAAATGATCTTGTTTGCATGGAGGAACATGACAAACTTCATTAAAGTATTTAACTGTTAAATGCATGTTTCAGGGAACATATACACACACACACACACACACACACACACACACACAAAAAAAATCTGTGGAGCTCAAGAATAAACTGAGATGTTGTTAACTTCAAAATGTGTATTTGTCTTGCTAGCTGTTCATAGTGAAGTAATTTGACTGATTAGACTATAATGCATATTTTTCTGGACATACAACCAGGCTAACCATTCTGAAATTAACCCCGACATCTTATTCTCTTCCCTTATATTTTCAATTCTTACTGTATATGGTCAACCTAATGCGGCCATTCCCTCCATGACTTCATAAAGACGTCTTAAAACACAAATGAAATGCAAACATTGTCAAGTAATTATTGACAAATTTAGTGTTGATGTATAATTTATATAAATATTGTCTCTTGTTTCACTAAATTCGCTAAAAAAACCTTAATTTTGATTTATTGCTGATAAATTGTTTTAAATATGACGGTAACACGGTGTTAGTATGAAATGGCTGAATTGCATTTAAAATTTAAATGAGAGGTGGTGGAACATGGCTATCTAGAACAAATGTTGAAGAAAATATACGGGAACAGACGACAATTGAAGCTGGAAATAATGCTCTTACATTCTAACTCTGTTTTTCCAGCTCTTATATAATGTGTCATCCAAGGAGTTGGCGAGCAGCGAGATGAGTCATCAAGACGACTTTGGTCGAACATTTTCAGACTTTCATTATTATGGTGTCTCCAGGCTACTGTCACTAAGCATAGTGCCGCTGACATTCCACTCAATTCTCTCGAAAAAACAAACAAACAAACAAACAATATTTTCCACTTCTTCTCTATGCTGGTAGGATTTAGACAACAATGCACCACACACGCTAATAGATGACTTATTAAATCAGATGAAACGTCTTTATCTGTTTCCTCCACCTTTGTTTGCTGAGGCAGCGTCACACGGAACTATTATGCTAATTGTTAATCATAATAATGTCTTATTATCTTATCTTAATGACACTCAGAATATTGTTGCCGCTCCAAACTCCAACGTCTCCGCGTTAATGCTGTAATCTTTTCCAAGAATGATCCTATCGGTTTTATTTTTAATTGTGGAATTAAAGATCAACATTTGCAGCGACTAACTCGTTCATCACACTGACAAAATGTGCCAGTCACCCTTTAAATTAGATATGAGGGTCTGTGGGAGAGATCCTCTGCAGTTTGGTTTGCAGCAACAGTCTTTAAATGGATGTGCTTTTAGACACGGCAAATCGTTCCGAGGAGGGAAAATGCATTTGAAAATTGGTCCTTGTGCTTTTGAACGGGATTGTAAGAGTGGGAGCTATGAACCCTCTGCGAGTGGTTAATGTTGTGTTGGCCAAATACGATCTATCCCTGAACAACATCCTCACACATTATAGAAATCATAGAGGGTTTGGTTGGTCTTGGGAAGACTGGATTTGTGTGTCTGTGTGCCAGATCATCATGCAAGATGGCCATGCAAAATGACTGTTTTAATTCACTGATGGGCGGAGAATTTCCGAAAATCCTACTTGTTAAAAATCATTAGCGAACTCTATCGCAGCCGCAGCTCAATTGCACAAACTCCCGCTGAAGTCCAATTTACTAATTTATGTTGTTGAGGAGAAAAAGGCTCAGATACAAAGGGTAAGACAAGAAGTCAGCGAGAAAAATATTTTGAAAGGGTTGTTTTCCTAGTGAATGGGTGGAGAAATCCAAATAGTTTGTTGGACTTGAGTGCTGAGTTTAGCCGGCAGTACTTTTAATTAAACAGGGCTTCCCGCTCTGCCGACTGTCCTGGGGCTGGCGGCCCAGCAGGATTTGATCTTGCTGATTTGGCAATTTAGATGGATGAAAACTTTCAAGTCAAAGAGTTAAAGTGTATTAATAACAAAAATGAAAAGTGTTTCATTTTTCTGAAGCTATTCAGCAGGGTCTCTGAATGTCACCAAAACTCTTTAGATTCAAAATAATTTCAAATAAATGCTCAGTGTCGCTGCATAGGTTTTGCTTCCTCTGCAATTTATCCAAGCATTTCCTGAAAGACTTGCAGTAAGACTCCTCTCACTATCTGTATGCGATGCACCAAGATTTTTTTTTTCATCATATAGTATAAATACAGAATATATAGTGTAAGTGTAGACGTGACTTTACCTTTTCATTTCCTATCGCAAACCTTAAGTAATCAGCGTCAAAGCAGTGAGTGAAGCAGAACGCAAACACTTATCTCGCCACAAGTGGAGAACATTACCATCAACCCGACTCTGACTGTTGACGACAAACAATTCCTGATGCAAAGGGAAGCATCATGGCGAAAAGTGAGTTTCATTGGGAAAAATACTTAAATTATGCAAACAACAACCATGAGGCTCCATTTTAAACAGGGCTTCCGTATGGTAATGTGCTACACGGCGAGATGCTGATAGGATTCCAGCGGTCCCATTAGCCCTGATGAAATCAAGGAAATGTCTCGGCTTGGCTTAACATCCAGAGGTGATTGGAGGGGATGTCAAATAAATTAAAGTTGTTCCTGTCCTAAAGCGGTAGTTTCTCTGACTAAAGCGTCCGCTGCCGAACGTTAATGTATTGTAAGCAGGGGTTTTTATTCAAGCCTGCTGGTTGAAAAAGAAATACATTTCATTTTAGCATAAGCTCACGCACACAAAAAGGATTTGTGTTCTACAATATTAAATTTAAAATAGTGATCTCTGTTATCTTACTCTTTTTCTCTTTTTTTAAACCAAGACTGTCATTGCATTTTTTTTTTTTTTTTTTTTTAAAGAAAGCCTGAGGTCATACAAAATACATAAATTCAGCGCCCTTGCAATTCCTGATGTGTGTTCAATTCACATTTTGTAGTTGTTTTTGAATCTGAATCTGGCTTCATTTTACATTTTCATTTTAAAAGGAATGCATTTGTTCAAACCGCCTTTCCTTATTAATGTTGTTAACCATAAGATTGAATGTGCACATTTAAGCTCCAGCTGATTTCGCCAAGTAATTGTGTCCTTCTTTCAGACAGTATCATTGCGAACATTTTTATTATTAATAATATTATTATTCCAATAAACAAAAATAGTCCTTTGCATTTGCAAAGGTTTCCTTTTGGATGTCTCAGATTGTGTAAGATATTAAGGGTGTCACAAATTTCTTTTTGCCACTATTGTGTGGCAACAAACCGAAGGGAATATTATCCGATATTTTCTGACCTAGCGTATCATACTGCTAAGCAGCTTTTAGTCTGAGCCTCACCGAAAAATTCTGAATCAGAAATGTCACCAATTTTGTCCTGCAAATTCAAACTCACTGGGGAGGTGCACCGCAGACGTCTGCCGCTTCCTCTGCCAAACCGACGCTAGTTAAAAATCAGTTTGTATTCGGCACTCACTTTAAATCTTTTCGAAGTGATGGGTGCTCCCCAACAGTGTCTCTAATTTGACTCTAAATGAATAATACGGCAAGACTCCTATGGCCTGGCGGGAGTCACGGGATAACATTTTGACATAATGTCACTTTGACTCAAGGCTCGACATTTCCATTACAAATGACAAGGCACTCGGCGGTGGGCTGAAACAGCGGCAGTGGGGGGGGTGGGACAGCACAGGGGGTGGAGTTAAATGGTGGAATTGCAGGGAAAACGTTCACTATGCCACGGATTTGTGATCGCCCAGGAGTGAGTCAGCTGGTTGGGTGTCATTAGTCATTTCGCAGAAGCTGCCAGTCAGTTCTGGCCAACACACAAGATGTATTCTGCCTGTGTCCGGGTCAATCAGGATGCTGCCTCTTTCTGTTTTCTTTTTCTTTTTCCATGGCTGAATCTATAGTTTTTTAATTTCACACTTCCATTTTTTCTTCGCCCCGACTGCCATCGATCCGTGTTGTACCATCGGCGAGCTTTGTGAATGGATTAAGCTGCCGCGCGTACACACAGCAAACGTGGCGTTCTGACATCAGAGGCGTGATCAATGGCGGGAGACAGCCCGGGTCAACAGCTTCGATGGCCGCGTTTACTGAGGCAGAGTATTGGAGTGAGAGAGGCCCGCTGGAATAAAGGGTGCGAACCGCAATCGATACAACAGCTATCATCATTTGCGCGCTTTATTAATGGCTTCGCCTGCAGCTGTCAATGGGAGTAACACTCACTTGCATTTAGGCAACTAACACTCCAGTGTTTATGCGCCTCACCCTCCTATCAATCACCGCGACCGCTCGTTGCTCTCAGCGATGGTCTGGCTACCTCCACTCCACCTCGCAGAAACACCCACTTCAATCATGTAATGAAAGGCATCAATTATATGGCCGCGGCCTGCCAAGATATACCAGTGATTCACAGCAGGTCCAAGTCTGAAGTGGCTGCGGGTAACTCAATTCACTTTTTGTTCCCTCTCCGTTCCTTGCAAGGCCTGATTGAGTTTTCACAATATTCAAAAGGTGGCATCTGTCTTGGTGGGAGTCAGGAAAAGTAATGGGCTCGGAACTCTCTTTGACTTGCAGCGGGCAATTGGGAAAGAGGTGGCGCAGTGCTTGATGGCTGTGGAATTGTTTTGGAGTCTCGTGGCAGAGAGAGGATTACGGCCTTCTGTTTAAGGCAGTTTGGACCGACTACTCAGTCAAAAGTGCCTTGAGTCCAATCTGTTGATTTTAAGATGCTGCTTTCTGCTGTAAATATGACCAAAAAGAGAAAATATATTGAGCTTTGCACCTTCTTGGAATTCTTGAACTTTGTCCATTTAGTCCAATGCTTGACGTATTGTTTTTGAACACACACTGGCATGAAACAAAGATGATTTTTTTTTTTTTTCTTAGTACAGGTAAATTTATCTCTACGTTCCTTACGTATAGTAGCATGCTAACCTGTTGTCGCAACAGCTACGCAATCACATAAGCCATGTATAGTCAGTCACATGGCACGGGTATTCAGTGCAGGTAGTTAAACTAGTCTGCACGATGATGCTACTGTGTTTGCACCGGCAGCCTGAGTGCTGCTCTATCAGGACCATCAAATTCTCAGTTTCCCTCACAAGGAACACGACGGGCCCATGCACAGCCAGCGACTTTTTGAAAGCAAAGCTGTGGTTTGGGGACGTGTATAGCCACGAAGGCGTTCATGTCTCAGCACGGAAAAGTCGTGTGTGGCGGCCCTTTTGAAAATGGAGGGATTATCCGTCATTATTCCATCATAGGCGTGTGCATAATTTACAACTTCTTCCCCTCAATAACTGGCACTAGCTTCCATGTTTTCTTGGAGGAGACGCGGCAGAATGAAACTGTGGCGGTGTCGGCAGACATGGAGGTGTTTGGCAGCCTACAAGAACTGTCTCAAACATAATTTGCCAAACACCTCAGTGTCATCTGAGGCGACCACAACCCTGAATTGGCCTCCCTAGTCTATACAGTGTAGTGCGGATGCATTTTAGGAATGGAAATCTTTTTTTCCTTACATTTCCTGCACCTTAAAAGACTTCAGTACCCTTTAAGATCGAGAACCCGACTGCTACGTCTCGCCGAGTGTGCAGGCTTGCCCTCCTTTATTTTTTCTTCACCTTCCTGCTTGGTTCTCTGCGCTCAAACCTCGACACAGGTGGAAACTGTGGCACTGACTTTAAGGGACCACGTCCGTAGGATTAGTCCACTTTACCACAGCTCCCACAGCGCTGCCCCGCAGACTTTAAAAATTCTAGTCCGCTTGACGAGGTGTGCTTCACAAGCCAGACTACCACAGCCGGGATTACCATATTTAGGGCCAGAGCTCTGAGGTGCGCCGGCATTGAGTGACACCACTGCAGGGATCAGAGGGATCCCCTTGTGTCTTCCGTTCGAGGCCGAAGCAAATCTGTCTCTCTTCGGCAAAGGGGAAAATAAATAAATAAATGAAACGGTGAAGCAAAGAAAAACCTGCGGCAGTACCTAAGATGTGCGCGACTGGGAAATAAACAGTGTGAGCTCTGCGCTTTGAACCATCTTTGACAGGTCAAGGCAGGTAGAGCACGATCCACAGAAAAGACTCATCTGGAGGCACCTGATTCAGCTTCATTACTGAGACTGCTTCAATAGAACCTGCAGACCCGTCTTGCAAACCTCCTACCTGATGCCATTCAGCTGCATGAATGTACTGTAAGTCAGCAGTACATTATACTGTTTGTCCAGCCATAATGGTTTGGTTAGATATTTGAATGAACTTTCTGTCAATCAATGAACTTGATCTTTGACTTGCAACTGAGCCACCAGAATGCAGCAGTTACCCTAACCCTTTACAGTCTGATAGACACGCGTCAAACCTGGTGCATCATGGTGAACTCTTGCCAAAGCCAATAAGGTTTGAGGCAAAAAATAAAAGTGTATTTTCTTCCAAGAAAACCCCTTCACTTCTGTTTGTTTGTTCTCCCTCTAACACAAACATGCCGGCCAGCTATAATAAAACAGCAGCTACTGCTGAGGCTCTCCAGCAGCCAGTTGGCTGGAAGACATTTGCAGTACTTTTTTTTTTTTTCTCTTTCTCCGTTTCCTCGGATTTTAAGGGCAGCTTGCAGCCACTTCTTCCTGCCAAAGTCGCAACGACTGGTCACACAGCGGCAGTCTGAAAAGTTGATCATTTCTGAAAACTCTGCAAATGGATGTGCAAGATTAAATGGAATCTCAGCAACCCCGCCGTATTTGCAAGGTGAACAGAAAATCCCCATTTTTGACAATCGCAATCTGACCTGACATGTTGCAATAATTCTAATATTGTCTTTTGACTGCAGTGTCGGGCGAGAGTTTGGCTAATATTTAGCACGCGCTCTGAGTGATTTTGATATTTGTATTTCTAAACAATGTCACAGCTCATCTCCTCTGCACTCTGGCTAATCCAAACTATCTTAAAATGCAGTGCTCATCCAGAGTTTGCCTCTGGTCATAGCACGAGCATATTTACAATATTATGCATACAAAAAATCTAAATAATCACATGAAAATAAAGTGGTCTGGCTGAGCGGCTGATATGTCGTTCCTTCAGAGGAATATCTAAATCTGTCAAGAAGTGCACCCCGGGGCCGCAGCCAATTAAACCTGCATCATTATCTGAATTCGCATTGTTTGTACCATGTGAAGTGGGGAGGGGTTGGGAGTGGGAATGGATTGATGTGTGGATGAGGAAGCCGAGATGTTTTTTTAGCCAAAGGCACCAGTTAATATGCCAGCGTGCAGTCGAAAATAAAATTAATTAACTGAGGTTAGTGGCAGCCTGGAGGGTAAAGACTCCAGCTACACAGTTACAAAGTTTCCCAGTTTGAGTCTCACTTGTGCAGCGAGCGGCTGGCTGTGAGAGAGTTGAAGTGGCTCCACTCTCAGCGTGCACCACCGCAGAGCGCTGAGGCAAAGCAATGACTCTTTACGTGCATTTTACAATATGGGTGAACTCACAAAAAAATGAGACTTTATTTTATCTCTATGTATTTTTTTTTTTTTCATTGGCTGATGCCTTTTTGCTTTGGTTTTGGTTTCAAATTCCACAGGTCTGGAAAAATCAGGGTGAATTCTAATTTGATTGAGTTTGGATCAACGTCAAATCAGAATCCCATGTGAATTAATTATGGTGTTTGGAAACGCAAAATGTGGCAGCGTATTGTACTTTTGAATTGCACGTCTAGAGCATTTGACAAAGTGGTGAATAGAGAGAATGGACACAATTGTATTTGTAGGTGGAATATCACTTTAAATACATATTTCAGAGCCACTTATCATCAGGTTTTTACTTTTATTCTAAGACAACAATTGTGGAAAAATGAATATTTTGCTCAACCTGCAACTAGAAAACTTCCTGTTTGGGGTTTTTCCTGTCCTTTAATTTGCTTGTTCTCCCAGTGCACCACGTAATGTTTTAAACTGAACTCTTCTGGTGCCAGCAGGATTTTCCGACCCACCCTGGTCATTTTTTTTTACCAATGTACTACTCATCTCTGTTATATATATATTTTTTTTTTTTTCATTCCCAGTGTGCTAGTTCCATTCTTGCCGTGCCCAGTTGGAATTGTACCTGGTCCCTGGTCCCACTCTAAGGGTACTCTCACACAGGGCAATGTGTGCGTGCGTGCCTGTCCACGTGTGTATACATATGTAATTTGAGTTCCGATCTGATCATATGCAAAACTCTGCAAAATGTTGCTGTGTGAGATTTTGGGGGTGAAATTATATCACTGATGCTTGAATTCTTTTCATCTCGCTTCTTTGATGCAAAATTGGTTTGGAGCTCTTAAAAAACATCAGGGTGTTCTCTGGGTGTGCAAACCATTCTCCTGCCTTCCGCACACAAATCAGCCAAAGCAACTAATGGTCTCTATGAGACAGTGGTGGAAATGACGTAGGGCTGCTGTTTTTCTGCAGGCGGTCCAACGTGACGGGCACGTCGAGGCTTTTCTCCGGGAGGGAAGCTTGCTTGTTCTAGAGAAATAAACTGTTTGACTGACAGGAGATGATAATAAAGGAGATGCATGGTTTTAACCCTGGAGGAGTGAAGCTGCCCTTTATAAATGCTCTCCCCAGGGACTCTTGTTGAAGAAGTTCATCAAGTCTGAAAAATACCCCAGAATAATTGACGAGCCAGTACAAGGCCAAATAATTTTATTTGAAGTCACACCAAGCCAGACATGTGAAAGTGTCGAAGGCAGGTGGGTCATGTTAGGGTCACTCTGTCAGCGCTGAACTCTGTCATTCAACTGAAGGATTCTGGAGGAAAAAAACCACAATCTAAACTGCAGCTCCTTCTCCTCATCCTCCTGTTTCTCCCCTCCTCCTCCTCCTCCCCGTCCCCAGAAAGATGGAAACATTTCTGCAAAAATTACAGAACAAATTCAGCTTGAAAATGCCCTCAGTTGCAATCATTTCTGCCCATGGTGATATTTATTCTACAGGGACTCCAGCAACAAATGAGCCGAAAACAACAACAAAAAAAAAAACAACCGAAACACATTGTTATTGTGTTGCTTTTTTTACCCCTCCCAGCAGGCCTTATTTTCCCACAATTTCATAATTTCAGAAATGGTATTTTTTATCACCCTCCCGCACGAAGACATCAGCTACACTGTTGCCTTATAAATCAAACGCAACACTGCCTGTTGCGTCGTAAAAGGGTGATCTTGCAAGGAGATAGAAAGGAAGAGAAAAAAACGCTCAAATCAATCAGTCAATTCGAAGATGAAAGCGTCCGCTGCCACCGAACGGCCCGCGTTTAATTGCAGAGGAGGAGGTGGCGAGGTGAGCGATGATGAATGGGCAGAGGTCGTTCATCTCCTCCCGCCGAGGTCTCCTTTAAGAGCCGCACAATCATCTCGTCTCAAGGGCAACCAGGAGGAAAAAAAAGAGAAAAAAAGCAGAAGTGAGGACGAGATCGAATTCTTAAAAACAGAGGCCCCGACGCGCTGGCGGCCCCGTTCTGAAGGTGCCACGCGTCGCACAGAAAAGGTTGTGCTCCCTCTTGCTGCTTTCATAAATCTCTCCGCACTCCGACCGGGAGTCATGGCTGCGGCTGCTGCAGCTTCAGCGCGGCTGCATAATGAACGGGCAGAATGGGCTTGTTTACCCAGCGCAATATTTTGGCCGTATCTCTGCAGTTTTTTGACAGCACGGCCAACCCTGGTTATCTCTCAGGCCTGGCAGCTTAAGGGCTTGTTTTTTTTTTTTTTTTTTTGTCCTCTTCCTCCTCCTTGGAAGCTCCCGCTCTCCGAGGCAACAGGTCCTTCTAATGATGGGAAATTATGCCTGTGCCATGGCAATTACCATGCAGAAATGCTCCCGAGCAGCTGCGTATCGTTTTTCCGGGCTAAGCAATTCTTCTGGCGAGATGTTTTCAAAGCTACCGTGGCTCCCTTTTCCTTCCAACTCAGACAGAGCGCTTCCTTTTTTTTTTTTTGGTTTTTTTCTCTCAAGTTGATATATTTAGCGAGAAAAACGTTGCGGCTCGTGCAAGAGGAGCCGCTTCTCCAAGCAAAGAAGGACGGACGGAGACAGAAAGGTGCACCGGTGCATCTGCCAAAGTTTGGAAGCGAGCCGCTCGCCGTCCAGCAGAGCGGATTTATGAAGCACCGTCGGCCTGTGAAGGCCTATTACCTCATCATCATCCTCCTGTCACTGCCGATGACCTCATCTCCCCACATAACGGGAGACGAGCGGCGAAGGAAAATTCCCGAACAGCAGCAGCCTGCTGCTCAGCCGCCTCCTCCACATGGCATCTCGTTGTTTTCCATTTCTTTATTAATTATCACCCTATAAATTTAAGCAGCAGGTTTTTTTTTTTTTTTTTTTTTTTTACATACATACATACATACATACATACATACATACATACATATAAACAAAATACAAAGCTCAGCATGCTCATGTAGAATTAACAGTAGCAGCCTTAAAGTTCCTCAGTGGTGTCAGGGGCTTGTTTTGTTTCGCGCAACTTAGGGATAAAACAGCGAGTCTTTGTACTTCTGTTTGACATTTGAACATCTAGAAAGTCAGTTGTTTGCTTTAGGTTTGGCAGGTGGATTTGGTCGTGTTTTTTAGGCACCCAACAGAGCAGCTGTGTGGAGCCAACCAGGGAGTGTCTGGAAGAGACACAAAACAAAGTTCAACGTTTTTACGTAACCGTGAACCGTCGAAGCGAGACTCATAGTTTAAAAAATGCAATTGCATTGAGTACCAGGTGAATAAAAAAAGCAATTACTACTGCTCCAACTTTAATGTCAAGACTTGATACATATTTGATCTACAAACATCTAATTGGAATTTTCTCCTTGTGGCCGCAATTGTATGCACAACAGCGACTGAATGCAGCAGGAACAGTCTCCCGTCCAGTCTTGGAAAAAAAAAATGGAAACAGAAAAATTAACTTGTGACTCTTGCACTCTTTCTCTCTCTCTCTCTCTCTCTCTCTCACTCCCCCCGCCCCTCTTTCTCTCTGACTTTCTTTCTTTCTCTCTTTTCTTCTTAAGTCCTTTTTCGGGGCATCGGAGTTGCTAAAGTATCCTCGAAAATTTAATTTCAATTTGGTGCCGCTGAACTATGACACAATTACAGAGTCAATTAGGCAGACTGCGGCGGAGAGCGCTGGGCTTCTCGGGGTTTAGTGTGTGGATTGAACGCCGCCTGAGGCGATCCTGCACTGTAGTCATAGCAAAGAGGTCAGACACAAGTCAATTGGTTTGATTAAACATGCTGCCGCTCCTTTAGTGGAGAGGTGAGCAATAAAATTGAGCTCCATGCCACTGTGTAGGTTTTTTTTTTTTTTTTTCACATCTTTTTTTTCTCAACCACTTTGGAGATTGATTCCAGCAAAGTCCTCTGAGTCGGTCTGCTCATGGTACGTATCGGCTAACGTCTCACAGCAGCAGCACTGGGAAGCCTGTTTAATTATAATTCTATTCTTCAAATTTGACATGGATGACTCGATGACTCTGTTTTCCTTCAAGCCTACTGAAACTTTGAGGGATGATTCATTCCGGCACTGCGTCCCGGTGTTACAAAGCGTCGCTGTGATTAGCTTGATGGAGGCAGTGCGAGCTAAAAGGTCAGATTGTAACCGATGACAGCTTGATTACTCTTCCGCCACGACCCAGTCCAAAGCCCCCATGGAAAGTAGGTCATTTTATTTTTCCTACAAGGCTGGAATGACAAGTTTCTGTTATCTCAAAGCTGTTTTGGGGTGTTTGATTAGCCTAAACATAGGAGAGAGAAATTTTTTTAAGGGCGTCTTAACACCTACATAGTATAGTTCGATTAAGACAAATCCTAGAGTGGATTGTCGGACCTTGATGTACCCAGAATCAAGGCTCTTAATTGCCTTCCATGTGCACTCTATTTCAGTTCGCCGTAGGAATGAATGCAATTCGACCCAAATTACCCAATGTCTAAAAATCTGAAAAATCTAATCTAAAAAATGTATTTAAGTATTTTAAAAAAAAAAGCAAAAAGCAACAACACATTCCTCTTAAACCTGCCGACATGCATGGTACGTTGTCATGCAGTGACTGGAAATTGTTTTGAAAGAACAGGTTTAATTTCAGGGAGTTAAACAAAAGGCAGCTACTCCTGCGGTGTGCTCACGCTGACTCATGGATTAATCTAAAGTGTTTGACTTTGTGACGCACAATGATTAGAAACTATTAGGTGGGAGACTAAAAAGCACAAAGACTGTCTGTCCACCAGACGTAAAAAAAAAAAAAAATAAAAATTCTTTAGCCAGTTTTATCTCACTACTTACAGCTTCCCTGAATTAATAGTTTTGGTCAGTTTTACAGAATCATATCGGATGTTTCAGCAGACCGTGGCAGCAGCCACTGTGGCAGTTTTAGGGCTGAAAACTTCCACACCGTCATCCAAAGTGGAAAGAGGAAAGACAGTTCAGACACCAAACCCAATGTCATACTTCATGAAGGTCAACTCAGCTTTTTCCAAAACTTAATTCGTCAACAAAGATTTTTAACACACAACTGGTCTGATTAGATTAAGCGACGCCACAATGTTCAGGTTAGCAGCTGCCTACCCAGGATTGCATTGCTTCTGTACGGCAGCTCTAAAGACTTGAACTTCAGCCTCAGTCATGGCATGAAACAGGAGATGGTCATTTGTTTGTTTATACGTGTTTTCTTTGTTGTTTTTTTTCTTCTCGTGCAATTAAACCGCAGTTGCTGTTCAAAGTGTTTCGCCTTTATTTCCAAGAGACCCCCTGCGGTTCAGTGGCTCATGACCGTACCACTCACTGCAGACTTCTTCCTTATTTTGTTTCCATTTGGGCGCCTTATTACAGACTTCAGTCTGGAGTCGAGATCTGTTCGGTGTCCCCAGAGTGCAAATTAAGCTGTGACGTTTTGTTACCCCGGGGGTCGGACACCAACACAAACTCAGCAAGCCGAGAAAAACATCACACAATGGATCCCTTTAGTGTAATTACACTCTCCTACCTCTCACTCTCTCTTTTTTTTTTTTTTTAGCTAAATTGTTCGATTGCTAGTTAATGCAAATTGCTAATCAGCCAATCAGGTTGCAGCGACTCTGCATTCTGGCACACAGTGCACAAGTTCAAAGTGAGCTGAGATTGGAAGGGACTGAAGTGGCTTTGAACGTTGACAATAAAACAAAATTCTTCCTGTTGAAACTTTTTTTTTTTTTTAAACATGAGATAGAGAGTGCTCAGAGTCCCATGTAAACTGTGACTGAAACTTAACAACGCACTGAGAATAAAACCTGCAGATATCAATCTGTTTAATCTGAGCCACCCTGAAATTATACTCTTAATTTTCACCACAATCAAACTTGACATGTATAACATTACTTTTATATTTTCTCAAATAATCCTTCCCTTTATAATTCTCCAAATTTTGTTACATGCCAAAATTAATTCAGAGCTCGCTATGCTCCAGCAGCAACAGGAGGGTGGCGTGAGAGCAGGGAGCACCACTGCTGGATGAAGTAACAAAAAAAGCCCTTTTACAATTAACTTCAACCATAGACTAGATAAACATTTGCCGGGTCAATTTATTTTCCTTGAGACACGTAGCAAGGAAAACATCCATCTCGGTTGGTTAATGAATGCCTGAACCGGACTTATGTACTGTACGTTTATACATATTAATACAGTAAGAATATGCCATGACTTGCCATCATCACTGGTCTGCACTCGTGTCATTAGCGATAGAATTGGCTGAATAACTGAGTGCTTTCATATTGTTGCAAATGGCTTTCCATCCTTGACTTGTTCCTCTGCAAACTGCAGTGGTTCACATTATTCATTCCCTGAGTTAAACTAATCCAGTTTGTACCATTAAAATTCATCAAGAAAATATTCTTCTGGGAAGTCGTCGCACAAACACTATTTTTCACACAGAAGTACTTTGCAATCGGAATCACCTGTTCAAACCTCGTTTTAGAGAAGTTGTTCCACATCTTTTTCCTCTCTGGTATGTTCGCTCCCCCTTGATTTATGGCAACGCTTCAAGATGGAGCCGAGATCAAACTGCTCTATACAGGGCAAACAATAAACAGCATTTTAAATTTAGCTGCATCTGGAGGAAAATGATTGGGGGGGAAAAAAAGAAAAACTGAGATGAAGTCAAATTTAGTGCTGCACATGTTAATTATTTACTTGAGTGGCTTCACCAACTCAACATGTGAAAACGACACATGTGGTGAGGGAATAACAGGGGAGGCATGTACAATTAGCAAACCCAGTGGAGCAGGGACACAACAAATTGTGTTTTCAGACCCCAGTGTTGTTTTTCCCTGTTCTACTGGAACATGCATGCGGCACAGGCGTGAGGCAGAACAGTTTAAACTGTGCAACAAGCCACGCTGATCAGGCCTGTCATGGAAAATATGTCTTGGAAATGTGTTTCCAAGAAAAACCAAACTGCATCACTGGACAGGAATTTTTTTACTTTATTTTTTTTTTTTTTTAAATCCGGCTATGTCAGAGCCACAGAGGCAGTTAAAGTTCCGCAGCGTACTCTTGGCAGAGAAAGAGAGTAATCTTCTGCATGAAGACAGCTCCTGAAATGTCCTCACTTATCCGGGAAAACAAGCTCCTGGCACGAAAGCTAGTCAGCAGCGAACGTTCAAGATTTGTCTTTGTTTGAATGTGGCGCTCTGCTGCTTCAAAAAGTGTTTTCCCTCTCTGGATGTGCTGTCAGTGCACTACTTAAACTCTGCCTTCAACTTTTGGGACTTTCTCGGCAGTTCAGTTTTGATTCCAAAAGTCACTCTTCAGCTCAAAGCGCTCTGAGGAATAGCTTACACATAATTTCCCATCTCAAGCTGCCGGTTTCTGCTGCGACTTGAAGATCTCCACGTGGATTTGATTTGGTTTCAACTGCCACTTGCAAAACAAACTTTCTTGTTCTAATAACCCTTCCGAATGGCTGAAACTTCAAATCTAATCTCTTTCTGCTCATCCGTCCTCAATCAACCAAATAGTTTTTCTCTTGGTCTCATATCGTTGAGTTAACGATCATCATCTTTCTGGCTGTGTTGAAACCGGTGAGCAACTGCTCTGGGCTTCCCTTGAAGACATCACACAGGTCAAAAAAGAAGAATAAGAAGAAAGGAGAAGTGAATGCAAGTCTCTGAGTTTTACCAAAGGAGATAAGCATGTCTGCTGACACTTCAATGCTGTTTTTTTTTTTTTTTTTTTATCAGGCTCTTTTAGTTTTACTCCTGCCAAACTTTGACAGAGGTTTTGTCAAACTATGGGCTTTTGCGGTTTGCCAAGTGAAAACGCATCAGGTGTTGAAAACAACAGAAGAGAATTGTCTGTACAATGAAAATAAGATATGACTCACCATTTTGATTTATCATCATCATCATCATCATCATCATCATCATCATCATCATCATTATTTAGAAACAGCCTCCTCTGTAGTTTGGGCTTTTTCTAAGATTAATGTGTGAACTAAACCCTTCATATTTAGGAAACAATCCATACAGCATGTCATTGTGTCAAACAGACACACATACGCAACAGGAAGATAAGTGGGGTGATAGCAAAAGCATCTGATAAGTTCAGTGTTCTACATTCATGGTGCTCTGCTCATAATGTTCTGTCACAATGGTTCAAAGCTATAAATCAGGGTCTCTCTTATATTTTCTGACTGGATAAGAGAGATGATATTTCTTCGTACTTCATTTTAAAAAGTCCGGGATATTTTAAAAGTGTAATTCTCTTATTGCAAGGCCTACTCTGAGCCGTCTGGGCTAGCCTGTACGAAAACGTTCAATCTTTGCTGAAGCCTGATAACGCCAAGACAGCCTCCTACCTGTGGGCCACAGTGTGAGACAGCTACTTGGGGAGAGATCAGTCAGTAAAGAGTCTTAAATGCATTCCAAGATGACAGTCAGCAGTCGGCCGAGTCGCTGGGTGAATCCCAATTCTTCCCTTAACCCTCAGTCTCAGAAGTGCAAGGGGCTCGCTCAGAGAGCAGCAGAGTCAGGCCTGTATAGTTTCAAAAATTTCCCCCATCATCCTTGGCATTAAGTACTATCAAAGAAAGCCTATTTCATTGATTAATACAGATCTGAAAAAAAAAAAAAAGTTATCTTTGTTTAATGTTATTTTATACATTAATTACCTACTTGTTGCAACGCTTTTGTTTTTACAATCTTAAGTCAGTCATCTGGTGCCATCAAACCAAATTTGCTATTGTTGAAAGTAGAGAAGCTTTTTTGTTTTTTTGTTGTGTTTTTTTTCTGGGTTGTAATTACTTCTTAAGTGGTTTTATCAAGATAAACCTATGTGAAACGTTCACACCAAAATACAGGCTTGTATTAATTAATAGCAAGAGCTGGTGTTTCTATGACTAAAGGCTGTGTTATGTTTTGACATTCAGATGAACATGTCCACAAAGAGTCTCAAAAAGGTGCCAAAAGCCCAATTTGCATTTGACATACAAATACAGCTACAGACGTGCATTATTCTTCTTTTAAAGGCTTGTCCCATTCACAAGTCCCAAGTCCTAAGTCTCAATACTTGGCTTTTAGGGTTATTAAAGTTATTTTTTTAAGTGCTATGTATATGGTCTTTTTTTCATGGAACCAGTATTTCCTGGTCCTCCTGTATGCATCAGTTTGGATTATTATTATTATTTATGTTGCACCAGCAAAACTAGTAACATTATGTGATTTAATAATTAAAATGCTTGTAGTTTGGTCCATTTTACACAATTTTGCTGATATAGTGTTTATTTTGACGTAGTTCAGTCTCGTTAAAACAAATAAATACAAAGCACATTTGGCGGTGATAGACATTATGACTTGTTTGTTTATATTTAATCATTTATGTACCTTCAGTAACGAGCTGTTCTGCAGATGGACAGGATTAATCGTCGCTATAAGAAAATCAACTGTTAAATCAACTGAGGCCGGAGCTCATTCTCATGTTCAACCCCTGTGGTCTATAGCAGCCGGTGCTCGTTACTGAAGACAGTTTCTGTGCACGAGTGTAATCCCCCCCCTCTGAACACATTAAGCTTTTTGAGCTGTATCTGCGTTGATAGTACCGCGTATTGGATCTGGATGGAAATCAGTTGGTACAAGTGGCACATGATGTGCACCTGTGGCTACTTATCATGTTTCATCATTCATTGGACATCAAATATCTGGCTTTGGTATTCACATGACACAGCCATCACACAATCCTGTTGTTTCAACAAGTGGTGGATATGGATATGGTGTGACAAAGTGGTTAGGACACCTGTGAGGGGAAGTGTTGCAGTTCCACTCCTTTTATATTTCAAATCAGCACTCATTGAATGCCTCTTGTCCAATGGAAGTGTATGCTTGGAACTAACTGCTGTCTGATTATGTTCAGTTTAAATAAGTTAAAGGCATCCATTCCAAGGATTTATGTTGTGCAAGGATGTGATTTTGTGATTTTGTGGTGGGGAAAATCACTGTCCACATGATTTAAGGGCATGGGAAAGAAGAAAAAAACAAAACAAGCAATGCTTATCAGGGTCTTAACGGGCCAATTTTATGAGATTGTGTTGATTTGGCATGCCTCTTTTCATCCGAGGCCTCTGAATAAAGATAAAAAGCGGAGGAGAAAGCTGCCCGGCTGCGGTGACAAAGACGGCTTGCATGTCCCGACTCCGCAGCGACTTCTTGTCACCATTGGTTTCCATTCACTCCAACAAATGCATTGTCAAGTTTGCGTGAGAATAATCTGGCGTATGATTCCGTGCCATCGCACGCCTCTCACGTCATCTGTAACTATTAGCGTCAAACTTTGAAAGTGACCCATAATAGAGGCTGTTTCGGTAAAATGGACGAGTGGGTCGTCGCACACTTGAGGCGGGGGCGACCAAAATGCAACGCGCCCTTCGGCAGTCGAAGATGATGTGAAATGTCCTGACAGCATAAGTGTGATCTTTAGGCTGCGTTCACACCAAATCAGGCGGCGCGGCCAAAAGCAGGCGGCGCGGTTGTTGGCGGTTGAGGAGCAGGAGGGCCTTGCGTAATTAAGACAACATCGCATGAAGCCGAGTTGTGTAATTCACTGTGTTTTGTTGTGTTGTGTGGAGAGAAGCGACTAGCGGCTGCAATGTGACGTGTTCTGCAGTCGTCAAAGCGTTAACCCATGCTCCAGTTGAGGCGCTCAAACATGTCTCGAGAGGAAAAAAGCCACTAGGTGGGTTGACAGTCGCTGCAACTGGACCAACAGGTTCATAGTAAAATGAAAATGAAACTCTGAAACCCACCCTCAAGGTGGTTGATAGGCGATCTGCTCATTTAATTTGCCCGCTCTTTGCAGGAAAGGCAAGATAGATAGCTTCCATATCCAATAGGCATAGCCTAGTGGTTAATTTGACTCCCAAAAAAAAAAAATATTCCATTAATTCTGGAAAATGTATTGCATGTTCCTGTGACCCTGAGCTCAGGAAGAAGCAGGTATTGAAAATGGGTGGATGAATTTATCACATCATCACAGAATCAGGATTTTTTTTTTTCCTTCTTCTTTCTGGAAGAGAAAGTTTCACATGACTGAATAAAGTTTCAAGTTTAGTGGAATTCTGTAACTCTGATACTTCTTGCACTAAGCTTTGAGGAAGTTTACATTTCTGTCCAGAGAAACTGCAACTCTTCATGAGTAAAAAAACAACTGGAAACTAAATTCTATACATTGCTTCAAACAAATTGCTGTATATTAATTTGTTCCTGCTGGGCTCCATTCACTCGTACTTTTCTCAGCAAATCAAAATCAATACTTTCAGCTCAGTTAATGCCTGTATATCTCACTAATACTTGCGCTTATTGGTTGTTTACATTGATCAATTTGATGTACATTGATGTAGGTGCTGTTTTTGATTCTGTAGTCTGTTTTTTTTTTGCTGTTATTAAGATATTTTTAAGACAAACCCTCATAATAAAATTCAATCCGAAGTCTGCTATTTTACAAAACACAAATACTTCCCTTCCCAGATGAATAAAATAACAGTATTTTCAGTACTTCACCATTTTGGACATTTTTTTTTTTTTACCATATGAAGCAGACACCCACGTTGTGTATGTTACACTGTTGTGTCACATTGTTTTTCTCTTTGATTCTCTATTAGAAATTTCAGTTTGCTACAATAACATAATGAATGTATTTACCATGAGATGGTATTTTCCAAGGCATCGTATCCATCGTAAGAACACCTCACAACAAAGCAACACCTTGTCTTTGACTTGAATTAATTGTGCATGATTGGTTTGTTTATTTGACTTTTTCCCGCAGCTTTTTCAGATTTTTAATAAGCAGACTGTTCACCTCTGTATGTGTAGGTGGCGTGTGCATCTCCCAATCTGTCAAGATCCCCCGGGAGCCCAAGCAGACGGAGTACGACAAGGTCATCCGCCGACTGAGAGAGAACCCAAACGCCAGAGTCGTCATACTTTTCGCCAATGAAGATGATATCAGGTAAGTCCTGCTGATGGCTACAAAAACACCCCTTTGAAGATGGGAAAACAAAAAAGACCAAAGACGACTTCACAGGGGGAGGAAAAAAAAAAATTGTGGGGACACTCTTTTTCTTCCCCAGCCACAACACTGTGTATTAAATATCAAGACGAAATCAAAGTGTGTGCCCGCTCCGGATGCTGACCTTATCCACGACAAACATCTGTTCGCTCGCCTTTTGCAGGCGGCTCCTCCATGCGGCTAAAAAGGCCAACCAGACGGGTCATTTCATCTGGGTGGGCTCGGACAGCTGGGGCTCAAAGATCTCCCCGGTAGTGCACCAGGAGGAGATGGCGGAGGGGGCGGTCACCATCCTTCCCAAGCGTCAGCCCATCAAAGGTACACACTGTGCAAAGGATTAAAAAAAAAGACAAATTCACTGTCTTAAAAATATACCTCCAGTGTCGCACAGGGCTGCATCTGCTCTGTGCTCATTAGTATGCCTTTAAGCCTCAGCCGTTAATGCATGAATGTTCTGCGTTCAGTCAATTACGCTCTCACAGTCGGAAGCGTCAAAGCAAAGCCTGCTCTGCCGTTTACATGGACTGTGTCAGTGACGGTGAACCCCCCCCCCCTCCTTCCACATCTGTCCAGGGTTTGATCGTTACTTCATCAGCCGAACGCTGGAGAACAACAGAAGGAATATCTGGTTTGCCGAGTTCTGGGAAAATAACTTCAGCTGCAAACTCAGCCGTCACGCTGTGAAGAAAGGGTCCGGATTGAAAAAGTGCACAAGTAAGACACTCTCTTGTTACAGGCATTTGGCGGGGGGGCTGGGGAGGCACAAATGTTTCCCACGCCTCGAGGAAGGCGACGCATTCGCCTCGTGGTAAAAGTGTTCTGACAGCAGGGGGCCAGTTATGGGAGGGGGTGGATGTGGAACAGCCGTACATTCAATATTTAAAATCAGTGTTGATCTCCCTGCTCGTCCCTCACTCTGCTGCACTGTGTTTCTGCTGAGTCCAGCGTGTTTGCCGCTGTAACGGCTGTGAACGTCTCAGGTGGGCAGCGCGGTCAAAGCATTGGCGGCCCAGTATCGCACCTTGTGTAGGTATCATCGAGTCCGTCTGCAGCCACAGAGAGACTTTTGGTGGAACACAACGTTAAATGGATGATAGGCTAGTTAAGCTAGTGCCACCCAAGTGCCTCCTCAGACCATTTACGAGTCTCTCAAAACTGTTTTCCATGCGTCACTCTGCACAAGTAAACTGGAATTAATGATCGCTGCACTCGTAGTAAATTCTAATAAAAGTGCACTTAAGTTTTACAATTTGAAACTATAAGCTGACTTAACACAGAAATGAAGGGCCATTGTGTGACATTTAAAGAGATCAGATTGGCGGGGAATGGAGAAAGGAGCATATCTATTTTTTTTTGTCTTCCATAAAACCCTTTAATCCTCTAATTCGCAACAGCGTTTGTATGCCATCTTGCAGTGGTCTTATTCTTTTCCCAATCAGAGCCGATGTGCAAATGGTTCAAGTTTGCTCAATCACCTCTGATGCAGCGAATATTCAGCTCACATGACCTGTGTTTGCCCGTTTTTCTCCCCCATGACGAGTGAATAAACACGTCAGTTAGTGTTGCAGGTTTCAAGTAGTGAGTGAGTGGGGGTTGAAGTTTGCTTGAATATTCAGAATCCAAGTAAAAACATTGTTGATGACAAACATTTCAGCTAATTACCTCTCAGTTTTTTTCTCATCTATCTCCCAATATTTTAAACATTTTGAGACTTTTGAAAGGCTACAATGTGTACTAGTTTGTACCGTTCGCATCACTGAGCAGGAATCAGCTTGAGACACGACTAAAACTGACCAGACCAGTGTCACACACCAGTCTGAAGCCTTGTGCGAGTCTGTTGTTGTGAATCCTGTTCCTCCCTCCTCATACAGGATGGCTGACCATTAGCGGCCACCATTGGAGTGTGTGGGTGTGTGTGTGTGTGTGTGACCCTCTAGCCCATTTGTGTGATGTGAGTGCACTCCCGCCGCTGTGCCTACAAACAGTCTGACCATTCACAACAATAATAGTTACATTGATTTTATTTTGCTCTGCTGTCCTGCAGGGTAAACATGTTGTTTCACTGCGAAAGAAATTTCCCTCTCTGTTGTAATCTAGCAAAAAATGCACTGGTCCACATTTTACATTTACACCATATTACTGTAGGGCAATAAATACGCCAATTTATCTATTTCTTACTGTTAGTGTCAGTTTTTTTTTTCTTTCTTAGGAATTTTCTGTGGTATTATCTCATCCCTTTATCTCATTTCTGGTGATTTGAATCACTTATTCCCCAGACAGGAAGAATTTCTCTTCTGTTCACTTCCCCTCTGACACTTACTTATTGTTGAATCTTTGTGTTAACTGTCATTCTCAGTCTGACAAAGAGTTTTCTAATGTGATACCTGATAATAACAAATACAAATATATAGTGAACACAATTAGTCCTCGGACCTGCTTCCAATTTTTCCACTCCCTACCCCTAGCAGAGTTTAAAACCACCAGCTTGCCCTGGATGAGACCAGATGAGACCCGGTCCCAACACAGTCCTACACAAAGCATGCAACAACGCCGTCAAACCTCTTGCGATTTTTATCCGAAATGTTGGAAAAAAAACGAACCTGAGACTATAAAAAGACTTGAAAAGTTGTTGGGTTACGGCCAGGAGTAACTGGAAGATGCCTTTTGAGCCAACTTTTTTGTTTGGCAGTCACTCACGGGAAGGATCAAGAGGCTCGCTCTACCTCATCATCCAAACACAAAAACTATACTTCCTTACAGTTACACAACAAAACTTAGATTTGTTATTATTGTAAAGCACAGCGCTCCACCCTCCTCACCTTGATTTATAACTGGTCTGATATCCAAGATTTGAACTGGACTTACTTCACTCAGCAACAGTGAGCAGTGAAATAATGACCAACAGGAGACCTCGTCAGTAATTTACACACATCACAGCTTTTGGGAAATCGGGGTTGTAGCTTTAAACGAGTCAATTAAGTGACTGTCTTGGCTCGTCCTGTGTTTACATCATTTCTGGTCCAGATGGTCATGGCACAACCGCAAAGTTGTTGCTCCATCATGTTTGGAAGCAGCACAAATAAGGTGTTTTTTTCTCTTTATATGAACAACATTGCATAACCCTTTTTTACCCTGCATACAAAACGATAGTATAATCTAGAAAAAAGGCAGAAATTAGTATTTGGCCAATTCAAGCTTCTACATATTCTGACCTCTAAAGCCACACGGAGCTCAGTGACAGAATTTGAAGCTCAGTAATTGCACTTTCACTGCAGCAAAATTATGACCCTCAATCTTCTAGCACTGTTTTCTTTCAGTGAATATTTTTTTTAAGCCTGCATTTCACACAATGATAAGTGTAATTTTGTTGGAAGCTCAAAGTAATGAGGCCAGTTAAGGATGTGACCTCTACCAAAGACTGAAAACTAAATTGTGATGAGTTTCTTTGACCAAAAAGTTTGTCCCTTGGAGTGACTTACACATTACACGCTTCATTTGTTAATGTGAGATTTGTTTTTATTCAAAATTCAATAAATAAAAAAAAAATAAAGGAAATACATTTCCTTTAATGTGATGACAGTGATGGCAACAATTATATTTATAGTTGTATTAGTTATATATTATTATAAAAAAGAAACTACTAGTTGTGATTGTTGAACCAAGACAGCTCAGAACATCATCACAGCTCCAGCTTTTGAATTCAACCTGGCAGGGGGCAATTTGGATCATCGTGAGCAGCTTCTTGCACAAGAGTCCTCAAAACTTGATCATGAAATCAGAGTAGGAACCTTGTTGCTTATGCTGCCACACTGCCCTGCTGCTTTGTGCATGCCTAGGCTACCTGAATAAGACAGACACTGGTGGTAATAAATGGGAGTGTGTCGTGACAGTATAGCAGGAGCACCTCCACACGTCTCCATGCATTGCACAACCGATTGCTGGACCTTCATCTATCTATCTATCTAAACCAGGGAGGGAACACTGATGCCTTTTCCCTTTTGTAAAAAAAAAAAAAATATTGATGGAAATGAAAGCAACTGGGACTGTTGCCACTGCCTGATAAAAGATGCATTATAAAAGGTTAATGTTCACCTTTGTATACAATGTGGAAGTATTAATAACAAAAAAGTCTACAATGGCATCAAATAGAAAAAGGGAATCACTGGAGGAGGAGAACAAATTCAGAACTGTAGCATCTCTGTGTGGACTTATTTTTAGGATCCGTGCTTTGAAAAAAGGAAGTTCTTGGCAATGAATAAATAAATAAACATTGCGCTGCTCGGGAGTGTACAGACCCACAAAATGCACTAGAGAGGAACTACAACTTTTACTCACGAGTTGTGCTGTAGAAAAATAAATTAAAAATTGCAGTGCCTTCACAGGGGAAAAGTCCCGGCGCTGAGAGCAGGAGGGAATTGAGAGGGGTTATACGCAGGCCAACGTTCAGGCGGCTTGGATAACACTGATAGATGAGCTGGAGTCGATTCTGTTCGGAGTGACCCTTCGTTATCTGCCTGAGGGACCTCTGGCCACGAAAAGAAATGAAAACCAACTTGTTCCTTCAGGAGATTCAAGAACAGTTCGGAGGCAAAGCGCCTGATTAACAACTCCCAATAACACTTGGACCATGCGTTTACGTCATCACGATAGCTGAGGCGTGAAATATGCTGTGCTGCGAAGGTGTATCGTGAAACACAAATGTGCATTCCCGCCGTTGTGTATGTATTCAAGTTTTTTTTTTTTCCCCTCATTGAGCTAATGAGAATTTAACGAACCTTCCCTGGTGTTTTATGTTGGGTTGCTAGAATATTTGACAGCTAAGCAATTTGTGTGTGTGTGTGTGTGTGTGTGTGTGTGTGTGTGTGTGTGGTGGTGGTGGTGGGAGGAGGAGGGATGGAAATCGTGTGTAATGCAAGCGGAAACTCCCCGGAATAACATCCAAGTCTCTCAAATCTCAAATGGACTCGACGGTTCGATATGTCGAGGGACTTGTGATGACTCTTCTTTTAATCAGCGGCATCTGGTGGTGAACTTGTCCTGCATTGAACTGACGACTCGTTCACAATGTAACCCTAAGCCAAGGTGAAAAAAATAGAGAGGTGGACATGATGAGGCCACACAGCCAATGTTCATTTCTTTTTTCAGTTTAGAGATTAGATGATAAATGAAACGTGTTGTTTCATAAAGCTTTTTGCCAAACTAATGTTTTTACAAAGGCTTCCAAACCGAACCGACCACCCTGAAGAACTGCAGAAATCTCATACTGAAAGAAATTACGCCCTCTTTAATGAACTCAAGCTGTGTTCTTGTGTTATTAAATTTTTCCTGATAAACTAAACTGCCCAAAATTTAATGAGTAAACAACATTAACAACAATGCTCTTGTTAAGACGAATAGTACTGAAAATTGTATATTAGAGGTCAGGATGGGTAGACTTGTTTAAGACCATAGAGAGGCAAAAGCAACGCAAATAATCACTGCTTAAAACCAAGATCTGCAGAACGCACAACGAGTCCAACCTTGAGGCAGTTCCTCTACAATCAAAGGGCACATTATTATGTACCTGGTACTTGCAAGATGTGGATAAAAAAAAGCAGCCAGAGAGTGTGTATTGTACCGCTGCAAGCAACAGACACTGGGCTCTTTTTAGGTGGACTTCAATGTCTCTCTCTCTCTCTGAAGAAAAAAAAAACCCCCTGCTGAAAACTAGGAATAAAACTGAGATATTTCTAATATATTCCAATATCAAGGCTCGGGCAGACGGAACAACATTAGCTTGGTTCTGACTCACTCTGGTAGGAGTAAACGTGGTAGGCACCTGTGTAATGCAGCCAGGGGTTAGCCTCCTTTTTTTCTTTTGTTTTTTTTTAAAGCCTTTTTACAGTTAAAGTGTGTGACAAAGTCCCGGTGGAGAGTTCTGTCACGTCTCCACGGTCTCGCAGGGTGCAGAATTATCAATGTCCTGCGAGGGCGAGACTCCTCAGCGTGATCAAAGGATAAGGAGGGCTCCAGCGACTGGGGTGAAGAGGCTGAGTCTTTTATCTGCGAGCGAAGGGGATGTAAAACTGATATTGATTAATGTGGAAAACAGAGAGGAAGCGCTGGGACCCCTCCTCCAGCATCCCTGGAACTAATGATGTCGGGAAGCGCAGGAAACTCTGCATTTTTTCACTCAGGGATCTCATTTTCAAACCACTTATGTTGCTCTGGGTTGCATGAGGCTCCCGCATTTCCCAGTATGCACTGGTTTTAGGGGAGGTGTTGCGAGCTTGTCTGACAGATTTGAGTGCTTCAGTCGAAGGCACTGAAGAAGTTTCACTTCACACCTGGCTGGTCGGGTGTTCATGAGTCAAAGGAAGGTGCTCAGCCGTTTCTCAATATGTGAACCAGTTGTTATTGTTATAAGTATTGTTTTGGAAGTTAATCTCACAAGTCCTTTGGTTATGGGGGAACACACCGCAGACATCAAACAGTTGGTCTGGCAGCGGCTCTTCTTGTGAGACTTTACACCAGAAAATGTCAGAGAAAAATCTTGGTTGGCTTTATTTCAATGAAGTTCCTGGCGGCAGGAACCCATTTGGGAGGCACCAACTTGGACTTCCAGATGGATCAGTACGTGTACAAGAGGAAAAGTGATGGTATTTACATCATCGACTTGAAGAAGATCTTGGATAAGGAACAGAACCTAGATGACCAGAGACGATGATTCCCAGATCAGCGAGATCACAAGTCCATTTTCCAATAACATTTAAAGTCTTTTTATGGAGACTCTTTACTGTTAGCCAGATGTAACCCAGTGTGGGGGTACCTTTTCCTGTAAAATTATAACAATTATAATTTCAAGTTGCTTTTTTTGGTTGTTTTTTGTTTTATTAGATCTGCAGGCCAAATCCATGTTAAGTACAGAGTCTATAAGTGGGAATGGGGCAACATGCTTTAGGCTTTCTAAACTATGGAAATTTCCTTTTTAAACCAGTTTACATTCAATGTAAAAGTTACAAAAGTATTAGAAAAGAAGAATTTTCCTCCTTTTAAACCCAAGTAGCAGCCAAAGGTTAATTCAAAATTGCAAGTGAACGCCTTTGAAAGTGACTTAGATCAGACGCAGACAAAAAGCTCAGCAGAGCCACAGAACACACTTTGTTTTCTCCTTCTATTCGCACATCAAAACACTACAAAGTGGTGAGCCATAATTGAAAAAAACAAAAAACAAAAAAAAAGCAGTTCAAATACTGGCAGGTACAAATGACAGAAAACGCTGATAGCAGAGAAAGGATTTGATTTATATTGCAGTTTTACCAGCCGGCAGAATTAATTTTGATTAGCTATGGAAGTCTAGAGTGGCTGGCTGGAGGTTTCTTTCACTGACAAAATCAACCGCCATCGTTCTGAGTCTGAGGAAACTTTTTGGCTTGCCGAGACATAAATTATGTCATGGATAATTAAAATAGCAAGGCTTTCAAAGTTGGCTGCTTTTAAATTGTAGGTTCAATCTAAAAGAAAAAGCACTTATTTAATCTCTGAAATGAATTCTGAATGTTCAATCAGTTAAAACGATGGCAAATTTTGTTGACATAGAAAACGGTACAGTTTGCAGCTCCCTAAATTTTAAAGTTGGACACTATTATTCATACAATCAATTATTTTAGTTTAGTTTATTCATGACAGGCTCTATAATTGAAGTGAAATTTTTACAATTTCATGGTGTTATTATCTGCCCAAATATCAATTTTGCATAAAACATCTACCACAAATGATTCATTATTGAAATAAATTTATTGGCAATAGGAGTCCCTGAAGATTAAACAACGTAAAGCTAAGCTTGCAAATTTCCTTGTTGTAGGACGATAAAGGCTCATCTTATCTCATGACAGATTGAATGATAAAATTTAAAATTTAAATCGTTAATTTTGAGGAAAATTCATTTGTCTCAGCGTGATGAGGATCCAAACCCAGTTGAATGTTTGAGGCAACACAAATTGACTCACAACTAATTATGTGACGTCTACGACGAGGAGAACATCTGCGCTTTGTTTCATTTAAATGTATTTTATGCAAAAGTAAAACAGCACCATGTCAGTAGCTGCCTAAAGAGCCAGTGAGGAGAGAAAGAGGGGAAGTGGGGTTGGAAAGGGAACTGATTTTATGCTGAAGTTTCACTTCAAAGTTAGTCTGGCCTGCCAAGACTGCAACAGCGATATCTCCCTCACTCCAACTGTGGCTTAAAGGATCCCCCGCGGCACAGTATGGTGGCCAAACTGGGACAATCTTCGTCCAATCGAGGCCTGGTGGCCCTTTTAATTACCGAGCTGTAACCTCCAACAATGATTCAGGCATTTTTTAGAAGGTCTGGAAATAATCTGGGATGTTAAAACTCTGTAACAAACGCTGTATGACATTATCTGAAGGCTCAGAATGTGTCTGATAAATCACTGATTAATGAGAAATTGTCTATTCATGTCGACTGTCTTCTTACCTCCACTACCTGGCTGCTGTGTACAAAGCAGATTTCCCCATCATGGGACAATAAAGACTCATCTTATCTTATTTTATCATAATTGTGTCCACAGAATAAATGTATACGATGATTACAAAGCTGTACGATTGACTGTTGTAACACCTAATATGTAATATTCCGATCAAATTCATTATTTTTTATTTCAGATTCTTAAGCCCATTAAACATGTGGCTTTTTTCTGCTAATATTTTTAAGATTTTGTGCAACTTGTGTGCATTTTATTTTCTTTTGAACTGTGTTTCTAGTGCTTACTCACTGAGCACAAATTTCCTGTTGCAAGAAAGTGACAATGAGTTTTCACCATATTTGCAATGCCATTAAAATCAACAGCCAATCAGCGCTGACAACATCATCTAGTCACTTTCCAAGTGCACACTCTTCTGTCTTTGCGCTAATATTGATGAGATAAATACAAATGATTTAAGAAACGTTCATTTAAAGGCTTGCATACCTTTACATATTGTGCCAACAAAAAAAAAAAACAGAATCTACTAGGTTGAACATGTATGTATGATGCATATGTTTCTTGATGTCTCCTCGTTCCTGTATATTTGAGCACCGTATTATTATTCTTTTACTACTTTTTTTCAAATAGTACTTTATTTTAAAATCAGTTCTTCAGCTTCTTTGGTTCAGATTTTCCATTAGATTCAATTCTGAGCTGAGCTGATTTGTTGGAAATAGTAAATCATTACAACCACGCAAACAAAAACCGAAGATGATCACAAATGTAATTTCAAAACTGAACCAACCTTCATGATTGCAAGATTCAAAGGAATATGCCTTAATTCGCTAAGTTTAAAGGTAATGAAGCACATTTTGCAAATCAACTCTTAAAGAGCACTTCATACACCAAGAAGGGAAATACTTACTCATTCAAACCGCCAAACACGGTATCAGGTCATTTTTAAACCTAGCATGTTGTCATAATTTTTCTAGATTTCTGCTGCAAATTCCCAAATGGTTTCTTTCCAACCTACTAAGCTTAATTGAATTCCATTTTGTCGGTGTACAAACAGAGGCCTCTCTATCATTTCCCCTTCCCCGGGTAATTAGTGTGCCGCTAAGCTAAATGACAGACCTGATTCCGTATGCGGCGCGGTTAGATTGAGGGTGGTTTTAACAATTAAGGCTCATGGGGAAGGAGCCGTTCTGTTGCGCATGCTGTAGCCGCTTCTAAAAGCCCCGCCTCCTCAGAGCAATTAACAGTCACAACAACCTACGGCACAACTTGGACCTGGATTAATAAACTAGCCTTCACCTTATAGCGTTGAGCCTTGGAGCGGATTATCTCCGTCCTGCGAATGGATGTCTCCATTTCCTGCCTCCCTGCTTTCCTATTGTTTTGGCCTCTAAATACATCCTGGCAATAAAGGCTTAGTTCATGGGTTGGCCTGCGAATCAAGCAGCTAAGAATTCACATTGGGACTTGCTGAATATTAGTTCCTTTGAAGTTGGAATAGAAAAACAGCGCGCTAGTTAATCGTGGCTGGCAGAGACGTTCAGGTGCGAAACCTGATGTTCATGTACAGGATCGCTGGGTAGGAAATCTATGTATTTCTGCTCCCCGGACAGGGGAGAGTTTTTGTTTTCCAGCTGATGAGATTTCCCCAGGGGGAAAACCTTGCACTGCAGATATTGGAATTGATTTGCTCCTCCGCAGTGATCCAGACATTTACCTTCCAGCTAATTGCAAGAGGCAAGACCCATTAAGTGAAGAAAGGGAAAGATTCACAGAGAAGTAATGCATTTTTCCTCTTGGCCTCACAGTGCTGGGCTCACACGAGTTCAGCAACTGATCTTGGAGTTCTCTGTGCCACCCAACCACATCTGCTTTCTATCATTGCCAACAACATGCATCTGTCTAAGCAGTTTGGCTGCCAACAGAAAGCAAGATTGCACTGACCAACTAAATATAAGAGCACAAATAATTATTTTGATTATAAGGTAGAGAGGACCTCCTTTGCTTACTCGCACCACTGATGCATTAGAATGTGCCATTATTCATTTCTCTTTCTTCAACCATTTTGATGGTCAGGAAACATCTGATTTGCCTGCTCACACTGCAGACGTGTTGGCAGATTTTCAATTCAGGTCCAGAGTACGCACAAATCCAGCCTGTCAATATGTGCATTTGTGTTTCCTTTTCTGATCCGAACAGTGCTACTTGAATGGAAAAGAATTTGACCGTCAACCCATGGATGTCCTGACAAATGAAAACAATCTTAATGAACTTTCATTAAGGGAGGGGGGGGGGGCACCGGGCTGGAGGGAGACGGGGCGCCCGGGGGAACTAATGTTTTCACGTCGGAACTTTTTCCACGGCGGAACAATTAACAAAAAGTGTTGAGTAGGTTGTAGCTAAGAAAAACGCTGCTCGGGTACACAGCATGGACAAATATTTGACAGGGACGAAAAGAAGAATTCAGGAGTCCGGCGGTGGCCAGTGTTCTTTGTTGTTGGCCACTTTTGGCTGGAGAATCGTTACCGCGAGGAGCTGCGGAACGATGGTGTCGTTCACGCCAGACTTGAAGCGAGGTGCACCTCCGCTCAGCGATCGTTTGGTCTGGTCTATTTTCTTTCTGATGCGCGAGCCGCGAGCTAAAAAAGCCAGAGGACAACGAAGAGTTTTCCAGCGCTGATAGAAGGTCATCAAACACCTTTGCATCAGTACGTGATCTACGCCGCGACTGGCGCGATATTGTGACTTAGCGCACGCAACGCTCAACGTCATCCCGTGTGGCAGGTAGAAAATGTCATGTTGTCGCATGACTGATGTTGTTGATGTGGTCAATTTCATCAAAGCAAGACCCTGAAAGCGCGAAAAGTGGTTTGCCAACAAAAAAGTTATTTGCACAGCAGAAAAGTGAAAGGAGTATTCTTGTTTAAAAAGTAATGTTCAGGATGTGATGTCACAAAGAGTGATTTGCTAAAGTTGTTTATTTGTACAAAATAAATGATTTTATAAATGAAGAGAAAGGTGAAATGAATGTTCATGATAAAAAAAAAAGAATGTTGGTTTTGATATCACAAAAAGTGGCACAAGGTAAAACATTATTTGCACTTTTATGTTGTTTCAGTGAATTTGAAAAAAAACTATTTTGTCACCATTTTGGCTTTTGTGGGGAGAGCGGGGGGGCCATGAAAAATGTTCTTCCTCCAAGGTGGGGCGTGACAGAGAAAGTTTGAGAACCACTGCCCTAATGACATGCAAGTCTCTGGGGTCAAAAGTCAACTTTGTCCTAGAGACATGGGGCCACTTGCAGGTTCATTGGGATCCCTCAAGACACAGCCACGTCAAATTTGGGGCTTCTAGCCCCAAATTTGGCTGTGGGGCCATGAAAAATGTTCTTCCTCCAAGGTGGGGCGTGACAGAGAAAGTTTGAGAACCACTGGTCTAGACTGAGAGATAAGCATGAACATCTGCTTTAGGGACAAATGAGCACTTGATTACTGACTACTTGATTACTGATTAGACAATGTGGCTTGTACCATTGCAGACTGATTGTTAACCCCCCCCAGATGCAAATGAGCGATCTTGCAGACTGTTTAGCCAAATGAGTGGCCGCGCTGGCTGTGTTTGAATGCAATGTGAATGCATGTCATCAATTGGCACACTTTGAGCTGTGATCACCATGTGTCTGACGTGTCCGTGCCCGTTACAGATCAGGAGCGGATCGGGAAGGACTCCAACTACGAGCAGGAAGGGAAGGTGCAGTTCGTCATCGATGCGGTGTACGCAATGGCTCACGCTCTGCACAACATGCACCAGGAGCTTTGTCCGGGCAAGGTGGGCCTCTGCGCTAAAATGGACCCCATCAACGGCTCTCACCTGCTCAAGCACATCCGCCGCCTCAACTTTGCAGGTCAGTCGCGTTTTGCGGTTGCCGGATTGACACGGACTTGTGCCATTTCAACTTGCGTGGCCACGAAGCCACTGGGATTGCCGGGAAAAAAAAAAAGATCTCAAAAGAAAAGGGAGCCTCCAGCAGCACGGCAACCTTAAGCTTGAGCGTGACGTTTTTGACCTACTCATCCAGTCCGACTTCATTCACAAACCTCAGCCGACTGCCAATAAATACACACTTGGTCGGAGCACTGCGGGGCAGGACTGGCGCTCGCAGCCAGAATCCAATTACGGTCACGCCGCTGCAGCTCTCACCTGGCGAGAGAGAGACTACATCTGTGACTCCTTTAAAACGTTAGAAAAGGCTACAGGAATACTGTCAAATACTCCAGATTTTCATGACACATCCTCCCAGCTTCCTGGCATAGGATATTCCATCCAATGCTTGGCCAAACACCCATGTCTGTCGAGGGTTTTGAAATACCAAAACAAATTGCATGTCGATGGTGTGTGACAACTCAAGGACCACCTCCTATTTGTTCCCCACCGGGGTTAAATACCCAGGACTTCAAAAACCTGTTTCAGTGCTCAGAAGGTTTTGCTATCCCTCCTCGAGTAGCAGAATCTTCAAACATCTGCAGCACTCGAATCCCAGTTGTGATTCCTCACTGTGCAACACCCTCTTAAGTTGAAGAGCACCCTGGATTGTTCCACGCTAATATACCGAAGGCGTTTCCAAACTGCGGTGTGGCATATCACAAGAATCCTGAGGTTAGTTCACTCAAGACCATGTGGCATTGACTGCACTCAGAATTTGACAAGAAATTAAGTCCACTCATGTTGCCGCTTTTTTTTGGCTTTTTGAGTGAGATCGTCAATCACAACACTGAGTATTTGCATGTTTTTGCAGCCCATGTCCCATGGGTATTAATGATTCAAATGCTCTTAAACTTTATCACTTAAAAGAAATGGTTCCATTATTGGATTTATTTTCTTTTTGTTAATGCAATTTTATCTTTGAAGTGGTGTATTTTAATCATGCTACAGTCTCCTGTGGAAAAAGAGAGAAAAAAAGTACAATTATTGGAAACTAACTGAAACAATTGTGACTGTGAATCTAATCAATTTATGTGTAAATTGACAGAGGAGTGTATCTCTCTCTCCTGGTCAGCCGAGCGTGACCTCAAAACTTGCGTCTTTTCTTCCTGCTCGAAAACCTCCTTTTACATTTCCGCCATTCACCCGGCTATCGCTCAATTTTCTTTTCACATTTTGCATATGAATTATTGAGTGCACCCACATATGCAGTATGTTAGTGCGAAGAGTTTTTATTACTGAGACTTTTTTTTATTCAAACAAATAAATTTCAAACAAACCCAAATTTCGAAACCTTTTCTTACTTTCTATTATTTCTATTCTTTTCTATTCTTCTATTTCTCACTATTTTCTGTGACACTTGAGCATGCAGTGTTTGTACAGATGAATGATTCATTTGAAGTCCCTACTTTATTAACTATCACCTGTTACATTGGCAGAATTTCAATGTCCCCTTGGTAATGTGTGGCGAAGTACAGGCTCTGTCCTCGTGGTCACAACATACCAGGGACACTTCCAGGAAGAGCAAATCTTTTGGAGATACTGCAGCTTGCCTCCTCTGCTGGATATTACAGGATTCATAGTGCAGTGGCCATCCAGACCACCAACGAGTAAAATATGGGTGTCATTTATTAATGTGAAATAATATCTAATCTCTCATTCATCACAGATACTTGTAGTTTTTATTTTTTTATTATTATTATTCTTTTATTTTGAACTACTTTTCCTGAAGTGGGTTGCACTAGGTTTTCAGGCTATGGAGCCCCGAAGCTCTTATAGGTTCTGTTGTGCTGAGTTTTTTTCCAACCTAGCAAGCTGTATTAATGTTACAACACCTGACCAGAGGGTTTGCCCTGAGGTTACACTGCACACCATCTAATTGCATCAGCACACGGTGGTGTATTGAACTTGTCAAGATGTATAAAACAACCTAACTGCAGGGGCTGGACGCCGTCGTATATTTTCACACACAATATTCCCGTGTTGCGATATTAGTGTGTGACAAATAGAATAGCAACATGGAGGAGTCATGATATTTTTTCCTCACTCTACAAACAGCCTGCCAGATATTTGACTCAAAAGTAGGTCATTTTTTTGTTTTATTTTTTTTGTTGTTGCTGCTGCTGACATGAATCATCGTTGAGGCTGAGCCAGCAAGAATCTATTGTTGCAGGTTTCTGTTTATTGTCAGCGATTTCGGCGGACATCTGCTAAAAATAATTTGCATTCCTTCCTCTGCAGTGCTGCGCCATCCCCTGGACGTGCCGTCATCGCGCTCTGGTGGAAATTCACATTGCGTCTCGGGGTTGTGCATGTAATAAAACTCATCAGATAAAGGTCATATGTCAAAAAGCTTTTTAGAAGGGCTCGTAGTGGTCGCAGCCCTCGCGGAATCGTTTATCTTTGATACCTCAGTGGGCCGTCGGGATCGCATCAGGGGACAGAGAAAGCCGGCTGATGACAGATAACCTTTTAAAAGTGATGAAACGCAATCCAGCGACTATTGGCTTAGCTCAGAAATTCCCATTACCCTGGGAGAGCCTGCTCCCTCCGGAGGCTTTTACACGCTCACCATATTCCACACGCAGATGAGCAAACCTGGCCCATATTTGCACCTTCTTAAGTGCCTGTTCGCTGGAGCCGCAACCGGCACGGCAGGAGAATCAAACACCTTTGCCTTTTTTCCTTTTCACGCCCTCCGTCGCTGCCTCTGTTGCAACAGGGGTGCTGCTTGGACTTGAATGGGCCACGGTTGAAAGCAGCAGCTTCCCACCAGTGTTTCAAGCCTTTCGCTGTTGCGCACAGAAAGATGTGGGGTTTTATTTTCAGCCCCTCCCCGGGTGAAAGAAAAGAGGCCGGTGTTTGCGTGGCAAGCTGAGAGTCTTGTTGCTGACCTGCCTGCCGGCGAGGATGTGCAAAGTCTCACTGCTGAGCTGTTTCAGAGAGGCTTGGAGGGTGGCCGTACATAACGCACGCCCTGGTACACGTGAAATCAGCTTCTCAGGACGGTGAAAACGGGCTTGTCAACCTCTGTCTACAGTGCACAGTCTGGTGGTATGATGTGATGCGGTGCTTCGGTATTGGATGTCAACACAGGCACATTGGTGTTCATCCGTGTGAAGCACAGCTTTCCTTTGGTAACCGTTTGGACACTTTTAAAAACCGAAGATTGGTGAGTTGAGTTGCAGGAGTTTGCAGCTTTCTGCAGGTGACTGGATTTGCAGTCCCCCGTCCTACACTAATTGAAATGTTTTTAAAAAAAAATAACGGAACTCTTTCTTTATCATTTCACACAACACTTGAAAATGAAAGAAAAGATTATTCACAGCTCCCGCTTCCGTCCAAAGCCGTGCTCCTCAATAGATGCATGCGTTGGCAAGGTAACGTTCGATAAACAGAGGAGGAAAAGCGAGAAAAACGAAACAATGGAGTCCGACTCCAAGTCGGCCGCACACATTTGTCTGCCATTGTTTTACGGAGAAAGAGTTTCTTTCCGAAGCGTTCACCTGACGGGCAATTTGCTCTTTGTCCACCAGCAAGTAAGGCACAGAGCCTTAGCTAGCAAGCTTTAATATGCAATGGGCATTGCCTATCTGATAGCAACGATCTTTCGGTCCAACTGCAATGATTGGTCAGAAATTTCTTGGGACCAAATGGGAACAGTGTAATTATGAGTTTGGGTCCTGGTGGAATTCTCCTCTATTTCCGTGTATCATCAGCTTTTAACAGCATTTTAAGATAAACAAAGAAAAGCGCAATCTTCTGAACAGTAGTGTCTTCTGAAGTAGTGTTCCCTATACATTTATACATATACATGTGTGTGTATATGTATATATATATATATATATTGACATTGTTATATAAACGTTAATGTAAAATCCTGTACAGGCTGTTTTTCCCAACATCCTTGCGTTGATTCAAAGGCAATCTGCTGCACGTACTCAAATCCCGTAGTGAAGAAAGATTAGAACACTTTTGTACAAGTACAATAATGGCATCGCATTCTTTGAAGATTGCATGTGTAATGTGCAATGCAGACATTTATGATTCATTAGATCGCATTCGTGCGATCTTGCAGTTGCATTAAGAACAAGAATTACATGGCATCTTGCCAATGGGCGGCACCCATTGTATGTTTTATTAATCGATATGCATGATTTGTATTCGAGAAATATGCTGCAGGGGTTCTTTAAATGCACAGAAATGATTTAAAAGAGCCAATAAATCATTATTTTTTATGTATGCATTATCATAACACCGCAAGTGTGCTTTCCTTTACTATAAAGCATAGATAGTATAATAGACATCATTACCATGTGCTGTTGGAGTCATGTCATAGTAAATTCTACCTACTACCTACTTCATGCGAGCACTCATTGTTTCCCACAAATGTTCAAATGCACCGTCGCTTCCGAATAATCCTCCCAACGAGACGGCCTAAAGTTGGAAACACATTTGGAAAGCCAGTTGGGGAACTGGTGTAGGCAGCGCCGACTTATTTGCCATCACTGACTAATCACACAAAGTCACGACAGTGACGGAGTGAGCGGGAGAGACACTCTCCCATTACGGGTGGTGGTGGTGAGGGGGGTGGTCGGGGTAGGTCCGCGGTAAATTTCCCGTGACTTGGCCGCGTGCAGGTCATTAAGGCTTAATGGCCGGTGCAGAGGGCAGCGAGCAGCGTTGCTGTTGCGCCAAGGTTGTCCCGCGTGTGTATCCGTGCGGACTGAGCGCGCGTAGGATTAATGATCGCGCTCGAGTAATTATTAAGGTGTGTTAAGGCGGCGGGAGGTGGTGGGTGGGTGGGTGGTGGTGGTGATTAAATATTACATATAATTATGAGGAATATTGTGGCGCCTGAGAGCACAAAGAGCGAACTAAATGAGTAGTAGGTTACCGCCTACACACACACACACACACGAGACCCAGGGGTCACACCGTCACATCAGAGCTGCTGTGGCAGAAGCCTCTGTGGAACTCATTACGGCTCGTACTGCCGACTGTTTAGACAGGCAGTTTGGGCCGCATGACAGCGGGACTAAATCCTCATCTGCTGCTCTAATATTGACCCCATGCTCGCTCCACCCCGACGAAAATTGCGCCACCCACGTCACACTTAATGAAGGGGGGGCACAGCTCGGCCCAGGAGCGGCGCTGTAAGATTTCCCCAGCGGCCCCTTTTGTCTGTCATTTCATTACCAAAGAACGAGGACGCCGGATCTGTCCGATCTCATTTGTTTTGCGATGATGGGGGCCACTGGAGAGGTGTAGCGCTGCGCTAACGCTTGGTTAACGCCATATGGTTGCTATGTGTCAAAAGGGAGGAGGAAACAAAACTGTAGCTCGCGCTAGATTTATTCGGTCGTTCTGTCAAAAAACACTCACTCTGCCTTGTTAGGAAAAGCAGAGTTGAGAGGTTTTGCTGTCAAGCAGAAAAGGGGAGAGCAGAGCAGGCAGACTGCATGCGTTGGCATACAGAACTGCTTCCTGTGTGTGTTTTTTTTATTTATTTATTTAACTCTTGTGCTGGAGCAGTAACATTTCCTTTTACCTTCCCAAGGCTTCTGGTGTTAAAAAATAATCTCTTTCCACTCTTTCCCTTTTTAGTTGTATAAAGTAACTAAAATGTTATTGTCATTCACTAATGGGATCTGTTTTTTGTTTTTTACTGTGACATTTTTATAGTATCACGATGTACATTAAATTAGTTTGGGGACGAAGAAGAAGAATTCAGGAGTGCGGCGGTGGCCACTGTTCTTTGTTGTTGGCCACTTTTGGCTGGAGAATGGTTCCGCGAGTAGCTGCGGAACGATGGTGTCGTTCACGCCAGACTGGAAGCGGGGTTCACCTCTGCGGCCGGCTCGCACGCCGCGCAGCGATCGTTTCGGCGTCTGGTCTACTTTCTTTCTAATGCGTGAGCCGCGAGCTAAAAAGCCAGAGGACAACGAAGAGTTTTCCAGCGCTGATAGAAGGTCATCAAACAGCTTTGCATCAGTCCGTGATCTACGCCGCGACTGGCGCGATATTATGACTTGAGCGCACGCAAAGCTCAATGTCATCCCGTGTGGCAGGTAGAAAATGTCATGTTGTCGCATGACGGATGTTGTTGATGTGGTCAATTTCATCAAAACAAGAAAGCGCGGCTGTTCTCTGCGCTTTGTGAAAAATGTTCTTCCTCCAAGGTGGGGCGTGACAGTGAAAGTTTGACAACCACTGCCCTAATGCCATGCAAGTCTATGGGGTCAAAAGTCAACGTTGTCCTAGAGACATGGGGCCACTTGCAGGTTCATCGGGATCCCTCAAGACACAGACACGTCAAATTTGGGTCTTCTAGCCCATGAGGAACCCCAAAACCCTAACCCTAATCCCAGCAGTAACCCTAACCCTAATCCCAGCAGTAACCCTAACCCTAACCCTAATCCCAGCAGTAACCCTAACCCTAGGTGGGGCGTGACAAGAAAGTTTGAGAACCACTGTGTTACACCATGGCTACGCTCGTAACACAGTACTTTGTAGATATTTACTGATTTGTATTCAAATAAAAAAAAGTGCTTACCGAAAAAACATAACCTGATCTGATTAGTTAGTGAAAAAAAATGAGTCAGTTAGTAATTCTAAATTTCAAACATAAAACAACAGTTGTTGTGTCAGTCGTGAGATGTTGGTGGCAGTGTTGGAAGCAGGTGGTCTTGATGTCCTTCCAGATGCCCTGCTGACGAGCCTCAGAGATGCACTGGTTTAATTGTGAAACTGCTCCGGACTCACAGTAAATGCTCCGCCTTAGGAAGTTAACTGTGTGGAGATTCGCACTGAACACTGCACACTGTGTGACTAATGTGCTATCCTTCCAGCTAAGCTGCAGCTGCACTTCCTAATAAACTAAATAAGAGGCTGCACTTTAACGGCATTTCTTAACGCGCTCTGTCCTCATAAAAACACCTGTTCTGAGGAAACTTTTCAGGGAATGGAGCCTAAATCCAAGCAACACACCACACAACAGAAGTCTTTGACAGATTAATATCAACATATTTAAAAATAAAAGTAATTGTGTCTCACTCCAATCTTCAATGGCTAAACAACCTTTCAACAAGACATTCAGTCAGTACTCGTTTGGCAAAGATCATACTTAATGGGAAAAAACACAAAAGCACATGAGTGTGTGTGTGTGTGTGTACATATATACGATGATGATGATGATTTCATATATGTGCACAACCACTTCAAGGCAAAGTCACTAAATGAAACTAGACTGATGTGTCGCTCAGCTTGCAAGCACATCCATTCATGGTGGGCTGAGACTTTGTGTTGTTTGCCATGCTCTGTTTTGCTGAGACTGATGAAACTGTGAGTCACTGTTGTGTGTTGGCCTGAACTCACCTCTGAAGGAACTGCAGCAGTCAACGTATATGAAACAAGCGCGACCCCAGAGTTCGACTGCGCGCGAGGTCGGTGGCGAGTTGCCGGTAATATTGAGACATTTTTTCTCTCCCAAGAACCATCAGTGTCACATTCAGAGTCCATTTTCCTCCCTCTGGATCAGTAATGGCCAACGCGATTTGATGGCTTGAGGGCATCTCTGTGACAGCTGAAGACCGACTGCTTTCAAAGCGCGTCGCTGTGATTCCAAAATGCTTTTGAGGAGAGAAAAATAAAATATTTTGTCGCCTCAAAGATCTACGATGGGGGACATATGTTGTTTGATGTAACGCCATTCCACCCGTTATCCCATTATATGTGTGAGTCCCGGTTACCCATAGATGATCACTCATGGCTTTATGATGCGGGTATTATTGTTGCAGAAGCAAGGTTGACTGAAAAGATAAGGCTGTAATCTTGGAGAGCCGACTGATCAAGATCTGGATTAGGGCACTGCACCCGTCTGAGCCAAGACAAAGCCCAAGACTTGAAGGGAAAAAAGACATCATCACGTTTCTAAGTTGTTGGGTCACGTTTAGCTCTCGTATGAGTTGTTATAAAAAATAATAAAGCTAAATTATTTAGCCTCACTGGCACTCACTGGTGATAAATCAGCCGTAGCAAGAGTTGTGCGGCAGCAGATCGCTTTCATCTGTGTTTAAGGGTTTGGGCGTTTTTCCCTTTCTTTTTTTCTTTTCTTTTTTCAGAAGTTGATGAGGAACGCAATTAGTTGAGATTCCTTTTGCTCTAGCTGCGAGGGGAAACTTTTCAGCGCTCCAGCATGATTAAACTGAGTGCCGGGCCAGACGCGTGGTTCATGAGAGATTCTTTCTCTGCGACGCGCCATCACAGCTACCCTTTAAACAGCGCCCATGGAATACGGCGCCTTTTGCCATCATTATCGGCGCTATGAAGCGAGGTGCACTTTGGCTAGACAGAGGAGAGCGTTGTCGCTGGGTCAGTGCAGGGTCAGCCATCCACCTCCGGACCTGCGGCTTATATGCAATCTGGAGTTTTGTCACACGGCTCTGACAGCCTAACGGATGTTGCTCGATGGCAAGAGAAACAAAGCTCGGGGAACAGACGCGGGCGACGGCACTCTCAGTTTGACGAGCGAAATGCGAAGCAGCAGCTCTCAGCAGCTTGTTTTTACCCAGAGGGAGTCAGGAGAATGATCTGTGCCCGCTCTGCATCACTTGGCTGCCACTGGGGGAAATCCCTGGTAGTCACACATTCACATAAGGGAAAATAGTCACGTTGAATATATCCTCAGCCAGACTTGATCAGCGGTTTGAGTCACACTTCTGACAGGAATATAGTTTGTGTGTGTGTGTGTGTGTGTGTGTGTGTGTGCAGTGTATTGATGATTATTCTTTCTTGCAGGCATTGCAGGAAACCCGGTGCTCTTCAACGAAAACGGAGACGCCCCCGGTCGCTACGAGATCTACCAATACCAGATCCGGAATGGAACAGCGGAGTACAAAGTGATCGGCCACTGGACGGATCAGCTTCATCTCAATGTGAGATTGCAACCCCTCCAACCTCCCTCCTCCCTTTGTTCTGCTCGCCAGCACATCTTCCCAAAAGCAGTGATGGTGCTAAGCTAGCAGAAGTTAGCGTTTTTTGATGCCGGTCCACCTCTGCAACTGCTAGTTTGTTCACCAACTCCTCCTGATCCTTTTGATAAGGCTTAGTTTCATCTTCAAAGGTGTAAATATCCAGAGGGCGCTCTGCATGATTAGCAGGGCGGACAGCGGGGTTTTTTGTTTGTTTGCTTTGTTTCTTTTTTAAAGCAATCAAAGCTTAGGGACAGGCGTGTTTATTGTCGTCTCTCCAGACTGGATTGCTGCATCCAAAAAACAAAAAACATGATATGTGAGCAGAGGCTGCAATATAACAGTAAATTACATAAAGGAGCCAAACAAATTATGCTTTTGCAAAATGAAGAGGGGGCCCTGAGCTGGAAAGGGAAATAAATGAAGTGGCTCCAGTGTTGCTTTGCCTTGTTTTACTCTGAGAAAGTACTTTTTGGGGGAAAGGGAGCTGTGATGAGCACCTACTGAGGAACATGTCAGTTCTGACTTTAAAGCCATCTGTATTTAATTAGTGCTCTTTGAGCTTTTAATTAAATTGCACCTTTAAAAACAAATGTACCGTTCTTGATAACAAAGCCTTTAAAAAAAGACTGCGGACCTGTTTGAAATGATGGATTGGAATTATCAAGTACGCTCATTTAAAGTAGGCAATCCACCAAACCGAGTGGCGTGCTCAAAGAAGAATTTATCTTCAAGTTCTCTGATCATATAGGGCAGAGTATTGATTTTTTTTGCCCCCCCCCCACACACACACACACACACACTCAAACTATTTACCAGAGCCAAAGACCAACTGTCAGGTCCCTGAAGAGCACACAATGGATTTCCCCTTTTCCCCTCTCATGCTTTTTGCCCTTCAGACGTTTTGACCCCACGCCGGTAAATTTGCTGAATCTACCAGGAACGCTTTTGCCCTTTCCCACCTGGGCTCAGATAAATGAATAAATAAAAGCGATCTCTCGGATAACAAAAGACAGGGTGGTGGGAGTGGTAAACCAAGCTGGCTCCGAACAGACAGAAACTCCCAGGCCGCTGGGAGCGTCGCCACTTTGTCGCGTCAATGCTCCTCGAGATAAACACTGCAAAGTCCACTTCAAATCTTCTTCCGCTGCAGGTTCGCTCGATGCAGTGGCCCGGCGGAGTCCGGCAGATCCCCTCCTCCATCTGCAGTCAGCCCTGCCAGCCGGGCGAGCGCAAGAAGATCGTGAAGGGCATCCCCTGCTGCTGGCACTGCGAGCGCTGCGACGGCTACCAGTACCAGGCCGACACCTACACGTGCAAGATGTGCCGCTTCGACCTGCGGCCCAACCAGAACCACACGGGCTGCGTCTCCATACCCATCGTCCAGCTGGAGTGGAGCTCCCCGTGGGCTGTCGTGCCCGTGCTGGTCGCCGTCGCCGGCATCGTGGCCACCGTCTTCGCCGTGGCCACGTTCATCCGCTACAACGACACGCCCATCGTCAAGGCGTCCGGCCGCGAGCTGAGCTACGTGTTGCTCACCGGCATCTTCCTCTGCTACGCCACCACCTTCCTGATGATCTCCACGCCCAGCGCGGGTATCTGCTCGCTCAGACGCATCTTCCTGGGCCTGGGCATGAGCATCAGCTACGCCGCCCTGCTGACCAAGACCAATCGCATCTACCGCATCTTCGAGCAGGGCACCATGTCGGTGAGCGCGCCCAGGTTCATATCGCCGGCCTCGCAGCTGGTCATCACCTTCACCTTGGCCTCAGTGCAGCTGCTGGGCGTGTGCGCCTGGTTTGTGGCAGATCCCTCCAAAGCCATTATCGACTACGAGGATCAGAGGACGTCTAACCCGACGATGGCCCGCGGCGTGCTCAAGTGCGACATTTCTGACCTGTCTCTCATCTGCCTGCTGGGCTACAGCATGCTGCTCATGGTCACCTGCACGGTCTACGCTATTAAGACCAGAGGGGTTCCAGAGACCTTCAATGAAGCCAAGCCCATTGGCTTCACCATGTACACCACCTGCATCATATGGCTGGCGTTCATCCCCATCTTCTTCGGCACCTCGCAGTCGACGGAGAAGGTAAGCTGTTAAAAATCTCACGGGATTCTGTTTTCTTGTTTGCCTCCTGCCAGCTGTTGGCGATGTTTGCCTCCACCATTTGCCACATGCAATGTAGGCTTTAATACCTCTTGCGAGAGCCAATCGGCAACAAATTGAAACAATGTTGAAAGAAAAACAACAACATTTTTTAAATTTGATCTATTGGATCTAATTTGTAGGCGCTGCGAGCCGCTGGATTAAATCCACTGATTCTATTAAACAAGCTTTCTAGCTTTGTTTACATTTGCTGCAAATCCTGTAGACAGGATTTGGGAGGAGCTTCAGTCGGTTTCAACTGATATTGAACAATGTCAAAATATGCAGCTTTGCCGGGAAGTCTTTGTTTTAGAGCGATTGATGATAGTAAAATTCATTTGATTATTGACGTTTCACTTCATCCCATATTAAAAACGAAAAAAGAAAAATCATTTACCAGGCTCCGAATTGGATTGCGTATTGGGTTATTAAGGTTTTAAGAGCTGTTTATTGAATTTATTTCACAAGGGCAATTTCAGAGAGGAAAATGAATAGATCCCAGCAGTTAAAATATCACAGATCCACTAACAAGCTACTAAGTGCGGACACGGCTTTATGAGTTCATTTTCCAATAGGTCTGCAGGCAGCGCGCCTGCCTCTGACTCACACACATGACAACCGTGTGTGTGTGTGTGTGTGTGTGTGTGTGTGTGTGTGTGTGTGTGTACTGCAGTTCTTTAGAGACCCACGAGCTGTTTACCCAAACACAAGCTCGCGCTCGCATCCCCGTGTCAAATCGATGTGCTCAACCTCGTGAACCGTGGTCCTGGATCGCGTCCAGTGGGAGCACAGGGGGCGGGGACGGCAGGTCGAGAGGGACATGGACATGGACAACCAGGGGTTGAGATGCACGTTCAGCGGAGACGGTCCGGGTACAAAGCCAAAGGGCGACAACAACGGCACAGTAGAAATGTGTAAATCCAGTTGAAAGAGGTCTTTTGGCAGCGTCACAAAAGCTCACAGGCTACAGAGAGGACAGTGGCGAGGGGAAAGCTTCTTTCTGGCATGGACACTATCAGCGGTGCCAGCATGGGCCTGACAGATGTAACAAATTAATCCTTACCTCCTCTCCTGTGGGATTAAACAAAACAATGCATCAAAAATGCTGGCCTGGAAAACTGGCTGTGATAGTTGCCTTTGCAGAAAACCGTTCTTGAGAGAGTCTGTGTGCGTATATGTGTGCATGCGTGCACGTTTCTACGTATCTCTGTGTGTATTCTGTTATGTTTTGCAACCTCAGAACATATCTGTACTACTGCAGATAATCCGCATCCATTCAACTTGCATTAACAGTGTGACCAGGAGCACAGTTGTTTGTATTTGTACCATATTCATTTGATGCTGTGGTGCAGCAGCACAAAATAACCATCTTGGCTTCTTTTCACCTGCAAAACCACTGGCAATTCCGGTTAAACCAAGCGTTGCCGCAGCTTTGCCTTGAAAACAACTTGCTGAATAAATAGATAAATGTTTGTTTATGGTACATTCACAAAATGCGCTGCAGTAGTGACTGCACTCAGCGCGCATGCTTGAGAATCAAATGCAGAGCACCGCAGAGGGAGGGGAAAAATATACATGAAAAAAACAGTCCAACCCGGCCCACATTATATTTTAATGTGAATGTTGCACATCTTAAGTCTCATGTCAACAGCAGCCACGGATATCTGCGAGGTCTTTGTTTAATCATTCCATCTCCTCTCCTCTGAAGATGAAAGGGAATAATACAATCACAGAGAGATGGAGGCAGAGCTCCCTAACCAGTATGAGGTAATCCATTAGCTAGTGTGGCTATGAATAGTAAAATGAGAGTAATCCAAAAAAATAAAAACCCTCAAGTGAAAGCGGAATCCTACTCCCTATCGTTTTTGGAGAATTTGATGCACAGACTTTCTATCTCATTCCCAGCACATCAAATACATATATTGTAGCATGTCTCACATTATTTTTTATCTCCCTGTAGAAAATAAAACGCGAAGATATTCTTTTTTTTTTTTTTTTAACATTAAAAAAACAAAAAACTTCAATAGCCTCTGGTGTTGTTAAGGTAAGTCATGAAATAGGACACATAATGGAAAAGTTGCTTGAGGCAAATGTCCCACATTCTTATCTTCCCTTGTTTTAGAAATAATCTTTTTGAATGTATAACCAAAATGTCCTTTTGGAGTGTCGACTCACAGGAAAATGTAATTTTGTCTGCGCCCTAATAAATGCATAATCTAGTCACAGCATGAAGCACTAAATAGCCGATTTGTCTAGACATCTTCCAGGGGACTGTCCTCGAAGAACATTAGCAAGGGAGGTGGGATGTACTTTCTTTGTCAGTAGCGAACAATTGAATGTACATTATAAAGTAAAATAAAATAATAAAAAAAAGATAAATAAATAACATTTACTTTGTGCAGCTTAAAAGTAAAAAAAAAAAAAAAAAAAGAAGTCATCGGAAAAGTGAAACAAAACATTTAACTTCAGTCGTTGGACAAAAGAAAAAGAGAGGGATCAATGGCATGAAGGAGAGACTCAAACAATGCTGCAGTAGACTGGTGGGCTTGTCAAGCAAGAGCTGATTCCAAGCCCCCAGGAAGAGAGCTAGGCTTTGACGGCAAATTAACAAAGTGGCCCCAAAGGCGTGTTGCCCCCTGGACCTGGCAGCTTTATAGAAAAATAAGAAAAGAAAATACAAAAAACAAAACAGTGGCCATACCTTCTTCTGCAACCTAAATGGAAACTGGCAGGAATCGTCCAGGTCTTTGGCGTTGCTGAGTTCTAGCTGTGCATCTTTGCACATCTTTGCCAAAAACTGAGCTTCAGGTGACTGACACTGCAACCATGTGATCATGGCTGAGAAACATGGCTCTGTCAATTTAGCACAATGTTAACCCAGTAATCACTGACCACACTGCTCTGCTGTGTAAGATTTATATATATATATATATATTTATATATATATATATATATTATATATATTATTATATATATATATATAAACCACATCAACACCTGTTTAGTCTCTTAGCATCAACATCACTGTGACAAAAAGTAAATCCTGGACTATGTTTGAGAAGGTTTTTTTTTTTTTTTTTAAAAAAAAAAAGCTGTATTTATGACCCACAAAAGAAAACCTGCAAATGTATCTTTGTTTTTCATTAGAACATGTGAATTTCAGGGGTTTGATAATTGGCGTCTTTATAGAAAAAAATTATATATTTTCACAATGAACTTTAAAAGGTCCAAATTTGTCTTTAGCTGTATTGAGCCAAAGACTGAACAACACTTTTCAATGTTCAAAACATGACTCGTGAGTGAGCAGGTTTCTGAAGGAGTTATGTCGTGAAACCTCACAATCATCCGAGCCATTGCATAAACAATGCTCCTTTATGAGGGATTAACATGTCAAAATACACACACACACACCTCGTAATCATCCCACCACAAATGACAGCCCCCCCCTCCACAAAGCTGAGCAGCCCACGTTGATGCGTGTCTTGCTGCAATTAAATGGTCCATCTCCTCCTCCTCCTCCTCCTCCTCCTCCTCCTCCTCCTCCTCCTTCTCCTCCGTGTCTTGATTCACCTTATCTCACCGAGCTGTGTGTTCCTCGCCAGTTTGTGGCAGGGCCTCAGCGTTGCGTGCAAAGTCAATTATTTGTCATCTGGTGCCGGAGTCAATGTAGCGAACACCGCGGGACGCCCCCCTCTATCATTCAGACGGGGACATCTGCTCCGTCTGTGGAGCGCGATCATCCGACTTTGTGCCAGCTTCAGGGACGGAAAGTGGCACCTGCTCACCTGGACTAACGCTGCAAGTCAGCGGCTGCCGGAAAGACACAGGGAGGAGGAGGAAGAGGAGGAAGAGGAGGGAGGAGGTAGCGATTGGAGAGGAGGAAGAGGAGGAGAAGGTGGAGGTGGAGGAGGAGGCTCGGACGGCAGCGCGCGCAGGCACGAGGCCGCGGCACAATAGGCTCAGTTCACATTCAATCAGCGCCAACAAAGGGTATCCCGCTTTCTCGGCGCATGAATGGGCTGATTAATCGAGCGGTGCTGTTTATTCCTCCGTCTCATCGAGCCGCTGGCACTGCCAGGTCGGGCCACAAAAGGCGTCCGCTGGTGCAACCTGTCATACAAAGAGTGGGAGTAGCAGCGAGATCGACGAGCCCAGATGCCACACTGAAGGGTTCTGGCGCACGTTCAGTTCGGTTCAATTTATTTCCCCCCTCCCTGATTGCTACCTGTTACCAACCCGGCCTCCCCCGGCCCGTTCGGTTTAAGTCTTTGTCCTGTTTGGGCAAAAAGATAAACCGCATGATCAGTGGCGGAGTCGTTTCCCTTGTGGTGGCCACAGGGTGAGATCATACCTCACATAGAGTGGCAATAAATGAATACCTGAAACAACTGCATGACTGTTTTTAATGTTATTATTCTAATTATTACTGTAGTTTTAGCATTTATTAATCGTTTTATAATGGCCAGTCATCATTCCTGTGGAGTAGAGAACAGGAAATCTTTAAACATTAAATTTCTTCTTTCGAGTGTCTTGTTTTCTCAAAAGCAGAATCCAGGCCAATCGTCAAGTCAGAAAAAAAAGATCCTGTACATCAGTCAACGACTTGAGATTCTGTCAAACGGCCTTTTGTCAAGGTGCCCCCCGACCGGCCGTGGGGTGGTCGCGGCCACCTCTGACCACCACGCAACTCCGCCCCTGCGCGTTATTCACACCAATGTCCCGCAAACCCCCTGAGATAAGTAATGAAGATTGATGCTGCAGAGCGGGAAGAGCAGAGAGTCTTCTTGGTCTTAATAGAAAAGTCGTTGCGCTCATTACGTCTTGGCCTTTGACCTCTGGGTGTCAAAACCCCATCTTGGCTGTTGACCTCTGAGTGCTCCAGCAATGGCTTTTCAAGCCAAATAATTGGCATCTTTATTATTATGATGACTTCTTTTTTTTTTTTATAAACTGACTTGGCTACTTTATCGTGCCCCCTGGGGGGGCTTGATTTGTTAATTAGTTTAATTAGAGTGCAGCTACAGCGAGCGCTGAGGCAGCGGGGCCCCTCTGCCGAACAATTCCGCATACAAATCAGGCATTGTCTCATTGCAGGGATGGGAATCGTTGCGGTTTAAATGAATTTGATGTTTTGCCGCTCGACGTCGAAGCACTCCAGAGTCCCCGCTTAGAGACGAGTCCTGTTTACATTTCTTACAAAAAGCCACCTTATCAGTTATCGCAAGCAGGTTATCTCACTCAGCGGTCGCTCCCCTCCCGAGGCAGCGGCGTCGGATTTATTTCGACTCATCCTCACCCGTGCGCCGATGCTTTTTCCCTTGCAGCAGCTCGCTCCGTCCGTCATTATTACTGCCTCCAGCGCGATCTGCTAATGGCAGCGCGTGATGATAGGTGTGCGAGATACGCGGCCGCCGACATTTACGAGCGCCAGTGTGCGCCTGCTAAAGTGCACTGCAATCAGGGGAAGACAAATCAATAGACGGAGCGCCAAGAGTCGCTACCGCACTAAAACATGACTCCGTGACCGTGTCTGTACTGTGTATATTAGTGCAAGTCACTGGGGCGGGTGAGACAGAGGAGATCCTTTTAGCTAATTACTGATAGTGGTGGACGGATCAATACAGATAATTGTAAAATCAACCCCAAAGTTGGTATGGGTGTCAATATTTTGTAGGATGGGATTTACACTCATCGTAGAGTAGCCACGTCCAAGCAACGAGAAAATGCTCCTTTCACATCATGTGGCTTGTGGCTGGGTTACTACACTGCCAATCTAAATCCTTTAAATATGATTTCAAGGAACCAGCCTGGTGTCATTTTATATATCAAATATATCTTATATTATATGGGATTAATCGTATTCATAATCACAATAACATATTCTAATGTTACTGATATATGTTTGTTATCTCAGCTGATTTGAAATTCCTAAGAGTCATAATTTAGACAATAATGGCTGCCAGTGTCATTTGTTTATTTATTTATTTTTGTTTGGGGGCAGAATAGAGTGTTTTTAGTGGAACAGTCTGTTCCTGAGGCTCCAGATAGAAGGTTAACGCTCCTTCTAGCTGAGAGGAGGCCGCAGCAGCTGTCCCAGTGTCCTTCAGCCCTTATTACTCCACAGTTCTCTGCAGCCCCCCCCACAGCAGTAGATGAGAGGCAGTGAGTCTTGGAAGTGAAGCACTGTGGAGACGCACGCAAAAAAAAAAAAAAAATAGCGTACTGGATATTCATGCAGAGGTCACATCTGGGGAGTTAAATGTTACACTGCTTTGATGAAATACCAGCAGTGATCTACTGAGGGTCAGAGGCAGATGAAAACTCACTCAGATAGCACCGCGAGGGTGGAATTATATCAAATATTTATAGTTTAATGCACAAAGCAAACACATAAAGCATGTTTATGATCCAGAAGATAGTGGATCGTTACTCGCAACTGCATGGCGAGATAGATATTTAAAAAGTCATTGGGAAAGACTGATTACTTTAGAGTTTGTCTATAGGATCCCTTTGTGACCTAAAAGCGTCAACAGTTTTTATTTTGCTCTTAGCCAGTCTGTTTGAAATTCCGCCATGCCTTCTCCCCATCGTTTACAACAGTGTTTTCCACTCATACATGCTTCTTTCATCCCCACTGATGTGGCCTGTGTGATTTATTGATTTATTTGAGTATGCATTTCTGTTACTCCGCTGCCGTTGACTGACTGATGGTATGCAGTCCATGTGATAGCAGCAGATGCTCGAATGAGCAGCTTCAGACAGGGTTTGAATTAGTCATTGCCGACTGATCGTGTTGAGATAAGGGCTGGAAGTCATGTGACATATGAGGAGGCTGCCACACAGGGAGGAAAAAAACACAAACAAACCCTGAGAACCAATTTGTTTGCACCAAGTGTCTGAACTGTTTATGGTCGCAAATAAATGATTAAATAATCAAAAATAAATTCCATTGTGTGCACAAGTTTGTAGACACTCCCTCTCAAGTGATATAGCTTAATGCTTTAAAGCAATTTTGATAATGCTCAATAGTTACTTTATTGCGTTCAATTGGAGTCGTCTGGTTAGTATCCTAGAAGGGAGCTTGACGATAATTGCGAGTCTGTGCCACAGAAGTTCGCAGCCGTATTGCATTCACACAAGAAGAAATTAAGTGTAGGTGCCTTTTTTTTCAGTCAGAAGGCAAATAAATCATTTAAGCACCTAAATTCAGTTTCTTAAGAAAACCCCACACTGAGATCTCTAATAACTGATTGTCATTGTGAACACATGGCACATTTTCCCATTGTAACATTTGGCTAACTTTATAGCACGGCCCAAAACAAAGCCCGTGCACTGGGATGATCACCCAATACTGACATATGGTCCTGTTAATAGGCAAAAAAAATAAATGCACTCAAATGAACAACATGAACAACTACAAATCGACTTTTACCCTTGTGCACCATAAAGAAGAAAGAATATAAGAAATGCCTATATGCCTCTACATTTTGGCAATACGTTCAGGTCATATTCCTCTTTTTCATTAGTGCTTCTTTTCAAGTGATGTATTAAGAGGAGGAGGTGTCCAGGGGCCAGATGTAGCAGCACAACATCTCCATGGTGATGGTACTTTGAGGGTAAACAAGCGGCCCTGAGTGAATGCTTCCTGCCACAAAAACACATCATAATAGAACTTGCCAGTGTCTTCCTCTCAGCCAGCGGTTGCAACAGCAGTGAAACACACCGAAATTAAGCAGACTCTCAAACTCAAGTGCTACCTTAAAAAGAACTCTTCAATTCCCCTGAAACGCTCGCACACGTGTGTGTGTGTGTGTGTGTGTGTGTGTGTGACTTCAGGGGTAAAAGCATGGCCACAACTTCTGCATATTATGTATTTTCAGTGAGTAACGTCGTCTTTTGACTCACTCACTTTTTGGGCTCTCTCACAAAAGAGAAACCGGTTGGGTCCGTCACCTGGAATGTGTGTGGAAATCCATACGGTCACACAAGCTCCACCCACTGCGGCACTGGATCATGTTGTGTGTGTTTGTCGCAGGGAAGGAAAGTTGAGTCGAGAGCAGAAACCAGCGCTGTTGCTTTTCCAACTGGGCTAATAAAATGATTAGATTCATACGTTCACTCAAATGCCGTTGGAATAGCAGTCACTCCACTTGGCTTGTCTTACCTCTGTAGTTAGCGCGGTACCGGGACGAGTCAGCGAAAAAAGAGGGGAGGAATTATGACTCACCAGCGTGTCAAATGGCCTGGGGTTTTGAACAGCTTGTTCTGCGCTTGCACAGCGCTGCTCTGCAGCGTATAGCTTTGTATGATGAACTGAATCCGTGCTTTGTTGCCATACATGCTTTCGGTCATTATGTTTTTGAGGATTGAGGCCTTCAGAGCAAAAGCACCGCCGAGCTCTTTGTTCACGCGTGCCTCCTCTCCGCAGCTCCAGGGTGAAACAACTTGTGACTTGTGACACAACGTGCTCTCTTTGAATAGCACCGAGGTGCAACCGACCTGCTATTTGAGCTTCCACAAAGGCGGCCATCACTTGCAAGCTTGTTGAGTTTTTTTTGCTTTTTTTCACAAGGCTTTCTGAAGCACAGTTTAACCAATCCATCAACATGAGGCGCCAGAGAAAGACAGCTGTGTCTTTTATTGACTTTCAAAAACAAATTTATCCTACATAACCTCCCAGGGTGCATTGGAAAAAAAAATGTTTTTGAATTCTGCCTTATTTTCACAAATTGGAAGTTACTCCTATCTATTTTTTCCCTTACGTGAGACTAATACTCCTCCACTCTTCTCTAGCTGTGTTTCCATTAAAGTTTTTCGCAAAATAAAAGCATTATTTCTAAAAATTTCAACAAAGTACAATTGCGATTTGCAGGTGTTTCCAGTGAATGGTGTGAAGCACATGAGCCGTAGTTCTCATAAAATCTTGTCCCGCAAAAATTACAACAATTCTCACGGGACGTAATTCTCGTGAAATCGCATGGCGATTTACGAGAATTACGTTTGCTTTGGTTTGTTTACGTTTGTTGGCTGTCAAGAATGGTTGTTATATTTTTCTCTTTGATTACTTGTAAGTAAATATTCAGTTTTCTCCTCCATTCAAACATCCCGCGCCATTTTCACTTGAAGTGAACTGGTCACGTGACCACGTACGTCACATCTGGTGACACGTAAATGCGGGGGGGAAAAAAAGGTGTTTCCATTACACATTTGTGATACACCTCTATATCGCTAGGTCTGAAAAACCACCTCACGAGAGCGTAAAAACCTTTCAGCGATAGTTGAGAGGTTTTTAGAATTTTAGGTGTGCTCCCAACCAACCCCGCCTCCAAAAAATAGAAGAAGAAAAAGAAAAAGAAATGGCTTTGCCTGGACTGGAAGACATGCTGCAAAACCCAAATTAGATGCAAATTTAAAGCGGCTTTTATAACATAGCCGCTTTGAACGGTTCCAAAGTCTCTATTGGACACAGTAGGAGCGACGCAACAACAGCTTGGCCATCAAACGGGTCATTGGACGCTCTAATTAGAATGATACACGGCAGATGCCACTCGCACTGTACAGGCCACTACCCACATAGAGGAACCTTCTCAACTCAATGCCAAGTGTAGAACTTAACCGCCATTGTTATGCATGCTCTGCTGTTTGCCCTGCAGATGTACATCCAGACGACCACGCTGACCATCTCCGTGAGCCTGAGCGCCTCCGTGTCCCTCGGGTTGCTCTACATGCCGAAGGTGTACGTGGTTCTGTTCCACCCCGAGCAAAATGTGCCCAAGCGCACGCGCAGCCTGAAGGCCGTGGTTACGGCCGCCACCATGTCCAACAAGTTCAACCCCAAGGCCGGACTCAGACCCAACGGAGAGGCCAAGACCGAGCTGTGCGAAAGCCTGGAGACACAATGTGAGTACATCGACGTTAATGAGTTGAGAAAAGAAAAAAAGAAAGAAAGAAATTAGGCAAAAACAACGCACTGCTGTTCCTTTCCGGGCCATTTTTTTTCCAACTGACTGTAAATTAAACACGTTGGAGCAGCGAGAGGAAGTGAAAAAGTAATAAGTCATGACTAGATATGTAGCATGTTATTTAACACTTCATTGACTCCAGTAAATGATGCCCTATTTCCCTGTTTGAGTGGGTGGGGTGGGGGCAAGGAATAACTTTTTTTTTTAATAGATTCTCTGTCGTGTGCTTGCGTGTGTGTGTGTGTCTGTGTGTTTGTGTAATGAGAGTAAATGAATAAAGCAACAATACAACAATTCAACTTCCGTCAACCTTATGTGAGGAAAGTCATGATTTATGACACCGGCATTTCTTGGCTTCTGCATTGAAATTAGGAGGTTGACGAGAAGTTAGAAGGTAAGTTACAATCAATCAATCAAACTGAACGAGTCGCGCAGTTTCTAATATAATGTGTAAATATAAAGGGGCAACTAAACAAAAAAAACAAAAGAAAAAGAAGAAACCTGAGGGTGAACTGCGAATGAGGGGTCCTTCTCTCTAGGACCGTGACATACATCAAAAAACTAACAAACCCTACAAACAACTAACAAACAAATGGGTGATTAATGTTGTGCAAATTAAGAATGGATATATCCACTGTGCATCCCTCGTCTTGGGCACATCTGTGTAATTTCTTCAGTATTTTCTTGATTTTCTTTGGTTGTTTTTTTTTTCAAATCAATGGAAACATTGTGAACTTATCCACAGACCTCTTTTACCTTAAAATTCTCATTATTTTCCATCCTGCTCATCTCCTGCCTTTTGTCAGTCACATTGGATGGATGAAAGTCTCCACTGTCACGGTCCGGAGAAGGTCTTAATCGGCAGCAGTCTGTCATCAGAGAGCTCTTCCCTGCGCTGAGCGGGAATCATATCTGGTGTCACACTCCTTCGAAGCGGTGTTCATGCCTCACACTCATGCCGACTGCGATGAGAAATGAGGCAATAAAAGAGCCGCGGCCGTCGGTCGCTCCTGTACCTCAGCGAGCCGGAATCGATGGTGGAGTCTGTGGCGATGCACCGGGGCAACAGTGGCCTGTTGGGATTGGAGCAACGCCAGATTCCAAACTTCCAGGGTGTGTGTGTGTGTGTGTGGGTGGGGGGGGGGGGAGGGGGAGGGGGTTTAACCGGGCCTTTTGTTACACAGAGTGGCGGGGGGGCGGGGGGACGACGAACAATTGATAGCTGGCAGCACTTCATCCGGTTGGCGTTTTACCATCTACAGTGGCTGCGCAGCGCGCGCCTATTTGAATAAGCGCCATTTGTCACTGTCGCCGCCGCCGTGGATATACGGCTTGATGAAATTGAAAAATTTGTGTCCGGGCGAGTTCCCATAACTGCCCGAGATGTGCCGCTGATATGTCAGGATTTATCTGCTCCGCCCCAGCGAATCAGCTTACGGTGCCGTCTGGGGGTGATGACTGAAACACAGAGGACTGATAGCTTGGGGGTGGGGGGATGGGGTGGGGGGGATTGATGGTGGTGGTAGAATGGCCGGCGAAGCCCATCCCCTCTCTTCCGCCCATGTGTTACAGGTATGTATTGAGGGCAGTAATCTTGATCTACACACACTGGGTTGAGGTGTTTCGGGGACTTTATGGCGTTCGTGACAAATGGATTTGCTTTTATACACAGAGCCCCAAGTCCGCAGACAGTTCAGACACATCCGTCCGTTAGCACACACACACACACACAAACATACGCACTCTAGCAATGGTGGCGCGTCGCTATTCTTCTTATTTGCACTTTTTTTTCTTATCTCAAAGGGGCAATAAGCGGTTTTCATCATGGTCACATATGAGACAATAACAAAATTGCCATGCGAGGCTGTGGTGGTGTTATTTCACCCGGGGGTGGAGCTTCACATCGCCACCCTCTCTGTTTTGTTGATTGTGAGCCCTTTTTTATCTACTTGTTTACAAAGTCCGGCTGGCCGCATGTGCATTTGAGTGCGTGTGAATCTCTGCCTCCTCTTGCTCAGCACAACAGTTGCCCTACCGTCATTCTCAATATGTATCCTAACGTTACAGTAGAGTTGCATTGGTTGGTAAAAGTCAACATTTTTCTTGTCGGTACAATGATTTGTGTGCAAGACCAAGGAGGGGTCACAGCCCTGGAGATCAGAGCGGCCGAGCAGCTGAATCCCCGAAGCCTCTTTTTTTGCAGTGACGGGCTGTGCTCAGGTGCGCCCTCTAGTGGTGAAAAATCACTTGTAGCCCCTTCAGTGTTGATTTGCTAAAGGACAGATTGAATTTTGAATGAAATTTCCGGCTCGGTGGCACCTTGGTGTTGGTGTTGCGAGGCATCACAGATCACAGTGTTTGACCAGAATGTTGTGCTTTTCAGCTGGGCATTGAAGTGAGGTGGAACACACACCCGCCGGCTCTTCACTTTTAACCATAACCGACCATTTCCTTGTTTCTAAACCTCTTCCCTGTTCTTCTCTTTCAGCTTTCTCGACCAAACAAACCTACATCAGCTACAGCAACCACGCAATCTAACCGAAGGCAGTCGTTGCAATTCAGGATTCCCACCAAACAACCTGCAGTGAAATTTTCCACAGCTGGAATGCAAAACAAAAAGGACAGCTTTGGTCATCGTATAGCGGTGGAGATCACTGAAGCATTGCCCAAAGACGGGACCTAAAGAGGGAAGGAGCGCAGGGGCCGAATAAACTTGAGGAGCTGGATCGACAAAAGTACTATTGTAAGTTTTTTTTTTCTTTTTTTTTTGCCTCACTAGAACACAGGAAAAAAAAAAAGACTACGGCTCAGAGGGGACCACTACATGCATGGCAGAGGCCCAGAAGTGGATGTGTGGAGTCTGCTTTCTGAGTGTTTACATTTTCAGCCACGAGCTCCTCGTCATCTTGAGCAGTGCAGAGTTTAAAAATCCACAATATGTTCAGGTGTTTACAACATTGTCTGCTCGTTTTCCAAGCGGTATCCACGCCTTCAAGTTGATTACCTTGAACGATTAAGGACCAGGAAAGTCAACAAAAACAAGAACACGGTGGTTGGATTTTTAAGAGGAGAGCGGTGGGCGATCCTTCATCTCAGCAATGCAACGAGCCAGTACTGGGCTGCCAGTGGTTTTTAGGGTGTGTTTCTGTTTCTTTTCTTCATCCGTTTTCCTCATTTATTTTCTAAGAATGACTTTGCGTACACGATGGTCCCTGCCAATTTCGCAGCATGCCAGTTTCAACATCCTGTGTTGTGTTCAAGAGAAAAATAACCCCAAAAAAAAGTGGTGAAAAAAAAAACTTTGGAATGCGTTGTTACAAAATTTGTTTGGGCCTGAGTCTGTTGTGCGTTCAAAACTGTTCTCCAATGGTGAAGGTCTTAGTGAGTGATTATCTTATCTGTGCTAAAAGTGAGGCCATGATTTTTTTATGACCAGCTAGCCTAAAGGCTGCCACTGCCCCCCCCCCCCGCCAACCCTCCGCATACCTATATGTGCTTTAAAAACAAGCCGGCTGCCTGGTTCGGACCGCCCCAGTCGTTTCAGCCGGAGACCTTTTTACTGTAAGTCGTCATCCGGTCTGACTCTCCCCTCACCACTGCCACCAGCTCCTGGTCACGCGGCGTCAGAGTAAATCTTAGCTGTTCCGATCCATTAGGAGGGGAATTAAGATGAAGCATGCCCTTGAGAGGATTGTGCAATATGCACTGAAGGTGATGCCCATCACGGAGCGACCACTGAGAAAATTCATTACTTATGCGTTCCTCCCAGAGCACCCTCATGGCGAGGAGGAGGAGGAGGAGGAGGAGGAGGAGGAGGAGGAGGAGGCGGCATCAGGAAGTTGTAAGGCTTTTCAGCAGATGAAAATGTAATTGCAAAGAGTGAGTGAAATGTCTCAATGAATCACCCGGAAAGCCGCCCGACCGACAGGCAGGCGGCTGTGTGCAGTTAGAAAAAAAAAAAAAAAAAAGCTCGACTAATGGGGGCCGAGGGGGAGGAGAAGAGAGTTACAAAAAAAGAGTTAACATTGTGTGGTCATTTGTGTTGTGAATCCAATGCCGCTGTTTATGCCTCCCTCTGTATTATTTTCAACACCATTTGTGTTGCAGAATAAAAAACGTGAGTGCTGACCAAAATTAAATGGCAAGTTAATGTATGTTATTAAATAGATCGATGATGTCTGCTTTCTGTCCTGACATATCCTAAAACTTGGGAAACTTCAAAAAAAACAAAAAAAGATTCAGTGCCTGGCTATCTGACTATGTATTTGTAAAAAAAAAAACAACAAAAAAAACCCTTCATGAGAGCTTACGAAGTGTGTGACGCATGTTAAGTTATTTTTTTTATAAACAAAATTTTATTTCTATTAAAAATGTTTTCAACATTGAATATCCATTTTCCGGTTTGTGTGGCTAAGACGCCATATCTCCCTCCCTCCCTCTCTCTCTCTCTCTCTCTCTCTCTCTCTCTCTCTCTCTCTCTCTCTCTCTCTCTCTCTCTCTCTCTCTCTCTCTCTCTCTCTGTCTCTCTCTCTCTCTCTCTCTCTCTCTCTCTCTCTCTCTCTCTCTCTCTCTCTCTCTCTCTCTCTCTCCATGATGTTAGTGTAGAAGGAAGAAGGGGCAAAAAAAGAAAATCAATGCATACTTACTAGGTGCATTAGCAGACGTACTCTATCGTGAGCATCCGCGATTGGCAGCACTTCTACCCCCCACCCCCCCCCCCCAACCACACACACACACACACACACACACACACACACACATCTGCAACTCCCCTTTTTAAAATTCTGTTGTTGACTAATAACACAGTTTAAAAATCCAGTTTGAGGGCTGTAGAGAAGGAGAAGACAATGGCTGCCATCCTCTGAATAGTGCGCTGCCAAAATTGCGCTGATAATGGCGGTAGAGAGGCAGAAAATTGGTGGAGGGAAACATGCAATTATTTTAAATCTACTTGAATACACAGTCACGGCGTGACGCGAGCTCTCGGGAACTATCATCTTCTTCACAGCTTCCTGATATGGCAGCATGGAAAAATAATATCTGCTCGACGACGGCTGCTTAGAGGGAGCGTGCTGAGATGGCTGCGATGTATATGGAGCACCGCATGCACCTTGTGCCCTGGCACGGCAGCGGCGACGGCGTGAAACGGTGACAGTGTTGGGTCTCAGGAGATTCAGGGGCGGGTTTCGCATTGGAGGCTCATCTGAAGCCTTTATCTTCACTTTCATCTCGACAAATGAACACATATAAAATGTCACTTTGGCAGCAAAACATACTATTGAACCTTTCCAGGTGCATCGTAACATACATATATATGTGTGTATAGATGGTTCTCCAGGTGAAACTCAATGGGAGTGATGGGGCAGGCTAATAGAAAGATGACTGGAAGGGAAAAAGGAGGTGGAGAAGCGACTGGAAGTGACGGCTCCACCAGTGGGAAGATTGTCAAGCAAAGTGGATTCAACTATGTGGAGAAACTTCAGAAGAGGTGGACTGAGGCTTAAGTCGGCGCCTGTCTGCTGACAGATGCTGATTGACGTTTCAGCTGCCAACAGTGCCAACCACTCTCGTAAATGACTGTGCCTGGTTGGCTGGCCAACTCCAATGATCTGAGCCCCATTGACAGTCTGCAGAGTCCTCCCAAAAAGAAGAATACGAAGAAGAAGAAACCTGGCCTTGTGTAGCACCTGTAATGCACGAGCCGCGAGCTAAAAAGCCAGAGGACAATGAAGAGTATCGAGGATCAATAGGATGACCGTGTGTAAGGTTGCAACAAAATAAATAATAATCATAAATAATAATGTTATCACCACATTGTTAATAAGTAACACTTTGCTTTACCATCAAGGCAAGCTCCAAATCTAACGAGAGACCTTCAAACTGCAATTACTGTGGGTCTGTAAAGAAAAGATAGAATGTCTTTGCTTTTCTCCTCTGGGAGAAAAATCCACTTAAAACAACAGTGCGTGCTGAGAATTCAGAATCACATCAACTCAAACATCATAAAATTCCACTTAAGGCAACATTAGAATATTATTTTTTTTTGTGAAAATTCCTCTCAAACTGCAATGCTCCATTTGCACACAGTCTTTTTTTTGTTTTCTCGAGTCTCACATAAGTAAATTGTTTCTGCAAATTGAACTCTCCTTCATTACCACAATGCAAAGCCTCCTCCTGTACTTTCCACCAGTTTTTTTTTTTTTTTTTTTTTCGCAGTTCAACCACTCCAGAAAGAAGTCGTTTCCATGTAACAACACAAAAAAAACAGTTTGTAACAGTGGCACAATTAAGACATCAATTTTTTTGCAGAATTACAACAGACACATTTTTGGGAGGAGAAAAACAATCACAACACACGTCTTTAGCACTAATTTAAATGGCTGGTCTTTACTTTAAAGCGGTATATGAATAACTTGAATTTTCCTGCCAGGTTTTCTCAAAAAAAAAAATAAAAAATAAAAATAGTGAATGTAAATGCGCATGCCACATCGAATTGTCCTGAATCCTGCAGAGGGAATGCCGACTTTGAAGAAACTAGTTGGTGCTGGCTGGCCATTCGCACACTCTGCTCTCCAAATTCTGCCTCATTTCACTCACAGTTGAATTCATTTTCCCATAAGATAGTCATTTGTGATGAAGTAGTAGTAGTAATAATAATGACAGTAAGACTGTTCCAAATGATTTTCTCACAGCTGTGAAGAAGTACTGCGGACTCACAACCGTAGCTGGTGACTGCGTCTTCATTTTGACTTGGCCGGCCACCAGACGGAAACTTTAGCACAAAAAGCCTGTGACTGTGCGGAGGCTCCCGCATGCTCTGGCTATCTGACAGCAGCTGGTCATGGCGGCTGACAGACGGGTCTGTGGTCAGTCTGTCACTGTCAAAGTGTCTCTTCCACTCCCGTGTCACACGGCATGCGGTTGTGTGCCCGACTCCGCTATGCAGTTTGCCGCGGAGACACGATCTCCAGGCCACATGCGTTTCACAATTCGAGGCACAGACCGACTTCAAATGTTTTAACGTGAGCATGTGCATGCAATTTTGCACAAACAAAAACCCATGTCGGCAAATAATTTACGGGGGGAGATAATGTATGGATACGTGTGGTGATGGATGGGTGAGGGGCAGCCATCAGCTTTTCCTGGAATGACTTCCTGAAATTGCAGCTCCCCACAGTTCTCCCAGTGCGCGTCACCTCCAGTCAGCGACAGAGATTTCATTTCCCACAGCTGAGGACCTGCTGACATTGAAGGCGACGGCAGGTGAGGGAGCATTTTTTTTTTTCTTCCTCATTCGTCAGGCCGCTGCTGTACGTCACTGGCGAGGAAGACGGAAAGTTTTGAATATTTGCCACGTTTTTAATTAAAAATAAATAAATAAATAAATAAAACTACATACTGCAAACCCAAGAGATGGTTGTAATGCGATAAGTATCCCAGTGGATTTCCCTGCATTTTGTGAGATACTCGGACCAGCTGCCCATCTGACACCAACAACCACGTTCACCACAACTTCTGTCCTCTTTCTCCCCATTCTGATTCTCGCTTTGAGCTTCAGCAAGTCGTCTTCACATCTACATGGCTCAATGCATTGAGTGGCTGCCGTGTCATTGGCTGATTAGCGATTTGTTGTGGTGAAGAACTCGAGATCATGGACGACTTTCATGTGGTTCAGATTGTTGCAGCCCTCGGCGCTCCTTGGTGTTTTTGTGACCTCGATACCCTGGGTCTTGGTAGTGTCTGGGTCTTGGTTAAGGCAGTCTTGATTATGTCACCAGCTATTTGCGTTAATAAGCAATTGACTATTTTACCTAATAAAGTAAGATAAAGTAAGGATTAAGACAGGTGTGACTAGTCATGACGAGTCCCAATTTCAATAATAATCACAATAACTTTCACCTGATGGAATAATAATCTCTTACAATCACAGCCAAGGCACAGTGGGCAGCAGAGTTACTTGGCAGCCACAGTGGTGTGTGTTTGATTGTGACCCAGGCTATTGTTTGCATGTTTTCCTTCTGCTTGTTTGGGCTACAAAACTGCCCAAACAAGCAGATTTATCCTCCAAGTGACGCAGGTTAGTTGAACTTGACACGCTTGTTGTCCATGTTGTGTTTGCCGAGCCATAAACCCGCCCAGGGTTTAACTGGCCTTTACGAGGGACAGCTGGGAAGTGGTTCAAGCAGACCCTGGAGTAGGATGGATGATGGATGGATGGACAGGTGGACGTATGGATGGACAGGCGGACAGTGACATACTCCATGAAAAAAAAGGTCAAACACCATTTAAGGGTTTAGAGTTTGGGGCATTTGTTTTTTGTGTGAAAACCACCGACAGCGGGATGTATAGTGCAGTGAGCCTCACCAGCCGACCGCGTTGCGGTGTGTGTGTGCGACAGGCCTGTTTGTAACGCCGCGGCGTGCGGGGGCGTTGGGCCTGACCTCGTCAGCCGCGTGATTGCCGACTGGGAGAAAGCGCGAAGCCGCTCTGACGGAGGTGGAGGTGTCATCCAACTAATCTGAGATCTCCGAAGAACGGACGACCCTGTAAATGTTGCGACGGCGCCGCAGCGTTGATGAGCTGGGTCACGTGACGTGGCAGCACAAAAGGAGGGAGGCGAAGGGGGCGGTGGGACTGCCTCCCACTCGTCGCTCCGTGATCACGGCAACAATGACGGCTCCTTCAGATTAGCGGGGGGGAATTAATTCTGGCGGCGCTTGCGCAGCGGCGAGGAGAAACGTGTGCCGAGAAAACCCATCCCGCGCCTCGAGTGGATCACACAGCAATTACTAATCCTTTCACATGTTCTTGAAATGGTCCTGGCACGAGTTCCCAAGACAATTGGACCATGTCAGAGCGTGCGTCGTGCGCGTGCGCGCGGGCCGCCCGCATTTCCCCCCATTTTGCGAGAACGTAATTGAATTCAGTTTTAGTCATTTAATTACAGTTTCAATCCATTAACCGTATAAACTGCTGGAAGAAGACTGGAGTGGATGAATCGAGCAGGCAGGGATACAGCCCAGGCCCCAGGAGATTAAACATGCGTTTGCCGGAATTCAATCTTTTATTTCGAAGCCCGGATTGGCGAAACACAGCAGCCGTCAGACGCAACCAAGAAAAACAAAATCTTGCAGGATGGAGCGAAGCCGCGCTGCCTTGTTCTTCCCAAGGGTCCCTTCCACTGAGCTCTCTCAGTTGGGTAGCGTTGGCAAACACGCTCGATACAGGACTTGCTGTGCGATTGGACCGGACGGGTGCAACAGTTCCACTCCAGATGACGCAAAAAATAACAGAACTAACAACTTTACAGGAAGGTAGAGGATCTGCGGCGTTTTCTGGCATCAAAGCCTCAAACATCCCACAAATATTTCATTCACCCTCTTTGTGTGGCAGAGACGGGCTACAGTAGCCTATACACGGCACTTACATCATACGTTGCTAGGAAACAGCGCCTCGTGACTGTCCTGCGGTTACTGCACAATAGGAAGTGTGCAGCCTTCAGACTGCTCAGCGACGGAGAAACGAGCAAAACATCAGAGAGAAAAAGCAAACACGGAAATAGTAGGAAAATTTAAAAAAAAAACAAACCTTAGTATTATTTATCTAAAAAAAACAAAAAACAAATCCCGACTAAACCTGTGGTTCTAAAACTCAATTTTTCTGTCCACTCCATTTCACACAGGATTTGCGAAGTCGGTACAATTCAGAAAGATTTTTCTTGCAGGTAGAAACGAATTTATCATCATCGTCATTTTAGCAAGCCAGTGGTAAATAGCTTACGAAACACAACCTTTTCACTTCAAGGTTTTTCGCAGGCCAAAAAAATGAACAAAAAACTAAACTGTTCTTTTAGCATTTCTGTATGATTTTCTATCTCTAAAATTGTGTTCTTAATACTTGAGATGTTATTTTATTAAGATGTGAACATGTTAGACTTATTCATTATTAATTTAAAGAGAATCATTTATTATTATTATTATTATTATTATTATTATTATTAACATATTTACTCAAGTTAAAGAGTTCATCTTTTTACACATATTGCAAATGTAGCCCCACAGTAAAAAGTCCATAATTCTCCCATTCACTTTTTTTTTTCTCCCTTTGCATGGCTCAGCTGAGATTTATTTTTCATCAGGAACGTTTCAGAAAGTGCCAAGTTTCCTTTGTTTTATTACTAGTTTGAAGATGAAGCTGTTTAATATTCAAGAAAAGGTCTGAATGATGTGTTTAACTTATTGGTTTAACTTGGTGGTTTTATTTTTTTTTTGGCCAGATTACAAAAAGTAGTCATTTCCAGCAGCAAAACTAATACACATTTACAATCAGTCTTCATGGGGTTGTGTCACATTTATAGATGAACAAAGTCTGGGTTATTCATCTTACTTTCATGGTCGTTGGATAATAGCAGCTGCAATAAAATCTGACAAAAAAAAAAAAAAGCCCTTGAAATGAATCTTCAGGAAAGTCTGTGAAAATAAATATCCGGAGATATTCTCCGTAGCAATCTCAAATATTTTTTTTTAATTTAAAGTAATATCTACAATTAAATGTTGTTTCTATTATCGAGTTTAATAGATGTAGCATGGCGGTGCCGTGTGGTGGTAGAGGGTTGTGTGTCATATAATGTAGCAAAGCAGGAACCTCATGTTAGCTTGTTGTGGGTTTCACTGTTAATATTTGTGCCTGGCTTGCTAAAATTGCCAATCACAGCTAGACGTTGGCTGCAGCAATGTGGAAACACATGGACAAGCCTGCTTTCCATTACATTTATAAACTAAAGTTTTTAAAAGTTTCCTGACAGACAAAAGTTTTGTTGGCATACGCATCCACTGTCGGGTCACTTTAGACGCAATTGCAATGAATTAAGTAGATGTGGTGAAGATGAGCTATCAGGTCAGATATCTGGTTCTAACACTGTTTCTGATCAAGGTACCGATGACTCTGACTGTATGTAAAGATGGATGCAGCATCTGATTTCAAAACGGAGGCCAAAATTGCTCGTGAAAAAAGTCATAACGTAGGTTCTCGTGTCCACGATTTTGAAAAAACTGCACTCGCACTCCAACCGGTACCACCCATGCATCCAAATATGGAGTCTTCCTGTTTCAAAACAGAAACCAATGATGACCAGTGTGAAACCAATCGTTTGGCTTCGGAACGGGTATTCGCAAACCAATGGATGACATCACGATGACTCCGTGCATCTTTATATACAGTTAGTGGTCTAACTGCAATGAAACATAGAGGAAGTTGAGACAACAAACTACGACGCTGCAAGTTGATATTCAGCCTTGGCGAGTTTTTCATGAGTCTTGATATAATTCATGGATGAGACCAAGGAATATTTTGGTTTCGTGGCTCCACATGTATCAGTCTTTGTTGCCACCAGTCATGTGGAGCTTTTCTGATGTCATTATTTAAAATGTGCATAAAAACAGGGAAGAGGAATTCCAGGCAGCTGCCAGTACTACACTGGTCTGAACAAGGAAACGCAGCACTTTCACAATTAACCTTCTTGTTTTTTGTTTATTATTCTTCTTATTATTACCAACAGTTAGTGCAGTCCAATGGTGGGCTAATTGTGTAATGATTAAATAAACAAATTGTCACAGTCGTGTGCGATATGGCTAAATTCTTTTTGAGCGATTCGTTCTGAAACTGTTCCGTCTCTCTGTCATCGTGAGGTGTAGGAGCCGTCGCCCATGCACAGCAAACACACGTCGCAAGGCCCTTGTTTTTGCTTTCTCTCCCCCGTCTTTACAGTTGCTGTTTTTTTCAGAGGGACCACACTTGGCCGTCTGCACCACGCAGCCGGCGATCATCTCGGCAGTGAAGTCTATTCAGCGACGATTCTAATTGAGCCCGAGGGAAGGAAGGGGACGCCAGACGAGTGCTGCGCGTCGAGATACCCAGGTTAGAGAGGCGTCCGGGCAACTTGTCCCTCGGGGGGGGGGGGGAGGGAAAAATGTGAGGAGGTGGGCACAGCCTTTACAATAAAAAAAAAAAAAAAAAAAAAAGTAGGCCACCCTAACAAGGACTGGGGGAGCACTGTAGAAGCCCCGGTGTGGAGCTGCCAGGGTCTCTCGCAGTCACTGGCAGTATTGCTATTCATTTGCTATGCACCATTTCACCCTCCCCCTTTAAGCTCCGCCAAACTCAAATGCATGTCTGTGTCGCATGGTAAATAAATGCATTCCGTCACTGGGCTGCTCCGCATCCCTTCGCTCGGTCACCCAGTCATGGCAAGGGAACAGGAAGCAGTTTTCTAGGCAGCATCTTCAGGTCGCTCACTTGGCCGCCGACGCACATCTTAAATGAATTAATGTTGATAAAAGACAACCCCCACCGCGTTATTAAACAATGAACTGGAGGTGGCTCTCGATCCATCACTGCACTCAATGCCACTGCGCGACTGCTTTTGTTCGTGGTCTCGGCAAACGTGTGGAGGGACGACGGCCATGAGACAGCAGGGTTGGTGCGCTACTCTACGAGAGGCATAACATAAAACATATGCAGTTCCATTGATTTGAGCGCCGTGCCCGCCGCAGCCCTAAACCCGCCACAATGCAATGCACACTGGGTGGAAACAGCCGTGCGCAGCCGAGCTCCCAGAGAGAGTGGCGAGCTTCAAACCAAGCTCATGCAGCAACTACAACTTCACAGGCAGAGGCACCTGGGATTTAATAACTGGAAAGGTCAGCCAGAATTGAAATTTCACACGTTCGCTATTCTCAACACGTCACAGTTTTGGCCGCTCACAGTGGGAAATAATTCCACCCAATGGACGGTGAGCGTGGCCTCAGACGTCAGGATTTAAAATAAATGAATAAATTCACAAGTCAGCACTGCTTGCTAGATGAACAGCAGCATTAAAACAATATTTTTTTGTTTCGATAACACAATGTTTTGTTAGCAACAGAGTTGACATAGACCAAATTAAAGTGTGGTGAAAAATCTAAATTGTCACGTGATGTGACACGTGACAATTTTGAAGAGTGTCATTGTGAGTCTTGCACTGTGTAGACAGCGCTAGGTTTTTATAGCAGCATAGCGCGTCCTTGGGGCTACGTAGTGAACAAAGTCTTGATAAGCTGAACAGTCCTCAAACATCTTCACATCCCAGCGAAAAAGAAAATGTTCTGATGGAGCACATCAAGCCATTCTGTGAACATGATGTTAAAAGCAAATTCTTTTTTTTTTCATCAGCATTTGAACACTAACTATTCAGTTTTTCCTTATTACAGCTCTAATGCTTAAACTGCACACAGTATAGACAACCTCATTTGAGCCCCAGCAGAGTTGTTTGGTCGAAGTAAAGTCACACACAGCAAGACGCCGCACAAACTTAGCTGGTAGAATAATAACATAGGCTGGAAAGAGAACATGGCTTTTCTCTTTTCTTTTAGGTGTTGGAGTCTCTCAGGACACCTCTCATTCTTTTGTTGCACTTCCCGTCTCTGCTTAGCTTTGGGGAAAAAAAAAAAAAAAAAAGAGAGTACTTGGCAGAGGGAAGGTGTCCGCTCAAAAAGCAGAAACCACTGTGGAGAAAGAAATGTGTTTCAGAAGGGTGTACACCTTGAATGTATGTTATGTAAAGACTGAGATTTACTGTGAAACTGGTTCACCCAACATGTCCTGGGAAACAAGGAAACAAGAAAAAGTATCAACTGTCTGCAATTTATATTTACTGATTGAATTGAGGTCGGTGTATTCCTGACACATAATCACCGTCACAGAGACATTCATTAGCGCTCTTATTTTGTTAACCGACCTGTTTTGCTCATCCACAATCATGCTTTAAAGTCCGCCCCTGCAAAATCTCCTTGTCTCAAAGAAGACACGTTTTTATATAACTAATATAGGCAATATAGCGGGCGAGGATGTGAGCTGAAATGGTAAATGAGGGCCAGGCTGGAGCGCTAATGGTGCAGAATGTGCAACAAATGAAATGACAGAGTGGACAACCACGATTCAGGGAAGATCCACATTTGTCTTCTGCCACCGGGGACTCTGCATCAACTTAGTTTGCGTGGACTTTAGTCTAGGAAGTGGGTCATGTCTGCACAGAGGTGAGCTCCATCCCTGGCGCTGCGCTAAAAAAGCTTGATTTATTGCGCGCTTTTCCTGCAGACGACACTGTGGTTAAATGTGATGCATAGGCAGAAGAAGCGCTCCGCTTATAAAGGTGCTGAAGAGGGAGTCGGCTCACGCGGACGACGGCAGCGCAGCCTGCAATGTGCACGTGGAGAGTGCGCGAGAGGCGGCGGCGGCGGAGGAAATTGCTCCCCATTTGAAATGCGCTTCCAGTTTCCTGGCAGATTGCCGGTCCCATTCCCGCAGCATTCCCACAGCCAACGACGAGCAACACTTGTTGTGATTACATTCGTAATATTAGGTTTTTGCCGCCCGATTTAATGGCTAATGAGCAATCTGCTTCTCATCCGAGGCGGCCGTCCACAAAGTGTAAAGATGACGAGTTTCCGGAGGGCGCTTATCTCAAACCGTCTTGCTTTCCTCCGAGCATAAGCAATGATTTCACTGAAGCGACGTGGCTGTTCAGGCTGCCGATGAGATTGATGCAGGAGGCTGGGAAATTTGTGTTTTTTGTCATACTCATAAATAAAGAGCCTCATACGGTTGAATTGCATCTCAGTTTGCCAGACCACCAGAAGTGATTCAGCATGTTTTGGTTGAAGAAGCCAAATTACACTGAGCGCTCTGGGAAAAAAAAAGAAAAGAAAAAAATAATAAAGTTTTGGATGGCTGCCTTTGTTTTGTGTCTTAGTTACAGTGCATGTCGTTTTGCTGATCTCAGACCCCCCCACACACACACACACACACACATCCCCTATATCCACCACCACCACCTCCCCAGTCACGTTCATCTCAAACTCAGTTCGGCATTTGTTATCGAGGTTCAAAGATATGAAATTCTCTGCTATCACCTCTGCTCAATTTGTCCTCTTGCCATTTCTCAACTTCAGAGTATTTCCCATATGGTCTGCCTGACTGGGTTTATTCCTATATTTTCCCACATTCCTATATATATATATATATATATATATGTGTGTTCATATTAATAGGTGTTGGTATATGCTTTTTATTACCGTGACTTGTCCTGTTAGTTTCCTCATTTTGGCATAATGTGTAGACATATTCTCTTTCACACTGAACTGTCATCATGTACAGTTTTAAAACATGTTTTTTTTTTTTCTCTTAGGGAGAATGCCACTCCTGAAGCCCTCAGATATTTTTATTTGTATACTTATTCAAACAAAAACCAGAGTATCCCATTCACAGAATAGATAAAGTATAAAGGTGGACAAAAAAAAAAATTGTTTATTACAATCATCCATAACAGAGCAAGTGGATTTGGTTTTTGAACTGGCAGTTTAACCACATTCCAGTTGCTTCCTGGCGCGGCTGATTAAGTGGCACACTCACTTAAACCACAATGCTGTTTCGTCAAGAACTTAACCACGCAAGACCCCACTTGCGTCAATTAATTGTGAGCGATGCCAGGGCGCAGTCTGCTTTGCCGCGCTGAGTGCAATACTTCCACAGCGGTGCCAGACACCGTTTAAGACTTAGAAATGTGACACATTTCAACTAATTACCAACAGCCATCTGCAGAGTGTCTGAGGCAGCCCAAACGAAACAGCAGAGGCAAGTGAAGTGTGCCACAAGGGCAATATACACATTTATATTTTCTTTATTTATTTTTTTATTTGGGCGAGAGATGTATTTTTCGCTCACATCAGTACAGTTGGAAGTACATTAAGGTTCTTTGCGCATACATTCAGCGTATAAAACTCAGAATAAATAAATGAGTAAAACGCATTTAGAAACCATCCATCCAGTGGCCGAGCTTCAACATCTTTTCTTTCTTTTTTTTTGGTACAGCTCCCCATAGACTCTGGGCAGGCCTGGTATTCTGAGCACACACCAGTCAGAGGTTCCTCCCCTCAGAGACTCCCAATAACACACATTCCCTCTTATTTTTTCTAAGGCAAGATCCAGGACGTTTCCCAGCTTGCGAGGACCTGTTGGCTGAGCCTCGGCCCACTGAGGCGCCATCCAGAGGGCTGAAATCTCTGCAGGGGAAGGCATCATGGATGGGAGGATATTGACTGGGCCCGCTGCTGAGTACCAGGAATAAGACGTTTGTCTTTTCCACCTGTGGAGCCACATCTGCTCCGCGGCCAATAAAGGGAAAGCTCACCTAAAATCAGTGCTTACCAAAGTAAGGCACGCAACCGCTGTGCAGCTTGGAGACAGAGGTGCACCCAACCGCGCAGGCATTTCAAGATTAGTCATTGAAGGGAAAATGTGGATTTTTTTTTATTTTTTTCACAGAATTGACTTCTGTAGTTGCCAGGTATTCCAGGAAGAGACAAAAGAATTCACAACGTGCCTCCATATTTTTCATGCAATTTCTGATAGCTGCAACAAACTCATTGTTCTCAACATGTCAACGTTAACGTCGTGGTAGTTGCCAGATATTCACTGTGGCATCCTTGCTGGCGCTGCGTTCGCTGTCTCGCCTTCAAGTAGATCACACATGATCTGTTAGAAGGCGATGCTGCAGTGAACGCCTCCACGCTGAAATGCTCTGACATTAATTATTCCTTATGTTTCCACAGAGCTCTATGTCTCGCTGTCTCTGAGGAGCCCTAGACTCTTCTCAGAACATGTACAACACAGGCAGCTGCACCACGCTTTTGCTGATCTACTGCATGCAGTGTGCACACTGTAGATGTTACGGATAAAAAAAAAAAAAAACAGTGTCAGTGTTACCGCTTCGAGTTGAACTGGACCGTCCCCTCCTCCCAGACACTCGAGATGTGTTACTGCTGGAAGTTTTGTTCAGGAGTGCGTGGCTAATACAGAAATCTTTCCACGACTGCTGAGTAACGGTTTAGTAGATGGTGGTCGAAAATGCCAGAAAGCCACTGAATGGAAACACCCAGAAGGTGAAGCTTGGACACATCATCCTCGATTGATTCACTCCTTTGATTTATCAAACGTATTCAAAGTTGTGGATATTTTGATCAACAGAAACTTTTCAGCATATTTTAAATTATTTGGTAAGACTCTGAGGCTCAAAATCTTCCCACGCAGTTGCATTTTCAGCCGCTCGGTCTTGTCCTCTCCCATGCAAAGTGCGGGCCTGTGCCGTAAGTTCTCGATTTTGATCCGCACAGTGCAACTGGTCCGCTGTGTGCTCAGCGCGAGCACACGAAGGTGGCTTGCCGTGTTCGGAGCACAAAGAGAGTGGGAAGAGGAGGAGAGTCAGGGGGCATCCGCAGCTCGTTATGGTCCCTGGACGGTTTGGGGGTGGAGAAGACGGGTTAATCCAGCCATGCATGAACCAACGCGGAGGCCTTCTCACGAGTTCAACAGGGTTTTATGTCGGAACTAAAAAGCATTTAAACCAGGGGCTGTTCTGGGATCAGAGCGTTAATGGGTCTCATCCTACACACCAGCACATCTTCTAATGGGAATTTTCAGTTCAGGAGCTGCAGTTTAGCAGATGAAACAGACTTTACCTCCCTTTCTGACATTCTCTCAGCTCCCGCTTCTCTGCTTTTATGCAAGTTCCACGTACACTCACTGGCCTCTTTATGCGGTAAAATGTTCAGTTGCTTGCTGACACAAGTAATCCGCCCATCGCATGGTAGCAACGCAGTGCATCTGGGCATGTAGACGTGGTGAAGCCGACTCGCTGAAGTTCAAAGCGAGCATCCGAATGAGGAAGAAAGGCGACTGAAGTGACTTTGAACACGGTGAACACGGTTGTTGGTTGTTGATGACGCTGGTGTGATTAATTCACAAACTGCTGGTGATCTTCTGGGATTCTCCCAACATCACAAACATCTCCAGGGTTTACAGTCGCAACCCTCACTGCGCCCCCTCAGTTAGTCAGTTTTGTCATTACTTACCGCGTGAAATGACGTTTGTGTCAGTTTTTCCATGTGCAAACCTTTAGTAAATCAGGACCTACGTGTATTTCATATAGCAAAGTAACTTCAGGCTTTTTGATAAAGTATACGACTTCTCATCCTCATCCGGCTTCTGGTCGAGCTCACAATGTCGGCTGTCAGCTGTTTGCAGAAGAGTCTTTCCTTTGCGCTCTAATGGCTGCGAAGTCTGACAAGAAGACAAAGGTGCACCGTCGCCGCGCACAATGCAGTGAGTGAGCCTCATCAGATCGCTTCGTGACTCGTCATACGCATACAAAAGAGGTTGAGGCCAATTGAGTAGCGCCGTCCCTTTTCATGAGAGCTGCTGTCAAATTGCCCTGGATGACGCACTGAAGATCCACTTTGAGCGGGGAGGCCACATTTCACTGTGTCAGGATCTCTCCAGGGTGGTTTTATTTGCTCACTATTGCCAAAATCTGATTATCAAAACAAGCGTTTACAGTGACTGTCGCTGTGGTGGCAATTAGTGGTGCTGAGCGACGGGGAATTCCCTCCAGAAAAAAATTGGGGAAGGCTGCCTAATCAGAGATAAAAGGGCCAAGACCAGAAACAAAAAGGAGAATCAGAAACAAAACCGCACCAACTCTCTCCCAATGTTAGCGTGAGAAATAAGTAACAGCTAAAAATTTCAACTTCCTAAATTACGTTATTGAAATTCGAGAGATCACAATTATAATGGTTGGAAAGGAAAACAATATCAGTTTCTAAACAACTGTGATTATTAGATAAAGCTGTTTAATTTATCTGTGTGTTTCTGATTTCAGACACAGATCTTTAATTATGGTATCTGAGAAGAAAAAGAGGGTAAATCTGACCTGCTGGACGGTTTCCCTCGTCCTCAAAAAGCCAGCGATTCCCCAGAGTATATGGCAGAGCAACCTAAAGAAGAAATGCAACCTAGAAGATGTGACACTTGACTTTGATTTAACTTTGTTCATGTTCAAAATCATGGCAAAATGGTGGTCATTTGAAATGCTCTGAAAATCTTTGCACATTGTGAGAATGTTGACTTCCTTATATGTCCTAACTTTTCTTTTGGTTGGAACTGGACCATTTGCAAAGCTGGGGTGTCACAATCAAGTGATCAAGACAGCAGCAGGAGACTGAGGAAAGAATAAACACTTTCACTGTACAGCCAGTATAGTAATGAATCAAAGCTGCTTGCTCACAAATGTGCAGTGTCACTTTAAATACAACTGCCTCTCAACATGTTTGCACCTGTTGCCGTTGGCCTTCCCCTTCCTGTTTTACTCAGCTCTATTTTTGTTTTCAACACGCTGCCTTGAGCCTTAGCCCCCTTGAATCAACCTGATGAGGCCTTTACATGTAAAATGAGTTGAGTAAAGGAGTAAAATTTCTAAAGAAGATGAAATATTATGTGTGAAATAAATGGAAAGGCAGTTTAAAAATAGTAACTGTCAACAATTTGGAAATGTCAGATAGAATGTTTTTTTTTACTTTGAAAACATTCAAGATCTGTGCCAGGTCAGCTGCATGATTGCATAAGTTGCATAGTGCTAATCTGCTAGTCGTATACATGACTTGTATCTCATTTCATTTTTCATAGGAGACATCAACACATTTGCTTTTTTTTTTTTTTTTTTTTTTTCTTTCCCAATTAGCAAATGGATAAAGTGTGATCCAGCTGTGAGGATGTTGAGTCAATAAGGTCTCAGTGGAAACTGTTATTATGCAATAGAAAGGAAAGTGTAAATACAGTTGAAGGATTTCTTTTTTGTGGGCCCGGGTTTTAAAGTCTAAACAGAGTTAATGACAAAATGAGTCTTAATCCTCTTAAATGATCCAGTTAAATACGTCAGAGATAAAAAAAATATCAGGCGTGAGAGTCGATAAACGCAGATGATTGGACCCTGTGCTTCTGTAGACGCACACTAATAATTCACCAATATCCCGTATGCTGCCACTGAATATGCCCAGAGCTAAACAGGACATTCACTTTAACTAGCCATGGAATGAAGCTTCCTTGAAGAAGTTTTCTTTTTTTGGAATGAGGGCAAAAAAAAACCTACAATGTATGGTATCTATTTGAGTGATAAGAGGATAACACGGAGCAAATGTAAGCTACGGTAAAAGGGTCACCGACTGTAATATTTTGCCCCTTATCGCGGTTCAGCAGAGGTGACAATATCTTATTTGCGCCGTGACTCAGCGGCATCACCTCGGGGGAGGATCGCGTGTGGGAATCTTGCAGTTTGCATATTTCCTCTTGCAAAGACGCACTTTTCTCCTGCCCTTCTCTTTTTTCCTGCGGGAGTTTGACACGAGCGAGGCGACGCCCCTCTGGCTGTGTGACAGGAAGCCCGGAGAGATTACCCTTCCGCTGGTGCCTAGGCCGCTGTGAAATCAGAACTTCCGACCTTGGAAGGCGCGCGTCCTGCACCAGGGCGCCAGGGTAATGTATCTACAATCTAAATCTCTCAGAATATGCCGGAGCATTTCACCTTTTCAGAAATTCGGCCGATTATATTCTGGACTTGTTCGGAAATCTTTTGTTTCTTTGTTTTGAATCGCTGTCTTTTTCTATTGTTTTGAACCTTGCCGGGTTCTATTTCCCCGGCCCCCCGAATCCTTGTCAGCGACTGTAAAGGAAACTTTGCCTTTGACACATTCAGAGACAACTGTTTGTTATGACTGAAGCTGATAGTCTGCGCTAATACTTTGCTTTTGCCTCCTTAATTGGCTGGTTCCAAGGTCAGAAGCTGCAGCGACAACCGCAGTCATCGGATGAGTGACACGACTCTCGTCCGTTTTCCCACTGTAAAGCCCGGCCACTCTGAAACTGGCAACACATCGCGCTGAAACAAAGCGGACGTCTCCGCAGAGTCACTTTCTGTTCTTATTTGACTTATCTCCATCTTATTTGTCCTTCAATTTGCTGTTACCCTTGCCGTCCAAAGAGACTCAGTGTGACGACATTACCACAATATTTTTTTTTATCCCATTTCAAGTGCGCTCTCTGGTTGCAAATGTATGGTGTGAGACTGCAGGGCTATCAAGGCCATCTACATACTTAAAAAAAGAAGAAGAAGAAAAAAAAAAGAAAAGTGCACATGCCTGAACTGCTGGGAGGGGATCATGGGTCACATCACGAAAGGCCAGCCGATTTCCTACTCTGATAATGAGTGGCCTTTTCTCAGCCTGATCCATGGCAACAAAAGCGGGGGAAAATTCCTGAAAGGCAAGGTATGTTACAGGGCTGTTACCTGGGCTTTATCAGACAGCTCATCAGCTAGAGTCCAAAGAATGGCATTCAGAATAAGCAAACACTGAGATATAAACCTAAGATATGTACCTTAAGAAAAATGTCCTCAAATTCTCTCCACCGAGAGTGAGATTGTTTGGTGAGACGGAAAGGGAGAAGCAGAAAAACAAAACCAAAACGTGTCAACTCTAACACACGATGTGTAGCCAAAACTGTGCTCTCTCTATATGTATATGTATGGCTGTTCCATGAAGCTGGTGGCTTAATTAGAATTTTGCAGTTTATTCTTCAGACACTGAGCACGACACAGTGGAGGTCGTTCTCTGTACACAGCATGAAGGTGGCTGATCAATACTGGTTAAACTTTGGCCCAGCTTTATTAAAGTGACCTCTTGTGATTCGCCAAGATTCGCCAAGAAGCGGTGAGTGAAACACATTTACTCCTGCGCTTACCTCAACCCGGTGGGACGTACAGTCTGCTGAGGCGCCGCCCTTGTGACACCGCTCCCTGGCAGGGAAGATCCTTTTATTAAGATAGTGTGCTTTATTAAGAATATTCCTACGAGGTGGTATTCGTCTGCCGTAACGGCTGTGCAAGAGGTCCATTATTGCAGGCAGAGTTATCGCCGCTGTCCCTGGTATCATCGCGGTGTTCAGGCGGCTACAACAGGACGAGTTATGGCAACCAAGACAGCGTGATATATTACAAACCCACTGTCACATGATGAATTACTGTGTTGCCTGGGCTTATTTGTTGGCGCTTAGGGTCGCCTGTGATATATATACCAAAAGGCTGCGGCCTGATAAGGAGATGGACTGAGTCGTCTGTCAGTGCAGTTGGGTGTTGGAAGGAAAACAGATCTTAACGCTGCGGCTGTTTCAGGTTCAAAAAATGTGTTCCGCTCAATCTCATTACTTTGTCATCGATGCGTCACGAAAGAGGAGATTTGTGGAGATGGCCGTTTTTACAAGGGTGCCGACGTGAAAGGATGCAATCACAAGAGCAGCAGTGACATCTAACATAGGGGAAGCAATTTGAAAGGCGGGAGGAAATACCATTTGTGTTCTCGGTATGAAAAGAAAAACACGCGTCAGTCAGAGGATCAATGCTTTGATCCAATTCAAGGACCAGTACAGTATTTAAGAGCATGTTTAGTAGCATACAAAAACCAGCTGACGTCATTTTCAAGTAATGCAACCCTGAGAAGATCCACACTGTGGGAGGCTGTAGCACTGTAACATGGCCGCCTCTTTACAAATGGACTCTTTCTTTCTTAAATGACACTGGAAGGAAAATAATTGTTTATTTTCAATGGCTTCATCTGATTATAAATGCTTTTTTTTTTTTTTTTGAAAACAAAATTGATCTTTTTACATTTTGCCCACCATATCAAATATTATGTGTGTGTGTGTGTGCATTGAAGAGTAAAAATATAAACTTCATAGCCATACAAAGATCTAAAATTTACTTCAGTTCTTTATTTACTCCTTCTCTTCATACTTTTTATGTACACTTAAATAGCCGTCTGTTTTTGAGGAAGTAGCAACTTCCAGCAAGCAAAGGGAGTCAGTTCTCTAGTCCTTGGAGAAGCCAATATTTCTGTTGAACAACACAGTGTCCAAGAAAAAAAATGATTTTAAACTTTAATTCTAAAAATGGTTTTTTTCGAAAAGAAAAAAAACGAAAAAAAAACATCCTTTATAAAACTGGCAGAGGGGCAAACCATGGCAAACTCATGACTCATCCTGTTGTCTGATCACAGAGCAGGGTGAATCTATCAGCACTTTGATCAGCTAGTTTCATAGCAGCGTGTCTAGCATGATTGAAAAACAAAAAAACTAAACGGGGGAAAAAAACCCAGCAAGTCTCAGGTCCTTTTAGTGGGCATATTAACAAAATTGTGTTGAATCACCCATATCAAAAATGGAAAACTTTCAAAAACCATCTTGTAAATGTCCTAAAATGAGCCTTTGCTTTGTTGTGGCAGTTGCGCAGCTCTTGTTACAGACATGCAAATGCCTTTGTTAATAGGAGCTTATGTGGCTATTTTCTTTGACGATTGTAGTGGTTAGCTAGCTAGCTAGACAGGAAAACAATTAATATTTTTCTCTACCTCAAAGGTTTCAGTGTTGCATCCTGTATTTCAACATGAAAAAGTAGTGAGTAAAAATATTGTATTTACCATTACTTTTGATTTCACCAAATTAAAGCATTTCCAGATGGATTACCAATGACAGTAAACTAACGCTAAGCTATGCTCACATGGTCATCTTGAACTACACTCCCGACTTTGGGAATTGAGTTGTGTTGCCAGGGGAAGAGGAAAAGCTGCACCAATTTCCTCTGCAGTAAGATGCAACAGCGTTGCACAGTGCCAAAGCACCATTACCGCCAACATGTTATAAATGTTGAGATTTCCAGCTGGGTCTTCTTGACACCTCATTGACATTATTTTTGTTTTTTGTTTTTTTTACAGCCAGGCCTCAGTCCACTTCCATTGGATGGAATGCTTTGCCACCACAATCTCCAGAATGGTTAAGAGGATTAGAAAATGTCACCAGAGCTTCCATTGACAAGAGGGTGAGTATATAGGACATTGTTGACGCTTCAATTGTGAGTGAACAATCCCTATAAGAAACTGAGGTCTCTCCCGTTTATGAATACAGTTTATTCAAACACATCCATTCTCGTCCAAGCGAATTTCATGCTGCAATCAATACATCATGGCCGGACCCACAGCTGGAGCTGCACTGCAGTTCAAAAGAAGGTCAATGAATTCCAAGCGGCGTTCTCCAGGTGACTCCACAAATTTGTTTATGTATTTTAATTTATGACGATCAACCCGCCCACACCTCCACCCCCCCCCCCTCCCACCACCGCAATGGCTGCACTTAGGGAGGCCTGTCGTCAGAGGGTGGTGCCGCACATCTAAGCGTAACAATTCCATCTAGTGGCCACAAGGAGTACAACATACCCCCACAGCCCCTTCTCCCAATACCACCAGCACATATCAGAGATTCAATTTGTGCCCGCAGATTTTGCACAAAGAAACCTACATTGGCTGCAGCAGAGATGCATCATCATTAAATCTTCACACCGATTCATTATGCTGATAAGGTCCTCGGTGCCGCGTCCACCCTCTAATATGGAGCAGAAATATGAGCCGCGCTTTCCACTGCTGCTCAGTGCAGATGATCAGTTTCCCAGGAACTATTTTAAACCCTGCTGGCCACACACAGTCCACCAGCGGCAGGACATGTTTATAGCTCACGGCTGCCAGTGAAAGATTGAATCTCCACCCGTCCGGGCAACTAAATTTGCCTGTCATGAAAGCGATAATCCGTTTTTGCCGGTGTCTGCAGGAACATCTGTTGCTTTGATGAAAAATTGATTGAGTGGAAAAATGTCTGTATTTATGTATAAAAATAAATATCACACAAGTGGATCCTTCAGTCGGAGAGCTTTGATGTTTATGTACAAAATAAACCTCCACTTGGATGTATGATGACTTAATCCTCACAAGTCACATGGGGGTCTCATCTTCGCTTCTCTTTTGGCTCAGGAGATGCTGCTGACCCCAAGCACAGATCGCAGCAGGTAGCCAGTCAAAGATGGTGTTGTTGCTTACACACATTTTTTTTTAAATTATTATTTAGAATTTGAATTTGAGTTATAGGAAGACCCGTCTCTGTAATAACCAAATACATGTGAGGTGTTTTGCAGTCATCAGAATGCAAGCTCACCTGTCTACACATAACAAGTTTTTTTTTTTTTTTTTTTTTTTACAAAAAATAATCTTGAAACAGTTTTATCTGTCAATTAATTAGGCTTCTTCCCCTATTTTTTTGGGCATTTTGATGTATTTGACTGCTATCATAGCAGCAAAGTAACTGTGGTCCTTGAAGTAAACTCTTAAACTGATCTCATTTTCATGGCTTTGGCGGATATCTCTCTGATGTTGTGCCACTTCACAGTGGCGCTGACCTTCTTGCTTATGCCTGCCATCACAATCTTGATGGCTCAGACCTCTGCGTGAATTCTTGGGCGCGGCTAAACACATAACAATAACCCCTGGGCCAGATGATCCAGTCTCTGGGGTGAAGTCAAATGTCGAGGGTTAAGCGGCAACTCTGTGTCCTCATGTCAAAGAAATGCTGCAGCGACAGATAAAACGGAGGCCATTCATGTGCGAACAGTGCCGGTGGCTCGAATGTCTAAAGGTGTCCCCATTTACCGCCGCAGTGTAGTCAGGTTGAAACGGGTCAGATGCTTTGAAGCGGCGTGTAATCCATCATCCGCTGAGGAGGGCACGGCGCTCGTGACACTCGGCGCTTCTGCGGCCCATCGTAAAAAAAAAAAAAAAAATCAAGATGCCAACGCATTCATAGCTGTGCAGAAAGTAATGCAGGTCACTGAGAAAACCTAACTCAGACAAAATCATGGCCCGTGGCCTCATTAGTCGAAGGAAGTCCTTTTTAAAAGAAAATGGCAGGGGGAAAAAATCTCATGTGCTCCTCCTCAGTGTAGCGGTGCACATATTCATCAGAAGAGCATATTTTAAAAACTCAGTCCCTCAGTCAATCATGCTAGGCATATCTGAGACAAGTCAAGGGGTCTTAACCACAGACAGACCGACCATACAAACGAGAAATATTCTTTTTCTCCAACTATTGGTATCAGTCCGTTCATCCACCCATCCATGTTGCAGAGGAGACAATCAAACCATTAGAAAAAATACAGTTTGAATAATTATATTTATATAATTCTTATTCAGAGGGCCAATACAGGGATTTTTGTAACTAATTTAAATCTACAAGTATTAGTCTATAATGTTCCCCGACACATGTGAAGCTTTATTGAAAGTGCCTGACTTATCTGGAGTATCCACTTGACGTTATTAAAGCCTGCAGAGTATTAAATCATAGCGCCACTGATTCGGAGCAGATTTATCAGTCTCTCGTCTTAGAGCCCTGTGGTTTCGCTATCAAACACTGAGCTGATTGAATCGGGTCGGGGCACCTGGGAACTATAGATGCTGTACCAAAAAGTCAAAGAGCTTTTCCACACAAAGGTGAGCTCTTCCCACTCCACGTGAAAGCCATAAATCCTTCCATCCGCTCTACCTTCACTGTGTACTTCCTATTATCCCACAGGCTCTTTTTTGTTTTAGTTCATTTGACATGAAACGTACATGTTAACAAGTGTTTAGCAATAGCAAGTTGTGGGATGGAGTTGTTATTAAAAGCAGAACCTGTTTTTACAGAAAACAAGAAGTCTCAAGAAGGAACCAAGGTGATGTGCCCCCCCCCCTCCCCTGTTCGACGACACATGGAGGTGCTAAAAATGATGCCACACTTTTGTCCCAGGTCGCATAAGTGCTCCTCGTGAAGGATACAGGAGTTTTCTACTAGGAGTGGAAAACTTTTTCTGACACTGGGCTGCCCTGGAAAATGGGACAATTTATGTATCAGGTTACATTTAAGGAAAAAATATCAATATCAATCCAGAATTTGGGATAGTCAGAGAGACAAGTCTCCTCACTTTCTCCAAAGTGTTGCTGCATTGGAAGTGATGACGCAGTGAAGCGAGATACTGCGATCGGGAGGCGCCGCAAACATTTTAAACCCATTTAAGCTTCAGAAACAGGTGAAGCGCACGTATTAATACTGCACAGATTAGCAGGCTGACTGAGCCCGCCGTCATGCTTCTGGATCAAGTCCTTTTCTTTACATGAATTCTAAGGCCACCCGTCCGTGAGACCTGAATCAAGCCAGATTAATTAAACACATGTTACCAGTAAACAGATACTGGCGCGATGGGGTGATGCAGTCGGCGCTGCCAAGTTTGCAGTATTCCAAGTTAAGCGTCCCGGCATGCACTGGCAACAGGTGGCGCTCCTTTTTTTATATGTGTTGCATGACGCCGTCAGCTACAGGTTTATGGCCACGGCCAAGGAGAGAGAGAGAGAGAGAGAGAGAGAGAGAGAGAGAGAGAGAGAGAGAGAGAGAGAGAGAGAGAGAGAGAGAGAGAGGGCAAATGTAGGAGGGGGCAAGCGAAGGAAGAGACCGGCGCTGTGACTGTGAGCGGCTAAGAGCAGCGATGGGACAACAGGGTGGAGGGAAGTAGAATTCCCCAGATGTTGTTGTCCTCCTTTTCCATTACAAGTGAGAGGGATACGGCTGATTGCGACTCAGCCGTAAATAGAGACCTCTCAGCCATCCCGAATGTTTTCGCGTGTCGGCGGCGGCGCAATCACATGGCCGACAGAATTCCAGGGAGGCCGCGCTAACCTCGACCTCGCGGCTCCCCCCCGGGGGGGCTAAAATGTCGTCCGCCCGTGACTCGAGACACACGGTTGACGACAGCGCGGTGCCTCGGCCAATCGAGAATCCCTGCGTTTATCGTCAACGGGGTCCTTGCAGCGCTTGACCTTCACCCGCCAGACCAGTGAGTCAGACTCCTCACGGAAGAAGCCAGCGGCTCCACTCACCCTAGTGGTTCCAGGCCAAAGTGACTCGAGCAGTTTCCCATTAAAGGAGGCGATCCCGACGCGTCAGGAGAGGCTAAATTTAATCACCATTAACCCTCATGTCTGTTTCCACTGTTCAGACGGGACTCTGAGGTTCGAGGCATCGGCTCGCTACATTGACATCGGTCGGCAGCTCATGCAGTGGATGTGAGCACATCATGCCCCCCCCCCCAAAAGGAGTGTCTGAATATCAGAAACTTAACACTTATAACCTTGCTCACACCTGCGTTTAATCCCTTTGACGATATCAGTTTGTCTCTGCGCCAAAAGGGCGATGACGACCGTTGACAGGTTGACGCCAGGGTCCAACTTGGCCGTGGCCGGGCGCCAAGATGTGACCATTTCACGTGGCTGCTAAATTGTCAATTAACATGTATGAGGACGGTGTCGTCCCCCACATAGAAGCGGTGCGCACGTCTGTTCGGCCATCTGCTCAGCGCGCCACCACGGAGGCCGGGCAGCCGCAGAGGATCCAGTTCGGATGATTCAAACACTCACCTCCTCATTAGTGTAAGACGGGACGCGTGATGGAGTGACTGGTTACGTGTGAGCCTATGATATGGAGTCGATGCATATGACCCCTCTTTTATAGCTACATGTGCGTTGAGCAGTTTAAATGATCACTATGCATCATGGACGTGCGACTTACTATCCACACCTTTATCAACAAATCAATGACATTTTATTTGTAGAATCCAGGTTTTGAAAGAATATGTATCCTCAAAGGGCTTAATGTTCTCTACAGGAACAACACCCTCCAACCTTGGAACCTTGAACCAGGTGAAAATCTTTAGAAATCATTGAGAGGGCAAAAGAAAAAAAAAACCCTCAGAGAACCGCTGAGGAAGAATCTTTCGCTTTACACAAGTAGATGTCCAGTGGGTTTCACATATATAATTCACAAGAGCAAGACAGAGATGAGAAGTGCATATAGTGAAGCATATTGCTAATGCCAGAGGAGTCCATAGTGTCCAAAGCCATGTAAGAGTCTCCTTTACAATGGAGAGACCACTGGTAGGGTTATTCTCAAATTCTAATATATATCTTTATTTATTTATTTAGTTGATGTATTATAGAACCACCAATAAATGTTACACTGTTGCGGCGACAGCGGTGCAGTGGTCAGCGGTTATGTGACTGTAACTGTTGCCAGCGGGGTTGTTAGTTCCTTTGTGTTGGCCATGTTACAAACTTCACCCTCAGAATGCAGGCTTCCAGGTATGCAAGCGACCCCGAGTGCAGGATCAGCAGTGATAGAAGAAGGACGGATAGATGGATGAATGGATCTCCGTGGTCCCTGACGTTTAGTACCGCTTACACTTACTGAACGTTTTGCAGGCAGCTTGTCTGCTGACACTGTCTGACTTTACGTGGATCAACTGTGCCACAGCACATTAAGAACACGAAACCTGACGCATGTCCTGCGCATTAGTGTTGAATTGCATGCATCCAGACATGAGCCAGTGCTAATCTTAAAGCCTGGGGTCCAGAGACGGGGGTGGGGGCGCAACCTACACTGGCATTGATACCATGGGAATGTTTAGAGCCACCAGCAGAATGAAAGTGAATGTCTGCCTTTTGTGATGGCAGAGAGTTGGAATACCTGAGGAGAACCACGCAGAAGGAAATGTCATCTTTCTCTGAGGCAGCGGCACAGACTGCCGCCCCCCCATCAGCCCCGTTGACTGCAACGCTAGTAAAATTACTCAGTTAGCAAATGCACTTGCCTCACCTGATTTACATCAGGCTAGTCTTCTTTACAGCATGATAAGCATTTCGCTCGATTATCCACACATGTCAGCGACTCCGAGGGCCCTTTTAGCAGTTTTTCAAGCATTCCTCTGAAGTTGGAATTTGGCCAAAATTGAGTTTTCCACACTTTTGAACTTGTGACGGGGACCTGATGAATTTTCCTCTGTGGAGTCAGAAGTCTAGAAAGCAGAAGGCGTTACAACTACTCTGAAGGAAGGGTTAGAAGTTAAGCGAGCTTCTTTATATATGTGTGTGTGTGTGTGTGTGTGTGTGTGTGCACGCAGGGAACAAAGAGTGTCTTCAAAAGGTTTTACTTTCTCAAACATTCTGGTTGCACAGGTCACACAGATGGCAAGTCCAAAAATACACACACCATCCACACCTGAAGACAAAACTACTCTCTGATGTTGCTGTTGACGTTCAACTTGAGAATAAAACCTGAGAAGTGCCTGTCACATTCGAAAGATTTATTTGGGCGGCAGGAACAAAGAGCAAAAGCAGAAGTTTATGTGCTTTGAATTGAGCGATCAAATAAATCTAGGTGATCCTGGCAAAAGCAGCAGTATGATGGAGCGTCAAAAAGACTTTGGCTTTTTATATTCAGCTTTGCCACTGAAAATATCTGCATTTGACAACAAGCTGTCGGATGCTTGGGTCTCTGACTGCAGCGTATCGGCACAGCAAAGGTTGGTGAAGCAGCAATTCAGACACACGGTTGGGACCTCATCAACCTTCAGGTTATCAGCACCTTCACTGATAAGATGCTCTTTTGAACGCTGCCAACTAATGATCTGCACTTTGCTAATCCAGAGTTTTTCTGAGGCTGACACTGGTCAGGGTATACCCACGTTAAAATAACGCAGCGAGATAAAGGCGAGGAGGAGGCTGCTGCCCTCTGTTCAGAACACTGAAAAACATACGGAAGAAAAAAATCATGGTCCAAATCTTGCGGGCTCATAGATGAGCCGCGGCCAAATATGAGATAACAGCTCCGTTACCTGAGTGGCAGAGGAGGATCAGAGCACAACGTTGTGGCGTCACATCGCCTGGGGGAGCGCTGAGAGCAAGGACAGGAATGTCAAAGAGGGTAAATGAAGTGAAAAGGGAGGCAACAGGGAGTCGGAGGACGTGGAGTGTAAATTATGAGAAAGGCCATCCAGAGCAGAGGCAGAGACAGCTGTGAGAAGCCAGCTGGCGGATAGGTCAAAGCATTTAGGAGAATAGGGAGTCTTCACGCTTCCATCTAAACACAAAGGCTACAATCGAGAACACAGTTATCAGTGCAGAGGCAGACAGCCTTGACAGTCAAATAATGGAATGCTTTTTTCAGTCGGAGTTCTGTCTTTTTGTTTTTATCCGTCAACCAGCTCAGCATGTCAGTTCTTTGCAACTCAAATCTCCGTCTCACTGTTGGACACCTCAGCACGGACGCCAAGTGGTCGTGTGGTGACGCATCTGCTCAAAGTTATAACCACAGTTCTGAAATATATGCGGGAAATGATATGATGAACTCTTTGAATACTGCAATACAGTGTCAGAGTCAAGTTATTGCAACTGTCCACTGGGAGATGGGCGGTCATCTCAGTGAGGAGTGCAGAGAGCTGACAGACAGCTGAGTAAAAGCAAAATCAGCCTGGTGAACTCCTGTTGTGTGTCTATAATTTCTCAATGAAGCACGGAAAACAAGCCACAAACAAAAACACACCATATCCACGTCCGATATCCCAGATCCTATGACTCACAGAGCCAGATATGACAAAAGAAAAATGAAAATGATAATTAATCCATTTGGGAACGCTTAGGGTCAGACTCAATATTGTCAGTTTGCCATCTTTTACACACTTTACTCTTAGCCATCATGAATCTTTGTGGATCCCATATAAGTTTAACGAGTTGAGTTTTGACTTTTACACTCTCCACTGACCTCAGCCCTGACCGCAGGACTCCAGCCGATAAACCTCGACATGCCTCTGGTGTCATTTTCCCATGTTAGTGAACACTCGAGCCCCTCCGGTCGCCCTGGGCGACATGTCTGTGGATTCAGAGTACCTACCTAAAGCATGTAAGCCATGACATGTGTCCGTCTGCACGGGATCCTTCCTGCATAGACTGCAGATTAACTGATTGCCATCCTGCACAGTGGAGATAACAGCAACTTAGAAAAGGCCTGTCGTGCTTTCCAGAGCTTTACATTCCATCCAGTGAAGCCCTACGTGACCAATTATCCAAAAAGAAAACATTCTCACTAGCGGAGCAAGGAAAAGAGGCAAAGAAAGGACTTTTCTGTTCTCTGGTTCAATGAAAAGCCAGGGACAGTTTACCGTTTGAATTCTGTAACATCAATTTTGCATCGTTTGAGATCTCAAAGAGAGAATCAGTCTCAATCTTGTGAGCTTTATGCCCTGGCTGGCTGCCTCCTTCACTCTGCAAAGGCACACTAGCCGGCTCACAATAAGGTCTGTATGGTTCTATTGGGATTGCATCCAGTTCAGTTATGCACCATTTTGCAAATGACCCAAAGTAAGTATGCCTTGCGATCCCTGGACATTTTCAGTTTGACTGCCCCTTGTGTTAGGACTGAGCTGAGGTAAAAGAGCTTTTAGTTTGGCTGCAGCATTTAACTACTGAACTCTCTGCAGGCTCAGCTCTGATTCCTCTTTACGCAGTGCAGTTACAGCCAGCACACCCCTCCCTCTCGCTGCCGAGGCGGCACCATTGATCCTATTAATCGGTTATGTACCGCTTTACTGAGTTTGGAATCATAATTCTATGGTCGAAAAGTTACCTAGAGCTGCTTTAAAAGCCAACATCGCTTTGCGAAGCATGTGAGCAGTTCATCACTGATGTTATGCAATGCAATTTACAAGAGACTTAAATAGTCAGAAGAGTCACGGAAGGACCCCCGTCTAGAAAACGATACCTGAAGCTGTTCGTCTTCATGAGTGACATGTTTATGGTTGTTGTTATTGCGAAAGGCAAAGTTCACCAGTTTCACTGTCAGGCAAAGAAAAATGTGGCCGTTGGAAGGAAATGGCCCCACGCCGAAGCACCTCGAGATCATTGCCATCAGTCCGCCTCAGCTGTCGCTCTCAAATACAAGTTTCCATTTCGTTTATTTTGTCTTTGTTTTTGCAATTTGTGGTGATTTTCAATGGAGTTTTAGGTTCCGCACATGAACATGATTCACTCTGAATGGCATTTTCCAATTGTGGCACCTGTTCTGTTTTTGGCACAACACCCAGCGGGAGCATACGACGTTGCACAACTCTATAACTCTCCCCACACAAGGCCCTATGAGCTGAGATTGTAAGCATTTACGACCCATCCTAAAATAATACAACAACTCTCGCTGTGGCATGTAACTGGAATGCCCAGGGAAGCAGCAAAAAGCATTTGGGGATGGTGGTCTCACTCATTACTGATCGAGAGAGAGAGAGAAAAAAATAAAAATAAATCTCCAGTGGGCATCAAACCTCATCAAGAAAACGTCACGGTCACACCCCAGTTTGTCAAATCAATGCTGACCAATAGATTTCTTACTTGCTTGATTGAAGTTGGCAGGATGGTAATTAGTGCGTTTCAGGAGCAACCTGCTCAAAAATGGGTGGTGAAAATCAGCCGCCCTAATGTGTTGGACTCAAACTTGTCATTCATTTCAACAAAAATATTCAGGTTCCTTTTTTAATGGCTTTTTTAATCAACATGATTATTACAAGATAGTGATTAATGCATTACTTGTTTCATTCTTGCTTTGTTTAATCTTTTGGCACTGTATCCTCTTTGTATTTGAAATGTTTCTTCATGATTTTAATCTATTTTTTCTTTCGTCACTAAATGTTCCTGCAAATAGCATTGCTTTTTCTCTAGAAAAACCAAACAGTGTGCCATTTGTGCTCTGAGCAATAGGACACATTGCTGACTACAAGTGCTGGCAGAAACCAAATCTTTCAAATAAACCCTGAAGAAAAACAAAGGCCACCACCTCAATATCTTTCACATTAACATCTGAACCCTCCTCTGAGCACACAGTGAACCCAAACATATTAACGCTTCAGGTATCCACAAGCAGGGCTTGGAAGTATCATGCTAGCTACTTAACCTGGTCTGTCGGCCGACCTTCACCGGTTCCCCTCCACCCCCCACCCTGTTCACCGCCCACTCAACCGCCAATGTCTTTTGGGAGTTCACCTCCAACGTAGGAAAGTGTACACAGCTTTTGGCAGTCAACGGGTTCTACTCGGTAGAGGAGCATCAAGCGCAGAGTAGCACCACTGCTGGAAGGATCTATTACATTGGGAGGGGGGCAAAAAAACAGAAAGTATCAGAGGGCGGCACAGCGTGAACAGTCTGCTGCCTGAGAGGGAACACAGCTGAGAGCACCGAGGACTGTGAGCAGGTAGGTGGCCCTGACAAAAAGCAGGTTGGCAGAGAGAAAAGTGCCGAGAGGAGAAATTGATTAGTCAGCCTTTTTTCTAGGCTAGGGTAGCAGCACAAGAACCGATAATAAAAAAAATGTGACACCAAAAAAAAAAAAAACTTAAATTGTACTTGCATGACTTTAATGGAGCTCCTCTGTTTTCTGCAGTGAGCTCAACCTCCTGCGCCCGAGGAGCGGCAAAGTGATATACAGAATATTGATTTGATACGCTATCTAATTTCGCAGGCCGCGCTCAAGTGCCTGCAACCACGTGGATGCATGTGCAACATTTTGCAGGATTTTGTTTCACGGAGGACATGCAAATTTATTGCCGGTGCATAAAATCGCTTTAATAAGGCGCGCATGGCTGCTCAGTTCGGATTTCATGCTTTCAAAGCTGGGAAAGGCAGGATGGCGGCGGCAGCGAGGTCAGAGCCGTGAGACTGTTGGGCGATGACTAACATAAGATGGAGGTATTAAATCGATGCAGCCTCTGCTACACGGAGGGTGTAGGTTGTACCTTGGCACCAGATGGTATTTCTTCTCACATCAAAGAGGTGCTCTGCGCTGCCATGATGCTGTTCCACTCTCTGAAGTTGCTGTTTCTCGTGTGTGTGTGTGTGTGTGTGTGTGTGTGTGTGTGTTTTGCTTGTTTGTTTTCCTTGCAAAAAGCAGATACCTTGGGCACAAGAGGTCCAGGAGAGCTTCAATTTCAGGGGCGAGACTAAAGAGTAGAAGAGAAGAGAGCGCTCGATCAAAAAGAAAAAAAAAACAAAGAAAAAGGCTTGCAGAAGTGTTCTTCTGCATCATCGTTGCCAGTTGAACACAAGATGACGAGCAGGGCCTGGCTCTCAACTAAATTCCACAGCTGAAGCCGCGTTCATTTGTGGGCGTTGACGTGAGCGGTGAAGGACATTCGAGAAGCAACCAGGTCTGCGGCCCTTAGTGCAGTCACCTGCTTCAAGTGGCTACGGCTGCTGTGTGGCCTTCCATTTAATGAACTGCAGACGGTCGCTGTTGCCTTGACCCGTACCGTACCCAGTTAGTATTGTGAATGCTGGCGGCGGAAAATAAAACATCCACCGACAGAAGAGGAAGTGCAACCACGCGCTTCTGCCGACTTCTAAAAATCAATCAGAAATATTTTGTGAACATGGCCCAAAAGATGCACAGCCATACTACATCTTTAAAGTAAAATAAGAAGGTCGGCAGTCACATTTAACTGCTTTCCTCTCCACAAATGCATGTGCGTGACACAAAATAACATCAGCTCTATCTGACCAAGTTCTGAAGAAAAAGGTCAGTGAAAACTCTGAGTGACGACTGGGGGTGATTTTATATTCCTTATGCTACAGTGCTTCAACATTTCAGATGGCCTGTCTCTAATTTTAAGCCTGGCGACTTGTTATGTTGCCCGCAGTGACAACTAGCCTGCCTACATACTGGTTATATATAATGACATTATCTAGCATGGCGGTTTTTCCCCCCTTTTTTTTTTTTTTAAAGGCAAGAGGATTTGGTGCAATGTAGCCTGCAGCAACAATCTCAAAAATCTCGCTAAGAGTCTATTGACATGCCGTCTACAACGCCACCTCCCCCGCAAGTCAAGATTCATTATATGAGGTGGAGGCATTAGCCAAACACGCAACTATAAATGTGATGAGCTAAAATGGCAAAAGTATTTAGTGGGAGGGGAGAGCAGTGGGCTTCATTTAATGCTGAGGGACTCCTGCCAAGATGTATCTTGTTGCAGGCTGTTTTGTTTTTACCATATGCGCTGTGTCTTTTCAAGATGCGTCGAGAGCCAACACTGCTTGCAGGAGCGCCGAACCTTTCTTAGCATATGCTGCAGCATGTGTACATCTAAAAATAAAACACTTACTTTTCAAGGCGCCGCGCTCTATTTTCTGCAGGGCACCGGGACAGCGTGGAAATGTTCAAAGTTTGCAGTGAGGTACAGTGGAGATTTGGTAGTTGCCAAAAAACGACCTACTGAGCAGGCGGAAAAGGTTTATACTCAGGAGCAGCTACATTGTTGTTGGCTTTTATTTTGGGCTCAAGAACTAGTCTAGTTTTCTTTCCTTCATGTGCTCACTTGTGTCAGAATTTGCTGAAGACCTTAAATCACCCAGGAATTAGGCAGCAATGTTTCTTTTTAGCAATAGAAATGAAACCATCAGGATCACTTTGGTGGTTGCATTTGTATTGAGGAAACATATATGATTATTATTGCTGTTGTTATTATACAACAACAAATATAAATGTTCATTTTAAATTTGTTGGCAAAAGTTGCTCGCTAAGACATCCATCCATTCATCTTCTATACCCGCTTATTCCAATCCAGGGTCACGGGGGTCTGCTGGAGCCTCTCCCAGCTGTCTTAGGGCGAAGGCAGGGTGGCACCCTGGACAAGTCGCCAGTTCATTGCAGGGCCTCGCTAAGACAGTATAATATTATATATATATATATATATACTTAGATGTTTTCATCTGTCAACTAAAATAACTCCCAACTACCAACGGAAGCAGACTCGCTAGAATCTCTCATATTGAGACACTGGTATGACTGATAGAAATTGACGCAAACTTAATGCATTTAATCAGTGACACCATGTACACACGATAAAAATCAAAACGTGGTTGTGTCAACAGTCGATGACGTCATTTCCATCATGTCATCTGCATTACAAGTGAATTGAACCCGCTCACCTCTTTACATTGTCCTTATTTTGTAAAGTCGCCATGTTCAGCTGCAAGGTTAAAAATATATCCTCTTGCTCATCAACTCCCACACTTCCAAGTCCCTGACCAATGAGCAGCTTAATACCTTTTGAGTCATCACATCAAGTTTCTCAATAACACAAAATTTTGCACCGTGCTAAATGCAGCCTTTCATCATCGCAGAAATGTGACTCATTTAATGGTTAAAAAACATATCCGGTGAGTCAGTTTGGTCACCCTGAGTGGCATATCACACCCGCTGCTTGAACAGAAAAAAAAAAAAAAAAAGAAAAAAAATCCTAATTTGCTTGTCTCTGAGGAAAAACATAAAACTGGCTCATGGTGAGTAATTTTCTCCCTGGGGTCATATTTGTTTTTGCTCAGTAACTCACCTAACTTGACCCAGACTGTGAGGTGGTTTGGATACCACTTTAACACTCAGCTCCACTGCTTAGCCAGTTTATTTAAGGCTGTAGCAAATTCCTTGCTTAATTAACATATGGCCCAAAAGGATTCTAGAAATGAGACCACTTCATACTGTAAATTACACTGGCTGCTGCCTCTCACTGACCGGTTAGAGTTACTGCAGCCTGCTGCTTGAAACATCATCTAACCTGAGGATTTGCCTTTGAAAGTTTAAGAATAAATTTGTCAAAGAACTTTGAGTCACAGCTGTTTGAGAAGACAATTCAGGACCAACACTAGCCAGCAGGTGACAAAACTGGAGCGTCAAGCTCGCCAAAAGCAGTCAAACACCAGAGTGATTATTATCAGTCATTATTGTATAAGATGCCAAGTATTTAAAATGTTGTATTTTGTTTGTCTTTTGGTTGCTGCAGAGATTCTGATCCAGCAGAGCTCGAGTTGAATCCAAGATGTGGAAGAGGTCGAAGGTGACGGATCAGACTGCCACCGGGCAGGCAGGTAAGTGCAGAGCACGTAGGTCAGGACAGTTAAAGGGTTCAGGTGTGGCATCTGCCATCGCCTGCAATTAGTTCAATCTTGGTATCGTACGAAGGAGGAGGATTACAGTTGACTCCCAAAACTAATCTTGAAACAAAGTAAAGGCAAACGGGACAAGACAAGGAAGCCTGCAAGAAAAGGAAACATCTGGGAAGATCAACCACAAGATACAAGAAGTGGTCATCAGCAGAACGGATCTGTCGAAGAAAAGAGAGGTCCAGTATGGGGACAATGGAAAGAAGTGCCCAAGTTCTCTTCTTACATCCCTGCTTTGAGCGAAGCAGCACCTTGATGTCGTCAAAACCCCCATGCAAGCACATTCACCACCTTTGGAGATTAGCCTCTACCTGCCATTATCTTTACGAAGTGGTTTGTCATATCACGCGTCAACTTCCTCAGGATGGGATTACGAAGATGTCAGTCGTGACAGCCACCAAGGATGCCAGCAAATCACATTCACTGAATAATAGCATGCCAGGGCAGAAAGATGTCAAGCTTTAGCTCTCTGTAAATCCAAATTGCCGGCACTGAACGACATCCCGGCAATTATGCCGACTGTGGCGAGTTTGGACGAAGGAGTGTCGCATCGAAGAAAAAGATTGAAAGCGAAGCGACGCCCTTTAACACAGAAGACCAAATGAATCTCCATGGGAAATGAAAAAGAATCTTTTCCATAAAGTTTTTGCAGAGGATTTATCTTGAGCACCGCACAGGAACCATCCTGAGATGTCAGCCGGGAGCTTAACACCTGAGCCAAGCTTGGAGATGAGTATAGTCATCAGCCGCACGGCACCAAACATGCGCACGCTGCTGTCACGACGCACTGCTAACTACACGGTATTCCATTTTTTTGTCTGACTAACAATTATGTCGGAGAGCCACAGAATATTGTGTTCTGCCCTGTGTGTCACGTCCTCGTTCCGTGCTCCCCATTTGCTGGGTTGTACTGTCCTGTACTCTGTGGTGTTGCGTGTTGACTGTATACTTATAATCCTGTCGAAGTTCCAACCTGCCATGGTGCTTTTGTCAGGATTAAAATTTACCTGTCCTGTTCCCTCTCCTGCTGTTCACGTTGCTTGTTAAGTCGACGCTTCTGAAGGAGTTCACCCAGACGACAAAGGTACGCGACAGAGAAATGCGATTTTTCTCTGAAAAAAACAAACTACAAAAACATCATCCCTGTTTCACCTTCTCTTAAAGTGCATGACACAAATGTTGGGTGAGTTTGCATGTTTGATGTGGCGTCTGTCTGTCTTGGAAAGAAGCCACCCGTCGATGGATGGCTCAAACTTTCAATGTCGCAACGGATGAACTTCATTGTGACATTCACGACCACTTTCACTTGACGCTGTTGTTGACGGAGACGGGTGCTTGATTTTAACGTGTCCGCATACAAGTTTAAGGAAAACTACACTTTAATGGGGTTCGATGTGTTGGCACAGTTCAGTCTGAATAAGTGAACCTTCTCTGCCGGAACATCTCGAATGGGGCTTTTACGCTAGCACCTACTTGGCTCTGCTCAGTTTTGTAGCATTTCCTTCGGGTGGTAGTACCCACTCAGCCGGAGCACCAATCGAGCCCAGTCAAGCCCAAAATATTACGTCAACAGAGTGCAGGCCAATGATTGGACAGGAAGTGACGGCACAGGATGATTGATGAGAGTGACCCTTTCGCAAAAATCCTGCCCGCCATTTTAAAGCGACATGGAAAGGTTTTTATCTTTGAGCGAAGTAGACAAGAAACCAAGTGACTGTCACTGTGGTGAAGTGATGATGATCCAGTCTCCAGGCTGACGGATATAGGAAAAGTCCCCTAAAACAAAAGTTACATAAAATACAACAAGTTGAAACGGCAGTGGTTTATACCCTCCAACCGCTTAGTTTTCATTGTTTTACCATAAAAATCCACGATTTAAACCAATTATATGAATAAACCTTATTCAAGGTTGCTGTTCTGCGCAATGAAGGGTACCCTGAAATTCACTTTCATTTTCACATTTGCCAGTCATATGGAGCCTAACTTGGCTCTGATCACAACAAGTAAATGTAAATTGACGTTTGGTGTTTAAATGAAGTGATATCTAAAATCTCTGAAAGTTTTTAGGCCCTTGTGTGTCTCTGGATTTCCTGTATTTTTAAGACAATTAATGTTTTGGGAATTTCTGAAGCCACCAGTATATAAAAAAAGAGCTATTAGAGTGAGCAGGGATAGGTTCTCCTTCTCTATCAATGTGAGAAAATCATATTAAGACAGACCATTTTGATTGAAATACCAACCATGACTCTTGACATTAATAAACAAATAAAATCAATCTCAATGACCTCTTCGAACCTAGTTACAAAAAGGTGCAGCAGCTGAAATTTACATCTATGAAATCTTACACCCTTCCAGGATCACTTAATGTCATCACCAGTCTCTGATAGCTTTTACGTAAGGAGATTGAAGTTTTGGAATGCACTGCAGTATGCAGGATTGCTGGAATTGTTATGTACAAACCAGTAATTGAGACGTAACTGTGGATAATGTTACCTGAGCAATCTAATAATAGAAAATAGTCCATTGGAAGTTTCAATTACAGACCATTTATGTAGAAAAGGGTCAAAATGCGGTTTTACGATGTTGAATTTATAAACATTTATTGACACAGACGATACATTTGTGATAATTGTCAAACTAGTGTTCAAACTATTTCCATTTTCAACAAGACCAGTTTACCCTCAAACTTACCAAACTCTCTCCATCAATGAAAAGGACGACGCCATATGTTTAAATGTAAAGGAATGTAGGATGCATGAGGAAACAGGTGGTCGGTGAGGTGGTCACAACAAGAGTTCGAACGAACCGTTGCCAGGAATGTAAGAAATAAGTCGCACAAAGCAGGAAAAACCCTGCGGCACTGCATGTGTAAGAGAAATTTAGCGCTAAGATGGGATAAGCAAAAGTTCATTTGTGCTTCATTTAAGAGCCTGTTTGAGATTACGTGGACAAAGCAAAACGCAGAATGAAAGCACTTCATCTTCCAATTAACTGACAAAGCTCCATTCTTAAGTTTAATGGAGTGTCTGGCTGATACGACAACAAATCCGTCCAGCAAGAAGCCATTAAACATTTTGTGATGCGGAGGATGTAAGCGATAACATAACGGCAGGGCAGAGGTGGGGTTGGTTTAGGCAGAGGAGCGTATTACCCACACGGATAGGGCTTTTCATTTATTTGTGGCCAATGGCATTTCAGATATTTCCTGTCATCTTAGCTCGTGTGCATCCCACACGGCCCCACATGTATGCTTAATATTATGCATGCATATGCAAATAAAAAATATCCAGTTTTTCAAAATTACAGGTCGATTCCATGGTATGGCAGTTCAGTGATAGCAGAGCCTTTCATTTATGCCAATTATATTTCAATACCTTTTACAGACTGACCCATTAAATCAATGGCTGACTTAAACCCTGATGTTTTAATTGCTGCTCCAAATTAATGGGCTGATCAATATTACCACGCCAACACGCTGCTTTTAATGATGTCCGCGCCCAACCTCACGACTCCAACACAGCGTGAACCCTCTGCTTGTTAACAGCAGCAGCAGCGAAGTCAAGTCATGTTATCAGCATTCCGATAACGGCACACACAGCGCACGCTGTTGTGTAGCACCTGCCGCAAGCTATTTACCCTCAGCACGCTTCTGGAGTGCAACACCGTGGGCCCGCCTGCATATTTTCTCCTGACGCACCCCTCACACGTTCTTTAGTTCATATTCTGCCTATTGCAGGTCTTTCGTGCCGAGAGAAAATAATTAAAGGGACGTGCGGACCGGCCGAACCACCGTGATCAGCATTCTGTGATGCTCCCCTCGAGATTGCTGATGGGTTAGTCCATGTTGGTGCTATCAGGGTCTGTGGTACTGCTGGCGAGAACATAAATCTTCATTAGTGTCTGCCTCTGAAAAACCTTATGAGCTCAATAAAGGGCTGGGATCATTTGTAGGCTTGAGAACTTTTTAACACCGAGGTGGGCCGCCCTGGAGTCTTCCACACCTACACACACACACACACACACAGACAGGTACAAAATACCCTCTTGTTTTTTTTCCAGCACTCACAATTTAGACTGAACTATGCAAGAAATAAAAGTGGTGGCACGAACGTAGGGTTGGTATTCATGTAAATACCATGAGATCCAGAAGAAGAGTCCTTTAAGAGCAAACTTAAAGGGATTTGATGAGTGTGCGGCATAAGGAATGTGTGACACTTGAGTGAAGTCAGCTGCCCTCCTAGTGTCAGCGCCATCTATTAACAGTGAATACTCACTAAAACATGGATACATACAATTTAAATTGTATGGGCTGTGTGCAGAGGATAATGTAACTTCATGAAAATAACAGTTTTTTCAGAGTATTCTATATCTAATTTGATGTATGTTATACATTAAATAGTGTTCGCTGTTCCAAAATTGCATCCAGTTGTGTGGAGACAAGGTTTACAGACTGGTGACAAGCTCAGGGTAAGGGCAGGAAAATATAACTTGACTGAAGACAAATAATTATTGTTTCTATTGCTATCCATAGAAGAAATATCCGTTTCAGATAATTGCATAAGTTCAACCAGGTGAGGGCACAAGCTAAAAGACAAAACATTATTATTCTCCAGTCTTTCAGACTCAATTAAATCAAAATGAAACATTACAATAATGACCTCTCACACTTTTTATTGGGTAAATAGACTTTAATGACTTGAATTTTAAATACGGTTTATAAGATCTTTACTTGCATTAAATAAAGTCTCAATAAACACTCATTAACAATAGGAGACTAATAATGCTAAAGAAATTTTTAATGAAGATAAATTATGTAATGCCCTTGTGGGAACGCATGTAAATCTTAGCCAATCTTTCAAATTATTTACATCTACCTGTTGCATTTTTCTTTTGTTTTTTTTTCAACTAGTAACTGTAAAAACAAAGCAAGTGAGGAAAATTATTTCTATGTAGAAGTAATGACTAAAATCCACTTAGGTGGCAATAAATATCAAAATTTCCACATATTCTATATTTATGCATAAAACTCATCTGCTAATTACACTGACAGACAAAGCAGATCATTTGGGGTCTCCTGAATAATGTCCGTCTGTTATACTTTAGAATTTTTCAGCTCAGTTAGGATATACTTAAAAAAATAGCAGCTAATACGTCACTGAGAGTTTCATGGGTGGTTCTGGAGAGAGCTGTCTAGTTGTCACCTTGATGATGTATTTGTCAGTTTCTCAGATACAGACTGCCTGTGTTGATAAAAAAAAAAAAAAAAGTGATTGGCTGTCAGTGTTCACAGCGAACAGCAGCAACCAATCACTGAGTTTCACATACTGCACCTTTAAAAATGTCTCATGCTCTTGTGCATATATACTGCACTGTTACATTGGTGATATATGCTAAAATTGTTTCTTTTTGTGATTATGTCTGTGTCTGTGTGATCAGGCATCAGGAAGAAGTCTAAAGTGCCTGGTGTCATGATAACACAGTTTCTGGAGGAGCTGCCAGAGGGAATGTCAACTCCAGACTTCACCCGCAAACCTATTGCTTTGACTATTCAAGAGGGTAAGTCTTCATGGGTCGGGAAATATGTCAGTTCTCTGTAAAGCATTGCATCATGGCAAAGGAGTTGTTAAAACATAGTCTGTGAGACAAAAATCTAAAGGGGAAGCTAAATAGCTAAATGGACAATTGCTAAATCATTCTCCCATCTCTGTTATTCTCATTAACAAATTAATTGTTGTTGTTTCAACGCAGGAAAATTTGCAGTGTTTAAAGCCATCGTAGTGGGAACCCCAACACCGACAGTCACATGGGCAAGAGCAAATGGAGAAATACACTTTCTCACTGATGTTTGCATCCAAAAGTACGATGAGACATCTCGGGAGCACACTATCGAGGTGAGTTCAGGCAACATGTGAAGCAGAACCGCTGCAAGCTGGCGTTCCCTTCCCATCAAGAAACAACAATACAAAAAACCCTGCAATACATCCAAGCATGTTCAGCGAATTTAGTGGCAGTGCCGTTGAGAACTTAAAGCAATCAAAAATGAACCAGCTGAATAGATTTTAAAACGTGAGTGCGTTCTGTCACCTCCTGACGGAGGTGCAAAAAGATGGTGCACATATTTGAATCAACTAGACCAGATGACTGTAGTGGTCTTAACTGAATTTTTCAAATGGTAATACACACTTTTTTTTTTGAACCACTAGAGAGCGCTGCTGAGTACGCATGTAAACCAAAACAATGAGACTCCTCTCAGTTGCCACCTTGGAAACACGCCAGTGTAACAGCTCTGGTAACAAAAGGTGACTCTCCAGATTTAGGACTATGCAGCCCACCTGAGGACCTGAAATGGGCTCATACACTTGACACTTTTATAATAGCCGATTAGAAAAAAGGAACAAATTTTCATATTGGTCTATGGCCAGGGTTCAGTGCATTTTGGTCTCAGTCATGAGAGACTGAGGCCAATTATACTGTTTCTATGATGTCTGGACAGGCAATTGGTACTCTTTTAAGTTTGTCACACATTTTGTCTGTGGCATTACATTTGCATGAAATGTGCTGAATGAATATGAAACCCTCCCAGCCATTCTGCCTTCAGTGAAAATATAAATGATGCTAATGCTATACTTCCTTTCCTTTAGTTTCCTAAAGTAACTCCAGAAGATGCTGACACCTACAAATGTTTTGCAGCCAATGAATATGGCCGAGCTGTGTGCACTGCTGTCTTGAATGTCATTAAGGGTAGGATTCTTAGATTGTCACTTCTCTCTCTCTCTCATGCTTGATAACTGGTGCAGTGTTTGTGCTCTTGATAAATATTCAAGTGATTATTTGCTTTCAGTTGGATTCACAATGTCCAAGGAAGGTCAAAAGACAGAAGTTGAAGGTGAGTTGTTGTTGTTTTTTTAAGTTAACTTTTTTTTTTTTAAATTAACAGTGCGTACAATCTAGTAGCATCTGAACTCATTTCCTGATGTCCCACAACTTCCATTTATGAGCTCTAATGAGTAAAACTGTATGTTAGTATGGGTTAGCAGAGGAGTGTATTAGAGAGGTGCAGAGCATGTGTGAGAGTTGTAGGAAACAGTGGTGAGGTAAGTGTGTCTGTGTGAGTCTGTAGGTGTGACAGAGGAGTTGAGGTGGCGGTGAGACTTCATCAGGGATCAGTTTTGAGCCTCTTCTTGATTGCTATGGTGATTACGCATGAGGTTAGACGGTAATCGTTTTGGACTATGACATTTGCAGATGACACTGTGATCTGCAGTGAGTGGAGGACTCTTCTGCAAAGGAGAGGTTGAAACTGGTGGAGATTTTATGTCCAATAAAAGAGCACCAGAGGAGCAACGCTGTCTAGTTTATAGACAGTGTGGAAAATAAAAACACATGGGCATAGCTGGGGGTTGCAGAGATGAAAATGTTGAGCTTGGAAGATGGCTAGGATCAGGATTGAGAATATCAATCGGACAGTTAGATGTTTTGGAGTTAAAGCTAGAGACTGGTTTGGACGGAGAGGAGAGACAGTGAATTAATTTGATTCAAAATCCTACACATTTGGCTTTGAACAAATCTGAAGGAAACTAAAGAAGACACAGAAATCAAAAAACATTGAGAAGATTATGGTGGCAGAAAATGACTGTTTCCTGAAGTGAGCTGCTCTTTATATTTATAATTTTTATTAGCAAACGAACAACATTTCATGCACATCACAACCATTAAAATGTTACATACTGGATATTTGAGTTTAGAAACGGTGAATTATGTGACACTCTTTTGTTTCTAAGCAGACGGTGTGATGTTGGCTTTCAGGTGTGAATTTGTCTTATAAAACCAACTGTAATGTCAGGTTGGGGGGTATGCAATCCACAAGCAGAAACACCAAAGAAGAAGCAACACATGATTAGGGAACTGTGTATCCAGCCGTGTAAAAAAGATGAATTAAGGTTGATGGTTTTTATTGACGACATCAATACTTGGAATGATGAGGCAGCTCAGCTCTTTCGTGCTACAGACCCATTTCATGTATTTTCATAACCACATGACTTTTCATCCATTGACTGAAATTATCAAGAAAAATGTCCCTGTTGTGTTGCATCTGTCAAGGTCAACCGATACCAGTGGGCAGTGCCACTGTGAAAAAAGTTGAACATTTGCAAAGACTGCTTTATGTAGCCAAGTCAAAGTGCAGTAGCGTACAAGAAGGTATAACGTAAATCGTATAAGGTTTTTTTTTTAATTAATTAATTTACTCTGTCACTCTGTTGCCTTTTGACCGGGTTGTCTTAAGAAAACAAAGTCTTTAATTGATTTACTTGGTTAAAAAAAATAAGAGTTTATACTTTACCATATTTTATATTTTACCATAAATTACTGGAATTAGCTACCAGGATTTCCTTTGACCCATCCTATCATTGACTCTAAATGGTTATTTAAATCAGGTAAAGGCACCAGAGCCTTCATCAATATCTAGGTCAGTCGAATTTAGCTGACATTTCAATTCTTAGTCTATCTATGTGTCTTCCAGTCTCAATTCAGAGCAATATTCATTCTGAGGTAGTTGTGGTTTCCTCTGGCTACAACAAGAAGGATTTGCTCTGTGACAGTGTTAAAAAGACAGAGCTTCTTGCACTATACATACACTGACTGACAGATTTTCGTGCACTTCCCCAGATGTCACAGCCTTCAGGAAAAAGCTTAAAAAACGGTAAGTCAAACACTCTGCGCCTTACCTATCTGTTCTATTTAAGACAGTCCTTGAAAGTGTGTACTTATGACTCCATGGCAATTATGTTAAACCGATATTTGTGTGCATATCATATTACTCACGTGACAGTAATCCAGATGGATCCCGCGAGCAGACGCCGATGGAGCCTGAGGAGAAGGTCTGGGAAATTCTGCTCAGTGCAGACAAGAAAGACTACGAGCGCATCTGTGCTGAATACGGAATCACGGACTTCCGTGGGATGTTGAAGAAACTTACAGAAATGAAGAAAGCGAGAGAGGAGGAGATAGCTGAAGTACGTTGTCCTTTTGTGTCTCTATTCTCATTAGGTTCCACTTTAGTCCTGGCCTCTTCTTGAGACCATGGGCAAGGATCATGACCAGTATTTGTGACAGTTTCTTGCATCTCAATTTCTTCTTTAGTTTGTCTCGCAAATTAGCACACTGAAACACATTGACGTCAAAGATGACAACTGCGCAACAATAGAGTTGGACATGGACCTCAAGGATCCAAGTAGCAAAGTCTTTCTGTACAAGGTGAGGATGGAAGCGATCGCTGAAGGGTTGTCTTGCTTTACCGTGCCGACGTAGTTAAAAATGTGTTGTGGCCCTACACAACACATTGTGTTGTCCTGTAGAATGGCGTCATGGTTCCATTCAGCTTGGAGGACAGTGAGAGTATGAAGCACAGCTTGAAACAAGTGGGCAAGAAGTATATCTTCACTATTAAAAAGCTTGCCGCAGAGGACGCTGGACTCTACTCTGTGGATGTTGAGGGCGTCAATGTTTTTTCCACAGATTTCAAAGGTATGTCCTCATCAATCAAGAATCAATGAAAGGTTTTCTCTCGTATAATTGACTTTTCGTTTGAAGATGGCATCACAGGAGTTAATAAATGCACACAATGAAACCTATACTTCACACTAAATATTTTCTTAAGTTGCCCAAGGTGACCTGGTAATGTTTTCCGTCCTTTTGTAATTTCACAGTGCCTGAAGTTGATTTTGCTGTCAAAATACATGAAGTCAAGGCGTCAGAACGAGAGGACGCCCTCTTTCAGTGTGTCCTGACCACACCGATGGATGAGATCAAATGGACTGGAAAAAATGCCACACTCACAAACAGTGACAAGTTTGAAATTATTGTGTCTGAGGACAAGCTCATTCACAAGTTAATAGTGCGGGATTGTTTGCCTCTGGACGCCGGCATCTATGCTGCTGTGGCGGGAATTAAATCCTGCAACGCCTGGCTTGTAGTTGAAGGTCAGAAATGACGATGATGATCCTTAAAAATGATTTGCGATATACACTGTCCAGTGCACATTCTAATATAAACACCGTTTTCTGAATTTTACATTCCAATTAAAATGTCTTCTACACACTTGAAATGTTGTCTCTTCCAGCTAACAAAGATTCTAAGAAGGGCAAGCGAGGAGCTCGCAAAACCACGATGGCTGGGGGTGGTAGCAATGAAGATCTACTGAAAATAGCGAAGGAACAGCAGGAAAGATATGAGAAAGAAATGGCAGAAAAGTTGGAACTCGCCAAGAAGGCTCAAGCTGAAAAAGAGGCTGCAGATAGAGCCGCCGAAGCTGAAGCTGAAGCTGCCAGAAAGGCGGCGGCTGAAGCTAAAGCCGCGGCGAAGGCTGCGGCGAAGGCCGCTGCTAGGTCAAAGAAAGCAGCAGGTGGAAAAGACGGAGCTGCAAGAAAAACTAAGAAAAAAGAAGCTGTTGGCGCAGCAGTTGGAGAAGGTGGAGCGGCTGGTGCAGCAGGTGCAAGTGGAGCAACAGGTGGGGTGGGAGCAGCGGGTGGGGCCGGAGCGGCTGGTGCTGGTGGAACCGGTGGTGCTGGAGGTGAAGCAGGTGTGGCTGGAGCAGCAGGTGTGGCTGGAGCAGCAGGTGTGGCTGGAGCCGCTGGTGCTGCAGGTGGAGCAGCAGGTGGAGCAGCAGGTGGAGCAGCAGGGGGAGCAGCAGGGGGAGCTACTGGAACTCATGGCACTGGAGGAGCTGCAGGTGGAGCTGGGGCAGAGGATGAGGAATATGATTCGTTTGAAGATTCGGATGAAGAACTTGAGGTGGATGGAGGAGAGGGAGGGGAAGGAGGAAAGCACGGGAAGGATGCGAAAGAAGGATCACTTGGTCCAGATGGAGAAATGGGTAAGAAACATATCTAACCGGATATCGAAATAAAAATTATGGCTTTGAAAAACCATGACAAGTTAATTTCTCTCAGTGTCAGTTAACATAAAGTGATCATTGCATTTATCTGTGGTTGCCCCATGTGAAGTGCTATTTGTTGTTACGGACAGGTGACGACGATGAAACCACAGATCAGGAAGGTGGAAAAAAAGGGAAACGTCAGAGAAAAAGACACGTGCAGCTGGAAGAGACTGTTGTTGGTAAGAGATGTCCACGGTTGCATGTTGTGTAGGATGGTGGATGAATGTCCTCGTGACTTCATCCACGGTTGAATACACCGTTTTCAACCTAACTCATGTCGTTAACTTCTTCCCTTTGACTTAAACCACTGACACTCCATCAAGCTTCACGGAAACTTCCTGTCAAATTTTTTTTGTCACAGTTATGCTGCCTGATCACCTGATATGACTGATGCACATGAAGTGAGCATCTACATGTTGAGACAGTCTTTTACACTCTCAACTATTTTTTCAGCCCAAGCACAAATCCACTGAGGATCCACAGATACAGTATTGTCGTACATTCTTATGCGTCACTCAGCCCAGACCGTCGCTGACTAGATCATTTCTGCCTAAACAAACCTCTTCTGACCGCACTCCACTCAGCTAATGGATTTACAGATATTGTATGTACGACAATGTACGACAAATAAGCATTCATGGCAGGTGCTTTGAACCCGCTGCAGCAGTGTTGCTGAATCAAGTGCAGCACAGCAAGGTCAAATTTGAAACTAGAAATAAGTTTGTGCAAAGAATTATTAATAATTTCTCCTAGAACCTTCTTTAATAGTTCTGCTGATTTTTTAAATTGCCCAGGGAATTCAAACTGCTCACTTTGTTTACACTTAGACACCCCAACCTGCATTTCGGTCAGTGTATCAACAAATTACATTTAGTTACATTAAATCTAATAAAGGAAGCAATTAATTACTACAATCAACTGATAGGTGCAACTTTTACTTACCAATGTCTATTTGTATTGTTTTGTTCTCTTCCCTTCATATTTTCATGCTGCGCTAAATTTTGCATCATTTTCACTCTAATTCCTCACTTATATCTATGTTTCATGCCTTAGTGTGTGTGCTTTTGTGGAATAAAATGTGTCTTTTAATGTTTTGGACATTTTAGTTGTTAAATTTATTTTCAAGGTTTGGTGTTTTCTTATTTTTATGTGAAAGAAAGCCCTGATGTGTTTCGGCTGAAAACACCTTCGAACAAAAATCAAAAACAAGACACCAAAAAAGTCTCCAGGCTGATTAGGACATTAAGAAAGTCATTTTAAAATAATGACTTCTTTTCATCATCTCATTCTTCTGCTTCCAAGTAAATGTTTGTTTCTGTTCCTGCTGATGTTGTTTTTACGCTTCACGTAGACATGTTAATGGTTACTGTTGTGTTCATTAACGCTATCTGAAAGGCACTTCCGAAGGCAAGTGAGAAAACTGGGATGCTGGTAATTACGACGAAATCTCCCTTTTCAAAAAAAGAGAGAGAAAAAAGCACCAAAAAATAAAGTACAATAAAAACTGAATCTTGGAGGAGAGAAGTGCCGGTGGTGATGATGCTGCAGGGACAACAGCAGGCTGTGATGGTGAGGGTGCAGACGGCGGTGGGCCAGCAGCAGCAGCTGGCAGGTGTTCACGCCGTGCACAGAGAGGGCCGTTGATCCTGCAGACAGTTAGTGGTAAGATACCCAGCTGCTTTAATTGCTGTATGGGAAGCACTGTCAAGCACTGGAGAAAAAAAAAAATAATAAAAAAAAAAAACATATTTTCATCTGATCTGAGAGCTCAGAGTTACAAGTCTCACGGTTTGATTTTTAATTGGCTTCACTGATGAGATACTGAAACTCACAGCAGCGGCGCCTTGATAAGTTCTAATTGAGACTGATGCACTGTGGTTTATTTTTAAAGCACATCATTTGCTCATGTCTTCTGTTGGCTTATCAACCCTTGAAACAAGTGCACTTTTGTAAAATCTATCAACATTATTATATTATTATTGGCTGTATTATTTCTCTCCTATGACCTACAGGTTGGATGTTAGCAGGCAGTTGAATGGTAATTATGCATGTGTGTGCCTCCGTCTCTTGTGTCACCTGCTTTTGGACCATGCCAAAGTGTAAGAAAAGGAAAAGTTAGAATGCATCTGTGCTCTGTGTTAACAACCATGCTTGCTTTTTCTAAGAATGCTGACACAGGATAAGTCGGTGCTCAGAGATTGCTTAAATGCAGAACCTCTCTTGTACTCTTGAAAAGAATCCTTTCAAGGCAACAGAAGGAAAGCCTGCGGGTTCCGGAAGACGACTGTTCTCTAAATCACAATCTGTGAAAGGACAACGGAAGGTTCCTCTTGATCGAAGAGCAGCCGGTCTTTAGCCGTCTATCTTTTGTTTTAAAAGAATGTCATGTGTTCTGGAAGTAAATAACTGGAGAAAGTCAATTGAGTCCTTCTGTGCATCAACTCTGAGGGTCTGAGCTGGCTTAAATCTGCAAACCAGAGAAACAATCACATCACATGACAATCCAGAAGACATCCTGCAGCAAATTGTATTGATATGTATTCTCTTCTTGATTTAGTCTCTTCAAATTTCACCTTTTTTTTCTGAGAATAAACCTGCTTCGTAACATGTATTTGATCATGTAAAATTTATTTTGAAAAACAAATCTGATAAATGGGGTAGTTTTTGAAATGTTTACAAAGAGAGGTAAGTATGCACAGTGATTGCTAGAATCAGAGGTGGTGGGATATTAACAGTATGCCAAATGTTCAGTGCTTGGCTGCATTCATTAACTCACTGTTGACTAATTTCTCAGATCCAGGGGTTCACTTTCATGCTGGCCTTTCCGACTGTAATGTCAACGTCGGAGAAGCAGCAGAGCTGCAGTGCAAACTGAGCAGTGAAGAATGTGAAGGGATCTGGTACAAAGATGGAGACGAGGTAAGGTATAAAAGTCTGAAAAAGCATTTAGAAAATATTTCTGCCGTGACCAAGTGAGAGTAGTTAACACACACAATCTGAAAAAAAGCAGCGGGGAAGGGAGGGGTAATTAAAACAAGGTCCTGTTCACAGTAGCATGTGTGTCTTTGCCAGATAAAATCATCTGAGGGTATAACCATTTCCAAAGAGGGAACTTTCCACAAGCTCAAAATTCACAAAGTCACTGAGGAGTATGCTGGCAAATACAAATTTGAGGCAGATGGAAGGAAGACAGAAGCTGTGATCGTTGTCGAAGGTAAAAATACATTCCTTAAAAAGATAAGTTATTGCAACCAGAGTTGCATGAGTTTCTTTTTTTTTTTCCTCTGGACTCTGTACTTTGTTTTACTCTCGACAAAAGTTCCCATAGTTGCTTTGCACTGCTAAACAATTCCTTCTCTGCAACTGCAATGCTTTGGCAGATCCACCAAGATTTGACGCTGAGGAACTAGAAGCTTTTAAAGCACCAGTGACCGTGAAGAAAGGACATAAGGCCACCTTCAAACTGCCTTACATTGGACGAGATCCGATCAAAGTTCAGTGGTACCTCGATGGTGAAGAACTCTCGGATGAATCTAATATTAAGTTGGAGTACTCGGACGGTTACACCCGCCTGCTGCTCACCAAGCTGCAGCGTAAAGACAGTGGCGAGGTCAAGATAAGACTTAAGAACGAGTTTGGCACCGTTGAGGCTTTGAGTCAGCTAGTGGTGCTGGGTATGTATGCAAATGCAGTACTGCTGCATGTGTTTATGGGCCTACACGTTTATGAAATCACGCTCCTGTGTTGGACTTGACAGACAAACCCACTCCTCCGATGGGGCCTCTGGAGATTGTCGAAGCCTCCTCGTCAGTCATTGATTTCAAGTGGAGACCACCAAAAGATAGCGGTGGCTGCAAGATAACCAACTATATCCTTGAACGGCAGCAAGTCGGACGCAACACCTGGAAGAAAGTGGGGCCAATCGGTCCAGAGGCAAAATACAGGGACAGCGACGTCGACCACGGCAGGAGGTACTGCTACCGCATGAGAGTGGAGACTGAGATGGGTACCAGTGAGCTGATGGAGACAGAAGACATTCAAGCTGGCACTAAAGGTAGAATGACAAATTTGCACAAACATACAGTATGCAGAAAGCTTTGACTAGAACAATAGTGATGCCATTGTCCACACTGACAAACAACATCATTGTCCATAAATGATCCTTTGTCTGTGTGAATAAATTACTACCCTTTCTATGTCCTGCTGCCAATAGTTGCTGGTCATGAATAGCCTGAAAAGTTGCTCTGTTGACGAGGGGATTCCTGAGCTTCATTTCCCAGGGCAAACATTAGATGATCATAATCAATTCCCATTTTTCGATGTTGTATGAAATAGACAGAAAAAGTGACACTGCATAAAACTGTGTGCCTGCAGCGTACCCTGGACCTCCATCAGCACCAAAAGTCGTCAGCGCCTTCAAGGACTGCATCACTCTGTCCTGGTCTCCTCCAGCCGATACTGGCGGCACCAACATTTTGGGATACAACCTTGAAAAACGCAAGAAGGGCAGCAACCTGTGGGGTCAGGTCAACCCACCTGAGGAGATGATCAGAAGTAAGTCTTACTATTTACATATTACTGATTTACACAAAGTGTTAGAATAAAATTCAACTCATGTAACTCCCACAAACGTATGTGTTCTGGTTTGTCTTGAACAGCTAAAGGATTTGCAGTCAAGGATGTGGTTGAAGGGATGGAGTACGAATTCCGTGTGTCAGCTATCAATAACTCTGGAGCGGGTGAATTTAGTACACCATCCGAGTTTGTGTTTGCCAGAGACCCTAAAAGTAGGTGGACATTTGGAAAGATCACTCGTTCTTCATACAACCCACACTCAGGATGAATTCTGTGTTGCAGAGCATCCTGGAAAAGTCCTCGACTTCAAAGTGACAGATTCCACCTACACAAATCTATCCTTGTCTTGGACCAAACCTAAGGAGGTTAAGGGGGTTGAGGATGAAGCCAAGGGATACTTTGTGGAGATCCGGCCTGCAGAAAATACAGAATGGGATCGCTGCAACTCAAACTTCATTACCATGACTTCCTACACAGTGAAAGGCTTAAAGTCGATGGCTATGTACTGGGTAAGAGCAATTGCAACAAATGATGGAGGAGAGGGGGAGCCTCAAGAATTGGACAACTACATCCTCGCCATGCCCCCTCCAGGTAAGATAAATATTTTAACAATGAAATGAATCCTTTCACAGACATTTTGGGAATACTATTTTGGATCACCACTTTCTCTGTGCTCTCATTCAATTCTAAATTGTATTTCGGTTCTTGTCCCTGATCACTATGTAATGTCTCTTGTCTTGTACACTTATGTAGCTCTTAAAATAAAGGCATGTATGTAGCCTGTGCAGGAAGATGGAGTGATAGAGATTCTGAAGGGGAAAAAATGTATTCACAGCCTTCACAGGCAATCTGGTCTGTAAATCCATTGATGCTGCTCACAGGAATGAACTGCAAAGGCAACAGACTAACATTCAGTTTTAAAATATGAATTGGTCTGGTTGTCCCAAGCTATCATCTTCACAAAATCCTTTGGGTATTAGCCAAGCTAGTGGTAATCATTTACCATTTCTACTGTCTTTTCATCCTAGTGAGACCACGATTCACGGATGCCAAAATCAAGAGCTTCATGGTTGTGAGGGCAGGAAATTCCGCACGATTCAATATCAACTTTGAGGTAACATAATAAGATGAGAATTAACTTTGAACCAACTGCTCGCAAACATTAGGTCCCGCTCTGGACTGTTGTTTTGGCCGAGCCAAATTACTGATTAAATGTTTGGTTGTTACTGACGTAAACGAGTGCTGCCATTTAAAGACTGGACATGGCGTATATTCTTGTTAGGCTTCTCCTTGGCCTGAAATCACATGGCAAAAAGATGGAGGACAAATTTCCAAGAAGGTGACCATCAGCAACACTGAAGGAACGTCCCAGCTCCTGATTCCTTCAGCTGAACGCTCAGACACAGGGATCTACACCATCATCGTCAAAAACATTGTTGGCCAAGAAACCTTTAGCATTGAAATTAGAGTCACAGGTGAATTTTGACCAGATACCAAGCTTAACAAGCTTATTCATACTATCATGGTTTTTCAATAAGATAATACGTAAGTATCTGTGTTTCACCTTCAGATGAGCCCAAGCCGCCAGGTCCTGTGGAGGTTGACGAAAACGTGCCGGGCACAGTGACCGTTTCATGGACCGCGTCTCCAGATGAAAAACGCGATGACAGGCTGCACTACTTGGTGTCGAAGCGGGACTCCAGCAAAAGACAGTGGCACACCGTGGCCGATCGCATCTTCAACAACAGATTCACCCTATGCAACATCATGCCAGGCCGAGAGTACCAGTTCAGGGTGTACGCCAAGAATGACATGGGCTCCTCCAAACCGTCGGAATCACCAAAGTGGCTGATTACCACCAAAAAAGGTAGGCCAGTAGGTCCACTGTGTAAGACTTATTCAGAAAGACTACTAAGGCTAAGACTAAGTAACACTACTTGCATTTAGTGGTAACAAAACATTAGGCAAATTAACAAACAAGTAAACAAGCAAATAGTAAATTAAAAAAATAGTAGTGTTTGCTAAAATTCAAGTATTTAAAAAAGTTTTTGCTAATAACCTGTTTGTTGAAATTCTCTTTTGTGATTGAAATTAAACTTCACTTTAGGGATATGCTCACCGCATCTGCTAATCGGCACATGTAGTTAAAAATGCTAAGCTTTGCATTATTTTTATTTCTTCTGCAAAAAAAGAAAAAAAGCAAATTCAACTGACACCATGAAAATGAATATGGTAGGTTGTTCGACACCCAACCAACAACCCTGTGCTGAGGTGTCACAGATGTGACACCTCAGTGGAGAGTTCTCTCGTCAGCGACTTCAACTGCAGAAAGGTCAACTTGATGTTAATCCTGGTTCTCTGAAGTTACCTCTCCTACATTTGGTCATTTCATTTAGTTAACAAATGTCACACTTATCAATGATCAACATTCTGACATCAAGTTAACTTGATTTAAACTTTACATTCACAGGTTAATGACTTTTTCCACACCCAAACTGCCAAACTTTTTTGTCTGTAAAGTCATACTTTTTTATGGCTGAAATTTCAATTCCGTGAAACCTGGAAGAAATTTTGCAGCCACAATATCAAACCAGCCTCCATCAAATAAGGGGGGAAAAAAAATAACAAAAAAACAAAACTTCAGCATGAAATTCTCCAAACAGTACCGACACGGTAGACAATTGTGCTTTCTGCTCCATCTTCGTTCTACATTCCCTGGCTGTGTTGTTGCTTTTCAATTCGCCTCCCTTCCTCTCACAGAGAAATTCACCGTGAGCGTGCCGCCATCAAAGGTTTGCGACCTCCAGTGCCCCCCCAAGTTCATTGTCCCGCTGAAAATGCACGCCGCCCCCCAAGGATACGAGTGCTACATGAGCTGCGCCATCAAAGGGGACCCGACGCCGTACGTGACGTGGCTCCGCGACAACGTCAGCCTCAACACCAACACTAACTACCACATCACCAATACCTGCGGCGTGTGTTCCTTGCTCATCCTGAGGGTCGGTGCCAAAGACACCGGAGAGTACAAGATCGTCGCTGAAAATGCTATGGGGAGAGCCGAGTGCTCCACTAAACTAACTGTCAGAGGTGAGTTTTTGTGACAGTGGTGGTAAAGTATCAATAGCATTAATGGTAAAAGATCTAAAAAATTAAAGAGCCCCTGTCTTTTTTTCCCCCAGAATAAATGAAGACACTGAGAATACTGCGATTCCACTGCGGAGCTTGGCATAAAAAACCCTCCCTCTCTTTAACTCTTACTGATGTTAAATTGATGCAAGCACTTTGTCAGGATGAACTAAACACATGTTGGGAATACGTTTTTATTTGATTTCGCTTGAACAATGTTAAATTGTAGGCTAGCAGTGTCATTGAATAACTACTGATTATCATTGTTTATCTATAACTGTGATATAGGCTGGTAAAAAAAACTATTTACAATGTTTACCACAACATTCTGCAGCAATGATTAGTTACACAAGTGCTTGTCTCAAGGAGAAACTGGGTTGTGTAATTGAGAGTTTTTCAAGCCAGTTTATTTTTCTTTTTTTGCCCCCCTCCACCCAGGCATTTGGGTCTCGCCCCCAGCTGAGGAAAAGATGTGGACATAAAAAATATGTTTAACACCAACTAGTGTTTTTTATGTAAGAAAATGTGTGTGGGTTTGGTGTAAATAAATATTTCATACTGCATACTGCTACATGCAATTGTTCCTGACCTGCAGAAGACTCCCGTCAAGGACTGCCGTGTAGCTTCCCGTGTGTGAAGATTTAATAAAATGCACAAAAAAACGAAAGAAGCGAAGCTCTTTTTGTGGTTGCCGGCTCAGGCCTTGGCAGAGCCAGGGAGGATCGAAATTCGTGGCACTTGTTCAGCCTCCATCAAAGTTTATGTGAAGAAGCTACATCTCCTCTTCTTGAATTACCTCTCTGAGCATTTTTAGGGGTCAGGCATTTGCCCTGGTGTAAAGCCACTGGCCAGCAGGGTGAACAGTGACACCCCGAGCCCAGCAGGGTGACACTTCTCACTTTCAAAGAGACGCACGCGGATAGTAAGAGAAATGTAGTAATTTCTGTTCGTTTTCAATTCAAAGAGACTGAATATGAAATTATTCTGATTGTCCACAAACAAAGCAAGCTTGTTTACATTTGTGTTTTTTATTGGATGGCACGTGTGGAGCAGTGCCAAAGTAAACAATAATGCAAGGTATTTCTTCTCAGATAGCTTTACACTACATTATAGTAACTTTGTATTGCAGTTTTTCAAAGTAAAATTCGTTTCTAGCTTTAGTTTAGACAATTTTTTTTTTAGAAGGAACAGACAATTAAAAGAAAGAACATAATCCTGACAGATTAGACACTTACCTGAGGTTCGAGTTGAAAATCAAGCGGCAAGAAGACCGGAGGAGGCAGTCCAGTTCACCTCGTATGAGCCTTTTTCATGAGCGCATCCAAACACAACATGCAGCAGAGCAGAGGCCAAAATTCCAGGTTCGAGGGAGGGATTAGGAAGACCCCGGTGATGCGTTTCCTCTGGTGCCCTCTTTTTCAGGAACCTATAGCATTTTAGGGCCAGAGTGCCTGTCGGTAAACCTATCCCCCCCGAGAGGCCCAGTCGAGAAAAAAATAAAACGCAGTGGGTTAGGTTGCTCCGAGTGTCTCTGAAAGGCTTTATTGCTTCTCAAAACGACCAGACCACACTGAAGAATCAGCGGGAAGCTGGCCAGCAACACTAAGCCAGGACTTTACTCCACAAATTAGAGTAAGTACATTTATATTGACTGGAATTATCCTAAATGTTAGTAGATCTGTATGACTTATTATTCTGTTTTAAAATGTTAATCATCGTATTCTTAACAAATCTAACTGGTGTTTTTAGATTGATTGTAGGTGTGTGGTAACACAGTCTCATCGTTAATCAGACCTGTTGATTCCAAAGGCAGTTTCTGTTGTTCCAGCGCTGCTAAAGTCAATTCTTCCAAATGCATGTGTAAGCAGACAGGATTTTCTGAAATTCAAGACAGTACAATAGAAAATACAGATAGAAATTTGTGAAAGAAAGACAAAAAGACAATTGCCAAACAAGTGAAAAGAAAGGTGGACAAAACCAATGAACTTGTGCTTTGTACAAATGACTTCATGTATCACTGCATCATTAATGTATTATCATAACAGCACTGCAAATCTGCTAAAGCTTTTAATTTTTTTTTAAACAGTTTTTAAATGCATTTTCCTCAAATCGTTAAGTGTGAAAACGGGAGAACCAAAAATTCCATTTGTAACTAAATCCGTCTCGACATTCTGAACATGGACCTGACCACATCCATAAATCATGTCACTCGTCACACCCTCGGTCAGCTATTTTCTCACTTAGACAAATATAGCAGGAGCAACAAGAGTGTCAAACTACTAAATATCAAGATGCTTCTTCAAATAACAGAGCAGCATAATTGAATTTCGTTGATGTTGATCTGAAATAATCAAAAACTGAAATAAAAATGTCAATGCCAATGAAATGAAAAGGGATGATCAACAGCTTGGTCAAGTGAATGAGTGGGCAACTGTGATGTGTTTAATGCTTGAATATAATATGTGAAAAATCTTTTTTTTTTTTTTTTTAAGGCATTGTATCAGGGAGGAAAAAATATTTTCGAGAAAGAATAAACTTTCTGCTCTGTGAAAATTGAAAAAATAACATGTTAATCAGAGATCTCATACAGTCGAATTGCACAATTCTTTTATCAATTTGAATGATGGCAGTGATGAAAAATGAAACCTGACCGACAAAAACCTAATTGAACAAAACTGATAAAGGAGAGCATTTAGACAATCATCCGTTGACCTACATTCTTAACTTAGATTTGTGACAAACAAGAAAACTGGTTTGACCCAAATACAAAAATGGTCATGAGTTGTGTGACATCAGCAGTCGATCACTGACCCCACATCATGATAGACTGCTTGAAGAGGTATGCGACCTGCTGCTGACAAAATTAGTCCAGCCATTTGCAGGAATTCCATTCAGGGAATGTAAAGAATGTAGCAATCAGGGAATGTGTTTTTTTTTCCTTCTGTCACAGATGTGATTCCTGACTGAAACCATGTGTGGTACAGGTCATCTTTTCAAAGTGTGAATGGAACACTTGCTTTCCATTGTTTAGCATTGTCAACGTGCACCATCAAATTGATTAGCCTCTCTGTAAAGAAGCAATCCAAGTTTCTAAAATGTATTTTGAAGTCTGATCCATCCATCCACCTTCTACCTGTTTTCTCCTGCAGTCGGGTTGCAGGGGTTAACTGCCGCCTATTCCAACTGTCATAGTGCTCAGGCAGGATACTATTAGCATTATCATTGGTAGTAGTATGTTTTTTTTTTGTAAAACTAATTTGTACAATGTTTAATTCCAGGAGGGCTGGTGTTTAAGACAAGATGTTTAAATTTCGTAAAGCCAAGGAGGAGGAGCCAACGGCTCCTGGGCAGGGTAAGCACCCCAAATGGTCATGACAGAGGTTGTTGCATTTATTGAGAATAGCTTGGCTAAAGCGAGCTTTTTTCAAACATTTATACGTGATGTATTTCTACTGTCCTTTTACAGTGAGAATTAAAAAGAAGTCCAGGGTTCCTGGAGTTATGATAACCCAATTTGTGGAGGAATTACCTGAAGGCATGACCACACCAGATTTCACGCGCAAGCCCATCGCGATCACTATTCAGGAAGGTATATATGACACTGCATCAGACTGCATGTTAATTAGTTACATTAAGACATATCACAACATAATGCAATTTTATTGCCATTTCTGTAGGAAAAACCGTGGTCTTCAGAGCAGTGAGCGTTGGAAACCCAACTCCAGAAGTGACCTGGACCAGAAATAATGGGGAAATTGATGAAGAGAGGTACAAGATTACTTATGACAAAAGCTCTGGTGAACATCAGCTACAGGTAGGGTGCTGACCTCTGACCATTATAAATGACAAGGTGAACACTTGTGAGGTTTTGATAAAAGTTTGCGGTCCTGGATCTGTCAGATATCTGATGTGTCCGCCGATGAAGCTGACACATACAAATGTTTTGCAAAAAACGAATACGGAAAAGCTGTAGTTACTGCGGCGCTTAATGTCATTGAAGGTCAGTCACAAAATGTTACTCAATCATCTTTATTGACCCAAGATGTGTAATTATAAGTAAGATGTTTTATCTCTGTTATCTTCACTCTCTTATAGTTGGTTATAAAAAGAACAAAGCCATGCAGCAATCAAGAACAGGTATGCTCCGTATTTTTAGTCAATGATAACTTTGAATGGAATGTACGACAGTCATATCAATGATTTGTTTGGTTTAAGCAATCCGGGAGACGGCAGAAGACTTCAAAAAGGCCCTGAAAAATAAGTATGTTAAGTAGTTTTTAAATGATCATTCCTACTGTGTATGTTTATGACTGTACTGTTACTAGCACATTGCTATCAATGTTGTTTTTGTTTACAGGATTGATATGGAGGCAAAGGAAGATACCAAACCTGAAATAGATGATAAGTTTTGGGATTTGCTAATGAGTGCCGACAAGAAAGACTATGAGAGCATTTGTGCTCAGCACGGTGTCACCGATTTCCGTGGGATGCTGAAGAAACTAAAGGAGAAGAAGATAGAAAGAGAAAACGAGCAAGAAAGAGTGGGTTGCATCTTCTTTTCAGAAGAGCAAGACTGAACCGTAAAAATGAATGAAAACACGTTTCTATTTATACTTGTCTAATTACAAACAGGTTGTTGAACGATTATGCAACCTGAAACCCATTGAAATGAGAGATGATGGTGGTGCAGAGTTTGAAATGGAAATGTCACTGAAAGACCCCTCTAGCAAAATCTTCCTGTACAAGGTGAGATCTACCCTTTTGATGTACCTACTCAATGTTTTTTAGAGAGTGGAATCAAAAGTTGAAGCCAGAAAACGTTGTCTGACAACATAAAATGGCAACATATAATGGCCTGCATTTGTGATGTCATGTCTTCATAGGATGGAGTCATGATTCCATTTGATGCTGACGCTGAGGTCAAACATGGACTGAAACAAATAGGAAAAAAGTTTGTTTTCAGCATCAATGGCGTTGACCCAGAAGATGCAGGCTTATATCAAGTTGAGGTTGATGGAGTCAAGATCTTTTCAACTGACTTTAAACGTAGGATCATATGTTGACTCTTTGTTGTTATACGTACTTGAACATACTTTGGGGTTGAAAGCAAATTACATTGTCATTCAAGCAACATGATTTTGTTGATGTTGTTATTTTGTTTTTTGTATCCAGTTCCAAATATTGACTTTTTAGTCAAGATTGAGGATGTGAAAGCAGAGGAAAGAGAAGATGCTGTGTTCGAGTGTCTTCTCTCCCAACCCCTGAAAAAGATTACTTGGAAAGGGAAAAATATCCCCCTGGAGCAAGGGGAGAAGTTTGACATCCTTGTGTCAGAGGACATGCTGATGCATACATTGGTGGTGAAAGACTGCATGCCACTTGACAAAGGAATTTACGCAGCCGTGGCTGGGATGGCTTCCTGCAACGCCTGGCTTGTTGTGGAAGGTGAAAATTGCATTTTTCAAATTGTATCTTTTCAAGCACAGAAAGGAACTAGAAAAATGTAAAATGCAAACCAGTGAGGCTCTAAAACTTTTTTCTCATATATTTTCCAACAGTTGACACTAATCCTGAAACCCGGGGTAAAAAGAAGGCTCGCAAAACAACCAGGGCTGGCGGCGGAAATCCAGAACTTCTGAGGTTAGCTCAGGAACAACAGCTCAAGCTTCAGAAAGAAAAAGATGAGCTAGTTGCAAAGGTGAGAGCAGAGCAAGAAGCAGCAGCTGCAGCTGCAGCCATTGCCGCAGCTGAGAAAGCAGAAGCCGAGGCTAAAGCAAGAGCAGAGGCAGAAGCCAGAGCCAAGGCTAATGCTGAGGCCAAGGCAAAAGCCAAGGCTAAAGCAAAGGCAGATGCAAAATCAAAGGAAAAGTCAGGTGAGAAGGCGAAGAAGGCAAAGAAAAAGGCTAAGGAAGGGGAGGGCAAAGTTGTTGAAGAGAAAGGCATAGATGAGGAAGAGGACACTGATGAGGAAGAGAGTGAGGCCACTGATGAAGATGATGATGGGAGCACAGGAACAGAAGAGGGTGAAGGAAAAGATAAAGCGCCCAAAAAAGGAAAGAGTGCCGCAAATGAAGCAGAGGCTCCTGAAGGTGAAGAGGAGGCGCCAGTTAAAGGGAAAAAAAAGAGAGTGAGAAAAGGTCCACTTGTCCCTGAAACAGTTGTTGGTAAGGTGTAGCATAACATTGTTTTCACTGGACTCTTATGTGTTTATGATGACTCTTTCCTGTTAAAAGTTTTTCCATTATTCCGTCTAGAAGTCGGAGTGTACTTCACCAGCGGACTGTCCGATGTAACAGCCATCATTGGTACGGATGCAGAACTGGTCTGCAGGCTGAGTAACGAGGAGTGTGATGGAGTCTGGTACAAGGAAGGGAAAGAGGTCAGGAGGACAAAAGTCAAACTAGTGGAGACTTCACCTTTTAAAATACTGATGCTTTGGTAAACTTTTGTGTGCTTTCAGATCACGGCCACAGACGATATCTGTATTGTGAAAGATCAAACTTATCGCAAGCTAATTATCAAAAACTGCAAAGAGGAAGATGCTGGGAAGTACCGCTGTGAAGCTGACGGACGTAAAACAGAAGCTGTGCTTAAAGTTGAAGGTAGTATACTCAGAATTTAAAAAAGGATACCATGTAGTGCCTTGTTCTTTTGCATGAAACTTCTATAATTCACTTTCACTAGATCCTCCAAGACTGAATGCTGATGACGTGGAAGAATTTAAGAAACCAATTGAGATTAAAAGTGGAAAAGACGCAGTGTTCAAGATGACGTTCATTGGCCGGGAACCCATGAAGGTGCAGTGGTACCACGAGGGCGAAGAACTGCTGGAGGACACCAACATCAAGATCGAGAAATCTTCTGAGCACACCCGGCTTGTGCTGACCAAGTGCAAACGCAAATGCTCTGGAGAAATTAAGATCAAAATTAAGAATGAATGTGGAACAACTGAAGCAATTACTCACCTCGTGGTCTTAGGTAAGTGTAATTTTACCATCCATTTTCTATTACCGCTTCTCCAGCACTCCGGGTGGCGGGGGAGAACATGCAAATTGCACACAGAAAGGCCCCAGCCCTGGGGTGTGCCGTGAAGTGACATTGCTAATCACTGCACCACCATGTCAGCTTTAGTGCCATGCGTGCGTATGTGTAATTTCTACATCAATAACAGCAGCATATCAGACAAACATGGCTTTCTTTTTTTCATTTTTTGTCTTATTCCAGATAAACCCACGCCACCCCTGGGCCCAGTGGACATTATTGAAAGTTCCTCAACCTGCATTGACTTCAAATGGAGGGTTCCCAAGGACAATGGAGGCTGTCCCATCACTAATTACATCTTGGAACGGCAGCAAATTGGCAGAAACAGCTGGAAGAAACTTGGAAAGATCGGCCCAGAGCCCAAATACAGGGATGCCGATGTGGATCACGGCCGTAAATACTGCTACCACATCAGAGCAGAAACTGATTATGATGTCAGCGACATGATGGAGACTGATGACATCCAGGCAGGGACAAAGGGTGAGCATTTTCACTATTATAGGCACGAAAGAGTCATGGTGAAGTGTCTCATTTTCTATCTTGGTTACCTTTCCAGCATTCCCTGGGCCACCTTCAGTGCCAAAAATTGTTAGCGCTTTCAAAGACTGCATTAATCTGGCATGGACAGCACCCACTAACACGGGAGGTACCAATATTTTGGGCTACAACGTAGAAAAACGCAAAAATGGCAGTAATCTCTGGAGCTTTGTTCACCCACTTGATGAACCTATCAAAGGTAAGACAATTAGACTTTGGCCTGACAATATATCTTTTAACACTGTCACGATAATTACTGCATTGGCTTATTCTTTTACATATTCACAAATGTACTGAACAATTTTGCTGTCCACATCATTTCCTAGGATTACTAAGTATTCAGTAGCCAAGTGCCAAATGTTCAGTATTTAAGGCATCAATTGTCAACCAACCCTGGATGATGGTTTCATTTATTGTTCGAGGCATTTAATAAGTTTCTTATTTTTCTGAGAAATGTGTTTATTAATATCATATGTGAAAATATGAGGTTTTAAAAAGTTCATCTTGTCCAAAATAATTTCAAGTAGTTTCTTAAGATTATGTTGTCCATCGCCTGACAGGCATGTCCAAATCCAACATAGTGCCAGCCAAAATGTGAGAGCCTTAGTATCTGTTTATGTTCTAAGCTGTTATTTCAATGTGTCCTGTTGAGTCTTACCTTTGTACAAATATGCCAACAGAGAAACAGTACGCTGTGAAAGATGTTGTTGAAGGCATTGAATACGAGTTCCGTGTGTCAGCGATCAACATTTCCGGCTCTGGAGAGCCAAGTCCACCTTCTGAGTTTGTCTTTGCAAGAGACCCAAAGAGTGAGTAAAGGCAAAATGAAGCTCTGGTTTCGACTGCTTCTGTTGATCATATCACACTATGCCGGCATGTGTACATTCCCAGAGCCCCCAGGAAAAGTGATCGATCTGAAAGTGACAGACTCCACCTACAGTACTTTGTCGCTGGGCTGGACGAAGCCCACAGAGGAAGAGGGGGTTCAGGATGAGGCTAAGGGATACTTTGTGGAACTCCGACCAAATGAAGATCCCGAATGGGGTCGTTGCAACTCCAGCGCTATTATTATGAACTCCTATACTATCATGGGTCTGAAGTCCATGGCCATGTACTGGGTACGAGTTTTAGCCACCAATGAGGGCGGAGATGGTGAGCCTCAAGAGTTGGATAACTACATCATTGCCATGCCTCCTCCAGGTAAGTTCTCCAGAGTTTTGAGGATTTGATTGGCCCTTGATTAAAACTGCCAACAGTGACTAAACCCACTCCTATATTTTTGCAGTGAAACCACACTTTACGGACAGAAAAATGAAAAACTTTATGGTGTTACAAGCCGGAAACTCTGCCCGCATCAACTTTAACTTTCAGGTTCACTACAATAATAATATTTACAATAATAGAAGACTCTGTCTTTTATATATGTGCTTTGGCTAAATAAAGAACTATATTGTCCGTTGCTGACAGGCTTGTCCAATTCCAACTATTAAATGGCTGAAAGATGGCCATCCTGTACCCAAACACGTGGGTGTGGACAACACAGAAACATCGTCGCAGATGACGATCCCCGCAACAGAGCGCTACGACACCGGCATCTACACCATCCTGGTCAAGAACCTTGTCGGTCAGGACTCCTCTAGCATCGAGATAAGAGTCACAGGTACCAAAGATATCATGAACATGCGTACTAATTTGTTATTGAAAGGATGTCAAATTTCTTAAGATGCAAAGAAAAAAAGTCAGAGGTGACTCAAAATAAAAAGTATGCTATCAGTTGTTTGACAAATATAATATTTTGGCCCATCATAAAAATGGATACATAAACATTTTGGGATAACTGTTTTTTTTTTTCTTTTTGTGTAGATGACCCAAAGCCTCCAGGCCCAGTGGAGCTGGAGGAGAACGTGCCAGGAACAGTGACAGTGTCCTGGACACCATCACCAGATGAGAAGAAAGACGACAGGCTGCACTACATGATCACCAAGCGGGATTCTGTCAAGAGAACCTGGCAAACTCTGGCTGACCGACTGTTCAATAACAAGTACACTGCAATTAACATCATGCCGGGAAGGCAGTATCACTTCCGAGTCTACGCCAGGAACGACATGGGCCTTTCCGAACCATCTGAATCGCCCAAGTGGGAAGTCAAGGTTAAAAAAGGCAAGTGTAAAAAGAAAAGAAAACTAGAAGTGCTAATAACGTCTTTGTTTGCATATGGTATGTATGCACTATCAAAGGCAGCGCATCTGTATGCTACATACCCGACCATGCAGAATACAGGATGATGACTAAATCAATTAGCAGACTACTAAAGGGAATACATTGATTAAAAGGGACGGGATCTCTTTCCATTTCAGCCCTCATGTATTTCTTCATCCTTTCAGAAACATTTTCTCTGACCCTTCCCGCTTCCAAGGATTGCTGCTTCGAGACGCCGCCGTCTTTCTCCGTCCCGCTGAAAATGCACAACAGTCCAGAGAGCTACGAGTGCTACATGAGTTGTGCGGTGACAGGAAACCCCAGACCACATGTCACCTGGTACAGAAATAACATCAGCCTTAACACCAACACTAACTATTACATTACTAACACATGCGGGGTGTGCTCGATGATGATCCTCAAAGTCGGGCCAAAGGACAACGGGAATTACACTGTCGTCGCAGAAAGTCCTCTGGGAAGGGTGGAGTGTTCAACTAAGCTTGTTGTTAAAGGTACAACAACATTGCTAAATCTTCACCATTAACATCCATCCCACTGTTCAATGTTTAATCCTTCCCGTTTCTCTCTCCACTCTCTAGATTAGAATGATGCCAGGTCTGGACTGGACCCCTGACCAGAAGTGAAATCTGACAGATTTGCAATCAATGATCTGCTTTGATTGGTGCATTTTAGCAGAGAATTCTACTAATGTGTCTAATAAACTATAAAAAGTGATTAAAAAAAAGAAGTTCCTTGTGGTAATAGTTAAAATATTAGATATTAAACATATTATATTAGATAAATATTGGATGTTACATAAATATTAGGTGTTTAGAAGCAAGTAGTGACAGATGTTTTCCTTCTGTCGATTGTACTTATTTAATTCGTTTTCAAGAGCACTTGACAAGATTTATTGTTCATTAAATGTTAATTCTGCAACCAAGCAAGTAAGTCTTGACGTGGTGCTTATAGATAGTTTCCTGTTTGCCGATTTCTGAGTAACTGGAACATCTTGTCTTGAACTTAGCATGCTTTAGTATTTGAATTTTGAATACTCTTAGCAGAATGTAAATAAACCTTAAATGTTGAACACTGACAAGTGGGCATTGCATCTCTCTAACTCCAAATACACACCGTTTATGGGCCCTTCACCCAAAGCTGGCTTATAAATATACAGTACAGCAAACTATTGAATCAATCAATCAATCAATCAATCAACTTTTATTTGTGTAGCGCTAAATCACATCCAAAGACGTCTCAAAGCACTTTGTACAATCAGAGAAAAAGGAACCAACTGGGCCCCCAGAGCATTGTGTGTGTGTGTGTGTGTGTGTGTGTGTGTGTGTGTACACATTCACAGAATGACCATAAAGTAGTATAGTAAATAAAGATGGACGAGATCTAAACATGAAATTAATTCTCTGGAGTGATTTTCTCACCCACATACATCAGGATATTTAATGTCCCAGTGTCACATGCTACACTGTTTTAAATAGGAAGCGTCTGGGTAGCTACAGCAGCACTCCACATAGCGTAGTAGTGACAACGTGTTTCTGGTATACAGTGACGCACCTATTTTGCTTTTCCATATTGTCACTTCCGCCTCGACAACTGCCACACGGTATCAGATTTCTCCTCCCCTGTGAGCATGTGTTACATGCATTGGGAGGATATTGTGGAGCGTCGTAAATAAGGCAAACTCATGTATGCATGACAACGTGCAACGTCGTGAAGTTGTGAGGCGCACCAATGTTATCAGAAGCCACATGGTGACCTCTAAACCCGGGTTGACTTTGCCGTTGAGACGACCAACTGCATCCAATCCATTGCAATTACTGTTGATTTTTGTTAAGAAATGTGAACTTTGTTAAAGAAATTATTCTTTTTATCTGCAATATTGCACAAAAAATGTTATTTTTTAATTTCACAAAATTAACCTACTTTTTTATTCTTTAGTCTTAACAAAAAATGTGTTCAGTTTTGCAGATAATAGCTATAAATAGTATTAATTATATCACCTCTCTTGATACAGGGTTTTTAAAAAACCAAGAGCTGCTCACGGAGATGAAAATACATGTGTTGAGGTTGCACCGTGTGAGTTTAATGTCAAGTTGTTTTGTCATTGTTTCACGGTGCGGAATTCCAAGCATTTGACTTTGGTAACCTTGTGCGGTAAATGCCATTGGAAACATCAAGCCTCTCACATCAGCCTCCCGTGACTGGGAACAGTTACAGGTCCACAAGACACACATCCATTTTATTACGCTGCTCGAAATACACACATTCAGTCGTGCCTAAACCGAACATAGCTGTATTATTTCTGAGATCACAATAAGTAGGCCGTGGTTTTAAGTTCCCACTGTAGTGCCTCCGCCCCATGAGTGATTAGAATGACCACTCACATCCTGTCCTCTCTTATAGAATGTCCTCAATCACCTCAACAGATCATTTATCTGATTTGGATGCAGTCACTGTATTGGCCGAGTCCATTATACACCAAGTTACAAACAAACCAAAATAATAAACGTTTAACTGATTGTCTATGCAAGTGGGCCCAGACATTCAAAGTTTTGAATCGTCACACAAATAAATGAGTCAGGAAAAAAGTAATTCTAGTTATTAATTCAATTACAGTGCACTAAAACCAGAACACTAAATGTTAAGAGTAAAGTTTAGAGGCGATGATCCAGCCCACACACACCTTCAGCTCACTTCGAAGTAATAGATCGATCAAAGATAAAAAGGCAGAGCATTACGTATGTTCCCGTGTGCTGGGCCATACAACCCAAACCAGTGACTCTTGGCCGAGAGTTTCTTTGGTCGCATGCCTGGAACACACCACATTTTACAGTAAGACATTGCCGTAAAAACAGTATGGAACACCAACACTGTTTACCCGGCTATCAGTAGCTTTAGCTAGCACACTTGTCCATGTGACTTCATAACTGCAGAAAACTTTTGCACAATGGTACCAGGCAGGCAACCACACCTCCGTGACCCCAAAACCAAGCCAACCGGGCATGCCATTCTTCCTGGACTACGTCAGTGAACCACTTCAGTGAACATTAAGAGGCTTGTAACAGGATATACTTCAACACTTGCACATAACAAACCGCTGATTTTTTTCTGTCTTTTTTAATTTCATAAAATACCTCAAGGTACAAATCCAACTGACACAAATTTACATTTAAATTGCTTTCAGAGGAATCTCCCATCTTTGTGGATGATACACCATAAAATGCAAATGCTTGTCTGCCGGTCGTCTGCCGTGTCCTTCATTATGTAAGAGACTTTTACCTGAAGTGACAACAAGAACTGCATCTCGTCCTGAGTGGGTGGATTTCCTCTGCAACCAGGGGTTACATCACCTCCTGTCTCTTCACAAACATTATTTAGCACTTGGCTGTTGTTTTGACGGATGGTCACCTGTGCTGGTTTGTTTTCCTAGACAGACAGGACACAATGACTGAGGACTAAACGTCCAACAAACACGATTTTAAAAGCAGGATGCCTCGAATTTATGGAAGTTTATTGGACAAGCCTCCGACACAACAGGAGATTTATGAGATTCTGAGCACTGAGCTGTTATTTTCAAACACGCCACACCTGATAAACACCTTGTATTTTTAGTTTGTGTCAATAGTCATTAGTACATCCAAACATTAATATATTCTGTAACCATAATTTCACACCACTGTCAACACTAGCAGGCTTGACTGTCAACACTTTGACTGCCAATGTTTTCTCTTTTTTTTATCCTCTCCACTTGAGTGGCATAACCAGCAAATATATCAATTTTAGAAATAAGTACACCTGTTTCTCACATTCCCATTTCTGAGGTCCAAGTGAAAGCGATACAAGATCACATGGCGTGATCAGGCCGCCATCTGGAGGAACCATTATTTCAAAAAAAACATACGCTGCCAGTCTGATGGCAGACATCTCTCAGACAGAAAATGCATACCAGTGAGACCACCCCTAAGAAAGGCTCACAGTCACCCTCATGGTCATCCCATCGTAGAGGCTTGGAGCCAGCCTTGGCATTCTCCCCTCCCACCTTTTACTGGAGGATGTGATTCACACCAAAAACAAATATGCAATCCCCTTTCTTGGCAGCCAGGCACCAGCCCTGACAACGTGAGTTGCTCTTCGCAGAGTCATTGGCATTCCAGAAAGGATTTAATAGCTCCACGGACCAAGGAAGCAACACTCAAATATCAGACTTGCAAGCAGCAGCACTCTAGAGGATCACAGGAGTTAGTGAGGTGAGTTTATCATTCATCTGACATAAGGCAACACTCTCAGACAAAGATGTATTAAGTATTTATAGTTGACTATAATCTTTAATACTGTGCTAATCCTTAAAAATGCTTCACCCTTTAGAATCTAGTCCAACAAAGTAGAAATCTGTGAAAAGGGCCGAAACAAGACGTTATTTTGTTTTCTGCTCTCATTGGGTAGCCAATTATTTATTTATTTTTCTTCAACTTTACGTACTTATTGTAAGCTTTTAAAAGGGTTTTGTGAAAATGAAAATATAGTGTCTCGGGAGTCATTTCTTGCATTTAAGAAATGCAAATAGGTGGGCTTCTAGAATCAATGGAAGTGTAAATAAAATTCCTGACAGCAAGTAGCTCTGTTTTTATCGTACTTTATATTTATATTCATCACTTAATACTTGTGGTTACTTTGTGTGCCGTAATTACTGTCCATAATCAATGGGTGTGTTTACGCAGCCTCGGCTTAGTTTGTCATTTTAAATGTTCAATCAAATTCAAAATTTGTATTCGTCACGTCTTCAATCATTCAATGCGATACCAAAGACAGAAGTGTTCCCAAAGGAAAATTAATTAATTTAATTGAATTAGTAACCAATGCCCAAAGGAAAAAATGTACAATATCAGAAATGACTTCCACCTGCTCACTCTCTCAAGTTTTTACTGCTCAGCAGGGCAAAAGATACATTGCACACCCTTAAATCTATTCCTACCTAAAGTGGAAAGAGAGAGCTCGGTAATAACCCGCGCTGAGCAGACCTGACACTCACAGCTCTTTCACATGATCGGCCTCGGCACCATACATAGCAACGCGTTCTCCATACATGCCTGTAGTAGTGGCTCGCTTTTAATCATTTTTATGATGCTCCCAGTCGGCCTCAGTACACTCTGCAGTGCTGTGTTTCAGCGCGGGTCACACAAGCAGCTGGCCGCATGTGACATGAAACCCAGGAGAAAACAGCTCAAAGGCTTCAAATGTTTGTGGAGCTCAGAAATTTGAACATCCTGCAATTAGATTTTAAGAGCAACTATATGTGCTCTCTAACTCAGTTGCACAGTTAAAGTATAAATAGAGCATTGATGCTGTGTATTGAAGATGTGATGCATCGTACATGACACTCTTATGAAACCATTCAGTTGTAAAATGAACCCTTCAGCCGATGGGAATGCGCTGCAATGTCGGTAAAATGACTGTACACCAGAATTTGATTTCACAGCGCTTTAAAACTGTATAAGCTCATCAAAAATGATATACGCACGTATCAAAATGTCAAAATGGGACGTCAACTTTTATGTGGCATGTGACCTATCAAATGTCCGTCCCATTTTCTCACGCTTCCACAGCTCAAAATATCACGCGCTTGTACTTGCAAGACAAGGGTTTGGCCTGAGTCGACTTAGGTGGTGAAAAAAAAGCTTGTTTTAATTCTAACAAACTCAGTTTTGTTTTGTTTTGTTTCTTACAAGATGCCTGTATGTTATTTCCATAAGGATGATTTTAGATGATCAGATGTGTCTTGAAAAGGAAAACAATGAAACTCTTTAAGTATTAAATGAAGTTGTGTTGCTATGAGCTACAGGTGCGACAGCTAAAGCTAAAGAGTGGAGTCAGATGTTTGATCAGACAGATTTCTGGTTTGCCTTTAAACTTCAGGGAGGTTTGAAAACTGTGTCTTTTAGTTCTATGCCTTGTCGCGACAGCACCTATCAGACAGAATCTGCAATAATTACTTTGAGGGCAAACACATTCTCAGTCAATACTTCAGATTTATTTTTCAGTGGTTAGCTGGGAAGATTACCCGGTGCGTTTCAATCCATTTTTAATTAAACATCTCAAATACACATCGGTGGCCGTGCATGGCGTCGGTGTCTGGGGCGAGGGCAGATTACAATCAATATTTACAATTTAGGAACACAGGTGTCTCTTCAGCAAGCCTATGAAGCAAACACCCATACCGAAATTGCAAAATGTTGCTCTGTGGATAGTATATTCTAGCTGTAGGCAATCTGCTCTTTGACAAACAAAAAGCTTAATTGCCTACCATATAACTGCTATTTTAATCTATAACAGATTATCCAACCAAGCCAGTTTACATAAAAATGTATACCAGTCAAAATGACAACGTAAACAAAGTTAAAGGTTACGAGATCAGACTTTAATAAAAGAGGCCCGCCTAATAATAGACTGCGACGTAACGTTTGTCGACTTCTTTTCAATGCGATCAAAAGGTCAAACTCCAACTAAAGGAGTTTTCTTGTTCCACGTTTCTGATTCCATTTAGTGTTGCTCTATTAAAAATTTCAGTGTGACACATTTTTACAAGTTGACTTCAATGACCCCTGCCAATAAACAAAAAAAAAAAAACAAAAAAAATCTTACGCTCAATCTTAGTTTTGACATCAAGAAAAATGTCAGCATTGTAACCTGAAACAAGAAAGGCGGAAAAAAAACAGGCTATCTTTGTATTTTTTGACTGAAATCCATACTGTTCCATTCATCTGTGTATTATTGTCTACAGCTCAAGAAAGTTTTGTACAGTCCATCAAGGAATCAAAGGAAGCAAGATGGTTCGCGCTCAGTGGTAACGGATGGCACCGGCACAGGCCAAGGTAAAGGCCCATATCTCAGTTTGCTTTGGAATGTAGCATTTCAAAAGATCAAAAAAACTGTTATATTAAGGAGTTTATTATTGTTATCATTATTATTATTATTATTATTATTATTATTATTCAATGTCATAATGTGTTTTCTTTTGAGTTAGAAATGAGTTGACAGTGTCATGCTCTTATTTTGAAGGAAATCTGATCAAAACATTTTAAATCATTTTGAATTCTAAACTCTCCAGATGACTTTTTCACAGTTATATCAAAACGCACATGTTCTCAAGCAGTGAACGTGTGCTTTGCGGTGGCACTTAAGAAAATAAAACACTTCGGCTTTTCATGACAAGCGGAAGAGATAAATTAAAAGAGAAATATACACTGCATACCTGGTAACAGATGGAGTTTCCAGACTTGATGCACCAGTGGACATCAAAATGAGGCACTTTTCTTTCTTTTTTTGTCATGGCCATTTGTCATTGTTTTCAGTGATTGATTGCGGTATACAAATTATGCTGCAGCATGACATGGACAAACAAGGAAAGATGCTCAAACTATTACACTATTACAAGGCCCAGTGTGTGCAGGGATCTATTGCAATGAAATGGAATACAAACAACTAATGTGGTACCCCTTGCTAAGCATCAGTGAGGAGCCGCCTTAAAAAGGTCACCATATTGCATTTTTATAGTAGTCCTGGAAAACTGATCTGCTTCGGGTTTCATAATGACATCACGCCGGGTATACGTAAGAGATCAAGTAGGACATTTGAAAACAAGCATTAGCATAGTTTGCAATATGCTTTCTCACAATTGTGGCGCTTTTCCATTACACAGTTTTAGCACTACTCACCTCAACTTGACTCTACTTGGCTTTAGTCATTTTTAAATATATTTCAATTTTGTCACAATCGGCAGGGCAGGGCTGCCCTAAAGTCCCTTGATGCTATATGTCATGGTACCACCTGACCGCACCTGGCCGTTTACCTCGTCTATTTTACTGAAGACAAAACACGCGGTTGGAACCAAACCGAGTAGAACTGAGCCAATTACAGTAGGTGGTGGTGGAAAAGCTCCATTAGACACCACTAAATTTTAGACAATGGACCTTTAATGAGGACTTTTACACTCATCTACCAAACACCACAACAGTGTTGTCTTCCATCGTACCACATTTCTGCTGTCATACATTAAAATTTCTCACCGAGGTGAATTATTTAAGTTAAATCCACAATTCCACACTGCTGCTGTGCTGACGTGCTGTATATGCTCTTTGACATGTTCCTCATCAGATCTTGATGAGGACCACTTCAATGGTAAAGAAGGTATGCTCAGGGAAACCGTGATCAGCCAACTGATCCCGTTGTCTGAAAGGCTTCTTCAGGCATGAGGAACTGATCCAATGTGTTTATTAATATGCTGAGCGTACATGTGCGGTACGTAGATATGCAGGTGCAAACCTCATATCTGTTCTCAGGAGGAATTTCAGGTGTCAGATTCTGGACTAAAAAAATGAATGGAACAAAAAACTAGATAATCATGAACTGTTGGAGGCAGTTAACATAAAACATTCTAATACGTCTCGTGTTAGAATGTGTTTCCGCATGGTTTACATGTTTGATTATTGGATCGTTAAAAGGAGAAGGCAGTTTGCCAGGGCGAGTCTGTTGGGGATTTTTTTTCCCGCCGTTCTTTTCATTACCCTACTGTTCAGTGTATTGTCTATGACATTTCATTTTCCGATGCTCACAGCGGGGATCAAGAAAAGATCACGGGTCCCTGGGGTGATGATTACACAGTTCATTGAGACGATCCCGGAGGGAAAGAGCCACCCAGACTTCACCCGCAAGCCAATCGCTCTGACCATCCAAGAAGGTAGGACTGATAGTTGGTGATCCCCTTAAACCTCGGCCTCACAGAGGATTCACCTTTTATAATTGACGTTAGTCAGCATGATGGATTACCAATGACCTCTCATCCACCAGAAGCAGGTCAGCGTCCTTTCATGAAATAAGGCTGCTTCGTCATGCTGATGAAATTCCAGTTGACTAATATTAGCAAAGGCCTTTAAGGGTGTGAGAAAAGCCAAAGGCTAAGGTTTCAGATGATTGCATTAGGTGAAAGGTGTCTGGACAATGTCTGGGTCGTCCATCACTGAGGAGATTATGAAACAATTTGTCACTAATCATCACACAAATACCAAAAATCACATTGATCCCGAATTGAATAGATTCTTTTTTTTTTAATCTCCCCTAGGAAAGTTTGCCTTTTTCAAAGCCATTGTCACCGGAGACCCGCAGCCGACCGTGACGTGGAGCAGAAATAATGGAGATGTGTCTGATACGTTGAGATACCAAACGAAATATGACGCCAATTCCAATGAGCATACATTTGAGGTAAGTGATGCAACCCAGCCACAGCAACACAACACGCTGATGCCAAGGGGAGGTGTAAATAGTGACAACAAAAAACGGACATGAAATAAAGAGCAGGCAGCTAAGAGCAGCTCTCAAACAATATTATCATCCAACCTTTAAATGTGCTTTACAGATGGTTTTTTTCTTTCCTGTGAGGGGATTTTACACATTGTGAGAAGAGCATGCTCGCGGTTCAGTGAAATGGGTCGACTGTGTCTACCCTAATTTTTCTCAGTGCTGAGGGAAATTGAAAAATGTAAAAGGAAAAGGTACACAGCCACACACCAGGAGGCAGCCTGACATATTATGTAGCAAGTGCGTGAGTGTTTTTTGTGTGCAGTGTCACGGGGGATATGTATTTTTTTGTTAATACATAGCCCATTTTCAAGGGACCTTCTATCAAGCACATAATGAATATAAAACAATTTGCGAGAAAATATGGCATTTTTCTGAACTTCAAAGAGACATTTCACCCCACCATTTCTTATCCTCATAACAGTTCTGTACTTTCACAAAGGGAAAGGATTTAAAATAATAAAAGACCAACAAATGAAAAAACACAAACAGGACGTGGTGATTCAATTTGTCTCAAGACAGAAATGTTTCCATTTCCATTACATTTATTTTAACCAAAAAGTTCCAGTAAAGCACAGCAGACAGCAGTTATTGTTCTGCCAGGCACCTTTTGACCTAAACTAGCCTTTCCATTCTTCTATCCAGCTATTCCCTTGTCTTCTCTTTCTCTCAAGCATCTTCTTTGGTCTCTTTGGCACCTTTGTCATTGCAAACATGGGGCATGGAGACTCGTGGCCTCTCAGATTTTAGCAAGGCAGGAGGTGTTGATGGTGGTGTGTGAACTGTTGGCATAGGGAAAGGTGATAAAGGTTTTGAGGTCCTCAGCCAGCCCAGGTCGACGTGCCGTGCCAAGGGAAAGGTTGCCATTCTCAAATGTTACAAGTCAGTGAATCATTGAAATGACTTTATTTCAAGGTTAGTGAAAACTGCTGTTGTGTTGTTTTAAACCGCCATGTCTTCACTTCAGCAAAGTTTGCAACAATTCTCTGTGGCAATCCATTAACTCCCCAGAGAAGGGAAAAGTCCATCCTGTATTTATTTTGCTTTCCCCACCTTTAACAAGTGTGTGCTAAAACATACAGTTCTGGAAATCAGCTCTATGTGACATCAGAAAGGGCACCGATACCTCTCTCAGGCTAGTGCCAACAATCCCTATTAGATTTTCATTCCACATTTTGCGACAGCCTCACTGCCACCTTTTGTCTCCTTCCAGATGTGTGAGGTACCAGAAAGTGTCACTGTTTTGCTGAAAAAAAGCATTTTTTAGGTTTTTTATTTTTTGTAGATTGGGAGAGTTTATTCTTGGATATTATCCATAAGATATTAACTGCAGTTCCATATGAAATTAAAGGCCTGAAAAAGACAGAAATTATCACTGCACAAGATTTAATATAACAAGCATACAAATGTTTCATTTCTCCGGTATGTGTCTTATGTTGTGCTATGTTTTCTATGTTGCAGATGCCAAATGTTATGCCCGATCAAGCCGACACGTACAAGTGTTTTGCAGTAAATGAATACGGGCAAGCGGTAGTGACAGTTGTCCTGAATGTTATTGAAGGTGAGGATTCTTTCTCAACAACGTCTAAATAATGTGGATTATATCATTACACCCAATTGCATTTCACATTTAGCTTTGTACAAAGCAAATGCCTTGTTTTTGTTTTTAATGGGGGTAAGCGCTCAATAATTTGAACTTTTTCTTCTTCTCCTTCAGTTGGTTTCAACAAGAACAAAGCAGCCCAGCAACCGACGGAGGCGCCTGAAGTGAATTTTAAGAAAGTGCTGAAGAGGAAGAGGTAGGTTTGCATTACAGACTCTCCTTCATTTGATTCCAACTGTGGACCAGTCACACGGGCCTCGTTACGATTCACAGCAAGATCGTGGCCAAGTCAGAGGAAGTTGAAAAAAAGGAGGGCGAAATTGATCCCAAGTTCTGGGAGCTCCTAATGAGCTCCGACAAGAAAGACTACGAGTCCCTGTGCGCCGAATATGGAGTGACCGACTTTCGCTGGATGCTCAAGAAGCTGAACGAGATGAAGAAAGAACGTGAAGAAGAACAAGCGCAGGTCTGTAGATCGTGGACCCATTATCCTGGAGAGGACAGCTGACAGCTGTCTGTCACATGGATTCATTTGAAAACGTTGTTGACCATCAATTTTCCTATTCTCCTGTCGCCCCCAGTTTGTCAAGAACCTGTCGAATCTGAAACCAATTCATGTGCAGGCAGACGGAACCGCATCCTTTGAGCTTGACATGGATCTTATTGAGCCCAGCAAGTCTATTTTCCTGTACAAGGTCCGTCTTCCTCCCCTGCGAAAGTTTGATAAAGTCGGCATGAATCGGTGTCCTTCACGGGTCCTACTGCTGTTTACCACCTCCTCCCTTGGAAGCAATCAAGTCAATAATCCTTTGTTTTCATGAGTGCCATTGCCATGCTGATTGGTCACCTTTCCTCAAGCTGTTTACAAGATGCTGCAATTACAGAGGAGGATTAAAAGGATCATAAAAGAAATTCATTCTCTCACAGGATGGTGAAATGATCCCATACACAAAGGAGCTGGGAGAGACGATGCGACACAGCCTCAAACAAATCGGGAGAAAGTACGTTTTCAGTATGAGGGACCTGATGCCAGACGATGCTGGGCTGTACCAGTTGGATGTGGAGGATGTGACGATGTTTTCGACGGAATTTAAAGGTGAGTCTTAAGCTTTCTTTAGTCTGCGGGATCAGAGCAGATGAAACAAAAATACAATGATTGTTTTGGGGTTTTTTGTTTCTCTCTTTTATCTCTTATCTTTGTTTACAGTCCCCGCGGTGGACTTCTTAGTGAAAATCCAAGAAGTGAAGGCAATGGAGAGAGAAGACGCTGTTTTTGAATGCGTGCTGTCAAATCCCTTCTCCAAGATTTTGTGGTTTGGCAAGAATCTGCCGTTGGAACAAGGGGATAAATACGATATTGAGGTTTCTGAGGACAAGCTGATTCACAGGCTGGTGGTCAAAGACTGTATGGTGGTAGACAAGGGAATTTATTCTGCCTGCGCCGGAATAAAATCCTGCAACGCTTGGCTTGTTGTCGAAGGTAGGACATTAGACGACACCCCCACAAAAAATAGCCAACAAAAAGAAATGACAATCACGGCTGTGATGGTTCACAGAAAGAACAATTGGAAACCTCAAGTCACACCGAATGCTTCCTCACGCTCTGACATGCCACATTTAACACACTGCATGGCTCTTTTCCCCTCCAATGTTCAATTCAGCTGATAAAGATGCACAGAAGGGCAAAAAATCCGCGAGGAAAACAACACGAGCAGGGGGCGCTGGGATAGATCTGCAGAAGGTCGCCGAGGAGCAGCAAGTCAAGTTAGAGAAGGAGAGGGAGGTCATAAAAGAACAGATTAAGGTAGCAAAAGAAGCGGCGGCGGCTGCACCTCCACCTGAAGCCCCTCCAGCTCCCTCGCCCGCCAAGGCTCCTGCTGCCAAACCCAGTGAGAATGCCGAGCACAACGTTCAGAATAAGATTTGAATGTGTTCATCAAAACTGTTGAAACATTGACAAGTTTTAATGTTCAACAGAGCAAGCGCCAGCACCAGCGCCAGCACCAGCGCCAGCACCAGCACCAGCACCAGCGGAGGAAAGCACACCTGGTAAGGAACACAAACAGTGGGGAGAAGCTTGGTTTGAAATCTCTCAGTATCCTAAAGTTATTCTGGAAAAAAAGATATTTGAACAAAGAATAAGTTTTATAAACGAAATTCAGTTGTAGTTGATATATAGTATATAACACTGTATTAAATGTACTGCTTAAAGTGCATGTCTATCTATCTATCTATCTATCTATCTATCTATCTATCTATCTTTCTATCTTTCTATCCCAACCAACCTACCAAACTTACCTCTCATGACTTAGATTAAAACTCAGTCTTCTATTATTTGGTCTGCTCAAAGAGTCACTGCTGTCATGATGCTGTCACTGTGTTACCCTGTTTCTGACATATTTTCCACCAAATATGTCATCATCACTGTTCATTTTGCTTAGCTTTAATATATTTATCAAACTCTAATATTTTAATGATCTTGCCTAATAGCTTGTATTCTGCTATTTGAATGGCCCCTTTCACTGACTGCAGTTATAAACCTGAAATAACTTTGTATTCAGCAGTAAGTTAATTATTACTGACACTAATGATTATTATTGATACTAGCTGAATCAATACTGGCAGTAGTAGAAAACTCCATGAAAACATCTTATATTTATAAGTCCAACAATACAAAAAACGGGACCCTCCTGGAAGCAACAACAATGTAGTGTCATGTGTGCGGTTGTTTAAAACCCCCTAGTGGGATACAGCCAGATGGTGGAGATCAAGCCCACCGTCCAAACGGTGCGTTAAGCCAACCACTTTATGATACATTAACGTTCTCTATATCAGATTTCAAATAATTCAAACTGAATGACTAGTCACAGTTGCACCAGCGCTGGCAGTGACTCACAGCTGTGTACTCAAGGATTATCACAGACTAGTCACAGCTGCAGTGTTCCACATCTTGTGAGGTACACCTGCACACATACAGTCCAGCGACTTGCAAGTCCAGTTTCTGTTTCTTCAAATACACATCAAAACTGGAAATATTAGCATAAGCAGAAGGAATTCATTTGATTGAGTGTACATGTACTTTTTTATACATTTTATTTGAGTCAGTATTTTTTTTTTTTTTAATTTGATTGCAATAAGTATAATATATTGCAATGTCGCAATATATATGTAATTGATACTGTGTGTGATCATCAGCAGGTCAGTCAGACGAGACGCCAGCAGTCGAAGCTGCACACGGTAAGAGAGACAACAGTGAAAACACAACACACTGAGTGGAAAATCCAATTTAAATGACCAATTGTCATGCAGTACATGCAGCAGTTTGCGCCGAATCGAATTTCGCAGGTTGATGCCAAACACAGAATACAACGATAACTTTAAAACACGACATCAGTTTGAAAAAATATTAGTAACAAAACAGTTAAATGACCCAATCAATCCAAGGGAACGTTCGTCTTAACGGCACCATTTATGCCTCTGGGTGCTGAAGGTTTTTTCTTGATTCCTTTCAGGGCAGCGTTTTGAAAGAACACTTGCAATTTATTTTTGCCTGCGTTTAATCTCGTCAGCGATTTGGCTGCATTTGATCTGTCAACCAAAAAAAGAAACACAACCCGAAAAGAGGTGTGCATCTACTGGCAGATTCCAAGTCATGCAGAAAGAAAACAGCTCCATCACGAAAAACTTCTCGGCACCAAAGCGCAATGATAATACTGAGAAACAGGGTGAGGATTGCCTTCAGTGCCGTTGTTGTTGTTAGATAATCTGTACAGCAGCTATTTACTAATCTCATCAGTTCACATTAGAACAATCTAGCTGAATAAACAGTGCCACAGCGAGAATTGAGGTCACATGCAGGGTTCAAAAGCAGGAAGGAGCGCGATAATGCAAACACTGCCTTTCATGAGCTGCGCTTGGACTTGGATAAAAGGAAAAAAAAACAGACATGTTTGAATGTGATGTTAATGCAACGGTCTTGTTGGGCTAATGTCCTTGTTTTCTTCATGTTTGCTGCTCGTCACTGCTGCTTGCTTCTGACGTCTCGCTTTAGAAGTTGTGCAACTCTGAACTCTATTAAATGTGCATCCCAATTTGTTGAAACACAAACAGACACGGTTATACTTTGTTTTCTTTCCTCTTTGCGAATTGTTATTCTTTTTCTCCCATTAATACTTAAGGGTAACCCATTTTTGCAGGGGCTGATATCAATAAAACATTTATCTTCTTATCGGAGCAACCGTGGAACCACCGAGCTGAAACAGAAGCATGTGTGGCAGTTGTGATTCATTGTTGTGTACTTTTCTCCACGGTAATCCTCCAGTCGGAGCTGCTGTATGAATATGCAAAGCACGGAGTCACCTTGTTTTTGTTTTGCGCAGAGGCGGAAATTACCTGCGGACTCTCTGATACGTATGTTCATCTTGGAAAACCAGCCGAGTTAAATGTAAAGATGAACAAAGACTGTGACGGTGCCTGGTTCAAAGACGGAGAGCAGGTGAAGCCGCATTCTCACAACTGCCCAAGAAAGAGATTTTTTTCCTATGCCATTGAGATAAATAGCTATATGAAAATGTGCACTTACAAAACAAATTTTTTTGGGTTATTAGTTTTAAATAATTTCTCTGCAAATGTTCCTTTTTTTTTTTTTAACCTGCTAGCTCACATCTGGCTCTGGGGTCACCGTTACCAAAGATGGAACTAATCACAAGCTAGTAATTCAGAACTGTAGCGATGACAACTCTGGAGTTTACCGTTTCGTAACAGGGGACCTGAGCACACAAGGAAAGCTAACTGTTGGAGGTAATATTGCATGCTGTTGAACGGATGTACAGTACATTCTGCAGTATCTCCTGTGTACTTAAACTGATGGGACTGTGTTTTGCACAGACGTGCCCGAGTTTGACCCGGATGACCTTCACAAGTTCTCCAAACCTGTGATCATAAGAATTGGCCAGAATGCCGCTTTCAAGATGCCCTTTACTCCCCAAGAGTCTCTGGTGGTGAGCTGGTTTAGAGACGGCTCTGAGATCAAAGACGGAGGAGGGGTCAAGATTACCAGGGAACCCAATCACAGCCGCCTGCTGCTCAGAGACTGCCTGAGGACGGACGCAGGGGAAATAAAAATTCAACTCAAAAACCCATTTGGGGTTGTGGAGGCTACATCTCAACTCATTGTGCTGGGTAGGAAAAAAAAAACTAACAAAACAAAAAAAAAAAGAATCTTAACAAAAAACGAAGAATTTGTCAAAACAAAGACTTTCACAAACACTAGCTGTTTGCTTAGCTAGCTGTTTTATTTTTTTGTTTTTTTCTGGATGTAATTTGCACCCCCACTTCTTTGTCCTCCACTTTTTCAACAGCAAATTGCAAGCAGATAGTAAAGACATGTTTAAAGTTCATAAAAGCCTGACAACTTTGTTGGCATTGGCTAATGTTAAGCTAATTAGCGTTCGCTTGCACGCTAATGTCATGCCACCACGCCCCTTCCATTCACTACATCATCAGTATGACCTGAATGAGTGTCCGTCATCACACTTTCAATTTTTGGGACCACTGTGACTGCTCCAGCAGTTCTCAGTGTCTCAATATGAACCTTTAAAATCCCTTACGCTGTGTTGAAGAAGTGTGAATTCTGGCGCACCCCACACCTATTCTCTGTATGTAGCGCCGTGCTAATCATTCCTCTGACGCTGCAACAGATCGGCCAGGCCCGCCTGAGGGTCCGGTGGAGACTGTCGAAACCACCTCCTCAGTCATTGAGATCCAATGGAAGCCTCCAAAGGACGACGGCGGCGCCGCTGTCACCAACTACACCGTGCAGAGGCAGCAGGCCGGACAGAACCTCTGGACAAACGTGGGGGACATTTCAGCTGAGAAGACCAGCTTTAGGGACAGGAACGTGACTCACGGGAAGAAGTACAACTACCGCATCTGTGCAGAAAACTCAGAGGGCGTCAGCGATGCCCTGGAGACGACTGATAGCATTATGGCTGGTGTGATGAGTAAGTGCAGAGCTAAAAAGCAAATCCTTATTTGCCTCCTCACCTCAAATCCCATGCTAAATTCCCTCGGGGTGTAATACATGAAAATGCCTCCAGACCGGTTTAGAGCTTCTTTGGAATTGTTTATCACCAACACAACTGAGTCACTGTACAATGTCAACGTTTTATCTTAGCTCTTCTACTCCCTCAAACTCCAAGGGGAATATTTTGTAATATCCTGCTATAATGATATGTACATATATTTTTTTTTCATTCATTTTAAAGCTCATACTTAGCTTACAGTTAACAAGCGTGCCTGTTTAATGTGATCTTACTTCAGTACTCTCTGGACCACCTGGGACCCCAAATGTGGTTAGTGCCTCCAAGACGTGCATCAACCTGACCTGGACCCCCCCAGAGGACGACAGAGGAGTCCCCATCGTTGGTTACCAGCTGGAGAAGCGAAAGAAGGACACAAATCAGTGGATTGCCCTGAATGCAGTTAATGAACCAATTGAAGGTTTGTCATCATCCGTCTCGCTCGGTTCACGTTCTTTAAAATCATTTTAAAATAAAAAATTTCCTTCCTTCCAATTATCTTCCTGCAACGCTGCTAGGCGAGAGCTACGCGGTGAAGGAAGTTACAGAGGGAGCCGAGTACGAGTTCAGGGTTTCTGCAATCAATGAGTCAGGAGCAGGGGACCTCAGCCCTCCTTCTGCAATGGTCTGTGCAAAGAATCCAAACAGTGAGTACTTCACTCTCTTCATCTGTGCATATCAATGATTTGTCCAAAGCTTATGCTCCCCTTCACGTTGTGCTTCTTGCTGTCCAGTGAGACCTTGTTTTAAAGACCCAGAGGACTTCATTGTTGTCAGAGCAGGAAACTCTGTGCGAGTCAAAATTTGCTATGAGGTATGAATACGCTTAGGGCTGCATTCACACTAAATATGTCATGTCATCCAAACCTGGCAGCAGGGGGAGGAGGGCTCTCACATAATTAGTCATATGTTTATTGTGCTGTCGAGACAGAATTGGCAGCAGCAGCTCGATGTCGACTGCAAAGTGCAAATCACTCACTGGCCTGGCTCGACAAGTCGCTGAAGTTGCCGACCCACCACTGCAGCAGTCCCCGAGGCACTCTCATTAAAAAATGAATGGGGAATGCTAAGTTTTGGGCAGCGCTGGATTTAATGTGAATAGCTGATGTATTACCGAGCCTGGGGAAATGTGGTTATTTCTGCATTTCGGATTCTATTTTCCCACACCCACTAAATAATACACAAAGGAATGAATGTTACTCCAGTTCAACATGACAGCCTACAGCTCACACGGGGGTCTCGTACGCCTGCTCTGGTTACCTTCAGGCCGAACCTCCGCCTGAGATCACATGGCTGAGGGACGACGAGCCATTGTCCCCCTGGGTCCAGGTTATCAACGCCGACGGGATGTCCCAGCTCGTTATCCCTTCGTCCAAGCGCTCAGACTCGGCCATTTACACCATCAAGGCCAAAAACTCTGTGGGCGAGGCCTTTTTTGACGTGGAGGTCAGAGTCACAGGTGAGCTCAACAGAACAAGGCTATTTTGTGGATCGGTGCACAGGCAGCGTTTATGTTCCGTGGTGAAAATACTGGTCGATGACTGGATAACGGCACTTGAAAGGGACAGAGGAGGGATTCACCAAAGTGTCTGGCGAAGAGATCCAGCCAAGAGCGCGTGCACGCCAGCGCGTCCTAGATCCGCTGAGAGTGCAACACAGCGAGTGCTTCTCTCCTGTGGGGAAATCCTCCTCCTGTTTCTCATTCATCGTAGCGTGCGACGATACTTCTCACAAGCTCTGCGGCTCCCTCTGAAGAGGACTGCACGCAGTGTGACACTTAAGCACAGGCGGCTGTGTCGCCCTCTCGCTGCTCTTGTGTGGGCTAACATCAATGGCCGCTGGCTGGATTCTGACCGTGATAAGGTTACCGTTTCAAAAGGAATATTAGAAAGTAGTTGTTTTGTGTTTAAATGTGTGGCTACAGTTAGATGTTTTACAGAGTGTCATTTTCTCCAACCGTCTCCATTTTCCTATTCACTGCGGTGACTAGAAAATGTCACCAAAGCCTATATGCCATGTGACAAGTGACAAATTGTTTTTGGGTGATGGATCCTTTAAATGTGTTACAATCCAATGGACAACTCAATGTTGTGTTGGAAAATTAGGTACAGTCCCTTTAGACAAGTTGACATTGGAATATATTTTTTTTGACTGTGTGTCAATAAGTAACTGTTCAAATGAAGGCGTTAACTCCACTTGGGTAGATTTATTTAAGTAGAGAGAGCAACATTTTACTATAATTGATGGGAGTTGCTTCCAAAAAAGGAACAGCACCAAAAACGTTTTCTTTTTTAGATATCGATCACAAATCTTTTCCACCTTTCCAGATGAGCCCAAGTCTCCAGGACCAATTGAGCTGGAGCAAACGGTCCAGGGCAAAGTGGTAATATCGTGGGCTCCCTCGCCAGACCAGGAGCTTGACGACCGGCTTTACTACATGGTGTCCCAGCACGACTCCAACACCAGAGTGTGGAAAACGGTAGCAGACCGCCTCTTCACCAACACGTACACGGCCAACAACATCCAGCCTGGGATTGAGTACCATTTCAGGGTCTACGCCAAGAATGACATGGGCCCCTCAGATCCGTCTCAGTCACCTACGTGGGGCGCCAACAGCAACAGAGGTACATGCAGAATTTTAGATGTTGATGCTTGATAAAAACTATTGAAAAAAAAAAAAAAAAGTCCTTCCTGGCGGGAACTTGACAATTTGCTTGTGATAGCGGCAATCACTCTGATTTACAAAGTTAGATGAGGGAAGAGAATGTTTAAGATTTGATTGTATTATTGTTCAGAAACATGTTTCGTCAATGTGTCTTTTGGCTTTTATATTTTATTCATGACGTGCTGTAATTATCCCTTGCCAGTGTGATTGAGAGATTTACTGTGCAGATTCCACTTGAAGGCATTTACTGAATTAAGCCAATCAACATGTTGAGTTTGTTGCGGGATTAGCAGATACTTGTATTGCTGAAATCAATGTGCCTCTTAAGTCATCAAAGGTTCCAAAAAATCCTGTGTACAATAAGGCAGCTGTACCTATATTTTTATATTTTCCTGTTTTGTCTTTCTGATTTTTCTCCCTGAACAGTTCAGAAAACTTCAAGCGGAATCATTTCAAGCGAGCTCTGCTTTGAGAGGCCTCCCTCCATCCTGGTGCCTCTTAAGGTCCACACTCCGCCGAAAGGATACCAACTCTACATGACGTGTGCCGTCCGCGGATGTCCCGCGCCGAGAGTGTCCTGGTACCTGGATGACGTCTGCATCGACTCGGACAAAAACTATTACATCACCAACGCGTTTGGCGTTTGCTCCCTGTACATTCTCAGCGTCCGATCGAAAGACAGTGGCGAATACAAAGTGGTCGCCGTCAACCCTCTTGGCAAGGCAGAGTGCGCCACTAAACTTGTTGTCAAAGGTAAGATTAACCAAGGACGGTCTTTGATTAGAATTTTCAAAAAAAAGCTTGTTTTTGTTCATGTTTATCGTTTATGCTTTTCTTGCTCCACAGACTGACCGACCCAAAGGCGACGTGCAGAAAATGGGAGAGTAGTGGCTGATAAAATTATTTTAAGTGGTCTTAATAGTAATTTATTTATTTAGTTTATTTGAAATATGACTGATTTGATTTATGTGGCTGCTTTCTTGCCTCTGGCATTAGAACATGAATTATGTAGCGGGGATGTTGTTGCAAACCAGAACACTAAGATATCTGTCAAATTCTCAAAATGTCATGCTGTAAATTTGCATTAAATGATCAGACTGATGGCTGTGTGTGTCATGTTCTTTGTCTTTTTTATTTGTTTCTGATCCATGCATTTATAATATATCACTGTACCTCTCTGTCCCTTTGATGGGGGGCTTAGGGTCTGGCATTGGGCAGGTATTGGAACGCTTTCATTCCAATATCTGCAAATCAAATCTGCACTGAATCTGGTAAAGTAAATCCTACGCGTTTCGTTTTTTCCCAATAATAATAATAATAATAATAATAATAATAATAATAATAATAATAATAATAGACACAGCAAAAGAACAGGCCCACCTTGAAGTTTGTTAAATACTTGTTTTTCAGTGTTTGCTCCCGATAGAAGAGGAGCGGCCCCATCATCTGAAGCATCGCATCATCTGTCAAACACAGTTAAGGTATCTTTACACTGAGAGCACAAATAGCTGCCAACACAACTAGGTCACCACTGTATGATTCGACTGCTGATGAAAGTAAAAGGTAACATCTTTATCATCTTGGCGTAACGTTTCAAGAACAAAACAAGATGTGTCACTTTCAAATGTTTAAGAACCATCCAACTTTGCTCAGGCTTCCCAGTATGCAGTACAATTGCAAGGGTTTTTTTTTTCAAAGGAAAAATGGCATTGGTGACAATCACATACTGTAAGTAAATATGAACTATATACGCCACTCATCCACACCGGTATATTTCATTTGAAGATAAATGAGTCCATGTCTGCAGGTGCAGTCAAAAGTCTGCTGGAAGCACGTCGCCATGAAGCTTGAATCCATCTGACGCAGGTAACAACAGCGTTGCTATTGTTGTTTAAAGCGCTATGCTGGCATCTAATTAATTTGGCATCACTTAGCTTCTACTCTCAACAGGCAGCAGCGTCACTCTGCGCTCACATGGTTTGTTTTGGGGACACTGTTTGCCGGCTGCTATGCTGGAAATTAGAACCTACTGCATGGCTGTGCTGCCAGCACTTGTGTCAGCTGTGTCGGTTCCATCAAAACATGACAGGATGTATGCCGCTGCGGTGCATTTACAGACAGCTCGGAAAAAAATAACATCTTTAAAATGAATTAAGCGCTTGTGGAAAAAAAAAAGTGGAGGCTAGCAGGCACGACACAAGACGTACGGGGAGACCCATCACTCCACAACATGCAAAAAAACAGACTGATTTGATTTGTGGGGTGTTGTTTTTTAACCACATTGCTTTCCATTATATGTTTTACTAAGCCTAGAGATCTCAATTCCAAAAAAATATATATAAATGATCTAAAATCTGTCAGCTCTCGGATCTTTTTCTGAGGATTTGACCCAAATTCCACCAGCCTGCAGTTACCAGTACGGGATTGAAGTGGTTGTTTCTCCAAGCTGCTCTCAAAAACAATGACAAATGAATATGAAGAAGAAATAACAAACAAAATGTGTTGCTGGTGCCAGCAAATAGGACTTCAAATGACTTTCTCTGTGGTTGCAAAATGACTGGATCTAGAGATCGGCCTCTACATCGCCATTACAAAAAGAAGGGCTCAGTCGCAACACTTCTTTCCGACACGGAAGAGAACCAGAGACGTTCTAACACTCAAGTTTACGAGCCCAAGCACAATCAACAAGTGATTTATGCAGCTCAACACCCCCACCCCAGTGGTGGTATCAAATGATTGCCCAGTGAGTGATGATTAGCCTAATCTCACTCAACACAAGTAGCCAGTGATCTAATACAACTGCGCTCACTCATCAAGGGCAAAGTCATCTGGGTTGCAGGTGGTTTTTAGTTTTGGCTTTAGGCAAAAATCAATGACAGCTCAGTTATAGATAAAATAAATCAATAAAATAGAATAAAAACAACGGTGGACTGATCCAAATATTTTGAAGTCTAGGCCTGTTGTGTCTTTAATTCATTTCAGTAAAAGAAAGACATACAGGATATCTTGGGGAGCTTCAGTGAGTTTCATGCATTTTGTGGGAGTGGGCTGAGGGTTGCTCACCTCGTTGCCACCTCAAGGCCCGTGGCAATATTTGTGTACACAATGCAAATATATAAATACATATTATTATGCAATATGGACAAATGTCAAGCGGCTTTGCATCGCGGCGTCTTTAATGAGGCCGAGGCGACTATTCCACGAAACTCCTGCTGCGACCTGCTTGTTTAACCTCTTGACAGCGTAAAACCAGAAATCCCCCACAGTGCATTGCACGACCCCAATCCGCCGCCGCTGCTATCCCATGAGCAAGCATCTTTTTATAGTAGCGCCAACACACAGCGATAACATTTGAGATGATAGTTTTTTTTTTTCCCTCAAATGTCTCATGTTCGTGTTTATTGGCCAATAAAAACACAGAAGGGTCATCGCATTACTGGAGACTTGTGAAGCTGCCAATCAGAAAACCTGCGCTCGGCAAGTTTGAGCCTTACAATACAGAGTAATTGTATCATTTATGAATTAACAAGGGGGGGGGCATCCGGGACAACACGGTGACGAATTGAATACTTGACCTCGCTGGAGCTTTTAAAATTCCGAGAGTAATAGATAAGAACTGTTGACTGGTTATTACCAGCAGCAGATTGAATGGATGGTCATGATATATTTTCAGAAGGAGCTGCAAAGTGATCGCTTTCATGGGGATTAGTAAGAGGAACCTCCACTCTTTAACGCTGCCGTAATACGGGTTTTTAGCAGCCGCTTTTTAGCCATGTAGGGACGTCCACGGGCTCTGAACTTTTATCACCCAACAAAAAGGAGGTGCCGCAGCTGAAATGCTGGATTACACAGTGAGGACGAACTGGAGGTGGATAGCGGAACGGACCGAACAACTGGACGTGAGTGCAATGTTTTCTGTTGTTGTTGTTGTTGCTGTTGTTGCTGTTGTTGTAAGCATCCCAAATTAAAGAACTGCAGATCTGTTTCATGGGGAAAAGCTTTATGATGAGATTTAATCAGACCGGATGCTCTTCAGTGACACAAGTCAAAGGAACTTTTTTACCATATGCGGGGTCATTTGGTGTGGAAAGACATCGAAATCTGTGAAATTCTGGGTTCAATTGCCAAAATAAAGATAAAACAAACAAATAAGGAAATAGACAATAGCTTTTTATCGGACATCTGTCTGTCTAGAATCTTCGGCTGGTGTTGCAAAGTGATGTGTGATAGGAATGTTCAGCGTGGCGTTGCTAGCGTAGCCTCACTCCCCGTCACAGATACAGAGGAACAATCTCTCAGGTTGTCTCAGCCGTAAAATCTCGTAATGTTTGCGGTTTTAGGGTTTCGATTACCATTAAAAGAAGAAATAACAAAAGACTAAAGACATCTTAAGCTCCCTTATCCCTTATGTTTTAATGAATAATGTGATATTCATGAGCAAGTCCCCGTGACTGACAAAGGATTGAGCATGAAGCTTCCTCGGATTGCACAGAGACACATCAAAGCTATACTATTCCAACGGGTTTTGACTGTTCAAGGTTACATACCCATTTTTCACATTACTGCAGCAGTTCTCTTACACAAGAAATTAAAGAGCTGCATAAGAATCTTTACGGACATAGTCTTTATATACAGCCCATTTTACTCTCATTGAAATTCAGCCTTGCTGAGAGAATTACTTACTGACTCATGCCTCAACTTTGAATTGCATGACATGAGCTTTTTCCTTTTTTTTTTTTTAGGATTCAACCCATCGTTACATGACTTACAGATCTCTTGAGCTACATTCAAAGTAGGTCAAAGTCAAAGAGTGACAGAAAACTGACTATAAATTTGCTGTCCTGCTTTGAGTTTGTGTTATAACAAAGCATAAAAAGTCTGCAGTTTGTTTGCGACACAAAACTGATGTACAACAATACAAAGCAATAGTAATAATGCTAACAATTCTCAGCATCAACGAAGGTTAGAAGCGTGAAAAATAGTAAAGAATCACCCTTTGAACATAGTCATCAGTGGTCATGATTGTGATTGACACATCAGCTTAACACTCCAATGTGAAGACGCTCCCCTTGCGTCTATGTTTGGAGCCCGAGCGCCTGCATTGCTGGCGCAGCCACTTGACTCCGCACGCAGGAGGGCAGAGTCAGCGACTTGGCGAGATTTCACATTCCGCCTTTTACAGTGTCCCAGCACATCTCCAAACGTCTGCACGGGGACTCAGGACTCCAGGCAGCCCTGCTCTGACAGGCTGATGTCATGCACTAACACGGATGATACATGAGGAGAAGCTACGAGGCCGAGTCTAGCGACCTATTCTCGCCATGACCCCGATTTGTCAGTCTTCCATTTTCTCATGAGACAAGCATTCGCACAAAGTCATGGGACTCCACATACTGGATTGGAAATGACCTTTTTTTTTAGAATAAATAAATATTATAAAATAACTGAATTTTAGGAACAGTCCTGACATGATAACCTTTAGACAAATATGGCTCTAGAACAGTAGGTTAGCATGGGAGTTTTTTTTTTGTTGCTATGTTGGAATGCTGAAGCTAAATAACTATTATTCTATAACTATAACTTCTCTCAATTGTGATTCAACATCAGCCTTGTAAAAACTGAAATAAGGTCTCCAGCAACCAAAGCACGGACTGGTGGCATTTAGCAATATTTTTTTCTTTGTGTGTTTCAGACAAGAAGTGGCCAAAAGACCCACTGAGCGCAGAATACAATAACCACGATGAGCTCAGCGACCAAGCAGCAACCAAAAGCCCCAGGTAGGGCGGTAAATGTTTTGTTCATTTTTGACAGGTTTTTAATCTATGATGAGCTTTTTTAATATTAACAAACATGACATAGCCTCCACACACAAAAAAAGCTGAGGCAAAATATTTGACCTATGGATTTTTCTGTAAAAGACGGGCAGAGAACCAATTTCTTTTTCTCCCCCAAAGCTAATCCCAGCCTTACCAGAGTCATCCACAGCCTGACCGCAGTTCTTGTGTCGGGTGCTCTGGGCGGTTTATGAAAGGCACATCAAGCTCCACGCAGCTAACAAATTCCAACTGAGGGCATCCTGACGCCTGCTGGTGTCAGAACCTGACAGTTCTTTCAGGAGTGATTGGTATGCAGCGGCAGTCGGCTGACTGTGTCCTAGCAGGCCTGGATTATGTGTGAATCAAAGCTCAAGGAACAAAGCCGGCTGCATTCGGATGATATGACGGTATAAACCGACCCCCTGAGAAATGACACACGGTTTAATGAATATTCAATACATGCACTTTAACCTGGCTCCGGCTGTTAAAGGTGATGAAAAACAGCTAATTCTCTGTGTATGTCGGTGTAATTCACTTAGTTCAGTCAGTTTGCTGCGTTTTGACTTTAAAGCATGTTGATGATTGCGCTGTATTCAGTAATGAACCAATTTCAGGGATTTGTGCCATGTTGTAGAATAAAAGGATAAATTCACTGCGTTTTTTTCTCAGTGTAAGAGAGGTTGACTTTTTGTCCATGATCCTTGATGATGATGATGATGTTTTTGATCACCGATCACACTCAATTTATTTTAGAAGACGAAAGACACTTTTGCGGATCTCACGCGCAGAGTAACATACAGTGAAACGTGTTCCCTGCACTCAACCCGTCCTCCTCTGACATGCTGTGGGCAGCTGCAGTGACGCACCCAGGGATCACATCCAGATTTTTCTCAGTGCATTCAGTCGACGACACTCACTGGATAATTTGATTCTCGATTTCTTTAGCCGGACCACCCGCAGGGAAAGTCACACAGAGATGAGGGCAACCTGCAAACTCTGACACTGCCAGGTGCAAGGCGGCAGTGCTAACCACCACAGCACTGCGCCACTTTTGATAACCGTTCATTTTCGTGGCAGGGGCCTCTGTGTAATCCGTAGCACAAGATCCGTCCAGCTATCGTGGCTCCTGCTAAAGCAGATGCAGGATGAAATTGTAAAGCAGGCACGCCGAGGTGCGATGTAGTGATTGCAAAGATATTCCAAGGAACTATCTAAAATAATACTGTAACATCCTCATTTCCTCAGTCGAGGGGCAACTTTTTTTTTAAAGGTGGAGGACACTGTGGAGGACTGGAGCCTCCTGTGGCTCGTTTCGGTGTTCATGCATTGCACAAAACTATTGCGTCTACCAGTGAAATTTTGTTTGTGGCCAGTTTAAATGAAACAAATATTGGCATCGCAGCTAACACAACCAGCTATAATTGCTCCTCAAGAGATTATTATAAAACGCAGCAGCCAAAAGGATTCTGAATTAAACAAAAACAAACCCCCCCGGCCCCCAACAACTACATGGGGAAATCATATTGAATTAATCCCTAAACCGACTGACAATCACAATCACACCAAAAAAAAAAAAAAAAAAAAAAAAAAAGAGCAATAACCCAACCACGGAAGTAAGTCACTATCAGCACTATGCCGCAGCAAAGGTCCGAGGCCCAGCGTGAGCGAGGCTGCTCTGAGTCACTATGACGTGTGACGTTGGTGCAGAACAGGGAGTCTGAGTCTGAGTTAATGTTTTCACCAGCTGCCGTCTGAACTTTATGTTGTGCACTGACTGAGTCATCCTACAGCTGAAATCCTGGAGAGGCAGGGAAAAAATGGCAACCAACAGCTGGTTTCAGGGCCGCGACTGCCACACTTCGGACACGGTGCCCCCACCGCTGTGACGTCACATTTCTAGAGCATCCTAGGAAATGTGCATGCAATTTATATCAACAAAGATCTACTTACAAAGTCCACGTGATGTCTTTCCAGGTGTGTTTCCCTCCTGTTTCCGCGTTCAATATATCTTTTGTGATATTTTTGTCTTTTTAACGAACGACGTATGACTGCATTCAACTTCCTCAACACGGTTCCGCAAGGCAGCCCGTTTTTCCCGCTGAAGTGTCGCGTGGAGGGAAAGGGAACAGTGACCTCCGGTGGTACTTATGTGAACAACTCGCAACGAAAGGCAAAAATAGATGATGAAAAGCGGAAAAAAAATAATGTTCAGAAAATGACGTGAAAAATCATCCATCTATTATCAGCCAAAGCGGAACGCAAATATTGATAACGCCAAGTCGTCAATCCTAAAAAAAAAAAAAAAAAAAAAATGTAGTATTTGAGAAACAGCAACTGTTTGAGCCATGTGCAAATTCCAGCTTATTAGACTTTCAGGGTGTTGTCACGACATCGTCAAACATTAGTAGGACGTGTCACAGGCCCTCTGTACATGCGGTTCACCAGCTTCATGTTTACTGGCAGCCCCCCCCCTCTCACCTGACACTTTTCCAACAAACAGACGACGCCTCTGACATTGTCAACTTGCTAAATGGTAGCCTAATTCGAATTTACAGGAAAACCAGCCAGTGCTGGAATAAAATACGCAGAGGGCGTTGTCCTGCTTGCTATTCTTATGGAACCTACTCGTAACTTCACAGAGCGATGAAGGCAGAGTTGTATCCTTTGTAACATTGATTACCAGCCCCCACTTACTGGATATCACTGCGGACATCCCTGCTGTTTGCCGTGATGCAGGCACAAGTCACAACACCTGCTGTAGCAGTGGAATTGTTATGTGTGAAGCCACTTGAAAGATACAGAATCCCAAGTTGTGTCCCCAGTTTTCTGGTGTAACTCTTAACACACAAAGTAGTCGTCTTTCCAGGACTTCTTCAACCTGTCAAACTGAATTTTCTTCTTCTTTTTACTTCCCTCGCGGCCTTCCCAGTGGCTATCAAGAAAAGGTCCAGAGTTGCCGGGGTTATCATCACACAGCATGTTGAGCACCTCCCGCCGGGAAAGTCGACCCCTGACTTCACCCGGAAGCCAATGGCTACAACCGTTCAGGAGGGTAAATGTCATATTCCATAAGGGAAACACACCTGAACTTGCAGCAGTTCTGACAGCAACAATGTTGTTAAGACACCCAGCTATTTTTTTTGACTTTACAGGTAAAAAGGCTTTTTTCAAAACAATGGTTAGTGGAGAGCCGGCACCGAAGGTGACATGGGGACGTAATAAGGGAACAGTGGATGACTCCTCAAAGTATAAAAGTAGATACGATGCAAGAAGTCAAGAACACATTCTTGAGGTAAGAAGTTCAGGCTTTGCCACTCTCTGATCTTCATGTATTGTTTATTAATCATTTAAAACAATATTTACTTTGATAAAATATTATGTCACTCAAAAAAAAACCCTGATGCGATAGTGATGATGCTATTAATGAAAGTTCCTGAGACCACCTTGTGATTCTTTATACAATCTAGACAAAACTCTTTATTTTGCATCTGTCCTTTACCACTAAACCTGCTTAGCTGAGGAATCTAGTGCCATGTGAGTATCAAAAGCTGTTACTTTATGCATTTAATTTGCAAAAAGTCACAGAGTTCCAGTGGGAAAATCTTGTTTTAAGGTGTGTCAAAAAATAAACTTATTTCTGGATTTACTCACATCTCTTTTCAATTATTGTTATTTTTGAGGTGCTTAATTTAATTTAATTTGAAACGGACCCTAAAGCTGATATTAATCTGGACTTTATTCAGATACAATAATATCCCTTTGACAGATTATCAATGTAAACCAAGACCAAGCAGACACCTACAAATGCTTTGCTACCAATGAGTATGGACAGGCTGTTTGCACTGCTAATCTCAATGTGAGAGGAGGTAAGTGAGGCTCCAGTCAGAGTTGAATGTAAAGTCATGCTGACTGCTCACTCATTATTTTGTGTATTTGTACCATTTTCTTTCTTGAACCAGTTGATTTAAAGAAGAAGCAGGCAGGTACATGAGGCCGAAGACACCCTGATCATCCTTCAGCCGCAACAGGAGATATTTGTTTTAACATCAGAACAATGTTGAACATAATTATCATTTTTACTGAAAACACACACTGATTTATTTTATTAATGTCTTTCTTAATCCATGTTTTTTTTTGTTTCCATTTACGACAAATCTTTTTCTTCCTTTGGCAGATGATCAGGGGACTCAGGATTTCAGATCAATGCTTAAGAAAACGTGAGCCAGGAGCGAGAGACAAAAAATATTCTCTGTGATATAAAAACGTAAACCCTTGACATCCTTTAACCTTCTCTGCTTTTGTAGAGTGGTCACTACCAGAAAAAAACAACTCCCTCCAAAAAAAGAAGGCGAAATTGATCCCAAGCTCTGTGAGCTGCTTCTCAGCGCTCCGAGGAAGCACTATGAAAAGATTTGTTTCGACTTCGGTGTCACCGACTTTCGCTGGATGCTGAAGAGACTCAAGCAGATGGCAAAGGAGAGGGCAGACGAGCAAGCAAAGGTACGGTGCGGAAAAGAGTCACAGTGATCCATATCTGGGATGTGCTAATGGTAAAGGTCTTGGGGAGGAAGTCCATTTCCCAGTGGATGATTGAATCAGCCCTGAAACTATGACATCCTGAAGGACCCACAAGCAACATTTAGTGGTGTCAGGAGGTTAGAAAGTTTATTGCAAGCAAATGAAGAGTGGTTCATATGTCATATGGCCATGCATTACAAACATTGAAGTCCACTCAAATTGTCAGTGAAGTTTGGCGTAAAACAGGAACAAAAGACTTTGATGTCTGTTGACAGGTTGTGGAAAAACTGAAAAATGTGAAACAAATTGAAGTGAAACCAAATGGGAGAGCCGAATTCAGTGTGGACATGAAATTAAGGGATTCCAATAGTACAATCAATGTATACAAGGTGAGACAAGATCAGACTCAAAACGATCATTTTAATGATGATCCAATCATTTATTTACCTGAAATCTAAAGGTATTAACATACAGTTATTAACATGTTTTTCTCTATGAAGAATGGGAATTTGGTTCCATTTGGTAATGATGAAAACTCCAAATACTGCCTGAAGATAATAGGAACAAAGTATGTTTTCACCATCAATAATCCTCAACCAGAAGACGCTGGATTTTACCAGGTTGATGTTGATGAGACAAATGTTCTCACCACGGACTTTCAAGGTAACATTACGAAAAGTATACAAGCTGAGTGTGCTGGCATCATACATCAGGGTTTATTTCACATGATCAAACTGTTTATTACACTCCAAATCCCCCTTTCATTCTTCTTCAAGTGCCTGCCGTGGAGTTCACAGACAAACTGAAGGATGTGAAGGCCGTCGAAACCGAGGACGCCGTCTTCCAGTGCGTCTTGTCGACGCCCCTCAACAGTATCACGTGGTCGAAGGACGACTCGTCACTCGAAAGCGGGGACAAATATGAGATAAGCGTGTCAGAAGACAGACTCACCCACACACTGAGGGTTAAGGACTGTGAGGTGGCGGACGCGGGACGGTATTATGCAATTGCTGGGCTAACATCAAGCAGCGCTTCGCTCGCTGTGAAAGGTAAGTCAACGGCTTTGCATGGAATGAATCCCATGAATGGTCTTTATGGATTCACATTTTTCCTTGTTAAAAGAAAAACAAAAAACGCTTTTCATCAGCTGACCCAGAGAGGCGAAAAGCCCGCAAGGAAGCCCAAAGAGACAGCGAAGTCAACCAGGCCAAGCAGCAAGATGAGAAAGACAGCTGGGCGGCGCTTGAGGAGGAGGAGGAGGACGAAGATGATTCTGATCTTGGGAAAAGTGATGGGGCTGCTGATAGGTCTGCTGATGGAAGTGGTGATGGAACTGATGGAAAGTCTGGTAATGGATCTGGTATTGGGCAAGCTGATGGGACTGCTGGCAGGACTGATATAGGCGAGGATGGCAAAGATGGGAAGAAAAGGGACGACAGTGGCGGAAATCAGGGAGACGATGCAGATGATAAGAAAAAGAGGCGACTGCATACGGGTCCATTGGTTCCTGAAAGTGTAAGAGGTAAAATCACTCCACATTGCAAATATTTAAGCCAAAGTCCTTCTGCCAAATACAAGACCTACAGAGGATTGAAATCTTATACATTTTCATCTCTCAATATGGGGATGGTATGTTTGATTTGTTTGCGTCAATTACAAAATCTACTAGCTGTAATTGTAAATTCAAAATGTAAATACTTATGTGAGTTGTGATCATTTTGCACAGACTCATGGAAAAAATATCGGTACGACAAAAATCATTTAAACGGGCATCCTGAAAAGAAAAATCATGAATGGTGACAGTGTTTTGAATTAGTCTGTAACACTGCTGCTGAATCATGGTTTATATTCAGGCCCAAAAATAAATTCAAATTTAAGTGACATGAGTGGAAGAAATGGCATCCCTACACAATCACTGCAAATCATTAAATACCAATTACAGAAGTGAAATAAGAGATAAAATACAAGAAACTTGTACTTTTTCAGTATTACAAAATGAAAGCTATCATGCCTTTATGAGCTGGAATATTTCTCACATTTGCTCTGTTGGTGTCCTTGCAGATAAAGGTGTCCAGTTTGTCATTGGGCTGTCAGATGCTGTTGCTAATGTTGGCGAGGAGGCCAAGCTGTGTTGCAAACTGAGTAGTGCGACCTCTAAGGGCCAGTGGTATAAGAATGGGAAATTGGTAAGTCTTTCATTATAATGGTGGTAATACTTACACTTATCCACCGGTTATCTGCTTCACAAAAAATATAAGTAGTTAAATAAAGGTCTGCTAACACCTTTTCCTTTTCCACATTTGCATTCGTCACATTATGGGTCATGTAATGCATGATGAGGCGTGTCAATGAACATACTATTCTCAAGTGCGTCCAAGTACGTGCGTGTGGGTTTGTGTCATCAGTGCTGCTTCTTTTTATCTAACAAGCTAACTGGTGGGGACGGTGTGAAAATGATCAAAGACGGAGCCTGTCACAGCTTGATCATTGGCTGCTGTGGCAAAGACGATTCAGCTGTCTATCGCTTTGAGGCTGAAGGCCGTAAATCAGAAGCCACTCTTGATATAAAAGGTCAGAAGAAAATACAGAAATGCTTCAAATTGACTGAGGGTTTATCAATTATAGCTTTCCTTTTCAAAAAAACAACAACATGCTTTTTCTTTCTTTAAAAGACCCACCAAAGGTTGAGAGTGAGGCTTTTGACAAATTCTCCACGCCCGTAACAATAAAGGCAGGTGAAAATGCTGAATGGAAGCTGCCATTCGCAGGAGGAACACCAATGAATATACAGTGGTACAAAAACGATGACCAGCTCTCGCCTTCCGCCAATGTGAAAATTGAAACATCTTGTTCTGAGAGCAAACTCCGTCTTACTAAATGTCAAAGGAAAGATAGCGGAGAGGTCAAAATCAAAATAAAAAATGAATTTGGCACAACAGAAGGAATTTCCAAACTTATGGTCCTGGGTGAGTTGGCGTTTAGAGTTAATTTTGTCATACATGGTATTTTTCAAAATCTGTCATCATGCTATTTATAGTTTATGTTTTCACAATTTGGTCCACAGACAAGCCAACGGCACCACAGGGACCTGTGGAGATCATGGAAAGCGCTGTTACGTCTATCGAGTTCAGATGGAAACCACCCAAACACAATGGCGGACGCACAGTCACCAATTATATTATAGAGCGGCAACAAGTTGGGCGCAATAAATGGTCAAAGCTCGGCGAGGTCCCTGGTAGCAACACATGCTTCAAAGATTCAGAGGTGGACCCTGGACGGAGATACTGCTACCGGATAAGAGCGAGAAACGAAGAAGGCATCAGCGAGTGCCTTCAAACAGAAGACATTTCAGCCGGAGTGTTACGTAAGTCATCCGTTCAGTTAAGTGTGTCTTTTTCCTTCAGTCTTGAATAAACACCATAAAGTTTGCAGGAGGAAAGAAAAACAACATACCAAGATAAAAGACGTGTCTTGTGTCTTTCTGCAGGTTATCCTGGGCCTCCAACAACACCCAGAGTGGTCAGTGCCTTTAAAGACTGTATAAATCTGTCATGGTCTTCCCCATCTGATACTGGTGGAACCAAAATAATTGGATACAACTTGGAAAGAAACAAGAAAGGGACCAATTACTGGAGCCTTGTGAATCAAAAAGGACCCATAACAGGTAATAACAACTGAAGCTGCAGGATCAAGTGACTCACGAACTCAAGTGGTCTTTTTTTTTTTATAAATAAGTCTATTTTTTGTTGTGTTTCTCTTTTCTTACAGATACTAAGTATGCAGTAAAGGACGTTTTCGAAGGCGCAGCATATGAATTCAGAGTGTCTGCTATTAACCTGTCTGGAGCCGGAGATCCTAGTATTCCTTGTGACACAGTAATCGCAAGAGATCCGATGAGTAAGCCAGCGACACTCAGTGACACTCAGTGACACTCAGTGACACTCAGGGCCTGATTTACGCAAGGTTTGCACTTGCAGAGGCGTACGGAAGCGTCACTGCACATGCAAACTAATGATAAACAATCCCTTATTTGGGATCTTAGAACATCAGGACCTCAAGGTTTTCTAGGGGATCAACAAGCTTTTACTCTCTGTCATTTTTCATCCTGGTATTTCAGAACCTCCAGGAAAAGTCTCTGACTTGGCGTTAACGTCCTCCACTTACACCACGTTTGCGCTGTCCTGGGCTAAACCCAAAGATAAAAAGGGGACGGAGGATGAAGCCGAGGGGTACTACGTGGAGATCAGACCAACTGACACTTCTGAATGGACTCGCTGCAATGCCATCCCAATTATTCGAACTTCATACACCGTGCTTGGTCTAAGGGCAATGGCCCCTTACTGGGTGAGGGTCATTGCCACCAATTACGGAGGTGACGGAGAACCTTTGGGCTTTGACAAATGCATCACAGCCATGCCCCCTCCTGGTGAGACCTTTTTCAAATTGAAGTCAGGAATGCAGCAGGAGGTGCATTAACCTCAAAAACTGGGGTTTGACATTTCTCCAAAACACTGTAGACAATCGGTGTAAAAATTGAAAATTGAAAGCTGCAAATTGTTTTTGCCAAATTGTATAAAGACAAGTGTAAATGTGTAATCTCTGTATTGCCACAGTAAGGCCAAAGTTCAAAGATCGCAACATGAAGACCTTTGAGGTGGTCAAATCTGGAAGCACACTACGTCTGCACATCCAATTTGAGGTATGCCATTTTTTGTGCTTCAAAAAAATAGTGGTAAAGGTTAAAAACAGTGTTATGTAATCACTTTCTGATTGTCTACAGGCCTCACCATGGCCAGAAATCTCGTGGCTTAAAGACGGTGCGCCAATTGCTAAACGAGTAACAATCACCAACTCGACAAAGGCTCTCAGCTGTTGATTCCCACATCTGAATGGACAGATTCTGGCATTTATACCATTACAGTTAAGAACATTGCTGGCGTGGACAGCTTCAACGTTGAAGTAAGAGTAACAGGTCAGTCTCGCGATGAGTTTCTGGATATTCCAATTCACACCGAAACGTTCGGGGAGGTTTACAAATAGAGAACCAAGTCCTCACTTACATTAAATAGTGACCAATTAATCACCAACAAACTTGTACCTAAAGTAAATTTGTCTGTTTTGTCATTTGAATTCGGACACAGACGACCCCATGCCTCCAGGTCCAGTCGAGCTGGAGCAGAACATCCCTGGGACAGTGACTCTGTCCTGGGCGTCTTCCCCCGATGAGAAGAGGGACGACAGACTGCACTACGCAGTTTTCCAGCGAGACTCCGTCAAGCACACTTGGAGGACAGTGGCAGACAACCTCTTCAACAACAAGTTCACAGTTGTCAACATTTTGCCTGGAAGAGAGTATCGCTTCAGAGTGTTTGCGAAGAACGACATGGGTCTCTCACCGCCGTCTGAATCCCCTCTGTTCGAGACTAAAAAGGAGAAAGGTCGGTTCTTCCTCAATTTCATTTCATGTGAAATCAAAGGAAAAATGTCTGGCTCTGCCGCTAGAACAATATGCCATCACTGACTTTTATTCCTCACATCAAAATCTCTACCAGTCTTTATTAGTTAGCTTTCACTTTCATCAATAGTTGAGCCCACATTCATACATATAGAACATTTGGAGTTCAAGCATGTTAAGCCATAGAACATTTGGGAAGGTTTGACTCTCATCTACAAAAAGCCACCACAAGCTATTCTGACAATTGAACTTCAATGTTAAACCATGCACTCTGCATCTGTTTTCTACTTTTAGAGAAGTTCGAAATAAACATGCCGGAGAGAAAGCCTTTGGACTTGGAGTCTCGCCCATCATTTATCGTCCCGCTGAGGCAGCGCACAGCGCCGCAGGGCTACGAGTGCTGCATGAGCTGCGCAGTGAAGGGCGATCCGGTGCCGCGCGTGGCGTGGTACCGCAACAGCGTCTGCCTGAACACAAACCCCGACTACCACATCACCAACGTGTGCGGCGTGTGCTCCCTGCTCATCCTCAGGGTTCGGCCCAAGGACCACGGGGAGTACAAGGTGGTCATCGAGAGCAGACTGGGGACGGCCGAGTCCTCCATGGTGCTCGGCGTCAGAGGTATCGGAACAGGTTGAGGCGCGTCGTGTTGTGTTTGGAGGAAAAGACTGACATTTTCATCACAGTGTTCACTGTTGTCTTTGTTACAGAATGAAGAACAGATGTGGCTGCTGGACACAAGATGAACTGCGGACAGTTTTAGTTGATTCTTATAAATTGTTTTTATTTGACTTTTACCGTGTTCAGTGGTAAGAATCAAGACAACTCCCTGACAATCAAAACGGCTAAACAATTGTGACAGTTTTTCATTTATTGTTGTTTAGCAGTTACAAATGGCTAAAAATGACCTGATCCCAACTGTTCATCAGTTTGTTCCTATTTTACAACCACTTTGTTGCATCTCAAATTTAGTAGGCTCCTACAAGTGAAGACTGAATGTATTGTCATGTGTTACACCATTATGTAGTTTATTTAAACGGTCACATATAAAACACAGTTGTTCCTATCTAGAGGACTGACCTGCTGATCCGTGTTTCATGGGTTTTAGGTCATATTTTTTATTCATACAATGACAGAGTGTTTTTCTTCCTTAATACTCAAAAAGTTGTGAAGTTATTGTTTTAATGCTCAAAGTCTTCTTGGAAACTTCATACGAAGGTTGTTAGACAACCTTGATTACTAGTATTGATAGTGACCTGAAAGTGTGTTTGGATGAAAGACCAAGCTTAATTAAAAAAAAGTGCCCCATGTGTGTAATTAATAATAATTTAATCTACAACAGAGCAGGAAACTCTTATTGACTTAACCCCTTACAGTTTTAAGGTCCACTGACACAGCGCCCTCCCAAGGTCCATGTGCAATTATTAGAGAAAATTACAACCTCCAACTCTTGTCATGAGGTGCCGGAAGGAAATAAACTTGATTGCGATGCCTAATTATGTTTTGTTTTGTTTTTTCGATTTCCATTTTGTTGCTGGGAACAGTGTTGAGATACTGACCTTGATCAATTCCCCATATTCTTTAAAATAAGACAGTATCTGATCATATATTTATATATATATATATATATATATATATATGTATATATATATACATAGCCTCACCATGCGGCGAGCACACAACTGCAAAACTGCTACTGCATCTTTTGCCTTTTACTGCACAGTTATTTATGGCGCAGGCCGTACATGTGATTCCACTGGTACATGCTGTTCTCTTGTCATGGAGCCCTTTATCAAAGAGGCTAAGGCACAGATCACTGTTTATTGCCCTTATGGTGAAAATATTCAAACAATGTGTGAGCCTGGTGACGCTGAGGCGCACAGAGACAGAATCTTCAATTTCAACCAACACACTTTGCCTTATTGCCAAGTCCCTCTCCGAACCAGCAGAATAAAAAGCAACAAAATATAAAAAAATACAAAATCATGAGTAAGTGTAAATAAGTGTTTCGGGGTTTCTCCGATTGAAGCTGGTGTGTCCGCTACTTTTTAAGTGCTCTGCTGTTCGACTCCCAGCGAAGGGAATGGTTTCTAGGCTTAATATCATGCAAGCGTGTTTCCGTTTCAGCGCACGAGCAATGAAATCCATTTGTCACATCCCCCATGAGCACGCACTGCGCGCCCCTTTTGATTCCCTTTTAAGGAAATCAGACTTCAAACAGATGACCTGCGAGAGTGTCATGGAATGTATTCAGGGAGTTGTGTAAGCTTATCTTCACTGTTGAGAGACAGCCGGCGACAAGTCAAGAACCCAGTGTGCTCGTGAATTTAATAAACCTCCCTCCCTCTCTCCGTCCCTCTCTTTCTCTCTCTCACTTTCTTGATCGTAAAGGTAATTTTCACCAGAAAACAAAAAACCCACCTGTGCCTTTTTTATGGCCTGCATGTTTTAAAGATGACGCTCTCATGTCTGTTGGAGAAAACATCCAGCAGGCAATGTCACCAAGATAATGCACAGCCTGAGTTGTTGCTTCCTAATATCATTCAAAGACGTATGGCTATCAAACATTTGCTCATTATGCAGATTACAGTTAATTAAATTAAGGGTTCATTGAAATTGTGCGCCATCACAATCAGACATGAAGCTGATGTGACTTTTCTTCAGCATTAAACATCTTAGAAAGTTTTTTTTTTGTCATATCTAGAAATATCTTGATCATCTTAAATCCACTAACATCGAGATGGACAAATATCTCCAGTCGAAAGTGCAGGTTTGGGACTTTGTAAGAAGGGTAAAGCACAACAGAGAACACCTTCCTGACCATTTAATTGTCAAGCATGCATACTGTTGGCAGAGTTTGCCCCCGAACTGGAATTAATGAGCCTAATGATGCTTTACTTATTCCATGTTTGCAGCGTGACCCCTGAGAGCCCTCGTGGACAATGCTGCTGTCAGATCCTTGTGTCCACAGAGGCACGAGCACAGCCCGCCTCCCGCCTGGGTCCCTTCCACTGCTCGCTCTCCGCTGCTTCCACTCCCATCAGTTACTCTCTTACGTCTGGCCATCACTTTTGCTCAACTGGAGGAGAGAGTGCCATCCAGGATTTTGTTGTTTTTTTTTGTTTTTGTTTTTGTTTTGTTTTTTGAGCCATACAACATTCTGCGGTTTGCTTTAATGTTTTTCTTCCTTCTGAATTGTGAGAGAACAAGGAAAAAGCTTTTTCGGAAGTGTCTTGGGCCACATCAAAGCTACTGCATGCCCACCGCAGCGGCACGGGAGCGATGTCTTCCCCACTTTCTCACAGCAAAGACCAGCCACGCATCCGAAAGACAACCACCGACTCCTCACCGACTTCATTAACAGCCAGGAGCCTGAGGGTAAGACTGATAGATCCCGTCCTAGCCTGTTTACTTTCAGGAATTTGACGCTAATTGAACACAATTATGTTGTGTATAAAGCAGCAGCACATGCTCAGGTTTTGGTGATTTTTGTTTTACGTGCTCTAAGATTTACTTTTCTTTTTTGTTTCGCTTAAATTGTTATGTTTACACTTGAAATGACCGGATGGAAAATTCTGTCACCATCACTGACCTCGTGCTGGCCCGGTTTGAAGCACCCTCTGAAGTGTCCTTCTCAGAAAATAATATTGTGCATCTAAAAAAAACAAAAACTGATGTTTTGGACCAAAGTGCTTGTTAACTAAGTGTTAGATACATTCACTGTGGGGTTCCTTAATTAAACTGGAAAAGCTACAGTTTACATAGATTTACATATTTCTTTTAAACACACTTTTCCACCTTTTTACATGGAATTTCACAGATAGATAGATAGATCGATAGATACTTTATTAATCATTCTTAAATACTATACTAATTATTATTCTAACCAGAAAAAAACCTAGCTCTGTTTAAAAGAAAGATATATACTGATTTAAAATTGAAGATAAAATGAACACAATTGATGGACAGGTTACATAGTTACAAAGTTTTTCCCCACAAAAAATGGCACAAGCTCAAACTGAAGCAGAAGAGCAGCACTAATTTTACTGACACCACTGAGCAAAACCATGAAAATGAATCAGAGGAAAAGTCTGGCACGGATGAATGGAGAGCGGAGAGAAGAAGGGGACGCAGGAAGGAGAAAAAAAGAGTGTGAAAGAGGGGATGACGGGAAGCAGAGAGAGAGAGGAGGGATACAGCGCTCAGGACCGGCCTGTGGGAACTCAGACGCAGTATTTATGGATGTTTATCTCTCGGCTAGTCCTCCGGGAAGCTCACATTTTCCACTTGGGGATGGCTGGTCACCAGGCGAGACGTTCCTTCTGCATCTAAAAGTGGTTTGGCCGAGTGACAGACGCACTCACACGCATGAGAGAATGTGCTGCTGAAGTTTGGGTTGTGATCGGCTTCTGTTTACATGTGACGTCACTTAACCCAAACCTGCGATTCCTTCTCAGCGTGTCTCCTGTACATCATTACTGACCCTAAACTAAACACATCCGAGTGTCAAGAGACGGCCCTTGAGAAGCCGACACCAGAGCCCGGGGACGAGTCCGGGGGATGTCGTAAAGTGGATCTGCAGCGCATCAAAGTGTTTACATGTGGTGTCGTAGGTGGAAAAAACCCACAATTCTTCCAACTAAACTTTAGTTTCCATCAACCTCGAAAGTGCGATTGGAAATCAAAACAAATTCATGATATTTTGGCTGTTTTAGGTCATTTGGTTGAGGCATGGAAGAGATTGGGCTCACAACCACTGACAAATTCAACTGCATTTTTAACACATCTGGGCCGTAAAAATGGATTTAAGTGCTGTGCTCCAAATAAGAGCAGTGGTATTTAACCCTGTCAGCCGTTGAACTTTCTGCTCAGCAACTATGAACGGCTTCATGTGACAGGAGAAAACTCAATCACTCTGTCACTCAGTGGAAAAATGATGTTTCAAGACTCAGCAGACAGATCCGATTATCTGACTTCATAGAACAAATAATTTTCTTCTATGAAGATCTAGCGACATCAATAGAGAGTGACATCACAGCGCCCTCTGTAGGTTTGGCTCTCCTGGTCCTTGTTTGCTAGCTTGGCCAGCTCAGCCAAAAATGGTAACCTAAATTGTAATTTGCAAGGAAAACATCATCGTGGGCCTCCTCTCTCTTGAAAGATGATCTCTTCTCTGTATTTCTTCCCCATCTTCCTCTGGGCTTCTACCCAGTAGCTGTTGCTTCATCGTAACTAAATGTTGGCTAAGCAGTTCTGGAATCTTTTTAAGACCAGTTCTCTAAAGTGCTCTGAAGATGTTTAGACGACAACGCTGCAGCGTCCAGTGTAGTGAGCGCTGAACCTGAGCTGAACCCACTCAGCCAGTTGAAGATATTTCCGCTATTTCTTTGGTGTTGATTTGGTTTTCCTGCAAATTGCAATTTAGGCCACTGTCTACAGCAAGACTAGGTTGTCCTTAGCTTGGTCCAACTCACTGCTGTTTGTTGTTTATATGCAGCGACGCCACAAAGTTCTGTTAATAAGACAGTTAGCTTCCTGAAGACCAATGCACTTCACATCTTTTCTCTAACATTTAAAAAAAAACCTTCTCAGCAGAGACACCATATTAAACTTCCAATTTCAGCAGGCCGTGCCGAACCCTGCCAAGAGCTTTTCCCTTTTTTGGATGTGTTTACTTATCTGCGCTGGTCAGATTATTTAAGGGATCATTTCCTCTCTCTCCTTCTTTAGCCTGGCTCAGTATGTCAGACTGCCATAAACTTTTTCTTGGAAAACTGCGGAAAAAAGCTCTCTGTGACGGACAAGAAAAGCGCTGGGATTTGCACACGTACATGTACACGTCGCGATGGGTATCTGGCACACACTGGGTTCAGAATGTCAGACATACTCCTTGTCTACGTCCGAAATAAATCTTGATGCCTGTATTTTTATTACCGTTCATGAACTTCACTCTGCAACCTAAACAATCTGTGTTAAATGAGGAAAGTTGAACTGAGCCATGATCTATTTCTGTAGCAAAGGAAGTATTTTGTCGCTTGTTTACTGGGCGTAAAGCTCAAACTGGGATTAGTCCTTCATTGTAGTTGGTGTTTTTTGTAAAGCCTGTTCTCATACGTCTCTACTCTCTTGCAGCACGAGAGGCTGTCAAGGTAAGCCTCTCCCGATTCCATTCCCACTGTAAAAGATTTTTTAATAATCACCATGAAAAGAGACTTAGACGAGGGACCTGATAAGAGGCAGCGATGAAAAAAAAAAAAGTCAGAACTGGGGCTAAACCACTGCGTTCAATGGCTGATAGCGGCTTTGTCTTTTCAGACTGAGCTCTTCAGGATCCTGTGATGGCTCCAACGATGCACCAACAAATCACGCCGAGTCCTACTTTAAACGTAGGGAGAACAGACTGTCGGCAAGGAAAAAGGCTGAGGAAGAGAGTGCAAACAATGACTATAAAAAGGCAAGTCGTACCGTCTGCGTATTAGTTTCAATCAAGTTAAAGAGTTGAATGTGTTGGAATTCAGACTTGACGTTTTCATTGTTTCGTTTCGTTCGAATTTCCTACAATAAATCCAGCAAATAAATCAGGGAGGCGTGTCCTTCGTTTAGAGAAGCGTAAAAGAGATTCACCTAAGTGCCATCAGTTTGTTGGTTGAGTGCCAACAGTCAAGTTAAGTTCCAGTATACTTGCCAAGTTAAAGGGTTGGCAAATATATTGGAAATGGGGGGGGGGGATAAGCATCTGTTAGAATTTATGAGTTTGCAAAAGAAGAATGCAATCATGCAACGATTCTGTCTGATCCATGAAGTGCCCCGACGTGTTTACAACTCATCTGACAGTTATTAGATATGTTTTCATTAAAACGTCAGCGAAGTGAGTGACTGTGGCCAAATGTTTGTTCAAATCCAAAACAAAACACGGGACATGATTGCCGACTAAATAGAAAAGTCTGAACTGTGTGAAGTAACTGAAAGACAGCTGCGGCTGTTTGCTGAGGACATGACGTGAATGTTTTACAGATGTATGAAAAGGCGCTGGCCACCAATCAAAGGCTCAAGTCAAGGCTTGAAATAAGTAAACAGGAGCTTGCAATGATCCAGGACCAGTTGCAGAGAGCACAGGTACCACGTCTGCAATCCATCTGACTCTGAGAACCATCAATGTACAAATAAAACATAGTCCTTTGTCTACACCTAGGATTTATCTTATTTATTTAAATCTGCATTTTACATATTGTCATAAGATTTTTTTTTTCTTTTGAAAAAGCATATTACAGCAACTCTGTGTCATTTCAGTTTTCTATTTTTCTCCCACTACTTTCAATAATCTATTTTACATATAGAAACACCATGTATATTCTGTAGTATAGGAGGAATTTTGTTTGTTTGTTTGTTAGTTTTTTCATTTTTAAGATTCACTACACCACCCTTGGCCCTTGACAAGAGATCACCAACATCTGGTAGTCTGGGGCATATCAATGCTCATTGTCATATCGATAACGTTGGTATTGTGACTGATCAATATCAGTGACAATTATACTAGATTTGCATGTAGGTGTTGTATTTATATACACTGATTTATATTCACATTAGTTTGTTATTGATAGTTCTAAATGTTTCAAATTGTTCCGCTAACATCTGTTGCCCACCCGCCCTTGTTGTTGTCGTAGAAAGGAAGACCTGGAGAATGTGGCTCCAATGTGTTAGAGACAGAAAAGAAGGTAGTCAGCATGCCGCATTCCTCCTCACTTGCTTCGTCTTGGCCTTGACTCCATTGTGACTCGTTCGTATTCTTCACAGGAGAGCTGGAGTCTAAAAATGAGGATATCAGATATGGAAGAGCAGCTGAAGGTAACTCATGCACACAGGCTCGTTTCATTGCTCCTTATAAAGGCAGAACTTTGTCAGACATTAAGGGAGATGATAAACAGCCAGATGGTTTCTGTGCAAAGTGTCTGTGGAGCCCTCCCTGCTAGTTGCTCCGTCTATGGAGGCTTTAGCTGACATCATTTGTCACTGTTACGCTCTGCTAGCCGTGGAATGCGCTAGCACTTTGACGGAGCAGCAAGTGAGCCATCAGCGCTCATCTGCGTTCACAAACGTCTGCTGTGTTATGCCCAAGAGGGCATAAACAAAAACCTGTTGTTATCAGCGAATGAGAGGTCTGCACAAACCCGGGCTGCTGCTCTGAAAATAGGCCTGACAGAGGGCCACTGTTCTCTATTTAAATGGCCGAGTCTGGTCCGGCCGGGTCTTTGTGTCACTGAATGTAGCGGATTGTACGCCTTCATGTGATTTGAACTACATTTGCTTTATTGTATTTAATTACGCACAGCGGGCCTCATGCAAGAGGTACTGGTACGAAAAGATTTGTTCATATGAGTGATTTAGCCCAAAAAAAAAAAAAAAAAAATGTTGCAAACACAAATTTTCTCGTATTTTCAAACTTTTTGTATTGTGAGGATTTAAAAAAAGAAAAAAGAAAAAAAAGGTATAAAAGCATGGCTTTCCTGGGAGTTCTTGTGTTGTAACAGGCTTATACTACTTATGTCTTTTAAATATTCAAAGCCAAATTAAGCCGTTGTACCATCATTTAAAAACAGTTTTTTTGTTGGACACTGTGGAAAATTTCAATTTTTCAAGAGAACATTGTGAGACATGAAACAGTGTTTTGCCTGTGAAGAAATAATAAGCCACTTGTAATCTTCATTGCTTTTGTCCATTGCATACTTAAAAACTATATAATCATCATCTACTCCTGAACATGTGCAGATGTGGAACAAAATAGAAAGAATTTTAATACAGCTAGAAAAGCAAAAAAAAAAAGAAAAAAAAAGTAAAGAGTACCACCCTAACAAAATAAAAGACAGGACTGCTGAAGAAATGTTCCACTTGTGCAGCAGCTGGAGGTCATGACCCCTGATGCGTTTGCTCAGATCAGTGTTCCTGTGTTCTTCTGTCAGGCAAAAGAAGATCTTAAGATGGAGAACCAGAGACTGAAGGATGAGAATGGAGCTTTAATCCGGGTCATCACCAAACTATCCAAGTGAAGAAGAGGCACACAAACAAGTCTTAACCTGCATTCCTCCGGATTTTTGTTTCAGTGTCTGTCCTGTGCAAATAAAGAACGTATGTGTGTTGTTTAATGACTTTAAAACTTGACTTAAAACACCACACACACACACACACACACACACACACACACACGTATATCTTGAGTGAGAGCGACTCCTATTGGAAGCCAGTTCTAATACAGTAGACATCATGGTAGGTGTTAAAAAAAAAAAAAAAGGAAACCGCTCACAGCACAGTGAAATGGAAAGTCAAGGAAATATTATATTTGTATTATAAATATTATATTCTAAACTGTTTGCTGCGGCCGGTGACGAGCAGACACAATGAATAATCGCAGGCAGGCACACAAACACACAGACAACGACAACAACAATAATCCACATTATCCCAGATGAGGGGCGTGCTTTGAGGAAGTAAATCCGAACATGAATCACCCAGACGTACGTCAGGTCGAAGTCAGCAAAAAGGAAAAAATACAAACACAGCATAATCAGTCAAAACTGCTTTTAATATAAAAACAAAAATGACAGAACACAAACACACGTACACAAGGTAATCATGGTTTCCGCTTTGAAACATGCTTCTATTTACATCGCCTTGTAAATGCATGCTGCAGCCTATCGACAGATTTGCACGATGCATAATGTGAACAATAGGAAGTATTGTATAGGGGCCCGTCTGTGTGTTGTTGTGCAGTCTCTTGCAGAATTGACTTTACTCCTGGTGGCAATATGGCCTCCTATTAAAGCAACAAGATATATGTGGAGAAAATGATCTGAACAAATAAGCGCAATGTAAAGAAAACAAAAGAACACAGCAACCACCACTCAATCTTCAATTATATAGAATAAAAATCTTCTACATTTAATTTGGTGGTCTTTTTTTATTTTATTGTTTCATTTCTGCCTCTAATATCTTTGTGGCACCTACCAGTCTGCAAATGTATACTAGTGTATGTTAACCACATTGATAATTAAACTGCTTTGCAATGGGAAATGCAGAACCTGTTGCAGTTTTTTGTTTGTTTCGTTTTGTTTTCTTGTTTTTTCAAACAAGGGCTGGTGCTTTTGACATTTTCAACATTTTTGGAATCACTTCAGTGATTTAAAGAAATCAACATAACTTAAAGTTCATCTATCCCTTATTTATTAATATTATTCTACCAACGTTCATTTGCAATATTTTTGATTGATCTAACATATACATGGAGATGGAGAATAATCACTGTTGCCACTTCTTCTCATATCATTGTTATTTTGTCATTCTGTTGGGTAACAAACCTCGTAGCTTTGGCGACTAAGCAAAAACAAAAGAAAACATCAAAACATTAAATGAAACACAAAGACGTGAAAACAGTGAGGCGTGAAAAGTGCTAAACAATGCAGCGGTATTTGGTTCAAGCAAACGGTCCAGGATATCGTCATCATACATTAAATGATGCAGCATTTGCCTTGTTAGAAGTTTACAAACCTGTTTTCTTTTTTCTTTTTTTCCTTTTTTTTTTTTGGTGTTGATTTTTTTTTTTTACAACTCTTTTCACATTCTCTTAGAAAGTGCAGCAACGTACATTCAAGTGTACACTGTGATGCACAGACTTGTACGCTTCAAGTTCGGTTTTCTTTGTGGGAAAAAAAAAGGGAAAATCTTCTCCCGAGACAAAATCGACCAGTCTTCCCCCCTGGTGCTACAAACATAGTGAAATATACCTCTGTGTGATAAACTACAACATTTTCTGACACAGGACAGACAGTTTGAATGCTTCTTCAACAGAGGATTATGAGAGATTGCAGTCTTTTTAAACTTTTTTTTTTTTTTTGAAGGAAGGAAGGAAGCAGTTTAAAAGAAGCATCGTCACAACTGGTTCGCACTCCACTGGTTCAACCTTCAGGCATCTCTACTTTCTCCGCAGCCACGTGAGGTTTCACATCCAAGCGGTCAACACAGCTCGAGAGTCCTTATGGCACATTCACAGTAATGTCCCTGACTAGGTTGAAATGGTATTTTACTCCATCACAGCTTGCCCTCGCACACCAGGAAAGGCACCCTTGTATATCCCTGTCCTTTGCTAGTTCTGTTTGGAGACACACAAATACACGTCAAAGCCAGAAAATACGCAAATAAACATAAACTCGAGTGATCGGTGGGGCAAATTTCTCAAAAAAAAATCAAAATCAAAAAAATATATATATATACGTATGTATGTATTGCACCATGAGTAGTTTTTGCTTGAAACAGAATCAACTGTACACAACGCAGGTAATAACCCAAGGTTACAGTACTTTCTATTGCAAGTTATAGCACATTTATCGGCAAGGTACAATAGTGGGCGTGGCGTATTCAGAGCAGTGGGGGAGGGACTTAAAGCATGCTCTACAAACTAAAGCCCTGGCTTCAACATCACATCTCAGCACCCTGACAGTCACTTCCCACCTTTCCTCCAGGTCGCTCACTCACAAATGAGTTAAACTCATCACCACCATCTCCTCACACGTGTGCGTGTGCAAAACACGGCGCTTAAAAATACCTTTCTCATTCTTTTTTTTTTTTTTGTCATTGTCGTTTTGTTTTTCAATCTAAACATGGATGAGCAAACATTCTTTGATGTCTATTTTTTTTTTTTTTTTTTGCTGAGCGGGTATTCACGACCGGCGGCCGCGTCTTTTTAAGTCGAGGGTTTCATGCAAAGTAGGGAGGGAGCAGGAAGGGTTTTGGTGTTTCTGAGTTAGTACGCAAAGCTGGCTGGTGGAGCGCGTTACTTCTTCGCGGCCAGGGACGCCAGCTGACCGTCGATGTCCTCCTCCGGCTGCAGTGGATGCCACTGGGCGATGGGTCGACGTGGGTTCGCCAGCATGTCTGACCAGTGCTTTAGGCCCAGGCCGGTGGCCTTGCTGCCCACAAAGATTTTCCCGATGGCGTCGTTCTTACCGATCTTGTCGTAATCAAACACTGTGACCGCTACCAGGATTTTCTGAGCATGGAAAAATAAAAAAGATAGGTTAAATAGATGACATCAGCCACTGAGCATCTACAAATCACACTCAGGTGGCAGTAACTGTCAAATATACATCATAATACATAATATATATATATATATATATATATATATATATATAAATATGCTGGTGAGGTTTTGCAATGTTGAACAATCTCGGCTGCAAATTGTTGCCAGGTTACCAGAGCTCCTGACTCCTTAGGTGCCACATCTCTGGCTGTTTTTACACCTGCATATCATGAGCGCATAAACCTCTGTGGATGCGACGCAAAGGTGGAGAAGTTACGGCCGCTACGTCTCTGCAAAATTCGCCATAATTTACCGCTGCGCTCCATTATTTTAAAATTCAAATCAAAAAGGCTCGTGACCCACTTTTGGGTTTCAACCCACCAGTTGAGAAACACTGCATTACATTACAGTTGTCAATTTACCATTTTCTTTAGGAAATTAGTAACATTATGGGCATACATCCATATCCAGTTTGACTAGTTACTCACCTGCATTTGCTCCAGGGGGATTTCAAAACTGAATGATTCGTTGTAATAAGGGTTCAGAGTGTTTTTCTTCACCGTGGTCTTCTTTTTCTTCAGACGTTTGCCTCCCTGCAGCAGCTGGATCTTTACGTAGGGATCTGTGAAGGAGCAGCAGTTGGATCAAGAGTAGCGGCCCAGAAGAAAACCCTACTGCAAGCAACAGACACCCGAAAACATTTGCAAGCTGTTGTGATTTCATTTTGTCATCTAATCTGTAATAAATCAAGCTGGTTGTGTTTGTTTGTTTGTTTGTTTGTTTGTTTGTCTTTTACCAGATAATCCACAGGCGTCCATCTTCTTCAGGTTCTTGGCTTCCAGAATGCAGACGGTGAGTTTCCCAGCAGTGGGGACGTATCGGAGGGAAATGCAGATGTCCCCCAGTTTCTCAGGCTGAAACCGTCAGCGCCGTGAAAGGACACAGAGATGACAAGCAAAATGTTTACAATCTTGGAAAAATAGGGTGAGACAATCCCCCAGCAACCTAAGCACAAGCGTTAAGGTTAAGATCGAAGTTGGACTTAGGGTTAGGGTTGAGTTAAAATTGATGTTGGGGGTTAGGGTTGGATATAATTAGGGTTAGGGTTAGCCTAACCCTTAGGGTTGGGGTTGGGTTCAGGGTTTGGGGCTATGGTTAACATCTGCTCCCCACAGTTTTCCCACTGAATTGTACCTGTGGTGATTTCCTGACAAATCTCACAGATTTTTTTTTTCCCTATTCAACATTTTTGCCACTATTCTCATCAAGACACTTCCAAGGTATTTATTTTAATGGGCTCTTAACGGTACCTCCTCTTGATCAGCGCTCTCCAGATCTCGCCACTCCTCGATGGGCCGTCCCAGGTCGATGGTGTTCATGGGAATCTTCACTTCTCCAATCACGTCGTGTTTGGAAAATCGATCGTAGTCATAGACGGACATCACAAGAGTCTTTCCTCCAAGCTCCTCATACGGTACCTGCAGAAAATGCAGTGTTATTTTTTTTTCACTGTGAAAACTTTTCATAAGTCTAATAAATAAAGAACCAATGCAACCACAAAAAATAATTTCATTGCAGAATCCAGAAATACGCATTGATCACAATATGTCAAAACATTTCATTCATTTGGTTTCTTGAAAAGTCTTTTCTTCGACACAGTGATTCATTGACTTTTGCATGCAGCCACAGGAGATTTCAGCAAAATCCAATGTGCTGCTGCAGTGAAAATTTGCAGACAGGCCGAGCTTCCGGTGTAGCATGGAGGCATCCGTGAGGTCTCTGCAGGCTTTATTAGCCCAGAAAGCACGGAAGCCAAAGAGCAGCATGCTCTGCAGGGTTTTACAGATGGTTGTCTGACAGCCTGTCAAGACGTGGTTAGTGCCACACTTGGACCTCATGAGGGACACGCAGAGAGGGGAGTGGGTAACCAAATCCAAATTTCACCCTCTGCTTGATCTTTTCTCTAAACTACACATTGCAGTGACACCAACCTTGAACACAAACGACTCATTGAAGACAGGGTTCAGAGTTTTCTTGTGCACTTTGGTGTCATACTTCTTCTTCTTGTCAGGCTGCAGCAGGACTTTGACGTAAGGATCAGACGTGCCGCCCGAGTCCATGGACAGGAGGTCGGCGGCTTGCAGGATGCCAACTGTGAGCTGTGAGCGCAAGTGCAGGGGTGACAACACAACTGTATTAGGAGAAAGTCAAGGCTTTACTGTTGTTGTGGTGGTGGCGGTGGTGGTGTCGGCACTGTGGAGACTGCTTATGTATCAGCATCTGGCACTTGGAGTCATCCAATCAATCACTATGAATGTCCTTTACCTTTATATTACTTTTGGTATATGATTGTATTTAAAACATAAGACAGATTTTACTGTATGTAGTTCTTAAGGGAATACAATTCCAACATCAAATTACGCTGACAGACCTTTGCGTTCTCAAAGTCATAGTCTATTGAATACTGCAGCTTCCCGAGTTTCTCTTGTTCTTTTTCTTCCTCCTCTTTCTCCTCTTCGGTCAGTCCAGTCTCTCCCTCTTCGTCATCGTCGTCCTGGAGTTTCTGTGGTGGGGGTGCAACGAGACAGAGCACAAGGTTAAATACACAGAAGGTAATAAAGTTTGAAATACAGGGGCTCCCCACAACCGCCAGCATGCCACAAACACTGTAGCTCCAGGAGTTCTTACGCGTGTCCTTACCTCCAGCACAACGACTGCCTATGACCTGGGATTTTAGGTGTTAAAACTATTGGCAACGCATAAATACGTAAATATATTTCTGCATACGTCCCTGAAGTTAAAGATCACCAGGCATTTCCTTTAGACATGCTTGTACAGTCAGTGAAGGCATGCTAGTTTCGCTAAGAGCGAGAAAAATGCTGTTAGCTTAGCTGGTCAACCTCGCTAATCTATCTTTGTGAGCATAAAATATGCTTCTTTAAACTTAAAATAAGCTATGGCTTATGGGAAGTATAAAAGGTGACTTTTAGCATGAGAAGTTGACTTTTGTCAGTTTAGTGCAAAAAGAGATGCGTTAAGCTTTTTAATTAAACTGTACAGCCACTGCTTTTAGAATTCAAGGGAAAAGCCAACACTTTTACGAACCTCGTTTCCCATTAAAAAATTTATGCAGGACCAAAAAAAAAAAAAGAAAGAAAAGAAAAAACATCGTTACCAGAGATGGTTCAGGATTAAAGGGCACAGCCAGCTATTTGAATACAGCTGCATTTATTTTGTTAAATTAAGCTTCTTGGCCAAGGTCGCTTTGACTTTGACGCATTTTTAGGCCATTCAGTGTTCCTGTGTCCCACCACCTCCTCCTTTAGACAGTCAAAATGACATGCAGTGCTTTTTTGTCCCCCTTCACAAACATTTCCATTACCCCCAAACAACCAACCATGCCCTTTATCACATGCATGTATTAATAGTGTGAAACAAAAAGTCTTGCATATCAATTCTCAGTCCAATAATTTCCATATTGGCGCCATTGTCCTGGGAACAATGTGTTAGATGGTTAGACTCTCCTCTCTAGGGGTTTATGGAGGACATCATAGCTCTCTGTCATTACATTCTTAAAGTGCCAAAACATCTAGATTTTTTTTTTTTTTTTTGGAGTGTGTGTGGAAGAGGGGCAGGGCCGCAAAAGAATCAATGCAAAGGAAGCTACGACTTTTCATTCCATGAAACCCCTCCCTCTGCCCCAGGTGGGAGGCAAGGAGGGGTTGGGGGAGAGGTCAACGCGAGCTGTCCACCTACCGTAGTGCGGGAGTCCAGCACAGTCAAGAAACACGAGGCACAACACAAGACGGACACAAAGCAAAGAGGAGGGGGAAAGGAAAAGCAGAGAGAGGAAGAGGTTCAACTCACGACACAGCGAACACTCCACAAAAAAGAGAGGCAATCAACACACCAGCACCACGTCGCACACGATGAGAGATGACACGCTTCGCCTGAGCAGGCGACCATCAATCCTCATTGTTCATCACAATTAATTGATTGCTTTAATTAAGCGTCACAGGAGCCCCAGTGCACTCTGCGGCAATGGCAGCCGATTGACTCTCGAGCGCACATTCTGTGTTTGCACAGGAACATATGTACACAAATATGTTTCTCTGTGCTCATGTTGGAGAAACTTTTTAGTTGGACAGGGGCCCATCCTATCCAAAGTGTGTCATTTTTCACCGCCTGCGGGGGGAGGAACCACGACAAATGAACGTCACACATTTTAAGGAACCACCACGACAACATGGAGTGAAACGGAGGGGGGAAGAGATTCTCTCCTTGTGTCCTTTACAGCCCGGCCTACAAAAGCTGCTGGTGAAAGATCAAAGTTGGTTAGCGGGAGACATCGGAAATGAATCCGCACAATGATGGGCAAAATTTACAAAGGAAGTGACGCTTTGGGGCCAAACCTGTGGCTTTACCCACGGCACCGTACCTCACCGCCCTGCATGTTCTTCATGTTGAAGCCGTCCTTGCCCTTTTTGCCCTTTTTGTTCTTCTTCTTCTTGCAGCAGCACTTTTTGATTATGCAGAAGCAGCAGGTGACCATCAGCAGCGCGGCCACCACGGCGATGGCAATCAGAGCCCATGGAGGTACTGCCAGATGCAATGCAAGGATCAGTGGAGGACATTGTCTTTTTTCTGACAGCAAACATGGGTTTGAATGTGTCGGAGTGGACAGGAGGGGCACTTACGGGGGATTTTGTCGATCTCGTTGAGGAATTTGCTCTTGATCTCCTCGAACATGTCATTCTTGTTAATCTCCGTGTTGTTGCCGGACGTCTCCGGCGCCGAGGTGGAGGCGACCACCGTGGTGGGAGCCACAGTGAGGGCGGTGGCGCCGGCAGGCTCGGTGGCCGCCGCCTCGGGCTTTTTTAAGAAGTTGAACGTCATGGTCAAAGACTAGGCGCGGCCTCACCTAACACAACACAGAGGGAAGACAGGGGAGCGCAAATTAAACGACTGGAGTGCTTGGCCTTCCCTGCTGGCCTAAAAAGTTACTTTTTTCCGTAAATATGATAATGAAGTTACTCTCCATAGTCTGTTTTCTTCATGTGGTATTATCCTCTTGCTTGTGCTGCTTTCATTATTGTGTACAACGGTAGAGTTTTAATCAATCATAAGTCAGCAAGCTTGTGTTGTCAGATTACTGTCAGATAACTGTGATTGCAGAAACACTCGTGAGAGCCGGAAAGACTTAACTGACAAATCGCAGGTACCTCAAAAAGATGTGAAAGATGATGCCATTTCTTTGAGAAATGTTGAAATCAAGCTCTAGCGCAAATTGAGGGGGTGTATCAATCTGGAAGACATCACCTCTGTTTGCCATTAGTCCAGCATAAGACAGAAAATCCTTTTGTATAAATGGCAAAATGGTTAAAAAAAAAAAGAAAAGAAAAGCCCTGTTGGGATTAAATGCATCTACTTTGGAGCTGAACTTGAATTTAACATCTCGGTGGAAAAGTAACCAAGTGTAGAAATTAACCTTGAAGGAGCAATTTATCATAAAATCCATTCTATAATAAATATTTAGGTGCACCTGTTCAAGTGCACGTTGACAAAAATATGTTGGCAGCGACTCAGTGCATTTTGACATTGGCACAGTCGAGACAACCTGCTGTTCAAACTGAGCGTCACGATGGGGAAGAAGGGGGATTTGCGTGACACTGAATGTAAAACGGTTGTCGTGTGCCACAAACTGCTGATCTCCTGGGACCTTCAGCCGTCAGGGAAAGTATCCAGTGATGAGCGGGTTTTTGGGAGAGAGCACAGTACCGATGGCAGAAGTCAGAGGAGAATCGCCAAACTGGTTTAACCAGCAACAAGAAGCTCAAACAAAAAAACATGTCACAACCTAGGTATGTAGAAGGCCATCTGTGAAACATGGAACCTTGAAGCAGAGGGGCGACAGCTGCAGAAGACCACAGAGAGTGCCACTCCTGTCAGCCCAGGGCAGGAAGTTAAGGCTATAATTCCACTTTTGGACAACAGGAGGAATGGAAAATGGCTGCCTGGTTTCTTGGGTGACCGCTTTTTCTATAACTTTTGAATAGTGAAGTCAGATCTTTTGGGTTAACAACACAAATTCATAATGCACCTCTTTTTATTTTGTTGGCATTCATCTCAAATTTTTATGATTAAATGTCCAGTGTGTAAACTTTGGCCTGATTTATGATTTTTATATTGGTCAAAGCTTAAAATACTGCTCACAAATACATGAATAAAAGTGGATAGTCGAAGTACGATAACAACCAACAAAGAAGAAGGTGGACGAGATATCCAGGTCAGCGTGCGTGTGTGAAAGAGCACTGCAATCTATAATGTAACCACTTGATGTCGCTGTTTCTTCACAAAATCTCCAAATATTTACAGACTTAACCTTTGAGGTGTAAAAAAACCAAATAAATAAATAATAATAATAAAGTTCCACTACACTGTGAAAGCGCAGGCATACAACATTTTCTCTCTGCAACTCACAACCAACCTACAGAAGTAGCCACAGGCCAATAAAAAATAAACTTCTGTCAAAATGACATGCATGTTTTGTGGCATTGTTTCTGTTTCTCCAAATGGTACTCAAGCCAGGGCGAAATTGGCAAGGATTAGAAAGAAATAATGGGGAGACAGCGAAAATAATCTCAATGGCTTGAATCCAAATTGTACTCTGGAAGTCCAGACAGACTTGTGCAGTTGAGTCACCATGTCCTTCCTCTTCACGACTATGTGTCATCTTCCGTTTAAGTTGTTTTTTTAAGGAAAGAAGCAAAAGAGTCTAAATGAATCATTTTCTCTGCAGTATGATGCCTTCGTTGTCTACTTACCTCATACCTCTTATTAGCGCAACACAATATGGTAAATCATGGGGAACTCTGTAACCAACCAGCGACAAGTTGCTTTGCAGCTCTAAAACCCCCATGTGTGCTGATTTTCGCTTGAAGGTGGAAAAACATTATTAAACTAAAAGGTCATGAATCTATTGGCTCTTGGCTATTAAAGAGACACATTGTGACTGGTGGATAAAGACAACCATTAACAAAAGACTGTCCTTAAATTAAACATAAGAACCAACTGGGTGTGTGCTTGTGTTTGGGAGAGCATTTTTTTTTTATATCTTTATAAAAATGCACTCCATTCACAGTTTTGATACGCAAAGACACACAAATGTACTCTCTCGTTGATGTCAATGTAGGGGGCAGTCAGATCTTTTCCAATCAAGCCAACACTTTGCGGCAAGACTCGTCTATCTCAACGTAAGGAGCGAGGGAGCCGACTTGTCTGGCAAGTGCAATCGTGACATAACCCAGCGATCATCCACTTCCAGGCCACACATCGGTAGGAATCACATTTGTGCATACGTATTTTATCAGGTATTTATAACCTTGTCTCAGCGTGTGGTGGTCAGGTCAGTTTGTGTGCGCGTGTGTATGTGTGTCCTCCGCATACAGGCCGACATAGGCCCATGCGCTGTGGACGGATGGATTGTTGTTGCTAAGCAATGCTGGTCGCTGTCTGTCAGCTGCCCTGAGCTCACCGCAACCTACCGCCCGCAGAAGTGAACGGACAATCAAATCAGCAGCCAGCTCACCGGCCCCGGACGCCAGCGAACAACACGCGACGACTGTTTTTAAAGTTGGAGCTGCAACAGGCTCGGGGGGGGGGTACCTCATCCTGTCCAAGAAATCTGCAGGAAATTCTGGTGCATCATCGGCGTATCGGACACGGAAGACCAGGGTGAGGCAGGGTGACGGCGCTCAGCTGATCAAACTTACAGGGAAGGCAAAAACTCCCAAGTGCCACGCAATTTGCATGCACCTCCAGCCGGCGTCACCCAAACGAAAACCCAAACACGCACTGCAGTTTAGTGGGAAGCGCAGCCAACACACTCACTCACTCACTCACTCACGCACACACACACACCTCCGTACGTCCTTGTGCTTCTTTTAAACTGAGTGTTTACGTCTGTGCCATTAGCACTCAGCCCTCATCTTTGATTGCTGCAGCTTTTCGCTGGGCACGCACACGTACGCACACACAAACACAAACACACAATCCCGACAGATCGGTGCACACGGGGATATGCAGTGTTCCAGCTGGGAATTCACGACGCTGCACTTTATCGTGACTCTCTCAGTTTGCCGATGCAGATGACAGAAGCCCTGCCGGCTCTGCTGGACTTGTGATTCACGCTACACAGCTGCAATTTTTATTTTCATTATTTTGTTACAGACAGTGGAGGCGGAGGGAGAGAGGAAAAAAAACTGCAATTTGAATTCCAGAGCAGAAACTCACCGGTTAGATGTGTATTCCCCCCTCCGAGCCGCTGGCCCATCCAATAATAGTGAAGTGTGAGAGCCTCAGAGCCTCAGAGCCTCAGAGCTGTGGTACCATAGTCTGATGCCTCCCATAGGCAGAGACTGCAGTCTCTGCTCACTTCTGTCCACTGCAGCACTACACCCATCCCTCCCTCCTCCCTCCCTGCCCTGCCTGCCTGCCTCGCTCCCTCCTCCCCATCCTCCTCCGCCCCCCCGCCCTTCCCGTCGCATCACACCCCAGCCCACTCCTACCTCCCTCATCCCACACCCCCGTCTCCCCGCTCGCGCAGCCCTCCTTTACCTCTTGCTCCCGCCCAGTACCTCATCAGAGATGCTGCTCACACGGCTGATTGCTACGTGCCCATCTTTTTGGTGTCGCGTCGGAGGCCGGTTGTGTCGCTTGCGGGATCAATATGCACTGACTTTTGGTGTGGGGGGGGGGGGGGTGGAAGCGCAAAGTTTGCAGGCCGAGATGAGCGGCGAGGAGGCGGCCATCGGGAAGGAGGGCCGGCGGTCGCCTGCTTGTTGCCCGGCCCCCTACCTACCGCCAGCTCCCGACAGAGAGCAACCAGTGTCGGCAAGAGTGCACACACACACACACACACACACACACACATGCACGCAGTCAAGTGGATGGCTGCGATTGATCCAGTGATGTCACCAGCTCGTTAAAGCCAGGCCCAGGCTCTGGCAAAACCAAGGGGGGAAAAAATGATTGGGTCAAGGCCGTCTGCAGCCCTCAGTCTCATTAGGCGCTCATCCCATTCACCGAGGCGTCTGCAAAGAATCACTTAGAGGCCCAAGGAAAGAGCAGGCCACAACGCAAGACACAGCTGAAACCAATCACGTGCGTGTATGTGTGTGCATGTGCATGTGCGTGTGTGTATTGTGACCAAGCAATGTGGTCCACTGATGAGATACTATTTCACCGTGGCCGTATAAGATCTGCACCGTTCACCGATTTCACTCGAGCCAACACGTAAACAAAAGTCCCTTGAGTATTTTTTCAGCCTGAGCAAAGTGAAACCCTTCCCTGTAAACCTCGACAGTCTGTCCCCCTCTGACTACATCGTCTTGGCTCCCGACCCTCCTCATCCTATCTCAGGGAAGCACTTTTCCATTCAGCCCAAGACTGACAGAGGCCGAGCTGACAGAGGGGCTCCTCTGGCTTCACTCAGAGCAGTGACGCCCCCCAACCACAGGGTGGCAGACAACTCACAGAGAACTGCTGCATCACACAGCATTTTGTCTTCACTCACTCACTGATTCCCTCAGTCTACTCCAGGTTTGCAATTATGGGTCTGAATGAGTTGACAGAATACAACATCTTTCCAAAGTGAGAATCAAAGGCAGTCACTGTGAGATTGAGCGCCGTCTAATGGTCAGAAAGTATATTGCAACCAATGCCATTCCATTGTATTCTACGCTGACGAATCCCTTCACTGTGTCTGAAAATTTATGAGTGCTTTGAAAGTATTTTTGCAAAATATTGATGCATTTCTTGTGCCTTTTATTGCTCATGTGGGAACATTACATGACATCCACTCTTGCGGCCACATTTAATTCTGCACCATATCTGAAATGACCTGAATTTGTAGTATTAAATGCTTTCATTGTGGTTATGGTCCTTGTCCACTATTGCATCTTTTCAACTCCATCTTAAAATAATTAAGTTTACAATTTATTTTAGTCATCAAAATGCGTCAGCGTGTTAATGTTGTCATTGGTCGTGTCGTTGGACTTGTTTGCCGTATCTTATTCCTGTGGTGTTCGGTCTCGTTGTCTCATTGTTGCATGTCTGAGACTAATGATGTAAATTAGCACTTTTTCTAACTTTCTATCCACATTACTCCCTAACCTGTACGTCTTTCCAAAATGGCAATGCTTTGTCCGTGAATACATGAATGCTGTGCTCCCCAGATAAACGAATAAAAAGAAAAAAAATAATCATAAAAATGTCACCGTTTGAAGGGGAAGCCAGAGCGTGTGGCTTGACACATTCAGGGCCATCAGTTTTCCAACCAGCACTTTTATCAGTAGCTCGTATTTTCTTGCTCCCACGACAGTCAAGCTTTATCTCTGTTACTTGAATTGTTATTTGCGCGAGTTCTGTGGTAAAGTAAAGGTGCTGACTGTATGTCAGTTTAAACTTTTGGAGAGCCAGAAAGTTAGTTTCCCCAGCGGATCTGGATTTGTTTTTTACTCTATTGGGCGGGAGTGAAAAATAAAAAGTACAGAATGAAACCTCTGAAATGTCACAGAGCTCAGGACATTTCTTGCGGCTCAAGCGTCTCCTTTCAAAGGACGCCAAAGCCTGCGGCAGTGGTGAGTCACGATTGCGGAGGAAGGAGGTCTCAGCTGGTGTTAATCATCACTTTTCATTGGCATGTGGCGCCAGTTCACTATCCATCATTATGCAGTTCACATACTTGTTATGTCATATTTCTGACATTGTGTTCATTTGGTTATAAAATGCTTTTTCTTACTATCAAATGAATTTTTTCAGCCACTTAGGACTCTGGGCCCCTTTTTTAAATGTCTTGGTGCCACATTTTTGATGAACACTGATGCTCAACTAAAACTACCTGAGGAAACAGAGCACTTGAGTTTCTCCCCCTTTCTTTATCTTATACAGTTATTCAGAAAATGAACACATTTATTTATCCGACCGCTCTGCCCTTCTGGCGGGTTCAGCCAACAATGGCTGGCTCAAAGCGAGGCGGCGGCGCTTTGAAAATGATGATCATTCATTACCTGTGACACGGTCACCAGATGCAATCAGCTAATGTACCCAAACAAATCTGATAAATCACCATTTGCCTCTTGACTCAGCAGATTTTGCGGCTGGCGGCAGTTACTGTGAGGTCACAACGCAGCCCCATTTTGAACAGGGCAGTCCCGGTGCATTGTGGGATCCTCCAGCTGCTCCCTCATTCTCTCATTGAATGAGAAAACGTGAATCTCTCGTCTCACTCCTCCTTTCTATTTGCCATCCCTCCAAAAAAAAAAAAAAAAAAAGCAAAAAGAATTAATGACCTTTATTGCGCCTGTATGTCGGCAACACTCAGAGATATTAAGCGTGTACGGTGAGCAGCTGGTGCCAATGTGGGCCAGTGATGAGTTGTGCCGGGACGTTTTGGTGGAGGTGATTTGTCTCCTCTGAGGCAGCAGAGAGGATGTGGAAGAGTCTGCACCCTCTCAGCTCCTGCAGGGAGTGCTGCAATGCAGGGGTCTAACAGAGAAAGTGGAAGGTAAAAGGCAGTTGGTCTGCTCACTCTCTGCCTCCGTTTACCACCGTGCCTCACTCCCTCTCCCCACCACTGCGTTTGTCTTTTACTGCCTTTTTTACACAAATTCACTTCAAGCTCATAAGAAAAACAAAAATTAAAAATAAATTAAAAAATAAATAAATAAAAAAGGAAAGCACCATATGGCCATAACTGGCTCCATTCATTGCTGTTTGGCCATCTTGGAGTTGGTCTTGGAGGGCGGAGCTTTTCACCATGAGTCACTGGCGTCGCAATATTCTTGTTTTCCGTCGCTTCTTTTTCTTTTTTTTTTTTTTTTTTTAAAGCAACGGACAATACATGTTGCACAATGAAGAGTGAAAATTAGGTCTGGATGAGGGCTATGAATTTAACTGAAAACCTGCTCACATCAGGTGCACTAAAAATCTGGCATGCAAGATGGAACATTTCCCAAGTCACGGATTACACTGTTATAGGTTTTTGGAACGGGGAGGCAAAACTTGGAGGGCACTTGGAACCTCTTCAACCTCTCCAATCAGTGTTGCTGCTATTGTGGACATGTGGAAACAGCTCTGGGGTTTCAACAAAACTAGCTATGGTGCTAACTGCAGAGCATAACTTCTGCGAGGCAGTTGGAAGCAAAGCAAGGCAATGTCGTCCATCCAGAAAAGGCTGAATGGCTGTTTATTTTTGTTTTAGTGTGAAAATTGGGGTTGGCTTTTAATTAAGGTGCCGCTGCTGCAGCATTAACAAATCCTTTTAGTGGTTTGCTTGCTAGGCTATCTTTTTTCCTGCAAGAGTTTTAGGGGCAACTAGCCGCAGATATTTTCTGGTTTTTATCACAAAATAAAAATAATTAAAAGTAACTAATTAGTCAAGGAGTCTGGGGGAAATTAAGATCTATTGAAACCACTTTCTATTGGAGCTTTGAAAGATGGACAAGCAAGCGAAAGAGGGATCTTTTGCAAACTAGCAAGGTTACCGTAACATATAAAATTAAATGCATGCATGTTTTGCAGTTATAATCAGTATTATTACTATTAGTAGTAGTAGTAGTAGTAGCAGCAGCAGCAGCAGCAGCAGCAGCAGCAGGAGTTGTAGTATTAGTTTGCATAACATGCCTAAGACTGAAGACCATATTTTCAATTGTGGACATGGACAGTGTAAAAGCTGAGGGAAAAAATAGATAACTAAATGAAAGCAGATCATTTCTGGGATGCAATATCGCCAACTGTTTAACATCATAATCACCCCTTAGTCCAATGACTAATTTCAGAGGCTGTGCTCAGCATTTATATTATCTACTCACCCCAAGACCAATTTCCCGCTGTGATATTGCGCATGATGTATCCAATTATGCTCACAATAAAAATCATATACCGCATTTATTCTATTAATGCTAATGTCACCATGATGGGCCTTTTCATAGCCCACAATGTGATTTTTCATATCAAAAACAGCTTAGATGCTCTAAAGCGATCCCAGAAAGGGAACAATGACAAATGTTGCTGTAAAATGTAATGTTTTGTTCCAAAAACTGAAAACAGTAAAACAGTGAACCATAGGAATGATCCATTATGCAAACAGCTTGCAACCTTCCCATGTCAGCACCAGTGTGAATGATTGGTTTCAATTATTCACGACAATAAAGAAGCCCCGGGAGAAATTGCTGAGGAAATTCAAATGTCTTTCCTACATCCAAATCACATTATCACTAAGAATAAATCTGCATGCTTCACCCCTGAGAATCAGTTTCTCCAACCAACCTGCTACCCACAACAGAGAAACTGGAACTTTAAAAGTTCAATATTCATATAGCGTTGCATAAAATCCTGTTTTATCATGATGGCCTGCCTATTGCCACTGGCGTATTACAACATATTGCCGCCAGTGAGCATAATTTCGAACAGAGTTCAGAGTTCTGCATTTACCAAACTACCAAGTCTGTTTGATTTTTGTAAGCAGCAGTGTTTTTGTGGTTTTCCCTGGAAATAAGGTCATCCTAGCCTGCTCAAATGCAGTATTTTACAACGGATACTAACTCACATAAGGCACATTAGCCTATATAAGCATGCACCGCAGCAACCAACATTCTAACTATGATGCACCACAAGCCATTACCGATAGTATAAAATGCAGTAATGTCAGGATATATAAATTAATCAATACATATATTGTACTTAATAGTATATGATATATACGATTAATCCTTCAAAAGAAAAGCCCCAGGTTCATCGAAACAAGACTAACAACCGACCGAACCTACAGAATTACTTCAATGTAATGATGCACGCCTTTTCTGGACGGGTCAAACCACTAAAGAGATCCACATTACTGCATCCTCAGGCAGTTGCACTGATGGAAGTCAGCTGTGGGAAAACGCACTGTGGCAGCTGCAGCAGCAGCAGCAAAGACACTGGTTCAGCAACCTTCACAGAGAAGCTATTAAAGTCGACAAACATCTCCCTTGACGTCGCTGTCTGTGGTAGACGCCACAGCGTCTGTCGGAACAAACGCACCATCAAAGGGCATTTTTGTGAAGTTGGTAAAGTTGCGATTTTCATGTATGTGGTGGCAGAGGACACTCAGAAAAAGCCCCTTGCAGTTCATATCAATCAACTTCAATTGCATCCAAAGACGTCTCAAAGCGCTTTGTACAATCAGAGAAATATCGGAAATATCAGCGATATCAGAGATATCCAAAGAGGAATTTAAAAGAATGAAGAAAACAATGTGCTTCATGTTCATTGTAGTACTTGACAGCTTGTGGGAGAGGATCACAGTTTAAAGAGGACAGGATTAGAGGCTCAGTTACAGAATCCCATTTCATGAACCGTCAAGCCGCGGAGACGCGCTATGGGTGCGATCTTCCTCCACCGGAGGGTTAGCGTACCGTAGAAACTTGAGGAAGCTCCAGCAAGAGGCTCCTCCTCACTCTCATTTCACTTTTTTTTTTGATGCACGTTTGACTTAGTCACTCTGTGGGTGGAGGTGTAAATGATTCAGATACCATCCTGGATTTACAGCTATCAAATCAATGCTCGACCTTGTGGTCAGTGCTGGAACTGCAAGGGTTATCACCACTCACCCAGCACATAATAAAACCAAGATTATGGCTCCAACAGTTTTTGACAAGAGATCATCGATAGCTTTGATTTGAGTGTTTAAATAGGTTAGTTTAGGGGAAGGCAGCGACTAGAAATGTGCTGGTTGAATGTAAAAAATAAATAAGAAATGATTTGCTCAGTCACTTTGTGGGAAGCCATTTTAAATCAATCAGTTAAACAAACAAATTAAATAAATATAAATAATATAATTAAATCAACCAAAATAACAAAGCAAAAAATCTGAACCACCACCCATTTAAAAACATCCACACAACCCTCCTTCAACAACAGGTTGAAAAAAATAGTAGACAATCGTTTGGATCGATAGGCTCCTCCCACTAGGAAGTCAGCCATTTTGAATTTTGTAGCAGGGTCGGCGTTTCGCACGCGCTGCTCTTTCACAAACTTGTCCCAGAGCCTCCGTCCAATGTTCTTCTCATTTTGTGGTTTTCAAAAACCATGGAGATTAAAACTTGCTCAAGCTGTGAGTCCGGCTCCCATCATGTGGTGCTGGTGGGTGTGGTGGTGGTGGTGCTGGCGCTGGTACTGGTGCTGATGGTGGTGCTGGTAGCGGTGGTGAGCCACAGAACCTCTGCAGACTCACCAGCCACGAGCCACTTTCCCACAAAACGGGAAACTCCTGTGACCTTGATGTCACTCTGTCTGGCTGACATTGAACACCACAGAGGTGCGACTGTCCGACCACACCCATGCAACAATCTTAATGCCTGACTTCCGCTCTCCTTGTTGGCAAGAAGATGACACTTTCCTTCACTGCGCTTCCCAAAATCAATTCAGAGGAGTGTTCTGACCCGTCTGACACTGCGTGAAGCTGTCATCCTTTCACTCTTCTTTTTCTATCGAATTAAAGGTTAATGCGCGTAAACTCGCGCAGGATGCAGTCGTGCTAGGAGATGCTGCGCTGTAGTGAAGGGTGAGCACGAGCGTGTGAATGCAGACATACTGCAGCTACGCACGCCTCCTTCACTCCCCAGCAGATACTGTAGTGCCCGTGTGGCAGATGCACTCCCAAGTGTCCTGGCCACGTACGCATAATCCCCCCAGGGACCACAGAACTGGGTGCATCACCTGATCTCTTCGCAGCGCTGCATCCTAAAGAGGAAGCGCTAAACTCAATCCATAGCGCAATCATAAAAATCAATCATTCGGACAGAGGAAATTCCCTGCAGGTGCAACAAAGTGCCCTGGCGGCCGAAGACGTCAACTAATGAGTCGATAAATGGAGTCAAGATTCCATTTGAGGGGCTCGAATGCAGAAAATGCAAAAACCCGGTCTTTACTTGTGTTCCTTAAATAATCAACACATTTGCATTTCATAATATTTTTCCGCGGTGGCGCAAGTTGAAACAAAACGCAACGACTGACTGAGGAGGTTTAAACGCCAATGGGCCGACAACGCCGTCGTACTGTGCAATTAGAGAGAGCTCTGCAGAGTTGCGTGGGCCCTTCACTCGTGCTGGCTCAGCAGATTTGACTTTGCACCCCCACCCCCCCGAGCTTCTCCTCCTGCCCTGCATCGAGCAGAGTCCCATTGCGAGCACTACAGGCTTTCTGGAGAGAGTTTCCCACATAGAAACACACACAAAAAGGGAATCAAAGCAAGCAAGTTCATTTCAACGCAGCCAATTGCCTTTCCTCTCCTTCCTAGAACAAAAAAATCTTTCAACCTCTTGACTGAAAAATAAAACAGAAGATGAAACGCTTGTAGCTGAGTTCTTAAATCCGCTGCTGCTCCGCCTCTGTGGCTCGCATATCTGTATCAGATGTGTAACATCACACTGCAGCAAAAACCTAGAAAATAAATAAATAAATCAATAAATAAATACTCCACACACATCAGTAGCCAGGACTTGACCGGCACGCAGGAAAAGTTCCAGCCGGGGGAGGTGGGAGAATTAAAAAGAGACGCTCGACAACACACCAACTCTGTCTGCTCTAATTACCCCGGAGCCATTTATTCTCCAAGCTTTTTATATACATTTTTTTTTTTCCCTACTCCCGGTCTCTCCCGCATTCAGTTTAGGATGTGAGTAATGAGGTTAGGTGCCTCTGTGACAAGCAGGGAAAAAATAAAAAAGAAAGGAAACCTTCAGCTGCAGAAGAGAAGATGATGCCGTGATGCTAGAAAAGGAGGAGATGCTGCTTACCTTGGACGGAGATGATGGGCTGCCTCCTGACCGGGGGAGCGGAGAGCAGGCGCTGGTAAAAGCTTGTGACAGGAAACACACACACACACACACACACACACACAAATCTTAACAATCTGCACTTTTGGTTCAATCCACTCCCAAATTCTCCTGCACAGTTATTCACCTTTTCCGTCCGCAGCCTTCAGCAAGAGTTTCTACTAGAGGGTCCTGGTGCTCACTGAGCTGCTCTCCGATCAGGCGACATTCACGCTGGTGGTCAACATTGTTGTAACGCGCGCTGGGATCAGCGCAAGGAAGGGGAAAAAAGGAAAAGAGAAAACCGTCCCGATGCCGGTGCGGCTGCACTGCTGGATTTCCCGGCGCTGCTCGCTCATTGGCTGAGGAGACGCTCAACAAGGAGCGCTCGCTGCCGTTAATTGGGCGGGAGAAGAGGGAGGAGGGGGAGGGGGAGGGATAGGAGGAGGAGGAGGAGGAGTGAGGAGGGGGAGGGAGGAGGGTTTTTTTTTCTGTGGCGCACTAACAACTGTGCTCCACCTCTTTCTGTTTCTTTGCTCCATCACTTTCTCCCCGCCGCTCTCTCCACGGTGCAGGCAGGCATGCGGGGAGTGCTGAGCTTTGAGAATTAGACGCAGCAGAAAGAGGAGGTGGAGGAGGAGGAGGAGGAGGCAGGGAGGAGAGGGACGGATGGAGGGAAGAAAAGAGGGAGACGCGAGAGCAGGAGAATCGATGAGCGTTGCTTTTTTTTCTTCCCCCCTCGCTCACCGCTGCAAGGAAGCCGAGTGCGCTGAGGTGTGAGGAGGAGGAGGAGGGAGAGGAGGAGGAAGAGGAGGAGGAGGACTGATGAGGCCGGAGGGAGTGGGAGGGTTACCGGTTCTGCTTTTATTTATTTATTTGTTTATTTATTTTTGCTGCAGTATTCAGGCAGATTGGAGACGGACGCAAAGTTGCTACTAGAATGGTCAGGAGGAAGAGGAGGAGGAGGAGGAGGAGGTCAAACCAGCAACCTCTCTTTTCTTACACACGCCCCTGACATGATGGTCATTAATGATTAAAGAGTGCAGTGAGGAGGGATGACAGAGACTCCTGCTGCCGCTGCAGCAGCCTCATTAGAGAAGAGAGCTGCACGGTTGTCTGATTAATCAAAAACAGGAAGGAAAAAAAACAACACCGGCAAAGTCAAGCTGTGTTGCAGAAAAAAAAAAAACAACAAACCTAAACAATATATTTTTCAAGCTTTTCCGACTGCTTGTTTCCCCTCGAATTAAACAGAAAAGGCCTTTGATCCGCCTCCTAATTTCAGGGCTTTGCATCTAATTGGATCGACTTCATGAAGTCTCCTTCGCACGCTTGGGATCAATAAACTACCTGAGCGCGAACGACCGAGCTGGACCGCGGCACCACCGCAGGCTTCCTCCTGGGAGACTCAGTCAGTGTCCGTCTGCTTGGTGACAGATTCGCCCCTGGCGCCGCAGGGCCAGCGGGAAACCTGATGGCTGCAGAGAGAATTTCAAGCGATTTAAAAAAAAAAAAAACACAAAAACTCTGAAAAGACTGGTGGAGAGCAACGTGACGGAGCCTCAGCGGGGCCAAAACACTACTCAGATATTACAATTCCACTGTTTGCTGCTCTCAAATTGTATCGAAAGCGTCCTCTGGGAGTCGATTGGCTGATTTAGCCGTGTGGCCCGGGTGCCAGTTTCACCATTACACATATTAAAAGACTTCAGGGAACGGCGCCAAAAAAAAAAAAGCCCTCCTGAGCAAACGTGCTCGCCTTCGAGAAGGACGAGTCATCTCATCGCCTTTGTCGTTACCCTTGGCTTCGCAGCGACTGTAGGCGGCGCTCGGTGCATTACAGATGATTAGCTCGGCCAGTCAGATGAGTCACAGCGGCTGCATTACCCCCAACCCCCCCCCAGTACCTTCAGTACCCCCAGCCTCACTATCTTCTCCACTCACCCCTGTTTTCTCATCAAATAGGGAGGCTGCTGCCTGCATTTCATTTTTGAAGATACTCCGCTGATACAGCCGTGGCAATAAACAGTGAGGGATGACACGAGGAGGAAGAAGTCCAGAAGTGGGAGGCGTGCACGTAAGCGGCGGAAGATTAATGAGCTCATATGCAGTACACAACATTTAAAAAAGTTTAGGCACTCCACCAGGGGCACCGTTAGGGTGGGAGGCGGCCTATAAGGCCCAGAGGAAACCATGAAGACAGCATTGTTAAACATTATATACAGGTACAGGTAGGCTATTATATATGAGGGGATATATCTATCTAATCATCCCTCCAACTGTGGAGTAGTCACGATCACCTCTGCCCACCACGTAGCTATGCCTCTGGGTACCTTTTGTTTTTGTATTTCATTTTTAAAAATAACTTCATCGATTAAAGAATAAAATCAATTAAATTACTTGTTTCGAAATGCTCACTAGAAGAAGAAGAAGAAGAAGAAGAAGAAGAAGAAGAAGAAAAAACACACCATGTATTAGGGCCAAACTCATTATCGCTCACTAGAAGAAGAAGAAAAGAAAGCTAGCGCCCGGCCCTGCGCTCATTATCTCACTAAATTGCAGGATTTTGTCGGCGCCAGACGCGAGGAACCTGACTTCCATTGGAACGTTGCTGCAGTGTGGGAGGGCTCGGTGCGCAGCAGACATTCGGTTCTCATCTGAGGTGAGTCGCTGCTCTCGGTGCAGGACCTAAAATAGGGCTGGAACTCTCCCGCTCCATGACCCTGTTGGAGCACCGAGGGAAGCAGCAGGAAGTAGGACTGAGGCCAGCTGTGTGAGCTGCTCTCAGTCCGGAGGTCAGAGCTGCACGACGTTAGCGCGGGAAGTTCAGGGCGGGAAAAAGACACAGGTCGTTGGTCGGGTATAACGCGCAGAGGCAATAAACAAATGTATATATATATATATTTTTTAAACGTAAACGGATTCTCTAAGCTCCACCCTCTGCCTTGGCCTCATGGGTGTCGTTACCGATTAACGCCAGCAGAGGCCGCCACACTCAAAGACTGAAATGAAGAAAATCCCTTCACTTTCTTTCCGGAACAGAACCTGAGCTGGTCGGAAATGTTGAATATCACAGCGGGGGAAAAAAAAAAAAATATCTGCTCGTGTTTTCGTTTCCGCTGCCAAAAATAACCTGCCAGAGATGCTAGCCCGGCCGCTAATTCTGTCGGCCTCCGTGTGAACCAATGCGCCTCGTGTGAACCTGGATACGTGAAGCGGCCCGACCCCCGTAGCACTATGCCAGCAACTCCAAAAGTCCACATACTTACATGGCTCCGCCATTAGAGGCTGGCAACGGTACTGCGGAGCTGCTGACTGATTGCAATGTTCCCTTGGGTCCTAGAGAAGAGCTAGACGGATTGCGTTGTTGACAAAGAGGCAGCAGCTGAATGATTGAATCGGTTTTGAAGAGGAGGGAAGCGTAGGGACGCCACAGCCAAAGCCATTAGCCATGTCAGAAATAAATAGTTCAGGGTGATTTGCCCCACACGTTGTTTTAATCAAAAATATATTCAAGTTTGTTTTTTAATAACTAAAATAAAGTTTGGATATTTACATGTAAGGTTGAAACCAACTGAACATGCGATTTTGCATGTCTTTATATGATTTATACAGTACTCACCGATTTTATTGGACCACCATTTAATGTAAGGTTTATGCCACACGTGTCCTAATTTAACAGCGACGGTAAGTGATCTCCAAATGATTTACTTTACAAAAAACAAATAATGTTGCTGAATTACAAAATTGTAGCCATCTACATTCATTCCAGCCTTTTAGTGGTTGAATGTTATGCTTAATTAATTTCTGACATCATGACCCGACTCAAAGGCATAAAAAGGTGAGTCGTTTTTTTTTTTACATTTACCAAATAAATACTAATCAAATCTTTATTTGATTAGCATTTTTGTGAATGTGTTTGAGTGTTTTGATTCTTTCAATAAAGTTTCTATCTATCTATCTATCTATCTAGATTTAGATAGATAATTCAGACAAATAAAGTGAACTATTCACATAATTGTTATTATTTTTGCAACAGTCTATCAGTTAGCTTGACCATAAAACCTGGTGTACGGGGGAAAGCTGTTTAGTTGCAGTATTTCAATGTAAAGAAGACACAGCGTTGGAAAAAAAAGAGCAAAACCAGAAATATAATGATTTATTAATATACACATGTAGATGTTAGATGTAGTTCTCCAATGAATAACAGAAGACTTGTGACGTGAAAACCATTGGCCTGCCCTAACGGCAAAGTGGAGCTGGGGAACAACACTTAAGACGTGCTTGCATTTAATTACCATAGACAAGAGTCCGTGGGCAACAGCTGACGGAGGACATGGATACAGACTGAGCAGGATGTAGCGAATGGGAAAGAGCAGAGAGTGGTATCAGCAGTTCATCTCACACACATGGAAACACTGAAAGAGGCCACAGGCAACGACGGCCCTCGGTTAGCACGGCCATATGTACATGTTTTCCTTTTTTTTTTTGGCTGTTTTGCTTTTTTCCAGGAATCCAGCACCTTCCTGTCGAGACAAAACAACGATTGCACAATCAAAACAGCCGTACGCACCCAGGGCTGCAGGAGACATTTTTGGAAGGGCTAAAAGCGTCACTCACCTTATGCTGCAAAGGCTTCATTGCTTCAACTCCTAATTTGGGATTGCAACAGTCAAACAGATAACAACAGGTGTTAAAGGGAAGTCTTTTGGTTTGAGACGGCAGCAACACAAAAAGCCAGCAAATACTCAAAAAAAATACCCACACATGAATATATGTCTGGCTTTAATTAAATAACAGTTAAATAATAATTAGGCTTTATTTTGCATTTTGTTAACAAACACAGCTTTGCAAGGAGGGATTAGCCTGCATTAACATGAGATTAACCCGGAGATTAACCTACAAATAAATACGGTGTACGTTGGCGTTCTTGGGCATCCTGCTGAGTCTGGGAAATGTGATGAAGGCACTGAAGTGAGTTACATGACGGGGACCATCACAGCTTTAATTTATGGTGGCCCCCTCTCAGACTCTTTTGGTGGCGGGGGCCATCTTTTCCCAGATTAGTGCCCACCATGTATGGAGAGCGAGTCACACATGCAGGCACAGTGTGTCACCTCAGGACTTGCGAGACAGCTCAACCAACAAGCAAATCCAGGTTAACGACTTTCATCCTTTGACTTCACAAACATTGCTGATAAAAGCAGGAGGAGAAATGAAGTGAAATCACAATAATTTCTGACCTGTGAGAATCTGAAGTCGACCTATTTCTTCTCCGCTTCTGCGACTACTGGCTCTGTGACACAGAGAGACAATGATGAGCGTTCAAGACGCTAAAGTTCAGACTTTCTGATCCAAAAAAAAAGGGCCCACTTTTGCTTTTGGCCTTTTAACACACTTACGTTTGACTTCCAGCTTGCAGCTGACGGTTGCTTCTCCGTGATTGTTGATGGCTTTGCAGGAGTACACGCCGCCGTCAAAGTTTCCGGGCCTACGGATCTCCAGGGAGCAGATACCCTGAACGCAGATCTGCCTGAACTTGGGGTCTTCTCCAATAATCATCTGGTTCTTCATCCACTGAACCTTGGGCTGTGGTGAGAGGGAAAAAATGATAACTTGATCTTTGAATGAAGGAATGGCCTTGGAGAAGCAGAGGAGGTATTTCTATTTGGGTTTGGTACTACTTGGCAAGAGGAAGGGAAAAAAAAAAAACTTTGATTGAAATGAACACACAGCCGACCCCCCCACCCACACCCCCCACTGTGGGAACTTTAATAGCGCTGACAGGGTGAGGACCTCCTGGGGGGGCCCTTCTGAGAATGTCGTGCCTGCGGCCCTGCTCCCATGCTGACCTTTGACCCTCACGGCCACCTCTGCAGCTCCGTCGCTTTAAAGAACATAACACCGCATCCAACCTTTTCATCAAGAGCTACTGGAAAACAGGTGGGATTATGAGGCCAAATGGAAGGTGAGAGTCACGGTTGCCGGGCCAGATGAAGATACATCACACCAAGCCGAGCCAAGCTGCTGGTAGGCACCATCAAATCAGGCGGTGTCTGAAGAGTGCAGTATCAGTTGTGCATCACACAGCTACTGCTCTACTACTGCAAATGCTCCCGGCTCCGGCAGAGGTTTTGCGGCTCACGGCTGTTGCGTAATCCTAAAGCATCTCCCAAAACGTTGAATTAAAAGGTCTCAGACTGCATCATCTCATTTCATCCCCATTTGTTTCCATTAAAAACTCTAAATATCTGCGCGTCGGCTGGCAGCGGCTCGCGAAAGGCCTGACCGCAGTCACGCACACTGTCTGCTCTACTCTCCAGTGCAAAAACTGTGTTTGCGAGGCGTTCACCGACTTCCAACTTTGAGGTTTGCAAACCAAAGAACAGGTTTTGTTTTTGATCGACGTGAGCACCGTGTGGTCAAATATGCGTCAGGCTGACTTTAAAGATTAGAAACTTTTTGTTTCTTGCTTGACTGAAGATGTTCAGCGTTACCTCAGGTGCTTATCCTATTGTGCTTTTTTTTAACCGTACAATCTAGTTTAGATATCAAAAATGTCAAACATGATCAAAGACATACAAACAAGCAGAAATGAATTAAAAAAACTAAAAAATAAAAGCATATTTTTTTTTCCCCTGCTCTTCCTTTAGACCAGAACGCACTGCAGACGTTTATGTCTTCATGCCTTTAGATATGCACAAGTAAATAGTTAGCTACTCAGTTTTGGTCGATTAGTTGGTTGAATGAATGAAATTGTTACTCTACTTTTGGGGATCCCCTGACGGAGCACAGCAGCTTGGTGCTGTAGCCCACGGTGGTGGATCTGTCATTCAGAGAGGTGGTGAACTTGGGTGCCTCGCTGAAGTCGTGCTCCAGGTACTCAGGAGGTTTGTAATCAATACCTGGAGGACACAGGGAGAAACAGAAGTGTTAAAATCAAAAACATTAAAAAAAAAAAAAAAAAAAAAAATCTCCTCTGTGATTTATGCAAAACCCATCATGACATCATGACAAGATTCAACTGTTACTTTTTGTCTAATTTCTAGGTTAGAAACTTGAATCAGGTCATTTCAAAATGAATTAGATCGGGGTCTGCTTTTCTTTGGAAATTCAAACATTAAATTCTCAAATTCTCAATAAAAATTTTCTAACCATTTTTCCCACCAAAATGTATCTTTTTGAGATGAGGACTGCAATGAGATGTTATAAAGAGGATAGTCGCCCCAACCGTTATACATCCATATTGACACACATAACAGTGCCCAATATGATCGGTCGGGACCCCTGCAAGACTGGGACTTGGGCTCCTGGACATCAGAGCAGGGGACACTTCTGGAAGGGCGGCTGCTTCAGGACAAACACGGAAGGTGTACCTGTCTTAAGGATCTTGGCCTCCTCCTTGGTAACAGTGGCCTCCTCGCTAATGCCACACTTGTTCTCAGCAAACACCCTGAACTTGTATGTGTTGCCCATGATAAGATCAGAGATGGTGGCATTCAGTCTATGGTAATGCTCCAGCTCAGTGAACCAGTCCTACGGGGAAAAACTCAGTTACTAGAAGGTACCACCGCCACCACCACAACAACAACCACAACCACAACAACAACAACAACATGTGATCTTGCTTCATTCTGCTAACTTACTCCAGTCTTTTTGTCAGCCTTCTGCACCGTGTAGCCTGTGATCTCTGTGTTTCCGTTGTCCGAGGGAGCGGTCCACTCCAAGGCCACGTTGAAGCCCCAGGTGTCCACGATCTTCACGCTGGTGGGAGGACCGGGCAGCTCTGCAAATGCACCAAGGTACCAAAATCGTTTGTCGCCTTTCACCCCCCAAAAAACACACTGCTCTCTCACGTGTGCTGAGCTCAAGACTGAAATGCTCACCGACGATCTGCAGGGTGACTATCGCCTTGTCCTCAAAGTCGTCCACCTTCACGCACATTTCGTACTCTCCAGAGTCGTCTCTGTCGGCGGCACGGATGAACAGGATGCTGTCTCTGTCCGAGCTGCGGATGTTCACCCTCTTGGTGTCCAAGGGCTGTCCGTTCTTTAACCAGCTGACGGCGGGTTTGGGTTTGCCCTGAGTCACAGACATCGGGAAGACAGGGAATGATATTAAAAAATTCACAAAAATGTAAAATATATATGTATTGTTTTGGGCAATTGAAGCTCACCGTGAAGGGGATGGTCAGGTTAATCTTAGCTCCGACGTTGGCCACGTACCTCTGCCTGAGGAAACGAGGCAGGCGGACCTTGGGGCGATCTGGAGGGAAAGAAAAAATATTTCACAAATCCACTGAATTCATTTTGAATAACTCAGGCAGGATGTATCAATGTTCCAGTGGCCTTGCAAGGTTGAAACAACCAATGAAAATTTAGCAAATCTTTTTATTTTGTGTTCAATCTGAAAAGACATCTGTCTGGCTAGCTGGCTAGCTTAGCATCTATTCACATCAGAGATCTTTAGCTTGATTTCAAGACATATGTGGCCTAAACTCAGCCTCCCTGTAAAATGGCTGCCAGATCAACGCAATGAGAAAATCCTTAGGCCAGTTTGTCACACGTCGGAATGGTCCACAGGGCTCAAGGGGCGTCTCAGAAGCCTAATTTGCAACAGTGATTTGGTGCGCGGCCTGCTGAGTCCTTGCAAGCAACATTTGTCAGGTTTCTAAATAAAGCAGGCGTAGTGCAGTGTATCACCTCCCCTCACGACTCATTAGCCCGGGTGTTAGCGGCTGCAAATCGGACAAGAAGTTTGTCAAAAACACTTTGACTGCAATCTGTGTGCGCAAGAGAGAGATGGACCGTCGAGATTGGTAGACCTGCGAAGATTCAGCACGTATCAGCACAAATAGGGCGCATACTGAGGGTCTTATCACTTTGTCTAGTGGAGGAGAGGCTTAATGGACGTTGCGCCTGCAAAGACTGAGGCATGTTCCAAAATAAACAGCGAGCCTCGGCAAGTGTCATGTACGCAAGTGGTGGGACTTGCTGGAATTCAGCCCCCCCCCCCCGCGCTACTCCCACCTGCCAGCCCCTCAGATCATTTGTCAGATCGGTCTTGCAGGGGAGGAAAAAAAGAAAAAAAAGGGGGGGATTATGAGGAGCAGGACCATCACCCTGAGAGAGCTTGGCACTAAATGCACCAACATCCCAGCGATTTTTCCAGAGCATTGACGCCTTTTTGTCGGAAACCATTCATAAGTACTTTCTAAATGCGGAGCCCCCTCGGCCCCCCCGCCACACCCACCACCACTACGGCGACCCTGACAGTGAAGCATGGACGTGGATATCGGAATACCACCGGGATCGAGTTGCTCGGCCCCTCCTGTCCAGCTCTCCATTCCGCATATCAGTGACTTGCTAGCCAAGCCAACGCTGCTCCTAAAATTAAAGCCTTGTCCTCATCAATTTTGCACAAATCACCTCGAATGAACGGCCCGAGGCTAAGGCGGCGAGCTCTACAGCCTGGGTACGGTGTAAGCGAACTGCTAAACAAGTGGGTAGTTATCGCTAGGCGGAAAATCGGTTGGTTGTTTGAGCTCAAAGTGGAAACGAGCGAGAAGACGGCAGTTTTTGCGCTGTTAACACTGCGGCTGTGTGCCGGCGGGACAGCTGAGAAGAAAACATAGCTGAGATGGTTCAGCTTGACTCCTGCACTCTACAGCTACCTCTGCCCGGCAATAAAAGTGTCTGTAAAGAGGCAGCCAAGCGGAGTCAAAGTGTGCTCCTCTAATAACCTTGTTTCAGATCCAAGCAATTAAATTTAAAGCCGTCGATTGGAGGTGGAGTTGAGCGACGAGCTGGAGGCGTGTGTTGCCCACGTGTGCAACATTAGGAGATATGAATTAGATTCATTTGACAGCACCGTTCTCTGACCTCTGATAATTTGATCCCCTAAATGCTTCCAAGTTTTCAGTTCCATAGAGTGAAGAAAGCAGGACTTTGTCACAGCAATCACTTCACTTTGTCTACCCAGTTAAGTCAATATTAAATAATTATCACAGTTTAGTTACAGAGTTTCATGGTAAATTTTCAAGAAAGCAATTTTAAATGTTTTTTTTTTTTTTTTTTTACTTTAAGACAAAATAGTGACAGTCAGTTTGAGTGTTTAACAAGGATTTTCAGAATTTAAAAAAATAACAAATGTCACTTGTATTCAATAGTGTCTTTAAAGGGAGCTTTATGCTGATGTGTTAATGTAAATATATGTATTTTTTAATGTTTTATTTATTGAAATAAAGATTTTAAAAAAACATACAAAATGTAAACCCTTTCTTCAATCCTGTGCCTATCTGGCCGTGTTGAAGACTTCTTACCAGCCACCTCCTTGACCAGCACAGCCTCGGGGAGGGCGGCAGGAGGGCTGCGGCCGCCCGCATTGACAGCCACCACGCGGATCTTCAGGCGGTCACCGGTGGTCTGGTTCTTGATGACATAGCGGCAGGACTTCTGCAGCTCCTCGTTGACCGCCTTCCAGTCCTCGGCTGGTGGGACGAATCACACCAAATTAAAGGTTCACGCTGGAAATGAGAGGACTGAGAGCAACATCTAACTCACGCACATTTAAAACAGCATTATGCTTTTGGTTCAGCACCGTTTTGAAAACAGTATTTCTGCTGAGGGAACACTTTGTTTTAATGGCCTGTGACATTGTCGCTCTGTGGGAATCAGCATCGCCCCGCCTGCTAAATCAAGCCTGCATTAAAACGCTGCTGATATTAGCTTCAGGCTGGAGATCTAAAAGCAGCCGGACCTCCGTAGGAGCCCGTCAGCCCCTGAAATGCCTCTTTCCATGTATGGCGAGGTTAGGTAGCTCATGATACAACTCCAGCAGTGACACTTAAGGAACAGCTGCAACCGATACTGGCTGACCCACATTAAAAGAGCAATTTCTTAGAGTTCTTTAGTGTCTTTGAATTGAAAGACTCTGTGTACACAAACATAGATAACAGAGCAACAAGGAGGCGCTGCTATAAGTCACATCTGAGATTAAAACGAAATAAACAAATAAATAAATCAGACTTGAATGTTTTCCACATGTAGGACGTTCAGGTGTATTAATACTCTGACCCCTGTTGGTGCTCATGCCAAGAGTCAGCACCTGGTCAGGAGCAGGGCAGGACTTACTTCCGTCCTTGCAGATTTCAATGGTGTATCCGTCCAGGCCGGAATCCCCAACAACCTCTGGCTGGCTCCAGATGATGGTGACCGAAGTGTCATTTTTATCCTCAATGAACAGGTCCAGAGGAGCGCTGGTGGGCTCTGCAAGGCGCAAACAGTCAGTCAAGTTTGGACAACAAAATAAATGCGTGGAAAAACTGATGCAGGAGATTTCTTTTACGAGTTTAAGACTCCTTTAATCAAACAGTCACAAAAAAATAAAGAAAAAAACCAGGACGCTATTTTTTACTTCTTCTTTAAACTTCTTTACCTTTGGGTGGAGGTGGCGGTGGCGTGGGTGGCTTAGGCTCCTCGGGCGCAGCAGCTTCCGCTGATGTTAAACAGGCATTTGCAAATGTTATTACCACTGGCTGAGCAGAGCAGTGCTGCAGCAACAAAGTCAAAAATAAATAAATAAAAATAAAGCAAAAATAAAAACAGCTATGTGACTCATGGCTCTCTGCCTCCCCTACTGGGAGCCCATCGGATTCGCAACTCTAATAACTCTTTATCCATTTAGTGTCAACCGTGACCTCGTCATGTCAGCTACATGCTCTGAATCAGCGGGTTTCTTTACCATCAGCGGGGGCGGCTTCGGAGTCAGCAGCGGGAGCAGCTTCGTCTGCAGCTGGAGCAGCGGCGGCAGCTGTTATTGGATGTTAGATATTAATGTTTAGTGCATTGGAAAGAGGGTCGTGTCTGCGCGTGTGTGAGAGAGTGTGTGTTGGGCTGAGCTCAAATGCTGCAAGGTGTTAAATGTTAGCCTTATCGTTAGGGTCTAGAATAAACATGGATGTGTTTTAAAATCCTCTGCAGGTGATCCCACTTTATCCATTTAGTGTCAACCGTGACCTCGTCATGTCAGCTACGGCATGACGAGGGACAGCGGTGAACATGCTCTGAATCAGCGGCTTTCTTTACCATCAGCGGGGGCGGCTTCGGCGTCAGCAGCGGGAGCAGCTTCGTCTGCAGCTGGAGCAGCGGCAGCAGCTGTTATTGGATGTTAGATATTAATGTTTAGTGCATTAGAAAGAAGATCGTGTCTGCGTGTGTGTGTGTGAGAGAGAGTGTGTGTGTTGGGCTGAGCTCAAATGCTGCAAGGTGTTAAATGTTTTCATTAGGGTCTAGAATAAACATGGATGTGTTTTAAAATCCTCTGCAGGTGATCCCACTTTAGCAACAGGAGATTTTAAACTGCTTAGCATCGCATTGGTTGACTGGTGTATGTCAACATGAGCATGCCAATCCTTTTTTTGTGTGCAGGATCTCTTTCAATACACTGGCAGCCTGGTTTACCGTCAGCTGGGGCCTCAGCAGCAACAGCAGCTGGCGTCTCTTCAGCGGCAGGAGCGGCAGCTGATATTAGGGGTTAGAGGAGATCAGTGCAAGACATTTTGAAAATTGTCAGGTGCATTTTCAAAATGTTCGCCAGAATGGTTAGATCTACGGATGAATGGAAAGGAAATGTTAAACTGAGCAGAGAAAGGCAGGGTGAGTCTGGCGCCACTTGACTAAAAGTGCAGTCAAGCCTCTTTTGGTGGAAACAGTTGAAGTTTGAGCCGACATTGTTGGAGCAGAAGGGTTAAAGTTGGGGCAACTGGACTTGTTCTTGCGATCTTGAAGACGTTTTGCCTCTCATCTGAAAGGCTCCCTCAGTTCTGACGTTTCCTCTTTCCTCTATCTTCAAGAACAAGTCCAGTTGCCCCAACTTTAACCCTTCTACTTTAAGATGACCAAGATGACTGCGAACCTTCGCAGACAGCTGAGTGTTGGATTAAAAATTGCAGAATCTGGGTTAAATATTAGAAACAGTCGTCAGAAACTCTTTAGTTGGGTTGAATTAAAATAAATTGTGTTTATCATCATTATCATAGTGTGCCTTCAAATTAATGATAAATGATGGCTCAACTGGCGCCAATTATTCAGGATGCAAAAAAAAAAAAAACAAAACATAAACGTCAGGAGCAGCTGACGTCACAAAGGGCAGGGTGCGGAAAAACAAAACATCAACTCGTGAACGGTGCTGAAATTGCAATAGACTCTTAAAAAGCAGAACGCATACAACTCGGTGACTGCGCTTCAGCCTTCATGGCGCAGAGCGCGCCGTGCGTAAAAGCTTTACGCACGCTAACCGTGGCATCAACCGACCACACAGCTGCGCTTGGACTCAAACCCTTTCATTAAGAGGCAAATCCAGGGCTCGGCTACTGGAAAAGAATAATGAGCCAAGGTGGACCGAACGTAGCGGTGAGCGGCTCGGTGCGTTACCGTCTGCTGGGGGCGCCTCGGCGGGTGCGGCTTCAGCCTCGGCTGGGGCCGGAGCAGCTTCGCCCTCGGCGGGCGGGGCTACCTCAGCAGGTGCGGCTTCAGCCGGGGCGGCCTCGGCGGGAGCGGCCTCGGGAGCCGGTTCCGGAGCGGGTTCCGCAGCCTTCTCCTCCTTCTTGGCTGGTTCTTTCTTGGCCGCCTTCTTGATTGGGGCAGGCTTGGACGGCATGATGGAGGTTACAGCTACTTCCCCAAAGCTACAGTCCTCAGAAAAAGAGTAGTGGATCCAATGCCACTGGTGCTGTGGGGGCGGCAGCCTGATATAGGGCTCGAGGCAGGGCAGGCCACGCCCCCTCCCCCTAATGAAAGTCACGTAACGGATACCGGGCGGGCACACATATGACTCAGGCAGACCACCGCGTCAGTCTCCTGCATCAGCTGTCAGCTCGTGCGATTCAAGCTTCTAAGCCGTTTCATTCAGGTGGGCTGCAGGAGAGATATGAGAGACAACCAAGGAGCAACACAACCATGTAGTATGTAGCGGAGCTTAGCAAAGATGATATTTTAAAATCACTTAAAATGGGGTATATTTCCGCACGCAGCACTGTGTATAGCAGTTTTGCAGTTTTGAAAAGTTTGGCTAGTATTGTGTGGTAAAATATCTACAAGCTGGAAAAATGTCACTGAAAGGAGAACACTCAAACTATTATATTATGTTACATTATGTTATAGTTATGCTGGAACACTTTGAACTATCAATACAGTCAGTCATGGAACTCTTTTTCAATAATGTATACTTTTGCTTTGTAAAACAACATTAATAACATGACTGATAATATTTATTCAGCTGCTAAAAATATACACTTTAGCCTTTGCCTATGAGGAATAGGATTGTTTAGAATGGGTAAAAGTCAGACACAGAGCAAAAGGATAAATATAACATGTATTTTATTGATTCCAACAACCAGTGACAGGTGGATGAAAGCCTTCAGAAAGTCGACTTATCCATGTGATGGACCCAACTCTATAGATTTACACCCTTCTCTGTGAATGAGCTCTTTATTTTACTATTATTTTAAATCCCTCTCCTCTATGATTGTTGCCGCATCCAGAATGCCGATTTATTTACAGTCTTTACAATGATGTCCTGTACAAAATAGAGAAATCAAGTTTTACAAAGGATTCTTTAGCAAAAGAAAGAAATATCAAATCTGAGTTTTAAAAAGGAAATCATTATCAGGAACGACTTTCTCCAGCGATACATTGATGATGATGCTCGTTTGGTTTTTTTTTTTGTTCGTTTTTTTTTCTCATCACACGCCAAGTATACATGCATTTACAACACTTATTAGAAACCCTTAACATTTGCACGTCATTGACATTAGATACCGCATAACTATTTTTTAGGTTTTTTTTTTTTTTTTCAGTTGATCCACAACAAGCTTTTGCAAAAATATGACTATCCAGCAACCTGCATTGGCCAAGATAACAGATTCAGCACGATTTCTGCTTTAATTCGACTTAAATACAATGCATATATGCCTTTTAAGGCGCACAATTTGATTCCTTAACACTTGACACTTGTTTTTACCATCGTCTGACCCTTTTGGCGCCACTGATGAAGACAAATCGCACGCAGCGGCTTTGCCTCGTCATCCGGAAACCCTGTTTTCCACGCGTCAGACGCTCCGCTCGTTAAGGCTCGACCTGTCCGCGTGCATTCAGCCTAAATCGCTTTTAAAGGCATGCCGGACGCAAAGCTCGCACCTTTTGCCGACGGCCAACAGCGGAAGAAGTTGCTGCATAGTCCCGATGAGCACGATGAGCAAACACAAATCACAGCAACGACAGAGCAACAGGCACAACACAACCAGTGAATGAGATGAGAAGCTCAGCTGACTTTTTTTCTAGTGATTTGTCTGTTTTTCATTTGGCCCGCAGAGACCGACCAGTCCGGCGCCGGTAACACTGTCCATTCCATGGAATATTTACAAAGGCTCGGATCACTTTCATTCAGATTTTCTGTTGTTTTTTGTTTTTTTGCTTGTAATGCATTTAGTTCATTGTTGTCGTTTTTTAACTTTCCAGGCGACCAATCAGAGCTGTTAGTGAGGGTATTATTAATCACAAGGCTTTGTTCCAACTGCGCGGCTCAAGATGCTACTTATGCTATTAGCTCGTTCCGATCAAGGTGTCTTAGTAGCTGTCAGACATTCATTTACAGGCCTTATGTACAAGTTTTGGTCTGAGCACCTGAAAAAACCAAGCGAGCTTGGAATGAAGAGGATGAATTACTGCCACACCACTTCAACAACCATGTGCTTTCCTTTGTCTCTTATTCCACTTGGACCGCTTCGCACAAACTTACACCAAGTACGTCAAAACGTGTTTACATGCTCCGGTTTCTTTTCATTCTTTCTTTTTCAAAAAAAAAAAAAAAAAAAACTCTTGGTCGGCAACAATTAACGTTGCGTCCACGTCTTCAAATTTTCACATCTGAACTGGAAATAAAAGAGTCTTAATCTTCGCTAGGTCTATTTAATTCATTAGCAACTGACACACAACTCTTCTCTAACCTACCTTCATAGTCTACGTTGTCTTACTTCAACAGCTAAACAGTTTGGGATGTCGTTAAGAAGCACCGAGTGCACGAGGAAGATGATGACGACGACGACGATGATGATAATCACCATGAGCAACACCGACATATTGAACTTTTAAGTGCACAAACTGTTGGGAATGAAATGGGCACAGGGTGTACTGAAGTCACACCACTCAGCCAGTTGGAAGTGTTTTACAGTGGACCTTAGCGATAAGGCTTCTTTTGCGAGAAAATACGCCATGACACTGCTGAATGGTTCTCTTGTTAGTGTTTCCTGTACATTCATTAGTTTAACTTAAACCCTTAAGGTGACAGTCAATCAAGGTACAAGTTATTTGGCTCATTACATGAGATATCTGCTCCAGCTAATAAAGATAAAATAACTACTATGTAGCCTAAAGTTATGTACATAATATACATATGAATATTCTGAATATGGGTGGGGAGTGTGGGGGGAGGGGGGGCGGGGGTTGGAGAGGTCTTTCCTGTATAAATGTCTAACCAGCAGGTGTTTGCTGTTCTATAATGATCCCTGTGTATCTGGTACCTGATAGATATGGCAACATCGGCGGCGCTGCTTCTTTCATGTGAAGCAGTTCATTTAATCGTCAAGAAAAAAGGAAGTGCTCGAAAAAGGAGAAAGTGTGAAGCGTCCAAGCGTTGCGCTGGCTTCACCGACAAAGTTTTACGCAAAAGAGTATGACAGCAAGTCAGCCATCGTAGGAACGTGGCAAAGGTGCAAATGATATGTCGACGACTGCGCTGCTAGCTTAGCATCCAACGCGTTTGTCATTTCGTAGCCTGATAAAATAATAGAACTTTCGGTCGTGTAGCACCTTTTTATATAGGGAATGCATTTCAAAGTGCTAGATTATGAGCGGCAGGTGCCTCAGAGTCAAAAGGAGTGTAAGTGTAAACTTGACAATTATAGCGTACTGATTGAAATGCCATCATCGTAAATGGCGAAGAAGGTTAAAAAAAAAAAATCGTAATGTTGTTTTAGGAGTAATAAATAAAATAAGTAAAATAACAATCAAACAAAATATGTTTAGTATGCTTAAAACTTGGCTTCAATAAACAAAGGTAGCGTGATTTAACACAAACATAAAAAAAGAAAACATGGAAGTTTGAGAGAAGGTGCAAACGCGTTTAAAGCCTTTTTTCTAGACTCTCGTCATGAATGCGGCGCTGAAGAAAACAGGCGAGATTCAAGTTTGTTACTGAGAACAAAGAGATGACGATGGGAATAAATGACTAGCACTGATATGAAAGCACCAGTTAGCTCTGCTGACAGTGACGTCTTTGTTGTTAAGGCATCTCTGTTTTTCACCTGTTGGTCTCGTTCACTTCAGGATTGCATATGTTGGAAAAAGGTTTGGCTTCTTTCGGCACTCTGTCTGCACACAGTAGACAGGCACCGAAGCGTTTGAGCGGAGCTGTCATACTCTTTTCCCAAAACCAGACACCATAATTGAATAGGCCCTTGTAACGAGCACGCCGCGTCCCACCGTGCACTCGGGCACAAATGTGGGGCCGAGAGTGCCGTTAAAGGAATCACCTGAAGTTTGTTAAGTGCTAAAGTGGACGAGTTTCATAGCGACCTAGTAGCACCAGTCTAGGAGTGCGACGGCGGAGGAGAGATGGGAATGAAAGTGGACGTCGTCCCAGTCGGACGCACAATGAAACCTCTGGACGTGTTTCTGATGGTTTGTAATCACCCAAAGACCCAACTTCACCTCCTGGAACGACAGAGAAAAATCAGCCGACACCCTTTCTCATGAGGGCTCGCTTGAAATCCGGAGTGTTTTCAAAGTTTCGGCAGACTGGGGTCTTCTTTCTCTGGGGACTCGATGTAATTGGCAGCCTCTTGAAGTTTCAATAGCATGGCCATCTGAGAAGAGAGACAAGAGGGTTTTGGAAATGGCAATGCTTTGGAGGAGCTGCTTCAAGTGAAGTGCTGACGTGAAAGGTCCAGTGTGTAAAATTCTTCAGGAAGCCCGGTATTTAAGGAAGCCTGTCTGAGAGCCTGTTTTGTAATGAGGGCGATGTCAGGTGGGCTTCCTTAAAAAACAGCGGTGCCAGACGGCGGCTAAGTGGGAGCAGCACCCTCATTGTTCTATGTACACTACCAGTCAAGTTTGGACACATACTTCTGGTTTTTCTTTCATTTTCATGACTATTTACATTGGAGATTGCCACTCCAGGCATCAACACTATGAATGAACACATATGGAAAATGTATTAAACAAAAAAGTGTGAAATAACTCAAGTTTTATACTTTAGATTATCTAAAATAGCCACCCTTCATATGAAATATATATAACATAAGATATTTAGGTAGTTAACACTTTTTTCTTTTGCGACATTAATCTACGTTCATATATTTGATGCCTTCAGTGTGTATCTACAGTGTAGAAAGTAGTAAAGATAAAGAAGAAACTTTTGACTGGTAGTTTATATTCTCAAATATATGGGAAGCGTTCTAGGAAAACAAAATTACTTTTACTGTGTGCGAGTACACACTTTTCATAATATAAAAATCATAAATCAAGCCAAATTTTACACCCCGGACCTTTAATTTAAAAAACACAGACGGTCAGAGAGAGTGAAGGGACCCCGAGGAGCTCCGTCACTCACCAGCGGGTCGGATTCCATGGAGCTGGGCGGAGTCTCCTTGTGAGGCCTCTCCTCCAGGGACTGTCCCGGGCTGCTGGAGCCGATGCTGGGCGGAGGCAGGTGGAAGAGCTTGGCCTGGTCCTGCTGTGCCGACGGCCACGGCAGCGTGCCCCTCACCCACTCCACCGGGTCTTCCCAGGCTGCCATCTGCCTGTGGGCCTGGCGGGACGCAACACACATCACATCCAGAAATAAAGTCTGATGAAAAGCGCCTGGAGGTCGGCCGGATGGATAAGCGAGAGTGAAAGATTGAAAGTGGAGAAGCCCAGCTAGTTCTACATGGGGATGAAACTATCGGTGGTCTAAGAGGATCTCTATTCATTTCATCTTGGCATTGGTTAACTGTATATGAAAAAAAAAATTAAAAAGTATGTTATTATCATGTTATTATCAATATTTCTATTTGTTTGTTATTTAAGTGTTTTCATTTGTTTTTTTGTTTCTTATTTCAATTTGTTCTACTCACACGTTTGAAAAAAAACATTTATTCATTCATTCATTTCCATTTGTCCGGCCTGTTTCTCACCTTGATGCCATCCTTGGCCCCCTCCTGCAAGTAAGGAATAATGGAGTGGTTCCAGAGGTCAATGAACCATGATCGAAACTCCTCCACAGTGACCGGACAGGAGAGGAAGAAGCACGGGCCTGAGAAGACATGACGTGAGAAGAGACGATGAAGAATCGCACAAATGGGAAAAAAAAATAAGACAAAATCCGTGTTGAGAAATTCCTCTTCGGGATACCTATGAGGAAGTCCGAGGTGCTGTGCTTCTCCAGGAAAGTGTGAAGGTGGTACCAGAGTTTAGGCACCCAGTCCAAAACCTGGATGAGATCCTCATTGGTCAGGTTTCTCTCGTTCTCCGACTCCATCATCTTCCTGTGCAAGTAGCGCACCAGGAAGCCATTGGCCGGCTCCACGTTGTTGGAGAAGGTCACCATTCTGAGGCGGTGAAAACGAAGACGGAGAGTCAATTTGAAAATCGCTGCCAACAGTTTGTGTTGTTGCCGATTTACTGGCATCATTTTTTCCCCGCTGTAACGTAGCTAATGTGGTAGTGTGGAAAACGGCAACGAGTTTTAAAAAATGTTGACAATAAACTTCAGTTGTCGAAGGGATTTCTGAATAATGCAGTATAATTCTATAATGTTAATTCGTGTACTCATAAATATTTTCAGGACAGAAAGATGAAACCTGACTGAATTACACCAGATCAGACTGCATACAAATACAGCAAGACACTCATCAACTATTGATCTGTTAAAGAAAATGTCAATGTATTGACTCAAAGTGAAAATTATCGCGATCTATTCAAGCAAGAGTGGACACAAACCAACAAGCACTCCGGGTTCATCTTTCACCCACCTGAAGCTGAGGTGGAGGCCGTGGTTCGCTATCATCTTCACAGGCTGATTACTGGTTCCAATGATGTAAGGACTGATGGCAGAAACAATGTTACTTTTTAGGGTTAGGGTTAATGCCATTTGGAAACGTGAAAATATCTGCAATCCACTTGCTGTCTGAAGCCAAGTAGAAAAAATGGTTTGAGGGAAAATAAGACTTTGACTTGAAGTCATAGAGATCTACTGGACAGCTCGGCTGCCAGTAGCGTCAGTCGTCGCAGGCGGTATTTACCATTTGTGATACTTGCAAGTGAGAGCGCTGTTGACCAGTTCGCTGATGGTGGCCGGGTCGTTGATATCGTCCAGGATGACAACCAGCGGTATCTCTGACGAGCTGACGTCCCGGTCGATCTGATTGGCCTGGTTGGACAGATAAAGCTGCAGATCCTACGGAAGGAAACGTTGAAAGCGAACAGGGTGAAAAGGGGTCAGGCAAAACAAGATCTAGGAGAGATTAGCGAGGGGGGGGGGGCCGCTGTGTTTTCACCTTGCAGGACTGGCGGTGCATGTTGAACGTGACCACGATGCCGTCGGTGACCTCGCGGGCGCTGCGATCCACTAGATACTCGGCCAGGTGGGTGGCGAGGTAGCTCTTACCCGTCCCGCTCGGCCCGGACAGGATGAGGCGGCGGTGCTTGAGCAGGAGGCTGATGTAGTGTTGCATCATGGGTTTGGGGATGAGAGTCTCGAACACCAGGCTGTCGACGCATTTCTCCTTCAATCCTGGAGAGGCAGAGACGCAAGGATCAATGTGAGGTCTCCCTGCAAACGAGGGAGGTTAAATAACAATTCAATCGTATTTGAACTTTGCTGACATTCTCTGAATGGAAAAAGAAAGCAGAAAAACAAGGATGATTTTTTTTTTTTTGTAACAAGATTTAGAACTGAGTGACTTTTAAATGAAACACAGAGTTGAAGCCTTCCGCAATCTGGACTCTCGGGTCCGCCTGCAGGGGTTTGAATGTTCCGCCCCCTGCGTCTGTAGCGCTGGGTGTCTGTGTCAGTGTGGACGGCCAGCTGGAACCAGGCTGCTCTGCGATCATGTTACCCAGAGTCCCGTCTGGGCCGCGCCGCTCTCCCAGCCCTCCAACATTCCTGCGTGCCGAGGTGCAGGAAGGTCAACTGCCAGAGCAGAACCTCGGCTTCTGGCAATTACATTGCACTGCAAGCCCTCAGGAAAACTCGCCGCAAGCCAAAAACGCTGCTGCAGAAGAGATTGCTTGAGTTGAAATCGTCGTAACTCTGCGTGTCAGCCAGTGTCACATCCACTGCTGTGCAGTTTGGCCTAATTTACCCACATAATGCCGCTAATGCCAGAACTTAATGCTGCTAATTTGGAGGAGTCCGTGCGCCACAGGTCGAGTGAGTTGAAGCCTGGTTTGGGCCGCGAGGGAAGCCTGCCGCTCACCGTGACTAAATGCACATTTGATAATGTGAAAATGAAGACGGACGGGCTCAAATGTCTTCCATTAAAATCTGACATTTTTAAGATTTGTGGTTGAGACAGGAATAGGTTGACAGAAATGTATGTGTGTGTGTGTGTGTGTGTGTATAGTGGTGCAGTATATACTGCATGCATACTGTATGAATATGTACTCTGCAATTTACTCTGCAGTGCACAAAATCTTCCGCTGGATTCACAGGCTACGGTTGCAAGTTCATGAATATGTGATTAGAATCACATCAAGTGAATTGAGATGTGGCAAGAATTACTGGCTTCATGATTTAAAGGTCCAGTGTGTAAAACTTTGCTTGATTTATGATTTTTATATTGCTAAAAGCTTAATATACAGCCCATAAATACATCAATAAAAGGGTATTCTGGCATTGCAATAGAAGTTATTTCGTTTTCAGGCTCTTAGAATGGGTTTCATATATATTAGAATGAGAATGCCTTTATTAATCCCACATTAAGTGAATTTGAATAATTACAGCTGTGTTTCTCAAAGTGGGTGGCAAGCAGAGTCACGTCGGACCTTTTTCTACGGTGGAATAATTAACAAACAGTCTTCAGTAGGTTGAATTCAGGAGTCCGGCGGTGGCCACTGTTCTTTGTTGTTGGCCACTTTTGGCTGGAGAATCGTTCCGCGATAGCTGCGGAACGATGGTGTCGTTCACGCCAGACTGAAGCGGGGTGCACCTCCTCCAAGGTGGGGCGTGACAGAGAAAGTTTGAGAACCACTGAATTACAGTCACAATTACGCAACGTGCGTGTTGCTATATTCATGGCCATTCATACCCATTTCCATGAACATTTTAAACACGACAGCTTGATATTGCCTATTTATTCTTTTAGAGTCTGAACATTACACTGTGTTTCAATCTTATACTTGAGTTTTTTCAGAGAAAGCCATGTATCTGGTTTTATGTGGGCCACAGCAAAGACGATTTTCTGTTACGACAATAAAGTTTCCCTGATTCAGATTCTGAGATGAGGGTGCGTCTGAAATAAACTTCCATTACAAAAATCTTTTGTCTGCATGGACTGAATGGACTCAACTGACCAACCTTTCAAAGCCACCGTGATGGCACCTGGGCCCCGGGACATGCAGCGAGAGGGTTGTGTCTCTGGAGCCTCCCCGCCCAGCACTCTCTTAATGTGTCCCATGCTGTAACTGTAGATGGAGTCTGTGGACAGGCCCAGGCTGGATGTGGGGTCCACCTTGGTGATGTACACCTGCAGTGACGCAGCAGGAAAAAACAAGGGTGTCACAGAGAAAACAGCAGCTCCTGATGTCCCAGTACCTGTCAAAGGTGAAAGAAAACCGATCTGCAAATAGATTTTATGATCTTCAGCACATGCACACGGCCTTCGGTTTCATTAGCACCGGAATTTCTCTCACGGAGAACCTGGGCTACTTGTTGCTCGACCTCGCAACCACTTGCGCAAAATTCTAATACCTCTGTCAGTTTGACGCACGCGCGTGGAGAAGTTCAAGGTGGCTCTCTGGTGCTATTTCTGCATCCAAGTTTCCGCCACCGTGCAGTGGTGGAACTCTTTGAAGGGGCCGAGGGTGGTGGTGGTGGTGGTTGTGGGGGGGGGGGCTAGACTTTAATGCGGACAGCTGGATTGTGACGCGAGGAACACGTGCACATTCAGTTCCCAGGCTAGTTCACATTAGCCGCGTTCAGACCGGCAGCCAAAATCTGTTTTTTTTTTAGCCCATCCAGATTGAATCCAGATGGTTCTTTTGTAGTCTGAACAGTCACAAATCACATGAAATATGATTTTTGCAAAACGGATTGAAAGCACCTTCGGGAGGTCGTTTCAAACAGATGCGTCTCAGTCTGAACGGCTCCAACCGCGAACGCTACCTTGAAAGCCTGGCTGACGGCCGAGTCCAGCATGGACCAGTCCATCCTGCCGTTCACCCGCACCGTTCCCACGAAGAAGTCGTGCTGCTTGGCCTCCTGTTGACAAACAGCAGCATTTTGAGGAAGCTGTGTCTGGCCGTCCTGAAGGAGGTTCGGCGGGGGAGAGAGCGCCGGTACTCACGTCTTTGAAGACGTGAAGATCCGCGATGCAAACAACCACTCTGACGCGGTGGTCGTCCCTCTGCGACGACCCGCTGAGAGAATCGGCAGAGAAGACGTCTGCGGAGCGCCGGGCAGACACAGTTCATCAGCTTTTACAGTGAATCCGCCCTGACCTACTAAAAGGCTACAGTTCAATAAAAACTTTTTCTATTTGCAAGAGGGTTTGCAAAGATTTGAACAAACATCCGATTTCAATTTTCAACCTGATTTTAAATACCCTGTAAAATCACAGCCACAGTCATATGCATTTTAAATATCAACCTCAGGTGTTACTGTACAGACAAGGAAGGCAGCCTTGTTGACAACATCTCAACTCAACACTGGAGCAACAAACAGTGAGCTTGTTCTGCACACAAGAGTGGAGACGACTGAATAGCTTCTCCAATCGGGCTCAAGATGAAAAAAATATCCTGACGCTCCACTCACATGCAAAGGGCAGAACAGACGGAGAGTGAACGGTACCTGGGCCGCCCGCCTCGCTCAGCCCTCTGCTGTAACTTTTGGGCAGGTGCACGGCCACCGAGTGCCGAGGTGACAAAGAGCCCGCGGCTGTGAGGCCCGAGGACTGCGGGGCCGAGCTGGAGGGTCCAGGGGACGGGCAGGGGGACAAAGTGCCTGTTTTCAGCTGGTTGTTCTCCACCTTCAGCTTCTCCACCGTCCTCTGCAGACAACACAAAACGCCTTCGGTGAGGTGAATGGAGTGAATGTCTCCATGTGAGGGAGGGAATGCTTTGACGGTTTATTTTTTCCTGGAAGTAAAATTTTGCGGGATGTGCAATTGACAAGAGCGAAGACAGTCGTAAAAGATGATCTTAAAAAACGACCTTCTCTCTCCCTCTCTCTCTCTCACACACACACACACACACACACACACACACACACACACACACACACACACACACACACACACACACACACACACACACCTGCATGTTGCTCATGGCCTCCTGCAGCTGCTCCAGGCGATGGGCGGAGCCCAGAGCCTCCAAGCGAATGTCGGTCAGTTTGCGCTCCTTCTCCCACAGCTCCGACCGCAGCTCTGTTACCACCGTATCGTCCGCCACCTCTTCCCCCTCTGAGAGCCTGGAGGGCAAAACGAAACAGGAAGTCAACGAGGATCACAAGAGTGGACGCCCAGAGCGGAGAGAGCGGCATCAGAACTGCCGCTTGCAGTTAACATTTGTCATTTTTGTCTGGATGTTTCAGCAAAAAGCTATTGCGATCGACCGATAAAGCATGTGCCTGCAGCAGCCTTGTTTTTGTTGTTTTTTTTTTTTTTTTGTGGGTCGAATCGACTGATGCGGACAAAAGAGGTGACTAACAACATCATCTTTTTGTCTCGCTTGTCCTTTTTCAATTCTTGACGCAGCGAACTTGTTTTCCTGAAGATTTGTTTCCAGCAAACTCGTCATCAATCATCGGCTCGATCCTGTAACCCCGATAACAACTCAGCCCCCAGTCCTGGTCTGCAGGGTGCGCTAACGACTTCGGAGATGGCCGCCTGACGAGTTATTACCCTGCAGACGATGCAGAGGCGGAAGCTTTCATGGCTGCCGGAGGATTGTCTCCGTCGTGGTGCACTTTGGGGGAGGACGGCGCCGAGGACTCAGGGGTGGCGATCTCCTCGATGTCGGCGTACGGCTTCCCGCCTTTTTTACTGAAGGCCTTGTTGAAGGAGCTGCGCAACTGCGGGAGGAGAGACACAAGAGTTAAGGAACACGTTACGGATTTAACAGGGGAAAAAAAGCCATTTATCAAAGCGATTGTGTGGAGCCGCATCTTTCAGACAGGCGAGGTTTTTTTCAGTGCCATTCGCAGTCGGTGGACGAGCAGGGTTTCAAATCAAATCAAGATTAAGAATAAATAAATCAATAGAAATGGTGACAGCACATGTATGACTTGTGAATTGGACGAAAGGCAGCTGACAACAGCGTCTATGTGCAACGTGTCTAAATATACATCGTCAATGAACCGCTTAATGTCAGGTACTCGGCTGGAAGACGAACCGTCGCCGCTTCATCGCACGCTTTATTCGATATGACGAATGGAAAAAAAGAAAGAAAAGAAAGTTGAGTTGAGCTGATGAGGACGCGGTCTACAGTTACTGGACGTTACTGCGAGCGTGACTCACGGGGTGCATGCAGGCTGCAGAATGGGGGTGAGGGGTTGACAGAGGGGTTTATTTATTGTAGCAGCATCACTCACCTCAAAGACCTAAAATAAAAAGCAGGGCGGCGTGGGGGAGAGACCAGAGTCATACTTAAAAACGGACGATTGCAGGCAGAATTACACACACACACACACACAAACACACACACACACACACACACACACGTTATGCAGGAGAAAGTAGGACAGAAAGGGGGACAGAGGCAACCGTCCTACTTTGGTATCAAAACCCAGACAACAAATTCTCGTTGGACTCTTTTTAAAATCTGCTCCTCATTTGCGATGATACACTCTTCCTAGTTGGCCGTGAACTTTTCAAAAGTCCATGTCAACGCTACATTCCTGTTTCCTCGCTGCGGTAAACATGAGCTGAGAGTGAGCTCACCCAGCTCTTCTTCTTCTTCTTCTTGGCCTCTTGGTCTTTGAGACTGGCCATACTGGCGTGGCTGGCCGTACTGGCCATACTGTCGATGCTTTCCGATGAGTTCTCGCGGTTGAGCAGCACTTCTTTAATACCGGGGAAGAAAAGAAGAAGAGGGAATTGTAACTGTTGAAATATGGAGGTTTTCGAGGTTCTCACGAGCCCACGTTGAAGACGAGCGGCCTGTTCCTCACCTTTAGGTGCGATGTCTGGACTACTCAGAGCCCCTTGAATGATTTCTTGGGCCTCAGTATTTTTGGCCTTCAGAATGTCGATGGTGTCCTTCAGCTCAGTGAGTTCCGAGTCCTGACAAGAGTGGGAAAAAAATGAATGACGTGCAGAAGAGAAACTGAACCCTGATGATTTTGAAGTGGGGATTATGGAACACAATAAACAACCAGCTGTGTAAAGTGGCTGATGACAACCATGTCCCCCAGTGGCTTCTTCTTCAATGACGATAATAATAAAAAAAAAAAAGTATGAACATGAAATTTGACTTTAAAATGTTTTTTTTTCCAAAAGAGGAAAATGGTTTCTTCCTCTGATAAAGATGATATATTTAGTATTTGTTACATATATATTTACATTTTCATGTACATGTTTGTCATATATATTGTACATTTCCTATTAAGAAATATATTTATATGTTCACATGTGATGTTTACATCTTATAAAAACTGACTCAAACTTCTTTTGCCAAGACAGCATGAATGGTAAAAAAAAAAAAAAATCTAATTTTAATGTATTTTTATTTCTTAAATATCATTGGATGAGCAGCAGCTCCTCACTTCACCTTTCTGACTGAGAAGTTCCATGTGGATTCTCTGCTACATGCACTATTACCACATAATCCATCAGTTCATCCGCTGTGGATGAAGCCAAATAAGTCTGATCACTGTAATTACAGCTGCAACAACCACGTGAAGGCACAGGACATTCGGTAAGTGAGCTGCAACCATAAAATATTTCTGGGAAATAAACTGCTGTGTTTTATTTTCATTTGGACAGCGGCTTGGCAGACTGAGGAACTCCTTTTTTTGTGCGTGTGTTGCGGATGAGGTTCAAACTGCAGTGTTAACAATCTGACATGGCCCTCACATCAAACGTTACGGGCTGTAAAACACATCTCGGGGATACCTTCTGGTCCGAGGAGACGGACAGGGTCTGCAGGCGGGCCGTCATCAGTGCCAGACTCTGCTCGAATGCCGCCACGAGGTTGGCCTTTAATGGGAGGACGGGGGGGAGGGGCGGCAGGAGAGAGAGCAGACAGGTATGAGTCATCGGCTCGGAAGCTTCTCGCGCTCGCGGCACATCGAGCAAATGACTCTCTGGCAGCTGGCGAGGAGAGATGTGGGACTGAGGCGGGAGATTGGAGATGGGAGATGGAGATGGAGGGGATTGGGAAGTGGGCAGCTGCTGGATGAGGTCAGAGATGAAAGAGGATGATGGGGTGATGCAGGTGAGGGGGGGCTGTGTGTGGCGTTGGGGGGTTGGGGGGTGGGGGGCAAACCTCCTGGAGCACGTTAGACCCACGGGTGAGGCTGTTTGACACCGTCTCTTTTAGTCATTTTTTCAGTCTGCTTCCTTTTAGTTTTGTCTTCTTCCATATAAATAAACATATTGTGTTTTGAATCAACTTCATGATTATGATTAATCAGAGTTTTTGCTTTGATGCGCTTCTCGGCGGTCAAGAAGCTGTTTCAAGTGGCTTCAAGGGCATTCCCTTTTTATTTAAATATATATATTTATAGAGAAAATGTTGCTTGCAGGACGAACAATTCAAGAACATATTTTCTCCACCAGTTCAGAACCACTGGTTTGTATGAAGTGCTGCCTTCATATAAACCGTGTATCAGAAAAATCGAAAGCGCTCATTAAAATAACGGACGCCGTTGCTGGACTGAATCTTTGAGTAAACAGGCCGCAAGACTCATGAATAATGGATGCATTGAAAATAGGTGAGGCCCGACAGAGGTGTCAGTACAGGGGTGGTGAGTTTCATGCTGATAAGGCTCTGGGTGCAACAGTCTAACAAACCTGGCCTTGCTGCTGAGCCCAGCGTTAAGAGGTGCAGGGCAGCAGGAGAGCAGGCAGGGGGCAGCAGCAAGTCCAGCCAGGGCAGTCGGGGGAGGAAAAAAAAAAGGGGGACAGATTACGTTAGCTGACAACGGCAAAAAATGTTCATGCAAATAAACAGAATCAGTCACTGTGTTCCGCCCGAAAACCGTCACGTGAGTTCACAGCTCAGCACCAGGAAGCGGGTGAGTGTTGAGTGTTATTCTTAGTTATGCAAACTTTTTTTTCTTTAAAGAGGTAAAAGGAGGTATTTGACATTAAAGGAGCCATATACGAAAATTCACCACTAGATGTTGCACTTGTGTACTGTATGTACGCAACAAGGCAGTGTAGCACGTTCTTCTGCATCTTACTACACAGTGATTGCTGAACCTCCACGAAGCGAACAAGAATGGAACAGGACATAGAGGGACGGCCACTGTTTTGTGGAAAATGTCCAATCAGTTACTAAATAGTAACTTTAAAAAGTGGGAGATGCCCCCCCTCTTTCCTGTAGGGTTAGGGTTTATTTTCGCTAAGCTAAGTTAGCATTGTATTTGTGGCCCGCTAAAACGGCATTTTCTGTGTGTCCTGTACATTTTGAGTTGACAATAAAATGAACCTTGAACCTTGTGCTCCAGATGTCACTATAGTTTGCTGCTGGCGATTATGGCCAAATTGTTTTTTGCTGAAGTCGATTTTGTATACAACTCCTTTAAGCCTTTAAGGGTTGCAGCCGAAGATATATATAGTCCAAGGAGACAGAGGTGTGGCAGTGGAAGTTTAGTGGTGTTGGCATTAACAGTGAAACACATTAGTTCCATGTTCCTCCTCCTGTTATATTGCAACTAACATCTACCATGACAAGGCAATTAAAGCTTAAAGGTTTATCAATCTGAAATGGAAAAAAGAGACTCCAGTTCAGGAGGTTAGTACAACTTGGTACATGCAAGGCATCTTATGACCGTTTTTTTCTTACTCGCCGCGAGCTGTACAGCGTCCAGGGGAAAGGGCAACAATTCACACCATATTCCCCCCCCACACGTCTCACCATTACAGAAATGCAGGGCAGATATCAGATACAGCTGGTAAATGTGGCCTCTGTGTCTCTCTTGGCTGTGAGGAACAACTTACTGACTTACAAGAGGTGCAACTGCATTTCGAAACGATTGCGCCGTCACTGTACGACTGGAAAGCGTCGAACGCATGAATGAGGTCGAGGTAAATAGAAATCATACGCACATTAGCAGAAAGCTGCATGGTCAAGTTGGCAACTTTTTCCTGGGAGGATTCCAGCTCTCGCTTCAGCTTGCGGATTTGCTACGGACGAAAAGATGAACCGCAGCAGGGTTACCAAACAGTAGCACAAACAAACCTATTAGTACAGGTGCAATAAACTCTAAAAGATGACAAGAAAACCAAGAGACAAACAAAAAATGTATGCAATCGGACAGTAAAAACAACACATAAAACAGCGGTTTTGTAAAAATTTTTTATCATGCGGTGAGAATTTTATGAGTCCTGGTAATGTCTTGAAAAACAAAACATTAGCCGGAGATGGAGATGGAGAGAAGCAAAATGAAACTGGTCATGAGCTCTCGAGGGGAACATTTGTAGTGACAGACTTCACACGACACAGTCTGACGGATGGATCCGTTTCAGCAGGAAATGACTTGGAGATGATACAGATAAAAGGCACAATGTGAGCGGAGGAGGAGTCGCGGGCGTCTGCCTTACCTCTCCCTGTATCCTTTCCTCATTCTTAAGAAGGCACGGGATAAAGAAACAATGAACGGAGATAGAGGAAAACATCAGCTGTAAGCGCAGCTACAAAAGCATCTTCAATGCATTCAGGAATCCAAAAAAAATTGGATCCTATTTTCATCCTGTTCACACTTTTTTTTTTAATCGAATTACCCAACACAAATATCCAACAGCAATGACTGTTTGTACTTACGGATGAATAGTTGGATGAAGCATTGGATGCCAAAGAGAGCACCGAGCCATGAACTGAAAGAAGTAAAGAGGAAATTTGGATGTAAACTTAAGTAAATAACAGTAAATAATGTGCACTTACAGTAACATATTGCAAGACACATTAATAGGAAATACTTCATTGTGTTTTTCAGCAATCCTTGTTGTCATAAAAAAATTAAAATTATTATTACATCCCAACCCCACCCCACTAAGAACCCTTGAGACAATAAAAACATCTTTGCAAATGAAAAATATTCTTTTGTTTCTCAGAGATACTTCTGCTTAGTGCAGTGGGACGATCAAGATGTCAGGCAGCAGGTTGGCCTGCAGCCAGTCTCAGACAAAATATAGCATAAACACAAGAGGGGCCTGATAATGTTCAGCCAAAATACAGCGGATGAATTAATATTCTCTCTGCATGAATGCAATGATCAACACTCTGACGCCAGTTTGTTGGAAATGTGTTGACGCATCCCAATGTGAACTCGGTGCAAGAGAGCCCCCTTTTCTGCTTAATCTCGTTTGCCTTTGGCATTACACCCCAGCTTTACTGGAGGGAGGTTGAATCTAAATCAGAGATAGTGGCTTTAAATCCTTAAAAGAACTCATAACTCTAAACTGGAGGCTGTAACACCCCCCAATACACATCACATGGTCCGTGTCCTCCTGACATCTTGCCAAGCAGACTGGGGGCTGTGCTTTGTTCTTTTAATTTGTGGCCCCTGCTGGCAGGGCTGTGAGTGCGGCTCACCATCGTCCCCCGCCTCGCGGAAAGACCCGCACCGCATCATGCTCTTGGGCCGGTCAGCCAGGGACATGCTGCTGCCCAGGGGCGAGGATCCGTAGAGGTTGCAGGGCGACTCGCTGGGGGGGCCGATGCTGTTGGAGCGAGAGATCATGGGGGTGCCGCTGGAGATCGGGGCGACTTGTGTGCGAGAGAGAAGATTCGGGGGGAGACGGAAGGTGAGGAAGGCAGGGGGCAGCAGTTCTCAAGATACACACACACACACACACACACACACACACAAAGCTGACATGAAGGTATCAGCCCCCAGCCGCGTTCTGATGACTCAGCGAAAGGCAACACCAGAGTTCCTCCACACTCTCAGAATCATCAATGTATGTGTGTATACATACATACATACATACATATACATACATACATACATATATATATATATATATATATATATATATATATACATATATATATATATATATATATATATATATATATATATATATATATATATATATATATATATATATATATATATATATATATATATATATATATATATATATATATATATATATATATATATATATATATATATATATATATATATATATATATATATATATATATATACATACATATATATATATATATATATATATATATATATATATATATATATATATATATATATATATATATATATACATACATATATACACACACACACACACACACACACACACACACACACACACTGTATGTATATATCCAGTCTTGAGCCCCTATTGCTTAAATCTCTTGCGTATTTGCGGCTGGAGAAACATATCTGGGGCACCAACATTGGATTGCGTTCCTGGCAACGTGAGGCTCCAATCCTGAGCCGTTCAAAGTAAGCCGGTGTCTCAGCGTGAAGCTTCGCCACCCTGTCGTCCACAATCAGCGAGGAGATGGATTTGCTCCGAGCGGCTCTGAAGCCTCATTACTTCCAAAGCTTGTTGCTGGGAGTTTTTTTTTTTTTTCTTTCTGTTTAACGAACCTGGCAGCCCAACGGAGAAATAAACTCACCCACGTTGGTGAGCGGGGCTTTGCCCGAGGAGGAGGAGGAGAGGGGAGGGCGGGTTGGCGAAGGCAGCTGGGGAGGGCTATCGCTGTCCGTCACGCTGACTATGGTGTGGGAGTGGCGGCGGCCTGGTTTACTTCCATCACTGTCCGACAGGCTTGAGCCGTAGCGTCTGAGAAAAAAGAGGGAAAGTTCTCAGAACTTCAAACGATCTGGCACCAAAGAACAAGAATCAACAAGGAGACTTGGAGAGCGAAGGACCTACTCTAAGCCTTTCTTTGGTAAGGTGTTCCTGTCGGTCTGCAAGCTGTTCAAAAAACACAATGTAAAAATGTTCATGTTAAAAGGGAATACATGTTTATTTGAAATACATTCTCTGAAAGGCAAACGTTTATAACTTTTATATATGTAAAACTTTATATAGAATACAGTAGTAGAAAAAAGTGGCACACCCCTAAAACTTAACTCAGTCTCACTAAATGTTTGCAAGAGATTTTTTTGTTGTGCTTAAAAAGGTTGGGCAGCATAGTCCCACAAAAAACAAACTGACATTGTTTTCTTGTTGACTGTTCATAAGGCAAAGTAAGAAAACTCATTTCTGGTCGTTTTCTTTGGTACTCTCTCGATGTGATGCAAAAGGACGTCATCTTCCCAAAACATGTTCCCGGAAGGGTGCAGTGTGTGGGTAAATGTTAGTGACTCCACTAAAATAAACTTGGATACTTGAGACTGATTCTTAGTGCAATACAAACCATCACAAATGCATGAGTCAAACACTCCCCCAAATGTCTTCCCCTATAATTAATGACTGAAAAATACTTGTATATTAATAATGTTTAAAAAAAAAAAAACGTGGCATCCATCATCATTTTGGTATATCGAGCATGTGTGGCAGAGACGGCGCATTGGTCCAACATGGCATTATCCAAAATAGTTCTCTGGCAGCAAATCGTCCATCACTGCACGACTCCAAATTTCTGTCTTCTAAAATGGCAAGTCAGAGTTTCCGTCCCAGGGAGAAAAACGATGAAGATGACTGGCTGGTATATCTGCGCTGCCAAAGAAAAGTACCGTCTCCTCGGCAGAAAACTCATTATCAGGAGCGTTTCCACTCTGCTCTGGCATGGCTTTTTCTTGCCCGTGCTAATTGTGGGCTCTTAGAGACGCATGGATGCGAAGGATCATGTTTCTGGTTCGTACGCGTCCGCTCAAATCAACTTGCCTTCGAGCACTTTGCTTTATTAAATTAGGACTTTAATTTTAGCAAATCAAGAATATTTTCTTCCTGTAAAAATGGTGCCCTCTAAAATGGGGATCATAGACAATGTACTGTATGTGTACAGTATATATATATATATATATACTTGAAATCTGGCTCCAGATGAGACCTACCCCTCTGTCAGGTTGAGAGATGTCCTACTGGCAGCTCCCCAGGTGCCGCTGCCCCTCTCATCGCCCTCGCGCTGGTCGGCTTTGGCGAACCTGGCACTGGACGGCAGGCTCATCTGCAGGGGCAGAGACTCCATGCTGCGGTGCATCCCGGACAGCTTCGGGTAGAGCAGCGGGGAGCTGCCCACACTCAGGCTGTCGCTGGTGTAGGCGCTCGGGGAGTCGATGTGCAGCACCGGCGCCGGGCTGGGCGTGAGGCGGGCGGACACGTGGGCACCGGCCAGGTCCTGCAGCTTGGAGTACGGGGGGACTTTGGGCGGCAGGTCATGGATGGTCACGCAGGAGTCGAGACTGTTGGAGTTGACTTTGTCCAGGTGGGCCAGGCTGGGCGGACGGCCCAGAGACTTGGTGTTCAGCATCCTGAGCATTGGAAGGAGAGGTGAGTATAGAAAAACGAACAAAAAATAACTGATGTAGGGTTATAAATGGTCCTATTTAGAGTAATTAACTACACACACAGCAGTGCAGAGTTTGGCTCTGTTGCCTCACAGCAAAAGGTTGCTGGATTGATTGCGACAGTTTTTGTTTCTTTCTCAATACTTCATCGTGGGGGAAACTGAAGATTCAAAACTCGCAGTCGTGATTCGGCAAACTTTGTCATTCAGTTTTCCCTCGCCACCACTTGCGGCAACTTTGGCTCAATCAGTTTTGGATGAGTAGGCACAAAACATAATGGATTTACAAGAGCCCAAGGTAGCAGAACTTCCCACTTCCTTTTCCTCTTCATTTCTGTGGCCGAGAACACAGAGGAGCTATTGTTTGAAACGGCCATGTGTCTACAACGACATGCAGACATGTTTGGAGCCACTGGACCACAAAACTGCCGATCCTGGAACAGATATAGTCCCCAAGTGATAGATTTTCTTTCTTTTCTTTGTTTACAATGTCATTTCTGTAAATCACGTGCCTTTTTTTTTAGGGTGAAGGTTAGTTTCTGGTGTTACTCAACTCACTAGAGGTACAGACATGAGATCAAGTATCACTGGAGAATTTGGAGAAAGCTGTCGCCTGATTGGCGTGGTTGGGTGTGAACGTGGAGTTAGTTTTTTTAATGACCTTGGTGTGGTCGGGGAGGACAGCTCGGGGTACTTGCTGCTGCTGGTCCGCCTCAGGCCGTGCAGTTTGACGGCGGACACTTCGCTCGGCTGAGTCTCCTCCCCTTTCAGCGAACCGCAGTCCACGTCGGCGCTGCCGGCCTTGGCTTTGGCTCGCTCCTTCTCCTTCTCTCGGTCCGTCTGGTTGACCGGGCCCGAGCACGTGCGGCTGCTCATCTTAGCGCCGCTCAGCTCTTTGACCCTGGGACCCGAGCTGGAAGCCACGGGCACCGGTTTGAGACTCAGCAGACCCGGGTTGATGGTGCCGCTGACCGGCCGGGCCGCCGGACGACCGATCACGCTGAGCGTGCTCGACTTGGCCGGTCGCGGGAGGCTCCGGTACTGGATGCTGTTCCGGGCGTTGGAGCCGAGGAAGCCCTGCTCGCTGCTGGCGTCGAAGCTGTTCTTCCGACCCGACGGCGGCCCCCCTCCGACGGGCTTGACGGGGATGCCAGATGACTTGGGGGTTTTCCCCACGGTGGCAGAGCCGCTGGAGATTGTGGCGCCACCTGCTGTCATGACGGTGGCGGTCCCGGTGGCTGTCGGCTTCTTGTAGCCGAACGAGGTGCCGGCGGAGGGTTTGACCAGACCCGACGGGGGCTTGCGGTGCTCCCCGAGGTGATGGTCTCTGCCGGCATCCGAGCGGGATCGCTGTAAACCCGACGATTTGATGGAAATCTTGGATTTATCCAGAGGCCGCTCACTTTTAGGCGCTGTAACAGGAAAAAGAGGGCATGAGGAAATAGTAGGATATCTCTATGAATGGCACACATTTGAAAACTAGAAGGAGCTCATGCATTATTTATTTTTTTTACTTTATCACTATTATAAATATAACAGTCGACAACATAGATTAAAATTGATGAAAACTATAAGTCATGAGACTGAGAACAAGTCAACAGCAGGCAAGTGACAAAGCCATTAAAAACAATCCTCTGTTTAACAGAACCATTAAAACAGTGTTTATTTTTGTACACATGTGGATGAATGTGCCCCATTACAAGAAGAAGTTCACGATTTGATTAACTTGAGGTTTGCTCAATGCTGTTAGAACAGAGCTCTTAAAAGAAATTCATCACAGCTGTCCTCAGATCTCCTCACAAGCTTCAGGGGACACTTTTCACTCGCACTGGCTGGAATACAGGCCAGCAGCTCTGCATCACTTTTGTTTAAATTTGGAGGAAATTGAAAATGAAAGGCCAAGAAATGCTGATCCTGCAATTTTAAGCCATTACTTAATCACAAAATGTTTTGCTTGGGATTAAATAGTTGCAGTTTCTGCAGACGCTGAGTCTCTGGCAGAGACTTACAGGCTTTTGTGAAACACAAACATGGCTCTGGCCCTCAAGCTGAGATTTTGTGTTTTCAATCACATAGATTTCATGGCAACCTTTTTTTTTTTTCCCCTCTTTGTCGTACACAGCGCTACAGTCAAGCTCTGGCTTAATCGAAGCTGAGGCGGAGACACTGCTGTGTTTGACTTGACAAAGAACAGATACACGCAATCTCTGACCTAACAATGTTTCATGTTGAACTCTGGCAAACGAGCGTGGATCATAGTGGAGTTCAACTGATACCGTATGCAATGACAGTGACGGACTTGATTCTTCTGACAGCACATGCTGATGTCTGCTCGACAGTTTTTTCTTTTTTAAAATGTGTTTGAAAAGCAAATTGGCACATTGTTCAAACCATTAATTGCATCAGCGAGAGAAGATGAACTGTGCCACAGGTGCCGTGTGCTGTATCGCACGTCCTGTTGGCCTGTTATTTGGACTCCTTCTCAGTGAGAATACAGTCCGAATCTCACCTGCCACTTTCAGCGTGCTTTGGGAGGTGTGCGTGATGGGGGAGGTCACGCCCACAGGAGGGTTACGCCCCTTCTTGAAAGCCCCTGGATGGCCCAGGCTTTGGGGCTTTTTCAGCTCTCCTCTGAATCCCGCCTCTTCGCTGAGGCTCGGCGGCTTCTTCCTCCACTTGCTGGGGGCCTCGGTCTTGAGGCTCCCCGTGTCGTAGGCGCTGCTGCTGAGCTTGTGGCTGGCTTTGCCGTCCTCGCTGTACCAAGAGAGTCCACTTTCCACCAGGGAGCGCTTCTCGGCGTCAGTGCGAAGCTGCAAAAGGGAAAAGAAAAAAAAGTGCAAGAGGCACAGTGAGGGGAAGCAGTCATGGTCCGCTGTTATCTGCGGACTTGGCTGCTCTCTGTTATCTTTGCTACATCGCGATTGCATTCCAAGGGGAAGCAGGGAGGGATCCACCCCAAACTGGATTAAGAAAAATAATATAGAACAAAAAGGCAGAGAGGAGAAAGACAAATGAAAAATGAAACCGATTAAAATGCCCAGTATGAACGATGTAGAGCCATCTAAGTAAAGCACATACACAACATCAGAAGATGGTTAATGTTTATCCGTTTTCTGGTGGAGAACTTTATCTGATGCATGGATTTTCTGACTCACTCTAGGCCAGTGGATCTATTGTAAAAGAGTAGAGAATTAAAAGAGATGTAGATATCAGAACAGAACAGAAACATTTTTGTTTACCCAGCATGATAAAAGCTAGATTCACTGTAACAGAGAATCACATTGGTGCATTCAGGGGACAACAGTGAGGACAAAATGAAGCATGCTGGTTCTTGGCACATTGTGAATGTAAAATAGAGCGACAGATGGCTCATTGAGTCGCGCTTAAATTAATTCTATCCCGACGGAGCCGTCTGCAAGTGAGCAAAAACGCAGAGAAAGCATTTACCTGTGGAGACGGTGAAAACAACACATCCAAGCAGAAAACCATTCACCACCCAAACCACATCATCTTCAAACGCATTCAAAAACAGATTGACAATCGTGCTGCAAAAAGTGCAAAATCAGAAGACATCTAACTGACAAACCTTGGAAGTGAGGTAAAAACGTTAACATCTAAGTGAAGTAAGAAAACAAAACAAAAACAAACATCAATGTCATAAAATGATGTGTTCATGTGGTTTCTGGAACAAAAAAATCTAAAAACAATAATTTGTAATTGTGACAAATTTTCGGACTAACTACGCACCTCTTTAGTTTGGATTAAAAGATAGAACTGAGGTCTGCGGTGTGCTTTTGTGGCAAACATCGCAGAGTAACACACTGCAAAAGCATCAAGCGAAGGGCTTGGTAGCAATCTTAACCAGTAATTTCAGAAAAAGAAAAAAAAGCAGGCGAGGAGCCATAAAGTTGTCACGGGTTGCTGGGCACTGTTTTTTCAGCTCACCATCGCAGAAGAGTTGCGTCTGGATCCCAGCGGTGTGCTCGGGAGGGAGTTGAGCGAGGAGCTGACGTTGAACTCTTCCGAACTGAGGTTTTCGGAGCCATCGCCGTCACCGTCACTGAGACCGCTGCTGATGGAGCTGCTCTCGTCCCACCTGAAACAAACAAAGAAAAGTGTGCCACTTAGCAAAGAAGTGCAGCTGTCGAGCAAATTATTACACCGTAAATAGAGGAAATTTAAAGGCTGCAGGAAGCTCGAGTGTTGGACTAAAGAAAAGCTGGCAGGCTACAGATCCATCTGCCGTCTGCGTAACCACACGCACAAGTAAGCAGGTAGTCCCAACAGACTTTAACTCCTGCAACCAAACATCATATGTCACCCCAGTGTAACTTTAAAAATTTCAGATTTTCAATTTATGTTTTGATAACTGAATACGCTATAAATTCAAGGACTTTGGCAGCGTACGCATGACTTACATTTGGGGTGGATTTATTTATTATTATTATGCTGGATTTTCATTATTAAAATGTTATTTTTGTCATTTTTTTTTGCAGTGAAGAACCCAATGTTTTCATTTAAAACTCTCTCTCTCTCTCTCTCTAAATTTTAGAAACCAGTACAACCACATCTTTGCCAAAATGAAAGGTTGGTCAACTTGGATTTAGCTGCAAGATGACTATCTTAAAACACAGAGAGCTTTAAATTTAGCTCTGAGGGAAATCTTACAGAATGTTCTGACATAGCATGCAGAATAACAGGCCGAGTGAGTGGCAGCTGGGGGTTTTGGAACACCGACTGGAACACTCCAAAGACACAGGCGGAGGACGGAAGAAAAAAAAAAAGAGAGTGACAGCCTCCTAAACCCTCTCCGACCTTCGCCTTCAACAATGAAGTCTAGCACGCTTGTGAAACAGATGCTGCCAGATTGGCCCCTGGTGTGAGGACAGCAGGGCCTGGCCACAAAAACAAGCAAAAAAAAAAACTGTTCACTAGGCAGGCTGTTCGCACGGTGCACTGAAAGTCACATCAGTTATAGAGTTCAGGAGGAGGTGTAGCCTCTCACTCAACCCAATAATGGAATGAAATTAAGACAAAAGACATTTTTACATTCTTCAGAAAACAAAGAAGTCTAAATGAGTTCAAATAAAAGAAAACCTAGTGCTATGTGAAAGACCCACTTAGATCTGTATCTACCTGGCCCCATCATTACTTTTGGCAAAGCAGGTCGTCGTGAAATTCAAGCTGGTGAAGAGAAATGTGGCGCAGTGGAAAAGGTAAATTAATAACATTTTGTCGAGCTGAATCAGTTCTTTTTGCTTCCTGGTGCTTTCCACGCCAAGTTGGAAACGCTTTCTGCTGGTCTGCAGTCTGCAATTAGCCAAAGCAAAGGAGATGGGATTCCAAGAAAGGGCACAGAAGTGGCCAGTACACATTGAAAACTGGACGAGATCACATATTGGAAATCATTTATGAAGGCCTTTTCCTGGTCTTTAAAAAAAAAGAAAAGAAAAAAAAAGGCGTCCATCACTTTTACACTCAAGGCCTGACGGGGGAACATCTTTGTGACAGGATCTGTGACCTTGGCATGCCCTCAGAACTTGTAACCATGGCCTTAAATTTGAAAAGGTGTGTGTTTTGATAACTATGAGACATTCACACACACTGTCAACAAGCGAATTCATTTTGATTTGCACAGGCCCAGAAGTTTATGGCGTGACTGAACAATACCACCTCTGTCTGTGGCAACAGGGGAGGGTTGTGAATGGCTGCCCGGGGATGTCAGCCTAAGAAGAGACATTACTGCCTGAGGGCTGTTTGGGTAAGAGTGCCTGCACTCAGAGGTGAAATCCAGGGAGGGAGGAGAGTGGGAGTGCAACCAGCAGAGTGCATACTTTAAACATAGGGTGGCAATTAGATTTCTGTTTTCTGTGGCAGGCTTCCAACGCCCACTTGTGATTTATGGGTTCGCACCATTATTCTTTTTATTGAATTAAGGTTTCTGTGAAAATGTTTGGGATGACTGATGCCGTGAAGGAGGGTGGGGATGTGATCAGTGTCCAGACTTGGCGCTGGATCGAACAGCATCGCATAAAGCACAGATGGACACGGTGAACATTCTATTCTTGGAACTCACATTAAACATAGGCCGAAACCTACTGCAGATAAAAACCTGATCTAAAACGACTGCATATAATAATAGACTTTGGGAAAGCAATCTGTACAAAGAGCTTTGTGGGAAAGGCAAAGTCTGAAGACTTTGACAGCTGAAAGTAGGAATAACAATGGTTATGCTAGAAAGACCAAAGGATAGAATGTACAGGCACATTAGCAGCAAAAAGGCCAGCAGACTAAATGCAGAAAAAAACAAATGAGTGCAACATTTTAAAAGTTAAGGAAATAAAAGAAGTTAAAAGGGAGGGGGTAGATAATAAAAGCAAAAAAACAAACAAAAAAAACCCACCCCCTTCCTCCCAGCATCATGACTAGTAAAATGAACATCTGTCTGCCTCAGGTAAAAATCGATATAACAGTACAATGAAAATAAAACATATACTTTAAAAAAAAAAAAAAAAAAAAGTTTGCAATTCCCATGTTCATTTGATAATCAGTCGGCTGATCAAACTTCGCTGTTGGTCGCTGTCAACAACAGCACATGCGTGGCTCACTACATAAAATGAGATGCCAAAGTGGATATTTAAAACATTAACGTAAGTGACATAACATACACGTCAAACTGCAAACATTACTTATTGTTCCTCTTCACCGGCGGTTTTAATAGAACGTCATTATTACCTCGAGGGCACCGGTCCTTTAGCCCGCGGCGGCAGAGGCGGAACCTTCCCGACCAAAATCCGGCCGCTCATTAATGTCCGTATGTCGGAGTTCCAGTCAACCGCCCGTGTGCCGACATTCAAATTCATATCCTTTCAAGCCAGAGACCCCCTTTCCCCTCTCTCCCATTCAGCGAGCAGGAATGAGCGGCGGCCAGGCACAAGAGAAGCAACTCCCCCCCTCCTCTCGCCAGAGAAGAAGAGGGGGGGAAGGAGGGAGGAGGACCCCGTGTTCCCGCTCGAGAGGGGCTGGCTGTGCTAATGGTCCACACCACACAGCCCATGCTAGCCTTTGAGAAACTGTACCAGGTATCTCACGCGCAGACGGGAAGTCGAAGAAGAATTCGTATATGTGTGTGCTATTGCAAATCTCACAGGTACGTGTATTAGTAAATAACCCCTCTCCAAAAAAAACCAAAATTAGCTACACAATTAGGTATTGACTATGTGCACCTGTATTTGAATGCTGATGTACTGCGTGGTATTGTGATAAAGAAATGTGTAGAAAGATTAAAAACCGAATAATAATTCATATATTTTACGCTAGGGGTATGTTTTCAATCTACCTGACTTATCTACCAGATGGATACTTCAGACCTATATTTCACTCATTTACCGCTAACAGCATAATAGAACACTATTCACCCATTGCCTTTACAGTGAAGGCCTTTGGTAGTAATGGTCTCAAATGTAACATGATTAAATAAACAACTACAATACAAAAAAAAAAAAAAAAAATCCAAACTACTATACGTGTGGTGCAATACATGTGTCCTCAAATAGCAACGTTAACATTGTATTTTGATTTAATTTTAGTCTCCTGCAATTAAAGACAGTTGGACTGCCCAGTCTTCTGGACACTTGGAGGACATCCGAGTACATGGCTAGAATTTGGCACTGGCTCAAATTATTCCTCTTTGTGGAACTCCAGAACTGTTGCGTGGATTAAGGGTGAAACTTCCATTTTGGATGAACTGTCCCTTAAGTGAAAAATAAAAAAGAACCATATGTTAAACAATTAATACCAGCTGCTTGTAAAGCAGTGTGCATTCTTCAGAACTGCATAGTCTGATTTACAAGGCTCTATTCCAACAAAGGTCTGTGTCTGTTGAAGGGAGGCAATTGAGCTGAGGCTTGACAAAAAAAAAAAAAAAAAAATCACAATACTGAGCATCTATCAACATTGGTTTTCCCTGATGTTGCTTAATGAATTCATGAATAAAAGGCATAACAAGCACCAACATCAGGGCAGTCTTGAAGCCAACAAATGCCTGGTTACTCCTCCTCAGTTTTGTAAGTGTGTTTTAGAGTAATTGTTTATAATGTTTTAACTGGTAGTAAACCTTAAATATAAAACCATTTACGTGTCAGTTATCATGATGGATGACCCTAAAGTCCACCATCTTCATTCATTACCTTTACAGGAGCTGGCTGTGGAAAAACCTGATCCACAGTATGGTCTGAATCTCTGACTGTACAACCACAAAGGCCACAGATGACACGAGGACCTTCAGAAAGGCATAAGCAGCCTTGGACAGCATTCCCTTCCCCTCTCATTAGAAGTGGAACAGTCACAGGAATGATCTCACCACATCTCAGCTCTGCAAACCAGTCCAGGAGGTAAAAGCTCTGTGAGCCAAAGAGGTCTCACACCCTCTCCACATCCTAGTCTAAAATGACTCACACAAATTATGATGGTAAGATGAACAAACAACAAGAAGGTGTGTTTTTTTTGTTTTTTTTTTCCATCTTGCAGGGAATCAACCAGCATCTTTTGGCAACCTTCAAGGTAAGAGTCAAAGTTCCTGACAATGGCCTTTAAAATGCAGTACAGTCTTGAAGTACTGTATTTTTCCAGGTCACATCTTGTGATATAAACAAAAACGAAAGCGGAGAAGGAAAATGACTGTGGTTTTGCTTTTTGTTGAAATTAAGCAACTTTTTTTTGCTGTCAGTCTGCACCAGACATGTCGGCGTAACCCCAAAATGACTTAAACAGATTGCAAAGATGGGCTGATAAAAGATTGTTGTGTCTGCCGCTGCCTTTCATATCTTAACTTCTATCATCATCTGAAAAAGAGCTTTTCCTCCTGCTGCCTTGTGCTCTTCTCAATTTTCCCACAAAAACCACAAAGCGACATCCAAATCTGCTGGTTACTTTCCTTTTAATAGTAAATCGGATTGTTTGGTTGTCTGTCTTAAATGCAGAGTTATTCAAATTGTTTACAGTCAGCGGTTTTGTTTTATGTCTCCTGTTTAACTCAGCCATGCCGCAGAGTTGCTAAACAAGCAGTCGTCTCACAATGCCTTGAAGTCATGTTTGCCCTGTACAGTAACAGCTGTCTTGCACAAATGCCGAAATGGTTTGTGTCAGAAACATCCTCTTCATGTTTGCTTTGGTAGAAGCTAATTGAGCGCTTGCGTTTAGGCTGTTTACAAACTGTTAAAGCAGTGAAGAGAGCCATCTGTGAGATCACCTGGCAACACGAGGGCCATTTTCACGTTTTTCTGGGGCTTGCAGGCAAGAAACCTTTTCCATGATCCGACCTTTACACTGCTGGGCCTTGTGATTTATTCGTGTTGCTGATCTCTCGTGCAGCAAACTGTGCTTTAATTTGCAGGGCTAGGGCTTCTCAAGGAAATGCATTAGTGCGGATGGGAAAAGACACATGAACTGTCAAATTCATGCAAACTGCTTTTGAAATACATGCAGTGTTAATGAACACAGGCAGCCACTTCGAATTCAATTACCGCTCTGGCAACATGAATGCGGCATTACAAGTTTTTGTACAACTGCGATACTCAATCGGTTGGTCGCAGAAACAGCGGTAGTGTGTGTAAAAAGAAAGTGTTGGAAGTTATAGTATGTTGGATACTGGGCTTCAAACTACGGAAGGTGAAGAACAAATGCCCCTATGTTGAGCAATAAGCCAAATTTAGAAGAATTCAATCATCTGCAAGAAGAGTTAGTGTGTCAGGTCAAAGACTCTAGTTCCTCCTCACTTTGAAAGTGTTGGACAAGTGTGCGGCTAGGAGTCTGTACTTTCTGAAAAATGAAATCTTATAAGTTCAGCTAACAATAAAAAGAAAAACTGTGCTGGAAAAAGTTAGAGCTAAACCTGAATTGTGCCACATGCGTTCGTGTCTGACCGAAGTTTCCTAAGGCAGATCCAAAAGCCTGGGCAGCCCTATATTCTGGGTTCACATCAAAGAAATGATGGATGATGCAATACTGGATATTTAATGAATATAAAAGGAGATAAAGTGTGTAGTACTTCAAATCTACAGCTGGTGTTATGACATTATATTTCCAGTAGGAGGCACAATAAATCTCTCCCTTCCCAAGGCAGCAGTCAGGAGTAGAATATATTTTCTCCCTGTTTTTTTAAAAGGAAGAATCGGCTTGGCATTTATCGAGAGAGAAAAAACAAAACAAACTTCACTGGGTTCCAAACTCACTGATGCAGCAAAGGAACAGCACACCTCTCCACGTCATTACGTAGTGTGGACAATTACATCTCAAGCAAGGTCGCATTGCTCATTTGTGTCTGTTCAGTTATGTGCTTCGGCACATCTCAAGCGGTCCCTATGCATAATTTGGATCTGTATTGAGACTGACCATAGCTTGGCAAACAGGAGTGGACTGCCTTCATCACAGGGTAGCAGTACATCGCTGCAGTAAATGGGCCTGAGATGCATCACCGCCTGCATCTGGGACCGTGGACGGCCGCCCCCACTCAGCATAGGCTCGGAAAATGGACTTGTCATCTGATTATTGGACTGGAAAATGAATGTACAGTCTCCATTAAGCTCAAACTGGACACGTGCTCCCGCAGATGTAGCAACGATCCGACTGATGCACTCAAGTCCTGTCTGAAATACTCGGCTACAGAGGCATTTTAGAAGTTCTTGCCGTTTATGAACTTGTCCTTGTGTGCTGCTTTTATCTGAGCCTGACCGACTCACTCAGACAAATTCACATCGTCTTGATTGATTTGGCATTTTAAACTGAACTCGAGCTGACTCTGTTCACCCTCTGAGTGATGAGTGGGTCTCGGCACGGACTTGAAGTGGAGCCAAAGACATGAGCTCATCAAATCCAAACAGACTCCATCAGACATATTCAAAGGAAAAATCCCTGACGTTTTTGTGCCAACATCAACAAACTGATTGGTGAGTTGTTTAATATTTGATTAACCGGTTGGACTTTCTATTTAATATTTTTTTTTAATTGTTTATGTTCCCTGTCTAAAAGACTGTAGCACAGAACTGTGTCATGTTTTGCACCTGGGGCTCAGTTTAACACGCAAGTGGTGTCCAAACTGCACACCCACACGGCCACACACAGACATGATATAGGGGTGACTCGCACTCCTTGGAGGCCAGCTGTAATGGTGCATTATACACGTGGCTGAAGACGTCGGTGAATATGGAGGCGGTCTGGTGGGTTATATATTGGGGGTTGCTCCACACTTTGATGTGGGAATAAGACCAACCCCAGATGTTCGAACTGTCTGTGGGACCCAGTGGAACTGTTTGCCTGGGCGGCAATAAAACATAGCCAGATCTTATTGTGTATCCAAAGATGTTTAAGAAAAGAAAGATTTCATCTTAATTTTTTTCCTAGTTTCCAGTTTTCTGAAAATGTTTCCTCAGACTGCCATTTGAAGATGTAGTGTTTTTTACATAGAATGAAAATGTCACTCGGGCCGAATACAGGCCTCTGATTTTCTTTGGATTAAGGTAAATTTTTGCAAACACATCAACCAATCTGGATAGTTGTGCAAAACAATTGTCATGTCCATCACCCTCAACATTAACGACGATGCTGTGAAACACTGTATCTGTGTCACTCTGTTGTTTGTGGATGAGACACAAATTAAATTGCATCAATTCTCTCTTTGGTATGCATGTCCTGAACTGCTGTTTCATCTCGTGATTGAGAAGGGGAAATTCTGCTTCTCTATGGGTACTCCATGGGGGGTGAGGGAGGCTAACATAATGAGGAAAAGACCCCCCCACCCCCACCCCACCCCACCTTGTCAGCGTGTGCTGTGTGTTGCATAGCCAGTATCCCAATGCCTATTGGCTGCACAGAAATGAGAGCGAGCTGTACTTTGTACTTATTTATATTATATATTATTACAACTCATCCGTCCTGAAAGTGCCACACTCTGTGAAAGACCATCCCAAAACAGTGCTCTTAATGTACCGCAGCAGCACCTGGCGAACACCAGTAGGGGAAGACTATTTTTCACCGACAGTAAAGTGGGTCAGGCATCATGTAAAGCTTTCATATTTAGGGAGGCACTCAGAGACTACGGAGAAATCCAAGCCCCGTGCAAGACAAGGGAAATTGAGTGCAGACAGCCGTTGGGCAGAGATCCGAGATCAGATGACTGCAGCAAACCCCTCTGCGTGCGTTACAGGGCGCATTTGCCGATGCAGAGTTCTCACGATCAAGACGGTCCACTGGGAAACTGCGCTCTGTCATACTGAAGTCATAGCGTGTCCGACTTTAGAAAGGTGTATTAAAGGGCTCTTTAACAAAAATATCTATCACAGTAAAGAATGTGTCTGTTGCTTTTGGGCACATTTCAAAACATCTCAAATCTTATTTAAAAATATGTGTATCAAAATATTTTTCTAAACTTTATACTATATCCAAAAAAAAACCCACAATTATAAAACTCAAACATGCTCGACATGCAGCTCTCTCCCACAATAGCAATTAAAAGTCAGCCTAATTAAGCCATTAGCATGCCAAATTCACGCTGGTGTCCCTCTTTTTATGTCCATCAGCCTAGTGCTCACTGCATCCCTCCATCTCACACACAAATGAACCCGCGGCGCACACTACACACATCAATCCGTTCAGCAGCTATCACACTGACACACAAAGCAGCCCATCAGTGGGTCAGTGGAAGACGGTTGCCATGGCAGCACATCCCGAGCCATGTTGCCGCATGATCCGAGATGTGATGCTGCTGAACCAGCCCTCTCTCTCTGCCCTGCACTGCTGCTTGTGCGCCGCTATATGGAAACTCAAAATGGTACAATCCAGACGTCATCAACCCCACCGCCTTTCTTGGCTTATAGGATGTAGAGGATCCTTTTTTTTTTTCTTTTTTTACCAAGACATCGCCCTATTTACACAATATGAATCGATTGTCATTACCTACAGTAAAACCGTGTCGGGTTTTGTGTTAAAAATGGTGCTATATGGTGCCATCTTTTATATATGTATGCCATGATGCATTATTTTACCACATGGATTAAACAATAAAACAATGTGTACATTACTGGCAATACGCTTTACATGTGTAAATTCACATACTGCAACAATGACTTTATTTGAATCAAGTTCAATTTAAAAAAAAACTATTAGGTTAGAATTATTGTAAAGCTGCCCCCATTACTATTTTAATCAATATTTTTAATTAACAATGAATGACGTGATCGTTGTCAGTGTGCTCAAAGCAACAAAAAAAATAATTCATTATCGTTCGCACCCACACTACACTACAGACTTCACATTTCCCAGCGCTACAAACAACAGAGCTACACAGTGCTATCTGCCAAACAACATTATCAGGAATAGCTGGTGAACACTGCAAATAACAGAGTCGGATATTTCCCTGCAGAGTCAGCCGAGGCCCAAACATCAACCATTTACTATGTGATGTGAAACAAGACTCCACAATGTGATGTTACTCTGTCTCTGCTAGACCGTTCACGAGGAAGCGGATAGAGCCGGTATGTTTACTGAATTATCATAAGCGATGATTGACAGCACTTCCTTCCACTGCAACAAAGCAAAGCAAAGCCAAAATACCGTTGATACAAGTGCCTCTTGTTGAAGTGGTAAAGTCATTTAAGTGGTGTGACTGTGGTTTCCCGGCCCATCTGCCGCCTACGGAGCACATTGACATAATCATGGGTTGGTTAATTCATCTGTCAACCATTATGAAGCACTTCATTTTATATGCGATCAAGTCACTAATTGAAACCAAATTTGGCAAGACAAAAATATCATTTTGTCAAAGATTATCTGTCTTCTTGATATAAAAAACAGGTATCATGTCCGTGCAATCTCATCATTAAACTACAGGAATAATAACCTGAAGTATATACATCACAAAGGGCTTAGTCAAGCTTTATTGGCTTTTTGATTTTATACTTTCTTTTTTTTTTGTCATCCAATATACAGGCAGCATTTGGTAGCCAAACACAAATGTAATCTTAAAGCAATTAATGGTTGTAGAACTCATGAAGCTGGATACAGCTAGAGAGAGTGTTGTTGCTCTAAATGGCTTTAAGAGGTCTCGGTGAAAGATACCAGGAAAAAAAAACCAGCATCTAACCTATCATTAATAGCCTTCCTGGCACTTCTGGAAGGAAGCCAGAAGAGGTTGGAACCAAAGGAGATACTAATAGTTTTGGTCCCTAGTTTTCTTGGCATTTTTAATTTCAAGTCTTTCTCTCAAAATGTATTGGTAAGGACGGGGGGGAGGGGGAGAGTCAACTGGGAAATTTACTATGGTGCATCTGTATTTGACATGAAATGCTGAAACTGTTCTTATGACTGGTACGTGCTCGCAAGCCATCAACCACAATTGAGCGCTGCTAACATGGCACTGACTAGTCAGCACTATTTATATGACAGATATGGAAAAACTAACCATACACCAGCAATATAACTTGATTACTGCTTTACTCATACAAAGTGTTTTAAATATGGCTTGCAGTCGGGTGATATCATGTGTGCGAGTGCTTAAGGTTTCCAATGTGCCGAGAAGAATTTAACCACAGGAAACTGTTATGGTTTTAGACAGCGTCGCGGTCAACACTAAATCAGTGGCCTTCTGAATACTCATATTTCTAACATTACCTTGCGCATAGAATGTACTCCTTTGGAATTTTGCTCACTAACTTCCAAATGGGCGCGGAAATAAGAAGTGTTTTCAAACTGTCAAGATAGCAAAATATGCTGTAGCTGTCTAATAAAATTAAATTAAATGAAAACCTTATACTAATTAACATAATTAAATATTTTACACAAAGAATAAAATAAGTACATATCACTTGATTATTAAAGGACCAATTTCTAGATGTCAATTTTATTTTAGTCTTACTTCTACTATATTGTTTTATTTGTACAGCTGTATATACTCATCACTGTTTCTGCTGGTACAGCCAGATCTTTGATAAAATGATGGGATGCTCTTGATGTAAGTGCTCCAGTTTGACTGAGAGCTGGAGCTCATGAGGCGATTTGGCTTTTCAATGGCAATATGTTATTGATGAGGCAGACAGCAATAATGATTACTGTCAGCGTGTGCACGGTTAGCCTTTCAAAAGCCAGTCAGGTCTGCTGTGGGTTAATCGATAGCCATTTGAAACCAAACAATGGGTTGCATTCTCTTTCACTGTCAACAACATACATTCTATCTGGTTATTTCACCAGAATCTATTTTTTCCCTTGTTACTTCAATTGAAAGGTTAGACTCTACGTAGGACTTGAAATATGCGAGCAAGATATATTGAGGCAAAACAATAGCACCGTCTCTAAGATTGAATCCCCAATCCCTCATCCAGAGCAGTTTATGATCCTGAAGTGTAACGTGAGCTATATGAATTAATTGGATGAAAATACCAAACGGTGCCCTCGCTGAGAGAGAGCAGAAATTGCACTTCTTCATACAGTCGATTACAAGCTGGTTGCCATGGCTACGCAGGAGGAGCCTGGTCTATTTTCAAGAGCTGGTAGCTGATGGCTCTCTGCAAGCTGAACTGTGAGCGTATGACAACTGGGATACAGTGGGAATGCAAATGTGGCACAGAAATTGCAAGAGGATACTGTAAGAAGAAAATTAGAGCATGTTCTGCCGCGCCTGTTTAAAAAAAAAAAAAAAAAAAAGGATTAGCTGGTTATTTCCACCGAAGGTTTCTAGTGTGCATGAACCCAGATTAGTTTTGGTGTACAGAGCAGCAGTTCCACAATAATCCTGAAAAACAGCTGCACATACATTAACTGTAATACCTAGAGAGCAGAGTGGGTCTCACAGTTTTGGATCCCTCTGGTGTGAGCATAAAAACCCACTCAAGGTCAGGGAGAAAATAGAACGTTATATTTTTATATCTTGCAGCATTTTGCTAGCCACAAAAGCCTATAATTAGTCTTGTGATAGCGCACTTGAAAAACATTGGATGCACCCATAATCCTCTGGATATAACTTGTAATAATCCACTTTATGGACAAACTCTCCCCTCGGGAGGTCTCACTGTCACCTTGAGAGCATGTTAGGAGACTGTTAATCAAGGTGACTTCATAATGAGCGCTATGAGCAGAATGACTTTGCCCCCTCTTTGTTTGTTTTTCTCATACAGAGGCACACAAAAACTGATTATCCTGTTTTGGCATTGGATAAGCCTCCCATCATTCAGTGCCCACCTAAAATATGAAACTCTGGGGGAAAATACGGAGAGGGAAAGGAAAAAATATAGAGTAGATTTATTGAGGAAAATGACATAATCCCTGTTTAATCCTGACAGTCTTGGAATACTGCTGAATGATCAATTTGTCTTTCCCCTTACAAAACGCTGAAGTCACATGTGGAACCAGTTGTGCATATTTGTCAAAATAATCCCTCCGTTGAAGAAGCAGTTTATCATCAACATTGTGCTGTTTTCATTTAACTTCACATTTCTCACTTCATTCCAGACACTGTTTTCTCCACTCATTTCTATGTGTCTCTTCCTCTTTCGTCTCCTTGCTGCAATCTGAAGTAAGAACATGACCTGGCTAGCAGGGCAAAGACATCGCCCCAGAGGATGAGCTTAAATCCCACTGCAAGTGCAGCAGTGATGAGGCCACTAAGCCACGCTGGAGAAATGTGCTAATTTCTTTCACTTTCTCCTCAAGGTCAGGAAAGGGGAGTTTGCCAAAGACACCCAAAAATAAGTGACGGGATAGTGCTTAAATTCAGAAAGAGGCAGATTAACTGAATAGTTGTGTGATCCACATCAGATCAGTCCTTAAATCATCTTCAGTTAAAGAATGTCTGAAAGCTTCAATTCACAGTCGCAGCATTTGATAAGGTCGTGGGCACTTAAGAGATTCTTCAGAGCAGGGGGGGAAAAAAAAACAAGTATCAGCAAAGAATTGTTAATCAGAGGCTCTTTGCGAAGTTTGCCAAGTGCAACCTATCAGACTCAAAATCTAAGCACAAAATCCATGTCTCCTGCGTGAAAAGTATAGTTTCAATGTTTCTGCACTATTCCTGAATGCAAATTGAGGACATCAATGCGCTCCACTTCGATTTTGAAATGCAAATTGACAGCAGACCTAGATTTTGAAAGTTTGTGCATGAGCAGCAGCTGCTCAGTACAGACCTTTTCAAAGAGAACCAGCATGTAGGCATCTGCAATCTCTCACCGGCCGTTAAGAAGACAAATTGGGAGCGACTCTGGACGTTCTTACCCATTTGCAAGGTTGTCGTCGTCGTCGTCCGGCAGGCTCTTCCCAAGAAGGTCACTGTCACTCAGGTAACCAGACTTGAGGTCATCGGCGTCCAGGCCTTCCATGAGCTCGATGCGTGACGTGCTGCTGAGGTGGCTGCGAGTTGGCATGGTGTGGGCTGTGTACTGTGAAGCGGCCTTGCCGCCCTGGTATCCCCCTGTGGAAGACGGAGCGTCGCCCGCTTGGAGTCGAGGGCTGGACTGGCCTTGGCGCCAGGAGAGGGGTGACGAGCGGTTGGAGAGACTGGAGATGCTGCGAGCGTTGGTCTCGTCACTGTCATAGCCCACGTTGCTGCTGTCCAGACAGCTGGAGAGAGACGGAGGAAGGGGTCACTGAGAGTTCCATTTTGGACATCCGGAACATTTGGCCAACTTGTCAGAAGAAACAAACCCAGAAAAAGATGACCGCACAAGACCAAGACATTTTTTACATGCCTGTCCGACTTATTCAAAGACGCCCACAGTGGTACTGAATCACTCACGACCCAGATAAAGCAGTTGTGTTGTATCATCTTCTGGGAACTCAAGTTGACAATGCAGTTGCTTGGAAGTTTGTGACAAAGAGTGGAATGGCCCATATGAGTCTTTCGTCTGTGTCTTTCCGAAAAAAGAAAAAGAAAAAAGTGTCTTCACTTTGCATTACCATGACACATCAGTATACCCCTGACAAGTTTTCCCAATCAGCCATTGAAATGGGTCAGGGTTAGAGATGCCCTCCAAATGGCTCTGGGCATCTTCTGTCTCTCCCCTCTTACATAACTAGATGCACCAGCTCACCCAAATAAATATTGCAGTGGCTACAACGGCCAGAGTATTTTTATCCATCGTTGATGGATAATTCATCAATATGAGCCTATGACTGGTGCCACTAAAGAGCTGAGAGTGGCAGGATGGAAATTCATAGTTACTATAAAATTGTATTCTTATACAATATCAGTTATTATCAATACGAGTATGCAAAATGAAATATAAAATATAATTATTTAAAGAATTACAATACATCGGTGAATTTAACATAATCTTGCTAACTTTTTAGCTTTGTTAATGAATAGACCAAAGATCCCTGTTTCCCATGTATCTGACTAAACTTGGATGTGGTTTAGTATTTCCATCTGGTTTTGCAGCTGTGATCTTTGATTGCAAAAATAGCTCTTTTCTTGGTCTTTCAAAGCCTTTGTTTCCCTCAGGCAGCAAATAACTCTGGGAGTCTGATGCTGCATAGAGAGCTTTTTTAAATGTCTGTCAGAGCCTTTTCTTTTTAGGAAGTTGATGCCAAGACTCACTGTTGGGCAACGGGTGAGAGGTAAAATCAGAAGAGCTTCAATGAGGTCCATGTTTATAATATTCACATGTTGAGTGAATATTCCAAGTAATACAGAAAATGTATTCTCTGTTAATAATAATAAAAAACAAAGTCATAAGAGCCGTGAGAATATTTTTCTTCCTTGTTGCTTCATAGCACAAGATACAAAATCCAACTTTTGCATCCAAAGGAAACGATGACCTGTCCCCCGACAGAGTCTTGCCATGCTCCGGTTGTTGCAACAAATTAATGACTGGGCCTTTTGCCGGCAAGAGTGAAAAAAAAAGGGATTTTTAAAATGAGGTCATGATCATGAAACAGAGTGGGGCTCTTTAAGAAGGATGGAAACCAGATGTGAACCAGGTGGCAACACTCCAGGCAGCCACAACACAACTGTTTAGACGCAACTGCTTTGGGGCATTGATCCAACAGCCTATCAACTGTTTGCTCACATGAAAGTCTTCTCATGTTAATACAGACGGATTTGGCTCCGACTTTTCTCCTTTCACCAATCGCTATGACACTTGTTGGGAAGTTATAAAAGAGTACTTACCGGTCAGTTGATACACAATACACACTAGTCAACAATGTAATATAAACAATTTGTTACTGTACTCACCTATGGCTAAGCTGTGAACCCCGCAGACTGGACATGGTATCCTCCAAATTCTGGCGAAGGTCAAGGACATTCTGCACGGTTCGTTTCCTCTGGGATTCAGGGTCTGCGGGTCAGCCGCGTGGAGAGAAAAAAAAGGTTGTAAATCATTTAGAATGTCAAGATCAGACACAGACAGAGGGGGCTGTTTTATGTGGACAGTGCTTTTGGAAAGAGCTGAGCAAGCATGTATTTTGTTACTACGGACATTGGTTCGTGCTTGCATTATTTGTGCCTGGACTGACGTGACTGATGCCGTCCTCATACATTTACAAGCGACATGATAATGCCATTAAAATGACAAATTCCCAGTTATGGACTCATTTGGCTAACTGTTTTACCTATGCAGACAAGGTGCATATTAAAAATGATAAATCCAATGCTATTACTTTTAGGTTTTTAGGTGAGCAAATTGGATAATGTGCTGTTTTCATAAGAAACCACTGAACTCATTCAGAAGGGTGAGATGTAGGACACCTGACTGCAGATCTTACTGAGGACACATTGACTCGTATGGTTTAGCCTTCCCTTTTTGTGGCGATACAGCCAAGTAAGTCAAAAATAAAGTTATTTTAATTTTATGTGCTGCTCAAAGTCTACTGCTTATTTTAGCCCTTTGATTGGTTATTGATGCAGCTGGATCAAGTCTCATCCAACCAAGCAAAATTCACATTGCACAATTATAGCCTTTTCTATTGTGACCAGAAAAGTGAGGCTTTGAAATCTGGAATTCTCATGTGTAGCAATTGTCACATGTCGCATTACTTTGCGTCCATAAAACATTTTTGGGTTTTTTTATTATGGGTTTATTTGTGTTATTTTATTTTTTATTTTATTTTGCCTTGTAGCAATTGACGCGGAAATGAGACGTGACAACAAAATGACTCAAGTAAATGGTGGATTTGGTTGTGAGTCCAAAAAAAGCATTGCAGCGTTTTGCACAAATTTTCCCTCTGGTAGTAGTCAAAAACAAGAATGAGAAATGTAAGACATCCAGACCACTTTTCTTGTAAATGTGGTTTAATGCTTGTAAGTGTGGTTTAATGCTAGTAGAAGTAGTTGGATTAATATCCACAGAAGAAGATCTAAATTCTGTTTTACTTTTCTTGTTTGTTTTCAAGTCCCCATTTCCACAGTTAAATTTTAGAGAACAGGACTGCTTGGAAATTTCATGATACTCCATCCATCTGCTCCTGGTTCTGCCCCTCTGCCACATTTTAGAACCCATTGGGGCCCATTAGTCAAAAAGTTTGTCCACCCCTGTGCTAAACTGAGTAGGAACCTTTCGTCTTAAACAAGAAATTGCTAGTTGTTGCTTCACATTACCCCCAATACACCTTTGTAAACACCAGTAAGCTGCATATAAACATAGAGTCTTAGAAGACACAGTTGCCTAAGGGAGTTGCCGCCCCTTTTGCCCAGATTACTTGGAAAGGCACAAAATCCCCGTGGTCCCAAAGAGATACTTAGTTTATTTGGCTTGATGAGAGGGGAGAGGAAAAACAACATCTCCATCATTTAAAGGCTCCCACAATAAAGACAAATAACAAGTCTAGGAGAGCCATATCATGTCTACAAACCCAACTAACCACACTGTAATTCTAGGATACTGCTAATTTACTTGACTGTGCGCCTGGGAATAAAGTTAAACAGAGATCCTTTACGCAGAGCACGTATTTGAATCCCAGCTGTTTTAACTATAAACTGTATGCATTAACCACTGCACAATGACTGACAGTCCAATATAAACCTGCAAAGATGGGATGTCTTCCAGACAGTGGAGAAAAAAACCTGGAATACAAGGCCAGATGTAAACTTGAAAAATCCGTGACTTCAAGATATGAAATAGCCCAAACTGAATCAACCTAGGGGGTGAAAGTAAGGCAGATTTTTTCATAAAAATATTATTTCAGAACCAGCCACACAACAGATTCTAGATATTTGGTAACAGACAACAGTTCTAAAAGTGGGAAATCACAAAGGCAAAAAAAAAAAAAAATGTAATTAAGACTGAGACTCAACAGCTCCCACTTAGTTGTAGAATTTAAACACACACACACACACACACACACACACACACACACACGTATATATATGTATATATATATTACCTTTGGCCGTTCTGTGGCTCCAAAAGTCAAAATGTTATGACCATTGCGTGATGCAGTTTATAATAGCCTGTAACCACCGCTTAACCCACATCTAACCATACAACTAAGATTCCACATAACTGTAGCCCATTGCAATGACTGACATCTTGCATGACAGATCACATATAATTATGAAGAAAAGAGGTTTGCTCATCCCATCGCTGTCTCATGGAGGTTTAGCTTCCCTCACAAAAGTACAGCTGTCCACGGCGCTCCAGTCGTCCTCTTTCTACATGAGTATGACCATGAATCTATTTGTCACAGTAGATTTATCCTTAAGAAAATAATTTGAGAAACTGATTCATGGGCATTCTCTTTTCATGATTACACAGTGGATTGTGCACACTCACAAATCCAACTATTCCACTGTCTGACCTAAGATGATGACAACTTGAGTTAGATAGGAGTTGCCTAATGTTTCATAAAATTAATCAACTATACAGCATTAAAAAAAACAACTTTGGATTCTGATGGATGGGTTTTTCAAACATCCCACATATGCGGCACTGTCTTTTGATTAGGAGGAAGTGGGCGATAATGTTTCCCCTGTTGAGCTAATAAATTAGTCCTTGAACTGTGTTAGCTTTCCTTTATTTCTTGCTGGCAGATTCCTTTTTGGCTAGAAATTAAAGCATCCTTTCAGCAAGATTAAAATCAGATGTGCTGTGGATGTACTGTAAACAGACAGCTGCATTCTTCCCATGATTAAAAAGAGCTATTTGCAGAAACAGTCATAGCCACTGTGCTATGACTAGGACAATTGTATACATAGAAAATGTAACCAAAAAGGATTTAAATAGCTGCTTTGTGAAGTTGTGGTTAAATAATGTTCTAAATGAGCAACCTGCATGAGATTAGGGCTCGTTCTCAGGAACATCTACTTCCAACTAATTTTGGAAAAATTATAGCATTCGGACACTTTTATTGTGATAAATGTAGTTGCTCAATGCATTCTTATGCAAATGGATTAATACAGTAGACATGGGTGTGGTATCGGGATATGCAGATATGCTTTTACAAATCAATGGTTTTAGTGTCACAAAATTTTGTCATCATATTTTACTAATCCAAGATGTACTCATTACTGTCTACACTTGGTAGACCTAAAGTGTGACCAACACAAGTCATAGATGGCCGTATGCGCTAATGAGGCATGGAATTACTACAGATGTGTTGATTAACATGCAACAGAGAACATGTTCTCCTTCATGCTGGGTTGATGGAATCACTGAGTAGTTAATGAAATGCCTGCAGACGTTTTGATCATTTATATTTTAACTCTTTAAAAAGGACAAAATATATTTTGTTGTCTAATTTCGTTGTCTCATTAAATGGAATCTAGTAAAGACACTGATAAGGTGTTTTCTACCATGTGTCTTAAACCAGATCATTGTCTGAGACTGTTGGCAAAAAAAAGCAATATAATTATCATAAACCTGACCACCACCATGCAGTCAACATCATTATTCTATACCAAGCCCTTTTTTTTATTGATAAACCTGACCTTACTCACACGGAGAAAGCCATTCACCACTCTGCACCACTGTCTCGCATGGGGTGTGAACCATCTATCAGAGCTCTCCACATGAATAGAGGTGGGAGGTGGCTAAATCGGCGTCTGTTTCTTCTAAAATAAATGCAATATGGCATGCTTTTTCCCCACGTCCTTTATTTGAGGCAGGTGTAGAAGAGACGCGGGCAGACCATTATCCACATCAGCCACCGGAGCATTAGACAGGGACCACAGCCCCTCTGGGGTTATTTCAATGGTTAGGAAGCAACCTAACCAATTTCACAAGAGCCGTAGCACAAAGCGTTAGACACCTGAGTGACACGCTGGCGGAATAAGAACAATGGGACATCGCCTACAAATACTTCTGTGTGAAAATGCTCAGGGAATACAGCTTCCTGTGTGATTTTCATAAAAAAGGGAGCCTGCTTTAAAAACACACGTCATTTTCCTCCTCTGTCAGATCCCTGCATAAAAATTTTGTCAGGCGAGTGTAGATCTGCAGCAGCAAGCAGGTGCCATGTGGTGGCTGCATGAAAGGGGGCGTGCTGCCGCCCGTAAAGCGCACTAGGAGAAACCATTCAAACGGGGGCACTTGGTTTGTAGCACATGGCAGCCTGCAAGCACAGGACTGTGGGGAGGGGAATCTGCACTCACCCAACATCTGACTGAAAAGCAGCTGCTCCAGATCACCTAGCACCGTCACCACCAGCTCTGGGTCCACCTTCAGGAAGGGTTTGTCCCCACCTTCCTCTCCCTGGCCTTTAGAACCAGACTCCCCGCCAGCTCCGGCGACGTGCTTCTTGGCACCGGCCTTGGCTTTGCTGGAGAGGATCTCGTCGTCCGACTTGCCGTCCTCAGGTGCCTTGCTCAGGGGCTTCACCTCAGCGAAGGGACCCCGAGGAATGCGACTCTGCTTGCTCAGAGCGGAGGGAGCCGCCAGCGGGCTGAAGGGCTTGGACTTGGCCTGGAACAGCGAGTGTTCGGACTTGGAGAGGTTTCGAGAGAGGGGCGCCCCACCTCCGGCGGCGGTTGTGCCACCCCCTGCTGTCTTCGGCTTGCCCGTCTTGACCTGGCCGACGCCGGGCTTGGCCATGTCATCGCACCACTTGGGCTCGTAAAGGTGCAACTTCTTCTCCGCGTCAGTGAGCACGGCCAGGTTTGTCATGGACCTCTGCTTGCGGAGATTGGAGGGCACCGGCAGCCTCCCTTCGGTGCTCCCCGGGCGGTAAACCTTCAGCTCACCTCGCTGTGTGCTCTGGGGCACTCCGGACTTGGCCCTTTTGCTGCCATGCCAACCCCTTTGCCATCTGCTTGGCCATACGCCTTCGTGCTGTCCGTTCTTTCCATCTTCGAGGTCCCCACTGCCTTTCACGCTATTTCCAAACACGCCTCCTGCGTGAGACCATGTAGATGATCATCAGCGACGGAGGGAAAACGGGCTCTCGTACGGACTCCTTTTTCTCCCCCACAAAAGACCATTCACAAAAATATGCTGCTCCCTGCAGCCTTATCCTTCTTCCTTCCGTCTCCTTCCTTCGTCCTGACAGGCTGCTGCAGCTGTTGCGGTGCTGCCCAGGCACTCCCTTTCTCTCCTTCTCTCTCTCTCCTTTCCTCCGTTTTTTTTTCCACACTCCTCCCTTTAGCACACCCTCCTGCCGCTGCACCGCGCAGCAGCGGAATGACAGCGGCAGACGCAACAACGCTCCCTCCTCCCCTGCTTTCTGCCGCCTCTCCCTCTCCTCCGACTTCCCACCCATCCTCCCTCCTCCCTTCCATCTTTTACCTCCCATTTAACGATGCTTTGCTGCGTCTCAGTCGAATGAGTAAAATGCAAGAGAACAATCTGCAGCAGTACGATCCGGCTTTTAGGACCAGCCTTCATTCTCTGTTGATACACAGCATTTATCTACCATCTCGCCTGGTCCCTTTGTTCTTCCCCTCCCCCTCCCACTGCCTCGCCTCCAGTGGTTCCTGTTCAGTACGCCGCCCGCGATGCATGATTTGTGCTGCTGGAAGTGGAAGTGTTAATAGCATGAACGCACACACATTAAGTCAGGCAATTACAGACACCGTGAAGGTAAAACACTATTGTGCTGGAGCATTGCAACAACCCGTTGATCCAGTCAGAGCTTTGTGATTGTATCAATTCCAGATAAAAGAATCAATTTCCAGAAAAAAATAATCATTATTTGTTATTAATAAACCGAAGAGATAAAAAAAAGTCAGTGTTTAATATAAACATAATTTGATTACAAACAACAACAAATCACATGCACATACACATTAGTGTATATATGTATACATATACACGTGTGTACATATATATATATATATATATATATATATATATATATATGAATAGATTTATATATACACATACACATATATATATATATATATATATATATATATATGCATATATATGTAAACATAACATAATAAACAGAAACTGTGTGTATATATACATACACACACATATATATATATATATATACATAACAGATAATGAATGGTTTGCGTTACCTGCACTGTGCTGAGCGTATTTGCTTTAGTATAATGAACTAGCCAACAAGGAATGCCAGCACAGATTTTAGAAACGATTGCACTGAATTGCAATGGAAAATAAAACCTTTGCCAAAACAAAAGTACGATAACCTCTCTAAGATAATCCACTCTGCAATCTCCCAGGGGGCTCTGCACCCGCATGCAGCGCTGCTCCATGGAAACCATCCTCTCAACGCCAGCATCTGTTCCAGGACCTCCTCACACACACCTACAACGTCTCACATTTTCCTTAAACAGCAACCGTGTCGTATTCGGATCAATAACTGCGTTTTTTTTTCTTCATGAATAAAGAGGTAGTGCTAACACAGCATCACAGAAAAGATGCTAGATGGTGCACATCCACTGGATATGACTGGCCTGTTGGCTATAATGCTCATGCTGGGTTGCGATACACTTGGCTGCATTTGTTTTTATCTGGCCTTCAGAGCACCTGAGGAGGCCTTCACCCCAACAAAGCCGTGTCTTGTTCCACCTCATCACGAGGTGCAAGTCTCCCCTGCTGTGTCCAGATCACTGACCTTTACTCCCATCATGAAATGAATGGCTCATTTGTTCAGGGGAACGCAAGATTCTCTGCAAATCACAAGCAAGACATACTGAAACAAACATAAATGTAATGTGAGTTTGAGATGTTTTCATCAGACAACTCGTCACACAGAAGAAGAAAAAAAGTTATACAACTTAATAGGACTTCCTATTTTCCCATACATGTTTACTAACCAATTACATACAAAACCATAAATAAAACAGTTTTTGCCATGTAATGCAGACAACTAAAGGACGGATCCTTATTTTGGTTACACATTGGGAATTATCTTCAAACTAACCATAAGGTGTGCCAACAACTTTCACACTGTGCAATGGATGCATGACTTCAAAGTTTATTTTGTGAATATAAACACAGAAACCTTTAATCGTCATCACATCTCAGGAGAGAGGGTGGAGATGCCTCTTTTATGGAGTTAATGTCACATCTGGCACTTATTACCACTCTGCAAATGACCAACTGGGTAATTAAGTGTTTGCGTATGTGTGCTTGCGCGGTATGACAGGAGTCTCGCACAGCCGCCTGTTCCTTAGACAGCACGTGTAATCAATTTGGGGCTGCTCAGCTGCTATGATGCAATTGACCCTGGAATGTCCACATGACTTCCACTCAGAGGGGAAATCCAGAACTAACTCCAGTGAAATTGTGCACAAAGTCACATGGACAGACAAACACAGTATCAATGCTATTTACTAAAGATTGGCTCCGCAACAAGCTGTTGAAGTCATGTGGAAATTTTTTGCTTTACAGAACCCCTTATGGAGTAAGTAATCCAATCATCGTGTACAGTGGATTGCATGAGGGATGACGGCTGACTTGAATGGAAGAGCAACGTTGTATTCACGCTATTCATTCAAAAGTTCAGAATATGGGAAATGTACAAGTCAGCCATGTTTTTGAGTCGACAAAAAAAAACTTTCCAGAATGATTACTTTGAGACTTGTGACAGTGAGTGTTCCAATCTTGAAAATGCATTATTTTGAAGATGAAAATAAATGGGAAACACATTGAAGGGTAAGTTTGAAATATTTGGAGTTTTTGATAAGAAACAGCAACATCAAGTGGTTACATTTTACTTTCTCTCACCCTGCGTACCGTTCTACGTGTAGGAAAACCAAATTCATTTTATTGTACTGCGAATATATATTGGGGAAAGCATATTATGCTTTTACCACTATAAAAAAAAATAGAAATTAGGCCAAATTTTACTCATGGGGCCTTTGAAACACCCACATTTTTCATTCTCCATGTGAACTAGAAGCTACATGTCAACTTGCAAAGATGCATTTCTTTTCTCCATGATGAAAAAAACAGAATTTAGGCCTGGTCCCACTGGTCCATCCTGCAGGGACAAGCAGAACTCTCAGACAAGGAGTGAAAGCCGATCCTCCCATCAAAGCGATCACTCTCTCGGTTGTGTATCCGTTCACCCTTCGCTGAGGACCACTTAGTCTCTCGTCTTGACTCTCCCTGAGGAGGCTGACTGCCCCCCTCAGTCATTAAGATAGTAGAAAAGATAGTTAGACGGTTTTATACGGTGCAGTTTCAATTTGATCTACATGTTGGATAATCAGGGGTGACCAAAAAAACATGTTGGAAAGAAATATATATAAGTGGCTTATCTAATAAGGTGAATACTAATACTACAGACAGAATAACCATATATCAGTGATGATATTAGTCAGGTTACTACAGGTCCAGTACATGGATGCATGAAAAATGCCTCCCTTGCAAGATTTTAATAACGCATTTAACTTTGAAATGTCATGCTTTCCACAGAGTGATTTTAACGAAGTGATGACGGCACGCTAGAGACTAGAAAAAGTTCCGCATTAACGGCGCTGTGTGATTTGAGACGAACCCTCTCTGCCAAGGATCTGAGTGTTCCCACATTAAGACACATGTAAAGAGTACAGGAATTCCAGATGCACATAACAGGTGGTGCATACAGTGTGAAGCTTTTGTTGCCAGCTGGCAGCATCTCTGGTGAGAATATATCAAGCTGAACCAGACCAATGCAACAGACGCAGAGAGGCTTAACATACAAATTCCAGGCAATGGTCAACTGGCCATCAGACATGTCTTAATGCTACAAGTATGAAACTAAGCAATCTAGTACCGTCAACTAATATATTAGTTATCAAGCAAAGTTATAATGACTGATGTTTAAAATCATCCATGCTAACCTTTAGAGACTTTTTTTTAATCGTTATTGCATGTTCAATATTTTCTACAGCTCCTTGTGGCAAAACAACACTGAATGTCTGAACTGTGGGATGAAAACATACTTTGTCCATCCATTATCTTGACAAAGCATCTGATAGAGTCGCTGGTTCAGTCAAGTACCACCATTAACCTCGCCTGTGCACCTCTCTCACCCTTGCCCTGAACTGCACATTAATTAGAGTAATAAAGACTTTATTACGATAATACTTGATATAATCTTAATAATATTTGCCTTTCTACCACTAGATGTCAGTATAAATTGATAGGAAAGCAAACCAAAAAATGATAAATAATAATAGAAAGGATAAATGCATTGAACCACAAGCGCAGTCTTGCTAACACTTCATGGGCATCAAAACGCAACTTGTGACCTCTTTAATGAGGACAGATTTTATCTGTGTTTGAATTTGTTTGTATCAAATATAGAGTTGAAACAGTGAGCGCTGCTTCCATATTTGGCAGCAGTCCTAAAGAAGGCCAGGAAGTGCCTTGGTGGAAAATGAACATTTGCCTTTGGCATCTACGTGGGGGAACCACTTGTGGTGAGCATCAGGCATGTGGCATCATTTAGGAAGGGGGGAAAAATCAGCAGGAGGTAATTTTAAGAGACTTACCTAAATCATCACAGCAGACCTCCATGGAGTCAGAAGAACAGTCGCTAAGATCGTCAAAAGAGGCATCTGTATCTTCATGGACTTGAAATCTGTAGGAATGAAAAAAACAACAACAAACAAGTCACAGTGGTGTTTAATGTGTCCTGAAAGAGAATGCAATCTGTGTAGCTTGTTATCGTCTTTTCTTAAAAACTGGAAACACTGCCATCACCTGAACCTGAAGGGAGCGACAGCCGCCATGTTGACTTTGCTCGGCTCACTTCCTCGCCGCTGCATGTTGAACGAGCGGTGGGGAGACTTTGGCTTGTTCCTTGGCACCTCCGCTGGGTTGGAAATTTGCCGGTCCAGGTTGGATACGTTCCTCGCCTCTCTCTGGACATTGGCCGTCCTCGCCGTGGACACCCCGGGTATCTCGTTGCCGTTTGCACCTTTGGCGCACAGCAGATGCTCCCTCCCATGGCCCACCTGGACGTTGGTCGAGAGCGAGCACAGGGCATTGTCCCCGGCTGCATTGTCCACGCTCCTCAGGCGGCATCTCCCGAAGGTCCAGTTTTGGTTGGCGTTGCGTCTCAACTGCAGGTCCCGTAAAGCCTTGTGGCTTAGCGTGCTGGCACGGAGATCCAGCGTGTCTTTGGAGCGCGGCGCTTGTCTCTTTGGCACCTGAGGACTGCTGTACGCCGAGCATGTTCCATCAGTTCTTCTGTGAGAATACAGGCCAGGTCTCTGCTGCAGCAGGTTGTTTTTTACAGGCGAGCCTCTTGTCGGCTCCTGAGCTGAGCAAACAGTGGAAGGAGAGTAGGAGGGTCGAGGTTTGGCGGGGTGCTGATACAGGGACGCAGGGTTGGACGGGCCACTGTGTTGTACTTTGGGAGCCACTTTGGGCAACGGCATCATGCTGCGAGGTAGCGGCAGAGTGGAGCTGACCCCGTCATCACTCTGACTTTTAGACAGCACTTTGATGTTCCACGCGGCACTCATGGCTGGCGATGATCATTGGATCTGGAATAAGATAAGAAATGTTTTTATTTTGTCATGATTCACTCCAATGAGACTTACATCTGAGTAACACCAAGGTTTGGTTTTTAGGAATTCTGGGGCTTCAAACTTCCGCAAGACTTTTTTTTTTTCCTCAGGTAATAAACCAAAAAAACATATATGATTTTATTGGTAAAATCTTAATATACTGCACATTAAAAAAGGGTATACTCACAGTACAGTGAAAGTACTGTAACTTGGTTTTTCTACCCATAGAGGACGGGTCTTGCTCCCAGTTAGCTGGCAACTTGCATCGCCATATTTCTAAAGAAGCCAGTGTGGACAATCCAGCCTGTCTGACAGCGCGTTTCGTAGACAGGGTGAACGCTTGCATCCAGAATTTTACGCACTGTACCTTTAATAATAAAGGATTATTACACAAGAGGGAGGGAGTTATACTAAAAAATAAATAAATAAATAAAATAAAATAAAAAGATATCAAGAGTGAGATGTGTTTGCAGGGACCAGAGCCCTTTTGCGGAGATCTCAGGTGTGTTTCACAAATGGACAATTGCAACGAAAAAACATTTAGTCTGACACTAAAGCAAAACCAAAGTATTTCCCATACATTTTCTACGAGTCCCCCATGAGCTGTATCAAAAATCTCTGCAGATGGGTTTATTTTGTTTCTTTTTGGACTGCAAGAGACTTCAGAGACGGATGTTTGGACCAGTTCACCTTCGCCACATTCCGCCTCTAGCTGTGGCTGCCAATCATGTCTCCCGGTGATTGGACACCAACATGAACCCAGTGAACTTCACAACTCAACTTCACACAATCGGTCCAAGTGTGAAATATGATTCCTACAGGAGTAACATCACTGTTACTCCATGGAAATATACTTAAAAAGTAACTTATTGAACATGCTGTAGTACAGCTATGACTGATATTTTTCTGCATAACAGTGGACAACAAACCAAAGTACATTCAAGTGGCCAGAACTTCCCCATCCCCTATGTGACCCAGCTCTGAGTCTTCAGTGGAATTGTAAACTGCAGAAATCCCACAGAATCAGATCTTTCCAATTCAAATTTGGGACACTTTTATATATGGTTCTAAAAAAAAAATACTTTTCGAAATTTAATACAGTCAGTCTGAACAGGCATGCAACTTTTATCAGAATCCCGAGACAGTTTTATATGACTCCAAATCTACCTTTGCCCTAATTGTGTGCAGGCAGAAATAACAAGGGAAAAAACTATTATGGCTTCAAATTAGATATCTGTTTCACTGAATCCATTCACATTCCATCCACACACCATCCTTTCTGCAGTGGCTGTCACTGCAGAAAGGACAGTGAATGCAATAAAGACCTTAAATATATTATTTTCCTACCCAACATTTCCAACATCTCCAACTGCACAATGACTTAAAATGGAACTGTAAACACGTGTGCTTCCATGCCCCAGTTTATTTTCAAAGAGTGCTCATGCTGTTCCATTTTCCATTTAATAAAAGGAAGCAAAAAAAAAAAAATCCCAACTGCCTTTATTCAACACTACTGCTTTCAATATGAATGTAGTCTTCGTGACTTCATGTGAACGTACTGAAGAGCTTAGCTTTCATCACTATGTGTATCTATTGCATCAAAGTTGCCTCAAGGTCTGAAAACCAGATTGGGCTTCAGTTCAAATCCTTTAGCTTTGAGAAACATGGCAATTGAAAAACCAGACTTTATATTAGTTACCCTTCAAGTGACCTTTGAGCTCAATCAAACAAACAAAAAAGCCAAAAATAGATATACAGTATCTACATATCAAACAGCAACAGCTGAGGAACTGAAAGGGCTTCTTGGTGGGGTCAAAGTCAAAACGAATCAAAGGGACGGTTGCATCTAAAATGACACCATATGCTCTGGCAGCTTTGCCTAATATATTCGAGGCCCCTTTGTCACAACCTGGGGTGCGAGACGTGGCGTGAAAGATGGTGACAGACTGACACCACTTGGCTCATCCAGCAGGAGATCGGCTCCTTTCAGTCCGAGCCAACACCGGCTGTTCCCACCCCGGCCCTGCAGATGGCACCACTCACCCCCATGTTGGGGGTCTTGGTGATCGGACTCAATCAGCTTCCCATCATTCCCCAAATATTACAAAGCGTATAAACTGAAAATTTCTGTTGTGGAAATTGTGATAATTGAAGGAAGAGACAATTTCCCACGCTGATAACGGAACGGCGTGCCGTGTATTTCTCGCTCTCTCAGCCAGCTGGCGCTAACAACATGGCACAGCCAAAGTAATCACAACACAGAGAACTATGTGCTTAAAGTGACAGCAAGGGACAGTGCATGCTGGGTGTGCAATGCACCTAACGTCACATCACAGTAGAGCAGTGTTTCTCAAAGCGGGTGGCGCGCGATATTATGACTTAGCGCACGCAACGCTCAACGTCATCCCGTGTGGCAGGTAGAAAATGTGATGTTGTCGCATGACTGGTGTTGATGTGGTCAATTTCATCAAAGCAAGACCCCTGAAAGCGCAGCTGTTCTCTGCACTTTGTGAGGAGATGGGAGCACAACATAAAGCTGTGTTGTTTCACAGGGAAGCCAGTTCCATGAAAAATTCTCTTCCTCCAAGGTGGGGCGTGACAGTGAAAGTTTGAGAACCACTTGCCCTAATGCCATGCAAGTCTATGGGGTCAAAAGTCAACTTTGTCCTAGAGACATGGGGCCACTTGCAGGTTCATCGGGATCCCTCAAGACACAGCCACATCAAATTTGGGTCTTCTAGCATGAAAAATTTTCTTCCTCCAAGGTGGGGCTTGACAGAGAAAGTTTGAGAACCACTGCTGTAGAGTGAATTAGTACACTGGGGGTTTTTTTTTGAATACAGTTTGAATTCAGGTACTTTAGCCAGACTGCATGAAACTCAGTTATGTTTCATATATAGTTATATGCATAAAATTGGGTGAATTTGCTACCAAACATAAAGTTTGTGACACAACGAAAAAATTTAATCGAGTGTGATCACACACTGCAGTTGCAAACAAATGGCAAAAAATTAATTATTTTTGCCAGGTCAACGTGGCATGGTTTAAAGAATACAGGCAATAAATGATGAGCTCATTAAAAAAAAAAAAGAAGATGCATTATTCTTACCTGAAGCCCGACTTTACACAACATTCAGCACCAAGACAATGGACAGCAGCGTTTTGCGGTGCGGACAACCCTGCCCTCAGCGGAGACTAAGGCCACACACTTCACAGCATGATGCAGTTTAAACTAAGTGATTTTAGACACACGTGCAGCTTTAAAAGGGAGCAGGGGCTGATCATTGCTGGACAGAGACCAGAGTGAGAGAAGAGAAGGGGAAACTACCCAACCCAACCCCCTCAGCCATCAACAGCAGATGAGTCATACTTTGATCCCCTTCATCCCCCCCTTTCTGGTGAATTCAAGTTTGGTTTCTCCCTCGGGGCTCATGTGACAGTCTGAATGAGACTTTGAGCCCCTTTTCTTGCGTGCTGGTCTTTCAACATGCCATCATGAAAGCATCCATGGTGCAGCACGAGGCCCTCAAACTGCCCAACTCTTCAAAACCTATAATCAGCCCGAGGGCTGGACTAAGGAAGCAGCATGTGGACGTGGGATCATTCTGGCTGTCTGGTGTCCGGTCGTCAGAGTATGCACTTATAAAAACATCAGAGGACTCTTTTAACTGGACTATATCTGGAAATCGTCAAGCTTTTAAAATGCCTATTGTTATAATTGTTGTTTTATTTAAGATCAAGTGTGCCCTTCTGAAAGGCCTCCCCCTACAGGCAAGAATGCATCCCGGTGGCGTCTGTGCTCCGCTTTTCCCTCATTCATAGATAATAGAGTTGAACGAGTGCATCATTATCTACATAATTCAATTTCCTCAAGACTGTGGCACTATCTAGTTTTGCAAGAGGCCTGATCCAATTTTTATTTTTAGCACCAAGTCCCAGATTCCTGATTTTCAAGTTTTTCTGAGGTTCCTCCTCTGTCGCAGAGGAATACTTTTTTGGGGCTCACGTGGACTGAGGTCAACTCGAACGATTTTAAGACACACAGGAGCACAAAAAAACGCACACACAAAACACACAAACAGAGAGACTAAATGCAAATGGTCTGCGGCAAAGCACGTCTCTCCTTACATTTGGCTGAGGGCACATTGTTAGGTGACACTGGCCCAGAGTTTGTGTTTCCATTGTACTCTTTGTGTAAAAAAAAAAAAAAAAAAAAATTACAAAAAATGAAAAAAGTTCAGTTTTTCCCTCCAGCAACACTGGGCTTCAGTTGTTTGGCAAACTTGAACAGCAACAGACAAAAGAAAACTGTTTTCTTCTGGCCATTTCTTCCTTTAGACTTCCGGCATTATTTTCCTCTTTGCTGATTCATTTATGAGAAGAAATCATTCAAGAATCATTCATTATTCACCAGAACTAAACAGTTGTTATACATCAAGGTGTGTTACTGGCTCAGCGCCTTTGACACACCTAATAGACACACTTTACATCTAATAGCAGAAAAGTACATTTCAAACAGTGTTAATCGTTTTGCACCACTAGGATGAGAACATAGTGTAGTAAATGACCGCCTCTTTACAAGAAGACCAGCCCTTGTATATGTAAATAACCCTGTTTTCATTAGCAAATGAAAACACATCAGTTATTCATTTTGTTAGTTCCATCCAACTAGATATTATTTTAATTATTCCATTTCAAGCCAGTTGAACCCTGTAAATGTCATTGGGCCTTTAAAGATTTTTAATAATATGCATGACCATCATTTTGTGGCCATGAATGAATTCAATGAATGAATGGCCTCCTACGTTTGATAGAGGTTGCAACGCGACATTCACAGCTGCTCGGCTTGATCACGTCAACGTCATGGTTGTACTCACTTGGCCGTGAGGTGCAACGTGAAAAGGTCACTGTATTACATGAACGGACTGTTTCACACTGCCAGAGCTGTGTCCCTGTGGTCTGCCTGGACAGCATCAGTTTTTCCAGCTGTGATGTGACAACATCTCTGCTGCTTGAACACACACGTTTTACTAGATTTTGAGTTCTGTCTAATTCCCTTGTCTTTTCCAGCATCGGGATTATTAACTTTATCTTCTGGTTGGTTACGGAGTCTAATTGAATCACGGTGCACAGCAGCCACGCTTATCTTTGTGTGTTACATGCATCAGTTTGTGCAATCTGCACCACATGACTTTGGAAATATAATTTTGCCATCTTCTGTCAATAGTAATTAGTCAACAATCAACACGAATAAAAATATAATAGTGGCATAGAGTTTAAATCTTACTGTACTTTAGTGGCACCTGAGATTACAGCACACAGTCAAACAGTGAGGATTAATCTGTTGGCACAATGTAAGAGTTTATCCCATTTGAGCCACCTTAAGTGATTAAGTGTGGTCACTAATGACATGACATCACCATCAACAATGAGTACTGCTTTAGCTTCAGGCAGATGTCAGAAACTGGCTCTGGTAAAATATTCAGAAAGCCGCAAACTAATGCCAGTAATGTTGCTATATTTTGAAAATAATCTATAGAGTTGATTATTTGTACATTGGCTTCTGATTTTTTTTTTTTAATGTCAGATACATCACAGTAGATAATCCTAGTGTAAAAATGCCCTGCATCATCAAAAGAAATGTGTATCCTGGGGAGCAAGTTTCCACTCGCCATTGCTCCCACAAAGTAAACAAAGTAAACTTTAGGTTTAAAGAGCAAACGCCGTAAATATGTACGGCTACAACTTTTTTTTGCGCCACAATCAAACTAATCCTGTCACAATCCTGTATCATCATTGACATTCTGGTCATTTCGCAGACTTATTATAGTTAAACATTACTTAAACAGAAGCTGCTTGTTCAAATTAAAATGACTGCAGCTTTAAGGCTTGTTAGGGTCAGTGAGGCCCTTCATACGCGACGTCCCTGGATATTTCACTCCATCGCTGTCACATAAATTATTGCTGTCTAAACAACATCAAAACAAAAGTGGGCACTGCCCCGAAGGATGGGAGAAAGAAGGAATATGGAGCGGCCCACTGAGCACGTTGGCATTGGAAAGTCTCATATGCACGCTGCAACAACCAACCTCAGCACTTATACGCGGCTGTTACACAACTGACACAGTTCTCCGGGGTGAGCAGAGGCTGATGTAGGAACGGGGAGGCGGCCTCCACAGCGTGTTTGCGGTGCTGTAGTGAGTCAAAGCCTTTGCACTCGTCTGTGGCGACCCATCCAACTGGATCATGGTGGACAAGAAGGAGAAGTGTGTCAGAAATAACTCTGGAAACTGTGCAACAACACCGACACCTAAAATAGTTCACAAAAACCTTCTTTACACTCTCATCCTGGACGCGCCAAAGGCGAAAATAAGTAAAAAGTGCTTGTCGCTGTTTTTCTCTGGCTCCTATTTTATGAATGAAGACTGAATGGAGAAAAGGGGGGAGCTATTTTAAAAACCTTTTAACAAATCAGACCCTGCATTGTGACTTTACCATTAGGTGGCAACAGTGACTCGGCCTGTTGAATGGAAAACAATGGGGAAAATACCCAGAAAAGCAACAGCATCATAATTGATCACGTTGAGGTGACACACTATTGTCTCATGTCTAGCACTGACATGAATGACTCCATCCATTAAATATAAGTGATATTTAGTAGATAGTTTTTAATAGTGGTTTTCAATAATGCAAATGAACCTCTAGCTTATCGGTGAAAAAGTACATACTTAATTTGCCTATTCTAACTATTTAGAAATTGCAGACTGAAACAACTCATTTTAGAAATGAGGCATTAATGATGTCACAAAGGACAGTGATACTTCACCAAGATGTGTGTGTACCGCTCCCTGAGACCACCACATTACCTCTCCGTTTTTGTCTCCTTCCAAACTTGTGAAAAGCCACAGCATCGGTTTCAGGACAGGGAGCTAAAACCAAGTGTTTTTGTTTACCGGGACTTGTTTTTGAGAAGGAGGGGGAGGAGAAGGAGGAGGAGGTGTTTGTAAAGGGTGTCATAAATATGCCATTTTATAAATATTTGTGAAGTTTTTGGCTAATAATTAATGTAAGACCACTTGACTGGAGTCTGAGTTTTAAAAAAAAAAGACCAGGAAATGGCCATAATATGGGGCCTTTATCTCTATCTTTTAGCCACAGCATAAGAGTCCATGTTGCAAAGATCACCCCTGGCAATTTTACCAAAGACTATATATTTTGTACATCATCTTTCTAGCAAGCCCAGCAGACCAGCACTTTCTTGTTAAGCCTCGCCACCAGTCTGACAAATCTATTTTTACACGCCCAGCTTTTTATGGACTGCATAAAATATGCATTAGGCTTTGCGAGGGCAGCACACGTGTGATTTTGGGTTAGCTTAGGTGGGACCTGTCTGCTGCTGGAGTGCCTGAGTGGACTAAACTTTCCAAACCACATGCACACGTGCACGCGCGCACACAGTTGAATTCAGGACACTTTGCAAACGTGGCATTCAGGAGGTAAAAGTAACAACACCATTTTAGGTAATTCCCCCAAATATTTTAAAACATACAGTCATTCAAAGAGAAAACAAATCTGTGCGCTTCCACGTGCATGAATCAGGATTGTTTTGAAGATTTGGATCATCTGTAATCAAGGTTTGCGCAGCCGATACAAGTCACCACAACACATGTGGCAAAAGCAGCAGAATGAAGCAGAGACGGAGACTCTTCAAAGCATCAGCTGGAGCCTCGGAAAAGGTTTTGGACATGATTCCGGTTGCCGAGAAGAGAGAAAATCACGACCTTCGCAGCCCTGTTCCACCACTATAATAGAAGCTCTCTTCCCACAAAACACTATTTCTGTGTTGTTACCACAGCGGAGGATGACATTAAATTTAGCCGAGTTCAAATGTTCACCAACTTGCATACGTGATAGGTCTGTTCTATTGGCAATGACATCACCCTCCATTAGCGGTATTCCCAGAGCCAGGCACAGCCTCCCTAAAATTCAATTAGTTTATGGTCTGTATTTTGCGCATCAGTGTACACTCGTGCTGGTTAAAGAGTTGCAATCTGCTGTGGCAGAGCCCAGAATTTGTTTTCAAACTGTTTTGTACTTTGATTTTAAATCATGAATGACACGTTTGTGGCATAAACGCCTATTTAGCTGTGAATGGCCTGATTACTCCTACAGCCCACCAAGTCAGTATGTTTTTTCTCATAGACTGGTTTGGATTAGGTAACTTCAGGCTATTTTCTAATGTTATTCTGACAACTCTGGTGCTGTCAGTATGATCATTCTGACTGCTAACCATCAGTCTGAAATTTGCTTATAGCCATAGTTACAAGGTCAGAAATAATTTTTGTCAAGTACTGTGCGTGAAGTATTTTTTGAAAGGAATGAGATATTTATTAAGAGTTTTCGCCCGAAATGTCAGTTTGCGTTTAGCTGACAAGGCTGCGGCAGTTTCTTGTCCTCTACTTCTCGCTGACAGAATCAGAGTAAATTATACCCCTTGAAAACAGACTGCTTTGACAAAAAGGCTAGTGGCTGATGCTTGTCCATCTTCCACTCAACCGCACACACGTTCTGAAAAACAGTCGGCAGAAAACAACACAGCCTCTGGCAGCTGCAAACACAAACCTGGATGATTTCAGCAAAAAAAAAAAACAAATTTATTCCACTCGTACCTTTACAAAGTAACTATCGGATGACGATTTTAACCAAGAAGTAAACGGTGTGCACATGTGTCCAATATTTATGCCCATGCATCTGAACTAATGATAAAAACTTCCTCAGGAGTCACATTATTATGCGCCTTTTTAAAATACAATAAGGTACCAGCAAGAAAGGGATGATGAGGGTACCTGGGTGTACATTGTTTGATCCAGAGGGAAAGTAGCTTGAGTTTCAGCCCTGAGGCAGCCACACAGTAAACACTGGTGCATAGCAGCACATCCTGCTGGCTGAGCACATTAACTACTGTCCCCAGCAGGACAATAAAAGCACAGCGCAGTCTTTACAGGGACCAGTTTGTCACCTCCGTCTTTGCTCTCACACACCTCCCTGTCCAGCTCAATCACAGAGCACTTTTATCATCCAATCACTGCTGAGTGCCTGGGCTTACACTCTGGAACACTGACACTGCAGTGCAGGGATGCAGGATGTGGACGGGATTAATAAATGATCGGCCTGAAAATGCAAAAACTTTATAAATGCAGATTGCAGCATTTTTATGCATAATGTTGTTTTTTTTTTCAAATTGAAAAAACAACATTTATTTTAGATGCAACATTTCAGGCAGAAGAACAGTGCAGCGTTGTCCTGCTCAAGGTTGTTTGTTTCTTACAATGAACAATGAAGGCTCTTTCCCATTATTCAAAAAAAAAACTGCATTTGCATTTCTTTCACTGGCTGGTGCATAATTTAAGAGTAACAAGCGTTATCTATTCAATGCAAGTTGTGAAGTTGCAGGTCACCGCTCAGCAGACTAGTATAGAACCAATAAAGTTCCCTTAAGTGTCAAGAAAAGTGACACACTGAAATCATACCCAGATATTGACAGTCAGCAAGAATTGCAACTTACCCACAATGAGAAGTCAGTGATGCGATAGCAGGTGTAGGGGAAGCTGAATGATGAACATTTTTCCCTCAGACATCCATGTCAGTGCAGCTCTCCGACGCTCCACGTGCAGAGAGGATGCTGCGGTTGCCAGCCCAGGTGGCACGGTAAAAACCCTCCCTTCCAGCCCAGGCAGCACTGAGGACGGAACAACTTTCAACCTCCGTCTCACGTCCGCATCAAAAGTGGGGGCTGCTCCCCTCCCGCTTGCGTAACGATCCCCAGGACAAGATCTTGCGACCGCAGACAACTAACGAGCTCCTCTGCCTCCCTGACTTACAAGCGGGGTTCCTGCCATAGCATCCAGTCCCACGCTCTCTAGAGCCAGAAACTGGGCCATGTAACCTGGTGAAAGACTCGCAGCGCAGAACCGGGCAGCCCTCCGTCCTGCGCCGCGGCTCGGCGGCTCGCGTATGCAGCCTTTGCGCCTGCCGCTCAGTCACAGTCCTGAGTCACAGCCAAGAGCCAGTGAGGCGGACTGATTCAAATTGTCACTGCGAGTTTGTGTTTGGCTGCCTGCGGGGGCGCAGCAGCTTCCCTCTGCGGGGGGTGGGGGGGTGTGGGCCAAGGGAAGGCCGACTCGGAGGTGTTAGGAAAAAAAAAAACAGCGAAGCGATGACATAGCGACATCATGGACTCGTAAACACTTTCTTCCCTTCGTATAATCTTTGAGGAGTGGATTACAAAGTGCCGTCAAGCCGGGGGCCAGACGTCTCCAAAAAAAAGGTGACTCACAGGGCGCAGGGCGCGCACACGTGGCGGACTCCAGGCCAAATTTAGCGCTTTTTTTCAGCCACGAGCTGCGAGGCAACGCTAGCGATGAGTTGCAGGGCAGCGGGTGACCTGATGATGGGGGTTTTTTCTTCCACTCGGCGTGAGCGGAGCACACGAGGCAAGATGACTAACTGCTGCAGTTTGTGAATTAGAGGCTTCCGCAGGCTGCAGATAAGCAGTCTTGTGAAGATTACTTGCTTGGGTTAATTGGCTAGAATTACAATCTACCCCTATCGAAAATGTAATAGTCGCGTAACTATTTCGGTTACTGTTGTAAAAGTAATCTAACTAACTGCATTTGATTACTTTTCTAAATTTTGAATAAATGTTCTCAGGTGTTTGGACCTGACAGTGTTGAGCTGTCAGCAGTACCCAAAAACAGCCATAACAAGGTCAAACTGCATCTCCGTACCTTTGCATGAAACTCGTTTCTCCCCAACACTGCAAGCAAGTGAGGATTGTGGTCAGAGATGTGCAGTCTGAACACGGGAGTGATCACAACATTGTAACAATCTGCACGTCTCGTGCACATACACACGCATACACAATATGCCGTCTGACCTTCAGAGATACGGAATATTAATCTACACAGTCTTTAATCTGACCTGGGTGCAATTGCAGTTTAATTAAGAGGTGCGAGATAAAGAACCAGCATGGCTGACGTGTAGGTGAAATGAATGGATAGAAATAATGAGACGTTCCCGGACGATCTGATAGAGCTTGCGATGCCCTGGAAGATCAGGACACTGAGTGCTATCATGTTCGCTGTGGTGTTCTAGGGGTGAGACTAACCCAGCGGTGGGCAAACTTTTGGACTGGTGGGCCACAGTGGGTTGTAAAATGTGACAGAGGGACAGGAGCAGATGGATGGAGTGTTTTGGTGACCCACCTCATAGGAGGAGAACATATATTATGGTATATGTAGAAAACACGTGCTTTAATGTCTATTGAAAATGAACCAAACCAAAGTCACAATGAAATATTTGTTTTGTAAGGCCCACGGCATTTGGCTCTTTATGGAAAAGACTCTTAAACACTGGAAAAATGGATGAAATGCAGCTATCTTATGACTTATTGACAATTAATAATATTAATCTAAATTCTTCAAGTTCAGAGGGCCAGGTGAAAAAGCTTAGCGGGCCGCATATGGCCCCTGGGCCGTAGTTTGCACCAAAGCACATGAATTTAATGAATGAATTGGCAACTTCTTACTTTTCATTTTTCTTGAATAATAATACAAATAGTAATAATATATAGTATGCTTTTAATATTACATCTGGAAATACTTTTGTACTTGCTGTAATGCTTTAAGGTGCAACTGTAAGAAGCTAAAGATCCTGAAAGGAGTGACTGAAGTATTGCGATCCAGTAAAACCCTGAAAGGGAAATCTGGGGAACAATGTTTTTTTTTTAATAATAATTATGTATTTATTTTACTGTCATGCTCTGCTTGATGTTCATCCATCCCCCTGAACCTGCCCTGGCTCTCTCTGCTGCTGCATCCTAAAATGAACAAGAGTCCATTTGTTTTCAATGGTGCTTCTTCGACAGAAATGGAACCACATTTCCGTGGAAACTGTCCATCATGACATGGACAGTTTTGACCTCCCCCCTCCTCCCTCTGCTGACTAAACTCTCGCTCCACCCCCCGGTGCGCCTCGGCTCGTGGCTGACTGACACCTCGGCGGCGCGGATCACGGCAAGCAGTTCGCGCGAGACGAGACGACCAGGGTGTGTCTCAGCGTCACCCCGGCTAAAAATCTCTGCACAAATGTGACCTCTACTGACTAATTTATGAAACTGCGTGCCCTCTCCTCTCGTTCTGTGCACGGAGCTGTGCGTGCTGCAGAGCGGGAGTCAGCAACACCAATCTGCTGCTGGTCGCACGACAGACCGAGGGGTCTTCTGGCTCTGGTCCAGCCAGGCGGCAGTCATTCTGCCCCTCAATACAATTATCTCATTTCCCCCCCCGAAATGCATCTAATAACCTTAACTGGATGAACGGAGGTTATATTTTCACGTCCCGATCCATCACAATCACATTATGTCAATTACTGCAATTTTTTGAACAGCTTGCCTGTGTTTCCTCCGACAAAGTGGGCCAAAAGTTGTTGAGATGCTCGATTCAGATGAGTTAGTGTTTTATTCTGGCGGGGTTTTTAAAACACTGTTTCAAGGAACATTTAGAGCAGGGCATTGTGTGTCACATTTGTTATTATATTTCATTTCTTTACATTACAAATGACATATTACATCATCATTATCATTTTAAAATTAAAATAAATGTAAATTTAATTTAGATATTATCACTATTACCATGATTATTGCTATTATTATTGTAATTATTATCAATAATATCTGCTCATCCTCATCATCCAATACCTTGCATGGTCCAAACTAGTACATGCCTTTTCTTCATTACATCCAACATTTCTTTAAATAATATATATCATAGAAACCCTAAATACTGCATTTAGTGTTTATATAAAAGGGCAATATTTACAAATCATAAGGGGTCAAATCAAATGAATTGCTCACTTATGCTCATTATCAGTTGAAACGCACACTTCATACTAAAATTAGCCGTCCTCAGATGATTCTGCCAGTGCAAACACAGAACCACATGGAAATCAGCCACAGTGGATTACGGCCCCATCCTGCACAAAAGCCCAACACAGCTAGTCGCTTAAGCAAACACATCCTCAGCATAAAGTCAACTCACCTCCTCCAGCTCTTCCTCCTCACCACCTGACAACTTGGAAGAAGCTTCTCAGCTGCCAGAGAGAGAAAAGAACCATAACAAGGGGAGGGATCCTGGCTCCAAGTCAGGTCAAAAGCCAAAAAGAAAAAAAAACAAAACAAGAGAGGCTGTGCAGAATTCCAGCAGACTTCTTCCTCCTCCGTTTGGTGGCGGATGGTCCTCAGCCCAGCCGCGTGCCTCTCTGCCTCCTCGCTTCTTATCCTCTCGCCGCTTCCTCGTGGATTAGACTCCGCCGAGCCTCTGCCGCTCCCCTTCCCCGCTCTTTTCCCCGCACCCCTTCATGAGCATAATCACATGTGCGCACGCAGCGCGACTGGCCGAGGCGGACGTCCGCCGAGCGGAGACAAGAGGGCTAGTGTTGGCCGATCGCCGGCTATAAATAGGCTTCTTGGGTCCATCACTGTCTCTTCCTGTGATGCTGAAGAGGCTGGAGGGCAGAGGAAGGCAGCGGCGTGCAGCATCACTGTCTGCCGGCTTCTACCACTGACCCCTCCTCCCATTCTATCGACCACGGCTCACTTTCACCTTTCCCTGAGCACCAGCGCTTTGTCCCAGAGACATCTGAGCTGCTGGAGAAGCTGACTATTTGATTCTCTTGTGATCGAATTAAACGGATGGGATAAAAGCTCCAAATTACATTTGGCTTTTCATTCATTTATTTATTTAATTTTTGGCGGATCGTTGCATTTTTCCAACCAGAGAGCTGTTTTTTTTTTGTTTTGTTTTGTTTTGGGGGGGGGGTCGTCTGGGGATTTTTTCTTGGTCTTCACACTGACCACACATGAACACTTCCTATCAAACATAAAAGGTCATGTCATATGTGATTTGTTCTAATGAAGCAGCGCGAGCGGCGACTCCTCTACCTGCGCCGGAGCTGAATGTCAAAGGCCAAAAATCAACAGCAAAATGTCACCCGTCGTCTGAATGTGGTCATTTTTGTGACGATGACAAAAAACAATAGTCACTAAAAAGTCAGTCTTCAGACATAATTAGTTTAACAAGTGGAGAAAACTGTGCATCTCTTGTGCTGTTTAAAATCTCACAATGAAGCTGCTGAGAAAACAAATTACAAACGATTTTTCCAAGTGTTGTGTAGTATTTCTTAGGTTATCACAGGACAGCTACTGTTTCTCACCTTCAAATTCTTTTTAGGTTTAAAAGGAATTGAAAAATATGACTAAAACAGAAATGACATATAATGGTGTATTTTGCTTCATAGTAAAAGATGGAATTCAGAAAATCCACATTAATCCCTTAATTAAGAGATACGTAGCAGTTAACTGTTAAAAAAAAACAACAACATATATATATATATACATATGTTTACATTTACATATACATATACATATATACACACACATATATTTAATCACAGTTTTTGTTCCTTCTGCGTCGACTTTTTGGGATAATTTCTGGGTATTTTTTTCAACTCCGCTTGAGATGTAACAACTGGAAAACTGGAACTGGAATCTGGTTGACGTCACTTTGTGGAGCAGAAAATCGAGTTGCATTGTGGGAAATGTAGTCAGTGCACATTACACTTTCGCACCATCCATACGTGGCATTTGTGATTTCAGTTCTGATGAAGTACAAAGTCCTATAAGGCATAAAACTCTGTAACTCCACCAATAAACACATTGGGCTGATACATATGGAGCTGCTTTCCCCTGGCTTTCTCCACGTCCACCCTGAACGACTCCCACACTGGCTGTCTCCTCCTTCAGCTGCACACTTCTCTCCATTCCTGACTCCAAACTCCTCCCTGGCTGTCAGCCTGGCGACCGCTCAGCCTCCCTGATCTTCTCGCACAGACCACTGATCACGCACAACTCAGTCAACATCGCAGTCTGGAGCAGCGTTGCCCCACAGTGCAGGTAGGTGATCTTTGAGCTGTGGATATATCCTACACACGTGGGATGAAGGTTTGGTGATAGAATAACTACCCAGTTCAGTTTCAGCTGGCATAATGAACCAACTTTACATAATTGAAATATCGACGGAAAGTAATAGAAAAATAACTTTGCATTGTTTTTACTGATACTATCCCTGTACAGAGCATTTCTTAAAAGTTTCTTCAGTCAGTGAAAGGCAGTTTAAACAGACTGCCGGGGTTGTCTGAGGTCAGGCCTGTTGATTACAAACTACAATGTTGAGAATTTCCTGTTTATCCACGAGGCTGCAGCATGTAGCATGAGATAACAGTATTGGATGAATGAATCATCACTCTGACACTGATGCTGTGTCTATGTATGGAGTTTGGGCGACTCATTCCAGAGCTCAACACCAGCAGATCCTTTGTGTTTTGCAACGAGGAACTAAAAGTCCCCCCAGGGATCAAAATTTCCTGAAACAATTAAAGGAAAATAAGACGGAAGTAGAAAAGTTACTTTGCAGTCGCAGCAGGGTGGGGGCCGCTGCTTGTAAGAGTGACACAAGCGCGTTCCCAACCAGAGAGACGCTGTGTATACAGTGGATGAAACACTGGGCTGTCCTGCTTACTTTCAGGATGCCTTTCGGAGGAGGAAACAAGTGCGGCTGCTGCCAGAAAACGGTCTACTTTGCCGAGGAGGTGCAGTGTGAGGGCAAGAGCTGGCACAAGTCCTGCTTTCTGTGCAGTAAGTGGAGAAGTTCTCGGTTGATTTGCCTCAGTCGCTGTCAAAAAGTCCTCCCTGGCTTGTAAAATGCCCCTGTGGAATGCAGAGTATTCGGCATCGGAGGAGGTATGAGACAGCGTTTGCAGGTTTTGATCTCACACATCCTTATTTGGATCCAGTGGAAACATGTGACCAAGGCTGGGTCTTCCTTTTAAGGGCAGAGGAAGGTGCAGACACACTCCCTCCACAGCAGACAAGTATTTAACCGAGACGGCTGAGAACACAGCAGGCCTGCCAGCTTTGTTTTTTCTTCTTCTGAAATGTCAAACGTAGTTTGTGGCGATGGCGCAGCAGACACGCAAAGAAGGAAAAAATACCCAGAACTGCTGCTGGGAGTGAAGTTGAAACATCTGATTATGACTAACAGCAAGGGAATGAATCTGGATGTCTGAATGTTCCTTTTTTGGTGCGATTTAAGTGGTCTGCAAGAAGAACTTGGACAGCACGACGGTGGCCGTTCATGTGGACGAGATCTACTGCAAGTCGTGCTACGGCAAGAAATATGGGCCCAAAGGCTACGGCTTCGGGGGCGGAGCCGGCACTCTGAGTATGGACGGCGGAGAAGGACTTGGAATCAAGCCTGAACAGTGAGGGCGGCCGCACTTCCTCTTGTTATTACAACAGCCGAGACCAAACTGAGCCACACCAAGACTGACGCTCTCCCGTCTCAGGTTTCATGCAGCCTCCCCGTGCTTGACTTTCCTCAGTGCTTTCTCTCTCTTTTTCCCAAACAGACAAGCTCCTCACCGCCCTACAAATAACCCCAACGCCTCAAAGTTTTCCCAGAGAGCCGAAGGCGCGGACGTTTGTCCGAGATGCGAGAAGACGGTGTACGCGGCGGAGAAGTGTCTCGGAGCCGGAAAGGTGGGAGCGTGGGTCCACGTGTTTGGTCTCTTAGTGTTACACAGCGAGGTTGACTTTGCCACCGCCGGTCACCGAGCGCCTCTCTGCTCTCTCCCATCAGTCCTGGCATAAAGGCTGCTTCCGCTGCGGGAAGTGCGGCAAAGGCCTCGAGTCCACGACCGTCGCTGACAGAGACGGGGAGGTGTTCTGTAAAGGTTTGTATGCAACAAGACTTAAAATCGTTCTAAAAATATTTAGAAATGTATCATTTACATCATACATTTGTCTTGGAAACGTATGTAATTGTGGCACGTCAAAAAAGAAATGCAACTTACTGGGTAAAGTAGACGTTCCCTGAGATAATAGAAGCTAGCACACGCATCATGACATCATCACAACCGATGATACTTTTATAGTGCTCTGCAGTCAAAGTGTTTGGGCTGCGGGGGGCTGGCGAGCTCTCACAATTGATTGCCGCTGAATGCAGAGCAGCAGCGCAGGCTCCTAATCACTTACACCAACATCATTTAGGTCAGCAGTCATGTGACCGCTCTTCCTCTTCAAATTCTTTCATGCTAATGGTATTTGTGTGTTAAATTCCAGCACCGCCAGTTCCAGCGGTTCACTGTCTCTGTTGTGTCTTCACAGGATGCTATGCGAAAAACTTTGGTCCGAAGGGATTTGGATTCGGTCAGGGCGCAGGAGCTCTGGCTCACTCCCAGTAAGGCCCGCAGCCTCGGCCCTCCTGGGACCGGCAGCTGCGCTCGGGATGTCTTGGCTTTCAGATGCTTTAGTCAATACGGAACCTCTTTTACTCCTCTGCCCTTTCACTCCGCGCTTGAGGCCAAACAGAAAGTGCAAGACTTGCGGTTTTCGGATGCGCTGTTCACTGTGCAGATTTTTCTCTCTTGGATTTTCACAATGCCATAAAACGAATGTTACGCTACATATTAAAAAAAAAAAAATACTGTTTTTACAGCAACGTGCGGGTTAGTTGAACTAAAGGCCTTCTGGCTGAGAGGAAATAAAATATGACAGTAAAATATATATATATATGACTGCGCTGCAGAGAGGTTTTGAAAGCTTGAAATAAAAATTTGAAGGACTTTTTCAAGATGTGCAAAGAACACAACATAAGAAAGGTGAAGAACAGAAATTTGTTTAGTTTTTTATGGTCAGTTTTTTTTTGTGTAAAGATGAAATCAGTGCGTTTTTTAAAAAAAAATATATAAGTGTCACAGTGAAGAACAGACAAGAAAGATCGGTAGAAAAAACCCACAATAAACCATTGTCTATTGCCCACTAGAGGGCAATAGAGAGCCCTCATTTTAAAGTCTGACAGGGAAAACTTGTCTCAAAATAATGACACTTAATTACTTAAAGGTCCAGTGTGGAAAATTTCTATGGAAGCCTGCCTGACCGCGCGTTTCGTATTTAGGGCAACGTTAGCAGGGCTTCCTTAAAAATGGCGGAGTAAGATGGCAGCTAACTAGGAGCAAGACCAGTATTGCTCTATGTATATTCGTACATATATGAGAACCACTCTGAGGGTAGGAAAACCAAATGACTCAAAATTTTTGCACATTGGAGCTTTAATGCACAAAAAAAAAAACAACCCATGATTTTCCTTTTTACACCTTAACTGTATTTTGCCACTGGCAGTACATCCCAGTCACAGCTCAAGCACCGGCAGCACCCTGTGTGAATTTGCGCGTCATCGGGGGAAAAAAAATTTCAGCTTACGTTAATACGATAAGTTGTCCTCATGGACAGATGCTGAGAAATGCTAAAAAGCTGCATGTATTAAAATGGTACATAGATGTCTGCCGCGTGCCACGTGACTCAGTGTTCCTGGACACGGCTCACCAAACGCATGCGGCTTTTGGCTAATCCCGCTGCCACACATACAGTGGAATTGCAATCAGCGGCCATAAACCCAGCAGACAAGATCTGACGGCGTCATGAATCAGCCCACGTATAGAAGCTCTTGTGCAAATTTACCAGCAATGGTTGAACATGCGAGAGCACGTAGCTAGTCTGTTTTTGTACTCATACTGGTGTAATGTTACAAATAATACTAATCTACTGCCATCTTCAGGGCGTCGCCGTTGATTTACCACGCTGTCCGCAAATATAAAATGAATAGCAGCAGTTCATGTCTGAAATGTATGGCCTTGGTCTGCAGGTGTCTTCAGAGTGTTGCAGAATTTGATCTGACATGTTCAGAACTCCGCTGTGGCTGTAACGGTATTAAGGAAAATATGCAATGTCTTGAACTGCTGCGGTTGCAAAATGGCGCATAATAAATGCTTTGCAGTGCCCATGTGTCTGTGTGTGGAGCTATGTCAAAGGAGAGAGGAACACACATTGCTGCAGCTGGTAAGCCGTCATATTCAAATAGCAATATGGTCTCTTGATCACTCGAGCAGACAACATTTCAGTGCATTTGACTATATTTGATCCTAAATCTCCCAACTCTCTCGTGTTTTTCGCCTTCGCAATTCATAGGGTTAATATTTGCTTCACGACATCAACAAAACAACATCACTGACGTCTGAAGTAGGCCGAGCTGAGACACTTTTCGCTCCATCTAAAAATTGGCCATTTTCCGGTGAAAAGACTCATACATATTGCAACACTTCCACTTCCACTGGATGCAAGTCATCAAGCTGCCTCCAGGGAAACTACAGTTGATGTCAGTTCATACCACCAAGCTGCTGTGTCTCTAACAAGACTACATATGTCTGGTCCGCATTGGGACTTTCTTTAGCTGATGCAGATATTTAAGTTGACTATTGTACTAAAATGCTGATATTACACTTGCTATTCTTTGGGCTTTTGCAGCTGCTTCCGCTGGGGGATGTCGCACTTAATGAAATTCAACAGTTCAATAATAAAAAATTATGCAGATGTTCACTTACACTTCCCTTGTGTATTGTGCCTATCTTGTAGCGTTCTACTTTGTAGTGAAAACAAAAAGTACTTGGCAGCAGCATTCGGCATCTTCTTGAACAAACACAAATATGTACATGCTTAAAAACATCACGCCTATTTCTTTATTATCTAATCAGCCACAACGACCATTCAACCATTTTCTAGCATCCCTTCTCCTGAAATTAGGGTCACTGGGGCTGTTGGAACCTATCCTAAATCTTATCTTGGGGTGAAGGCGGGGCTGCACTCTGGATAAGTCACCAGTTCATCACAAGGCCACATAGGGAGATAAACATAAATTTACATTCAGCTATGGACAATTTAGAGTTGCCTGTCTGCTCATGTAATGTGTTTGGAAAGTGGGAGGAAGCTGGAAAACCTGCAGACAAAATATCTGTGACGCAAAGACTCGGACTTCCACAGACCTCGAGATTTAAACCTATGCATCCAGCCAGTGTTCATAAGACACAGAGCACAAAGACAGATCGGGGACCGCCCATCAAAGAGTGGCAGCGTCACATGGTGCTGCTGCTTTTTGTCTATGTTTAGGTGGTAGGCCTTAGCTAAACAAGAACACTGGAAACTGCATTCCTGTCTTAAAACCACGGCTTAGCTTTGTCTGCATCTATTATCCTAATCAGGCCAAGGGGGCCGCACAGTCTCGGGTGGGGCTATTGGGGGGTTGGGGGGGGACGTAGCCCACTGTCTCCAACGGGACTCTCACTGACCGGGGACAGCCAGGTCGGCTGGCACGGCAAACACAAACACTTTGCATAGTTTTGCCTCAGGACGGGAGGAAACGAGCGCAGCTTGAATGTTTCGAGTACACAGCCTCTGGTGGCGTCGATAAACAAAGGTGGCGTGCAAGCGAGCGGAGAGGAGAGCTTCAATAATACCCGAAGCTATACTACAAAGAAAGAAAGAAAGAAAAAAGAACTGGCTGGCTGGGAAAGCTGAGGAAAATAAACACGGCTGTTATTTACTCCATCCTGGCACCGCAGCGAGGTTTCACACATGTTGTTGTAAAGAAGCAGGGAGTAGAAATCTGTCAACACGACACAGGCATCACAATCAGTGCTAACCTGAGACCAGCCTCTCTCATCGCCAGTCTGTGTGTGTGTGTGTGTGTGTTGCTATTTAAGTCCCTGTGATAGAGAGGAGGGTGAGAGGGGAAGAGGAGATAAATATGCAGCTGCCTTTTTAACCTCCATCACTTTGTGTCTGTCTGTGTCGGCGGCAGAAACCCAAAGAGGTAAGACTCCAAATATCTTCCTCCGAGGACGGTTTGAACGAAGAGTCATATTACCTTAGAACTGGCTTTTCATCTGAAAACTCATATTCACTTTTCATGCAAATTTTAGTGGGCCTCTACTTTGATCTTGAGGTTTCTTAATGAGATGAAAACTTTCAGTTAAACAAAGGACGAACTCTACTTCTAATACAAGCTGTTCCATTAACAGCTTCTCTTAAATCTTTGCCGTTTTAATTTCCATCAGATTGGTTTGCAGTGGTAAAATGGGCCATTTTGAGCTCCTACAACTGAAAAGAAAGTTTTACCTCATCACTTTTTCCAGGTTCGACCATCAGTAAATTCTAAGGCTTTCATAGTAAGGATAGTATTTTTGGTCTTGTTGTTTTTGTATGCTTTCTAGATGGCTATTTCCTCACAAGCGCAGCAACAAAGCAGCAGTCAAAACTTTAAAAACAGTGCTGCAGTGAATTGTTGATTGGACAATTGATTGTTCACTGATTTGAAATGCAGTTTTTACCTCACAAAAAAATGTCACGAGACGATTTGTGTGTGTGTGTGTGTGTGTGTGCATCAAGCAGATGTGAATCTCAGGATAAAACAATTTGAAACATCATAATGAATACTGCTGTTGAGAAACATGCAGTTTGCTAGATTGACACATTGTTTTAGCCTATCTGTTTTACCTCTTAGGTGAAAAGGTGTGTTTGCAGCTAAATTTCCGACAAGGATCTTTTTTTTATAGTTGGGGTCCCTGTCTACATCTGTACTTTTTCCACTACAGATGATGGGGGGAGGGGGAGGGGCTGAAAAGCGGAAAATGTTATCTATCTGGGATTGGTGGCCTTGGTTGCTCCTTGCTGTCTGCCATCGCTTTGCTCCCTGGCAGCGACAGCGACAGGGTCTATTGCCACCACATTGTGGCCTCCGTATGAGTACAACATATAAGCGACATAAAAAAACGTATCCTTTTACTCAGGGCTTCAATATAAAATAACATAAAATAAATCTGCTGCATGAAGCCTAGATTGGAATCTTTGGACGTTTCTCTTTGCTGTCTGAGTGGGACTTTTAACACCACCTAGTGGACTGAAAGATGAATGAGTTTTATCATTCTGCTTGACAAAATATAAGATTTTTGTGTGCAGGATTTTGATGAGAACTTGAGTGATAAACTTAGATCTGATTCGCTCAATATCATCACACAGCGCTATATTACCGTACATTATTTCCCCATGCTGCCTGCTGTTAAGTTCCATCCTTTCAACACTATAGGGACGTTAACTGTGAGGTGGAATGCTTCCATAGTGGTACTAAGATAGCTCCCAGAGTTAAGACCCACTGGGACATCAGACCCTAGTGGTCCCTGAGTCATTCAGACTCAAACGCTTCTATTTTTGTCTCGCAGGGTGAGCTTTGCAAAGGGAAGATGCCCGAGAAAGCGTAAGTGTATTATGGTCTCACTTTTGTTTCCATCTCCAAATGAGATATCAGCTTTCATACAGCAAACGCTGTTTATCAATAGACACTTGTGGTGAAATTCAATCTCTCAAAGGAGGAAATTATCATGCTAATGCTAGATTTCCATGTGTATTGTCTGTCCTCTCTGTTTGCTACCCACAGAATGGAGGTAAGATTCCACAAGACGACACATCAACAATTAATCATGCATTAATGATAATTTAATTTTGGATTTTTTTGAAATGCCAAAAAACACTTTTCCCCTCTCCAGAGGAAGTCAAAAATCTCAGCATCTCGCAAGCTCATGCTGAAGGTTGGTCCACCATTGCATCAATTGCGTCTTACCTAAAATGATGGAGGAGCCACTTAGTTACAGTGTCTTCTGGGCTTCTGGGGAATTAAGAGCTTGATGGTGGCGAAGGCAAAAGAGGAGCTGGAGCAGGAGCTGGAGGAAAAGGAGGAGCAGAAGGCAAACTACCTGGAAGAAAAATCTCCTCCCATACAGACCGGCAGCATGTCCTTAGCAGAGTTACAGGTACGCCTTCACATCCACATCCAGATTTCCATAAACTTTCAAGTTAAAACTCAAACCAAGTTCAACTCGATTTTTTTTTTTCTTTATCTTCATAGGCACTGTGTCAAGAGCTGCACGCAAAGATAGATGTGGTGGATGAGGAGCGTTACGACATTGAAGCCAAAGTCTTGCATAACAACAGAGAGGTGACCAGCTATTATGATGTAAACCCAGGAAGAGCTACCTGAACAGTTAGCTATCAGAAGATACAAAAGCAACACACTTCAGTCCAACTAGCTACATCTCATAAAGGGCAAATTAAAAGCTCTTGTGCTGAACAATGAAACTTCTGACAACTTCTGCAGATCAAAGACTTAAACATCAAGGTCCTGGACCTTCGAGGGAAGTTCAAGAGGCCCAATCTGAGAAGAGTGAGGGTCTCCGCCGACGCCATTCTGCGTTCACTGCTTGGCTCCAAACACAAGGTTTCTTTGGACCTGCGAGCCAATCTGAAGTCGGTCAAGAAGGAGGACACAGAAAAGGTGGGTTTAAAAAAAAAACCCAAGAGTGTCATTGGAAGAGGTCTAAAAGAATAGTCCAAGTTCTATCTAATCCATAAGAGGCTGCTGTTACAGGCACAAAGCCTTGACGCACCAGCTACCAGGACAAAGAGAGATATAAATTGTTTCATAAGTCTTCAATGAATCAACAGTGTTGAAGGGTGTGTCCTTCAGATAATTAAGTATATTAAGGCCGTCTTTCATGTCTAGGCAAAGATGTGCACCTCTTGATAGTGTACGCTTGCAATCCTTTGGCCGGAGTCCATATCAAACAACAGAGTGTGACACTGATAAATCGTCTGTCTTCGATTGTTCCAACAAGGACGGAACTGTGTTTGCCAAGTGCTGCAGCGTTACTGTACAGGAGAGGTTTCATTTTATCTGGGCTCCAAAAAGATAAAATTACATCAAAGATTTTTTTTGGGGGAGGGGGACAAGAACATTTTATCTGGTTGCAAGTAAAGAGCTGAGATAAGCAGGCCCCTTTAAATCTCTGAGTGCAGGAGAAGACGGTGGAGGTGAGTGACTGGAGGAAGAACGTGGAGGCCATGTCGGGCATGGAGGGGCGCAAGAAGATGTTCGATGCCGGCCCCAGCCAGTGAGACGACGTCATGCATCAGTTCAACTCTAAACCCAATGTGCTGTCACTTGCATACTGGAGCCTATAGAAAGCGCCAATCACAGATCCACGCAGCAGCTTTGTGATATTCTTTTACGTCTTTCCTTTGACTGCCATTTACTGTCGGGTGTGTTTTTCACTGACATGAAATAAAGCCACAATATAAACAGACTCTCTCTTTACTTCTTTATATGGCCATTCGCACCATTCACGGACCAACTCCAAGAATGTAACCGTGATGTGGATAACGGCTGAAACTTGCAGTCAGTGGGTGTCCAGCTTGCTTTTGTCGCGCTAAACTATTGAGCTGGTTGCCCGCCTGACATGACAAACCCCATATCGCAAGTAGCAGACGTGATAATGACAGTAGCTCTACCACAACTCAATCATTTATCTTTAATCCGATCTACATTATCTATCTATATTCACCACAATGCAATTTGTAGGTCGTCACACATAAGTCGCATGCAAACAATAACCGTCATGAATGAACCAGTTGAAGTCGAAGTTAGAAAACTTTGGCTTACCCGTCCAGGAAAAACAGTGCCAATATCTGCATGGCTTTTAGGACCCTTTTTGTTTTTAATCTAACCTAACATCGCCTGAGCTACACACATATGTAATATAATCAAAAATAAATCCTTGTAAGAGAATATTTCTATGGTCAACCTGCTTAATACCATTCTTAAACTTTTGGTCCGAGTAACAATGAACTTATTTCTTTTTCTTTACATGATTGCCGATAGTACATTAACTCTTCATTGTAATAATTAATAATTAATCTTAAACATATGACATTTTAAACACTATAAGTGATGCTTCAAAACGTGTGCTACACTTCTCCTGAAATTCATGAGTGAGTCTCGTCCTAGAACGAGGCTAGCTAGCTAGCGAGCTAGTCAGCTGATGTTACAAACATAATTTGTATCGTTCACAATGTAGCAACATCTGCACTCCACTTGCTGTATCTGTATCCATCTACCGCTCCAAGATAAGCAGGGTCTCTCAATGACCAAGCGTCGGTATCGCGTCCACTCATCCGGGTACTCTTGCCCTGAGGTCCTGGGATGTCACTTCCAGCAGGAAATGGCTAATAGTAAGTTCGCGTCGAGTTTGTGTGACGTCATCTGTCCAAACAAGTTGCATCGTTATGTACTTATCCTACACTTATCCTACGCTTTTTGTGATAATTATTCCTGTGTGTCTGTTGTTTAGAGAGTGTCTAAATGTAATATGAATTCCAAATAGGCTTACATATACAAATAAATAGATGAATATAACTTTGTATCTCATGTATTTCATTGTGAGTCACCAAAATAATGGTGGGCGTGTCTTCAGCGACGATTATTGTTTATTTTCTACGATACAAATCCCTCCCGGCCCCACCAACGTTTCAAAATTATTAATTAATAATTAAATGTTGACTCTACTGCACTTTTTACCCCTGCCACAAGGTGTCAGTCACCGCCTTCATTCAGTTGAGAAAATGATCTGTTGTCCAACCTGTAGGTTCCACCCCTGGAAGTTGATAGAAAAACATGGATTGCAGCATTATTTAACAAACTAAACGTTTATCTTGTATTCATTTACATTGTTGAAATGCTGAGGGCGACGGGGATAAAAACATGCTTGTACGTGGATACCTCCTGTAATCGTTTGTCAAATGGGTGCCAGATGGGTGGAGTTGGCCTTGTTAGAATTAAATAAAATAAAATGAATGTAATGTTCAGACCTGCCAAGAAAAACTTTGGTGTTATCAATAAATTTTTTATTTTTTTCATTTTCTGTCTGCCTCTGCAACGTTCTGCACTACTGTGCTTGCCCGACCTCTGACAGAGCAACGTGAAACTTTCTCACCAGTTCAGTGCAGCCACACATTAAGGACTTGCTTTGACAGGATATATGGATCGACTCCAATTTATTGAGGCTGACATGAAAAGGAGGTGCAGCCAAAGCGTCACCAAAAAAAAGTTAGGGTTATTGTGGTGAGGGGTGGGGTGGGGCACCTGTATGGGGGATATTTTAACTCAATAAAATAATAATAAAACTGCAAGGGGTATGAACACGACAATTACAGTCGTAAAAAAAACATGATGACTTTTGTTATTTTACTGGGTGTATTTATTAGCATTGTTAACAACTTGCCATTACATGTGTGGGATCAATGATTATAGGTGAGGCTATGGAGAAAGTTACAGTGTTTACCGGTAGTTTGAAAGTGCGATGTTACTCATCCCTTTGGCAAAACCGTATTAGACTCATTAACTACTTATGCCGACTTATGGGAAAAAATAAATCTTGAACTATTGTGCCACAAAATCCACTTGCTTTCTTGCTGGGATCCGCAGAAATATAAAAAGTCAGTCACTTTTATTTCCCCCTGTTTCTCGGGGAACGTGCTAAAATATGCAGCTCTGGAAACTTTATGGCGTCGTAAAAGGTGTCTAACAGTCTCACAGCGTAGTGACAACCCCTGGCATTGCCTTTGTTTTTACCATCACCTAAAAACACATGGGGGGCAGGTGGGGGGGCACAACAATGCACGTGTTTCTGCAGGGAGCAAAAACTGAGTGCTTGGACAGTAAACAAAGGGTTAAATATGTGGTTTTCTGGAGATTTGAAATGTTTTGGGTTGGTTTGTTTCAATACAATTAAATTACTGGAGTCTGTGATGAAAACTAAACAGGTGATCCGTTCTGAGGGGCTAATGTCGTGGAGAATGAAACCTCGAAGTCAATGCCTGCCGCTGAACGTGGCCGACCAAAGCTAATCAGTCGTGGCAGTAAATAGCAGGACGGCACATCGGCCACTCAGAGGAGCTGGATCGGTCTCTGGGTGCATCCGTCAGGTGTAGGTTTACCAGGATTATTTTTAAGCATCCTCGTGTCTGCCCGCGGCCGAGATACTGAATAATCCCAGGCCGCTGGGCTCTAGGTCCCACTGTGTAAAAATAGACAACGGGGGTCCGTGGAGAGTGGATGTTTCTCCATCCTGGTTGATGCCGTCTGCCATCTGTTTGCAGGTATGTGCCAAGCCATTGTAGACACGGGCAGCCCGCCGCCATGTAATCCACCGCTGGTTTAAAAGCTCATGGCCGACAGAATTGGGAACAGTCGACAATCCGCAGCACTGAAGCACACGTCCCAGTCTCTGGGTGAGTCTCACTGCTCGCCCTCCTGGGCGCTTTTTGTCCAACCGTTTCTTCCGATGAGGGATAAGTCACATGCGTATATCTGAATTGGCTTTTTCTTTTTTGTCTTTTTTTCGTCTTGGGCCTGTTGTGTGTGCAACCATCTTCAGTGTTTTATTCTGTACTGGACCTGCCACTGTGGGCGCTGCTTTTTCAAACATGTCAGACACGGAAGACGGCGCTTATGGGTGAGTAAAGGTTAAAACTGTTGAATGAAAGTGGGGGATGCCGTTTTTTATGCTGCTAACAATGGCAAAATTCTCTTTTTTTTCCCCCCTTCTTCCAGGGAGCAACGTGAGTCACTTTGATGCTAAGTTTGTGGTTGTAGCTGTAAGGCTAGTCTGGGTGGATGCTGTGTTGTGACAACCCTGCATGAGCGTTGCCAACATGCTGCCTGCAACAAAAAGCGGCCCGTGTCTCGACCCCTGGTCACGGCTCCCATCTCATGCGAAATCCACTGATTTCTAAAAAATAAAAATCATAAGAAGAGGAGTGAAAAGCCGACAGTGAAGGGGCCGACACCCCTGCAGGATTCGGAGCTGAAAAATATTAAAAAGATGTGAAAATGTTCATGACTTGGAAACCTCAACCGCCGTTGCCGTTCTCAAGTACAAACAAGGTGATTGTTTGCATTGGTCTGCGCACATACAGTGTAAAACCTCGAAAATGCACGGGCCTGCGAGAGCTTACCTGTGTTGTTCTTGCCACTTTGTTACACGGCCCCGCCCACTCGAGCCCGACGTGCGAAAACATTCTTCATCTCTTAACACCCTGCATCTGCTAAGCCGCTGGCTTCACCACACGGCGAACTGTATTTTTGGCGTGCAGGGTGCCAACGGAGAGGCGGCTGCCGCTCTTGTTCTGGGGGATCGACCTTTGACCCCACCACCCCCACAATCAGTCCCGTCTCTCCGAGGCTGGGGTCAGTTCGGCTTTGTGGGCAACATCCCAGCGGATCTGCTCGTCTCCTAAAGAGACGGCGGGCTTCACCTCTATTTCTGCTCCCTCTTATTAGTGAGGCCCTCCGCGTGCAGAGGGCCGCTACGGAGGCTAACTTAGCGAGCACCTGGGTCCCCCTGTGTGAGTCGCGGACTTGCCGGCACGGAGCAATGTAGGTCATCTTGTGTTCTCCGCCAAGGACCGCAGGGGACGGTGGCGGCGCAGGCACAAAGAGCACTTTCACTTTGGTGCTCGCTAGGGGTCCTCAGAAACGCAGCTTGGCTTACAGGCTTTGCGAGGCGGAGAGGTCGAGTTACCCTCTGCGGCGGGCGGCGGCGGCGGCGGACAAAAGGCCCGGTGTCAATTTTGTCTGCGCTGAGGCCCATGTTGAGTGGCGCCTCAGGACTTTTCCACCACTGGGAGAGCTGCAGAAATCTGCTTTAGAGCTGGCGGAATTGATCTATACATTTTTTTTTTTTTTTTTTTGGGAGTATTTTCATATTTATTGGCTTATTTGAAAATCCTGCGCCAACCTCAGAAACAAGTGTCGCTGGAAGCATTGCGTTTGAATGTTGCGTGCAGGAGGAGACGAAAGGCCACAGAGTCAAAACACAAAACAAAAGCAGTAGAAAAAACAAAAGAAGTCCAAACACGCTTTGCCAAGTGTTTCCTCAATTTTTCTGGAAGGCACCGCCCAAAATACAGGTATAGGCAGGGAGTTGACCTACAGGTGCTGTGTGAGAGCGACACATTGCCCGCTAACGCTACACGCTTGCTTTGCACAGAGGAGGAGGAGGAGGAGGAGGAAGGGGAGGAGGTGGAGGAGGAAATAGCTGAGGAAGAAGAGGAGGAGGAGGAGGAGGAGGAAGGGGAGGAGGTGGAGGAGGAAATAGCTGAGGAAGAAGAGGAGGAGGAGGAGGAGGAGGAGGAGGAGGAAGGTAGTACCGCTAACGCTGACATCTGTTCATGTGCATGGAATATTGAAAACCTATGAGATTAACACCAGGAGGAAAAGTTATTGTTCCTTGTGGTCGTTATTGTCCCCGTCAACCTCATCAACGACCAGGGGGAAACTTCATACCCATAATGCTGCAATAATGTTAATAATAATATTTAAAAAAAAAAAAAAAAAGAGAGAGACCAATTTCAAATATTTCTTCAAGCAGTTAACTCTAACCTTAAGTTCCCACACCTACTCAGGCAGCGACTTGGGGCGGTCCCAGTCACAATATATGACTGAAAGGTGTGGCGCATGTCATCACCAGACTGTCAAGATGAATACATTTCTGGCAGCAGCCCATCAGTCCTGACAGGAGACGGCCTGCCACGCTGCCTTAGGCGACACTCCAGCTGACTGAGATCACAGCCCAATTGGAATATTTTGAAATAAATATACTTTATAATGGAAAAAATTATAATTTGAATTTCAAAGATTAAAAAAAAACTAAACTAAATATCTGGCTTTAAAAAAAAAAATCTGGTTCAGTGTGCTGCCAGTGGAATCCACCATGCACCTCTTTTGTTATCCCGCGTGACTCCAGTTGACTTCTCACTGACCCTTGTGTCTTTCAGCGGACGACGAGGGGGAAAATGACGGAGGTAGGTCTCGTTATCTGAGGCAGCGGAGAAATGTTGCTCCGTGAGTTGCTCCCACCGAAAAATTCTAACTTTCTTTCTCATGTGTTCTCAGAGGAGTCAAAGCCCAGGTCAAGGTGAGAACCTGAAAACTTTGCAATAAAAATGCTAATTCTCAGCGACGGATACACTCAGATGATAAAGTTTCAATTGTTCGTCCTCCTCAGGCCCGGTTTTGTGTCTAGTTTGTCGGTGCCCAAAATCCCAGAGGGAGAAAAAGTGGATTTTGACGTGAGTTCCGCAAGCGCTCACGTCTTACTGGCAGATCATTGGTTCACCTTTCTAACCATGTTCCACTTAAAACAACGACTCTCAGGACATTCACCGCAAGCGCATGGAGAAGGACCTGACGGAACTGCAAACTCTGATCGAGGCTCATTTTGAGAAGCGGAAGAAGGAGGAAGAGGAGCTCCTCAGCCTCACAGATCGAATCGTACGCCCTCGTCTTTCTCCACTGCGCGCTGAAATGTCTCGGCATCACCTTTAACGGAACGCTTTCTTTTTTTTTCCTTGCATCTTCCACGATCGGCGACCAACCGCAGGATAAGCGCAGGTCGGAGAGAGCTGAGCAGATGAAGATCAGGGCTGAGAGGGAGAGAGAACGGCAGAAAATCGCAGCTGTGTGTCCATTCAAAAAAGAAAAAAAAAAAAATCTCGAAAGTTTATTCATCAAGTAGCTTCTGGTTGTTTTGCTTTTTAAAATTTCTCCGCCTGAAACGGTTTGTTGCTGAAATGTTTGCTCGCCAGGAGGAGAAGGCCAGAAAAGAGGACGTGGAGGCGAAGAAGAAGGCCGACGACGACGCCCGCAAGAAGATGATCCTGTCCAACCTGAGCTTCACGGGCTACAAGGTGACCTTTCGCTCCCCTCACTTCTGAGGTCTCGTTGACGCGCGCCGACTTTGAGAAAGACGCCAGCTAACGCGTGCGGTCGCCCCGGCCCGGCAGACGCAGACCGGACCCAAGAGGCAGACGGAGAGGGAGAAGAAGAAGAAGATCCTGAGCGACCGACGCAAAGAGATAAACACCGAGCACATGAAGGAGGACACACTCAGGTGAGACGGTCGCATTGGGTCGCGTGACGGATTCGCAATAGGCGATTCAACGATTCAGTAGCTGCGTTTCCATCGCCCCTAGAATTGAGCGAAACCGAAATATCGCAATAAAAAAATTGCTCATGGAAACACCTAAACTTTGAAAAAACCTCTCAAATATGGCTTTTCACGCTCTCGTGAGGTGGTTTTCAATACAGAGGTGTATCGCAAAAGTGTCATGGAAACACTTTTCACCGGACGTGACGTGATGTACGGGGTCACGTGACCAGTTCACTTCGAGTGAAAATGGCGCGTTACGTTTGGACGGAGGAGCGGACGTAATGTTTCTTTCAATCAATCAAAGCAAACAAACGTAAACAAACAAAAGCAAACGTGAAATTCTCCTAAAATCTCACGGGACGAAATTTTAGGAGAATTACGGCTTCTGCGCTTCACGCCGTTCAATGGAAAACAACTGCACTGGCAACTGGACGTTGTCAAAACGCAGCTCGTGAGTCAGCGGTTCACTTGCCATGACGCTATGTTGCGAAAAACACGTTTCCTCCCCTTGTGTCAAGTCATGCCAAGAAGCAAGACAGTGTTTCATTTTTTTTTTTTTATTATATATATAGTTCCTCATTGCTGACACTTTTTTGAAAGCTCTGTTTTTGCAGTGCGCTCACCCGGTCAGATCACAGTTTCCTTCAACGCCAGCGCTCGTCTTTCCTTCCGTCCTCCCAGGAGTTCCCTTCACACTGTGCTCGAACATAAATAGCAAGCTCTCCCCTATTGTCTGTCAGAAGTAGGGGAGTAACAGAGTACAAATACTCGTTTACTTTTACTTCCTGCTTTTGTACACAAATATCTGAACGTTCTACTCCTTACACTGGAAAACATGCGAGTTACTTTTGGGTTAAAAAGTGATTTAGATGAGATTAGATTGAACTTTATTGATCCCAAATTGGGAAACTACACTGATTGAACAGATACAAATTCTTCAAAAGTAGTGACATGATAGTAGTTGTTGCTTGAAGTGGAGCTATATGAACGATACTGTCGTGGTGTTCAAAGCATTATATTTTAGAGGGTGATTATTTTAAAGTACCTCGGCTTTAGGGTCACTCTTCAGTACGCTTTCAGTAAAGAGAAAAATAAAAATGTAAAAAAAAAAAAACATTGGTTATTGTTATTAAAAGTGTTAACATGTATATAAAAACAAACTAAACTTTTTTCTTTTTTTTTGCTTTTTAATGAAGTATGTTCCACAATCTCTACTTTCTTACTTTTGTAATGGTCTTGAATCAGTACTTGTACTTCTACCAGAGTATTATTTTAACACCAGTATCGGTACTTTTACCTCTGATGTCTCCTGAGATGTTCTGCTTTGATAATCGCCGACGGCAGTGGCGCCACCGCCTGTGTGTTGCTGCTCCACCTTTTTCCCCCGAGATCTGACGCCCGAAATCTCACAACCGGCGCCATTCGAGCTCTCAAACGCCTCTCCTCCTTCCTTCCAAAACAACCCAGGGAAAAAGCCAAAGAGCTGTGGGAGTGGCTGCGCCAGCTGGAGGCGGAGAAGTTCGAACTTCAGTACAAGCACACCAAGCAGAAGTACGAGGTGAGGTGTAGGGGGAAGGCCAAATATATATATATATATATATATATATACATATATCAGGGGCAATTCAGCCTCATAACAGAGAACATTTAAACTCTCACTGCTACCATTGTGTTCCAACAGGTCACAGTGCTGAGAAACCGAGTCAGTGATCACCAGAAAATGTAAGTCACAGTCATAACACCATTTAATGGTGCAAAAAGAGAGAGAAGTGGTGCATTTTAACCCAACTCATCTTCAGCCAGAGAAAACCTCCGGGGGCGTCAACATTTTTGAGTGACAAAGTGTGACAAACTTCTCTGTGCGCGGCAGCGTTGCAAAGACCTGTCAAAAGGAGACAAGTGCTGCGGGTGGGAGCTCGCAAAAACAAAGGCAGGGCAATATTGACAAGAGCCACAGGTGCAACAAAAACTCCTCTCCTTGGATACATACAGGCGGTCTGCCCCGACGTTCACCCCGCGACCTTTGTCAGGTCGCAGCCTCCTCCTGTTTCAGCCTCCGCTGGCCTCCGCTGGCCTCCGCTGGCCTCCGCTGGCTAGAGACGAGCTTCAGTAGTCTGAGCCAGCTGGCTGACAGCGGCGGCAAAGTTTCCCCCGAGCACGCCCAGCCATGCAGGACCGGGGCAAACAAAGAGAGCCAACACATGGGAGTCGTCTCCACAAAGGGCAGGACGGGTATTTGTAGAAGCTACGTCCGGCCAATGAGAGGAGGGCCGAATCGGCCGCATGATATCACCTGCCGCTAATGCCGCTATGTGTAACCGAGGCCGTCCCGCTGACTCCTCCGGGCTCACCGCAAAACAGGACTCCGCTGGAGTTTGGCTGAATGTCACCGATCGCAGCTGCAGGAACCCAATCGTATAAAACATTTTCGCTATCTCTTCGTCAATCATCCTCAAGACATCCGGCATTGCGCAAGACGCTTATTGGAATCTAGTGGCACAAAATGAAATAGAAAAGACACTTGAGATCCAGCAGGGATTAGCGTGAAGGCGACCTTTCCCAGATGGAATTTGCCGATGAGATAAAAGTGGTGGCACGGCGAAGCAGGAGTCGCCTGCTTTTGTGGGTTGTCAGGTTGCATTTTAGCATTTGATAGCATAGACCGGGGAAAATAGAGGCCTTTGTTCGTTGGCTTTGTGCTATATAGTGGAAGAATTTTAATATTTTACGCATCAGAGAGAGGGGCAAAATGTGTTTTGATGGGAAGCAGGAGTCGTCCCGTGGTGACAACAGAGGCCAAAGATAGCCGGACACCGTTTGGTAGCAAATCCTCCTCCAATAGCACGCAGCCGCGAAAAGTCTGCAGTAGGCGCAATACCTCAGGCCAGCAGGGGCTTTGTGGCTGACAGTGGCAGCCAAGGCGTGGCAGGAAAATAAGACGCGTTCCACGAGATCCCTTTCCAAATCAAATGATCCCTTGCTTAATTCTCAACGACTGAATGTTCTCTGCAATAATGGGAGAAGATTTAAATGCTACACTTTAAATGGGCTCCGCTGTGAAAAACAGGCTTTTTCACCTCTGTCACACATTACTGACATGCCAACTAACACACCAATACATAAAACGACAACTTTAGCACTTCTACATGCGCCGGCTTTTTCCATGTTTCTTTGCTAACGCAAGCCGTTTGGATTTTGGGGGCTTTCTATGCAAGAAGTCAAGCTAGCTTATCATATTAAACCCCTGTAGATTTCTTTTTTTTTTTTTTTTTTTTAATGTGGCTGAGGCGTCACTGCATTCTCATGCAGTAGCCAACTTCCGCGCTAGCTAGCGCTAGCAGTGAGCGGCTGGCCAATCACAAGGGAACGAGCTGCTTCCAAGAAGGAGCCACAGGTGGGCTAGGTCGGGGAGGGAGGAAGAGAGCCAGAACAGCCTCTTCGGGTCTTTAGGATTTCTCTTCAACAATAAGGAAAAAAAAAAAAAAACATAAAAAAGATTGGATAAAAGCATTACAATGATTTTTTTTTTCCTCATTCTTTTTTGGCTAACCTTTCCAGTTCAAAGGGCAGGAGAAGCAAGAGAGGCCTGAGGAAGTAACGACCAGCAGCAACCTGAGGAACCGGCAACGCACCAAAGGCTTTTATAAAATACCTGAACATTGAGAAGAATTACATGCACGCACCGTGCATGTCCTCATCCTCAGAATGGTAGCGGGGCAAATGTCAAAGGTCGACTGCATGAATGAACCACGATAGCGTGCAGCCCAGTGTCGCCGTGGTGTTGCTTCCAGAAGTAGTGAAAGTAACGTCGACACTTGGTTGGTGTGTTCACAACGCTGTCACGACAGTGAATAATAAAAGCCTGTGTCATCTTCCTCGTGGTTTATTGATTCACAGGACCTCCAGCTGTATTACTCACAATAAACTAAAACACCACACCCTCCGTGACAATTGCAGCCCTGGCGAGGCTGCGTGACACCTTGGCGAAACACCCCCAGGTGAGTGACACATGAAAAGGGAAGGAGCTTGACGGAGAGAGAGAGAGAGAGACAGAGAGTTACTGCGGTGCACTAATTATCCAACCGCTTCCAAACCCTGCTTTAATTTCCAGGCATGCCCGTGCGGCACGCAGCCAGTGTGAGACGTGTTGTAATGGCTGTTAAACAGTATGCGGTTTTTAAAATGTTGTACATGATGCGATTGAATTGAAAGATAAAAAAATCAATTAAAAAAAAATCAATTTGGAGAGAAGAAAGGGAGAGACTGACAGCAATTTAGTAGTCCGGGGTAAAACCAACAATAAAAAAAAACATCAAAACTATGAAGCGTAACTGTGCGGAATGAAGACACGTCACAGCAAAAAAAAATAAAAATAAATAAATGATAATAATAATAATAATAATAATAATAATGTATTAGTTGTATTTAGATATTGAAACACATTTCCATATATCTATGTGGGACTTTGCACAATCAAGATTTCTTCCCCAACTCCACGTCACTAACTAAAGGTAAATAAATAAATAAATACATTTTTAAAAATAAGTACTTTTAGCTCTTTTTTCTGCAGGCTCCAGCAAAATGTTGGCCCTCCTCAAGTTGGGATAAGCACACAGATGACTAAAAATTGTTGCCAATTTGTCCAACATAAGACCATAGAAGGGGGCAACTCCATTGTGCAGCAGTTGTGCAGCAGCACCGCTGCCTCTGGGCAGGAGAGGTCGCAGGTTGGATTCCCACCTGGCTGGCGGATCTCTCCAGCAGCTACTCTGGCTTCCTCCCGCAGCCTCAACACGCACGCTGAGCAAACCTAAAACCTCTCAAGTGCCGCCAGCAACCCCGAGTGCAGGAGACGCCGCGGCTAAAAAGGGGCAAAGGTCGCCTGGCGAAGCGTCAACACCAGGCTGCGGCACTTCCTGAACGGGCCTAATCAAACGCGGCGCGGCTTTACGAGCGCCGGGGATCAAAGTTCGACAGCGGGTGCCGACTGCGACGTGAAGCAGCGATTTCAGTGGACGCCCCGGGCGCTGAGCCAGCAGAGACAGCCGCCGCCGCAGCAGTGAGAAAAAAAGAAAACGCTCGGCTCCGCCTCAAAAGAAACAAAGGCTTGGAGAAGGCGGCGGCGGAGGCGGCGGCGGCGGAGGGCGGCGGCGGAGGCAGAGGCGGCGGCCGACCTCCGTCACCAGCGAGCGATGACAACACTCACACCTGGACAAAGACCACAGCTCACAGATGTGTCACTCTCGCTCTCCCGCTCGCTCCCTCTCAGCCTTTTATTTGCACTTATTGCCGACATTACAAATAAATCACGTTACAAATCACATACAATATGTACACAAACACGGGCTTTCACCAACAGAGAAGAGCTTTACAAGACGCAAAGCAGCGCCCGTCACAGCTCAGGTCAGCCCCGGCAGATACAGCAGAGAACATTTCGATTTTGATTCATCTGAAATCTGGATATGAAAAGCATCGGTTGAAAGCATTTTCCCGCCAAGGATGTCGGCGAGGAAAAAGCAGCGAGCGTCCTGGTCTCCGTGACGGAACATTAACTACAAAAACATTTTCAAACATTTTTTTTTTTTCCCCTTGCAGCAGTTTAAAGTAAACGATGCAGAGCGTGGTCCTCGAAAGGACTGCGTGAATATGGCATGCGTAAAAAAAAACAAACAAAACAAATCATCTGTGTGAAATGAGAAAAGGAGGTTGCTCAACCTCGACGCTTCCCCGACAGAGCGGCGGAGGTGGGAAGCAAAAAAGCACCAATGCTTTGCTGGAGTACTCGAGCAGATTTTCCCTTTGCTTGAGTTTTTCTCTGTCTGACGACTATTTACTGTTACCCCCACACTTGTAACACAAATATCTGCACTTTTCTACGCTCACATTGGAGAAACATGCTGGTTTCTTTTGTGTTGAAAAGATACACATCCCGTTCAAAGCAATTCCCTTCTTACTACAGCTGCTGTTGTTTCTCAACTGGTGGGTCGCGACCCAAAAGTGGATTGAATTTTGATTGGCTCGCGGCTTTGCGTTCTTTTTTTTAAAGGCATTTCAAAATACATATATATATTTTAGAGTATTTTAACACAATTCAGTTCAATCATTTCAATCATTTCTTTACTAGACATGACAGAAAGTGGGCTCGCGGTTTTTTTTTTTTTTTTTGTTGTGGAATAAATTTGGGATGCGACTTCATGATCAGAAAAACAATGTGGGTCCTGAGACTCCACCAGTTGAGAACCACTGCTTTAGACGACCTCGGTTAGTCAACAAGTGCATTGTTTCATTAATTGCACTCAGTAAAGGAGTTGAAGCAGTAATTTGACTTTTACCACAGTATTATTTTTTTACGCAAGCATCCATACTTTTTATTTATTTATTTTTTTTTCCACTAATGTCCAGAATGTGAATGAATGCTTGTGCCACCTCTGCACGCCGGCGATGGGAACGCGGCCGCCGGCTCAGTCCACCACCTGAACCGCCTGGTGCGCCGCCGTGGTGACGTCGTTGACGAAGGAGGATTTGGACATCCCTTGCTGCGGGACAAAAAACAAAACAAAAAAAAAACCTTTAGTGTGAGCCACTCAAAGGTTTCCAGCGTGACCTCGTCCAGCGCTAACGTCGGATTCTTTCACCCATCGCCGGAACGCCTTTTTTTGGGGTTTTTTTTTTTCACTTGCTGCTGGAAATCCTGCAATCTTAAGCCAGCCTTGTTTCTCACAAATACCAGAGAGAGGCGTGAGCGGCGCAAGAAAAAATAAATAAAAAGCACACGCCCAAAGCACAGAGAGATCTCTGACTCACCTTTTTCAGGAAGCTCTGCAGCTCCTTTTCTGTCCAGAGGTTGTAGAGCAGCACGGCCGCAGCCTTTTTCGTTTTGGGGAAATATCTAAATGAAGGAGGGAAGCAAAAAAAAAAAAAAAAAAATTCAGTTCCATGTCAGGAAATTCTCCTTTCCGTCATCACTTTCCGCCACGCTTACACGTTTTGGCTGAGGTCGTTGAGCGAGCGGATCAGGTTGCTGCTCAGCAGGTGCTTGTTCATCTCGGGCTCCCTCATGATCAGGCTGTTGGCCGTCTGGCAGGCCATGGCCAGCGTGTCGTCGGATTCGTTGCCCTCCTTGGTGCCGGCGCTCAGGATGCGCAGCAGCTCCGGCAGCGCTGCACGGGCTGAAAAAGACAAAGGAAACAGTCAGAGCGACAGCGAGCGCGACCGCAGGTCGCCATCAGGCTGAACAACGGCACTCTGTAAAACATTTGCTCAACCACTTATGTTTCATAAAAGGTGCAATAAAACACAAACCAACTGTCCATAAAATGAAAATATTTATTTGACTTTCTTAATTTATAAATATTTCATTTTTCTATTTTTTCTTCTCTTTGAACTGTATGCTGCTGCAAATTTCCCCAATGTGGGATAAATACAGGCATTCTATTGTATTCAATGCTAGAAAACCAGAGTGCAACTATCGATCACTGTAAGGCTGAAAGTCATTGAGTCATTGAAGTCATATTTGTCCAAACTGTGGACGACTGGTCAACTTGATGAACGTTTGATTTCCTGTTCGCTACAACTCTTGACATTTCTCAGCCTTCAAGCCTTGTGTTTTCAAAACCAAACACAGAGAGGTTCTGCTTGTTTTGTTTAGTTTGTTTAGTTTAGTTTTTGTTTTTTTTCCTCACCGATGGGATTGTGCAGGTTCGGGTTCCTGTTCAGGTTTCCCATCAAGGCCACGGCGGCCCTCTGCAGGTTGACTTTGTCGGACTTCAGGAACTGGCCGAGCACCTGCATGCCGTTCAGCTTCTGCACGATGATCTGGCTCAGGACGTTGGACACCTGCACGCGCGTAAAACAAACATTCAAGGGATATTGATAGGATAGAAATAGAAACAGACGGAATACAAGATTCAACACTGTAAAATGACGCCGGGGAATATTCCAAACTCGAAATTCTAAGGCTGACAAGCTGAAGGGAAGGTTTTTTTTTTCTTCTTCTTGTTTAAAATCAACAGCAGCGCAGCACAAGCTCCTCTTACAAAGCCTTCGTTGGCCGTGAGGTTCTGCAGCACTCCGCAGCTGGCCTCCTGCGTCTCCTCCTTCTCGCTCGAGTCGAGCAGCGACAGGTACGTCTGCAGGGTTTTAGAGTGGATGAGCCAACCCGCCCCGCTGGGTCTGGGGTCCTCGACCAGCGGGATGTCAAAGTTCCGCTGGGGATGGAGAGAGAGGGAGAGAGAGAGAGAGAGAGAGAGAGAGAGAGAGAGAGAGAGAGAGAGAGAGAGAGAGAGAGAGAGAGAGAGAGAGAGAGAGAGAGAGAGAGAGAGAGAGAGAGAGAGAGAGAGAGAGAGAGAGAGAGAGAGAGAGAGAGAGAGAGAGAGAGAGAGAGAGAGAGAGAGAGAGAGAGAGAGAGAGAGAGAGAGAGAGAGAGAGAGAGAGAGAGAGAGAGAGAGAGAGAGAGAGAGAGAGAGAGAGAGAGAGAGAGAGAGAGAGAGAGAGAGAGAGAGAGAGAGAGAGAGAGAGAGAGAGAGAGAGAGAGAGAGAGAGAGAGAGAGAGAGAGAGAGAGAGAGAGAGAGAGAGAGAGAGAGAGAGAGAGAGAGAGAGAGAGAGAGAGAGAGAGAGAGAGAGAGAGAGAGAGAGAGAGAGGGAGAGAGAGAGAGAGAGAGAGAGAGAGAGAGAGAGAGAGAGAGAGAGAGAGAGAGAGAGAGAGAGAGAGAGAGAGAGAGAGAGAGAGAGAGAGAGAGAGAGAGAGAGAGAGAGAGAGAGAGAGAGAGAGAGAGAGAGAGAGAGAGAGAGAGAGAGAGAGAGGAGAGAGAGAGAGAGAGAGAGAGAGAGAGAGAGAGAGAGAGAGAGAGAGAGAGAGAGGGAGAGAGAGAGAGAGAGAGAGAGAGAGGGAGAGAGAGAGAGAGAGAGAGAGAGAGAGAGAGAGAGAGAGAGAGAGAGAGAGAGAGAGAGAGAGGAGAGAGAGAGAGAGAGAGAGGGAGGAGAGAGAGAGAGAGAGAGAGAGAGAGAGAGAGAGAGAGAGAGAGAGAGAGAGAGAGAGAGAGAGAGAGAGGAGAGAGAGAGAGAGAGAGAGAGAGAGAGAGAGAGAGAGAGAGAGAGAGAGAGAGAGAGAGAGAGAGAGAGAGAGAGAGAGAGAGAGAGAGAGAGAGAGAGAGAGAGAGAGAGAGAGAGAGAGAGAGAGAGAGAGAGAGAGAGAGAGAGAGAGAGAGAGAGAGAGAGAGAGAGGAGAGAGAGAGAGAGAGAGAGAGAGAGGAGAGAGAGAGAGAGAGAGAGAGAGAGGAACACAGCCGACTTCACTTCCAGCGCTCGGAAAGTCCTGGCTAATTACAACATTAAATAATGATGCCAGTATCGTAATACGAAGGCAGCGCACCGTCTGGATGTCTAGACTGAGAGACGGACGGCTGGCCCAGCACAAGAATGTCTGCTGAATAGTCATAATTAGAAAGAATCCCCGGGGCTGTGGCGTGACAGTCTTCCCGTCTCACCTCCTGCACCAGCGACTTGCTCTGTGGGCTGAAGCAGCCGATGGCGCTGGCGTCGCCCTGGCTCTGACCCCTGCTGGCTGGCTTGGCCTGAGACGAGATGCGGCTGAAGAGGGCCGGCGCCTCGGCCTCCAGTTGGAACGACAGGTTGTTCAGGACGCACACGCAGTTCTCCACGGACTGTGTCGGCAGGGCAGAGCAAGAGAAGGTTGACCCGTGAGGAGCACGCGCTCACATGGCAGTGTACGCAGAGGCGGCTGGAGCTAACAGGTGTTCATGTGTCGGGTGTAATCCACCACAATACACTTCACGTGTACTCCTTTGTTTAAGGTTGTAATTTTTTTTATGTTGCAGCAAAATGCCAAATTTGGTTTCCAATGGCATAAGTTAGTGTTTATTATCTCCTCATTTTGACTTAGCATTCATTAGCATTCATGTAAAATTTCAAATCAGGACTATATCTCTGCATTAAATAGTTAATACATTCAAGTACATTTGTGTGTTCACTCAGAAAAGTGTGCTACACCAGCATACCCCCATCAGTGTACTTTCAAAATACTTGTGGCCGTGCGCTAGTTGTGACTATTCGCTAATTTTGTTTCGCTTTTTTAGCACACTTATATACACTTTCTTTTTCAGTTTTTTTTTCTACCACTTTCAAATTGTGTACAAAAGGGAAAATATACCAATTTATTACACACAAATCAAATGCACACAAGCGTTGCCTAAAGCGCCACCACAAGCTAGCAGAGAGTAACTGAAGCTAGCTTGGAGAGACGTCGCTGAGTCACCAAAATCATTACGTAGGAGGTGTGAAACTCCAAAATGTTGTCTGTAAGTCTCTGAACCACACAACATGATTTCGCAGTCACAAGGGAAGAGAAGGGAGGCAAATATTACTACTACTGAAGAAGAAGCAGAAAATGCTTTCACAATGTCAGTTATTCAAACTCAACAGGTCGTAAATGTAACACTACTCTCGTAGCTATATATATTTGAAACACTGAAAATGCAAAATACATAATAAAACGTACAATAACAAATAGGTGCGATAATATTCTTGGACAGAGCACTTCCTACGAACGGCTAAAATATTTTTCCGCATGGCTGCCTGCTGAGGCTGAGCATGACTCAGTTGTCTTCTCTGTTTCAACGGTGAGTATTTTCTGCGCCAGAAAACACCACGCGCCAAAACCAACTGCAGAAGCACCAGGTATTTATTTATTTTGTTCATGTTCCCATGAGGGCGTGACAAGAAAATTCAAAGAGGAGTGACAGAAGTTTTTGTTTTTGTCCTCGCACCCGCAGCGCCCAGTTACCTTATTGTCGGGTTTTCCTGCTTCCACGCTGTCTTTCAGGTATCTGACCAAAGAGTCGATCAGACTTGGATGTTTCCTCATCGTCTGTCTGTTGCTTTGCTTTGTGCTGCTTAGATTTCTGTTGGACATTAAAAACAAAAGGGCACGTAAAAGATAAGTAATCTTTCAATTGTTTGACAGACAATTATCAGGTCTCTAAACACACACACACACACACACATATATATATATATATATATATATATATATATGTCAGTGAAGTGGACTTGCACAGAGTCCTGCTGTGAACGACCCATTCAGAGAACAGTTCATTCAGACCTGATTATATAATTCTAGTTATCTTTTACACTCCCCTCAACATGTAAAAACACAATTCGGCTCTTGGCACTAAAGCCCGTTGTTATTTAATGCTCGTTAGTCAACCATCTGTGGACCGCATCGACTTCTCAAAGATCAAGTGACCGCTGCTTGACCTGAGGCAGCCGGTGGTGTTGTAGAAGGCCTCGGCGTCGTTCTCGCTCCGGTCCAAACCCGTTGTGTACGGCAGGACGACACTTTCGATCAGCACAGGCAGAGCGCTCTTCAGCAGCTCGGGCTTCAGGCTGTCCAAGCAGGACAGGTTCCACAGGAGCCCTGGTGAGGACATGAAGGGTTTTGTCAGGTACGTCTTCAGCGACGCAGCAGCGCGAAAAAACAAGCAAAAACAATCTATATGTGTGTGTGTGTGTGTGTGTGTGAATATATATTTATAAATATATTCTGTGCACACACACATACACACATACATACATACAGGTACTACCCAGAAAATGAGAACATCCTGAAAAGGTTGCTGTATTTCTGCAATTCAACTTAAAAGGTGAATGTGACAAATTATATAAAGGAATAATATGCAAGTCAATATATTTCAAGTTTTTATTTCTTTGGATTTTGCTGATCAGGTCTTGCAGCTTCAAAAAAAATGTATAATAATGTTCTGAGTTTGTGGGTTTGTGGTTTTAATAAGCTGAAAATCTTAATCAGCAAAGTGACAACAAGGAACTGCTTGAGATGTCAATTTGCGTGGAATGACTCAATAAAATGTGTTGCTTTCATCTTTTATGTTAAATTGCCAAAATAAAACAACTATTATTGGATATTCTCATTTTTTGGGTAGTACCTGTATGTATATATACATATAAAAGCATAAAAAGGGGGGTGGCGGGGGGTTACGAGTTACATTTAACGTTGTTATGTAAATTCATTAAAATAAGAATAATTGTAATCAGTTTAATTCCTGAAAATAATGTATGATTAAATTACAGCTACTTGTGGAATTATTCATGACTACAATTTTAATTAAATCTGACCCATTTTCATATATATCAAAAAAAAAAAGAAATGCTTTATGGCTTTATGTGTAATCATTTCATTTTTGTTGCCTTGCATGGTTTTCTTGTGCTCAGGCTTGGCACGAGCACCGTCCTCCGTTTCCCTCCACAGACAAAGGTTTGATACTATTGTGATGCTTCTGATTGGTTCTCCTACACTACCTGTGCACCACCACTCGCCTGCCAGATGAACTGGCCCTCTCATCGATATAGAAAAGAAAGATCTCACAGTCAAAAGAGCTTCTGCAGTTTGACCTTGGTACGGCTGTTATTTGTTGTTGTTGTTGTTGTTGTTGTTGTTGTTGTTACTTTAAGTACCGCTGGAAGCAGGTCCAAACAGTTGAGAACATTTACTCCAAATTTGGGAAAGTAATCAAAATGCAATCAAATGTAATCAGTTACATTACTTTGTAAATGGAATAGTTACACTCCTAATACATTTTCAATAGAGTAACTTGCAAAGTAATCTTCCCAACACTGACTTTAAGATAAGATTGACGATTATCACAAATGTGCACATGCCCCCCACCCCCTCCCCCCCCCCCCTCCCCCACCACCACCAGTCTGACACATTTCCACAGCCTGCTGACGTTCCAGAGCCGACGTGCACCTGTCAGCTGCTTCTGCGTCTCCGCCGAGTCCGTGTCCCTCAGCAGGGCCACGGCTTCGGCGATGCCGCCGCAGCGGTCGATCTGCTCCTTGCTCTTGTTGTTTTTGAAGGACAGGTTGCGGAGGGCGGCCGAGGCCGTCTGGCGGACCTGCGCGCTGGGATTGCGCAGCAGAGCCACCAGCGGAGGGATCCCCCGCAGCTTCAGCACCTGTCGGCGAGACCAGGCCACCCGAGGAGTTAGCGGCGCTGCCCAGGAACACGTCGTCGTTTACGGGCTGACACGACGGTGATTTATTCCGTCTGAGACTGTGTTCTTTGGGAGGGATTACAGTGAGTCTAGCGCGACAGAAAGAAAGAAAGAAACTTGCCCGGGGCGAGACTGTTAAACAAACACAGGTGAGCGGCGAACCGCTCGTGGACCTGCCCTCACTCAAAAGTAAAGCAGGGAGCGTTCAATGGCCGTGAAGTTTGGGATCTACAGCAAATTTTCTACAGCAAAAACAGAAAAGAGTTGGTGTTTATCCTACGCCTGTACAAATATGTGACTAGTTTTGTTTAAGATGGGTAAAATAAATGTTTCAAAATTTCAGAAAAAGTCAGTCCTAAACTTAACTTCCAGATGGAATCTAAATAATTTGCTTACACATGTTACAGGTACTACCCAGACAATTAGAATATCCTGAAGAGGTTGCTGTATTTCTGCAATTCAACTTAAAAGGTGAATGTGACATATTTTATAAAGGAATAATATGCAAATCAAGATATTTCAAGTTTTTATGGATTTGGATTTTGCTGATCAGGTCTTGCAGCTTAAAAAAAAACCCTCAAATTTTCTAATAATTTTCTGAGTTTGTGGTTTTAATGAGCTGAAATTTTAATCAGCAAAGTTCCAACAAGGAACTGCTTGAGAAAATGTGTTGCTTTCATCTTTTATGTTAAATTGCCAGAATAAAACAACTTTTACTTGATATTTTAATTTTTCAGGAAGTACCTGTATTAAATTGAACTTCAGCTAAAAGGATTACAAAACATAAATAAAAAAAAACCAATGTTGTTTTCTTTTTTATTTTTGATCTCTATGTGGCCCTGCGATGAACTGGCGACTTGTCCAGGGTGTCACCCTGCCTTCACCCTACCACAGCTGGGAGAGGCTCCAGCAGACCGCCGTGACCCTGATCTCAGGAATAAGCTGGTTTGGAAGATGAATGATAAAATGCACAATGGAGGACTGTTTTTTTTTTTTTTTTTTTTTAGAAGGTGAATGTTACGAAGCAGGTCCTGAATATTTTGCAACTGGATATTTTTTCTGGCTTTCCATCAGGGCGAGCCAGGAAGCGACAAGTCTGCAAGTAACAACGGTCGGGTGTGAAAACATTGCACCAAGAGTCACAGGAGAACACGGGAAGGCTCACCAACATTCCAAAACAGGACTTCCCGAAGGACTTTTTTTTAACACTGTTGTCAGTCAACACAGCCAGCCAAAAAAAAACAATCCAAAAAAACGACTGCCCTCTGCTTTACTTGAGCTTCCCTGAAGGCCTCTGGGCATCGGCCTTGTGGTTGTCCACATCTTACACCAGTGACAAATTCGCACGGGATTCAAATTACTGACGTGGAGCGATGCAGAGGGAACTCGACGTGTTTTACAGCTCGTTGTGCTAACACTGCACCACTACGGTCGTTTATCACTGCTTGCTGCCAGCTTTTATTATCAGGCGATCACAAAGGCTGTCAATGCGCAGATTAATCCTTGAGAGCTGACTGAGGCAGACAAATTGCTATCAAAGTTAGACTCCAGTACCGTCATAAAATGATGTAATCTGTATGCATTGTAATAGTTAACCAATTACCAACCTGTCAGCCTTCGGTTAGATGAATTGTGCCACCTGAGCATGAACGCGACGTGAAATGACTTGGTACAAATAGAAACTGGAATTACAAAAGGAAAATTGCTTTTTCTCAGTGTGCAAACTTCTCTGGACTTCATCAGGTTGACACCGACATGTGTCGTGGTGAAAACCTCCAGTTGATGGCCGATTTATCAAAGTAAATCCGACATCAAAACTTCACTCCAAAGTTTTTGGCGATGTAAATTTGCAGCAGCAAAGCATCTAGTTCGGTCTTGTTCAAACTATCGTTGACCGCCGATGTTTTCTCCCAGACCAGGGACTTGAGATCCATGACAATGAACGTCCAAGAGAAGACTCAATAATCTGATGGATTGCACATTGAGAAACCAAGCCGATCTATAACATTTCCGTCCTTATTTATCGACAAATCCCCACAATTCCGCGACCCCGGTGACACAAGGTATCCAGATGATCAAAAACCACCCACCTCCTCTTTAGCCTTGTCATCAACAAAAGTGTTGTGTTGGATGTAGGAGGCCCCCCAGTGCTGATACGTCTCGTCCTTTTTGGAGAGATACTCCACGGCCTCCTTCATGGTGAGATTAGCAACGCCGCTGGTGCGCTTTGACCTGGAAGAACCAGACAGAGAGAATACATCAACAGCTTGTTGGTGAAGGCCAACGGGCCTATTAAATGTAGAGGCCGCATCCATAGCAGAACTCACCCAGATGTTTCTTTGAGCGTTGTCTGCGCAAACTCAACCACGGGAGGCTTCGACATGGTGGTGGACATGTCCACCGGCCTGCACAGAAACTGGCTCTTTGCTCTGGTGGGACCTGTGCCATTTAAGGCAGGGGGCATGACGCCAGTGATGTACTGACTCTTGGACACTTCCTTTGCTTTCTGCTGGGGCATGACGCCAGTGATGTACTGACTCTTGGACACTTCCTTTGCTTTCTGCTGGGGCATGACGCCAGTGATGAACTGACTCTTGGACACTTCCTTTGCTTTCTGCTGGGGCATGACGCCAGTGATGAACTGACTCTTGGACACTTCCGTTCTGTAGGTGGATTGTCCAGGTCCACCTGCAGAACGGTGTCTCTGTGAAGGAGCAGAGGATTTGGCCATGGTTTGCTGCCAGGCCATACCGGGCTCGCTCCGGCTGCTGTATAACTGACCGCGGGCCATGGAGCCGACAGGGGTGTGACTGCTTTGCTTATAGGTGGAGACTTTGGAGGCACTCCTCTTCGCGGTCGCCCCCCTTACAGTGCTGGTCATGTACCGCTGGGTGCCTTTGTCCAAGCTGAGCTGCAGAGCACAAAAATTCAACTGTTGTCACTGGAAGAAAGGACTCTGAACTGTCCTTGGCCTTGACGGGCCAAGCAAAAATCCATGCATCCATCCATCTTCAATCAGCGGTTCTCCTGCACTCAGGAGGGCAGCGGTGCTGCAGTCTAACCCAGCTGTCCTGGGTCGAAGGCGGCGATACACTCTTGACAAGTCACCAGTTCATCACAGGACCTCATGGAGACAAACTTCCATCCATCCATCCATCCATCCATCCATCCATCTTCTATACCTGCTTCCTCCTGCACTCAGGGTTCCATGACCATTCACACGTACATACACACCTACAGTCAATTTAGAGTTTCCAATTCACCTCAAGCATGTTTTTGGACTGTGGAAGACAGCGCTAAGGACAGCGCTAACCACTGCGCTGCCCTCGAGAAAAACAACCACTCACAATTGCACTCACACCAACAGACAATTCAGAGTTGCCAAGCAGCCAAACGAGGGTTATGTCTTTGGATTTAGGGGGTGTGGGGGTACCAAGGTGAGAATATGGCAGAGATTTTGGGGGAGATTTTGCTGCCTCAGTAAAATACAATGAAAAGTAGCCACATAGCCAAAGCAGGAACAAACCGTCTCAGTGGCCTCATGGCAGAGGGTCCGAATCAGACTGGGAGGTCGTGGGTTCTCTGGCCAGGACATACACTTAGAAATGGTACCCCTTCCCTCCCTGCACACGGCATCAATGGTTTGACATGGGGGGTGGGGGTTAGGGTTAGGGTAACCCTAAACCTAAGCCTGGCAGTAATCTCATTCCTGGCTCTGTGGATTAAGATCAACTCTGCCAAAACGCCGATCGGTACAATCTGGCTTTTCTGGGCATCCTAGGTCATTTTGACCTGCCTGCCATTGCTCTCCACATGTGCACAAGGAAGAACACAGCCATGTGGAAGGACAGGGAGATTCCAAACTGCCAGCAGCAACTGAATTCAGATGCCAATCAGATGCGGCAGCAGTAGCTCTGACCCTAATTAAGGGCACAGTTACAATGACAAGTAAAGCAAAAAAAAAAAAAAAGACAGACCGTACAGAACCTTTCTCAGGCTGAGGTTTATCATAAAGCACAGGACACAAGGCTGCATGCTAGCTTACTGACATGCACTACAAGGCAGAGTGTACAACAGCTGCTGATGAATGCACTGCCTCTGTAAACCAAGGCCAACCAAGGCATCGAGGATAAAACACCGTCAATCTCAGAATGCTGAAAAGTACAACAACTTACGGCGTGAGACAAGCCATTTCCGAAGAATGTGGTGCCATTGTTCGACATGCTTGGCTTGGATGTGCTGGTAAACACAGAGTCATAACCAGGGCCTGGGGAGAAACGCAGAGGGGTTATCAGTTGTTTTCACACCGTAAACACCACAGATCAGTTTTATTGACGGACGATAAGACGGTTACCTGGAAGCAGAGCTGATCTCTGGTTCCGGTCTACAGTTTGTGCCCTTTGTCGAATGTATGTAAAGGACTAAACTGTGAAATGATCCCTGAAAACCAGTCAGTGACCAGGATGTTGAGAGGGGGGGGCATTCCAACTAATGTTTCTAAAGCAGGGGTCACCAAGGATCACGTGAGTAGCTTGTTTGAAAAAATAGCATAACTCATGGAGCTGCGCCTAAAATTAAATTTTATCCAACCTTGTTAAGTCATTGCGGAGAATTATTGAGAACTTATTAACATGATCAGTCTTCACAGAGATCGGTGTCATTAATAATGATAATATATAACAGAGGAAGTTTGTCATTTCAGGATAGCGTAGGAAACTAGTTGCCCTCCGTATGACCCAGGACCCACGAAGTAGCTCTCAGCTTCAAAAAGGTTGGTGGCTCCTCTTCTAAGGTTGATCAAAAATACAATAAACTCATCATTTGCCGAATGACCATAATAATGTGTATTTTGACAGTGCCCACCTCTGAGCAAAAGACAAAGCAGACGATTCACTTGCTTCAATGTTTTTATCCACATCATAAACTGTTAATATTTTATCACTTCAGAACATAATAACCCTGACTTGTACAGGTTCCTCGTTATGTCCAACACGGGTCGGTCGGAAAGAGGCCCTTCATGACATCACGAGCCAACCGCCAAGCTTTACGGGGGCGCAGAGGCAAAAAGCTCCAGGGGTCCGACTCGACTTCAAACTCAACGTGGATCGACGGGCTCTCCGAAACTCGCGCTCTTGCTCTTACTTGTCGGGGACAGTGAGGTGGATGCGCTCCTGTTGCTGGTCGAGTGCCTCGACTTGTACCTCCGGATGGTCTGCACTTGCTCCAGCACGCGCTGCTCGCCCGATCGGAAGTGCTGGCCGCCGGACGGCAGAGCCAGCGACGTGTTGTCCAGCGCCTCGATGGAGAGGGCGGATTTCAGCGGATCCAGGCTCGTCATGTTTGTGTGTGTGTGTGTGTGTGTGTGTGTGTGTGTGTGTGTGTGTGTTCCGCCCCCCCTCGATCCTTAATGCTCCCAGACGGCCTTCCGAGCGGCGTTCCAGGGGAGGACGAGGTCGCGGGAGATGTCGGAGTTTGGAAGCCCGTGGGAAGAAGGTGTGCGCAGAGGTAATAACAGCGCACCTTGCCCTGCCCCGCCCCTCCCTGCCTCTGCCACACACACCAGGGCCGCGCCCACACACAGAGAGAGAGAGAGAGAGAGAGAGAGAGAGAGAGAGAGAGAGAGAGAGAGAGAGAGAGAGAGAGAGAGAGAGAGAGAGAGAGAGAGAGAGAGAGAGAGAGAGAGAGAAGAGAGAGACTGAAGTGCGCCAACTTTCTTCAGTTCATTCATTGGGTTTGACCCAAGCAAAGGGGGAAGGGCAGCACCCACGCTTGGACTGTGGAGCGTTTGGGCGCATTGACAATGAATTGTTGTTGTTGTTGTTGTTGTTGTTGTTGTTTACAGCACAAGTCACTTTGTTTTGTTTTTTTCGAGCCTAGTTCAGCATGTTGTGTGATCCATTATTTTGACAAAACAGGGATTCACTTTTGTTCACCTTCACTTTCACCTCCATATCCTCCTGGATACCCCTAGATAATCTCATTACATACATTTTTATTTTCTTATTCACTTTTTTTTCTTGATACGTGATTTCTCTTATTGCTATTTCTCATTTGCCGTCAATTTCTACTCGAACGCGCTGAGTTTAAGTTGCAACGGGAAGTGATTTCCCCTTGGAGACGCATGAAGTATTGCGATTCTGATCCCACCGCTCTGTTGGTGTTTTCTATTTTCTGTTTCGAGCATCATTAATTGACAGTGTGCTTGCATTTCAAGGGCAGAGCATTTCGGAGACACAAGGCACAGCATTTCTCTCAGGCTAATCTTGGCAGCCTGTGTTTGTTGGAGCCCTGCAGATCATTTGATTCCCCCCCTCTTACTCTTCTTCAAGCACTACCTGACACCTAGAGTGAGGAGAGAGGGATCTGAACGGCCTTTTACTGCGCTCAGATCCTAATCTGCCAGTGCAACTGAGCGGGCCTTTGTTAGTCTTTCCTCGTCTGTCATGAAGTCAAGCTATGTGAAGATTGAGGAGTGTTTAGAATGGTTGTTTTGAACCCCTGCCTCCTCCACCACCACCAAAACATCAACAAAAAACAATAACAACGCCAAAATAAATGCGGATACACCATTTTTAAAAAGCTGCGTGTCACACGAGTTGACCTAATTGAAGTGACACTCAATAGTTTTATTAGACGCAACAGCAAAATGTTCAAGGTTGGAGGTCTTTATATCACCAAAAGTAAAACTAAAATGCAGTAGATTTATTTGCGTACATATTTAAAATGGTTACAATAGCTTAAAAATGTATGATGTAATGTATTTTAAGTTTGTATTACTCCCGGACAAGCAAACCAGGAAGTGTATCTCCCTGAAAAAAAATGAAGCTCGCCTGCTTTATGATTAAATGCAAAAAAAAAATATCTAAATATGTTACTCTTTGTGCAACATTGTCCTGAGGGGAAAAAAAAAAAAATCTGAAGCGCAGACCTACACGGTGGTATTTTGTTTTTCAATTTTACTGGAATGCTCTCTGTATATTGCTGTTTCATTAATCTGCCTCGCCACAATTTGCCCCAGGCAAACTGGACTGTTAAAGTGCACCACACCTACGGTTGCTCGCACAGTTGGCACGTAACAGTCAGAACTGGCTGCTCTCGCCTGTCTCATGGCTCCTGAAGTTCAAGAGTGGCTTGTGGGGTTTTGCACCCCAGTGTTTTGAACATTCACATTGATGTACTGCCATACAATTGACTAATCTTTGCTTTAAGTTTGTGAAATGAAAAATAACAGACAAAATGACTAAATATAAGCATTTACATCGACACAAAGAGCGAGTCTGCTTGAAAGGAGGCTCGTCTGAAATCAGGTAAGCTTCAATTGTACGAAGCGATTTTTAAAACTACTAAATATAGTTGTAATTATATCGATTCATGTTGTTTTTTGGCTGTCAAACAAATTGCAGGTCACTCGAGTGACCTGCCCTGCACAAACCTTCCCGTGTTAGAGTGCAACCACACCCCTCATCGACTAATTCATTTTGGGAAGCCCTTTCCATAATTTCGAGGCCAATCCCTGATTCTTAATCTTGTATCTTTCTTGCACCATATGTAAAATCATGAAGAAGAAAAAAAAAAAATCCCCGCTCTGGGCGACTGTACAGGCTCGTGCCGCCTCAAAGTAGTTGCCGTGTCCCGCGTGTTAATACCGCTCTCTAGTGGTGACGATGAGGAACTGCACACAGAGGCAAAAGCATTTATTCCATCGTCATTTTTTATTACAACTTCTGATTGGAATGAGCATGAGGTACTACATGATATCCTGTGTCATTTTTCAATCAATTAAAACAGCAGAGTTGAGAACTTTTTTTGTTAAAAACAAAACCATTATGGTGCTTGATATAATTTCCTACATTTATCTGGTTTTTGATTTGTGAGTGTGTTACGTGCCGCAGATTGCTTTTGCATTTAAAAACAAAACAAAACAAAAAACATACAGTGAGACACGGAGAAATTGCATTCCCCTCTTTTAAAAGTGTACAGCAATAGAAGGTCTTCATCAACGCACGAGCTACCAGCAGCGCTAACCCAGCCAGCGGTCAGGCTAGCAGGGAATCATGCAGCGTCATGCGCAACACAACTGTGGGTCTTGCCAAAATGTTATGAAGCTTGACTGACATGAATGGGGCTGTGTTTGACAATTAGCTTTACCAGCATGTATTCTAATGGAGGATGAGGCAAAAGGAGATATTGAACGGTGCTAGTAAGGAAATATGTTTTATGAGCATGTGAGACCACAGGAGGCTCTGTATGTTGTGTCAAGTAACCAGACACATGTGGAGTTCAGGGGGAAAATAACAACTGGTCCCACAGAGACTACTGATGGATGGAATGCAAGTCAGACCTGAGGTGAAAAGAAAATTGTTGCTTGTGGACGCCTCGAGGCCCACTGTGTAACACTTCAAGAGAACTAGAATCAAAAGCACGACATGATAAATTAGATACAATCACCATCAAATGGCTAGCTAGTTGAAAGCAGATAAAACTAGATAAAAAATACAACAGAAAAAAACAGTGATTGAGATCAACGGCTTGTGCAACATTACTTTCTTATTACTACATGGTCCTAAATGCCATTAAGAGGAGGAGCACTAACAAACGTCTTACAGTTGTGTGATCAGAATCATATCTACGGGAGTGCAAAGAGGGTTGAACAAGCGGAGAGGGTTGCACGATTATACAAATATAAATATGAAGAACGTGTCCTGCACTATCAGAATGTCCTCTCCTTCACTCTGCAGTAGGAATATAAAATCTCAAGAGGTCGCGACTTCTTTTCTTCCGTTTTTCCATCTTTCCTTCAAAGCTCCCATCGTTCTCCCAGCATTCTTTCCGTCGGTCGGCACGGGCCCACTCCGTCGCCGCTCGGCCCGTCCGTGCGCTGGTTACTCCTCCGGGTGGAAGGCGGCGGCGGGCTCCAGGCCCTCCGGAGGACTGCGCTTCAGGCTGCCGGGCTGCGGCGGCGGGGGGAGGCCGCGCAGCCTCTCCTGCAGGCTGCCCACCGCCAGCCGCATCTGTTCCTCGGCGCTCTGCAGGGACTTGAGCTCCGTGGTGTAGAAGATGTAGAGCAGGGCGGTGGTGAGCAGGATGGCCAGGCACAGTGCGGCCAGCATGTAGAAGGAGGTGCGGGGGAAGGGCTGCTCCGTGCCCAGCGCCAGCCAGGGCACGGCGGCGATGGCCAGCTCCAGGAAGAGCAGCGCCAGGCCCATCACGCCGGTGCGCATGGCCGTGTAGCGCATGCGCTCGGCGCAGTGCACGCCCACCTTCACCTCGGTGCGCGCCTCCGTCGTGATGTCCACCAGCTCGGCCAGCTTCGCTGCGGACGCGGAGGTGGAGACGTCGGTGAGAGAAGGACGCAGGAGGACGGGTGGGCATCTCGGTATTGCTTGGAGGTGGTCGTTAGCATGTTCTGCAAAATGTGCTTTTTCTTTTAAAGCAGCTCCAGGTAAGTCTTCCACCATTCAATTATGACTCCAAACTCAGTAAAGCGGTACATTACCGATTAACAGGTTAACGGTTGTGCCGGCTGTAACTGCACTGCGTTACTTTCAAGTGCCACAAATACACAAGATTATAGAATGACGGAGTGGAACCCAATAATTAACCTCGATGAAAGACGAAGTCATAAATCAATAAACTAGCGCTGCAGCGTGTTTACTTCGTCACTTCGCCATTTCCACCGAAGGTTACCTAGAGCTGCTTTCACAGTAATATCTAAAAAAAAGGGTTGCTGGATGGTATAATTTGTAATCAATTGAGTGTTAAAATTGGAGTAGGAAGAGATCCGCATTTGCTTCTTCCTATTCCATTCCACAAAAAAAGACTCAACCGAACCAATTGTCTGTATCGGTCAGGCATCGATGTCTTGAGTAATTATTTCATTTTTGAAGGAAAAATGAAAGAAGGTTACGGAAGCGTATTGCATTCACTTGGCAAATACAAAAAATATCTGTTTTTCAGTGTAATTATTTCTGTTTTTCGTGCTATTTTTTTTCCAGCCCTGTTTTTCGTGCTAATTTTTACAATACAAAATACAAAATGATGCATTTGAAGTGCATTCAGACTGGCTACGTGGTGACATGTGTCACCACCGTAGAGCACATACATGCCGTAGAGTCACCCGTCTACTGTTTTCTCGCGGGATTTCAAAATAAAAAAAAACAGGGCGGAAAAACTTTACACGAGAAACAGAAATAATTACACTGAAAAACAGATATTTTTTTATTTGTCAAGTGAATGCAATACGCTTCCGTAGAAAATAACCCATTTATTTGTAAAGCATTTAAGGATGAATAGTAACTAAGTACAAATACTTTGTTACTTTACTAATTACATTTTTCAGGTATCTGTGTCTTGAATATTTCTTTTTCTGATAACTTTTTACTTTTACTCCCTACATTTGTACACAAATATCTGTACTTTCTACTCCTTATATTTGAAAAAAAGTCTTTAAAATATACAAATTCTGTTCAGAGCGATTCACTTATTATTCTCAGTTGCTGTTGCTTGAAGTGGAGCTATTTAAACAATGCTGTTGTGTAGTTCAATATAAAAGTGGATCATATTTCAGAGGGAGATTACTTTAGAGTATCTTGGCTTTGTGTGTTTAGTGTGTTTTTAGAAAAAAATAAACATGTAGAAAAAATACTGGCTATCGTTACTAAAAGCGCAAACATGTATGTAACAATGAGTGCTTCATTGCAAAAAAACTTACTTTTACTGAAGTACATTTAAAAACCTGTACTTTCTTTCTTTTACTGGAGTAAAGGTGTTGAATCAGTACTTTTACTTAAGTTTCTTTTTTAAGTTACTATTATTATTTTATGTATAACCCAGCGTGGTTGGCAGACCTACCTGTGGCAGACTCCTGCTTGCCCGGCTTCCCGCCACAGTCGGTCTGGGTCGGATTGTGCACCGTGAGCCGCAGCTCAGACGTCAGCGCTTCGTGATCGGAATATGGGAAGGGGTGGTTGGCGACGGAGCCTTTGGTGGTGGACATGAAATCGCAGCAAACGTCTGCTTTGGACGAGCCCTGGGAAAGAGAAGAAAGGAGAAAGCGCCTCAGGGGGCTAATCGGAGTTCGGAAAGCCAAATGATGGCTTTGAAATCCCGAGGGGATTAAAAATGAAGGGATTAAAATGCAGCGAGCGCAACGCTCTCCCACCCACCTTGAACAGGATGTAGTCGATTCGAATTCCCTTTTCAAAGGGAGCCAGCTCCTTTTTTAAGGTGAAAGGGTTGTCCGAGATTAGAGTAATGCCATTCTCATTCCCCTGCAACAAAACAAATAAGGCAAATTGGTCAGCTGCCACTTCCAATACGTGAAGCACTACATTTCTATACAGGACATTCTAACACTTCACATTCCACACTTGCTTAATATGTTCAAACTGACTCAACTGAATTGAACATGCACACAGAAAACCCTCAAAAATACATTTCATGCTGAAACATCTTACACACTTTTTTTTTTTTTTTTTTTGGTGATACTGAGCGTCCATCCGTCCATCATCGTTTCTGGCTTTTTGTTAATATTACATTTCAGCCAAACTCTACCGCTTTGACACTTGAACAGTACTACTATAATGCACATCCATTCAAATTTGAGTTTTCAAGAAGTGGTCAAACCAGAACTCTGATAAATGCTTTGTTTGTTTTTTCAGTGAATGCAAAGCACTTGGTTAAGCCGTCCCTTTGTTTAGAACCTGTATGACAGAGTTTGTTAAACCTACAGGGAAGTTCATGAAATTTTTTTTCAGTTTTCACTGTTGTCTGAATTCAATTATTTCAGTTACCTTGATCCACGACACCGCAGCTCAATTTGAAATACGTTTGTATATTTTGGATTTTGTTGCAGAATGATCTACAGCATCCACGCGACTACCTACGTCGAACTTAGCAGCTTCTGTGTAGGAGTCCCGCAGTCCGGTGGACGTTCTCAGTAGTCTGTTGCCGAGGTCCTGAGGGTGCATGTTGAGGTCGCCTGCGAGGATCACGACGTCCGCTCCAGCAGAGGTGTGGCTGAGGAGCAAAGAATAAAACCCTTAATCTCGTCTGGCTTCATCGCACGCTACGATATGAGTTTACTGCGCCCAAAGAAGCGCCATTAGATAAGGTAGAAAACTGACCGGACAAACTGCTGCAGCTCCCATGCCTGGACCACTCGGTGAGGTAGATAAGAGTCCTTATCTCTGCAGTACTCCGCGTGAAGCTGTGGAGAGGGTGCGGCGATCGATTACGACGAGGCGTTTATTTATGGCCCGCGGTCGACGTCGTTAAAACCCTTACGTGAGTAACGTAGACGTTTGCGGTCAGGCTGCCGATGTTTAAGACGGCCAGTCCGACGGCTTTGCCTCCAAACCAGTCTCCGTGGTGCGCCTGGACGTTCAGAGAATCGCACACAGTTCCGAGAGGTGAGAGTCAGGCCACACAAAGCGACTTTGACAATCTTGTGATGGCGAGTTTCACTGTGCAGCATGTAATAAGTGATTAGTTACACAGCGTGTGAATTAATCTGGTAAATTTAGGAGCAGAGTGTTTGGTTGTCGATCCGTCTGTTGCATGCAAGAAGCATAAAAAAATCAATGCTCTTGATTTTTTTTTTTTTCTACATTTAGGAACCAGATTTTTTCATTTGGAGCAACTGGAACAGCCCACAAAGGCAAACACGTTCACTCAATAACTTCTTATAATATACACATCATGTAGATGAAGTAGGTTTCAGTGATTTTCTTTCTGTGTTTTGTTGTGCAATTTTTTTAGCTTATCAATTTTTTTGGCTCTTCGTCTCTCCAGACTCTCACCATGTAAGGATAACCATTCAATGAATAGCGATAAAGAAAGGTGTCATTGATTCTGTATTTGGAAAAGATGGCCAGTCCGCTGCCGATGACTCCGCTGCAAAAGGAAAAGACAGAATCAGATGTGAGCGAGAGGCATCCTTTGCAAATGAAAATCTGCTATCTAGAGGAATTTATAAGAAAGTGTCTAATACAGTTGACATTTCTGTGAGCTGCAGAGCCGATTAGCATGGTGGGACCTCTGATTTAACAAAGTCTTTGATATGTAGGCCAAGGATAAGTCGAGAAGTTAATCCGTTAAGGTAAAGCCAACATCTAGGTGAAATTTTCAGGTTGATCAAAAGAGGGTACAGTATTAAAGTATTGAAGCAAGTATAAGATAACTCATCGACCTGAAGCAAAAAATTAGGAAAAAAAACACGAGCTGGCATTAGATTATCGCTGAAACATTAAGCAAATAATGGCAGTTTTATACGATGTTACTGTTTGAGCTGTAAAATCAGCTATTTCAAAAGAATAACTAGTTTAATTGAACAACATGTAGAACATTAGGAGTTCACAGAGGAAGCTGATACTGCAGCAAAAGGAAATGATAGTAGAGAGGAGGCTTAAGTGTGTTTTTCACCCGCCAGCATGTGAGCAGGAGCTGTACCTTTTAAAGTGATGAGAGTGCGGATGGCAGGATGAGAGCTTCTTTTTCAATGAGAGATAATCTTTTTCACTCCAGACCTATAGCGAACAAAACAGAGGGCAAAAAAACTTGTAAAAAAAAATTGCCACCATAAAATATTTCATGTTGTTCTAAATAGTTTGGAACTTGCTTGCAGAATATCCTGTCCCCCTGTTGTCGAACTACAGCGGCTCCATGACTTTGGGACCACTTCCACCAACCTCTTGCAGCAGGATAATGTCGTGCTCCTCTTTGCAGAGCAATTCTCCTATCATGGAATAGCGCTGGGGCAACTTTTTACTCAGGTACCGGACCCCCCTTAAGATGCAGACAGAGAGAATTATTAATGATGTTTTATTCATGTTGGCTTTGAAACGTGAACGTGAATTGAGTGACGGTGCAAATCTCAGTCGGTCACTGACCAGCAGTTGAGAGAGAAGACCCGCACTTTGACGTCGTCTGCGTGAGCCATGCTGGCAGATCAGTGGACCAGTAGAGGATGGAGTGCAGGGTTAGGAGAGATGACAGGGACAACTCCTGCAGCCACACAATAAATGCATTGGTTAATTGAGAACATGAATCAATACTGCAGGTGGATGAATTCTATCTTTGAGACTCAAATTGGAAAACATGGAAAGCGCTGATGTGACGATTAAAAGAAAAAAAAAACAACAACTTTTGGATACTGTAGTATTTTAGCAGGACACAGTGATCAGACCGGCTTGACCTTTCAACACGTCTTTACTTTGCGACTCTGGGCAACAGACACAGACCGTACAGGTGCCGTTTGGGCTCAATTAACGCACACCCAAAATATGTTGGCTAACCAAAACATAACATGGTAAACTGGTAACTCAGCACACAAATCTCTTTCTATCAAACATTCCTAATCTATTTCAGATACCACCACAGTTTTCTCTGTTAAAGTATTTCAGAAACTACTGGATCAGCTGCTGTCAGGTGACTTTTCCTCCAATAAAACCTTGTGACTGAAATGGAACTAGTGATTCCTTTTGTCTGCATAGGCGATTCTCTCTCCGTGGTCAACATCAGCGGCAAACCCAAGACAAAAAGGCATCAGCACTGTATTATTAAGTGATTCTGATTTTGTGTTCATTGTGAGTCACATCACCAGCGTAGCAGACACACTTCATCAGTGATATTAAATGCTAAAATTGGGAGCCTCTAAAAGACGAATAAGCAGAAAAATAAACATGACAATTTGCATGGTAAGCACAAAAGATGCAAACAAAGCATCTTAAAGCGTGACTTTGGTTTCCGCTCTGGGATAAAGATTGTTTGCAGATTAGGTCATAAGTTTATTTTTTTTAAGTAAAGTTTGAGGAAACAAATTTGTTCAGTTTTGGGTTGCGAGCAACGCGACAATTGTGTTTAAATAAAGTGGCACCTGTCAGCACAAAACCGGGTCCTAAACTCTGAATTAAAACTCAGCTGACTCGGGCTTCAGCTCAACCTCAGCCTGACATGAAGGGGGAAAATTGAGCTGATTTTTCAAAAAGGAAAAAGCGGACAGAGTTCACTCGTTTCTCCGGGGAGTGAAACAACATACCGGCCTCAGACAGAGTGCTGACACGGCTCTGACCTGTCTGGAGAGAGAGAAGCCGGGGTATGCAGTGGAAAGAATGGAGAGGCGCTAGTTTAACGTCCTTTGAATAGCGGGTAAATCATTCTGCTCCAATACAGAGAGTGCAAACAGCGTGTTTGACAACGACAGGTGCCGTGCGACTGAGGAATGGCACCGCTGCGCCTCTACCTGCGCCTCTGTCCATTAGGTGAGAGATGCTGCATCTTCCCCCCCGCGAGCAGCCGACATGCCAGGTGCCGGTGCGCAGCATCCACTCCGGATGTTTGAAGCAGCAACGATTTTTCCGCCACTTGTGATTTGTCACGTCGACACCCTCGGTGATCAAACGATGAATGGCCGAACGTTGCTCGCGCCCGCAAACACCAAGGCTGCCGTTGTTGACCGCAGAAGTGGCGCAGCGCAGCGCAGCGCTACGTTAGCTCGCAGGCAGGTGGATAAAGTTGGAGCCGAAATGCCGACACGGCTACGGTTGTTAGCCTGCTTTGTGTCTAACGCGATAAAGTAGTTTGCCACGATGCCTGCTGTGTTATTCGAGCGTGATAATGTGTGTGGCGAAAATACGCAGGTAACCCGGGGTGAACGTTGCGAGTGGCATCTCCGGCAGCTTTAATAACTCCTCCGTTAGCCGGCAGTTAGCGTTTTTAGCTCGTCTCGTTAACGTGTGGTTCTCCTCACTTTCGGTCGTGTTGCTGGATTGTTTATTAACTTTATGTGTAGTTACCGAATTATAAGCTTGGTTTACTCACCCCCACGAACTAGCTGACGTCAGTTGGCTATCGGGACCCGGTGAATGAGCACTTACAACGGTGTGATGGCAGTTTTGACTTTGGACTGTCAACACTTCCTGTTTTGCGAGCGAGCTATCGCATCCTGTGTACAACTTGCTCACGTCAGTCACGCTCCACGGGCACTGTGCGTGGTCTAGTTAGAGTACGACACAGTCTACACTACACTAGAAAGACTAAAAAGTCATTTTCTACGTACGTGTTTGGCGTAAAGTCTAATTTAATTTTGATAAAACCGATCTACACCTACAGAGTTTCTTCAAAATAAAACAGGAACTCAGAAAACACCAGTATGTTCGAGCCGGGCAGGAGCAAACTCATTAATATTGTCGTAACTTGCATCAGTGAACTTGTAACCGTTATGCATTTCCATACGCAGTAGATATTTTTTACTTCCATTTTATTCATTAAAGATTTTCCCAACATGCGGCATCAAGAGAATGGCAATCGTTTCCGGCTTTCTAACGAAAAGCCGCTTGGGATTCTGGGAGATGAAGTTCTTTTTTTCCCCCTTCTTTTTATAGCGTAACAAGAGGATGGTGCTAAGAGTTCCGAGTTCAGTCTAGTATTTAATTTGCCTCGTTACAGTCTTCGGAACATTTACGACACAAGGATATTTATGCATTCATACATCCATTCATGAGATCATTGTTGTAGTTGTTTTCTATACTTATCAAGAGTGTGCTATTACATAAATGTGAAGCTTAAACTGTATTTTTGAAGGATAAATAAAAGAAAGTAACCCATTTGTCAAACATTTCAGGAAGAATAGAATATGAATGTGGAAAGAATCATTAGGGACAAAACAAATTTAAAAACATGTTTAATAAGTTTTCTGGGGGGGAAATGGCCCCAAAGGCACCATGCGTCTTTTATTGTTAGATACATTTGTTTGATTACATAGCCCAACCTCTACGTTAAGTATAAAATTGCAATGCACAATTGTAACAAAGACAACAGTAAAACACCTTAAACCAAAACAAAAAAACAAAACAAAAAAACTGCCCACACCATTCAGAATATGATGCATTAGATATCTCATTAATTATCAATATCAACAATCACACATTATTTTCAGTGAAGCATATGGCAATCACTGAATGTCAAAAAATATCACAAAACAAAACATTTATCATGAAAGAGTCTGTATAAAAGATAAATTGAGAAACTTGCTAGAGGAAGAGTGTTATTGTATCTTGCATGTGAAATATGACATTCAAAGCCAGGTGCAATTAATCCACCTTACATTTTAAAACTTGAACTTTTAGAATTGTCCAGTGAACCACATAACGATGACTCATAGTTGGCAGGATGCGCGGGACGACAGTTCTCGTGTCCGGACGTCCTACAACACTTTCAACGTCTCCATCACAACTGAAAGTGATTGATACATCTTTGTAAACCCCCGGCCCACCCTCCCACTATTTCTGTCCAATCCCCATAAATAACAATCAATCGTCATACTCCACAGCACGGAGACAACAGCTCTCATTCAAGACAATCATTTAGTTTGATTTCAAAATGATTTTACGAGTGACATCAGTAAAAAAACAAAACAAAAAAATATTGATGCAGCTTCTCCACACATTACACAGAGAAGGGTGAAGCAAATGAAGCAACTTCACAGCATACAATCTCTTTTTTAAACAAAAGAAACAGTGATCCTCTGTGCTGAATTACTTGATCACAAATATAAACATTAAGAAGTCCCCCCCTCCCTCCAATGCTCCTATGTAACACATATTCCTTTAGCATCCACTGACTCACAGTACAGAAACTATCCTTTTTTTTTTTTTATACATTTGGCTACAAAACTCAAGGCAGAAAACAAGCACTGCTGTCGCGTCAGCATGACTTCCCCTTCCCCGTCTCGATCTTTCAAGTGCAATCGAGCACCCGTCCTCAACTACAGAGAAATAACAGGGAGAATCTCATAGGATGGCAAAGCCCTGGCTTTATCTCAGGCTAGTGCTAGCACAAAGCATCCCTTGTGTCACAATTTTGTTTTTGATGCCTGTAAGACCTGACTTTTAAACTCTGCAAATTATTTCAAAAAAAATAAAATAAAATAAAAAAAGAGCATGACCCCATTAGGAGTTTAACACATTTGACCTCCTATCCGTACAGACTGTAAAACTTGGGACAGCGTTGTTGAGAAAATAAAAGGCTACATGACAGTTATTTGTCCCAATGGTATCCCCCTCCCCTGTGTGCCAGAATAGCAAAAAACTGTCCCAAAGAAGTAGATCTAAGAGGTTTACGACAAAAGAAGCTGTCTGACAGTTTTCTGTTCATTTAGAAACAAGAGGTAGTAAATAAAGGCAATCCAAAATGGCAGACAATAATATCATCTTTGGAGAAAAGGCACCTGCTTTCCTAACGAAACCTACTGCAACAACACCACTTGGCTCTGGTTTCCCCTTCTGTGGTCCTGCTCTGTCCTTTCTGTCTTTTCTTTTTTTGTTAACAATCTTGCAGCACACACATAGGTGTGTTTTCCCTTGGATTATCAAATCACTGACACACATTCTCGTTCCCTCTGTGAAAAAAAAAAAATCAACCTCCATCAGTACCCCAGGAAAGTGACCCACTTCATGTAACACATGTTTAGACACATGGAAGATAGCTTGCTGTTTGACGAAATCTGTCATTCTTCAGAATTCCTTTTCCGCATGTAGAGATTCAGCTGTTCCTCTCAGGGAAGACTTTTGTTTAGTCTTAAAGCATAAAAAATTGTCCATATTAGTTCAGACAAGGCTTGTTTAAAAACGAGAAAAAAAAAAACTCTCTTTTTTGTCGCTGTTCTAGATTTTTTTTTTTTTTTGTCCTGGATGGTTATGCTGGTTGCAAAGAGAGCGTGTCACGCTTTTGTCATGCTTCTCCAAAACCTCCCTGAAAAGATGTGTTAGTCTTTCACAAGTCTGTAGACGTGGTATTGGGCTCCGTGTTCACTTGTGGAAACCTCGAAAACAAAGGCTATACAGAGCAAAGTCTCCTGGGTGTCACGGTTTGTCACCACCTGTAGGGGGCAAACAGAGGTGGCAAAAATGTAAAGGTAGGAAAATCAAATAACTGACACAATTTAAAAAAGGTCTAAAAAATATTAAAGTTGAAATATGTCAACTTCACACCATATTTCTATATAGCTGTGACAGTGTCAACACAAATATACGCTACCTGCAGGATAGTGAAGTTTTCAAGAACACTGTTCATCATGTACTTCTCGGGCAAGTGTTTGAGCTTGTGGATAAAGTTGATCATGTACTCGCACATGGGCGAGCGGTGGATTCTGTAGACGCACTTTCCTCCCTCCAGGCGGGCGTACTCCGTCTGTCGCACAAACACAAAGGGACACGGTGGATGCGCTGCCCTGCCAGAAGAACGCGGAGTCGCCCACGAGCCCGTTCTCACCTCCACCTTCTCCACCACCTGCTTGCCGAACGAGCAGACTTTGGTTGAGACAGTGATGGTCATGTTTTCGTGGCTGCTGTACTGGCTGCTGACGCCGTAGAACGAGCCGGGGCCGTCCTGCATGCCGCTGCTGTTCAGGTCAGCCTGTAGGGGGCAGTAGTGAAATTATTGAGGCGACCTGGTTCTTCAACGGCACACTGTTGCACAGCTCAGGATGTGCAAATGTGATACTTTGAAAGGTGGTCTCAATACATGTGCATCTATTTGGCTTTTAATAAAGTGATATTTATGAAATAAATTGTTTATTCAAAATTCAACCATGACGTCAACTCACCCAGAACTTGACTAAGAAGAAAGCGTTCTGGGGGCCTTTCTCATAAAGCTCTTTGAGGCCGCCCTTCTTCTCTGGGAACTTGTCGTAGATTTGCCGGATGTCCACAGCCTCCAGTAGCGGGTCACTGTACGAGGGGTTGGTCTGTCCAATGTGGACAAACAGGTGTTTGCTGTACTGCAAGGGGGCAAGGAAAGGGAGAGAGGACAAAACAAGAAGAAAGCATGGTTAGTCTGAAAATCATCAGCTGTTCATAGTCATCCTAACTGTGTGCTGCTTATTGGAATACAATGATAAACAGATCTAGTAGTTTCAATTGATAAGATAAGATAAAAAAAGATAAGATAATTATTCATTAGACCCAGGGGGGAAATTTCCTGCATTAATTAATTAATAGAGTAGTACCAGTACAAGTAGAAGCAGACGTCCTGTAGGTTTCTGACTCACATTGTCTGGGTCTCTTTGGACCTCCATGAAGGCTGAGTACTCCAGCATCCGCAGCTTCGACGAGGCGATGGTCCGGTCCTGCCACACGGGCACAGCAGTGGCAGTCGGTGCAGGAGGAGGTGCCAAGTGTTCGTAACCTGGGAGGGTCACAAAAAAAATTGTTCAAGAACAGGGAAACTTTTTTTTTTTTTGGTGGGGGGAGGGGGATCTAAAGGATTTTTTTTTGCCTTGTACTCACTTGTTAAGGTCTGCGGTACAGGACCTGATATGGTTGGGTAAGGAGGCTGTGCAAAAGGTTTTATACTGAAAGAAAAAAACGAACGGCCAGGTGAGACGAAAGGCAGCTGCTGACAGTATGAACTATTTTGTGGTTCGTATCCACTGAAATATATTTGTGCCTCTAACAAAAGTCTCCTGAGGGTGACACCAGTTAGTGTAAGCATGTGTCGTTGCACCAGCTAGGCGTAAGTCCACCCGCTTCCACTGCTTCTTGCAAATAGCGTTTCATCTGATTCCACTGACAAATCAGCTACTTTTAGTTGAGTTTTTTTTGTTCCCAATCAAATCTGAAGCAGATCATTTGCCTGGTGGGGGCTTACAGTAAATCAGTGCAGGAAACATACAACAGAATGCAGCACAGGGGATGAGTTAGTTCCGCGTTGCGCTGGACCTCAGCTAGGGGGAACTTACGCGTGGCTGGTGCGGCCTGACCCAGGAGTCCTTCCCGGGTTGAGGTCTAGAATCGGCCTGGTGTGCAAAAACGGCACCGGTTATTAAACACACCCTTTGGAACTCAGCGGGCATTAGGCCTAACCGCCTCAGTCACTCATTCATAAATTCTGCCCTCCCTACCAGCAGCCTCTGCCGAAACTAAATACAAGCTGACGTCACACTTCAAGCATCTTGTGGCTTTTGGCGGACGGGTGTACTTACTCCTGAGAGGGTCCAGGCTGCCCTGGCATAGGAGGCCAAAACTAGAGGGAAAAAACACAGTGGATGTTTATTTAGCATTATTAGATTTCCTTTATATTACGTGCTGTAAAATTCCGATGACGGAAAACGCCGGAGTAGACGGTGGAAATGTGCTGCGAGTGCTCAGTTGGAGGCGTCGTCTTACTCTGGCTGGCTGGTAGGGGGCTGGCGGCAGTGGTGGAAGGTGATTCTTTATAATACTCGGGGAGACGATCTGTGCAGACGACAGCGCTGCCATGTTCTGCAAGGCCTTGTCTTTGGAAGCCTGGTCCTGCAGATTGAGAACGAAAGGAATGGCGAGGTTCAGCCACAAGGTGGAGCCGTTACACAATGTTGCGGAGCAGTAGCTGCTTCGCTAAAACTCTTAGCTGTTTCAATAGCTATAAAAAAAAAAAACATCTTGACAAATGTCATTGCACTTGATAATCACAGGCATCTGCAGACAACAAGCAGCATGGCCTAATGCAACATTTGACATGACGGGAAAACTTCAAGAGCAGCTTCAGAATCAGACAGAATCAGGAAATCAGGGTAATGCAGTCCGAGGGTTCCAAGGTTTGGATATGAAATGAGGTGACAGGACAAACCGTATGGCAGTGTGTTACCAGGGTGACCGTGGAAAGGAGACAGAGGGGGAAAAGAGGGTGCACTGATTTAAAATGCAGGTTGTTGCACAGAGCAGCACGCGACACCCAACGGAAGTTGGAATCGGCAGATGAAAGAGCTACAACGACTGCCGATGTAAAAGCCAAGTCCATTTTGTGTCAGTGGGAAATAAAACATAAAACTATGTCTTACAAGCACATGAATGCTTTATTCCTGCATTGGGGTTGAAATAAAATGATATAAACAGGCGTCAACCCTGGCCATACTTGAATTTCCCTCGGGATAATAAAGTATATCTATCTATCTATCTATCTATCTATCTATCTTTCGATCTATCTATCTATCTATCTATCTAACTATCTATCTATCTATCTATCTATCTATCTATCTATCTATCTATCTATCTATCTTTCTATCTATCTATCTATCTATCTAACTATCTATCTATCTATCTATCTATCTATCTATCTATCTATCTAACTATCTATCTTTCTATCTATCTATCTAACCCTTATTATAGGGCCACTTATAGAGACTTTGGCAACTCCTTTGTCCCATGATACTGTCAACATGTGTGTTTTTCTTTCTTTCTTTGTTTCTTTCTTTTTGAATAGATTATCTGACTATGCTTTCATATACTATCCTGGAGAAAAGAAGAATTGCGTTTAAAGGGGCCATACAAATTCTTAATTTATGTCAGTATTTTCCATTAAAAAAAATACTTCTTTTTGCAAGTGTCTTCCAAGAAGCGTGATCGAGGAAGCAGATGTATGTTGACTGAATCATTGAGTCACTGATTGTGATTCAGTTTAGATTAAATTGCTCTCTATTCCAAACTGTCTTTTTAAGGAAATGAGAGGGACATGCCTCGAAAGAGAAATCCCAAATCGAAGAGCAGCACCTTATGCAAAGCAAGACTTTAGATTTTGGCTGAGGCATGTTACTCTACAGTGGCGGCGGCAGCAGCAGCAGCAGCAGCAGCGCAGCAGCAGTAGCATTATTTTGCTTGAAGCATGGCTGTTTCCTGAGCATTGCAGCATTACAGGACAGCAATGGGATGTGACGCCATGCCAGCAGGAGGCCATTGGAAGGTGGCAGTGCACTAGTTAAGCCAAAAGGCTAGTTGTGAAGCATATTGCAAATCATATTCACTTACCAAATTCATCGCCTGAATTGGAAAAGAAAGAAACCATTAGTGATATGCAGGTTCTAGAGGAAATCTGAATTAAAACCTATAGTGGACAAAGCACTTGATTTGGCTTTTAAACTCAGACTCAGGTCTTAAGTATGCAGTAGCTAAAAATTCCATATGTGTATGTAAGTATGTATGTATGTATGAAATATATATAAATATTCATGTATATAAATACATACATATACATATATACGTATATATATTATAAACAATGCAGTCAGAATGACTATAGCAAACGTAACATAACATTCCTGTTATTTTGTCATTGATGGCACCTATGCCAGTGGCCATGTTGTCACCTTAAACTCAGCCTAAAAGTAACGACAATCAACAACAAAAAATGAAGGCTGAGTGATCAGACTGAATCTCACAACTTATAATAGACACAATCTGCCCGCCCTGGGGCAGAAACACAGTGGCACAAATGGCGGTCCCTTCACAAGTGGACCCTTCTATTTTGTGTGAATATAAGTGCTTCCTATTTAAGCATGGCCTTTGCGACTAGGAGCCCGTTGTGAGTCATTCTGTTCTCACTATGTCAAGTGCTATGACACTACATTCCCAAAAGTAAAAGTATAGAATAAAATGTCATCCAGATTGTAAAAAATCTCATTTGCTGTTTTATTTCACTGAACTGCAGAAGATTGAAACAGAAGCTTGAGAATGATTACTGTCTAGACCGCCACATCATTTATCATATAGCTCTTTAACTGAATTTCCCGAATTTAAACACACTTCTCAGAGGAGAAGAGGCTCTTCAAGAGAGGCGCTCCAAACCCAGCATACACAGCATACAGCCATTAAAGACAGATCCCATAGCATCAACATTGCAGACAAAAGCCCCCCCAAAAAAAACAGTGAACCAGCCATTAACACAGAACTGTGTTCCACTCCCTGTGTTCCAGATTTACAAAAGACACTTATTAATGTTGTGATTATACAGAATTACGTACAATAATTCAATTCAATTTCTGCCTGGGGATCATCCTAAATTCCTAAATACAAAACTATTCATCCATCAAAACTGACTTGAGAACTGCAACTGCCACTGTAAGACATGTTGTGGTAGCAGTAGGTCACATTGAACAGCTGGATCTCTAAAAGTTTGGAGAGGGTGAGACAGGTTTAGAGCTCAACCTTTAGAAGGTTGACCTCAAAATGATCAATTCATTTCAGGTGTTTTCTGAAATGTCATCCAAAAGCAGGACCGGAGTTGTGTATGTTGTGTCGGTAAAAGTTCATTCCATTACGAGGTTGTTTTAAACCTACTTGGTCAATAGTCAATGAATTCCAGGTACATGAAGAAAAAGTCATTATTCCCTGAAGCAGAGCTGATGCAAACCAACACACAGTGTATTCAATATTGAACCTCCAGGCCACACAAGTCCCTGTTATGCAACAAGGTTTAGCTAAGCTAACCCACTTTATACATAAGACGTGCACAGAACGGAATTCGGGAAACTATGCCAAACCTTAACACAAGCAAAAATAAATCAATAATATTCTTGGTCATACAAGATTAATGAGAATTAAATTGGGCGTCGACCATCTATGAGACACTGGCCCTGAGCTTTTATGGAAAGCTTGCACTGGTTCATTTACTGGATACACACACAACTGATTCCTCCAACTGTTCAGGGTCGACATGATTGGTCAAAGAGAAGAAAACGTTTGGGTGAAACAGGCTGACAGGACGGCTGTTTCAGTTTTCTTTCAAACAGAAAGATTAGTTTGAATGAGGGTTAAATGTCATCCAAGTTAGCACTATGACCCGAGTCTTTGTAATCGTGTCTGTGTTATGTATGTGAGAATGTACAAAAATATTTCCTTTGTAAAGCTTCATAGTGGAGGAAACATGGGTTGGAAAAGTTTGAAAAGACGATTTGAAGATCAAGGTTGATTTTACAGGTATGAAGGGGAAAGGGGGGAACACTGAGGGAGATAAAGGGATTAAAGGGGAAGTTGTTGAGGGAAAGAAGAACTGTCAGGGAATGAAAGTACACTGCTGGAGAGGACTGAGAGAGGGCAGGAGCGAAAGGTGGTTAATAGCTGGAGTGGAGTGGTGTTCCTCAGAGGTAGAAGCTCTACATTCACGCATACTTGTACCAAAGGGTGATGACAGAAGGCTGCAGCACTGGAAGTGAACAAAAAGTCACAAGGTGTCTGTTTGTGTGCTGAATGCATGCTCCGGAAAGAGGACTGTTGTTTCCTCTGGGTGTGTCAGCAAAGAGAATCTTTAGACAAATAAAATAAATGAGAAAAAGATACGTTCCCGCCATGCTTCGCATCGGCCAAAGTCGCAGAGAAAAGGCCTCGCGCCAGGCGCTCGTGCACAGAAACTACAGGGAGGTTAGTGGCAAGCCGAGCTTGAAAATCAGCCCCGCCGAGCCCGCCGTGAAGCGCATACCTTTAGCTTTGACTGGATCTCGCGAGATTTTCTCCGGGCGAGAACCTGCAAGTGGCTAGAAACCTGCACAGAAGAATAGCCGGGAAGGGAGGGAAGAGGAAAAGGAGGCAAGGAGGGAAAGAGAGGGGACAGGGGAAGAGAGGGAGAAGCCGTAACCAAAGAGGGAAGAGGCGCCCCGTCAGTGTCGCCCACGGGCGGCGTGCTGCCACCTACCTTTATACCCGCCTGGTATTCACGCACTTTCTTCCGTGCTAACACCTGTATGTGACTAGACACCTAAAGGGGTGCGAAACGTTGTTTTGGAGCACAAAACAAAATGCTAATAAATACAACACACACATGCAAAAAATAAGTGAGTACAAGCAGCACGCATGTTGGAACGTGTACGCCGCAGGTGTCAAACTCTGGCCCGCGGGCCAAGGTTTGGCCGGCAGTGCAATACAAAATCCCTGCCAGAGCTGGCCCGCCGCTATTATACAGCACATGGAACCGCTAAAACTTATAAACAGTAAAAAAATTACGTTTTGTTGAATCTTTCAAATGTTAACCTTTAAAAATCAGAAATCAAATTTTGAACTTGACCCTTGTGGTTTGTTAGCGGTTAAAAATATTAAATGTCATCTTTCCTCTTAAATATATATTTTTTTGTTAGTGGGTTAGAGGTCAGTTTCCACACTTGTGGAGTTCATATGAATTCCTCTGAGGTTAGTTTCTATGCTGAGGCGAATCCTCAAATGCAGGATCATCAAGTTTACCTGTTTCCGTGTTCGGGTTTTGCCAGTCCTCAGCTTGATGTACCTTGCTATCAATTCATTGCGACCTGGAAAAGAGACAAAGGACGCAAGATGAGAAACGATAACCACGGACAAAGTGCCGGCGACCCATGTGAGACAGAAGGGGGCACTATTGTTGTTCAAAAGGGCAGCGTTGAGACTGACAATAACCTCAGGTCAGGGTGGCGATTCAAACTATGAACCTCACAACACGCGTCCTCTTTATATTATGATTTATGGTATAAAGGCAGTTTAAGGTTGTTTTTTTTTCTCCGTCTTCACATCCACTCGTTCCACATCTCATTACTGGCTCCTCGCACAGCTGTGCTGACTAATTACAGATTGCTTGGAAAACAGAGCCATGTTTTCCGTGACTTAACGTCAACTCTCGACATTCTGCACAAACAGGTTGTGCCGAGAACAAGCTCCTATTCTTCCGCGGTTTCTGCACATTCGTTGACGTGGGCTCACAAGGGACAATTCTGCTTTTCGGTACAAAATACAGCTGGGATCCAGAGAGACGATAGGAGAGATGAGGAAAAAAAGTCATCTTTTGTCGTATGACATGAAGTGCAGAAAGAAATCATTGTGTTGTTTAGAGATGGAGGTGGCGCGGGAGAGTGTTTGAAAGATTACTTTGCAAATGTAATTGGTTACGATTACAAGTTACAAGTAACTATTTCAATTGCTTTATCAAAGTAATGCTACTCATTACATTTTGACTACTTCTCCACATTTTGAATAAATGTTCTCAACCGACAGTGTTGAGCTTCCAGCAGGACTCGAGGGAGACAACACAATTTTTACAATCGTTGAATTCAATTCAAAGTTCAATTCAACTGGCAGGTGGGCGGTAGGTGGGACGCTGCAATTCCAAACCTGACAGAGGGACCAATCACAAGCATCAGAAGAGCATCAAACTTTTGTGCCTGCAGGGAAACGGAACAGCGCTCGTGCCAAGCCAGTGCAGGGCAAGAAAAATAAAACCATTAAACAAAGAATTGCTCAGATGTAATTATAATTGTAATCATGAATAATTCCACAAGTAACTGCAATTTAATTACACATTTTCCCCCAGTAATGTAACCGATTGCAATTATCTTTATTTTGCCATTAAATTACATAACATCATCCTTCATCAATTCCTTTTTTCCCCCCTCTGTTTCTGTGGCTGCGGGGGAGGGACGACTCGCACCGACGCACACACACACACACACACACACACACACACACACAAAAAAAAGACAAGTCGAGATGCACGGGGCCGAAATGCACAACAGGCCCGTGAGAGGAAAATTTATGGTTTAACGGTGTTTAGAGTAACCAGACGCATAATGACAAGGAGCAACAAGGCCTGTTTTCTCACACGCTCCTCGGCCACTCGGCCCATCCAGAAGGCGCTCGGCTGCTCGCCGCAATTACCATAAAAGTACTGCAGGCCATCTCCTGTGCAGGCAGCCTCGCCATCTCCACGCCGGCCAGGCAGCCCCGCCTCCACTCCCCCCCCCAGGCCCCACCCCCTCCCGGCGGTCAGCCAGCGAGGCCCTGAACGGTCGGCCGATACTGAGCCAGCCCGGGCCCCTCCCCTCCTAACCCCTCCTCCCCCCACCCGCCCCGGGCCAAGGATGGACACGCCCGCTCCAGCGCCTCCGCATTCCTCGCATTCCTCCGAGCCTGTCACATCTGTGCGAGCCGGCGCGATTGGCCCGCGCCTGCGAAACACGGCCTGCCGGCCGGAGCTCAGGCGCAGAAGAAAAAAAAAAAAAAAAAAAAGAGGAACAGCGCTCGGCTCGGCTCGGCTCGGCTCGGCTCGGCTCGGCTCGGCTCGGCTCGGCTCGGCTCGGGGGCCGCCGAGGGCAAAGGCCTCACCCGCCGGGCGGGGGGAGCGCGGGTGGGGTGGGGTGGGGTGGTGGGGGGGTGAAGGCCGAGTAAAGGGGGGCAGCTGATGCTGTAACTCTTGGGGTTGGAGGAAACACAAAGCCATAACTGTCTCTGCCAAAGCAACTGGCACCTGGCAGCTAAACTCCACCCCCACCTCACCCCCCCGTACCCCCACCGCTCCGACCCCCCGCCCCCCTCCCCCACTAAAACAACACCACTGTGTGACCTCGCACTCAACGGCCGGGCAGCACCTGCTGCTGACCGTCCCCCCCCTGCCTCCTCCCGCCCCGATGGACGGTGGAGGAAGAACAATGCCAGCTTGACCCCCCCCCCGCTGCCCACCTACCCCCCCAGGCAACTGTCACTCTCAATCTCTTCAGCTGGGGGGGGAAACTTAGAGGCTTGGGGGGGGGGGGTTGTCACGCCGAATGACGGAAAAGTTCTGCCGCGGGTTTTCGCAGATATCTCGTCGCAAAGTCGAAATAGGCAACTCCCCGACTCTGGACAGTTTCAAGTCACCCCTCAAAGCTCAACTTTTCTCCCTGGCTTCTCCAGATAACATTTTTCGCTTTGGCACCTTCCTGTTTTGTTTCGTTGTTTCGTTGTTGTTGTTGTTGTTGTTTGTTATTAGTAAAGCGACCTTGGGTTCCATGAAAGGCGCTACTGTATATAAATTGAGGTTATCCATCCATCCACTTTCAATAGCCGCTTCTTGCTGAGCTCAGGGTCACGGGGGTCTGCTGGAGCCTCTCCCAGCTGTCTTAGGGCGAAGGCAGGGTGACACCATAGACTAGTCGCCAGTTCATCGCAGGGCCACATAGAGACAAACAAAGCCAAACCACCAGTCGCACACTCACATACACACCTATGGACAATTTAGAGTTTATTATTATTATTATCATTATTATTAAAGAAGTGAAGTGAACACGGGGTAAATAAACTAGGAGCTGCCGCACCATCTGGAAGGAAGATAAGACTGACAGGAAGAAAGAAGATGGAGACGGGTGGAGGCCCAGTGGTGCAGCGTTTTTCACGGCTCCGGCCTAAACTTGAGATTGGCAAGCGGACTCCCAGCACAGCAACCCTGCATCAAAATGTCGCAGGGTTTTTTCTAGGGGGAAGCTCGGTCGCTTTCCTTGCAGTGTTCCGGAAAATGACCAATGCTAATAGCTGCTTGCCTTGAAGAAAGGAGAGGATTAATGCTGAGGCAGGCGAAAAGAAAAGTGGAGCAGGGAAATCAAGAGATCTACAGTGCGGCTGCCGCATCAGCTGATGGCCGAGTCGATTCTTACAAGTCTTGAACCCGACTCCCACTTTCTTTTTTTGTAACGTGGGCTCCAGCTTAATTGCTGTTATTTTTGTGTTATCGGCCATTGCCGTCCTCGCCTCAGACGTCCCTCGCAGTGCGGAAAAGCAGAGAAATGCTAAAACAAAAAGCAAAACAAAAAATTGTACCACAACCCTAATGTGACTCTTTCATTTTTCCTTGTTGTGGTCCAGGCCGACATGTGTTTGATCATGGGCCGGGCCTGCGCTCCTCCGTCCAGCCATTGCGGAGCAACCGTCTGGTTTCCTCGAGTCGATTTCGAGAAGCGCTGCCGCAGAACACCGCTTTGAAGTGGGCAGGGCCAAGTCCACTTTGGAATAAATTCTCACAGAAGTCCGACTTTGAAAGGTATTTGGAAGAGCAGAGATGCAAGAGGAAGGAACTTTGGGGGTAATTGAAAGTTCTGGGAGTGGGTCGGGGGGAGAAATCGAACTTAGAGCAGAGATCCTTCGTTTTACAAGCCCGACTCGGTTTTTTTGATTGTTTTTTTTTTTTTCCCCCCGCCGATACCTCTGCTCGCAGCGAACGTCTGTGAAAAAAACCGCAGGCCTGCGCTGTCACACCGACCCCGGACGGATGATGAGCACTTTGGGCTCTTGCAGCCATCCAGCAGGACTGGTTTTCTGTCGGATGATCGATTCTAAAACCAGTTGCTCCTTTTGCACCCCCCCCTCAACCTACCCTCCCGGACACACACACACACACACACACACACACACACACACACACACAGACAAAAATACAGAGGGTGTGATTGTTATACGGCTGCCAAGAAGTGGCGATGAGGTCAGAGAGCCAGTGGTCCCCACACACACACACACACACACACACACACACACACACAGAGAGGGAACACGACAGGTGCTCTTGGACAAACAGTGATAAAGTGAGCAGTATATATATCACGCGCCCCCCTCCTCTGCCTCCGACTTCCCCCTCCGCTCTCCGACTTGCGATTTTTTTTTTTTTTTTTTGTGCTGCTCACGATTCCCTTGTCAATTGCTCAACACCCACTGCGATAGCTGCGGGCTGCCATTCTTAACCCCTTCCCGAGCGCGACACGCCCATCTTTTTCTCCTTTGACTGCGCGACCGCTGGAATTTTCCACTTCCACGCTGCGATAGTGAGCCAGAAAAAAAAAAGAGTGAAAAAAGGTGATCTCTCCACGCTCCCCTCCTCTCCTGCCGCCCCCGAATCCTCCCTCCTCGGTCTCTCTCCTCCTCCTCCTCCTCCTCCTCCTCCTCCTTTCTCATAACATTGAGGTAATCCGAAATTGCTAACATACTGCTCAGCCATGACTGAAAACATTCCTAACATCTCAGCGAGGGGGCTGACAGGGAAGGCCTTGCTCAGTCATCACTGGCTGCTGAGCGCTCAGCTCCCGGCCACCGCTGCAGCTTTTTGCGCACGGCCGCACCCCCGACCCCCACCACCACCACACCCCCCACCCAGCCACTTCTGAGGCCGAACCTGCCGCCTAATTGCCAACGTGGCCTTCGAAAGGTCGAGATTGTCATAAGCCTCCCTCCAGCGCTAAACTCTTTTGTTTGTTTGTTTTTTTGGGGTTGCCTTTTTTTTTTCTTTTTCTTTTTTTTTTGGGTACCCAGAGTGCTTTGCGGGAGTGACAGCTGCAGGGCTAAGACAGAGAGTGAGTAAGAGTGAGTTGGACAGACAAAGAGGGCAATGGGGAGGTGTGTGTGTGTGTGTGTGTGTGTGTGTGTGTGTGTGTGTGTGTGTGTGTGTGCATGCGCCTGGGCTTTTACATACCTGTCTAGACCAGAAAACGAAGCGAAACAACATGTTAGTACAGACCCTTTGCGAAACAAGAAAGGCAACATTTTTTTCCAACACACACACACACACACACACACGCGCGCGAGAAATACCTCCTCTAAACTTCGAGCGAGGCAGAAGAATGTGACCGCGTTGAGACGATTCCTCAAATGTTAACGATTTGCAGAAAATACAAACATGACCTAACCATTACCTAACGCAGCTTTTAGACAAAAAAAAAAAAAACCTGCACGTTTATTTAATTACTCTGAGTGGTGAGTAATTCAAAGCACTTTTTTATGTTTTATATCTCTTGTCGTTATAATCGAGTTACAACCAAGGGGAGTGGTCGAAAAACCCCGCCCAGCCAAATCAAACGCCCCCTTTGGCAATGGAGCAACACGTCACCGGCGTGCTTCTTCTTCTTCTTCTTCTTCTTCTTCTTCTTCTTCTTCTTCTTCTTCTTCTTCTTCTTCTTCTTCTTCTTCTTCTTCTTCTTCTTCTTCTTCTTCTTCTTCTTCTTCTTCTTCTTCTTCTTCTCTTCTTCTTCTTCTTCTTCTTCTTCTTCTTCTTCTTCTGACAAGGTGGCTGTTTTTTCTTCAGTGGCTTTAAAGAATATGCGCTTTTATGAATAACGTAGCGAAACGGCATTGGACGAGCACGATACATTGTGGCGACGCTTTTAAAAGGGTTATGAACTGAAAAAAGCTGGAATCGGTTGTTTTAAAACAACAGCCTGGGACCTGATGCACAAGGCAACTGAGCCTTACAAACATAAAAGGAGAAATTATTTTTTTAAACGGTGTCAGCGCCTCACCCTGACCTTTGAACTCTTTGCCACCCTTGAGTCAAACGGCTGCGAGAGGCTCAGATGTCCAGGCAGGTTTTATTAGCAGAATACACAACTATAAAAGAGTCAGTCTGGCTGAGGGGAAACAAGGCACAGAGCTTTTCCACCAAACCAAGCAGTCGAAAGGAAGGGGAAAAAAATTACAAAGTGGAATTCCCACTGGTGGTGGTGGGGGGGAGCTTGGCTACAAGCGAAGGCCAGTGGGAGTCTCAGACTGCAAGGTAGACAGTATTATATACAGTGCGATGGTTAACATTCCCTCGGCCTCACGTCACGGGCAGTTTTTAGATGTCTGAGGTAATTCACCTTGTGAGCAGACTCCTTCTGGCGCATGCCTCCTCATCTGCCAGCGCAGCCTCAGATGACTTATTGAAAAAGGAGCAGGGGCCGTTTAGTGAGCCGGGTGACCAAAAAAAAAAAAAAAAAAAAAAAAAAAAAGTGGGGGATGGGCTTCTAAAAGGGGGTGACAGTTTGCTGCCAAGGGGGGCAGCTCTGCGCCGCCGCAGCAGCCGCAGCAGCCGCAGCAGCCGCAGGACTCTTTGTTGACGTTCTCATGGCTGAAGCACGAAGCCCCGAGACGCAACACCGTCCTGCTAAACTGCACCGAGGAGCCATTTAGGTCAATTTGGAGGAGCCTGCAGCCGTTTGAACGTAGCGTCTAAAAAAAAACAAAAAAAAACCCCGGGATTCTGGAAAATTGGTCAGCACACCTGCACAAATGACCTAAAAGGGCGACGTAATCATGTTTTGTTTTTAAATAGCCTTTTCATATATGAATTAATTATTATGTGTCCCTCCAATTATCAACGTCACCAGCTGAAAACCTCTCCCGGGCCGCAGCAAATCAGATATAATGAAATCATTTAGACAAGTGCATGAAAATATTGCAAGAATTTTGCCATTAGTGCCACGGTAATGATGAGATGAAGTATTTCAAATTGAGTGCAACCTTTCTTTCATTTCTGGGCTTTTTACTGCGTCAATTCGGCGCATGACTAAAATTGGAGCTTCATCCATGGAAAGAGGAGAGAACGCTTGTCGTCGTTTTTTTTTTTTCAGTTGACAGAGTGAGGAGCTAATGTTGACAGTAACAAGTGAAGCTGCACCAGCAGTCCGGATTACTTCTGGTATGCTTTGGTTTTTTTCTCTCAGATATGCAAAACTACCAGTGGATCGTGGCAAAAGAATCTCATGTGACTGAAGGTGAGGAAGGAAGAAAGAAAGAAAGAAAGAAAGAAGCTCACTAAACAAACAGCAGAGCTTCTTAAACACACGAGTCTGACTGAGACGAAAATGATTAGCGCCTTTTCTTTCTTTCTTTCAGGAGGCAGGAGCAGTAGAAATGTGTTGAGGACGGCGGCTTGCACCTCAGCGGCGACGCGGCCGTCAGAAAAGCCAGCGCGAGCGCACATCTGCCTCGACAACAGGAAGTGGAAAATGGGATCAAAGTAATGAGAGACAAATGCCTCCAATTTCCGACACCTGGACGAGGATGATTCCACTGGTCCATGTGGACTGTTGCGCGGCATTAATGGCTCAACACCTGCAATTTAATAGAGGCTCCTCCGAAACCATGTGGATGCTTATAATCCTCAGCGTGCCTTTGTGATGTCTTTGGTTCACGCTGCGCTAATTATTGCTCATTTAAAGGGGACCAGTCAGCACGAAAAACAGCTTTTCTCCAGAGGACGCTAAAGGGTATAAACAAACAAACAAACAAAGAAAAAAAAACAACAACCTCTCCTCGTGGAACCGGTGTGGGGCGTTTGGTGATTTTTCAGAACGAAAAAACAAAGAGGGGGTTTCTGTGACTGAGAGCGTGGGGAGGAAGAGGAGGCCGTAAAACAGCGGGCATAAAAATAGGCTGTAAAGGCTGCGAGGGGGGAAAAGACAGGTGTAAATCAAGAGGGAGGCCGAGATGCTTGCACGACGACAATAACAGGCTGCGAGGAGTCGCTGGTGTGACTGGAAGAACCTGCCTCTGGGTCACAGCCCCGACAGGTCCGGGCTTGTCAGCCGGGAGAGAAAAGGCTCGCCTCCGTGTCGGTAGCTGCGTTCCCATTGCAGTTTGTCGCAGAATAAAAGCGATATTTCGAAAACTTTGACAAAAACAAATTGCGATTTGCAGGCGTTTGCGTTGAACGGAGCGAAGCGCGTAAGCCGTAATTCTTAGGATTACTTTTGCGTTTGTTTGTTTACGTTTGTTTGCTGTCCAGAATGGTTGTTATATTTTTCTCTTTCATTACTTGTAAAAAAAATATTCCGTCCCTTTCTCCGTCCAAACATAACGCACCATTTTCACTTGAAGTGAAACTGGTCACGTGACCCCGTACGTCACGCCCGCTGACGCATAAATGCGAAAAAGTGTTTCCATGACACTTTTGCGATACACATGTATATCGATACATTTGAAAAAAAAACACCTTATTAGAGCCACCTTATTTTAGTGATATTTGGGAGGTTTTTCAAAGTTTAGGTGGTTCAATTACCAGTTTTTCATTGCGATATTTAGGTTTCGCGCAATTCGGAAAGGCGTCCAGCGCCGTTTCACTCACCGTACATCTTCCCCTCGTCCGACAGGATGATTTTCCTCCGCCCGCACGGAGGGTAGATGGCCAGCGCCTCCTGGAAGCTCTGCTCGATGTCGGGGCTCCACACGCCCTCGGCGTCGCCGTCCAGGGTCTTGTCCTCGTTGTCCACGTCAAGCCCATCTTCTGGGCTCCCGTTGGCGCTCCACTCGTTGGACGCAATGGTGGCGGCTCCCCCTGGGCCCGACCCCGAGCCCCAAAGTCAACGGATCTGCTGGAGATCTGTGGGATTAAGAGGAGTACGGGGTCAGTTCAGCTCTGACCAGGCCTCGATACTGATAGACGGGATGGCAGGTGCTCTAATGACTTCACAGCTAATCCCGACCAATGCCGTGTCGAAAGCCACACGGGGTGGAGCGGAGAGGCGCCTTAATCAATTAACGCGACAGAACCCATTGTGTTGATGTTGACTCGTGTTCAACTTCAGACTGAAACAGTGACTGACGCGAAATTAAAAATAAAGGGAAGGAACTTGCACTCGACGGTTGTCTGCATCGTCATTGATGGACAGTCCAGTGTATTTTGCTGAACTATCTGACTTGGCAAAGGGACGAATTAATGACCTAATAAATAGATCTTTGATGCTACTTCTTGTTTCTTGATGTCCCACTCAATTTCACATGAGCTGCAGGGTAAAAAAAAAAATCATTCAGCCGCCATCTGATCCACATTCTAGGCTACTCTATGTAAAATAGATTTTTTGATTTGATTTTGATTTTTGATTGGCGAACCCAAAACACACAGTTAATTATTTCTCGGAGACTTGAACGCACATAGTTGCTTCCCAACAGTTTACAATTAGCCAACGATCTCCTCCACTGAGGAGTGGGTCATGAGTAGTTTTGAATAGACACTGACTTCATCTTAGGTCACATTTAGTGAAGAACACCACGGCCAGCTCGCCTCATTAATGGTTTGGTCCAGTGACCTTAAATGAAACTCTATATTTCTGACCTATTTCTTTAAAGGCTCTGGGTCTGAGTGCCCAGACAGGAAAGTCTGTACTGATGACAGGCAGGACAGGTTGTACTCAGAGACTCACAAGTAAATATTAATGACACCTTTCCAATCTGTATGACTGTAGAATACTCAACATGGACTGAACAGTGAATACTGTTAACAAGAATCTCCGACGGACTTGTAAAAACCTGAAGAACGTGATTAACGTTTATTGCCATGACATATAATTACAAGCCCCCATTCGGGAGATGAGCATTAATTATTTGAGGGACGTTCATATGAGGAGGAAGCGATTGAACATGAGGAAGTGGGGGGAGGGACGTCTTAAAGGGAAAAAAAGAACGCTTTTTGCGTTTGTTGTGGAAGAACAAGTTTTGCCAATCTGGTAACAATGTTCTCTTTAGTTCTCTGCTGCTTTCTTGTAATTAGTATGTCTCCAACAAACAAGACTGCACAGTGAAAGGCTTTCATGATTCCTCTCCTTATTTCGCTTCCCATTTATCTCCCTGTCAGCCAGATCAGCACTAAGACGAGTCTCTGTAACTCCCTGTTAAGAAACTACGCGCCGGCCGCTCTGCGAAACATTACAGCGGACAGAGTGCGAGGAATGTTCTATTCAACTCCATGACAGTGCACGTAAATAACAATAGCGACGGCAAATGCTGGGGATGTTTCTCATCAATATCGCGCCACTACACTGGCCCTCGCTCGCATTTCCATATTGCAGTCATTAAAATTTGTATGAATAAACAATGCTAACCATAATTATTACGACAATTTCCTCCCCTCTTATTTCTCTGAAATGGCCAAATGAATTCAAGATATTCCATAAAATGAAGTTTAAAGACCTCACTAATCAGCGCAGGCCTCAAAGAATTCTTGCGGTCTGGGAACTGTGTCCCACTGTGGTCGGCTCATGGCTGACTGCAGGCAAAGATCTTAAGTATTTTTCAAGCTGTCTCCTCAGCATCGTATTGTTTCTCCAGCGGACGTCTATGAGGCATGATCCTCCCAGGATGCTTGTCTTTCTGCTTTAGCGTTTCTGCAGATGCTGACAAGAATAAAGTATAATGGGGTGCTACAGTGGTCCTTTTCATGCGATTGAATTACCATAAAGAGATAGAATATCCGCTTTCAGAAATGTTCTTTTTCCATTTGAAGTCATGTTTTGACCAGTTTCGCAATTTTTTTTTATTTTTTTTTAACACGTTTCCAAAAATAATAGGGAACCGCATAATTACAGAAACAGGATATCGGCCCAGGAAAATAATTATCACGCTTAATGGGATTTGTCCCGGTCAATTTCTTCTAAAAGAAAATAAGAAAGAAGAAAAGAGAATGTTTACATAAAGAGGTGAAACCTTTCTCAAGTCCACAGATCATCATTTGCGGTATAATTGTACCTAAACTCTACAGCCATGAAATGGTTTCATTGGCCCGCCACAGATTTATAAAATATAACATTGCAAAATGACCTCTCTTCATGTTCAGCCATCCCTGTTTTTTCAAAAAGATTCATCTTGCCTCACAGAAATATGCAAAAAATCATTTATAAAGCAGTAAAGAAACGGGTAGGACACTAATGTTGCTTCTCATTTCTTCCCAACTTCGCCGCACTGGACGTTACACGAGGTGGAAGGGGGAGTTACTCGATTCCCGTAGCGATGTTTCACCGTGAAAGTGCGAGATGATGTCAGCGCGCCCAGACTGGAGCCGGGCGGCTAACTATAGCTGAGACATATAGGTTACGGTGGAGCCGCGGCAGGTCACGCTGCCAGAACTCGGCACCGAGGCGAAGCTCTCGTCGGCTCGTCTGATCCCTCTGAGGTCTCAGGGACGGCGCGGCCTCCTCGTACACTCGGCTGGAATTCAGGGTGACTCGGCGTGGTTTTTAACTGTCCAGCTTTGCGAAGAAGCGCCTCATAATGAGAGAGTAAGGGGATGATTTCTTGTAAGAGAACCATGTTTGCAAGCCGCTTGACAATTTGTCAACAAAACAAGTTGAATATTATGTGAAGTGGCAAACATGCCTCACATTCCAGTCTGAAAAACCACACAGTCATTTGTCATGGTTTTGTGTTGGGTGTCTTTAATTATTATCACCATGATTTTGCTCATTATTTGCACCGAATTGTGTCCCAACACAAAAATCTATTCCAATATGTTTCCTAAGAAATTGCCAAATATGGTGCAATCATTACATTTAATTCAAGCGTATTAGCATTTTTGCTCTCTAAGTCCGTGAAAACTATTATTGACTGGCCGGACTTTCATTTGTAGAATGTAAATTAAAGTATGGCTAAAAGGGTGGTTCCACCAATTGCAACTTGTGTGTACAACTCAACTCAAACTGCAACGTTGCAGCCCAAAAGCAATCCATCAAAACAAAGAAAGGAAAGAGAAAAATTGGAAAAGCAGGAGGTTAAATCATCAGAAACATCTGCAGGAAATTCAGCAAGAAACTGAAGTCGCGTCCTTGATGTGCGCGGCACACTGTGGGATCGTCCGATTTGGCGTGGAACGCACAGCTTTCGCCCCCGGCATCATTTCCTATCCGTGTCGATGTTGACAAACAGACTTCAGTCTGCCAACGGGGGAGCCCGCAGCAGAGCCCACAGAGGAACATATTTTAAAACCGAACTGAAGCCCTTTAGAAATTGACTTTTGGCTTTCTCAAACACTCCTTGCACGGTTCAGACAAATTATTTACTCAAATACGCACGATTTGAATGACTCGATACAAGGCTGGGAGACAAGCCGGGGGTTGGAATCAGGCGTGCTGGGGATGCAACTCCTGATTGGGTAAAAAGGGGTTATTTATGTTGCACTCTGAGGAACAACTAACGCAACAAGATTTTTTCATGTGAGCAGTAGAGATTTAGTTTAGGTTTCACGTGATATTCCGAGACGGTGAAATGTTCTGAGAGGCAGTTTGGTGTCATTCCTGCAGCTGATGTGGCAGAAAAAAAAATGGTTTCCAGTTTCCAACTGAAGCACTCGAGTGGATCGAAATTTAAGAGAAAAGAACAAAGTCATGACGCGCTCAGTTGGTTTGTGCGGCGCACGTTTTACTTTTCAGTCATTCTCTTGTGGCGCGGGCGGTTTGTTTTCACTCCAGTATGACTCGACTCGACTCGTCTCAGACTCCAGTTGTGCTACCTGCTAAGAAAATATATCAGAGAAGCAAAGCCACCCAAAATTTAGATTTCACCACTGTGTTGCCAGTTAGCTTAAATGCTAATTCTCATCCTCGTGAGAGTAAACATGAGTGTGTCTCTTGGCCCGTGGCCTTGAGAAAAAAAAAAAAACTGGACCTCACGAGCAGCATGGAGTCGTGTTTTTTGTCTTCCCCTCTGTCGTTTTGTTTCATTGTCATTGGGTTTGAATCTTTCCCCTCCACGCGACTCCAAAGCTCGCAACGTTAAAATGTAGATATCGTAGCTTTCACCGACACCGCCGGGAAAGAGAAACAAAAAAAAAAAAGACAGTGCGAACTTTAATTTCTAGGTGAAACGTCTCTTTAATGTCTGTGGTGGAGCAGCAGTTTGATGGCCACAGACTGGCGAGGCCCGGCCAGCAGGGGACGGACGGAGGGAGAGAGAGAAAGGGAGAGAGGGAGGGAGGGAGGGGGCTGGCCGGCTGCTCTTTTATTTATCTCCAATTATAGGTGAAAAAAAAACAGTCTCTCGTCTCTGTCGCCCCGAGAGCTGCGAAGTTGCAAAGCGGCGGCGTGCAAAGGACGACTAGCCCCCCCCCCCTTCCGCCGGGTCGCTGAGAGCGCGCTGGAGAGCGGAGGCTGCTGCCGTGCAAAAGAGAGACGGGCTCGCCAGCCGGAGAGGGGGGCCTGAATTCCAGACATGTCCATATTAAGAAAGAGCGGCGAGCGCTCACTGTTTCTCCTCCTGCCTCCCTTGTGTCAACTCAACGCCCTCCCCTCCTCTGCTGCCCCTTCTCCCCTCACACACACACACACACACACACACACACGCGCACAAACTCCAGCCAGAGCTCTGAAACGTCTCTACCCAAATAAGGACAGGAGACCAGGGGATGCGTGTATGGGAGGAGTGGGTGGGTTGGTTGGTTGGTTGGTTGGTTGGTTGGAGAGCGCGAGAGGGGTGTGTGTGCGGGGGGAGGGCATGCGTGTGCGTCTGTGTGTGTGTGTGTGTGTGTGTGCGACTTGTTGTCCAATTTAGGCGTCCACTTTGGTGTCTGGAAAACAAGCGGGATTGTTCCAGCCCCGAAATGCAACATCAGCACAGAGCCGACACACACAGCGCGCTGCCGCTTTTTTTTTTTTTTGTGAGGCTCAGACCTGAGACAGGCCCCATTGTCAGCGGAGCCGGCGTGTCCCCCTCCTCTATGGGAGTCACAGGACCGAATATCGCCACAGTGGCCGCCGGTCCGCGGCGTGAGTCGAAAAGGAAATAAAGTAAGGAGAGCCTCACACGCCCAGAGGTGACGCGGACTAAAAAGTACGCGATGCGAACTGCTGAAACAATAATCGGCACCTCGATTGACCGTCTGACCCACACTTTGTATTGCGACTGTTACGGTGTGCATTGTTTTGTGAAAAAAAAACAAAGGCAACTTTCTTACTCAGACATTTTAAAAGGCTGAATTATGTTTTTGTTTGTGTGTTGCTTATAAAGGCCCTCATACAAAATCAATTTGCCACCTTGACACGATGAAATTGCAATAAAATGAGCTGTTGCCTATCCATACTGCTCGCTATTATTGCCAGCAAGAGCTAATACTTGCTAAGAAGCTACCAAGCTGCTGGCTGCAGGCTTAAATCTTCAAAAAACAGATTAATTAGGATTTTTTTTTAACTTACTTACTATTGATGAAATTTCTTCCAGTTCGGCAGGCCAGATTAAAAAGCTTAATGGGCCGCATATGGCCCCCGGGCCGTAGTTTACCCATGGCTGAATTAGGACATGGTTAGTCCCACTCTTGCTGAAACAGAATCAGTTTGCTACACAATGAAATTTAGAAGAAGAAAAAAAAACTGTGTCCTTGCATAATACTTGCTAGTGTTGCTAGCACACGCTAATACTTGCTATGAAGCTACATAGCTGCTGGCTGTAGGGCTTCGATCTTCAAAAACATAGATTGCAACAGATTTAGTCCCACTCGCACTCAAAATGAATCCTATTTCTACCTTCACACGATGAAATCAGAATAAAATTAACTGCAGCCCTAACAACCATGCATAATGCCCACTAGTATCATTAGGAAGTGCTAATACTCGCTAGGAAGCTAGCTAGCAGCTGGCTGCAGGCTTAGATCTTCACAAACAGACAGATTAGGACAGGTTTAGTCACACTGCCGCTGAAACACATCAGGCACAACATAATAATCATTGGCCCCTTTTGCCACTGCAGCAACATTTTGGCGTAAGGTGTTGATTTTGCCCCGTTTGAACCAGAGCGCAGCTGCAAAACTTGTTTATTTCATTTACAAGCATCACTTCATTTGTGTTTGATCATTTGATCAAATGCTGCTAAAGAAAAGAAGCCTTGAGAGGAGATAAGGACGACTTTGCGTCGGTCGCCGGCCACCTTTAAAACGGCCGAGTGTGCAACAGCTGACGAGCAGGCCGGTCTCAATGTCGGGCAAAAGCCAAAATGAATCTGTTGAAGAAAATCAAGCAAGATTGAAAGAAGCCTTTGGACCACAACAGTCGCAGCCGGTCTGACCGCTGCACTAATTTGTCGTCAGCCTGATTCGAATGATTTTACAGAACTTTGACGTGTGGTGGAAATGCGAACCACACAGACTAGCATACATTCTTTCAACCCAGTCAGGAATGAAAATTCCTGCTAATGTCGGTGGATCTGACCAAACAATCCACATCTCTTCCCTGATGATCAATACTGCCTGTTTTTCACCAGTCCACCTTTTCTCTGCTGCAGCTGCATCTCCGAACTCGCAGGAGCCTCACACAGCACTGACATCACGCTTCTCCCCACCTTTTTTTTTTTTTGTTTTTTTCCCCCTCCTGACGGGGATCGTGTGCTGAGAAATGTCCCGACGAATTCCAGTAATTCTCCTGAGTCACCGTCACACCGCCGGGTCACATGTTAGGGAAGCTGCCTGCGCAGTCTGAAACCAGGAGCGGGATTCCTTCAAAAGGCGTTTGTTTTAGTGTGCCCACAGCACGCAGGAAATCCCTTACTCACACCTACAGGCAGGAAAACAAACACACGGCCTCGGAGGCTCAGCGACAAAGATTTAAGCAAAAGGAAGGAATCACTCAGAGGAAAGGAAAAAAAAGAAGATTCTGACCTCTTATTTGAAGATTTCTAACAATCTTCTGGACATGAGATCATCTGAGAACTTGTAAATTCACCAACAAGAAGTTTTCCTTTCTTTTTAATCCAGCACAGTGCAGGCCTGAAACTAAAGATCATCCGAGCAGTTTGGATCTCAGAAGCTTCCCGACCCAAACCTGTGATGGCAATAAGAGTTTTTTAATTTATTTATTTATTTATTTTTGCAGACGCCGACTGAGGAGCACAGCTTGAAACTCGCAAGATCACAGTTTTGATCTTTTGCTTTCGGTACAACCGCAGTGGGGTATCGACCCCTAAACTGCGGTTTCTTCACTACAAAGGGAAACGTTTGGACGTTTGGAGGGACACATTTGGAAATGCTGTTCCTCAGTCGGACACGGGAGTGGAAAGAGGCGAAAGAATCAGATGTCTCCAAGCGAAGAGCCTGACATCATGTTTGCCTCTTGTTTGTTTGTCGCCGGGGTCACGCAAAACCGCCGATTAATGCCACTTCTATTCAATTTGGCCAAACAACGGAGGGGGTTGTTGCAATTTCACACACGCCTTTTATTTAAGGACGATTTATTACGTCCAAGTGGCTCGAGTGTGTACAAATTAGCGCAGATCCAATAAAAGTTTGGCTTAATTTAAATCAGTTTCCTGGCAGCTGCACGTTAATAAATTGAGTTTAGTCCTGCAGCTACAACAGGACGCTGTGTTTCGCTAGATTTATGTCTCAAGGTTGTGGAAAACGTGCAGTCGGTCTATCTGTCTGCCCGGAGCAGGTCGTGCACGTTGGGGTTTATTGTGAATGTGAATGGAGGCCATTCAGACGGTTGGAAAACAGCGAAATTGCAGGTTGTGGGAGGCGAAGCAGCAGCGGACGCACGCTCGGAGAAAAACGCTCAAGCGAACAAAAGTGGCATATTTTTGGTTAAAAAAAGAAAAAAAGAAAAGAAAATCAGAAACATTGCCAGCGCAACAACATGTTTCGCATGTTGCTCAGTCAAAAAAATTGCCAAATCTTTCTGTCAATCCCAAGAAGAAAAGTAAAATCTGTACGCGACAGTCTTCCTCCCTCTGCTGTCAAGCGGCCCCGCGCGTCTCGTTCCCATGATTCACTTCTACTGACTCCAAGCAGATTGTTAACAGATTTCCCCCAAATCTGGTTTTATGTCTCGGCATCGCCGTCCGCTGGCTCCGTCTCCTACTGTATATACCTCCATCTGCTTGTTAACCAAATCCGTTCATCCCTCGGAAAGAAAGGGGAAGGAAAAAAAAAAAAAAAAAGGCAAATCCTTTGTTATTTGCTGCGAGAGTTGGGACACTTGTTGGCAAAGCACAGACCCCCGCTGGCAGCTGAAACCCACCCCGCAACCCGTGGTCCCACACACACACACACACACACACACACACACACACACACACAGCTGAGAGCTGAACACAACTCTGCTCAACTCGGCATTCGTACACAGTCACAAATCTCACACACACAGATGTCACCCACAGCCATGCACACAGACACACACACACACACACACACACACACTTAACCCAAAAATTCTCTGATAAGATTTTTTTGGAGCAGCCAAAAAATGTGCTGACGAGTGAAAAAAAAAAAAAAGCTCTTAAAAGAATTGTACTCAAGCAAAAGTGAGTCCACACAAGAATAGACAGACGAGTACTTGCGCACACACGCACGCACACACACACACACACACACACACACACACACAAATGCCAGCCCACGCACGCACACTTAGCCGAGGGAGACAACAGGACTTGGTGGCAGAAGGAGCAGCTGCTCTCTGAGGTCAGATTACAGATAAAGAAAACATTTTAGGTTGCAGGCCAGGAAAGCTGCTCTCTCACAAGAACTGGATTCGCTGCCCTTCACACTCCTCCTCCCACTCATAGGAAGCACGCACACATTGCAACTGGAGCAAAAGGTCCACACTGGAGCCACTCTCTACAAAATGTGAAGCACAAATCGAGGGTGTTGAGCCTTTCGGCCCGCAGAGTGTCGGCCCCAAAGTCCGACACCCGGCCGCCGCTCTGCCCGAGCACGGCGGTGCTGAAGCCCCTTCTTCACAAAATCAGACGGCACGATACGACATGGGAAACAAATCCAGTTCATTGTGCAACTTTAATGGTCCGGTTTTATGTAAAACTCTCCGTGACAAATATTTTCCAAGTACAATATTTGCTGCCGCCTCTGCTAAGGTCGGTGATTCTGAAAGGCAGCCCTTTGTGAGGTCACAAGGGTGAACAGTGCTCCTACCAGAACCGTGGCAGCACCACCAGCTGTTCCACTTTCTGAGGCTGCCTTTTGGTCGCCTTGTTTCTGTCGCCTTCCCAACATGAGGAAGGCTACTAAAAAAACAACAACTCAGGATTACCCGTGGTGTCCGTTAGCCAGGAGCTAGCCAGTGGGCCAAACACAGGGGGGCCCGCAGGGGTCCGACCCCCCGATTACCCCATGAGACCCCCTGAAAGCATCAAAGTTAAATCTTAGGAGGTGTCATATTATTTTATTATTTTATTATTATTTTCAAAGAGCTAAAAAAAAAATATAGATATATTTCATGTCCCAAATGGTCACAACAATGTATTTAAGATCACATTAATACTACACACAATTTTTTTTTTTTTTTTGCCAAGCGGAACTTGTGTGCGCGTGTATGTGTAGACTGTCACGGCTTGCATCCATGAATTGTGAGGTCATTATAAGCCTCTTGCATTTTAAGGAAATTCAGATTGGTACTGAGGAGCATTCAGCCCCCCCCGCCATCGGCTATTTGGTCAGCGGTGTGAGAGGCAAACTTGGAAAACATCCAGTTCAAACAACAACGAAGGGTCTATTGTGTCAGAGTCGCACAAATCAATTCCTCCTACCTGCCGACGCACTGAGGCGAGGACGGCGGCACCCACATTCAGCCCCGCGCCACATAACCTTGACTTAACTTTGCATGTCGATGCAGCGAGAGTCAGCGCCCTCCCCTCCGCCTCCCCGCCCCCCCCCCGCGCCTGTGTGTTCGGCCCTAATAAATTCTCCTCGGCTCCTCCAATAACTTCCTCCTACTTCCTATCTGGCACGGCGCTCAGGAAACAATCAGGGCCGAGAGTGACGAGAGCTGAGCAGCCAGCGGCTCACACGGCAAGAGGCAGAGAGGGGAGGCGGGAGGGAGAGGCTGAGACGGACTGACACACACACACACACACACATGCACACGTATGCGCACATTTGCGCGCCTTGTCGGGGGCAAACATTTGCAGTTTGATACCAGCCGCAGACTCAAGAAAGAACCCAGCGAGGTTCCCTCTCTCGGCAAGCTTTCAAACACACACACACCCAAAACAAAAAAAAAACCTTTTGGTTTTTTTTGCCACAAATGATTTTCTATTTGTCGCTTTCCCACGAACGAACGGTGGCGGGGTTTCCTCCTCACACGACTCACCAGGAGTCGGCGGGCGACAAACGAGTATCGTCACACGTGGAGCCCGAGCGAGAGCGCAAAGTCTCGCTCGCTCACCCGGTTTTTTTTTTTTCCCTTTCAACCCTGGAGGCCGTCGGCCGTGCGGTCTACCTCGAACTGCGAGCTGTTGCAACGCTCCCCAAGAACTGAGCTCGGAATCCGGTTCAAGGAGGGAAAACACTGACGGCTGCGACTGCGCCAGATCGTGTTTTTCCTCCCCTGCCCCCCCCAGTTTTTTTTTTCTCCTCCTCCAACGGTCTGAATCAGCATTTTAATCGGAAATTTTCCAGAGAACGTCGAGGATAAGCCATTCTGGCCCGGATCGGTCATTTTGTGGTGAGAGGAGCGGTCTGGAGCCATAATCTGTGAAACCTTTGAGACATGCACAGCAGAACGAGCTCGCCAGCGACTCATCTTAGCCATACGAAATTTCGCATCGTGGCATTGAAAACAGCTGCCGGCTTTTGATCGCCGTCCATGTGAAAAGGGACGGCGAAGGGGGCTTTGAGAGGGAGGGGCGGTGATCATGGGGTAAAAAGGGAAAAAAAAAAAAACATTGGTCACACATGTAATGATAAAGTGCCGACGCGCCTCGTAATCGCTCGGACACACGTGTCCCCTTATATGAAGAGAGGGACCAGCAGAAAATAGCCGCAGGACGATATCATCTCTCCACGCCTCTCGACCTACTACACTCTGGGTGCAAAGGATTAAAGGAGTTTCACATGAGTGCCCTTGGGTCACTGGAGCTCCAGTGCAAGACACAGGCCTTGCGCACGCACACACACACACACACACACCAGGCGTGCCTTGGAGTGAGAGCGAGCCTCCAGTTATCAACAGTGCGACCTGGAGAAGCTACCGGCTCTCAGAACTCCCACAGACGCACAGTTCTTGTTTTATGGAGCCCGCCCCCCCCCCCAGCCTCCCAACCCTCCCTGCCTCCTCCAGCTCGAGCGAGCACATAATGTAGAAAGCCGGCGCTCGCAGTTGGCCACCGGTGAAAGAACAACTAAAAATGTTTAGCAACATGGGGACAGCTGACACAAAGACCTCACTGTTCTAGGCCACTCCCCGGCTCCTCCCCCTGAGCGGTCAGAACAGGAGGTCGGGAAGCTTATCTGCACAAACCTCATGATTTGGAGGATGTGTACACATGTGCGGTGCATTAATGTGAATGCAATGTTTGTAAACTCTGTCGCTGGGAACAGATTTGAACACCTCTTCCCCAGGCCTGGCGCTGGAGAGTTGAGAGAGAGATAGGTCCACCCAGAATTGGGAAATTTCACCCACTGGGAGCTCCGGGGACTTTTTTTTTTTTTTTTGTTCTAATCCACGCGACAGTTCAGGAGTTTCACAGGAGGAAAAAAAATTCCACCTATTGCAATGGAAGCCCATGGTGGCCATGTGTTGAATGGCCACCGGACAAAAGACAAAACAAGTTGGGAAAACATGGCGTCTCCTCGTGTCTACAGGCGTAGACATTGTCAGCGTGCTTACACGCTAGTGGAACTTGTCTCATTTGTCTGATAGGAAGATGGCGTTAACAGAACTGTGTCACGCCAGACTGGACGGTCTGGAAACCTTATGTACAGTATGTTACATCATCTGTTGTTTTGTCCTTACATTTGCAGCACGTGGCTCAGCGTACTGAGTGCAGTCTATCCCCCACTGAGTGGCAGCTGAGTGGGCAAACTACCTGAAACGTCTCAGTGATTTCATTTGTTTCCACCAACAAGTGTCTCACAGAAAAAAATAAATAAATAAATAAACTGGCAGCAACCAGCACTGCACGTTGCATCCCAGATTGTCATCAACGTCCCTCTGCTGACCGCTGCGGCCTTTTCTCTGAGGCACCAGCGCTGTGTGCTCAGCACTCAGACATAAGTGATATTTGTTCAGATCTGGGTTGACAGAGGGCCAAGTGTCCACCATTTGGGAGCGAGCACTTGTGGGGACGGTGCTAAAAGAGCAAAGCCAACGTCCGCGCAAATGGGCAGAAGCTCATTAGCCGCGGCACTGTGGGTTTAGCACAGACGGGCGAAGCCGACGCTGACAAACGGTCAACAGACCGGCGGCCGAGTAAACACCGCAGAGGAGAAAGATGCAGCTCAGCGTTCGCAGAGCGATGCAAATGATGTGAAATACCGACGTGCTTTCTCTCTCTCTCTCTCCCGAGGGGTTTGATATTCGCCCGATGCCAAGCGAGACACGTGTTCGCCAACTCTTCCCCGCTGATAAAAGGTTAGCAGGGGCCGCAGATGGGGGAGAAAGCCCGCCACTTTGAGAAGGATTTCGCCCCCGGGGGGATGCGACTGACCTCCGCGACACAAGTTCGACTGTGACACTTTCTCCTCACATTTAGCTCTCACAGAGCCGGGCATAAAAAAAAAAAAAAGGCCGGGAAGCGCCAGCGCTCCTCCAAGAAGAACCCACATTGTGCGGCAGGAGAAGTGGTGCATTCAGCGTGAGACAATGAAAGGGAATTTTTGCTACAGCAGTAGAATGTCCCTAACCCTTTCCAGATTTTACCCATCAGCCTTCAAACTCTATTATTAGATGTCTCTGGCGCGCCGTATCGACGGCGGACTGGTCTTTTGCTCCCACTAGATTGTGTTCCTTTCACTTCGGGAACATCGATTCCACGTATTAACGGCGGGAGAAAGGGGCCCCCGGAATCCCGAGGCCCCGTTTCACCTATACGAGCCGTGGCCGGACCACGTGCCGGAGCGCTATCTGCTCGGCGCGGCCGACAGAAGACTGCAGCTGGAACAGATGCCGCTGCACATCAAAGAGCTGTCATATTTAGATTAGACACAGCCGTAAGTATCAAAAACAGACACGGACACGAACTCTGCAACCGCACGAGAAGCTGCACTCCCACACATGCTTGTTGAAAAGATGAGCAAAAAAAAAATTTTTAAAAATTAAAAATATATATAGATATATTTATATGTATATGAAGGAGTGGAATAAAAAGAACATTGCGTTTCCTGGCTTTATGAGATACGGCTGAAGGGAAACAGATAATATGAGACAGCAGTGGCGGTGGAGGTGCACAGACGACAACAGGTTATTCCACTCGCAGGGACCAACCTGACGGACTGCATTCTGTTGTTTAGTCAGACCTGTTGACTGGCAGTGATTTAACCCCGCAGCTCATGTGACTGCACAAAATTTAGCGCAAAGGAGGCGCTAACATTTCCCTTTAACGTTTTTCAATTAGCAGAGAGGACTTTTCTGGAGGCAGCTGCAAGAGTCTACGCGCTGTTAAATTCCCAAAGCCAAAACAAAACAACAACAACGAAAAAGACGTCACTTATTTTGACAATCAATGGCGGTTAATGAAATTACAGGATGTGCGACCGCCCACTACTCCGTCATAAAACTTTGTAAGGTCCTTATCGACTGAAGGGAGGCTGAGATAAAAATTTGTTAACTGGATTTGAAGTCACTCCAGGAAATGGGCAGGGAGCCGCTGAGCTGAAACATTTGGTTCTGTCTAAACAAAACGCAAAAAAAAAAAAAGTTTACCCCTGCCTGAACTAACACGGCGGGCAAAGAGCAGGTGCAGCCCGAGGTGGTCTGCATTTCATTATGCAATTAGCTCGTGCACATATCGATGTGTCACAAATCCTCACCTGTGAATTATGTACTTAGGAGGACTTTGCAGAGTATCATCACACGGCCTATTAGCAGGGAGGGCAAGCAGGCAGGCAGGCAGGCAGGCAGACAGACAGACAGACAGACAGACAGAGAGAAGAGGCCGTCCCTATCTAGTACTGTTTATCTGGAATACACATCTGCTTCAAACAATAGTAAACATCCAAAACTGTCACAAGCATAAGAATTAGGTTTGTGTTGGTGAATACAATCTGGCTGTGTATAGTGCTATAAAAAAATATTCTGTTCTGACTCCCTGAGTTCAGAATCATACATTTAAAAATGAAAACAAAACAGGTTTGTTAATATACTACTATTATTTAGTTCAAGTAAAGCTTGAAGATGTTTATATTAAACCTTGAAAAATAAATGTTTGATATTACATTTATTATTGTGCCTGGTATTATACATAAACATATGTAGATAAAATGCTACAATATTATAATGTATAAATAAAATGATTTAAAAGTACTTGATAAACTGTTTAAAGTTCATGCTTGAGCTTTCTAATGAAATAACACAATAATAATATTGGGGGGTTTCCGCAAAAGTCATACGCCTTTTGTTAATTTACTAAATTTAAATCCCATCACTTGACAGAGTGAAACTCGAGTTCAAGAATATTTTAAGATTTGTTTTCCCCCCCCCGATTTTAAAATAAACACAATTAAGTTTGGGTGGTGGTGGAGGGGTGGGGGGAGGGGGGTTAGTTTGCACCTCTTCTGACACTAGCCCCTGTCTGTGGGCTGCAGAAGGGAGTTTGGGCGCCTGTGCTGACAAATCAGGACGTGCTCTTACCTTTTCTTCTTCCCTGGGGGGGTTGGTTGGTTGTCGGTGGGGGGGCGGTGGTGGTGGTGGTGGTGGAGGAGGGTGGGCGGTGTGGAGCTTTGCAGCAGCCGTCCAAAGCGCAACTTTCTTGTTGTATTCCTGCCAAATGGGGTTTTTTTTTTTTTTGTTGTTGTTGTTGTTGTTGTTGTTGCTTGTTTGTCTCTTCCCTCCCTCTGTGCCAGGCCTCCTCTGCAGGAAACGAGGGATGGAGCGAGCGGTGAGGGATCCCGGTGCGACACAACACACAAAACATACTGGCCCGATCCGTCCGTCCTTTCTCTCTCTCTCTCTCTCTCTCTCTCTCTCTCTCTTTCTTTCTTTCTTTCTCCTTCTTCTTTTTCTTCTTCTCTCTCCCTCCCCGCTCATTCGCCCGCTGTCAAAACAAGCCGACGCGGTTTCGCTCGCCGCGCGCGCACAAACTTGGGCTGGCGAGTGCGAATCCGCTGTCAGCCGCTATGCTCAAAAAGTCTACCGACGTGCAAAATGTTTGCCGTGATATCATTCCCTCCCAACGCACGCGAGCAGCTCCGCGGAGAGGGAGAAGAGGGGGGAGGGGGGGGAAGGGAAAAAAAAATGCAAAAAATGACAATGATCTGAAAACTTCACCCGAGACATGCGGCACGAGAGGGAGAGCGCGAGAGAGGGAGAGAAAACTTCCCCAGAAAAAGAAAGCTCTAAACCTGGGAGAGAAAAAGAAGGGCAACTCACCTTTTCTCTCTCTCTCTCTGTATTTTAATCCCCTTGCAGTTCCTCTCTCGCCCGGGCACTCTGGTTGAGTTTTTGTCGTATTTTGGCGCCTTGTTGTTTTGCCCTAATATTTCTCAGAGGTTTGACAGTATAAGTGGAATGTTAAGTATGACTTTGGTATGAAATCAACGCACTACACTGGAAAACGAAGGGGGAGGGTGGGGGGAAAGGGACGCGCGAGGAGGAGCCAGTGGCGCGCGTCAATCAACGGGCACGCGGGGCGGGCACTTCCCGCCCACGGCACGCCCACCGCGAGCCCCGAGCCGAGCCGAGCAGAGCTGCGGCCTCCCGCCGGTTTGTAGTAAAGCAGTTCGCCTACATGCAGGCATCTCCGGGAAAGTTTTGCAACACATTTCACGGGTTTCTGTATTCCCGCCATTTTTTCACTGCTCAAAAGTTTACTGTTGTTAACAGTTTCTGATTAAAGTTTTTTTTTTTTGAAGACAAACAAACAAAAACCTTGAATATTTCACCACACGAGGCTGAATATTGTTCAATTTCTTTTCAAAAGCACTGTCAACAACGTATTTTTGCCCCAATGAGCTGGATCACCAAAACTCTCCATCCATCTGCTCCTGTTCAAACCACTGTCAAATTTTAGAACCCACTGTGGCTCACTAGCCAAAAAGTTTGCCCACCTCTGCGCAATGTAGTCCACTCAATGTTTTCCACCATGCATCGTTAAAAGCGGTGAACAACCAAGGATATATTATAAGAACTGGACACCGGACTGGCAAGTCAGCCATTTTTTTTTTTCCAAGTGGCCACTCGGCGTATTGAAGCCAAAAACTCCATACGGCCCTGAAAGCTTTTTCCCCATAGACCGCAATACAAAAAAAAATAATAAAAAACGCCTGTAAACGGCTGGCAGTAAAACTGCAGCCTGAAACGTGGTTAATAATAAATTTTTCAAACAGATTTTTCAGCCATGGACCTTTAACCTTCCCAAAAAAAAAAATGTAAATGCCACAAAAATTGCCAGAAAAGAGTTTTTTCCCACGTCATGGCGCCATATGTGCTGTGTCCCAGCTCATTCTGATTGGCTGATCTCGATGTGTGTGATAGAACTATGAACTATGGGCCGCATAATGCAGAAGCATCCCGGAACCCAAAACATTTTTGGCATTTGTGCGCTAGATGAGCAACTACATTGAAATGACTTGATCCCCGGGGGGCTTGTGTACAACCGACGGTCACTAAAATGGCAATGCATCATCTGGAGGTCTACACCAAGCAGATTCACACATATTTGTTGTACCCATTTGTTACTCGCCACAGCGTAAGTGGAGCTCCTGGTGAGCGTTTTGCTCAGTAAATACCAATCAGAGCTCCTGCACTTATAAACAGAGCAAACAAAAACAAAACAAACATAGAATACAGAAGAAAGACAAGAAATGGAAGACAGGGCAGTTCAATTTGTCTTAAATAAGTCACGCAAATACGTTTTTGTTTGTTTGTTTGTTTTTTTTTACAAAATATCCAATGCCGCCTCCACACCAGGAACAGTGTTCACATCAGAACAGCTGCATCCCGTTAATGATCATTCTTGATCTACATGTGTCCTAATTAGGAAGCATGAGAGGATATCTTGGCCAAAAACACTGATGGCTGGATTTTTTGTTTTGTCTCTTAATTACTTAGCTTCAAACTGAAGCACTCATCCATCATAGGACCCTCTTGGAATTCATTTTTCAGCAAACTGGCCCTTCAACCTACGATACACGCACTGACACAGGGCTTGGACACGGTGTAAACATAACATTGGGCTATTTCTGTCGTTTACACTTTAAAATGCCATTCACAGCAATGACTTCCACTTTGAAGGAATGTGACGCTCTGAAGATGAGATTCCTTCAGAAGAAATCCTTTAAAGGAATTTTCAAAAGCCGCCGATCAAAAGCATCTGAAGCATCCCAACTTCACCCTCAATGGCAATTCATAATAGTGTCCCGCTACTTGAAATGATGTGGGAACATGTGGGGATAGATGGATGGATGGATAGATAGATAGATAGATAGATAGATAGATAGATAGATAGATAGATAGATAGATAGATAGATAGATAGATAGATAGATAGATAGATGGATAGATAGATAGATAGATAGATAGATAGATAGATAGATAGATAGATAGATAGATGGATAGATAGATACTTTATTCCCAAAGGGAAGTTCACAAGGTCAGACTAACTCATACCTGACGGATAGTTCAGAAGGTTTGATCTGTGGCTTCAGCCAGTCTTTTCGTTTGCACGCTTTCCTGGTTATGTTTTGTTTACCTCAGATAAACTTCCTTCCCCTCTGAACCATTTAGCAACAGCTCCTTCTTTTGGTCGACGGCGTGATTGCAACGTCTCTCCGCCGAGGTCGCCGATGTGACACAAAAGCGGAGTTGTGGAAGATGACTCACTTGATGAAAGGACTGGAAGGTCTTTCCGAGTGGCACCGGTAATCTCAGCAGAATTCTTGGCCGGGAGTCACGGCACAGCCGGAGACAATGGGACGGAGAGGAGCTTCACTCTGCATCACGCTTCCAAAGAGCTGCCCGCTTCAGGCTTCATTTAGTCTGCGAGTTTGGACAACTGCCTGAGCAGGTTGAGGCAGAATACACACCTCTCCGTTTACTAGCGAGGCCGCTCGGCATCAAACAGGTTTTTCGTGCTGAGTGCGCCTCGGCTCGGGGAAGTCAGGCGACGACCGCAACAAAAAAAAAAAAGCGCGGGCGTCTGAACTCGCACCTAGGAGGCATCTTTCTGAAAAGGCGCTCGGCTCTGAGTCTGGTTTTTTGCGAGGTTGGTGCTGAACTCGCTCGCTTCTTTTTGCTCGGAAATGACATTTATTGACTTCAGACTTTTGTGTGAGACCCATGAATAAGGTTTTTCTTTCAAGACGACTTCAAGAGAAAGAAATCACAGTTTATTAATCAGCGACTATTACCGTAAGCCTTACAAATCAAATAAAGGCAGTGATCAGGAAAACAAAACACAAAAAAACACCAACATTAGAAAAGCCACAAAAAAAAAACACAAAATCTCTGACCAGACTCAGTCATCAGTGTGCAGGTGAGAGAGGGAAACTCAGACGGTCGACTGTCAAAACACGATGCTTTACAAACAGATCATTTCAACCTCTCTGCCTGTTCTACTCTAAGAAAACACGGCTTTGATGTGGCTTTCTAAAATCACGGGCGTGTGAGTGAATTACGCGAGACAACAAAGACGTGACTGAAATTGTCGTCTGAGGCCGTCGCCGTGAGTTCAGGCTGTGTGTTGCAGTCACCCCTGACACCAGAGCTCAGGGACAACGCGTGGAAACGGAAGAACAAAACCTCCCGGTGTCTGGCCGGCCCCGTCTTCTTGAGGGACGTACTTGGGAACCCTTGCCGTGATGCTGTGCGTGAATCTCTTCACTCACATTCACTTCAAACTCTCCAGTCAACACAGTCCTGAAGATGACAATCAAGACTGTCTGACTGAGGGAAATGAATTTCTTGCTTTTTTTTTTTTTTTGAGGGGGTGCATTCCAGCTGACTCGCCAAGACGCCAAAAGAAAACAGTTCTCTCCTGCCGCACAATGCGCAACATCGTGCAGTTACGTCCAGATCGACTTTGCTCAGCGGACGTCACACTTTGAGGAGGGAAAGCGTCCTGTTGTTGAGCGGGCGGTCTCGCTGGCCACCTTACTCGCACGCGATCTTGCCGTCGAAGCTGGAGAGCGCTATGGCGAAGGCCTGCACGGCACACATGGGGTACTTGTAGTCCAGCGTGAAAATGTCGTCCGCTATCCGGCCAAACTGCATCACTATGTAGTCCACTGAAATGAGAGGAGAGAGGAAATGGTAAAGGACACACAGGACCAAATGAACAGTAAGCTGAAAAAAAAGTTTTTGGACACTTAAAATTTTACTCAAATCCCAAATTACTGCCATTAAATATTTGCCGGGAAATTTGTTTTTCAAACGGTTTGGCTGCATCAGAGGCACACCAACAAACAAATGTTTGTTATTGTGACTGCACTAAAATGAACTGCACTTGAAGACTTAAGATTGATTCTTTACGCAATAGAGTACATCACAAATGCAAGATGTGTCCAAAAACTTTTTTCACCGCAGTCCACAGAGACGTGAAATTGAAGTTCGCCAAATTTTATCTTTGATGCTGAATTTGAGGAAAATATGTGACTAGAGCACGAGGCAAGTTTGCCCCGATGAACATTAAGTACAGCTACCAATAAGATGGAATCAAGATGGTCTGTGACCCCAAGAGTCCTCTGCTCAGAAACACAGTTTCTATTCGAGGCATTTTATTCATTTCAGTGTGTTTGATTTAAAATAAATGAATCTGTATCTAGATAGGTAGATAGATAGATAGACAGATAGAGTTGTACTCACAGTCTTTGCTATGGACTATCTGGAAGTTCTTGATGGAGGCCTGGGTGACCCTGCCGTTGAAGTTGAGCACGTGAGAGGCCGTTTCTTCGTTCCACACAGGCGTTTTGTTGTGAAGATCGAGCAGATTCTCCATCCTTCTATTTTGGTACCTTATCAACAGGCCGTCACAATCCTGTCAAGGCGTCGCAAAGTGTCATAAAAAAGGGTCAGAGAAAAACGAGGTAACTGACAAAAGTCTTAGAAGTTGCTCTGAGAGATGACGACCAGAGGACTTAATTTGTTGACATTTTGCATAATAAGGGTGGATTCTGGGATGTCCAATTTTGTGTGTTAGTCATCAGCTAATTGCATCCGCCTGAATTTACAAGCAAAAACATCCCTTGATAGAAAAGCCGTGATTGAATTAAGGCAAAAATGCCCTGCTGTAGAACATAATGCACCAAAATGGACACAAGGAGACCAACGTCTCTTTCCAATATTCATCTCATTTCACCGTCTCATTTGCTTCTTGTTATTTGTCTTTAGCCAACTGCTGCAATTAGATGCACTGTTAGACCAAGATGTGAATCTGAAGCTCAGCTCACAATCATTTTATGAAACCTCATCGTCTCGTCACGCATTTTAAAGTTCATCAGATCAGCCTTTCAAACACAGACACAGCCCAGGCACAAACTACATGTGAACCTCTGTCTCATGAGGTTTGGCTGCTTATGTTTGAATTCCACCACAGACACACCACTTCTGTTTTCAACTCAATAAAACAGGAGGAAACCTTTTCTAACAGACAGATTCAGTCCTGGATAGTTTCCTAGTGTGTTTTCACTGTAATGCGAGTCACAGTCGCATTTGAAAATCAACAGTGTGTCTGAGTCGGTGACATGGAGCCAGAGAGTGTGAAGTATTAGCCTCATAAAAAATTTATTACAACATTTTTTTAAAGTCTGAAACTTACATTTCTAGGTCTGAGAGGTACTCGCTCGTTGTCTTTGTTCATTCCAGGAATAACAACTGTCATCCTTCTGGGCCCCTTCATTCCCAAAACATTTGTTTCCTGTTGCCATATGTACATTTTAAGAAAGAAAGAAAGAAAGAAAGAAAGAAAGAAAGAAAGAAAGAAAAAGTTTTTTTCAGTTTTAGCTTTACATCCAAAAAACCCTGTTGCTATTCACAAGTGTCGATCAGTTGCAATGAGCTTCTCGAGACTCACGTAGATGATGCCCGCCATCTCCTGCCGTGCATTAGACATGTCTGGAAGGGCTCGTTCTGGATTCAGAGCGTTGTCAAAGACGGTGAACTTGGTCCCCATTAGGTTGGACCTGAACCATTTACCCAGAAATGATCACAAAACACGAATGTTGTTGTCTTTTGCCCTCACAAGTGCATCTGAAAGACACGGGGGGGTCGCACACTGGGCTACTTCCCACCTCAGTTTTCCAACAAAGTTCTCGCCGCCTCGGGATAAATCAGTCGCGTCGATGGAGATGAGGTAGTTTGAAGTTGCGCTTTTCTTTCGTTTCCGCCCGGCCAACAGGAAGGTCTACAGAGAAACACAACGACAAGCAGTCCTGAGAGAGCAGGAACGGACAAGCTGGGTTGTCTTAAGACAAAAACTCCTCAAAACTGGACTTAAAGGCCCAGTGTGGAAGATTCAGCATCATCTAGTGGTAAGGAAGCAAACTGCAAGCGGATTATATTTATACATATATCACTGTTAATTTGCTATATTATATATATTACTTATATGTATATATATATATATATATATATATATACATATATATATATATGAAATGAAGCCTTGTTGTTTTCTTTATTTCTAAAATGTCATTTCAAAATTTGAAACAAATTAAAAGATACACATTCCTTGCATTTCTCCTTTGAATTAAGGAACTTCTGCCAAAATGTGGATTCTACTTCTCCTCTTAATAGTACCAGTTTTAGTCCAACTCTTCTGTCTGTTTCTAAATGACGGCCACATTTCCCAGTCAAGCACACAAGCACAGTGACACCAAGGCCCCTGACCTTTTTTTCGTTGTCCAGGTGAAGGTAGTAGAGAGGGTAGAAGTTCTTGTCCATCCCTCTCTGGTCTCTGGTCACCCTGCACTTGACGGTGAGGCCCTGTGTTGCTGGCTCCATCACAAACTTCTCCAGGTTGTCGAACTCGATCTCGGGCGACGGGGACCTCTCCTGGTAAAGCCAAAATGTTGCATCAGTTGCCTAAAACTGACATAAGATTTTATCGTGGTATGAAGTGGCCGGTTTTGGCTCCTCCACCTTTTTCTTCTTCCCTTTGCCCTTTTTCTTCTTCGTTTTTTCCTCCTTCTCCGACTCGGAGTCGTTGCTGTCGTCAGCCTTCGCTGAAAGACACGCAGGACAGAAACAAAAGGTTGGACGCCTGCCAGCGGCTCGTCAGGAGAACACGCTGAGAGGGGAACCTGCCTTTCTTCTTCTTCTTCTCCTTCTCCTTGTCTCCAGATGTTTGGAACATGGACGCCGACGCAGCTGTGGACTTCTTCTTTGACTTGCTCGATTTTGTCTCCTCCTCGCTGTCGTCACTGTCCGATTTGGCCGCTGCAGACAGAAGCAGGTGGATGAAAAGACTCTAATGAAGGACAGAGTTACACGCGAAGGAGAAAAAGGAGCTTTAAATTTAAAAAGTCTTTTTGGGGTGAATCACCTTTCTTCTTGCTTTTTGTTTCCTTCCCCCCACTTATCTGGAACATTGAGGCCGGTTCTTTCTTTTTATCCTTGTCCTTGTCCTTCTCCTTTGACTTGGACTTCTTCTCTTTTCCGTCAGAATCTTTGTCCTCTGAGAAGTGCACAGCAGGAAAAGTGTAAGGGAATGATGCACTGACTTCAATGTGATGTTAAACTAAATATCTAGGGATTTAAAAACTGTGTGTGAAATTGGAAGCCCAGTGAAACGAAAGCCTGTTGAGACGGATCTCTGCAACACTATTTAAAAAACAAAAAGAGACTTGTAGTGTACTACAACTGCTCTCTCTCTCTCCCACTATCTATCTATCTATCTAGACCGCTGGCCCTTTCTGATTCAGCCTTTGCTTTGAAAGTGAGCAAAAATAGACAGGAGCAGTGTAGTTTACATCAAGCCGAGAAAGGAATTAAATGAGTCTGGCTGAGTGTAAATATGGTTGAATTTGTTGACTTAAACACCACTGACAGAAGAGCCGGGCAGCAAAACACTCACAAGTTGGAGTTGGAGAGACTGGTGCAAAGTTGTGATGCAGAAGGAAAATTAAACCCAGCTCAGAGATAAAAAGGCTCTGACTGACAAAGATCCCGTCTATTTACTGGAACACTCTGCGCGGTCACCACAGAGTGCTGGCAGAATGCTCATATGAAGGCAAACAAGATGATCCAGACGCGTTCCTGTTCCTCTGGAGACCTGCTGCCATCATAAAACCTTTCAAAGACTGACCACCGGCAGCGCATTAAGAGCACTTTAATTTAGAGTCCCTGCTTGAATATTGTATTCAAGCATTGTATTCAAGCGGTTGTGGAGGTGCGGAGAGCGAGACCCAGAAGCGAAGGCAGAAGGTTGAAACGTTTACTCTCCACACTTCCAACACAATCGAAAACACCGCGCTACGTGGAACCCGGAACATGAAAGGCCAAAATATCCGCCCCCATCACGCCCACTTAAGTACCCGCCAACCAGGTGAATGTCTCTCCCCTTCTCACTGCACAGTATTGTGGTGGAACCATTAACTTTTTTACTGTTCTAAACTATGATGAAGGTTTTAGATGCTTTTTTCAAGGTAAATCTGGCCATAAAACGGTAAGACCGTCACTCCGCCTCTTCACTGCCTTGTTACCTTTAGATTTAGACTTCTTCTCCTTGGCAGAGCTGGCGGACGGAGAGCTGTCCTTCGCCGTCTTTTTCTTGGTCTTCTTCTTGGGAGTGTCTTCCTCCTCGTCATCCTCGTCATCCGTGCCGGAGTCTGAAAAGGAGAAGCGAGCGCACGTTTGCGAACGTGTTGTTTCGAGTTTCTCGGTGCTGATTCTCCAGGCGGCCTGGATCTTGTACCTTTCTTCTTCTTTGGAACGCTCTTCACTTTCTTCTTTGGCTCTTTCTCCTTTTCCGGGTCGTCTTTGTCTTTCTCTGGTTTCTTTTTCTTCACCTTCTTTCCATCTGTGAGACAACGTTGGCAAAAACAGCGCCATGGAGACACAGCAGACGCGCAAATTATTTTGGATTTATTTTCTTAGAGTGAAATCCTGCCTTACTCTGAATGGCAGGACTGTCCTCCTCCGATGCATCTTCGTTCTTCTTGCTCTTTAGTTTCTTGGGTTTGGCCTCCTTCCCGTTCAGCTTTGGCTCCATGGAGCCGTTTGCCTCTTCCTTCTTTTTCTTTGGCTTCTATATATATATCATTTTCTTAATGGATTCAAAAATGAAGAGACTTGAATGTCAGAGCAGGAGGGCAGCAAATTAGTGATTACACAGTGATGACAGACGCTGGACAAAAAAAAAAATATTTTAAATTCAAACAAAGTTCTCCATTTGTGAAACTCACCATTGCAAAGTCAGCGGTGCAGCAAGGAGAGGAAAGATAGAAAACCGTCAGTCCTAAATGTCAATGTTTCCGAAGTGAAAAAAATTACACGAATGATCTTTGACATTCGAGTGTCAAACTCAAATAGCAATTTAGAAAACAGGAAGTGAAAGAAGTACAATAAAACCCAAGTCTGACTTGTGGAGAACTTAATCGTGTTTCTATTTTTGAGGTTGTGAAAGGCGAGGAAAAAAAAAAAAAACAAGTTTCGTAACCATCATATGTAACTCACTCAGGCCTCCCACAGAGACATGAGAACGGGGCAGTTACCTAATGGAGTTGAAAGTAAAAAATAAAAAAAATTCTCTGTGCAGTATATGCAGATATAAATACTAAATAACTCTGACAACCTCCAAGGATTTCTCTTGGATCCCGCAGTAAGCAAACATGGGTCCAAACCCACTGACTCTTCGTCCGCCTTATATAAATTTTGGTCAAATGGTCCTTTCACTCGTCATAAAGACATAAATGAAGCCCGTTGTGCTTTTGCCGACTGTTTAGTCGGGAGTCTACGGACAAGATGTTTGTGCAAGACGAGGGCAACAACGTGTGACCCTCCAAGCCACCAGAGAATGAGGTCAGCGTGATTCCGCCCAGCGGAGACCGTATCAGTAATCCTATTAGAAGCAGATCCTGCGTGATGAACGGCTATTTGTGTCCGTAACTCCGAGCGATGACCGCAGATTTGGCAGACTCTTATTTGTTAAAAAAAATAAAAATAAACGCTTGGGTTCAAGCTGTTACATGCAAAGTTAAACCTTTCGTTGACAAAGCCAAATACGCACTGAAGAAACTATTTTGCGCCGCCGCATTTGCAAACACTCGGTTACTAGGGGCGACCCTCATGACGGCGCATCATGGGAACGTGTGGGTCCTAGCGGCGCTTTTAAAAACTTTCTGGTTGACACGGGTGCAATTGCAACTCACTGTTGTTTTTTTTAATTCTATGAACACGTTCCTAACATTCTGATGATGGATTCTGACCAAATTTCAGCAGCACGTGCAGTGAGTTCCCTGCCACCTGTTGCGTTGAGGAGAGCAACGGCAGGGCGAAGAGAAGGCATATTGTGCTTACATTGGGCCATAATCGTTTTAGATAACTTGCTCGGTACCTGCCTTCATTCTCTGATCTGCGACTCTTCAACACGCTCATCACTCACTGCATCAGCTCAATAAAAGCGGATGACCTCAAACTGAGTTGCCACGCTGAGAAGAGCTGAATAGACCTGTGTCCACTGCTGGGATGTCGATACACTCCCTGTAATTGTGAAACCTTTATTCTCCCTTTCTGGACTCGGTGTCTAAATCACAAAGTGCTAAAAATGTCCTGAAATAAATGCATCCCAAATCTAAACGTAAGAAGCCCTGACATAATAAATATCCCACCCAAAATTATAAGACATGGTTCCACAACAAACAAAAGCAAATCCAGGAAAATTCACAATCGAACACTTTGTCTTTTTTTTTTTTTTTACCTTCTCTGCAGACATCGCGCAGCCTCTGGCTTCAGCCTCCCTTTTGAGGTTAGGAAATAAAAAATAAAAAAAGCAGGCCTCCCAACGACGATAATGAAAGAGTGAGAAAGCCCTGTACTCACTGTGTTTCCATCAGCAGAAAGTTCCTAATAGGATTTATGAGTAAAGCCATCTGCTCTGCAGGAACACGTCAACGGGATGAACCAAGAGGCTGCGCGCAAGGGAGAGCGTTTGTTTATCATCGCCTGCAGGTCCTAAACTTGATATTTTCTGTGTCTGGAATCCGTCACACCTCTCGAAAGAAGGTCTAGACCTCCAGTGGATACGCCAGTGTGACTTCTATTTCCTGAACCCTTTGAACCTGCCGCAAAGTTATTTATTTAATTTTTTTGTATTTTAATCAGAGTTGAAAAAAAAAGTACCTGAATACGCAGCCTTGGAGAAGGTGGATCTTCATCCTCTTGAGTGCTGGCTCAGATGAACATACAAACAAATGGAAGTATTTCATCAAAAGACTCACAACACATTTGCAAATATGGCGTGGTTTGCTGACATGTGTGATGTAATACAGCTCCACATAATGATCTTGTCATTTTACCTGCAAGTCCTTGCTTGATGGATTCAATATAGCAATAATGATAAGTAACAATGATGAAGTTATTTATAAAAAAAAAGGCTTTTTAACCACTTTTACATTAATGGATCACACCGGCCGTGACAAGCAGGCTGTGGATCCGCCTGACGACACTTATTGGTTTAACACCACTTGGCCACTGACCCAGGAAGGAACACAGCGGCAGCATTCAGAAAACACACACACACACACACACACACACACACACATCGGGCCTCAGACGTGATGGCGTGATGGGGAGATCTTAAACTATGGTGACCTGGTGAAACAACCAAAAAGTTTTGGTTGGATTGGTGACGTACCTGTCTTCAATCCAGGCCTCTTTCACATTGCGACTCCGGAGGGCCATGGCTGACGTGAGCAGAGGTCACACCCGGATCCTGATTGGAGGAAGGTTGTTCAGTCACAAAGGGGAATCCACAAAATAAACACAAAATGAGTGATTCAGATTCTCAGCATCAAGCTTGTGAATGCATGCGGCGAACCCCACCCATTCAGCCACCCTCAGCTCTCCCAGCGGGTCACATGACCTGACCTGTAAGAGGATTTTTGACCCGGCTCCGGGTCCCCACTGTGGCCGGAAACCGACCAGTATAGTGACCCTTCAACTGGGATTATTGTAATCAGGCGCCCGCCATCTGGGAGCAGTTTGAGGATTTTTCAAGGAAGGTGCATCTGCCGCAGATGAATCGGATTCGCTCATTCATACGCTCAAGCAAAAGTGAAGCTGACCATGTAGGAATTAATAGACTTTCTGCATAAGACTACACAGTACAAAGTATTGTACAGAGAAAATGACTCAAACAGAGATCCTACAAAGGTACAGACAAGAATTCAAAACTTAAAAAAATAAAAAAATATTTTTTTTTATATATATATATATATATATATATATATATAATATGTAACAAATAAAAACAGTGACCAATAAACTTCATAAGAAAATTGAAATCCCTTAGGTTCTGATGATTTATACTTGATTTTACAGTTAGAGGGGGAAAGACATCAAAGCTCGAGCAAAGGTAAAGTTTTGACGTAAGATAAGCAAAGCAAGGCAGGGCTGAAACATCAACACATTTTCAGAAAAGGCCAGAAAGGCGTCTTTCAAAGTGCAATGTCCCCAGTTGACCAGCAGATGCTGCTGTGCCCCCAGAGAGAGAAAGAGAACAAAGCGCTGAGCAGCCGCGAGGCACCAGGGGGCACATGATCAACCCAAACCTCTGAGCACATGAAGGGAGGCGGGTCGAGAGTTCGAACTGCCAAAGAGAACAACAGCAGGACAAAAAGAGAGAATATAAATGGTTTCTGTCGCGGCATAAGCGCACACATTTGTCGCTCATCCACAACAGTGCACACTGCTGTCCTGCCTGCCGACTGCAGTCGAGGTCCCAGACTGAACGGCTTGCGGGCGAACCCTTGGCAGCAATATGGCAGTTGGCAGGCAGCCGGATGAAGGCCAGCGACCTCAAGGCAGCGAGCGGGAAGCCGTCCGGATCTTAAAGAGACAGAACCTGCAGCAGAGCTTCTCACCACAGGCCACGTTTTTCAGTCAGCTTTGTTTAATTACCGTGAGCCGGACCGTAAACACTGCGGAAAAGCCACGAGAAGCCAAAAGGGAGAGAGAGGCTGTAAAACCAGCCCACGCTGTAGGAGCGACTGCAACAACATGGCCGAGTGAAATGACAACACATGAATCAAAAGTTACTGCGAGGACGGGGACCATTCAAAGCAGATGTGCAAACAGTAAACGCCGGGATAAATTATGGTAACTCCGTCCGTAGAACGTGGGGCCGTGTTTGCAGACAGGGGCACAATGATGTTTTAGCTCAGCCCCGCGGGCTAAATGACTCTTAGTGGCGCAAACCCGCCGGCATTACGGAGCCGCGCAGGTAAATGATCGACTCCGAGGGCCCGGAGAACGACAAACAGCACAGACGAAACAGGAAAGTCTGGGATCAATGAGTCTGTCCACAGAGGAAGGATTGTTGGTGGTGGAAGGTAGAGGGGAAGAAAGGAAGACAATGGCAGGAGGTCTCCGCCATTTATTATAAGCTGCAAAGAATGTATGCGGGGGCAAAAAATAGTCTTCACAATAGTACAGTGGAGCGGGTGAGGTCAAAGAGGTTCACTATTCTTAGATTGTTTACGGTCGCTGCAGAGGAAAGCGACTGTCATGGCCTGAGGATGGCACTACAGGAGACCCCATGATTAAGGGGGTCTCCTGTGGGGGAGGCTAGCTAATGTTGGTAATGTTAGCCCCGTAAAGAACAAAACACGGTCATCTACATATCTATGTCTTTTAGAGAGTTGAGGGGAAAGCAACCGTAGCTAATGCCTCAGGTCTATTAACGGCTACGGTTTAGATTGAACCTCCTATCACGGCACGCACATGGTCTTACTCTGACCGATACTTCAGACACAAAACACAAGTGACTCTCAAGTCGATCTCAGAACACAAAGCTTTCTCTGTCAGCTTCAGAAAATTAGCCGCGGCGCTAGTTTTCAGACAGTAATGGTACTCTGGTCCTCTGTCCCCCCCAAGGGACTGCTTTTGAAAGCACTTTGCATTATGTCATCTGCCCCAGTCGAAAGGAAATGCAGAAAACGTTACGCAAGCTGACAAAAAACCATCAAAAGCGTAAAACATTTTTGTCTTCAGCGTCAGGGGACTCGCAAGGAGAACTAAGAAAAGGAAGCTATTACCACAAGAGTCAGACATTACCTCTCCCTGGTAGATGCAACGAGATTCAATGATTCTTGGCTTAGATTTGGTCTTTAAACCACATTACATCTTGCTAATCCTCCAAACTCTCCCTCTGTTTTGCCATTCACATTTAGGTCGCTGTGTGTCCTGACTTATGCAACAATAAAGGCCTCAATAAAATGCTAGCGCTCTAAAATTAAAGGGAATAATTTTAGACTAAGTGAAACTAAGAGCTATGCTAACTAAGAACTAGCAAGTGCCTTCTGTTCCGGAGATTGTGGGCACCGGGCAGGCAACCAAAGTTACACAGTCCTACACCAGGCAACTCAAGCAGCCATGTTACAAGCAAGGAAGTCATTCTTACCAACAGAGGTAAAATGAAAAGCAGAAACTGATTTTGAGACTAAAATTCCAGACATAGGTAAACTACACAAAGTTGCTTTAAAGGTTTCTTTTTTTAAAATCTTGTCCTTCCAAGTTTGACACCCAGAATTGAACCTATTTTATCAGTTCTTCCTCTTCCCATTCATCCCTGGATTTTCCTCTCACTGCTTTTCGGCCTGCGAGGCACTTGGGGCTGCATTCAATGTTATGATAGGTGCTGTATTAATCAAATACTATGTGCAGTACTGTTATCAGTAGTAGCAGTAGTACTAAAGCCAAAAGGAAAGAAATCCTGCAGCACACGTTTCCTGCTCTCTCCGACTCTGTCTCCAAGGGTGACGGCAGCTTTTTAAGGGCCGACTCCGGCAGCCACAGAGCAGTGCTGTGAACTGGTGTTACCCGGGGAGCTGATAGAGCAGTCAGAGCCCCTCCACAGTCCCAAAGAGAGAGCCGCAGAGTGGCAGGAGACAGTGCAAAGAGCCAGCACTCCCTGCGGAGACTTGTCCCTTCGGCGGTTTTTTTTTTTTCGTTTTTTTTTGAAACGGTGCCAATGGAGGCTGGCCTTAGCCCCTGCAGCTGAAATTTTTTACAAGCTCAGTCTTCGAGAGCAGGAAGAGGAAGACAGAGTAGGGATCCGCAGGGGGACTTTGCAGCTTCCCCAACCTGCCGCCAACCCTGGGTTTTTTTGCTCTGGGTTTTTGCTCCTGTCTTTTTTTTTGAACGCCAACGTGCACAAAACTGACGTCATGAGACGACGTGGGCACAGTGAGGATTCAAAGTGCATTTAATAATGTTATAAAAAAAAAAAAACAACAGAAGAGCCTGTGACGTCACACAGAGAGCTGTCCTGGATATTGCCTGAGGAAATATACTTATGAGCAGATGCGACAGAGGGCAACGGACACGTACAAAAATTAAGTTTGAATCTTCAGGACTTGCACTTTGGATACCATCATGATTTTTTTGTTTATTTTATTTTTTATTTCACAGTGAATGCTCATGGGAAAACATAAAACTCGGATTTGTTTTTTGTTTTTTCTTTCCAGAGACGACTGCTCCTTCGCCCTGAGTGTTATTTTTTTTTGCTCAGCTTTCCAAAACACGTTTTGTCTCATGAGGACCTGATGTGGTAAACAGACCGCTGATACGGTTTGAATAGCAAACATTTGTGATGAACTTGTAATGTGGAGCAATCAGTGGTTTCTGCTTCAGTCCATGTCCCCTCAACTTTGCAGCACCGTAACTCAAAAACCAAAAACAGGCAGGTGCAGAACTACTAAAGACATGCAGGGTGGCTACTAATATAAGGGAACTGTGGAACGTGCACTACCCGGGAATACCGCCAGCTGCTGACAAAAGGCTTCCCTGGCCAGTTACTGGGAGAAGCCTTAAACACATTTGCTCCGAAAGCGCTTTCGGAATATCTGAAGCTGAGCTGTACGTAAATTTGCAAAACCAGCAAACTAAGCACGTAAGTATTTACTTCAATTCTTCTAGCCAAGCTTGTTCCTCCGGCTGCCCAAAATCCCACAGCCAAGTGACATGACATATAATCTACAGTTCATGTGACCGCTCCCGCCCTTTGCCCCGCCAGCCAAACTCTGTGATTTTTATTCACTTTTTTTTCTTCTCCTTTTCGGCAACGGGCGAACCCTCCAACGCTTCTCCTCTCGCAAACTCCATGTGGATTTCATATCTTTTGCGCGAGCATGAGCGCACTGGCTCCGTGACTTTGCGGTCTCTTTTCCTGCTTTGCTTTTCTCTGCGCCCTCTCTCCCTCTTTGGCAGCGGGGCCAAAGTGGGCAGGCAGAGCGAGAGGAGGCACGGCCCAGAACCTCCTCTCAAGCCCCAGCCCCTGCTGAAGAAGAGGGGCTGCCGGTGGGCAACGACGCTCAGCCGATCTCTCGCTGGCGAAAGGGAGGGATGTGGAAAGTCATTGTGGTCGCATTTCTAACGCCTGCCACGGCCTAATTCTCTGCCGATGAACACTAGCCTGACCTGTACTAAAACAAAACCCCTCAACTCCAGGTATTTCTTGTTTTGTTTTTTTTGTTTTGTTTTTTTTGCTTCTGCCTTTGTTCGGGCCTCCTTATTCCTTGAACTATGCCTTTATCCGTTTTTGTCTTCCTTTTACACTTTTAGACCTTCAGCACTGTACACGTGTCTGCTTTGCCTCCACTAAACGAGTTTCTTGGCGTCCCCTATTTTGTTTTTGTTTTGTTTTTTTCCATTTGGGGACATACCAAAAAGTTTGTTTTAAATCACGTCGTGTATCGAAATGAACGTATGAAGGAAGAAGGAAGAAAGCATTGCAAAGCATACTTTAACGAGTAGTACCAGACTTAGCATGGCACACAAAAACACGTGGCATAGCGTGTATGTGTATATATATAAATATATATGTACGCTGCCTTTCATTACACAGTTTAAAAGTGTAACGAAAGACACAGTTAAGTTGGTAATATTTAACTGTGATTTACTGTAAAGCCAACTCGCAGGGACAATACAAGTCCTGTGGCTTTGTCATGATTTGCTGTGTCGATCCGAGAGGCAACATGTAATCTGTTTGAGCTGTGGCAACTGTTCACCCCGACTATCGCCACAAAATGAGAGAGGATCCCGCGAAAGGGAACGGGATAGATGCAAATTCAGTTTTGCAAATGTTGTTTGATACAGCTGTCAGCAAACCAGAGCAAAGCAGATGGCTTTGTTTGAGCCGTTGTTCTGTACATGAAGGGACTTGTGTCGTTGGAAAAAAAAAAAAAGAGAGAGAGAGAGAGAAAAACAGGTTCTTTTGTATTCAAACGTTCTTCGGTAAGAAGAAGGTCAGAAGCGTCAGCATTGTCCGACATTATTTAGGTTAGATAACACATTGCCTCAAAATCAGGAATTAAAACTAATTTTGTCAACATGCTTTCCTTCGCTTTCTTTCTTTTTTGTTTCAACGTTCATCGAATACAAACCAGACTTATTGCAAAATGCAGTCTTGCGAGGTTTTTGTTTGCATACAGTCGACTCAGCGTTTGCATTTGTGTTACGCTGATAGTGATAAGGGCACACATAAAGGTGAAGGGAGGGTGAAGGCAAAAAAAATAAAAAAAAAAAAAATCTTCATCCTGCACTTATCCTCGCTTTGCTGCCTGATAAATGTCTGGTGCTTATTTGCATTCTCTCCCTCGCCAGGATTCTGCAAGGTTAACAAAATCACAGGCTAATTTCTTTCAGCGTGTGTTGTTTTAACAGGTCATGCTGCTCGCACACATTCACAGCTCCCTTTTTGTGAGCAAAAGTTGTACTGCGGTGAACAGGACTAGACCTGACTCATTATTTGAGAGCCAGATAAATTCTACTTGAAACAAGGACAGTGGTGGAACATCTGGAAGGTCCAGATGTTCCACCACTGTCCCTGCATTCATTTTTTTTTTTTTAATCTAATTTTAGATTGGCCGTGCTCCTGTGACAGGAAATGAAGCCACTTTTGACAAAAACTCTTGGACGAACCTTTCTCAAATGCCCTAAACCTTTGCCACGCCGCATAACGCTGCTAACTGTAACTCAATAACTGAATAACTCAGTGACAATCCATAAAATCTATTTGGCGAGGCTCGTCTTAAACACGCAAATTCATTTGTCCAGTCGTTGCTTGTTGGTGGTGAGTGCAGCAGAGCAGATGTAAAGAAGATAAACATCTTATATAGAAGTAAACCTCCATTGCTTGTAATAGCAAAACAAGCTTGCTATTAATGTAAAGAATTAACATTAAACAAAGCCACAACAAAAGCCCTTTAAAACAATTAACATTTTTAAAAAATAAAAAACCAAAAAACAGAAAAACAAAACACAAGGAGCAAGGATTGCTCACAAGTCAAAATTAACATTTTATGTGAGCTCAGAAAAGGAAACTAGTGACAATTGAAAAGAATTAGTAAATTCTAATTTTAATCCCAAATTAAATTACAGCATGATGGGGATGTTTTCAATCCACTTTAGAGTAACCTTAATCTCAGCTCAGAATGCACAAAGTTTTACTTATGAAGAGCATATTTGATGCAGGCATATCCCAAAATGGCATTCCTCGAGACTCATCTCTAAACATTGCATTGCGTAAGTGAGATTTGTTCACACTGAGCTCAAAATATAAAATGATGGAAATGTCACATCATCAATACAAACCACGCTGATAACGTCCCAAAAGCGCCCTGTTAGCATTAGCAGGCTTGCTAGGATTAGCATTCGTTAATTAGTTAACGTACGTCATACGATATTGCGTCACTACTTTCTCAGGATGTGCCAATTGAAAATGCAAGTTAAAATAGTATTAGAAGGAGTGGCTGTTCAGAAACTGCCTACTTCCTGTTAGCGCAAACACACAGTTTGTTAGCTGGAACAACACTAACAATCAACAAACAGTATAGTATAGTGTTTACAATATTTTTTGATATATTTTTTAAAGACTCTATGAGACAATTGTATTTAAAAACCACTGTGGAGGAGGTATGTATGTGGAACACAGAGTTTATTGCAGGGGTAAGGGACTAACACCGACATTGTTTGCAACGTTGTTTTTCACGACTAAATGTTACTAAACTTTACATTCTGGTCCGTCCATTTTCACGTCTCATATCAGATTGTGGGGAGGAACACCGGACATAACTGCTGCAGCATAGGTGATCGTCAAGTATTGTGTGGACAACCATCTTGAATATACAATAGTATGTCCAGACATTAAATTATTCACCCGTTGCACTGAAGTATTGAGTCGGCCTCAAAGGAGATAAATATGTAATGCCCCGGTAACCATGACTTCTTGCCTTCAACATTATGGTTTAATATATCCGGAGGCTCCTACAAAACACAGAGCACAGGCGCATGTGAAAGTAAGTCCTTAACACGGCAACAATGCCGCGCATCTGGCAGGAAGCTGTGTGCCACTATACTTTATTATGCGGTATCGTACATCCTTTCTGACATGGCATCCTCTAATTGCTTGGCTGCCAACACACTCCTCCCCCCGCAGTGATGGGTTCTGCCATGCAGCATCTGCGACATCAACCCCTTTTTGTCTCAGCGAGACTCGGCTTGGCACGCAGACAATGCCCGTTTTCTTGGCACCAAATATTGGAGAGGAGGACTAAATAAAGAGAGAGACCTTAGCCTCAGTCTTTAGCCTCACAGCCGTTCACCCCGTACTCCGTCGACTACAATGGACCAACGCCAGTTTGCGCTGGGGTATTTTTATTTTATTTTTTTTACATTGTTTTTCTCTTTTTGGTTTCTGCCACTGACTACTTAATGTTAAGTTTGGGCGGCCACAGTTAAATGAGCTAAATGTTTACGACTGTAGCAGGAGCTTCTCGAGGCATCTCGTGCGGAGCAACAGTGAGTGGCTTTGTCAGCCGCGTTTTGATGTGCTCGCGCTGAATAACTCTTCAAGGAAAGATCATGGTTTCAGAATATTACTCCTTTGTCTTAGGAAAGGCATTCTGTGAAAGTCATCAGCTTTGGTAGGTTACTTTAAAGATTGAAAACAGAACCATAATAGAGGTGCCAGTATGTGTTTGTCTCAGGGAAGCTTCTGGTAAACATGTTGCTCAGCGATTTCAAGCAGCATTAGTGAAAATAGAAAAAAGGTAAGAATGGCTCCAAACTCCTGCATTCCCATGGCTAGCTGACTGGCTGGTCAGTTCTTGCAGAGCTATCTAATTAATATCATATTGTTTTTATTGCTGTGCAACCAAATTGTGGTGTAAGATAGACAGTGGTAAACTCTGTTAACATCTGGTTGTACTCATGGGAGTCTAACCAAGGCTTCTCCATCAACTTTTCCTGCTTGTCCACGTAACCGTTCTTCTACAAAGTTTGTTGCATTCCTGTGCCACTGAATCCACTTTGCCTTGATTCAGCGGCGGGAGGAGTTTGATACCGTTCACCATCTCATCCATTCGACATTTCAACTCAAACCTCCCACTTACTGATGGCCATGAGGCTTTTTCCTTATGGCCCGATGAGCATGCCATGGCATCGCAGCCACACAGCCGGCAAAACATTTCAATCACTGTCGCTATTAATTAGGCCAAAGAGGAATTCAGAATGTTAATGAACTGCCCTGCCGCTTTTCAGCGTCAGCGGTTCTCATGCTAATTTATGCAAAGTGCCCGAGCCTTCTGCATGGGTTTGACCGTCGCCTACCATAACACTGTCTGGCCTCAATCCACTCAGCCAAAGTATGGCTCTGTCAGGGCCCAGACAGCTCTGGCCCTGATTGTGTCCAGCTGGCACAGCAAGCAGGCCAAGCATTCAATAGACTTGAAGTGGCTTTCACACTGAGCAAAAAAGGGCAATTTTCCGGAGTCAACCTTTTAGCGAGCGACGAATCTCAAGTAACAGCAAAAACTATACAGTCAACTTTGGCGGGAGTTTGTAAATGGGAGACAATTAACTCACTAAACTAAAATTATAAAGTGAACTTTGTCACCACAGATACTCGACACAGCAACTCTAGGAAATAGTCAACACAAATGTTCTATTTTTCCCTCTTTTTTTGCATTTTAGAAAAATGGCACTCTAAAGACCAAATAGGCAAACTAGCCTCGGACAGACACTAGCTTAAACAGCTGTCCTTCATTACAGAACAACTTTCACTTGAAATGAGTTTTAGCTGGTGTGGTTTCACAAATGACTGCCCATGTGCGTCTAACATGGAAACTTCCAGGGGGTATTCTTGGTAAAACAACTCACAGTATCATGTGAGAAGTTACTTCATGATGTGCCTGTTTGCCTCTTCTGTCAATATGCGTGAGAACAAAAATGTCAACCAATTTGATGTCATGGTTGTGGTATAAATCTCCCTTTCTTCTTTTCTGCTCCTCTTTTGTCCGAAACTGATGAAACAGGTTTTCGCCTGCTGCCTTCAGAAGACTGTCCTTAAGGCTGAGGTAGTAGATTGAATAGTTGTGGGGTCTGAGTCCTCCCTCTGTGATAACTATGCAATCTACTGTCTTTCCTGAGGAGACAGATTGATCTGCTGCCGAGAGAGTGAACCATTCATCTCATTCTACAAGAGGAAAACACTAAACATGGACAACAAATGGATTGGTCAGGTTTAATTTCTGAAAATGTGCTCATCCATCTTGCTAACCTCTATCAGATGGCATTTTCAATTTGTGCTTGAATTTCATTCAAGTCTTGCTTTTCATTGCAATGAGGCAGAAAGCGACTTCTTCCTTTCAAAGCCCCACAAGAGGACAAAGAAGAAATACAGGAAATTACTGTAAACGATTTGCTAAGAGATTAGCAGGGATGCTAATCTTTTTTTTTTTTTTTGTTAGAACCAAGGTACATTTTCACATTGACAGGACAAAGTACAACAATGAGGGCTATCTCGTTGGACAATGTCTACTCACTGAAGTGCCTACGGACCTTTTTAAAGTGTATTTTGACACCACAGCCAATTGTTGCTCGCCAAAGGGCTGCAAACATTAACAAGAGAGTGGTAGCGTCTGGGCTAAACTGATCGTAAAGAAAAAAGATTTGTTTCCTGTGAATGCGGAAGACGAGATCTTTTATGCGATCACTTTCAAAGATGTACCACAAATGCTTTCCATGGGCTCTTTCCTTGATGGATACATCATTGAAACCCCAACGATATAGGAAAGGCACCAACTGATGGTGAGGAAAACATTGCTGACAGAACATATATGTTTATTTATTTATTTATTTTTATCAATATGTGTTAAAGTCGCTGTATGAGGAGCTGTTCTGGCCATTGCTGGCCGAAGTTGAGCCTGGCAAGGTGAGGTAGTAGGTTGTATAGTTTGTGGGATGGAGTAAATCCTACTCAGGTGGTAACTATACAGTCTATTACCTTTCTTGAGAGGTACAATGAGTACTTGGAACAAGCTCACGCTGATTCACACTCAGAGGCAAAGATAATCATCGCTCGTTGAAGCAATAGTGCTATGATGAAACAAGATCAACCTTCTGAACAGGAAGTTGGTCAGTGTTCCAATCTGTTGCTATTGCAGTGGAAATATTCAAAGATTTTAGAGTTTCATTTTTGTTCTCAATAAAAGTTGTACGACAGAAAGACAAACTTTCTTTCGTTGTGATAAAAGTGTGGTCAAAAACATACCAGGCCATCAAGTGTGGCTTGCGCAATTTGCTTTCTCACATGTTGTCTTAAACCAATAAAATTTGAGGTGACAAAAACCTTTTGACCTTTTATTGGTGTTGTTGGTGGGAGGGGAATGGGGAGGGGCAGACAATACATTGAATTTTGTCATTGGCCATTTAATCTTCTCTTAACTTTACAACAAAAGTAGTAAAACCATACACATAAAAAATAACTTATGGTTCAGAGATAGGAGCGACAGTCATCCTTCAAGACAAATATGACTCTGTTACTCGCACAGTAGTTTCACACTTTTGCTGTGGTAAATTTTCTCACACTCTGAAGCTGACCAGCCAGTCAGCTTTTGTCACCACTTACACATTTTGTGCTTGACCAGTAACAATGACAGCTGGTATACATAGCAAAGAGGGTTTTTTTGTTGTTTGTTTTTTTTTAACTTTTTAGATGAACATAAAGCTGTGGAGTCATCGAAGTTCCATTGTGCAAATGAACCACAAACATACTGTCAGTTCTTGTTTAGAAGTGACAGAAGTTGTGCTTGCCGTTACTGCTACCCACAGGTAAAAAAGGAGTACTGCAATTGACTGCAAATGAAAGCCATTGCATCGGCAATGTAGCTCCAGCGCTGTTCCCTGTGATGCTGCCGACAACAACACACGACACTTCTGGACTTGAAATTACCAATGAAGAATTGGAACCTGAACAGAAACACTGAATTGAAACTTGATGTTGAAGTGATTAGGTCAAGGGGAAGTTTCCCTGTGTTTCACTTATAGACTGTCTTTCTAAACCAACGCCCACGCATGTTTACTGACATACACCTAAAAAAAAAACAACACATGAATTTCCAGAGCTTTTTGTGTGCACAGGGAGAATTTATTTACTATACTGACATTCTGTACAATTTTCAGTCAAGTAAAGGTAGATTTTAACATATAATCTATGTACATTTTTTGTACTTTCTAAAAAGGATCAAGAAAAAGAAAAGAGTCACTGCTGTTCCTACTGTGGACTTCTCAACGTGCAATGTACCGTCTCCATTTCTTCACGTATGCCGCCTTGATCTTCGGTATTTTAAACGCATACACAACTGGGTTGACGGCAGAGTTTGCATGGGAAAGCAGAATGCCAATGTAGAAGGCCTTTACTGGTACATCTTTGCTTGTCCCGAAGTAAACGATGCTGTTCATCAAGTGGAGAGGAAGCCACGAGATGGCAAACAGTGCCAAGACGAGGGAGAGGGATCCTGCAAGCTGTTTCTCTTTCTTCAGATAGTCTTCAGACTTGTTTTGTGCAACGTTGCCCGGTTTTTCGCGAAGGCTTCCTCGAATGGTGCAGAAAATGTAGACGTACAGCAGCGTCATAACAAAGAGGGGCAGCAGTGTGCAAAGTAAAAAGTTGAAGTATACCAGGTACGACATGGGGATCACTGTTATGAACCTGCAGACAATGGTCTCGTTGACGTGGAGGGGCAAGGTGTTGATGTTGTTCCACCCAAACATTGGGGTAAAACCCAGGGGTATGGCTAAAATCCAACATGCTGCCACCACTGACCATGAATGTGTTGGTCCAACAGTCTTTTTGTATCTAATAAGGAGAACACATCAAGAGATTAAATGAAGCATTTCGCAAAAAAAAATAACAATACAAGAAATTACAAGAAAAACCAGTCCTGAATATTAAAAGGCAGTTTTGCGTGGCAACTTTCGCTTCTTAATATGTGCAAGTTGAGCCAAAAGGTGATAGATGAGCTTCAGATGTACATTTAAATACTTTACATTAGCCTTGCAAGGCCATGCAACACTGCATTTTCTGTTCATTTTCTACAAACGTGCATGAATGAATGTATATTCAAGGGGGGGAAAAAAGGACTTACCCAAGAGGAGTACACACACGAAAGAAGCGATCCAGTGCGATAGCCATCAGACACAAAACTGAGACGAGGGTCAACGTGATGACCACGCAGCTGAGAAACAGACAGCCGTGGACAGAGGTCTCGGCTCGACCGTCCACTGCCACGGCCGACGGGATGGCCACGCAGCCAACCAAAAAGTCGGCCACAGCCAAGGAGACGATCAGGCACAAGGTGGGCTGCTTGAGGGTCTTAGGGGACCAAAGCGCCAAAATGACAAACATGTTGCCGAGGCAGCAGAAGACAGCAGTGAGCACCTCCAAGGTCGTGTAGATCACTTCGCAGATTTCCATTCTTTCACCTCCACTTTTTCTCCCGACCGTGAGCAAGAGCCTGTACGTACTGGACTGTTCTATTTGCCGCTTACGTCCGTATTGTGACATGCTGAGGAAGTATCAGGCAGTGAGACGGGTTGGTTTTTTTTTTTCATGCATGTGGTTTCTTTGCTTGATTGGTTTCCGTTTGGATGTGCTGGCCACGCAGTTGGGTTAGTTAATGAAAAAATTAACAACTGCCAATGATCATTTGTCATCTTACACAGTCTTGACTAAACTAAATAAGTTCTTAGTCAAAAAATATTTTTGTTCGTCCTCCTTTCCTGTTTGTGTTCATGCTGGAGTCGCTTTGTGAGCGGAACAGTTGTCCACAATGACATTTGTACATCAACATGATTAGGCTCTTTACACATGCCAAGTTCCTAATATAATGTATAAAATCAGATAAATATATCTTTAAAATTCTGAATGAAAATTCTAATGAGAGTATTGTTTTATCTGATTCATGTCAATGTTTAATGCATGCTGACTTTTCACTTTTTCTTTACTTGCAAAAACCACAGCAGTTCCTCTGCCCAGCCCACTTTTCGAGACCTGTGGTTGCTCAGCAACAACTACTCATCTAGTGACAGCCGTCCCTTCAATATTCATTTTATAGCCATGGGGAGACCAACCTCTGACTTCTCAAAATTTCTTTAACTCCCCGACTTCTCAATCTTTCTTTAAAACTATTATTTGTAAGAATGGTTTGATGAGCCGTGGCCCTGTGATGAACTGCCGACTTGTCCAGGGTGTCACCCTGCCTTCGCCCTATGACAGCTGGGATAGGCTCCAGCAGACCCCCGTGTAAATGGATGGATGGATGGATGGATGGCTTTGATGAGCTCTTACAGTGCTACCTGGCAGAGGTGACGCCTTTGATGGGACTTGCTGTACCCATAACCTGAGCATGCTGCCTGGGTTGCACATTGAAACTGGCATGCTTGCAGTTCAACTTTTGCCACATCAAGTGATGACCGTTATCATCAATCTATGGTTAACACCAAAACAAGTCGTATTTTAAAACTGTGTCAGTGCTCCTTCGATGACACATTTGACTCGGTACGTGTTGCCGGACACAAACACATATATGCAGGGTCTCTGTGTTTTTTTCAGGGTAAAAATAATTTTACATTCAACTAAAAAGCACGCTGAGGATGTTGACAATAATTTTGCTGATTGGAACCGGTAATAGAAGCTTCGCTGTCATGTAATCCCTGGAGTGCATCTGCAAGCGGATCCCTGCAAGGCCATAATCAAATTCATTACTTCTGCTTGTGGATGAAAATGTGTTGTGTGATGCAGCCAATGAGAGCAAATACATCCATTAATTTTTGCGAAAAGAAAAATGAATGAGAGGGAGTCAGAAGAGTTATAGTGCATGGATAGGAAAGTTCAAGCTGCTTATGTGACCCAAGGTGCTGAATGTGAAGCTACATCCTTGAGATTCTTAAGAAAATAAACATGAACAGATTCTGTGTCTGTTCACACGGACTCATTAGAGGAAGTGTGCGATAAATGTGTGATCGAGGACCAACACCACATGAAAGTACCAAAAAAAAAAAAAAAAAAAAAAAACTTCAGAGAATCACAAAAGTTACATAAACAAAACAAATCAACACCACACAGGACTTGACATTTGGCAAGCTGATGCCTTTCCATCTGCTATGAGTTATCGCAATAGATAAAGATCAGTGTGAGCATGAATGCATGTATTTTCATAATATCACAGAGGAAATTAGTCCAAGTGTTACTATGGAGAAGCATTGAAAGGATAGTTCACCGAGCATCACCAACTTGCTCTCTTTCTAACCAAGCAATCATTGCAGGTGAGAGTTTATGTTTGATAGCCTCATAATAAGACAAGCGGTTCCCAAAAACTCTTTTAGAGCTCTACGTGTGCAAGAACTTCATCTCGCAGCGATAAGAATCTGAGATTGTAAGAAACATTGCAAACAACTTCCTGACTCATCGCTATAGCAATTAGACGGAATGCATTTACAACTGCAATGAAATGAATGTCCTTCTGCCACCGCAGACCATCTAACCGATTGCTTGCTCAGTGACGTTTGCTGCCAAAATCTTCTCTTGCTCATAAAAACAATTAAAATACAGCATCTTCTTAATTGACTTGTTTTTTTGGGGGGTGTCTTTCAACAAGACACCATTGTCTAGTTGAAAGACTTAGGAATTATATTAATGAGAATTTATAGAACTAATTTGGTCATTTCCAAAGCATTGACTAATAACTATCCTTCGTTCTGCCACACAATGTTTGCTGTAATCCTTGATCTATTTGTTCAAGAAAAAAACTTCTTGTAAAGATTATTTCTATTTGCTTGCATTCCATGAAAAATCAACATCCTGATTTCCCACATGTGCTCCTGAAAAAAACCACAAACGGGGAGAGTACTGCCGCAGAAAGTCCCTCCCCTCGATTGTAAGCCTCATTTTTTTTTTATACTGGTGGAAGAGAGAGAGGAAGAAGCAGCAAGGGAGAGAGTGCAGAGGACGGAGTGAAGCTGCAGAGCGGCGCTCACTGGTAGCCAGTCCAGTCTCCAGCCTGAGCAACATGTGGATTGTGGAAGCCCAACGCCTCCTCGCCATTACAATGGCAAACAGGGGAACGTGCCGTCCCTTCAGCTAGAGAAAACCCTTAACTGAGGATGCTTTTATCGACGCAGACCCCAAAGTGGTGGGCAAAAGTTTTAACAAGCTACTTTTTTGATTTTTCCACCCTGAGCGAAGGAGAAAAAAAAAAAAAAGCCGGGCTACAACGATGTCTTCCTCTCCTGGTATCAAGCATCGGGAGAATGTGGATATGATGTACATCTCCATTGAGACGGCCATAGCCGTGGCCTCCGTGCTGGGGAACGTGCTGGTGGTGGCGGTGGTGTCCACAAACCGGGCTCTCCGCAACACCACCTTCACTTTCATTGTGTCTCTGGCGGTGGCCGACATCGCCGTAGGGGTGCTGGTGATCCCACTGGCCATCATCATCAGCCTTGGATTCCACATTCCTTTCTACACGTGCCTCTTCCTCTCCTGCCTGCTGCTGATCTTCACCCAGAGCTCCATCCTTTCCCTGCTGGCCATCGCCATCGACCGATATTTGCGGGTGAAGATACCCACCAGGTGGTGATGTTTTTAGTATTATAGAAATTTCAATTTCATACAAATGCAAAAAGACTTGATTTTATTTAAGTGCGATGCTGTTTACACAAAGAATTATATCTGACGCTGTTTAATTGCGCCACTGAGAATGAGTGCCGTGCCAAACGATCCCCTTTCTAAAATATTTCATTAGGGTAAGTGGTATGCATTTATACGCCTTTCAGTTCTTGAAACATTTTCACTGATACAGCCGCCTAATTGCAACCGTCTATTAGATTGCTCTCACATTTATTGCTTGTAGCAAGCAAAGCAAAGTATGCTTTTAGACCCAGAGAGTCAATCAAAAGGAGGTGGATCTCAGTGTCGATGTTGGACATATCCTCATATATCCTTTCCTGGTTTAACGTAAATCAATGAGCCTGACGCAAAAAGCTTTTAGGCAAATTAAAATGCCCCTGTCGGCCAAACAAACTGACAGAGGTACAGTTTGTTCCCGGCTTTTGGCCGTCGTCCATAATATGTTTTGTTTCCTTCCAAGATCCTGGTTTCAGTCGACGTCCAGTAACATTTTGGCTGGAATGTATTCAAAGAAAAGTCAATTCTGTTCAAGTGCAATGTGCCGTTTAGGTAATTAAACAAACTTCTGCGGTTCCTTTGCGTTGTCTTTGCGTAGGTACAGCACCATTGTGACCCAAAGGAGGGTGAACGTTGCCGTTTTCCTATGTTGGATCCTCTCCTTTCTCACCGGATTGGTTCCGATGATTGGATGGAATACCCACGAAGACCTGAAAAACCTCAGTATCTCGGATAACATTGTCTGCGAGTTCACCACTGTCATGAGAATGGACTACATGGTGTACTTCAACTTCTTCGGGTGGGTGGTGGCCCCGCTGTCCATCATGATCGCTCTGTATGGCGAGATCTTTCGACTGATCCGGCGGCAGCTCAACCGCCGCGCTGCGGCTACGAGCGACGGCGAGCGCTACTATCAAAAGGAGCTAAAGCTAGCCAAGTCGCTGGCCTTGGTGGTCTTCCTCTTTGTGGTGTGTTGGCTGCCACTGCACATCCTGAACTGCATCACCTTCTTCTGCCCAGCATGTCACGTCCCCAAGTTTGCCACGTACATCGGCATTTTCATGTCCCATGTGAACTCTGCTCTCAACCCGCTGGTTTACGCGTTTAGGATAAGTCGTTTCCAAGTCACACTGATCCAGATCACCCGTCGCTGTATGCTATGTAAATCCCCGGAACCCACACCTTGCCCCACGACCAGCACTCCGGCCCTGACGAAGAAAGTGAATCCCGTGAACGCTTAACAAATGATCTAAAAAAAAAAAAAAAAAAAAGTGTGTCTTTCTGCATCCAAACAAAGAACTTCTATTCCTGTCTGCCTAAATTATTTTGCTTACTCAAGTATTTTATTAAATGATTCATATTGAATTTCACATAACTGAGTGATTAAACATTTTATGTTGTAAATGTTTTTGTTGGTAATTTTACCAGAATGGCAGTTCTTAGATTCTCCAGTGAATGAGCAAGTTTCAAGTTCAAGACAATGTGGTCATGACGTAACATGCTGTGAAATTGCTAAATGGTGTTTGAATTGAATTGGTCAACCTGCAGGTTTGATAGTAACTACCGCCTTCCTCTAAAACAACAAAACAACAAAACAACAAAAACAAACAAGGGATTGTTCACCATGAATTGAAATTTAACTGATTATTTAATTATTTACCATTTTTCATCAGAAGTCTCTGTCAACCCTGGTGAAATTTTCAGTCGCTGTAATGATTCTGGACTTCCACAAAGGTATAAAAAAAATAAATAAAAATAAAAATTGTCCACCCAATGCCAGTAAATGGAAACCAATGGTAGCCATGTACTGAAACAACCATTATTTATTTAACTTATGTTTAATTTATCTGTATTCATGGATTGCACTCAAGCATGTATGAAACATCACCCTTTCATTTCATGTAGAGCATAAAAATGACCAATAAAGAAATCTTGCAAAAATCGTAATCTCTTGAATACTTTGGTTGTTTATCATTGTTTTTCTTTCTATACACTGCAATTGTTGACATTGATGTGTAATTCTCTTCTCCCCGGAAATACTGGCGCAGCTGCAGGATACTAGAAATGTGAGTAGCACATCTATAAGACGCAGAGGAAAACTAAGTGCTGAGATTTATGGCGTGAGGTCAGTTAAAAGCACACCGTGTTCTGCAATGTAATGCTTCACGAAGACCATTCCAATTAATATAGGAGGCCCGAAAGATGCTAAAGTGCCTGCTAGAGCTGCTCCCATTCTGCTTTGTCATCAGTTTGGCTTCTGCCTGTTTGAATCTATGTTGCCACTTCAAGAGCTTTAATTAAGAGCAGTGTGGTGTTTCTTTTTTTTTTAACAGTTTCAGAGTTTAAACATAAGTTTTGTCCATCTATGCGCTTCAGAGTTACTGTACATCTTCTCTGTACATTTCCTAACCCTAACCCTACTGTCAGCTATGCTGTATCCCCCCCAGAGTTTTGTATTGTTATGATCACTTCAAGTTTCATTGCAAACAACCTTTCTGTCGGCCTCTGCTTACAAACATATCGTCACATATTTTACCATCTGTCACCTTTATCCCTGCCAAGGGATTTGAGAGTGCTGAGTGCAACCTAATCCCTTGCCTCCTTCTTCTTAGTGAGGTAGGTAACCAACCTTGCATTTAGCCCCGTTGCACTGTACACTCAGCCGGTCGCCGTGGGGTCCTGAGAGGGTCCGCGCTCGAACTAGATGTGGAGCCTGGATTCTGTTTTGTCTCATCTTCATCCCAGATTGATTTGTGGAGGTAAGACAATTTACAGTACAGCCTTCCTAAAAATATAAATTTGACAGACTGTTCAAAATAAAGAATTGAACAATCTACAACATGTTTTATTTGCAGAATCAAAAACACTCTCAAATGGCTGAGGAACACAGGGAAGAGGAGAGCCAAGACCCGGAGTCCCCAGAGGAAGAGCTGAGTGATGAAACTGAGCTCTTGCTACACTTTGGGAAATACGCTGAAGCCCGACGTGCACTGCCATGGAATCAATGGACATTCAGAGAAAAAGTAACCTTTTTCCTTGACCGAATTTTCTTTGGTTTTTTAGCCATTCTTCTATTGATTTTCATTGGCGAATTTGTCTATAAAATGTGGTATGTGTCTAACATGAAGAAGATAGTAGCATTTTTGACAGATTCTGTGAGCTATCTGGTCAACTGGCTCTCCACCCAGGAGAGACAGGAGGAGCTACTTGAATTGTAAAATGTGATTGAAAATCATTTCTATACTTCAATAATAATAATAAAAAAAAAACATTGTCTGACAGTATACTGCATCTTATTTTTTCCTTTTGTAGACAGATAGATGATTTATAAATAGAGGAACGGATAAATAAAAAAAACGGATACATATGTTAAATATTTAAATAAATATATTTATAAATATATATTTTTTTAAAAAAAGATCAGCAACAGTAGAGAAAAATAAGATAGTATAATATTTCTCACTGGTGAACAAATAAAATAGGCTTAAATACCACACAACATTCAATATAATAACAGAGAGTAATAGTAGGCATTTACGTCATTGTTATAAGTGTAAGTTGAATAGCTACAACACACGTCCGTCAGCCAATTACACCAATCAAATGGATGTATTCCTCAGTTTATCCTGTTTCCGGTCCCTCCCCTCCCTCTCTCTTCCGGATCTTCTAGCGTGACCGACGTTTCGTGTCGTTTAGACTTAAAAGTAAGTGGTGTTATTGAAAAATAGCTCATTGTTCTCACTTCTAAAGTTGTAACAACATTTTAAATGCAACAAGAATCGCACGTCTTTGCTTAAAGCCAAGTAAATGTGGCAATGCTAGAAGAAAGACAGTAACACGTCCGTTTCAAACCCCGGGCGCCATGCTGTCCGTGTTAGCTGTTAGCTACAGGTTCAACCTGACAGTTTGCTGTCAGGTCTGTTCCACTACAGTACAGCGGTTAACTGGGTTCTAACTCAGTCCGGCGCCAAAGTATCCGAATAACATTATTCCTAGTCACGTACACTATCGCTGTCTCTGTAAATCGGTTTATTGAAATCTACGAACGTCTATGCTAGCGGCACACTACAGTTCTTGTGGCGTATTTATTTTATTTATTTATTTTTACGTTAGCCTTATTACTAAAATAATAAAAATAAATTGACAAGTCACTGCGTCTTTACATAACGTAACTGTCACTGTCTGCCTGGGTTATATTTTCTATCTTGTCACACTTCTTAAATAAAGCACCCACCGTATTAGGGAAGCATGCGTGTTGGCCGTCTAGTGGTAATCGGAAGTACTAAACGTTGTGGGGACTCCGTTTGTTGACGTGATTTATGCTGAGAGTTTTACTTGTTTTGAACGTGAAATACGAGTTTTGTTTATTCGGTCCATAGTGCTGAGCAGAATGGAAAATAAATATTCATTTGACCCAAATTGTATTTCTAAATATACAATAGTTTTGTAGCAATTATTCCAAGGATCCCAATTAGCGGGTTTCGGCTGAAGATTTTCAATAAATAAATAAAACCATTTAGTTCAGTTCAGAGAAGTTCCTATGCATTTTACATTCAACAGTGCATGTCCTTTTAGGTTGACAAATTTTACAGAATAACAAAAGATTAATTTGTGAATGAAAGATCATTGTGAATCAACATATTTCCACCACATTTTTTACTGTTTTCATTGATATTATTTTGTAATTTTTCAGAATGCGTTACGTGGCCGCTTACCTCCTGGCTGCTCTCGGTGGAAACACCAAGCCCTCCGCCAGTGACATCAAGGCCATTTTGGGCAGCGTAGGAATTGAGGCCGATGACGAACGTTTGAACAAGGTACGCAGTTAGCACTAATGATTACATGTAAATATATCAATATATATATATATATATTTTTAGAGAACGTTTCCTTTCATAAGCCCTGAATGATTGATGTTGTATTTTTTTGTTTTACTGCAGGTCATTAGTGAGCTTAATGGAAAGGACATCAATGAAGTCATGAATGCAGGTATAGGTCCTCACAGTTCACATTAAGTGTGCAATTTAATATTGCAGTGGCACATGACTAATGGTTTTTCCTTCTTTTTCTTCTTCTCAGGCCTCTCCAAGTTAACCTCTGTGCCAGCAGGTGGTGCTGTGGCGGCACCTGCCGCTTCTGTTGGGGCCGCCGCTGCTAGTGGGGCTGCACCTGCTGCTGGTATGTGTTTACTGTTTTTAACTTCCATTTACTTAAGCTGCTTTGTGCTCTCTCTTTCAAAGTCATTATCATGCATATCTGTTCTATTAACTTCATTTACTTTGATTGTTGTGAGACCTCAATCTGTAGTATTGACCGTTGTCTTTTAATGACTCCTTTCTAGCGGAAGAGAAAAAAGAAGAGAAGAAGGAGGAATCAGAAGAGTCTGACGAAGATATGGGCTTCGGTCTCTTTGATTAATCTGTCTTCTGAATTAAAAAGCAATAAAAATGTAAAAGGTTTACACACGAAACCTGTCTTGTCTTTAAATGTCTTTTGTGTAAGGCTCAAGAAATGACGCAGATGCGAAGCCTCAATGTTGAAATCGTTGGGTCACCTGCTCAAAAAAATAACCCAGACTCTGTCACCCATTATTATTAGGCAACTGTGTGGTTGTGTCTTTGAAACCGCAACATGCTCTGAAGAGTAAGCTATTATGCAACTAGAGCAGCGGTGTAAAAACTCCAGTTCAAAACAGAATTTTTAAACTGTAACACTTCATTGTGTCACTCTCTTGTTGGGGGGAGGTGACGAAAACAGGAAAACATCCACTAGTCAAATAGTTTCAGTTGTTAGTTGATTTCTTAAAGGTTTAAGCGTTACTGAAATATAGAAATTAAAATTTAGAATGGAATTGTGCTGAACCTGCAGAACTGACCATTTAGTTCTCTGTTGTACTTTTCCAGTGCCAACAAGTCAGTGCTGTTGTCGTACAGGTGCTGTTGTTCCACTCCTTATATGGGGGACAAATCAAACCTTGTTATTGAAGGACGAGTTGAGTCATGGTTTACCGTCACTATCATTTCTTGATTCGTTTCTGTTTTGCTGCACAGGGTCGATGGAATTATTTGTGTACTCGTAAAACAACGTGGAGCAGTTTCATTTTACCTCCGTGCGTGCCATTAATGTTCAATGCCTGGACACTCTTCTGTGTACATGATGAACCCAAATCTAGTCAGGCTCACGGAGGGAAAGACATTGGTTCCAATCCTCAATTTAGAACAGCCGTCTGCATTGCAGGTGTTTAGAGAGCATTGTGTACTTTGTGTTCTGTGTGTGCTCGTGCCTCAGTTTGTTTCCATACATGGTTTTAACGCCTGCTGGGGAACCAGTTCCACAAGTGTGAGGAGGACCATCACCGCATGCTTTACTGGAGTTAAATAGCAGTCTGTCACATTCCATCTCTTTATGAATGTCAAGTTTCCTGTTAGCATTTGCACAGTTGAAAAAACAAGAATACACCAGCCTATGCCTAAATTCACTGGATCAGTGGTCGCGCTGATTTCAATTTTCCCCAATGATGCATTTCTTTTGTATGAGAGAAATTCAATTTGTAAAAATATGCTTCTTTGCATGTGCGAATACAACACTTCCCAACAATACGGCTCCGAGCGCATGAAATGACACCTTCCGACGTTTAACGCATTCAACACAAGTCTCGCCATGTCAACATTATCACAGACTGCTGGTCCTCACTGTACCACTCCCTTCTGAGGTTACGTGGTTACATAACACCAGCTTTCCTTCTGAACCAAAGTGGAGTTTGGACTGAATTTCATTGATGGATGAGAATAAATCTGTATTTCACTGAGGAACCTTCAGGTTTAAGTAAAAGGTCTGAGAGAAATGTCAAATAACCACTGTTTAACAATCAGCCAGTTTCTTGGACATCACATAACAGCAAGGTGTACCTAGTAAAGTGGCCAGTGAGTGTTCGTTGAAATCTACTGCATCTGTGCTTTGTTGTGCGTAGAGACATAGTTACTGCAAACTTAATTCTCTCATCTCACATTCTGTCTGAAGTTCTATTTTGCAAAAAGAAAGACACAAAAAGCACAAATTTGGCATTGTGTACACAATACATTTTATTCCAGTAAACTTCATGAATGCCTGCATTCATAAAAACAACAATGGCAATCCTGTCACATTTAATTTTAAGTATTTTGTTAAATAAGTTTTTGCTAATTTGAAAATACTAAAAATGTAAAGAAACAACACAATTACACAGTTATCCATTAAAAACATACTATTGAAGTGCTTTTTTTTTTTTAATCAAATATGAAATAAACATATTGATAAACATATTTAATGATAGCTCAACCTTCATTCCAGCTGATTCCTTTTCTACTTTTTACTTTCTGAATCCTTGCTGGTTGTTCCTCCAGGTGAAACAAACCAGTCAAACACATTCTGAGCCTATCCACCACAGCCATTCAACTGGTTTTACAGCAAATTTCTGACTTGTGCAGAATTACACAAATTATTCTATTGCAAGCCAGAAAAAAATCTAGTGAAATCAAAACTCATTTTTCTTAAAAACAAAAAACAAAACAACATAGGTCTATGGATATAGGTATTACCTATTTAGTCTAGGTATCACCAGTTCTCACATTGTCGACAGTAAAAGTGCATTTGATCTTGCATCTTGTCGTGTTGGGAGACATCACAGGGTAAACTTGAGGAAATGGTTTTGCTCCTGCATGGCTATCCATCAGCCTTCACTGTCAGACAATGGATGATCTGTACAGGCCTGTGAAAAATTGGGAATGAGGTCAAAATCATCTTAATGGTCTAGTTTTGTATATGACTAATATTTGTTAAGTAAAGCGCCGGTCCTTACCTGTTGGTATTCAAACCGGTCCTGCAGATATCGGTTACCAAGGCCAGTAATGTGACCTAGATTTTGTTTGGACAGGCGGGCGATCTTGGCTGTAAAGTCATATGTGAAAGCTAACTTGACCAGCTCGGGAGCTGTAGGCAGGACAGTGGGAGGGTTGTGGATCGGTGAAGCCTCTTCCTCCAAATACGCGTCAGCAAGTATCTGGAATGAGGAGTACGACATGCGCTGGAAAAAGTTCGTCAGGGTGGGGTTGTCTTTCAGCTGCAAGAAGATAAGGAGCAGAAAACAGCTCGTAAATACAGTGCCCTTTGACCAAGAAGGGACAAACAATGCAAAAACAGAGTTGACACAGTGAAAGACGCATGCTCTCATGTCTCAGTCATTGGCTCTCAGCTTTAATCAGCTTTAACCAAATCAGGGTACGTGGCGTATTTGAAAATGTAAATTCATCGGCTATCAACTAGGTCAAGGGTCACCAATGTACCAGGTGGCCCCCAAGGGCCACCAGTACGCTACATGAGTAGCCTGCAGGCATGTTCGAAAAATAGAGCTGGTTGAGCTGCGTCTAAAATTCAATTTTATCCAACCTTGCCAAGTCATTGTTGATTATTGGGAACTTATTAACATGATCAGTCTTCACAAAGATCAACATCATTCATAACAATATATAACAGAGAAAATGTATGATTCAGGACCCATGATGTAGCTCTCAGGTTTAAAAAGGTTGGTTAGTTGAACATATCTAGAATAAACCAGCCGACACAAAGAGCTTTTCTGGCACCTTTTTACATGTGACAGACCATAATGCAGTTCTGTCATATGGCGTGCCGCGTTTCACATGGCAGACCTTGTGACTCTCACAGCTTTTAAGTTGTTGCAGTTTTCACTATCGTAATCATTACTACAAACACCCTTGCTGTGAGGCTTTTTGGCTTGGCACAAACTATGGACTTATGCAATATCCAAAGACGCAATTAAGATAACAAAAGGATTTTTTTTAAAATCACGTCACTTAAAGCATCTTTTAATTTACCCTTGCCTGCAAATGTTAACTTGTGAACAAAAACAGACTGTGTCACAAGCAAATAAGAACAGATTTTCCTAGTGGTGTATAACACCCACCTTTTCATCGATGGCATCACCTTGTGCCTTGGTCAAAGCAAAGAGCCTGTTGATGACTTCCTCTAGGAAAAAAAAGAAAGAGCCAAGAGGACACATGAGCAGGTTGCTGGACAGCTCGCATTAAATCTCGTCTAACTTGAAACTCCTTTTTCATGTGAATCATGCGGGACTGAGATGCATCGCAAAAAGATAACTGGCCGATCCAATTTCCTGGAAGCCGCCAAGTGTTATCCCACACTCTAAAGTATCCAATCAAACGTGCAAATACGACAAAGAGCAATGTTTCTCACCATCCGAAAGGGGTTGAACTTCCTCTTTTTCTTGGACCTCGAGCACAATTCTTTCCAGTTCCTCTGACATCTTCTCATAGTAGGAATATGTTGGTTCAACACTGACCACATCTAAAAACAGACATCCGAAGCAATTTACTGTAACGTAGTAGATGTTGTTTCTTGTATCATACTTTATTGGGTGGAATAATCCCCAAACAATTACCATCAATTCTGGTGATGTCGGGATTGTTATTTGGTTTGTTTATGATGGAAAGACGTTTAGAGATCTTCCGCCGTCTCGATTTCTTTCTTGAGGATTTTCTTCTTTGTGAACTGCTCGGAGTTGTCGGCAGGCAGTTGGACAAAGTGTCAGAGGACCCTTCCGATTTGTCCACAACCGTGGTCTCCGGCGGACCCTCCTCATCTTCACTTTTGTCCTCAGTACTCTTCCGAGAGAAAATGCCAAATATGTTCTTGAACAAAGACGGCTTCTTAATCTTCTTGGACTTTTTGGTGGGCTTCTCTGGCTCTTCGAAAATTGTCTCAGGCTCTTTTGTTTCAGAGTCGACCGCAGAAAACGGACCAACTTCACTGTCTTGAAAGCCGTCAATCAAGTGAAGAGAAGGGTCACTCGAATGCCGTCTTTCCTTTCTCCTGACCGTCACCCACTTTTCTTTCCGGTGAGACTTCTTGTCACCGAGTGTCCCATCGTTGAGGCTGAGGCTACGCTTGACGTACACCTCCAGCAGACGGATCGTGTCCTTGTGAGGCACGAGAATAAGCTGGCCATTGCTTGGCCGGTGGGTTAGCGTGTCTGTTTCCATTGGCGTCTAGGAGAAATGAAGAACAATGAAGAGGGTGATGTCACTTTTTGGCAAGCAACCATGGACGTACAAACAATACAGACAGACAGACAGACAGACAGACAGTTTTAAAATATTGTCACAGAGGACTTCATGGGTAAATGGTGTTGGTAATCATCTCTTCTGATGATTATTGATGATTCAAAGAATCGTAATTCTTAATGGAAAGGTAGATACCGATGTGATGAAATACACTGAGAAAAAAAGTACAGTTTGATTCAGAAGAAGTTGCACATAGATCATTTTGTGAAATATAACCCAAGGGTTTGTCTGACTAGTTCAGGTATTCTCTCCACATAAAGTGAGGAAAGGAAAAAGTGAGGTACATAAAATGATTTGGAAAATTAAATCAAAATCCCAAGTTGTCTTTGTACTACATAGATTGGGACAACTTTGGGTTGTTAAAGAGACAAGGCAGGATACAGATATGCTGAAATTGTTATTTGAACATTAAACATTCTTATTTGCAGACTTTACTTCACAGGCATAGGCTAAAAGAAGAAATGTCCTGGATTGTATCAGCTCTGAAGTATTTTACCACATTGTACACAGCTACAATAGGTTTCTACAAAAACCAATTATTTAAAAAAAATTTCATATAAAATGCCTTCATGAATGTTATATATTCGTCATATAATTTTGCTATATCGCAAATCGTCTTTTACTTAATTCCTGGATTGGTAAGAAATGCAAAGATGTTCTGTTCACACAATCTCACTTTCTTGTGAATTGCTGTGGCCCTAACCTGGCCTTGGCCGTGATAAAGCCAGTTCGTTAGCAGGCAACCGAGGCGGCCAAAGTTGCAGCTCGAGGCCAAAATCCAATCATCGCTGAACGTCCCGACACCTTGTTGATTTGAATTAAAGCCAAACTCTGTCCGCTTCGCGTCCATCGGGCTGCACCAGAACACAGCAGCTTGTGGACGCAGGAAGCGAATGCAGTAAAAACAAATCAAACAGCGCCGCGCAAACTGCGCTCACTTCAGTGCGAGTCCATTTCAACTCACACCTGCGAATAAACCCGCGCCGGACGCTTTGTTGGCCGCGAGCTCAAAGAAGGAACGCCTCGAGCTCAAGCGGTATGCGTGGCAGGAGGAACCCACCTCGTGATGCCGGGCGCTCGCGGAATGGTTGGTTCGTGTTCCACGCTCGCCGCCGCTCCTGCCTGTCGTGTCTGTTCACGGGACTCTCCGCACCGCGTCTGTCCGCATTCTTCCCGGCTGTCCCAACACGTCGCCGTCCTCATTCTTCCTCACCTGGGGACGGGTGTCGTCATCGGTGTGGGCGGTAACCGAAGGCTGTCTCCTACCTGTGAGTGCCGCCGCCCCGCTACCCGGAGAGACGCCGTCCACCCGCCGCTTGTTTACGGTTTCGTCACTTAGGAAAAAAAAAAAAAAAAAAGAAGGAAGAGGCCGGCTGTGTTTTTCTGCCCACCACCGCCACAGTTTCGTTGCCACGAAAGAGGAAGTTCGCGGTTCATTTCCTCTCAACACCGCCCCCTGCCGCTCTCTGGGAAGAGCGCCAACAGCAGCCCTGGTTGAATTTACTAATGCGAACCACGTAAAGTTAGTAGCGTCATCAAAATAAACAAACATGAAGTCCAAAATCTATAAAAGCACAAATACAAGCATATAGAGTCAAAGATATTTATTAGACCACAAATTGAATATGTACGTTCGGACAACACGTTGGTTTAACGGATTACCCTCCTAAAGACTTTGGACTAACGTTTAAAAACTTGACTGCAGGCCTGCTGGAGCATTTTCAGATGGGCACCAGCCACCAGTATGATAGAGGGGAAAAAGTTTTAACGGGAAAGATAAAAATGAATAATGAAGGTGATAAAGCATGTGTACCGATACAGCTTTGAGAAAAAACAAAACAAAAAACCAATCACTTCCCATTAATATTATTCATTCATTCATTCATTTTCTGTACCCGCTTCTTCCTGAGATCAGGGTCACAGGGTCTGCTGGAGCCTATCCCAGCTGCCTTAGGGCGAAGGCAGGCTGACACCCTGGACAAGTTTTCCATTAATATATTACACATAATTCTTTCAAATCTACTTGCGAGCTTGTTGTACAGTGATGCTATTTGGCAAGTTTCGAGACGACCAAGATACATTGCATCTTCAAAACATAATTAAATAAACAGCTCAACAAAAATAACGGAGGCTGTCTGATGCTCCTGTCGATGTTGAGTCGTGTTGGTTTTAAAAATTACATTAAATAAGTGAATAAAACAAGTCATCGTAAAAGACTTTTCATACTACGGAGCCCCTAAAGGGACATGGAGGGAAAAAAAAAAAAAAAAAAAAAAAAAAATTTCAGGTGCGCACCTAAAACTTTCTGCTCCGCACCTGAAATATTTTTTTTTTTTTTTTTTCTCCATGTCCCTTTAGGGGCTCCGTATCATACGGAGCAGGCCATCACCAAACATACAGAAAGAAATGGGGACCATTCCTAACACTGATGAAGTCCTGGTAACAATGTTTCCCACTAAAATCCAACGTAACAAAAGTGATTGCAGTACATATTAGTTGGCTACCGATAAACGCAGCCTTATTTTTGAATGACACCCCGTGGTTGTACACGGTACTACACTAAACAAAGATAAACAAAGGAGTTTCAGTGTGGGGTTTCCGTCCACAGATGGTTGTGTCCATATTTAAGAGGCAAACTGCATATCACAAGCAGTCAAGTCAGTCAAGCCAAGCAGACACGCGTTTTCCAGACCTGTACGCTGAATAACTTGACTGTTGTAACTGCAATATAGGGCTCTGTATTGTTATAATGTTGGGAGTGGAGTTAATGATTTCTAGGGAAGCGCCCATGTCTGCAGTAAAGTCTTTATCAGGACAAGGAAAGCCCATGTTTGTTATACTGGTATCGCTGCTGATCCAACTTTATGACCTCAGTAATAGCATGGCGGGAAAGGCACAGTTGTTATCACGTGGTGTCGGAGGGAATCAAGTTTTAAAACGTTATTTACGTCTGATTATGTTTATTGAATTGAACTAAAACAAAATATCAGAGATATTTAAAATGTTTTTTTTTTGTCGTTGTTGTTTTAAAAGAGAAGTTATTAGTAATACCACAGCTTACCACAGGGTGTCATAGTAGCAGCACCTCGGCCTGCAGCTGAAGTAACCTCACTTCCACCAACGATCAATCGCATCATCTGCATTTCTGTGTTTCTGTGTTTTGTTTGTTTGTTTGTTTGTTTTAACTGGATTGCTCCTTGGTCACAAAACATAACAACATTTAAATTAACATTAAAAAAAACTCTCTGCCTGTAGGTATAAAAACGCTCATCTTCAAATCCATTTAGATCTGTCACCTTTATATTCATTTGGCATTTGCCATTGCTACACACTCATGATACTTAGCATTAGTCTTAGAAACTCATGAACCAGTGTTACTTTTGTGGTTGTAGTTGATGTTGTTTGTTTCTTTTTTCATTTTAGCACGTACTAGTGTTACTTTGGTGTTTCTGTAATAATATCACAGCATTGAATGGAATCACTCATTTATAGAGTCGCCAAACACTCTTGATGATGTATTGCTTTTCATTTTCATTCTGCAAATATTTTCATTTCTTCATGTCCCCAAAAGAGAAGGGCTGAGACATTAGTCTATGAGTCATTGCCTGTTGTGAACACTAACCTGTAATTTACCAGATGACTTAATGATTAACTCAACGAGTTTATCATTTGTTTGTATCGGCAGGTCAAGTAACAGAAATGGACTGTAGGTGTTTTCAGTTTGCAGCCAAAACTCATTACCCGAGCAAATTAGTTTGATCATTTTTAAATATTCTTTTTTGCTTACATTCAACAACTGATGAGCTGATTTCACCAAGTTATGTCCAACAATAAAAAAAAGTGTTATGTCATCAATCAATGAAAAGAAGCAGAAAAGAATCAATAATCTGTTAACATTTCAAGTGCATAAAGTATCAGCAAAATTTGTCTGCATTCATCATTTACATGATACCATAAGGTGCAGATTCTAAATCACACACCGTTGATTATTCAAAGGACACTTCAGCCAACTCATCCAACGAGGCAGAAGGGTGTTTCCAATCACCTTTCCGCTGGATCAAACGCAACAACATCCAACCCGAGTCAATAAAGCACGTAGTGTTTATCTTCAGCATGAGCAACTGATCATTTTCTACATCCCTGCGTTCTCCACAGTTCACGGGGTGTCGCTCGGGTCTGCTCTGCCAGGGTTCCCCCATCCAGCATTCTCAGACTGGAAAGTGGAGTCCCATGATGGAGAGCCTGAGTAATGAGTCAAGGAGATAAAGATTTATGACAGATGACTGCACGCGGCGGCGGCGGCTGCAGCGCTGCAGTGCGTCAGCCCTGGAGGTCACTGAGCAGCAGGCTCATGTGGGACGAAATGTGAGTCTCACATTTGTCCTGCTTAAGGCCCATGAAAGAATAAAGAAGGTGACCTCAAGTTTCCTCCACGATCGGGCTGTTCGGCTTCTTCAGACGACCGCAATTTGCTCGTCACGATTGAGGCAGCCAAATATAACGGCTGAGAAGGAAGGCCACATGATCTCGCAGCTGCAGTGCAGTGCAGCGCAGCGCAGTGCCGCATAGATCTGGACAACACTGCACAGACCACCTGATCCAAGTCGTGATTTGTTCTTCTTTTTTAAAATAGCATTCATAATTGGAACACATTAGTGATATACATATTTATTGACTGTTGCAAAAACCTTTGTCGACCAGAACAATGAAGCAGACGGACTTTTCAGTCCACTAGATGCTGCTAAGTGCTCAGTGTCTGGTGAAGGGTGGGTGCAGGGTCTGCAGATGAAAAATGTTAATAAAGTACAACAGACATACTGAAATAGCAAATCTATCAGTAAATTGCTTTATAAAAAAATGAAATGTCATGTCATGAGTTTGCCAGATTATCAAACCCTCGCTCAACCATATATGTACCATGGATGCAGCAGTAATACTGAGTAACTAGTGACAGAAATGACAGATAAATGCAGATCATTTCACTGACAGTATTTTGTGTTTCTACTGAAGGAACAACAAATTATTTAATAAAGGTCAAAGGGCAACTGGACTGGTAACATGCAGACGTTTCACCTCTCAGTCATTTTGGCTTCTTCAGTTCACTGATACATGCAGTTACTGTGATTTTTAGATTGTAATTTAAATAAAATATTCACTTATGAAACTCGACTGTTTCTTCAAACCATCTGCCTTGGTTGTGGCTACGCAAACAACAACATACAACTGAAACTCTTAAACTTTGTACCAAAAAAAAATAACAATTTTCTACCAACATTAGTTTTTCTTTTTTCTTATATTTTTGTATACACTTTTCCACAAAGATCCCTTATTCCATTTCTGATGATATAACCGTATTTTTTACTAATTAACTGGAAAGAAGCTGAAAGAACACTCATGGCCATTATCCACTTCAATGTGTCAATGGGAACAGAAAAAATAATGCTTCCAAGTAAAGGACAGTGGTTCTCTTTTTGCCACGTCTGTCCTTCATCCTTACTGTGGCTGGGAGAGCAGATGGAGAGCATCACAAGCTTCGCTTGGCTTGTGCCAAAATGCACACGCTTCATTTGTCACAATGCAGGGGTAAATTCCTTTTCACCTTCCAGCGTTAAGTGACCTTCAGGGTCCGTGAGCCATGGTGTGGATATCTTTTAGTCAGCGTCGCCAGGGAAGGCAATGAACGATCGAGGGACGTGCCGCTGAACTGTGATCAGTGTTTGCCGACGTTACACCTGCTGCGCTCCAATGCAGCCCTGCCTCTGCACTTGGGTAAACACACACCCGCAAGGTCACTGCAGCGGCGGCCGATATCTGCTGCGCTCAGGCGGGTGGCGGCCCGCCGCATGAAACACGAGACTCTGAGGTGATCCAATACAAGCGGAACCCGTCTATTTCTAAGTGACTCCACTGCGCAGAGGGCGTGAGCCGCGGCTCACGGGCTGCCGTCTGGGCCGAGACCAAATTGGCTTAACAAAACAGTAACTCAATCTACTGACATGAGCCCGAGTGTCACTTCGCTCTCGTGTGAGGCTCCTGCATTGTTACCTGACGCAGCTTGTCGCCGTGCCGGAGAGCAAAAGCAAGAGTCATGCATTGCAGGTATTTTTAGATCCATTAGGGGCTTAAACTGCAGTCTGCAGCGTCACAGACATTGGGCTGCATGCTGCTCTTTGACAGGGTTTCTTCCGAAGGGGGAGGGGTCTTTATCAAAGGTGGGATGGATGTGATCTCTTCACCAAACACCTAATGAATTATAAATGACAGCCTCACATTGGTTTTGACCTTGCCAGAGCTACCTGTCAGCTGAATGCTATCAAGTCTTCTTTTTTTTTTTTTTTTTTTGCAGGATTGTGACTCTGCAATCAGTGAGTGCCGGTCACCAGCTTGTCTGTTAAAGACATATTAAGACAAACCAGCGCTCTTATTAGACACGAAATAGGAAGCAGGAGGTAACAAATTGAACCTCCTGCTAAGAACGAGCAGATCTGAAATAACTTGCACAGACACGGCTACGTCTGGCGGAGATTAAATGAGCGATACGTCACGAGACAGAGTGTTGCTATGCGGAATATCATCACAGGTAAAAAGGTGTTGGATGTCACCACACCATGATGGCATTCAATATAACTGATAAGTAGACTAGTTAACTTAACTACAACCAGACGTTGTAGTACTGTACACCATGTCGACCGTCATGAACCTCTTGTGATTTTTCTCTCTGTGGTTGTTTCGTCTAGGCAGTTATCATTTTAGCATTCTACATTAGCGCCGGTCTGTGTCTGTTCATTATTGTTTATTGACATTGTGTGTGTGTGTGTGTGTTGGGAGGGGGAGGGGCCAACAGAGCTAAGAAAACGACGAGTAGGAGATTTGCGCACAATGCCAGCAAGACACTGCACAACTACACAAATATGGTGCGTGATGCCGCTTTCAACTGCAGTAGCTCTGTACATAGGAAAAAAAAATGTTGCTCTGGAATTCTGATAAGCCGACTCTGGCATACAGCTCTTTTAAAGCACGAAGGCATAGAGGCATATAGCTTCTTTTCAAGAGCGCACAGCAAGAGGCGTGAGCTTCCACAGTCTGCCACCATATAAACCAACAAACAACCCCCCCCCCCCCCCTCCCCCTCCCTGCTCCGAACCAGGCTCTTATTTTCTCCCCTTTTGTGATATGACACATTCTCAGGTGGGGTTCACTTGAAGGGATTTCTTGGATTCTTGGATTTAGAGAGGGATGCAGTCGTGGCCTGTGTGTGAAGAAACAGAAGCAGTGAGCAGGCATTAACAACCACAAGGTGGAGGCGATAATCAGTCCTGAGCCCTGGAGGCATTCGCCGGCACGCACGTCTCAATTCAACCCCAACATTGTTTGGATCAAAAGTTTGAAGAGCTGAATCCTGCTCCTTGTGAGATGTCAGGTGTGCAATCATCAGAAGGGGGCAACTTTGCACAGTCAGTATAGGTGTTTAATGAAAGGCACTCTTTACAGGATCACTTCAACATAGCAGCCAGCTGTCTGTACACTGCACAGTGTGGAAACATACAGCAACAATGCCCGAATGAGAAGCGCTTCATGACATAGTAAAGTGCTGAGTACCAACGTGACTCACCAAAGTCACATTATTGCTATTTATTTTTAATGTGTGACAGCTATTGCTTTTAGTGATGGATAAAAAAAGTTTTTTTTTTTTTTTTTTTTTTTTTATCCACAACTCATTATTATTGCATTTATACGATTATAAGAAAGGCAAAGATTGTTTCACAGCTGTAAGAGTTACTATTAACTACAAGCTGCATTAATATGTAATGGAATAAACTCACATACAGTACATGTGCAGGTTGGAATGTGGCATGCATATGTACCCAGAGGAGTCATAATTGTCAACATTTCAAAAATCCACCCAGCGCTGCGTCTTCCCCTGTTGCTGAATATTACGATCTTCACTATACGAACACTACTTTGATGCTCCTGCTACAGTAAAGATATTACTTATACTTTCAGTTAATGTTATTGACAGTTTTAACATGTTTCGGCAGTCTATGGCATGCAATACATGTCAGAATAACAAATACATTTTTTCATTTTTCAAATACAATTGTGCAAACTTTTTCCTTGTCATCATTTTCTTCTTCAATGTAACCACAAATGTACTTACTTAAAATATTTTTCCCCTGCCAAAAGCTGATGGTTTAAAACTCACAAAGTGCTGTGGAGATATGTGGAAAAAAACACAATCAGTGCAATGAGTTGATATGAGGTCAAAGGGAAACGTTATAGTTGCTTCCCTGTAGCATATACAGCTAATCGTCATGAGCTGGTGAAAAATTGCTGGATGATAAATAAGACAACCAGACAGGTAAATAATAGCTGGTGATTGTAAAGGCCTGAAAGCAGGCATGCGACAATAGCATGTTCCACCATACAGTGAGCTATAATCAGTTTCCTAGTCTGATTTATATTTATGCTGCCTATATCTACAGGGCTAAACGCAGATGTGCTTACCGACCAGCTATTTATCATTTAGATAGCGTTAAGCCGTGTCATATGGAGAGAAGCTGCTGGCAGAGCATTGACAACTATAGATTTGCTGATGTAACGGTGTTTGTGCAGAGGTCTTCTTGTCTTACACCGAGCACATTCTGAATGTCCTTGAGGGTCATGCAACATTTCAACTAAATGTAGTTTAATATGAGGAATTGCAGATTGACATGAATATAGAATGAGTGTAGTATTTTCTGTTAAAGGTCCAGTGTGTAACATAGTAATGTATACAATGCCTTGCCTTACACTATCTTATAAGGGTTTTACAGCTCTACCCTTGTAGCTTTAAAAAAGACCCCAAAAAAACCAAGGAAAAAGAAAGGAAAAAAGTGTGAGCTTGAATGGTAAAACATCAAGGCAGATGTTCCCAGTTAGAAAAATCAACAATCAACTTTCTGCTGAGTGAGTCGTTCACCCAACCATCCCTGATGCTAACGTGGCATCATGACCAAGGGTAAAATGCTGTGTATAATTAGGAGTCCATTTGTTTGCTGAAATTAGCTAGATTTTACACACTGGGCCTTTAAAGTTCAGTGCAGATTAACGTTGTGTTATACTGATCTCAGTGCATCAAGTTCACTTACTTAAGCTTTCTATGGAATTTTGTTACTTTCGTCTTGCAAGGCTAAATCTTGGAATGGAACATCACACCTTCATTGAAATTGCACCAGTAGAAATATTATGTGTCTCACTTCTTCTCGAGAGAGATAGCTGTGATAATAGTTGCCAAGTTGTGGTAATTGCACTTTGACACATCCACAAGTGGACAGGCAGCTTGTGCGAAGCCTGTCTGACCACAAAGTGCCTATTAATACTGTAACAATGTGCATAAATGCTGCCATATGGAGTACAAAAGGGTGAGATATCACCAGTCGATATGTTTGGATTGTCCATGTATTTTCATGCCATAAATACCTAAACTCTTTGTTCAGTGCATGCCATTTTTCTCATTCTGCCATGTCCCATTACTCTTGTTCAGTGAGGGTGTGCTTCCAGACTTGTTTGCGGCAGACATTTTTTGAGCAGCCTCTGCAGCCGCGTCCATTATGTGCTTTTCCTCTTGCTCCGTTTCCCGGTGGTAAAAGTAGTTAAAGTTCGAGACGATGACAGGGACGGGCAAGGCAATGGTCAGGACACCAGCAATGGCACAGAGGGTTCCGACCATTTTGCCTCCCATCGTGATGGGACACATGTCTCCGTAGCCAACGGTAGTCATGGTCACCACAGCCCACCAGAATCCGTCAGGGATGCTAACAAACTGCGTCTGGGGTTCATCAACTTCTGCAAAGTAGATTGCACTTGAGAACAGGATGACTCCTATGAAAAGGAAGAAGATGAGCAGCCCAAGTTCTCTCATACTGGCCTTCAAAGTTTGCCCCAAAATCTGGAGACCCTTGGAGTGTCGTGAGAGCTTAAAAATTCTGAAGACTCTCACGAGACGGATGATACGTAGGATTGCCAGAGACATGTTCTGGCTAGAGTTCACATCATCATCGGGAGTGGTAGCCAGCTCTGTTCCCAGCGTTACAAAGTAGGGAATGATGGACACTATATCAATGGTATTCATGATGTTGTTGAAAAAATCTCTTTTGCTGGGGCACACGACAAATCGGACACAGACTTCAAAACAGAACCAGATGATGCAAATGGTCTCCACGATGAAAAAAGGGTCAGTTAAATAGGCAAAGAGGTCATTACTGGGATGAGCGGAAGAACTGTCTTGGGTCCCATTGATGACTTGGGTGAAACCTGGGTTAAAATCATGGTCTTCTCTGAACTCTGGCAGAGTCTCAAGGCAAAAGATGAAAATGGAAATGACAATGACAAACACAGACACCAGAGCTACAGATTTGGCTGCGCTGGAGCTTTCTGGGTATTCAAACAGAAGCCAGAATTGGCGCTGGAGTTCATTGGTGGGCAGAAGAACCTCAGGCTCTTTGACGAACCCTTCGTCCTCACGGAACTGCTCCATTGCTTCATGGCCCAACTCGTAAAAAACTATTTCATTCGCAAAAACATCCAAGGGAACGTTAGCTGGTCTACGAATTCTCCCACCAGACTGATAGTAGTAAAGAATACCATCAAATGATGGGCGGTTCCGGTCAAAAAAGTACTCGTTTTTCATTGGGTCAAAGTAAGTTATCCTCTTCATTGGGTCGCCGAGTAGCGTTTCTGGAAATTTATTCAGCGTGCTGAGCTGGGTCTCAAACATCAGGCCCGAAACATTGATGACCACTTTCTCGTCTTTTTCTTCGATGCAGTACCTTTCAAACAAATCTTCATTCTCACAGCAATCCTTTGGATTCTTACTGAAGACGCTATCCGTGGGAGACTCGCTGTTAATCAGGAGCTTTAGGTTTGAGATCAAACTGCCACTGCTGGAGTTGGCCTTCGTGGTTAGGGTCAAAGGACTTGACGGGGACATACCTTCATGACCCGACTGATGCCTGCGTCGTCCTCTGTGGGGTGACTGCTGGGGCGAAGTCAAATGATGGGGCAAAAGATTCTGATCAGGGGCCTCTGAAGTGGGCGACGTGGGGTACCCAGAGTCGCTGGGGTCTCCGAGGTTTATACCGACGTCATCCATGTTCTCGAAGTTAACGAGCGGAACCTCCATCACCTTCTTCCGTCCGCCTGTTTGAAGCGCCGCAGACGGGACGCCTCACTGAAGATCCTGGCAGGGTCGTCCTCCTCCTGATTATCATAAAGGCAGCTGTGCACAACCTCTCGATTCAGCCGTGTGTGTGATCTGCAAGACAGGGGGGAGTACACAGAGGCAGGATTGTCACATCCTGTCAACGAGAGCCCAGCTTTTCTTGTTGGGATAGAGGTTTTCCTGTCAGCTCCTGTCTGAATCAGCAGTGAACCTGCCATCTGATACTCTTGCTTGTACAGTTGTTTTCTTCCCTCCTGCTCACTTCCATGACCTGAGCCAAAATACCAACTCTGCAAGTTTGTCTTTGAAAATGCTTACAGGATTATAGGCACTATTGTTGAAGACTGTGTGCAGCACATGTGCAACATTTTTAAATAAACCGAACATATCCACACAAAAGAAACTGAACAGACTCAAAGCATTTCCATGTTACTGAGCAAGTCTCTGGTTAGATGTGTCACAGACGTGTTCGGCCTTTGCGTGATCTCAAAGCACCAGTTCATGAGACTTTCTGCCTGGGTTGGGTAAGGTAGCAGAATCCTAATGATGTAAGAAGAATAATGATAATTATAATATGAAAGACACTCGGCATTGTGTTTTGTTGTTGTTGTTGGCACACACATGGATGTCATGACACGTCTTACGTAAAGGACAGAACAGAGGACTTGCAACCGAAACAAAAGGTCAGTGGGTAAATTACATGAATGTTTCGGTCAAACAACTTCTTGCAGCTAAGATTCCAGCCAAACAAACTTCTACAACACTGCAAAAGCGATAAAGAAAGAAATAGAAAACCTCAAGGACAAGTGAGAGTCTCTGACATTGAAGGAGCTAGGAAGACAGACAAACAGACAGAGAGACAGATACACACACACACACACACTTCCCTTTATGAAGTGCAAAGTTCAAATCCAGCTGTTCGCAGATGTCTGCAGCACTTACCCATGTCAGTAGCTATGCAGAAGATGTTGTTCCCTCGCTATCCTGCTTGTCAGCTCGACTTTGTCCCCCCTCTTGTTCCCTTCAATCTGTCCCTCAACCCGTCTCAAAATCAAGTGTGCCTCTGGCTCTATTAAAGCTCCCATTGGGTAATCTAACACCCTATACGAAACCAGAGAGCGCAAGTTCTCGCCGACGCACACACGCGCGCCACACATACAAACACGAGGTGAAACACCAACACATGCAACTCACTGTATTTTGAAATGTTAGTGAAGGGGGAGTGGGGGTCACCTGGCTTTTATTCTCCCTTCTCCCTCCTCCGTCAGCAGGATAAGTAGTAGCTCTCTGATAGGTGATTTACTCCGCAGGAGCCAATCGCCGTCTGATGTGGCGAAGGGAGAGTGGGACCCTCTCCTTCCCCCCCCCCCACCCTTTCTTTCCTGCAGAGTAAGCATCCACATGCAGGATCATCCAATCCACCCTCACCTTGGGGATTATACTATATTCTTCCCCTGTCACAGCCCTCTGTACCTGCAGCTGCGCACATCTGTCCCGGGGCTTCAGCAGCCTCTCTTGTTTACACTCTCACTAATACCTGCTGACGCCTTGAACTGTTATTGAGAGCTTGTTAACCAAACGCATTGAAAATTGGACAATCTGAACAAAGGTTTTCTTGCCTCCATAGGGACAAATGCAAAAACAATAAAAACCTGTGCTTTTTGGTATTGAACTGAAATTGATTATAGAATCCTGCCAGGATGTGTCATCATAGGTTTGCAGGTGATCCTTGGTGTGTGAAAAAACACCCAAACCAAACCAAAACAATATCCTGTTGCCGTGTTAGCCTTTCTGCTTGTCAAAACCTAGCGTCTGACAGCCTTTTCAGTGTGTGTCAGATTATAGTGACGAAGCTCTGCGACTTAATTAAAAAAAGAAGAAGAAGGTTAAATTCACAGAAGGAAAAAAAAAAAGCACTTCCTCGTCCTCCCGCAGGATCCTCTGGGGAGCGGAAACTTTAATCAAAGTTAATCTCGCACCTTCTCAGAAAGGGCGGCCAATTTGGCATCGCCCGGACGAATATTGTGTTACCTGATAGAGAGGCGGATGCCCGAAGTTGGAAATCCCTCCCCTTGCCTGACTGTTTCCCGCTGCAGCCAGAAACAGGCTCTCTGCTGCCGCTGCTAACATTGCGACGCGAGCGGCGCCACTGCAGGCACGTGGCTCCCAAGGTCACAGGAACCCGCGTGAAGACCTTACAGCCGCCGTTTTATTTTTTGCTATACATCATCAAACCCCATCACCTCCTAGAATCCCATTATGCGTCCTCATGGGGAGGATCCCGCATCACGGGCATCAGTGAATAAAAAACCCCATATTTGCACCTTTGATTTATTATAGCCGCATGAGCGCACGCACGCAGAGCGCACGGCTGTGGAGTGGATGTGCGTGCGGCCACTCATAAATATCACCTGGGCCGAGTCTACGCGCTCCATATATCACCGGGGGAGGTTTTTCCTCTCGTGATCTTGGAACGTCCCGGACGGGTCGTTGGGAACGCGGTCGGCTGAAGCGTGACCTGACACTTGAACGCCTCATGTGAGAATTGGCTGCCGGCGAGCGGAGACAGGTAGATGGACGGCGTCGGAGGTCGGGGGGGGGGTGATCACGGACTGAGAGGGTAAATAATCGACCCAGTTCCCTTGTAAAATGATTTGTGTCAGTAAAAGTGGGAGGAGGTGAATATTAGCAGGGGGGGGGCGGCGACGCTGCTGCATTGTCGCCGGTCTCCGGGCATCCATAAACGTCCCTCCCCCCTGCTCCGCCCTTCCATCCATCATCCCTCCCTCACCCTCCCCCCTCCCCGTGTCGCACCGATGACACTGTCACCTCAGCCGTTAACAGCTCGTGTTGACGAAGCAGATTCTCCAGCAGCGCCACGTGCATGTGTGTGAACCGTACTGACGCTGCAAAGGTACCAAACGCCTCACGCGCACCTGCGAAGGGCCGGGACCTGACGGGAATAGAAGCACTTATTCATGGAAACCGGGGTTTGGCACAGTCAACAGTTTGCAGGTGAAAGACTAGCAAGGACAAATGAATCTTTTTGGAGGGGTGTTGGGGGTGAGATGAAATCACAAGAAATACACAACAACTTCCTAAGGTCTTGATATTCTGACCTGATTCCTGGCAAATCTATATGAATTTCACAGTGCATTTCCATACAGCTTTCTGTCAGACATTTTGAAGAACGTCACAATAGGCGACTTATGGAAACCGAAAAAAAATCTTCCTCTGACTCACAATAAAGTTAGGATGCTCACTTGAAGACAGTATGTACCCAACTTACAGCATTATATTCCTGTCATTAGGTAATAAATATTATTCACTCCCCCCCAAGAAAAACAAAACAAAACACAACCACCTTGATGTATCTGAAGCCTATCATATTTTTCAGTATTTGTATTAACACCAGTTAGGATTCTTTCGCCTGTGTTCTTGACTCATTTCCTGCCCCCACTCTTCCCTTTCTGCCTTTAAACACCAGTTTAGCAACGTCTTGTCTCAGGAGGGACAACGTGAGAAAGTGTCCGCCGGCTACTCGTCTTGCACACATTACCCAAGTAATTCCATCTCAAAAGCCCATATGCTCATTCATTAACGGTGACAAGATCCCAATGTGCATGCCATGCAGCTCGGATTAGATATTCCAGCCTGGTAATCTTATATCTGTCGTATGGGCAGTTGCTTATTCCAGTCTAGTAATCCTATATATCGTGGCGGCGGCTCTGCTCTTTGCAAAAGACAAACAAGGTTGGGTCAGGAGCGAGCAAGGGCACAAGGGCTGCAGCACACGCAACCCAGAGTGCGTTAAGTCAAGTGGCTGAAAGGATCAGGTATATTCAGTGAGTTAAGGTCTCTTAACACGCCAGCGTCTTTTCTTTTGCCACTGAGGCTGCACAAGATTGGAGCCTCACGAGATTCTATCCGGATTAATGGTTCACTCCTGGCATGAAAACATGGTTGTTTTCATGTTAGTTTAAGGAATTCTTGTTCAGGCTGGGTTTGGTCGCAGCTCTCACCCCTTTGGCCAGTTTTTGCTTTTAACAGTCATTTTGCATTTTGCTAATTCCTCCCAACTGGGAACTTTACAGACAGGTTGTGTAAAGTCTTATTCATCTGGGCTTTTTTTTTTTTTTTTTTTTTTCAAAATACAAAGCTTTGACTGGCACAATGGAAAGCAGCCATGATATAAACTAAAATGTGCTTTGATAGAATAGGAAGAAAAAACACACCGTTAAATAAAACTACAGACAATATGGAGCCACAATGAGGAGCACAGCTTAAACACAGTGAATAGGCAAACTTTTACTGCGCTGGGAAAGCAGAGGGTTATATGCGCGAGGTGGGAGCAGCTGATTGGCCACACAAAGGTGCAACATTAGATTGGCTGAGGCAGTCATACTAACATTAAGGGCCGTGACTCTGCAAGAGAGAAACAAAGAGACAGTGTTGTGTGGTGAAGGTAATTTGACATGGGTGTCAGAAAGTGGGCACCCTTGCACTTAGTGGGAGTAAAATTCTCTTTAAAATACCTTTTCCTACATTTAATGACAGATTGTTAGCAGGTAGCTAAAACACCATAAATGCCATATTAGTGCTCACAAACTTTTGCTGTTGTATTGGAGGCAGTTGTCGACCAGTATCGAACCACAGTGTCAGGTGACCCTTCCTTGATTTCAGTCTACTTTCTTTGCCACTTACAAGTTTGTTTTGCGGAGGATGGAGTTGGAGATAAGTTGGAGTTGGTCTTCTGAATACAACTGTTCACAAGTATGAACAACAGTGAAAAGAAAATGACAATAAATGACAATAAACTAACACTGGCTGATAACTTGGTAACTTCGTTTTGCTATAATTCTGACCAGTATACTTAACTGCTGCCACTGAATAAGAGCTAATTACTGTGACTGACTGAGTGTCATTATATACTAAAATAGTAGACGACTGACTGTGACCAGACAAGTTAGCATGTGACTTTGCAGTGAGGTGCAGAGGAGAGAGGCAATATGTTTACCTTCTGTCCGTGCATCTTGGATCCGTTAGCAAAAATAAGTCTCTTAGAAAAGAAAATGTTTACTTCCACAGATTTTGCTTGGGGAAAAAAAAAAAAAAATCAAAAATAGTCAGCAAACCCCCAAAACAAACAAACAAAAACCCCATCTCTTCACTATGCTAAGCTAATCCACGACGAGATGTGACACGTAGAAGGTGTCATGCATCACAGCAAACTGTGAACAACCAGAAATTTTTGACCAAATACATTTTTGGAAATACATTTCTGCTAAACGTTAAAAAAAAAGAAGTATTTTTTCTGTCCTCCGCATGAACTCTCTCCGTGCATGTTTGGGTTGAGGATTTGTAGTTGATAGAGATGCCCATGCAAACTCTCAGGGCTATTACTCTACTAAGGAGATTATGCAACACAAAGGATCAGCCCCGGGAATCACCCTCATATGGATAAACACAGCAGACTAAATACTACAAACTTAATTGAAATGCCTGGATTGTTTCCAGTCTCACTAATCAAACGACAAGTGCTAATCTTGGTTGACTCCTTGGACCCGGCGAGGGGAGGAGCGGGCTAACCGACAAACCAATCCGACTCTAGACACAACAGCTAACACGGCAATCCCCGGTGGTTTAAACTTGTTGATTAAATTACACTTTCTTTTGCAAACGGGAAAAAAAATATCCGCTGTGATTAATGGCTCAGAATCAACCTTTTGCACTACACCGATAGACAGTATGAATTCATCTCACACGTCATATTCTGTCAAAGTGCAATCACACTCGGGGAGAGGGAGATAAGCCATGCTAGCGGTCTTACGGGGAGGACAAAACCCGTGTAGCATCCACTGTTTGCTCACCGTCGGACAGAGCAGTTCCTCATCAACTGGTGCTCCGAGTTCATCCGAAAGTTCCTGGTTCATGATGAGCATCCTCCTCATGTTCCCATATGTCCTGTTGTGTACAAAATGTCACTATGGTGATACACCATAAACCAAAAAAATTGATCAAATATTTAGATTGTCCATGACTGAAACTGGTGATAAGCTGATAGGAAAATGATGTCAGCATTACATTTATCAGTGCTACAGTGAAAACAATACTCAAACCTCCCCCACCCCTAGAATAAACAGAGCAGCCATTCTCGTTGACGATCTTAGTGACTAAATAAAGATGAACAAATAATTCTACTCACTTCACCTTGTCCAGCTGTGGAAGAAGCTTGTCTCGACTCTCTCACGCTTTCCCTTGGATTAAGCGTGCAACGGTAGCGTCTTAGGGAGCCGTTGTAAATCTCTGGGAGGTTTTGACAGAAGGCAGGGCAGTTTCAGATCAATACTCCGTGCAGAAGGCAGATGTTTTGCCCTATGTTTTGTCTCCATGCGACTCAGCCGGTCAGAATACGGGATAATAAACAAATCCTTCCCGGTGCTTCCTTGTCACATGGGTTGATTGGGGAACGTGTGTAGAAATTGCTTAGTTCCCTGTCCCCCTCTGAGCACACAATTGCATAGACATGCACTGAGACCAAAATAATGCAAGGGACAATTGATGTCATTTAACAAGCCAGAAATGTTGCCAGGGTGTTCTTTGTTTGCAGCTGGGTTCTCTTTTAACTTATTTCAGTCCTGGGCCTGTGTGCTGTTATTTGCCTGTTATGTTGTTATTTAACCCCGCCACCCTCCCGACCCAGTTATGTTTATATATATATATATATATATATATATATATATATCTCGATATATATATATATATATATATATATATATATATATATACTCACGGGCCACTCTATTAGGATAAAATTTTGAATTACTTGTAAAACACAAAGTGCTTATCACCCAATCACGTGGCAACATTTCAATGCATTTAAACATGATTGATGTCGGGGTTTAGAGGTCAGATTCAGATTAGTCAGAGACCATAGAAAAGCATCAGGAACTCCAATAACCAATGGTTACAACCGTGGAATGCAAGGTGTACCTTAAAAATAAGTGGCCAGTGAATGTAATCCCTCTCATGGGTACTGGACCTATCAAAGACTGATGAAAGAAAGACAAACACCTCATTGATGACATACCCCAGTGGCACCCGGATGCCTGAACCACTTCAATTGGCTTCTCTGCATGCCAAGCACAAGCGGTTCTTGTCTAAGCTCCTGAAATTTAAGTTCAAACTCAGCCATGAATTGCCCACTTGTACGCTCTTTGTTATTTCAGTCAGAATATAGAAAGACTGGTATATCGACATCTCCTCGATCACGGTCCAGTACAAGAACCACATTACCACGGATGCCGTCCCAAGCCAACTGTCCTGGGGTCTTGGTCACTCCTGAACAATTCTCTAAGATTTGGAATCACATCATCTGCAAAAGTCAGCAGAGACACAATCTTGAAGCCTTGCCAGGGCCAGCAAATACAGGATGAAGCACAGGATATGATGGTAAATATCCTGTGTACTTTGAGGGTCTTCTACACAGCATCATCATAGAACAGAATAATCCCTTGTAACTTCAGATAAATGTTCACCGTACCAGCAAAATGCCACTTTACAAGGCTTCTCCTCCTTGTCCCTGTTCCCTCCTGGAACATTTCTTCTCGCCTTATAAAATATTTCTGCACCACCTCTGTGTGTTCATTCCTCGCAAGGTTTCCGGTTGCCTTGAGTGGCTTCCATCAATTGGCATGAGCAGGAATAAGATACCTCTGCATGTGTGTCTCCGAGCGGCTGAAAAGCCGTGCCTGCCGCCACATTAGCGAGGACAGGCGGACAATGCAGAGCACAGGGTGTCTCACGCTGGGTAACAGTGGGTGTAATTCAGATGGCACTGGTCTCCACGCTTGCCCAGGAGAATTCATGAAAGATACACGTTGAACCACATTCTATGAAGTTTTCTCTATTAAAATGCCTCACCTGAATCGTGGTTAAAGACTAAAGACTCCTTTTTAATTTTAAATGGTACGGATTTAACCTCTTCTGGCTCATTGACGCTTTTGTTACGACTAAGACGTCACTGTATCACTCACTTTGATCAAGCATGAATAATGAATAACGGTGAGCTGGTAGACCTCCTTCGCTGTGTCTTCTCCCCATGGCTGCCACCTGACATGAATGAACCCTATTGCGTCAGCTGCAGCCTGTCTTACATGCTCATGTAAATATCTTTCAATTTATTTAAACGCGTCCAAATTTTTCTCAAACGTTATCATGAAATACCAAAAGGTAGTTGTACGTGACCTGGATGTGTAGTGGGGCTTATCTTGCTGAAACAGGCAGTTCTGACAGAAAAGTGCACATACAGAAGGGAGCGTGTGGGTCAATGTGGGTGACTGCTAAAAGAAAATTCACCCAGTATCGCATTAATTAGCACTAAAACTTTTCTTGTTTGAGCATTTTCCATTACTGCTGTGTGATTAGTCACGAGTAGCTCTGACACGCACTTGGGCAATAAATGTTTTTATTGTTGGGAGTATTGGGAGCAGGGAAACCATCTGGTCCCGGGGTTTCCCTGTATCTTGACGTGTCATGTGGATCATCCTCTGTTTTAAAGTTCCTCCCGTTAAGTCTGACTCAGAAAGACTGAAAAGAGCAACGCTTCCTCGAGAAGAGCATCTGTCTCCAAATTTATATAGTATACAACGAGATCGGAAAACAAGCAGGCCTTTAACAAACCAAATGTGCACGATGGAGAAATGACAGTTTTCCACTTGCTGTTCTGTGTTCTATCTGCGAGCTGGAGATGGATGTAAAAAGGGGAGAGGCCGTGGGACTGAGATGTTGATAAAATATTAACTCAAAAGGGATATTTAAAGCCTCTGACATCCTCAATGGAAGTCGCCTGTATTAGATGCAGCTGCCAACAATGATGCAGTTTTTAGTCCTGTGATTGTGACAAATGATCTAAATATAGGACAGGGCTTGGCGGTTCCTGGGGAAAGGACTGCGTGAATTACATGATGGAATGTTTTATTTTTTGCATTTCCAAATGAGTCATCAAACACATCATCATTATGTTGCTGTTTAACTGTAACTAACTGTGGACCTGGATCATGATTTGTGACTGTAACTGTGATTGGACTTTCACATTGTCGCATTTTTTTCTTGTCTGAATAGATAAAGGTCAAATAAAAATGAAAACACATAAATGAATGGCCCTAATCAGAACACACTGTATGCACCACTTTAAGCTAGAAATAGGCTGGCAATCTTTGATAAAGAGGCCCTTGCACGGAAGAGTGTTATCCAATTACACACTTCACTTTGGGATAAAGAGATTTTTTTCAGGAGTTTTTCAGTCATTTTTGGACCATCTTTCTCTGAGTCACCGTGAAGGTAACGCTCCTTCTGTGTACGCACTGGCAAGAGTGGAATTGGTTGACGTTTGAAGCTTTTAAGGAATAATAGAAAATTGCCATTACACCCCCCTGTGGAGAATCGATTCCTGGTATCCATCTGCAAGCAGCTGTGCATGTCAGCCATCTGAATTATTTATTAAGCATTTATTTTTCAAACATGTCAGAGTATGTTGTCATATTTTTGCAACATATTTAAAAACTTCTTTAAAAAAAAAACTGCATATGCTTAACGTTCTTAGGAAAGCCATTAAATAAATAAGCCACTTCCATCGCTCGGATTAAACCCACCTCTGCAGCGGGGAAGGCTCAGAGTGTTTGTCGTCGCCTCCGCTTCTCAGGTCAGAGGGCGTCGCGCACTAAGCAAACACCGCGTTGACACCTCGCAGGAGCGACTTACCGAGTCCTGCCAGCTGATCAGGCCCGGCTTCCCTCTGACCTGCACTTGCTTTGTTTGTCCGGCCCACCGTGTCACGCGGCGAAGTAGGATTTTCTCCAGTTCTCCGGTTGAGTTGTGTCTATCAGCCGCGTCTGGTGTTTGCGGATCGCAGCTGACCTTTACCCAGTCTGTTTGTCACCTCAGAGTAGCGAAGGAGAGTTCAGGGATGTGAACGCCTGCGCGTTGGAGTTCATGCGAATGCTCATGTGTGCAGGGACTGTTTCTATCACACAGTACAGGTATGGCAGAAATACATCAATATAATAATTATATTATTATATCATTATTACATTTCCTCATATATAATGAAAATAGGATCCAATAAAATTAGCCTATTATGCCTGAAGAAAAATTAAAACACTTCTGAGAAAATCCTGAAATTGTCATTATATATGCATGAAAGGGAAAGCTTTGATAAAAGATTTTCCACATAGAAACGCTGGTTAAAGATCAAAGCCAACGAACAACTTGGCAACTAACCTAGTTTAAAATGTCTGTGTCATGAAATACTAAACTGAAATACAGTATATTTGCATTTTTTCATTTGATTTCTTCTATTAATTCAATTCAATTGACCTTTGAACTTTGGACTACTTAAACCAATATATATGTGTATATATATATGATATATATATATATATATATATATATATATATATATATATATATATATATATATATATATATATACACATATGTACACACACAGTATATTTTTTACACTGTTAACTGGAGCAACTCAATAAGTGGTACTTCTGAAGCAGCACCCCTAGAGGGCAGTGCGACTTTCTTATCACATGCATCTTGATTAGGGAATCCTTAAGGCTTTTCCTTTTTTTAAAGTCATTACTTTGACCAACTGGCGCCTTGTCCAGGGTGTCACCCTGCCTTCGCCCTAAGACAGCTGGGAGGCTCCAGCAGACCCCCGTGACCCTGAATTGGAATAAGCGGGTACAGAAGATGGATGGATGAATGAATTACTTTGACCCAAACAGCTAAGATTTTCTCTGTCATTCAAGATATCAACACCACAGTGTTGTCGCAGGGCATCTTTAGCGATGACAAAAAAAAAAAAAAATCCTCACCGGTTGCAATCAGAGCAAGTTAATGAGCATTAAATAAAGCTGAGCATCACCTTGGGGTGTGGTCAGCTGCCAGGGTTGCCCTGTTGGATGCTCAGTAATTCCCCCCCGCGCCCGTTTCCTAATTACCAGCTGGTGAGCGCGCTGCTCGCTGGTTGCTCCTGTGGGCCTGCTGTCCTCGCTGACAAACAACACCCCCTCCCTCCCGCCCGCCCGCTCGCTCACACCCACTCCCTGACAACGGCGACAACCTGACGAGACGCCCTCGGCAGCGGACCTGAGCTCCAGCTTTCAGGGCTCCTGCACGCGCGCCTGCCCCTCCCAGCTCGCCGTGGCGTTCTGCAGAGTGCTGCACTGCATCGCTGGATCAAAGCAAGACTAATGACTACAGCAGAGAGGCAGCTCGAGCGCCGAGGCACCGAACCCCAAGTGTGCCCCGCTCACAGTGCAGAGCTGTAGTTAAACCACAAGTGCACTAAAGATAGCAGGCATTGCAGGCAGGCCAGGCCAGGCGGAGCTGTAAACAAGGCTGCAGGCGGCGCTTTTAAGGCTGAGGCAGCGAACACGGCAGCCTGAAGAAAAATGCAGATGAAACATGTCTGCAAATGAATTAGAGCTGAATGTTTCCAAACGAACATTAATTTCTTGCTGCACAAAGTTGAAAAAAAAAAAAAAAGGTGGATATAGTCACTCTAGTTTCTTATCCTGTCAACACGTCCAGGCATGAAAGACGTCAGTGCAGAGGCTTCAGCTTGTTCTCCTCCTGTGCTATCTCCTATCCAGCCTTCTCTCTGTCTCCTGTGCTGACGCTCCTCTTCTTCCTCCTCCTCCTCCTCCTCCTCCTCCTCCTCGCTCTTTTCTCCAACAAAAAGGCTATTAATAGAACACCCTTCTCTCTCTCTCTCTCTCTCTTTTTTGAAACTGCAGGGAGCATATACCGTGCACTTAAAGGAGGCAGCAGACGAGCTGAAGAAACCAGAAGAATGTTTAAAAAAAAAAAGAAAGAAGAAAACTGTCCTCCACAACGCCCGTGGGCTACAGAAGACTGGATGTCCTAAGAATAACAACAAAGAGGCCTCTGATCGATTCACGGCGTTTTGCATCGGCGCAGATGCTTGCCGGGCTAAAATTAGCGCCAGCGAGCTAAACACCTGGCAAACAATGTGACTAGTGGAAATAAAAGGTGGCTTAGAAATGAAAAATAAAACAACAGCAAAACAACACCTTGCACATTGCCCAGGAATGACACACAAAATTAACACACTGAACACACTTTGGCTTCAATTAATATTGGCTTCATTACTGATATTATTTTGTCAGGGTTATGAGCATTTGGACAGAACATATGCCTTTTTTTCCTTGAAATTCCATATATTTTTCTTGTCCATAGATTGTCCTTTTTGTCTTGTAAAGTGCAGATAATACTATGCTTTAAATCCAGACTTCACATACAGTATTATAGTACATGGTTTTTGCTCCATTATCCGTTGGTTTATTATTTACATTATTCTGTCATTTCATAGAAAGAAAATCCATTATCCACTGCACCATTGTTGATGGATGTTTTCAGGCCTCTATGATGTGGAAAGGGGGCGGGGGGGAGTTGAGGTGGGGATGTGGGAGGGGTTCGTGAACATTTGTATACATATTGTCTCAGAGGATGCCACACTATCAGGCTCTGGGGTCAAATGAAACAAAAAAAAAAAAAAAAAAGGAAAACACTTCTCAAACACACACATGCATTTAAGATTGCATATTGATCCTGTCTCCCTTCCTATGTAAGTTTTCTTTTTCTTTAAATACACACATATAGCTGTACATACCGAGGAGCCTGACCTGAAAGAGCTGACACTGCAATTTCAGACAAAACCCAAAGCTCAGAAAGCTCATCCACATTCAGCTGAGTGCCGGACGACGGCTGCGGAGCACTGCGACCGTCTGTCCACTCTGCATTTAAAGGGGGAGTCGTTTCAGTTGCACTGCCAGCTCCTGGGGTTCAACGCTGAAGTAGTGCGGAACACACCGCGGAACACACGCAACAATCAAAAACTAATCAATAAAGAAAGAAAACAGAAGAAAGAAACGCACTCAAACGTTCTGGACTACAGGCTTGTGACCGTTCTCTGCATAGATTTCTCAGGGCACTCACAGTTGGGTCACGCTTCTAATGGAGTGGATTTGCTGGTGGCTCCCTCGGCAGGTGAGAGATGGCAATTCTAGAGGCTGCGGTGCTTCCCTACGAAGCAATACAAGCTCATAATAATCGACAATTTCCTCCACGGAATAAAAACACCCCCCAGATTAAGTCTCTGCGTGTGTGTGTGTGTGAGAGAGAGTGTATGTGAGTGTGTGTGTGTGTGAATTAGGATGCCTCCAGTTTGTTTTTGTGCTTAAAGCGGAAATTAGTGTCACGTGGTGTTACTCCAGAACATGAGATGCTACAGTGAATTTGGCTGAGGTACAATAATGTGCCCAATATCGCAACCGATAAACGCAACCGAGGCATTTATCATGAATATCCATCCGGACGTGGAAATGTAATGAAGACATTTAGATACACTGCATTCGCATGCATAGTCGAATATTTTTGGTCAGACTGTGTGTGTGTTCTTTCTTCTTCTCAATCTTGTGGGTTTGTTTCCCCAACATATGCAGAAATGCAAAATGGCTGTTGTTTTATAAATGCAGCTGTTCAACCAGGCTATAGGGCACTGACATTCAGCGGCTCGCTCGCCTTCTCACTCCTACGCGGCTGTGCGCCAACGCGCTCCCGTCAATACTCAACTCATTATCAATAACATCTGGGGCGGACTGTGGACGTCTGTAAAAGGTTACGTCTACAAACAAGACAAAAACAAAAAGAGAAATAGAAAAACGATGAATCTCTACACAGGCCCTCTCCACTGAAGGATAATGGCAATATTGCTAAGTAACTCTTGATCCGGTTCACCTTGAATCGTGCCTCTGATGCTACTCTTGGGAAAGTTCGACTGCTCCGGCTAATTTACAGAGGATCATCCCCTTTTTTTTTTTGTTTAAAAGCACTCGAGAAAGCGGACACACATTTGGTCGAGGAGACGGCGTCGAGATGCCTCGCGTCAGGCAGTGGAGCGAGGCATCAGGAACACATAGTGGCAGCCACGGCGTAGAAACAGTATGTGCTTGCTGCAGCCTACAAGCTGCAGCAAGCAGAGCGAGAACCCCGTTAGAAGTAGAAACGTACATCCTGGAATGACATGACAGACTTTCGCCTCATTTCGTCACCTTTCAGATCACCTCGGACATCCGTCAAGATAAGGGAAAGCGCAAGAGACTCAGAGGTGGGAAGTCAGAGGACCCATCCAAGCCAATATCTGCTACACTGCTGCTAATTATCACTTCCCATATTGACGATTCTGCCTGTGGCTGTTACCTTGGCAGTGTTGAGCTGACAGTGGGAAATCTCAGCTGGACACGATCCTAGAATCAGAACCTGGTTTTGCGCTTGGTGCCAACATTTAAAGGCATATTGAGCTCCTGGCATCAGAGCCTCTTCAGAGGACGGCCAGACTCCATTTTAGTTTTGAGCGATTTAACAGTGATGAAAGGCTTTCTGGTCAGGGAGGACACAAGTTTTGAAAATTGCCTTGGCTCCTACAATAAATGCCTTAAAGGAGGCAGTTCCGGAACGGTTTTGTGTTTTTGAAATCCTGCATGCTTGTGAGCGTTGCTTCAAAGACAAAATCCTCAAAACCAAACCAAAACCTCTCTTTGCTTTGAAGAGGATGTCTTTGGCACTCTGAACAGGTTCTGAAACAGGACAAAAATAAAAAACCGTGCTGTGCACAGTTGACGTTGTCCTCACAAGTAGACACATGGCAATGATGTGCATATGATGCGAAGGCTCTCTTAAACATTCCTATGTAGTTATTTTTTAATTCTCTAGTTAAAGTAGGAGTGTACTGTACTCTACTGTCTGTACACGTTTTCTTTTTATATATACCTATTATAATAATACAATTTTTAAGTCTCTCCGGCTTCTTTTTGAGGGTAACAGCATGCTTCTAGGAATGTTTTAGGTCATGCAACAGGAGAGTAGCGTAAACCCAGACAGAAGGCAGTTGTGGGGTTGGGGAGAGGGCACGTTATTCCATACATGAGTCCCGACCAGTTGCTATTTCAACCATGAGGATGTCATCATGTGTCCAAGCTGTGAACTAGACTGCATTGCGAGTCTACCACATCTGCAACCGGGATTAATGTCCAAGACTGGAGTGTTCGGGAAAGTCACAGCTGAGCTGCAGCACACGCAGTCACATGGAGTGCGGAATGTTAATGTTTGGGGAGGACGGCGCTGCCCTACGACTGGGCCGTTTGTGATTGTTAGGATATCGTTTTGGAATATAGATTTTGGACCTGCAGGCAACTTTATATATAAAAAAAGTGTTGATTTGCATCGAAGGCAGTGTACAGACAAATATACAGTGGCGCGATGAAGCAAGTGGGACGTCGATACAAGTGGGAGTTATCATTCAGAGAAAAAACATCATGCAGTAATCTATTAGGTCTACCACTAACAGCACCTACCTACTGTCTATCAGTTTAGTCACAGTTAACCTATATGTATCTGTAGGAATAAGTACAGTGTGCGTGTGTGTGTGTGTGTATATATCCGTGGAAAACAAACAAAACTAGAAGAAACATTCAAGTTGTCCTCAAAGCTCTGCAGTAAGACCAGTTATGGGTGAATGGAAGAGGGGACGCTTGCATTGCAATACATACAGTACATGTAAGACCAAAGCAGTGTAAAGTCAAGGCCATTCTCAGCCGCTCATCAGATACTGACGCCTGCTGGGAACAAACAAAATATAAATTTAAATATATATATATTTATATATATATATTTATAGGTGTCGAACCATAAGCTTTAGCGCTGATGGCTGTCATTCATCCTCGGGAATACCGTGGTGTACTCGACCACCAACCTCGTCTCAAAGTCAGCCGCGGGCCATAGCAGCGCAGGAGCGGGCTGGCTTTATGCTCGCACGTCCTCTTATTCCTAAAATGTTGAAGCAAGATGAGACAGTCTCGTTCCATTGGCTCCGGGAAGCAGCAATATGTGGCTCTTCAGAAGGCGCATGGCAGGGCGGGTATGCCTTGGGACATGAATGGACAGAGGGACGGAGGGGCGAGACTAAAGCCTGGCCTGTGCTGCGTTGATGTTCTTTTGTGAAAGTAATAAGCTTTCTTGTTTGTATTTTTTTATGTTGTGTTTCTCCCTTGGAATCTTTTTTCTGTGCACTACTCTTGGCTACTACTATGTGCAGGGAATATCTTGCTTATTTTAATTTTTTTAACTTTTTTGTTCAAACAGCCACATAGACAAAGCCAACTCCATGCAGAGAAATGCATTTCTTTTTTTTTTCTTTTTTTTTTTTTTTTAAACTGTTTGACAGCTATTAGGAGTCTACGGGCAAGGTGCGGGGAGTGACTACTGGAATGGCTGCGGAGTGAGCAGATGGTCTAAGTAGTTTTTTTTTTGTGTGTGTGTGTCTGTCATCAACATCCTGAATTCAGTATTGCCTTGGTTTTTTCCAGTACAAGTGACATGGAAGGCCGTACATCTCTCCGGTCCGATGGGTCGGTGCGACATTTCCCGCTGCGATGGGAAGGAAAACAGCCGTGGACTACACATCGGTCAGCATCTTGGTGATGTTCACATAGTTTGTATTGGCAAGTGTGCAGTTGGCCGTCTTCAGGTTCTCCTCCTGGAAGTCCTCGTTGCTGTTGTTCACGGCCTCCTGGATCTCCATGTAGTCTGATTTACTGATGGTGGAGCCGCTCCGGCTCTTCTTCAGCTCCTCCGCCGAGTCGGCCTTGGCCACGTTGACCTGCAGGTACTGCGCCTGTTCCTCGCCCTCGGTCTCACGGTGGTAGAAGTAGTTGAAGTTGGACACAATGACTGGCACGGGCAAGGCGATGGTCAGCACACCGGCGATGGCGCACAGAGACCCCACGATCTTGCCACCGATTGTAGTCGGCACCATATCTCCATAGCCGACTGTGGTCATCGAGACCACGGCCCACCAAAACGCATCTGGGATACTTTCGAACTGCGACTCGGGCTCGTCTGCTTCCGCAAAATAGACGGCGCTGGAGAACAGAATGACTCCTATGAAGAGGAAGAAAATGAGCAGGCCCAGCTCTCTCATACTGGCTTTCAAGGTCTGACCTAAGATCTGAAGGCCCTTGGAGTGGCGGGACAGCTTGAAGATTCTGAACACTCGCACCAAGCGGATGACCCTGAGTATGGCTAAAGACATGGCTTGCTGACCCGCTTGACCATCGTCTGGACTGTCTGCTAGCTCTGTGCCGAGAGTGATGAAGTAGGGAATGATGGCAACGATGTCAATGATGTTCATGATGTTGCCGAAAAATCCAGCTTTGCTGGGGCAGGCAAAGAACCGCACAAGGAACTCAAAGGAGAACCATATGATGCACAGAGTCTCCAGGATGAAGAAGGGATCGGTGAAGTAGGTGGATGTGTAGCTGATGATCGTGGTGTTGGTCTCGGGCGAAAAGACCTTTGCGTGTGACTTGTGCATTTCATCTTCCTCGTTTCGGAAAATAGGGAGGGTCTCCAGGCAAAAACTGACTATGGATATCAGGATGACCATGACGGAGATTATGGCAATAATCCTAGCAGGACCTGAGCTCTCTGGGTACTCGAACAGCAGCCACACCTGTCTCTGGAACTCATTGTCTGGAAGAGGTCGCTCCTCCTCCTTGATGAAACCCTCATCCTCTCTGAAGATCTCGATCGCCTCATCGCCCAACTCGTAGAAGCGAATCTCCTCTGAGAAAATGTCAAGGGTGACGTTGACCGGCCGCCGTAGCCGCCCCCCTGATTGGTAGTAATACAATATGGCGTCAAAGCTTGGTCTGTTCCGATCGAAAAAGTACTCGTTCCTTAGCGGGTCAAAGTACCGCATCCTCTTTTTGGGGTCCCCTAGTAAAGTCTCTGGGAACTGGGAGAGGGTTTTGAGCTGAGTCTCAAAGCGCAGTCCTGAGATGTTGATGACCACCCTCTCGCAACACTCATGGTCAGCCTCAGGGTCGTAGTCCTGCTGGTGCCCTGGGTGTGCAGCAGCTTCGTCAGAGGGGTCGCCTGTGGCAACAGTCATTCTGCAGGGGGAGGAGGCCTGCACTTTTCAGTGTGTCTGGGTCCTGCAGCCTGGAGAACTGCAGGCAGGGTCCAGGACGGGGAGGGGGATCGACACTGTACGGACCCGACGGCCACAGGATGTCACCTAGGATGGGACTGCAGGATGCGCTACGGATGAGGCACAGACAGACAACACAGTCAGATGGAGAGGAGTCATTCGATTCAATATGTTAGTCATGTCCGGAATTTACAAAGGACTGAAAATAGATAAAAGTGATGGAATTCTTTAAAACTGCATCAAAGGAGTTGAGTAATGTCACAAGAGTAAATCTGGCAGAAACAGAAACTTGATACCTGCAGCGCTGCTTCTGACTTGGGCAAATTAATATGCATATACACTATTTGTCTTGCATATAAATGACCTCAATGCAGTTAAAGCCAGGTGCTAGCTGGCACCGGAGCCACAGAGCAGCATATATACTGCACGCTGAAACAGAGATCCGCTGCGATGGACGTTGTTGGCTGAAATGAATCAGACTACCTTTTGCAGTGAAGCCATGCATAAATATGGCAATGCAGCAGGCACCAAATTCACACAGACGGCATCCTGTCTGCGATATCACAGGGGGGGAAAAAACACTGCAGTCTAAAAAACACAAATGTGACACGCTGCAACACAAGAGTTACTGCAGTACCAAACACACACGCACAAAACAAACAAACAAACAAAAAAACTCGAATTAATTGGCTTCAAGCTCACTTCTGGTAGGGTGTGTGTTTTCCCCCTTTATTCTCGAAATGGTGCCTGTCTCTGAAATATTCAAAAACAGCAATAAATAATTAATCCACAGAAGGAAATAGGTTCCAGGAGAGAGAGAGAGAGAGAAAGCTGCATCTCTTGTCTGCATCAGCTCATCTAACAACTGGTGCACAGCTGCAACCGAATAGAAAATATTCCATAATAACTGCGGGCTTATTCCTATTTCGCACGGGGACGGTTTATGTCTGAGCGTGTAGGATCAGTAGCGGCGGTGGGTGACAGGTAAACACTGGCCGCCGTAATCTCGGTTTCGTACATACCTGCAGACATCTTTCCCGAATCCGACGTGAGTTGGTGCTCCTGCTGGACGCTGGTACCAGGGAGGCGAATAAACCAGCTGCGGCAAGCAGGGGATCCAGTGGGTTAAAATAATGATAATAATAATGATGATGATGATGCATACACACGCTCACAAAAACACATTTCCCGATATATGCAAGCAGTGTCCGGTGTCGTGCGGCCGAGTGGTATTCACCTCATGTTGTCTGCAGCATCTTCCGCCGCGCGCACCGGCTACAGTACAGTATGTGGTGCGGGTGTGTCCTCGCTTTCCCCTCCCCGACTCCCTTCCTCCGGGTAGGCTGTCGTGGGTGGATGGCGATTGGCAAAAAAAGAAAAGAAAAAGAGGGTAGAGGAGCAGGAGGAGGAGGAGGAGGAGGAGGAGGAGGAAGGGGAAAAGAAGGAGGAGGAGGAGGAGGAGGAGGTGGCGGTGCTTCCCTCAATGAAGAGAAAGGTGCTGGGATCAGCAGAAAGCTTCGACCTCCTCAAAACACGACCGCGCGTGACGAGCCGCGCGGAGCCGCGAGACAGCCGCAAAGAGAAGAAGAGGAGGGAAGGAGGGAAGGAAGAAGATGATGAAGATGATGATGATGATGATGACGAAGAAGAAGAAGGTGAAGCGGCCAAAGCGATGGAAGGAAGGAAGGGAGGGTGAGGGAAAAATGTAAAAAAACAAAACATAAAACATCTGCATCAGGAGACGGAGGTGGGTGGAGGGAGGGAGAGAGAGGGAGGGGTGGAAGCTTTTTTTTTTACACTAAAAAAAGATAATCCTATTAGCGAGATTTAATAGTTAGACATCTTCCTGTTGCATCCACGGTGCCTCCATCTTTGATACTCGCTGCGAGGATGAATTTGAGAAATATGTTTTTATGATGATGATGGTCATGATCATCATCTTCATCACAACAACAACAACAACAGCTCAACAGCGGCGCTTCGGCTCAGCCTCCACTTGATGCGTCACCAGACGGCTAAGTTCACAAGTCTCTAGTTCAGCATCCCAGCCCCCCTCCACCACCACCACCTAAAAATATGGCTTCCAGTGCCTGTGCTGCAAATATACAGTCAAGTGCACCGTGATACCCACACGCACACACACACACACACACACACTCTCTCCCAAACACACACACACACACCGCCACCACCCCTCCTCAAAGCCTGCATGTGAGCCTGGCGCACGCTGACTGGAAATGACACGTATGAGAGAATCGGCCCCAGCGCGCGTGGTGGGCCACAACCAGATTATGCAATTACACCGAGCCCCGCCCATGTAGCGATCAAGCGGCCCTACGTTGCCGCGGCGGCGGCGGTGGTGTCGGCGGGCCGGAGCTTATGTGTTTATTTTGGAGGTGAGGAAGGAGGGGGGAGTTAAGGGACGTCTTCCTCCGCGGTCAGCTGCGGGACGTGTGAGAAAAGCTCGGCGACGACCTGCAATCGAGCGCCGCCGCGCATACCAAGAGACGCACGCTGCTGTTTTCACTGCTGCTGCTGCTGCTGCTGCTGCTGCTGGAGGATTCAAGGGTGCTCCGCTTGCCTACCACTCCTTACCTTATCTGCAGTGTGGGCAATTTAAAGGGGTACGCATCTCCCGCGTTGCTGCCGCTTGCTGCTGCGTTGCATTTTAAAAAGGCCAATCAAGGCTGCGATCTGGCGAATGAGAGGTAGCGTGGGAAAAAAAAAAGCAGATCAAAACGTAAAGCGATGAGCCGTCCCAGGCTGTTTCTCGTTCGCGAGTGCGGAAACGTTCCCCATTGTGCCTCGCGCGCGCAGATTTATTGCCGTTATCACAAGCGCGCAGGAACCGGCGTTAACAAAGCTCGTTTCGGCCTTGTAATTATTATTTTTCCTACACAGCAGTTATATTTGTAGCCTTTCCCGGCAACAAGCCTCATTAATAATAGATTGGTTGGGAAGTGGGACGAAAATAGAGCTAAACCTCCACATTTTGTGCCCATCCTTATCCGGGAACAAAGAAGAGAGAGTGATCAATGAAACGCCGCCGCCTGCCGTCCGCCGTGACGGCACGGGAGGGGAGAAGACGACCTCACAGCGAAGTCAAAGGTCAGCGGGAATCCCCAGCCAGTGAGATCTGGGAGCAGTGGTGGCGGTGGGGTGGGGGGAGGGGGATGATTTGTGTGGGACTCGGCTTTGCCAAGGTTGCTCTTGGCAGACCTGACAAGCGCTGCTGCTTCCAGCCGCTTCCCCTCCTGTCAGTCCGCCTGCCTGCCTGCCTGCCTGCCTGCCTGCCTGCCAGCCTGCCTGCCTGCTGACACCTCTCACTATCTCTTAATGGCTTTCCCAGGTTCCTCATGACAGCGCAGCCATTATTTATGAGCCGGGTTGGGGGACCATTACAAAGGCTGTTAATGCAGGCTCTAAAGCCGCAGTTCACTTTGCATTAGCCTGCGCGCTTTAATTAAAAGAGAAGGGTCCCAGCACTCCACGTGCTGTGTGTGTGGGCGCGCGCACGTGCACGTTTCAATCACACGGCGATCGGCCGTCCGAGTCCACTGATGAGGATGTATGAATTTGCTCCCAAGACGTTTCGCGGCTCATGTTCGTCACTGTCAGATGTTGGCCTGGCTGAAGGACGAGGAGAAAATCAACTTAAGGGCCAAAAAGGCTCAAGAGGCCATAATCAGTGCCTTTTAATGACAAACTAATTGGGTTTTCTTTACTGGCAAAATATTGTGTGGCCCATAAATATAGAAATGAAGTCAACAAATGGGAAAATAATACAAACTTAACTTCCTTTTTCAAACAGCTGTTTGTCTGAACAAGGATCAAAAATCAAACCTGAACTTGCTGTAATTCATTACATCACTTCATTTAATTCAACAAAAAATATATTTGAATCTATCAAAATCATCCGGTGGTGCATTACCAAGGAGAACAATCACAAAAAATAACCATGTGAAGTGAATCCCCAGCTACTCAAAATTCAAACAAGTACTCCCTGCACACTGAGAGCTACATAAGAAAATGCAAGGAAGAATTCCTACGCAAAGAAATCATACAAAAAGGGAAAAGAAGCAGGTCCGTTCAGTTCATTTGCAGTCACTTCCAAATCTACAGCTGGGGGGGGGAAAAACCATCGTCGTCTTTATCTGAGTTTTAAGACTAGCGAGGTCAGAACAGCTCTATCCCCATTTTCCACGCGTGCAGGTTACTAAGATCTCTTTTGTTTGTTGCCTGATGTTCCTGAGCAACCACAATCCAAGCGTCCGTCCCTCAGCAAACACAAATCTAATCAGACGGAGGTTGGCCTCAGCTGCTCCCTCAGGTGTCTCAGTGCAGGAGGAAATGACACAGGTAACTTTCCCAGCTCATCGGTTCTCTGGCTCTCTGCTCCTGCCCTGGGTCCTAGTGCTATTGTGTTTCCTACCCTGTCAGTGTGACTGCTACAGACAGTGAAGTTTAGGACCCAGAGTTTATACACGCTGCAAATCTGATGAGTGACTCAATGGAAAAACTTTCTATTCCCCTACAAATTATGACTGCACATTTTCTCCTCCCGCTGAATCATCAGAAAAGAACAGAGCGCAGTGCTTTATTTCATATTCAAATCTTGGTATTTCTGATGATGAAATGACTAAAAGCTTGACAGAAAGTTACAAGGTGACTTTTAGTTTTCTCATTCTTGTCAGCTGATGCCAGCCAGCCTTTGTGAGCAGCGCTCCCTCTCCCAACACAGTACCACCCGGCTCTGTGAAACTGCATTGCAGCAGCCACAGGTCTGCACACAGACACAGACACACAAACACACAAACACACACACACACACACACAGAGCGAACAAAAGTCAAACTTTCCTCACTATTATGCCACTCTGTGCAACAACCATTAAAAGAAGCAGGTGAGCATCCAAACTACGCTCCAGCTTTTATGCATAAAATATTGAACCGCTCTCCAGGTCGTAGCCCTCCTCAGCAGCAGGGCGGCGCTATGCGGTGGTCCGAGGCGCCAGGCGGATATGTGCCAGAGGGATTTACACTTCCGCACTACAGCTTCTAAAGCAGGCATGGAAAAAACTATGGCCCGGGGGCCATCTGCGGCCGGTAAAGCTTTTTAATCCGGCCTGCCGAACTTGATGAAATGATATTGATAGTCAGTAAGTCATAAAATAGCTGTATTGCATCCATTTTTCAGTGTTTTAAGAGTCATTTCAATAAAGACCAAAGCAAGGTGGGGCTTCAAACACACTGATTTTGTTGTAAAGCCTTTGTTCATTTTCAATTGACATAAAAGCAGCATGTTTTCTACATATCCCATAATATATTTTTTCCCCTATGAGGTGAGTCACCAAAACACTCCATCCATCTGCTCCTGCTCCAGCCCCCGATGTCAAATTTTAGAATCCATTGTGGCCCCCCCAAGTGAAAGAGTTTGCCCACCCCTGTTCTAAAGTCATGTCTTTGTTGATTGATGTACAGCTTATTTTTTTTCATGTAGTTCTGACTTGATGATTAGCCTGGATTTTGTTCTAGGTGGAAACAAGACATTCAAAACTGTACAGGACAATTGGAACAAGTCGATATAGGTTTACTGTTAATATCCACATTTATTTCCTGTCACACCAAAAACATTTAATAAATACAAACAAAATAACACTCAGAATATTAAAAACAATCATGTAGATATTTCAGGTAACTACTTATTGCCACTCCTGTGAGTCATGATCTCACCCTGTGGCCAAACCAAGGAAAAACATTTCTGGCTCTGCCACTGCTCAGCGGCAGCCTGACAAGCTCACATCTCAGCTGAAAGTCTATTTATTTAACTCTCCAGTATGGATGAGTCACTCCAGCCACCACAGCTGTCGAGAAGGACGCTGGTGGTTCCCTGCAGAGGAGACGTGAAACCAAAGGACGGAGGTCGGCGGAGCGGAGGCGCTCAATAGACTGAGCGACTCCAGTCTCTTAGACGTTGCAGTGTGGCTCTGTGTCCTTTTGCCGTCCTCTGCTGCTGGCAGGACATCTGAGGCGGAGACAAAAAGAGGTGGGGGCTGAGAAGGAAGGGGTGGAGGAGGAGGAGAAAAGAAGGAGTCATCAGATTGAAGCACGACAGGAGGAGAGGAGAGGAAACTGGACAGGAGCCAGAAACCAGAAACCAGGTTTGGCAGAAGGCGGAGCAGAGGAGCGAGGACGCTGCTCCGCTGCTCCTCTGCTCCTCTGCTCCTCTGCTCCTCTGCTCCGCTGCTCCTCTGCTGCCTCACTGGGATCCCTCCAGCTCTTTGTTCACAGAGACGGAGATGGCCGTGCACTGTGCTGACTCACAGTCCCATTCACCAAGTGAAAAAGTTGCTCAAACATTTGGTGGGGGAGAAAAGAAAAAGGAATAATAATAAAAAAAAAACATACATGCATCATTCCACTGTGTGCTCGCTCCGGCTCCGGTTCCATTCAGCCGGCTAACCCTCGCGCTGAGTCAGTCAGCCGGTGAGTCAGTGTCACTGTTGCGAGGGATGCCCTCGCGATGCATTTGCAGGATGTGAGAGTGAAATGAAATCCAAGTCAAGCTGAGTGCCTTCCTGCCTCCCGGAACTCTTGGTCGTATTTCGCCAAGGACGCGTCTGAAATGAAATACCTGGCTGCAGAGGGCTGGGGAACGACAGAGGATATGTGTGTGCCACAGTCGGGATCGGTGGGGCTATTTTCTGCAGTGCCTGCAGCAGGGTGCAGCACCCCTTAAAGGCCCAGTGTGCAACATTGGCTGAGAACTATAGTGGAATAGACAGAGGATCAACACACCTGGAACTTTCAAGGAACTAAAAATAAACCGCTGTGTTTTCACTTGCTATTAATTTGAGTCCACATACACAAAGTGCAGGTCCACTTGCCAAGTAAGGCAACAAACTCTCAACACGCTCAAACCTGAACCATAACCAGAAGGTGGACCTGCTCAGGGTTTTGTAATTGTATGATTTTTGCTGATGGGCGTCCACTGGGAATTTTGCAGATGAAATTTACTGATGTGAGAAAAGAGTTTGCAGAGTGAAGTGGAAGCCGGCTGCAGTCTGCAGGGCAGCTTTCACATATAAATGCATCTGTATTAGATTGCAGTGAGCTTTCAGACCAGCAGAGGCTGCTGAAAACCTTACACTCCCACAATTCCCCTTCAAGCTGTTCTGCGTCTCTTTCCTGTCAGTCAACCCCACTGAACGAGAAAAGCACATCCTTCTTTTCTCCTTGCTCCAGCCAAACAGGCAGTTTTGTATCATTGCGGTCATCCAATCAAAATGCAAATGCATGTCGAGGGAAACTTGTTTCAAAGTCAACTGAAAAAAAAAAAAAAGCCAGATCATTCAAAAACTGCATCATTAATTTCTGAACTTCAGGATTAGGAGGTCTAAGCGGTGTTATGCTTGCAGAAGTTAGGCAGAACCATTAAGACCATGAACAAACACTCAAAGTTTAGAAACTGTTCTCCCCAAGACCAATCATTTTAGCAGCGGGCTGTAAACAGAAGGCTAATTTTGCTATTTGTTGGTGATCTTTGGTGGTGTTTTTTAATATGGGGGGGGTTAACATGTGCATGGTTGCTCAACTGTAGTCAATCCAATCGTAAATGCTCAACAATAAGATCTGACAATATGAACGTGATATTCTGGACCCTTCAAAATACCAAACAGCTGCATTGGTTGTTTGCCGCAACTCGTATGCAGATTATATTTCTAGTGACAGTGCATCATACACCCACCACCTTCCCCCCGCTCACCGTGTCATTGTGATGATGCAGTTTCCTGCACAGTTTTGCGCGTGACTCAAGGAACCGGGAATATCAGCCGGAGATTTTCTGCTGCCGTCTGACGCGAAGCGGAGCTGGCAGCCGCTCTGTTTCTGTCCCCGATCGCGAGCCGCACGCCTCGTATCCTCAAGACCACACTCACCTGATTTCTTTTTCTTTTTCACACTACGTGACGGTATTCAAGTCACGCGCTCCGTCCGGAGAGGAACAGACCGGCGCTGGGAGGAAGTGGCGCGGTGACATCACACCTGCAACTTCCCCATCCGGGTGTTTCAGGTAAAGTTGGGACCACGATGACAAAGAACCTTTTTTTTTTTTTTTTTTTTTTTTTATTCCCCTGCCAGCTCCATTATTTAAAGACTACGAAAGAGAATGAGGGCCACAATAAGAGAAAAAACAAATATTACAGGAAGGACATTTTTACAAGTTGAAATTTTGTGAATCAAGTCAAAATTTTGTGAAAAAAGTCGACGTTAAAAGAGACAAAATTTTGTGAATAACGTCAAAATTCCATGAATAAAGTTGAATTTTCGTGAATAAAGTCAACGTTAAAAAAGACGAAATTTCGTGAATAAATTTTGACTTACTTCACAATGACATTAATTTTCAATTTTATTCACGAAATTTTGTCTTTTCCACGCCAACTTTAATCTCGAAATTTCAACTTTATTCTCATGGAAACTTGAACGAAAAATGATATTTTATTTATATTTTTCTCTTCTTGTGGCCCTAATCCTCTTCCGTAAAAGATGCGTCGTCGCTGAGAAGAGCGTCAGACAAGAAGTCCTTATGTTTTCACAGCTTCACACCTGGGGCTGAGACTTTCTCTCCAGCATATGCTTACAGTCCACTTTCAGCAGTTCCTCCCCGACACCCCCTGGAGGTCGGCGCTGGGGTTGGGGCTCCTTGCATGCTTTCTGGGCTCGGCCTTCTCCCAGTGAAAGGTCTGCGTCTTGGTGCACACGAGTGAACTTTACGGATCGCCCCCAGTGTGCCATTACATGTCCTGCAAAGAGGCGAGATGGTTGAATGGCACCCTGAGAAAAAAATAATGGCAATACGTGCCTCTATTTTTAGCAGCACACACTCGCCGTTTCAGGGCAAACGATGTCCCGCCTGGAAATGTCACCCGAGTGGGAGGAAACTGATGTGCAGGGATGTGTGTAAATGTGCGGGCGCCGTCTTTCCGCCCCTCCCTCCCTCCCCCACCCCACCCACTCTCACTCGATGGCGGAAAATGAGATGAAGTGCCTGGATGACAAGTGGCACGGCTCCCGGAAGACCGCTCCCGATGTTGGCGTGCCGGGCGCGCACTTCTGCGAGGTATTGCTGGTCTCATGTGCACGACGTTAAGCATGAGGAAGGAGGGGGAGAGGGGGGAGGGACCCCAGGGTGCTCTGGGGCTCACTGCTCTTTTCTGCATGCGTGTGAATCATGCAGAGGATCATATTGGTGACAGTCTTGGTGTTGGCATCCTGTACAGCACATGCTGTTGTTTTTTTTCTTTTTTTATGACTAAGATCTCACATCACAGATCACTCAAGCAGGCCAGCGGGGGCTCACTGACAGCTAGTCTGGTAGTGAAGACCGCACCAACCGAGACCAAGACATTGTCAAGACTAGAGAGTATCGAGATCGAGACAAGTTTTTAAATTCAAGGTTGCTTCTAAATGGAAGCAAAGTTTTTTTTTGCTGCTTTGCCAGCTATTTTGAACAATTAAAAAAAAAAATATTTTGCTAAGAAATCTTAAGTAGTGAGCTAACTGTATCCCCAGTGAGAGCCCAACATGTTTGAAAATATCTTCCATTTGAGGAGAAAATTAGTCATTTCTTACCTGGCCAGAGAGATAAAAAAAAAAAAAAGAGACAACAACCATTTTGGAGAATAAGCCTACCTCCAGGTGTGTTTTGACAGTATTGCATCCATGCTCTGCGAGAGTTGATAAACGACGCGGCGACTCCTGGGCACTGGAACATTTCCCTGTTTTTTTTTTTCGGAGGCTTGAATTCCAGCTGGCCCGACTGATGAAACGTCTCTGCTAAGCAGTTCTGAGGCGGAGCACCTGCAGCCGAGGGCTGTGTGGAGACTCCTCCACGCCTGCAGGACTGAGATAGTGGATGGAAAACTAAAAACCTGTCCTCAAGGCGTAAATAAATGTTACAAACGTTACATCCAAGTGCACATCCTTCCTGATAGTGGATGTTTTTCTCGAGCCCCTTTCAGCCCTCAAACAAACAGCTTCCCTGCTCCAAGTACTGTTTTCCTGAGTGCTTACTTTTTTGCAGCCACAGCGTGTAGAATCCTTCAGCTTTCACAGAAAGATGACCTCCAGACCCTGTCTGTGCTTTTTGATAAAAGAAATAAATGTTTCCATTGGATTATCATTGTACATTATGTGAAAATATTGCCCTGTGAGAAAAAAAAAAAATCAGCTGAAGTACATTTTGCATACTACCAGATTAATTTGGTGCATGGTCTATTTTTTCTCCATTATAGTCAGGAAACTGTGATCACGTTTTGTTCTGCAGGCTGTAATTGCCTCTTTTTTCTGCAACTGGGAGTCACAAGAATTATGGGTTGAACTAAAAGCCTTTAAATGCAGTTAAGTAATGTATATTCCCGAGCTTGTAGTTCTTAAAAACAAATTATAACACCAAACAATTGATATATCATGAAGTAAGATTAATTTTTCATTCAAGTCAGGCTCTAATATGTTTAGAACTGAAACAGTTTTCAAATTCAACACATTCCTTTGTGCCCCCACTAAATTAGGAAAACCAAGAATGAATCCCTGAGGTCAGGCAGCCAGGCAGGTACAATTTAAAAAAAGAATCATGCAAATTGTCTGAATGCCACAAGGATTATTTGAAACAATCCACTGGTATTTAGCAACAGAGAATAAATTGCTCAAGGCAAGCCCAACAGCGCTAACTCATAATTGCCACTTGAGGGCAGTAGTGAGCTGTGTCGTGTCAAGCAGAAACGTGAGCAAAACCGGCTGCTGAACAACTTCAAGGTGTATTCAGCGCGGAAAACTGAAGTTGAGGCACTGACATCTGATCATAGAGAACTTCACAGGGAAATTTTTTTCCCCAGTTCTGTTCTTACAATTTCTTCTGACTTGAAAAATGAACCAACCCATCAAAACAACAACAAAACATTTCGCTGACATACACAACATGACACAATCAATCCTGAGCTGACCCCACTGAGCGGTGATGCTTGTTGTTGTCACTTCCGCTCAGACACGCTGCTGGTGTCCTCCAGAGGGGATGAAAGGTAGCTGACGTCACACTGAGTTGGCATGCCAACTCAGGGAGCGGAGCTCACGTCTGAAAAGCAGAGCTGCTGAGGTGTTTTCAAAAGCACGGCCGGTGAGGCCTCTCGACTCGCTTGTCCACAGCCATGCACTGCTAGGTTGGCTTTTAGATTTAGGTGGATAACCGCTGAATGCAGCCGAAGAAAGAAAGTTTTCCTCTCTTTATTTACGGTGAACATATGGCGTTCCCAACATTATGACTAAATCCATTCATTCAACCACATGTTGCTGGAGAATTTGGCCACATTTTGAGTACATGTTTCTGGAATAAAGTGGAGATCTCCATAATATTTGAATGACACCTCATTTTATAGAGATTCTTATTCTTATCATAGATTGTAATCATCGTCTTTTCATTATTTAGCATGTTCCATTGTAGAATATTTCACATCAATACAATTATTATATTATTTCCACATATAGAGGTGTGGAATATAGGAGATTTTACAATTTTTGACTAAACTATCCATGTAAAACCTTGAGTCATATTGTTAGCCTAGTAGCATAATTGCCTAAGTCATTTTTTGGCCAAATTGTGATATCTGCCTAACCTTACCAATGTGCTTTCTAAAAAATGTGAATTTTTTTCTTGTTTTCCGAAAACGTTCAAATATGACTTAGGCAACTATGCCATTAGGCTAACGATATGCAAACTCTTAGCCAACATCCTAGCAGAGGCTTTCTTTGAGGAGTTGATTGATACCCTACAAGGGACTGATGAAAAACAGGCCAGAGTCTGGTGTTAAAATGAATGATTTTTTTTTTTCATCAGCTTCCTTTGGGACTTGAGTCATGACTCAATGAACTCCATTAAAAGCGTGGCCTCAATGTTTATAACGTTGTTTTATACGTCGTTGACCCTAAAGGTGGCAATAAGGGGGGAAATCCTCCTGAAAAATGCAACACAACTCCACCAGGGGTTACCCGGGAAACCTGCGTTTCCATGGAGACTGCATCACAAAGCGGGATGGGCACGAGCACGGGGCGGGGCGGGGCGGGGCGCGAACCGCGCACGTGCTCCCTTCCTGTGGTCCACGCCGTTTTTCGTGATGACGGTCGAGGTCGGTCGAACGCGCGTCGAGTCAAACTTGACTCTCGAGGACAGCACCTCCTTCTATAAGAGTCCGAGGCAAACTACATTCGCGACCACTTAATATCCCCTTTATTCAATATAGGCATTTATAAATAAAAATACAACTTTACAAAATAAAGGTGGACTCGGTATAGTAAGCAACTTCCAACCACACCACGCATTACCTGAATAATAATCTGAGCGAGACTCAGAATCCAACATGTCGACAGGTTATGATATTAACCTACACAGGCATTTGGCTATATATAAATTGCTCTATTGATTACATTACTGGACACTGCAACTTTTTTTCTCTCTTTTTCCCACGAAGCACAAGACGTCGTTGTTGTTGTTGGTTTTGTTTTTTTTTCGTATTTTTTTTCTTCTTTTAACTCGCAGTTAGATGCAATACAGTAGGCTATTGCTACACGTGTAGTACTCCCAGTCATCGACACCAACGACGTTCGCATTTCACAACAAGATATGTTTTGCGTGGCACGACACACTGCAAGAAATGTCTGTTTCAACAAACCACTGGCGGGGACGGCGGCTGCTGCCGAGCCAATACTTGTTAATATTTCCCAGCGGAAACGGCTGTCTTTTGATAGATAATAGCGGTAATACTCGGCGGAGCAGTGGGAAACACTCGGGGGGGGCAGAGCTCTCACCCTCGCGGACAAACAGACTTGTTCAAACAGACATTTTACGCGCCGCGCGCTCACCTCACCCACAGATATGGACCGACACGTTACAACTGGCTATATAGAAAAATAATATATGGTGGCTACTGGTGCGTTCATGCTCCGCGAAACGATCCGTTTCCTCCAAGGCGGACTGGTTTTTGTGTGTTTGATTGTTTGATTGTTTGTTTGTTTGTTTGTTTGTTTGTTTGTTTGTTTGTTTGTTTTCTACACGTCCGTGAAGATCTTCTTGATGTTCACGCAGTTCTGGTTGTTCTCGGTGGCGTAGCTGGGCTGCTTGAAGGCGCTGTTGATGCCCTCCTCGATCACCATGTACTCGGACTTGCTCAGGGACGAGGAGCTGCACGACCTCCTCAGCTCCTCCGAGGGGAGGTGCTCGCAGCTCAGCGCGCGCTGCGCGTAGTGCGGCTGCTCCTCGCCGTCCGTCTCCCTGTGGTAGAAGTAGTTGAAATTGGACACAATCACCGGCACGGGTAAGGCAATGGTCAGCACGCCCGCTATGGCGCACAGAGACCCGACGATTTTGCCCCCGATGGTCACCGGGTGCATGTCGCCGTATCCGACCGTGGTCATGGTGACCACGGCCCACCAGAACGCATCCGGGATGCTCGTGAAGCTCGACGAGGGGTCATCCGCCTCCGCGAAGTAGACGGCGCTGGAGAAGAGGATCACGCCGATGAAGAGGAAGAAGATGAGCAGACCCAGCTCCCGCATGCTGGCCTTGAGGGTCTGGCCCAGGATCTGGAGACCCTTGGAGTGTCGCGACAGCTTGAAAATGCGAAAGACCCTCACCAGCCTGATCACCCTCAGGATGGCCAGGGACATCGCCTGCTGGCTGCTGTTGGTCTCCTTCTCGGCCAGCTCCGTCCCCAGCGTGATAAAGTACGGGATGATGGCGACGATGTCAATGATATTCATGATGTTCTTGGAGAAGGTGGTCTTGCTGGGGCAGGTGAAGAACCTGACCAGCAACTCGAAAGAGAACCATATGATGCAGAGGGTCTCGATGACAAAGAAGGGGTCTGTGAAGGGGTTCCGCGCGTGGGGCGAGGTGCCATTGAGGGCGGGCGACACCGTGGCTTGGTCCCGCTCGTCCCGAAATTCCGGCAGGGTCTCCATGCAGAAAATGACGATGGAGATCAAAATGACCAGCACTGAAACTATGGCGATCCCCCTCGCCGGCCCGGAGCTCTCGGGATACTCAAACAAAAGCCAAACCTGCTTTTGGAAGTCATGCTTGGGCAGAATGCGCTCCTCCTCCTTGATGAAGCCCTCGTCGTCCCGGAATTTCTCCATGGCCTCCTCGCCGAGTTGATAGAAGCGGATCTCCTCGGAGAAGATATCGATGGGCACGTTGACGGGTCTCCGAATGCGACCCCCGGACTGGTAGTAGTACAGGATGGCATCGAAGCTGGGTCTGTTCCGGTCGAAGAAGTACTCGTTCCTCAGCGGGTCAAAGTAGCGCATCCTTTTCCGCGGGTCTCCCAGCAGCGTTTCTGGGAACTGGTTGAAAGTTTTGAGCTGCGTCTCGAAGCGCAAGCCCGAGATGTTTATCACCACCCTCTCGCAGCATCCCTGGCGACCGCGCTCGTATCGATCCAGCGGGCGGCGGTGGTGCGCCGAGAGCACGGCGGACTCCTCCAGCATGTTTTCCACCGTCATGCCGCCCTCCTCCTCCTCCCCCTTCTCCGCCACCTCCTCATAACCCCGGCTCTCCGTCTCGCTCCGGCCCCTGTGTTTGACGGACGAGGGCGACTGCTCCACACTGTAGGCTTGGTCATCCATACAGGTGGTTTTTGCTGGTCCGGTGGGGCTGACGGCGCGCCACGCCTCTCGCAGCCAAAGCCTAGAGCTCTGGAGAGCTGTGGCTGATGCCACTTACATCGCCTCCAACCATCAGCGCCTCTGTGCGTATCCACGCGCTGGAGCGCCGCGCTCCCCTCTGCCTGTTTCCCCCCTCTCTCTCCTTTCTTTTCTTTTTATTTATTTATTTATTTTTTTTTACGCACAAGTCGACACCCACCCACGGCGCGGCGCGCATATGTCTGACATACGTCCACAATCCGCCTGGTTGGAAATTAAACTGACAGTTGACGTCGAGCGAGCATGTGTTCACTCCCCGCCCCTCCAAAAAACTAACAAACAATTAAAAAAATCAAACCCCCCCACCTGTTTGATCAAACCTGGATTATTACACCTTTATTAAATCACGGTGATATGACGATCATTGAAAAAAGGGTCGTAAATAAATACCATCCTCTCTCTCACTCACTCTGTGTGTGTGTGTGTGTGTGTGTGTGTGTGTCACACACTCCAGTAATGATTGTGTCTCACACCTTTGGCAGAGCAGCGCTGTTACCAGTCGTTGCTCCACTTCTCACGATGAAAACTGAGCTGATGTAACGGTGTGTGTGTGTGTGTGTGTGTGTGTGTTTGCCAAGGGGCCGCACGGTAAGAATGTAAATACACTCCGTCACCGAACAACCAGAATATTTCATCGCCTGTTTTCCCTCCACCTCCACCTCTCCTATCTCCCTCTCTCTCTCCCTCTCTCTTTCTTTCTCCCTCTCTCTCTCTCTCTCTATCTCTCTCTCTCTCTCTCTCTCTCTCTCTCTCTCTCTCTCCCTCTCTCTCTCTCTCTCTCTCTCTCTCTCTCTCTTCTCTCTCTCTCTCTCTCTCTCTCTCTCTCTCTCTCTCTCTCTTTCTCTCTCTCTCTCTCTCTCTTTCTCTCTCTCTCTTTCTCTCTCTCTCTCTCTCTCTCTCTCTCTCTCTCTCTCTCTCTCTATCTCTCTCTTTCCCGCTCTTTCTCTCGCCCTGTGCCTCTGTGTTTCTTAATGCTGGGGGAGGCGTTGCCGCTGTCCATGGTGCTGAAAACAAGCGCGCACCGGTTTGTAAATCGACGCGCGCCCTCTCCGAGGCGAGCGCTGAGCTTTGTAATTGCTCAGTGTGTGTGTGTGCGCGTGTGTTTGCGTGCGTGCTCCTTTCCGTTCCTTTTTTTTTTTTTTTTTCTTTCAGGTGCGCTCCGGATATTGTTCCAGGAAGCCCCACATGAAGCATCGGCTCAAAGACTCTGTTAGTCCTGCAGCTGTGATTAATGACGAAAATGCAAAAACACCTTTTGCAATTTAGACAGGCCGCCTTCATCAAAGGCTCGGGGTTAATTGATGTAAACTCGATGGGCTTTTGTCGCTTCTCCATTGTGCCACAATGTAAAAGATAAGAAGGGCGAGTTTGTGTTTTCCCGTTTTCCCCTCCGCTGTCCAAATATGGCCAAATGTCGTCCGTGACCATTGCCAAGCGTCCTCATGTAATGTATGACATTGCCCTCTTTAGCACTGCGTCTAAAAAAAGTAGCTTGAGGTCATGGGAAAACTCCTCATAACTGTAAAAAGAAATAGAGAGGCCGGATTTAGGGTGATGCGTTTTGAGGCTGCGACATCAAGAATAAAGCAAACATCCAAAAACTTGGATATATCTGAACAACCAATGAGGCTCAATTTTAGTTTAATCACAAAGAAGTGGTCAAAAAAAAAAAAAAATTCTCCTACTTTTCTGTTTAATCCATCAACGTTTAGATGATATTTTGAAACAGATAATAAACTTGTCATTCTCTCAATGGAAAATTAAACTGGAAAACTGAACTCGTGGCGGTTATGATTTACATGTATGATTTTCAATTTTGTTCCCATAACGTGTACAGTCAGAGCGACCCGCTGTTCAAAGAAAATGGAGAGAAAAAAAGAAATGTAATCATTTAAAAAGTGGGAACACAACTATTATCAAAGCTTAAGATGAGTTTAACAAAATGAAACTAAACGATGTCTCAGGTTGTGAGACCAGTCATCATTTCAAGATTTCAATCTTGATAAAACACGATCTTAAGGACAAAGACGTGTTTGTCAGACATTGAGCCTCCTCTGTCTGATGATAGCTGAAGACTGTGCAAGGAAATGAAATGGATTGATCTATTGACTTCTTTCTTTTTGTCTACTCGTCTTTGCACGATGACAGCGTCCACTGTTGTCGCTCAAACCTGAAGACAAAGACATATTGGTTTGCTGTAGCAAGCAAAATCATAAAAAAAAACAAGCTTCTTTTGACAACCTCCCAGTTGCTGATACTTGGTCGGCATTGGAAGTTTTGTCCGGGTTATTGTCTCTATGGCAACGACATATGAAGTGTTTTGTGAAGACATTGAGGAAGTTATATAATTTCTGCTCCAACCTCGCGCTGGAACCGACAGACTGATGACTATTTTTCACATTCCTGCTGAGGAATGAACACGTTACATACCAGGTTGAATAGAGTTCATTCGCTTGTATTTCTTTTGAAACACTTTTGAATACAAGGCCGCTTGCAAAACACGGGGACAAAAGCAATGAAGAGACGGCAGAGACCCTGGGACTGGAGACAATCAATGTTTACAGCGTCTTTCATCCAGCCGTCGTTGGCTCCTGCACTTGCTCAATCTCGCCTCACCAGTGGCGCAATGACAGTAACTTTCCAAAACACTTTATAGATATCCAGGAAAATTGCATCCAACCCTCTGTTTGCATCCATCCATTCTTGTTGACTTGGCTCGTGAGAGTGCTGGAGTCCATCCCACCTGTTTGACAGTGAAGGTGGGTTTCACCCTGGACAAGCTGCCAGTTCATCGCAGCGACACACAAAGAGACCGACAACTCTTCGCACTCAAGCTTGCAACTACTGACTGAGTTCTTGATTAGTCCAACAAGCACGTCTTTGGACTGTGTGAGTGACTGTGCAGACACAAGGAGAACATTTGTGGTTGCAACATGTCTAAATGACTCTTGTATTTCTGTAATGTCTTATTATTTTATTGTTTGCATTGTATTTATATTGTATTATTGTCTCCTTTCATTGTATTGTGTTGAGTTGTGTTTTGTCTCAATGTTATATATACTAAGCCCATTTATGTGAAAACTAAATGGGCTTATCGAACAAATTATGAAACAACTTCAAATAATAACATACAGACTCCACACTAAATGGTCACTGGTAAACGGTGGGAACGAAACTCGCAACCTTTCAGCATTGAGGTAATAGTGCTAAATTCTGCACCTCTTTACTGCTAATTTTTGCTTGAACGGACACATTCAAAGAAGTGGAGCATGCAACAAAAGTGACAAAAGGATGTTTCTTGTGTTTTTTGAAAAGTTAGACTGGTGAGGTGGGTCCTGCATAAATGTGAGACCTTTGGACAACCCCTGGTTCTGGTAGCAGCACACGTAATCACAGGGCTGAATACTGATTCGCAGGAACTCAACTGGCAATAACTGATGTCTCGGCTAGCAGTGGGAGTCTTCTGCTTGCTGTGAAAGCGCTTCCCTGATTATCTTGTTATTAGACTGAAAGCAAGAGTGACTCTGGGTTAGAAAGAGGGGAGGGAAAAAATAACCTGATGCAGTTCCCACACAGATGGGATCAGTCTGAGAACAGAGATGTCAACCTTTATCTTCTCTGTGCGCAGGCAGTCCTGGTCTGCAGGTGAGTTACTGTGTAAATGCCATGCAAGTCTATGGGGTCAAAAGTCAACTTTGTCCTAGAGACATGGGACCACTTGCAGGTTCATCGGGATCCCTCAAGACACAGCCACGTCAAATTTGGGGCTCAAATTTTCTTCCTCCAAGGTTGGCGTGACAGAGAAAGTTTGAGAACCACTGGTGTGAACAAGGAGGTGTGGGACCCTGTCGGCAGCCTCCCTGTGTGTCCAATCTCTCGCACACGTTTGCGGAGGCTGTGTGGAGCTTTTATTGCACAAGGTCGGTAATGTTCCAGCCCTGTTCTGCTCCTGGCTGCCAAGGATAAAGCCGGCCTATTAAGTTAGACTAACCTCTGGAGCTGGAGATGGACTTTTTTTTTATCAGTCTGGGAAGTTTTTGGATCCATACTTAATAACTCTGGTTTAATTAATTCGCAGCAACGCTGTGAAGGCATTGTGCATATGGTCTCTGTAGGGGGACAAAAGGGTTCCGAGATAAGAAGCCGTCGCTCCTTCATCCTTGTTCAGTCCTGTCGAGGGCTGCTTTCCATCCCGTGATCCATTTGGAGGAGCGGCCAGGACCTTTTTGTTCCTCTCCGGCTGTTCAGTCTGGTTTGTGGGCACATATTCACACATGCCGACACACACACACGCTGGCTGATCAATACGGGCAGCGGCAGAGAGACCAACGTCCATCGATTGCCCGTGCATTGGCTGCAATTCCTGCCAGCGCCAGATCATTACGCATTCACACTGCCCGCTGCAACAGCCGGCATGCGTCAAGGTGAAGGCCAAGGTCAGAAATATGCAGCGACTTTGTTTTTCAGCCGGACGAGGGGGTTAAATGCTCATTTTTTGGTCCTGCGAATTACCGCGGGCCTCTCGGCAAACTCAAATCCAATCAGCTCCGGGCTTTAATTAATAAACGGCCCGATCCATCTTTGACCTAAATCAATCACCCGCCGAGATTAGAAGCTGCGAGACAAAAGGCTAAGTAGTAACTGTATCTGCTGGTTTCTGCTGCAGTCGATCGCTCCTGACGCTCCCGAGTGGAGCCTCCCGCCTTCGACAAGTTCAGACCAATCGCGTCCAAGTAATTACAAAAAGCCTCAAGCGATTTGTGCAGTTTTGTCATATGATAATAGCATTAATGTATCAGAGGTAGATCAAAACAGAAAAGATTAAAAGCTGGTGTCCGTGCTGTGTTCTACAAATGGAGTATTTTTTTGAATTTTGAAAAAGAAACGTAGAATTTTTATTCGTTCCCATTTGGCCAGATTAAGAAGGACTTATTTTTGTCTATAGATAATCTTTCACTTTCTAATCCTAAAATCAATGCTGATACTAAGACAATGTCAGAACAATTGAGTTCGTACAGAATAAGTGACAAGGTATATATTATACCGTCATAGCCATTAGCACAGCCAAGAGGCATCGAACACAGAGCGCTAGCTGGATGCAATGTCTTTAAATTAGCATTTAAAACATGCTTTATCGTCAGATCGTGTTACATGCTCACCCTGGCTGCTAACCTTCAATTGAATAAGTCTGGAAAATTACATTTGAATCCACAGACAACAGCTGCCTTCTCAGAGAAAGCGTTGAGAAATAACTGTTTCAAAATGGCCAGAAAAGGAAGAATTTACCGCCAGTTGTAAACAAGGATTACCACTAAGGATATTTGCGGGTATGTTATTGTCATCTTCGTAAAGAAAGACTGAAGACATTCTTTTATTGGACAACATTGCTTTCCATTTGTTGCCTGTTCGCTTTGGCAATAGTTGCACTAAACACGGCTAGTATATATATATATAGCATGTATTGCCCCAGAGCAGTGATGTGTTGCTAATGTCGCCCCTTCTACCGATAGAAAGCCTGAAAGCCTCTTTACCCTTTGGTTGACCTGGTGGTAACAAATCTGATTTGCCTGCATGACTGTAGCAGACAAAAGATTTTTTTCCACCTCGAGCCAAATGCTTTCTATGGGCTCTTTGCCACGTGGATGCATCCGACAGATGCTAGGGACTGAGGAAACATTCCATCTGGCAATCCAAGAACCTTATTTCCTTTAAAAAAAAAAAAAAAAAAAGCAGCATGGATGTCGTGAGTGATTTATCAAACTGTCGCTCCGTCACACTGATGTGGGAAGAGAAAATGCGGACGGGGAGGATGTTGTCACACATTTCCTGCGCTGTTCATTTATTTTCGGTCCATCCCTGTGTTACTTCTGTGCGGCTATCTCACTGGGAACGCTAATAAGACGGGTGACAATAACTGCTGAGCGCGCGCGCTCAGATTTTGGCTTTGAAATGCATCATGGCTCGCTGGGTCTTTCCACCAAGGAAAATGCAAGCAGCTGCTGCCACAGCAACGTGCAAAATAAGTGTGACACAGTGGGAGAACGGGCGGGGGAATTAAGCTCAGAATCTCATCAGCGTCTCCGCCTTAATGTCGTGTTGTGGACTTCAAAAGCAAACGCACACAAAACGTAGCGGACGCGGAAATGGCCAATTTATAAGCGGCGCATGATTGTGAAACAAACACGAGCACGCACTCCAAGGCAGAGGGGCCAGACTACACTAACTTTCCAAAGCAGCTTTTTTTTGCTTTGTTTTTTTCCAAATGTGGACACGGAAGAGAGCAGAAATAGAAATAGAAATAACACAAATGAATAATAAACACTCCTGATTAGCATCATCTGACCTTTAGCAGCCGAGGCTGCGTCGAATCGGAATTTGATATCAGGCTGAACTCTGAAATGGACATTTTCGGCACTGTTTTGGCCCAGGAGGCACGCTTGTGTTCGGGGATGTGTGTGCGGCTGTGATACCGGTGTGAAGAAGAAGAAGAAGCGGCGCGCTGGAAGGCAAAGGGCTTGTTGCTATTCCGACCGCCATCCCTGTAATGGAAAGGGAAGGTCAGTGACAAGGAGGAGGGCGTGAGATGGTGAAGAAGACGGTGGAGAGGGTCCGGCCTCTTGGATTAGACCTCCCTGGGGAGAACACACTCCGTGGCCCCTCTGCATGACAGGCTGTCACATTATTGGATTGGGGAGGCCGCGCGCAACGACCCCCCCCCCCGAGGCATTTGGCCGATGCTTTATGTGCGACCTGAGCAAGAGCTGGAAGACCACGGGCATGAGCTGGGCTGCTAATAAAGTCTCTTCAATCGATCGAGGGTTGAACATGGCTACATGTTTAGCCCAGAGGTTGATGGGAAATAATAGATTGGCCCACTGGGATTCAGTGTCATCCATGGTTTCTGTTGCTGGTTGCTGTTTTTCAACTTATTGTCAGTTCGTGGACGGGAGGCGGAAGCATTTGACGAGGGCGGAAATTCATATCATGTAAATGAGTTGATCAGGACCAACAACTGGAATATTTCAATATTTTTTGCATTTGAGTGAATCCCTAACAGCTCGGAATAACAATGAAATACTAAAACATACCTTAAAGCAAAGTCTGGAGTTCCAGCTTTTGGATAACTGACAGCAACAAGTCTGATTGGTCCGTTTGAATGTGAGAGACAGTAGATTTCCAATCACCTTCTAAATACGGGAGGTCGATCTCACAGATTGGGAATCTTTCCATCTTGGGAGCTTGTTTTTCTCATCCAGCTGTTTCCCCCCCCCCCATCAATACACATGTGGACAGATGTAAATGGTCCATCCAATGTTGTAGATGTGAGAAATATATTAATCATGTTGAGGAAAGAAATAAAGAAATCAAATAAAAGATTTACAAAAATAAAAAATACACTGAATATCCTATAGACTGATGTAATCCACTGGCCTTCTTACACAAACTAAACCATGAGAAAAGAAATGTATAGAACATACGCTTCTTGATTATGAGTGTAATAACAGAAAAAATATATAGTTAACCAGCTGTTAAAATGGATCAATGGAAGGAAAGAACAAAAGCAGAGCGAGCGCATCCCCAGAACAATAAGCAAATCTTTACGTTGGGGAAGCCGGCTTGGCACTGTTATTGGAAACAAGCAACACATTACACACTCGCTGCACACTTGCACTTTTCATCACTGATGTTTTCCGAGGCGGCGCTCTATTATTCCTGATCCGGCTCTCACCTCCGTGCAGTAGCCAGTGCGGGTGGCGTCTTTGAAGTGTGAACCACAGTTTGTCGAGGAGCAGATGGGCTGACTAATGTAACTAGTGACTGGTGCTGCGCCTGTGTCTCGCTGCGAAATCGCGGCGAGAGGCGGCGGCAGCACGGCTCATTTGGAAGAGCTGCGGGGCGGCGGCAGGAAGCGGCGGCGGAGAGCCGCAGGAACGGAATTAAAAAATGTTTATCGCGGCAAACGAGGGCGCCGCACGTGGTTGTTTCCGTCTTCTCGAATCGAATCAAATTAAAGTGTTATTACTAACTTATCTCTGGGCACTTTATATGTAGAGCAGGTCTAGACAGCGCCTCTTGCAAAACCAATTGTTTTTTGCCGGGAACACTAGCGTGACAGTGGCAGGGAAAACCTTGGGTACAGAAGGCAGAAACCTTGAGAGGATCCTATTGACTGGCAACCGTTCACTGGAACCAGAGAAACATTTATGCTGACAAAAGCAGACTAGCTGTCAATAACTGGACCAAATCAATCCATCTATGTATCTAGACCAGGGGTCACCAACGTGGTGCCCGCGGGCCCCAGGTAGCCCTCAAGGACCTCATGAGTAGCCCACAGACCCGTTCGAAAAATTGCCCAGCTCATTGAGCTGTGTCTAAAATTCAATTTTATCCAACCTTGTTAAGTCATTTTTGATCATTATTGAGAACTCATGAGCTTGATAAGTGTCTTCCCATAGAATAGTGTCAATATTAATAATATATAACTCAGAGAGTTTGTTATTTCAGGAGAATTTAGCAAACTGGTAGCCCTTCATACGGCTCAGGAACCATGAAGTAGCTCTCAGTGTCAAAAAGGTTGGTGACCCCTGATCTGGACAAGGTAAGTGTCTATAGACTCCTTTGAGTGCAAAGTCACAGCATGCACAAAGTCGATGTGAAAACGTCACTTTGCGTAAGCTCTAAATGGAAAGCCGAATGCCTTGAGACCAATCCTTTGGTCTGCTTTAACTAAACATACAACAAATCGTAAAGATCTGTGCTGTTTTGCTTGCTATTGTGTTAAGTTTCTCTTAAAACAACAAAACAAAGTTACGACTTTCCTGGATTCTGACTGGGCAAAGCCATTGCCAATCAACATTCCATCCAATCAGGATGTTGATGTGAAGTTGCATGGGCGCCACACCAACTAAGTTTAACACTTCTGAGATTAGCCTAGATAAATTACAAGAGAATAGAACAGCCCTTTTCTGTTAGCTTGTGCTGAACACACTGGGACGCATATGAAACCTATGCTGCCTAAAGTTATTTCATGGGTAGCTAGCTTGCAGTTAGCCATCGGCTAGCAATTTTGTTGACGTCAAGCTGGCTCAGGCAGACTATCGCATCGTATAATACACATTTTGAAGGTATTCTCCGCGACCCTTACTGGAGAACGAACGTGCATATTTGGAAATATCAAGTGAAGGACTGCAAGCATCTGTGCTTTTTGCTTATCTGCAATAACACTTTCTGAGCCCATGCTGCGCGCACACTATCGCTAGGCTTGGAATGTCAGGATACAATCAGGCCTACAGGACTCCCTTTCCACAAACAGCACTGGTGTGAGTTTTGTCTTCCAAAAAAAAAAAAAAACAACAACCCAGAAATGAAAAAAAATCAACAAGCGTTGCAAAAAAAGTCTGCAATTCGTGGCACATTTTTTGAAGCAAATTTGCAATTTTCGTGCGGCCGCCGGTCTCAGTGAAGGATAATCCGGTGGAGGGCGAGGAAGAGGGAACCAATCGATCGGCAGCGAGGTTGTCAGTTCTGTCCAGCCGCCTCGACGAACTGCACTGTAAATACGGCCAGGAGAAAAACGGAGGCAGACAAAGAGTGGCAGCATTTCGATGGTATTTTGTCATGCCGCTGGTAACCATGGCAACAGCGGAGAGGGGGGGATCCCACCGCCGCGGTGATGCAATGGGAATTTTCCTCTCGACTATTCCAGGCTGTGAAATTAACACCGAGATTAAATTTCACAGCCCGCTGCCCACCGCGCACCGCTCTCCCGGCAGCCCAACCGTCGCGTGTAAACAAACACAGACGAGCACGGGAGGGGCGCGCAGGGCGGAATTCGAGGCACTACACTTTTTTTATTTATTTTTTTGGCCACCGAGGGAAAATGGAACCGGGAGAACACATGCACGCTCACGTGCGCGCAATGCAAATCGACTTCACCCACATTCTTCCCGCGCAAAACTGGCACGGCCACGCGTGCGGAGGGAGGAGACCGGTGATCACGAGCACGCAGCCGCAGTTTGCCGCCGGGATGGGGTTGCGTGTGTGTGTGTGTGTGTGTGTGTGTGTGTGAGACGCTGCCATCCAATCAGCATGTCTGCAGGTAATTTCTTTTGTGTGAGTGTGAGCACAATGGCAGGCATTTCATCGGTGCTCCCGTTATTTCTCCCCAGCACCACTTTAGACGTCAACTAGGTTGAGTGAAGGCTCCCTCAAGCTCCCAGACAGGGTCGCTCTGATAGAACGAAGTCCGGACACGTCGGCCAATCACTTTTAGGCAGGACCATTTATTCAGCTCTTATGGTAGAAGGCAGGTGTGGCAAGGCGCAGAGGGCCCGGGCGGGCTTCGAACCCCAGACTCCCGGGTAATAGCCATCGCGCTTAACCATTTGGCCAACGGGATATCCCTTTGGCCAAGTAGCCAGGGCGCATGATCAATTGGAGGCACAGTGACAGGACCGCCACTGTCACGCAGGGATGGAAGCAGCTCTGAAAAGTAATCTGAGGAACACGCAGGCCTCCCGTCACGCTGGAAACCTCGGTAAATACTCGAGACAAACCTTATTATTAATGCCATGCAAGTCTATGGGGTCAAAAGTCAACTTTGTCCTAGAGACATGGGGCCACTTGCAGGTTCATTGGGATCCCTCAAGACACAGCCACGTCAAATTTGGGGCTTCTAGCCCCAAATTTTCCTGCTCCTTGACAAATGTCTTCCTTTCAAGGTGAGGCGTGACAGAGAAAGTTTGAGAACCACTGCATCAGAGGGACATTTTTATACTTTCACTTTAAAATATAAGCTTTCAGCTACTGGAGAGTTACCACCATTCTAGTTGTCTGCATTTTGATTGACCGACTGGATAAAATATCTTGGAAAGCAAATTTGAAAAGCAAGCCGCCGAGTGTGCGTGTTTGCAGGAGTCATTTTTGAAGGCTGAGAGACAAAGGAAGGAAACTGGCCGCAGTGACCGTGCAAACGTGTTCTCGTTGTCAGAGTGTAGTGGTGCTCTGCTGATAAACACTGTCAGAGTAAACTTTTCCATCCATCCACCCATCATCAATTCTTCCACCCATCCATCATCCTCTTGCACTGAGGGTCATGGGTCCTGTGGAGCCTTTGCAATCTGTTGGCAGAGGACACACACAACACAACCAAGTGCCAGTGTCAAGTCACTTCATAATGAGGGAAATATTTCTTGGTGGGAAGTAACTTTTGAAACAATTCAATGGTGTTTCCATTACACTTTTGCGGTATACCTTTATATTAAAAAGAAAACCTCATGCCTTTTAACGATATTTGAAAGGTTTTTCAAAGTTTAGCCGTATCAATTACCAGGTTTTTATTGCCATATTTAGGTTTTGCGCAATTCTAGGGGTAATGGAAACGCAACTACTGAATCATTTAAGTCCTTTCTAAATAGATGAACTTAGTATTTGTATTGTCAAATGGCAACACAAACGGTGTTATTACTGTACACAGTCATGATGATAAGAAGTTAGACTGAAACATGTTTTCCCTTGTGAAATCAGAGATAAATAAATACAGAGATGGTACAAATGGGACCACCTTATTGTTGTGTCTATAACCTTAATCCCAAGGAATGCAAATTACCAAAGTGATTTGCCATCTTCAAATGATGTATCATATAATTGTTGGGAAGAACAATATTGTGGATGAATGCAACTCTCCTGACAGTCTCCTTATTTGCCATAAATGAACTGTCAATAGCTTTGCATACAGCACAACAAGGTGCGTTTTGGAGGACACCAACAGAGAAAAAAAAAAAAGGGTCAAGATTGCTCCAGGTTATAAATCACTCCGATGACATTACAGAGGCCTTTTTAATGAGCTGCAGCCACAGATGTCAGGCATGGGTGGAGCCCTGGCGCGGCAATCATTTAACCTGCGGTCGTAAAATCAGTGGCTCCTTGAAAACTTGCATCAGTCATTGCAAACAATATTTCACAACAATAAGGACGCTAAAATATTTACGATTGTCGCATCGACCGGAACCTTTGCCACTGTGTTGCCGCACTTTAATTTATCACTTTCATTATTTCCAAGTGTATTCCCAACCAGTCTTTTCCTTTTTTCTTTTTTTTAATACTCGGAGTCAAATTGATGTGTTGTGTTGAGTGGAGGGCAGGGGTTGGCTGATGTTTGCCGGTGGAGAAGCCAAACCAAACACGGACCGGGCGAGGACATGTTCACAGATTGATGGTCCGACGTGCTCGGCTGTTGCTGCGCAAGGTGGAAAAGCACGCAACAGCTCTTTGCAGCTGGTGCTCTTGCAAGCTCGGCGAACGACGATCCTGTTCCACTAAATGACAGACGGAACCGGGGGAACTTGCTCTCCTGTGCGATTTTCCAGCAAAAAATTGTCTCAGTCAAAGAAAAAACTTATTTTATTTGCCCCTCCAGAGGTGCCAAACCAGGCTCGCTGACGCCACACGCTGGCCCAGGCGCAAATATCGGCGTTTGCATTGAAATATTTACCGATAGCGGCGTGCGGCCCCGGACAGAGGTAATGATCCAGGTCAGTGGAGATGATGAGAGCGCCTGGGAGCAGCTGCGGGACGAGCAAGTTGACAAAAACACGCAGTCGTAGACACGCTATGTCAGAATGACAATTAGTTTGAGTTTCTATCGATAGAAAATAGGTGATGGCGCTGGAAGAAGATTGAGAGAACCAAGCTGAAAGGGGAGCACGATCTGATTGGCGCTTGCCAGCGATGTTGCATAACGAGATCAACTGGGGGAAGCGTGTTGACGTCCTCCATTAACTCTCCGCTCTGCATTCTGAAGCGTTTTTGTTTTGTTTTTTCAACCAGAACCCAGCCGTGACAATTTAATCCAGAGCCCGTGACAATATCGACCTGCTTTAATTCTTTTTTTTTTTACATTATTTATATGTTAATTGCAGCGGGAAACATCCACACACAAAGCGTCGGGAGGAAGGACTTCAAAGCGGCGAGACCTCAGTAGACGCACGCCGCCTCTGAAGCAGCGTCAGCGGCCCTCCGCGCTGAATCAAACGCCCATCTCTCTGGAAGCACTTGTTCTCTGGGGCGAGAGGTAATGACATGCACAACATGTGAATGCTTCCCCCCACTTTTCTTTTTTTTTTAATCTAATTGTGCGATATACATAAGCGGCAACGTGGCATTGTGTCATTGGCCCGTTGTGTTTCTGACTACAGAGCAAAAAAATGTACAAATCCTGGGAGAGCTGCTCCGACGCCTGAACACCGGGGGGCCGATTCTCAGATGCGAGCAAAACCACTCAGAAAAAATGAACTTGCCTGAGGTTCTACACCTCACAGGAAGAAGAGCCTGAAAAGCTGCTTCCGTACGTTAAAGCCCGGTTTAGCTTTCAGACTTTCTCCAATTGCAACTTGAGCAGAGGAGGCAATATCCAACATTTTCCAAAGCAGAAGGTTGGGAATAAAAGTGATATTTTTCAAGGTCCGTTTTAAATGATGTATTGTAAAATCTCACTTGTGTCTTAGCTGCCGCAAAACTCTTAGTGACACTGTTTTTTTTGTTGTTTTTGGACAGCAACATGTCGTTTGTTGATGAAGAACGCTGAACCAAAGCCACATTAGAAGAAGGGGACAACAATAACATTAAAATACATCAAAATAGTATTTAAAAGACATAAAAATGAATCAAATCCCAAACAGTTGTGATGACATTTCCTGTCATTAATGTGTAACTGCGACTCAGTGGTTGAGCTGCGCTATTAAAAGCTGTGAAATGAAGTTTCAGTTGAAATATGAATCTTTGACCTCAAACAGTAACTGTGGTATCAAAACAATGTTTGAGTGCAAAAAGGACATTTCAGGTGAGTGCTAGCCTGCAGCCAAGTTGGAAATTCTTAGAACACACACACACACACACACACACACACACACACACACACACACACACACACACACACACACCCATAACGACTCTTATTAAACTAAACGTCTGCCCCGAGACTTAAGCAAAGAAAAGACCGGCGTCATCTGAATTTATTAGATGCAGCGAGCAAACAGTTGGAAACAGGATAAGAGACGATCGAGGCGCGCAGGACTAATTTGCAGAGCCGAGCGGTGAAATATCCGGTGCACACAAGGACGGTGCCGCAAAATGACACATGCTCACAAAACATCTGCTCCGGCTCTCGCCGCGTCACCTTTGATACGACTCACATTTGTTCTCTCGCCGCCGCGTCTCTCTTAACACGTGAGTAAGAGGTATTGGACACAGTGGCTGCTCCTGCCACAGGGAGGGGGCTTCTCAGTCCTGGCTGCCTGCCGGTGCAATTGCCTTAGCTCAATGATTTATGAAAAATAAAAAAAGAGAGAGAGAGAGAGAGAGAGAGAGAGAGAGAGAGAGAGAGAGAGAGAGAGAGAGAGATACAACAATCCGGGCGCAAATGGCACATACATAAAAATATAGTGACCTGTCACAAGGAGGCTAAACACCTTCAATGAGGTGCAGCGGAGGAGCTGCGGCGGAACGAGGTTCCCAAGATGAATGGGCTAAAAGGCCAGAAAATGGAAAAATGCTTACGGGGCAAATGGAATCGTGACTGTGTCGTGAATGTGTTGTTGTTGTTGTTTTTTTTTGCTTTTTCTCCTGAGCTTTAATGCATGAAGCAGCTTCAAACGGAGCTCCGATATAAAAGAGGACAGCCATATGTTGACTTGATTTATGGCTCGGCTGTGTGTGCGATTTAATGGCTGGTCGGTCGAGACACCTGAACCAGCGCTCAGAGGCCACAAATCTGTGCAGTGTGTCCGTGTGACGCGCCTATCGACTTGGCATGTCAGGCGGAATCTTTTCCTTTATTTTTTTTAATTTAAATTTCACATTCCGCCAGAGAGCCCACGGAAAGAATAGGGAAAATTAAAAATAAGTGATCTGTCAGTCACATCTGTCAGTCACGTTCAAATAGTGCCCAACGAGTTGTCAGTGAGCGATAGCTGGCTGAGGAAAAATGGATTTCAAGCAAGTTAGTAAAAACATCCATCATGAAAAACTCGTCATATTCGTTTTTATAATATCCTGTTCTTGTGAAAATACCGTCCAGCACTGATACAGCGCCCTCTACTGCAGCAGTCGCGCTGACCATCGGCTATGTCCTCAGTCACTTCCTGCATTCCATCCTTGTCTTCTTCAGTGGTGTTTCAGGGCGTCTCAGTCTCTCTGGCTGTGTCTGAAATCACCCACTCGTTCCCTCCACCCATAGATGGCGTTATGTGTAGCCAACTATACAGAGCATTCATTAGCCAAATGAAAAAAAAACAATTTTTTTTTCATAATTAAACATATAAATGCATCTTCTTGAAAAATACATGTAAAACAATGCATCTTCCTACATTAATGAATAACGCTCGCCTTCTCTCCCAATAAGTCAGCTTGAGCGCAGTGCATCATGGGAAATATTGCCGCGCTAGTGACCATCAGTCGTACACTACTTTTAGCGATGCATTGTGGGATATATTGAGTGCACTATATAGTGAGTGGTGGGCAGTTTCAGACAAAGCCTCAGTCTGGTCCTGCTCTCATAACAGCTGAGAGAGTGTTGAACCTTGTTGAACTGAGCAAAACCCAGTTCACCAGAGGCCGAAGCTGGAATGTGCTGTTTGATTGGACAGATCACAATGACACCTGGAGGGTGAATGCAACTCCGTCTGGGATGGTGAAGTCAGCAAGAGGAGCACAACGTTATCAGAGATGTGCTATGACAAGTAGGTCAGACAGACACAGAGGATGGATAAAGAAACTAACAGACACTGAAAATGTTCTGCTGCCTGCTCCGCAACCTTCGTTAGCGTTAGGCTATAGCGTTAGGCTATAGCGTTAGGTTACAGTCATAACGTAAGCCAAATCAAAAATAAGAGACGCTCGCTCCATACGAGTGGATTCTGAGCCAGGCATGATTGTGTAACTATTATATGACAACACCTATTTTGTTAGATCCTGAGGTTTCCCCTCAGCACGCTCAAGAAAAAGCACAGCAAACTTCCCGCACTGTGTTTTTTGATGGCCATGATGGCTACTGGGCGAGCTGCAGAAGCTCCTTGCGAGACTAACCCGCCGCTTGCAGGCCAAGCGGAGTTTCTTTCTGTTGATTCTTCCGCTCATTCACGATGTGAGATTTTGGAATAGACAGCAGCGGCGGCAGCAGCTCTGCTTTCATCAACTGCACTGGAACAGGATGATTGAACAGCAGAACAAACTGCGCGTCTTTGTGAAACAAACTCACGTCAGGAACAACAAAAGCCGCCCTCCTCCTTTATTTTCCACACCGACAGCCAGTTTGAGCGCCGCCACAACAATATTTTGATCAGCGGGGAGAGAGAGAGAGGGAGAGGGAGGGGGGGGGGGGGGAGAGAGAGAGAGAGAGAGAGAGGGAGGGGGGGGGCCCCCGCGTGGCTGCTGGGAGACAATAAACACAAACTGACAGAGGAGGCGCGCGATCCATCAGCGTTTACATTCACAAGGCTGCGTCCTACACACTCCATCCTACACTACATTACACTCTTCCGAGCCCCCACCCCCCGCCCGCTGCACGGGAGGCATGTTTCTGTCTATATATAGCCGCCATTACTATGCAACAAACACCTTGTGAGTGAGCATGAATAAAGCATTCATCCTAAAGTAGTTTACTTTTCAATGCCACCGCCTTTTGTCCGACCCCCAACAATCAGTGGTTGTGTGTCTGCATCAGTCATGTTGCTGCTGCTGCTGCTGCTGCTGCTGCTGCTGCTGCTTTCCAGGCTTGGGCTTGTCATGCTGATGAAGTCACTCATCGTGCACTCGCTCCGAGCCTTGGGAATTGTATTCCGGATGCTCCTCCTCCTCCTCCTCCTCCTCCACCTCCTCCTCCGCCTCCTGGTGTCTGCTCTCCTTCCAGGGGTCTGAGCTTCCCCTCGCGAAGAAAGCTTAATTAACTGATAGTTCAGTGTGGTTGCTGCTGCTGCTGCTGCTGCTGCTGCTGCTGCTGTTGTTGTTTTTGTTGTTGTTGTTTTTGCCCCCCCCCCCCCCTTCTTTCTTTCCAGCGGCCCTCTGCACATCTGTTCTTGTCGGTCGCGCCGAGTGAATTAAAAAAGAAAACACAAACACACACACGCGCGCACACACGCACACACCCCTGAGAGGATTAATCTGCTTGTTCTTCTAATGAGCAGTTGGACGGGCAGACCTGCCCTGTTGCTGCTCCTGTGGGGATACAGGCGTTAAAGCGGGATGTGTTATGATCTGCAGCGCACCTACACAGCCGAGGTGGTGCGATGCGTGGAAAAAAGAAAACACAAGAAAAAACAAACAAAAAAACAACAACAAACACTCAGTTTCACATTACATCTTCATTCTGTGCCTCAAGAAGCAGTCGCCTTAAATTGCTTTTACTGTTTGACTTAATTATATTTCATAAATCAAAACGTTCAGTTTGATAAACGGATTTAATCTGCAAAATTACAGTGATGCATCGAGGAAGTCAATAGATTACCGAGCTGCTGCTGATGCATCATAATGACAGCCAGTTTAATCCCTGGATGATGTATCACCAGCAGTTCACCGATGCTCCACAAGAGGGCAGCAGACATAAGAGTAGAAAGCACCATTCGGGTGATTCAAGTAAGATGTATTTCTTAATGGTTTTATAAACTGAGTCACAAGCCGGTGTTTGGGTTTGATTATGTGGAGGAGAACTATCTTCAGTAAATAACGAAGGATTTTTTTTTTCTTAAATGAGGCATTCGAAAAAAATGTTGGAATAGAAAATAGTGAGGATAAGCCAACACAGCAAGCATCAAGAAGAAGAAGAAGAAGAAGAAGAAGAAGAAGAAGAAGAAGAAGAAGAAGAAGAAGAAGAAGAAGAAGAAGAAGAAGAAGAACTTTAATAAAAAAAAAAAAAAAATTAAATTAAATATTTGTATCTTTGTATGTCCAGTCTTACGGACTTATCAACCACATGTTCAACTCCAGGTGGAGGATCTTAAAGGGCTGCTTCACCCAAATTTGAAACTTTGTACCTTCTCTATTCTCTGCTACAGTAATGGAGGCTGTGTGTGTCTAAAACATTTCGTTGACAAAATGAACACAGGAGCAGAATGGAGACAGCGTATAGCTTTAGAACATGGCCCTCATAGACTCCCACTGCACAAAACTGAAATATAATAGTGTACTTTGTGTGTGAACTGTCCCTTTAAAAGGTGGCACCGTGCTGTTTGTGTGGCAATAATAGTTTCTGTGTCTGGCAGTGCCCACAAACGCAACATGCAGTCTGTCTCCTCGGCGTTATTTATGCTTGCAGATTACGCCGTCAGTGAACATACATGGATCCATGACGAGCGGGACGCCATCAATTCCACGCAGGGGGCTACAGAAAACGATTCCCCATAAATCAGTGCATCGACCTTTCAGATACATATTACAATTCCAGCGGTGTTTGAGCACACACACACACACACACACACACACACACACACACACACACACACACACGCGCGTACACTTTGGGGAATATGTACGTGTAGACTGGACACATGTGGCGTCCAGACCGCCAAACATTTAGGAGCAGTCTTGCAAATGAATTTTTCTGGTAGAAAAAAGGAGCCTGGTGGCTTTTAGCTGTGTGAGATCTGGGGCAGGTGATGACTGAAGAATGGCAGACACAAAGACAAGATTTAGACTGAATTTTGGTGTCTTGTCATCAGCGGATGGATGGAAACCACAAGGGCATATTTTATTTAACCGGCCGCACATAAATATTACAGTTGAACAACGGTTATTAGATCTGACTGATATATATTTGGCGCAAAAAAACCCAAAAGAACGGTCATTTTTCACTTTAGGAAAGGGGCCATTTTGGGTTATGATTGGTCTGGTCTACTTCAGAGTGAAGTGCTCAGTGGACCAATAGACGGTTTCTGCAAGCTTAGCGTGATAGAACCCCGCCAGAGCAGCGGAATATTGATGGTGGATATTAAAAATCAGTGCTTGGGACTCGTGACTAAAACCAGAACTACGTTCAGCAATACAACAAAACACTATCAGGCTTTCGATGACATATTATTCTTAGAGTGGGTGAAGTTTAAACCTCGAACTTTGAACAATTCCTGTAAAATTGAAGCAACTTTGTGCTGCGAATGACTAAAATGGAGAAACACAGTGAACCTACAGTGTCCTGCACTTGCATTTGTGTTTCCTTCAGTGTAGCTTTGGTGGGTAGAGGCAGCGTCAAAGGTTGGGGCTCGGAGGCGGAGGGTCACCTGATCCTTTGGGTGAGGGGCGGGGGCACAAAGTGCTTGGGGCTAATGGTATAATAGGCACCGACTCCGCCCGGGGGGGTCAGGTCTCCAAAACCCTTGGACAAAGAGCGCCGTCTCAGAAATATTTGGTCTCAAGTTCCGTCTTTGGTTGGAAATGATGACTCCTCGACAGGTCGTGCAGAGACAGACGGAGATTGTAGTTTCACGAGGGGCAGAAACGTCATCCAGTGAGTGACGCTGAATGAGGCGGAGGATTTCCAACAACATGCCTCTGGTTCAGACAAGCGTTCCATCTGGGTGACAGGCCAGAGCTCGCGGAGTCTCAGTCTCGCAGTCTCGCGTGTGCGCGACAGCGGGCTCCTCTGTCAGACTGCGTTAGCCGCTGATTTAGTACCATCAGCTGCCCGTATTAAAATGTCCCCAAGTGGACACAGATGGAAGCTGAAGGCCGTCAGCAGCCGAGGATCCGGGAACCTGGAGTCTGACAGCTGACGGTTATCACAAAGTGACAAAAGCCATCGGGCACTCGGGTCACTGACCTCGGGAATGGCTACAAAGATGGAAAAAGAGTTCCTGGAGAGCACGTGCATTGTAATATATTGCATTATGAATCAAACTTAAGTCTCCCAGTGAGATATATTTGCAATAACAACCCACGAGTTCCTTTCTGCACACGTGCGCTGTCCTGTCGAGGTCACAACTGGATGTTTCTGCAAGATAATGTCCCTCGTTAGACATCCGATGTTTCCAGAAATTCTCTAGCTGTGTTTCCATGACCCCTAGAATTGCGCAAAACCTTAATATCGCAATAAAAAACTGGTAATGAAAACGGCTGAACTTCAAAAAAACCTCTCAAATATCGCAAAAAGGTTTTTACGCTCTCTTGAGGTGGTTTTTCAGATGTATTGATATGTAGGCATATCGCAAAAGTGTATTGGAAACACATTTATTACTTAATAGTATTAATACTGAATCAGTAACATTTCTGTTTTAAAACTATGTTTAACACCAGTAAACATCAAAGTAGGACAGAACAAGCGGCCTTCTCCTAAAACTCAAAACTCCTTTCTTAATATTGATGAATGGAATAACACATTCATTTAACTGAGCTGCAATGTGCAGCGATTGGTTTGACCACAAAGCAATGCAAAGAGCCTGGACTCAATACGAGGCCTGTTCAGAAAAGGCAATAAAATGAAAATGCCAAACGGCATAAACAAAAGCAAAATTCATCAACATCCATTCAGCAAAGTCTTAGTAGTTCAACCCTTTGTAATGGTTGTGGGTGTGGATCTCACATTCTTCTTTCTTTCTTTTTTTTCTTTTCCCTTTGGACACATGGGATAAAGGACTGCGGGGCGGGATCTTTGAGGAAGTCCTTTCTGACACTTCCGAGAAAAGGAAAGGGCAAATTCTTTGACAGGTGACTTCATTTGTTTTCACAAAATGCAGTTGGAGCAAATCAGCACAGCTAGTGAGGCACTCCTGCTGCGAGGCGAAAGATTAGCTCCGAGCAGACGGAGGCGTAATGCTCTGGGAAAAAAAAGAAAGAAAAAAGAAATCCGACATCGTCCATCCTTCACAGGTTGAAACCAAATCCACGGGGGAAAAGTGTTTTCTCTTAAATCACCGGCTCCTTCCTACGACAAGCGGTGGGCTCGTCTGTCAGCGGCCGGTCCCGCTGTGCGCACACGCACGCGCGCATGCATGCACACGCTCGCCATGCGTAAACAAACACCAAACCAGAGAGAGAGGATCCCTCCATCATCAGCATCACAGCTGTAAACACAGATGTGGCGAGCAGGAAGCACAATACAGTAGGAACTCACCAAAACCATTGACAGGTTTACACGGCTGCTGCGGCCGCAGGGGGGAAAAAAAAAAAAACCATTAGAGTTGAAACTTTTTTGTGATGTTTGACCTACAAAACAATTAACCTGCCTCCTTTCCAGCCACAACACTGTCATTGTCCTGCAGGCGAGAGGGAGAGTTGGAGCCATCTGGTTGGAGGCCTCGGGCGACTCTCAGGTCACAGGTCACAGGGCGCACGCTCAGTCGGTGGTCCCGTCTCAGCTCCTGATCACTTTGTTCACGATGACGCTTTTAGCATTTCAGTTGCAGAGGAGGGAAGGTCGACGGCCGTGGGCTGAGATCAGGATTACCTTAACTCAAATTAGATCCAACCACCTGAGGTGACGAATCTGAACTAAAAGGGGTGAGTGGGAAGGGGGGGGTGGTGAGGCGAGGTGACTGTACTCAAGTGAAATGACTTTTTTCAATTTTTACTTTATTACTGGAGTTTTGGGAGACAAAATGAAATGAAATTGAGCCGAATTTAGATTCAAAATGAAATTGAATCAAATCCAACTCCAAAATGAAAGATATTTGTCGGGGTGGGGGGGGTGGGAGACTACTGGAAGAGCAAGAGTACAGAGTAAAGCTCCATCTAATCGGCTCTGATGCAGGCCGGGCTCTGCAGGGGCGTTTGCAACCTCCGCCATCTTGCGTAACGCGCGTCACAGACGTCGCCGCTGGGGGAAACCGCAGAAGTCGGACGCTCGGCGGCGTCGCTGCGATAATCGGATCTGCATGTCTGGTGGAAGGAAGACTAAGCCCCCCAACTTCCTGCTCGTTTCCATGAAGTCAGCTGTCTTTTCAAAACGCCGGGGCCAGGGCTGATGTGGCTGATGAAGGCCAGATGTGGATCAACGCGGTGCAAGAGAAGAAAAAAAAGAAAAGAAAAGAAAAAGGAGCTTTCCTCACACAAAAGGAGAGTTCCAGCGCTGCTTCGCTCGAGAGTCACACTGATCTGTGGTGGGTGAAATATATGGCTCACGGCTCTGGTCGTCTCCGGGGGGATTTGTTCCTAAAGATTCTTTTCTCTTTTTTTGTTCTAAAACCTGCTTTTATGACTTCACCGAGAAGACTCGTCACAACCGGTCACTGCAGCTCTATATTTTACAGCCGGCTTGGACGCTGCGCCGCTCTCGAGGAGCTAGATGTAAATATTTTCCTCTTCTCCGCTCCTACCGCAAAGAGCCTTCCAACCACCAATTACGACCGAGGACAATTCGAATGCTGCCTCATTTTTTTTTTCAAAACCTTATTTTTCACAAGACTCAAAATGAAGACATCTTTTTCACTTGGGTCACACGAAGCCCCTGGTCTCCCTGCTGGAGCTACTGAGGAAGCCTCCCAGCCTCTCTCTCCCTGCTTTCTGGGCTTTAACCGAATATGTTAGACGGCCAATCGGAGTCCGGTTCCGAGTGCGGCTCTCACCCGCATGGCACGTCGCCGGGACGGATGTGCACGCTCAAGCGACGCTTATCTAAATTCGAGTAATGACACAGAACTTTCATTCCGGCCCGACCTTCAATAAACAGCACATTTACTGGAATAGGTGAAGCACAATAAAAATGGTAACGTTGCGATTTCTTACGATCCAGGCCAGGCTGCCTGCTACTGCCAAATTAGGAACGTCAAAAATCTGTTCGCGCTTACTCGAGCCGCTACAGAAACAACAGAAAGCTCTTTTTCCCGTTAAAAGTTTTTCCTCTACACTCGGGATCGCCCAAACAATGGCGCTTTGAGAGTGCGTGAGCGAAGCTGAACTCTATAAACACCGAGAGATTTCTGAACACAGCGTTACCTTCTAATTCAATTCAACTGCTTCTTTAAAACCACTTTTACGCAACGTTCCAAAGCTCCACAAAGTGCCGAAACAGGAAACAGCGAGTGAGGCAGTCTGAAAGGAGCGTCTACATTGTTACGACGCCTGGCAGTGCAGTAAGATGTTGTTGATAAAAGGAAAGAAACCTTTAATTTATAACAGAAAATAAACGTTTGGCACCCTCATTTGTATCCCTGCGATTTCGTGTTGGAAATCTTGCTCATCCGTCCTGCCAAGCTGCAATATCAGGCCTTTTCAGTCGGTTGTTCTCACGGCATTGCATAACTAATCTGGCCTTTGCATCCAGGAGACAGATCCAGCCATCTTAGCTAGATACTGGAAGGGGCAAAGACAGCGGCAGTAGCCGCCGTTAGCTGGATCGTTTTCCAGGCTGGTGGCTTAATGCCATCAAACAGCACCAAAGTGTTTTTAAGAGTGGCTTTGGCAGGACTTTATATTTACAGTTTATAGCTATATATAGTAATAGTTTTTCCACAAGGCAGTGCATTAAATGTTGCGTCTCCAGCAGGGAGCTCCATGCTACTGCTACCTGACTGGTTAGCTCTAACGCTCTCAGATGGCTCGTCCAATTACCTTTAATCCCCGCCCCCAGCCCACTACACTTATTACTTTTGTTTCCTTTGGAAATGGGGCTTCCGTCTCCAAACATTGGCCGCAGTCTCTTTCCCATATGGATAGGTGAGACAAATTCAACGGATTCGGGAAGCGCTCCATCTGGCGAGTCGGGCGAGTCTCCCTGGCCGCGCTTTGAAATTCCAGCCGTGCCGTTCACAAGTTCAGAGAGTCAGAGTGTAATCTTCATCTCATCTTGGGTGCAGATTTGGCTCCCATGTGTTTTCTTTGCTCTCCAGATGTGTGAGGCTGGCTGGTCGAGACAGAAACGCACACACACACAGAGAGAGAAATCAGTCTGTTTTTACTTTCCCATTACCTAATATACATATTGAAAAAAAAAAAAAAAACAGAACACCCAGTGATGTTGTGAATTGATAATGGAGAAAAAGGCCTGCTTGTAACCACGTGCTTCCGTCTCCACACCTGGATTAGTTTATGTTGTCTGAAATCCATTAGCAGCACACGGCCTCAGTGCCGCCACTGCACTCCGAAACTTTACACCTTCTGGGACCGCCTGCTGTCAGCAATTACATAAGGATTAAAAAGAAATGTTTGCAAGCTTTGTCAATTTTACATCTGACGGAAATCATTAAATAAAATCTCAAGTTTCTTGTAGGTGCGGTGTCCTCCGTCCTTCTTAAAATAAATTCCAGCACGAGGGTTCAAAAGTTCAGCGTTAACTGGAATATCTGTGTTGAAAAACTCCTGGAGACGACTGGCTCAAAGGAGAGATCTCATAAACATGCATCTACCCGACGCATCCGCTGCTGCTGCTGCTGCGGGGTCAAATCTTCCAGTTGGCATTTATGAGAAGTTGTAAGAAGACAAAAGACCCTGTTCTTTGATACATTCTATTTCAGCTCAGCGTTCTACATCACAAACTGTGTTTTCCAAATAAAAGCCCGCTGGAGGAGTGGCCAAAACTGAGCAGTCAGAATTTTGGCAAAGCCTGCTTATCCCTAATACCTGCAGTACCTCTAAAAGCAGCCAGAGCTCTGTAACAAATGTGTAAATACAAGATGTTAAAAGTAAAGAGTTAAGTAGTATGATAAGCAGTATAGAGAACTTTATTGTTTTTTGTTTTGTTTTGTTTCTGTAGTGATTGGCTTCCTGTGCACCTCCTGCATCACTGGATGCAATTCTTTAGAAGTCCAAATTACATTTTATTGTCACTGCACGGATACAGTTACATAGCACATTATTCTGTGAAACTCCAGAATGGTTGGTTGGAAAATGTCACCAAAACATCATTCGGCAAAGTCATCATTAAACTAAATCAGAAGATGGTTTAATGTCCTTTAAAACTAATGCAACTGTGCAGGTTAATAATGAGCTGCTTTTGTTTTTCAAATAAATATTAGAATTGTGTTTAATAGCGACCGCACTGTCCGAATTGCTTCTGCTGCCATGTGCGAACCAGGAGAGGCAGGCACTAGGACCTGTAGCGCCCAGCCCCAATCAGATGGAGCCTGCAGCCTCTGGGACTCTTCTCACTCACTTTGAGAAGTTTTCAAACAAGTGCAAGACTCACTAAAAGGACCGTTGTGGATAAGCTGCAGTAAATCAGGTCTTCCGTTCCCAGGCGTCTGCATCTTCTGGACCCAAAACTGGAGTATTTTTCATTGATTCCCTGGAGGCTGACGTCAGTGGGGCGAAGGGTGAGCCGCTGCAGAGGTAGAGGACTCTTTCCAGCGTCACTTACTTTGCATGAATCTGCGCCTCGTGCCGAGGAAACATGCTTCTGCAAAACCGCATGAAAGCAAACTCATAGGTAGCAACTCCTGCGGACGTGGGACATTGAGACGGCTTGCCAAAGATGAGTTATAAACCAGCTCATATGTGCAAATTCAACACAAAAAAAATAAAAAATAAAGAGCTGAACTTTCACTAACAGATACTTTGATACTTTAAATACTTTCCGGCTCCACAATTGAACAAGAGAAGATTACCTGGTGGCGTCAGAATGTCATGCTCCGGAAGGCTGATGTGGCTTCAGGGTTAAAGATCAGATCCGGCAGGGAGCTCATCATCCCCTCTCCCATCAAAAACTGCTGAAGCTTGGCCCTGGGGGCTCATCGGGTTACAATAGCGCCGATCAAACCTGCACTTGTCTCCTTGGGCTAGGCGAACGTTCTCAAAGCATTCCTGCGCCGCTTTCCCTGCATCGCGCGTGTACGGTATGTCGAAATGGAAAGACGGAGCTAGCTGCAGGGCAGTTATCACGAAGGACGAGGGCCACAGAGGTAAAACAATTTATTGCATTCTTGACATAATAGCAGGTGATTATACTGGAGAAGACTTGCAAGGCTGTTTTGATTAAGTTGTTGCGAATCTGGCAATATCGCCGCCTTTCGATGGGATTTGTGAGGGACCTGCCTCTGCATATTTAAAAAAAAAAAAAAAAAAACAGAAACAAACAAATGTTGAAAAAAAACAACCTCAGCACCACTCTTCCAGCTTACAGAGTGAGCGTGTGCAGCTGTGCTACAGAGACGGGGCAGCTTCAACCATGTGGCTGTTTTCAATTGGGATGGACAATAAAATATGGACAGGCAGGACTTTCTCTAGCGCACTCATGTTACAGCGTCGAGGCAGTGACGGAGTCGGAGAGAGGACAGCAGACGGGGCTCGATCAAAACAGGGCCGATTGGATGCAATTTGGCCGAGTTGAGCCTGTCCACACCAAACGCAGTTCAATCAAACGTTCCCAGAGATGAGCTGTTGCAGACATCAGCAGGTTTTAATAAAGTGCTGAATCCACCGCTCTGCTCCGAGTTGATTGGCCCTGTGGTTCGTCTTCACGTCCTGCCCTCGCGTCAAGGGCTCTCTTTATGAATGACGGCACCGTCTATGAAAGGCCGGCAAATTCGTGGCTGCTCTGAGAGCTGTTGCGTTCGCCATTGCAATCAAAGTGTGCAGGGACGTTCACTCGCTCCACGCAGGCAAAGACAAGCGCTGTCCCCAAGGGAGGGTTGAAAGACGAAGTGAATATTACGCAGAGTCATCACAAAACTTAGATAATTGGCCAGTAATGAGCTGTTAATACGATAGGTGATGTTGATGATTTGAAGACAAAATGGTTCACCGACTTATTCGGAATGGCACCACAATTGCAGCTTATTCCTCTGGTGTTATGCCATAAAGTCAGGAACAGATGCCCCAGAGTAGAAAGCCAAATATAGGATTAGAGAAAGTGCACTGTAACGCTGCAAAAATTGCCAGTTTAAGATGCAGAAGCGACATCGAGTGCATGGAGTTCGTTGTTGGCAAAGGTTAAAACGGGCCGGTGAAACACCGCAAGCCAATTTCTAAGCAGATGCACACTGTACACATGTAACTAATGTAACCCTTAAGGATAGCATAATAGATCATAATCAGCCCAGAGTGATTTCATCACAAATTTCAGAATTTGAAAAACTACCCCACCGCTTCGTTCATCGCAGTTGTGACAGGTCGTACAGATGAGAGATTTTTCCTTCTGCGAAATTCACTCATCATCCAGCACTTCTGGTATGCACAGATACTTTGATGCATCACTTTTTTTTTTTTTTTTTTTTTGGCATTTTTTTGACATTCCTCATCTGCAAAATCTGTGTTACAGGTGAATGAACAGCGCCTGACACATTAGCCTTGGACTCCATGACTGCTCACATACGCTGTACCTCTGCAAGGGCTGACAGTGATAAAACAGACCTGTCCAGGCGTGAAACCTTCATTTTTGTTTGCTTTTTCACTTTTTTTGCCAACAGGCCAAGAACAACGCCATTGTTTTTGTGTCTGTTCACCTGATAGAAATTTTAAAGAGGCTATTTCTTTTCTCCCTTGGATCCTCGACAAGCCCCAAAGATACTGTGACTCTGGCTTCACGACATTGTCAGTGTTTGCATCATAAAGGCCACAAGAGCAACGCCAGAGCTCAGATAGAATCCAGTGGTGTTCCCTCATGGCTGTCATTCTTTTATACATTTTACATCAAGACAGTTGTTGTAGAGTAATGCTGCCTTTTCAAAGTTTCAGTATCTAGCGTTCTTGATGTTTGTGTAGTCAGCCACAACAATTTGGTTTTTTCATGCAATTCTTCTTTTTTTTCTGAAAAAAACCCCTGCACTGATCTTAGACAGAAGTAGCTCCCCAGAGCAATGTGATAAGAAGTCAAGCAGTGGATGTGGTGACCATCTATAAACACATTGACATTAATTTGAAGTGGTTTACTAATTAATTCATTTAGATTAATTCTAATGGGCAAATATCTAAGGGAACTTTACATGTCTTGGCTCTTTTTTTTTGTTTGTTTTTTTTCTACCTTGGTTAGGTTCCATGTGACTCTATAATAGTTCTATAGTGCCTCTAATGGTTCTATAATACACATTCAAAGAAGCTTTGGATTTTCATGCCTTTACTGGCACCACACTTGATACGCTAACCTTCGTATGTAATTGCATTGAATCTATACTCATATGCAGACATGTCCCATCACCTCATGTAGCCTGGGGCCCAGGCTAAGAATTGCGGTACCCAGCGCAAAACAATGAAATCACACCACTGTCGTAGAATATGCTGTTGAGCATTCCAAACGTTGGTCGCTTGTTTTCGTGCTCGTCAAAGAGATGCTCCGACTTCTGTTTTCACGCTGCGGACATCAACAGTTAAAATGCTTCAAAAGTTGTGCGACTGAGGACTGCGCACTGGAATGACATACAAAAGCTTTCCCGCTGTGGGGATAAGCGGCTAAGAGACAACAAGCCCGTGCCTGCGATGGCGCTGAATTGCTTCTCTCTCCATTGAAGTGCCGAGCAGGAGTGCGGCTCATCATCATCGGGAGAGGGTGAGTTACAATGAGGCCGCCACGCAAACGCTTTGTGAACTGTGACTCATTCTCATCCAGCGGCTCAACAACCCTCCCTCCTTCCTGTCTGCAACTTCTGTTGGCTCATTTAGCCTCACAATAACACCAACTCAGATGAACTGTTGAAGGAAATTTATAGTTCCGATCAATAGACAGCGGGCAATGGATATGGAAATGGTAATGGGTAGGACGAAGATCAATGCTTGGGTCCATCCTTACAGTTTCAAACTTAGTGAAGTTTTAGATTTGAGCTGTGAAAAACTCCAGATCGTCCTTTGATCCGACGCGCTAACGATGCCCAGACGACCCAACGTAAACCCGATAGAGCGCAAACAACCCTTGTTGATTAAAACAGACAACATCAAACGTAGCGCCGCTGACACATTTTGACGCACACGCCCCTGCGTCTGTGGTGCCACTTTATTTACCTGCCACGACGGCTGGGGAGCATTTATTTGGAGGGGGTGGAACCATAATGTGGGGATGCAGAAAATTGCAGCGAGGAAACAACAGCCTGATTATGAGGCCCTGGAGGTGTCGGCGGGTATGCGATGGGCCTTTTCATTGGTCGTAAAGGTGTGGATATATCACAGGCTCAGTGGAGCGAGGCGCCAAACAATCAATTTAGAGAGAGCCTTGCCACGAACTGTCAAAGCAAAGATGGAAACAAAAGCCAAATGGAAAGAGTCCTTCTTTCGCAAAGTTGCAAAACAATAACAATAATTTGGATGGAGCTTAGACTGGATCTGAAAGGCCAGGCCAGTACTCGGTAGAGCTGATATGCGGTACTTTCACTGCATAAGAAAGCTGCTAGCTTTTACATAATCTGGCCATGACCCTTCATGGCCACTGGCGTGTCTGTGAACAGAATTTGGTTTGCTCGGCTAAAAAAAGGTTTCCCCATAGCTAAAAGGTACATCTCACAGTCCAACACACAGACGACACTGGTGACATTTTTGGATCTGTGCATCCATGATGTAGTTGCGTCCATCACAATCCATCTCATGGACGTTTATTGCAGCTATGCAAGGTTTGTGTCATCCAAGTGTCCAGAGGGAGTGGCAGGCCAATTTGTCTCAAGCTGATGCATTAGTGCCGCATTTTGGGGTAAAATAGCCTCTGTGGACAAGGATCACATCCACTGGAGTGCATGAGATGAGTGGGAACATGAAACAGCTGTCTGTTAATACACGCCCCAAAGCTGCTGACTGGAGGCTGCCGCATAGCAAAGAGAGCTGCTTTTGCAAAGATGTTTCGAACCCTACAGTACATTGAAGAATGAGAGACGATTGAGGATTTCAATCTGTAGTGCTCACTATGCCAAAAGGCATCTATTGGCTGGGACTCTTTCCATCAGTCAACTTCAGCAATAAAGTTTCGGAAACTCCCTTTAAACCCAAGTCAAAGGTCTGATTCCCAGTCTCTCCATGATGACTTTCCATGTTCTCCCTGTGTCTGTGCTGGTTCTTCAGCTTCCTCCCCCAGTCCAAAGACGAGCACATGAATCAAATTAGGAACTCTTAATTGGCCAGAGTTGTGAGTATGGGTGCGGATGGTTGTTTGTCTCTGTGTGGCCCTGTGATGAACTGGTGACCTGTAACCTCACCTTCGCCCCGAGACAACTGGGACAGACTCCAGCACCCCCAGCGACCCTGAGTGCAGGAGGAGTCCTGAAATTGATTTCATGTCTGAGTCAAGTGGACAACTGGAGTCACATTTACATCTGCACAGACATAGTTGGACTGTGAGCAATGCAGCTGTGACGGCTTTCAGAAACATCTTGAGCTCTTGAAGATGCTTTTCACTCACACATATTCTGAGGTCCAGTGTGTCAGCTCAGGGGAATACGTATGAGAGGTTGGACCAAATGATTTTCGTTTAGGAAAGAGAAAGGGGTGGGATCAAAGCAATATATTGTCCAAGCATTGAAAAACATGCGATCGGACATCTGCCTTCGTAAAGTCCTCCAGCAAGTCAACTCGCTGCTGTCCTGCGAATGGGAAGTTCAATTGTAAGGCCGTCAGAGGAGACAGTAAGCTGCTGATGTTTGTTTTACCCGCTCGTACTACCAGTCATTGCCTGGTGGCGGAAGCCACGGCGTTTCGTTGCGCTGCACTGCGCACACAGGCCCAGGGTCGGCTGCGTTTCCTCAGCTGTCAGCCTGTCGTCAAAGTGTCCTCGTAAAAACTGCCATTTATTGTCCTCGTGTGATCATGACTGTCGCAGTTATGGCCTGACGTGTTGCCAGGCAGTTTAGCAGCTTGGGCGTGTTCTGCCTCTCGCCGTTTCCAATGTTGGGATGATATATAGTTGCTTTCGAAGGCTTCATATCTGAAGTTGCATTCACAAACACAACGCTTTGTTCACGCTGCTTGCAGGACATCTTTGAATGTTCTAACTTCGATCTAAGGCGATGACTCCCTTCTTTTTCCTCAGGACACTAGAAGCTGAGATCCTTCCTGCTTGATTTGGTAGTGATCCAGCTTGACCTGGTTTGGTTTGAGAGCTTCACTGCCAAAAAGGCAATTATTCGATATCCCTTTTTCTCAGCCAAAGGTAATATTTCTGTTCATGAAAAAAAGAAACCATTTATCACAGAGATAAGTATAACGGACCGCAGGGGACTAGGGGATATTTTTGTGAGTCAGTTTCTTACTGCCATTTATAAAATGTTTCCTTGACAAGCTGCCGAAAGACAGAATTATTCTTTTATTTTTTACTACTGTTGGACAAGCCGAGGCAAGAATATTTCCCAGGGCCTGAAAAGTACAGTACATTTCAAATGTACAGGGTTGCACACGAGTGGAATACAGTGCAGTGCTCATTTTCTCATGTTTGTGTTGAAACAAACAGGCCAAGCCTGTGCGAGCACATCTGCTAGTGCACATGAAGCAACTGCAGGTTTTTGAAATGTTTTCCAACACGTGTCCCACGTGACTTCATTTGATTGTATCCATACATGAAAAAAAAAAGGTGAATTCTGAAAAAGCCTTTATTCTTTGACATTCGAGTTGATTGAAAACAGTTTTCCGCCCGCAGTTATCACACAAATCTCATTGTAATGTTTCATTGTCTGGACCCCGTTGCCGGCCGTCACCTGCTGCTGCCGTCGCTGCTGGGTGTTGGCGGCGAGGGCGTGCACCGCTCGCTGTCAGATAAATACACACTGGAGCCAGGTTTTTATTGAAAAAAGAACGAACCTCGTCCGTGGAGCAGCACAAAAGGGATTTCAGTCAACTATTCGTGCTGGACCTCCATCAATACGCATTTCTGTCTGTATCACACACTCCTCTTTTATTGACAGTCAAACCGAACCAGGCTGCTGCACATGAACTGTTGTGCGCTTTCCCAATAGCAACACGTTCTCACCGTCTCTTTGCGAGCCTCTGAAGAGTTTTGTTTGCAGAACGGTTTCATAGCAACCGAAATTATGCCCTGAAAAATCACCGTCCAGAGCGTCGGAGATTTCTCCACACCATCATTTCTGCACCTTCCTCCTTGTCCTTATGCGCCTTTTATGAAATAACAGCGGAACTGTGTGCACGGTTAAGTGAAGTTCCCAATGCTTCAATTAGGACTCCAGATGCAGGCGAGAACCATTGCAGACGTTTATGTGCTTTGGCAGTGCATTCGATCTAATTAGAGTGGAGAGCAGCGATATGACAGAGTCTGGCAATTCATTCCAAATGAATTAAAGAGGGGCTTAAAAGCGTTATGAGCTTACCTTTTTTCCCCAGAAATGATAGTTTCTAAATGCAGTCTAAGCTACAGTGGTGTAGAAATCAGAGATTTCAGAATGGACTGAAATGCACAGTGTCTGTTTCAGATCCAAGCATATGGACAAATTATTTTTATGAATAAGAAGCAAAACTACTGTAGCTGATGGTTTCATTTGGACTTGTATAATCACATCAAACTCTCAGTCTACTATTTTCTGCTTCTGCGCTCATTTGGAACCATTTTAATCCCAGAAGCACAAGAAGAATGTCTGCATCTTATCTTAGATGGCTTGTTGTGCTGAGGGATGTCTGAGAAAGGTTTCAAAGCTCCCAGACCCCAGAACTGTCCAGTCTGTTCATGCTCTGGTGGCAGACCCCATACTGTAAACTGCATGCGCTGAAACACCTCCGGGTGACTGGAAGCAGCGACAGAATGTAACGCGTCGACTCAAAGGCAGATTTCTGTCTCTTCTTTTTTCAATTTACATTTTTTTTGGTTTTAGTCCGTTTGCGAAAAGGAGTTTGCATCCAGGAAGATTAAACCTCACCAAATACCAAAGTCTAATTGGAAAAGAGGAAAGAACAACTCATAAACACCTCTCTGATTTAATTTGATCCTGCTTCACTCAGTGTTCAGGGACTATATTAACCCTAAGGAGGAGCTTTGCAGTATGTTGCTTATTAGACTTCAGCAAATACATTTTAAGGCAAAAGTGGGGTCACGACATCTGCAGTACAAAGTGATGTTGTTGTGTGTCGTCCTCATCTTCCTTGTTTATCGGCCGGGCCAGACTCACAGTCGTGTGTATTCCTGTGAATCCCCTCCTCTTCCCGGCCTTTGGGACCGCTGGGTCCCTCCCCCTCCCCTTCACAATGTCAAACAAGCAGCGCAAAGTGCTATTAGCTCGTTAAACTGGTGACCATCCATCAGAGTACACGGTAGAAAACAAAAATACCATTCTCTCTTGCGATACTATGTGCTGACTTTGTCACCTGGCATTGTCCATAAAACAACGACAGCCCTGTTATACAATTTGTATCCTTGTGTGCTGATTGGATGTTCAGTGCCGGCTACAAAAAGAGGCTGCTGAGGCCCCGCAGGGAGTCCGTTTGTTGCAGTGCACACGTGCAAAAACTACAACATCTAGCTGCAAAATTGTATGGTATAAATCAGCAAATGCAGAGAAAGCCATAAAAACATAATCAAGTTTGTCCTGCAGGGAGGATGTCATCTTCTCAAACGCAATCAGCTGCAACGTTTCCCCCCCCGGTCCATCCTTCATGCTGGGGTGTCTCCCCCTCCCCCGAACCCACCACCACTAAGAAGTACCTGCTTAACCGTCTTTAAGGCCAAGACAATTCATCCTTTCCCACACTGAGACAAGTCAGTGTCCCAGAATAGATGGTTCTGGAGAATCCTGGAAGTAATTATTCAGAACCTCATAGATCACCTGCAGCATGTCATTCCAGGGTCTGTGCCGAACACTTCCAGAAGATAGAAACACCTGCTAAGAGTTGTTTCGTTTTAGCGCTTGCTTAGAATTGTTCTTTTTTTTTTTTATGACCAAACAGTTAATCAGCTCCCTTCTAGTGTCTGACACAAACGTTGGTTACGTCGCCCATGTGAAATAAAGGTTAAAAAAACAAATCACTTTAAAGTGAATGAAGATAAAAGTCGATAGTACAAAGAACAAAATAATCATCATGTTTTAGATGCTAGACTCAACAAACAGTGATGAATTGTTTACAGCTGCACTGGCCAGTACATTTGGTGCACATCATGCCAACAAAAAGAAACAAATCTAGATTCATCTCGTTTCATCAGTGCAGTCAGACCGCGCTGACGACCTGCGCTGCAAACGTCCTGCAGTCGCCGCCGCTCGTCTGGTCACATTGTGGCTCAAAGGAAACTGTGCACGGCCTCTGGGGGGTGGGGCGGGCCGAGCTCCCCGAAGTCACGTCCTCGTCGCACTCCAGCATCCAGCAGCCTCCAGGTGGCCGCTAGCCGCTAGCCGCTGCGGTCCACCTGCTTTCACGGCTCAACGGGTCAGGCGAGGCGAGGGTGCGTGCTCACCTCGTCCCACACACTCGGAGCTTGAATGAATGTTGTTATTCTCCTCCGGCCGCATACTGCTGACTGCACACGCTCCCTAACCGCTGGCTGCTGGCTGCAGTGTCGGGTGGGAGGCCAAGAGTCTCATCCCCCCTGGGATAACACACATTTGTTTTTCGTTAGCGCGACTCCAGCGCTCGCTCGTGGCACCCGAGACGCACGAGACGCTAATGACGACGCCGGGCAGTTTGGAATTGAAAGCCGGCAAGCAGAAATATTGCAGATGATTTGTGATTAGTATTCACATTTTGACATTGTTACAAAAGCGGAATTACACTTGTCACACAGGGCTGATTTAAGAACTCGTATGTGTTTTGATAGGATTGTGAGGTTGTTGAATTGTTCGCTGAGCTGCTGTATTTCAGCTGACCGCTGGCAAAGCCCTCTTAATTTCAGATTCCGTCTCATGGTTGTAGTCAGGACACTTTTCAGTGTTAATTGTGTTAAATAGTGACCTGGGACTTTCACTTTAACAAGAACACAGTTGTAACATTAGAAAAAAATGTATTTAAATATACCTGGATGCAATTTACTTCTGACCTTATGGGCAAATCTGTTCATGCTGTCTTCGATATTCTTTTTTTTGAAAATCCCACACTGCAGTGGCGCAGCTTTGCATGATAACAGTAATCATCCTGAACACTTATTCAAAAAACATCACACTTAGCCCTCTTTTTACACCCACCCACCCACCCACCCGTCCATTTTCGAGCAGTCCCAGCAGTCTTGGGGTGAAGGCGGGGTTGCACCCTGGGCAAGTCACCAGTTTCACGCAGGCCGATGACAGAGTTCGTAATCGCTGCATCCTGCAGAAAGAAAATGCACGATTCACAAAGCAGCAGTAAAAACAACAGCACGATGTGTGTTGAGGAACCCAGACAGTAAGAAATCTGGGCAGCCAATTTGTTAAGAAGCCAGCGAGGTCACAGTTTTAAAGCCCCTGAGAGGCCAAGACCACCACGGTGGAGGCTCCATAACGAACACTTCCTGTGCCAGTGCAGAGCCTTTCCAGGAGTCATTTGGATTTATAGCCCATTTAACTTTGCTTATACACATCTTGCATTCCTTTCACTTTGCAAGCGTGCCACAACCTTCTGACTCCTTTTCTTTTGAACATGCCACTCTTTACATATAACCTAGCAGGGAGAAAAACAATCAGAGTTTTGGGGTCAAGTTGGGTTTTCTTTTTCTCTTTCCCCTCCTATGCTTTGAAGGGTTTGGTTGCCAGTCCCGTGTGGTTGCCAGGTGAGTGGAGAGTGAGATGCTGCACAGTGCAGCTTACACGTGGAGACATGATGATGAAGGAAATGACAAAACACAATTAGGGCTTCTGCTTTACTCTGATGAATTAGCTTGCACTTGAATTGAGCCTGTGCTTCATCATAGCACAAAAAGGAATCATTGCACTCTGTCAGAAATCAAGCCCCAGGGAATCGTTTATCATCTTCATTAAATTGAATTATTTGAAATAAAGAATCATTTGCTGGATGGAAACTGTTCTGTAACGCAGGTGTTTGTGTGTCTCTAATGTACACAATTCCTGACTAATCTGTTCTCTGCTTGTAATTAGAAGACTTCGGAACAGTAATAAAATCTTTACTTTATAAAGTCGTTATGATATAATTACCAGTTTTGCCACATTAATCTAGTTACATTACTCCATTACTCAGAAAGTAGTTTAATTACAGTAGTGGATTACTTTGTCACAGAATACTCGCCAACACTGTTCAAAGGACACTGGTGACATTTTCTAATCCACACAACCATTCTGGAGTTTCACAGATGGAAAGAGTTGCACCCAATGTCAATACAGTGGAAACCTGAGGTGGCTGCAAGATGTCATCCCAAGGACTCAGCAGGTTCATTTCTCTGGAAACATCAGCGTTAACACCATGTTTACAGATAAAATATCTACTGTAGCCTCCTGGCCAGAAGCTTGCTCCATGTTACCTCCTGCACCTGTGACAAGTTCCAGCAGCATGTAAACGAACTTCTGAAAGTTTACATGAACTCACATGCACGACCCAAAGATTTTGGGATGTTGGGCTTTAGCACGAATTTTCAGAAAGCAACCAAAATGCAGTGTAATCTTGAGAGTTGAACTTAATTGTAACTTCTCTGAACCTTTGAATGCACTGGTCCAACCGTTCGTTGTATGAGTGCTTATTGTGCAACATCTCTAACAAAGATGATTAATCACAGTTGTTTGAGATGGAGAAATGAACATGTCTCAGCGAAGATGCCACTCTCATGACTTTCAAGCCAGAATCACTTCTTACATTCCCCATAGATTTCATCCAAAAGCCAGATATTCTCAACGATTTGTGGATAATGCATTTTCACTAAAAATCGTTATGTACGCTATGTTCTTCTTCTATTTTTTTTTTTTTTAATTGAATTGAATCGTGGAATGCTTTTTATCCGTGAAACTCTAAATGTCACCAGTGCTTCCATTAGCTCACTGCTCAGTAGCTAATAAGTGCACTTTCAATTTAGGTTGAAATATCCCTTTAAAGCAGCTCTAGCTAACTTTGGGTGGAAATGGCGAAGTGACGAAGTAAACACGCTGCAGCGCCAGTTTATTGATGTGGGAAAATACAAACAGTGGCCTAGCTGGAGCGCTCGTATGTGTTCAGGAAAAACACCAATATGAAATGCAAAACAGACATTGACAATAACGTCGTAGCAAACGTTCAAGACTTTTATTACTTCGTCTTTCATCGAGGTTAACTATTGGGTTCCATTCCGTGATTTTATAATCTTATGTATTTGTAATAGCAGTATGTAAAACTGCCTCTAAATAAACGTGTGACGTTGCCGTATAGTGGTTCGTCCGGCGTGTCGGGTCGCGCTTGAAAGTCACGCAGTGCCGTTACAGCCGGCACAACCCCCCTCTCGCTGCCGAGGCGGCACCATTGATCCTATCAATCGGTTATGTACCGCTTTACTGAGTGTGGAATCATAATTTTATGGTGGAAAAGTTACCTAGCGCTGCTTTAAAGAATAAAGGCAGTGTACTTTCAATTTAGGTTGAAATATCCCTTTAAAGAATAAAGGCAGTGCTGATATTCTAAACTTGGTCAGCCTACATTATGCAGGTCCACTTCCTTTGCTCTGGTATGTTCAGCATGTTGGGGCTCTGGTTAGCGGGAATTGCGTATTAACTTTCTCTTCCTTTATGGGTCTGGCAGGTGAACGTGTTTACAGTGGGTTTTAAGAGACACTGTCTCTGCTTGTCTCTCAGCAGGGTTACTGAGCTCAGGCGGACTAGGGCAGAGGTGCGCTGGATGGAGGCCACAGCTGGGCCTGATGGAAGGAGCCCAGGACACGGCAGGTTCTAGTCTCACCCTCTAGGAGCCACCAGGAGGTGCTGCAGTTCACAAGGAGACACTGTAAAAGGTGTGAATGCAGAGGGAACTACAAAACCTAAACATGCAATTAGACTTTATTTTCCCAAAATGAGACCAACTACAAAAACCTGCATGAGTTGATGATTAAAAAAATAAAATAAAAAAATAATAGTAATATAATTTTCCCAGAATGAGGAGGCTGATAATTATGGCATTAGCCAGTAATATTCCTTTGAGGCACTTTGACGTCACAAGCAAACATTAGTCTTCATTACTTGATAAATGTTTATCAAATAAAATCAAAAACATAATTTTCAGTTAATGGTTGATTAGGATTCTATAGCTAGCAAGTAGCTTAATTATTTCAAAACATTTTGAGATGTAGAAGATGAATTAAAACTGATGTTTTATCCCACCGTTAACATGTTTAAAAGGCTGACAAAAGCAAGATGGTGAGGGTGGTCCGATCTGGCTTGGGGTGTTGTCACTAACCAGTGAGAGGTGTTGTGCCCTTTGTGACATCAGCGACCCCTAAAGTTCCCCAAGTGTGAGCACATAAATCTAGTGCGGAGCTTGGAAAATAGTAAAGGATGGTTTTTCCCTTTTCAGGGGAGTTCACTGACTGGATGACTGGTGGAAGAAAATCACCAAAGTGAATTTTGTATTTCAGGGGACCTTTCAGTCGGCAGCAGGTTTCCTGCATTTAATTGTAGTTCACTTTCAAAGTATGATCACTCCAAACCCTGTGATTAAAAAAAAAAAGTCAATGTCAGTCTTTCAGATGAATAAACACCTACTGCTTATTTGAAAAAAAAAAAAAAACACCATGTGACATTAATTCTGCATAAGAGTCTTGGAGAAATCAAGAAGATGTGATGGTGAGACTGGGGTTTAAAGGAGGCTGATCAGCTCATGGAACACAGGTGGGGAACAGATGAAGACAAAGACTGGCACCCAGGTGCTTAATCAGTGCAGGTGAAACAACTCAAGACAATCAGAGCAGGAGGGGAACCACTGAGACAGAAAATGTGACACAAGAGACAAGACAGCCACTTAATACAACTAATTCACAGAGGACGTATTAAAAACTAAAGCAAAAGATTCACGTCGCAAGTCTGACCCAGAGAGGCATCTCTTTTTCTTTCTTAATAAATAACTCTGGCGAGACAAAGAAGGGCCCGTGCCCATTATCTCTGCTTCCTGAGAACCCAGAGCCATAATAAAAGTCACTTATTTTTTATCATATCCAGATGTTCCCCGGCACAAACAAGAACACAGTAACACAGACTGGAGGAGCCCAGCGCTTAATGAAGCAATCACTGCATGCAGATTTTTTTTTTTTTTTTTTGTCATGACATTATTGAGTCATTTTCTTTTCATTTATCGTGCCAACATTTGTCATGTCTTACATTTCCCGCCGTTTCCCCCCGAGGCAAAAAGCGGCACACCGCGCAGCAGCTCGATGCACAAACCTCAGGTGTAAACAGAGCGGCGACTGCTGTGGCACAGCGCTAGGCTGTCGCCTCCTGCGAGGGATGTTGTTGCGTCTCGTAGCGACACGCGGGGAGGCAGGATAACGGTGCCAGCAGCATCGACCTACTGCACAGCAACTACAGGTACTACCCAGAAAATTAGAATATCCTGAAAAGGTTGTTGTATTTCTGCAATTCAACTTAAAAGGTGAATGTGACATATTATATAAAGGAATAATATGCAAATCAATATATTTCAAGTTTTTATTTCTTTGGATTTTGTTGATCAGGTCTTGCAGCTTAAAAAACCCTCAAATTTTATAATAATTTTCTGAGTTTGTGGTTTTAAAAAGCTGGAAATCTTAAATCAGCAAAGTGACAACAAGGAACTGCTTGAGATGTCAATTTGGGTGGAATGGCTCAATAAAATGTGTTGCTTTCATCTTTTATGTTAAATTGCCAAAATAAAACAACTTTTACTGGATATTCTCATTTTTCAGGTAGTGCCTGTATGTCAGAGGTGAAAATAATGAAAATCTACTCTCTATTCTACCTAAGGGGAAACCCGCTCAAGAACTTGAAGAGTATGCCAAATTAACTCCTTTATTGATTTGGAATGATGATATTTTGGGTATGCATTAAAGTTCTCATTAAACTGATTCTTCAATTTACCTGCTGTGGATTTAACCACTGCTGGGTCACTTCACACCAGTCTATTTTCTGACTGCTAGAGCTAAGACCAGGTGACCCTGCAGGTCGAATGTTGGCCATTTGTGTTTTTCTCGCTGGAAGCTGAAGCTTGGAGGGCGTGCGCAAACTAAAACAAACCTTAAACTGCTTCCTGCTTGTTTGTTCAACTGGAGAAAAAAAAAAATCAAGGACCTAGCCCTACTCCCAGTCAGGCTGATCTACTGAGGACAAATCAGGTCAAAGTCATCGAAGAAGTAGACGTGGCTGACTCAGACATAATTACCCACAGAATGTGGCCAGCCAGCATTAAGTTATTTACTGTGAAATTAAGCAGTCACATAACAACTGGTGGCCAACAGTGAGTGTGTGCATGGACTCCATTCTGCAAAACTTCACTGGGATCCTTCGCCTTGCATTGAAACGCTTTCCATCATTTAATCTTCAGCTCGACACAGATATCATCTGTTCTTTCATGGGTGTACTCACGATTTGATCCTTGCCGTGCCCGGGCACGTTTGACCCCCCCGACAGCCCCGCTCTTGTGCACCCCAGCCGGGCTGAGGGAGGATCAGTTAGAGCGGGGCCGTGGTACGTGTCAGGAGCGACGGCATAAAATCTATACTGGATGCTATTGATGGAGTTGAGATGGAACTACTGAGCGGAGATAAATAAATACACGGTTCTTAATGCCTCCTTCTGCTTCATGCATGCAAAACACTGCATCTCTGCCGCCCTCAGGTAGCATTCTTTCTCACTTTCCATCCACGCCCATCTTCCAATGGGAATTTATGGGACTGGATTTAAGTACATTCCATCCTTCATGGTAAACTTCATACAGATGAGTGACAATTCCAAAGAGGCTACATAGGCATCAAGAGGAGCAACACCATTGTGTCACACTGCTGTGTAAAACGTGCAGACGATGTTTCCTTCACCGTGAAAAGAAACAAAACAAGAAAGGTAAATGATGGAAAATATCCGATTAACGCGACCGCTGGTTTGGAGCCAGGGGCAGGCAACCCTACTTAGTGAAGTGGAAGATTAAAAGGATATTTCTCTCTTGCTTCTTGTGACTGTACAGCAGTGTAGTTATCGGGGCCATTGTCTAATCCATGTGACAGTTCTGGAGGTTCCTGAATGACAGAACTCAATGACAGACAGTTTCCTACATAGACATTCTCCTTGAAGTCGGCATGTCTCAGCATTTGATGGAATGGCTTCCGTCTTTAAAACTCTGGAATGGTTATGTGGGTTAGAAACTGTTGCCAGTGTCCCCATCGACCCAGTGGGGACTAGTAAGGTGTGTGAACTGTCAATGATAAAAATGACTGAGGAAAATGCCCTGAAGGTTTAATGTGCTGCTCGACAACCCCCAGGTTGTGTGCCCATGAGGTCGTCCATGCTGGTCCTGTTCCTCCTCTTCAGTGCCCAGGCTGTGGCCGCCATCGGAGGAGCAGCGCGGCGCCAGTGTCCCGGCAGCGAGCCCAGCGCCATCCCCACAGTCGACCCCAAGCTCCTGACTAAACGCCGCTACCGCTCACCCAGGGTGGTCTTCAGCAGCCGGCCCCCGGATGCGCAGCCGGCAGACTCACAGGGTGCCACCGGCAGGAGGACCCGCAGGCGCGCCGGGCAGCCTCAGCACCGTGGAGTTTACTCAGTGTGCGAGAGCGTCAGCGCCTGGGTCGGCAACAAGACCAAAGCCACGGACATCACGGGCCGAGAGGTGACAGTGCTGCCAAACGTGAACATCAACAATGTCACCAAGAAGCAGTACTTCTTCGAGACCACCTGCCACAGGGGGAACTCGGGCAGCTCCGGCTGCCTGGGGATCGACGCGCGGCACTGGAACTCCCACTGCACCGACTCGCACACCTTTGTGCGCGCGCTGACCACCTTTGAGAACCTGGTGGCGTGGAGGCTCATACGCATCAACGTGGCCTGCGTGTGCGTGTTGAGCCGCAAGTCGTGGCGGCAGTGACGAGCTCGGCGTCACGCAAACAAACACCCACGCAACAGTAGAAACACAGGCACACCTTGTTCCCAAAGACTTTCTCACACTCTGCACAAAGTAAATTATTATTATACAGGAATACAAAGTGTCAGGACTGCATGTACGGTCACAAGTTCTGGGTCAAATAATATCTGACGCTTGTTGTATTGAACGGTGTGGAAGAGCTTGATGTTAATGTTGTATCAATGGCTGAATTCAATGTCACTTTTTTCCAAGACCACTTGATTCAACCCGCTTTGTAAACCTGAGGGCAAGGTCTGGGTGCAAAGGAAGGAACTCCATCTTCAAAATGATGTTGTTATAACCCAGTTGGGATGTCCATGAAAGGATCAAATAGGTAAGTACCAGAGCAACTGTGGAAAACAAACACATCAAATGGAACATGCCATTCTATGAGGTGGAATACTTGGCTACAGTTGCCTTACTTATATACATCTTTAGTAAACAGGACAGAAAGGTAAACGATGATTGGACAAGTCTATCTGTCTTGTCTTGATTGACCAGTTTTGTTTGATAGCTTTAACATAGCTGTGCCACTTTGGGGCCTTCTATAGGTTTGACGTTAGCCCTGTGGCTAGCTGCTATGAACTACAGTCTTTCACAAAATTCTTGCCGGTAGCTTGTGAAGCTAAAAACAAGTCGTCCATGGAGAAAATTCTTAAGTACCATTTTTTTGTTGTTTTGTTTTGCTTTGTTTTTTTGTCCTTATGTTAATGTGAAAAATGCATCCGGCTGTGATAAAACTTCTGCATCATGATCGAATCATTTAGCAACAGTTAGCCTCACGCTCACTGCCTGTGTTTTTTCTTTGTCTTATTCCTGGCGGTTAGCAGCAGCTCCTTCTTTATTACATCATGATTTAAAGAGAGTTGGCAAAGGAATCCACTGCCACTTTCAGATTGACTGAAAATGTTTTCTGTTGGAGGTTAGCGAGATGAAATGAACCAGATTTCAGAGAATCCACTTGAATTTATGAGCAAATGTTCGTCCAAATCTTGCCTCGTTTCATCTCATCAGAGAAGACGAACAGAAGAGGGTTAGATTACCAGGTGTCGTTTGTGGCTAGACCTGCAGCAAGATTTACTTTCATCAGGAGGGCGTTGGGCAATTATTTTTAATTTTATGCGGCAGCAGATTTAATTTGACCTACAGGTGGCTCTCACTGGACTTAGGAGACAAGTTGTCACTGTGTTATAAATGTGCTCTCACCCCTCACTCTGTACTAGGACAGAGGCGTAGCAACAGGCCCCTCGATGTTTTTGCAACAAATTTCTGCCAAATGTGCCCAGAGCACGTGAAAATCATTGCGTGTGGACCGAAGCAAGTCAACAAAAATCTTGGATACTTAATTTGATCCAGAACTTATATGGGGGGAAACGTATTGTTGAATTTTTGTTGTTAATATTACTATTTATTAAACATTAAACATACACTGTGTTTGTTTGTTTCTCGGAAAACATGAGACACACACAAAAACATTTATATGTGTTTATTTTGTCTGGATGGAAAAATGAATAGAAGACCAATGTGTCTCCACTTTACCACTCTACCGCTGGAGAATTAGCCCTGACTTTTGAACTGACCTGTTGAACTGTTTTATTCGAGTCGAGAGACCTAGCTATTAAAATCAAAAGTGCGCGCGTGCGCGCGGTAGTGGTTGTTATTGCTGCCTGTTCCCCTCAAGTCAGGCTGGCACAAAACGAGATGCAACACTGCCCTCCAGTGGTTAGACTTAGAGGTTGGAAGAGCCGACATTATGACGTCAGCATCAGAGGCAAAACGTTACAATTTCTAAAATAGTCACAACTCTAGCGGATGACATTGGCTCGAGAGAACCATTCACACTTAACTTCCACGGAACATGCCTAACAATGCATACATACATTTGAAGGTGATAGTTTACATTGGTGATAAATACAAGCCTAAATGGGAAATTATTTCCGTTTAGGCTATTAATTAATTAAGTTATTGTTACAATTGGCCGTTAATTTGATAATGTACAGCATTGTTCCTTCACACAAAATGTGGAAAGGTTACAGACCTTTGTTCTTCTAGCATGTCATTTTTTATCCGTCCACTAGGGCGAGACATTTGCCTAAGAGCAGTGGTGAAACTGGCCCCTGCCGCTCTGTGCGCGCGGCACAGGCCTCTAACTTGAACTTGTTAAAGACATTTCTCCTGTATGTATCCCAGGTCCTGGATCGTAGGCATGACTCACAGTTGCATTAGTATACATGTCAAGCCCATCATGTGCTGAAGGCTGTGAGCGGGCGGCTGTGGCGGGATGACGGGATTTTGCCTCCAACACACCCCGAGGATAAGGTTTCAATTTGGGTGCTCTGGCACAGAGATAATTACACTTGTGAATTTCCTAAGCAGATCAGATGACTAAAGCTGCATTAGGCTGGTGATGACGTAAGTACACCCACTATAGAGTTATAGAGTTAACTATTAATATTTTGTTATTCAAAAGACATCTATCTATCTATCAATCTGTCTGTCTGTCTGTCTGTCTGTCTCATTTGAATTTAATCATCTGATAAGCAGGAGAGGTAGGCAGCGATGCGGCGTGTCCCATGATCCAGACAAACGGTGTCGCTGTTTCCACTCCCACCGACGGCGAACAAAGGCCGCACAAAAAAACATGAGAAGCTCGACTGTCAGAGGGGTTGGACCCCAGCTGACCTCCCCCGGCCTGCCGAGAGGACACAGAGGAGCTTTGAGTGACGCCTGTATGCGGCGCTCATTCATGGGAATTGGCGAACGTTCAGCGTGCGCGGCACTACTGCGCCACTGTGTATGCGGGCGTGTTTACAATACACGCAACGTGTAGTGGAAAGTAGACGCACAAAATGTGTGGTGTCCACACAGGAGAAAGCTTAAATTAGCCAGCGTTTGTCTTCCGACACAGGGTTGGAAAATCATGACGAGAAGAGTTGTCCTCTGGTTGAACACCCGAGAAGGTCATTGTGATATATAATACTGCACAAGTTCAATACTCCTCCTCCCTCAGTCTATTACAGAAAAAAGTATTTGAAAGTGTTTATACATGCTAAGAAATTTTTTAGAGAATTTATTTTGTCATTTAATTTTACACCACTAATTATCAGCTATGGAAAATCTGTTTCCTTGTCGCGTGGCACCAGGTGTTGATTTGCTGGCGTGTGACCTTTTTGCCGTGCGCCCCTGTGAGACTCGGTGGCAGTTCTGTTAATACACGCTGTCAGCTCTTCACTGGCTTCAAAGAATGATCTCAAAACTACCATGTCGATGTTGAAAAACCACATCATTTAGCTTTAAAAGATCCCACCTCCCATCCTCGATGTCTTTGAATAACAGCACACAGTGAGCGTGGCTGTGGCCAGCGAGTCATCAGTCATCTCATGTGTTCATGAACCCGGGACTGGACAATGTGAAGTGACCTGGATGATGCCGATGCCGCCGCCGCCGATGACGGTGATGATGGGGAGGCTGATGCAGGGTGACGTGCCCGACAAACATCCAACTTACACCACAGTTGTTCCCGGGAGGAAAGCAAAAGTGTCTTATCACATATGTAGTTAATCAAGATGATGTGTAAAATCTGAATTATTAAAAGGTCAGACCCATTTAGGAGGAGCTGCATACACGATTCAGCTCATTGGACTTATCAGAAAAACAGATGATGTCCAGATGTCCACAACTAGCAGTTTTATCGCAGAGTAAAAAGTCACATCACATGCTATCTCTGCGTGTGTGTGTGTGTGTGTGTGTGTGGCCAGCAGTGCAGTCATGTTGGTGTATGTGGGTCCCTCTCCATCCCACCCACTGGGAACCACTGCGCCCCTCCACCGCTGCTGACACCACGTCAATAAACAGCGATGGACACTGCCGGATGCCAAGTCCCATGCAGCCTTCTGAAACGGCCGCACAACGACAAAAATGGCAGGAGAACAAAACAACACATTTGAAAATACCAAGAATGACACGCATGCAATGTCGTGTAGACATGGTAATGCTCCCGTTGAATCAATGTTGCACAGAGGGGGTTCGTTGTTGGCTACACAGAAAACCTGCAGGGAGGCGGTTTGTTTTGGTGTGCGTGTAGCGCACAGTTACAACATGTAGCAGTGAAATTGTGTGCGTACATCCCTGTAAAGCAGGCATGGACAAACTATGGCCCGTGGGCCCTATGCAGCCCGTCAAACTTGAAGAAATTATATCAATGTCAATAAGTCATAAAAATAGCTGTATGTCATCCTTTTTGTCAGTGTTTTGAGAGTCATTTCAATAAAGAGCTAAATACCGTGGAACTCCAAAGATATATTTTGTTGTTGCACTTTTGTTCATTATCAATTTGACATTAAAGAACATGTTTTCTATGTACCCGATGATATATTTTTTTTATATTTTTTTAGTGAGTCACTAAAACACTCCATCCATTTGCTCCTGCTCCGGCCCCTCTGTCAAATTGAAGAAGCCATTGTGGCCCACCAGTCAAAAAGTTTGCCCATCCCCGCTGTAAAGGCTTGAAAAATTATTTGAACGAAAAATAATTGTCTAAAGCAATAATTTGCATCGATAATGTGCAGCTTTGTGTTAAAAAGACCATTTTTGGACTCTGCCCTACTTTTTTCCCACTGTTTGTGGTCAGTGGATCACAGCATATCGCATTACAGTGTTGCAGGTGAATACAAGTTCCCACGTTGACATAACAAATAAAGATATCAGAGACTTGGCAAAGGTTAAAAATCCAGAAGGCGAAAAATAGACTATACTTGTGCCTGCAGAGTCATAAATAAATAAATAAGTGGAGTGTTGACATGGTTACCCATGCAGGAGCTTTGAGGGGGCTGGGGTTGTCTTCAGCACGCGCCATCCATCAGCAGAGCGCTGCAGTAAACAGATGGCCGCTCTCTCCACCAGCCAGGTCTGCAGCTCCGTCCTTCCTTCACCGGACCAATGGGTGCTCGTCGTTGTTTACTCGCATATAAAATCCCATGTATGCAGCCCCCACCCTGCGAGACACGCCCACCACCGCCAACACGCAGCAGGACGGGTACCTCGGCGCGACGTGCACGCGACATGGCAGGGGCGGCGCAAAAGCGGGCGGCGTGCGGCGGCTTTGTGCGCATGTTTGGATGTAGCGGGGCAGCACAATACATGCACAACACATGGTGCGCGTCCAACAGCGGGGAGCACTGAGAGGATAATAATAACAATAACAATACAGCGAGCACAGCGAGGCGGCAGGTCTTCAAAGCGGCTCGGATCACGCGGCTGACCAGAGGGCATCATGGGTAAAGTGCAGGGCGGGATGAAATGCGTCAAATATCTGCTCTTCTTCTTCAATTTCATCTTTTGGGTGAGTGGGTTTGCGTGTTTCCGCGCTCGGTGTGTAGCGGCTGCAGGCTGCTGCGTTTTTTAAAGGAGCAGAAACGCCTTTTTTTTTCTTTTTTTTTTTTAAATGACATGATGGTTATGTATGCAGAGAAATAATCTCTTCATTTCTTCGAAATTTCTACGCTATTTTGTTTGTTTTAGGTTCAAAATTTTTTTTTAAATGAGTTATGCCTCGTTCTGTGTTGCTTAACCAAGAAGTGACTTCTTCCAGATTCCACACTGATGCTCCAAACCACTCCTGCATCATGTTCTATAATTCCAGAGTCCTCCAGTCGTAGAAAACAAGCATTTTCTTCAGTCGTGAGGCTCTGATGAGTGATGTGGGTGATCAGAGCCGCCGTCCACATCCTCTGCTTCCCCTCGGCTCTGTGCTGGGAGTCTCCATGCAGCAGGTCAAGCTGGAGTCAGGCACTCTTGTTTACTCTCAACACTTACTTTGGTCTCATCTGTTTTAGTTTGCTACACCGCCGTCAGCTGACGGCTGCTGTGTGTCCACATATCGATGTGTGTTGTCGGATGTTGTGTCAGGTTTCGCTGTCGTTTAGAAATAACTTTGTGGTTTTTCATTTTCATACAACTAAGACCTTTGATTTAGCAAGGGCATTTTTTTTGTTTTTGTTTTTAGCAAGCGTGGAATAGAAAATTGTATAAATTGAACATATTCTGAATTCCCCTTGAATCCAGGAGTGAGCCAGTTGAGTGTCCCTGAGTGTACTGCTATTATAGGCCTATACACTTGGGATCTGTTTGTTGAGGCTGACGACATTTTCATCCGAACAATGAACTCTGGTCGGCTGCAGCTTTTTAAAATGTAACTGCACTGACTGAGAAAAGACTCGAAAAGTCGACTTTGTTCTGCCACCAGAATTGAAAGCTGCAGCGAGAACACCTGCGCACACTTCCCTCTTTTTCAGAATTTGTCTTATTGCCCAAAAGCGTCTATTTCTGCAAGTATTGACGTCTTGACTCGAAAAGAGCCAATGACAGGAAGGTTGTTGGCAAATCATCTTGATGATTTGGCTCATGTTTATCTGGCCAAGGGGAAAAGAAAAGAGAATACAACCACGTCAAGAAAGAAATGGCTGTATGAGTCGTGATCTGGCTTTGCAAAACGCGCCGCCGCCGTCACCAGCGGACACTCTCATGCGTCTCATGGCCAAGTGATGGAGTTTACATTGATTTAAGAGGCCAAATGAACTTGTGTACTCTGTAAGGCGATGGCTCGGGTCAGCCCGCACACTGGCCTCTTTGTTCGGGAGCTTCGCCGCTGAAAGCGGAGCCGTCGTGGTTGGAGCCAAAAGGGGGCGTACAGTACGCTGTCATTTTCAGGGCCCGAGGAGGCAGACGGGCCGCCGGCGCTGCTGTGACTTACATCACCGAGGCATTGTGAGGCTGGCACAGCCTGAGCGTGAGGTGCACCATGGGAACGCCAGCGCACGGTGTGAGGATCCATCAGTATTTTTTCCCTCCGATTCATGTGGAAGGCCGAGACGTTGGTGCAAAGCCATTTCAGTGTCGCGTCATTTCAGGAGACTTTCATTCGTCCCCTGCTGCAGCGGATTAATTGCGGCCAGAGCGGAGGACAGGTCCTTTATGGGGCTTCGGTGATTCATGCCATCAATAACTGAGCTGGCTTCACGCCCCTCGTAACTTGGTTGGGAGGGATGAGCAACTGCTTTCGGCGGTTTGGAGTCCATTCAAGACACTCAGCACTTAGGGCGACGGAATTACGTCGTAGCGTTTTCCATTTTATCGCGATATAACTTAGGCTGTGAAAATGCACTGGCGCGGGTGGAAAACAAGGCTTACCTCACCGTTTTGCAGGTGACATTTTGGCCTTGGTCGTGAGTCAAACACAGACATCTAATAAGATTATTGGCCCCATTCTGGAGCCCACTTTCTAAGAGATATAGCATTATCCAATAGATCTTTAAATCCTTTCTTCTCTTAAAGGGCCAACAAGGTTGAAGTCAAATTCTGCACTCACTATTATTCAAGGTTTTGGCTTTCAGGTAACTGTTTACAAGTTTGTGTCATGCAAAATGTCAGAGGTCAACTTTACCACGGTTGCTTAATTTCTCATCACAGCCAAAGTGATAGAAAACAGTTCCTCTAAATTTTACAGTGTCATAGTATCAGGTACGTTACTATCTCCTACCTTCAATATTAATAAATACTGCAAGAGTAAACACCAGTAAACAGACAAATGACAACTGAAACAAAACTTACAAAAAACACAGTGAGATCTTTTTCTTTTATTTTGACAGTTTGACACTGAAGGCCCTCTTTTTAAGCCTCAAGACATCAATCTGTCACTCAGGAGGTGATGCATTAGCATTCCTGGCACAAGTTTGATTGGAATGCACACACACACACACACACAAAAAGAAAAGAAACGGGCGAGAACCAGGCATCTCTTCACAGTATGACAAAGACGGTGCCACCACAGGCTGAATATTAATCAGCTTGTAAGAGTGAAGTGGAAAAATGTGTTTGTGAAAAAAGGGTTTGTGAACAGTGCTTATATTTCTGATTTATTTGATAACAAGAAGATGGGAATTGATGGTACCATGTCCTGTTTCTCAGCTATCTGGCCTGCTGGTGCTGGCCGTGGGTCTGTGGCTCAGGTTTGACCCAGAGACAGTGGAGCTCCTGACTGGTGATCGCGCCCCAGGGACCTTCTTCATAGGTACGTGCAGCTTCCACCTCACAGCCTGATACATATTGATGAACGACAACAGAACAAACTGTCTGGAATAAATCAATTGGAATTCAAAATCCCTATTAAAAGAATTAAATAAATGTAAACATTTCTGTAAAAGATGCAATAGATTTCTCTTGATAGTTTAAAAAAAAAAGTAGCTGTTCCAGCGCAGTGCTGCGTTGCACCATCAGAGCTCACTTGGAAATGAAGACAGACAAGATGGTTCAGAGAACAGAGCTTCAAATCCCACGGGCAATAAGGCTCAATTACTATTTGTTAAAAAGTATTTTTTTACCCTGTAATTTATTAAATTCTTCTCGTCAATGTCATATATGCTTCAGTAACTTTGCTTAAACCGCTTAAATCTCACAATGCAAAACAAGTGCATCTTGATTTAAAAGTATATTTTGTAGAAAAAACAAAACAAAAACAAAAACAAAAAATCATCCAGTTACGCACAGTAGTCTGAGAACTGAGAACTGAGAACTTCCTGGGGGGTTTCTGATTAAGTGCAGGTGTAACTAACCACTGGTAAAAGTCACTCTGAATGCTTCAGTGGAAATCACATTTCTAATTGGGTGGAATGAATGTCTCCTTTGATTTTTTTTTTTTTTTGTTTTTTGTGTGTGTGTGTGTGTGTGGATGTGTGTATTGTGTGTCATACTGGGCTCCCCACTGATAGGAAGTGAAAGACGACATGCTGAATGCTTGGTGAGATGCGCCACCAGTGAGGGTGATCCAGGTTTCGGCTAATGGGTGAAAGTGCTTGTGTCTGCAAACATTGATTTGAAAGTCGTTCCCTGGGTTTTTAATCAACCTTAGAGAAGAATTCAGCACTCTCGGCAAAACTCGACGCGTGAGATTAAAATGCAAAGTAGGTCAGGAAAAAAAAACAGCACTCAGTGTGGAGAAGTGTGGCGGTGCGTGCACAATAGCCCCTCTCTCTCTTGTCTGCCTTACGAGCAGGAGGTTATAATGAAGCCTATTCTTGTGACTGCCGTTTAGATCATGACCTAAATTGGTGACTTCACTTCATCAGCTCTCTGCCGCAAATTTCATGGAAGTGCCGTCTCCCCCAGGGACAGGAGGAGCAGGCCGGGTGTGGCCGCTGGCACCAGGTGGATCCAGTCGCACTAGTTGGGCTAGTGAGGATGTGCTGTATGACGGAGGGGGGATGTACGAATGTATAAGGCAAAGGAAAACACAAAATCACGTAATTATCCTGAAAAGATTTTTTTAAAAATAGTTGCTTTGAGGAGTCAGACTACTTTCTTTGTTGGGTTTCGTGGACTGATGGAAATGATCAAGCTTTACATTTACAGCTTAAGGTTGCATATGCAAACAATATGATTATATTTCATAGGAGAAATGCAATGTTTTTAGGTAGATTAAGTTAAAAACCCTCTCCTCCACGATTGTCGACCAGCAGCAAGAACAATTCCTTTTTTTTCTTCTCTTCTGCTCCAAAGAGGTCCGCTGCTTTGTTGCGACTGTTGCTATTCATGGAGATGGTTATCAAGAAATGCCAGGGAATCGCTCCGATCCCCTGGATACTGTCCACATCTTCAGAGACGATCTCACAATTCTTGCTCTAGGCTGGATGGATGGTGGAAAGGATTAGGCGGGAAGAGGGGAGGAAGTTGTGGGGAGGGAGGCCAAAGCGAGACCATGTCCAAAGGCTTTCAACCCTCTGGCGGACCATGGTCACTGGAGTACACAGCCATTTAGAAAATATTCATCTCCTAAATGCAGTATTTTTCTGGTGGCCTGCATATCAGCCTCAGGAGTATCTGACCCAGACTTTCCACGATTCACGCATCAGAGGGTCAGAGGCTCATTTCGAGCACAAACTGCAAACCTAACAGATTAATCCTGATTAACTGCCATTTCTCAGTTAATTTCTAAAGAGCCTCAGGTGACTTTGTGGCCCCACGAAGAAGCCTCAGCGACGACATCCCCAGCACCTTCTAATCTACATTCACCACCCGTAGTACAGGTGTACTGCCTTTTGAAGCAGTTTCACTCCCCGATGGTTCGTGCTGTGCCAGTTAACCTCCGTTATTGCGTCGCAAGCAAGCGTTGATATCGTAACAGAATCTGTGAGAAACCTGTGTCACAGAGACGCCCAGAACAGGCAGGAAGTTGGCGGTTGTCCGCAGGATGTTGGTTTTACCGCAGGGAGGAACAGTTAAGTGTGCATATTAAAACATTTAAATAAGTGATGGGAAACAGCGCCGACCAAGATCACTTTGTGTACACAGTGAAAGGTGTCTTGGCCCCTGATACTTTCCATCGCAAAATCTCTTTGTTTCGGCTTCCAGGGTCGCGTTCGCAAAAATGAGGCTTCTTTTGTTCGACTGCAGGAAAAAAAAAAACACAACAGCTTGCGACAACTACCGCCCCATGTGGGTTAATTAAATTGCTGCCCCGGCTGCTGTCGGTGTCACTGATTAGACCCCTGACGTGGACCTCTGAGAGCGTCCCGGTGTAAGGTTACGGCGCTCGGGGGCCGTAGTTAGGGCCCGGGAGCAGGAAGGCTGACGACATGCCGGCCGCCTCGGCGGCAGTTGCTGCGGTGGGCGGGATGCAGTCTACTTCCAGTGCAGACACGAAACCTGGCAAATTTGATTAACGGGACAGATGGCGTCTGTTTGACGGAGTTACAGCACTGGCATACGTCTGAAGTCTGGGTAAATGCAAATAGCGCAGATTAACTACAAAAAGAAATCCAGTCAGTCTTCTCTGGCCACGAGTTGATGAAGCTGCACCCAGCATCTTCAGACAGACAGACAGACAGACAGACAGACGGATGGCCGCCGAAGATATTTATTTTCAGCAGTGTCTGGACTTTCTCCGAAGACGTTGTTGCTCAGTCCCCGATCTTTTCCCGTTTTAAGTCTCCCAAGAGGAGCGAAAGCAGAGCGTGTCTTGTGTTTAAAGTGCTCAGAGGACAAAGGGAGACGCGCCAACAGTTTGTGTCACAGTTTTAACTTTGAGTTCCATTAATCTCGACGGCAGGATTTTAAAACTCACGAAGCGGCTAAAAAGGAAACGGAGGCTGTTCATCAGACGAAGCCGTGGGAGGCGATTTAAATGTTTTTAAGCTCCTCAGAGAGTTTCCACCTACACCTGCGGCCGTTATTTAAACCCGTCACAGTCCAAGTTTCAACTCGGCAAAGTGGAGAAAAGTTGTTAGTTTATACTGCCACCTAGCGGCAGAGCTGTAAACTGCAGCGACACAGCAAGGTGTTTTACATTTTTAGGGTAAGGCATCTCTCGCTCTCTCTACACACACACACACACACACACACACACACACACACACACACACACACAGCACCACAGAAAGCACACAGTAACAATATTTCCATGTTTTTCTCCTAGCTGTGTACATCCTTCTCGGGGCCGGGGCCTTGATGATGGTCGTCGGATTCTTTGGTTGTTTTGGGGCCGTGCGTGAGTCTCAGTGTCTTCTTGCATCGGTAGGTTCGACCAAGCGATAACGCAACAAAGTTAGATTGTGAGCATAATGATGATGTATCTGGAATAACAGATCTCTCCTCTGCCCCGCAGTTCTTTGCATGCCTTTTGATAATATTTGGAGCTGAGATTGCTGCTGGTGTGTTTGGATTCCTGAACAAGGAGCAGGTATGGCACTGAAAGGATAATGGTAACACAATGTTTCATCAATCTCTAAATTTTAATTCCATCTTTTTTTTTCCACTTTTTTCTATTTTCCCAACATTAGATTGTGGAAGAAGTCCAGAAGTTTTACAGCACCTCCATCACCGATGTCTCCGGCTCCAACGGCACAGCGATCGCATTAATTTACCACAAAGTTGTGAGTATGGTGCAGATGGGCCGGCAGCTTTGTGTGATGGTGTAAAAGCGACAATAGCTGATGTTTTCTTTTTCTCTTTGTTTGTTTTTTCTCTCGAAATGTTCACACTGACAGCTGAACTGTTGTGGCGGCTCGGCGTCAGAGGAATCTACTGCGCTTTGTGCAGAGGCTGCTGAGGATGCACCGGTGAGCCCTCACAAATGTTACTAGCAGCAGCGGGTCAAGAGCACCTCAACTGAGTCATGACTGATATGAACTGAGACAAAGGCTGCGTTCAGACTGCAGGCGAATTGATCGATCTGACAGGTTGCCAAATTCACATTTTCATCAAAGACATAAATGCATACAGTAAAACAATAATAATAATTTTTAAAAAAAATCAGCATCATCGCATCGCAAATTTAACGACAATATTTTTATATTTTAAGGTAGAAGCCGGGAAGCTAAGAGAAACATTATAAAGTAGCACACAAACCCACTCGTACACAAAATGTTCCCAGCCACATCCAGAATTCGGCGACATCACCATGGTGATGATACTCGTGACAGGCCTGGACTAGAGTTGAGTTCTCTTGGTCTAGTGCCATGCAAGTCTATTCACGTCAAATTTGGGGCTTCTGGGGGTCGAGGGGGGGGGGCACGAAAAACTTTCTTCCTCCAAGGTGGGGCGTGACAGAGAAAGTTGCAGCAGTCGTTCCAGCAGTCGTTGCGTTTTATAACCACACAGTGGCAGCATAGTTCAGTTTTCAGGATCACAACTTTTTTAATTGCATGAACAGCAGCGGGTTTTAATGGTGTGAACGCTTTCTAGGACTGTCTCACTGCAATAACAAACTTCTTCAACGAGAAGCTCCACGTCATCGGATACGTCGGGATCGGTGTGGCGGGAGTTATGGTGACGTCTTGTTTTCCCAACAAACTTCTGTCACATTCAAACAATATAAATCAAACTATATAAAGAATATGACATGTGGATGACAATGCGTGTTGATTTTCAGATCATAGGGATGATCTTCAGCATGGTGCTGTGCTGCGCCATCAGGAACAACAGGGAGGTTATATAAAGCGGTGTGTTGGCTCTCCTCCACCTTCCCACCGAGCGGCCGGCCCACTAAACTGTTCCACCCCCGACCCCCCCCCTTCCAATACTTGTCTGCATAGAAAATTACCTTCCAACGTCCTTCGCCTCCACCCCCAGCGCCACACAGGTGACGTTCCCTTCCTCTCATGGCTGGCGCCCCCTGGAGGCATCGGTGCTCTATTGCAGCCTCACCCCCCTCTCCCGGCGCATGAGACTTTTTCCTCGACATGGGAATGTTCGTGACTGAGGAGTATTGCTGTAAATACAGACACCTTTTTTTTTTTTTATTGTGTTTTTTTTTTTTACAAACATGTCGTTAACAGGATTTATTTCTCTTGTAGCCCTTCCGTTGTAATTGACAGGCCTTATGTGTGGCGGTACTTAAATGTTTGGAGGACTAGTTTGCCTTTTATTGAAGTGAATTTCAATGTGCCTATGTGCTAGTTTAATAACACGCACGCATGTACACAAACATACACACACACACACACACTGCTGTGCTATTCACATTTTTTTCCTTTTGAGTATGTATATGATGTGTTTGTTTTCTCTCAACGGAAAACCTCCCGTGTCTTTACTGTAAAGCACAACACAGAGGAGTCCACTCGAAGGCGTGTGGGAAAGGTGAAACCGCCACCATGCCAGTTTCTAAATCTATCAGCAAAAAGGCGGCACGGTGACGCCTTTACCCGAGCTCCTCTGGTGCATGCGTTGATGGTAACAGTGAGCTAGTTTCTCTTTGCATTTGCCGTGTTTTTCTTGTGGATGTACATTTTGGTGGCGTGCCAATGAGATGTTAAGTGTAGAGTAATAACGATTCATGTGAGAATTAACCGCAATAAAGACAGAAAACACCGGTTGCGCCGACTTCTGTTTTTTTTGTCTACGCAGTTTTGGTTTCTTTTCCATGTAAGTCGATCCGTTTCCTGGAACGTGTGGGCAGACTGAGAGCAGTTGCGGTCGGTGAGGTTGCCAAAGGTCAGCGCGCGCCGGCTAGAGGGCAGGAAACGGCAGACATTTTGTTAGGCTCCGCGCCGCCTGTGACACACTTTCTTTGCAAATTCAGCCTACAGCGGTTTGTGCAGTGCACTCACCAGGAACAGATGGAATTACACACTTGAGTGCATATCTGTACACAACTGTTTTTCCTCAATTGAAGCAAAAACAAAAGCAGGATAATTGCACACTACTGCTGGCTAGCACCGCTGACTTCAGTCACCGTTGTTGAATAACAATTTAAATTCATACTTATGCAGCGTTCGTACGAAATAGTAATTGGTGAATGGCGACAACAAAAGAGAGTGAACTGCAATTTTAATGTCGAAAATGCAATCCAAATACAAACATACAAACAAAGACATGGTACGCACAAACAAAAACAAGGTAACAGTCGTGATTTACAAACTTGCGTCACAGTAACAATGATTTCTTTGTGTGCGGAGCCTTGTTTGGAGAGTGATGCCACTCTGCCTGGTTAAGGCATAAAAACTACGAGGTGGAGTTCTACACAATGTTATAATATATATAAATATATAAGGAATAAGCCAGTAGAACTGCGCACAAACACACCTAGTGTGCATGAATGAATCAAGTTTTTGCAGTTATCAATATTGATCACAGGTCACTGAATGCATGGTTTGACAAGTACATGGTCCCATGTTAGTAGGAAAGGTTCCGACTAGTTCCAACAAGTCTAGATTGTTAAAACATCAAGTATAAATGTTAAAGAACACTTTGCAACAAGTCAGGTGCTCAGCGTCTCCTTACTGAAGTCTGTTCCCACCTGAGCAATTAGTCAGAACTTGATGCAAAAGAAGGAAATAAGTGGAATACTGCAAACTACTGCAAAATAGCACATGCTTATAAAAAAATAAACAATGATGCATGGAAAAAAAAAAAAAAGAGAGTAGATTTGTATCTTAAATGGAGTGAGCTCCCCTCCCTCACAGAGGGAAAGATAACAGGACTGTTTTGACGGGACAGAGACTGAACTCCCGCTCCACCAGTCTGTTAAGGCTAACAGCTTCGAGTGCAATCCGTTAGTTCACCAAATAAAAATCACATTAGTGCAACACCGCTGTCGGAGCACGGAGAGGATGAAATTCTTCACAACTTCAGGCATTTCAGGGCACACGTTGCCAAAACTTGTAAACTGCTGGTATGTAGCTGCCAAGGGTTCCGCTGCCTGGGGAAGCCGCAACGCACAGCAGGCTGGAACCGGCTGGTGAGCTCACGCTGACAGGAGGCCGAGCGGCGAGTTGTCCACGATGTATTCGCCGATGCCGACAAAGTACATGACCTGCGCGATGCCGAACAGGGGGGCGATGACGAGGGCCCGGCAGCCGGCACCCTTCAGGAAGGCGGAGGGTCCCTCCTTCCGCATGATTTTGCTGCCGAGTGAAGGAATCGATTATTTACACAGCATGAAGGAAGTGGGAGACATGATGAAGTTGGGACAAGAAATACCGACCTCACACAATCCATAACCCCATTGTAAGTCTCCTCGTTTGATCCTTTGTTCAGCGACTGCAGTCTCGTCTTCACCACTAGAAAAATAATTTGTGGAGGAAAAAAAAAAAAGTCAGTTAACCTCCTAAGAGATGGGACATTGTTGGTATAAAAAAAAACCCTCTGAAATCCATTTCATTCTTTCCATTTTTATATACTTTGACAGCTCCTGTTTAACAACAGCAGACGGTTCCCTGGTGATTCACGTCTTTGAATACTCACCGTCACAGGGGTTGACAGCCACGGCAGCGGACGACCCCGCCGCACAGCCGGAGAGGAACGCCCAGTAGAAGGGCGACGAGCCCTCAGGACTGGGCTTGCCAAGATTGTTGAGGTTGGCAAACAGCGGGAAGTAAACAACAGAGAAGGGAACGTCCCTGGAAGAAATTGGAACAGGACAAATGAACATTGCTCGTAGCAATCGTGTGAAGGGAATGTAGGAAAAAGAAAAAGATGGACAAGTCTCTCTTGAGTTTTACCTCATCAGTGTCGCCCCCAGGCCTTTGTAGAGCCCCTGGATGCCCTGCGTTTGGAGAAGCTCCTTGGCGATCTGAGTCGCAGACACGGCTCGTGGTGCCGGGACGGCGGTGCCGGAGATGTAGGTGCGGCTGGGCATGGTGTTGGTGGCCACCAGCTTCGCCGGAGACATCATGACTGGTTTTTGCTGCTGGGCCGCTGGAGGGAGAAGAGTGTATTAGAGCGCTGTAGGCTGTCTGGTGGTTTGAGTGCGTTAAAGAGACATTTTCCTCTCCACTCACCAAGTCTGCCAGCATCTTGAAGCTGTATCTTGAGCATCTCCATAGGCGTGGTGATAACAACCTGGCACATGCCAGCACCGCAACCCGCCAGCATCTCTTTGAACACGGTCAGACCCTTGCTGCAGGCAGACAGGAGACGTATTGTAAACCACTACTGACGGGGATCATTACCCTTGTTTTCAAACAGCTCTTTGCCAGATTAATGTTCCTCACCCATGCTTGGCAAGTTTATGCCTGAAGAAGTCGTTAGCAGCCAACTTGATCGCCTTCTCAGGGGTGACCAGGGTCAAGTTAACAGCAGCACCTGATGACAAAAAGTAACTATGTGAGCACAAAAACCACAATCAGATTTTGAGTCATTGTGCAATCAAGGGCATTGCTTATGACTATCATTACGACATCAGAAAAACATTATGCCCTTTCTATATCTTAAACACACAGACAAGTCAATTTTCTCAGTGTAAAGTAACTTAGGTCATGACAAGTAAGAGGGGAAGTCGGAAACTTTTCAGAGGAAAAAATGAGAAACGAAGTGAACACAAGACAAGACAAGACAAGGTAATGGACATTAAGAAGTAGGTTTTTTTTTTTTTTAAGGGACCACTTTGTGTGGGGAAATCTCTTGAGGAGAAGAAATGGATTTACTCATAATCTCCCAATCAGAAGGTTAATGACAGAAAGACAGGAAATGAAAGGGTGGTAGTGAAAGGCCTGAAAAAGTTCCTCCATTGTCGGTGTGTGCAGACTTCAGGCAAACTGATAATCTCATCATTTTAGAGTCCCAAGACAAAAGTCCACCTCGGACTCATTTTCAAGATTTTTGCCCAAAGTCTGCAGGGACGCCATGGAGATGAAGGGGGAGGGGGAGGTTTACAAAGATATGACAGTGAAGAGACAGCCAAGTAGTTAATAACAGGTAGTCGAGTAACAGGACAAATAGATGGCAAAACAAAACATGTGCCTATAGTTTAAGTAGAGCAATATTGTAAGAACCATTTTAACGATTTGCCTCCAGCGTGGCTGCGCCTTATCGGCTAGCCTTCAATATCCCAGGGGGACCCACGTCTGCAATATGAAAAACACAGATGCAAACAAACAGCATTCCTCACACAAGCAGAGGCCCAGAATAAAGGCCTCGATTTTTCTTTTTCTCACATTTAACCATGTCCACAAGATTTCACTTGCAAATTACGAAGAGCTAAACATACGCACATGCAATGTTCAATTCGCTGCATGAATCTTATTGAAATACCAGAGATTAAAGCTACAGGTACAGCTTGGCATCCTGTCAATCCCTACTTTTTGACAACTCATTCCAAATTTTACTTTAATGTGCACCTTAATATAATTTTAAAAGTCTTGGCAGAATGCAGCCAAATAGGATTACGTTCTACCTTACCATGGAGACATTTTACCCACTTCTATATATTCTACTTAGCTAGCAATTTAAATTTAAACGTGCGTAAGTCTTACCTCTGTACATTCCAAAGTAGCCCTCCGATCGAACTGTTTTGACAAGGCAGTCCATCCTGCAACAAAGAGGAAGCGTTTACACACCAAACACAGATAGAAATGTGGAAGTCTTTCAGTTAAAATCTAATTTTCAAAAATAAAACGTGAAAAAATAGGTTCCTCAATGGCAATTGGTCACGAGAGTGGAAGTGAGGAAAAGGAAGCAGTTGTTCACAGGCATGCGAGCCGACTCACTAGAGTGGCATGACAGTGATGTACAGTCATGATCCTACTCTGTCTCTAGTCTATCAGGTCTGTCGTTTAAGTCCAGACATCCATCTCAATCCCCTGCATGAGTCACAGGGGGATTAGGCGAGAAAAGCAGGCAGACACGAGGCTCCACAAAGAGTGCAGCCACCCAGGCCCTGCGTACAGTGGCGCGCCACAGAAACTGACCAACTGAAAACACTCACATGTTCTTGTAGACCGGCTGACCGTGTCTCTGATTCTGCAACCTGGTCTTTGCCAAGTCGATGGGAAAGACGCAGGTCACCCCAACGATGCCAGCAATGCCTCCGTTAATGAGCTTGGCTGGTAGACTGAAAAGAAACAATCAAAAGAAGAGTACATTCACATGTTCGCACTCAATACAGCCGCTTTCAATGCATCTATAATGACACTGATCGGATAAAAAGGTGAAAAGCGGGCCCAGAAACTGGATCCAATGATAACAGGAAACATAAATAAATAAATAAACTACCCATCTTAGTCTATAAGCCATTCATTAAAGGAATCAATACCAGAATTGTACATTGAGAAAATTACAAAGCAAAAAAAAAGCCCTGGACTTCATTGTGTATTATTTAATTGTTGGTAAATAATTAAATGAGGGTGGGGTACAAGTCAAGAGTGAATGAATGACACACGATACCTGATCTGCTGCTGAGACATGATTCTTAGAGCAAGTGAAGACACGGAGGTTCAAAATGGAGTGAGTGATGGAGGATCCGAGTGTTTCTGCCGTCAAATCAATGAACAGAGTCCCTGAGGGGAGAAAACACAGCGGAAGTTCTTAGAGTAGTAGTCGGATGTTCACTCTTTATCCTGCTCTCAGTAACAAGCTTATCTAAACACCCCTCATGATCACGGGACTGTGATGCAGGGGGGGGGGGGTATGGCCCCGCGTCTGAGTAGTACGACCCGTGGGAGGAGCTTGACCACATTCCGGAACACCATATATGGCAAGACAGCCTTCATACATTTTTGAGTCACCACGAAAAAAAAGGAAATATAGAATTTAAGCCGACTTTCTTCTTAGCGTGAGGAGCAACGGCATTAAATAGACACACGTGAATGACAAAGTGCACCGGAGGAACGTTTAACCAAAGACAATTATGACATATTGTCTTTTCAATAATTAAAACGTGATTTAAAGCCAATTCCAGTTTGATATCATTGTGCAACAGCACCACGGGAGTAATCTGACAAGAGCCCGTGAATTAAAACACTTTAGCTGTCACTTATCTACGTTCGCAGACATCTGGTTCATTCACTCAGAACAATGGCGTCTGGATGACGCAAACCCGCGAGAAAAGATGAGTTACTGCACCGTAACTGCACTCAATAACGTATTCTAAAGCATAAAAGGCAAATAAGACGGTACTTACAAAAAAAAGAAGAAGCTGTCTGGTAGTTCTTCTTGAAATTCGCTTGACGTGAACGTCTGTCTGCTTTGTCCGTTATGCCGGTCGACAGGGCTGCGCTCAAATAGCTTTTGAAGGCAGTCACTGGAAATTTCCATTGAGCAGTAACCGGAAAGGGGACGCGCCTGCCGTCAACCAATCACCGACGTGCTTTCTGTGTATTCGGCGCCTATTGGCTACACGTAGCGCCACTTGCTTTCATTGGAAGAAAGGCTTATCCATCGTGTCAGAAAGATTACAAAGGGCGTTCCTCGACGGCAGCCGTTTTTACCAAAATTCTTTGAATTTTTATCGCTCAAAGTCAAACGCTTTACACAATCACTTCAAGCCAGACATTACAAGAGCGACATTAGCGTTACTTAAGAATAGGAGGCAGGATGACGCGTCTTCTTAAAGGGTCTTGGGGTTAATTTGTCCTTGGTGACCAAGTCTCGTCATAGTATTTAGAAACCTTCCGTAACCTTTCCATGCTATAGAGCTACACACTATACTATACTAAGAATGCAACATTACTTTATAATCTAATAGTTTAACAGACACATACATGCCGAAATGTCAACAACAACAACAATAGTAAAGCTGCATTCATGTATTTAACTACAGAGCTGGTGCCATCAACAGACTATATTTTAATAGTTTAAATTGCTAAACTTGGAGACTAATCAGAGGTGGGGAGGAATCAACCTTGCAGCCCCTTTTCCTCATAACAGCAGGAAAGATCTTGGTCCTAATGTTGATTCCAGTTCAATTTTTTTCTGACCATGTCCAGTCATGCTGATGCTGCCGATCGCATGTCTCAGCGATCTGACACCACTGCTACGCGCTGAACTGCACAACTCACTGTCACATAGTAGCCCCTGTTATTTATAAATGACACCAAAGTGGGGAAACACTAAATCAAGCCAAAATATAAATGCCATGCTATGCATGTATCTACTCTACTACATGTTATGATGAAACAGAAGAATGTATTTGTAGAAGTAGAAGAACAATATTATAAAGCTTCAGTCTTTTCTGTCAGCGTCAGAAAATGTGGTGTCGAAACTGTCGTGACAGAGATCAGAAATGACGTAATGTTATTGATATTGGTGTGTCATTGAGGGAGAGACAGACAGACAGAGAGTGTGTGTGAGTGTGTGTGTGTGCGCGTGCGTGCGTGTATGTTTATTTTCATCAAATTGGGATCAGATCCAAAGTGCTCCATTTACAACTGACATGTGAGTACTTTCCAGAGATTGGGAGGCCTGCTTGCGATGACTCACAGCATGTGATCATTTCAAAGGCTCAGAGCTACGACGAAACAATTTAGGTCAGTGGATTAGTCGTAGAGAGGTAGTACTTTATTATTTAGGTTCTTATTTTAGAATAGTACATTTCACTTCAGAAACGCTTGTTTTCAGTTTCTGTGTGTCATTAGGCTCCCTTTGCCTAATTAAATACTCTTATACCCAATACTATTGTATTGGCCCACACCCCTGCAGGGTTTTAATCATTACAACACCAGTGGTGACAGTTAGGTGGAGTAGGACTGTAAAACTGCTCCCAAAAGCCATGAAGTCATCAAAAAAAAAAAGTCCGAAGCAGCATCTTTCCATTGTTTATCATTTTATAGTCACCCAGGCCTGGCAGATAGCGACTGATTTGGAAGATGATATACAAGGCAATGCTCAAAGAACATCAAACGCTGCATGTGAGATAAGGACAAAGACATGCTAAGATACATGTGTCACCAGGGATAGCACCAGGGAGTCTGGGTGCTTGTTGGGGTGTGCCTCCCATATTGTGACTGTGAAGTGGACCATCCCATTCCGCACAGTCTACATTCGGAAAATTCAACACAGTTGCTTCAAAAACGTAATGAAAAAACAAGTTTGATCCATTGAGGGTTTTGGATGTTTGAAACATTGACCAAACTGAACAGGGTACGTATGCCCCACTGTGAATGAAATCAGAGTCTAACAGCAGCTTCTGTGAGGACTGCATACTTTTCCAAATACGTGGAAATCTGCACACCAGCCCGTGTTTATGTAAGCACATTCCATTCTCCCTTAGATCCCTGATAGCTTTGTGAGCTTCTGCAGACTGATCACCCACTCTTGAGACATCCGTGAGAAATGGCCCGAGCTGTTGGTGTTCCACTGTGATTGCTTGTAAGAAGCAGGTTATGACAAATTGTCGGTGAATACTATCCAATTTGAATATTCAGATAATGAATACTTCTGAGCTAGTAATATAAACAGGATGAGTTCAGGCATTGAGTTATGTCAGATTGTTTTTTTCTTGTGGAAAGGTCACAGGTAAGTCACACAGAATAGGCTCTGACTGCAGGCGATCACCACATCCCGTTTCAACGGAAAGTTTTTAGGCTGATCAAAAGTTGTCTGTTCAGTTGGGATTTGTCCGTGTCAAGTCAGCTCCAATCGATGACATTTAAGGGATTAAAGCCTGCCCAAAGCTGTTCAGACATGACATGGCGGTAAGTGTTATGCAACAGGGAGTCTTCTATATGAAATGCATACAGGTGTGCAGCGCTTACAACATTCCTGTCATGTCTTAAGGTCAGTGGATTGGTCCCTATCGTGCTGAGAGATTGTACATAGTGTCTAAGATAGGTAGTACATTATTGTTTTTTGATGGTTGAAAGATATCTAGTCAAGCAGTTTTCAGAGAGATGAATCACAAAAGTGCAAAGGATCCCAACTGACTCAGATCAGTGCTAAATCTCAACAATTCCAAACACTGAGGCCAGTCTGAGCCAGCCAACAATGGGTGCAATATTTTTTTCCACATTTTTTCTAGTTGAATAAACACAACACAAACAACACTGTGAGTCTAAATAAAAGACTGACCAGGATGTGCCCCACATAGCTGGTTCTCACGAGACCGCTGATGCAGTCAAATTCCACTTCATCCATTGCTTCATCTATATGGGATTCAGGGGTTTCCAAACGGCTGCACCTGATGTAACATCAGCCGGGCAAGTCATACATTTTGCTGTAATAGGGGGTTTAGATTAGGCCAACTGCTCACGTTACCTCACTACATACATGTAGACTGCAGTCATGGCGCTTTTAAATTTAAAGTCAGTAGACCCTCCTGGTGGTTATGTGGTCGAGAATCAAACTGGCCTTTTCCAATTACATGGTAACCTTGCGAGGCAGCTGGATCCCAGGATTTCAAGCGCAATATTCAATGAACATGTGAAATAATTCATCTTCTCAGTCTGGCTAATGTAGTCCATCAGATGTATAATTATTTAGAAAACAAACAAACAAAAAGAGCAGCAGAAAGAGACAAAGAAGTCAGTGATGCAACATGGATGTAACGCTCCTCCATTTTGCCAGCTGTCAGGTGGTTATGGAGTGGGGGTCGGATTGTCACGTGCTGCACAAGCTCCCTTAAGGTTACAGCTGTTCGACATGCAACCTCTTTCGTTTTAACCCATACATTCCTCCACACTGGATCCTCATAAGTTTGTTAAGCAGAGCAAATAATATTCCTCTCACCGATTTTGTGGTTTGACAAAACCATGTAGCAGTGAACATAATCTTGTGTTACGCAATGGAGAAACTCTGTCAAGTCAAAACAATGTTTTCCTTTCAACTCGTCTGTTTTCATACTTTACTCTTCCATGGTCAAAATAAAGAATGATAAAAATATAGCCTGATTTCACAAAGAAACTACTCGATTCTCAAATGTCTTTGAATACAATGACTGTCAGGCCAGCGACACAACATCCAGCAGTCCCAGTGGCTGTCACAGAGATCCACATGATGGATCCCACATTCTCCTGCTTTTAGCTGCAGAGCTATTATTAGGCTCCAGCTGTCTTCCTAAATGAGACACCAAAACCAAGCCACACACACACACACACACACACACACGCTCACCAGACACTGAACTTGGGCTGTGTTTAAGTGACCTCAGTCTCTCACTCACACACTCACACTGCAAACATGAGCTCTTTTCCAAATGACAGTCTTCCATTGGCACCAAGCAGTTGGTTAGCTAGCCCTGGTTTTGATACGGGTAGTGTCGTGCCAAAGTTAACTCTGCAGTGTGACACTGCGTGGAAGTGAGGAACATGACTGTCTTTGTTTCTGCTACTTTTTTTATTGGGAAATTGCAAACAGTCAGTAAATCTGATCACAGATAATCTGTATGCACACCTCACCCATAATGCCTGATTAAAATGTGTCACATGAAGTGTACCAAGTGGATATTGACTCTGGCTAACGCAAACAACAAGAGTATATTAACTTTTATTAACATGCTAACCACACCAGGATATTAACTTTAGCAAACATTTTAACAACACAAATTTATTAACTTCAGCTATCACACTAACAACCAGACAAGAGTATATTAACTTTTGTTAACACACCAACAATAGGATATTAACTTTAGCTAGCACACTAATAACAAGAGCATATTATATTTAGCCATCAAGCAAACAATACCACTTCCTCTACGATGCCAAACTGGTGACACAAACACACACACAAACAGGCGGTAAAGACACCAGAGGTGAAGGTTTATAACTTAGGAACCAGTTGTGCACCAAGTCATTAACTCCTGACTAAAAAGTATCACTTTAGCCAGTAGGCTGTCAGCTAGCCATTACATTTACTCCACTAAGTAGCCAGTGTGGCACTTGTCATGAATGTGAAGGGTCTATTGAGTTCTATTCTTTTTTAAATACACTTTGAAGTGTGTCAATGGTTCCCTGCATTTCCACTCTCTCACTACGTCCACACCGAGCAGAAAGTATTCAGCATAGAAGTATGAAATGTAGTGACTTCTCTGTGAGCATCTCCTGCTGATATTTTTAGAATGTTTTCCTCACGGCTGATGTATCCCACAATAGGTGCGTTGGCAATCACATGCCTGCCAGAAAGAGGCGAATATAGCAACCCGGAGGTGACACGAACCAGAGTCATGGCCTTGTGATTGTTATGTCGTAAACAGAATGATACAGTGTGGCTCAGGATGTGATTAAGTTGGGCACGGCTTAGCCAAAAAGCTATTTAGAGAGTTCCGCTTTAATCGGTTTGTATCCCTTGCAGGTTACACATCATTCTGGGAGCCGCACGCTCAAGTATGGAGGAGGATAAATGATTGAGGAGAGAAAAAGGCACCCCAGGATGACTGAGCCGCCATCCAAAAAGAGCGAAGGCATTACAAAAACAAGCAGGTACAATAAAGTACAGACAACACACTCTCACAAGCTGTATATAATTGTATAATGTTTATTATTACTTTCTGTGATTTGCATTCATATGTTTTTGCTCTCAAACACAGTGCACTGTTTGGTCAAAATGCTGAGATCAACACATCAAATCAGGAGGGGATCATGTAGTCGCGCCAGTCAGAGTACGGGTAGAGGCCTCGGACTGGTTTGGTACAGCCGGTCCTGTCCATGCTGGCCCTGTGTGCACACTGGTCACTGTCAGTCCTGCAGGCGCCGCAGTGGCAGCTGAGGGCTGCAGGGTAGGTGAACACGGGGTCGGCCGCAGCAGAGCAGCCGGGAAGGATGGCCGTGCGGTACTCCACCTTGTCGTAGGTGCAGCCTCGTTGGACAACGTAGCGTGAACCAACTAAATTCCTCACGTTGCTGTCCTGCTCACCACACAGAGACACAACAAGAAGCACAATCTATATAAATAAACTGTACGCACGTATATGAATAAAAAGGACAGACCTTTGACCCTGTTGTGCTGGTCTAAACCAGGATGGCATTTAAGCATCAAGCATTTATCAATTTCTTTATGAAAGACAAACTTGATGAACTGAATAAATGATCTAATGTTATACTTATGCTGATATAAGACTGGCTCTATGAGGCTTTAACACAAATTGGACTCTAGTTTTTTGCAACATCATGGAGTGGAAAACACACGCACGCACGCACCTTAATTTTTTCCAATAAAAATCTATCATGTCCATGTCTGGTTTTATCTGTTCCTACCCCTTTTCATTTCAAGAAAGTCCCACCTATAAAATCTGGCAATTTGGTAACATTTTAACCGTGTTTTTTATGACCCAAATATTATATATCACTACAGATACTAAAACATTTCATGTCTTATTTTTTTATATTCTAGTCAATATTGAATTCCTAGGTTGACCGGCAGAAGTCAGAGGTTATCACAAGGACATACCGAGGAGTAGCAGAATCCCATGCAGATGGTCGTATTTATGGCCACACAGAAGTCACACTCGGGCCTCTCCACATGCAGGGTGAAGTCAGTGGGTAAACAGGTGGGAACGGCAGGACTGAACAGCAAAAACAAGAGCCAGCAGGAGAAGACTGCAGTTTCCATATTCGTGCTAAATAGCGATAAAACACTTTTGCTGGAAGATAAATAAAAAACAAAGGGTCAGATGAGCCGACAGAGAACAAAAAGTCTGGTATCTCTGACGCAGTTTGTTCCCCTGGAGATGTCTGATCTATCACCTGGTGCAGAGACTCTGTTGCTTTGCCTCAAGCCTACTGATGATCTGAGTCTGACCATCGCAGGTGGACAATATTTATGGTATTTATTGTAATGTAATGCTAAACTAATGTAATCCACCTTCATCTAACCAGGCTGTTATCTCCAACATGACCTTTCTGGTCCATTAGGCGAATGACATTAATTAACAATGTCCTCGTTGAAAAAAAAACAAAACAACAAGACCTAACATTTTAGCACTGCTTGAAAAATGCACTCTGCAAAAAGAAAAGGTTTTTGTGTAAACCAAACTTGCCGTCTAAGCAATGATTGACCGGCTGCGCGTAACTTGTAAAGGTTTTAATCAAATCCGGTTCGTGAAGTTTCCAGTAATGTCCTCTGAGTCACGAATTAAAACATAAAACAAAACTTAGGGTTGACACTGTTCCCTAGAGTGAGCACAAGATGTTACAGGTCTCGCTGTACCTCACACGCTGATGTGGTATTTCTCGGAGGTCTTTTGCGGGCAAAAAGCAAAAGCAGCAAAGCATGATCGGCATTCAGCTCAGAGAATGGTTTCTTTGGAAAACCTTTTAACTGGTGATTCATTGGAGCCTTAAAAAGGTCGAGGATCTTATCTCTCCCTGTGTATATGTCTAATGATTGTCAGACATAAACAGTCTCCCTGACACATTGAAAGAAAATAATATTTTTTATTGAGATCTTGAAAGGCCCGTTTTGCCCCTCATTTAAATCCGAGCAAAGATAAGCAGCACATGAGGGAGAGGAAAAATCTAAGGATTTAAATGTCAAAAAAAGAAAGAGGTTCCATGGCACCAAACACTGCTTTTGCTTACTGTCGCCTCTAGGTATGGCAAAAGACCCAAATGCATAAACCACATGGAATTGAAGAAGAGAGTTGTTTATTTCAATTCTTCAAACCTCAACTGGGAGTGAATAATCATAAAAAAAAATTAAAAAAAAATGGCCCAAAACACAAAACATAAACATCACACAAGGTTTCTGACAAGGGGGGGCAACAGCCACAATTTAAGACCTGACACCAGAAGGGAGACGAGGACTATTTATGCATTCAGGTAGGGGAACACAGGTGAAACCAGTCAGGGACAACGAGATGCAGGTGCAAAGCAGATGCGATCACAAAAAGCGGGCAAACTAAGACAGTGTTGCATTTTGATCACATATCAGCCATGACGACACCTGTTGCTGAAAATGTATCTATGTTCTGTCTGAATTGGGAGGTTTTGCTTCAGAGTTAAATTTTCAGCAACTTGGTTTTCACCTTTTAATGTCCAGCGTCCATAAATTCATGATCAAATTTAAATGATTTAATTTAAATCAATTCAAATAATCTAAATCCATGGTTTCTGAAATTAGATTTCTACACTAAGTGCACATTTATTTTTTTTCCCCCGTTTCTTCTTTCTGAGCTTTGGTAGAAACACATCAGACACGTGAAGGAGGAACCTGCTGTCAAGTACATACAAATTGCTGTTTTGAGGCAAATAAAATCAAAACTGTCAACAGTCATCAACTGTGCATATTATATTTCTCACAGCACAGCCATCTGAAATGTTCTCTGCAATGTTTGTGTCAGGTTATTTTTTCAGGGATGATGACGATGCAGACTTTTTCTCATGTTTTGCCATGTCAACCATTTATTGAGATAAATCTTCTGATCAGTGATACTTTCTTTTTCCTTTTTTTTTAATTCTAGCCCCTGACTTAGCACATTATTTTAATATTTGGCCATTTCATGAGCGAGGAGGACCAACCCTCCCTTCTCTCCACCTTTTTTTTTCTGCAAACCTTTGCCTTTGAACAGGGAATGATTTACCACAAAAGGACGTAAGTGCAACACATGGTGATTTCATTTGGCCGCATGTTATTGTTGGAAAATGTGTGGGGAGGCTATTGTTCAGAGGGAAGAAAATTCTTTTAATGTCTGTCTTGAACCCACATTAACCCCTCTGTCAACTCTCTACGGGTTTCCATCCAATTTAATTTGTCTGTTTATTTATTTTTTGGTCAATCGCTGTGACTTGGACCGAACTCAAGTTTCTCTCTAATGGTGCTCATTTGGCGCCGCACACACCGCTCAGTGCTGGACATGTGTTGCGCTCCTGTGTGAAAACATTAACATGATTATGCCAGTTCAATGTCCATTCCTCACTTTTACTCATTATTGCAAACATTAACACTAAATGCCATTTCACATTAACTCTTGAAGACTCACTGAAGCGGCGGCAAGCATCTCCTAAAGTGCAACAATTCAAAGTGCACATTCTCTATTAAAATTAAAGCCTGACAGGTCAATGTCACTCTAAATGTTCTCGGTGAAAACGTTCTTGGGGGAAACATCGGGGATCCCTGTCCACGACGAGGACATCACTCTTTCCTGTTGCACAGATGATAACATGCTCGCCGATGCTACTGAAATGATAAGGCAGGTCAAGATGCACCAATTAAATCACGGCCGTCAGATACACAAAATAACAGCCAGAGCAGCTGAAGGAGGCCTGGACTGTTCTTGCCCTGCCTCCTGGCACCTCCTGAAGTTGACTTGAAAAGGAGTTTCACTTAAAACTTGGTTATCTAACTTAGACCACCGGATGGGTGCGCAGCAGGAATAAAGCATCGCGGCGGCCCAGGCATGAGACCGCCGCCCTTTTTACAATCAATGAAATTATAGCTGACGGCAGTACTGTGTGTCCTTGATGGATCATTAACTCCACGAAGTTACCGTCACTGAACTAATCTTTATAGTCCCTTGAAAACATCGCAGTGGATCAGACACCTGCAGGAGTTTGTTTGTTCGAGTTTCACACAGTCTGGTCTGGGGACCTCCGGACCTCCGCTGTGGATTTTCTTGTCTTTGCTGCAGGTTTGAGCACGAATCTTTGATCAGAATCACAGCTGATGAGGTGACCTGAGAGCTTCATGATGCTTCAAATGCAGTGATTTCTTTTCTATTTGCAATCTGTGAGCATTTGCCGAAGGGGAGTTGCCTAAAAGTCTGCAGAAATTATTTAATACACAACTTTTTTGGTGTTGGGAGTGGGATTGTGCATTTGTGTGAGGATCCATCTACCAGTTCAAACCCAAGTGACTGCTGAAGGAATCATGGTTGGCACAGGTGGGAAGGTGGCCACCTTCTCTGTCTGGGACTATGTGGTGTTTGCCGGGACAATCTTGGCTGCGGCCGGCGTCGGCCTCTTCCAGGCCATCCGGAACCGGAAGGACACCAGCAGCGCCGAGTTCCTGCTGGGCGGACGGCGAATGACAGCCGTGCCGGTTGCCATGTCGCTCACGGCCAGCTTCATGTCCGGCATCACCGTCATTGGCACGCCGGCAGAGGCCTACCGCTACGGCGCCGCCTACTGGATCTTCGGCTTCTCCTATGCCATCATGTCAGCCGTCACGGCCGAGATCTTTGTCCCACTATTCTACAGACTGGGCATCACCAGCGCCTACGAGGTGAGCGGACCAAGAAATATTAGAAGGGTGCAGAGTCTGTGTTGCCATTTTATGACTTGGATATCAATAAAGCAAACCCGGCTTATTAGCAGACAGAGGAAATCACTGCTAACTGTTCATTTTGGGATTTGACATGTTGAACCAATGTTTTTATCCCGACGGACATTTCAATAACAACTGAAAAAACTTTGGTTTAAAAGTCTAATTCCATTTCCAAAAACGTTGTCAAAGAAGTTTATTGAGTAAACAGTGTTCACCTGTCTGATGTGATTGAAAAATAATGAATTTCCTTCAATTAAAAAGAATAATAAAATGAAATGACTTCTGATTTGCTGATTGTTTTCTGTTTTTTAATGGGTGCAACTTAAATAACATTGCTTTTCTTGCCTTTAGTATTTGGAAATGCGGTTCAGTCGACCAATTCGTCTGATTGGGACATCCATGTACATTGTGCAGACGGCAAGTAAACATGACAAACGTCCTTGACTTCATGGAAAACTCTTGCGTGGCATCATTACCATACATTGGACTCTTGTTTTGTTTCCACTCAATCAGCTAATGCTGTGCTCCGTTCTCAGGCTCTGTACACTGGTTTGGTCATCTACGCTCCAGCGCTGGCGCTAAACAAAAGTAAGTCTTTCACGAACTGTATGCACTAAATACCGCGCAGTTATTGCTTAATGTGGTTTACACTTGTCACTCTTTACAATGACACGTTGATTACACAGATAAAATAAAATTGATGTTTGCATAGTATATATGTGAACATTCTTTTCTTCAATTGCATTCCTGAATGAAATGACTTTCATGCTATGAAAAATGAGCAAATCTGAATGTGAATACGCAATGATGTGAAAGACTGGAAAATCAGAAAGAACGACATCCAACTGCAGGGTGTTGTATAATGATGAGTCTTTGTTATGACTACGCAAAGTTTTGTGTTACTCAGACTTAGAGCTCATGTTTTCATGAATCTAAACAAACCTTGTTGTTGTTGTTACTCAGTCACAGGTCTGGACCTCTGGGGAGTCCTGGTGGCCACAGGTGTTGTGTGCATCGTCTACTGCACTTTGGTTGGTACCTTTTATGTCAAAAGTTGCATTTACTATTCTGAACCCATAAAAGCATGTACAACAATCCACTGGTTTATGAGGTTGTTATAAGGTTGTGATTGTCGGAAATGTTTCAGATCTTTTTCCATCGGAAACTCAAAATAATCGTTATACAAAAAGTCATTTAAAAACAAAAAAAAAAAGTATAGAGATTCACAGAACATAGCATTTTAGCCCTCTGTGTACAGCCCTCTGCAAAAATGCTTGATGTTAGCTTTACACTAAAAGCTGCTTTGAAACGGGAGAAGAACAAATTCAGAAATTTGGGTGGACATCTGACTGGGGGTAAAGCACAGAATGGAAACACATTTCGTGAGAAAACATCTGTAAAAGGAAAATTGCCCAATATGACATTTTAAAAGGATTAAAAATGGCGGTCATGGATGTTTTTTTGTTTTGGGGGGTAAATATTCATCTAAAAGTCTCAGTATTCTTTGTCTTTGGAACATTTATCATTTGTAGGTTCTTGTTAAAACTTCAGATTTCCATCAAATGACCTTGACCTTGACACGACACACGTGATGTTTGTCACAGGGTGGCCTGAAAGCCGTGATCTGGACAGACGTCATACAGATGGTGATCATGCTGGCTGGTTTTGTGGCTGTCATCGCTCGGGGAGCGGTCTTGAAGGGCGGCTTGACAAAGATCTGGGAAGATGCGGGCGAAGGGGGCCGACTGGAGGCGTTTGAGTAAGTGTGACAGTTCTTTTGTCGTTGTTGTCTCAAATGGGTCAAATGTTTGTTTTTTTAATATACCATCGGCTTTAGCTTTGACCCAGATCCTCTGCGGAGACACACGTTCTGGACCATTGTGGTCGGCGGCAGCATCATGTGGGTGTCCATCTACTCCATCAACCAGTCGCAGGTGCAGCGCTACATCTCCTGCAAAACCCTGGGACACGCAAAGATGTGAGCACACCTGCGCCCGTTTGCCGCTTTCGTTCGCCCTTCGTGGAACAAAGCGATTGAGACAAAGCTTCTGTCTTTCATGCTTCAGGTCTCTGTATGTGAACATGGTTGGCCTGTGGGTCACTGTGAGCCTGGCCGTGTTTTCTGGCCTCACCATGTACTCCATTTATAAGAACTGCGATCCTCTTTCAAACGGGGATGTGAACAGCACGGATGAGGTAAACGCTACCGGCTGTTTCTCAAGCGCCGCTGTGAGTCGAGCGAACCAGGCCTCGCTAATCTAAAGTGTTTGTCTATGTGAACCAGCTGCTGCCCTACCTCGTCATGGATATGCTGGCGAGCTACCCTGGAATCCCTGGCTTGTTTGTGGCGGCTGCCTACAGCGGCACCCTGAGGTGAGGCCAGAGCATAAGAGGGAGAAAACTGTCGTTTTTCTTTTGTAGCAGATAAGATACAAAGGACGACGCAACGAGTTGATACAACAGTGGACAGTAGCAGACACAAACTGACCTTTGAGCTAATCTGCGCTTTGAACAAATCTTGTTCTTTCTTTTTCCAGCACAGTGTCATCCAGCATCAATGCTCTTGTGGCCGTCACAATGGAAGACTTTATCGTTCCTCATTTCAAAGGCCTCAGTGATCAAAAGCAGAAATGGCTGAACATGGGCCTGAGTAAGTTTTGTGACATTCATTCTGGTTCTTGGGAATCTTGCGTTCACAACCGCGAAGCACTAGCTTAGCACAGCATAAAAGTAAGTTATTATTGGGTGATAATTAATCTTTCCTTTATGTAATTGAAAGGGCGAGTACATCCAAAAATTTTAATCTAATGAAGGTTTTGAAGATATTTTCTAGTTTGCATAATCAGTCTGGAGTTTCACAGACAGGGATTCATATCCAACAACAAAACAACAGAAGCCTGCTGTTGCCCACGCACTAGCGTCCATGTTAGCATGCATGCGGTCCAAATCATTCGTGAAACACAAAAATCAGCTGGACTGTGACGTGTTTCTCTTTGTTTTTGATGGTCACCGTTAGTCTCTGTTGTGTTGACACACAGTGTCAACACAATAAATTGTGAAACTTCAGAATGCTTGTGCAGGTTAGAAAATATCTTCTGAGTCATCTTATTGACCCTGTAAGTCCTGAACCATGATTCATGCTTCATATGTTTCAAATTTTCATTCTTTTTTTTTCCTCAAAAATTTGGCAAAATATTCAGAGTAAAACCCAGAACTATTCTGAATTTGAAGGCCTTTTGGTGCATATATGCTGCCCACTGGTGGACTATATGTGCTTTGCAAGCACCTCGTTCTGCACATTTTTTTTTTTTCCTTATCAAATCTTATCTGAAGGAATAAGGTACCTATGTAGCTGTCAGGCACCAAAGCAGCCTACATTTTAATCTTTGCATGAAATCTCATCGTGAGAAGGAAGGAAGACCTAAAAAGCTTTTCCCTTGCAGGTGTGTTCTATGGAGGCGTGTGTATCGGGATGGCCGGGGTTGCCTCGATGCTGGGCAGCGTCTTGCAGGTAAACCTCTGCAGAGCCGTTTCCAACATGACAGCACCATCAAGTCCTCACTTCTAAAATGATCCATTTCTACTTCAAGGCAGCTCTGTCCATATTTGGGATGATCAGCGGACCCCTCCTCGGCCTCTACCTGCTAGGCATGCTATTCCGCACGACAAATTCAGCGGTGGGTGGAAATACACACATATAAACACAGTACTTTTTTTTCCCTCCACCTGTCACAACTCAGACTCACCCAGAAGCTCAGTGACGGTAGCTGTATTTACTCTGCAGGGCGCACTGACGGGAATGATCGTGGGCCTGGCGTTGACCCTATGGGTGGGGATCGGAGCCCAGATTTACCCGCCGCTCCCCGAAAAGACCAGGCCTCTGTCTCTCACCACAATCAACTGCAGCAGCAACGTCAACACAACGGAGGCTCCGCTGACGACTCTGCTGACGCCTCCGGAATTTCAGAATGAGTGAGTCTTGAGTCTTTTTCCACGGCGGAACAATTCACAAAAAGTGTTGAGTAGGTTGTAGCTAAGAAAAACGCTGCTCGGGTACACAGCATGGACAAATATTTGACAGGGACGAAAAGAAGAATTCAGGAGTCCGGCGGTGGCCACTGTTCTTTGTTGCGAGCTAAAAAAGCCAGAGGACAATGAACAGTTTTCCAGCGCTGAGAGAAGGTCATCAAACACCTTTGCATCAGTACGTGATCTACGCCGCGACTGGCGCGATATTGTGACTTAGCGCACGCAACGCTCAACGTCATCCCGTGTGGCAGGTGGAAAATGTCATGTTGTCGCCTGACTGATGTTGTTGATGTGGTCAATTTCATCAAAGCAAGACCCCTGAAAGCGCGGCTATTCTCTGCACTTTGTGAGGAGATGGGAGCACAACATAAAGCTGTGTTGTTTCACAGGGAAGCCAGGATGGTGGATGTTACAAAAGTGGTTTGCCAACAAAAAAAAGTTATTTGCACAGCAGAAAAGTGAAAGGAGTATTCTTGTTTAAAAAGTAATGTTCAGGATTTGATGTCATAACTGGTTTATGTGAAGATGCAAGCAGTCACCCTCATTACAAAATGCTGTCAGACAGGCTGGATTGTTCAGACCAGGCTTCCTTAGAAATGTACTTTTATTTGTACTGCAAATATAAACTTTCTATGGGCAGTATAATACGTTTTTATCAATATAAAAAAACAAATATTACACACTGGACCTTTAAAGAAGAAACAATCGGTTAAGTGCAAATACATTTGATTTTCTTTGCACATCAGTGGCAGGCCGTCCCTGGCAGACTCCTGGTACTCCCTGTCCTACCTCTACCTGTCCGTGGTGGGGATGCTGTGCACCATTGTGTGTGGCCTGCTGGTGAGCGCGCTCACAGGTAAGAACTTCTTGCACAGCGGAGACCCGTTGAAACAAGGCTTCGAAACCCCGTCCAGGACGAACTTGCTTTTCCTCTCTTTTTTTCAGGCGGGTGCAAGCAGAAGAGGCTCCGCTCTGATCTGTTTGTGAGAAAGAGCGACCTGATCTGCTTCAGCGGGAGAGCAAAATCAGAGGTAAAACGTTTTGTTTGACGTCTGGGCGAGACTTCAGCGAGTCCGTAGCGCTGTGATCCCAACTGAGGACCGTCAACAGTGTGTACGCGATGTGTGAGGGTGAAATGTCTTTATTTTCTTCTGCAGGCTTCGCAGATGGAGGAGAAAATACCGCCACGCTATGAAAATGGAAGCGACAACCCAACGTTCACAGATGACGACTTGGCGACCAAAGGCGTTACCATCACCAAACTATAAAACCTCCCGAAAGATCTCCATCCCTGTCGTTCCAGTAGTCCTGCCCATGATTTCTTTTGTTTTTTGTATTATTGTTGTTATTATTATTGCCATATGGAACTCATTGTTAGTCCATGACTGCTGCTGCATCACAGTAAAGCACTGAAAAAAGAGAAAGTACTATTTGTAATTGATGCCTTTGCGTGTGCAGTGTATGCTGCTCTGAATTGTGTTGTTTAAATTGAGATCATGAAGAAAAAAACTGTGAATACCATCAACACTTCAACTCCACTCCTATAGCCTAGCATATTTTGCCGCTTTCATTCTTTAACACACAAAATAACTTCACTGCATTCAAATAGTCGCAGGCAACATTTTACGTTACAGCACTTTAATCACGTGTGTGTGTGTTGACTCGTTCTCCTGTCAAACAATGAGGATAAACTTCCAGAGTGACAAAATCATTTAATCCATTGCACTTCCTGCTCTCAGACAACTTTCACAGCCTTGTGTTCAATTGTCGTCTCTGAGAGGTGCGCCTCTGCCTTTATCTCCCACTGGAACACTGCGTATGATAACACCACAGTTTTGAAGTTACCACCCAGGTGTGTTTTCAAAGTCCGTGTGTGTCGTTTTATTATTTCATGTGGAATTTGCACGCTGTATGAACTGCTTGTGTGAATGAGTCACAAATTCTCCTCGCTAACAATAATAAAAGTAGTTTTGTTACAAACGTGAACTGTCGTGTTTCAAGGTCCTCTGGACAACAGGTGGAGCGGCTCAAGTTCAGAGAACAGAGTCTGACAGGAAAGATACATTTACAGTTCTGATTAGACTTTGGCAGCGTGCTTCCTCCTCCTCCGTCTCCTCCTCCTTTACAGCCCTTCGGCACTGGGCTGTAAAAAGCTATTTGAACAGAGCAAGGAGTGGCCTGGGCACACAAAGACAAAATAACACAGAGCTTTGATTGGGGTAAGGCGACCAGCTCTGCCCACAGTCTCCCTGGTAACCAACAGTGCCAGGGCTGGTCCGCCCCCACCAGTGAACAAACAGCTGAGACCTTTGGCCCTCTCAGGTCCTCCAGCAGGCCGAGAGCAGGTTCAGTCGGCTGTGACGGGGGAGAAAAATGCCATAGGTTTCTGATTCGAAATGAGGTGAGTCTGAGTTTTCCCGTGACAGGTGTTGGACGAAGAGCATTAGGCGATGTTGTTTTAAACGTCTTCCTGCCTGCTTGGTGTCTAACAACAGGACCATGGCGCCCACCTTTGCGACTCTGGCGTGTTGCCTGCTGGCTTTCTCTTCGGCACTCTCGACGACTTTGATCCCGACGAGTGCACTAACAAGCACCTCGGACCTGCCAACAGTCACGGAAAATGAGACAATTCCCGGCAGTACCAGCCCAGACTCGACTCCCGACACACACCTGACCACAGGCACGACGGGAAGCACTGAAGCGTCCACGATGACCGCTCCGGCCATGACGGAGAGCACCAGCACCTCCCAGACGTCCTCGTCCACGATGACCGCTCCGGCCATGACGGAGAGCACTGAAGCGTCCACGATGACCTCGCCGGCCATGACGGAGAGCACCAGCACCTCCCAGACGTCCTCGTCCACGGCCCCCACCACCTCCCTGACGTCCTCGTCCACGATGACCGCTCCGGCCATGACGGAGAGCACTGAAGCGTCCACGATGACCTCGCCGGCCGTGACGGAGAGCACCAGCACCTCCCAGACGTCCTCGTCCACGGCCCCCACCACCTCCCTGACGAGCAGCGCGCTGTCGCCGACCGCGACAGCCTCTGAGGTCACGACCCAGACCGAACTCACGACGACAGCAACGCCCGCCACAGGGGGCGACACCGGCAGCACGTCAGCTACCACGGTGAACCCGGCGAGCTCATCTCACACCGTCAGCGCCGCCTCGCTGTCACCGAATGGGACGACAGAAGGTGAGAAAACCAAAGCCTCTGTTCCGTTTCTCACCGCTGCCCGTTGTGTGTTGTCACTTTTCCGATGAAGTGTTATTTTTGTTTTTCATGTTTTTGTAATTTCTTTTGTATGCCTTTCCATTCCTGTGTGATTATTTTTTCATTCAACATAAACTAATCTAAACAAGCTTTCTCATGTGGCTGGTCAGAGCTAATTTGATTGGGTTGTGGCTTCATGGGCAGTTTCCCTCTTTTTTTTTTAAAAATGGTCATTTAAAAAAAAAATACACCCACATATGTATATTAATAGGGAAAATATTGGGCACTTATTTTGCAGGACACTGAATTCAATTCAAAAATTTCTTTACTAGAGATGATAGAAAGTGAGCAAGTGAGCTAGTTTTACGGAATAAATTTGAGTGCTGTGAAATAAATTTGGGTCGCAACTTCATGGTAAGGAAAAAATGTGGGTCCCGACACTCCACCGGTTGAGACCCACTTAACCAAAACTAAACCGAAAGAAGACACAAACTCAATTTGTAATGGTTTTTGTACGTTGGTTGGTTTCCTCCTGTGCTGACAGCGTCGAGGCTAATCGGTTCGGAGAAGTACATCACCATCGGCCTCAGCGTCACTCTCGGCGTGGTGCTGGTGGTGCTGTCCGTCTGCATACTTTGCAAATGTCAACACAGGAGGCAGTTCAGGCACCAGCCCCTCGACGAGTCCGAGGACATGAGTAAGAAGCTTTGATTTGACAGCATCCTTTACGCCAACATGTTGTAAAAATGTGCTTTTAAAATCCGTGCGTTGCTTCACCAACAGGAACATTTGTGAACGACGACGACGACACCCTGGTCATTTCCGGAGGACTTTATGACCCCCACCCGATATACGACAATTTGCCCGCACCTTCAGACGACCAAAATGAATACCGTCTGGAGTTTTATAGCTGAAGGAAGGCGTCACAGCTTGCTGTTGTTGTTGTTGTTGCTCTGACATCAAAATGGACATGGACAAAAATGGAAGAGTGAAATCTTGTAGGAAGCAGCAGTGTGAAAGAAAACAGACCGCAGCTGTGAATAAGGAACGGTTCTAACATTTTATTACTCTCACATTTACCAATGGTCTTATATAAACCTGATACATATCTATTGCAACAGCAATGATGAACAACACAATAGTTAATGGAAAGGAAAGCTTAAGCATGAGACACAACAGGGCACCTGCATTTTCCAGAAGTATTTTAAATAGTAACTATGAATTGACCAAAACTGAAAATCCCTCCACCTTTTGTGAATTACAGAGAAAAAAACAGCCTGGTCTGACATGACTGACTAGCAAGCTTCTTTAACATAAACACCTATACTTGTGGAACAGAGTTGATATTACAGACTGTGTGAGTTCAGCAGATCAATTCATGCAAAGATTTTGTCGTTGACTCTCTTCTTCTTTTTGTCCTGGCCGATAACAGCAGCCCAGCCGGCGTCTCTCATTCGTTTCATTGCGGTGAGCTTCAAGGAGTTTCTCGGTGACTTCTGACCGATGGGGGTTTTGCTCTGAAAAAAAATTGTGTATACAAATGTAAATTCACGTTTTTGGTCGGCATATTTTTCTTTTCTTCAACCCGTCGTCATCATCAAACATGGCCACGTTCTACCTTCTGCGAGAGGTTCAGCTGGCAGTGTGAGACGGAGGGATGAGGTGTACGTGCACCTGCAAAACTCTGTGAGGAAAGATCACCATCACCTTCTTTGGTATTTCACGCAGAACCAACTCTGCTTTTAACGGCCGACACTTCTGGCTCGGGACTCACGGATAAAACACGCTCACCATGATATCGCTCAGATCAGAGCTGTCAGACTTGCTGTCCAGCTCTACGGCGGTCTTATTCCAGCGCGCGCCGACATCAGAAGGAGGCGTTTTTATTCTGTAAGACTGGCGTTCATATCAGAGTACATGTCAACGAAAGCCTTCACCGTTTATTTTGGGGGAAAGAAGGGACGAGAAGACAAAGTAAAAGCTTACTCTGATCTTTGCTATTCCACTCAGCCCTCTTTCAGAAGACTTTGGAGAGTTTGGGTATCCCTGCAACGACGAGACAACGGCAGACAAAATTGACTGAAATGTTATGTATTCATGAACTACATGAATCACAAATGAAATCACACAATCTAAATCCATTTAATCAGTTTATGTACAGAGATTATGATGCAATTATAAATAATTTTACAAACGTATTTGTCCACCTTGCTGTTTTGTGTAATTCCACGTCGGGATTGGACAGTTTTCGGACAGGCGTCACATTCCTAAACAAAGAGCATTACAACATATTGTAGAAATAATTAATGCTTATAGATTTATTGTATTAAATTAGTTCATAATTATACTTCACGATTGGTGTCAACAAATAGGTGGTTTGTGTTTCAATCAAGTACAACTACTGACACAAGAAAACACACAAACAACAATTCCACTTGACCGTGAAATAGCGGAATTTAAAGTAAACTTAATGAGGAAACAGGGATTAAAAACTGGTCCAAATCCATCAGTTGTCGAGCGCTTTTAGTGCTGATCAAATTAGAATCTCCCAAATTAAACTCACAGGTGTCTTCCCAGTTTTGGTGGCTCCTCCTCCTCTGCTAAGTGAGGGCGTTCTTTTGGTCTTGGACAGTTCAAACACATGCATCTTGGACGACCCTGGTGTCTCCGAGGGTCTCCTCGGCACGTAGCTGGGAGTGGCCAACTGAACATTTGGAGAGGAAGCGACAGGCGTGTCAAGAAAAACATCACACAATTCAAGGTAGCTTCTTGGCGAGAGTGATTATGTACCTGCTTCCTGTTTGTATCCGACGCCAGATTGGCTTTCATTGATGACATGTCCTTCTTCAAGTCGGTTAATTCCTTCTGCAGGTTCTCCTGATAGCGTTCAACAATAAAGTGGTTTCAGCAGGTGACAGTTCAAACCTCTTTGGGTCGGAACGCCCAGAATTGGGCCGATTCAAACAAGGACTAACCTTCTCTGCCACTTCTTTCTTCAGCTGCTGCTTCAGCTTGTCACTGTCAGAGTTATGCTTGTCGAGATCTCTCACCTGGTTAAAAACGTCGGGTGTGTGCGGTTAAGTGCAGCAATTGATCACTGAACCATTGGCTAAAACTTGCGCTGGTCTGTCGGCACCGTACCACCGACTGCAGGTGTGCAGCAGCCTCCGTCTCTCTCTTCTTGTTCTCGCTGAGCTGCGCTTCCTTACCTTGGACGATCCGATCATACTGGTTCTGGAAGAGAGAAAAACAACAACAGAAGTCGCTACTACGTTGTTCAGATGGACAACGTCAGCGTATGAACGGCGAGCCGACCTTGTGCTTTTCCATCAGCGCCACCATGTCTGCGATCTTGTGTTGACACTTGAGCTCCATCTCGTCCTTGTTTTTGACGGCTTCGGCTTCGGTCCACCTGAGCCGCTCCACCTGTTGTCGACGAAGCTTTCGCTCTTATGTGTCGGACCCAAAAAGGAGCTTTAAAAAGTGCGACCTGTTTGTTTCGAACAATGGCGGCGACCTTTTCGCTGAGCTCCGCAACGACTTGAGACTTGGAGTCCAGATCTTTGGAGAGTTTGACATGGTTCTCCTCGTTGAGTCTTCTGAGGTTCTGAACCTCCTCTTGGAGACTGTCGATCTTAAGACAAACAGACCTCATTCAGGGTTTTCACTTTGTTAGTAAATGTTTTTATTTTATTATTGATTGTCATCATACCTCAATCTCCAGATGACTTGATTTTGATGTTTGTTTCATCAGTTGTTTCTTCAGCACTTTGTTCTGGAAATATGTTGTTACAAACTAAACGAACAGTTCCCTGAGGATGCAGAGTCCCTTTCTATTGGACTCACCTCCTTTTGGTACTCTGCCTGGACTCTTATTTTCATATCAAACTTTTTCCCGAGGAAACACAGCTAGTAAACAAAGAATTGCAATTCATTTCCACACAATCAATAAATACAGCAGCATTGTCAAATTCAGATTTTGTAATCACTTTTGTATCGGCGGCTGCTATCTGTTTTTCTTTCCCTCTGATTTCATTCTCCAGACGCTCAAACTGAAAAGCAACAATGGACTCCTTCAAAAGAGGATATTTGTGTAGCACTATTTTTTTTTTTTTATGAATGGTTTAATTGTAATTACGTTTTCTTCCATATCTTTCTCCAGCTTCTCTATTTTTAGAGATTTCTCTTGGACTGCAGTTGTAATGGAGCCAACTTCATTCCTAATTAATGTAAAGAGAAAAGTTTACTTTCCAAAACAGGCGCACTGTAAATCTACTTCAGCTGTGTAAACTTTATACTAACCTTAATCTCTGGTTTTCATTTTCCAGCTTCTGAATTTCACTTCTCAGTTTGAAGGCTTTTTCCTCAGACTCCTTATTGGACAAAATGATTTGTAACGGTATTGTGAGAACAATCAACTATTGTTGCAGATTGTGTAGAAAGGATGACTCAAATTTCATTGGATCACTCAAACCTTAAAGTCTGCCTCAATGGTTTTGGCATTTAAAGATCCACTCTCTACCAGCTGCTGAAGACCGGCCATCTCAGACTGCAGCTCATTAAAGCTGGATAACAGCTCTTTGTATTTTTCTCTTAAAATTACAAAAAAGTCAGACGTATACTTAAGATATACTAGATATATCACTTGCATTCCATCATATTAGACATTCAACTATATGTGCTACAACTATAATGGACAGGGCTTCATCCACGTACTCGTATTGTGTGACGTGTCTTCTCAGTTCCTCCATCTGACGAGTGTGCTCACTGTTTTTCTGCTTTTCACTCCACAGTTGTCCCTCCAACTCCTGCACTTTGATCTAGTGCAGACAGCCACGTTTTACATACCTTGCAACCCAAGATGTCTATTAAAAGGCAGGGAACAGTTGGTGTGGGACTGTAAATTTCAATCAAAATCTGAGACCTCTGCCATCGTGGACTTTTCTCTTGATTCCTCCTTTGCTTTTTCAGCTGCTTGACAAGCTGTCTTCAGTGCATTGTTTTCAGCTAAGGCAGTCTCCGCTTCATTCTGTATTGATAAAAAAATAATAATATATGTATGTGAATAACACACGTCATATATATCAGGCATAAATTATGCAACTTCATTTTTTCAATTTGAAATGACGCAGCAGTTGTCGACACCTTCACAAACTGGGCTTCCTCTGTTATTGTCAAAAGCTCAGCTGTGAGCTCTGCCAGTCTGGCTTCAGCAACATCATGCTTAACCTTCATAGATTCCACAGATTGGCATTTTTGGTCCTTTAGATAAAAACAAACCAAAATCATCCGGTTACCTTGTGCAGGGTTTAGACAAAACTCATAGCAGATGTGCAGGGGATCAGAACCACCAGGAGGGTTAATAATTATCTTACCAAATCATCTCTAAGATTTTTCATCTGCTCATTCTTCTGTGCGCTCTGCTCCAAGGCCTCTTCTGTTATCAATAGAAAATGTCATCTTTGCGATGTGAAAGTTAAAAATAATTACACAGCCAACAATATGAGTATTACGTAGAAGTGTGTTTTTCCTTTGAAGCTCCTCATTATTTGAAGCAAGTTCGTCTTGAAGTTCTTTAGCCCTTAACATTGAAGAATCAAAGCAGAAGCACAGCAGTGTGGAAAAAAAAAGTTGTACGGTTTGATCTGGGCAATGTTACGACTTTTGGTGAGGCCCTTTCACCTCTGTAACTCCAGAGCCAGTGAACTCTGCAGCTCCTGGGTCGTAGCTTGAAAACCCTCCAGTTTCTCTGCCTGCAGGGCTTTGACTCTGCTGAGCTCCTCCAGGCAAAGATCGTTGCTTTCAATCATCTTTACATATTCTTCTTTACTCTTTTCCAACAGTGCAACGGTAGTCTCAAGACTTTTCTATATAGAGAACTTAATTTCAATCAAAACAGGAAGAAGAAAGACTGACGTATCACAGAAAATGAAAAAAGAACACCAGAAACTCACCTGGGTTTCTTTATGGTTCTGCTTTGTAGTGTTCAGTTCCTGTAGAAGGGACTCCTGTTCAGCCTTTGAGACTCCGAGAAGTTCTGACTTTTCATCTGTAATGACAATAGTGCATGGCATTAACTTTCTACAACTAACCGATATAATTTTACAGCAGCATAAATGCTCATCACCTCACACACGAGCATTCATATTTGCATAAGATCATAGCTCATTGTCAATTTAATCAATTGTATATTAAGCATCACTACTGTAATCGGGGTCTTACTTGCAGTTTCTTGAAGTCGTTCAAATTCCTTCTGAGTTTGACTCAAGTCAAGCAGAAGTTTTTGTATGTAATTTTCCTTCTCCTTCTGCTCCGTCTCCAGCACATCGACCTGTGAAGTCAGCCTCACTGCGTAGTAATAACTGCTTTCAAACTGTGAGAGGTCCAAACTTAACTTCTTTCATTGAAGGTTTTATTTTACTAACCTTCTTCTCTGCCATGGTGAATTTTTGACAATATTTTTCTTTTAGATTTTCTAACTGCAGAAACTCTTCTTTGACTGGGAAAAGATCATCAGTGAATTTTCTGAAGACGTTCTTGTTGTCCAGTTATTGACAAATAATTGATTCTCTATCCATCTATCTATCCATCTATCTGTCTGTCTGTCTGTAATTTAGATTCAGGAACATAAATTCACCAATAACTAATTATTAACCTACAAATTGGAAGCGCTTCATTATTAACTATTAGTTAATCATAACCCTAAGCCTATTCCTAACTCCTAACCTTGCTCCCCATTCCCTAACCCAAACCCTTCTTAACTGTTAGTTAGTGGTGGTGAAGTGTTCCCTACTCTAAAGTGTTATTTTTTCTTTCTCTACCTTTATCTAAAAAAAAAACAAAACACAAGACTTTTTGCTCTAGTAGTTGGAAACCAACAGCAAAGGTAAAAGGAAAAACCTTTCTGCATTTCTTGTTGATCGGCTTCAGCTCGCAAACGAAGCTCTTCAAATGCTTCCATGAGTTTCTGCAGGATACAAGAAGGTTTCATTTTGGTTCATTATTGAAACTTGTTTTGAATGAACACCATTCGTTTTACCTGAATACTTTCACTATTTTCCATTAACACGTGATGTGTTTCTTCTCGTTCGGATTCAACTGAAAATGGAAAGAATTAATGTGAAATATTCTAAAATCTATGTAAATCATCCACATATAACTGCTACAGTTCATGTGTTGAAGAAGACACTTACATAAATGTATTTTTTCAGCTGACCGCTCAAAGGTGTCTTTTAGAATATTACACAAATTTCTTGTTGCGTTGTCCCTATGATAAACATAAAGAAGAAAATATTTAAAAATTAATACATTCTGGTTTCTTTTTGCAAATCATATTGTCACATCATATGACCTTTTAGTTTTGAGTTTTCCACTACAAGGTAAATAAAAACAAACATACTTATTTCTTAAGTTCTCATTGTCACTGATCTGCTCTTCCAGCTTCATACTGAGACTTTCATTTCCAAACTGTAAGGACAAATTTCCAAAAGAATTTTGAAGTATCTTGTGTAGAAAACTAATACTGGTTGCAAAAAGAGGAATGGAGAAAAAACAAAAAGCTTGCACCACGGCCCAAACCTGCAGCTCTTGAATGGCTTTACGCTGGGTGTCAATGGTTTTTTTGTTTTCTTGAAGTCTCCTATCCATCTGCAAAGCGTCTGAGGAAATCTGAACTTTCCAGCTATGGATTTTCTCAACTTCATCAAACAGCTTCAAAAACACTTGTTTGGGACTGCAATTAGTCTGGGGAATGTCAACAAATGGGAAATGAACTGGAAAGCTTCAGAATATATCCCTGCTTAATATCTGCACACTGAAAATATTACCTTGTCCTTTACTGGTGACACAACTTTTGTCTTAACAAAAGCTTTAAAGGGGAGAAAAAAAAAACATCAGAGAATTTATATATACAGATGTAAACAGATGAACTCCACAAGTTGTTGCTTTAAAAAAACAAAACAAAAGACAAACAAACAATACCTTGTTTGGTTGGCAGGGTTGATGCAACCATGCTGGTAATGGACAACGGCATGTTCTGCTCCTTGTCAAAGCATTTACTGTAGGTACCCTGTGGGTCAGAGATCTATGATGCATTCAAAGCTATCGTTTAGATCAGTGGTGGACAAACTTTTTGACTTGCCACAATGGGTTCTAAGATTTAACAGAGCAATCGGACCAAGAGCAAATATATCATGGGATAGAAAAGATGAGCAAAGCGTGACAACCAAATATCTGTCTTTGAAGCCTGACGGTGGATAGCTCTTTAATATGACTCTTAAAACAATGAAAAAAAAAACATTTTATAACTTACTTGCTATTAATATATTTTCTGCAAGTTTGGCGGGCCAGATTAAAAATCTTAACAGGCCACATACAGCCCCCAGGCCATAGTTTGCCCATGCCTGGTTTAGATACTGACTGCATTGTGTAATCACCAGAGGTAAAGAGCTGAATACAACTGTTTAACTATTCTCACTTCATGGTACAGTATTTATAATATAGGTCACCAGTGCACTGGACACTCACTGCCTGCAATGTATTGACGACATCCCCACAGTTGTCTGTGTTTTCCTGGGGCCGGACAGCAGACACCTGGCTGCTATTTACTCTTGGAGGAACCAGCAGTTTGAAGTTGAATCCGCGGTCTCTGTCCATTCTGGGGGCGTCACAAGAGATGGAAACTACAAAAAAAAAAAAGGTTGTTTTTTTTTTTTATTACACTGACAAACATTTAAAAAGCTCACTCACAGTAAAACAGTAACCTATGATAAGAACAGGTGTGTCTCCCAACAATAGTTTGACAAAAACGATACAAAGAATTTGATGAATCTGAGTGGATTATAAACGCTACTCAAACTGAACTAGTTTTCAAATTTACTGAACTAAACGTGGAAAAGGGTCGACTTTACGACTAGTACTACATTACTGAATAGCGGTGTACCGAACTACTTCGTTTCACTGTTTGCTGCTTGGAGAGAGAGAGAGAGAGAGAGAGAGAGAGAGAGAGAGAGTCTTTCGCTCCTGTTTGTGTTGTTTTTTTGTGCAGCATAAATCGCCAAGTTTCCTAGGTTGAGTTAGCTTACCAAGCAAGCTAAGTGCACCGAGTAACGCGACATGTCATTCGACGTTGTCTAAACTACTTAGCTTACATTTGGACACCTTCTTCGAAGAAATACAAGACAAAGGGGCGGAGGGAGGGCAAAATGACCGACCAGGCGACACGTTAAACTCAGACTTCCTTTTAAAAAACGGCCAATGACAAATTTACCGTTCTTCGACCGTTTAACCGGTTTTCGCCGGCGGGCGCGTGCAGTGCACCGTCTCCTAGCGTCACATCGTCACGTACTGGCAAGTCAGTGAAGCTGTTCGTGCCCGCTCGTTCTTTGTTATGAGGCGATTAAATGCAGCCTCTTTAAATATTTTGATATCACTGGAATGGAAGGAACTTTCTCCAGATAATGTATTATGATTTATGTATTTGCTTTATTTTCTTCTGCAATAAAGCCGCCTGCCAGCAGATGGTGCACTGGGACAATGTCAGACACTGTGCTATTACCTGGTCCTGACCACCTTACATTGGAAAGGTCCAGATTAAACACACTGTTTGGAGAATTCTCCTTCTGATAGACAATGGATATAATATGATGATGATAACCATCAAAACTATCACGGGCTTCAATAGTATATGCAAATATAATGTTTGTTGCATCTGGAAAGCTTAGGACACCGCTGCTTCCTAAGTTCTATATGTTGACCATGTGGTAAACCAAGTGATGTGCTATTTGTTCATGTAAGTTTGTCATTTTATACTAATTCCAGCAATGTTGACATTGACATGTCTGGAGGATCAGAGGTTATTGCAAATGCATGTTCTAAACCAATGCTGTTTAGGTTACTTAGTGATGTGTTTGGATGACAGTAACATGTTTTTATGTCTTCATTCAGCCCATTTATTTAATGTACTTTGGCTGGGAGAGTCTGATTGAAATAAATAATGTTGAGAAAGCTGCAAAATAGCATTTAATCAACATCCATAAATGTAAAAACTAATAGTTAGTGTAACCTGTCACTGTACATGTAAAATAACCCGTCCTCGATTACTTAGTTTCAGTTCTGAATTGAAATTACACAGGAGACAGTGGACATTCTTTTTTGGCCAAATGGCAGTTTATTTTATTTTTTTATATATGTCTGTGCATCCATTTGCAGCATTTGCATGAAGTTACTACAAAGAGGTATGCAAGTAGGTTCAGTGCATTCAGAATTTTCCATCAAATGCAAACAGACCAAAAAAAGTTGAAAGATATATAAATTCTGCTTATGGATAGTGCAAGTGCGCGTGCATTGTGGAATGCTTCACTTTCAAGAGGATAGTATGAAAGAAAAAGACACAGCTGTTATTGCAGTTCACATTGCAAAATAAGCTATTATCTCTTGGTACGTGTACAATTTGATAGTAATAGGTAGAACATTTAGAAGTGACATGTATAGGTTTGAATTCTTAATTAGAAACCTATTCTGAGCTGTGCTTGCAGTAAGGCGCTATACAAATAAAAATTGATTGCTAAGCATATTAGTGAAAAAAATACTGTTTCAATTATAGTTTTAAATGGCTTTATTCTTGCAAAAGTATTTAAATTGAAAATGCAAGTGAGGCTATAAGGCTATACACTTTGGTTCGTAACATCTGCTGTTTCAGAAAAGTATTTGCTGCCATGTAAAGGATGATGACAGACCAACAAATTCAATTAAACCAAAAATGAATTTTTACACGGTGTCATCTGTAGCCTCCCTGTTGGACCTTTGTTCTCTGCCGCCTACTCTGACTGCCCTTTCCTCCTCTTTTTTCTCTTTGGCCAGCATGCGATAGTTCGCTCCCATCCCAACAAAGAGGAAGACACTGGAGATGATGAGGAGGATTCCGCTGCCTTGGTATGTGTACTTGTAATCGTGATAGACGTCTTTAAACTTCCCTGCGAAGTCAAAACAAGGCCATGTTACATGTGAGCATGAAGCATACAAAGGCCACAAAGACCAAAAACTGGCAAATGTGAAGCAGACATACTCACCAAGCAGTGGAGGGCTCAGCAACACAGGTCCGCACTCCACAATGGTGACCAGCCCGACAGCACTGGAGAAACGCTGAGCTCCCACCAGGTCCATGAGGGTCTCAAAGAGCACTGAGCTCAGCCAGCCAAAAGCAAACCCAAAGAAGATCGCATAGATCACAAAGCCTTTGTAATCAGTCGACATGGGTGCGAAAATGTGGCAAACACCATTGTACAGCACAGAGGCGGCAAAGAAGTACTGCACCCTCGGTCGGATCCACTTGGTGTTTGCCACCATACCCATCGAAGGCCGAGCAACCATGTCAACAAAAGCCAGCACAGACAGCAGGAATGCAGCCTTCTCCTTGGGGATGTCTTTACTCTTTGCGTAATTACTCAAAAACACCAACGGTGTAAAGAGACCGAAAAACATGATGCTGTTGCCCATGATGTAGAGCAAGAAACCTCGGTGTTTGAACAAGGACAGATCAATCAAGCTGTTAATAATCTGCCCTGCTGTCCTCCTCTCTGTGCTCTTGGGCGCGGGCGCGGGTTTGGGTCCGATCGGCCGCATGACGGAACCGGCGACGCAGCAGTTGAGGAGCAGCCCCCCCAGGATCAGGAAGCTCCCTCTCCAGCCAAACTTCTCAAAGAGCCAGGTGTTCAACGGCGCCAAGGTGGAGAGGAAGACGGGGCTGCCAGCCATGGCGATTCCGTTGGCAATAGGCCGCTTCAGGAAGAAATACTTTCCAATCATAGTGAGGGCTGGGTTCAGGTTGAAGGCTAACCCTAAACCTGTCAGAGTTAAAACAAATACAAAAAATATATACATAAATATAAATATATATAAACGTGCAGCTGCAAATCAATTGCTGTGGAATACATTTATTTGGTTTTGTTTTATTTAAACAGTAGGTGGCGACAGAGCGCAGCAGAACCAGTGTCATGAAACGGAGACTATACCAACCTCCAATCACACCAATACAAAAGTACAGTGCTTGAACTGAATTGCAGAAGGAGGCACTGATGAGCCCCAGCGAGGACAGACACCCTCCTGCAATCATAACAGGACGGCTCCCATATTTATTCACCAGGATGCTGCTGATAGGTCCTAAAGGAGGGGGGAAAAAATCACATATGAGGGACGTTTCTTGTATCAAACCATCAGCGTATTCTTCTGTATTTGACCACCAGAGAGCCCCAGTGCCCTGGCAGTAGCTCCGCTCAAAATGCAAAAAGAAACCAAAAAAAAACAGCTCCTCACTTTAGTGGGTGCTGCACTGCAGTGGATGGGCTCTGGAAATTGCCAGGAAAAATGCAATATAATAACGTCAAATTTCTTTTTGTTTTAACTTTCACTGTTGAAGGGAGAAATCATTTGCATAGCAACAGTTTAAACTTAGCTCAGAGTGGAGAGGGCACTGCGGGTGTATAGGTATGCGTGTGTGCTGTGCAGGTGAGAAGTCTGGAGGAGACAACTGTGATATTCTTCCCCCCCTCCAGTTTAGCAAGTGTTCTGATTGGCTTGAAGAATGAATGGCGCGACAGTAATTGGTCATGTTGGTGTGCGCGCAGCCTTCGCCCCGGCACAAATTCAAGCGAAAAACCTTTATCTGTGAGGAAATGACTAAAATGAACAGTGAGTTTGCGTCACGAAACACAATCTCCATCCATCGGGGGGCCTAAATGAGTATGAGGATCTGCGCGGAAGACACCCCGGCCTTCCTGCCAAATCCTTGCACTAGCCAATGAGCCTGAATAGAAACTGACAGTTTTTGTTTAGAGGTTGTCCAGACTCATTTGCCCGGGCGGCGCAAGACAAAGGGGTTTTAAATTGTGATGCAGGCCGTCTCCGCGCCGAGCAATGAGTCTCTTCCTTCCGCCTCGCAGGGAGAGTCGCCTCGAATAAAAAGGTTGGAGACAAACCAATGTAAAATATTATGAAAGTAATGAATCAAAAATAGGGAGTACGCAACAGTAGGCCGTTAATGAACTCCTCCCGCTCGGTGTGCTCGGAATGTTGAACAATGCCGGAACCGTGCGCCGACAGCGCTGACAAACACTCACTCACTTGTTTCCAATTACCATGCACCGCTTGCTATCATGTGTGTACATTTGCTCCGTAGCATTTGCATTAATTAGCGGCGTTCTGCATAAACACGCCCAGTCCGTCCACCGCCGCTCGTGAATCACTCGTCCGCGGAAGGCAGCGTGAGCGGGCGCAAACACGTTGTTCTCCAGCCGGCAGTGGCTGAACGGCGCAAAAAGTTGAATAAGCAGACGTCCTTACTGTATAACTCAGTGACCTTTAAACACTGCTGAGACTGTAGGGCCGAGCCACAAGCAGCATTGATTCCTTTGCGGGTGCTTTCACTGTACTGTAACAAGGGCTTAACTCAGACGTGATGCTTTCCTCGCCTCTCGCCCTGTAATGCGGTTGCCGGGGCTTCTTTCACTTACATATATGTTACGTAGGAGTCAATCTTTAAGGCACCCCCCCCCGGGAGCTTCGAAAAAACAAAACAATAATAATAATAAAAACAATTCCTCCACTGCTTTTTTTTTTTTTTTATTGCTTGCAGTGGCATCTTGCAAACACATTTTGCCGCCCGGGTCAAAACAGAAAGTTTGATACAAAGTAAGTCTAACATTTTCCATTTTACATGAGGTCGGGGTACTGAGGGAAACTTTCCTGGAAGTTCCCGCCGATTAAAAAAAGATGCCTAAGTCATCATTCTTTCAGTTTATCACACATTAGCGTGAAGAAAAGTGCAGTGTTGTTTTTTTTCTCCTTCCCCAGAGCAGACAGATCTTCAGAGGAGTGGAGCTCATTTGTGTCAGGAAGTGAGGATTACGCGCTGGGAGGAAGTCATATTATCTCATCTCTGCCCAATCTGGTGTGACATCACACAACATCACAGCCACCATTTTAAAACCTTGCGTGTACGCTTTCAAGAAGCAAGAGCACAGGACCAAAATCTTGCCTGTATCTTTTGGAAAACCAACAAAAATTCTCCAAAATATGTGGTTTCAGCGTTGTTGTGTCTTTTTATGAGAGCTCCTGTTTGTTGATAATCCAAGGACGACAGGATTCGATGTCGAGCCCGCGGTTTAATCATAAAGAAACAGATTGGTCTTCGACTGAACACTCCAGGAGTGAATCGTTTACACTTCAGCTAAGAGCCAGAAATTGATTGTCAATAAATCTCCTTGATGTGCTAAATGCCGAGCGTTAACAAACTCAGCTGTCGGTAGAATGCGTCTGGGGCCGGAACTCACCTCCGCCGTACATGACAGCCAGCATGATGGAGGAGATCCAAGACACCTGGCTGCTGGTCACGTTGAAAATCACCTCGATCTCTTTGAAGAAGACGGTGATGGACTTGGGGAAGGCGTAGGAGAAGCCGATCGAGATGAAGGCCCCGACCACCACCATCCAGCCCCAGCCGCCCTCGGGTGGCGTGTAGCCTTGAGGACTGCCCACGGAAGGCGCCATTTTCACTCAGGAAGCTTCTTATGGAAAGACCTTGGGCAGGAATGAGAATCTTTTTGGGGGGAAAGACAAGAAAGAAAGGTTGGATGAAGAGGCTGATGGCCATGAATGATGTTATTCGTGAGGCATCCTGGGGGTAAAGGATGGAAAGAAAAAGGTTCCCTCAACAGAACAAATCCGTCCTTGTTTTGTTCAACCCTGAGTTGAGAGTTGAGCTGTTCTTTACTTTAATGCTAGTTTAATTGGATACATTTGAACTATATTATAACTCTTTATTTTTTTTCCCTGAAGGACACGGACAATATTTTCTTGGCACTGATGATGGACGTGGGATGCAGCTTTATTTAGCTTTCTTGAACGTTGCACAAAACTCTGCTGACGTCGATGAGTAGGTTTGGAACCTTGCAAAGGCCAAGCATGCAGTAATGGGCACAACAACCCACAAAATAGTTTTGTCGTAACCGTTCACCCTTTAACTCTTACATTTATCAAATTTTTTAAACGGTTTTGAAATATTTGTGTTCTATTTAAAACTCATGCTCACTGATGTTTGCTTGTTTTGATATGTTTCTTTGTATTCCGTTCTAACCAAGCTAGTAATTCTGCATTGGCAGTGGGCTTCTCTCATATTTAACTGCATTAATTCACCAGCATTTCATGCACATATAGAGTCTAAGACTGTATCAATTTAATTTATTTCTTTGCTTGCTTTGACTCTAATCGCCCCCTGCTTGTATTCACGCTGCGCTTCCACCCGCTGATCTCCCACAGTCTCACTTTGCGGGTGATGAATAAGAGTCCATCTGCAGAGTCAAGCAACGTATTGTATTGTTTACTCAGGGGAGGCTATCTGGAGAAAACATCCATCAGGCCATGAACACAGGTTGAATTCACTGCTTGGTAGCTTTAGGGCTATAGAGGGTGATGATATAGTGTTTTTCAGCCAAGGAGGACTTGATGTGGCTGATGAATTAGTTTAGCGCTTTGAAAACTTATTGTACAAGCCTGCAGTGTGCGGCGAGTGTGTGAATATTTTATGCGCCAAAGAACTTTTGTTATTGAGCTGGGATTTTATCTGCTGCCGTGCGCTTGTAAAAGTGCTCTCTGAATTATTTTACAGATGCAATAGGTGAGAGAGGTGAACTGAGAACGTACGGTAAGTCTCTCATTTACTCCTATAGATGTTAATGGCCACTTGGTATAATTGTGAAAGAGCCACTCAGGGCAAAGAAGTCAAATTTTCATGGACTGCATGCAAAATTGTTGTTCCAGAAGTGAAGGATTTAAAAGCAGCATGATAAAAAATAAATTTGACGCATAGTATCACACGTTTATTCTGTATTACTTGATACCTCAGCATACACATACACACACCAAGGAGTGTTGAAGAATGGATCAGTGTAATATTAGAGCTCCCTGCATCCGAGTAATTACGATGTCATTACCTTTCACCCCCCCCCTCCCCCCGCTCAAAATGTCCCTAGTTTCTTAAAAAATGTCAGCTTTTTTCCTCAAATTCACCTGACAGATTTATTTCAGTTGTCACGGACTATGAATTGTGACAGAATAGAAAGAAAGGGTAAAGTGGCTCCTCTGAACTTTTCTCTGAACCTGGTTTATTTTGCTCTTGAAAAAACGGGGGTCTGTTTGAGCTCAAGGGAAAGGTCGCTTGAAGGATGCTCAGGGTCTGAAAATAATCAGCACACCTCCACCACGCAGGCGCCCTCCTCATATAGGACAGCGCGCTGGGGGAAATGTTCTTCACTCGCTGCCGAGACAGTGTTGTATTTTTGAAGAAGAAGAAGTCAAGGCAAAAAAAGTCAGCGCGCTGACAATAGATGATGGATGGAGGAATGCTTCCAGAAAGACAGAACTCCAAAAAAAAACCACCAAAAAACCACCACAATGATGAATAAAACGTGTTACGCCGTATAAAGGATTGATTGCTTATCTCTAGAATGGGGGAGAAAAAAGTATGAGGGAAAACTGTGAAATTGATTTATATGAGCCGGGAAGAATGAAGAAAAAAAAAAAAAAAGGTCTGAGGCATCAGCGCTAACCCTGCCTAGATGAAAAGGGCTAAATAAAGAAGTCAAAGTGGCTCCGGCCTCAAGTGCCACTTGACAACACACATAACTGCACAGGGCAGCTTCACTTAATTTGATCATCACCCCTGCACGGAGTGACGTGGAAGAACATGGGTCACAGCACAGCTCAGGCACTGCAGACGCATTACATCAACAGATGGGTGACTCTGCGTTCTCTTGGTGGGAATATCCAGGTGCTGTAATTTGAGACTTCCCTTTTACACATTGCCGCTAGTTTCAGAAATGGAAGGGTTCGGAATAATTTGCTGAGCTGTGGTTTGAATTTGAAGAGGGGAAAAAATATTTTTTATGACTCCATACCAGTCAAAAGTTGAAAACAGAATTTGATAAACTCCATTTTATTCTGTTTGGCAAAATTTCTGCCGCCGCTGCCCTCCCCCTGTGGCCATGCTTCTGGCAACATATTCTGTTATATAACGGAACGTTCCATTATTTTCAATAAGTGGAGAGCACTTGTGAACTGAAGTGGGTTAAACAGAAAGCTGCAACATACGTGTGTTTGTTTGTAGTGTGAAGAAAAGCTTCTTACCTTGGCAGGAGCTGTTGACCGTGGCCAGAAGAGCTCGACAAGAAGAAAAAAAAAAAAGGGGAATTATAATCTCACTGGCACGTGAACACGTACGTCAATGAATGAGTCCAGGCATCTCTGAACCAGCGCTGATAAATGCAAATCTTCACACTGGTCCCTTTACAAATGATGCGTTGCCTTCAGCGAGCCGCGACTGACTTGATAGTTCATGAGTTTCCAGCGATGAAAAAGTTTAGGAAGAACAAGTGAGGAAAAAAAGTAGTAGTGAAGTGGAGTCAGTGACCAGGTGACACAGCTGGAAGATCTGGACACTGCTCTGCCAAAGGTCTGAGGTCAGTCAACTTCTTATTGGCCGTGGAGGGACCAGAGCCATGCCCATGCACTGCTTTCTCCACCCCTCTGTCATGTGGCGCGCCTGCACACAACAAGGTCGGAGTAATTCACCGCAGGGTCTTATAATGTGCGTGACCCAAGAGGATATCGAGCATTGTCTGCGCTCGAGGAGATAAGATGAGTTCTAAGACTCAGATTTCCTGCGCCGGAGCCCGTTTATCAGCCGCGCTCGAGCTGGTGCCGCGGAGGACAGTGCGGCTATTCAAGAAATCCAGTCCCCCGAAACAACAGACATTGTCCACCTCGAGCACCTTGAAAGACCGATCGGTGGGCACTTGGGCGCTCAGATCGCTCGGGCTTTTCTCTGGAATCCCCCGGAGAGCCATAATTGTGCCAGTGTCAAGAGCTTGGGAAAGGAAAGGAAAGGTCTGGCGCACTGGAGGTTATCAAAGCCGGTGCCCGGTGCAAGGTGCCTTGAAGCTCCTGACAGCCTTGAGAGATTATTTCTTTGTTGCGCTGTTGTTTTGTGTTGCTTCCCTCCACTAAGGGCTTTCGGCGTCCTTCGAATAGAGCGTACTTGAGCATCGCGCACCTCCAGCCTGGGATTTCTCAAGACACACACTCACTGACTGCAATGCGTACTTGCATTAAAAAGGGCAACTTGGGGTGCACGAGGCAGGTTTGGAGGCTGCGGTCACTCACTCAACGTGAGGTAATGTGCCGTGTTCTCTAGGTTCTCCATGCAATGACGGTTGATTGCTGTCTCTGATTTTGGAGACCTATGAGATTTTTACATGCAGTTCTGTCGACAGCCCAATTTGGTCTTACTTCAGTTTGGTCACTACTTGCAGTTAATTCATTTCTGGAAATGTAATTTCTTAAATGACGAGCTCTGTTGCCACTGAGCGAACAGTCAATGAAAACAAATCAAAAGTGTGGCTCATCGCACAGGCTCAATGCTTGATGTTAAATCTCTGACATTGTTCCGCTTGGTTTTTTTATTCTATTTTTTTGCAGCACATTGTTACATTATGATGTTTCTTTCCCCTTCCTGGGCATTTCTTTGCTTGATTAAAACTTAAAAATGAAGAAATGAATAGTGTTTTATCTTCTGCAACGTCAAGAGGAGGTTCCTGTTAGCCACATTCACGCCAGCTGTCAGGCCTATAACCATCTGTAAACAGACAGCAGCCGTGGTCAATACTTTTTTGATTCTCTTGTCCCTGTGTTACAAAATGGTTAGCCAATATCACACATTACTGTACAATTATGTAGTTATATAAGGCTGTCTATATGCTATGAAATGTTTTGTAATTTCGTGTTACCACACAGTAACAAAACTTGTATGCTGGCAACTCAGGTAGCAGTCACATCACACAAATATGGTTTGACTGAACTGAAGTTGAGGTCTAATACAGGGAGAAATAATTTCCCGATTATATGATTATGTCTAACAAATGAACAGAGAAAATACAATGAATAGCAAAACAAGAAAAACAATCAAACATACAAATGAAACCTAAGTAGACACGCTTGGGAGGGAGCTGTGGTAGCCGTCGCTGTCACCTCTGCTTGACACATACCGGTGAAGGTGCTCAGGACTATTGCTGGAGGAAGCAACGCCTCCTCCGACTCCTGAAGGGCAGCACTGTGCATTCAGCAGTGGGTGGAGGAGCACCAGAGCAGCAGACGTGACGGTATGCCAACTAGGAAGACATAGAGGGAGAGAACAGGAGGGCTGGCTGGCTTGGGGGAGTCGGGGGTGTCTCTCAAATGTCCGCATGAAGCATTAGCAGCCAAAGGAGAGGGATCCCAGGACGACCAGCTGACGGACCAGCTGAGAGCAGCCTGACTGGGGGGGAAAAAGGTGAGGTGAAGAAGTGAAAACAGCATGTAGGACAAAGCCGCTCCAAAACTCTGCAAGTGATCCTTATTCCTACTAATCAGCAATGAACATCAGACCTTAAAATAATAAACAGTTGGCCAAAAAGTTTTTTAGTTTTTTTTTTTTAAAGTTGTAGTTTCAGACACCTTTGCTTATTCCTATTCAAATTTAAAAGTAGTCATTTTTGACCAGGTGAAATGACTCATTCGCCTTGGTGCCAATTATCCAGGTGAAAGTCATTCACGCAGAGCATTTGTTTGGTTATAAAAGAGAAAAACAAAAGGATATGTGTTCGACTGCTTCTGCCATTCAAAATTCCTCTGACGGTGAGATGCCTCCATCGCAAAAAACCAACCTGAATCTTACAAAACAGACCTGCACCTGACAGGGGACCTTTGATGATGTTAAATGTTTATAGCAAACATGTTATGGCCAAGATGGTTTTGCTTTTTGTGTGTGTGTTGTGCTTTTGCCTTTTTTTTTTTTTTTAAGGTACCCACACCCTGGCCTACTGGCATTGACCCGCTTTTCCTCCCCTCTGATTGGTGCGGCGTCTGTGGAGGTTCAGCTCTCCAATCGGAGTGTGAAAGATATGCTTGTTTCACACACGCATATTGCAGGTCAAACCAGAGTTAAATTTGCTCAATTAAAAAAAAAAGAGCAAGATTTGGTATAGAAATAAGGTACCATTTAGAAGCTAAATGAGTCAAATCTTCTCAGTGTCCCACTTAAACAAGGGCAAGAATTCCTGAAAAAGTGAAACGTTATCTTTGGAGTTACTGTGGGAAGCTTTACCTTTCATATCAAACAGCCTACAGCCATGGAGTTCTCACCACTTTCCCTATTTAGTCATCGGGGGCAGCGCTACCCATTCCATCCACTACAGGCAACGCTCACCCCTCCTGCCCTGCTTTCTCCTTCATCTATCTGTCCTTCATTTACCTTCCTCTTGTCATCATTGCCATTCTCCTCTAATATGGGATGGCCTCGCTCCTCCCTTCCCTCATCCTTCACCTTCCCCACCGATGACCTGTTCTCCCTGCAGCCCTGGTCCCCTGACCTCCTTACACCCACATCCTCACCTGCTCCCACTTCCCCTCATCAGCCCTGCTGTTGCCTGACCTTCTCCACTCACTCACTCACTCACTCACTCACTCACTCACTAACTCAAGCAAAATTATAATACATGTGAATTTACTGCACCAGAACTTTATGAAGTTGTCCTCGCTGAGTTATTTGTTATTTGTATTTCTTTTTACTCATGTACCTGCACACCTGTCCACCAGTGTGCTTTGTGTTGGACTCATTCAACTTCAATCTACTTTTGTTCTTCTAATGTGCCGAGAAGGAGAATAAGAAAAATGGCAAAAAAGAAAAGAAAGAAAGGAGTGTGTGCTCCTAAAGTGTATAGTGTGCAGGCACCCAAAGTTACTTGATAAGATAGTTGGTTGCCTGCCCAGCTAGCTATGAGTGTCAACATCAGGGGGCGCCTTTCTGCCTACTACAAGTCATAAATATTGTGATTTTAAGTTGAAACAAACAAAACAAAAAAAAAAGACAGTGTTCCATTCAAAGCTGCCACTGCTTGTGTTGTCAAAATAAACATCATTGGAACCTGCACAAATAGGATGAACCAATCAGTGACCAGGATGCTGCCATTTATTATGTATGCAGGGAAATGGATATCTGGTTTACTGCATGCAAGTCAGCATTATAGCTTAGAAATGTTGAAACAAAGGAGAAACTAAAGTCCAGTGCCTCTGCTGTTTTCATTTCACTCCAGAGAGTCAGTATCATGTTGTGGGCATGGCACAGGGCGACGGGGTGGGGGGGGGGGAGTCTCTCTATCAACTTTTTTATTTTCACGAGTCACAGCATTTTTTCTTCCCTGCTGGCAGCACATGTTCCCAGGTCTGACATTGTGCAGCTCAGTGGTTAGGAACCACTGCTGGAAAAGACTATACATTGTTGAAGGGATTAAAATTGATTAGCTAAGCTGCGGGAAACAGAGCTTCTATACAGCAGCCTATAATAAGCTGCAGAGGGAAAAAAAAAAAAAATGCTATACATAATCAATCACACTAGGACATTTCCTGTCAACACACCAGCAGCGTTGCCTGTTCATTAATGTGACTGATACTTTTTTTTCTCTCCCACCAGCAGCTTTTTCACAAAAGCAATGTGTTGCCGCACTGGACAGTCTACTGCTTGCACAGCGGGAGCCTCTTTTGCTAGTTTACGGTTTCAGATAAATCTGATCCGCATTATAATAGAAGCGGGAGGTGTCCGAAAGAATAAGATGTCCAACGAGAGAGAGAAGAACAGCGCGACTAGCCCAACTCGGCCTGCACTCCACATTAGTGTGGCGCGGCGTACCGAACTGATGCTCAGGGGTCAGTGGTCAGTGGCAATTGCTGTTTTCTTCAGCGAGGTGGTACAAATGAAGTGTGGAGTAAATTCTGGCCTGCTGAACCGAGACAGAGCAGGGTCTTTGTGGGTCAGGCTGGTGCCGGGATGTTGCAAAAAGCCAATTAGCTCAGGCAAACAAGTAGCCGAACATATGTTGCGCACATGCAGCATCTGCCGTGACAGGTAAGGCTTCCACATGGCGCAATGCTATGAAAAAAACAAAAAAAAAAAAAAACCCTTTGAAAATAAGGCTTTTTTTCTCAGTTCTTTGTGTTCCCTGTCAGCGCAGAAAAGCAGTTTTTGGCACAGGTTTGGGTCCGTGGAACCGAGCCAGGCAATAAGAGTTACTGAGATGCCGTGAGGCTGCCCAGCTTCGGCTCTGACGGCGGTGCATCATTTGCTCTGGGAGGCCGTTAAGTGGACATTATTCTCCTGAATGGCTTACTTAAGGATATAATGTCCTTTTTAGAGCCTCGTATTTGAGACGCGGAACAACACACTCGCATCGCGCTGGGAGACGACGACGACTTCTGCGGACTGATAAGTCTCCGAGTGCTGCCGGGAACAACGGCTGGGTGTCAAGCGAATGCTCTTCTTCAGAAATGTACATGCAGGCTGCACGTGTGAATCTGCCACGTTAAGCGTCAACCAATAGGAAATGGGGCCGTGATTAATTAGCTCCAGCGATAAAATGGCTTGTTTGGAGTCGACTGCAATCGAAAAGCGATTTAAAAGACTCCGACTATACGAGTGTTGTGTTGTTTATTTTTTTTGGCCTAAAGAGAAGAGTAGCCAAGAGGAGTGTGCTGGTTTTTTTTTAGTGCCCACGATTGTTGGTGTAAAACAAACAGACAGAAAAAACACCTAAAAAATATACTTCTCCATCCTTCATTTGGCATGGGTGAAGGTCGGATTTTGCCTGTGTGTGTGTGTGTGTGCGTGCACGTGCACGTGCGTTCCTTCTTCCTCCTCCTCAAAAAACAGCCTGAACATTACATGGTCAAATCTTTGAAGGAGTGGACGGCCTTTTAATGAATTCAATTTGGATGCGTGTCAAGCGCAACATTTCAAACTTTTGAGGGTCTTTGCTCGGAAACTAATTGTAAGATTCTTGCTCTTGGTCTCCCTGGTGCTGAGAAACAAGGACGCCTCTGCTTCTCTGTGCGCCAGCTCTCAGTGCTACCCTGAGGGTTTTGCACCACCCACATTGACCTCTTGAAAGCTATTTCCTTGGAGCCTCTGCGTTCCCTGTGACACACTTGCTTGTTAGAATGTTACCACACGGGGAAGTTTTAAAGAGACTCAACACTCTTCGTCATTTACATGAAAGTACCATAAGTTCCCCCCTGTTGAAAAGGGTACAGAAATTGTGTAACATTAGGAAGCTCTTTGATAAATACACTTCACACACAAACACACACACACAACGCCTCTTTCTCAATAGAGCACCTTAAGCACTCCTTTGAGTCGGTCCACGTCCAATGCGATACATTACGGTGCTTTTCATCAAAGTTTCAACCGCAGAGCTCTGCTCCAAGTCCAACGCTCGTTGCACTTGCCAGAATTTTCGAACGCCGCCTTCTACGCAGTGGCAACAGTTCATTAATTCCAAGAACATTTATTCAAAAGTCTCCAACAAGGCTCCGTGGTCATCCGTCTCCATTTTCCAATTTCTCCCATTTGAAAGCAAGCACGGCCTCAAATCAAATGCAAAATGTAGAATCCAGCGATCACACACGGAGATGGGCTGTGAAAATGTTTCATGTCAAAAAGCAAGGAGTCACGAGGGGAGGGTGTCTGGTTGTTGAGCCCAGCTGAATGCGGGTGAGTGGGCAGTCTGGGCGGCAGACAGGCAAAGTCTGGGAACAGATGAAAAAAACAAAAAACCAAGAGTCAGTCCAAAAAATATAACAAGACGAGAATCAGAAAACTAGTTTGCTGAAGAACTGGGTTTAAATGTTGTGAGGCCTGATGAGTTGACCATCAACAGGTGTGCTGGTGGTGGCTAGGAAATCAGGAACAGGTGAGTCAACCACACACACACACACACACACACAATACAGACAAGGCAGAACACAGAGCAGACAATTCTGCCGGAGACCGTGACAATACTTTGCTGTCACTGTCACCACCAGGGGGGTCGAGGGTGACGAAACCAAGCAGGGGTCAGTGGAACAGGACACAAGGTAAAAGCAACACTGTTCTGCATGAGTGAGAGGGCACGACCTCATGCTCTGATTGATTGATTTGTCAGCGGCAGCTTTAAAGGGACCCTCCAACATGTTGGCAAGTTCCCTATTGCCGTAATTCCTATTGTCACATAAGTTGGTACATTGTTTTTAATTATCTCTGCCTGTTGTTTTTATAGGGCTACTCAGTGAACATAGTGGAAGTCAATGGTGCGGGTCTCCCTCCCTCAAAATCTCATCAAATACACAATCCGACAACTCCAAAACAGTTTAGAATCCTAACTAAATGAGTAAATGACGCTTTCAAATTGCTTTTGCCTATATTGAAATGCTTTACTAACACTCGACTGGTTGTTTTTTTTTTTGGCACTGTCTCCTGTCCTTTCTAGTCTGCCACGGCAGCTCAAACACCTCAGCTTTCCTGTGAGAATGCAATGCAATCAAAAAAGAGAAAGAGAAATGTACCAGAAATTCCACACCAAGCATCTAATATTTGCCTTGCAGAGACGTTAAAAAGAGCTAGAATGAGTTTGTCGACCACGTTTGCTTCCCTCCTGAGGGAAATTGTGCAGCCTGGCAGAGATCTGTCACACATCAAACACTGGCAGGTTCCTGTGTAAACAGAAGAAATAGCGCTGGTCTGGGTTCTATTGTTTGGTGAAGGAGTATTTTAGGAAATGATGCAGGGGCCAATGAAAAATGTGGCCCTTGATGTTGTAGAGAGGAGACAGGGCAACAAAGTCCCCTTTAAGTTCGGTTTCCTGCCTCTCTTCGCGCATTCGGCTTTTGTCTATTCACGACGGCAACGGCACAATGTTCAGCATGTATCGGTTCTGCACACACGCTCGTCGCATTTTCCTCACGAACAAAAAGTTCACGGTCAGATGCAATAAAACTGTCACTTATTCAACTACATGGCAACGTGACAAAATGTTTGAACATTACTAGCAACAAAGAGTTATGACTCTGCACCACATGCTCACCCCCCACTCCATTAGGTGAAATTTTCAATTGTTACTGAGCGTCAGACTGGGGAAGCGAGGACACTGAACATGGCTGTTGGCGCCTGACGGGCAGGTCTGAGTGTTTGACAAACGGCTGGGACTGCTGGGACTACTGGGATTCACAAGACATCACAGCCATCTCTAGGGTTTACAGGGGATGGTGCCAAAGAGAGAAAATATCCAGTTAGCAGCAACATATCTCGTTGTTGTCAGGGGTCATAGGTCCTCAAGGGCAGACTGGTTGGAGACCAAAAAAAAAAAGGCAACAGCAGCTCAAATAACCACTGCTTACAACCAAGGACTGCAGAATGTGATCTCTGAAAACATGTCCAACTTTGAAATGGTGTCCTTTCTTAGGTACCCAGAATAGGCAAGATAATATAAGAACGTGGGCGGTTGGTGTATATAAAGGGCATCATTGTAAAGTGAAGCAGTATCACTTGGGAGTTAGTACAGTTGCACGATTCAGACTACCAGAACTCCTTCCAGTGCTTTCCTACAGTAGAGTTCCACCAAGTTTGAAAAATCGGTTGACTTTTGACATTAGGTGCGTTTACATGGACCGTGAGTCACCTCATAAAACCTGATTAAAGTCATGTTGTGTAAAAACTTCATTGCGATCAAACTGCCCCGATCCTACTGAAACTCTGATCAGATCAAGGAACTGATTTTACACAAGGCAGATATTTTATTCGGTGTCACAGTTTCAAAAGCAACTGAAATTCAAAGACCAGCAAGCTCGGTTTGTCTTGCTAACATCTCTATTCCGAATGCCCGCGGGCTTCCTGGTGTAGCTGCGTGCGGGATCATGTGATCATTTCAATTTGGAAGGCATTAGGGGAGCCCACAGATCAGTCCGATCAATTTGGTGTAAATGTAAACAAAACAATGTGATTCCTCAGATTGAACCAATTCAGAGGGACAAAAAAGGGGGCCGTGTAAACGCACCGACTGAGCGTGTATACGGGATTAGAAACCCTGTGAGGCGGTGTGGCACATGAAATTGAAAGTCCTAGCACTCGTGCGATGCCTCTTGTCCTCTCAGGACGCTTGAAGCCTCCTGCCTGGCGTACAACAAAATACAAGGTCTCAAAATGTTCGCAGAGTTGAGCTTCTTTTTACTCCTAAATAGCATTTGCGAGCTCAGTGTCTCCTTGATTTGACGCTATTCTTTCTCCTCTAAGCCTTGCGCCTGCTTCCGGAAGGTGTTTGCAATCATCAGCGTATTTGAAATGTGATTGGGGCTCAGGGGCCTGCGGAGGAGGCGGGGCGGGGAAGAGCGTGTGGCGGGCTGGGGAGTCATGGATCATGAGTCATGGAGGGAGGACGGGCGGCATCGCAGGAGCTCTGTTCTGCTACTCCTGTCCGACAGCACGGTGAGCTGACCTTGAGGGGAATGGGGAGAATTGACAGGGGGTAAAGCGGTAACAAGGGGCAGCTATATATCAGGAAGGCAATTTGGTGCGGTTTATCCGATGAGGGTCAATTCCCGCTGCAGCGCCATAGATCAGAGTTTCCAAGCCCGAGCGCGCCGTCGTGGGGAGAGGTTAGCACCGATCCCCTCTTTGAATGACTGAGCCGCCGATTAAGCCCCAACAAATCATTCACGCAAACCGCGGAGGCGTGGGGCGATGATGAGGATTTGCGATGCAGGAAAACATGCATCAGCAGATTTATCTCCCGCTATTTGCAGCCTCGCCGCTCTGGCTCCGGTCCGAATCAAACCTCTTTACGAGGCCGTTTCATAATGTTCCCCTCAATTATTTCACAAATCAAGGACACGGAACCGGCTATTGTCTGGAGGACAAAGGCATTAATGACATTATTATTACCCGCAATATAAAAAGAAAAAGAGGCACAGCGTCATCTGCAATCAGGACGTATTCCTCTGTGCAGAACGTGCGCCAGAGATTCGATCAAATCTGCCTCTTTGTCACGCGGCAACGCCAACAGAGAGCAATTTTACAGATGCCTCCACTCAGCATCTGACCTTCTCTCGCTGCTTCTATTTTGGACCACTGTCTATCTGCACCTCGGAGAGCGGCCAGATGGCAGGTCTATTGAGTGATAAAAATTTGAGAGACACGAGCACTGTTACACCACGAGACTCCTTGGCTGCAGACGCGCGTTTGAGCCGAGGCTGGAATGAGCTCATAACTCCACACACAACATTAGGACTTCCTTCTTCATTATCCAGTCCTCCTGTGCGGCGGCTGCCTGAGAGCGCGTCATATGCCGCGCCATGTGTGCTGTGAAAAGTGAAAAGATGATAAGTTGTGTGGGGCTGATTGTCGTGTGCACTGAATGGTCTGTTGTGTGGGATGTGAGGCTTTTTTTTTTTTTTTATGTAACAAGGTCCAACAATGCGAACGCAAACTTTATGGTTTACTAATAGGTGGGGACATCTTGTGGACAAATTTCATTTTGCACTGTGCTGTTTGTCCAAACGTGAACCTGGAAGCTGTCCAGAATGTCAACGTACTTCTCTCCTGTTTCCCCAAATGACATCTGCACTTTGGATGTTGTTCCTTTGATTTGGCAATAAATAAAGGTAAGCTATGAGGGAAAAACAACTGAACATTTAGTTTCCTAAACCAAGATAGGACTGTACAAATCCACGACACGGAGTAGACTGGTTCTACCCTGGGCATAACCAAGGATATCAATTATTGTTGGTCGAAGATGAATTGATGGATGGGCAAAATTTCCACAAATTGTTCCCCTCAAAATTGTTTTTGTTGATTTTCGCGCCAATCCACTGACCAAATCCTCAGAGCTTGTTTCCTATTTTTGGTGAGGAAGTGAACGCCTAAGCCCGCCGCACAGTCTCTTAAATCCCTATTATAATTCCAATATCATTGTGCCAGTACTTGGGTCAATGACTCATTCACGCCGGTGTTGGGATTAAAAGGCATGTCTTTGCAATGCTACGGCTGCATCGCAGGCATTTATCTCCAGTTGAGTAAATCCATTTAATCGTGGATTTGCCGCTATACGGCTCCTTTGTGAGCGCTGGAAAGTGCTAATACCGCCCGCGCGGAAGCACGACGCAACAAAATCGTGGCCGGCGCTGGCTGGGTGAGCCGGGTGCATTGCCATGGTGATCGCTGGCCGCATATTTATGCTGCACCATTCCGGGCTGCGTTTGGTTTTCCTACAGGATTTCGCCTGTATCGCCATCGCAGGAGCAGCCACTCGCTACACGGCCGACAGTGCACTCTTGCATCTTATCTGCGCCCTGCTCATTTTCTGCATGAGGAGGCCGGGAAAATTGACTCAAAAATTGCTCCGCGCACTTCCCGCTCGCATGGTGAGACGCTGGGCGGCGCGCCGGCAGAGTGCGGTGCAGGTACGGAAGGCTTTCAAAGTGCACTCCAGTCGCGCTGCTCACACCGCGCCGCAAATAAAAACCACCGGCGCTCGTGCGCTCATTAATAAACTGATGCGCGCAACAAAATTAGGAATGCAGCGTCTTTCCTGTGGAGACATAAAAAAAAAAAAAAAACCGCTGCGTGCGCCCGAGCACAATAATGGATTCACCTCACTTTTTCCAGCGACTTTATTAATGCAGCAGAATGGATATCTGGTAGGAGGAAACACACTTTGTTATTGCATTTAAAGTGGGACTCCCGTGCACAGGCTTCTCTCAGTGAGAAATACAGTGACCGCGTAAAATTAAACCCCCCCCCCGCCGCACATCACTATAGGCAGCCCACCCATCTCTGCTTTTTACATGGGAACGCAGTCATTTGATAGATTTCCCCAACACGCCAACAACATTTTCCACTTCCTCCTGCAATTTGTTCGTCGGTCCTCTTTAGCCACGGCGGCGACGTGCATCACAGCCACATCCAACCTAATCATTCCTCACATTTCATACAATAAAAATGTTAATTTGCAGACACGCGCAGAGTAAACAAAGTTCCAAGAGAGGTGAGGAAGCCTGTAATATAATATGTGCACATTTGCATTTCATACATCTGTTTCCGTGGCAGGTTCATAAAATCATTTATATCTGCCTCGCAGAACATTCCATGAATGCTAATTCCGCCTCGCCACCAGGAGCTTTGTCAGTGAAGGTATGCTAGGCCTCGACTGTCTGGAACGCTAATGAATAATTAATCGGCGCCACTGCAGTTAAGGCATAATTTACCTCACTATTTCCCAGTGATTTTATTAAGGAGTGGAGCTCGGTTGGCCAGTCAAGTTGGAATCCATGCAATATTCATCAGAGAAAAGATACACAAGGCAGCGTCTCGTAGCCCGGGGATTTATTTAAAGGGGGGGAAAGAAAACTACAATAACATCAACAAATCCCACCCTATTGTAGAAGCCCGGCAGGCTTCGCAGCTCTCGAGTCCTGCCTGTGGTGGATGTCGTGGCAACCTTTCCGCGGGAAGCCAAAGCGTCTCCAGAGGCGATGTCCTTGCACCGCTAATGTCCAGCGGTCCCCTGGGAGGCAACGGTGGAGCAGGGCAGGGGAGGGGAGCACTGACTGCGGTGTGAGCAGTTAGAATCTTACCGTCGTCGCTACATTTTAGCTGTGTGTGAGAAAATGCATATGCACTTAATGTCCCATATTATACCAATATTCAGATATTTCAAATCTCTAGTCTAGATTCCAGATTCCTGTGGAGCAACCTCACATCACAAATGATCAATAAACTCTCTAGATGTCCAGAAAACTGAGGAGTCAGACCTCTGCAGCATCAGTTTTACCGTCCTGACAAAACTGTTTTTTTTGTTTTTATTTGGGCACAAAAATAATCTGCTTGTCAGGGAAACCAGGAGGGTAAAGTGCGCAAAGCAAACAAAAAGAGAGATTTTATTTATTTATTTGTCAAATTGTCAGTCTCTATTTTAAATCAAAGGTTCCACAGGAACTGTATTAAGACGGATATAAAGTGAATGAATGACAGAGGGATGGTTCTTTCAAGAATGAAATTGCATTTATTTATGACTCACTGCTGTGTTGATGGGCTGGGGGCGCAATCCATCTGTTACTTGGGATTGACGGACTGATAGAGTTCCATTCAAAAGTCAATAGAAGGGAGAGAATTGTGGCTGTCTACTCAAAGTATACAATACAAATTGAAAAAGAAAACAGTGAATGAAAAATGTGTTTAGCAGGCTACTTTGGACTGCAAACATGGCTGTTTCGAGTCACATTGGGCTGCGCCAATGTTTCGATGAATCCACATTAAAAGCCCCCCCCCTTTGGATTTTGTTACGAGCCACTGTAAGCTTCACCCGTGAAACACCAGGATGGCTACGTTGATTAGAAAATGTCGCCCTGCACTGTGGTGAGTAGAACATTTTATGTTGACTGCAAATATGTTCTACAGAATATTTTTTATATTTATGTGGATGCTCGTTCTTCACGCTGAGATAAAGTTTTCCTCGGTCCGCCGAGGCACATTTTGTTGGTCAACACTGTGCTTAATTAAAAAATAAAAACAAAACTCGGGGGTTCTAACATTTATCAGATTTTTAATGTGTATTTGCGCACCACTCCAAGGAGACTTTACGACTTGCTTCCATTCTGCACCTTTCCTGATGTGCGCTCTGGTGTTTTAAACCTCTCTACCCATTCATAACACACACCACAGCAACAACAACAGCAGCAAAAAAACAAACAAAAACGTGTTCACTTTTATTTCTTTACTTTTGTTGCTTTCCCCGCGGAGTTTAACTTTATGTTTTCCTGTCCCCTATGCCTTTTTAAATGCGTTTTTATCTGCAGTAATGGATTTAATTAACAGGCGATCTCGGCTTTGGTTGAAGAATGTGATTTTGTGCTGCAAACAAAAGAGCCGGGCCCAGCTGTATGGCTGAACAATCCGAACCCTGTGTATACGAAGCCCAACAGACCAGAACGGGGTTTTAATGCAGCGAACATCTGTATGCAGCAGGCAGCAAAGGTTGGCTTGGGAGCCGGGATGAAATATTCATCAGTTGCTGTCTTTTGACAATGAAACTACATGACAATGGTCTCACTTTCAAATGTCATAGTTGCACAAATCCAAAGGGAAACTTACCTTTACATAATTTCTCCGTGTCCTGTTCAGCGTTCACATGCCGGAGCGGTGCAGCCACTCCAAAATCCGACAATGCAATTAAACGAGAGTTTAGCAGGGTGTTTCTGTCTTTAAAAGGGTGACCTTGAAAAAAAAAAAAAAAAAATAGGCTCACCTGCAGAGGAAAGAAAAATACATTGTATGTAAATATGCGGGAGAAAAAGCCTATGAATATTTAATTTTCCGGAGCGTGGAACAGAAGATAAAAATAATGCTTCCTTCAAGTGGGGACCTCCTTATGAAATCAGGGTAAGAGCTATTCGATGTTATCAGATTTTCCATGAGGCCCGGCGTTTCCTTTGAATTGCACCATCTTTTATTTAAATGTCAGGCTGTGGCTCTCTGCTGCTGGTGTTGGATGATGACTCCCGCTTTCTGCAGCTTGCAGAGATTGGACGGGCCGGGTGGCGACTTGACTCACATTGGATTGAACTTGTAGCACGAAAGGTCATTGAATAAAGAAAGAAAGAGGAGAAAATATGGACAGATAGGTAGCTGTTACATGCGTTGAATTGTTGTAAATCCCCTTAATACCATTTTTTTTTTGAAACATGAATCCCTTTTTAAAAGGATGGATCACTTTCAAACTATGTTTTGCAAAATTTTGCATGCACTTGGGCCCATGTGAACAGCACAGACAGTGTGCAAATTGCTAGTTTTATTTTTTTGATATTAGCGATTTAAAAATAAAGTCCACCTCATACACAGACATGCAACTTCAAACTTCACTGGAGACACACTTGTAAAATACATCTGTCCATTGTTTGACAGATAAAGTCCTTCTAATGCCCAAGGGCCCTGTCATTTTTCCATGAGTTTTAATTGGCAGCTTATTTGCATTTCAAATGAAGACCTACTTCTTACAGAGCGAATCAACCTTCTTGTCAAAGCTAAAATCTTCATAAGTCAAAATGTTTTGTTTGGCAAGTTGCTGAAGACGCGTCGTGTAATGTAATAAGTCAGGCACAACTCCCCGGGACTGCTGGCGCTTCCCCCAGTGGCTGCTGGTGATCTGTCGTTAGTGTTGCTATGCAGATATAATTGGCATCTTGCACAAAAGGCTTGGCGTTGAAAGGTACAGACAGCTTGTCGGCTATTGTTGTGTGAGTCGTGACATCTGTTTTGCACGACCGCCACAACTGGATGGTGCCTTTGTCTGCTGTGCACAACCTGTTCTTCTTTTTCTTCTTCAAAAAACAAAGATAAATAAATAAATAAATGAAACCATTATTTATTAATATCCAGCCTTCAGATGGAACCTTTGTGTGGCCAATGTTCTGAAAAGAATGTGAAAGCCTAAACAACTAAAACAGTATCTGCCATGAAGGTGTTGGTGGTGTCGGTCTGAAGGATAAAGAAATCTCATTCTGCAAACTAAAAACATAGAGAAAACTGATGCCTGTTTTGTATATTTTAAAACTACCACACTAATCTGTATGTTATGCTGCTGAAAATGCTGCAGTAGTTACTTATGTTAGATTTTTTTTTTTAAGAATCCCAAAGTGCTCCCAGTCTCTGCTTGGCATTTCTAACCTTTTGCAACAAATACGCCATCATCCATAGGCAGCTCGCTTCTCACGCTTTTTTTTTTTTTTTAAGTGGAAAGGCCTCTTATATAACCAAAAAGGTCATCCGCTGATGCAAAACTTGCATATTGTCTTGCAATGGCTGTTCCCATAAGTCCACAGCGTACTGCTGTATTACTTTCCTGGCCAGCTCAACACGAAAGTTCTCTCCCTGCTAATGCCAAGCTTGCTCCAATTACGGCTTTGTTTAATAAGGACAGCTGCCTGGAGATCATACTAAGCACTTTATAATGGTGTGAAACAACATGGTGATATTGAACATACTGGAACATCATTTTTTATTACTGGGTGATAGCGAATGGTGCCATTCTTTATGTCAGTGTTTCTCAAAGTGGGGGGCGCAGAGTCACGTCTGGGGGGGCGCTGGAACAACAGTTTTCCAGCGCTGACAGAAGGTCCTCAAACACCTTTGCATCAGTACGTGATCTACGCCGCGACTGGCGCGATATTGTGACTTAGCGCGCGCAACGCTCAACGTCATCCCGTGTGGCAGGTAGAAAATGTCATGTTGTCGCGTGACTGATGTTGTTGATGTGGTCAATTTCATCAAAGCAAGACCCCTGAAAGCGCGGCTGTTCTCTGCGCTTTGTGAGGAGATGGGAGCACAACATAAAGCTGTGTTGGGGGGGGTGAAAAACTTTCTTCCTCCAAGGTGGGGCGTGACAGAGAAAGTTTGAGAACCACTGCCCTAATGACATGCAAGTCTATGGGGTCAAAAGTCAGCTTTGTCCTAGAGACATGGGACCACTTGCAGGTTCATCGGGATCCCTCAAGACACAGCCACGTCAAATTTGGGGCTTCTAGCCTCAAATTTGTGGAGGGGGGGCATGAAATATGTTCTTCCTCCAAGGTGGGGCGTGACAGAGAAAGTTTGACAACCACTGCTTTATGTACAGATGGTAGCAACTATTGTCACTTTGTCCACCAAGCTAGTTTCCGTCAACCTTACAGAAGACACAAATCTATAGGGACTGGTTGTGCATGCACACAGTCAGCTTGTACTCAGTTGAATTGACGGATATCCCTTTAATATCCAAAAAGAATACTTTTTTTCTCTAAAGAAAACGTATCTTGCGAGTTCAGAAGCCACTTTTTGGTTGATGCCTGCCCATCAAGCAAACAGTCTCCCTGTGGCACGTGGAGAAACGCCGCTGTAATTAACACGCTGTATTAATAAAAGCTGGGATGGTATTGTTTTGGGCAGCTGAGCACCACAGTACTCAACAGCTTGTATTGCTGATCTTAGCTTCCAATTCCGCCGTTAGGAGAAACCTTGAGGGAAATATTTTTTTAAACTAATACAGCTGAGTTAGCAGCAACAACATTAGCAGTCAACAGGAAGTGAAAAGTCAATCAAGAATTGTTGTAGACACACGATTAGTTTGATGAAGAAGTCCTAGTGTTTCTAGGAAGGCCAACTGGTTTAATGACTTTGCTTTCAAATCAGTTACAGAAACTGTCTCCCTGCTACGGTTAGCAAGTGTACTGAGTGAAGGCAGCCCTAGGCAGGCTGAAATGAACACTAGCACTAGGCTTGCAACAGCACCAGATTCCTGTTGGTGGAAAAGTAGCAAAAGTGTCGCTAGTCAAGCTGCGCCAGATACGATCTTTGCCCTAAGTGCGCAGCAGAGTAGATTCATTTGCAACATTTCTCTCCCCCTTAGCCACATAATAGTGCAGACACAACTGCTGAGTAGATTTATCAGCTCGAGAAAGGACATCTTATACAAGAGATCAAGGTTCAGTTTTACCGTAACATGATACTGCTCTCCCACAATACTCACTTCATCATGAATCACAATTTAGAGCAAGTAAAATGGAGCAACGTTCCTAATCAAAGGCACTGAAATATCGAGCGTGATTAAAACAGAAGCCCCTGCAGAACCCCAGCAGCTAGTAGTGGATCATTAGCGAGGAGATGCTTCGGAGCTCCACGTAGCTTTAAGGCCACGTTGATTAGAAAAAAAGAGTACTTTTTGTTGTCTTGCAAGTAGCTATTACTTGAGGGAGTGCAAGATAAAAGAGCTGTGTCTTACCACGTTGGGCAAGAACGAACACAGAGCCATCTTAAATGGTGCACAGCAGATCACACGGCCCTTAGACGTTATCAAAGTGAGCCGACTTGCTTCCGTTGAAGACAGGAAAGTCTTTCATGGCCCATCTCGCTGGACTTTGTGAAGATGCGATGGAGACACAGTGTAGTCCATCCAGCTGCGGCTGCGTGGTCCCCGCTAAGTTCACAAGACATCTTACCCAGCGAGGAGAAACTGGCAATAGATAGAATCTGATGCAATTTAGTTAGTTTCCGGGGTTGCTGGATCATATTTTGTGGTTATCAGAGAAAGCGCAGGTTGCAAAGAAAATCCCATCCCCAACTCTGGAATTGAACTCTGCGTTAAAAAGAAAAATCAAAGGCTCCTGGAATGGATTTCTTGTTTTTCTTCCAATGCAAGATGCAAGAAGGAGGATTTCCTAGCAAGTGGTGTGCAAGGAAATATAGCAGAACATATGGAGGAATGGATAACACCAGAAAACAACGGGAATTATTTCAACACGGTCGTGACTTTGACGAGACCAAAATCTGAAAAATTACCATGTTAACCAGATTAGTCAGGGCAACTTATCAAGTCATCTCCCGGTAGGGCATCTGAACAATGTGATGGATTGCATGCCGTCACCATAGCCCCAAATGCACCTGTAATTGGTCGCTGCAATTACTTTTGGCCACAGGGAAGCCGCACAAGGAGGCGCTGTATGTCCCTGTGGATATTGTTTTGTTTAGATTTGCTTTAAAGCCAGGTCAGTGCAAAATTGAGAATACCAAAAGGAGAGCAAAGAAACCAATGCTCCACCTGCGGGTAAATATATGATATGTGTTGTTCATATTTAAGACCAGTGATCTGTTATGAATGCTTACCTGCAGCATCATTATCGGCCCATGTTGCTGTTCATTTTCATCAACAACAAAGTGAGTAGCGGGTTAGCCAAGGAGGCTAACCAGGCTAACCAGGCTTTTGTCATTTGCATCCTGGATAACTTTGGAGAGGACAGACTGATGGATTCATTAGTTACAGTATTGCAAGCTAAATGCAGCTTCACTCTCCACTAGTATGGGATTCTTTGGGAGTATTTTCAACACTGTATGAATGTGAAACATTGAGATTTAAGTGCAGTATTTCATTGTAGAATGGTCACAAGTACAGCTTGATGGCTCACAAAGCAGAAGGGACGGTTTAAAGGAAATATAAGTCTACCATTTCATGGACTCCATCCAGTGGAAGCCTATTCTAGCCAAAGACAGGAGAAAAAGAACTGAAAAAAACTCCCTCTGAATGTTGCCTCCTATGCGGTCCAGTATACATAGATAAACATGTGATCCGGACACCGATATCCAAAATCAAATATCTACTGTCGGCCTTGGCGCGATTTGCGTGATGGTTTCTGGCATTTGCTGACACCTCATACAAGCGAATGTGTCTTCTGCTGGAGACCAAATTTGATGAAAATGCCAAAGGTTGTAACGGTGCAGCGGGAGAAGTCGTTTGAGGGGAAACAAGAGGGACGTGTGTGTGTGTGTGGGGGAAATCAAGCGAGCTCTCCCCTAAGACATTTGTCCATCCCTTGACAAGTTGTCGACTGCAACTGGATCTTTATTGTGAGACAAAATGACATTCCAACAGGACCTGGGACATCGGCTCTCTCTCTCGCTCTGTGTGTGCGTGTGTGCGTGCGTGCGTGCGTACGTGCGCGGGAGAAAAGTGAAATTAAAATGATGCGAAGCTATCGTTGCCTGTGGCTTCCCCCCGTGAGTGGGCGAGTGCGTCTTAAATGCCACTTATTCTAGGTTCATTAATTTAATGTCAGTCCCGGTTTCTTGAAAATGAGAATGAATTACACTGACCTCCTCCTAAGTGGATTAACACTGGCTATTGTGAATGCAATTATTAATTAGCATGACCCAATGATTCTCCTGCCTCACAGGTGGCAACATTTGTTACTTCCCTGGAAAATCCCTGTGAATAAGGTCATTAGATTGATGAGCGACTTTTCCCCCAACCCGCGTGCCTCCGTCCGTCTTTTTTGGAGGATCGCTCTTGTAGGAAAATGAAAAACGACTCCTGCCAGGCGGAGAAGTACGGCTGGTTCTGAACCACTCGAAGCAGGAGATTCAGTTCATTACACAAAGCAAAGCAGGATTAATTCCTCTTGGCACAATTGAACCTGAACCTTATTATTTAATATCTGGTTGACACGCACATGCACACGAATGTGCACTCACACACACACTCCCATTGCTATCAAGACGCGTTGGTGACATTATTGTAATGGCAGATGGCTGGATGCTACAATAATGTGAGATGAATCATTAATTAGCAGAAAGTGAAAGACACAGATACGCTGATGTGCTAGCTAGAGTATTAAATAAACAGGCAGATTGGCTGGTTTAAAGGTTAAACTGAATTGGTTTTAATGCATTTTATTATTTTTTTTTTACATTTTTAAGGGGAAGGCTGCTCTGTTTTAATAATTCCTCCTGGTCAGAGAAGTTGCTATTTATCTTTACGATGTTAAGTATAATTACTTTATAATTACTAACTACAGAACAGGTAGTTTTGAAACTGTTTATCCTGAACTTTCTCAAATTTCTATTTGAATGAAATCAGCAATACTTTTTTTTTAGATTTGGTTCTTTCTTTCTGTCTGAATGTCTACATGACAGAACAACGCATGGCTTTTCCCTCAGTTGTATCATGTCAAATTGTTTTGAATCATTCCATAAAGATATGATGATGATATACCCTGCAACCTGACGGATAGGACAATATTGGTTGGGAGTATTGGTTGAACCACACGCACGACCGTGGCGGACACTTGGCTGTGCCTTTGACAACCCAACTTCCTTCCTGCCTTATTCCCCTTGATGGGATATCTTGATAAGTCTGGCGGCGTCTCCACGGGGAGGGATTCACACCCCTCGTCGACTCGATTGACCCACGATCTGGTGATGGAATCAACAGCGAGCCGAACCCTTCAAGCTTCACTCCTCCTACTGTCAGTCCATGCGGAGGTCAGCGCAGGTCAGCACCTTTGTTTGTTTAAATCAAAATCCAATAGGCTGCGGTGGCACCTTTCCCACACAGTTTTCGCTTTCACAGCACTCAGCTGCGGCTCGAGCTGATGCCCTTGACTCTTCATTAGGTTATTAACCTTTCAGGCCGTGAGCTATGATTCTGTGGCGCCGGGCTCTGGAGTCCCGGGAGAGGACTGCGCCGCGACAGATGACTCAGGCAAAAAAGAACAGAGGACATGTCGCGGCGCCGGGAGAGGAGAAAACAAACAACAGGTCAGGTGCTTTTCTGACAAGTGGGGAAACAACAGTGTCTGCTTGTCAAGTCCGAGCGTCGCTGCTTGCATAAAATCTACATCTGCTGCAGTGAAACAGAAGACAACTGCTCTGCCTTTTGTTTTTTCGTATGATTGTGCAACGCCGGCTCGAAATCACCGATATGCAGGAGCGACAGGCAGAAGTTTAAACAGTGAAGTCTAGACACCAACTGGTTGTGTCAAAGTGTTTAACTGTAATATTCCGTATATTATTATCAATAACATGATGATGATGGGGGCGGCACGGTGGCACAGTGGTTAGCGCTACCGCCTCGCAGCAAGAAGGTCATGGGTTCTCTCTGTGTGGAGTTTGCATCTTCTCCCCGTGTCTGCGAGGATTCTCTCCGGGTTCTCCGGCTTCCTCCCACACTCCAGAAACATGCATGTGAGCTCAATTGGCAACTCTAGATTGATTGCAGGTGTGTGTGTGTGTGTGAGTGCACATGGTTGGCTGTCTTTGTTTGTCTCCATGTGGCCCTGCAACGAACTGTCGACTTGTCCAGGGTGTCACCTGGGATAGGCACCAGAAGACCCCCGCCATCCTCAGTGTAGGAAGAAGCGGGTGTTGAAAATGGATGGATGGATGGATAATGATAATGATAAGATTGAGGATGAGGATGATGATGACCAGATGTTGAATGCATGTTGAATAGTCTATAGGTGCGAGTGCAGAATAAAGCAGATAGAGGAATTGATGAGTTTTCCTCATTGAATTTGATTTTCTCTTGGAAGCAAAAGGAGGGAAATATGTCTTCATCTATTTGGTTAATATTGATATTAGTGATATTATGACATTTAATTTAATTGTTATCTCATTTTTATTCTTAAAATGCTTAGATGTTTTTTACTATCTAATTTCTATTTTTTTTTTTATTTACATATACTTGTTTGCAGTGCTTCTTTGTGTGTCACTATCACCTTGCTGCTGTAATGTTGGACATTTCCCCACTGTGGGACTAAGAAAAGGAAATCTTAATCTTAATCTTAATAACATAAACAGAAATACACAGACCTATAAAACATCTTGATTAGGTCAATGAACTGTGAATGAGCTGTGCTGGCCATTGACCATGGCAATACTTATGACAAACAAACAAGTAAACAAATAAAAGGACACGTTGGACGTGTTGAAACACAACTGCTGGAATCCCAGTGCAAAGTCCATGTGACCGCTTTTGAATTGTGTATAAGAGTGGCTGAAGCGCAACACGCTCACTCCGAGTTGGGCGTGTTAGTTTGGTGGAATGATTTAGTTGCACCCGCAGGGTGACTCCGCCAGTGAATTCAGCCCAAACTCGTTGGGAAGCTGTCTTTAGACATTCATCATGCGGCGATCAATGGCAGCGAGAGCCTGCAGTTAAAACAAAAGACTCGTCGCCTTCGTTTAACCTTCACGCCACATTGCATGCATGTTTAAAGGGAGAGTTTGACTCCTTTCTTTTGAGTGCGCACCTGTATGACGTGCGCTCCCCTGCTCCCACGGAGCCCCAACAAAGACGAGTTCCACATTAAATAAAAAATGAGCAAAGCCGGGCGTCTTTCATTATTCATCTCACACTGGCACGCCCGACTCCACGGCTCTCCGAGGGGAGCGCTATGAAATTTCAATTGGCATCATTCTGGGTTGAGTTTTAATGTCAATATCGTCGGCGATCTTCAACGGCCCCGCAGCCTCCCCCCTGGCTCCGACAAGACACTTCAAAGGAGCACTTCTCTCAATCCCTCAGTCTTGCATCAAACACGTTAACCTTGGAGACATGCTAACTACCCGCCCGCGCCTCCTCCCGAATTCCAATGAAGATTCAGATCATTTGGGACGAGAGCGGAGCGGTTTGAGCCGTGGCCTTGGCTCGCTGATCTGTCCGTCTTCCCTCCTGACCCATCGCTCGAATTCTTCGAGCTGCTGCGTCAAGGAAAACTTTGGACGTCTTCGGGAGTAACTTTGGCGCGGCCCTCCTTGCGTGCTGTGACGGACGTAAGCAAATAAGCAGCAGCACTGAACTAATTCTTTGGGACTGCTGCATACTTTGCCTGAGGTGCGAAGCCGTAGCGGTTGGCAGCAGGGACGCCCCCTGGGTGCCGCTGTGCTGGAGAGAACTTATGCCAGTGCAGTGTTTTTTTTTTTTGTTTTTTGTTTTTTTGAAACAAAACAAAAACACTGGCATGATAAACTGTATGTGCAGACGCTTCAGCATAACAAACTATTTTCAATAAACTTTACGTGAAAAGACACAAAGTTTCACCCATCACGGCAAAAATAAAACTGGGACAACATTTGATGGAAGCCCTTCAAGAAATACGCTGTGTTCATTTTGCTTATGTTGAGGGGATTTTTCACGGACGCGACGCTCAGACTCCTCACAAATGTGGCCCCGTTTAAAAAGGCGGTTCCATCATTGGTAGATGTATTGCAAAGAAGCAAACGAATAATCGATCCACCAGACACAAGGCTTTCCTCAGTCTTTGTGCCCAGTTTGAGAGGTGAAAGGCCTTTTTTGTTTGTTGCTATCAACTGGTTAGACTCATTGCTAACCGATAAGGTATATTAAATTCATTTAATGGGGGGAAAAAAAGGTATATATATACTTGCAAACTCTGCAGTATTGAATCCCAGTATGATCACTGTAAAGACAGCTCTCTGGAATCTAATTATCAGGGTGAAGCCCTCAGGGTTTTAAATTCTTAATAGCTGTAGTAAGCCGTAGTAAGCCATGAATTATTAATCACCTCGGAGATACGGATGTTTTGTATTCAAGGAAAAGGGTAAACTTAATGACTAAGAACACAGCGGCTCGGATTTAAAAAGACAACAACAACAACAACAACAAAAATGCTGACGTTGTGAAAAGTTCCGTATAGTGAAGTTTCTTTGATGTCAATACTTGGGATGGTTGGACAAGAGAGTGTGGTCTTCAGCTCTTCTTCAGAGACATGGTTGGCAGGCTTTGCTTCAACTGTTCGAGCTGATGATGGGCCAACTGATCTGTTAAAGAAAAACAATAACAAAGATAACAACTCCACTTGGACGGGAAACTTCCCTCGCAAAGAGAGAATGCTGCTTCCGTTCGCTAATGAGTGACTGCTGGGGAACGAAGCTGTTGTGCCCGAGGTACTCCGTCCACCTGATAACCTTTAAGGAATAGATAGTTGCCGCACATTTGAAACAACCACGTCTCTTAAAAGAAATAAGAAATGGCTGCTTTGTTTCTGGTGAGGAATAAAAAGATCAGAAGTGTCTCAGCCAAAGATCTCAGCAATGGCTGCAAGCTTACTTTAGAAGGACAGTCTTGTGAAAAGGTCCAACTTCACAAATGTCCCATAATAGCACATTACAGAGCAGCAACAGAAGTGGTAGGAACAGTTTTTATGTTACAGCTGCAAATAACCTCCTATTTTGATCTTTGCCAATTATTTTGCTGTTGCCTTGCAGACAGTTGTGTGCACCATGAACTTTATATCTTTATGCATTATGATCTTTGAATTATCCAATACCTCAACCCACATGTGGTCACGGGGGCTACTCATTGCTAGAGACACAATGTTTAAGATTGTGTCCAAATGTATTTACCTGGTAGGAAAATGATATTTGGACCATGATATTTATTTACCTGTTTGATTTTCTTTTGAGTCAAGCTCCATTTCTTTTGGGGGCTTCCTTCGTGTCTCCATATGTTTTTTTCTCTTCCATTGGATATGATAGCATCTATCTGTTGCTTAATTCTGCCTCTCACCACTTTTAACTTCAAATTAAAAAAGATAAGATGTGCCTTTATTGTCCCACAATGGGGCACATTTGCAGCATATACAACAGAAAGCACTAGCAGTGAGTAGAAAAAAGTTGAATAACTTGCCCACCATCACTGTGTTAATGATGCTGCTCTCCTTCCTTACCTTCTAAGCTGCTGTCTACCCCATGAAAATTTAACACCCAATCCTACTAAAGGTGTCGGGATAATTTACACCTCTTTAAGAGCCGTGCTGCTAATGAGCTCTGCTGTCAACCCAACGCGCCTATACGGCTTCACAGCGGTGATATTTACGAACATGAAGCATCACCGTCAGGAACAGTTGACCAAGCTGCAGCATGCCGACACTTGCTGCTGTTACCGTATCATTCCAAATTAGGCGGCGAGAAAGTTCCACAGCAACACGACTTTAACATTTAGCCTCTGTCTTACATTGACAGGTTTAGGAAGATATTTACTTTTTTCAGTACCAACCCGAGATCCACAACACTCTTGGTCTGGCGCAGAGTTTAAAAAAAGAAAAGCTTCTTGATTTTATTCAATTACACTTTAAAACGGCCCGTGTCTTCGTGGCAGCCAATCATGCTAAACTGTTGTACCATTGCAAATAACCAAGTGTCGCGTCGGCAATCTCGTCAGCTTCACATAAAATTGCTAAGCCAAGCGCATGTGCTCGTAGCGAGATGGCGTCGCGGTGAAGTGGCAGCAGATATTTTGCATCAGGTGCACTGAGCTGATGCCAAAACAGCTGCTGGTTCTGCACTTAGCGGGAAGGAAAAGCAGCTATAATCTAAAGTGATTGAGATCCGAGGTGCCTCGAAAATTGCCATAATGGCGCAACACACGGAGCGGTGCGAAAGCAATTTCAATTTCTCTCACAGCAGTCCCCCAAACCCGTGTTTTACCGCGATAATCGACTCCTGGATTTAATTCAGGGGTAGCGGCAAAAAGTGTGAATGTGTTCACACCAGCTTGCCCCCGACACACAACCTTAGATTAGAGTTACAAGATCGTATCTTTGTTGGACAAAAAAGCAACAAAAAAAGTGGAGGCTTTCTGGACTGGTAGAAAGACTAAAAAATGTCATTTAGAATTTAAAAACCAAACTTGTTTCGTCTTAGAGTGGGGAAACATTCAGGTGTCCATGCCGACGCTTGAGGCGGTTCAGCTGATGTGATGCTGTTTGGGCAGTAAAACTGGCGCGATCGTCTCGGATGGATTTTCTCCACCGGGTTGCGTTTTTGTTGCCTCACATCTGACTTGTGTCTCGGTCGCGGGAGGCTGCTCGGGCTGAGCCACCTTCTTCATTGCATTACTGCTAAACAGTGAGAAGAGCCCAGTCATCATTTCAAAGCCAATTAAAAAGCAGAGATGCTGCCGCTTTCTCGGCCAGTCACCCATGATAATAAAAGAATAGCCCTGCTGTATTTTTAGGAAAGAACATCCTGCACTGCTGTTTCCTCAAACATTCATCCCAACCTCGCCATCGTCTGTTTTATTTTTCTATTTTCTCTATGCTGGATTACAAGGCCTCATTCATCTCCTTCCATCTCTTCCTTACCTTTAGAAATAGCGAGGAACATCCATCAAAGTTCAGTCCTATCTTCAAGGTTTTGGGTTTTTTTTTGCCTGCGGAAGTCGATCTGAGCACAAGTTTTCCAAAGGCATTCTCAATTCACGGCGCACAACAGAGTTAAGACCTCTGCCTTATTTCAGCAACGGTGTACTTTCTTATTTTCTGTCTGTTGCCGAGTATCTGCAGGCGCTGGGTTTGAAGAAGTTTTGAATCTCATTTTTGCAGCATGTTGTAGTTATAACGGTTTTTTATGTTTTGGTTGTAGGCTGTTTGGAGAGAGAGTGATACCGCGTCCTTACTCTACCCTGTCGTAGCCACAGGTTACATCCCCAAAATATGGAGGTTAATCTTAAAAAGCGAAACGCGACACGTCGAGGCGAAATTTTGTTTGGGCGGCAGCAGCAAACACTGAGCATAAAAGCGGCGGGAGATGTTCAATGGTGAGGCAGAGAAATGGCAGAGGGGAAAGCAGCAAATGCTCGAACGTGACCAAAAGCGAGGGCAGAAGACTCGGACGTTGCAAGCGGCCCAAATTATCTGGTGTAGAGGCAAAGGCACGAAGACATTGACAGAGAGGCTGAGAAATGCAGACGAGAACCAGGCGTGTCTCCATTGCAGGTGCACTTGGCTGCAGCTGCAGAGTGGAAAGGGAACAATCAGGCTGGCCACGCCTCCTACCATATATGTATATACATATATATGTATATACAAATATATATGTTTTTTTTTTGTCCAAAAATGATTAAACAACTCAAGACTGGAGACAGAATGGGCTCATTTCTGCATCCAAAGCCTCAAACGGCGCCGTGTCGCAGTTTAATTGCATCCAGGTAGACTGAATCACCTGTAGGGCTGGATTCACCGGGCCCATTTATATTCAAGGTTGATTACCGAGCGCGGTGTCATTTGCATTATCAGGGCCTCAGCACTAATGAGACTCCTAGTTTTAGGCCTTAATTGGATTGCTTCACCGCAGTCCCTTATTGATACTTGCATGCCACAGTTCATCACGATAAGTAATGAGAAGATTATTCGCAGGGGGCGTCCAGTTGCAAACCCCATCTGTGGGGTGGAGGCCGCGGTGTCCGTGGGCCGCGGTGGCACGCGGTGACGATGACCGGGGACGCGCAGATGTCCAACTGTGAGCTCCAGAAAGACCCCGACGATGGATCCACCTCCACGGCCCGTTTTAGCACCTGTTTACCTCTTTCCTCGTGTAGCCAGTCGATGTTGCGGTGTACCTGTGTGGCGCTATTAAGCCCTTATACAAGAAATAAATTACTGGCGTGCGAGCCGGAATTAAGCAAACATCTGCCGGGGAGAGAGAGAGGAAAGGGGATTAAAATGGTTGTATGCCTTGGAGATGCATAATCCATGATAAAGCAAGCAATGCAACATCAAAAAAAAAAAAAAAAAGAAGAAGAGGGGACTGGAAATGAAGAGGCTCAGGTTCCTGTTAGGCAACATTTCTCAACACTGTATTGAAAAGAAAGAGCAGCCCTTCAGAACAGGGTTGTTATTAAAACTACTCAGAGGCTGATCAGTCACACTCACACAAGACGGCAGTGTTGTTATCACCAGCGTATTTTCTACAACAAAGGAGAGTCATCAGAGAGAAACGTGCCTGCAGAGACGAGGGTCTGGGGATGGGGGGGGCGTGAGGGGTATCTTTCGACTCAATAAAGCCCATAATGAAACCAAACGGGCTCATCAAGAATGCATTTATCTAAAAAAAAAAAAAAAAAAGCGAAAACGAAACAAAATGGCAAAATGTTTATGGAAGGCGTACAGATGGCGCTTTTCCTGTGGGCAGCGGAGCTTGAAAGCACTTTGGCTGGAATTCAGAGGGAAAAAAAAAACGTGCCATCGTTAGAACCTGTCAATTAGCCGAGGAAACGGCTGTTCGTTTGCGTGATGAATGTTTTTGGGTTTTTTTTTCCCCCCTCCGAAATCGCCATCATGTTGTGCGTTTGCATGCGCCGCAAGCTGTTTCATTCCGCACGTAGTTTTTTCCCCTCTCCCTTGGAGAGATGGATTATTTATCATTTATTTTTCATTATGGTACAAAAATAAAACAAAATTCCCTTTATTCTTTTTCCTCCTTGGAAAGAGTTGGCTCTCCGGTTTCCCGAACAGCAATACAGGATATTAAATGCACCGCATGTGTACTAAGTCGTGCTTGCTTTCTTCGGCTTGCCTGTTTTCCCACATTCAAGCTGCTGCCATGTGTTCAGACAGATGAGTGACTTTTTCTTTTCCAAAGCCGCGACTGACGACGGCTATAAGAACCTCGACAGCGAGTCACTTTACAAACGTTCATTGCTGGCGAACCACAGACTTTAACTTTTTTCAATGTTCGGGAGCTTCAGCAAATGGTAGTTTGATCTATTGCAAGGGTTGTCAAAGTGGCGGCGGTCCAGTGGTGCTGCAAAATAGTTTGATAATAATTGGAATTTCCCTGTCGCTTACAAAAAGCATGTAACGTATTATTAAACGTGAAGTGCAAAGTCACGTTCAGACATTTATTAACCAAAACAGAAGTATCCGCCATTACGAGCTCTGGAATCAATGTTGTCATATAATAAAGTTAAAGTTAAATTTAAGAATGCAATTTGGGTATGCCACAGATTAAATAAAAATATTTGCAGGTTTGCAGGGCTGTGATGGAGACCCTTTAGTTTAGCGTCTTATTCCAGACATTTTGTCTGGCTTTGACCTGAACGTGACACCTCAGGGAATCCAATCATCATAAAGTAGGAAAGACAAAAACCACACTGACACAGCAAGCGCTATGATAAAAGACAGCGTCCCCTCAATGCTGAGGCATGAAGACTTCTACGAAGAGTTGGAGAGGTTCAGTTCAACCTGCGCAGTCAATCTCAGCGTTTGTATCCTTTCGAGGGTGTTGTGACTGGATGAAAGTGCTGACTCGTGCGGATTCATACCCGTCCTCTCGCTGGCAACTTTGACTCTCCCGCTTTATCTAATCAGTCAGACATGACCGGGCCTCGGGCGGCCGAGCTCCGGGCAAGGTTGAAGCAGAGGGCGCACAATGGGTAAAGGCACAGTCGCTGCCATATCGCCGCTTTATCGCCAGCGGACACCTGCACAGCCTCTCATCCGCCCAGCCGCTCGCTCATTTTGTCGCTTTGAACTCGTTCCACACTTTTACAGTTAAGTGAAATGGTGATTATGGTTATTAATGTTTCAAAGTAGCGCACGGCGAGCGCAATGAGTTATCCAAGCGGGGCGGCTGATTGAAGGTGCTAAATGAAAGGAATAGGTAGCGAGGAGCACCTAATTCTCATAACTCTGGTCATAAAAGACCCATGAAGGAACATAAAGCCTGCAAAATCTTTAAGTGTGTAACTACGTGCAAATTGGCTCCTTTTCAGGAAACATTTACCCCCAGGAACTGTAATTTATTTGAATGCCCTGACTCAAAAATAGGCAGAATTGCGAAGTGTAAAACGAGTTAGTTAGTTACCAAAGCAAATCTTCCTGGCTGTTACATTGTGGTGTTGCCACAGCCAGTTGATCTACATGTTTAGCTTGGCATAGGTTTTAAAGTCGGGTGCCTTCCTGACACAACATTTTGCATGTATCCGAGCTTGGGGACCGGCTGGAGAAGACCGCCCCCAGACTATTTTTGGCTGGCTGCAGACCCAGAACAAGGCAAAGCAAGTATACAGCTGGGCAAATGTTACTTGTATTTGTTTCAGCTGAAGTCAAATTATGTTCGGAAATAACAGGGTTAGGTTAACCCTAACACTATATATAACAAAAAAAACCCTCACCTAATAACTTGGTTTCTTGTACTTCAACCTGAAATCTTGCTCATCCGTTTTGCCAACCTCCCATGGACAGCATTTTCAACCGCTCTTCATTTTTTAAGATGGAATCTGTTACTCCAATCAGCCACCAACAGGAGGTACCGCAGAGAAAAATAGGTTGGGCAACTTCTCCAAGCTGCTCAAGAAGAAGAAGAAGAAGGAGAAGAAGAAGAAGAAGAAGAAGAAGAAGAAGAAGAAGAAGAAAGAAGGCCATTTCCTCACTGGTGTGTCCTTGTTTTGTTTCGTATAGTTTCTGGCTTCTCTCATCTGTGAGGAGCTTGCGCTGACATTGTGCCCCCATCAAGTGGTTATATAATAATGTCTTTAATGTAATGTCTGCAATTATACATTATATGGATAACCTTATTTATCTTTTATATAGATGTACTGACAGACATCATAATACCTTTGGGACAAGACTATGTGGGATGTCCAGGAAATAAAAAGGGGGGTTAGGGGGGGACCCTGAATGTTTCACCACACATAACTGATGAGTTTTTGTGAGAATTGGCTTCAAACTGATGGTTGTTTGTAAAAGTTTTTTTCCCCTCCCTCGCCCTCTCTCAGTTGAGGGTCTGGTTTTAATGGAGTTGCCCCGGAGGGCCTCATTCAGCTCTAAACTCAGACATGTTGCATCAGTAATCTCTCCACCTCTCTGTGTCTTTTTGGCTGCAGGTTTAATGAGGCATCAAAGCAGCGAGAAAGCTCAGACACCAGAGGCCTCCTCGGCAGGCTTTCTCCGATAGTCTGGAAGATGTAGCACTTTCAAGCAAACAATTGAGCCTGAATAAATGATAGCCAATGAGTTCCAAAGGAGAGGTTGTTGCCAAGACAAAAAAAAAAAAAAAAAAAAAAAAAGTTGGAATATATTATTCTGTTTTATGCAAAACCTTGGAGAGTTTCTTCTTTTTCCTGCTGCTGCTCCACCAGGGCACTTCTAAAATTTTGCCAACCTGAAGATACTAGATTCAAAAGAAAAGCCAGGAAAAGACTATTTTGCCAGTACACAATTATGTTGCAGAAACATATGTGTATGTCTATCAAATACATTGGGGATCGACTTAGGGGAATAAACTTTTTGTACTTGAAAATTTAGTGGGTTTTCCCAAAGCATTTAAATGCAAAGAATTTGCATTGGAACATTGATTGAATGGCAAAATTAAGAATCTCTTAAGAACAGTCTTAATTTACACAAAATGTTTTATGGAAACAGGTTCGCTAACTCTGGCATTGTGATTGCAGCTCATGTGACAGTTGAACTGAAGATTCATATCATTTGGTCTGAGAGCAGCGTTGATCATGGCCAATACTAGCCTGCAAGAATAAGTCTAACTTGCCCAGTTCTTCACAGTAATTCCTTCAATTTATTTTCTCTGTAAACACAACCACTTTGCATTTATGTTTTTCATTCTTTTGTTGTTTTGTTTTTTTTCAAGAACCTTGAAAAGTTTGCTTAAAAATCTCCTGATATTTTATGTAAATTCAACTTGTGCCACAGCAAACAACCCATACCACAGTGAGCTGTTACCATCTATAATACTGACAAGGAGCTGAGTTTGTTATCTTTGAGAATAGCAAATGGCAGCAAAACAACTGTCTTCCGCACGTCTTTCTGTTCTTAATGTTTCCCAGAAACATAAAAATATGTCTCTTCATCTGGGTTGTTTGCAGCACATTCCGCTGTTTGTTTGTGTAGTGGATGTCTGTGCTCGGTGGTTTGTCATACTGATGAATCTGCTGCCATTTCATCTTTTGGCTCCGTCGTCATGATTGCGCACAATGTGCACTTGCTGCCTCTCTGGGGAGACTCCTTTATTTTTGCTGAGCCATTTCATTGGGAAGGTCTGGAGTAACATACAGTACGCAGGATGCATTTCACTGAAGCAGCAGGCAGAACAAGCCATGAGTGCGAGTCGACTCGGAACTGAAATGTTGCCCCCCTCCAGAGTCGGGGTCTGCTCGAGGTTTCTTCCAGTTGGGGAGTTATTCCTGGCCACTGTCATACATCGTTCATGGTTGCTCTGGATGAGGTCTTTTGGTGATTGTGCATCCTTTGGATGTGATTTAGTGTTTTATAAAAAGAAATAATTGATTAATTGACAGATGAATTGACGCTAAACAGACTGCTGTTCCTTAGATGCTGCTCCCCCTTAAAATAAAGGATGCGAAATGCATAACATGGATTGGAAGGAAGCAGCAGTGGTTTGTCAAGGAGACCATTAGTCTTCTTGTCCTGTGTTTGTCAGCTCAGATACAAAACAAGCTTCAGAGACTCATTTTCCTCTTCAAAAAGAAACAGAATGTTCTGATTAATTCAGAAATCCTTTTTTTTTTTTTTTTTTTTTTTTTTTAAATCAGCCTACAGGCTACTGAGAAGAGTGCACTTAAAAATGTTCAGAAAAGATATTAATGAAATATAGTCAATCATAAAGCCTCGGTATCAAACAAAGATGAGGGGTTTTCTTTGGTTGGTTTGCAAAGGAGGCTGGGAATGGAGGAAATATTTCCCCTTTGTTCTGTCCAAACATGCTGTTCCATTTAGGAAAGGAGATCACCTTCAATTGTCAATTGCAGCTGAAAGATGTACAGGAATCCAAATCTCTGATGAATCTGAGCACAACCTAAATTCTGGTGCGCACACTAACCATTCCGGCCGCGCTGATCCCTCCCAGGCGTCCGCCTGATGAACACAATTAATCATACAAGTGTTGTGAAATACAATGAGGGTGGGACGACGAGATCAATCGTCGGATCAATTAGTCGTTCCGATCTGCATCACCGGGTTTCGCAACTCCAGCACATAAACATGGAACCGCAGGCCCGGGCCCTTTTCTTTTCTGCACAACGCAGCCACAACAATCAAAGTCAGAGCGACAACACCTCATGTTCGGGCAGAATCTGACCGGGAAATATCGCTGCGTCGGTCTCTGCGGTGCATTTACCCATTCTGCCTCATTCCCTCCTCAAGCTGGCCTCTTGTTTTCCTTCATGAAAACAAATGAAAGGGTGCAGCCAGCTGCAGAGGCCAGCGGAGCTCCTCCCGACTGAGGAGGCCTTCAGGCTTCGTCACACTTTTCCTGCACGTTGTCATGGCAGTTCAGGGAGAGCCCGCGAGTCCGGCACTGCCGCGGAATGACAATGGGAAAGTGGGGCTGGGAGAAAAAAAAGAGGCTAATGCGGAATGCCAATCATATTGGTGTCGCTGTAACGCGCAGGAAGGAAAGACAAGTTAGGAGGAAATGGAAACCTGAGACCCCAATCCCTCTGAAGGACAAAGAAGTTAATGGGAAAGAAAAGCTGACAGAAGGTTGTCGTAAGAGAAAGAATATATAAGTGAAGAACACAAGTGGCAATTTCTGCAACCAAATTGGTTGGATCCTACCTGTAGGGAAAAAAAAATGGGTGATTGCACCGCTACATATTTAAAGCGGAGATTTGAAACTGTGTGCACTTATTTCCCGTATGAGTTTGGATTTGATTTGTCGAGCCAAACTTGTTCGAAAGCAGCATAATGGGTGTAATGATGCCTGCTGATCCACTTCGAATGGACTCCAAGTTGAACTCTCGCCGTCAGATCAGAAAGTTCTGCAGAGTTTGTCTCGCGCTTCAACCCTCCTCGGGCTTTATTTGCTCAAAGACCGCAAGTTTAGAGGGATGAGGAAGCGGCCCCGGAGAGAACAGTGCGGCCTTAATGAGTTACGTAACTTCCCGGCACCGCACATCCTCTGATGTATCGCCGACCCCAGATTTTGGCGGACTTAGATCTAATCCGCAGATTTAGGCAGATTTGCAGGTAAAGACGGCACAGAATATTTAGTTGACGGCTTTCTTTGTGCAGACAAAAAGAGACGTCAGCAGCCTGCTTTGAAGACTGACAGGCGCTTCTGAGTGTGTGCAAAGTTTGCAATGACAACTACGCTCAATAATGATGTATCTCACAGTTGCTCTAAAACTAATTGGAGGCTCATTTAACATCAAGACATCGCCTTCCTAATTTTGAATGAAATAAATAATATAAGAGATAGAGATGTTTTTGTTTCAACAGAAGTTGCCTGAAAGGGGAATTTTCTGCATTTCCTACGTAAAAAGACATGCAATCAGTGTTTACATCACACAGTTGTGGCTACAATTACTGCAGCGCCAACAACATGGGCGCTTTTCAACTGTTATCATGTTTTATTGATGATGCAACATTATTCATGATATGTTTTAAGCTCCATGACACAGTTTCTACATTTTTAGGGTGTTACACTTGACTGCATGCAGACACTCAATGTAGAGCTTTTTAGCTCAGCTTTGAGACACAGGGACAACAGACAACAAAAAAATGTTGGAAAAACAACTTCTTTTTTTTTAAGTGTTTTAAATGAATAGGAAAAGTACCAATTGGTTGCGATGATATTTCAGACATTTATTGCGTGGACCATCAATGAAACTTAAGGTAAAGAAAATTTGCGAGTCACAGTCGTTTTCTCATGAGGTCTCTACATTTGGAGACAAAGGGAAATGTGTTTCATTAAAAATACATTTCTATAAATTCTGCCCTTTTCTCAGTATTATTCAATGCTGACAAAGTTGCGAAATTGACCGATTTCCAGCATTGTGGCAAATAATTGAACTGACAGCAGCAAAAAACAAAACAAAACAAAAACAACAAACAATTCTAAAGGTCAAACATTAAGAGACAGACCAGAAGTATCTTTACTGTTTGATTGGTTTGTTTAAATGCTGCCCTGGGCACCATAGATGGGAAGTTTAACATAGAGAGCAGCTGACAACTTATTTACAGACAACTTGCCACAGGGCTGGTTGGGCTTGACTTGCTGAAAGTTATCTGCAAAGAAGGCACCAGTTTGGACTTGTTGGGTTTTTATGTCTGAATGTTAATTGTGGTGTACCCCAGGCTCAATGTCAGAGCCATCATGTTTCCTTTTAGTGTCTAATGTCAACACAAAACCGAGGTCTATTTGGTGATGATACAATCATTACATGGTACGGAGATCAGTGACAGCTCTAGTTTGGCAAACTGAACTTCACAAGAAGGAAGGATATTCGGAAACAGAGAAGTAGAAACCTAAGATGATTAATAAAAACACAAAGTAGTGTGTATAAAATGTGCATATTGACTCACTTGTATTGCATGTATTTTGGCTAATTCACACATTTAGTGTTTGGTCTTACTGGCTGTGTATTACTACAATTCAATAAATAATGTCTTGCGCAAAAGTGAAATCATGGTGCGCCCTTTCTTATCTTAGTAAAACTGCTTCTCTTAAAACTATGGCATCCTTCCCTTGTTTCTGATTGTGCTGTTTGTCATTGTCTTGGACTGTCATCGAATATGTTTCCTTGAGTTCCAATTTGGTGCCGTTAAAGAAAGCACACTTCTGGATCCCAAGAGTGTTGCTAAAATAGCCCCGCAGACGTTTACTTTTTCATCTCTGCCCCTCGGAAGGTGTCACAGGATCTCCATCATCGGTTTAATAAATCAAAACCCCTCAGGGATTATTCATACAGGTTGGGCTGTGGTGTTAATGGAGGAGATGGAGAAGCTGGGCGAGGGCGGCCGCTGGCCCCTAAATGGCGGCGGGGCCTGAGGCATTCGCTGCACGTTGGGCCTGCCAGGGAAAATAAAGTTCACCAGATCACAGTTCACCTCGGCCCAGTATGTAATCAGTCAGTGGTGGGGCCTGTCTGTCAGCGTCCTGACAGCTGCCCGCGCCACTAAATGTGCAGAGATCAGTGGTCGTCACAGCTCGTCGTGTGACAGCCTCTAAACGAGGACTTTAAATTAGTTCCAGGGCTGGCGAAGCATTTCGCTGGAGGTGAGCGCGTTCTGCGCACGCACACACACACACACACACGCGCACACACAATCGTCCCTTCTCCCCATCACTTCCACCCAGCACTCTGCTCCGACTGCCGCTGCCAGCCCGGTGATGTGATTACGAATCATTAATCTCCACTCGATATTCCAGTCGGCTCAGTCACACCCCGTCGCCAATATTTGTCAAACTTTTTGGAAATCCAGCAAAAGGAAACGGTGCATTTCTTGTGCGTTTTCAGAACGCAGGTAACACAAATTGCGTTTGTTTTTTCAGTGTAGCAACGGTACAGCAGGAGAAGAAGGAACAGAGACGGAGCCTTTGATGGTTTGTGTTGTTTCCCCACCTGATGCAGTTTGTCTCTGTTTAGTGAACCATTCTGTCGCCTTATTAGTTCAAACATCTTTGTTGTCACTTTTGTCGACTCCAGTAGCGAGTAGCGTGTAAGTTGTGGCCACAAGTCTTTTTCCCCCGAGCCAGTTGTCGTTTAGTTCCATTGCCTACTTTCATTGCTGCTATGTAACATTCATTACCTTTTACTTATACAGCAACGGTTCCATCGCACCAGAGTGTGCATAGCCACGTCAATGTGCAAATCCCGGTGGATTCCCTGTCCCACTTTGGAAACTACAATACCACATTGATACATATCTGAAAGTCATCTGAGCCTTGTCTTGCAGTCCATATACAGCACTGTAAGGCCTAATTGCAGGTTTTGGAGTTCCACAAGTAGGACGTTTTATAGGTTGGCTAAACTGAAGAGAAAAATGTTTAAACACTGAAACGGCTCCCAAAAGGTGAGTCAGTGAACAGCCCTGAATCAGCCACAAAGTGATTCAGTCCCCAAAAGGTACATGAAAAATAAATAGTTGTACACCAGCTGTTCCTTCCACATGCTTCCATCACAATTTGATTCTTTGTCTTTAGTTTTTTTTCCGCTCAGCATTTTCTCTTCTTTGCTGTATTACCTTGCTTACCGTAAAACAGTCCGGAGGCAAGGTGCCTAAACCATAAATAAAGAGAGGCATGATATTTGAAATGCTAATCGATCCACGCCCCGCCTTTACAGCTTCTAATTTGTATGCTGAAATTGTTCAGATGTGATTTCTGATGAAAATCCAGTGGGCTTCTCGCATAACATTATTTTTTACTGAAGCAGGTTTTCTACATTCACAACCGCATCGAAAAAAAAGTCTTCCTACCCTTTGGAATTTCCCAGATTTTTTCATGTTACGACAGAACTATGTATTCTATCAGGATTTAATGTGACAGGTCAACATGAAGTGCCGCATTAAAAACATAAATATATAAAATGAAAGAACAGTGTGACATGTATTTGCACACTACTATTTATTTGATACCAGGTTTTGCTGCAATTACAGCTGAAAGCACTCTGTGGTGGGTCTCTGCCAGCTTTACACATTGACAAGAGTGAGTTTTTGCCCTTTCTTCTTTGGATAAAATATAGCTCCAGTTCAGTCAGATGGGATGGAGAGCAATTGTGAAGAGCAGTTTTCAAGCACTGCCACAGATTCATAAAATCGATTTGAGTCTGGACTTTGACTTGGCCGTTCTACGTCTCACTGCACAGGAGAAGCTGTATCTTCTGGATTTTGCTCAGAATGTTTTACGGATCATTCATTCTACGCATTACAGATGGATGACTGTATTGTCTAGCTAGGTGACACCTACGCAGAAGTCAAGAGAAATCTGACTAAGGTTTATAAAGATTGTTTTGATGAATCAATTTTTGATTCAAGCAGAGAAGGGATGGATTAGATAAATAGAACTGAGTATCCTTGGTTCTGTTGGCAGTATCTCCAAAAGGTTGTCTTCTTTTTGCCTTTTAAGAATACGTAGTGTGACTAACTTTACACGTTGGCGAGGTAACATGGGTGACTATAGACCAGATTAACTTGTAACGTGCGTCCCCAACATCACAAGACAGATAAGTTGCTTAAAGTTGCACATGCACTTCCAGGGTTTACCCATATCTATAGTATTGATGGGACCACCACGTTTAAATGCACCAACATAACCTCTTCTTGTGTTTCTATAGTTTGGAAACACCATTCAGCTGTGTTAGGCAGGGAAAGGAGCCTTAAAGAGCTCTGACAAAGCAGCAAGACAATCTTAAGAATGGATGCCTCCATCAACATTAATCTTGCACAAATTTCCTAAAAATCTAACCCTGAATGGTTTCCATAATCTAGGATTACATTGTGTAGAAAAGAGGAAATAAAGGGTGGGGAGGGAGGGGGCAATCAATCTTCTTTAAAGGTTTTAATCCTTTATGAAATAGACTGGATTATTTCCTTGGGTTAGACTTTATGACTGGGATTTAATTCCCTCGGAGTTTCGGCGCCGGCTCGATGCATTTCTCTTTCTCCCGGGCTCCCCTCTCACTCAGCGCCAGGGGATCCTTGATTTATAGATATCATTTGACCTGTTAAGGCAACAGTCTGCCAAAAGTCCAAGATTAAGTGCCAATGTCTGGGCTGACAGCGGTTCCTGCTGCTAATTTTACATGATCTATGGGGCTAATACCTGCTCTCCATCCAACCCTCAGTGTTCTGTAGGGGGTCAGTGAGAAACTGCAGACACTTCAAACCATCAAGCAATTATTAAAGCCACTTTTAGCAATCGGCTGGAAAACCTCGAAAGAGAATTTTTGGCGGTGTTACAGATGCCCTCCAAGAATGACTTTGCTGGGGAGATTTACAGATCGGTGAGAGCAGTACGAAATACTTGCTGCTGTTACTGCTGCAGCCTTCAATTCTTTCCATTGTTCAACTCTCCTCTGCTTAATTCATTGTGGGTATAAAAGAATAACGACATTTCAATATTTTAATAACTGCAGGAGAAGAAATAAATAAAATTGTTTGCCCGTTTCTAGAGGAATATATTTGTTAGAATAGTTAAAGTACAAAAAAAGCATCAAGTGTCACTGATTGCATATTAACTATGTAGGGTGATTGCCAACTGTCCACTCACAAGCTCTGAGCAAACATTACTTGTTGTGGCCACATTCCATTTACAGTCAAAATGGAGCACTTTGACAGGTTTCTTGGAATACATTTCCATGCGTGAAGGGCCGACAGTGAAACCATTAGATGACCATGAGGATGACCACTCGGCACTACAACAGGTAAGTGTCACGCATGGGATTTATACGGAAAGGGTGACACATATTCTTTGGAGGGAACAATGGCTAAACGGTTGGTCCAGATGGGACACGCAGACCCAGAACTGTTTAAACACCTTGATGGAATAAATATTTCCCCCCATTTCTGTCTGTGTGTGGGAAGCCGGAGGACTTTGAAGAACTGAATGGATTTTCCCTGCTGCAAGACTTCTGAGGCATAATATGCGGCAAAGCGATTAGCATTCCCCCTCATTATACATGTGTGGAGGGATCACTTCAATCCTCTGCACGGTGTAGAACAGCTACAGCAAATGAATATGGGAAAGCGTTGGTCAAATAAAAAAACCAAAACAGACTTGTGAAATCTTTCCTGCGTACCCCCCCCCACCCCTCCATATCGCTTCATCTAAACCTTTTGCAGTAATAATCACCAAACAAATTGCCCAGGTTAAGTTCTGAAAGCCCATCATTTGCATAATGCCTTTTTTTTTCAATCCCAGTAACTACTTCCCCAGTCGCTGTGAGCCAGCATCTCTCTGATACATGTGAGCAAGCAGCATATTCCGATCTGCCGCCTATAGCGCACAAGGAATTTAGGTCTTTAAATATAAATATATATTTCTGTTTGTCAAGATTGGAAAAAAAGATTTTTCTTGCAGCAATATCTTCGCATTTGGTGATATTGCTCTTTGCTTGGGTGAAAATAGCAGTTTGTGCAACTGGACTTCTGCTCCTGGTAATTTCTTTTTTTTTTTTTTTCAAATGCCTCTGCAGTGGTGATGGGAAACTCAATTCTTTTTAATGACTCAACTTTTTTGCGAGTCACTCGTAAAAAAGGTTTTTTGAGTCAGCAGGTCAGTCGCCCAGAGGGAACACAAATTATGGATTTGCCCGCAAGCTGGTCAGAATCAAAAATTGATTCACCACCCACTACCAGAGCAATTGAGCGACTCATTTTATGAGCCACTGTGAACAACTGAGTGATTTGTTCGTTGATAGCTCGGCCTCGTAACAGGGAGGGAAGTGGGGAGTTACCAGAGCTGGTACCATGGGGCTATTAGTAATAACTAATTAACTAGGAGAAGCAATTGACTCAACATATTTATACAAACACAATTAGAATAGCGCTCGCACAGTTATGACTTGTGGCCTGGTCTCTTCTGTGTAGCTAGCTTGCTAGCAGCAGCTTGGACGAGTCAGTCCAGGAGTTAATAGAACCGAGTTGTCACGAATCATGAATCAGTAAAATGACTCTGTAGTTTTCAAGGACTCTTTCAGGACTCGCACTTACTACAACGTAATATCAAAGTAGTGTCTATACATTAAAAATAATGGTGATGCTGTGTCAATGTCACTTTAGAACACCCACGTCCACTGTTACTCATCTGTTTCAAAAAATGCACATTTAATTCCAATTTGGATGCGTTTCAAAAACAACAGCGTTCAGCCGACAGAGGAAATCCTTCAGCTTTGAGGTAAAAATAAACACAAAGGCAACAATATTAGAACGTCTGTACTGTTCTTCAGCTGGCGGTGGATTAATTTCTCTCCGAATGATGTATTTTCTCAAAACCTAATTATATTTTTTGCTTTGCTCGAGGATTATGGCTTTACTAATTAATGATGATGTCATTTCGACTGACCGTCAGTTCTGCACGTATCTTTTAGAATATTTGCATTTTATCTGTGACAAATCATCACGGATCGTCAAGCATCATCAAAGCAACTGCTCCATCCGCGCAATACGATTAAATCGCACATTCGAGGGTCTCGCAGAGTTTCATAAAGCCGCCAGCGGATATTTTCTCGTCACTTCTTGGTTGAAATCTCCTGACAATAGTGCCTGAGAAAACACCAGAAGGCTTAAATGTTAATGATTTGTTACTGGAACCGACTAAAATCTCTGGACACCACTTGACACAGGTTACGACCTCACGATGCCCCTCAGCTTTTTACCAGAGAAAGTCATAATTAGAGAAGAGATTTTTGTGCTGTCTGAAGAAATGTTCCTTGAGTTCTGCCACTGTTTGCTTCCGGATCTTCATTTTGGAAGAGGACGGTCTGCTGCTCATATCATGTAATGAATCGGCTGGAAATTTTAACTTGGGCAGGTGGGAATTTAGACATGAAACCTCATAAACTGCGCCTTGCAGTGCTACCTATTAAAATATTAAAGTTTTCAAAAAAACGCACTAAAGTGCTGGCTGATTACTGGGTGCTTTTATAATTCATGACTATTTTATGTGGAGTGGGGGTATAAATAATAAAAACAAGGCTTCAAAAAAGTGTGGAATCCCTGAGGTATCGAGCAATTAGCGATGGACAAAGGTGTTGGGAAAAGAAGGGCACTGAGAGTGAAAGACACCAAGAGTGAGGGTATTTTAGATTTAGCTGTCAGTTGAACTATTTCTCAAGTGTCGTTGAGTCACTGACATTTAAAAGGCTTAAGAAATACACATACACAGGCACAGTTGACTTCGAAATGGACTTCGACTGGCCCATTTCTTCCGTTAAATAATTAAAGATACAACCTTCAGTAATTAAATTCAAGAAATTCCACTTTCAAAAAACTTGTTTTCACAAGGCACCGGCTGAAACTCCATTACATATTAAAGAGAAAACTATTGAGCTTTCACTTCAGTAATAGAGTGACTGTCAACAATGTCAACGGTAAGTGACAACAACGCTCCCAGACATGAATCTATTATACCACTGTGTTTGCTCTCTATCACGGGAAAGTGACGTTTGTGTATTTTGCTGCGCTGATATGAGAATGAACCCCGGGACAAAACAATTATAAAAAAAAAAAAAGTTGATTAACAAACAATAGCGACACATTAAAATGCCACGTCAAAAATGATTTCCTGATGAACAGCCGGTCGTGGCAGAATTTGTTTGTGCTTCTGAAAATCAAACAAATATTTGAGTTCTGTACACTTTTCTGTACACTGTACACAAGCTCACAGTGCAGTACTGCAAAGAGGCAGACAGTGACATTTACTTGCTTGGTTCAAACTGCTTCAAGACAATGTCTGAATGTTTTGTTTTGGTTTTTTGGGGGTTTTTGCTTGATAGTTTTGAAAATAACCATTTTTTAAAAAGTTATCTTTTACTGATAAGCCAATTTGTTCACTAAAGGAAAAAAAAAAAACTCAATCTGAAATTTCCAATTTTCAAACTTTCAGCAGCAGCAGCAGCAGGCTGATGGTTTGTATGCGTGAGGGCGAGTGTTATTGAGAAAGAGGAGGTGGTGATGAAGTGCCCAGCTAGCCTTTCACTCTTCCAGCCAATATCTCTGCAGTGGAGACAGATTTCCACACCAAATCCAGACTAAGCCTCACAGGCTGAGGATCTCTTTGATATGGGAACAGGGCTAATCTCTCTAGTTCTGACTGCTGCCATGTCTTCATCTTCACAACCAGGTGCCCTTTTGCTAACCTTTGACTCGCACTGGCACTGTTTTTGAAGAGGCTGGTATTAAAGTAGCTTATCCCAGATCGCTGCCGCTGCCGCAGTGAGAAGTGCACTTTCTCACAGGTCTTTTTTTTTCCTTCTTTCCGCTGCTGAATCGGGCAACAGCGTCGTTATGTAAGCCGCAGTTAGCATGTGGATGCACTCTGCTCAACCTTCTGCGGTGGAGCCAAAAACTTGGGCGCTCAGATAACATATTTAAGGCTTGAAAAAAGAAGAAGAGAGCTTGAAATTATGAGATCAAAGGAGTCGGCTTTATGTAATTACATTTGTATAACTTAATTTTTGTTTGCTACTGTCTGTATTTAACCGGCTTTTGTAACTTTTATCCTCTTGGCGTGAACCAGGTGCCGGAATTTTTATATGTATGGATTCACAGTCAAGGCATCCAATTTCAAAACTTCTTAACGGAGACCGACTCTTAGCACGACCTCGACGCCTCTGCTCTCCTCAAGAAGGCAGCCGTGGCGAAGCTCAAACAGAAACGCCGTCCACAAAGAGTAAGGTTCAAATCTCCCACTGTCAGGGGAAAAAATAGCATCTTAGACATAAAAGTATAGTATTGGCCACCTGAAAAAGTCATGTACGCTTCTTGTTCAGTGCCTTAAGATAACCTCTAATCGACATTTCACTGAAGACTCGAGCGGCGACCGCGCCAAACGTGGCTAAGTGCAGTCAGAACAACAGAACAACTCAAATCAGCCCTGCGGCACTGCTGAGAGTGGTGATAATATCCAATTCAACTCTGATTACCTGTAGAATGATTTTGTTCGCTGCCAGACGCAGCAGCCGCGGATGTGGAGTGCACGAAAAGGCGCCCGCCCGCGCAGCTCAGGAACATGATTAACAAGTGTTTCTAAATTCAGGCAAATGATTTGTTTTCATATTACTGCCGTCCGCCGAGGACGATTTTAAAAGCCGACAACAGTGAGTCAGCCCCCGTAATCTGGAAGCGCAGCAGATGTGTATGATTAGCGTCTCGCTTTGAAAGGGGAAGTGGGTGGGCGACAAGCACTGGACCCTGAAATTACATTTTTTGTTGTGCAATTATCCATGATATTGCACAGTGATACGCCTTGGCCACAGGCCCCCGGTGGTCAGCGGCCTTCTGCGAGAGCTGCTTCACTTGTCTAGATGAGCCCAGATCACCGGTGTCAGCGCTGGGTGAGTGACAGAAACATTCCGAGCGAATAAGAAGCATGTGTGATGGCATTTGTACAATGGCCGGTCTGTGCAAGGATCGTCAACAACAGAACAACCGAATAGCCAGCTGTGCGTGAACTCACGCTCGCTAAGATAATGAGATCATTAATTTTTATCCCACTGCGGCATTGAAAAAAAAAAAAAAAAAAAGGGGCAAGACCTAAATTGTAGGTGGGCTTTCTGTGAGAGCCGCCTAAGCTTTTAACTGTAACCTGTAAGTCTTTATGGGGTGCGTATAAAATTATTATTAACCGCCGTTACACAAACGATTTGACAAGTTAATACCACAGTGTGTCAAATTCCTCCTGCTAAATGTGCCATGTGACCTGCAAACGCTTGAAAGTGCAGTTTTGCAAAATACACCTTTGTGACTCTATTGGCCCTTTTCTATCAAGGGTATTTAAACCTAAATGAAAATATATACACATACAACGCCCCCCCAAGGAAGACCTAAACCACTGCAAAAGTTGAGGCAACTTCCTTTTTTTTATTGCTGTGCTCTGCAGCTTCTCACAGCTGTCAATCACTCTATCCCTGTGGTCTCGCATTAGCGCGAACGCCGATCCGCACAGCTCGACATCGCTCAGCGTCACGCGGTACGCACTGTTGTGATAATTGCGTGAGAATGCTGTCGAGCTACTTGCCACACAAACCCGTCAAGATTCGTTGCTTTTTCGACGCTGACAGTCCGGCCCTAAATTACACCAGACACTCGTGCAGCACCGCTCTGGATGCTGAACACATCACCAAACTGATCACGCGGGACAGGGTGTCGGATACAGAGGCAAAGCAAAGCACCCAACTTGTCGCATTTCACTTCCAGCAACAACAGCAGTACAAAACACTTTCAAAACACATTAGGAGGAACCAAAAATGTGTTTAATTATCGTCGTAAAGCACAGTGATCTCATGGTTTGCATGGTCCCTCTTGCATGGGTTCTCTTGAGGTAATCCGGCCTTCCTAGATGTGGATGGTTGTTGGTCTGTCTGTGTTGTCCTTCCTAGGAGCTTGCGACTCTGGCGACTCTTAGTGTGGTTCCTCGTGGTCGAAGCAAGTGTTAATGGCTGGCCTTGATCTTGAAAACACGTTTACATCTCATCCTCGGCACTCTTTGGTCTTGGTCTTGTCTCGGACATAATGGTCCCAAATTCAGGCCGCTGGACTTTCTTCCCAATTGACAACCTCAATGCCTGTACCTTTCTGTCTATCTTCATGACCTCTCCCAATATGAATGCTTTTGTTCTCCATTTCATGCAAGTGGTAGTGTCCTTTGATGGTCTTTTTTTGATCACGACCCGTTATTGGTTTTGGTCTTACCTTGGTCTCGATACCCCTGATCTTGGTAGTGTCTTAGTCTAGGTCTGGGTCATGTCTTGATCTCGATACCCCTGATCTTGGTAGTGTCTTAGTCTAGGTCTGGGTCTTGGTCTTGTTTTGGTCTCAAAACCCCTGACCTTGATAGTGTCTTGATCTCAGTCTAAAAGGATGTCGTTTTATGTCTGTCGTCCTGTTTATGTGAAATCCATCATGTTATATATTCTTTTGTCATTTTTTTTTCATCCCTGTAGTTCCTTGTGACTCCAGGCCTTCAACTGCATTTTGTGTTTTTGTGACTATGTCGCACAGCAATTTGCACTCCCAGGCGGCTTTCTCCAGAGTGCTGTTCAGAGATTTTGGCCTGTTTAAGGACAGGCAATTATTTTCAGAAGAGTTTTTTGTTGATAGATAGACGCTAAATGGAGAGCGTCAACAAAAGAAACCCTCCAGATGTTGCATCGACAAAAAGCTCCTACCAGGACAAATTGGGCAAAATGGTTGCAAATACTTCCTGCCAATATAATCTACATTCCAAAATGAAATAAACACATACTTCAGATGCACTTTCCATGATGAGCACTGCTCCGTCCGTCCGTCTGCGTGAGTGTGTGTGGGTGTGTGAATGTGTGTGTGTGTGTGTGAACCGAAGAAGTGCACTGCATCAGGGAAATTGGACCCGAAAGAGCTGCGGGACTTGTAACACAATCACAATCAGTCCATCTACAAGTAATACCACTCCGTCTTTGGCGGAGATGGATGATCTCCTCTTTTCACAGCAGAGTTCAATAAGAAAAGGCTGGTCTACCCACAGGCGGATCTGTGCTCATCAACTCAACAGTCTCTCCTTCTCCCTCCCGTACATTACCCTCCACCACCCCTTTCAATCCACCCGCCCCACCTCCCTCTGTCTTTCTGCGAAAGTCATGCGCAAGTGCATTTAATAGGAAAGTGTCTTGCTGGAGTCACTGATGGCATCTCCACATTTTCTGCCACCTAAATTATTTAGAAGGGGGCTGCTAACGCTGCGTGTATCCTCAAGGTGGAAAACTTGCATCCGGAAGAACCAAAAGGACGAAAACATTATCTGCAACATTAAAACAGCATCTGCGAAATAAAAGAGAAAAACGGAGGCGAAAAAGAGAGCACGTTTACGATGAACGGATTGAAAGGGCTTCACTGGAACGAGGAGGCGGCCGAAAAGGAATTTGAACCATCGCACTCTGACTCCAAAGGCACCAAGAAGGAATTGTCTGATTTTTTTTATTTTTCCTTTTGGAACATTTTGTCAACTTTTGCACAAACTGCACCAACCATTCTTCCCTTGCATGCTCCATAGTTTAATGGGTGGGGGTCTCATAACGCTGCCTGGAAAATTCACTCTGCATGTTTGCCCAGAGACTCCCAGAGACACATTTGTGCGTGTGCGTGCACGCATGCAAAACCGGTCCGGTTGAGGAAGGCGAGCGAGACGCTGGAGAGTTGCATACATTTGGAAGTGAAGAAGAAGAATCCTGGCACGCCTCCCTCCGAGCCCCCCGAACGTCTCCTCCTCTCACCTCCCCTGCAGCCTCAGTGGCCACAGCGATGTGGCAGCTTGTAAGTAACACCTGCACCTGTCCATCACTTCCTGGAGGGCCACAGTGGGCCGCTGCCCAAAGGCTTCCTTCACCCATGGGTGCTTTCTACCCTGACAGGAAGATAATGAGTTTTTATTCGAAAATGGAATAATATCCAGAAAAAGACCAAAGCCGGCGCGATGAAATCGCTGCCATGTCTGAGACCGGAGTTCCCAGAAAACCCCACAAGCTTTGTAATGTTCATGTTTAATTAACAAGTAATTATTAAGATTTTATAAGATGAGATTTTAAACAATTAGTTTGGCAAGCAATTCATTAATGTGAAGAAGTACATCAGTTTTTATGACTGGCTTGATCTCATATAGATATATTGCATTGACTATCACTCTCTATGTTTACATACATTACACACCATACTCTGTCCATTCTCTGTATCCTATATTGTAGTCTGTCTTGGATAAACACACAAAACCAACATATATATGGTTACATTTTTATTTTCATTTTTGCTTCTGGTTAAAATTGTGCAGCTTCCTATTAAGCAATTTATGGTGTCATATTGTGCACTTTTTGGGTGTATAATACCATAAGGGATGGGTCACAGAAATAAAATTCATTCTTGATAAATTCATTCATTCATTTGTCTGTTCGTCTGTTCATTTATTGACATGCTAGCTGGACACTGAATAGTTACCCGGCATTAACAAAGTGAACCTAATAAAGTGGCAGGTGAGTTTTCATCCAGCATCGTCCTGGGTGAGCGAGTGATTGGCTAAGGAGATGGATAGTGGCAGACTGTGATTGGACAGGCAAAGTTTGTGCCTCAGTGGGCGCGGGCACAAAGCTGGTCTTCCTGATTAACTTCCTTTCAGCTTCATTACAGTTATGGTGTGTGTTTTTAATAGAGCTGTCACATGATCATCTCGCTGTAGCCTGCAGCTCCCACCAACGATGTGGCCACTGATTTGATTTGGAAATGAGGCTTCGGCGCTGTCGCGCATCCTCCTGCTTGTTTACTTTGCTTGCTGTTAACTCTGCTTTTATTTCATTTCATCTTCAGCCACAGAGACTTCAACACTCGCAGTAAACTCCTCTGAGGAAGTTTACCCTTATATCTTCCTTCCTGCGCGGAATGTGTTGTTTTTGCAACCCCTTCCCAACAGCGGCAGACTGTAAGCCTGTAATTATGTATTTAATAGCAGGTCTGGAGCGCCAACAGTCCACAGTTCATCCCATCTTTAATGTTTCATAGACACAGTGCATCAGGAAGCATAATGTGTGCCTATTGCGAACGTCATAAATCATAATAAATGAATTATAATACCCCCCCAGATACGCTACAAAATGTCCTCGTAAAATGTTTTATCCATACCAAAATATATTTTGCGTATTTCCTTTTGCCTGTTGATTTATTCTGGCACATTCATCACAGTGTTTATTAATGTGCTGTTAAATGAACCGGCAAAAAAAGTAAATAAATCAATTCACAAATTTTGGTATGTTATTATGTGTTTCTTTTTTGTGGGAAGGGTGGTAAACAAGCCAACTTTAATTCAAAATATGAAGAAAAAAAAAGAAAAAAGAAAAAATTAGTTTAGATGTAAGAGTCAGGCTGGGACTCTTGGACCTGTCATCTAAGACATCTCTTAGGTGTCTTCACCTTAAACCCAAAGAATATTTCAGTCAGTGTCACCTGTTTCTGCATTCCACATTGTGATCGGCATTATGTGAGATTGGTTTTGCTTTGGCATTCAGCTTTATATTGTGGTATACATCTAAGATGTATACGTCTGGGTTTGGGGCGATGGCGAGGGGATGAACAAACGGCTGTCGGAAGCAGAAATACAAACAAGAGAGAGGAGGCGCAGTACCATCATCTGCGTCTAATAACTCTGGAACATTCCATAATAAACTGTGTCAGAAGACCACCTGGCCTTTTCACTTGGGACTGAGAAGTATTTGCACTTGGGCTTACAGATTGACTGTGCCGGCCATCTGCTGCTTCATCTCCTCAGCTAAGGTTTGTTTTTTGTTTTTTTCCCCCCCCTTCATCTTTTCTTTTCATTATGAGCCGCGTGTCAGATTTATTCCACACAGACTATCCATCAAGGTGAGGGACAGTGTCTGTGGCATATACTTGTCTAAACACCAGCACTTGTGTGATCCACAGCTGTGACAAACAACAGGTCACTGATACCAAAACGGTGGTGTTTTGCAGATTGTGGTGAAACTGCGTCTGACCATCGCAGCCAATGGAGATGATGGTCCATTCACACGCAGCTCACTACCCGGTTTTACACATTCACATGTATGTGAAGAGTGTGCTAGTTTTCTTCAAATAAAGACATAGACTAAAGTAATGAGGCTAAAAACAAACAGGAAGATTCAAATACCTAGAGGTATTTCCCATAATGCTTTGCAGATTTATGCCTATGGTGACAAAATGTAATCATCTTGTCTTTCAGATTACACATTTTAGCTATTTTAAAAAAAAAAAAAGAAATTCCATTCAGCTCAAGCTAAAAATAACCGACGCTGACTTAATGTTGGTTGATTTGTGTGACGTGTGGGCTGTTTGTGTGTACTGTTAACATCAGCTGATCTACTTTCAACATTAAGAGAACATTTTTATTATTAATCTTTGCAGGACAGTCTCATGTTTTTGCATATTTCATGCTGTTTTCCAACTCCACACGATGTCATATCACGAATATGCCAACACAAGCTGCATAACAGCTGACGGTGCTATGTTGAATCTCCATTAAAACGAGTGTCTTCTAAAGTAACTCTAGACTATTTATGACCCAACTTACTCTTAAAGGGAGTCCTATTTTGTGAGTGGAGTCCTACTATTAGCCCTGGTGACTCAGTACCAATGGCTGAGAATTCCAGGGGTAAAAATGAGAAAAATAATCAACTTTCAGTCTCGCAAATAAAAGATTAGTCATTTGGGGGTATGGGTATTAATTCCAGAATAAATATGGAGCGTGGTCACAGCTATTTGGTGGAGCAGTCTAACTAGAACATGTTAACACGAAGCTTCTGTAAGAGCATTTTATTGCTCAATTGGAAGCATAGCAAAGTGTTTAAACCACGAGCTCCCTCTATGAGGAGAGGGAAGCTGGATATGAGGCTTGACCATTGTCTTGTCATGTGAGAGGCAAAAAAAAAAAAACATCCTCCATCTCCCAGCGGACCAATTTGAGTTGAAGTGTGACATCGCTGCTTGCTTGATATCCGAGAGAACTGACAGTAACAATAATCGGACATAGATGCTCAAATGGAGCCGAGTGCCCTGGGCCTGACATTTACCCATCGCATTCTACTGACAAGCATAACAGCAGAGTGTAGTCGCACGTTCTGCCCCCAGACTTTACCTGACTGGGTGAATCTCATCCCAAACAAACCAGGCCCTGCTGTTTGCGACGCACACATGTTGGAATTTTACCTTAACCCAGCAATGCGGATGTTTTACTGAAAAATGAAATTCCACTTATCCATCTTGAAAAGCTTTAAGCCGAAGTGTCTTTAGCCAACTGAGGGACCGGTCGGCGTCCCTGTGACATAAGCAAGAAGCGACTCCTGCCAACGGAATACACAAAGAGGAAGAGCTTTAAAATTATGGATGCTCCCAGAGAGATCAACGTGGAGGCGGTGGTTTTGTGAGGATCAGAATCAACTGTGTTCACATTAGAAGAACAGTGTTTGTGGCCCTCCAGTTGGCTGTGATGTAGGTCAATGAAACAAGACAGGAAGCCTTCCATCGGTGCCAATTGGTTCAGCTAGCTATCGGTGAAACAGGAGCGTGGCATTGGTCCGACCTCCCATTAGTCCGACAAATTGCACATTGGTCCGACTTCCCCAAACCCGAACCGTAACCTTAATCCTAATGGGAGGTCGGACCACCGCGCAGTTCCACGATGAAACCACCTCTTAACCTGATAGATATTTGAAATTAAGCTAACAGATTTAACCTGTTTATTTTAAGATGACTTATAAGGAAAATAATGACACTCAAGCACCAGCAGAAATTGCAAAACAAACAGTAGCCCTGGCGACTGTATTCGCAGCGCCACATATACTCACAAGTAAAGTGCACTGTATTTTTTATCTCCTCCAGAAATCTTTCCCTCCGGCACAGAAATCCTCTCAATGCTCTTTCCTATCGTCTCTGCTTCACTGGGGCATATGATGGGAGAGGTTTCGGCAGTGTCCCCAGGTAGCTGATCTTTGAGAGATGACAGGCCACAAGTACCGTTTTTATTATGATTTATACAAGCCAGCCGGATCCCAGTAAAGGAAATTCGTTTGAATCAACGGCCGTTCGCGGAGCCAGGCGGTGGACGATACTGACCATCTGTGAGCCAGCAGACTGGTGGTGGACATTCAGCTAACACAGGTATAAAATACAGAGACAATATAGGATTTGTACCGTTGTTTGTCGTTCAACTCTATTTGGGCAGTGATTATTTGATTATAAATACATAATATAACCCTGTATTATTATTTTTTTCTGTGAACGTTTTTAAAGATGCCCTCTGGCCACTTTATTTGGCACACCTGGCTGGGTTTACACATCTTTTGCCTCCATAACTGCCTTAATGACTCAACAATCTGCTGGTTAATTTTGGTCCATACGGACACGATAGCATCGCAGATGCTACGGATTCACCCGGTGGCCCTTCATGACGTCGCTCCACCAATCAGCCACCTCCCCAAGTTGCCCCGCTGGAGACCTGGTGGCTTCGGAGGCCTTTTGAGTCCAGCAAACTCATCGTCGCGTGTCACATTCAGTAAAGCAGCTTGAAATGATTTGAGTTTCATGCAAAAAAAACAAACAAATGTTTAACTTGACCATCTCTGTGGAGTACCTCGACAGTTTAATGAGTGTACTTGCACGTGTCTGGGACATCCACTGGAGACGGCTTCGGAAAATGATGGACATCAGAGCCGACACAGGCCGACCTTTAGCTCCTGATGCGAGTGGGGCTGCAGAAACATCTCGCTGTCTGCTCAACTCTCAACCATTCTACCAAAGCCTTCAACCCCCGCAGGCCTGCTGCTGGCCATCTGGGTGCCCTTAGCATTATTGCCTGGCTGCGCAGTATACATACAAATTGCCCTACTTATCTAACCATAGAAAACATTTTCTTATTACCGTTTGCTCAAACTGGAGAACCAAAACAATTAAAAATGCTATTATGACAAAGGGATGGAGAGAGGGGGGGGGGGGGACTTTCGGAAAAAAAGTTGAATCATTTGTATACATAGCTGTTGTTATTTCTTTAAAAAAACAAAAACAAAGAATAGAATTACATTAAAGGCAATACAGAGTCTTTTATTACTGCCAACAACAATAAACCAGGCAAAAGGCTTTATTATGCAACTCTAAGAAGGGAGGAAAAGGGAAAACAGTTATGAGTCAACGTCTTTTGAAGTGAAACAGAGATAGACAGATAGATAGATAGATAGATAGATAGATAGAGAGAGATAGATAGATAGATAGACAGATAGATAGATAGATAGATAGATAGATAGATAGATAGATAGATAGATAGATAGATAGACAGATAGATAGATGTCAGCCCACTGAGCAGTTTTTGTTGATCAACACTGCAACTTTAAACTTTGATTTGCTGTCAGTCGAACGCTTCGGGCATTTATGACCAACTTACCTTTATTTTATGATCTAATAGTTCCTGTGTTGTGATGCTTAATTAATGTGTAATCAACTTGGTTCCCACGTGTGTGTGTGTGTGTGTGTGTGTCAAGCACAGAATTCAACACAGCTCGTGCCATGCGCACGTGTACCATCCCACATCTCACGTGACTGAGGGGGCGTGTTTCCGATCGTGACGATGTTTGTCTGCACTCTGACCGACGGCAGAAGTTCTCCTGGACCTCAAAGTTGAGGCCGGATGCGAGTTGTTTTTGTGAACGGCTCGGTTCCCGGCCCCCGGGGGGCGCTGGCCGTGTTGTCGGCGGGCGACCGCAGAGTGTGGATCCAGTGTCAGCGGCAGTGAGACATCAGCGCTGCGGGGCCGTCCTGAGCCTCTCTGTAAATGTCAAGTGACAAAATGTGAACTCTAGGCGGCATAAAGACGGCCGAGCCTTTTAAGCATGTATAGATGTGACAAATGTATCATCACAGTGTCACACGGTTCATCCATAATTCAGTGCCTGTGAGCCTGTGTGCGTGTGGATGTGTGTGTGTGTGTGAGAGAGAGAGAGAGAGAGAGAGAGAGAGAGAGAGAGAGTGTCATGCGCCAAGGACAGGAGACGTATGGAGGGAGACGGAGTGCGGCGGTGAGCAGAGAAGAACCTGGACGTGTTTCAGCCGTTTTGAAGTGTGCTGGCTTTCCAAGTGTGTGTGTGTGTGTGTGTGTGTGTGTGTGTGTGTGTGTGTGTTTGTGTGTGCGTGCGTGCGGGAAGAAAGGCCAGCTAAGCTGAGCCAACCCCGTCACGCTCTTGAATGGGATGCCAATCAGCCAGTGTGTGAGCACTCTGTGTGCACGCCGACTGTCTATTCATTAATCCCTGTGTTGCCTTGTTGCTTTTTTTTTTTTTCGTAGATGAGAATTCTTTAAAGCAAGCGAGGCGCCAAAAAAACCAAACAAAACAAAAAAAAATCCAATTTCCAAAAATAGTTCAGGACCAAAACATTCTTTCATAACTTTTACTCAAAAGGACAACAATTATAATTGCTTCATTTTATTGAACGTGCGCGCGTTCAGGCATCTAAGCTGTCGCCCACACAAGCCGCAAAACTGAATTAAACGTTCGATTCACCAATAATGCGTATCACTCTCGCTGACAGTTTTATGCACTTTAAGTAGCCGGGGATATGAAAAGAAAACGATGGAGAAATATATGAATAAAACATTGGCATTTGAGCAACATATAGATAGCCGGGATATGTCTTATGTAAATATGCAAAACAAATATGATTGGAGGGTATATACATAAATGGAATCTTCCCTAAGACTGGAGAGCGAGAGGATATGCTTTGAGAGCCGAAATCTCATTAGTCTGATATCAAATAAAAGCAGTCATCTGGAGGGAATGGCACTGACACGGCGGTGCCAGAGCACAAAGACGCAGAGGGAGAGTGAATTTCCGCCTTTGAAGTCGGTGGTACAAAAAAGGGAAAAAAAAAAAAAAAATATTGGGGACTATTTTAATCTGGTTCAGCCCTCAAACAGCAAATAAAATGGCACTTTTTGTGTTTTCATTGTTTGCTTTCTGGGTTGGAACGAGCATCCTTTCCTGCTTAATTTAGGTTTCAAATGACGGTCAATGACACTGGATGCTGTGTTGAATATTCATACGCCAACTTTTGTCTTCATTCCATTCATCATTCGTCCTGTCCAGTCATCAGCTCTGATGAAATAACACCTTTGTTTTTTTTGAATTTCATACAATCACAAGTCGCGTTAGCGTGACGAGGGTTTCTATTTTAATTGCCTCCGTCGCAGCGCGCCCTGCTGATGACAGCGCCATCTGACAAATCAAGCCCTAATGAGGTAAACTGTGGCATTTAATCCGCGCTAAAACGTTTACGCAACACCAGACGAGCAGATTAGGATCGATAATTATGTCACATCAAAAGAGTGATCGTTAGCGAAATGTCGTTAGCTCTTTGAGTCGCTCTCTTTTCAATGGGTTCCTTCATCACAAAAGAAAAGTGGCTTCATTATGTGTCTCGGCGACTCGCTGCCCCCTTGCCATAAATGGAAAATGATGTCACTTCAGGCATTGTGGAAGCTTTGTCGAGGTTTTTCTTTCTTCTTGTCTGGATTCTGCTTCTTCTCGCTTGAGTTTCCTTTCGGCGTCCCTCCACGCGCATTAATATTGCAATAATTAGAGTACGGCCTTGAAATTTTGGACATCACTGGGATATATTTGTGAAGTAATGTGGTAAAGTAATGCAGGTGTGGCTGCATCAGACGCAGACAAATGTATTTTTTTTTTTTTTATCGTTGATTGTTAAAAAGAAATAAAAGAACCAAATTGAATTTCTCTGCTTGCTCTGGATGGGTGGCCAGGGACACCGTCTCGCTGAAACAGCACTTTTGAGCTGGACGAAACAGTGCGCATGCAGGTTGTGGATGAACGGTACTTGTGTAAGGCTGAATCACAATGCAGTACATTACCCCCCCCCCCGCCTTATTTCATGGCTGTAGAGTAAATTAATGTAATTAGAACAAGGGGAGGATTGGAGATTTTGCATTTCCACGGACTCTAATGTTGCTAATTCCTCATTTCCACAGGTTTATTTATTTATTTATTTATTTATTTTTTGAAAATGGGAGTTTTGCCTGGGGAAGTCACGCGGTCCCGTTCCGAGCATTACTCCCACAGCCTGCCATGAATCTAAATGGCCAACGTATCTGTTTACGCATTAATCAAAAAATATTGTATACATCAGACTTCAATAAACGCATCGCCGTCCATTTGCACGGCCCCCACTACATCATAATCACCGCCACCCGGCAGCAGCGGCCGCATCATCCGCCGTGATTTAAAATAAAAAAATAAATGGATGAATAAATGGGCCGCCTTGTCGCAGCCCACCGTGATGGATTCAGGGGGCAAAGCTGAATGTTGATCAAGGTGAGGCATGGAGGAGGGTCCCGCTTGTCAGGGACCCGCCACCGTCCCCAGGCAATCTCGCCAGTCAGGAGATGGAAAGAGCAGCGCTCCGAAATCCATCATGTGCCACCTCCGAGCGGGGCCCTGATGGAGAGGAGACGCTGTCCCCGAGTCACAACATGTGACCGACTTGGGATTTCAGAGCCGCTGGCACAATTTCATAAGGAAGAATAAATTAAATAACTCCACCAGTTTTTTATATTTATATATACATATTTTTTTCCTCAATTCATGGGGGAAAGGAAAAAGGCGAGCGAGCGAATTTCCTAAATTCGTCGTAGCTTCGGGTCGGTGAACGAGCTGCCTGTCGCAAATGACCAGGCCATGTTTTCATATCGGGGTTGCTACAAAGGGAATTTCCATGGAAGCATTTTACCAGTGGCAGAGACAGTGCACCCCCCACCCCCTTCATCTCATTGGCTGTAATGCAGGTTTCCTATATTCACAAGACACATATGCTTATTTCTTTGCTGCCAACATTGTACCATTTTGACTTCCATCCAAGGAGCCACCAGGGAAAAGTCCAAACTCCCTTCAAAGCGCCGGAGGCTGGCAGCTCTGAATGTCAATAATGACATGAAAGAAAGCGAAACAAAACAAAAATGCAACAAAGGTATCCATACAAATCCATCAAGTATAGTTTTCTTTTTATTACATGTTTTTTTATGCTATGAACTAAAGCTATAGAATCGTTTTGTTTTGTTTTTTTTAGATTGTTTGTACACTTGCTTGACTTGCTTGAGCATTAGCTAATTGTCTCTTGGCCTTCACTGGAGTTAGTAGTTTTTTAGATAAATGACCATGCGCTTGACATTATTGGTCGATGGATTGACTTTTCAGACAATGCCCTAGTTTGCACCTGCAGAAACATCAGAGCATTTCCTCTACAGCCAACAGTGGACTATGTAGCAGGGGATGGCGTTTTCTATTTTGTTCTATATGTTTCTGCCGTTCCGTCTTGATAGGATGACAAATATTCAACACACAAACAAGTCAATTGAAATTCACTTTTTTCTTATTTGAGTACTAAGTAATTAAAAAAAATGCTAACATATATTTTTAAAGCACATATGGGCAGGCTGGTAACTAGTGTGGGCAGTACTGTCCCGCCCAAAGCCATTACTGGCTAAGCTTTGTGTCAAGTATTGCTAGACAGTCCACAATTTATGGGAGCTGTGCTGTAGTTGATTAACACACATCATTATTACATTCTGTCAGTTACTTTAATGGTAAAGCCCTCATGCAGAACCATTAAAGTGAAATACATTATGCAAAACATCTCTGTAATTTTCACCATAATTACACTAATCAAATACCACTTCATCTGATTTATTTGCAGTTTTGGCAGCTTTTCAGACAATGTACAATCCCCTCTATGATTAACTGTAAATTACGATAGCAAATGAGTAAAGTAGTTGGTCTATGGCACGGTGTTATTACAGTCAGAAAGGATGTGATTCTTAGGTGAGTAACAACACCGCCTTCTAGGTGTTTGTTTATTGAACAGGAGGCGAGGCCTTTCAGGAGGAGGCCGTAAACTGAAGGCCTAACGTGTTATCTGGAGATCTATAGGGTTCCACAAATAATGAAATAAAGTAATGAAAATATAATAAACTATGGTTTAGAAAATGAGGCACCCTATTGGGAACTATATGTACCTGGGCACAGAACAGACAAGTTGAGAAAGCTATGCAATGTCGATGTTGGAAAAGACGTCCAGATGGCCAGCCAATGTCTTCAGTGTCCAAAACAACATGCACATAAAAGATAAAGAAGCCTCCACAGTGCATGGAGAAGGGCTCCACAGCTGTGCAGAGACAATGCCAACTTTTGCAAATAGCTAGCACAACTGGCTTCTTCTACTTGTGTAGTCTCTGAATTATCGTCACCACCCGTCTTGTTCATGTTGCCACTTATCTCCCTGGACTCTCTGTTGGAGTCTCTGCCAAGCGCAGAACATATAACATAACACGTCACTAATAGGAAAGCTGACCAGCATGCAGGCCTGCTATGGCCAGGTTTCTCAAGTGTGACCCCGCTGAAAAACATCACAGGCTGGACAGGAGTGACTGGGCTCAGCAGCAGGCAGGCAACAGACCCTGTGCATATTCAGAAGCCCTACAGACAGCAAAACACAAGATCAAAGTATGGCGGAAAGCATCCAGAAACAGTCAATGGGGTGAAACGCAGTTTAAAAGTAGAATATGCCAACCAAGGCTGTGTGAGCTGTTGGGAGCCTCAAAAGCACAAAGTCTATGCGTGGGATTTGTGTGTGTGTGTGTGTGTGTGTGTGTGGACACTGGATGAGAGCATTGCTTTGAGGAAGGCCTCGTGTAAGCGGCTAGCGAGGACCCCACAGGAAGTGTCTTCAAAGAGGATGAAAAACTTGGAATGTGATGGGGAAATCCTTCTGAACAAACACATCAATGCGGACGCTTCAGATTTGTCACCAATGCACCGCCGTTGTCTAAAAGCAGCCAGGAGAAAGATGAAAACATGTTTCCCACCCACGAAAGCCTCCAGTTTTGTTGTCTTGTTATTGTTGTTGTTGCCATCTGCTGCTGTTAAAACAGCAACTACTGCGGCAACCACACAAATCTCCTCTCAGCAACTTCATTTGCAAGGTACTTCCTCTGTGTCTTGTCTGTCTTCAGTCGGTTTGTATTACATTTTGGCTTGTCACAAGTGAAAGAAAGCTGAGTGGCTGAAGGATCCAATGTAACCATTTGCACAGGAGCTGGGCTTGGCCAAATGGTTGGGCAGGATTGGTTCTAAAAAAATAAGCAGCAGCCAGTGCCGTGTAAGATTTGACTTATTTACCCCAATTGGCAAAGAAAAACGCAAATCAGGACTGAAATGAAAATGTGTTTGATGGGGTTGAATTTCAAATGTGTCCTGGGAGATGAACGGCCGAAGGACAAATGGCAACATACGTTTTCATATTGGTTAAAAACAACAAATTGGCAGAAGGAGAAAGCCTCCGTCTCGGACCCAGCGTTCAAGGTCGAAGTCGTCAATAGAGTCGTGGCATTGTTAGGCTGAGGAGGGAGAGGCGGCCAGAAATAGAATGAGAGTCCGAACCATTGTCATGAAAGTCGTCTCCATTTCCCCTGGGTGGCAGCGGGAGATAGAGATCAGAGCGGCAGCGCCTTGATAAAGATCACAGATTGACTGGGATGCCTCCCTCAGGATTTAATTGAAGTCAAACCAAGTCACGACATCATAGATCTAAAAGATGACCCAAACCGCAGCGTCCATCGCTTCTTTCTTTCTCTATTTTTATCAACATGCAAACCCCCGTCTGGTACCCGCACCCCCATCCCCACCCAGCACCCTCACCCAGTGTTTATTGAAAAACACAATGTTCATGAAATGAGTTTGAATGTCATCCAGGACACCCTGCTGGCGGCGGCTCGATTGATCTGCCTCACCGGTGACGGCTGCAAAGTCAAGCAGCAGAATGATGAATCTCCACCAGTGCGGCTTGGACTCGTGGTTCTGGCTCAGTAAAGTGTATTAACTCTGCGCCGGCGTTATTAATAATGCAGGATGAAAAAGTAGTGGATATGCTTTTATGTGGCTCTCTCAATGATTCACCAGGGCACCCCGGGCTGTTTTCCTGACTTGTCCTGGTGGAAATTCATTGTTTAGTATGTTTTTGACAAAAAAGGAAAAAACAGCAACAAAAACCCTCTAAACTTGCATATGAAGATTTTGTGTGTTTTGTCAACTGGCACTGTAAGGGTTAGATTCCATTATTTCTATTTAGAATATTGTGAAAGTTGGTTTTGGAGTCCATACCCGCAGCCAAAAAACCTTATGTTGAACCATGAAGCTGTGTCAGGCTTCTGGCAAATCTCACATGTGCTACCTGCTGCGATGCTACGACCAATTGGCTAAACTGGATATTTTGGCTAAAATGTGTTGACACTGTTGTTTAGAATCAACTTGGACCTTCAAGTCTTCATGGATTTTTCGACTTTACGTGGAATTGTTTTCGTCTGTGAAACTCTAGAATGGTCACACGGTTTAGACAATGCCAGCAAAGCCTCTTTTCACCTCAGGTTGAGTTTGTAAATGGACCTGAATTCTCGGTGAAGTGTCCCTCAGACTTTTTCAATACCACATTAACGTTTTCCTGCCTTTTGTGAGCAAAAAAAAAAAAAAACTTATTCTAGAGATGTAAATGTCAAGACGCTCTTCGTATGTGTTACAATGCGACGGCCCCTATTTCTTTTTCTTTTTATGAAGCCTTGCTTATCATCCCCTCTCCTTGACTTTGCTTCGTGCGCCTGTACATCCAACAGTGTCACAGTTGCTTCCACGAGCGAACATCAGCTCGGTGCACAATTTTTGCCGCACGTGCTGCAATTTTCTCCAGACGTCGGCCAGTGTGAGCATCTCTTCCCTGCATCATATGGCGACGGTTATCCTGTGTGCAGATTTTTTCCTTTTTCTTTTTTCCCCCCTTATTACGCCAGTGTGGGTTTCCCCTCCACCCCCCACGCTGGGGGTCCTGACACCTGTCTCCGCTCTGGATTTACTTTGACAGTTAAGCTTCCTTCATCTGTCATCATTTCCCAACAAAGTCAATCCCGACAGCCATTCAGCCATGTATTACTGCTGTCATGTGCTGAGTGCCTCATCTTTTTTTCTTTCTTCCTCTCTCTCGCTCCTCACTCCCTAATCTTAATTACATACAGTATGAGGCACGAGCTCGCCGGGAGCGGCGCAGATCGGGGTTCAAGTGCACCCTTACTGTTGGACGGGGGGCTCCTGTTGTCTCTCCGCCAGCCTGTCAGGGTGCGACAAGGAGACGGTGATTGATGCGTTTCCCAGACTGCTGGATGGTTCCGCTGAGTTTCCTCATGCACTAATAATGACACATGATGGAAACCCCTGTCACCGAGCCATGATAGGAAATGAAGATGGATGGTGTCTCCGATAGGAAGTGATTTTGTCCAGCAACAGGTTAAGAGCGTTGATGCGGCGGCGGCAGCGCACGTGTGCGGCATCCAACTGCAGTGCGGCATTTCCAAGTCCCAACTGTGTGAAGTCTAACTTTCACGTGTTGTCCCTTTGAAATAAAAAAAAATAAATAAAAATGCATTGAAAAAAATTGACCTTCCACATCAAACTCTTCTTGCCCTTAGACACTTTGTATCACACCTGTCATCTGCTATAAAAAAAAAAAAAAAACACTGTGCTAATGTGCCTAGGAAACAACATGATTGGCCGATAATTTCCCCTGTCTGGCGCTGTGTCTCTCCAGTGTAGAATGTCTGGAGATACAATCATAAGCAGTTTCAGTGTGGGTTTAAAGTGCAGTGGAATCTGACTGGTTGACTACAGTGGATTCTGCAGGGTAAGCAGGAATTCTAGGGTAAGCTGTCGCCTGTTGTGTGATGGCAGGTGCTGAAAGATTGCACTAAATAGCCACCAAAAAGCTTTCCTCCAGTGACTCTCCTCTGGGCACACCTGGGGAATTCAGCTGCACCGTTTTTTTTTTCATTTTTGGTTTCTTATTGGGACAGAAAACAAAAAGACACCAACCTTACACAAAGCCATGGCCACTCAGATATCAATCAGTCTACAGAGTGCATTGGATTTCAAGGGCTCCCCTCTCATAGGGACGAAACCGGAAAACACAGCACCTAGCTGTCTTGGAAAAAAAAAAAAAAGAAATGGAAATAGTGGCTGTCGGCCAACACGCCGCTAGAGAGATTAGCATGGATGCTGCTGCCGCGGTGCTTTTGTCGGCAGTAAACGGATGGCATTTTCGCATTTAGAGAAAAAAGAGCGGAAACTGAAGGCTTTTGTGGGTGGACAACGTGTTTTCACTTTACTCCCAACTCGCTTTGAAAAGGGATGCATTAAACACTGCGGTCCGTAGCAGCTAGCGACGGCGCGCTGATGTGTGGCTAATGTGGCTCCTCGCACGAGCGGGGAGAGCTGGCGAGCGCCCAAGAGATTCTCCCCTGTGATTAAAAGTACATTTGTTTCTTGGTATTTGTCGCAGCTGCCAGGGAGGCTAGAAACGTGCTGTTCAATAGAGAAAGGCCCTATATGAAGATGAATAAGAAATATTGCTCTGAGCTTAATATGCCTAATTTTTAATGGGCTTGCCACATGCATGTTTCACACATTCATAGGATGAGAACAGTTTGCCATCACTTATGCATTCCAGTGCCCAGACTTGTCACCGTCACGTACTTCTTAAGAAAACCCAGGATTCCCGGGCGCTAATAATCCAGCGGAGAACTAGCACAGAAACCACAGCTCAGAGCGCGAGAGGGGGTGGGAACGCCACTCAATTGCAACAGTTTTATGTTTTGTATCGGCGCCGTATTATCTTAACATCCTGCCGGGTGCCACTTTTGAGCGGGCTTTTTGTCTGAGGCTTTACACGGGAGATTTGCGTGAAATGAATCACCGCGAGGCTGCGGTTAGAGCCGCGGTTTGGAAGCGACTCGGGCAACCGCGCCGCGAGGAGCCTCTCTGGCTGATGAGAAAACAGAGTGAGCGGCCCAGCCCACCCAGCCCATCCCGGTTTACATCTTCAGTCTCTTCACTTGAGCCCGGTGATTTTAATTTGTCAAAACTGTTTACCAGCATGCCTCCAAGGCTATTACCAGTGTGTCAGGAGGGAGCGGATAGGTAATGAAAAGCATACAAATGGCAGATGAAAAAAAACAACAAAAAAAAAAATCATCTGAGAAGCGGGAGGGGCGGGGTGGGGGCAGCGGGGGGGTTCGCTGTTTGTGTGGATGTACGTGGGTGCGCTCATGCAAAAAAAAGGAGGCCGGCCGTGATTTATTATTCCATCTTTTCTTGAGAATCAATTATGCCGAAATGCTAATCGGGGGAGCATTATGAAATAGTCAATTTGTTATGAATAATTCAAATATTTATTGGGCACGGGCACGACATCTCAAGCAACGCCGTCCTTTTGTGCGAGGCGTAACCTACACCGGCTAATGAGGCGACGTCTGATTGTCCTTTTCCCACAGACGCGCACGCACACGCCGCTCGTCAGGCTAATGATTCACCTTTACTTTGTTCAATAACAATAAAAGAGCTGATTGTCCATTTTCAGATGCCTCAGACTAACGTGCAGCTACGCGAATGACTTCCCCCCGGCCGTCACCCCCCCTCCGCCCCATCCCGACCAATCGCCGTCCCGGTGGCGCGATGATGCATGGCGCAGTGTGACGTGGACGTGGACGGCAGAGGGGGTGTCACTGGCCGGGCGAAGTAATGAGGCCGCGCAGGCACAACTCTGACAAGGACACGTCTGGCCGGCTGTCGTGTTTTAATTCCCAGCGAGCGCGCCGCCACGCACTCAACCCGCATTAATGTCACGCCGGCCCATCATGGGGAATTAATTACACACCTGTTAATGACAGGCCACTGGAACGCTTCCCGCTAATATCCATCTGGGCGCCATCACCTGAGCGCACCACGTTGAAACTTCCCCGGGAATCAAAACACGCGGCGGGGGTGCGTGTGATCGCCTCTAACTACCGCTGCATGTGTCGCCCCTGCTGGAGGCTTTTATCTGAGAGCGCCGCACTAGCATGACATCGTGCAATTTCAGCATGGACGCACCGGCGGGGGAATCAAAGCGCCCACGTGACGAGTCGACAGCGGAGGGTGTGTTTGTGTGTGTGTGTGTGTGTGTGTGTGTGACGATTGTGTCAATGTTCAAACGCAATTTAATCGTGGCGTTTCTGGTATTTTGGAAGTGCTAATTGTGTATAATAGCATGCTTGTGAAGTTGTTATCATTGCCGTTCATGTTCCTCTTCGTAATGGGGCAGCTGGAATTGGAAAAGTTTTCTTTGGTCTCGATTGCCCGTTTAAAAAAGACGCACAAAGAATTGCAGCGGCTATCATTGACCTTTAATAACCTTTGCATGCCAGAGGCACTAAACTGAAAAATAATATGTTTGCACGTTAGTCCTGGCAAACAGCATCAAAAGGGGAAGTTGCAACATGACGATGATGATGCACAAAGTGACGCATAAACAAATGCGGCATCATTTATGCATGTATGCATTGGCACAGTGTTGGCTGATAATCTCCAGCCGGGACTTCCAAAGTATTTAGTGGCTGGTTTGTTGAACGAGGGTTAAGCAATGGCACACTGGTGTTAATTAGCCGGCCGAGGCGGAGGAATTGCTTGATCCCCCGCTCAGACAGCCAACCGCAGTCTGGTAATCAGGTCACGTAGTTTTGATATGATAATCCCAAGGGCAAGGCATGAAAGGAAAGGCTAACTCTGTATTGGTGCGGTGTGAGCCGCGGATGTGAGGGGGAGATATCCCTCTGAAGTGAGAATCATTCCCAAGCCTCGGCAAAGCGGGTTTAGTACAGAGGAGAGCGACAGAGACATGTTTGGGTAGAATACAGGAGAGAGGAGGGGAAAAAGAAACACTGTTCCTTCCTATATAGATTGTATCCGCAGAGAGGCGGATACATGTGACAGAGGATTGGCAGCGCTGAGGGCCACACGTCTTGTTTGGAAAGAAAGTGAAAGGCCATTAGCGGCAACAGTCAGAGGAGGAAGTGAAAAGAAAGTTGATTGTTGATGGAAAGTCAATTACAACCGCTACTTTTCTAAAGGTAATGTGTGCTGCTATGCCATATGGGTTGTTGTCGGTGGTGGTGATATTGTTGTCGCAGGTGTGTTTTCCCTTTATTACCCTGGTTTTTATCATCGGTTATGTCACCGGTGCCTCTGTGATTTTCCCCAAAGTCTCTGCACTTTTGTATTTTATTGACACTTTGCATTACTTTGCACTGCGGTTGATTATGTTGGAGGTGAAACTTTTCATTCCCATCAGAATCTGTTCAAATTAATTAGTGGCAATACTGTGAGTACTGTGAACTCAAAATCTGTTGGGTGGGAGAATTTTGTCCAACCAGTAAAGAATGATGATTGAAACTTTTGCAAATTGCAATGACAAGGATATCAAAATATACTGTGGGCTGCAGCTTTCTTTGACCTTATAGATTGGGAATACTGGTGGTCTATTGGTATTCCTCAAATATAAAGCACTGTATTTACCACTATTAAAGTACTGAAAAGTCATCCGCCAGTATAAAAACACCGAGAGCTCAACACACAAAGCCAAGTGAGGCCTGTAAAGGGCCATACGTGAAGATGAGAGTCTGGGGCAACAGGGAGGTGGACCTGATTGATGTGCATGATGAAAAGCATGTCCACGTTGTGACTTATTGCCAGTTCACCTGAGGGAGTCACCATTTTTTCCATTTCAAAGACATTCCGTCCGGCTGCATCCTCGTCTCCAGACAACTTTCACTCATCAGCAATGCACTTTCCTTGACATTTACAACCATGTTGCCATTACCAAAAAAAGGCCTCCACTTCACCAGAATGACATTTCAGTCCTGAGTGAGATATACTGTATCAACATCACAGGGTGTGAACAGGGACCAATATCTATTCAGCCCCCAGGGAGATGTTAAGGAAACAGAGTCAGCAGAAGAGAAACAACTTACTGCTACGGTCCTTATTATTTTCATTCTTAACAAGCAGGACATTTAAGATTGCCAAGGCATTGCCAATAGCATGAAGACAACATGGTGAGATTTTCAAAACAGCCTTATGTTTTCTATTTGGAGATGAAAAACCAGTAATTGAAATGTCTCTTGGTGGGTATGCCTTGTGAGAGTTATCGCATGCAGTCATCTGCATAAATAACGTGTATTTTTCCATGTAACTTTGCAAGCGATTCAGACTTTAATGCCTCATGATAGCGATCGTGCCGTAAACATGCCCAGACTCGATAGATCTGCCGGCACCTCAAGTGCATTCCGCGTTTTGTCCTTATTGATAAATTAAAACACAGACACACAAAAAGCGACAGTTGCGCCCTGACAACGTTTGATCACCATCTCCTGCGCTCGCTCGCTCGCTCGCTCCACTGTATATCATTTCCCAAGGCCCCGCGAGTGCAGAGGTAAGCAGCGAGATGGATGAGATGCGGCCGGAACACAATGTTCAACAGATGCACACAAAGGGGGCGAATGAGAGAGGAGCACACACGCACGCACACACACACACACACACACACACACACACAGGGAGGAAGCATTATCAGATGCATTTTAGACAGCATGTAGCCCGACGGAATGGCTTTGCTTTGGAGAGGCTGCCTTGACCTTTTCAGTATTCATCACCAGATTGCATCTCCAGCTCCTAAACCAATCAGCACTGTGGAATTTCCAGGTCAGCGTAACCACCTCAAAGTAAAGGTCAGGATGGAGCATCCTTGGGTCCGTGGTAACTTGGAAAACAGCGCATGACGAAGAGCTTTATCTACCTGCTAAATGTTACTTCACTTAAGTCCACTCTGGCTGCCGTGGATTCGCTGTTCAGCTCCAAAATGTGCTGGTTCAGAGGATGAAGACCCCAATATAAATTATGCGCACTCCAGTAGAAAGAGCACCCAGCTGTTTGCGACAAGCGGCTTCAACTGTGAAATAGCCGGGATTAAAACATTTTTCGGAGCAAAGCAGTTATATAGATAACAGCCCACACGGTCGCCCAACCTGCGGCGGAGCGGCAGTGGTTTTTTCTTCCTCCGTGACAGCGCCGCAGTGTGCATTACAGGTAATGAGACTGCAAACTGGGAACAGAGTCAACAACCGCAGCTCTAACAGAAAATGTGGTGCTTATTTTTCAAGGGTTTTTAGAGTCGCCTATAACTTGCTGAGCTTCCATACAACATTTGAAAATATTGAACTCTTGCATTAGGAAATGTTCATGGACGCTAAAAAATTTGATTGAACTTGGAGGAACTTTGCTGTAAAAACTGAGAGCCTGTTTCGGGTTTTTTTTGTCAGCAAACAATGAAAGTTATCATGAGAGGATGACTTGCACTGAGTAAACCCTGAACTAACAAAACATTTGTGAGCTCCTCCTGCAATCTTCCTGCAGACAAAGACCAAAAGAAATGGCTGTGGAATATTAGAGAAGAGAACAAAAAGTCAGTGTTGAATTGCATCCACGAGAAGATTGGCATTGCAATTTGACAGGGAAATCTGTGGTTGAATAAAATTAGTTGTTGGTAGAAGTTTTTTGTTTATTTATTTTTTTTTTAACTTTTTTTCACATTTCGACGCCACTGGACGTGGCGTACGGGCTCACATGACCAGTTCACTTCAAGTGAAAATGGCGTGTTGTGTTTGAACGGAAAACTGTTATGGAAACACAGCTGGTATTTCACAAACGACTGCTGATGGACTGGGAGTGTCACAACATCACAACCATCTCTGGGGTTTACAGGGAATGATCCCAAAAAGAGAAACTATGCAGTGAGCAGCAGTTGTGCGAGTCTGTGTTATGAGTCAAAAACAACAGCACAACCAGTGTTTCTATTGTAACATCTAAAATTCTGTAGCCTGAGGCTTTGCGATTTTAAATCGCGCTATGTTTAAATTCTAATTTCAAGATAATATTCGGGAGAAACAGTGGCCTGCGAGGCACGACGTGTCTGACGTGTGAAGCAGAGCGCGACAGCAGATCACCGACTGGCTGGAAAATAACTTCACTGAAATAAAGAAAAGATAACAAAAAAAAAAAAAAAAAAGCTGGAGTCATAACTGTTGACTTTAAACAAAGGTGCAACATGAGACAACATGGGTAGCAAATCCATGAACTTTAATGCAGATAACACCTGAGTTTTCTCACGCTGAGTCAAAAGTGTTTTTCGTGCGGTGTCGGAAAACAACAGTTGTCCCCAAGTCATCAAATTGCAATCATCAGTCAGCGGGAGCCTATAGCAAGGAGGTAACGCAGCACTTAAACATTTCAGAAAGAGCCGGGCAAGCACAATTTTAAATATCTAACGAGAACACCCAGGGCTCCGGAGGAGGAAGTCTTTTTTCAGTTTTTTTTCCCTCTCCTTTACATTGTTTGAACTCAGCGTGAGCTCTGAAAACGCTGAGCTTGGAAACCAGCGAGGCTACTCAGTTAAAAGGGAAACATTACGACTGAGATGTAAATGTGGTCACGCAGGAGGTTTTGTTGGATGTTTACAATTACAGCTTTTAGAACATGCACCACTAGTTTTCATTCTGGAACACGTACATTTAATATTGATGGAAGAAAAATGCAATATTTATTATATTATTACATGATATTTTACAAACATTTCTTGCATTACATGTGATGATCTTTTGTTTTAGTGTTTCCTGTTTTATTTTGAAAGTCTTGCCCCCCCCTTGGATTTTCTGCACTTATTTCCTGTTTCTGTTGCCTCATGATTTATTAATGGAAATAAAAGCTTTTCTTTACTTGCAACCTGCACTTTGTCCACACTTTGGTCCTGCCTTCACTTCCTCCCCTCGATATTACAAATAAATGCTAACGAGATTCACTTGATTGGCTGTATGATAAGTATTGAATTTACTTCTCTGCCTTCATCCCATCGTATTTTGAGGAGTGTTGGGCAGCCGGGAGCTTCAGAGGTGGTGTTTGCTCAAGAGCCGTGACGAGATATTGAAGTAGACAAGTTGCATTGCAAAAACAAAGTGAAGTTATCGGCCATTGATCGCACATGCAGTCAGCAACAGAGAAGGTGCAACGCGACGAGTACAACCAGGTCGTAGTTGGCCGCTCACCTGCGACGACGCCTCAGCACATCCAGAAGGAAAGAATCCGTAAGATCGCAAGGAGGAAGGAGGTCAGAAACGTGTGTCCACCATGTGCCAGATTTTGAAGCTGTGAGGCACAAAAATAACCTCTGATCTCCACCACAACAGAGTGTCACACCCCTTTTCAAAAATATCATATCACGCTTAATTAATTGCTGTTCAGAATTTTAATTTGGAATACTGAAAAGCATTGCGGTGAGAGTACGGTTACTTAATTAGGGCCCCAAAATTAGCAAGAAGAAATACTGGCTGTTAAAAATAACTAAATTGTCATGTTCATGTTATTCATGTCAAAGATCATTAAATGGTTATGAAGAAAAACAAAGTTTTCTGCAGCTGCATTCCACTGTAGATGAAAGCTGATGGGGGCGGGGAGGACCGATGGGAAAAAAACTACTTCCTGGTTTCCATTTCGGTCACCTAGTAACTGGTGCCATCAATGAAAACCACTGCCCATCTGAAAACAACTGGAGGAAGCCAAGTGTCAAAGAGTGAGTCAAAGCCAAAGGGAAACATCTTGAAGTCAGTATTTCTAACCCCTAATGGTGAGCCCAGCGCTGACACGTCATTTCTGCCTCGCCATTGGTCATTCTTGCTTATTCAAATCATTTCAAGCGAGATTTGCAGACTGAGTAATCTGGGCCGAACACACACCCTTGCGGTTTCCCTCCGAGGCTTTCCGCTTCCTCTCACCGAAACTTTCATTGTCTTGACTCTTCGATTTTCGCCTTTGCAACAAAGGAAAAGGAATTCCATCACCGCGCCTTTTTATAACTGGGAGGTGCTGGAGATTCCTCCTGGGCGGCAGACGGTTTTTCCTCATGTATCTCCGCCGCCACCTGGCACTAATGGTCAGGACAGGAGTGGCCACTAATAATCTGCTGCTGGATGTCTAATCACCCAATCAATCTCAGCCGTGACACAGGGCTCCTTCGGCCTGCTCTTGGCAAGAGCATCTCTGCCGCGCAATCTCCCGGCCGCCATCAGTGGAAGCGGGGAATGTGTGGAAAGGCGGGGGGTGGTGGCGGAGAGGGAGGCGGAGGAGAAGAGGAGGAGGGGGGAGGGCGAGGGGATGTTTAATCTACTGATTCAATTCCTGCCGATGCTCGTCACTCTGCCGCTCCGTGAGGGAGGGCAAATGGAGCATGCGGCCCAAAACACCCAGACCAAATCACATTTTCTCTCAACTTCTCAGCCTCCGCTCTTTGCCTCTCCGTGTCTCTCGCTCGCTCTGTTCTCCCCCTCCATCCCCTCCTCCCTTCCACTCTGCCGCATTTTTCTCACTTTCCGCCGCCGTCTGCGGGGCCTGACTGACGGACTGACTGACTGACTGACTCCCTCTGCCCAACAACGGCCCCGGTGAAAATGGAAAAGCGTGGAGCCCAGCACTTACCTGACAGATTCTGTAACCTGCTGACTTTGTGTTTGCCAGTTGTTGTTTTTTGTTTTGTTTTGTGCGTTTTTGCGAACGCTGTTCAGAGAGCCAGACCCACACAGCAAAGCTGAGAAATGAGACCCCCCTCGAAGCAAGACCTGCAAAACTAATCACTTGCTCAGTCCATTTGCTACATTAATAGTAAGTGTCGTGGTGCTGTTTGCCCAGTGTGGTTAGCATTTGGTGCGGCGTAATTATTTTTCAGTCTGTAGATGTTTAAAATTTCTCGCAGATTTAAATAATACAGTTAAAACTGTTAAAACTAAACCACAGTCACAGAATGATGCCTATATCTTTATGTATATGTGTATATACACATATTCCTGTGGGTCTTTAGTTGTCATATAGTGGCACTGGTCTGTCGATTTGTGCGCCAGTACAAACATCCTAATTCCTTTTTCACATGTGAAATTTGGTAGCTTGTCTGTAAAAGAATAAAAGACAACGTTTTTGTTGTCAAAATACAAGGACAACAAAATTGAAAGTGTCGTCCCTATGTTGTCCCTATTACAAAAAATGCAATAAAAATAGATTAAGTGCAACAATCATTAGACACCTCCATAACCGCCACAGCGTGAGTCAGTCAGCATTGAGTCATTTCAAGTATTCTGAGCATTTAATCCGCTGAACTGTGTCATCATCAGCTTTTCATCATGTTTGAGGCTCAAATTGGGAAGCAGAGACACCAAAAACTGCATCAGGATGAAATGACCCAGAGACGCCGTTTCCATCGTGAACCCCACATGTGCCCACATGAAACAGTTGGAGCAATGAATCAAAGCAGTAAAGCATCTGCCAAAGTGGCAAAGATCCATTTGGGATGGAGGTAAGTAGATGGCCACATGCAGCTGTTTTAGCACCAGTCGTGTTGCCAGGCAGACAGGAAGCCAAGCTGGGGGGATACAATACATATATATTGGTCGTGTCTGCCGGGATTCCTGTTTCTCTTTTCTTCTTTTTTTCCCCCTGTGTTTGGTGCAGCAGAACCTGGTCATTATGTCTATTTGGAAGCATATCAGTGGAAAAAAGAAAACAAAAACAAAAGTTTTTTGTGTTTTTGCAGTACAACCCAACTCCAAAACTTCCCTGCAAGTGTGAATGTCTGCCAGTTCCGCAACACCTCACAGACTTCATTCACTCTTCTGCATTTGGTGCCTCACTGGATTCTTTTCATATCAATGAAAATAATTTACACAAAGGAACCTTTATCATAGTCCTGAGCATTTTTACATGGAATGCCAATGTTGAAAAAAAATAACGCCATCCTTATTTTATTTTCACTCCGAGAGACAAACCTCGTTAACTTTCATCCAGCAGGAAAAAAAATAGCAAGTGTTATATTTATTACTCTATTATTGTGTGAAAATAAGCTTGATCAAGTTCCCATATTGGTGATTATCCTGATAAAAGGTCAACTGGTTACACCGGTGTAATGCTGCTGCTCCTCACTGCTAGTAGGTCTTAAAGGTAGTTTAAAGGGTGAGTTTGCTCTCTTATTTGCAGATAGTTAGCGAGAAGAGACAACTCAGTGACCAAGTAAACACAGACGAGGAATTGTGACTCGTCAGCTCTCCCGTTTCAAACAATTCATTCAGGACTTGCACATCAAGTGCAAATCAAGCATGAGTCTCCGGGCTCCAGGTTGAGGGCGGCCCTGAGTCACTCACGAGTGGACTGGAGAGACGTCAGGAGGCGACTGAGGCGTTACCTTCAGAGAGGAGCAGCCCTCCCTCAAGTGCCACTCCTGCTGCACTCCAGTGATACATTTAACACAGAGCATTTTTTTTTTAAAACAAAACATCTGGAGTGGTCAGTTCTGCGTTGTGCATTTTTCGAGAATCCTTGACGTGTGTTGAAAAGAAAACCACGGATTGTGCCGAACAAATTGGCAATCTGTGTTTTCTGCATAGCGTGAAGACGTGACGATGAAACAAAATATGAAATAAAATAAACGACCAACTTCGCCCAGGCTGATTCCAACATCAGCGTGCAAAACGCTCTTCGCTCGCTGGTTCGATGTGTAAGTTGGCCTTTAGGGGTGAATCTGTTTTATGAGGGATGAGCCTTATTTTATTTTGCATCCGAGTTAAATTGTCTTGCTTATCTTGCTGAAAGCACCTAGCGTTTACTGCAGGACTGCACCACGCACATCAGAAAGGGGTGCAAGCGCAGGAAAAAAGAAAAGGCGAGATCGCTCCCGAGAGACGCTCGCACTCGGAGAGATTAAACCGCCATGTTTTCCTCAGTTCTTTTGTTTCAATTATATTTTTCATAATGGCAAAATTCCCACACTGCAGGTTCCTCTTGGAGCAAAGCGTCTGCCCGGCGATGTTTTGATTCCGTCTTCATTACAGCCCCACAGACATGCAGCGCAGTTGGTCTCCGAGTGAAACGTGATGTTAAAATCAGAGGAAATCTAAAATAAATCCAAAAGCGTGGAAATTGTAATTAGCCGCTAAATGTCGCCGTCGTCTTTGTGTTTCGGTGCGAGAGATGAAGCAGCTTTACTCGTCCCCTCGCCAGCTTAGCGAGTTGACACATTAGCATATATGCCTTATGTTCAGACAGTGTGTGTGTGTTTTTTCTTCCCTTCTGCAGCCCTCTTTTTCATCTGCGAGGAGCCCAAGGCTGCGAGTGGCACTGCGCTGCTGTAAGCTTTGTCACCCTCACATGGGGCCCCTGGCCAGCCGCACCAGCTCCCTTTTCAGTGCTCTCATTTACACCAGCATAATTTAGAGCTTCAACCCTTAAAAAAAGCTGGTGACTTCTGAAAAGAAATATGTGTGTGTGCAGTGTGTGTGTGTGTGTGTGTGTGTGTCCGTCCCTCGACTCCCGGAGGATTTGACACAAACAGTGCTGCAGAGCAGCTGTGGCGCTGAAGGCAGGAGAAATGGCGTAGACTCACAGCAAAGAGCTTCACTGTTTGTTGAAAATCAAACAGGAAAAGAAAAATAAGCCGGTAAAAGATATGCAATTTATTTTACACTTTTACGTAAACACAAATTCTCGAGACGGAAGGCTCACTGTGAAAACTTGCAATTGCAGTTTGATCTGTTGTCAGCGGTCCAAACTATAACCGTGTCTCTCAAATCATTTATTGACATGCTGTTTTTAGTATAGATGCGACGGACATTGGTCGGGACAGCGATGTCCCAGATTGAGCACTGACATGCGGCACATTTTTCTTTCTGTCATGCTATTTTTCCAGCAATAGATCTCAACAAGAACACAGTTTTATCACCTAGGAACCCAACTCACACCACAACATTAATGCCTGCTTGAACTGCACCACTGTTGACATGACAGTACTGCTTGTCGTAGTAGGTTTCTGTTGCCTCACCGCTGAGGACAGTCCACGACAACAACATAAGATGGAATAAATAGAATCACCAGATACATTAAAGGCATTTTTCCTTTTTTGATCTTTGTTCCAATCAAACCTAACCTTCAATTAAATGTCAATCCCAGACCCATTAATCATATTTAGCCACTGTATTTTTTTATTTTTTATTTTTAAATCAAACAGTACAGGGCCAGTTACGACGGCAGAGCTGAGAATAACCTCCGAACCATCCATTAAAGGACACACAGACGCACAGGCTGTACAGTTTGCACGCTAAAGAGGTGACCCTTATCTCCCCTTGGAGCACTTGCATCCCATCACCCTCCGCATGCGCACTGGCAAATCCCCACTGAATACGGTGATCCCCGCTGAGACGGCGACCTGTGCGCGGCGGAAAAAAAGCCGGGCTTCTCGAAGCTCCTCTATCAACATGATGGTAGGTGTTATTCCTTAAGCAGGCAGTCCGTATCCACGCCATCCGTCAAAGAGGGCGGCTGAGGCACGGCGGGAGGCGACGCAGGGCACATTATGCTCTCGGTAGGTGGCCAACATTCATGCATCCGCACAAAAAGACAAGTGTGGCTTGACTTGAGGGGGATCTTCACGGCTGGACCTGGATCATTGCGTAGAGGTCACAAGACAAACTGGCCAACTCAGTAGTTTAGAATGCTAGGACGTGGCTCGTTAATATAAGTTAAATATCTGTTTACCGCCATAGTACTCATAGTACACAACATGATGGACACGAGTCAGGCTAATTTTAGGGAGTTTTTTTCAAGGACAATACTGTGCGGACACCAAACAGGAAATCAGCAGGACACTGAGAAACGGTTGAGTGGAAGTTGGGACACATTCAGGCGGATGTGTGAGGTTCTGCCATGTACTTGTCATGTGCCATATCCCCATGATGAATTTCTCCCACGCACGAAGCCGGCCGGTCTGGGCTGTGAATGAAAGGATGAGGTCACTCAGGCCGGAATGAGGTCCCTCCGAGGAGAGGTTGGGTTCAGCACTTTTGAATGAGGAGCTCAGACATCCGCAGGGAATCTGAAGTAGAGCCGCTGCTTCCTGGTGTCTGAGGGAGCAAATTGAGTTGGTTTGCGTATCTGATCTGGATGCCTGAGAGATGCCTTCCTCCAGTGGTCTACTGGGTACATCCATCTGGATGAATGACCAAGAATCACTGGTGCACTGATGCATCCTGGTCATCTTGAAGTCCCTGCAAGGAAGAGCGGGAAAGTGGCGCCGGTGTGGAGGCCTGGAAAACACTACCAGTGAGCTGTACAATGGACCATTAAAGCATTTCTGGATTTATTGTATATAATAATTTAAATGTTTTTTTGTATTTGCTTAAGTCTTTCTTCAATCAGGTCTAGTCCAACTTTATACTAATGTGTAACCATGTACGTTGTTAGATTAGGTTTATGGTTGTTAGTTTATTCTAATTTGATTACGTTGGATTTGAACTTTCAAACATTGTAAACTACTCAACGTGGTTGAGTGAGCACAGTTTCATTTATGTGTGAAACAGTATGAAACAAACTATGACAACTAATGATCTGGATGGATGGATTGATGGATGGGTTGATGATGCAACAGTGCAAGGATTCCTATTGATCTCAATGGTGTCACCCTATGCACATCGCTACCTTATGAAAGCCTCTTAATGTTGCGAGTCTAACTATACTCTCACTACAGCCAACCAGGATCCAGAAAAAAACCTTTAGTGCTGTTCTTTCCCCATCTTTTAATGAGGAAATATTGTCCAATTATGATAAAACCAAGACTGGTACAGCATCCGCACCGCGGCTGCAGACATACACAGCATATTAAAACTGGCTGAAAATGAATGAAAACACGATGCGTGCTAAACCCTTTCCGTCTATGATTAAAGAATTTCCCATCCAAAGGCCACAATTTATCGCCACAAATACCTTTCATATCGACTCTGACCCCTGTGGTGGCATTTGAAAGTACATCTCAGAGAGCACACACACCCGCGGAGGAAAATAAAATCCTGAGCACTCCAATGTTGAATATTTTGTGGGAAAATTGCTGTTTCCTCTTAGGATTTTCCTCTGCCTCATCAGGTTTAAAATAACAGCTTTTACTTTAATGCTTGATGTCCCATGACAATATATGTGTGTTTCAAACACACAAAACTGTTCAAAATAAAACTACCCCTGTGACCTGTGGCAATGTAACAACCATATAATAATAGTATGTAAGAAGAAGAATACAACTTCAATTGTATTACATTTTTTCACTGGGATACAAGAAAAATAAATATAAGGTGCTTATAAGGTGCTTATAAGGTGCTTATTTTTAGAAAAATACAACAAAGATATATATATATATATAAATATATATATATATATGACTACACAGATGAAAGGAAAATGTATACATACACAGACATAAATCAATAACTACAAATAAAATTAATAAATAAACTCAACATTTAATCTCCAAATATCAGTAAAAATAAAGAAGAAGAAGAAAACACTTAGGATTATTCATCCATTCAGATTTAACCAGGGCAGAGTCGTACGTCACTAATCTTGATGTGTTAATGAGAATTTCAGCACCATGGAGAGCTCCTGCCATGGTGTCAATCTGGTATTTTATTCGCATATGTTGCTCCTTCCTTTTATTTTGTCATGAAAGATAAGCTACAATGTCCACCGGCTCATCCTGTTAATTTAGAGCAGTTTTGTCCTATTTTATGTGTATTTTTTTTTGTTGTTGTTGTTATAATGACTTAAAATGGAGAGCCTGAAAGATTCTGTCAACAGGAGTTTTTTTGTTTTTTTTGCCCTGCACTGGAGAGAAAACCTTTTATCCCAGTCATCATTGAATCATCTCCCACTGTTGATTTAAAAATCTGCCTCAATCAGCGTGCCAGCCTTGTAGTAATGATGATTTTAATCACAGTGATGGCTGAGAAGACCAGTGGAGCACCACTTTAAATGGGTCTGTCACTAAGCTTGAGCCTGTTCACAAACAATGCGTCGGAGGGCAACGTTTTCATCTGAACACACGTCTACGCAAGCGTTCAGGCGTCCTACAATCTCATCAGGCCATCTGCCGTAATGGCTACGGAGGCGGAATTACAAGTGTGATGTTTGTATCATGTTGTTACTGCCGTTCATTTCAGCGTCTGCTTGAAGGTGAGAAGTGATGCCATGTAGCCACAGGGGTTTTGTTTCACTCTTCTGTCTATAACCATATTTTCTAAAACTCTTTTGATTTCCGTGTTCCACAGGCTGCCTGATTCATGGGGAGCACTGAGGGGGTTAGTGGGGGCGGTTGCGGTTTGTCAGTAGACCTGTAGGCCTCTTGAGCCATGGCCACCAAGTTCAACACTTGTTGCTCCCACTCCAGAGACCTGCAGCACAGGAACATCGCTGCGGGCAAGGACACCTGGCCAGGAAGAGCTTTGTGTGGCTTTGTGTGCAATTAACAAGAAGTGCCACTGCATCTGTAGTGCAGCAGCAGTCTGCTGCGTATGTGTCCTGTCTAATTATGCTCAGAGTATCTTAATTAACACAAAACCCCCAAAGGTGCATTTGCATCACCGGCTAAAATGTAAAAAATGTGAATTTTGTTTATTTATTTATTTCTATTTTTTTCTGAAGGCAGCTGGAGTTCAGTGAAAGTCACTGACAGTCGCAACTGTTACAGCCATTAACTCTCCACTCCATCAAAGACTGAGAATCAATCGCTGCTCTGCAAATAGTATTTTTTTTTTTTTTTTTTTTTTTACAGATCATCAATCGAAGCAGGAGAGGTGGGGCTCTTTAGGTGTGTAATTGAAGGGGATTACATTCAGATCTCCCATTTTCTATTTGTGATTTTCTTTGTGGAAAATTGATTTGAGAAGCCTTGCATGAGCTGTTATTTCCTCACGAAACTCTCTCAATCCAAAAGTCACTGGAGTAAATTCATTGGCTTTTTTGAACAAAAAAGCCAATCAGTGCAGAAATTCCAGTTTGATGGTTGAGACCTCCTACACAAATATTCACAGTAGGAATTAAGCAACATTGCAGGCATTTGAATGTACTTGTAATGTCATTGTGAAGTTCTTTTTTAACACAACATTTCAAACCTTAGAGGTCTTAATTAAAAAGAAATTCAATATGCACACAACCGTTCAGTGTAATAGACTACTTCTTGAGTAACGGAGTAATGGATTACTGTGGCAAAACTGGTAATTGTATCATAATTACTTTATCAAGTCACAATTCCACTATTTTTCCAAAATCTTTTGCAAGCTAAAAATGTCTCAGTATCCACAAAATGTCTGAAATTTAGAAAAACAACAAAAAACAACCATGTTGCAGATTGATGATGCGGCCGTGCACGCAACGTCATTGTTCATTCCAAAGCACTGAGCAACTGTTACTTTATCTTTCTTTGAACTAAAGTAATAAGTCATTGATTACTTATGAAACAAAGTAGTTAAATAGGTAATTAGATTACTTTTTAATTAGTAATCAGTAGTTGGATTACTTATATGGAGTAATCCCAACAACACTGCCCCTGTGTGAGTCATTCAGTGTTGAGATGTTTGTCTTTGACTCATTTCAAAGTGAAGATTGCGCCTGCACACCTCATTAGGCGCTTTTTTCGAGTGGAAATCGTGAAGGCGTGAAAACGTGGCGTCGGCCGCGTCGTCCAGCAGCGCTCACCTGCTTCCCCCGACGACGCCCCTCCCCGTCGTCTCCCCTCGCTGCGTACGCCGTCACGTCCTCTGCCGCCGCGCTGTAATTGCTCATTACCGAGGCCTTCGATCCAGCGCGGCACAGCTCCATCATGATGAAGTGGGCTCGCTGGAGGTGGCGCAGCTGGACGACCTGAACACGAGGCAGCGTGGTGACAAGCCCCGCCTCATCCAGGTGCTGGACGGGTTTTTTGAAATGTCACAACACGTAGAGAAAATCTTGGCTCCTGGTGTCCCAGCGTGTCATCTGTAGTTTTTATAACTATGGATGAAAAAAAGGAAAGGGGGAAATATGCGGGGAGGATTATCCTGAACCAGGCTGTAATGTTGCGGCTCTTTCTCCTGACTCGGCTTTCTCAGACTCCCTCCTGTGGAGACGAGTCGTTTCCCCTTTGCGACAAATTGAAAGTGACGTGAATCCAAAATTTTCCCAAGGAGGGAACCTGCCAACGTTTAAATGCAGAGCGTCAAAGCCGGCGACGGTGCGAGTCTTTGATAGCGAAAGAAAACCAAAACAAACATTGTGTCGTTTCAGGGCAAATTATCCAAGTGTTCGGCATGAGTAAACAGTAGGTTGGTGGGGGGGGGGCAGGGTGGGAGGTGAGGAGGTGGGGTTGTGCTTGCAGCTGTTCAGCATCGAAACAAGCTGTCACAGGAATAATTGATGGCCATTAATTACTAATCATCAGTGATTAAGCCGCCGTTACGGCTTTATTACGTTCAATTTTGTTTGAAATCGCGAGACTCTCGCAGCCTTTCAAGTCGCTTTCCACCCGCAACCAGTTCGCAATGCCGCTGACACAACGCAAATTGCTTAATTGCGTTCCCACGACAGTCGGATTACAAAAGGGGGAGCGGCGTTCCAGCAGCGCCGCTCCGAGACGGCTCCCGCCGTGTCGCACTGCGTCGGCTGAACGACCAAAACAAGCCGCCAGGTTTTGATTGACTGCGAAATGAGTCGCTCATGCCATTAGGGTGGCGGGGAGTTTCTTTAGCAACGCTTACGTTGAAAAGGCTGCCCGACAAAGAAAAAAAAAAAAACTGCTGCAAAGCCCGCCCACCTGTGAGGTTCCTCCACTTCAGGCGCCTGGTAAGTGAATGTGATGGGTAATGAGCAGCGGGGTCAGAGCTCAGGGCGTGCAGGAGGTTCCCACAGGCTGCCTGGACTACCTGAACCCTGTCTGGGGTGGTGGAAGTGGTGCAGTCCGGGATCACAGGTGGCCTGCTGCTGCTGCTGCTGCTGCTGCTGCTGCTGCTGCTGCTGTTGTTGCTGCAGCCGCTGCATTGCAAAAAGCAGGACTCCGGCACCTCATTACAACCCCATCGCCAATGGAGAGGAGGGCTAATGTTCCGAAAAGCTCAACATAAAGGGTTATTAAGAGCCTGTCTGTTCATCACTGTCTGGAATTTCTCATCAGGGCGCGTTGCTTTGGGAGGAGGCGCCATAAGGGGGCAGAGGAGACTGAAATGGTAGCAGCTGGCTAAGCATAATGTTACACTAAATGGGTCAAATGAGACAGTGCTCATTACTGCGAGGAGTGGAGTGTGGGTGGTTTGCCCCGAGCCCACTGCGGGCCAAACCTGAGAGTGTGTTTATGTGAGGCGATGCAGCCGCTCCTGTGGCCAGAAGTCGAAATACTTTACCTAAAAAGGACCGTGGGGGATTGAACTCCAGCAACACGAGACGCTCAGGCGGCTACAATAGGCGCTTCAGAGGTGAATCATGATCACATTCCCGGCTACAGTGAGTCGCTCAGGCTACGATTTCATTTTTCTTTTATTAATCTCTCAAAGAGATCGTTTGCCCTAAAGTTTTTGCGGCGGTCAAATGTTTTGGGAGTCAAATACGCTCCATTTTGAAAGTGCCTAATGTCTACTTGGGAATTTGCTAAACAATGCACAACTCACATTCATGGAAGTAGGCCAAGAAGTGCATCGCAGTGTCATGGAAATCTGATTCTACTCTTTTTATTGACAAGAGGTCTTTTGATATGAAAATAATCACATATTATCTCAGAAAACAGTATCACACATTTCTGAAAATTTGGCAGCCATATTTAGACCGTACAGGCACATCACTTATACCAATGTGTCCGACATGGAAGCCTAGTAGATGTAACACATGAAGCCTATTGTCGCTGTCCAATTTGTCTAAACAGCAATGTTAGCAGCAAGTTTTCAGCCCAAACCTTGAAATACATCCGTGCAGGCATTTATTTCTTTATTTCACGTATGGCATGGGACAGCGATGACATCATGGCCTTGTTTTGTGCAGCCATCTCCTTCGGGTGGACAGAGCCGAGTAGCTGCACCTTTACAGCGCTGTAATAAAAGTGTTAATAAGGAAATCTACATCATGTCACCTGCCGTAATTGCAGGAATGACTCACATGGCCGTCCCAGTCACAGCTCTCAGGAGTGTGGAAAGTTGCGGTAAATGAACTGGCCACTGCGGAGAGGTAACTGCATCCTGCCGCAGTGGCTGCACTGGAAATTTAGGATTGTTGAGCTCACGCCTATCTTTCTTGATGAAAATCAATTTTGTTCTCTTTTTTTCTGTTGTATTATAACTATTTTTATGGAATTGCCAACCATGGGTTTGCTCTGTCTCGGCACTGGCTGGATTATTTTCTCTGTAGGAAACTCCAGAACCGTTATTTTTCAATTTTTTTAAACTTTTAATCTTTAAAAAAAAAAAAAAAGATGTCACCACCGGAGTCTCAATCAGCACAGCGGTGGCTCACACATGGAAGACATTTTCAGCGAAACATTCCGGACCTGCTGACCGAGTGTGCCGCGCCATCTGCAGAAGCCTGCTGTCGGAGGGACGCGGCGAGGAGTTTGTTTTTGTCTACGAGGGCCGTGGGGCGACCGCCATCCACCTCATTTCTTCCTGAGCGAGCTGTCCCATGTTTTCATTTTCTCTCCGCAGCGGCTCGCGCCCGGTCCCGCCGCTCCGCGTGGGACTTTGAACAGGAGGCTGCGCAGGACATCAAATTCAGAGGCTTCAAAAGAATCGTTCTCTGCGATCCACACCAAAGTCCTCCGCCAAGCACCTTTTTCTAATGAGTTGCCGATGCTTCGCACGTGCGCGCTTGACTTTTTGAGACTTCTACTGAAGCAATTACACTGTCTTTCACTGACAAAAACAAGTTGTTGGCTGCTTTTTTTCTCAAACTTAAGGGCCTGCTAACATTTTACTTTTATGTTTTCTCTTGAATTTGAGGTTGAGGCTTGACAAAAACCCTGCAGGGTTACAGAGGGGACGACCGAGACCCCCTGGCACACCGTCCGGAGGTCCCAGAAGCTAATGCTGTCCGCGATGACACTCTCAAAGGTCCCCTGACAACTCCTGTTAATCACAATTTAGCCTGAGGGATTCACACTCTTTCCCCCTCAAATTCTCCTCCATTCATTTATTTATTTTCCCGTTATTGTTCCTCAGCTCAACAGAATGAAAAACCTCCCAGAATTTCTTTTTTTGTGTATGCAAAACTTTGCGCCCCCTGTTTTATTCAGAAGCCTTATTTTAATACAGTGAAACACTTTCATCTGCACCGTCATCCTTCTCATCTGATGGCTCAAAGCAACTCTCTGAGCTTCACTCTTGATATCGTACATCATAGCACTTCCCGCTTTTTCTCACCTTTCCCGGAGCACACTGTGAAAGTCTGCACATCACACTGGGGTGTGATGATGGCCCACTCAGTCACACGAGGGCATCCCAGACACCAGCGGTTTAGTATGCATAAAGTAGATCACTTTGAGCCATTGCACCAAAGGGGGGGGGTAAAAAAATAAAAGGATGGCACTCAGGAAATACTGGCACACCCTCTAAAAATGGAAAACCTAAAGTTCCCTTTCTTGCAGGACTGATAGGGTAAATAATATATAAGTGTTACTTTTTAATCTGCAGGAGATCAAGGAGTTCACCCCGCACCAAGTGTTCCAACAATTAATATTCAGGCACTTTGGCTGTCAGTGTAAAGATTTAAAAGCACAACCTAAAAAGGATGTATTTTATTATTAGCATTGCCAAGGCACAGGGGAAACAGGGGCTTATTTAGCGACTTATCTTTAATAAGCATTTGTAGATATGAAGCATTGTGTTTTTGATGATTTGATTGCTGGAAATGTATTCATCTGACTTGTTTTTTTCATCAAGCAAACGTGAGGGAGAGGAAGCCACTCCATTGACTAAACTGCTTTCAAGTAATTCAACAAATATACACTTTCAACATTTGCACATGAAAAGGCATCACAGGACATCTGTGGTGCCTGTAGTAGATAGGTAAAGCCAGGAATAGGTGCGTTTGATTTGATTTGCATCAAATCTTCTCATCAGTGGTGTTTAGGAAGAAGTGCTTTCTTCTTTCAAATGTGTTTAAATACTGTTATTATGTTTTCTTTACTTTTTATTTGAATGGAATTCTTCTTTTTTTTCCTTTATATTTTGAAATAAATTCATTCATTTGAATTGATTAATTTTTTTCTTATCAAATGTACAATAGTAGGGGGGAAATTTTCTTCTTAATTCTAGACAAGAAACTGAACCCATGTTTGATCTCTGTTGCTTTGTGTCTCTTTTCTTTCTGTTGTTATTCCTTCTTTTCAAAGAGCTAGTTTGCCCCAAATACATTTTTTTGTCCATTTGCTACACACCTTTTTGCTGTGGAAGCCTGGAGACATTTGTCATTTGTCCATGTCATTTTTCAGGAGTGTTACAGTCAGAAAGAATTCCAGTCATTGCACACCTAAGGAAACTAACCATCCAAATGTAGCAAAGAAAATAAAAAAAACAAACAAAATAAAAATAAAATTACAAAACTGTGTCTGAAAGATATGGCCATGTAATCGCCCCTGACAGTCACTTGCTGCTGATGAACAAATAGAGCAGATTTGTCACTGCACTGATCATCGGGACGTGGAACAAAAGGGCGCATTGATGCTCCTGGAGTTATTTTGCATGCTGCCTTTCATCGCTGCAACAAAGGCTGCGGTCTTCAGTTCTCTTCTCAGTCATGTGGCAACATGCGTGCCGCAGCCTTGACTGTGGCTGCTTGTTCTTGCCATTTGATGACGTGCAGCAGAGGCGGTCTTTCGCAGCCGACGGACGATCCTCGAGATCATTAAGATGTTGTGGACCTTTGTGCCGCAACAGGAGATGCAGCCATCTCCCCAAAGGTTGAGACATAAGATTTTGAGCCAGGCTTGATCTTTCATTCTCTTTCTGCTGTATTTTTTTGTTGCTGTTGTTGTTGTGGTTGTTGTCCATTCCCTCCCTTTTGTTGGTCCACGTTTTAATCAGACACAGAAAACATGTGCCTGAAATTGAAAAATGTAGAAACCAAAAAAATATATATTTTTTTTACAAAACAAACATGAAAAACAAATAACCATCAAACGTGATGCCATCCATGTCAACTTTTGAGTCATTGTACCACTGTTTCCAGATTTGGAGTTCAATCAACATGGAGGTGTAGCGGCGTTGGTCAAGCAGCAGCTTCATCCATCTGATAAACAGTCAATGAGAAGCATTTGGAAAGGAGAGACAAAACTGTTTCACCACGTCCAATCCGATTTGTCACAGCGAGAGATTAGCAAAGCGTCAGCAGCCCGAGGCTAGTTGCATAGCAGCTAGCCTCGGGTCGAAGTCAAGGCAGCAGGAAAAAGTAACAATAGTAAGAGTTGTGTTAAAAAAAATAATTTTTTAAAAGTTCCAGTTTTATATTAGATTTTCATTTTGTAAAAAGCCGTTCAGTTCTGACTAAACTGTTTCTTCTTCCTGGTCGTCTTTCATTGATCAATCTGTACAGTTTAGTTTGACGATCGCTTCTGATTTGGATTTGTGCCTAATATTATTTTTGTGATATTTCAGTGCTCCTTAGAAAGAATGGAGCTTGCAAATTATAAAAACAGCTTTTATGACGGACTGTAAAAATCACCCAGAGCAAAAAGAAACAAAAAAGAAACAAATTAGATTCAATCAGTCATTTCAGGACACAAATAATCACTCTAATGTCTCCGCTTAGAAAACGCTTCACCCATCATCTCCGCGCGTCGCCATAATTCAGCATGTTTTCACTGGATGGGCGTGGCAGTGTCAACGCAAACAGCTCTGACATGAAGAACAACAATAACAACCACCAGCGGGCTGATGAATGGCTGCCGAGATGGACAATAGGATCGAAGGGATTGATCGGCGGCCCACTATCTCATCCCTGTTTTTACCCTCTGTCAAACAGGTGCCACGGGGTGATGGATTTAGCCGGCAGACGGAGTGGATTAATGGCAAGTCGGAGGGAGGGAGAGACAGAGAGGGAGAGGAGGAAAGGAGGAGGCGGAGGGAGGGAAGGTGCGGCGGCCGTGGCACCGAGCTGGCCGAGCGGCGCTCTCCTCTGGGCAACAAACCGTGGTGGCGGGAGTGTTATTGACAAGACTCAAGGAGGAGGGACGGCGGCGAGGCCTCGGGTGGACAGCGGAGAGGCTGGAGAGGGGGATACACACACACACACAGAGAGAGAGAGAGAGTAGCTGAGCCCCGGCGCCGCCTCCAGCAAGCCTAATGATGGATGGTGGAGGAGTCCGGCCTCCCCTTCACCTCTGCTCAGGCGTCTCGCTCTCCGAATGGAGTGGCCGGGGGTGATGAATATTCATGCGACGCGCGGGTGATGTTCACAAGCTCAACACTGAGCATATAAATTGCCAATTGTTCTCCGCTAATGACACAAGCGCGGCCCCGTGTTCACTTCCCATTGACTTATTGTTCACTAAATTAATTTTCTGGCTTCCAGTTCCAGGGAATATTATTACTTCTTTTTTTTTTTTTTTAGCACGCTAGCATGCATTGTGTAAACATAAATTACATTAATTGAGCAAAAGGAAGAAAAAATATATGTTCCAATTGCTGAGGATATCATATCACAGCGCTAATGGTTTGAACAAACAGAGGTGCGCTCAGCGCAGGGAAGGGCTCACTTACAAAGATGCAATAACTGAAGTGGTCGCACCTGATTGGTGTCTTAGGGGGGGAAACACTGAAGGTCACAGATCCAGAGCTTTACTTGTTTGGAAAAGGGTTTTGGATTAACTTTCCAGGTGTTGGGGAGCTGTGAGGGTGCAGGATCTCAGTATGCCACAGGCGTCCGTAACCCCACACCCTCCGGCTCCCCGGCACATCTCTCCTGTTAAGGGCGGCTGACAATTTCTCAATGCAGCAGAAGTGCTAATGCTGTTTTTTTTTTTTTTTAAAGATGCTCAGCAGGACAACAGGGTTCGCTCCGTTCTAGATTAATGAGTGCTCAAATGCAAGCAGACAGCGGCGGAATTAACAATCTCATCTCCCTCCACGTCTTTCTCCTCTCCTGCTTTTATTTTCCTCTCTTTTTGTGCCGACTAATTAAAAAAAAAAAAGGCGCGAGATAAAGACGGACGCATCACTCAAAGTGCTTCGGAGTTCGCCGTCGCTCGGAGAGAACAATGGGGCCGCCTTCGTTTATGAGAAGAAGTCGTCGCTGACGTTTGATGCGTCAAAGTCTTTGACGAAGTTGTCGCAAGCGCAAAAAGTCAAACTAGCGAAAGCTACGTGGGATCGTGCTCCTTCACGCGTCAGTCAATAAGCAGGGAAACGACAGTTGGAGACTGATTCATGGGCGGAGATTGGTGAGTGTCGGGTGTCGCCACCGATGTGGTTGATCGTCGCTTCAATTGTGTGCATGAATAAAATGGTAATCATGACGGTGGAATAAACCCTGTCAATTAGCACTGATTCCAAGATACAGATGTAGAAACAAGCCAAAGGCTAAAATCTCACATATCAGAGCCTCTTGGTGGTGTAAACCAAGGCTATAGTATAAAATACTGCACGATATCAAATGGAAAACCAAACACAGTTAGGCCTTTTTGTATGGATTGAGATTCATTTTTTTAAATTAACTTCATTGTACACCATTCCAAAGTCTTTAGTAAGGGTTGCATCGTCTTCCCACGCTTTTGTCACTTTGTGATTCATGCAAGTGTTGTTTTTTTTTCCAGACTCGATCAGATAATTGAAATAAATCACAACAGCATGCAATTGTCTACCTCATATAGATGTATGAATGTAATCAGAGAGCCTCTGTCAACTTCAGAACCACCAATCAATCAACTCAAGTCATTTTACGGGACAGGTACTATCAATTGTGTTGTGTCATGATCGAAAAAGTAGGTCAGCGCCAAGTACTTTCCATCATCATTGATTCTAGATACGCAATGACGTACGTTGCAGACTTTGTTTTGTGCAGTCGCAACAGTTGTGTCACCTCCTTCCAAGATTTAATCTACCCCATGTAATTCTGATTTAAATCTACAAATCCTACAAAAAAGATCCAAAACAAAGACACAGCAATTGAAGAAACCTTCCGTGCTTCCATCAAAATGCAAGTCGTATTTAGCTTACAACTGAATGCCACTAGCTACCACTGCCTGCAAGTGGCTTCTTATTTAGCCGCATAAAGTCTTCATGCTCTGAGCGGACACAACACAGGCTCATCATCCCCAGGAGAACATCCATCCCAGGGAGGGAATCAGTTGGCACGCTCCGGATGATCGGTGCACCTGCCAAGCCACTGGTACCAGTTAGCCTCAGCTTATCGCCAAGCTTGCCTTAAAGAAGGATTACAGCTCTGCGCGCCTCAGACAAACCATTCGGTCATCGGCGAAAGTAACAATGAAGCGAGCTCCGAGGTGTGGGTGGAATTGAGGAAAGGGAGGACGGGTCAGCCAGAGGTTGATGGATTGTCTTTGGTGAACCGTCGAGAGGACTTGGAGTCCTTTTTCCTACTGTCCCCACTGTCCCATTTGTCTGTGTCACGGCCAAACACAGACGTGTGGCAAGAAAAGAGTCATTCCGGAGACGATTGTGTTAGGGTGGCCACCCTTTCGGGTTTTGGGTCAAACATCACGCACCAAGCCCGCAAAGTTGAAGATCAGACTTGTTTAAACACTTCAGAGGCAAAACAGATTCAGAGGTGTGTCCTAAAATAGCGCGACAGCAGAATAATGACCTTCTTCTTGACATCTTCTGCCTGAAAACACGCCTCTCCCTGATCGGGGCCACACTTCTGCACCTATGTCCCCTGCAAGTCTCCTGTCATCCAAAATAAATTGCCTTCGCTGTGAATGGGTCAAAACAACACAGAGATGTCGTTATTCCACGGCAATTGATCATACCTTGGGAAACACAAGTCAATAGTTTCTATAATTGCAGTGTCTCCAGCCCCTCAGAGGTTCAGTCACCAGGACTCCTTTGCCTCTTTTCATCTTTGTACTGATTACTGTGTTCATGAACCATGTTTACCATCCTGTAGGACGCATGTTAAATAGATCTTTATTTATTTTTTTATCCTTTTGCATTTGCTGTATGCGACATGTTTAGCGCAATGTCCCACTTAATTTCAGCGTTTCCATCTTAAGCCAAGCAATCAACGTCCTCGGCCATGCAGCATCAATTACTGTTATCTTCTGTTGAATGAAGCGCTCAGGAAAGTGCTTGAGCCTCGAGATGCATTTCCACCACTACTGCAGTGATGAAATAAAAAGAATGGTGGCACGGTGATTGGTAGTGTTGGCCCCCAGTAAATGATACTGCGCAAAAATGGGCCTTTCCTTTATTAGGAACCACTATAATATTAATTTTAAATCTTTTTGTGGGTTTGTCGACAGTTCAGTTTCCATAAAGTCTTATTGACATTCAGTATATTGTCTTAGAAAATGTATAGACACAGTAAAATTGTTCTGCTTTGCAATAAAGTCAGTACAATTGTTTGAGGTGGTTATTGTCTTTGTCGAATGGAGCTAATGTTTGATGGAGACTGGGTTGCAGATCTGCATGCAAGCTTTTCACAGCGGTGACTTGGGCTGTTTGCACCTTCCCTGACATTTCCATGACAAGTGAGGGAACCTGGCTGCTAGCATAGGTTCCATAGCTGCGTGCATAAAATGAATAATAATAATATCACTTTGTCTTCTTCTTAGAGCAGCGTTCCTCTTAGTCAATGCTACCTGACCTGGAAGCATAATTGGTCCAATTTCTTGACAGTAATACTACTTTCAATTGCTCTGCTGGTTTTGTTTACCACTGCTTCTCCATGTAGCTACGTAGCACCCTCCAATAGCACCTACTACTTTATATTGTCTCATTAATTACCACAAAACCACTTTTGGAGACGCAGTGTCCGCATTTTCTTTTCCACTCAAGTTCCCTCAGCATTTTGAGTAAACTCAACTGCGGAGGCGAGTGAGTTTGGCTTTTTTGCTTCTCAGACCAGTATCATCAGTAATGGTAATGCAATATTTGAATCCTGCTTTGTCCCTTAAAATTCTATGCAAAGCAGACAGGCTTAAAAGACTGCAGCTCCCTGATCCATCTATAGCGAGGCAGCCCCTGTCATGAAATCCTTGTTTAACTCAGCCCATATGTCGTCCCACGGTGTTGTGTCATTGGCAGGTTCATTAAAAAGAAAGAAAGAAAAAAATCAATCATTGCCTTCAAGGCCCTGTGTCAATCAAAGCTTATATGAACTCCATGGTACAGAGGCAGTTAGTCAAATAATCAATTTCTCAGTCAACAGAATATTAATCATGAAACAGTTTTTGAACGATTAACAGCTCGAGTCAGGTGTAAATGGAAAAAGCAAAGTAGGAAACACTATTTCTCTTTTTCAAGCCTTCATTTTAATGGGTATCAGCAAAGATGTCATTTAAAAAGTGAGATAATCAAATGAGAATCTTGCGCAGGGTTTTATGTTTTGAGAGGCCAGATATTGTTTTCCTTTTTCTCCCCATTTAAAAATGTGAAAAATACAATTGAAAATGCAGCACACGGAGAACATGTTGCATTCTGAGCCTTTATCACAAAATTAAATCCACCACTCCAGCTCATGTCGGAGTGTATTTATAGAGTGGCAGCACTGGCTTGTGATCCAGCTGCGTACAGCAAAGTGAAAAGTGAAGTCAGCGCGCAGATAACAAGCCAGACAAAGGCGAGGCCTGCAGAGGCTCACGAGGAGTTTAATGAAAGTGAAGTCCTGCAGAGTGGAGACAAGCAAGCTGTCCGTCAGAGTCACTTCTACAGTAATTTTAAGGTTTAAAAGTTGGCTTCATGCTGGCAAGCATCGCCAGGATAGATTTTTCCTTTTCTTCTTCTTCATGTGTCCAAGTTACACGACTACTCAAACATTCCTAGTGTGATCACAAACATGAACGGAGCCCGGACAAGACATCGGTGGCAGTCCACACCTCATCACCCTGCATACATCTGGATGTAAAACCAGCACAAAGAGTGTCATTTATTCTTGCACACACACACACAAACAGACATATTCACACGCTACATTGTGTCGGCATCATCAAATACTGGCGCGGCCATCTGCTCCCCTCTCTAGTTCTTTTCTTCGTAAAATGCGACCCAACTCTTGGCAAGGGGCCATCGCTCGCCATCTCACATGCGTCCCGGCAAATTAATGACTTACCTGAGAGGGGAGCACGGGCAGAGCACGCACGGCGCCTAATGGGAAATTAAAAATGGCTAACAACTTTGGATTAGCCCAAGCTAATGAGGAGTGCTGCCGAGGCCAACGTGGACACGGCCAAGGATGCAGCTACCCTGCGAATGCACCAGGAAATGAACGGGAACGCCGGCGGGATGCATCCAGTAGTGGTCGTCGGTCTTATGAAGAGGGAAACTGCAAGCGCAGGATTAGCTTGGAAGCAGGTTTTGTTGAAGGGAAAGTTCAGGGATAGTTTATATTTTTGACTGTTTTCTGCTCTCCCCATGTTGATGGATGTTCTGCCAAGATTTGGTTCTTTGAAGATTCCCTGAACCACTGCAGGTAGTCAGTCAATCCACTTTTATTCATGTTATCAAAGCTAAATCAGAGCCAAAGGAATGAAGCTCTTAAAGTCGGTAGCCCAATTTTCCTGCATTCATTAACGCTAATGCATTCAGCCAAAAATATCCATGCAGTGTAGCCAAACCTGTTGGCCCCTATACTCACATGAACAAGACCACAAACCTTTCCTCAGTGCCTCTAAGTACATATTTGAATAGGACATAGGACCTACAAATTGTTGCAATTCTTCTCTTTTGGCGTATCATCAATAAGAATGCTGCATTAAGGCTGCGGTATTTTGAGGAAGTCGCAGCTTAACACTCAACTCAACACCCCGAGTCAGACAAGAGGTCTAAGTGATGTCACGCTGGCGGGAAACCTAGCGGCATTCATCACGCCACATCTGCCGCTCTTATGCAAAGCGACTCCGAGGTGGCGGGCGCCAATTAGCCAGTGTCGGCGCCAACACCCCCTCGCTCGCCCCTTCAACACCTCCTTCGACGTCACCCCTTCCGTCAGACGGCGTGGTTTAATCCGAGACGCGGGCCCCGGGGTTGCAGGAGTCACTCTACATCTTGTCACAATATTTTCACTGCCGCCCTCTTTTCTCTTCTTTTTTCTCTTTCGCCACCGGCGGCGATGACCTTCCTCCCGTGATCCTCGCCGGCCCACAGCCACGGCCCACATTGACAGGGCTGCGAAAGGCAGCCAGGCGTGTCTTAATCCGTTCTGTCTCTGCTTTAGCTGCAGCCTGGCTTCATCCTTGTGTACAGCAGAGAGCCCCCGACCCGCCCGCCCCCGTCTGCTGGCAGTCCATCAGTCTGATTTGGAGATGGGAGTGTACGGTGAGGGATTTATGACAAATAGAAATATCTGGGCGTTTCATGTTATGTAACTAGATTCTTTTTTGAAAACGATGGCAGTGCGTGCCAATTTTCTCTTTGTGTAAATGCGCCCTTTGTCAAATTTTTCATCATGAATAAACCAGGGCGGACCTTCTGGGTCGGATCCCCGAACTGTTTCAGCTGGGCGGTTCACACTCCCCCGCGCCGCTCTTTCGGAAAGCATTTCCGAGCCACAGCTGTTCCCGCATCGCTTTTTTTTTCCCCCACTTTGGCCGCATTTATTCCACTTTGTTAAGTCCGACCGGCCGATTGAATCTGAAAGCGTGAATTTCGCTTTTGTAAAGCCGAACTGGCGAAGATGTTCAAAGGTCTGTTGCCATAAATAACCACCCGGCTTTGTGGGAGCCCAGCGCAACAACAGCTGTTTGCGGTTTTTTTTGTCGGGTTTTTTTTTTTTTGCAAAAGGCTCTTAAACATAACAGACCGTCGCACTTCATGCAACTCCTCTGTCGTCGAGGCCAAACATCGGTGCGGAGGGGATGTTTACACTTGGAAATGACAGCTAAAGGTGTGTGTGTGTGTGTGTGTGTGTGTGTGTGGCCAGTGGGCTACGCTGCATGCCTCTCCGCTTCCTCCACAGATGGGGAGGAGTGCCCCGGGTAAGCGGAGACCAAGCCAAGGATATGAAACAGGGATGACCAGGCTCCCTGCGGAAGGAAACAGAGGAACTGTGGGATTGTGGGATCTCTGCTACAATGGATAATTAGTCAGGAACATCTGTCGGGGGAAGTTCCCCCGTACCTCTCGGGCCGCAGATCTTAAATCACTTTTTTTTTGGCCCGGGTGTAGCCGGAGAGCGAGCAGCCCGAGCTGTTTACTTTGATAAATGATTTGTATTAATCACCGAGGTCCACCTGCACACGTCCATATGGCTGCTGGTCGCCGGCGTGCGGCGAACTTCAGCCGATCCCGACGCGGCGAGGAAAACGAGGCACGGCATCAAAAGAGATTTTAGCGTGAATTAAATATCCCGAAACAAGGGTGAACTTTTGTGAGCCTCGTTTTTTTCTCCGCTTAAAGCAAAATTTTTCATCAAAGCCTGAAAAAACAGCCTCCAGTCTGAGTGGGCGACCTAATTTCATTCTGCATTTTATTTGAAATGCTAATGTAAGCTGTCAAATGCTATCAAAAAGAGATCCGCTATTAGAGAGACCTTCCCATAAACTGAGTGGAAGGGACCTACGCAAGAAACCAACGTTGGGATTCTCCTGTTTGGTTTTTTTGTATTAATTGTGATATTGTTGATATTGCACCATTGTCATTTGTAAATAAATGCACAAGTAAACAAACAAATAAACAAGGCAAACAAACAAATGTATTGGATGTTTTTTTATTAACCGGACGCTTGTTGTTGCGGTTCACCTCGAAGATTTTTCAAACTTCCTGAGAAGCACCAAAACTTTAGATAAAAATGTAGCCAGCAAGAAAAGACACATATTATATCTAGCATTATGGGAGCTTTTTCTGCCTTTGTCCACTGAGTTGTGACATTTCTACATTTCTTCTTTCACCAAGAAAAGTTTGGGACATGAAATTTTCATCGTGCCATCACCACCTCGGCCGAAGAGACAGTGTGTTTGCTATTGGGAGTGCGGCATGTCCACAGACAACACAACCTGTTACTGTGTCGACAACAGCTTTACCACAAACAACATGCTGTTAAACTGTTCAATTTAGCAAAGTTTGTTTCACGTATCGCATATCAATCAGTAATGCACCCAGACATCCTGCCCCACAAAAGAAAACATGACTTAATAGTTACTCAGGATGTCAGTAATTTGACCACTAAACAGAGAAATCGATGACGTTTGCAGCTTCAAGGATTTAGATAAATAAATCTATTGGTTAATGCCTGGTTGCACATTAGAAATTAGTGGCAAGGAGTCGTGAAGCAAAAAGCAGCCAGGAATCCATCACAATGCCATTTGCGTGCCGACTGATATCATCTCTGGCGAGCGTCACTCACATTAGCGGCGCTGCTGCGGGAGGACGTGATCTTTTCTCAACCCCCAACCCCTCCTCTCCATATTCTCGCCTCCCCCTCCGTGGCTCACCATGTTTGGCATGTCTGAGTGTGCGAAATGGAAAAAAGAAAAGAAAAGTAATTTCCTTTTCGCATTACAGGTGGCCTTTCCACTGACCCGGTGTCATCACGATAATGCGATGTGGGAGCCGAGGGCGTCTCTGATGAGGTGTGAGAGCAAACACTCGAGCCAGCACTAATATCTTGTCAACGCTGTGCTTAGACACGGCCCGCCTTTTTGCGCGACTTGTTGTGGCTCAGTCCGCGGCCTTTACGCCGGAACGTTTTCCGGTGGCCACGCACGTCGAGATGGCGCTAGACAATTTCACACGCAAAACAACTTGGTGCTACAGTATGTGCTCGAGTAGAAGAAAGAGAGAGAGAGAAAAAAAAACAGCCGGGAGGGGAAAGAAGCAGCGAGTTTGCGTAAGAGGCCCGGGGCAGGATGTGCAAATGAGTCGCAGGAGAAGCTGTGCGGCTCTGCGGCTGATTCGGTGACTAATCGCCTTCCGGTCCAGTCAGGCATGAGCGAAAGGAGGGGAGGAGGTGACAGGTACAGCCAGGAATACTTTGATATTAGAATTCAAGGCGTCTATGTCTCGCCTTGAGCGGGATAATCCCATTATGCCTCGGGTCACAGCGGTGCACACGCGGCTCGGCATCCCGGCGCCGCTCGCCGCAAAATAAACTGCTTACAGACGACGAGAGGCAACACAAACAGCCGTCAGAAATAACATCAAACTCCGACCCAAACTGAATTAGAACATCCAATTTGGGCGAGAGAAACAGGCCAGATATTGAAAAGAGAGAATAAAGGCGTTTGAATTTGAGAGGAGGGGAGGGGCGGGGGGAGCGAGGGGTTGGTTGGTTGGGGAGGGAGCAATTTTTCATTCCAGTCCGTCGACTTTCATTACGGAAACTCCAAAATCTAATTTCGCTCTGTGTTTCTGACGGGGGTTTTTTTTTCCGCGCCGAGGCGGGCCACACGCGCTAGACGATCATTAAGCCTCGCGCTGTTCCTAAAATGCTGAAGAGTGCAGACATACGGAAATTCTCAAACAATCACTTAACGGTTGATCTCGGGGACGTCGCGCCATTAGGCCGCACGCTGCCGCGCAGGTAATGACGACTCGGAAAGGGACCGATGGAGGATATGCCCGTGATTATCCTATTCCACATATATAACATGCAGTATGCTAGAATATACATATATATACATATATATATATACATATATATTGTAACGTTCTTGAAGTGTGTCAGCATGTGTTACAGTCATTGGGGTCTGTGTAAGGACCCTTTAAGGAGGTGCAGGGGGTTCATGGGAAAAGGGGCGGGCACACAGGTTGGAGGAAGTTGAGTGAGGGACATGTTTCGTCTCCGGTTGAGATTGTTGTGTTAACAAAGTTCGGAGCTTAAATAAAGCAACTGTCAAACCCGCAACAACGCCTGGTTCCTGACGAACACGAAAACGTCACACTGGTGTCAGAAGTGACTTGCTCGAACCAGCACCGGGGGTGAGGCTGTCGACTGCTATCGCTGGCATCGCTGACGATGGACGTGAAAGTTAAGAGGGAGAAGGAGGAAGCGGAGGTGGATGTGCCGCGGCGGCCGGACCCTGCGCGCTACCGTATAAGGGAGACGGCAAGGCAGCTCGCGGCTGAGGCCGGGTTTTCTCCAGGCTCGGCGGGAGACGGGGCTAAGCATTCCCACCGCGGTCCCAGTTCTGGTGCATCAGTAGCACCGCGTCATGTCGGCGAGAGTGCCGCCGCTGCGTGTCAGGTGACTGCAGTGAACGTAAAGACGCCGAAATTCAATGGCAAAACAGCGTGGGAGGTTTTCATTGCCCAGTTTGAACTGTTAGCAGATGCTGCGGGTTGGGATGCTAAACACAGAGCACTCCAACTCGCCCTGTGCCTGACCGAAGATGCTGCTTCATGTCTGCTGCTGCTTGGTCGGGAGGAGAGGGTTGACTACGGCGCCCTGGTGGGGGCACTCCAAAGACGTTTTGGACAGTACGGGCAGTCTGCGTTATTGCGGTCTGAATTCCACAACAGGCGCAGGCGACCTGGTGAGCCTCTTCCTGTTCTCGCCAATGACATTGAGTACATGTGCAAGCGAGCCTACAACACCATGCCACCAGCAGTGCAGGTGGAGCTTGCGAGGGATCAGTTCCTGCAGGCACTCAACCCCACAGAGCTCCGGATTCACACGCTGCTTGCCCGCCCTACCACGATGAACGAAGCCTTGGAGCTGGCGGTGGAGAGAGAGATGCTGAGCCGAGAGGTTGGTGTGACTGAGGATCCACCTGTTGTGAGAGCGGTGTCGGTGCCTGGTGGTCAGAGACGACGAGAGTCAGGACAAGTGGCTGCCCTGCCGATGGGGGGCCTCACACACACGTCCCCGACGCCGCAAGCAGAACTGTTGGGGGTGCGGACAGCCCGGACACCTGCTCCTACAGTGCCCAAGGTTTGCAACACAGCAGGGAAACGACCAGGGGCCCGTGTAGGTGAGAGTACGCGGGCCCTGACATCAACTGCTCGTGCGCCGTTATCATCTCCGCCAAACCAAGTCATCGCCGTGGGCTGGACACACGTAGGTGACTTTTGCCATGTTCCAGTGACTGTGGAGGGGACATTGTGCACGGCCCTGGTGGACACGGGGTCCAATGCTACGCTTGTCCGGCCTGACATGGTTCCTGAGGGGGCTTCTATGGAAGCGACGACTGTGCACCTGAAGACAGTGACTGGTGACCTGGCGCCGATGGTGGGGAGGTGTGTGCTCCGGTTCAGGGTGGGGGCCCAGACTGTTCTTTTTGCTGCATGGGTCGCGGATGTACAGGACAAGTGCATCCTCGGCCTGGATTTCCTACGCACTGTGGGCTGCATCCTGGACTTGGGGAAGGGCACATTGACCCTTCCAGGGGGGAAATGCGTGCGTTTGACTTCCAGCTCAGAGCATGTGGGACCAGCCGTGGCCGTAGCCAACACCACCAATGCCACCACTCAGCTGCGAAACGAGTCGCCTGGGGAGGGGGGAGAAGAAGGGCGCATCTCTGCGGTGAGGGGCATTTGGGCTAAGAACTGTGAGGGGTTAACCCAAGAGCAGCAGGACAAACTCTGGGAGGTACTGCTCGAGTTCAAAGACATCTTCGCCCTTAATGAGTCTGAGGTGGGGTTGACGCACATGGTGGAACACCATATTGACACTGGCGGTGCTCACCCCGTCAGGGTGCGACCACGGCGCCTTCCCTTGGCCCATCAGGAGGCGGCTGACAGAGAGCTAGAGGGGATGGTAAATGCCGGTATTATCGAACCTTCTAACAGTCCATGGGCATCTGCGGTGGTGATGGTTCCCAAAAAGAACAACACACGGATGCGGTTTTGTGTGGACTACAGGCCGCTAAACAAGGTCACCAGAAAGGACTCCTATCCTCTCCCCAGAATTGACGAGTCCCTGGACTTGGTAGCGGGGTCCTCCTGGTTCTCCACTCTGGATCTTCGGAGTGGGTACTGGCAGGTCCCGCTGTCGCTGGAGTCAAGGCCAAAGACAGCGTTCTGCACCAACAGAGGGTTGTGGCAGTTCAAGGTCCTTAGTTTTGGACTTTGTAATGCTCCAGCCACTTTTGAAAGGTTGATGGACAGTGTCTTGGATGGAGTCCCACGTCAGCAGTGCCTTGTCTACTTAGATGATCTCCTCGTCCACGGGGATCGTGTGGGAGGCCCTGGATTCCCTTCGACTGGTACTGGGAAGGGTGGCAGCTGCAGGCTTGAAGCTGCACCCTGACAAGTGCCACTTCCTGCGGAGAGAGGTGGAGTTCCTCGGCCACAAGCTTTGCCTTGACGGCATCGGCACGCTGGAGGAGAAGACCAGTGCCATTAAAGATTGGCCCACCCCGGCAGACCAGACCCAACTGAAGAGCTTCCTGGGTCTGGCCTCCTATTACAGAAGGTTTGTCCGGGGGTTCTCCTCAATTGCGGCCCCACTTTTCCAGCTGCTACAGAAGGGCTGTGTGTTCAGCTGGGGACCAGAGTGTCAGCAGGCGTTTGACGCCCTCCGGAGGGCCCTAACTGAACCCCCTGTTCTCTCTCCACCCGACCCCAAACTGCCTTTTGTCCTGGATACAGACGCCAGTAATGTGGGGATTGGGGCTGTGTTGTCGCAGGCAGGTCCAGAGGGGGAGAAGGTGGTGGCCTACTTTAGCCGGGTCCTCAGCAAAAGTGAGCGGCGCTACTGTGTCACTCGGCGGGAACTCCTGGCTGTAGTGAGGGCTGTCAGACACTTTAAGTATTACCTGTGTGGAGCATCCTTTGTTGTAAGATCTGATCATGCTGCCCTTCAGTGGCTGATGTCATTCAAAGAGCCGGAGGGACAGGTGGCCCGGTGGTTGGAGGAACTGCAGTCCTTCAACTTCTCTGTGGCACACAGGGCAGGCACACAGCACACTAATGCAGATGCGCTGTCTCGTCGGCCATGTGCTGCGGAGGGCTGCCGCTACTGCGAGAGGAGGGAGCAGATAGAAAAGGAGCTCACACAGCTCGAGAACCCAGCCCAGCCCTCATGCAGACTGCTGCAGGTGATGGAGGCACCCAACTGGAGGATGCATCAGGAGAATGACCATGAGCTGCAGCCGGTGCTGCAGTGGCTCGAATGTGGGGGGAGGCCGCCGTGGGACAACATCACGGGCTCTCCATCGCAACAAAGGGACTGTGGGCCAAATTCGAGTCGCTACGGCTGAAGGAGGGGTGCTGCAGCGAGCATGGAGAGACCCATCTACGGGGAGAACCGGTGGCAAGTTGTGGTTCCTACGGGACTGAGGACAGCGGTGCTGGAGGCTTGCCATGGGAGCGTTGGTTTGGGACACTTCGGCATTACCAAGACCCTCCGCCGCCTGCGCCAGAGTTTCTACTGGGGCCTGCAGCGAAGGGATGTGGAGGACTTCTGCCGCAGTTGCGATGCCTGTTCCTCTCACAAAGGGCCTCTGGACCAGTCACGTGCACAGCTCCAGCAGCAGCCTGCAGGCGCACCAATGGAAAGGGTGGCTGTAGACATCATGGGCCCCTTTCCTCGCACAGAGCGGGGAACCGCTATGTTCTGGCAGTAATGGACTATTTTACTTAAGTGGCCGGAGGCATTTGCCATTCCAGACCAGGAGGCAGAGACCATAGCAGATGTCTTGGTGGAGGGGTGTTTAGCCGGTTCGGCGCTGCTGTCACGATACACAGTGACCAGGGCAGAAATTTTGAGTCTCGGGTTTTTGCTGCCATGTGTGAGCGCTTGGGTATGCAGAAAACACGCACCACCCCACTTCACCCACAAAGCGATGGCCTAGTGGAAAGGTTCAACAGAACCCTGGCCCAACAACTGTCCATTCTTACTGCGGAGCATCAGCGTGACTGGGATGTACACCTGCCCCTCATTCTCATGGCCTATCGGTCAGCTGTGCAGGACTCCACTGCCTGTACGCCTGCGCTGCTGATGTTGGGCAGGGAGCTGCGTACACCAGCGGAACTGGCCTTTGGGGTGCCTCCAGAGACTCCAGTTGCGATGCCTGGCCTGGACTATGCCAGAAAGCTGCAGGACCGAATGGAGTCTGCACACACCTTCGCTAGGGACCAACTGGCGAAGGCAGGCATGCGCCAGAAGAGAAACTACGACACTACAACAAAAGGGAGGCATTTCAATGCTGGTGAGCTGGTGTGGGTGTTCAGTCCAAAAAGGAAAAAAGGGCGCTGTCCGAAGTTAGACAGCAACTGGGTGGGGCCTTGCAGGGTGTTGGAGCGGGTGGGGGAGGTTGTTTATCGGGTGCAGTTACCACCAAGGGGCAGAAGAGTGGTTCTGCACAGGGACAGGCTTGCTCCATATCGCGGACGCTCCCTGCCCTCCTTTGTGGAGGAACACCCTCAGCCCCCTCCTGTGCCTGTGGACGTGGGACCACTGAATGGACTGTCGTGCCCAGCAGGGGGACCAGTTGATCAGCTGGTGGGGCCCATGTCTCCTTCTGGCAACCCTGTGCGGCCTAGGAGGCGCCGCCAGTTGCCTCCCGCTTCAGAGACTTTGTTGTTCCTCGGGGCGAGGAACTGACTGTGGGGGCAGTGTAACGTTCTTGAAGTGTGTCAGCATGTGTTACAGTCATTGGGGTCTGTGTAAGGACCCTTTAAGGAGGTGCAGGGGTTCATGGGAAAAGGGCGGGCACACAGGTTGGAGGAAGTTGAGTGAGGGACATGTTTCGTCTCCGGTTGAGATTGTTGTGTTAACAAAGTTCGAGCTTAAATAAAGCAACTGTCAAACCAAGAACAACGCCTGGTTCCTGACGAACACGAAAACGTCACAATATATATATATATATATGTATATATGTATGTATCTACATATATACATATATACAGATCCATACATACAGATACATACAGATACATACACACATATATATATATATATATATATATATATATATATATATATATATATATACACACACACACACACACACACACCAATATATATGGATGGATAGATAGATAGATAGATAGATAGATAGATAGATAGATAGATAGATAGATAGATAGATAGATAGATGGATGGATAGATAGATAAAGGAATTGCAAGTATAAAGTAAAAGATTGATTGCATGTAAAGTACAATTCACTTCCGGTGTGTATGAAATGGCAATAGCAGAGTTTTGGGTAAAAGTACACAGATTGCAAAAACCTCACAACTTGACACATTTCAATCAAACTTGAAGAAACTTTAAGGTCACAGTCCCAGGAAGTCGTGAGTGTTTTGTGTTTGTCCTGTCAGGACCTGGTGGGCTCCAGACACTTGGCTCCTGCTAATCAGCGTGGCTCACCTGCTCCTCGTCTCCTCGTTATCGCTGGCCAGCGCACCTGTCTTCCCTGAACCCATCAGGCCTGGCCAGTATTACAATGAGTATAGACGGTATGAGAACCTGGCTCTTCAGCACAATCATGGCCTGATAGTCAGTCTAACCTACAGCGTCACACTCTCCAATCAAGCCTTCTCACAGACTCAGTTTTGGGATTTCTGTGATTTCTTTTGCAGTTTTGCACATCCCTTATTCTCCTCTGCCATCGGATTTCACCTCATTTAGCGCCGAGCCACCTCCCCTTCTTTGACGTCTTTGCAATATTAAATGTTCTTTAACATTTCCTCTCTGTCCGACTCTGCCAGTCCTAGAAATCGTGACACTTGAGCCTTGAAATGTGTGACGATGTTCTCACATTGGTCTTGGACTGAAAGGGGAGACTTGGTGAGTCCTGGCAACCACTTCTAATATGGCATGCAGAGCCTTGTGAGCAGAGTGGGGAAAATGTTCTATTTTAGGCTGATCGGGGGAAATATTCCAGGATGCAGGTGGGTGTGAGGGAACTTTAATCAACATCCTCAGAGGTATTAGACCGTAAAATATGCAATAAGAGACGTCCTTTTCTCAACCCTATAAGCCCACCCCTTCCCTCCCGCCCACCTACTTACACAGACAGCATTTCCACAGAACTTACGCCGGACAAATCAAATGAACAGATTGATATTTCTCACCTTGATGAGGAGAGAAATAACAATGAGTCACAGGATGACAGAACAGCTATTACAGTTTTTTGTGTGTGTAAGAAGGTGTGTAAATGTTAATGAAAGAGGGCATAAATGAAAGCGGCATACAAGTGAATAACATCCAGAGGAAGGGCAAAGGCCAAATTGAAACTTGATTAAAAATCCAAGTAATTGAGGGCAGCTGACCGGACACACCAGTGTCCCCCCCCCACACTTATCTATTGACAGCGTTCAACAAGACTTGGAAAGCAGGCCACATTCATTACTGGCAATGTTTTATCACCAAAAGAGTGTTTCCATCAGCCGCTAAGCCCTGTTAGCAATCAGCTACATTCTCCTTGTTCTTACTTTCGTTGTGCATTCTTGAACATGTAGAGGAACAGGAACCAGATGAAGTTGAAGTATAAATTTCAAAAACATACACACAATTGTCCTCTTTGGTTCATAGGTCTGAGCTGGGTCACACTGCTCTTCTTGCTAAGCATTACACAAGCATACATTTAGTTGAATGCAGGAATCAGATTGTCAAGTACTTAACATGAATACAGCGATGTATGACTAGGTTTCTCTGACAGAGGTTACTCTGAACAGGGCTTCTTCCAAGATGCAACATTCTGCACATTCAAACCTAGAAAACGGTTTTAACCCATTTTCAATTTTTGCTTCATAAATAAATAAAATCAGCCACTTGAGTGCGTGAAATAAGCTTTGTCCTCACAAGTTTCCTCACTAATACTTTATTCCATTTTCCCAATATCTACCCATATATTCTGACCTCCTCTTTCAGCACTTCCTCCATTCCATTATTATTGAGCGACTCCCCTAGTGGTTCTATTTTACAACCACCTCATGCATCACTCTTTGAACCAGCTGCGCTTGCTTTCATAAATTCCTGCCTCGTTTTTATCACTTATTCTCACAACAAAAGTAAATGAGCTCTCCCGTCACTGCAGGGCTACTGCTCCCCATTTCTTCCCTCTCTTTCAACATCCGTTCCAGCTGACGCGAGAGCATATTGTGTCAAAGAACACAACAGTTGTTGTCAGAGCGCCGGCGCCAACACGTCCTGCGGCTGCGCTGCTGTACATCTGCCAACGCCAGCGCTCTCCTCCTACATGCGCGCTCCTCGCCTTATAGCGCAGCAGTGAACCAAACTCTGAGGTCAATAACTGCACAAAGAGGCGCCGAACCACCGGCTCTCACATCCACACTGCGGTTTTTCAAATACGCATAATAGATTTTGCTCGAACTTTTTGCAAAGGTCTTTCATGGCAAGGCAACAGAACCCAGAAGGGCCGCGGTGCGAAAACATCTTCCATTATTAATAGAATATTAGCCCGCATAAAAGTGAAGGAGTGAGGAATTGTGTTCCAACACTGCAGGGGCTGTAAAGTGCACAGAGGTTAATTCTCTGATCCAAGGGTAGATTTGTATCATTGTTTAGAGATAGAAGGGATTTTTTTTTTTTTTTTTTTTTTTTCCAGGGGATTGGATTCACACGTCTTCCCTCCCTGCTCCTCTGAGCACTGCGGTGGATAGCCTGGCCTGATTAATCTTAATGAATTATGCAAATAGCCTTTATCTCAAATGATTTAGCAATGTTTCTCTATTGTTTTATTAATGCACTTTCGAATTACTCTGTATAATCACGTAGCCTCTCCACAGCCGCTCTCTGTTTGTAATTCATCGCCGGCTCTATATTAAATCCATGCTGGTCCCCGGTGAAATGTGGGCAGGAAAAAGAAATTAGTCATTACTGTAATTTAATGATTTCTAACCAAACAGGAGGCTGCCCGGATCGCTAACCGCAGCAGCCCTGGTGCAGCCCTCCCCTTCAGGAACGCTCCCCCGGGTCTGATCTTTGGGAGCCAGCCATCTACTCTTGCTTAATTAATTATGTTTAGTACAAGGGGCATTCTGAATGCACTTGTTTCCCTTACGGACACAAAGTGACTCACCAAACGTGGAAATTCTCCTCCGCACGACACTTTTGTTTTTCATTCTGGAGACATTTTGCACATTTTGTTTTGGTTTCTTGTTTTTTTTTCCTTCCACCTGTTGATTTTCTTTAACTTTGACATCAGCTGTTTGTTGCAACATCTCAAAAATCCCATCATTTTCCTTTGGCAGACAGATGGTGTGCCAATGTTTGTCTTGGTGTGTCAGCTGCGGAGGGAGAATTGCACTGGAAGAAAGATCTCTTGTGAGCACATCAATGGATTATTTTGAAAACATTCTTTTTTGCTCCCCAGTGCTCGGATATAAATTTCACATAAATGCAAAACATAAATCGGTTAAGTGTATTTGATTCATACAAAGAGAGTTAGAGCTGCATGTTTAAACCAAACTCAATCAAACTTGTTTCTTTTCTGTCGACTTTCCTGTCGGCTTGGTTATCATAATGCAAGATTTGACAGATTTGGCTTTTGTTGAGCATTTTTCCAATTAATTCCTTCACTATTTCTATTTCTATTTCTAATCAGGCGTCTTTTTTCTGTCACTTCTTATCCTGCCCTCTGCGCCATGGATTCTATTTCAACCATGTTGGGGTCAGACTGAGTTTACACCCTGAACAAGTCACAAGTTTACCACAAGGCCACACTGAGACCTTTCGATAACAAACGTCAACTGCACTCACAGAGTGTTTTTGTTGTCATTTGGCCAGAAACAGTTTCAGTTCACATCTGTCTTTTAAACCTTTTGTGACGTGTGTTGCTGTGTCGCCCTTGAAAATGACATCTTTTACCTGCTTGATTGAAAGGACTGAAGATATCCAGTGCTTCCTCAGCAGGTCCAGGGTTGTTTTCTTCTGCTATCTTCTGGTCCGGCAAATGCATGATACGTCTGAGCAGTGATATGCCATTAAACTTGATTTATTGAGATAATATCCACATTTGTAATCAATAGCAGCCGCCAGGTTTTCGCAAAACAACAGAGACCATCAAAACATTTTGGCGTAGCTCGGCTGTGTTGACCCGTGGTGACTGTCGGCAAACATCCTTTCCATTTCTAATGTTTTCCGGGGCGGTGGCAGGAGTTTCTTCTGCACGTCCGGCATCGTTTTTCAATTTTAAAGAAGACTTGACAGCCTAATAAACTTTTAAAAAGCTAAACACGTTAAAGTTTGAGCTCAAGAAGTAAAGAACGGAAACAAAAGAAATGGTACAGAGATCCGTTGTGTAAGGCTAAAGGAATGGAAATGCTTGAAAATGATCTCACGAGATCTTTCAACACAGATATGCATCAAGAGTTCCAAAAATAACACAAAACTTTCACATCACGTTTTTTTTTTTGTTGTTGTTGTTTGTCATCTTTTGTGTTTTTTTTCCCTTTAAGGAGTAATTTCTTTTGAGGGGTTTAATCCATAGTCTTTGAGTCAATAAATTACTTCATGGTTGATTCTTCTAAGTCATAGTAGTAAGACTATAATACAAAGAGAGATTTGGTGGAGAGCAGAGTTCAGACGCGGCTACTGTTGCTTCTTAAAGTCATCCTGATGGAAGTCTTCCCCTGTGAATTCGGTCTCGTTTTGCGCTCTCTTGTCCTTTTCTCCCGTAAATCCAGTGGAATGCCCATAAATATTTGTCCTGGTGGGTTTATGGTGTCCTCAAACCCCGTCATATCCAAATGTCCGAAGCGTCTTCGGAACGTCCGCTCCGAACAGGGTCATCCCGAAAACAGACGACTATCGTGTGACCTGGAGAGAAGAAACAGTGTCAGAAATGAGGGGATGGGAATTGGCCCAGCGCCACGAATGGAGGTTCCGGATAAAAAGGGATTTGAGTCATTAATGGTGACAAATAGTGGTAGCAACACTGGGCGGTAAATCTGACTTGCAATATGACAGGAGGAGCAGGAGAGGAGCGGAGTAATTAAACCCACCGGGTTTATTAGAAGCCGAAATGTAGTTTGTAATAATGTGCTTTAAATTAGAAAATCCAAACGTGCTATTATGTGTTTGGAATTTCTCCACATCCACGATCATTTCTCTCCCCGCCAGAGCTGCACTTCTAAGCACAGAGAAATCCAGACACGACTTTATCCATTAATCAATAAGTTCTGTTTACAATGTCCCAGAACTGCCAAATGTGACGACCTCAATTTGCTTCAACCCCGTTATCATATTTGAACTGCTTATCTTGATAAACCCAGCCGCAAATCTAATGCATCCACTTCATTTGCCAAGAAAGGCAAATATCGGGGTTTAATCACGCTGGCAAAAATATCCAGTTGTGCAATAAATTGGATTTGGTGTCGGATGCGTCGCTGTTGCTTTGAGGTTGCCACATTTGATCTGTCCGGCCGAAATGTCCTCGTTCAGAAAGATTTTTTTTAAAAGCGTAAAATTCACGTTAAGTCTTTTTTTCTTCAACTGATGGAAATGATGCGACTTCTGCTATTCTTTGGCATTCTTCCCTCACAACTCGCTGACTCCATCATTAGCCGAATGCTTCTTCATTGCCAGCAGCGTGTGTGTGTGTGTGTGTGTGTGCATGGATTTGATTGAGATGTCTATTAACAACAATAAATATTTGATGGCCTCTCAGCATCCTTCCACTGGCTCGTGCCCCCTTCAGGACATGCGGCCGTTGCCTCAGCAGTCACGTGACTCCTAATCCGCAGCAGCTGCCTGCTGGAATTTCCAGGAAAGTGGAAGCCACACTCTGGGATCATCACGCTCGGCGCTTCACGGCAATATTAGTATTCAGGCGTCGTGCTGCAGGTATAAGCGTTCTCCAACCTTTCCCATGAATATTAATCCCAAAGACTGAAATGCATTTTCTTTCTTATTTTATTTTACTTCTCTTTGATGATGAGGCAAAAAAAAAACAAAATCGGAATAACAATTCGTCACGCAAACATTCGCCAGTCGGTTTTTTTGCCCTTTAAAAGTAGAACACATGAAGACTTCATCTCAAAACACACACACACAGAGGCGCACACACTTGTCATTTAATTAGCACATGTCACGCCGTCACCAGTGAAACCATCGGCCGTGTTACGGCGCGGAATCTGCATTTTAAAAGCGTTACCGTCGTGACATTTGTGAAGGTGAGATCCCGACGCTGGGCCGAGCCGCAGCCGAAGACGCGGCGCTCGCTGCGCTGTGTGGGGGTGGGGATTGTGGGGGGGGTAGGTGCCACAATTTCATTTTCACCTCCGCGCGACAATCCTCAGGAATGGCGGCGGCGCGAGGCAGAGGATGAAAATTGTTTGGTGCTCCTACTGGTGCGAGCGCAGGTGCTGCAGGCGTGTTTTCACACAACAAGCCGCGGCAGATGCTTTCAGCAGTGGCCCGAAGCATTTTTTACAGGCAGCATTTGGTGCACACAGTGTGTGTGTGTGTGTGTGTGTGTGTGTGTGTGTGTGTGTGTGTGTGTGGAATGACAGCACGAGCAACGTCTGCCGTGCCGGAGACGCTGATACTTTTTTTGTTTTTCATGTTTCTGATCCCAGAAAATGTGAAAGAGAACCGCACAAGTATATGAAAGCAGGAGGGGTTTCGATGGGAAATGGGATGGAACGTGTCGCACAATTAAACCCAATCAACAGTCCCTCACTGCGGAGTCGCCGGAGACCGGACTTCTTACTTGGGTTCCCTGGAGTGGTTTCACCTTCAGTTGTAAAGATGGACAGAAATACCTCCCAGGGTTTGCACTCCCCTGAGACTGAGGTTACAACATTTTCCAGTAAATTTCCATTCCCACTCCCATGGGAGCTAAGCTCGGGAATTTTGTAAATATTATAAATTGAAAACGTTCCACATGAATTTGTGTGAATAATTGGGAGTTGGCAGTGGTATGACACTTTTAACAGATTTATTTGAGAGAGAAAAAAATAAATCTAGTTTTTATCCTTGTATTCAACAATTAATTCTTTGATGGATTTACAAAAACAAGAATTGTGAAACTTTAATTTTGCTCATTCCAAAATTTTTACTGCTGATGGTAATGTTGTTCTGAAAATTCCCCTCAATTTGTAATTATTAGACCTCTTTTTTTTGCCTTTGAACTGGTATAGCCTTCTGGATCAAAAGGGAAACGCCTCAGCAACCAAGTGAGAAGTCCAGTCTCCACTGAAACACAACAGTGACCTGAGCATAAAGCAGGAGCCTGCAGAGGCAGAAGTTTAGATGGAGGCAGATGATTCACCGAGGCGACGGCTGAATGGAAAAGAAGAAGAAGGAGAAGAAGAAGAAGGAGAAGGAGAAGGAGAAGAAGGAGAAGAAACACCATTCAACCTCAATCAAAATCAAAAGGCCATGGCACTGCTCCGAACAACTCTGTAAAACCAAGCAGTACCTGACCACGGCAATTAGCTGACTGCTGCTTCCCTCTGGGGTCTATCAGTGAGCCGCCAGGCCAGCGGAGGGCAGCTCCTCAGGGCTTGGTGCTTAAGCTGCCTCAGGATGAAAGACTCACTTGACTGGTCAGCGCCAGGTTCAAACAGCTGTCAATAAACAAGTCGCTTTGATGGTGAAGCTGCAGAGCCGCACGTGTTCGTGTTTGTACGAATAGTGAGATAAAAGGAGCGAGAAAGTAAATTGGGGCAGTTTTTGAATGATGTTCAGTTTATTAGGAGACCTCCAGCTACTTCCTTCTTAATCGTGGTCATCGAAAGCAAAACGTTACTGGAATGATTTTGCTCCCACTGATAAAACTCTGAAGCCTTGTCCGAGGCTTGTAACACTAAAAAGAAATTGCTATTTTCCTCATTCTGGTTTCATTTTGAGGCGTATAAAACATACTAATTCACAAATGTATGGAATGAGAGTAGCTTTAAAGAACAGACTGGACCCAAAAATCGGGAGAAAAGAGCTTTTCATTTCATGTTGGCTCCCACATTAACACGCCTCATTTTATGCTTTGTGTCAGTGTGTTCGGCCAGATGGCGCCAAACTCTGGTGTGTTTGAAGGGTACAAAACAACTCTCTTCAGAATCAGCCAGGCTGTTTGTTTCAAGTCAAACAGCTGGTCTTTGTGGGTGGAAAGCCAGTGAGGGATGATGTCATCGTGACTGCAGTGTGATAACTTCAAGTTGTCGGCTCTGGGCAGAAAAGGCTCCGCAGTGTGGCAGCCGCCTGAGTAGACGATGAGGCAGCGCCAACTCGTGAAATGTGATCAGAGCAGCTATTAATTAGCTATCAATTAATGATTATATATATATATATATATAAGAATTAAATAATAAAACATCAATTATACATCAAGGGAAGGGTTTGAATTCTTTGAAACAGCAATTTTCTTTTCCAGAAGGCTTTTCCAAAGAGCCGCATGGGAAACATTTAGAGTCCTTTTTTTCTGAACAAAACATATTTACTATTAGATGTAGGTTCAATTATCACAGTCCATCAGTGTTTGGTACTGTTTTTAAGAGATCAAACTCAAGCTGACTCAATTTGGCGCTCCCATATAAGGGTCGAGCGACTGTTTTGAACTAGACAAGTCAGCTAGCATTGGCCAAGAGTCACGCTACTCTTAGACCAAGACAAAACAATCAAAGTCTGATAGGCAGAGCTAGAACGACAGAATTGATTCAGGAAAAGCAGTTTCCTTCAAGCTGCAGTGGCTCAAACTTAAAAAAGGCCCAAACCGCCTCAAGCGACAATACAAACTTTGCTGCGAATTAGAGGAAGTTGATTTGAATTACGCTGTTTCCATTCTCCTTAATGCACCTAGCACATTAATTCAGTCTTTGTCACATTCACCTTCATGCCAGAATAAACATTAAAAAAAAAAAAAAGATAATAACCAGAAGCTGCATTGCTTGCATTGAATTCTGTTGGATTTGAGAAATGTGCACACTTCAACCACCTCTTTTTTTCCTCTTTATTTCTCCAGCTACCCTGCCGGGGGTTGTGGGCTTTGTAGAAATCTATTTCAGACAGCCATCCATCATCATCATAGCGGCTGCCAGGCTCGCTGGTTCTTTCCCCTCTGTCTCCTGATTGATGGGAGGGAGAAGCAGGAGCTGCAAGGGTTATAATTCCTGACATTACCAGCAGGACTATAAAGGTGACGCCCCGGACATGCAGAGAGGGTAGGAAGACGAGAAAAAAAGAACAAGCCGAGTCGTCGTGCGGTGTGTCAAGATGTCAGAGTTATTGATGCGACTTCATCACCAGTTGCTAACGCCATCGTTCTGTTAGCGAGGCTGCTATCAGAGGGAGAGTTATGGAGTACACACGGCTCTTTATACCTAATAAAAAGGTATGGCAAAGATTTATTTTTTAACAACTAACCAGATTTTAGTAGATAAAAGTTCAACATAAACAAGATTTTAAAATGATTTTACAATCAAATTTTTATCGCCGAGGCCTAATTTTCAGCAACAGACCTGACAATTATTGACATTTTCTGATAACGATGGAATTGTTGCTTGTTTTTTGGAGGGTGGCAGGGGTCGCGTCAGCTAGATCCATTCGGTCGAGAAGGCGCAACAGCAGGAGTTGGTTGGAGCGCAGACAATTTTATGAGTTGGGGTTGAAAAGCTGTCCAGACAGGATCACGGAGATAGATGGATAGATAGATGGATGGATGGATGGATGGATAGATAGATAGATAGATAGATAGATGGATAGATAGATAGATGGATAGATAGATAGATAGATGGATACATAGATAGATAGATAGATGGATGGATGGATGGATGGATGGATGGATAGATAGATGGATGGATGGATGGATGGATGGATGGATAGATAGATGGATGGATAGATGGATGGATAGATAGATAGATAGATAGATAGATGGATGGATGGATAGATAGATAGATGGATAGATAGAGGGTCTGTCAATGGAAAAGAAACGGCGTCACTAGTTCGATCCAGAGCCGAGCGCCGCGCTTAATCATCACAAATAATGTTAACCTTCCAGAGGGCTCCAGTGCGAGCCCTCCGACGATATACAAGCTGTCCCTGGCCGCTCCTCTCTCTCTCTCTCTCCTCTCGCCTCTCTCTCGCCTCTCTCCCTCTCCCTCTCTCTCTGGGGTTGGGGATTGGGGGCACAGAGTGACTCCCGCTGACTCCTGAACCAAAAAAAAAAAAGAGGGAGGAGAGGAAGGGCGAGTTTTCTTATGAAGGGTTCTACTCGCCACCTGGACCCCTGCTTGTCCGCGCCTCTGTTTCTGCTTCCCTGGCCGTGCCAAGCGAGAGGCCATGAATTATTAACCCGGCTAAAAATAAAAAGGCTCTGCTTCGGTCCAGGCCTCCTGTAGCCATGAATAATGGACGAGGCGGCTCAACTACAGGCGTTTGGTGTGAGTCAAACACTGGGCTGATGGATGGCCAGAGGTCCGCGCACCCCACCACCGGCCTTCACCCACCGACTGTCCACCTCCACCTCGCCCGAGCTTCCCAAACACGTGTCGGGTTTACCTCTGTTGCTCCCTCTAAACGCCCATGACCTTCCTCCACCTTCAGGAGGGACTGTTGATGTTTTTGTTGTTCTTCTTCTTGTTTTTGTTCTTCTCCTGGGCTTTGTTGCTTTAGCTTCGCTTCAAACCCTCTTGGTTTTTGAGCGTTGTCAAGCCATCTGTGACTTTTAAACTGGCGAGAGTCATTCCGACTCTCTCGGCCGGTGGCCCAGGCGTCACAGTTTGCAACTGCATTCTCCGCAGTCGTGCTCTTTATTGCAAGTTGGTTTGGGTTTCATTCCTTGCTTTGATTAGATTTTTCCTACACACTCCGTCTCCTTTAAAAGAAGAATCGGATAATAATAATCTGAAATGTATTCATCGGTGAATCTGCATTTTTAAAAAGCACGTTACGATAAATGACATTTGTGAAAGAGTGAGATCCCGGCAACTGGGCGAGCCGCAGCGAGAAACCTTGGCGCTACCGGCTGCGCTAATAATGAGGGGGACCAATGAGGGGGTAGGTGCCACAATTTCCATTTTCACCTCCTTGCGACAATCCTCGAGGAATGGCGGTATGAGGCAGAAGGATGAAAAGAATTGTTTGGTGCTCCCTACTGAGTGCGGCGCCCAGGTGCTGCGAGCGTGTTTCACACAACAAGCCGCGGCAGATGCTTTGCAACAGTGGCCGAAGCATTTTTACAGGCAGCATTTGGTGCACACAGTGTGTGTGTGTGTGTGTGTGTGTGTGTGTGTGTGTGTGTGGAATGACCTTGGCCGGCAGCGTCTGCCCGTGCGGAGGCTGATACTTTTTGTTTTTCATGTTTCTGATCCCAGAAAATGTGAAAGAAGAACCGCACAAGTATATGAAAGCAGGAGGGGTTTCGATGGGAAATGGGATGGAGCGTGTCGCACAATTAAACCCAATCAACAGTCCCTCACTGCGGAGTCGCCCGGAGACCGGACTTCTTACTTGGGTTCCCTGGGTGGTTTCACCTTCAGTTGTAAAGATGGACAGAAATACCTCCCAGGGTTTGCACTCCCCTGAGACTGAGGTTACAACATTTTCCAGTAAATTTCCATTCCACTCCATGGGAGCTAAGCTCGGGAATTTTGTAAATATTATAAATTGAAAACGTTCCACATGAATTTGTGTGAATAATTGGGAGTTGGCAGTGGTATGACACTTTTAACAGATTTATTTGAGAGAAAAAAATAAATCTAGTTTTATCCTTGTATTCAACAATTAATTCTTTGATGGATTTACAAAAACAAGAATTGTGAAACTTTAATTTTGCTCATTCCAAAATTTTTACTGCTGATGGTAATGTTGTTCTGAAAATTCCCTCAATTTGTAATTATTAGACCTCTTTTTTTTGCCTTTGAACTGGTATAGCCTTCTGGATCAAAAGGAAACGCTCAGCAACCAAGTGAGAAGTCCAGTCTCCACTGAAACACAACAGTGACCTGAGCATAAAGCAGGAGCCTGCAGAGGCAGAAGTTTAGATGGAGGCAGATGATTCACCGAGGCGACGGCTGAATGGAAAGAAGAAGAAGGAGAAGAAGAAGAAGGAGAAGAGAAGGAGAAGAAGGAGAAGAAACACCATTCAACCTCAATCAAAATCAAAGGCCATGGCACTGCTCCGAACAACTCTGTAAACCAAGCAGTACCTGACCACGGCAATTAGCTGACTGCTGCTTCCCTCTGGGGTCTATCAGTGAGCCGCCAGGCCAGCGGAGGCAGCTCCTCAGGGCTTGGTGCTTAAGCTGCCTCAGGATGAAAGACTCACTTGACTGGTCAGCGCCAGGTTCAAACAGCTGTCAATAAACAAGTCGCTTTGATGGTGAAGCTGCAGAGCCGCACGTGTTCGTGTTTGTACGAATAGTGAGATAAAAGGAGCGAGAAAGTAAATTGGGGCAGTTTTTGAATGATGTTCAGTTTATTAGGAGACCTCCAGCTACTTCCTTCTTAATCGTGGTCATCGAAAGCAAAACGTTACTGGAATGATTTTGCTCCCACTGATAAAACTCTGAAGCCTTGTCCGAGGCTTGTAACACTAAAAAGAAATTGCTATTTTCCCTCATTCTGGTTTCATTTTGAGGCGTATAAAAACATACTAATTCACAAATGTATGGAATGAGAGTAGCTTTAAAGAACAGACTGGACCCAAAAATCGGGAGAAAAAGAGCTTTTCATTTCATGTTGGCTCCCACATTAACACGCCTCATTTTATGCTTTGTGTCAGTGTGTTCGGCCAGATGGCGCCAAACTCTGGTGTGTTTGAAGGGTACAAAACAACTCTCTTCAGAATCAGCCAGGCTGTTTGTTTCAAGTCAAACAGCTGGTCTTTGTGGGTGGAAAGCCAGTGAGGGATGATGTCATCGTGACTGCAGTGTGATAACTTCAAGTTGTCGGCTCTGGGCAGAAAAGGCTCCGCAGTGTGGCAGCCGTCTGAGTAGACGATGAGGCAGCGTCAACTCGTGAAATGTGATCAGAGCAGCTATTAATTAGCTATCAATTAATGATTATATATATATATATATATAAAGAATTAAATAATAAAACATCAATTATACATCAAGGGAAGGGTTTGAATTCTTTGAAACAGCAATTTTCTCTTTCCAGAAGGCTTTTCCAAAGAGCCGCGCATGGGAAACATTTAGAGTCCTTTTTTTTCTGAACAAAACATATTTACTATTAGATGTAGGTTCAATTATCACAGTCCATCAGTGTTTGGTACTGTTTTTTAAGAGATCAAACTCAAGCTGACTCAATTTGCGCGTTCCCATATAAGGGTCGAGCGACTGTTTTTGAACTAGACAAGTCAGCTAGCATTGGCCAAGAGTCACGCTACTCTTAGACCAAGACAAAACAATCAAAGTCTGATAGGCAGAGCTAGAACGACAGAATTGATTCAGGAAAAGCAGTTTCCTTCAAGCTGCAGTGGCTCAAACTTAAAAAAGGCCCAAACCGCCTCAAGCGACAATACAAACTTTGCTGCGAATTAGAGGAAGTTGATTTGAATTACGCTGTTTCCATTCTCCTTAATGCACCTAGCACATTAATTCAGTCTTTGTCACATTCACCTTCATGCCGTAACAAACATTAAAAAAAAAAAAAGATAATAACCAGAAGCTGCATTGCTTGCATTGAATTCTGTTGGATTTGAGAAATGTGCACACTTCAACCACCCTCTTTTTTTTTTTCCTCTTTATTTCTCCAGCTACCCTGCCGGGGGGGTTGTGGGCTTTGTAGAAATCTATTTCAGACAGCCATCCATCATCATCATAGCGGCTGCCAGGCTCGCTGGTTCTTTCCCCCCTCTGTCTCCTGATTGATGGGAGGGGAGAAGCAGGAGCTGCAAGGGTTATAATTCCTGACATTACCAGCAGGACTATAAAAGGTGACGCTCCCGGACATGCAGAGAGGGTAGGAAGACGAGAAAAAAAAGAACAAGCCGAGTCGTCGTGCGCGGTGTCAAGATGTCAGAGTTATTGATGCGACTTCATCACCAGTTGCTAACACCATCGTTCTGTTAGCGAGGCTGCTATCAGAGGGAGAGTTATGGAGTACACACGGCTCTTTATACCTAATAAAAAGGTATGGCAAAGATTTATTTTTTAACAACTAACCAGATTTTAGTAGATAAAAGTTCAACATAAACAAGATTTTAAAATGATTTTACAATCAAATTTTTATCACCGAGGCCTAATTTTCAGCAACAGACCTGACAATTATTGACATTTTCTGATAACGATGGAATTGTTGCTTGTTTTTTGGAGGGTGGCAGGGGGTCGCGTCAGCTAGATCCATTCGTCCGAGAAGGCGCAACAGCAGGAGTTGGTTGGAGAGCGCAGACAATTTTATGAGTTGGGGTTGAAAAGCTGTCCAGACAGGATCACGGAGATAGATGGATAGATAGATGGATGGATGGATGGATGGATAGATAGATAGATAGATAGATAGATGGATAGATAGATAGATGGATAGATAGATAGATAGATGGATACATAGATAGATAGATAGATGGATGGATGGATGGATGGATGGATGGATAGATAGATGGATGGATGGATGGATGGATGGATGGATAGATAGATGGATGGATAGATGGATGGATAGATAGATAGATAGATAGATAGATAGATGGATGGATGGATGGATAGATAGATAGATGGATAGATAGAGGGTCTGTCAATGGAAAAGAAACAGCGTCACTAGTTCGATCCAGAGCCGAGCGCCGCGTTTAATCATCACAAATAATGTTAACCTTCCAGAGGGCTCCAGTGCGAGCGCCTCCGACGTATACAAGCTGTCCCTGGCCGCCCCTCTCTCTCCCTCTCTCTCTCTCACTCTCGCTCTCTCGCTCTCTCTCTCGCTCTCTCTCCCACTCTCCCTCTCTCTGGGGGTTGGGGATTGGGGGGCACAGAGTGACTCCCGCTGACTCCTGAACCAAAAAAAATAAAAAGAGGGAGGAGAAGAAGAGGCGAGTTTTCTTGTGAAGGGTTCTACTCGCCACCTGGACCCCTGCTTGTCCGCGCCTCTGTTTCTGCTTCCCCGCGGGCGGCCGTGCGAGAGGCCATGAATTATTAACCCGGCTAAAATAAAAAGGCTCTGCTCGGTCCAGGCCTCCTGTAGCCATGAATAATGGACGAGGCGGCTCAACTACAGGCGTTTGGTGAGTCAAACACTGGGCCATGATGGATGGCCAGAGGTCCGCCGCACCCCACCACCGGCCTCACCCACCGACTGTCCACCTCCACCTCGCCCGAGCTTCCCAAACACGTGTCGGGTTTACCCTCTGTTGCTCCCTCTAAACGCCCGCGGCGTTCCTCCACCTTCAGGAGGGACTGTTGATGTTTTTTGTTGTTCTTCTTCTTGTTTGTTCTTCTCCTGGGCTTTGTTGCTTTAGCTTCGCTTCAAACCCTCTTGGTTTTTTGAAGCGTTGTCAAGCCGCCCGTGACTTTTCGCTGGCGAGAGTCATTCCGACTCTCTCGGCTTCGGTGGCGGAACGTCACGGTTGCAACTGCATTTCTCCGCAGTCGTGCTCTTTATTGCAAGTCATTTGGGTTTTCATTCCTTGCTTTGATTAGATTTTTTTTCTCACAACACTGTCTTTAAAAGAAGAATCGGATAATAATAATCTGAAATGTATTCATCATTGTATAAAAAATGAGTCTTCGTCTGTAACGCTGTTACATTTCACTCAAAAACAGCGCCTACCTGCGAGTGACAAAACGAGTGTCTTAGCCCTGTAGACGTGTGGAACCGTTTCAATTAAAACGTCTCACGGAGAAATATATTCCGTCTCCAGCTCCGAGCGCGCCATGTGATGTAAAGCCAGGAAATGTTTTTGACGAGAGAGTCGCAGCATCACAGGAAAGCCAGAAAAACTTGGGAAGTTAGATTAGAATTAAGATTAGCATTCAGATTTAGTTGTCAGTCAGAGATTAGTGAAAACAAAATGTGAGGCCCTGCATGTAAACACAGAAAGAAATGTGTCCTTTTTCATAGAGTTCTGTTTCAAAGTGATTAATAGACTGAGCACTTGAAATACAGCAAGTCTTAAAACCACTGAGTGGACGAGAGGATGACAATCTGCATGGCACTTGCATGTGTTGAAATTGTTCAAGGTCAAAAGAGGTCAGGTGTATTTTGGCTGCATTGTCATCATCCATCCCGATGCTAAACACTCCAAACCTTTTAGTGACTCCTGTATCTGGAGCTCCGACTGCTTTTAGTTTCAGGGTTTTTTATTTTAATGGACAGCCGGTGCTTTCAACCTAGTCTGCTTTGGGATTTTGGCAAAACAATTTTTTTTTTTACTAGTTTGTGCTGACGGCCTCTCGGGGTTTTGGTCTGATCGGGTTTGTTTCCAGCGAACGTCCTGGATCCTGGTTATTCATGCCAAACATCTCTGGGGATCCCAGCGAAGGGGCCGACCGTGGGAGGGCAGTCAACAGCCTTAATTAAACAGTGAGTGGGTTGACTGTTGTGGATGATCAGAGTATCAATGTTCCATAAAGGATTCAAGCACACACACACACAAACATATCTCACACTTGATTAAAACAAATGTTTGGGGGAAACATGCTTCCGACACCTCTCTGCGCTCTGCCTGTGATGAGGAGGCGGATGAAGAGCGTCCGCCCCGCAGCGCTGCTAGAGCAGCTAATGGGCTTCCGGACTGACACCGCCACAAGCGGCTGTGTTTTGGCTGTACCAAATTAGCGCGCTAACTAAAAACACAATAATTAGACAGGGGCCAGGGTTAGACGTGGCTAAAAGTGAACTTCACAGGCCGCTCGATGGCTCGGAGGAAACGCTTGACTGACTCCCGTCTCCCCCGCGCCCCCCGCACTCCTCCGCCGCCGCTCCGCTCTCATCTGGGCCCGATGAGAGAAACCCGTCTCTGGCGTGTCTCCTCGGCTCGTTCCTCACCGTTTTCAAACACTTACCTTCTCCATTATCCTGCGTTCACAGTCTGCCGCCACGATTCCGCTCCTTCTACCTCCAAGCGCCGCAAAAAGCGCCGCTTCTGCGTTGCTATATTTATGAAAATGAGGCGTCGCACCCACCTTGGTTGTCTTTACTTTGTTTCCCGTACTGCAGCTCCACCCTTTGAGATCCGGCAGCACTTTACACTCTTCCCCGTCCATGCAGGGATGCATCTGGCACCACCACTTCTGTGCAACTATGGAGGCTGCGGCGGCAAAAAAGAAAGAAGGGAAGGGAGCGAGGAGGCAAGTCAGCGACAACAGCCAACAACCTGACAAGCCGGACGGATGCAGCTTCGAACCACGTGGAGTTTTCAGACTGGCCATGACAGCCGCGAGCTAGTGGGTGTTTGCGTGGCGGGCAGGCGATAAAAAAAGGAGCAGAGCAGAGGTTGCCGACTTAAGGTCTTAAGCTCCTCTCAAGGTGCACCTTCAGGAGAAACCTGACATTTCCGAGCGAAAAGCACATCTGACGGAAAAATGAGCGAAGCGCGGCTCGGCTGAGAGGAGGCGGGGATCGATTCACCTGGAAACTCAGGAACGCCGTATTACACCGGAGAGACACGTGTCTGCTCGCGCTCGGAAGGCGCTCCGGCTCGACCTCACGCGCGCTTCATTTTTCAAGGAAGTGGAACTTTGGGAATTCAGGCCGCAAGCACGTAAGGCTGAAATTTCATGTCTGACATGTCGGAGGCATCGCGCTCGCCCTGTTTACAGGCAGGTCGGAATTTTGGCAGCGGCGGAACCTGTGGATCCTTCCTGGGAGGAGGCAGACTGAGCGGCTGCTGGCGAGGCCGAGCTGCTCGCGGTGGAGGCGCTGGCCTTGCAGCTCAAACTCATCAGCTTTACAGCTGCCTCCAGAAGGACGCTTGTAACTGTATCACTCCACAACATTGTGATAAAGCTGTCCCTGTTTTGATTTAAAACTTAGCATTAAAGTTACCAATATTGAATTTATTTTTTATTTTTTTTGCATCGGAAAAACACATCCGAGCACGCACAATAGACCTGGTTTTACAATATAAATCCCTATTATCATCGCTATTATTATTATTATCATCATCATACATAGTCTTTGATTTAGAAGAGATGAACTCAAAATGATGTTTGTATTTCCGGCTACAAACACAACCGCTGTTTTTTCTTCTGCTGCCGCCATGCTTGCTTTGGTGCGTCGTCGCATATCAATGACCTTGCACGCACGGCCGCATCATCAATCTGCGACACAATTGTTTTCGGCTGTTTTTCTAAATTTCAGACATTCTGTGGATAATACGACATTTTTAGCTTGCAGAATATTTCAGAACCGTAATGGAACTGTTAAACTTGATAAAGTAATTATGATATAATTGCCAGTTTTGCCAGAGTAATCCCGCTGCTGTTACTGTTACTAAAATAGTAGCTTAATTACAGTAGTGAATTACTTAGCACTTCATTCTTTCACTTCATTCTATGGAATGAAAGGCCAACTAATTGATCTGGCAGCTGTGATCGTCTCAACCACTGCTATTTTCCCTCCATCCAGTAACTTCCCCCAAGCATCAGTGTTGAGAAGCAACCCGAGGCTCGGCGCCAGCAGGTGTGACAGCCTCACCATCCTCCCTTATTACTTCTCACATCAGGGAATCCGTCTCAAATCGTCAACAAAAACAAACAAAAAAAAACACGAGCGGATCATTACCGTCTACGCATGACGGAGCCGCTCTCGTCGTCCCCGCCACCTGTCCAGGGAAGCAGGAGCACTTGACGGTCTGGGATCGCTCCTCGATCTTGTTCTTGTTGCAGCAGCGGTGCGCGGCGATCACCTCGCAGGTTCCCGCTTTCACGTGAACTGAAAGCACAAACAATGAGGACGAAGGGGTTAGAACGCTGGAAGGAAGGACAGGAGGAATTTGGCTTTAAGCTGATATTAAGCTGGCGGCTCTCAATTTAATTTGCTCTTTTGTTGCAAACAGGTCACACGAAGTGTGAACAAAAAAGCTTCAGTCTCATCAGTCGCGTCGGCCTGGCTTCCTCTTGTAGATGAACTTTTGATTTCCCTACTTGTTTTACAATCTTTTATTTTGTAATATTTATTTCTCAATTGCTGTTCACAGAAATTGAAGGCGCTCTGAAGTCAGATTGCTTGTTTGTGCGTACAAATTTGAACAATGGAGATGTTGGTTCTTCGGCCAACATCCAGTCTGGGCACAGAAACACCGAGCATCAGTCTCCACACTGCTGTTTCGCTTCAACCAACCAGCCGCACATGACCTCTTGAAATCCAGGTCGTCTCCCAGGAGGAAGGAACCACAGTCGGAACCCCCACGATGCACCTGTCCACAATCATCTCCCTCTCCTGCCGCAATTTAGCACCAATAACACACCACATTAACATCAAGCAGCTAGCTGATTTAGTGGCCGCCAAAGAACCTTCACAATAAACAATTCAAAGGCGTTGGTTATATATCGATGACTTTCCCGCGCGGACTCGTTGCGATGCTGAGCGCGTTTGTGTATTTCCACAATAATCAGGATTGTTACGGAGGGAAAAGAAGGAAAAGGGATTTGAAAGTTGCAACGCCGCCTTCATTACTCCAGTAAAGATTTTTTATTTAGAAGCTCACTTGGAAATAGATTGCATCGAGGCTCATTCTCCCCCATTAGCCGGCAATCCAAAAAAATCTCATCTGCGACATTAAAAACATTTTGCTTCCGATCAATAAGGTGCTATTCACGTCGAAGGCAGAGCAACAATCGTCTTTGGAGGCGCTGAAAGTTAGCCATGCAAGGACGGGTCGGGCTCCGCCCACCGCGATGCGATTGTCATTAAGCCAGCGGCCCGCCCCCGGTGGTCAAAGTTAATTCTAAAAAGTTAGGATGGCCTGGGCTTAATATTCAGACGTGGTCACAGTGATAGACGCACCCTGACAATGGGCAATCAGAAGAGGTGAAAAGAGCAAAGGCAATCACTGGTAATTACCATTACCAGGTGGTGGTGGTGGCGGTGGAGGGGGGACGATAACTCCTTTTGCTCTCAAAGGCTGAAAAGTGCTGATTGAAGTGGCCGGCACAACAAAATTAAAAGGCTCCAGTTGGATCCAATTTAATGGAATTGTTGCGTTGCCGGCTTGTTTTTTCATTTCACGAGCGTTTTTTCCGATGCCTCAGCTGAACTCGTCCAAACATTCTCGCGTCAGTTTTTTTTCTTTGTTCTTTATCTTCCTTCTCCGCCATACGTCCACATATCCCAGCCGTCCTGGAGTCGACTGGTCTTAAAGCTGCCGCGTGAGCCGAGCCCCGAGCCTGGGTTCCGGCCCGCGACCCTGGGCTCATTAAGGTGCAGGAAGCGGCGGGGTCGTCGCCGCCCGCGTGGCGGGAGCCGCTGATTAAAAAAGGGGGGAGCCGCTGGCAGAGGTCGCCGACTCGCCAGGATGAGGGGTCAAAAGGTCAGGGCGCAACGTTCCAGCAATTGTTATGTGAAGAAGAGAAGGATGAACTGTGGCGGCCGCTCGCTGTTGCTACGCAGCAGAGGATGCTGACAAAACACCGGGTGGTTGAGAACGCTGCTGTGTTTGACAGCTGTCAGAAAATAATAAAAAAGGACAATTTGTAATTGACTTGACTCAGAAAGGAGCTGAATTCTTTTTGCTGTCGCGTGGGACGAGAGCGTTCACCTTATATAATATCTAAAAATAAAGAATTACATAATAAATCATTTATATGATTTTTAATACGACTGAACCAAACTAAACCTTCTGATTTTCAGAGCGAAAATGTCTAAAGCTGCAGAACCGTAGAGGATTTTTAGCAGAGGAGGATCTTTTTTCGAGACTCGACAGTAACCAGGAGACTGAAAGTGAACGGAAGTCAATGGAAGTAATTGTGACAAATGTGCGAATCTCTTTGTGTAAAAACACCTTTTAGCTCAGATCACTCCAGATGATTAGAGGAACCTCATCGGCCCCCTCTGAGAGTTTAGTGTTGCCTTCAGGGACACTTTGGCAGAATCTGACCACAATCAGCAAGCTCACAAAACCGACCACAGTCCCTCCATCAGGTCAATGTGAGAACACACACACACACACACACGTGCACAGAGGTTTGACTGTGTGTCCAAGTGGCTGCGTAAGTGGCCGACAGCACCTGTGATCAATACCTTTCCATCAGAGCACTTAGGACTGTCATCATTTACAATCAACTGCCGCGAGATGAAGAGACGTGGCGGGAGAGGGGAGGCGAGAGCGAGGTGAGAGGACAGGCGGCCGCTAATGAGAGCCGGCGTGCGGCCCCCGTCCCCTCGGCCAATCAATGGCACTCTTGAGGCGAAGCAGGCGGCGGTCGACCGTCATCGCCATCGACCCCTGATTGATAAACGTGGATGTGCAAGCGGGTCCTGCAAAGGGGCTCAAGAGCGAGGAAGGGACGGAAACATCGTTCCTGTTTGTAAATGTAAGTATAAGTTAGCTGATTCCTCCTCGAGCGCAGTGGCTTGCAGTAGATAGACTGTTGGTGCAAGTATTATGGCACGTTAATATGTCCTTGACATCATTACAAGGTGTTGAAACACTGCTGTGCAGACTTGTCAGACACAGCAGTAAAGTCGCGAAAGTTCAATAACACATTCTGTTTTAAGGGAAACTTTGGAGTTTTAGGGTGGGATTTAGACACAACACATCTTTTTCCTTGCGGCTGCTCCCTTCAAGATAACAACGAGCAAAAAAACTGTTTACTAAAGCTCAGTGAAAGGAATTCCGGGCATGTATAAGTAAAAACAGAAAGGAATAATCTCTATATGAAAATAAAACAATGGCACCCCTCACTGTTTTAGATTTTAGCCGTCATGCTGCCAGCTGCGCCGTCTTGGAGGAGATAACATGTTTCTCCACGCAACAGGAACAGGGTGACAGGAGGCAGGTAGACAAATAAAAAGGGGAGAAACACCAGCGTGGAAATTATTTCACAGTGGGGATAAATGTGCATGCTAATGAATTTTTACCCTCGGTGGACAATCTGTCCTCCAAGCAAGATTAATGTAAATGAAAGTCTGTTGAAGTCGTGGGACGAGACGACACAATGTGACAGCAAAATGGCCGTCCCGACAGCCAAGGCCATAGTCAAAGTCGATCAGATTGTTAAAAAAAAAAAGAAGAAAAAAATACACAATTATTTCTGTCATAGCGAGGGAAAGTCTCTGTACTTTCCCAACACTGGGACTGAGACTATTTAAATTCACCAAACTCCAAAGCTAATGTTATTAGCATAGAGACATAAAAAAGCTATAGAGTAATAAAAAGTTCAATAACTTCAGTTGCATCAGCAAATTAAAAACATGAGTGCTGTTGGTTTTGTACCATTTAAACAACTTGGGTGCAAACTGCAATAACCAAGCAGCCGTAATTGATGTGCTGGGACAAGCAGACTGTAATATGGTGGCTGTTAGCAGCCTCAATAGCATTAGAATGAGTCATAGTGGAGGCAAAACAAAGTATGCAGCATGGAAATTCTGTGATTTTTTTTCAACTTATTCTTAATATTTCTTATTAATTATTTGATAAATCTCAAATGAAAATAAAAATATTTCCAAAAAGGAATTATTCTTATTATTGTCCTCTCCAGTTTTTCCTAGAGTATAAGAAACACAATAAATACCTTGTAAAGTTACATATAGAGCAGGGTAAAAATTAATTAATTAATTAAATTAATTTGTGATTAATTGCGAGTTAACTCATGACACTGGTGCGTTTAATTGCGATTAAAAAATGTAAGCGACTGACAGCCCTAATTTTGAGACGTCTAGACTGTGTGCGTTTGATTTCCTGTTTGGGTCGATCTGATTGAGAGTTAAATTGCAGGCTGTGCTCAGTCCAATGTGGTTCACACACACCTTCAGTGAATCTCAGGGTAAAACTGTGACATATTTATGCTTTTTTTTTCTTTTTCTCGCTCTTCCAACTTGTGAAGCTGAGGTCAACATGCGGTGAATCACATGCATGATCCTTGGAATGATGAGCCGGCATCCTCACGGTGCTCATGCATGTTAGATTGCACAGAAAATGAATCAGAAAAGTGTATTAAAGCCTTTTCATTTCTAATTCATTGAACCAATTACACAGCAATATCCCCACCTCCTCCTTGTGCCACATGAAAGACTAATCAGGAAGTGCAGCCTTCGTACAAGTGCACTTGACAGGCATCAGTGACCAATCACGGGAGGCTGGATGGAGTGCCAGGAAAATACGCTGGACTGAATTAGCATCAAATTAGCGCCACCTCGTTGACGTGAACAGATGTATTGGCGCGACGGGGAAGAAAGTCCTCCTCACAGCCGGCACGGCCGGCTCCAGTGGGAATTCACCGCACAGGGGCGCACAGCAAAAATATACAAAGAACATTTTCCATTTGAGTGCGGCCATCACGCTGCGCTGCTGCCTGCTGAGCAGCCTCTTTCAGGAGGCGAATGCAGAGTCAGATCAAAACAGGAGAAAACAGCATCTTGTCCAGGCCACAGGGCCCTTCTGCGGCTGCAGCCCCCGTCAAAACACATCGCAGTATTTCTGTCTGCCCCAGCTGCCGATGGCCGACGCTCGCCCGCTGTTTTATTAGGCACGCGGCTGAATTGCCCGTCAACACAAACAGCTAATCAGCCAACCACGTCGCAGTTTCTGGAATGTAGACGTGGTGAAGACGACTTGAAGTTGACGTTCAGCGTGGGTCAGAAAGGGGCAGAGAAATGACTTTGAGCTTGGTGAAGATGGTTGTTGGTGCCAGAAGGGCTGCGGGTCTGTTCCACAAACTGCTGCTGATCACGAGCATGTCCAGGGTTTACTGAGATCCAGTGAGTGGGTGTTGTCATGTTGATGTCAGGGCTCAGAGGTCAGAATGTGCAGACTGGTTGGAGACCACAGAACTCAAATAACCAGTGGTGATAACCAAGATAGCGTGATAGCATCTGTGAACGCATGTGGTGACAATGTAACTTGCTTTAGTCTCAATTGGTTTCGTGTGTTTTAAGCTTTTTAACTATGTAGCACTCTCAGTTTCTCCTAATTTAGCGCGGTGACATTTTGACCGCGACGCTTCACGCGGCTCGTTCACAGTCACTCCGCTTGCCGGCAGGAGTTCTGGTGGAACCCGGCGACGACGATCTTCACCGGAGGGGATTATGCACGTTCCCGCGGAGCACACCTTCGCGGTTGAGATGAAGTTCACGCCAGCGCCGTTCATCTCTGGCTGCCGAGATGTTAGGACCCACCGCTGACTGATCAGTCGGAGTCCCTGAAGGGATCATGTGACTTTATAAATGAAAGGACTAGTGAAGTTATTAAACCCGGGGAGGGCAGCAGCAGCAGCAGCAGCGGCAGCAGCGGCAGCAGCGGCAGCAGACAGGCTGGAACACAGACTCAAAGCTCAAAGCGTGTTGTCTCGACACGGTTCCTCGTTCTCGAGACAGTCGCTGGAAATGTAACAAAGGACTCGCGCACGCCATCACACAACCATTTTCACTTCCTCTTCCCTCATCCGGCCGCATGCGACTCCCGCACATGCGACGCTGCTCGTGCATTTTTCACAATCTCACTCTACCACTTCACGTGAAGACTCAACACTATATAGGGATTTCTGTCATTCCTTTATTTATTAATCTTCTTCTCTTTTTTTGAGACAGACTGCGAGCACAGTGATTTCCACCCCTCTCCAACTTTCATTTGCATCTGAATGTGTTTTTTACGAGGTTCCAGATAAATGGGGATTTTACCGCTTCACTCGGGTTTTTTTTTTAATCCCGCCGAGCTTTTAAATTACAGTCAACAGGTGCAAAGACGTGGGGGTGTTTGTCTCGCTTTTACACGTTACACACGGCACAAGAGGTCCGGTAAAATAAGTAGAGAGAGATTAGCGCAAACAGCTGCACTGAGGCCCCCTACACATCATTAGCCGCGTATGCAAGTGTAAATGCTCCAGCGTGCAGCGAGTCTGGCGAATGTTATCATTATCATTGTAATTAGCAGGTCTCTGCTATATTTCACGATGTTGCCGTGGGGTGGGGTGGGGGTGGCAGTTTGGGGACTGCTGCAACTGGGCAGTTGATTGTGACAATGACCCCAGCAACCAGAGCCAGTGCCATTTGTTCCATGTTCCTCGCAAGACGCATTTCGGGATACATGCGTGATATTTTGAAAAGGATTTCAAAAAAGCGATCGCAGCCACGGCGTCGCGACCAATCACGGCTCATCGTCGAAACTGAAACTGTACCTTCCCGCGAATACATTCGTCTCCATTAGACAAGGGGAGAGAAGAACACTCGTCTTCCCATTAGTCACCGGGAACGACTGCAGACGACGACTCCCCGCCCGTCTCGCCGTTGCCATTTTAGAATCACAGTGCAAACTAAGACACGGCAGCCAAAAAAAAAAAAAAGTCTTTTAAATCATACTTTGACCCGACGATCGATATAATCTCTGCGGTCGCCGGCGGCCGATTCCTCCCTCTGCTTGAAATGCGGGAGGCCCGAGGAGGCCATTAAAGAAGCATCTGGAACATCCACCTCCTGACAGCTCAATATAAATGCCCCCCTCTTTCTTTTTTCTTTCTTTTTTTTTTTTCAACGCGCCGTCTCGCCGAAGAATATGTCGGAAAAAAAGAAAGGAAAAAAAAAAGCCATTTCGGGAGAAACTGTCACGCTCCCACCGATTACATTTTATGCTCCGGTCCGTTCACATAAACTCCCCCCTGCTCGGCCTCCTCGCCGGCTGTTTTTATGGCCCTGTGTGGACCCTCAGCGCCGCGTCATGCACTCCGTTCCTGGGGAGGCGCGAGCCGGAGGGCACACAAGGAAAGAAGAAGAACGGAGATGGAGGAGAGCAATCGTTGGACTCTAAGTTTGTCAGTTTGCAGCCTTAAGTGAAAGACTAGCGGGCCGTAGCTTAGCGCCGCTTTAAAATTAAAAAAACAAAAAAACAAAAAAAGAGCAGCCGGAGACCAAGTTGACGTGCGTCCGTCCAATCCCGTTCCTCTGCATCGCCTGACTACAGATGAGCGCTCATAAATGTCTGTCAGGATTTATGGCGTCAAACTGCGCGGATGAGAGCTCTGAGTGGACGGCTGCCGGTGCCACTGTGTCTTGTTTACGAGTGGACGCGTTTTTCCAGGAGCGAGGAGCGGCCGGAAAATCATTGTCGGAAGGGGATGTTGAACTTTTCCCAGTCGGGTGGCGGATGCAAAGAAGAAAGAAGGAGAAGAAGGAGAAGAAGGAGAAGAAGGAGAAGAAGGAGAAGGATGTGGATCGATCAGGACGAGCGACATCCACAACAACAAGCTGTTGCAACGTTGTCGGCTGTCTGTGTTTTTTCTGGCTTTCGGTCGCCTTCACAAATCACACGTCCGCCGTATTAAACGCCCACCAGAGAGAATTTATCGGATTAATCGCCTGACGGTCCTCTGCCTGCTGCTTTTCAGCACCGACCTGCAACCTCCAGCAGGATCTGATTAACATCCTGTGTATTTCCATATGAATCAGGCAGAACCTGATTCTGATCCGACAGCACCCGGCACTAAAGGTCATTGGGGGCGCTGCTGTCTGTACCAACTGACTTTTCAACAGTCAAGCACAGTCACAAGAGTTAAGAGTTGCCAGTTAGTCTTTGAACTGAGGTCGGAGAACTTGGAGAGAAGCAAGACGGGGAGAACGTGCTCAGTGTTGCAAGGTGTCCGATAAATATCGCGTTCCAATGATAGTTTGACGGGGTACACCTGCTATCGCCAAATGTACGATCGTTTGACCATTTTGTGAATTTGTCGTGTTTTTTCCCCCTGAACCCTGAAGGCATCTCTTCCCATGTGACAGGTTTCCAGCCAATCGTTGAGCGCAAGACAAACGAGTTGGTCTCAGAACGAGCATGACTGCCTGAACGTTCAGCTACGCCCGATGCACGACGGTTGGTTTCACTCAAACTGCGATCATTTCTAGCCTCTGCTAGGATAATGCTACGTTTTCCAACCTGGGTAAACCCAACACAGAAATGACCCTGAGTGGGAATCGAACCCGCAACCCTCTTGCCGAGCATGTCGTAGCGTTTCACACAAACTTCTGTTTTGAATTCCCGACTCTGGTTGCTCTCTGAGTCACTTGGCTCCAGCACCAATCAAGCAAGTGAGGCTGTACAGGGCAACAACAAGCATTCGCACCTTCACATCTTTATTTGATGTTCAAAGCACTGATTCATAATTCATCGACAAACCATTCCACCTTTTGTAACCTGTCACCTGTTCATTTTTCACACTTTGTCTCTGTTTTCATTTGGAACTTGCTATCAGCAGGCGGTTCGGGACTCTTTGAAGTTTGCTGTCACGCCCTGTCACACAGCAGGCAGCTATCGGCTCGTAAACATCAAATGTGTTCGATAAGGAACAGCGGCTGCAGACTGTTATCAGGTTATCGCCGTCGTCGCCGGGTTTGCATAAATCGCTGCTCGTTCGCACGTCGCGAAGTCCCGCAGGTCGGCTCGTCGAGGCAATTCCTTGTTTTGTTTTTTTATTTGATCATCGCCTGCGGGGTTTTTTTTTCCTCTCTGTCCTCCGTCTGACTCCCTCTGCTGCAACACGTCGCAGGTTTCCCCCCTACGGCTCCGCCTGTCTGCTAGCGTGGCGCGCCGTTAACCGTGCAGACGCATTGTTCTGCGGAGGAGGATTCTTGTGCAAATGTTCAGCTCCAAACTTTACGTAAAAGTAGATCTCAGAGACGTAGACGAGCATGCAAATCACCCCTTATCCTTTAACTTTTTCCTTCTTCTTTTTTTTTAGTTCTCGTTATTCTCAATTTTTTTTTCCTTTTTTTTTTTTACCATTTAATTATCTGAGTGGGATGTATGCGCGCTTTGATATACAGCTCGCGATTCATATTCATGAGCGCAGACATCAAATGGGAATGATCAGAGAAATAAAGTCTACTCAGAGGTCACGCATTTTGATAAGAAAGAGCTCAAACATCAAGACAGCCCACACTGGTGAAGGCAGAACGGCCCGGACAGACGCATCACAAAGTGAAGTCGAAGCGGCGAATGGTTTAAATTTAGCAACAGCACAACTTCGAAACGCAGCGCCTTGTGTTTTCAAAACCCGGCCGGTCCAGCGAGAGATGTGGTTTTTTCTTTTTTTTTGCCGGCTTGGTTATAAACAGCGCTCGAGTTCTATATCAACGCTCTCCCTTCGCTGTGATATTACCGAACCCGCAGTGTTGGGGAGATGTTTCAGGCGAACCCTTTGCACCGTGGCTCTTTATAAAAAAAATCCCGCCAAAGCTGCGATGGCGGCGGCTTCAAAGGTTAGGGTTATATACTGCACCGCAACGCCCCGCAGGCGCCCTCTTATACATCACGTGGCACGCACAGCGCCGGGCTACCAACAAACGAAAACGCGTGAAATTTAGTTCTTTGCCCCCGCCGGCGACCGTGCGGCACGCCACTCCGACGCGCCGCCAGGGTTGGACCGCGCCCGCCGTTTCCGCCGCGACTTCAGCCGAGCGGAGACGATTAGCCGCAACGCAATCGACCGACTTTTAAAAGGAGGTTGCTCTAATTGCAAGGTGAGGGCAGGCTTTCGGTTTGCAAGACCCAATTACCGCCACGCTGTTAGCACTTTTCCGCTAATTGCATTCATCAGCTTAAATCATTATCAGCAGGATTTCCTTCCATTCTTGTCGTAATGCAAAGCTACAAAAAAAAAAAGAAGAAAAAGAAAGAAGAAAGAAAAAAAATCCTTTCTGGGAGTTTTTGAGCCGTAGCCAGAGGTAAGTCATAATGTGGCGAGGGATAATGGGTTTACATTTAAGCTGTAATTAGAGAGAGAATGGAAACAGAGGACTGCCGGCGAATCTGATGCCGCCACAGTGAGGGACCTATCTGACATAATGAGACGCACTCCGCTCCGAGCTGTTATCCCTGTTGGTTTTTCTTGCTCGAGCGCACAAATGAGTTCTGACCCGAACCCACGCTGAGATGAGGTAAGAGGTTTTGGTGTGTTGCGCGTCAGCTTGTTTATTAAATAACCGGCTTGCGGTGTTAAGCAGTCGCTTGTGTTTGGCAACAGCAGTAACAAATTTCTTACCCACAGGGCTACAGAGAGAAAGAGGGGTTGGAGTTGTCGCTCTAATTGGTCAAGAAAATACATTATGATTTTGTCTGAAATACAGCAGTATGTCTGTTAACCATGTTGGTATGTTATTGTTTTTTTGTTCTTTTGTTTTTCTTTAGTTTTTTTAATTGAGCAAGACTACAGCGCTAGAAAAGAGTTTTGTGACGAGATTGTTGTTGTACATTTAAGATGCATCACTCATCAGTCTGGAAGTGCACTTTCTGTCAATGCAGCCGCCCACAGTCCACATGCTGCCCTCATCAGATTGTGGTGTTTTTTTTTTTTTGTCTGGTTCAGCAGTGGAATACATACAGCATTAAAAGTGATTACGTGCAAAAAGCACATGAACGCACAACGCCAACGTCCAGCTTGTATAAACCTTAATGTGGAATTTATGAGCAGTGTCAAACAGGACGGGGCGGCGAGAGACAACGGTCAACGCCGAGGTTCGCCGTTGTTGTCATGGTGTCGCGCAGGCTTGTCGAGTGGCTGGACTCTTTCCACTCGTCGTGATTGGTTGATGCTTTTAGCCGTCGAGAGCACAGGAATACAGGGTCTTTGTGAAAGGGCTTATGTTGAAAAGCAGATTGAAAAGCAGAAACGTGCGAAATAAACAAATTACTTGTGTGGAAAAAGTGTTCTTCAGTGAGCTAAACTTTTTTTTACCCCTTTTTCTCTCAAAAACTCACACATTCTTGCTCATATAGTTTGTAAAAAAAAAAAAGACTGTACCTGTCTTTAACGACGCCAAACATATGCCAGGCATGTTTGTTTTCCCGGTCACCCATTTGGAACGGGTAATTGGGACACATAATGTGATGGCTGCACCTGCTGACTGCGAAGTGATTACTGCCGCGCTGACGGTCTGCAAACTGCAAACAATACGATTTATTAAACTTTATGGGCGACAGCGTAAATGCAGCCAACGTCTTCCACGCCTGCGATGCCGCGCGGAAGGTTTTAAATAAACCGCTGATTTCCCGCAAGCGTGGGAAGAAATTCCATCGTCCTTCCCCCGGCTCCTCCTCCTCCTCCGAACGCCTGCCGCTCAGGCGCGTATGGCCGGGCGGACGTTTGATGGTTTTCTAATCTGTGCGCCTGCCACGGGAGATGGGGCCGGCTGACCTCTGTCATCCCCACGGTGGATCTCAACCAGCATCGCAATCTCCATCTCAATCCTCCACCACCGCCACCACCGCCACGGCAACCCAGAGAGTCCCGGCCGACCAGCCCCCGCACACACTCGGTGGAATGTCACGCTGCCCCCTGGCGACGCCTCGTGCAGCGGCCTCCGCTCAGGAGTCACGGACCGCAAACATAACAGGAAGGAGGGTGTCAAAGGACGCTGCTCCAGAAATAAATGTTCTGCTGTTTGGGTATTTCCTGTTTTATTTTGATAAGTCTCGTCTCCTTGGGGTTTTTTTTTTCTGTGCTTTATTTCCTATTTTTGTTTTCCCGCCTTTTTTGTTGCTCCTTGATTTTTGTCACCTGTGTCTCGTTGTCAGTCCTGCTCTTGATTGTTTTCACCTGTGTTCCTTCTCCTCTCAGGTCTGTTGTTTTTTTTGCTTCCTGTCATGAGTTTCGTCCTGCTCTGTGTGGTTTCTTTTGTCAATTGTCCCTTTTTGGATTTGATGTTTAAAACATTGTGGACACCCTTTTTTTTTAGTTTTGTTTGTGATTTAAAATAAATAATAAAAAATAAAATGTGTTTTCTGCAAACCTGGAGTTATCTGCATTTTGGGTCCTACATCTTCATTGCCTCCATTGCGTCATGACAATAAAAATATTAAAATCAACATAGTGAAGTTTCTACATAGAAGTTGTGCTGCATATCGTTCTCGTTTGAGTTTTTATTTGACTTCACTTCATCAAACAAACACGTCTTTTAAAACTGACCCAACAAGCGGCCTGAAGAAAACACTTTTCTTCCTTTCAAGATAACAGTTGGCTGACCGCAGCAGGTGTTCAAAAATGTTTTGTGTGAAAATGATCTGACACAACCTGTTTAGTTGACATGAAGTGTAATTTTAGCACTTGGCAAGTCGCTTTCTCTAATGAAGACTAATTTACTAATGTGGCACTTATCAACTTGAAGCTAAAGGAAATTACGGCATCGCTGTATGGTCGATTAAATCAAACAAGGGACGGTCAGTAATTGAGGTTTTAAAATATCAAATAGACCAGAAGCAGTCGCAAACAGAAGGCTTGATGGCAGTACAAGGATTTAATATCAGGTGGAGAGTTTGAGTTACAGGCAAGCAAGGCCAACAGGAACCTAACTGGGCCAAGACTGTGAACCCAGGACAGCCGAGGAACAATACAGCGACGACTGAAGAAACATAGACCAACTCAGTGCATTAGTCGCTGTGGGGTTTAAATAGAACAGTCCCCGGTTTAGTCTCTTTCAAGTCTTTGAAGTTGGTGCCTTAGAATCCATACTTCTAAGTGGAAATCTAAACTAGAAAGAGAACAGAAGGGAAGGTCATTCAGAGCATAAACATAAGGAAAACAGGGGGGTTTGGGGGGGTGGGGGGGGACCTCAGGTCTTTTTAACAGATAAGATTTGTCAAATCAAGTTGGTGTTGATACCAGATATAGATTATTGACCCTGTTCACCCTTAAGACCCTTAAAGTGTCCAGAGACTAAATTAAAGGTTAAGCAGACTGATAATGAAATGAGAATGATTTGAATTATTCTAACCCTATTAATTTAATATTAATTAATTAAATATGTTTAGGACAAAACACTTTTGGGCTAATCGATGAAACAAATCCGTCACCAGAAGGAATAACTACGACAACAATCCTTGCTTGAGCAAGCAACTCTGTTTCAGTTTTATTTCTCTGATCTGATTCTGATTCTGATGCCTCTTATGTGCCTCAGATAAATATGTAAATAAATGCAGCGAGAATCGTTTGGTAAAGCGTTGAAGGGAAAAAACAAAACTTTTTTTTTTTAATCCTCCAGCATTTTGCCCATTAACATTTGGCTGCTCTCCAACTCTCCATGCATGAAAAAAAACAGAGGCCTCTTCCCTCTGGGCTGCCACAGAAAAGAGCTAATTTATCCAGTAAGCATATTTTTGCTTTCATTAATGTGGCATGTCAAAAATAGAAAAATCAGACTTGGACAATGTGGCGCAAAGGGAAAAAAAATAAAATAAACATATGATTTATGCAGCAAAGAATTTGGGCTGAAAAATGGAGGGAACAAAGTTAAAAGCCAATTTGCATAGAAAACAAAAATAAATCCCCTAAAGCGCAAAAACAACTGGAGAATAAGCCATTCAAGCCCCTCCACAATAAAATGCAGGAATATTCTCGAAATTTAAGTGAAGTTTCTTGTCTCAAAAGTTCCCCTTGTAAAAACCTTTTAGCGATATTTGAGAGGTTTTCCGAAATGTGGGTGTTTCCAGGACCAGTTTTTACTGCGACATTTAGGTTTTGCGCAATTCTTGGTGTAATGGAAACGCAGCCACACTCTCTGTCTCTCTGGAGAACCATCTCCTCTGGTCCTTCCTCGTCCCCTGCACTCTTTCCCTCATGATGGCTAATGAATGCAGATGGCGCTCTGGGGGCAGGGAGTGGGGGCGTTTGGGGGGGGGACGGGAGGGAGAGATGGGGGTCTTATTACTGGGGTTACGCGTGCGTGCTGCGAGCTCAGTGTGCTCCGGTCAGCGCGGCGAAAGCTCCACTTTCCGCGGCCCCAATAAGCGGCGAGGCTAAAGAGGTTTGTTTATTGGCCCCAACCTTGACACGACCCGTGTCGCTCGGGGAGCCGCTGCATGATTAAGTGTCAGCGCGGCCGGAGGTAGCGGCAGGGCCAGTCGCTGACAGGGGGGGGGGGCGTTCGGCCCCTTTCTCGCCTTCCCCCTTAATAAATCACAGCAACGAGCCGTCCCAGACCACAAGAGAGGGGACACGCGTGAAGAAAAAACAGAAAGGCATACAGAAGCATAATCCCGGAGATTAGATGGTTTATCCATGTTTGCTGTCAAACAAAAGGGATTTCCTTCTCCGCTGTTCGCCTCCAATCATCATATATGTCCAGAAATTTCAAAAGAAAATACTGATTCATTACATGACCTCTGGGGGAAAGTGGAGTGAGCGTTTGATCCCTCAGAGCCAAATGATGGTCTTGTTTCCAATCACGACCAGATCAGACCTTTCCCATGATGTTTCCAGCCTCTTCCACATCCACAGGCTTTTTTTCTGGTCTGGTTGCGAGATTCTTTTTTTTTTTTTTTTTTTTTTTGTGAACAATTTTCTTCAACAGCCTTAATGCAGCTGTGCCCCTGATGAGGAACACAGGCTCTGCTTAGCAGTTGGCCTTTCAGCCTTTTCTTCTCAGTCTTTCTTTCTTCAAAGGGTCCCTGCCAGTTGAGCCTGGCTCCAAGTTCAGACTGACCAGACACGTTTGAAGACTATGTTGGGGTGGAATTTAGGAAATTCCTGAAAATGTTCAGGTTCTACTTGAAAACATCATGATTGCTATAAAGCGCAGCGCCGTGCGGCTCCTTGTCATGACGCCAAAGACCCTGCGCTCAGATCAAAGATGAGATGGATAAGTGTTGTTTGACCCCTCCCATGTGAACGTCACAACTCATCAAACCTGGCAACCCTGCCTCCTGCTGTGGTGAGCCTGTGTCAACTGTGGACTCAGCCCTCTGTTCTTACAACTGACACAAGTGGCGCCTGCAGTGGTTCCTCCGCTGCAGTGGTCCGTCCGTCTTAAGTTAACAAGAGTTGTGAGTCAAGAGGTGGTTTTCAGTGTATCCTGGTGGTAGCCGGTGGTTACTCGACCGCTGGCGACAACAAGGCATGTTTCTGTTGTATATGGCAAATCTCGAGCCTCTCCTGGCTGGCTCGCCAAATGTTGTACCAAAAGAAAGACCCGGGGCCAGCGCAATACTTTCCGGGTCCTCCTGGACAACTGATGTTCCATAGCTTTCCGTAGTTGCTGATCAATCAGTTCAAGAGTTGAAATAAGGCAAAGTAGGCGAGGATCAGAGGCATTTCTTGCAGGTTTACTGACAGATGAAAACTTGTACAGCAACCTGGGGTCATCCAGAATTACAAAAAACAAGACAACAACATCCTATAACGCACCGACGATGCACACAATGATCCCCCAATGATGAACCCCTGATGTGCTGGAGTACACATCAGTGTCTCCTATCCGATGGATATCCCAAGAAGGTCTTGTACTTGGACCAAAGCTACAGCTGCTCTCTTTAAGGAGTATCCCTTGCAACCTCTGACCTGCTAGGTGTCTTGTGGTCACTTGCAGATGTCCATCGATGGACAGACTTTTTGCCGTTGGTCAGTGTCCTTGCTGCTCACACCATGTATATTCCATTTTAAACCACCACATTTCTCCTGAAGAGCAGACTCTGACTGGAGTTTTCCTCTGTTAGCTCCAGAGGTGTCTGAGCACAAAAACTCCCAGTCGATTAAGAGTTTCTGTTGCGGCGTTTACAGCCACTTTAAACTCTCTTTTCGCTGCCCATTGTGACTCTGATGCTGTTTGAACGCCACTGCCCCCCCGTGTCAGGATTCGACTTTTTAACCGCTTTCATTTCCTGTTTTAATTGGACAGTCTTGTCTCCAGTCATATTGTTGCTGAATTTACTACCATTTTCCACCACAATCGCCTCATTTCTTCCACCTGTGTCTCGTTTCCTTCCTGCTTATTTGAGTCCAGCTCCCCTCCCCCTTCGTGTTGCCAGTTGGTCTTGTCTTCTTCATGTGCCACGTGTCAGATGTTTTCCTGACATCTCCTGGCGTTGACTGTTGTTTCTAGTTCAAAAGTCTGATCTGTCCAGTTGCTGGTTTGGAACTCCGTGGACTAATTAAACAACCCTCAGCAACCCTGACCAAAGCTTCACACGTGACAACACGTCACTGCAGTACCAATGTTTTTTTGGAAACAAACATCTTCCAGCTTTTTTTTCTCTCCGTTATTGAATGTTTGTTGTTTTCCAGTCTGAACATGCTGCCTCCTGCCTTTGCGTGTTCTCTTCACACGCCACGGTATCAGCTGCCAGAAAAGTTCTGTTCTCTAAAAATGTGACGCAGGACACTGAAAAAAGAAAGTGATTTTCGGCTGTGGAGAAACAGCACCCGCAACATTTCAGGCACACAGTCATTAAACAAGTGAATCTGAGGCCAAGTGTATGGGTGTTTTGCTGATTTTTGGCATCAGTATATATACTGTATATAATGCTGCCGCACTTCCTCTCATCAAAGCATTCCCGGTCAACCACAAAGGTAACACAGCGAAGAATTGCCAGTTATTTCAAACGCAAAATCTGAACATCGGATCTCAATTCTCAGAAATGTCTTGAGTGACTTTAGAAGGACTTCTGCTGATTCCACCCAACAGAGTAGGTGCCACGTTTCAAAAGGAGAGATGCAGCTTTAACAGATCACCAGTAGAACCGGCTTTATTTACACCCTGATCAAACAAACACATCCGGTGAATTTCCCTCCACTGATCCCGTCTGACGGTCGCGCGGATGCTTGTCATGTCAAAAGTTGCACTGGCGGAGGGTTCAGCCTGCTGTCAACGCTTTGTTCCCTCCTTTAGTCTCTGTCACGGGTCGGAACGAGGTGCAGGTTCTGCTGTGTCTCTCCCTCGCAACGAGCCTCCTCTTTCCCTGCGTGTCACGGCCCTGGATGCTCTCTCAGATCGTCTGCCAGTCCTGTTTTCACTTTACTTTTTTTTTTATTTTAAAAGTTCCTCCACATGGAGTTGTCTGTAGTCTAGGTACTGTTGCGGCACTCAGTGGAATATAGCTCATTATATCAATGTGTAGTCACATTGTCTACCGTTCCGCCCAGGGATCAGCCATCTCTCCATCAAAGGAAATCTTTTTGAAAAGGTCCTGTCCCCTGACACACACACACACACACACACACACACACACAAGCTCACTTAGTATAACTGTTTTTTTTACTTTTTCTCCATGCCATCCTTCTACTTGCATGACTGCAATGCTGCAGGAGTCCCATGAGCACATAATGCAGCCTCCACTGTGCCTTGTTTCTCTGCTGGTGAGCAGGAGGGGGCTGGGGGGGGCAAAACAACATGAGCTCTGCTAATTATATCGGTTTCTTCCAGAAAGTCAGTGAGGTGAAGTCTAATCGGCGCATGATGCGGCCGTCCTGCTGCTGCTGCTGCTGCTGCTGCCGCTCGGCTCGGCAATTTATTCAGGCGGCAGCCACCAAGAGAATTCAACTGGGATCCACCTGAATCAACGCTCACGCCATCAGTCACGACGGCTCAAACCGCGGCGCTGTGATGCGCCCCGCCGTCTTTCTTTGCGATTATTTCCCAGTTTTAAAAAGAGAAAAACACCCTAAATTGGGGAAGGAAAGAGACTTTTTACTGCTCAACACCTGGCAGGTGAGTCTGAGGTTTTTGGTTCGAAAAAAAATAATGGTGTTGTTCCATTAGAACGGTTGGATGAGTTGGATTTTGGCAAGCTGCACAAAGTCTGAATTTCAGGCCAGAATGGCGATGTGGTATAGCTGCCTTGTGTAGGCAAAACAGTGCAGAGCTCGTTTGTTTGTTAGAAAGCAGCCTACTGATGCATTCTGGGTATAGACTGCTGAGGAAGGAACAGGACAGGAGGGCAGAATGTCTCCGTGACAGACAACCGTAAATTACATAGGTGGACATATTTTGTTTCGTTATTGAGTTTTGATTGACTGTTTACTCAACTGTAAAACTGAAGGTTTGAACAAAGAAATGGTAGAAATATTTGAAAAAGCTTCACGAATGTCAGACAAATAATGGTTCTAAACCAATGACTTTCTACATTTACAGTATATATGTACTTTCCACGACAAAGCTTGATTGCTAGAACAGTTTGGTCATTCTCATTACCATCACTATTGTTATTATTATCAAACCAAACTATTATGTCACCTGCTGTCAGCTGTTAATTTGAGGGAACAAACCCCACTAGATAATATCGACTAAACTGCAGTGAAGAGCTTTGTTCAGCAGCAAACCTGAAGGTTTTTGTGTTTGCAACCCTGCCACCAAAGTGAAAAACTCCATTGTGTTCCAAAATGTATCACGAGCGGGTTTTTTTTTCTCTCTTTCCCTCAAGTCTTTCAGCATCTTTGTGGACAAAGCAACGTGGATGAGTCCTTTTTTCCAAAGGAAGTGTGTTCGGAGTCAGGCAGCGGCGGCCTACCTATGTGGCTCCTGTGTGAAGACGCGCTGGTCAGTTGTCCCCACAGAGACACCACGCAGACGGTCAGCAGCAGCGTCCTTCTGCACAGCCTCTGCAGCTCTTGCTCCCGCATCCTGGACACAAAACAGAGAGGACAATGTCATCAGCGGTCGGCCACGTCCACATCTGACGTTTATCCCGGCACACACACACACCGGTCATGGATGACCAGGTTGGTCATGGATGATCTACGGAGAACCCGGAGCCACCATGTTATTGATAAAAAAGAACAATTTTGAAAACACTGACTCGCCCTCGTGTTGCGCATTACACTGATGCAGAAATATGTCTTCACAAATCAGACAAACACAAGGAACAGATCTAAAGGTTAAGTGTGTAATATTGTGAGATTTCAAAGAAGAAACAACAAGTGGTTACATTTTAGATTGCAGCATCTTTCACTCTCCCTCCCCCTCCTGAGCCTGCCAGTGAGCTACAGTGGCCTGCACACCCAAACCTGTATACCTTGTCCACCTTCTTTGCTGTTTTTTTGAAGATCAGTCACTCGAATCACAAAACGTGCTGTCAGACGGGCTGGATTGTCCACACGAGGCTTCCTTAGAAATATGGCGGAAGATGGCAGCTAACTGGGAGCAAGGCGTTTGCTATATGTATATTCACATTTATATGTGAAAACCACTCTAAGGGTAGGGAAACCAAATTATTGTACTGTGATTATACACTTTTATCATTGTATTTATGGGCCATATATTAAGGTTTTACCAATCTATTAATATCAAATACAGCCAAATAATACACACTGGACTTTTAAGTGGTACTAAAAACTATTATGGAAAAAAAATGTGTCTTGAAAAGAAGTCACCAGACTTCCAGACTGTATTTTCCATGGTGATTAGCAATTTTAATTGGTTCTCACTGCAAGCAAAAACCTTCCAGGGTTGGAAATAGAGTTGACCGGATGACGTTCTTCAAGGAGGGTGGAAAGTTTCTGTTTCACACCAGAGTGTAGTTGTTGTGTTGGCATATGTCCAAACAAAAAACACCTCCTTGTTCCAGAAAACACACCTCGCACTGATCCAAGTACAAAAACACACTCAAGGAAAAAAAACAACAACGAAAAACGAAAAAAACAGTGTCATGTTTTACAGATGATGATCTGGGACTTTGGAGTTCCGTGTCACACCTTTCCTGTGAAATATGATGAAACGACACACTGGCGGTATTGAACTGCCTGGATCCTGTCGCTGTCTTCTGCATAATTCATGCCAAGTTAATGAATTGTCCCTTTTTTTTTCTGTGTGAACTGTGCGGCTGCACACTGCATCTTCTCAGTTGTAATAGTTCATCTTACGCTCCCTGCAGCAGTTAATCAATGAAGGAACTGAGTGAGACCAGGACGTGGACTCTGTGGAAGGTCACGCTACTTTCACGGGTCTGACAAGCAGAAACGCAGAGAAAGCTAAAGTTGAAATGTTCAAACTGTTGGATTATTTCTGAAAATTTCCTGAATCAAGGCTTTTTTCCCAATATATATATATATATATATATATATATATATATATATATATATATGTTGATTTAGCTGACGTTTCATATTTTTACTGTTATTTACATTTTTTTTTTCTCCTGCTCAAATAATAACTTAACCGAATAAAATCAAATAACCGTTACTCAAATAGAAAAAAACAATCAACAACTGCAGCTGGAGTGGAACCACAATACTACTTCATGCAATTTCAACCTCAACATTTCCAGACAAAATCCCAGCAGACGCAGTAAATACAGTCTTTAAAAAGTCCCTTCATCCCAGAATAAATGGTCCATTTATTCACCAGAGCGATGGTGAGCTCCCTCATCCTTCCTGAAATAGCTTTTTTTTTTTCCTCAACTCAACAGAGTGACGTCCCTGCGAGCTATTTTTTCTAAACAGCATGAAACTTTGGCAGCTCTTTATAAACGCGCTACAATTTAGAGCAGCAGTTTAGATCTGCAGACAAGCGAGCGCGAGTCTGAAGTCTGTTGATGCTCCCGGTCTGATTCTCTCCCACTTGCCGTCACGCCGCTACCTGCTGGTGAGGAGCGCTGCATGTTAGCGCGGCCCTCGCCCGCGCACGCTCGCGCAGAGGGGCCGCCGTCCAGCGATGCCCTCCGACTCTCCTTGTGATTCTTTTGAACTCCGTTCCAGCGGAGCCGCCGCAAATTAGCGAAAGCGCTGCGGCTTGGCGCGAGGAGATCAGCATCTGCTCGCCTGGCAGAGAAGAGGAGGATTTTTTTTGTTTCTTTATTTATTTATGTACTTTGCCTTTCTCCCGCCAGCCAGTGCGGGGTGTTGACAGGATCTAATTCCGCATGGTAGCAGACAGCTGATGCAATCAGACGGTTACGCTCACTCTGAAGCAGATCTGAGGCAACAACAACAACAACAACAACACGCGGCGCGTGGAGTTAGCATGAACATCGCCGTAGAAAACGCACTCCTTCCCGGTTTGTCTGCGGCTGAGTGACTCGCTTCGGAATGAAGAGCCAGAACATCCAGGGGTGCACGCAGCGGCGACACCTGCCTGTCAGCTCAGGCCAGGCCTCAGCATCGCCATCAGTCTTAATTTGTCTTCTTCCCTTTCCTTTTCCCTGGGAAATACAGATCTTGAGGTGCTGAAACAAGCGAAATTTGGAACTTTCGAAGAAAATAAAATCTAAAGTTAATTTCATCTATACTATGTTGTATATTCGAATGGCGTGAAGACAAAGTAAGAGAACATTAATGTTGATGACTAGTGGCTTATTAAGCAGGTATTGACCTGTGACAAACTGTGTGCTTTCGGATGATGGATGCTAATAGCATGCAGCCGGACAGCGGCCACCTACAGCGTCAAATTACACGAAGCAAATTACCACGTGCACACAGGACAGTGGCGTGCACATAATTTCCGCGAGAGCGTTCGGTCTCCGATCGATCGGCATCGATCACGTGGGCCAGGCGCTGTATTCTCCGGCTGTAAACTAAACAGACAGGTCGTTAAACATAATCGTTAAAAAGGAGGCTGGGAGGGGCGTTAATACCTCATGTCGAGCCTCAGGCTTTAATAAACGTGATGACGTGAACAATAATCCCCCTCCTACTAGATAAAAATCAGCATAATGTCTGTGATATGAAGCGCTGCACAAACAGTGTGTGCATATTTTAAAAATAAATGCAGCAGTGTGATTTTGCGTCAGCAGCCGTGAGTGTGTATCTCCCCTCCCTAGCTAGCTATGTTTCTCTATAGTATGGGACGTGGCAGGCTTACGGAGAGTTTTCTGTATACATGGAATTGCAACCAGAATTTCTTTAGCCACAGGAAGCTATGTAGCATGTGGAGCCTCTCTGAAAAATCTTGTTCTATGTGAAATAAAAATCGTTAGGGGAAGGGCGAGACTATCACATCTATAACTGGTTGAGAAAATATGCAGGATTTCATCACGAGACCATCCTGAGTAAAAAAAAAAAAAAAAATAGATTGCAGATGCTCCTAGAGCAGGATTTCTGGACAGCTTCTGAATCAATAAGTCTTGTCTGAGGGCAGATCCTCACCTCACCTCACCTTTCAGTGTCTCCTCCGATGACTGAAAAACCAAACAAGAGTTTAACCTGCAACTTTCAGTGGGTTTCCTGTCGTCCATTTAAATTCCAGCGCCAACAAAAGCAGAATTTCAAGCTGAAACATTGAAATTTTATTCCATGAGACATTTGTGTCTATTTTTTTTTCGTGATCGTTAACATTTCACAGCTTGGATCTGAAAACTTGACCACCTCGAACTGAGCATCACAATAAAAATTTGAGTCCGTCCGTCCGTCCGTCCGTCCGCTAATCCATCCAGTCAAACCACTGGGTCTTCCTCTCTGTTTGTCGGAGAGCAAGCGGCTAAATTACCTCTCCCAGTATTAGCAAGATACATTTTTCAGTCGTGCTCCCAGCAGCTCATCCCCGCCTCGAACGCCGGACCGGATGATGGCCAGATATTAAAACCCTGCATTCCGTATTTCTGCTTCCGCTGGCAATCTATTTCTTACTATTTGCACTTACTGATAACAAGGGTATGTTGTGGGGGGGGTGAACTAATAAATCCGCTCGCGAGAGCCGGACTCGGAAAAATAATTGGAAGTGGAATGCATTCTGTCATGTCGGATGAAAATGAAAAATCTATCAGTTAGTTAGGCCGGGTCCAGATTTTGGATTTGGACTGCAGGTGAAGCTCCCGCAAACAGCATCCAGCTCCTGCCGGCAGTGTTCAGGTGGCCTGCTGGGTTTGGTTAACAGGAAAATTATCCGACCTGAGAGATGCGGCATCGTGAGCAGGTGGCTCGTCACAAAAAGGCCCGGACTGGGTAAACCTCTGATTTTTGTTCCTTATTTATTTATCCACACGCGTCCGTCGCTTCAAATCCGCTAAGAATTTCCACAGCCTCGTCCTCGGCGGCTCCTCTCGCTAACGATTTCGGTCACAAGCGCGCAGCCCGTCCCACTGCGCCGCTCTCCGCCGAGCTCGTGGGACGATCGGCCGCCTCCGAAAACGATGAGGCGTCGTCTCGTCTGAGCGCGGTGTTTTTCTGCAGCAGGGGCGGCTGAGGCGAAGAGTGGCGGCATGCAGGCATGCAGGCATGCAGGCAGCGGTGCAGAAATTAGTGGGAATCTCAGACGCTTTGCATGCATCTATTATTTCTCGTTTTTACATTTTTCCAAAGCGACTAGAAATAAATGGATTTCTTTTGACTAATGACTTCTTGTTAAATCACTGAGGATTTTTTTTTTTTAATCCTTGGGTCTGCACATCCGCCACAATGAATGTTGATGTTATTGCTAGGAGCTATTTACATATTTCAGGACACTTTATGAAACGATAAGCAATATTTGTGAAACACAGGTCATCTTCGGAGCTCACACAGAGACTTTAGAGGTGCCGTGGAAACGTGGAAAACTGCTTCACGCACCGTGCAAGGTGATTCTTCCTCTGCAGCCTGCTGGGACCTGCCAGTAAACTGGACTCCCGTGTCTCCCATTTTAGAGGCAAAGAAAGAAGAAGATTCCGGCGCCGCAGCCAATTAAAACACATGGACGTCCTGGAAGGCTTAACAGGAGCGAAAGGAGAGACGTCAACCAGATCGGCAGCCTGGGTCACGTGACTGCCGATTGGTCTGAATTGGTTTGAATGTCGGCATTATTGACGAATGAATACGCAGTTCTTACGTTGCGTTTAAAACGTGCATATTTACATCTTCTCCTGTTTGATGACAACGGATCCAATTGGAAATGCTACACACCGGCCCTTTAACGTCGAGACGAGGGTGAAAAAAAACAAAAAAAAACAGGGCCTTTAATTTAAGCCACTTTGTGATTTTCAGGGAAATGGTCTAATTCCGAGCGGGGCCGTATCCTCCGTCTCGCACGAGATAAACAAATTGCGCGCGGCGCTCAGCAAAGACGGCCACAGCAGAGCCGGTACCCTTGACTCGGCTCGTTACGAAAAAACAAAAACACCTCATCACAGCAGTTAAATGAATAGACGTAATAAACGCACAAACACACACACAGCAAACCCCTGCCGGAGTACAGAAGTGTGTTTACAGCTGATACGCGTCCGCAGTGGAAAAACTGGAGTTGGATGGAGGCAAAACTGCAAAGAAAGGAAACTAAAAAAAAAGAAAAAAGCACCAACAACTGAAAACAGCATCGCCAGCATCCGTTTACGTCCTCTTTAAAAGTGGCTCACGGTTGCTTGTGTACTGGCAGCCATGCCCGAGGCACAGCCTCCCCTCAGTGACATCAACACTTATGATGCAGACGGAGAAAACATGGATTGCCGGCTGCATAGCAGCGCACTGACGGCTGCCTTTTGGCAATTTTGTCGTTTGTTTCGAGTCGTACGAGAGCGGCACAGAAAAAACAGCAAACGCAGCTATTAGCATAATAGCTGCTTTTGTTAGCGTGATTATCTGACTACGTGATAACTTTCCCTTTGGTGGATGGCAGACGACTCACTAACTACAATCCTGTTCATCACTTGGTAATTTGGAGCTGGTTTAGTTAACTTTTTCTTTTTCATTCAGACTTTCAAACTTTTTTTTTATTTGCTGCGAATGCCACAAGGCCTCGTGTGGAATTTTCGTTCTCAGTTACTGTGGCACATCAAAGATACTTTCATAGAGATTTTCACTCAATCGCTTTGAAAGAATCGCGCTGGAGTTTTGTGAGGCTGAGGCCGTCTAACCCATTTATCACTGATCAGTATTTTCACATCAGAGAATTACATTTTTTGCTTTTTAATGTCAGTGACATATTTGGTTTAATTTCTCATAGGTGCTTAATGAAATTGGTATTTTAAGAATGAAAAAAAAAAAAAAAAACCTCAGCAAGTTCTTTGATCGCCTCTAGGCAACCATTTCCTGGTTGCTGGGCAGCCTAACGCGGCTAACGCTAGCCGCGTTAGGCTCCGCAAAACAAGCAGCTGTCGCGGCGATGGAAATAAAACACGCTTCTTCCGTGAAGTTCACGCTCCCACGGCTCGCTAATTTGTTGTGTTGTGAGAAGCTGGCGTCAAAACTGAGGAGGTGGACGAGCGCTAACAAGATTTATTCATTGTCATTCCAGAATGCAAAGCACATGAGGAGGACGGAAGAAGGGAACACAGTTCCTGAGGTCTGACTGATGATGAAAAATGAGCTGATAAATACTTCATGGTAATAAAACAGAAAGCGCAGGAGGTCCAAGTAAATAAATAAACCGTCGGATTGTTTAAACAGTGCCAACAGACATAAAAGATCAGCTCTTTACAAAGTCGACAGCTGTGGGAAACCCACACTACAGGTAAGAGACGAGGGCCGCTGTCGGCGGGCCGTTTATCTCGGCAGGACTGATTGCCTGACAAAATTGCGAGTTCTTCTGGAGCCGCCATTAGCAGGTACAGCTAAACGCGCAATTATGGCCGCAGCATATGGCTCGTTTGGCACGTGAGCGGGAAGCAGAATGCAAAGAATATGGCTGGATGACGCACAGAGGTGCGCGAACACTGAAAATCAAGCTAGTCACAGCGGCTAAGTAGGAATTTGTTGCTGTGTCACTTTTGTTACTGAAGTTATCCTGCAACATTTGGGCCTCATTAGTTACAGCCTCAAAGGCAAAGACGCAGTTCTTCATCCTTGACCTCGCTGCAAATTTCAAACCTCAGTGTGGTTCACATTCTAGCCCAGTGTTTCTCAAAGTGGGGGGCGCAGAGTCACGTCTGGGGGGGGGCGCGAAACACCAGGCGGGAGGGAGACGGGGCGCCCGGGGGAACTAATGTTTTCACGTCTAAACAATTAACACAAAGTATTCAGGAGGTTGTAGCTAAGAAAAACGCTGCTCGGGTTCACAGCATGGAGAAATATTTGACAGGGACGAAAAGAAGAATTCAGGAGTCCGGCGGTGGCCACTGTTCTTTGTTGTTGATGAAAAATGTTCTTCCTCCAAGGTGGGGCCTGACAGAGAAAGTTTGAGAACCACTGCCCTAATGCCTTGCAAGTCTCTGGGGTCAAAAGTCAACGTTGTCCTAGAGACATGGGGCCACTTGCAGGTTCATCGGGATCCCTCAAGACACAGCCACGGATGGGGGGGGGATCTCCTAATACGTTTTGAGTTTGAAGTTTTCAGCTTTGTTTCAATGTTCAAACTGAAGGAACACAGTTTAACAAGTGCCGTCGATTTTTCCCTGGCTGTGTGTGTGCGCTCCTGCGCTACGCACTGGGAATCTCCTCCAGGATAGCTTGGGATAGCCGCATGGTACTGCCGGAGTCGCGAGGCCAGCGAGGTCTGAATGAAACTGCTGGTACAGGAGTGCATGACACAAGACACTGCAGTTCACATACACAGAAGCACAATCCTTGTCAAAAATCTATGTTATTTGCTCGAGCTAGAGAAGAATCAGCGCTGAGATGCTGAAATTGTTGTTCTTATATGGGTTTTGTACTTGTATCTAATTATATGTACTTGCGTAATCACAAATTCAAAGGGTTTGCAGTCGCTTGCGATCTCTTCTGACAGCGTTGTGTACCGCCGCTGTTCTTGTCATGGCTCAGAAACACAGTAAGCCTTTTAAAGTTATTTTGAAAATGCACGGGAATGAAACAGGAGGCTTTGTTGCGTCTCCACGGCTGACATTCCGCAAAGCGCCGTCTGTTTTGTGCTGAGTTGCTCCGTCGTGCTCCGGCATCGGGCAGAAACAGAAGTCCTGCGTGTTTCTTTCTTCCTTTTTCTTTTTTTTTTCCCCAGAAGGTTCCGGAGCGCCGCTGCTGTGACGGACAGTGCGAACTCGCAGTTTGACTGGGATTGAACGCCATGAGCTCCGGAGCCACGCTGGGAGAGGAGGAGGTGCGGCGTGCGCACACACCCGCGCTAATTCAGGGGTCAATCTCAGCCCGCTGTGATACCCACATAATGGCCGGAGCCATTGTTGTCACTTAAACTACAAAATACAGATCATTTTCATCAGTCACATAACTGGAAAATGTGTCATTTAATTCCAGTTTTATTCGTAATTATTCATGATTACAAATTTAATTACATCAGACCAATTTTTTACAAAGAAAAAAGGGCTTTGTTGAATAATTGTATTTCTGCAGCTTTGCACTGGCTTGGCGGGAGCCCCGTCCTTTTCTGTTCCCCTCCACAGACAAATGTTTGATTTAAAAAAAAAAGGGGCGGGGGGGGGGTGCAGACTATTGTATTTCCAGTTGGGTTCATTCCTAAATGAAATGTTAAATGGTTGATTTCAGCAGACCTATCTTTGCAAAAATGTGACAGACTTTGCTGATTTAAAAGATGGGAGGTTTCGCTGCCCTGATTTTCTCTCTCAGAATGATCTCAGTGAAAAGAGGCACTGGGGTTTGACCCTGTTAAGGCTGTTCTTGCAACAATGTCAGTTGAGAACATATATTCAAAATTTAGAAAAGTAATTCAAATCTATTCATATGTCATTTTTTTTTAATTACTTTGAAAAAAGTCTTTAAAATAGATCCACTGCTATTACACGTTCAATCGGGGGTGTACTAAAACTCGTAATTATTTGCAATCACATTTGCAGTAAGAGTAATCTTCCAAGAGAGCGTCTCCGGTTTTTGACACGTAAAAAAAAATCAGGGTTTGATGGTAATTTGAGGACGAGCTGGTTCACCGCCTCCGACGCTGGAGGAGAAAATGGGATTTACGAGGAGGAGCAGTAAATTTAGAGGGCAGAGGTGGAGGAGCGCGGCTGCGATCCAGCAGCAGTCGCTCGCTGCCAGCCCCGCTTTGGTGTTATTTGGAAAGAGGGAGGGTGTTCGGGAAGGCAGGCGGGAGAGAGGCGGCTTTAGACCAGAGGAGTATTTAGTTCCAGAAGCCAACATTAGGCTCAGACCTGCTGGAAAAAAATAAAAAATAAAAGGAAAAAAGTCCCCGGCGGCTGCCGAGGCAGAGGTCACCTCAGTGCAGGTGTGCAGCGCCGTGACACGGCAGACTGCTCGCCGCACCTCCTTCTGCCGCTTCCTATCTCCGCCGCCGCGGTTCAGCAGGTCCGCCCGCCTCTGACTCATCCCACGGCCCTCGCAGCCTGTTTCTGTGCCACCGGACACGCGGCGCCGCGCAGCGGGGATCAGATGGCTGTCTCAGCGCATCATCGAGGCCGCGGCCGGGCGCGCCGCAGCGCAGGAAGAGTCCGTCGCTTTGGGTTTGGGAGAGCCGGCGCCAGCGCGAGGGCTTGTTTGTTTTTCTGTTTGTTTCCCTCAACCCCCCCACCACCCCCACCACCACCACCACCACCACCACCAACAACAACAACTTGCCCGGTCACATTTTATGCAAATAAAAGAATGAAAACCAGGAGGCACGGCGTGCATCTGCATCCAAGCATCACAATGAGGACAACAAAAAAAAAAATCAAAAGAGAGATATTGGAGTGGAGGAGTGCAGGAGCATTTGAAATGGTAGATTCAAGACGAGGTGCCGTGCGGAGCTCGAGAGGGTCTGCGGAGGGGGAAAAGACCAAAGCACTGCGGCTGATGGACTGTCCTGATGACCTTTGACACCACGTTAGAACCAAACGCTGTGTAAATGTTGCAGTAATGTAACGCAGCGAGTAGTGGGTTGTTTTTCCACCTTTTCTTTCATTATGTTTTTGTTATGATTTGAACAGGACAAACGACAAAGCTGAAATTGACACAGCGCCCCCAGCTGGCGTGGTGCAGGTGTTCTTGGCCGCCAGAGCACGCCAGGCTAGTAACCAAAGCCATACAGTTAAACTCCAGGCCAGCGGGGGGCGCTAGGTCAAACGCAACAATGCCAATCTTAACAAGTTAATTGTATCTTACTCATATTTTTGTGGACTATTTAAAAAAATATATATATCATTTCAAGTGTTGCTCTATATTTCTGCAAAGGTCACAATTATGTGATGATATTCTGTTCAGTATGAGTCATGACTTTATCAAACGACACAACGTTTAGTTCTTCACACCCAGTGCAGTGCAGCAACAGCAAACCATCACTATGAGGTGACAGTTTGTCTGATACATTGTGCCTCATTCATATTTGACTTCTAACTGTTGCTAATTCTTTTGCAGTAAACAAAAGTGTCAACAGCCAAAAATGTTAACAGCTTGTTTGAAAGCCTGTGTGAGAGCCAGACTCTGAGGGTCTGCAGCTCCCATTTCAAGCCTGTGAGGATCCTTTTCACAAATCCTGGCAGAGCTGCCGCGGAATAATAACCTGCAAAAAACCTGAAACCCAGTCAGAATCCAGAAACCCAATTATTGCGCTAAAAGCTGTCTTGGCTCCTTTAACTTTTCACTAACACAGAATTTATGATCTTGCGGATTCTCTCTCTCTCTCTCTCTCTCTCTCTCTCTCTCTCTCTCTCTCTCTCTCTCTTCCTCTTTTGGTCTAATTTGCAATTTAAACTCAGAGCCCGGCTGGTGGTGTGCTGAATTGTCTGGGGGGGGGGTAGCTTTATAAATTGTTTCTCCCCCAGCTGTACTTTTGTCAAGTCTGATATTGATGCGTCACAAAAAAAACAACGCTGTTGCAGACTAAATGTGTGTGTGTGTGTGTGCATGCCTGTGTGTGTGTGTGTGTGTGTGAGCAGCGTCGACTACCCAGCTCGGATGAATATTCAAAAGTGTGAAAAAGCATCTCGACATACGCTGAATTTGTGAGCCAGCCATATAAGCCGTAATAAGATCAAAGTAACGCTAAGTGGATCTTCAAGCTTTATTTCCACCCCACCCCCCCACACACACACCCCAACAATGTGTCCGCTCGAGCAGAAAATTATTCCGCTGCTTTAAAGCAATATAAGTCACTCTGGAATAAACAGTGTTCACTCAGGTTTGTACTCATAAAGTTAAGCTCCAGTGAGTGACTGAGCAGATAAGATGTGCGGAGAAAAGAGTAGAAAAGAGGGAGGCGCGGCGGCGGCGGCGGCGGCGCCAAGCTAGCTCGACCAATAATCTTCTCGCCGGTGCTCCTCAATGATTTTTCAGCAGCAAGTCAAGCGGGAGATGTTTCTTAGTCTGCTGGGTTATTTCCCCTTTTCCCACATAATATTGACTTTGGCACGCAAGCATCAGCATGCGTGGCTGATTGCGCCCTGCAGACCTCTTTAACCTCTCTGTCAAGACTGCTGCAGGGCTCTACCTCGTCACGCGGCGGCGGCGGCGGCGGCGGCGGCGGCCCTGAGAATCGGTCTTGCAAGAGCACCGTCATCATTGTTGTTGTTGTGTGGTTTGTTGCGGGTTTCATTAATTGCACCCAAAGAAAAAGAGAGTTTTATTTGAAGTGACATTGCCAGCAGGCATCTTAAAAGCCTGGATTTGACAGCGGAGATGAACGGCTTTGCATACCGCTGGCCGCGACTGCAAACCTGGACTCATCCCTGAAGATTTCTTATTCAGGAAGTACTTGTAAGTCTTGATTCTAAGTGCGAGACTGTGCTTGCTAGCACAAAACAACATCAATGCTAAACTGACTTGGTTTGAACAAAACCCGAGCGTGATTTTGTTCTTTTTCAATGACTGTATCTCGCTCGTCCCCTTGTTTATCCACTTCCACTGATTCCTATCCTACCCCACTTTCTCTTGTTCTATCCCATCCTATTGCTTCCCATCCTGTCCTTTCCTTTCATCGCTTATCCTATTCTAGCATCCTTCCCTGTCCTGTGCCATCCTGTTTTCACCATATTTAAATATTCTACGATCCTATCATTTCATTTTTTTTTCATTTTTCTTTCTGTCTCATCCCACCTTCTTTTATTCCATCCCATCCCATCCTACTTTTCCTGTTATTATTCAATCCCATCCATTTTATCCTATCCTTCCTCATCCTAGTCTAGTATCCTATCCTGGCCTTGCCTATGCCATCCTGTTTTTACCATGGTATACCATCCTGCCTTACCAAAACTTTGACAATATTATCCCAACCCACCGCTTCCCATCCTGTCTAGTCCCACGTAGCTACAGTAGAATAGAGCTTCTTGCCATTTGCACAAGCTGCTACACACAGGTTAAAACAGGTGCACTGGAATTCTTGTGAATGTCCCTGTGTCAGTTGTAATAAACTTAACAAACAAACAGACAGTGGATCCCCGACATGGGAGAGAAAGGTGCAGAGTGCATAAGAAAGAAAAACTACACATTATAGGTAAGCAAGACACAGACACTATTGAAAAATGGACAATAATGTTGAACAGACATAGACACAATGAACTGGATTCGGCTTACACAGATATTGCCCATAGTTTTGAGGTACTGTTGTCTATTGCACATAAACTGTCCAACCAGATCAACTGTTCAGATCTCAGTATTCCCATCCTTTGCCATCCTATTTTACACGACCCTGCACAAGCTTTGGCTGTCTTCGGTCTTTCTTACGGATGTCATGCCCTCCCATCCCATCATGTTCTGTTTCATCCTATCCTATTCAAATACATCCTACTGTTAGTAACGTATGTAGTAAGATGAATGCTTTTTCCCCAAGAGAGTTGTATTTCTTTTTCTCTTGCCCACCCTGATGTTCCACTTGGTCACGTGGCAAAGATTTAGGAAGACAGGTCGCCCTTGGCGCTCGTGGCAGCGCTTCAGTAATGAGTTCCCCTGCCACTGGTGCCGCTTGACTGGCTGTTTTAGCAACACGATAAGAGCGGGGTCAAAGAATAAGTTGGAACTTAGAGCAGCGCACCTCATTAGCTCCCCTGCTGGGAGGTCAGCCACCGTGCCCGGGACTCTAAACAGCAGTACTTCTGGACAGGGGCCAGTGTTCGCAGGGACTCTGGGACGTTGGGCATCTTCAAGTCCACCAGCGCCTCTCAAAGCACCCGCGTTTGTGAGGCCGAGCCAAATGCATTATTTACACGACAGCCAGGCGAAGGCCCCCTGTTCCATTTGCCTCGGAAGAAGAAGCTTTACATGCGCTCATGAATAATAAACGCGCGGCGCAATGCGCGGGAACGGCCGAAGCAAGGAGCGGGCATGAAGAGGAGCCCGGTCGCGCAGCACGAGAGAGAACGCGGCCCCTTAATCCGGCCGCTGCCACTGCGGCGGCGTCCGCGCACCAGAGTCGACCGTGAAGGACTAAATGCCAGCTGACAAATCGCAGGCACGGGGAAAACAAGTGGGGAGAGCGGCGAGGAAAAAAAAAAAAAAAGGAAGAAAAGGAAAAACCAAGTCTGCATCTCAGCCGCCGGTCCGGCCATCTCGGCTCGGCGCCGGTCTAATTGCCGTCTGGCAGCCGGCGTGCAAGCGTCCCCGCGTGTGCTATATATATTTCATAGACCTTTGCATACAATGAAAGACTCTCACCGACACTGAAAGGAATTCAGCTCAAACGCACGCTGGCTGTTAGACACTTTCCACACAAACCGCCGGTTCCCCGCCCCCCCCCCCTCCCTGAGCCGCCCTCTGCTGAGAACTCCTCGGAGGTTGTCGCGATGGACGGACGGGCGGCGCCGGCAGTGAACAGACGCTGGCAGCCGGGTTCAGACGCCGCGGGCCTCGCTATATCAAGAAAAAGGATTTTTTTTTTTTTTTTTTTTTAGAACGTCCGGGCTCATTTTAATAGGAGGGTTAATAAAAGTTGCTACTGTCAACAGTCCCCCAGGAGCCGCCGGCCCTAATTGGGTGTCTGACTGAGTGCTGTGACATGCTAGGACATGCTAATTCTCAAAGCAATTTGGAGGTTGGCTTTTACTCCATGCGCCTGCACGCTGTGCACGAAACCCTGTCACGTGCACGCACATGCACATTAGCTATGTGCTGCCGAGTTGATTTGTGGGGGGTGGGGAGGGGGGCGTTGGCGAACTTGCTAGTCATTAAAAACTGCAGCCAAACTGCCCCAAATAGTGTTTTAAATTTGTGATTTTTTTGTTTTTCCATAAAGGTGCTGAAATAAACCTTTACTACTGGACACAGACGCTCTTCTGCAGACCTTGGCTGTCGCCCCTGCTGGTTTGAGTTACTGCTGCCTTTCTACGGCCTCCAACAAGTCGCCCATTCTGACCTCGGACATCAGCGCAGCGTCTTCCTCCAGCCAGCTGCCGCTCACTGGACGTTGCCTCTGTTTTCTCTGGAAACCCTGGAGATGGTTGTGATGCGGTGAGAATCCCAGCGGCACAGTGGCAGTGGCAGTTTGTGAAACGCTGGCAGACCAGCGACCCGTCTGACACCACACAGCCACATTCGCCACCTTCAAAGTCACTTCAGGTCCTCGTTCTTCCGCCGCTTGAGGCTTTCAACTTCAGCGAGGTGTCTTCACCGCGTCCGCACGACCAGATGCACTGAGTCGCTGCCGTGTGATTGGCTGGAACAAAAATGGTGTGAACAAGGCAATTTACCATTGTAGCTACTAAAGTGGCCACATGTCCGCTTGTAAAGAGGCGGCCATACTGCACTAAAACTAACAGAAGGACAGAATTTTAATCCGCTGTATGAAAAAACATAACGTCGAACGCGACGGAAAAAAGGGATTAACATTAATATTGTTTTGTAACATGCTGTCCGACCACGAGAAGCATCCTGACTGCCAAGTGTTGCCCACTGGCCCTTTAAACCACTCATGACTCTTTAATCCCCGATTGTTGATGGTTCATTTATTAGGGAAATTAAATCTGCTGCCTTTTCATGCGCTTCTCCGTTGAGTTTTGAGTTGAATAGATGCGCTTCTACTGTTTTTCTTTTCCTTTGTTAGTTAAGATGATTTTGCCTTTGGGCTCCTGAACTTAAATCATCCAGTGGCGCGCCACAATGTGAACTTAATATTTCTTTGTTTTATATTTATCTCATTTATTCAAGCGGGGGCCAAAGAATTTTTTTTTTTTTTTTCTTATTGTTTTTGCGTCACACCAACAATTGCTCTAATGTTTGCTTTGCAGGGCAGAATAGTAAATATGCTACGCTGTCCTAGATAAATGTATACGCACTCAGCCAAGCCTTTCAAAAGAAATCATTTTGAAAGGAAGCCACGGCATTGATGCCAAGGTTACTTGTGTCTTTCATGAATCAAACTGTAGTCGGCCCGCAGAACAAACATGACAAACATGTCAACATCAACAGCAGGTTGTGCGTTTGTGCGCGTTGTGTTTAAACTTGACAGCATGTCAGCTTCCCCTCAGAGGAACGACGTTGTTTATCATTTACACAATCTGCTACGCCGCTTACATGTGTTCGCACAGCCAGACATTAAATATTGAAAATCACAAAAAAAACGCAAAATGACACAAAACAAGTCGCAGGTCAGAGCGACTAAATAAAAATCTGTGACCTTCTTCTGTCCCCGTGCTGAAAAAAAGAGCAAAAACAATCAACGTTTGCATTCAGAGGCAAGTGTGTGCGTTTTGCGTCTCGCTCTTGCAGTATCCGGTGTTTAACAGAGAGATTAACGGTGGGAGGTTGTTTTTCTTTTCTTTTTCCTAATGGGAGAAAGATCTGCAGCGTTGACTGCAGTGCCTTGGCAGGCCCCTATGAATTCTGGGAGACGGAGCAGGGAGGCGGCGGAGAGGAGCTAAAAGAATCCCTTTTCAAACCCAGCCAGTTTAATTTTTTGACAGGCCTGCTTAATTCCCTTTTAGAATCCCTTCAAAAGATTTTCTTCTGCGCTGCGCCTTTGTGCCTCTCCAGCAGGAAGTCAGTCGTGTGTTTGTGCTTTGCGGGCTCGCTCCTGCCTGTTTATGCGAGCTAATTTAAAGTATAAATGAGGCAGCTCTTTTTTTTTTTTTTTGGGGAATTTATTTATTTCTTTTTAGCGAGTGCACAGACAATTGCAAGTGGGAATAGAGTTTGCTGTTGATTTGTTTCACCTATAGTCAGTTGAGCGCGGATGCCGCCTCTCCCCCGTGACTCTTTGAGACTGCATCCAATTACAGATCTCCACAAAAATCCATAAGTTGCATTACGCCAGTCTGAGCTGGCTGTAACCGTATTAAGCAGTCATTTCAGGAGGCAAACACCAGGCGGATTTCTCATCAACGAGCAACCGCCGCAACATCATGTGTGTACCTCAAGGCTGTCAATACGTGAGCCGCGTTCCCCTACAATTCACCACGGAATGAACTCGTTCAGCGGTGAGAGCAGCATCTGTTGGCTTGCATGGAAAATCACAGACAAAACACCCTCATTTGAGGAGCAGGAGACAGTTGGAAGCACTCACACGTCACTCGAGGAAAAATTTCAGTAGCTGACCTTTGATCAGACAAGAAAATCACCAAAAAACACAACTTTTAAGAACAAAACATTTTTCTTTACACAAGTTTGTCCATTTCTTCATCACTTAGTGCTTTTTATCCACAAAATTCTAATTTGTTTTAAATATTAAAAAACATGAATGCCACTTTCATGTCTACAGGTTGTGATTAGATAGAAATGAACGGGGCTACATTGTCACGTCATTGAATGTCTCCCAGGTGTTTTGGGGCTCTGTGGGCGGGTCAGCTGAGCGATGGCATCCTCTGGGTTAACAAGCGGCCGCCCTCCTTCCTACAGTAGGTGTTTGGCTGATGGGCCCACTCAGGTTCGGGGTGAAATCCAGTGATCAAATTGAAGTTTGTTCCGTCACAGTTAACTGTGCAAACCTGTTTGCAGAGAGCATTTCGCACATTAGCAAAAAAAAAAAAAAAGACTAGAATCACCTCGAGTGAGCGAACAAACAAGAAATTACAGGAGGTTGTTTCAAATGAAAAGATGCAATTTCAAATGCCAATTTCTTCTTCATGTGCTTGAGAACGGCTACTATAGCAACGTACCGCACGACACATCCTGCGGGCGGCGCCTCGAGTTCCTCGTCGGGATCTCGTCCTGGTTTCTCAAAACCAAACAGTCGCCTCGGAGAATCCTGTTTACGGCCGTGGCGAGGAGCCCCGTCACGTTTCAGCAGGTTCCCGGGGCTTCTGACGCGGCGCCCCCCGGTGGCACCATCTCCCCTCCCGCGGCGGCGCAGTGTGTCGTCACGCCGGCGGTGGAGGCGGGCAGGAAAGAGCCTCGGGGGTCAGCGGCGCGCTGCTGAATTTTTCAGCGCGAGGCGGCCGCGGTTAAGGGGGTCATTACAGCCGCTCGGGAAGGAAGCGGCGCCTTCGTTGAAGAGCGAGCGGGATTAAGCTGGATTTAGAAGCGGCGCCCCCCGCAGGAGTCTCTCAGTGAGGCGGCGGACCCAAACCGAGAGACCCCTGACTGAGGCTCAGGAGTCCTCTGATGCCGCCGCCGAGCAACCAAATGAGATCACGCCGTGATGACACTCGGCACAGCGTCGCCTCCTTTCATGTCGCACTTCCTAGTGGCGCCGTGGTGAACCGACCTCTCCCCCAGGATCCCCAGGAATAAATAAGATTCCGCGTTCCGACTCCGTGTCAATTCTCCCGGAACTGAGGTTGAGTTTTATTATTTCCAAACAGCAGCATCGTTATTCTGAAATAACAATGCGGAATTTGGAGTCGCTCCTAACTACATTGCACCCCACTTCAGTAGCAGTAAGTCAAACACAGACTTCCAATCTGTGCGATCTGGTTATTGCCCTGGTCACCAAATTAACAATGCTAACAATGCTTTTGTTGTTTTTATTCTTTCTAATAAAAAAAAAGCTTCATTTTGGTTTGGTGATTTGATCTTTTGCCACACGTCGTTGCCGTACCACGTGGTTACCTCATAGGACGACACTACAGTCATGTTGCGTTGTATAAGACCGCACCAACCGAGACCAGGACATTATCAAGACTAGAGAGACTTCAAGTCTGCTTCTAACCCTAACCCTAATCCTAACCCTTTGCCAGCTATTTTGAACCATTTTAGAGAAAAACAACTTTGCTTCATAAAATTGAAAAATAAATGACCTGGGAATAAGAGGCTTTGTCACTCTGGGTGTCACAATCAGAGCGTAACAAGGCAGCAGCTGGATTCTTTTCTGTCATTATCTGTCATTGCAGTGTTGGCTGAGTCTCGACCGCACTTGATCAAAAATCCCGAGTCCGCTCAGTCCGAGACTGAGGTAGGACCGAGTAAAAATGCCTCCGAGTCCGAGATGAGACTGAGACCTTTGGAAAGACCAATCTCGTCAAAAGTCGTCAAAGTCTAAAGTCATAAATTTCATATGGTGTAATTCCTCCGGCAGGTCAGCTGGCAGTGACCAGAAAGCTTTTTTGCAGCTCTGGTTGGAAACAGACTGGAACCACTTCAAGAGAGGCTTTGAACTTTATTGCAAATGAGACAAAGTTGTTTTGAATTCTGCAGTTGTTGCTGTTAATACTGTGCTGTTACGCTGCAGTAAATTTGCCAGTGCACTGTCCTTCTTAATGCACGTCGGAAGGATTTATGGGGACTCAACACTGCGTGCAACCATCTGCTGAAGTCACTCACTCCATTCGAACATCGTGTTCCCAGCTTGAGGAAGTTAAATTGCCCACAGCTTTTCGTACTCCAAATCCTCAAATGCCTCTCGTCCAATCAAAATGCCGGGGCGGAACTAACCGTTGCACGGTAAACAATAAATGTCAAGTCTACCACTGCTGAAAGCCATTACGGAGCGGGTTTAGGGGTTCTGAGGTGGCGTCCCTCTAAACCAAGTGGAACACTGATACATTAGGCTAGCGTCAATATATATCGCAATGCCGCGGCTATCGCCCTCAGGTTTTTTTACTTCACCGCGGCAAAATGCGTTAGCGCGCCGCCATAAATGAACTCCATCGACCACAAACAGCAGTTTTACGCGCAGTGTTTATTTACGCTGCCGCATGGCTCTGATCCGCCGGTCAGTGTTCGACCAAATAAATCAAATCCTGCTCCGCCGCCGCCGCTTCTTGGCTTATCTTACAAGCCCACTGAAGGGGAATTGATTAATTCATCACTGCAAGCTGTTTTTAATTACAGTGTCAAATGATCGGCTAATGGACGAAGTGAAATCTATTACATCATGCTATATATACACGTAGGTAAGCCTCCCCCCCCGCCGGAGACGAGAAGGCTCGCTCTCCGGTGGCCGAGGTCATACTGGATTACTGAAATATGAAACTGTGCGGCGGAGGCATAAGCAACCTCGGAGAAATAAGCAGCGCTTAATTAGCTCCCGCCTGCTCACTTATCACCGTCTCAGTTTAATCCTCCGGCGCGGACAGGGTTTCACGCCACTTTACGCAGGAAGTTCCGGCTAATGCCTGCAGCGTCGTCACCGGATAAAGTTTTGAAGATTTTAGGATTCCTGCCGGTGGATCAAACTCTAAACTCTGTGTAACACTGTATTCGTTTTGCATTGTTTTTCATTCCTTCATTTTTGTCTTTTTGAGCCGTCACTCGGTGGTGGTCAGGAGAAAAGTTAGCAACCTTGCCAAGGTGTTGACATTAGCGGCGTAGCTTCCGGCCCGCCAGGCCAACTCAAGGCCACTGAATGGGGGGGGGGATGCTTTGCATTCACTGCGTTTGGCCTGAAACGAAAGCGCAGCACATATTATAATGGCATCCTGCCTAATGTCAGGTGGTGGACGTTGATTTGTGCTGCGTTATCACTTTTTTTTTTTTTTTTTCCTGAAAGCCTCTCGAGGCTCATCTCATATTTTTGTCCGTGCGTGCGTGCGTGCGTGCGTGCGTGCGCGCGCGAGCCCCTCCGCTTTGAACCGGGATCCTTAAATGAAAATTTAATCTGCACATCAAGGGCGGAACACTTCAATTATCCCGAGATCATCTAGACCTTCTCCCTCACCTCGCAGTCCCGTTGGCTTTTGTTTGTTCCGGCACGCCTCCTTTCGCACTGACACCAGTGTGGCATATGTGTATGTGTGTGTGTGTGTGTGTGTGTGTGTGTGTGTGTGTGGTGGGTGTCCAGGTGTAGAGAAGTGGGGATGTGGAGGGAGCAGTGACATTTTCCATAAGGAAGATTCATGGATGCCGCCTGACCCGGAGATCTGGGGGAAAATATCACGTCTCTCCGACCGGGGACGTGTAACGAAGCTCCCTCCCCTGCAGAAAATAATAAATAAATAAATAAATAAATAACAAGCAGTCCTACTGGATTGTTGCCGTGTATTACTGACTGCACTGGCGACCCTGGCATCGGATTGCGGCCCCCTCGAGCCCTCCGAGAGACGCTGCACCGTGACCGATTCCACTCTTGTGGCTTCCACGAGCTGAGAAAACGCTTCCTTTAAAGCCGCGGCAGGGAGTAACCACGGTGCTAAACGGCGGCGCCTTATCGACGCGCGGCAATGACTGCCTCCCCCGCACGCCCTCCACCCCCCAGCCGGCCCCCAGGCCCTTCTGAAAACATATCGGCAGGGCGTGGGCGGGAGAGAGTGCAACCGAGGCGTGTCGGCCCGATGCCGCGAGCGCACCGACACGCCCCCCGCTGACCGGAAGGGGCGGGGTTTCGGCCGTGGATCTGCTAACCGCCACTTAGCGCCACGAACGCCGGGGCGTTTGGCCCTGAAGCCGATTCCCACTCGGCCTTCCATCGCCCTGGAAACCCTCTCTGCCGTGCGGGATTAGCGGCGACGCGTGTTCAGAGAGGAGCGAGCGAGGCCAAAAACAAGCAAAATCAAAACTAAAAAAAATCAGCCGAGGCTCCGACTCACGCCTGCTCTCTGCTACCTTGGAAGCGTCGCTCCCGAAGGTAACAGAGAAGCCCAGAGCTGCAATGGGTTCCCCGCCATGACCAACCAGGTGATTCCAGATATGGAAAGTGCCTGATGTGTCCACAGGATGAGCTTCCTCGGAGCTGCATTTTCATAATGGTGCAAAAAAACCAGAGTTGCAAAATGACTGTGTTTCTGCTGCAGGATGCTCAGAGTCTTTGACAGCTTGATTTCTTCTGCAGAAAGCTGCACCGTCATCGAAGTGCCACCTCCGTCTCAGGGGGATTCTCTTCTCCAGTGGCCACCACTGACATTTTTTTCATTTACGTCTCAAAGTCATGGAAACTTTTCTCCGTCTCTTCCTGTGCAGTTGCATTTCTCTGCTGCTTCAAACCTTATGTGTCATGTTTTTTTTTTTTTTCTAAACGGGTGCGCCCACACATCCTCACACAGTGCGACTCGTGGTGTAGATCATGTGACCTGTGAAATTTAAAAATACCAATAGCGGTCGCCCGACGGTGACACGTCGTCGCTCGTTAGCCAACGGTAGCAGCTGTAATCAGCGAAGGACTTCTGCTTGTGGGCTGGTTGCAGGGGAGCCAATGACCGGGACTGATTGCTTTTATGACTTGTTTCATAGCACAGATCAAGTGACGGCAGGCAAGAAGGGCTTTTAACACCACAGGACTGATGATGGTGTTTGAGGGAGAGATAAACAGGCATCCTGTTAGGCAAAAGGAGAAATTGAGAGGAGATGAAGAGGAAGTGCTGGTGAGGCAGCAGGAGGGGTACATAGTATATATACAGCATGAGCTTTATCCAGTATCTAGTCCCTAGTATGTAGAGTATTGAAGAATGTAAGGTGACGTCAAACAGAAGTATTGGAGCAGGAATGACTGTGACTGGTGAGTCATCCCTCAAACACCTGCACCTGCCAATTAGCAGCAGCCATTACAACAGGCTCAATATTTAGAATGCAGTGGAGCCAACACAGGTAGTTTCAAGGCTCACAAATCAACCTTTGGCCAGTATTCTGCTCACACTCGGCTAGGAATGCCCCATACTGCATAGTTATGTGATGGTGTTTATTAATTTGCAGATTTATGGACGTGGTCAGTTTGGTAGAGTAGGTTTTTTTTTATTTATTTTTTTTTTATTGGAGGGCGGGGGGCTGGCGGCCCCATCCTGCCCCTGCATTTACTCTTTTCATATTCAAAAAAGAAAGACTATTTTGACTACATACAAAATATCCATTCTGCCACCATATGTCACATTTCTAACCTACAAAGTGAAATATTTCTCCAAGCTTGCGCTTCCGCCCCGTGAAATCGCTCCATTCATTGCTGGCTTTCTGATGGACGGTGAACACAGGGCGCCGAATTGAAATTTCAGACACTTTGCATCATCAAAGGCATCGGCGAAGTCCATCTGCAACGCATGCTGTCGCCTCTGTAAATTTGCTCCGCTGCATTATGGGATTGCACCGCCGCCGCCCGCCGCCCACCTTGCCTTTATGTCGGAGGCCTGGGGCTGATGTGGGAGGGCGATCATCTGATTGGGCTCACCTGGGCTGCAAAAAGACGACACAAGGCTTCCATCCACACCTCCAGGTCTGGTTTTTAATGTTTAGGAATTGATTCTAAGGTGCGAATTCCAGTAAAAACATAGAAATGAGCTAGCTGCAGTGTTGACCAGGAGCTGAGGTTCAGTGAATTGCATTGTACTGCTGGTGTACTATTTTTGATAAACTTTATTATTATTTTTGATAAATTATTTATTGTTGTGTCCAAATCTAAAGTTGTTGTGGGTGCACAGCTGTTGGAGAAAACTTTTCTATTTGTCCTTTTTCAGATCCACTTACAGATGATAAACTTTTGTGACCTTATAAGTAACTTGAATTATTGCAAAACAATATGTGTGTTAGTGTTTTGTTTTGTTTTTTTCGACGATCATAATGAAAACATTAATAATGTCTGTGCCTGCGGTGTGCGATTCACAGTAAACTACCCCTGAAAACACGTTGCCTCTGAGTCGAGATGATGGCTTGAAAGCGGGAACATGTTCCCTGTTCCTCACCAAAGCGCTACGACGGGACGGAAACACGCTGACGGCTGCGCTGCCCAGCGATGACAGCTGATCTAAGCCGACGGCGGGTCAACGGAGGCCCGCGTCTACACGGTGTGTAATCTTTTTTGTTCCATTTTTTTTTTAATTTGCCTCGATGACTGACACTTCTCTCGCAGCGCTACTGGAAGTGCGGGGTGACGTCCGTCACGGCGCCGCGCCGACGTCTAATGAGGGGAGTTAAAATAGATCCTTTGCTATATTTACACCGAGGAACCTGCTACGCCGCTGGCCTCCCGCGCGACAGTCCTCAGGTTTCTGGACTGAATTTGTCGCGACGTCTCAGATTCACGCGATTGAGGCAAAAACAATCGCCTGCGAAAGTCCTTCTTCCACGTTTTCTGATTGAACTTAGTACAGGCTATAAGTTAGCTAGTTATAACATAGTGCAACTGTGTTAGCTCTCGCCTCCGTGCTCAAGGGCGGGTCCGTGTTAAGAGAGAGAGAGAGAGAGAGGAGAGAGAGAGAGCGAGCGTGCCGGGAAAAAAATAAAATCACTCAGCCTTCAGTCTAACCGCCGGCTGGCGCGTCAATTAGCCGATGCCTCTCGTTAGCGGGTGCGGTGGGCGGCGGCTGACAGCTCGCGTCCACAGGAGAAAAAACAGCGCGAAGGAGGCGTGCTAGCGCTAGCACGAGAAGCTTCTCCAGATTAACGTGGAGAGCGGTTTGACGTGCAACTGACTGTTGACACCCCCCAACCATCAGCATCTATCTGCTCAGCTACCTGCACCGCTACAGTGTATCACCTTCCCGACAGCCAGAAATAAGCCGCTTTTCTCCGCCGCTGTTTTTTTTTTCCTCCTTTTTTTTTTCGCAGCAGAGGTGTAGATAAGGGAGGCAGAGCTCCGCTGTGAAAACCACACCTTCTTCTCGTCCACCCCTCCGCCCCCCCCCGACTTTCGAAACAAGCGGATGGCACGCAAGAGGCATTAGAGGGGCTCAAGTCAATAATCAGATGCAGAGTGCGTCTGCGCGTGCAAACTCACGGCCCGCCGAGGACGAAAACACTGGGAATTTATTCCGAGCGCCTTCCCTCTGAAGCTCGCTCAACGCGCGCACGTGTGTTTGCGTGAGCAGGTTGCGTTCCAGGTCCTCTAAAAGTCTGATGAAAATATTCCTCTGTCGCTGCTCATTATTTTTGTTCCTCTGTTGGAACAAAAACACGATGCGGTTTGGTTGCCGGGGAAGTTCGGCCGTGGTGGAGCCGCGCTCACGCGGGAACCCGCAACACGTTTTCTGTGTATTTAGGCAATCAGAGCCGAGGCCGATCCTATTAGCGCTAATCTGAGATGTAGCAGCGAGACAAAAACAGGGGGAAGAGATGAGAGAAGCGGCTCCGCTTTAGCGGTTAAATACTCCAAGGCTCCTTTTTCCCACGTCGGGGCCAATCGAGGGTGATTTAACGCGAGCGCTTCCACTTTGGCTCGATTTATTTCCAGTCGCCGCAGCCCTGATGCAGAGCAAAGTCACTGAGGTAAGACTGCCGACTGTCCCCAGCTATTGCTGACTGGTGCAAACTGTGGATCGTGGGGGGACCATGGGGGGGTAATAATGAAAAAACAAAACAGATTGTCCCCAGCTTCAGAGGAGGTTCTCGCCTCGATTCCATTCCAACGGTGGAGCAAGAACACAACCATTCTGCTTCTGCCTGGCAACAGGAAGCGGGAGCTCACTCGTCAACGTGCTTTTGTTGCACCTCCATGTGTTGTTGCCTTGATGTGGCAACAGAGCCGCTCTCGTCCTGGCTGCACTCATCTTCGTTTTGTTGTTGCCGTCGCTGTCACAACGCTCTCCCACAATAACAGACTGAGGCGGTGACGTAAGGGTGCGGGGGGGGTGCTAGAGAGGGCGTGTGCTGGGCAAAAGCAAAGTTAAACTCATGCAAATTGACTGGAGAGAAAAAAAAAAAAGCACCAAGGTCCCGACAGTTTGACAATTCAATCAAACATCTGCGGGGAAAAAAATGAATTCATTTTTTCAACACTTCCAACACGTTTTAATTTGATCCATTAAATGGCAGCAGCTATCTCATACATACTGTACATACATTTGTTTTTGAGTATCAATCTGCTTATGCATTGGACTAGCGACACTCAAGATGAGGTGCAGAGGTGCCACCAAAAGTTTTTGCTTCTTCTTTTTAAAAAAGGAAATTAAAAAGCAGACACGCACACATGCCTCTTCACATTCTACTACAGTGTCAACTTAATCAGCCCTGTTTTAAGGGAAGTCTTCCGACTGGATATCATCAGCAGCTTCTTTTTTTGCCCCTCCGAGCTTCCCTTCGCACGCCAAAGATAGCAGTGTTGCCTCGCACGCGGCGGCAGAGTCTGTTTTTGGAATGTGACGGTGATGTGGGAGACGAAACTTAAAAGCTGTCGTGAGAAAATATGACCCCGACTGGAATACATTTGTATTCATTATGGCAGGCAGCGGGCTGAGGAGAGGAAGAGGAAAAAGTGTGTTAAATGCTGTGAAATCCTGTCCCACCTCAGTTCATGATGAATGAGCAAAAGGAGTTTATCGCCCTGGTTTTGTTCCTTTTGAATTGTATTTGGCATTTATTAAGGGAGGCACTTCCCTGAATTAACAAAGTTGGCTTTTAATAGTGACATTCCCATCATCACCTTGCCAGGTTGATTGCTTCTGTCTCTGTCGGTGATAAAAACCAAATTGGAACCTTGTTCCTCTTTTCATTGTTTTTTTCTTTAAAATGCATTATTGAATTAAAAAGACTCAGTGATGTCAGATGAGTAAAACATAACCGGCTTTCATTAGAATAGTTTGTACAACGAGGAATTACACAAATTCCTGCCTTACTTCTTGTTCTTCCTGAGCGAACCGGGAGGCTCGTCCCATGGATCAACGAGTGCGAGTCAGACGAACCAATCCTTCAGCACTCGAGTGATTCTACTGCCTTATGACTCACGATTCCTCACCTCCATAAACTCAGTCACTGACTCTCCCCAACTAGCGCTAGCTAGCTAACTGCAAGGAAGAGACCTGACAGCATTTCGCTATTGTTTGACAGCTATTCTGCATTTGTATTAACCTGTCGAGCTAATTGCTCTGTTAGCATCGTGCGGAGAGCCACAGTTCTGGTTTCCTGTTTCTTCTCAACTCCACTTTTCCCTCCCTGCCACAAACAGTCCAAATTGAAGGGGTTTTTGAAACGCCATTTCCTGCACCTGCTGCCTGATGTTTACAGCCGCTGCACCGTCTGCCACCGTCACCGACCGTCGCTGCTGCTCTGACCTGAGACTAGAAAAGCTGGCCACACTGAGCAAGATACAAAAATGCGTCAATGATGGACTGCACACCGGAACGCAGATGAGTCAACATCTAGCAGCGCAAAGGGAGGCATCTTTTCACCTCGGCTGTGATACGACAGGTCACTGAGATAAGTGGGACACCCATCTGACCCACACGAAGGCTGCGATGGTGCTAATGAGATGAAGAGGTTGAGCCGCGAAAAGAAGAAAAGAGAGAAGAAGCCACCGGCAACAGGAAGGAACAATGAAATGAAATAACTTGGATGCCATGAACTGAGATTGGTCAGGTTTCGTGTCCATGTGTTCATGTTCAGTGTCATGCCGTCTCAATGTTTGTTTTTTGAATAAAAATGAGTGCCGACAGAGCTCATCCATTAAAAAAGGAATGCAAAGACTTTTACCACATCAGCCTGAAATCTGTTTGTAATAGCTGTGTAACACGCACTCACTCAGCGCTAACTGGTGCGCATAAAATGTCTGACACGCTCGGACTTCCTTTCAACATCTGTCTTTTTTCCTCTCGCTTTCACTATCATTTTTTTTTTCATTGTGACTTGGCTGCAGCTAATAAGATGTGTATTCACTGATGTGGATGTAACATGAAACACTGTGGTCAAGATACCCCATTGCAATTTGCGCCCCTGACTCAGGTTCCAAATTTCTGTCCATCTTTCCGCCGGCACGTCATTACATTTTGTGTCTTTCTTCAATTCATCTATCAATGTTTCCCTACAAGAGAGGCGCGTACGCTTACGACAATGCACTGCACAGCCGTCCAGAGCAGCAACAGGAGGAGATGGGGCCAAACTTCACACTGTGTTCTTTTGGTCTTGGTGCAAAAAGAAAGATGAAGAGGAGGAGGAAAGCTTTTGTCAACTGGGAGTATTTTTTCCAGCCAGCCTCACAGCGCGGGGAGATGGACTTGGCTGAGAAATCCCAAAAAGTTTGATCAGGGCGTTCAATCACCTTCAGGAGGTCCGCCGTGACGCGAGAGAAATTCATTTTGCCACCCGAGAGTAGCGCGCTCACAGCGTACGCAAGATTTACGCTAGTGCGGTGCAGATGCTAACCGTTCCCTTCCCCGCTGGCGCCACCAGGGAGGACGCACAATTTTACCCCCCCCAAATGTACCCACACTCTCCCCCGACCGCAAACACTGTTGCTGTAATCAAAAACACGGCTGCCTCGTCGCTCGCGGCCACAAATTAAATATGCGTATTCAATCAGCCCCCAGTGGAGCGCTGCATTTACCTCCCGCTAGTTAAAGCATAGCTGCCACAGCTGTCTGCCAGGCTGACATTGCAATCGCACAATCAATGGCGTGACATGATTGCTTTGTCCTGCTCTTTCTGAAGGGCCCCCCCCCAGCGGACAAAAATGTATTTTCAAAACCAGCTTTGCAAATCGGAGCAGGTCAGACGTGTTCAAGAAATCCGAGTCTCGAGTCCCATCTAAAAAGTTCAAAGCATGAGAGTGACCAATCAGGCAAAGCCCCCTGTTGTGAAAGAAGCAATTAAAATCACTCGCTGCTCGGACCGGCAATTTTTTGAGGCATTAGAAGATGAGTGTTTGTCTGCCTTGTTTCTCTGAAATGATCAAAACTTCACCGGGAGAACCTGAGAAACTGAAATTCAAAGCCGGCGTCCAGCTTCATGGCTGCCAAAGGCGCCAAAATTCTCTCCCTCTGTGAAACCCCAGAACTTGGCATGGGTTATAAAATGGACCCGGAGCCTCCAACAAGGTGGAGTTGAGTAGATAAATGGCAGGGCATTACTTCTTGGTTAAATATTCCTTCAATAATGCTTCGGTTTTTGTTGGGTTTTTTTTCCTATCCTGTAAATAGGGGATGGAACGATTCACAAAATCTACTCTCACTTTCAGTTTGTATCACAGTTCTGTGGCAACGGTCCAGGCTGGTAGCACCGACACCGGTGCTTATGTTCCATCTCTACCTGGAAGGTTTTCTGTTCAATTCAGATGTTATTTTTTTTTTTTTAGAAGGATATTTCTCTTTCACAAAAAAACTACCTCAATGCAAACAACTCTTTGAAATGAATAAATACATTGCATGATCATGCCTGAAAGTCAGAGCCACCGTGATTTTGTTCTCATGTCAGCTTCAATAGAACCAATTGTCTAGGGTGAGGTGGTAGCTGCTGATCTGAGCTAATCACAAAAAAAAAAAAGGATCTAAATGGTGATTTTGCAGATTTTTTTGTCATTACCCACCCCAATGGCGGTGGAAAAACACTGTCAAGCCGATATTAACTTCCAGTCCCGGGAGAACGCCAAACATTTTTTTCCCCACTTTGTTCCTAATGGAATTACTGACAAATCCGTACCATCTGGTCCTCGCAGCAGGTTAAGAATTATCATTGTCAAACACTATTTGGCCAGATGCGGCATCAGCCAATCAAGCCTGGGCTCAACAACTGTTCCGGCCTGCAAATGATTTTTTAATACGCGGCCTTGTGTGTTATTGTTTCCTCTTCATTTAAAGGCAAAACAACGCAGCGGCAGGTAATGGTAATGGGAGGATTGTCTGGCAACTTTTCTGTGGCGTTTCTCAGCTTTCCATTGGCCAGATCGTGACACAGAGATGAGAGTAGACGAATGAATTAGGAACTTAGGAACCAGATCAACCTTTGGCATTTAATTCATATTAGAATGCATGATATTCACCGTACAAAGGAAAAGCTGCACTCAGACACAAAAGCGGGGATCAAGTTGGAATTGATTTTCCTTCATGTTCGGACGCAGGTGACCCTTCTCACTTCTTCTATGGTGCAGCTTTAAAGAGAGGTTCTGGAAAAGCACATAGCTCCAGTGTGTACAATTTAGCTTAATTCATGATTTTATATTGGTAAAAGCCAAACATACAGCCCATGAATACATACAGAAAAGTGGTTACAACAAAAGTAATGTGGTTGTCCTACAATTAGAATGGATCTTATATGTACATATAGCAAGGGTCTTGCTCCCAGTTAGCTGCCATCTTGCCCTGCCATATTTCTAAGGAAGCCTGGTGTGGACAATCCAGCCCACTTGACATTGTGTTTTGTATTTAGGGTGAATGGCCGCGTCCTCAAACAAACCAACGAAGAAGACGAGGTTGACGAGGTATCCAGGTTTGTGCTCGTAGGCCACCGTAGTTCACTGGCAAGCTCGGGAGAGGGAGGATAAGGGGCTTGAGTGAATGAGTGCTGAAAACTAATATGTCACCACTTAATGTTGCTGTTTGCTCTTGAAAATCTCCCATTATTACACACTGAACCACTGAAGTCAAACCAGAGAGGCAATCTGATTTTTTTTTTTCCCACTTCACCACCATCTCGCAGCCTTTCGCTTGCATATTGAGTGGAATCTTCCTTCCGGTATCAGCGGCAGTCTGAGGAAGCCACCGTTGGCAAAGAATCCCTTCATCCTCTCGTTCCGCGCTGTAGTCCCACTTGGTTCTCTGTAAAATGTCAGCAGCGTGACGTTCAGGCGGCGGCAAACGAGCTCCGTGGCGGCAGCGGTGGGACGTGTCAGGTTGACGATCGGTGTTGGAATTGCCGGTTTCTCATTGAATAATGCAAACACGGGGCGCGCGCTTTTGACGAGACAGATTTTTTTTGTTTTGTTTAGAAAAATAAAAGCGCTCACTTGTTCTCTCGCCCTAGTTCCGCGATCAGAGGCGCTGCCATGTGCACGAAGAACCCCTGTGCTGAAAATAACAGGTTGGCTGTCTCAGTCGGGGTGCCATCTCTGCGCTTCCGCTCCTCGTACACATTTGTTCTCTTCAAGGTAGGTGTGGGGAACTTTTGTGATGCAAATGTTCCGTCGCCGCAAAAGTTTGTTGTTTTTTTTTTTCCTCAAGGGCTTCTGGTAGTGGAGAGGTGACTTTGAAGATGACCCTGTCATAAAGATTAAAACCTGAGGTCAAGACTCGCGCTTGATTCCTTCAATTAGCTCGTCAGAGGATTTGTTACAGGAAATATGCCTGAGTAGATTTTTTTTTTTTTTGCACCTCGACGAAACCAGACGCCAACACTCAAATTTCAAAATTGATCCACACATATTTTTGCCTGGTGACGCAAAGCTGCATCGTAAACGTCACTGAAAAAGCAGCCAACACGGAGAGGATCACACAGCTTCAGCGTTCTCAGCAAAGCAGCGAATTTCAAACAGGCAAAACTTTCTGCCTCACAGCAGTTTGTCCCAACAAAAGCACAATACGCTGTTTTATGATGAATAAAACATTTTTGTTCAATTTCCTACGCAGTATTCAGACAGAACGGCGCGGCATCCTCCACCTGAACGAGGCTCAGAGGAGACAGAATGGACACGGACAAACAAATCACACACTTCCAGCACAAAGCAGGTGTAATCAAAACAAGTTGTCGTCGTGGCGCGCCGCTTGGAGTGTGGCCGCTGTAATCCACTTTTGGAGGTGCTGAGGTGCTGAGCGTTCACAGTCAGATTGGGAGCCAACCCGCGGATCGCCGTCAATCTGAACCAAAGGCACGGCGTAGCAAATCACAGAGACGGGAGCTCCAGCAGAGCAGATAACTTTCAGAAAAGCGCTGGCAGCTAAAATTTACTGATGTCAGTAAACATCGCACGGTGAAGCGGAGCATGACTGTGACTTCACAACATCAGACAGCGAGCTCACGCTCCTCCGCAGCTTCACTTCTGCTTTGACTTTCCGCACTCGTACCGATATTCCAGGTCGGGCCTCGTCGTAACTCACAAGCCGAGTCCCGTGGTCTTACAATGCTGATGAGCAATGCCGTGGCGCGCTGTATTGTCGAAAATTATAACCCTGTCTTTAAGCCTTTGTATGGAACTCCGTTAAAACAGTACACGACACAATGTAAAAACATAACTTCAGCAAGTCACTGCATGGAACCAAGAAGCCAAGCCAACCTAAACCTGCACGTGACCAACAGCAAGAAAACAGTGTCGTCTTATTGTCTTATTGTCGTATTGTGATGCCTCTGGTCATGGTTATGTTTCGTCATCCCAAGTACGCTTGACCTGCGAAGTGACCTTTCTCTCAACATCCTACAACCTGCTATTACAAAGCACGAGTCCTTCCCCTTGAGGACAGTCACCCCTGTTAGGCTGCCCTGATTGCTTCTCCAAACTGGCCTGTTGTTGTTGTCGCATTAGAAATAAATAGCAAAAGTGAGTGCGTGGCTGCAAACATCTGTGACGTTAACAGCCTCAGGTATTTCTATAAGTCTATTAGGACTGACTTGTAAGGAGGGTGTATCTTGGTCTCTCCAGCCATTTTTGTCCCTTTCACTGCACTTTCACTTTGTGCTAGTGCTACATCGCACACCAATAAACTTAAAGCATCCATCCTGCCCCAAAAAAAATCTTTCCAGACTTTGAGGAACTGTTTTTAGTCACCGTTTAACAGCGGCGTTTCACTGTGTGAAATGTCCACTAGCTGGGCTAACGGTCATAACCGAAGCAACACCACAGGTGTAGTTACAGCGACATACATAGGACTCCATAAGCTCCTCCCATTTCAGGGCGGGACTTAGTGAGGTGTCCCTCAACTTGGTTCCTCAGCAGTTCCCTTTTAATCAGAAGATTAATTAACAAGCCCAAATAAATCTATTTTCCATTTACTTCAGCCGCTGCTGTGCGTAAAGGCCTTTCTTGGTCGCCTCAACGCGGCCTGAAAAGGAACACGCTGCAACGAGAGCCAAAGCTCAATGTTCTGCTTTCACAGCTTCCAGGGGCGGAATTTGGTGCAACTTCACAGGGCTGCACGGCGGCTCAGAGAGACGCGGCAAATCGCAGCGGATCGGCCACCTCGGGGGAGCTGGGGAGGGGGAGCGCCAGCGAGGAGTTGCCCCCCCCTCGCTGAAGACACGTGGGAGAAGCCGGAGGAGTGATACTCAAAGAGGCCGCGGAGTGAGACAGGCGGAGGCGGGAGAGGTGAGGCAGAAAATGAAGGATGAGAACGGGAGGAAGACCTGGGCGGAGGGAGGGATGAAGGCCGAAACAAACAGCAGGGGCCCCGCCGCCGCTCCAGCTCGCCGCCTCCGATTGGCTGCCGCCACTTCATCACTCCCGGCGGCGAGCTAATTAGCGTTTGTCTGCGCGCAATCATCGCGAAAATAAGTTTTGGCTTTGCACGGTCATTGCTGGAGAAATTGGCGGCCTGTTAGTGAATTGTAAACATTCAATTAGAATTGAGCATGCGGCGAAGAAAGCGGCGGCAGCGGCGACGGCGGCAGCGGCCCGGCAAATCAGACGTTTCACTGGCACGATCCCTCGGAGACGGCGCGTCATTACGGGATAATAATAAGAAATATTCAACCGCTCGCAACGGCGAACCCTGCTCGCGCTCTGCTCAACTGCTCTTCATTCATTTGCAAATCAGGATGCTCACATATATATATATATGTACATATTCATAGATATATTCATATATATGCGTATATGTACATCTATATTTGTGTGTGTGTGTGTGTGTGTGTGTGTTTAGGGCTGCAGGGAGATCTAATACATCTAAAGCTGATGGTGGCCAGATCAATAAAGCTTTTTGGATATTTTAAGAAAATGACTGACTGAGGAAGCAGCACAGACAGCCCCAAGCCGTGCAGCAGCTTTTGGCCGTGTTTGTTTGTGTGTGTGTTTAGAGAGCTATTCCTGCGGAGAGTGGGGGGGGCAGCAAAGCTCAAACAGAGCCACAGAGTCATTATTTTTAGTCCCGTTTGCTACGGGCTTCGTTCGAAACGCCCTCTCCCCTCGCCAGGAAGAAAGAGCGGCGCCGCGGCGGCGGGAGACAAACGGAGAGCAAGGAACAACCGCACAGGATGACAAAGACAGATGCAACAATGATGATAATAAAATCTATAACAGTCACCTCTATTAGAAAAAACAAAACATGATGGCCAAATCCCATCAGGTAGAGGAGTAAATCACATGTTGGCATGGTAAAAATCTGAATAAGATAATTGAAGCTACGCTTGTGCTGCTGGTCCTCTGCAGGCCATTAGAGAGCAGGAGAGTTCTGACACTGTGTCGCTGTGGGGCTTCAGGGCTCCTTTATCAGAGCTGCCCTGCTCTTCCCGCAGGTGCTGTGTGTGCGTGCGGGTGTGCGTGCGTGTCTGCGTGCGTGTCTGCGTGCGTGCGCAGTACACAGGCCCTTTGCGAGCGCGCGGCCGCGTGTCCTTGGACCCCCGGCGTACGTGTGTGCCGCCGAGACAGCAAAGACAACAGCTTATTCCGCCGCGACTAATGCTGAACAAAGCGCAGCCGGAGATGACAACCGTGATCTATCACACTCAGCCACCTGCTTCCCAAAAAGAAGGCCATTTAAATGCCACATCTGCTCCGCCGCACCACCATCCGTCAAGAGCGCAGGCCTTCTGAAAGAAAACCCCATAGATTTCTATACACACACACACACACACACACATATATATAGTACATATATATATCTATATAACTAGCTATAATATATAAATATGTATATACATACATACATATATTAGGAATGATTAATCTGTTAATCTCGGCAATTAACAGATTAATCAGATTAATCAGAATGAATATGTTATGTTGCAGAGAGATTAAATACGAGGTATAGTGCACTCGTGTTTTTAATGGCAAGCCTTTTGTCCCTTCTATTCTCCTGTATCCAGGTTCTCAAGCCATGGTCGCGCTACGTTTCCACACTGCGTCCTGCTCACGCTAGCAGTGTTTATCCTGAGCAAATCACACAGCGATTGGTTGAAGCAGCCACTCGCACCACTTTTCCTTCCTCCTTGTGCTTCATTTTCTTATACATTTAGAAAGAAAGGGCGTTCTTAACACCCTGCTGACATATATTATTGGATTCATGGCAGGAGTCACGCTTTGTTCATGTGCCATTCAGCTTCACTGACTGAAATGCATACGCATGCAGCTGGTGTAGCGGCGTGGTTTGAAAGGAATAATAAAACCAGAGATCACCAAGGAAAGTCTTTCTCTGTGCTCATGTGGTTCCTGATTAAGGCCCTCTGGTAAGAACTGCTTCACATACATGTGGACTTTAAAAGGAGAAATAAGAGAATTTTAAATATGCAAATCAAAATGAGATTAATTGCGGGTTAACTATGGAAATGCAGAGCTTATTTGCAGTGTGTGTGTGTGTGTGTGTTTTTTTTTCTCTTTATTCACACTCATCTACACAGTGCTGTGTAGTCCCGAAGCTCGGGAAGCCTCGGAGGAGGAACCACGGGGGCCGCACTGGTTACAGAGCAACTGGGCTCAGGCAAAAGCTGAGCGTCTGTCTCTGATTGGCTGGCTGTGGCTGTGGAAGCGCGTTAATGTGCGCGCTGGCACCAAATCAAAGAAAGATGCTCCAGTAGAAGAACTTTTAGGCCGGCCACTTTATTAGGCACATCAACCAAGTACCAGGTACCCCAACGAAGTGGCCACATTCAAGGACTGAGCCCTTTGGAGGGCAACGGCACCATTGACAAATGATGACCAAACCACTGAGCACGCAGCAAGCAGTCATGTGACGCGCGACAGTGTAATTATACAACAATAGAACCTTTCTGCACCGCAGTTTAACGCCTTGGCAGTATGTGTGAGAACACGTTACTGTCCACATCACTGTTATCAGTCCATGTAGTGTGTGTGTGTGTGTGTGTGTGTGTGTGTGTGTGTGTGTGTGTGTGCGCCGGGCCCCTCTGAAGGGCCACGGCCGGCTGTGAGCTCAGACACAGCCATTCATCACAGTGAAACAGGGACTTCATTAAAGCGGTCTCCTCCGGGGGGCGCTGAACCCGAGCCAGGCGTCATGCAAAGCACACAAGGTGCAGAAGTTATCTCCCCGCCCAGTGGCCGCAGCCAGACACTGACGAATGACGTCAGTGAGTATGGAATGTGTGTGTGTGTGTGTGTGTGTGTGTGTGTGTGTAAAACAGCATTATTGAAGGCGGCGCTTCCTCTCCTTCTTCTTCTTCTTCTTCTTCGGCTTTATTTAAAACTCAGTTGTCACAGCACTGCGGACATTTGATTTCCTCACCCAGTACTTGGGAATCTGTTGTCGCTGTCACATCATTAAAATCTTATCGCGTTTTCTTTTTTGCTTTCAATGGAAGCAGGAACGTGTGCACAGGTCAGTGTGGAATAAACCAGCCAGAGTCTGCAGTCACACTTTTCCTTTCCTGCAGCCTTCCACAAAAAAAAAGGAAGTTTGAGAAGGCGGGGGACTAACTTTTCACGATGACACTGACTGAGATGGAGAGGGAAGCACCGGCAGTGAAAGTGCACAAACACCTGCCTGGAGACGGCGTGCGGCAGCTCTGAAGACACTGCTGATGCTCTCAGCTCTTCATTTCCTCAACCTTCTCGTCAAGGTCTGACTGATACAAGAGAAGAAGACGTACGCGCGGCTTGAAAGCCAAAGACTTACTGGCTGCTCTCAGTGCCTCAGTGGAAACCTCATTAGCATCAGTATATTTAGTTCCCAGCCTGCTCCTCGGCGAAAGGTCATCATTTCAAATGAAACGTTCAAATGATATTTAAGTCTGTGTTATCTTACTGGGGGTTATTTTGAAAGTTAACTACTCTGCCAGTGGGCTTAGGGCAGTGAGAAGGTGATTCATTGGTTATCACTGAAACTTGTTTTCATCTAAGATGCAAGTGCAGGACAATGGATTCTGCAACCTCACTGAATCCTGACTTCATCCACGTTCTGTTGTTCGAGGGTCTGCTTTTCACTTCTTCTTTTTTTTTTTTGCTTTGGACCTTCGTGCTGTGCTCTTAAAAAAGTTTTCTTCTTCTTCTGTAATATATGTTTTTTTTCAAAGTAAAAGACACTCTGTAATCTGTGCGCAAAACAGCACCGCTAGGTCCAATTAGCTGAGCTGTTAAGCATCCAGGCAGGAGCAGAGAGCACCAAAGGTAAAACTGGAACCGATCCAGCTCCTCTCCTGGTGTTAAAGCTGCTCAGAAAGAAAAAGAAAATGCAAGGTGATGCCAAAAAATGTTTCAAATTTTTTGTGCCAAACTTTCAGAGTTTTTGCTCTACATTTCCCCGACTCTCTCGTTGGTGCCGGCCAGTAATTCACCCTCTAATTTGATGTCACGCATAAGTACAGAAACGCCGTCTGCAAGAGTTTTTTTTAGCCGGGCTGCAGCCACACTCAGGATTCAGATGTAGTCGGAATGTTTAAAAATGAAAAAGCGGCTAAACACCGCACTCAGCCATGCACGGCGTCCTCAGCAGCACAAGAGACTTTTTCAACACCGTTTTATTCCTCTCTAATTGTCTCACTTAAAAACTTGCTGCAGTGACGCATGGAGCTTTTTGGACACGGCGGCCGCAAATCCAGGATTGAAGGCAGCGTGAAAGTTCATTTTACGGTTCCTATATCAATAACAGTACGGGCGAACCGGGCCCAGTTCTAATGTCGCTTCTTCAGCAGAAGTGAGAACCATGCGAGGCTGCACAAGAGCAATCATTTATCCAGAGTGATCCCCAACAACATGGAATAATGACAGAGTGTGAGATTCAACACAATGTGCTTCATTCAAGAAGAACCTCAAGGACTGAGCTGCTGATCTGGAGGTGTTGGAACTTCTCTCGTCAAGGTCACGTCAAGCAGATTTTAAGCAAATTCACTCTGAGAAAATACAGCGTGCTTTAAAACAACAACCACACGTGTGCTGCACTTCCATTCCGCTCTTTGCGTGAATTTAAAGAGCTACATAATTTGGACACAACTACAATTTTGTCCTAATTCTATCAGCTGGCCAATTGGACACTGTGCTGATATCCTTGCAGGTCAGCTGACACCACGAGACCATAAGAGGAGCTGCTTGCTGTGCTGACTGGTTGCAACCGGCAGTAAATGGAAAGTCTGGGTTTTGTTTTTTTATTTCTAGAAACTCTGGATCGCCGAAGCTGCAACACACACACACACACACACACACACACACACACACACACACACACACACACACGCATGCACAGACACTTCTGGTGGAAATCAGGGCCGAGTTATCAAACTATTGATGTGTCGTAGCTCCCGTTTCAGCCATGTCAGCACTTGTGTTTATGTGCCATGTTAGCACATTTAAAACGGCGCGACTGCCAGAGCTGGGGGGGGGGGGGATCACACTCGTCTCGTGATGAACCAGGTTTTCGCCCTTTGGAAAACTGACTGTTGATACTTTGAAGCTGGAAAACATGAAACGCCCGAGACTTCCTGTTTCCACTTTTCTTCCCTGTGCGTCGGCGTGTCACAGGAGGCGATCTGGACGTAAAAAAGAAAAAAATAAACTGTATGTATTAACCTTTATTTACCCGCGTAGACTTGAGATGCCAGTCATCTTTAGTTAAGAGATGCTGCGTTGCACATCGGCGGGAAAAATGAAAAAAAAAAGAAAAACGCAAAACGCCCTGAAGGAAAGGCTGTGTTTGAGACGTACGGAACGCCCCGGCTGCAGTCTTTGCTGTCATTTCTCTCTCTCCTCTCTCTCTCTCTCCCCCCCACGCCCCGAATCCGTGATTTGATGGGAGAGACAGTTTCTATAACACATCACAGTTCATTAGCAGTCAGCCAGAACCGTTTCATTTTCCCTTTGCCTTCTCTTCCCCACCAAGATGTATTCCTCTCCTCGTGGCGCTGCCGTCCGGCCCGGCGATGCTGATGCCCTGTCAGATTGTTGCGCGTCCTGCGTGGCACGAGATCGGAGAGGACGCGCCCCGGCTGGCGCCGAGTCGTCTCCAACTCCAAGAGCGGCAAACGCCCTCCCGCAGCCCCTCAGCGTAAATGCAAATGTCGCCGTCCCGCCTCTTGTTGTAATCCCGGTCGTGGAGAAAGCGAGGGGTTGCTGGCGGTGCGGGGGGGGGGATGCGGAGACTGTCAAGTTTCACGTCATTAATCCCGCTGAGGATTGACAAACTGTTGGCTGTCAGGCCATCCGCTCCGTCTCCGTCTCACTCTGCTGCCGCGCCGCTCTCACCAGCGCTGCTAGCAGATGAGCGCGATCGGGAGGACCGGCGAGGGCGACCTTTTTAATTATCCACCGGGATGATGAGACCCCGGGCCTCCGTTCGCTAACGCTAGCGCTAGCGCTAAAGCTAGCGCGACGCCTCGCGGGCTGCGCGCCTTCCGGATTCGGGAGGAGGAGTGCGCCGCTTTCACGGCTGATGTTTGCACACTTGACTTGCACTCACTTGAGTTCAGGTGGTGGGTGGTGGGCGGTGGGCGAGGGGGGGTTCAGAAGCAACGCGCCCGTGAATGGCAGAACGCTCGGGCGCACGGTTAATGCAAAGTCAACAAAAAGGCCAAATGTGGCGAGTGGGAATTCATTTGGGTTAATAAAACATCACGAGGAGGAGGATTTCATGGTGGGGGGGTTGGCGGGGAAGGGGATGGGGGGGTTAAAATTCAAGCAAATAAATCTCTGAGATGGATTTCAAGACGGACGCTCTTTGAGCTCGAGCCCACAATCCCAGTCCTCCCAGTCCTCCGTCCTCCCAGTGCTCCCAGTCCTCCCAGTCCTCTCAGTCGTCCTAGTCCTCTACCAGTCCTCCCAGTCCTCTCCCAGTCCTCCCAGTGCTCCCAGTCCTCTCCCAGTCCTCCCAGTCCTCTCCCAGTCCTCCCAGTCCTCTCCCAGTCCTCCCAGTCCTCCTAGTCCTCCTAGTCCTCCCAGACCTCCCAGTCCTCCCAGTCCTCCTAGTCCTCCCAGACCTCCCAGTCCTCCCAGTCCTCTCCCAGTCCTCTCCCAGACCTCCCAGTACTCCCAGACCTCCCAGTCCTCCCAGTCCTCCCAGTCCTCTCCCAGTCCTCCCAGTCCTCCCAGTGCTCCCAGTCGTGGATGAAATTAGAATCCGCTGGACCGTCGTGCCGCCTCAGTCCCTGCTCGTTCCCTCCGTGCAGCCCACATTGACTTGGCGCCGGATGCTGCGCCGCAGTCAAGCGCTTGCAGGTGGAAAATAAATAAACCGTGAGTCACAGCTCAGTTTCACCTCCTCAGTGTTTCACCGACTCTCTCACTTTGCCTACAACACATGCTTTTCTAACATGTTTGTGGTTCTTTTGCGTACATATTTGGTTTTCCTCCCGGTGTGGCTGGTTGTGCTGAGCCAACGTTTGACAATGTTTCAGTGAAATGGAGGCCAAATGGACCATTCCTCACTAAAGCCGCCATGTAAGTCCCTTAGATTTCCACAACAGTGGAATAGAAAAGGAATCTCTTATTACGGACGAAATTGATTTCGGAAGGTTTTTCGTCTTCAGAGGAAAAAGGATCAGAAATCAGAATTTTATTTTACTTTATTTAGTCTAGACCCCGCAGACAGAGCCAACTGATTCCGAAAATTCAGATATAATTATTAATTATGCAAGCATAACATTGACTGGAAATGAGATATAATTAAAGACTAATTTGAGACTAATAAAAATATAAAAAGAAAAAAATAATTTCATTGCGCCTAAGCTTTAAATAACGGTGAGTTTATTTTTTTACAGTCTGACACTGCAAGAACAGATACTGTGCATGACTCACACCGCCCCACAAGACCCATTACCACAAAAAGAAAACCTGTGTAGGAAAAGGGAGAAAAAAAATGCAACAGTTATGAAAACACACTCAAACTTCAAAAACTCCCGGTGCTTTCCTGACCCTGCGCTCCTCGTGCGCTCCTCAATAAAAAGGAAACAGAAGAGGCTTCCGCGACTCAAACAAACACTCGCTGCTCCTCATTAATTACGAGTTTCGCACCACTTCAAAACACCTACACGTTTCTATAAGCGGAGGCTTCCCTGGCTTTCATCGGCGCGACTCTGCGTTTTTTCCTCCCCGCCTGCGCCGAGACAAAATAATTGCCTCCATATCACCCCCCCCCCCCACCCCCCCACCACCGAATTGATTTCCCTGGCGCGGCTCTAACACAGCGGTCAGCCTGGCGGCCGGGCATTGATGACAGGCAACCACCCGAACAAGAAAAAAAAAAAAATAAAGGCGCTCACGTCGTTATTGAAGGCCGTTAAACTGAAAAGAAAAAAAATCACACAAATAAAGAAATAAACCCCCTTCAGGAAATACATTCGTTCCGGCGCTGTTGCTGGAACATTGGAATGGCGTTTAAATACAAGCGGCTGTGGCAGCGCTGCGTTTTGTGCCAGAAAATAGGAAAGAAAATCTGCAATTCAAACCTTCCCCTCTATTTTATTCCAGGCCGTCGAAAAGCAAAAAAATGGAAGAAAAAAAAAAAAAAAAAACCTGCAGGAACAGCGTCTATGGAAAGGCGGCCGGGGTGTCAGGGAGTCCAAGCACTGTTGCATCAGGAGCGAGCGCGTGTGATTGGCTCGCGCCGGCCGACAGCGCTGGATGTGCTGCTGCTGGTGAATGCCAAGAGAAAAGGAATTCATGCTTGATTATTCCGCCAAAATGTGGCGCTGCGGGCGACACCGCCACTCGGGGCTTACGCAATCACGTCTTCTGCCATTTGTATTCATTCTGTATGTTTTTGGTTTTGAGAGGGGGTGTGAGGGGGGGGGGGGTCGAAGAAATAAGAGGAAAGTCACGTAGATGGTGGATTTTTTTCTCCAAAATTGTAGATTTACTTTTCTTACAGGTGCAGATCAACTCGTAATTGAGTTTCTTTTTCATCTTCTCTCGGCTCGATGGATTTGGATTTTGTTTTGAAATCCAGAGAAATTGTCAAGTTTCTGCGTTTCTGTCTCGCTCCTCCGAGTGTCAGGCAGGCTCGCAGCTCTCGCCTGGGGGCCAGACTTTTCAAAAACCCCTTGGTTCTGACAGCAGAAAATAGGGAAAGCGTGCGGATCAGTTCCGTGACGCGCAAGCCAAACGCTCCAAGTGGCGGTGCGCAAAACATTCCCGCCGCGCAAGGAGAGAGCGGAGGGACGTCACCATGGAGCCGTGTGATCTCGGGGTGTCCAGTTCCAATCAGGTGAGAAATTATCAGCATTTGAGTTGATTCATGGAGAGTGAGTCCACCCTGTATCTGCCTCTTAAACGCTAGTAAACACAGTAATGACGAGTAATATCATTGCGTAGCAGCTTTTCCAGTTTGGTCTGTGTGCGTGTGTGTGTGTGTGTGTGTGTGTGGTGTGAGGTCATTGCGTGTGCTGTGTGCTAACGCCACTTGGGGATCTCGATACGGACGACTTTGGTGTAATTTTTCAGGTTTTGCAACTTGATTGCGTAAGCCCTCCACCACGTTAACAGCACGGACAGTGAAAAAAATAAAACATGGTGATCCCACACAGTGGCTCTTTTCTCGGCAGGTTAGCATCTGTGCCCACGGACCTGGTCATCTCACTCCACTTCCACCCCACGCTCGTCCACTCGCTGCCCTGCCAACCCGTCGCTGCCCAGCGGAGCTTTAAAAAAACAGCTCAAGAGCCAAAAGTCCTGATGGCTGACGGGAAGTAACGCAGCTGGCATCGTCAGGGAGGTCACAGTCATTAGTGGGACTCCTGCGTGTCTGTGGTTTGGATTTTCTGATGAAGGTAAAGCCAAAGCTAAAGCTAACTTCCTGCTTGCGACTTGCTAAGCAGCAGATAAAACAACTTTGTTGGGTTCTACCAGTAGCTACTGTGACTTACTATTGCCTACTACTGTCTGCCCATTCTGACCTCTGACCCCTGACATCGACAAGGCCATTTTCCTCCACGTACCTGCCGCTAACAGGATATCATTCTCTCTTGTTGGGTCCATTCTCTGACGACCCTGGAGGTGGTTGTGATGTGGTGAGAATCCCAGTAGCTCAGCAGTTTGTGAAACACTCAGACCAACAACCACGTTCACCACCTTCAAAGTCACTCCAATCCGCTCACTCTGCACTTCAGCAGTCGTCTTCGCCACATCTAGACGCCCAAATGCACATGATTGGCGGTTTAGCCTAGCTAGTTTAGCATTTTCCCTTGTAAAGTGGCCTTTGAGTAAATGCTACTTGAACTTTTTTTTAACTTTAAGCATATTTGAGCAAAAGGTTTCTCTAAATCTTGGTTGCACATAGACACTAATGAGCTAATACAGGGAGGAAAGTTCAAAACGTGACATTTTTGTTGGCATGACAGCCTTCAAAAATGAAGACGTACCAGTTTGACGAGGATCAACCGAGCGTCTCGTCTTCATTACCGTGCAGGTGGAGAGGACGGCGAGTCCTACTCGTCAGCTCCTGCCGTCTTAATGAACTCGCGTTCCCTATCCGCTGGTAAATGTTTAGTTTGGCGACACCCTTCAGGTACAGGCTGCTCCCTGATCTGGCAGCAGCACAGAAGGTTACCGCCGCCCACAAACCCCGAGAAGCTCCTCGGCCAGGCCCGGCTGCAAAGAGACGTCAGATGTCGGAAGATCTCCTTTAAAAAATGCAGCGTGAGTGTGTGTTTCACCTGTCTGACCATTTCTTCAGCCTCCTTCACATCTGCACCCCTTGTCCGACACGCCGGCCCCCCTCCACTGCCCTGTTAGCGGGCGGCCCGGGCGAGGGCAACCGCCCGAGCTCGTCCTCCGTGGCTTTTCGTGCGCACCCTCGGCGTGAGCGAGGGAGGAGATGACACGGAGGATTAGGCGGGGCAAGCGAGCGGAGAGGAAGAGCGCATCAGACCGCCGGCGTCAACCGCGGCATCAATTAATGAGCAGCCGGGGAATGTGTCCGTCCACACACACACACACACACACACACTCCTTCTGCACCGGGAGGCCGCGCCGGGCCACAGACGGCTCGGGGACATGAATAATTGAAGTCCCTGTTTTAAATGTTTAAATGAATTAGGGCCGGGGGAGGAGGCGTTAAGGGGCGCGAGAGAGAGAGGAAGTGAAAGACAGCAAAAAAATAAAATAAATAAAACCCACCCTCCCGACTTTATGACTGCATTATTAGTGGGAACAGGTGTTTAGTGTCAGCAGTTAAAAGTTGGTGAGTCACGTCATTAGCGGGGTAACGCCAGGACACGTTCAAAGCCACTTTAATGAGCGCAAACTTTTCTTTTCGTTGTCTAAAGACCAGCGGCCGACATTCTGCCAGGTGAAAGTGAAGACATTGATATTAAGAATAATTCAATGAGTGGTCAAACGTTTAAAAAAAGCACACAGTAAAAGGTGGTTTAAAAAAGATATATATATTTCTTCAAAGGCAGGCGATCAGTAAAGTAAAACTCGTTAATTCACGATAAAGCAGCAACTGGCTATAACTTTAATATATTGCTGATAAGACTTGGTTGAGATTGTCGGAGAATCCACGTGGCTCTTGGGCGCATTTGTAGAAAAAAAAGCATGTGGGAAATATGTGCAAAAAAGGCAACTTTTATAAACTGTCTCTCCAAAACCAATCAGCAACGTCCATTTTTATGGCTGGATCCTGATTGGTCCGGTCCGATTCTGACCACCTGTAAGCAACTGCACAACTAAGTGACCTCTTCTGCATGTATGCGAGACTTGAACTCTCAGCCACCTCGCCGCCGGTGCCGCTGATGAATTTCTCGGCACGCGCTGGGTTGGCAGATTCTAGCTACTCAAACTCTTGCTGGCTTTAACGCCGCTAAAATGACTGCCATTCTTTGAAGTGCCTTCTCTAATTTGGGGATTTGTCTTCCAGAGATAATTTCCTCATTTTACTACTTGTACAAGATATTCCTACACGAGTCTGCCCGTATAACTTTTCCATCAGCCCCAAGCGTGCGGCGGCGCAGCAGATGCTTTTGGCAGCAGCCGCTTGTAAACGAAGTAAACAAAGCCGCTCTGACTGGCAGCTGTTCCACTCGCTAGGACCGAGCGCAGGTGGCTCAAGCTGGGTGCAAAACAGTACACTTCAACTCCATTGTTGTTGTTGTTGTTGTTGTTGTTGTTGTTGTTGCCCCCCGCACCCACTCGCAGATGCGAGCGGCGCGCACGTTGCCTGTGATGTGTTTCCAGCGCCTGAAACTGTAAGCAGCGATCAAACTGATTTCCTCCCGAGAGGCTGCGCTCCAACCGCCGGGCGCTGCGGGCTCGCGCTGCCGCTTTCCCAGACAGAACGGACGGACGGACGGACGGCCAAAAAGATGAGATAAGAGGTGATACCGGGCGCCGTCGATGTGGGTGGGTGGCTTCCGCCAAGCTGCCGGAGCAACGCTGCTTCTCCTCCCTCCATTATTTTCTGCTTCTCTCTTCGGCCCCGAGCCCCAAAGCCCAGGAGAAATTAGTCATCCTGTACGCTGCGGGGAGGGAGATATCCGTGTGTGTGTGTGTGTGTGTGCGTGTGTGTGTGTGTGTGTGTGTGTGTGTGTGTGGAGAGAAAGGACAGAATTGTTTTCCAACCCGAGGCTCAGAACTCTTTTCTTTTGCTGGAAAGTTAAGCTTGTGAAATGACATCAGACTTAATATCACAAATTTTGGGGCGGCAGCAATCCCACGGGTTATGACGTTAAAGGGGCAGCTCGCTCAAAATTGAAAATTCACCCGTTTCCCACTTGACCACAAGCTCAGTTGAACGCCAGTCTGTTTGAAAAGCTGTGAAAATGCAGGAAGCGGACTACAATTCAAGGTACTGTGGGTAAACACAACAAGCTGCGTCGCAGTGTGTATTCATTGTTGGGGTGGGAAGACTGCTATGGTGTTCAATGTTCTGGATGACACAATATGGGCAGTATGGTTTGTTTTTTTTCTGTATGTTTAAGTCTGCAGTGACCATAGGCATCCACTAGGTAGAGCACTTTGCATCTGTGAAACACCAGAAGAGTCATACAGATTACAAACAAAGATATTGATACTATTTTGGAGTGAGGAATCCCCTTCAAACGAGTTCCTGTCTCCCTCTCTCAACACTTGTGTAACATTCAAGGTCTTCACACAAATGTAGCTTCAGATCTGCATCCGTCAGCCAGATAATAAGCATCAATCCTTACCTGAGGTTAGAATGATAATAAATTCCAACCCTGGGTTTTGCAGAGCGACACATATTTCCGTGGCAAATATTCCGTGGTCATTAACAACAACTGCTAAACAAACACTGACATCAGGATGTTAATTACAATGAACCCTTGGGCAGCATTTAAATGCAAGCAAAAAAAAAAAAAAAAGTGTCTAGAAATGTATGATGATGTTCAGCAGCAGAAATAAACGGTATTGGGATCACAGCAAGGTGGACGATCATCAGAAGAGCATTGGGATGTTCACAGTATTCACAGTATAGCTGTGGAACGATGGCGTCGTTCACGCCAGACTCGAAGCGGGCTTTTTTTCTGTCTAATGCGCGAGCCGCGAGCTAAAAAGCCAGAGGACATAATCAACGTAATCAAAGACCTTTGCATCAGTACGTGATCTACGCCGCGACTGGCGCGATATTATGACTTAGCACACGCAACGCTCAACGTCATCCCGTGTGGCAGGTAGAAAATGTCATGTTGTCGCATGACTGATGTTGTTGATATTGTCAATTTCATCAAAGCAAGACCCTGAAAGCGCGGCTATTCTCTGCACTTTGTGAGGAGGAGATGAAAAATGTTCTTCCTCCAAGGTGGGGCCTGACAGAGAAAGTTTGAGAACCACTGCTCTAATGCCATGCAAGTCTCTGGGGTCAAAAGTCAACGTTGCCGTAGAGACATGGGACCACTTGCAGGTTCATCGGGATCCCTCAAGACACAGCCACGTCAAATTTGGGGCTTCTAGCATGAAAAAGTTTCTTCCTCCAAGGTGGGGCGTGACAGAGAAACCACTGCATTGGTGTGTGAATGGGTGAATGAGAGGCCTTTGTGAAGCACCTTGGGGTACTGTGAAGGTGCTAGAAAAGCTCAATTAACCATTTACCATTTACAACTGGTCAATCAGGGTGAACCTGTTGAAATCTGGAGCAAAAGACGACCATCCATCCATACCAGATATTAGTCGCCACTTATTTAGCATCTCATCATCTTAATTGGCACTGAGTGGCCGCGGCCGCCCACAGCCTGAAAGACGCTCACGTCCTCGTCAAAGTCGTGCGCGGAAATGCAGCGATGACCTTATTCTGGATCTCCAGAGGAGTCTGCCACGGGGGTCTTCTAACAGGAGTTAGCGTGACATTAGCTCAGCAGCCGAGGAGAACATCACAGCGTCAACGGGGCCAATTTGCACGATATCTGACAATCTCTGCTGTAAATGTCAGAATTAAATGTCCTTGCAGTAATGACGAGTAAATGAGTAAAACGACTTCATCGGAACTGTCATTCCGAAGGTTTCATTTCATTGTGTATTGCTCATTGTCTTCACAATCTGTCTTTTGTTGTGTGTTCTATTCATTGCACGCATGCAAATCATTTCTAATACGGTGCCAAGATTTTATCACGGCCATTTCTACACATTCAGCCCCACGTGTGCACCTGCGCTTGACAGCCCGTCTAACCCCGTGCCAGCCTTACCTGACTTCAAATAAGTCTTTACTCAGCAGTACTGCAGCAGTCTGACTGCCCTCCGGCCGACCTCTGCCCATCATCAGCTAGACAGCGGGTATTTTTAAAAGACATTCTTCATCAGCTTTCAGGCCAAGAAAAGGGAACAGTTCTACAGTCAGGATAAACTCCTCCTCCGTACTGCTGCAAACACTCACTGTCAGGCTCCCACCAAACCAAGAGGTGGCGCCATCACCTATGAGCATGAGAGTTTGCTTTTTGAGTTAGGTTTTTTTTTTGACATTCCTCTACGACTAAGTTAATACAACACAAGAACTACAATCTGACATGTGCTGGCATGTTGTGAAAGAACAAACAAAAAGGTTACTCTGGAAATCCTAAAGCTAGCGCCGTTTTGGTTGTGTACGCTGTTGCTTCAAAGGTTCAAAGGGACATGCGGGGGCATTCGTGTGGATGAAAGGTAAATACTCATAGAAAAGTCACGTGTCAACAAGACCTCGCTTCAAATCAAATTTAGCTCTAATTAATTAACAATTAATAATTAATTGACAGCTCTGTATAATTAAGCTGCACGACACATGTAAAGGTACCGCGAGCTGAATTAATGACACATCATCTCAAACTAAGACTGTCCTTGGATCTAATTTCGTCATAATGGAGAGACAAAAGTGCCTTGCCTCTTCCCGCCCTCCCATCTTTTACACAAGAACAAGGCCCGACACATTGTGCCTCCACACAATGCATTTAATGACTCGCCGTCTTTCCCTTTTGAAGATTGGTTTTCAGCTTTGAAGACGAGTCGGGCTCTTTTAATGCCGGCGTGTGATGATTAAGAACCCAACGCAGCCTCACACCCGCACACGCTCTCGCTGGCGCATCCTGCCAACGTCCCCCTTTGTCCACACGGTGAGGGCCGAGAGGACAAAACACGGGGTCGTTTCGAATCACGCAAGCAAAACATGGTTCGCAAAACTCCAGAAAGACAGATGAACATTGCCGCCCCTTTGTGTGAGAAGAAAGGGAGACCTTTGCCATTAATTGCCAACTTCATTAAGTCCAGTTTGTTAAATTGCAGGATTGTCTTCTGTCCGCTTCTCAACAAGAGTAGAAAATAACAGGCTCATTAGAAACCCCTGCAATCACGATGTTCTGCTCAAATTGCAGTCTGACAATTAAAGTCATGAGGTGGAGGTCTACAGCAATGCCAGGATTTAAAGACACACACACACACACACACGTCGCAAAATCGAATCTTTTAATCAATCATAAAAAGTCAACAACTGTGTTGAATTGTATCTTCATCAGAGTTTGAATCAATTAAAAAAAGATAATAATGTTTTTTTTGGCTTAAACATGGATGTACAGGCCAGTGACTATGGCCTTGGCCAGGCCCATAACTGGCAAGGTATCACAGGCACGGCAGGAAGAACTCAAAAATAAAACCAGGCCAGAAGAGAGGCTTTTAGAACTCGACCACTCAAAATCTTTAAATTCCCCCAACATTTCTCACTTGGCCGGTGTTGAAGAGCTTGCTTTAATTTCACATTTCCGCTACGCAGGACATAGCGAGAACGCTCACTTGGCACGATCGCACGCAAGTGACGTCCAAAGCTCCCAAGCGCTCGGTGACGCGGAGAGAGCGAGCCTGTTGTCTGGCAGACAAGTGGAGCAGCGAAATCGTAAGCTGTGCCGAGGCTCCTCCACTCCCGGCTCAGCGTCCACTCGAAGACTCAGCTGGAGGAATTCCCACCACTCAGCCCCTCCAATGAAGGGCCGGAGCCTGCGCGGGGAAGCGTTTCCTTGTCGGTGTCATCCCGACAACACGTAATCTCGGAATCCGTTTTGGGCGCCTTTCAATATGCCTTCCAAACCGCCGCATTGTGTAGCCGCGCGTGAGCAAAGGATTGTGTACGGGTCCGAGGATTGTGGGGCCACGTGGAATTAAGAGATAAATCGGGCCGACAAAGAATGAAATTCCGAATTCTATAGATTCCAGGCGTGAACAAGGAGCGGGAGCGCGGCCGCCCCAGCTGATCCCCCTCTTTCCTCGAGAAAGTCCCTGACAGCATCGCTCCTCGATCGCCGAGCAGCGTTTGGCAGGCTGCGAACTTTAAGCTACCTTTTCAGCATTAATTGATTTTAGCTTAGCGGGGCTTGTACGCCGGACCGCTTCACTTTTTGTACTCGTTTTTCTGCCGGCAGCAGGGAGCAGGGATTTCATTACCATCCAAAAAGCCAAAGATCAGCCAACTCGGCTGTCAGTCACCCTAAGTTCTGCCACGGAGGGGCGCCACGCGCAGCCTTTCAAGTCCACAAAACGCGAGACACGAAAGATGTGCGACATTGGATCCGCACGTGACGGTCGCAGGAGCCTGTCCGTCATTCCGAGCGACGCCCACTTATGTCGCAAACGTCCCCGCAGTCGATTGCTCGCTTCCCCCGTTAGCACGCAAATGTTCGACGGCGTCGACCACGCGGGCAAGTCGGCGTGAATAAATACGAGATGGAGTTGTGCGTCGCAGCCTAATCTCCGAGGAGGAGACAGCTTGCCGCATCGGCGAGGATCAGCCGGGCGGCGGAGGAGAGGTGTGAGGGGTGGCGGGTGGCGGCCGCGGCGGCGCGCTGCCGCTGCTGCTGCTGCTGCTGCTGCTGCTGCTGCTGCTGCTGCTGCTGCTGCTGCTGCTGCCGCTGCTGCTGCTGCTGCTGCTGCTGCTGCTGCTGCTGCTGCTGCTGCTGCTGCTGCTGCTGCTGCTGCTGCTGCTGCTGCTGCTGCTGCTGCTGCTGGCTTCCAGGAAACCAATTTGTTTGTTTATTGTCTTGGTGTTTTGTCAGCGGTTACAGTTCATTGCAGTCGGCCCGTCTTGGGCTTGTTCTTTTAAATGGCATCTATAAAACATAGGCTGAGCTCTCACGGCACCCTCCTCCTCCCACTCCCTCCCCTGCTCCTCCTCCTCTCCCTCTTCCCTCCTCCTCCTCCTCCTCCTTTGTCTCCCTACATGATGGGACTTGCACAGGAGCGTAACAATGCCAAGTTTTTGCCTCCGCCACGGCGGGGCTCCGAATTTTCCCCCTTCTGAGCCGGCGGCCGACGGATTCGCCCGAGCGGCTCCACTAGGCGCTCGGAGAGCTGGAACAAACCGCCGCTTTTCCAAACACATTAGCCTATACGATTGGAGGCGGGCGGCAAAATCTCTGGGCAGCTGAAATCGAGTGTGATCGTGTTGGTTGGACGGTTCCCCTTACAACCACATCTGCAAGGGGTTGGTAGCGACTGCAGACTTTGCGAGATGACGCAATAGCGAGGGTTTGACGGTTCGCTCGAGGAGGCGCCCAGGCCATGTTTATGTATTTGGGCTGTCAAATGAATATTTTTTTTAATCGAGATTAAGCTATGACTTTCCATAGTTAACTGCGATTAATCGCATTTTGATTTGCATGATTAAAATCCTGTTGTTTTTTTGTTTATGTCCATATTTACACCTATTGAGGACCACTGGTGTGGGTTGTGGCTTAAACCATTCACCGTGTGAATTCCACAAAATAAACACAGCTAACGTTAGCGGGATACAGTGTCGAAACGTAGCACTACGGCTGGAGGACCTGACTACGGGGAAATGGAAGGGACAAAAGGCTTCCGATTAAAATCCGACTGAAAAAATGTGCGCGTTTTGCCTTGTATTTAATGTCATCGCAATTAACATATTAATGCTGACATTTCTATTATAAATGCATCCCGCATATGCAGATAGGCTCAACCTGCCGACATTCGCCAGTGGGGAAATCAGGAAACGGCACCGGAGAGGAAGCGCTCTCTATGGGCCTTCCGTCAAAGCGGCACAGCCAGGGTGACCATGCTGCACAAGCCTCGGAATCCCCACTTTGAAAAGAGAGAAAATGAAATAAAATAAAACGCGTCTTGTTGTCTCACTCTTGCAAACGCGAGCCAACCTCTGGCACCGTGCCCTATTGATCTGACGGTGTGAGGGGAGGCTGGCGGAGAACACAAACGCCACCCGCAGGTGCCTCCTTAAAACTCCAGACTCCCTCCTCTCATCCACGGCGCCGCCTTCCTGCGGATATTCAAACTCCACCGTCGACCGTCCACTTGTTGCCGGAGAGGCAGGCTAGCTTAGCTGCTCAGTCCGCTCGGTCAGCGCTAACCGTGACCTGTTAGAGTGGTGCAGAGGTGCAGCTTTCCCTATTTCACCATCACCACTGCAGAGAGAGCAAATCTTTTTCTTCCCCCCCCCCTACCAAACACAGGGATACCACATCTGGCCTTCGCTCCACCCGTCAACAATAACAAACCAAACGGGGGGGGGGAAATTCCTCTGAAAGCGCTTCAAGGTCTGCTCACGGTGATCTATAAAACAGCGTAATGGGCTGCCTGTCAGCGGGCGGCGGAGAGAAGATCCACCACGGCTGCCGAGTGGACTTTAATCAATTAACCACAGTGGGGTTGTAAGGCCAGGTTATTATCATGGCAGCGTTGCGCAGGATGAATTGCGATGACGGGATTTTTCCGCGGCGGAGGGGAAGGACGTTTCAGACAGCGAGAAGAGAAAAAGAGCAAGAGAATGATGGTGTGTGTGGTGGGGGGGTTGAGGGGAGGGGTGAGGGAGAAAATACATCGGCGGGGAGCTCCATCATAGATATTCGGCTGGAGAGCCAAAACAAGCACGAGAGCCACTCGTCGGAGTCGTCACAGGGACTCGGAGCTGCTCGTGTCCTCAGCGTAATCCGGCCAGAGAGCTGCAGCGTGCGGCTCTCCAACCCCACCAGCCACTGCCGCTTTGCTTTTTTGTTTTGTTTTTTGTTGTTGGGGGTTGTTTTTTTCCTGTCGAGGTTGAGGTGGAATCATACAGATGGAGGAGAGGACACACACACACACACACACACACACTGAAGTGATCTCCAGGGCCCAAATCTTGCACAGCTACAAAGGCAACATCAGTGCGGCAGGACAGACGGACAGACAGACAGACAGACAGACAGACAGACAGATCGATAGACAGACAGATAGATAGACAGATCAATATCCTCCCAAAAGATACTTCTGATATCTGATGTCACTATCAGACACTTTGTCTCCCTGCTGATCAAACCCCACCCCAACGCACCACTTTTGCATTCTTTCAATGATCTTTTTTTCTACCAATAATTCTCGTTTGAAGAGATGGAAAAGTTTTTGTTTGGTTTTTTTTTCACGGGCGTCCATGTTCTGTCTTGGTATTTTTATTTTCATTTTCTACAGACAGGTGTTTGCGAGGAGACACTCTGGCTCCATCCCGTCCGGGCAGCCAGTCATGTTTCCACACCGTCACGGAGATGATATCCCGCCCCGTGCACCTGAACGTGCTCCGGCATCATCGCACCCAGACACACACACACACACACACACACAGACACAGACATACACCCAGCTCCCTGAACGCTCAACAACCAGTCGTCATTGTGGACTTGGACACACACCATCGATTGTCTGCGCGTGCATCACACCGTCAGCCTACCTGTCGTTGCGCTGTCAATCAATTAATCCTCGGAAGCGTCCTCAACTGTGTCTTTCATTTACTCTCCACTGTCAGCCGCCAAAGCCCAGCGATGCCGTCTCCGCGTGGCTTCAACATGCCTGCGATGGCGCATCACCTGGAGGCGGCGCGAGCCTGGCGTCAAAGACCCGTCCGGACCGACTCCGTCCGTCCGTCCGCTGGCAGCTCAGTCAGGCTCGGCTCGGCTCGGCTCGGCTCGGACTGTCTGGGCGCTGAAGCTGAAACTCTAGAAAAGTTGCTGCTCCTCCGTCTCTGACCCGCAACTTCCCCTCCGCGCCAACAGCGCCTCGGCAGCCGGACCGCACGTCGGCCAGTCACTCATAGTTCCTGCGTTCAAACACGCGCACACGCTCACGCACAGAGAGAGAGAGAGAGAGAGAGAGAGAGAGAGAGGAGAGAGAGGGCAGAAATTCTCCTCCTTCTCCTCCTCCTGTTAGGATCCTCCCGCCTCTCTGCCAGGCTGCAGCAGACTTTTTGGCAGCGTCCTCCCGCAGCTCGAGATGTGCGCTTTGAGCTGTCCGACAGATGAGAGAGTGTGTGTGTGTGTGTGTGTGTGTGTGTGTGTGTGTGTGTGTGTGTGTGTGTGTGTGTGTGTGTGGCAGCCGCTGGTGCTGATGCTGACGCTGCTGAGCCGGCGCGGTGTTTCAGCGCCACCCAGCGACGAGTGAGATCCACCTGCACCTTATGGACCAAACAAAAAAACTAACAGTGGATTCAGACATTGTGTGACTGCTGAGATTCCCCCTCAGAACTGCCGGAAGTTCTTCCAGACACAGAATCAACAAGACACAGTTTTGTTTGTTTGTTTGTTTGTTTGTTTGTTTGTTTGTTTGTAATGTTTTGGTCCACATCAGCCTGGTAGCATCGCGCACCAATGATGCTATCAGGAGTCATCGTGGAGTCTGAGTCCAGTGACCTCACTGTCTTATTCAATAAATGTGAAATGATCCGAGCTCTTTGACACGGTGACAGGATGCTGGTGTGACAGGGCGAACACGATCTGCAACAGACCTCAGGGAGGACGTGGTGAGTGAACTGCTCTGATTTAGTACTAAATGCAGAAAAAAGAAAACATCCCCAACCAGCATCATCGCTCGACCACGTTTCACCACCAGCATCGCCAGCAGCCTGAACCGCCGCCGCCGCCACGAAGCCGGACGGATCGACCACGTCAGGGTGTGAAATACCAAACGCTGACCCCGCCGTCCAAATGTCACAGCAGGAGATGCGACTCGCCGGGCCAGCCGACATTTTCCCAGCTGTCTGCTGTCCAGTCTTGGTGACACTTTGTGAACTTTCGCCTCAGTTTGCCGCTCACAGGACTCAGGCTTGTTGTGGCCCATCCACACACCTTGGTTGTGAGGAGTGGTCCTCTGGGTTACCATGAGGATGCCTTGTACCAGTCTGGACATTCCCTCCTGGCATCAAGCAAGAAATATTTCCTTTTTGTGAATGTTCTCTGTAAAACCTAGCATCGAGTCTCTTCATGTCGATTTGCGTAGGCTTCGGCTCTATTTCCTGCCATGCGATTAACTCGCTCGATATTTGCGTTGACGTGCACTTGAACAGGTGTGCCGGAGATAACGCCGAGTGTTTTCGCGAGAGCCCGCGTCATCCGGCTGAAGGCTGACGACGGCCGAGCGACTGCGCCTTCTCGAGGAGGCGGCAGTGAACTATTTATAGCAGCGGAGTGACGCTAAGGTAACGCCACGCAGGTTTTAATCTCATTAGAAATGGCGCCTGGATCCTTCCAACCAGGCTGACTTATTGAACGTTCCCATTGCAAACTATTACGTGCACCACTATCAGATCTTTTTTTTGTTCACACCGGACTCCAGTTGAGCAGCTTTGCACGACTAACCTCATCTGCATGGACAAGCATCCCCTCGTCTCAGACAGTCCATCTCTTTTTACTCCAGTTAAGCATTAACTCCAGGGCTACAAGTGCCCCCAGCCTCCGCCCTCCGCCCACCCACCACCCCCGTGATTGCATTATCATCTATCCAATTCTGAAATGTTGTCATCCAAGCACCCTTCTTCACCTGGAGAAAAAAAGAAAAAAAGAAAAAGAAGAAGCAGAAGGCAGGAGCGACTGGGACAATCGATAGCAACCTTTGAAACAGCCTGTGGAGATGAGAGCAAAGCGTTTGGGTTTGGATTTGATTGATTTTGGACACCCTCTGAGAGTGTTATCATCATAAAGCCAAGGCTATCTAACTCATCTGCCTTATAAGCCTTAGACAACACCGCAAACACACAGCACAGACACACGCGCGGCTTCAAGAAGACTCAAAGGGCAGGATGTACACAAGTCTCAAGGGACGAAGTACAAAAAAATGTCAGGCTATTAATGTTGACCAACCAGACGGGATGGAAAAATTGAAATATGACCGGAATCTGGCTTCACATAACAATCAGCAATGAAAGAAGAAGCAGTTATTTTCATTCTGTTTATGTCATTTAAGACGTCATGTGATTTCCTTGCATCCTCTTTTTTTGTCCCTTTCTGTCACACACACACACACACACACACACTTGCACACACACGGGCAGGGGAGATGGTCTCATTAATCTTTAGTGCACTGCATAGACTTATCCTGTCACACTGGTGACACCGTGGTTTGTGACGGCGGCGCTGCTCATTAAATCATATGACAGGATGAGGTCAGACGTGAGCTTAAGAGTCTCAAGCTGCGCGCGGGCAGATAAAACGTCTGAGCCGAGCCGGACAACAAATGCGCAGTAGGTGGCAGCTGAGGTCACGAGGTGTTCCGCAGAATGAGTGAGCTGTTTTTGAATGGAAACCCGTGAAAAGGTCCTGTGACTGTTTTACTTTTGGAATCTCTGTGACCGCACACATACATCTGGTCAGCCTTGAGAAAACTTCCATCAGCTTTTTTTACGCGTGTGCCAATATCCTAGTATTGTTATGAATGTGTGAATGTTCTTGATTTAATACAGCTCACGAAAATGTCATCCATCCCTTTTTATCAACACTTATCCTGCTGTAAGGGTTGCAAGGATGCTGGAGAACATGGACCTGTTCCCAGTTCATTAACAGAGACAAACAATCATCATCACTAACACTCATACAGCCACTTTACAGTAGAGTTGCTTGTTACCTTAATGTGTATGGCCAAAGACGTTGGACATACACGTTAGCACGTTAGCACGTTAGCCTTCCTATGTGACCCTGTGACGTCATAAAGGAGGTGGGAAGCAACGCTCTGAGGAGGAAGCATGTAGGTTGGACTCCATTCTGCTATTTTAGTTCAGACTTTCAGTAAATTTCATGACCTCTGGGCCTTTTTCTCCACTTCCACTCTTTGAAAATCTATATCCATGTATCTGATAGAAACACCGGAATCTAGTGGTCATCACTTTGTGGCTCACAATATCGACATCCATTGTGAGAGACGCAGTTTGTGGTCGATGTGCACCGCAAAGCACCTTCGACTTTCTAGTCTCCACACACTTTTATCAAACAAAAATAAAAACAGGGGTATTTGTGCGCACGTAAATGTCCTCCAGGTGGCACCTTGCGCCGCTGGGCCCACCTCCTCCTGCTTGTCACTCTGTATGGGGGCCTCGCCGGGCCGAATGTCGGCGGTTCAGCTTAAAAATAACAGCAGCCAGCAGGGGAGGAAGTGAAAGTCCTCCGTCTGAACCCTCGCCCGCCTCCCGCCGCACAAGTGTGTTTGAAGTCGGAGGGACGTCCACCTGAAAATTGCAAGAGGGAAAATAGGAGGCATAATGGCCTGAGGAACGCAGGGCTGCCATTAATAATGCAGAGGAAGCAGCTGTTAATGCCCCCTTTAATTCAACAGGTCTGCAGACAGCCGGACGGTTATTCCTCCTCGGCTGGCGGAGGGCTGGATGAGAGGCAGCCTCATCAGGCTTTATGGCTCTGTGTGTCGGTCTTCCTCACCCCACCCCCGACCTCAGTCTAGATTGGAGAGCCATTAAGATGTTTTCATCAGGGGCCCGACCAAATGGAGTTTCCGACATCCTCGGCTCGCTTGCATACCACAGGGGAGCCGTTGGGCAACAGCGGGAGGAGTAACGTCGGCGCAGAGTCAAAGTGTATGAACTCATTTAGACCAAACCAACAGTCTGAGCGCCGGCAGCAGCAGAGATAGGGGCTCCAGTTGGCAAGTCTGCTCTGTTTGTATTCTGCGTTTTCACAGGCGCCTTGCGAGATGAATCAGAAATACACTGCGAAATGAAAACTATTCAGTGGGTTGGATGAGCCAAGGTCGCGCCTTTTGGTCAAAACACGCGCACAGCACCAACAGCAACACAAGATTGCAACTTAAAGCCGTGTGTACAAAATAGTTTAACACAGAGAAGAGGAGCAGCAGCGTAGTGAAGATTGTAGAGACAATAGAGACGATCTGTTCCATCAGCTGCTGTCACACTGAAGATCAGGTTCCTGGCCTAACCGGCGGCTGAGTTACTCCTGTGTGCGACCACTAACATCAAACATCATAACACACAGATGAGCTTTCATGCCATTGCGGTCGGGGGTGTCTGTAAATGTGGATCTACGTGGATGTGGACAATCTCACCCATGAAAATCAATATCAATCTTCATGCTATTATTCTAAGCAACTGGTAAGAGTACATGTCAGTGCCAGTGTGTGTGTGTGAGTGTGTGTGTCCTTATACAAACTACAAAAACTCCCCTTGTCTCTCCAGATAATATTTGCTCTGGCAAGTTGAATGGTCACATTCCAGGGTGGAGGCGTCCCGTTTGCTTTTGTTTCCTAATGCCGTGCACAGGTACCTACCTGCTCCCCACTGTAGGGCTTCACTTTCCTCCACTTAGTCTTTGGTTGAAGCCAGGGCGGTTTGCAAGAGAAGCGGTGGCTCGTTCATCACGAGAGAGAGTAAATCTTCATCCACCACTGTCATGTTGCTCGCGGGGCCAAATAAAGTGCCAGATCATTTAATTCAGTTTTATTGCTTGCCAGCGTGTGGCTATGCAGAACATTTGCAGTAAACAAGCTGTTATCGCCAACAAAAAAAAAAAAAAAAAAGGCCGATAAAGAGATGAGAAACAGAAACAGGAAGTGCGCCGCTGGATTACAGAGGCTCCTTTTATGACCGGAAAACCGACCGAGCTGTCATCTATTTAAAGTGTCGATGCTTTCTCCATGGTCCAATTGTCTCTGCACTGCTTCTCTCCACATGATGCTGAAGCACCATCTGCTGGGGGAAAGACACAGGTGCATTTCAAATTCCTCATCATGGCTTTGTGGCCTCAACATCTAATGCGACTGAGTCCTGGTTTGACAAAGTAGAAATGATCAAAAGGTGTTTCAGATTTTTTGATGAGATGTCACTCAGCATTGACAAACCCTCCATTAGTCCCTTCATTCGCTTTTTTGTTTTCATTTTTCATTTTTCTGGTCTCTCGCTATTCACCAGGATTACACCCTGAACAAAAAGCCAGTTTGATGCAAATATACACATTACCAATGATTTCTGATAGCCATGTGTGTCTCATTGAACATCCTTTACTTCTTCTGCTTGCCCACATTATCTCAACGTGTGAACCAAAACACACACACAGATGTTGGGGTCTGTGTTTGTCCTCCCCACCAAGCCCTTGGAAGAAACCTGTCATTTGATTGTTGTTCTGCTTTAAAAGTTAAGTGCGTAATACTTGGAGATTTAAGAAGAAACAGTGACATCAAGTGGTTACATTTCAGATTGCAGCGCTCTTTTACTGCAATCCTCTTGGTGACTCCGTACCCTTCCTCCCCTGAGTTTGCCAGTGAACTACAGTGGCCTGCCAGCACAACCCTGGATACCTTGTCCACCTTCTTCTTCATTGGTATATTTATAAGTACGAAAATAAATAAATACGAAACGCTCTGTCAGGCGGGCTGGATTGAAAAATCGTAAATTAAGACAAATTTTCCACACTGGACCTTTAAAGGAGCACTGAATTCAATCCCTTCACTACATCGACAGAATAACATCTAAACTGCAAAAACAATTATTTTGTCAGTCCAACATCTGACTGCGACCAGTCACTGCCCAACAACAGCAGGAGGTCTGATACTTGAACTTGACCGATCTGTTATTTCCTCCTTAGCCAAGTCTTTGCCTGTTAATTTCATCGGGATCAAACACTTAATTTCAGGTTATTTAGCTGACGATGCTAGAATGCAGCGGACACCTTTTGTCAAAGCAGCCTCACTTACTGACTGGTGGAATAAGTTGATTCATTTCACATTTTGTCAGAAATAATGACAGGAGTGGACGGGGGGGAAACCCCCCCAAAAAAACACAGCTTCTCCTTCTCCTAAATCTTCTCCTGAGTGGGTCACGTATCAGGTGGATCAATTGGACTGTGACCTCAGATAGGACTCGTTGTGTAAGACACTTACCATCCCTGCTCTCTGCAAACTCTGTGATAATGCCAAACTTTTTTGTGTGTCTGTTGTGCCCGGGCCAAGGTACATCAACTTGACTAACTTTGACTTTTTATTCCTCAGGATTTCATTTGTGTTTAGCTGCTTCTGTGCATTCATTTTTAACATGTTTGTTCCTGACTTGTGTTTTTTTTTTTTTCATGTTCTATTTCTATTTCATATCTTAGCAGGTGAGGATGGACCCTCCATGGACTACAACGTTCGCAGATGACATTGTGATCTGCAGTGAGAGCAGTGAACAGTGGGAGGAAAATCCAGAGAGGCGAAGGTAAAGAGAGGTAAAGAGGAAGGAGTGTCATGGAAATCATTTGAAGTAAGTAAGTGATTGATTGATTGATTGATTGATTGATTGATTGATTGATTGATTGATTGGGCTACTTTTGATAACTGATGTTCTAAGTGTGTTTTGCCCTCATTTTTTTCAGCTGAAGTATTGATAAAAACTATTTTTAAAAAAACCGAATATTATTTTCTTGCATAAAACAAACGACAACCGAAACTGTGTGTTTTTCTGACCTACATGTCGTTTCCTTCAGCAGGCCACGGACTCGCACTGCGGTGCGAGGCGTTACTTTCACATTCTCGTGCGTGCGTGCGTGCGTGCGTGCGCGCCTGGCTGCGCGTTCCCGCCCGTGACGCCCTGCTGTTGCTGCTTGCTGCTGCCACGCCAACCAGCAGCCGCGCGCAGACGAGCGAGCGAGCGAGCGAGCGGCGCTCAAACTCTGTGCGCGCGTTGTCCGTGAATGAGGAAAAAGACCGCGGCGAGCCCAGCGCGCGCAGCCAGCCGCCTCCCCGGCAGCTCGTCACATGGGGCCGAGGAGGAGGAAAAAGACGCTCTTCCTGGAACGAGCCTCGTCCCGGGCCGCGGCCCCGTCGTCGACTGATCGGTCCGCGCTCACGCAGCCGCGCGCCGCCTTTCGCCCCGTGACCGACCGCCGGTGAGCCGATGATGATCAGCAAAGTGAAGAACGCCATGTCCACCCTGGTGGGGGGGATGATGCCGCACGGCCACCATCACCACCACAACCACAACCACCAGCCCGGAGGAGGCGGAGGCGGCGGCGGCCAGCCGTGCGGAGCCGACAGCCTGCCGCCGCGCTTCCCCTACGGCCGGCCGGATTTCTTGGAGCTCACCCCGGAGCTCCTGCAGTACTCCACCGAGCACGCGTCGCGGCCGGTGATCACGCTGAAGAGAGGCTGCAGGCTCCACTGGAGGACGGGATACGCAGAGTGAGTGACGTCATTGCAGTCTGACGAGAGAGAGAGAGAGAGGGAAAAAAAAATAAAAAAATAAAAATACACATTCCCGAATATGCACATACGTGCTTGATATCCGCGCAGGTTGGCAGTTCATGTTTTGACAGTGAGTGTTGGGCCCTGCGCTGCTGCTGCTGCTGCTGCCGCTGCTGCTGCTGCTGCCGCTGCCGCTGCTGCTGCGGTTGGATGCATGGCACTGCAGCAGATGACTGCTGGTCAACAAGCGCGCCCACCACCTTTTTTAGCACGGGTTGCTGTGAGTGACGCTTAGGATCAAGTGTGCCACGTAATTACCAGACACTGACATTGTGTTCGGTGGAACTTGACTGAAAGGCCGCTTCTGCAGTGTCTCTAGTGGGGGCAGGAAACGTCTTGACATCCTCATCATGCCATGTCAGTGCTGAGCCTTTCCTGTGTTGATCCTTGACTGCATGCAAGCACAGGCATACAGACCACAGACCCTTCTTCTTCTCTCTCTCTCTCTCTCTCTCTCTCTCTCTCTCTCTCTCTCTCTCTCTCTATTTGAAGGATAAGCTGGCTGACAATCCGGCCGCCGCCCCCTTTGTTTGCTCGTGGGCCGTGTTGTGTCGTCAAACAGTTTGAAGCGTCTTTCGCAACTGCTATCTTTTCACCCTTTTCTTTTGGCTCCCGCAGAGTTCTTTGTGCCCTTGGTGCTGCTGCAGGGTGCTACACACCTCGTACACTACGCCTGCAGCGGCCCGAAGGAGCAGCCAGCACTTTCCAGTCACGCTGCTGGCCAGGATTCTGCTGCTCAGGCGATTCCCACAAGAGAGGGCAAAAAAAAAAAAAAAAAAAAAAGCACTTCCAGACATTCCGCTGCCCCATGGGGAATGAGGAGGCAGAGGTGGCGAGGGCAGAGAGTTTATGAAGGGACGGTATTTGGGCCATAGTGACACTGCCTGTTCTGTTGGACTCAGTGTGAAAACAAAAGAAAACAGAAAAAGAAGGTGCTGACTGATGGCAGAGGGGTTTGTCGTCTGCGGGGACTTAATGAGGGAGGTCGCACCAGGAGAGAGGTCAGTGTGTGTGTGGGAATGCCGGTGGTTATGCTGGAAATGACTTTGACACAAGCCACCGAAAACTGTAATCAAGGCATTGGCGGTTGCGTGCACAACAGCGACTAATCGGCTGATCTGCGGCTCCTGCGTGGGGCCGGCGGCACGGCAGAGCGTAAACAGCGGTTTTCCACCGCCGTGACCGGGCCGGATTCACCGTTCCTGCAGCCAAGTGTTTCGTCCTCCCTCCAAAGTGTGGAGTCGCACCAAATGGTGGCCTGTTTGAAAGCCGTGCAGCAGATTGATTTGGTTAAGAGTGTAATCCTTACAAAGTGACATTTGGCTATTTTTGTTTGGTTTTTTTAATGTCCTGATGTCCAGCGGAGAGCTTTGACCTTCTGGTGCTTTAGTTGTCCATTAGTTTGTGCAACCCGTAAGATAAAAAAACTAGAGGTGTGTTTTCACTCGTACGTTTGTAAGCTGTTTGAGTTTTCGAATCATCCGCAAGAGCCAAATGCACCAAACGGAAAGTGTGAGCCAGAGCCGGCCGGCTGTTGCAAGAGATAATGGAGCCGTGCAGATGATGCTCCAACGATGCTCTCACCACATTGTGGCGGCTTGTGTTGCTGCAGAGTGCTTTTGTCAAGTAGCTACTTGGGGTAATTTCATTTGAAGCTGAAGCCCCAGGCTCTGGCCTGATGCTGGGCCAGAGTCTGCTTGAAAAAACATCACATTTAAAAGCAAGGGAAATGGAAATGAACCATTTCAATGTTTATAATATTTACAGGAATGGAATAAAAATACAGATCTATGTTCTTGGTCAGATAAAGTCAGAAATAAATGACCAATGGTTGAGTTTTGTCGCGCTATGCATTTCTATTAGGTCCACTTGTCTGGTGGCTGCACCACCACAGAACATGGATCTGCTCTGGGTTTCATCATTTCACCTTGAGATCATCAGCATTGAAGCGGAACATTGGAAAACAGGACTCAACATTAACATTGTTTGCAGTTTGCTTTCTGACTTTGAGATGGCTCTAAAATAGAGACTACGCATCGCTATAACGCGTCTGTTGGAGTCGACCTGGCCTGCTGTTTTTGATGCTCTCAGAGCTCTGCATTTCAGCAGCAGCAAAAAGTAGCTTCAAGGTAAAAAAGCACTAAAGTCGTGCCGAGTCGATGTAATAGAGTCGAGAAGCATCTGGCCTATATTTAATTTGTAAACCACGAAGAAAAGCTTGTCACTGTCCGCTCCGTTTATTGCCAGCTCTCAGTGCAGGAGTAAGATCTGCCCAACAGGCCAAACTCTTGGAGTGGACCCTGACTGAAAGTCCTCACTGGCCTCTCGTTACGCAGGGGGAAAAGTGCCAAAGCGCCAAACATGCAACCACTTCCTCTTCTGAACCGTCCTCCCTCTCCTGGTGGCCTGTAGAGCAAGAGAAAGAAACCACTGTTTTACTAAACATGACCCGCGACGGTTTCCAGTCACGAGTTGTCAAATCATTTGACCCAATCGTAGACGTGCCAAAGCGACGGGGTCACAATACAGGAAGCTGTGAGCTAGGATCACATCCTCCTCCTCCTCCTACGCGACCAGCGGTGTGGCTGACTTGAGGCTGCATGTGACTGCTTTCAAAACAGGAGAGTTGCAGATTCCAAACTGTGGCTCATGACACAACAGGCATGTGGAAAGAGCCTTGACTGTAAAAATAAAAGAGGACTGTGAAAATAAAAAAAAGCAAGGGTTTTATTCACTTCACTTGTGGGAAACTGAAGTTCAGGGTACACTTCAGCATTCATGTCTTTGTCGCTGTGTATGGTGTGCTTTCTATGTTCTAAATAAAGTGTGAAAGCAACCGTTGACCATGTGGTTAACTGTTGTGTTACTGACTGTATGTGTGGTAGCATTGCTGATGGGGAAGCTGGCCAGCGAGAGGGAAGGGAGTGATCACCTCTGGCGACAAAACAAGGGTACAAAACTCTGCGCAACACTGCGCTGGCTAGCTTGAAAACACCGACCGCGGAACGAAGGGGCCGAGAGTGTCAGACCTTCTGAGTGAACGATTCATTGCGGCTCATTTAACTGAATTAGTGGTTTATATTGTTTTAATGTTTTTATGTGAAGGCTGCGGATAGAAATGAGCTGTCCTGCTAAATTTGGTGCACACAGTTTTTGCTCTTATGAAAGACTCATGTACATCCTTTACAAACAGAATGCTAAAAAAAAAAAAAATAATGAAATTTATGTTCATCAAAGACTCATTCCCAGCCCTCATTGCAAGACATCTTTAACTCTTTGGCCACTTGAACAGATGCATAAAGTTAAAGCAGATAAATAAATGACAATTTGCCGCCAGTTTTTGACCTCAGCGTCAACTGCAGCTGCAGACATCGTGCCTCCTGCTTCAAGCGGCAGTGAAAGGGGTCAGGGGGTCAGAGCGCTGGTGCGTCTGCAGTGCTTTAAACTGATTAGACATTGAAATGGACTTTTCATAATCCAAATTTTGGGCAGCAGTTGGATTTCGTGCCTCATATGTTGCTGCTCTGATATCACAGCTCCTGGAATGCCAGCAGCCATTTTCTCCAATGGTTGTAATCCACCAAACTATTTGGAAAATAAACAGAGCCACTTCTGAGTGCGATTAGATTCTGGAAGTCTCTCGTCTCCTGAAGCAGATTTTTTTGTTCATGCCTCTCACTGAGAGTCGTCAGAATTTCCCTCTTTTTTTCTCTGATGTGAGAAGCGAGTGATAAATTACTAATCCCTTCTCTGCAGGAAAAAAAAAAATTGGAGGGTTTTTTTAATGACCTCGCTGGAATTGCTGGAGTTATGCAATCAGCATTATGCTGTATTATCCAGCTAATGCTGCATTTATATATCATTGAAACTGAATGTGTTACATAATGTGCCAGCATGAGGTCCAAACTCGGGTCTCTCTGGGTTAGACTCCTGCGGTGGCTTAAAGAAACATGCAACGTGTGCACATGCACGCTATTTTTTGACTGTACTGGTGTTTTTATTACAGTAAAGGTAAACCTACAGGAAACCTGGTTTTTGTGTGTGTGTGTGTTTTTGCGTCCATTGGCTCCGGAAAAAGCTAAAAAAAAAAAAAAAAAAAAATCAATGTGAGATTGATGAGACATGGTTGAGTTATATAATCTGACTTTCATCGACTGTTTCGAGCAGGAGTGGGACCTTAAAAAGCCCTGAAAACACAGAGCACACTGTGTTCTCCTGCACCAAACCTCCAAATCAACAAGGTGCTGAGGAACAAACTGGTTTTATTAGCAGTTAAAGCGCCAAGCATTTACCCCAAGGAAGTTAGTGATTGTCCAAAACAACAGGTGAGACTTGTTCCTTCCTCCTTGCCTGGCACGATAAAGGAATTGTTCCTCCAATGCTTTTGATATGGATCTTACATTTCCTTCTGGTAAAAACCCTTCCATTGCTGGCTCAGGCTACTGCTAGCTCAGGCTGTTGCTAGCTCAGGCACTAGCTTCGACTTGGATGGCAGGAAGGAGTTTCTTTCTGTCCGAGTGAAGGGATTTGTCATCAGTCGCTGCTAGCGTAGCCAGGAGCTTTAGCGCTGAAGGCTTCCTGTTGGCACACAGACCAACTATTGTGACGTCAATTACCCCATTGCCAGGAGCGATGCCCTGTGCTGCTTGGCTAAACTCTTTTCGCAGCCATTTGGGTGTCAAGTAATCTCGATAGCACAAGCAGCTTGGCTCACAGTTGATTCTTCCCCCCGCCCTCCTCTGGGGGTAGCAGCTAGCAGCCGTTGCCTCCCGATTGCCTAAGTCCGACTGAGAAAATGCTTTTTACTGGAAGTCGGTGTGCTGGATGAGCAACCTTGCGAGAGCTAAAATCAAAGCCAGCCAGTCACTGTGCAAGGTCAACCTTTCACGCACGAGCCGAGGACAAAGCAGCTGCGCTAAAGCATTTTGGAGGCTGCTAGGAAACCGCACTGCGGCCGCCGCCAGCTCATCTTCTCTTCATACTCCAGTTGTCGTCCGTGTCCACGTCTTCATTCATTCATACAGAATGAATGAGCCAAACACCTGCTTTTGTCGCAGGGGGATTTTTGCTGAGTTCCGGCCGTTTCGCATTTTTATGACTGCAAAAGGGCGACATACGCTTCCTCTCCCTCCCGGCGACGCAGCCGTTGCGACCAGGGACTCGTCCTCCAGTTAACGACTTGTAAAAGTGCCTTTGTGTCATTGACACAGAAGTTTTGCACAAACTTACCTGCAGTGAACAACTGATGTGGCGCACGCAGAGGCTGCTGCCGCGACACTGTGGCGGTATGGCCTCATAGCAATATTAATGATAAAATAATACACTTAATATCTCTTTGTGCACGTTCCCTCTGAGGCCAGAGAGAGCATCCCGATCGGCCAATCGACTCGCTCTGCACTTTCTCAGGATCCATTGTGGTTTTCACGTGCGGTGGTTGACGAACGCCATCAGTCATCTCGCCTCTCTCTCTCTCTCTCTCTCTCTCTCTCTCTCTCTCTCTCTCTCTCTCTCTCTCTCTCTCTCTCTCTCTCTCTCTCTCTCTCTCTCTCTCTCTCTCTCTCTCTCTCTCTCTCCTCTCCTCTCTCTCTCTCTCTCTCTCCTCTCTCTCTCTCTCTCTCTCTCTCTCTCTCTCTCTCTCTCTCTCTCTCTCTCTCTCTCTCTCTCTCTCCTCTCTCTCTCTCTCTCTCTCTCTCTCTCTCTCTCTCTCTCTCTCTCTCTCTCTCTCTCTCTCTCTCTCTCTCTCTCTCTCTCTCTCTCTCTCTCTCTCTCTCTCTCTCTCTCTCTCTCTCTCTCTCTCTCTCTCTCTCTCTCTCTCTCTCTCTCTCTCTCTCTCTCTCTCTCTCTCTCTCTCTCTCTCTCCCTCTCTCTCTCCCTCTCTCTCTCTCTCTCTCTCCTCTGCTAGGGTGATCAATGCGGGGAAGAGCATGCTGAACGAGGACCAGGCCTCCTGCGAGAAGCTGTTTGTGAAGAAGCCGAGCGGCAAGCACAAGAACAACTCCACGCTGCTGGAGGACAATGGGGTGAGCAGAGAGAGACTGAGCGAGAGATGTTTGCACAACAGGACGCCGAGTTAAAGGCCCAATGCAAAGACAAAGGCATTGCAGACCAGCACTGTCCAGAGTGATAGCCATCTCTGGCTGTTTGTAATTACTGACGTGCAATGTGCCGTCATTGTATATATGTATATATATATATATATATATATATATATATATATATATATATATATATATATATATATCAATATATCATACATATACATATGCTGTTCAGAACTGTTTAGCACAGTCAGACTTTGTTTTGAAAAAAGAAGGGCCAAGCAAAACAAATAAAAAAACAAAAAACAAAAAAAACAAATTTTCATTTATTTTCTCATTAATGTTAAAAAAAAAAATCATTAGTCAGTTAATTCTGCATGATACGGAACCTTTCATAATCAATGCTCACGACCTCAACCACGGCAGAGCACTCCAGAGTTGAGCCCGCGTGGAACATTTGCTTCTCGTGCGCTGGCACTGAATACCAGAATTAATGTGTACACAAGTTTTGCGGGTCAACATTTGCTCACTAACTCTCTCGCTCACTCATGGCGCTGCGCGGGTTCATGAGTGAAATCTGTTCACACGTTGCGCCACCGTGATTGGCCACAGAGCTGCGAGAGGATCAGCCTCCTCCGTGTCATGGAGGGCTTCTATTTCTCGGAAAACGCAGCGATTATTAATCTTCTGTTTTCTATGTGTTCCATTCTTCATAAATCATTAAATACTAAGCCCACATAAGATTCTTATCTCCTGCCAAATGGAACATTTTTTTTATCTTGGCGCTGCGGACGTGATCAGCAGCAGACTCAGAGCCTTCCCCTCCGCCTGTGTGTGTGTGTGTGTGTGTGTGTGTGTGTGTGTTCAAGGATGGAACGGGGATCCCCCTCCACTTCTGGGGCGTGTTTGACGGGCACGCGGGCTCTGGCGCCGCCATCATGGCCTCCAAGCTCCTCCACCGCCTCATCAGAGACCGTCTGGGAGAAATCTTCCACCTGCTGGAGAACCCCGGCACTGCACCTCCCATCTGCCTGGCCAAGAACGGCAGCCCGTACCAGGCGGACGCCAAGAAGGGCGTCGCCCAGGAGCCGGAAGAGCCGGACGCCGTCAGCGACTCGTCGGTGCGCTTCCACATGGAGAAGGTGGTCAGCCTGGAGAGCCTGGTGATGGGAGTCATCGAGACCGCCTTCTCGCAGATGGTGAGCAGATGATCCATTAGCCATCGCACAGCCAGGTGGTGGCCGCTCTGGCGCATGTTGATCCCCCAACAGGAACCCCACGCATTAGAGAAAACATTACCTCCATTCCAAGAAAGCGCCGTTGGCCTGCAGCTTTGTTTTGGCTGATGTTGCCGTCTGTTTCGCATTTCTGCATGTTTTCCTCCTTCACGATTGGGACTGAGGACAAGGGGCGTCGTCCACTTCTAATAAGAACTCTGCCTAGTGCCAGTGCCGTTGCAGCCCAGGGTTGCAAGTTGGGATGTTTTCTTCTTCTTTCTTTGCTCAGATCGTCCAGTTAGAGCGAGGAATCCAACTTGGCGAGAATCAAACAAGCGAGTTGTGGTCTGTATGTAGGTCTCTGTCCCGCTTCGAGTCAAGCAAATGCAGGGAAGATTGGCCTGCGAGCGACGCAAGTCATGTCACGTCTAGTGGGAAAAGGAAAATCTTTTGTGAATTGCTCGTAGGACGAGCTGGTCGGGTTCGAGTTGCAACCTCCTGGCCCTGTTTGGAAAAAACAAAAAATGTGTCTGTTGTTCTCGGTGTAGGTCAGCGACGTCCACACGCCCTTTCGGTGCAACTGCTTGTTCACACAAGTAGCTAATCAGCCGCTTCACATGGCAGCAGCTCAGTGCATTTGGGCATGAGGGTGTGGTGAGGACGACGAGCTGGACATGGGACGGGAGGGACGGGAGGAGACCAAAGTGACCTTGAGTTTACAGAATTACGGTCCCAAAAAGAGAGAAGATCCCCTTGAGCCACAGTTTTGCAGAGGAAAAGGCCTTGTTGATGTCAGGGGTCAGAGGTCAGACTGGGCTGGCTGGCTGGCTGGTTGGAGACCATAGATGCAAAATATTTCTCAACACACAAACAACTACAGTCTTGAAGCTGTGGACTCTCTGGCCACTTTAATAGGTACTCACTATTAGCAGGACCTGGCCAATAAAGTGGCCAGAATGTGCATTTTAATGGGGTGCGTGTGTGTATATTTAAAAACATGACCATCACAGTCACGCCGCTCTTGCTGGTATGTGTTTACAACTCTCTCCCCCCCTCTCTCTCTTTTCCAGGATGACCTCATTGAAAGAGAAAAAACCTCGTACACCATCTCCGGCGGATGCTGCGCCTTAGCGGCCATCCACATGATGGGGAAGCTCTACGTGGCCAACGCCGGGGACAGCAGGTGAGGGACTGGGGGGAAATTTTGGCCGGGATCAAAAGCAGGTTGAGTGAAACATATGTGAGCTGTGCCCCCTGGGGGTTCACCTCCCACACTGCAGCATGCCCCCGAGCCTTCCTGGAAACGCAGCGCACACACGCCGGAGCTGTTGTGTAAGAAATGCGTGTGTGTGTGTGTGTGTGTGTGTGTGTCTCTCACTGCAGGGCCATCATCATTCGAAATAATGAAGTGATCCCCATGACCAACGAGTTCACACCCGAGTCTGAGAGGCAGCGGCTACAGTATCTGGTACGTTTCCCTTTTTTCTACGTCTCATTTAGGCTTTTTTTCTTGATACACCACTGGCACCATCACACCAGTATTTAAGGAAGCCCGCCTGACAGCGCGTTTCAAATTTAGGGAACTGTGTTCTTTTGTTAATGTGTTCATGGACAGTATATTAAGCTTTTACTGATATAAAAATCATAAATCTGGCTAAGTTTTACACACTGGACAAAGGGAAAAGTTCTTGCGCCATGCAGTCACAGAGCTGGTGGGTGACGTTTGCTGCTGAAACTAGGAGTGAAGCACATCACATATAATACAAACAGGTCTGCGCTCTGTTTCTCGCTGTTTAGAGGTTGTTTGCACTTTTCATGGTCATGAGTCTTTGGATTTGCAGTCACGGGAGTGAGGTCCAATCAGTCCTTCTGGTTTGGCTGTTAGATTGTGAACTTCCCTAATTTGCCTTCATTGTCACACATTTATCGTTGGCTACTCTTTCTACCAAAGCGGTCAGGTCATATCTTTGCCTTGGAAAGTGAACTGTACACTACTATTTCACAATCAAATATTTTCACATAATTCACACGTTCTTCTTTTTAACAGTCCATAAATTTACCACTGTTCCTTGATCCCCGCTAGTGTTGTAAAGATGCTATTAGCATCCATTTAGATCAAACATCTGCTTGAGCTGAAAGCAGACATTTAATGGCAACAACAAGTGGGAGAGCTGACATACGGTTCATTGAAAAAAAAAAATAAATAATGACTTGACCAGCCTCGTCTTGTGTGTCGCTGCTCACTTGCAGGGCTTCCTGAGGCCGGAGCTGCTGGGTAATGAGTTCACTCACATTGAGTTCCCCCGTCGGATCCAACACAGCGAGCTGGGCAAAAAGATGCTGTACAGAGACCACACCATGACTGGCTGGTAAGGCACCAGCACCTTCTGTGATCACATGTCTGGCGGTTACTCACTCCTCTGTGAACAATTAGCTTAATGTAGGACACACTGCAGCTGCTCAGGAGAGGGGGCTTGTGTTAAGAGTTAATAAGAGCCTGTGAAGGATCACCTAATGGTCAGAATGTCCATCACAAGTTCAAAAGCCTTACAACGGTGTTATGTAAAACGACAGCAGACATAAGTCTGTATTCTTGCTTGAGAGTGTTTGGTTAAATGATTGCACTTTACTGCCTCAATTACTTGAAAATTAAATGTATCTCAGTCCATTAACGTGAGACTGTGGTGCGGTTGTCTCGCAGGGCTTATAAAACTATTGTTGAAGATGATCTCAAATTCCCGCTCATCTATGGAGAAGGCAAAAAGGTAAAACACTGGGGGGGAACAAATTCTCAGAAGTTTAGAGAAATGTGTCTGCCTGTGTGTGTGTGTGTGTGTGTGTGTGTGAGTGTGCATGTGTGTGCGTTTGGGTGCCCGATGATACAGTTGTGAGATATACGGGCGCAGAAATGAGAGCGGCTGAACATTTTCATTATCGTCTGACAGAACAAGATCTTCATGCAATAATCCCCGATAAGTGGATTTTTGTCTGGAACTAAATCACATTGTAAAACAATCATCTGTGTGTGTGTGTGTGTGTGTGTGTGTGTGGCACGGGTCATGGCCACCATCGGAGTGACCCGCGGTCTGGGGGATCATGACTTGAAGGTGTACAACTCCAACATTTATATCAAGCCTTTCCTCTCGTGTGTCCCCGAGGTAAGACAATTTCAGACGTCTTTTTTTTTTTTTAAATAAATATAAAAGCGACACAGCTCATTTGTCTGCCTGTCGAGAGAGAAGCCTTCAGTGCACTTTTCATACGTCACGTGAAAAATATCATCTAAATGTGGTAAAAGCCACCATTGCAGAATCTAGGCTAGCCCGATTAGCGACAACTATATTCACCGTTGCCACTTCTGTTTTTTTTTCAGCTTCTGGGTCATCTGGTTTGGTTTTTACTAACCCGATGCTGCTTTCATCTCCTGCTTTGGTCACAAGTAAAAAGAAAAAAGGAAGCTAATTGGTTTGGTCAAGACGCAATCAGAAATCTAGCAAGATTTCAGATTAGCGATCCAGCCATATTGGAAGGTCGCCCCCTGTGTTTAAAACACTCAGGATTCTTAAGAAATATTCATCCATTTTGTGAAAGTTAAAAAAAACTGTTGCGCACTGAGAAACTTATGGTAATATGAATTATAGATAAGATAAGAAGATAAGAAGTCCTCAAAACTACCATTAGCAAGGTGGCTATTATGCTAATCTTAATGGATAAGTATACGTGTCTATCTATCTATATCTATCTATCTATCTCATGACATGGTCTGTCTGTCTGTCTGTCTATCTCTCTGTCTGAGCTCTTTCAAAGACTTGAGACATGTTTATTATGTTTTTTCACACCCTACCCTTTTGTGGCTGTCATGCCACTTGTTAACTTTCCATTCTCATTTTCGGTGAGTCCCCCCCCGCCCATTAAGACTGAGTTTTTCGGTTTCTATTCAAGCGCTTCTCATGTCAGACTTGCATCCAGGCCTCCTTTTCATGACTTGTAGCCGTAGGGCTCAGCTGTTACGTAAGTCACTCTGGAACGGTTTGCCTTAAAATCGTTGACCCCTCGCACCATTGCCCGCGGCTTTGCGCTCATGTTGTGAATGGATGAGAAAATAAGTGAAACAAATCAGGACCATTTTGTTTTGCCTTTTTTAATCTGTCAAAGGTGATGGTGTACAATATGGAGGAACACAAACACGGCCCGAACGACGTGTTGGTGATGGGCACAGATGGACTGTGGGATGTGACGACGGACCGGGAAGTGGCAGACGCTGTGTCGGCTTACTTATCCAGCTGTGACCCCACTGATCCCATGAGGTCTGTGCAAAGTAACCGTGAGAGAGACGGGAAAATATATTTTTCTTAAATAGTACAAACAGTAAAGCCCCTACTATGTTGCGTGTATCCATGCTTGCCACTAGATGGCGACAGATATCACGCCGTAAAGATGAACCACAGTAACTGTACAGACGCTTCTGCAGAATTAGAACCTTGGAAAAGTTCTGTTTTTCTTTTATTACATTTTGCCAAATAAAATGCACTAATGTCAACATTAGATTATGTTCACCTTTTCTGCTGTTAAGATTACATTTTTAGCTTGTTCTCATCTGAATGTAATGGAATATGACAAAAGAATGGCAATCATCAAACACCTGGTGTGGGTTTTTGCATGTAGAGCGCAGCTTGTTCAAACAAACTGGTGCAAAAAAAAAAAGAGAAAAGCTCAAGCAAAAGGCTTCTTATGATGTAACTTGTTTTTGAAGCGGTGTCCCACTTCATAAGGAAGGGTTTTAACCTCTCCCTGCTGGGACTCAGGGCAAGGGTCAAGGGTCAGGGGGTACAGGAAGAAGTAAATGCCTCTCCCTGGGTCCCTGTATCAGCATGACTTCTTGCCTTCACGCTCGCAAAACTAACAAAACTATCACGATGTGTGATCAGCCAGCACACTGGCCTGGCATAAAATCTGTGGGTCAAGAGGAAGATGAGGGAAGGTACCAAAGTAACTTGGACTTCTGTTACACTGAAGTAGTGCCACAGGCTGATTAGCTCTGTATATATATATACATATATATATATTAAAAATATATATATTTAGTCATTGTTTTCAAAATGAGAGATAAATGTTTCATTTTAACTATAATTAATCAACAACCGATGTTTGAAGGCTTTAATCCTGTTTCTCACCGTCATCTAATACAAGATGCAGGTGTTTTACCATCGTCTTTTCCCACCTGTTCCACAGATACACACTTGCCGCCCAGGACCTCCTGATGAGGTCACGAGGGGTGCTCAAAGAGCGCGGCTGGCGGCTTCCCAACGAGAAGCTGGGCTCGGGCGATGACATCACCGTGTTCATCGTGCCACTGGCGGGTCACGAGTTCGAGACATGACAGAGCGGCGGCGGCGCCGCCGAGAGCACGGCCCCGATTGTTGACGCCGTCCGAGCTCTGGGTGGGGGCGGGGCCGGCCGGGGAGGAGGAAGTCCTGAAGGCGACTCTACCAGAGTCACACCCCCCCTCCCAGACATGTCGTTTGTGGTGGTTTCCCCCGGTGAGAACTGAATCCGTGTCGTACTCTTGTTTCCTGTTTATGTTTATTCATAGCCGGGGGACACCTGTCAACCTTTGAGCAGACTTTGTATTTCCATGTCACTCCCCTGCATGTAGCTCCCGTTTTGTAAAAAAGAAAAGAAAGAAAAAAGAACCCCTCTTGTTCTTTCACCGATATACAGTACGTTGGGAAAGGGGCACTGTTTAACTTCCATAGCAGTGGCGGGAGGGAGAGAATGTAAAGTAACCAAAGAGATGCTGTATATTGATACTGAATATTGAGTCAAACAACTTTTTTGAAAGAATCAAAAGAAGATCAGCATTAGATTCACGTCTGTACGATAAAAAGCATGTAGGAAAATCTTCAAAAAAAAAAAAAAAATACAAAAGAGAATGGACCTTTTTGTGCGGCGCTGGACCCAAAAAGAATCATTCCGGTCCTTTCTCTTCGCTGCACTTCCTTTCATACTGATGAATGAACAAATCGCACTTTTGACACTGTTGCACATGCTCTGTGGTAGCCTGTTGATTCGTGGTATCTTTTGTTTTGCTGTTGAATGTGCTCATAGATGATTTATTTTACTCTTAACTGTACGGTAATGACAGCAGAGGGTTACAATAAGGTAAAAAAGAATAAAAAAAAAGAGAAGGCAAATTGATTCAGTGCAAATAGACTTTTATTTTTGTGATCAGTAAACGTCACGGTAATAGTAAGAGGTGATTGCGCTTCACACGTTTGCCTTACTAGAAGGTGGAAGGGACGAGACGCACTATATAATCGATCCGCTGTCGAGGAGAATGTTGTATGATCATACATGTACTGTATACCTCTGTTTGTATTATTTTGTCATGTCTTGTTGTTGCTGTTTAGATGACCCGTATATTTTTAAACGACCTTGGTTGTGAGAGGTATAAAGAGGTTTTATTTTTGTGTTTCTAGCCATCACTGTTAGTTCTAAAGAGATGTCGCGACCTACCACAATGTGAGGTAAAGGGGATAATGTGTAACCAGCTCGGAAATAAAAACACATTTTTCTTCCTCCGGTTTTCCTTGAACTTGTTTCCTCTGTGTCTGATTTGTTTTTCTTCTTCCTTCTCCTCAAAGAAAGCCGGGGCCAAAGGCTTACACGTCATTAAGAAATGGTGCAGCTGTTGCCCAGCCTCAAGCTGTGAGCAACCGCTTGGCGGCCACGTCGCATCTCAGGCTAACTGCATTGCTGCTCTAAAATGAAACCGAGCTTGTAAAATATCCAAGTAACACTTTGAAACAGATTTAAGATGTGTGAAACTTGACTGAAAATGAATCCTCGACTGCATTTTATTTCCCTAAAAAAAAAACAAAAAAACAACAACATACACACCCAGTTGGAGAAATCACATGTTTTTAATTATTTCCTCTCTCTTTTACACAGAGATCGAGTGTAACTATCAAAGGCATCCGTGTGTAACCATTTGCATAAAAGGTCAATAAGGAAAGAACTCTAACAACCACCAGTGTTTAATCTGTAATTAAAAATAAAAGAGGTGCAAGGTCTCTTATTGGAAACACTGTGAATAAATACTGCAGCAGGCTAAAGCTGGAAAAGGGCAACAGTGTTCCACTCTGTAAATAAATACATAAATAAATAAATAAATACACTAAACTGTTTCGTGACTGGATCTCGTCGTTCAGCCAGTTCATTTTACAACAATATCGTTTCCTATTTCATTTTGTATGACCAAATCCAAAACAAGCCACATATTGTTTCAATCACTGTTGTACTTTGGGCTACAGAGCTGCGATCCACACCCATCCCTCCTGTTGCATGAGGCTCTTTGTACTACAGATGATGTCATTCCTCGGCCGGAGAGTTGGAGGAGGGACCAGGCTGACTCCAGCCACTGCAGCAGCGCCGTCAAGTCCAGGGAAAGGAGGCCGATCGCGACAGGAAATAGCTCCAGTGCTCTTAAAGATTACGACACACCAAACGATGTTGGTCATTTTCAAAAACAGTGATCTTCGTTTTAGCGACGCGAAGATACTCTTGAAAAATGGAGTAGTGACTGGGTAGGTTGTTTTTTTTTGGGGAACTGTGGGAAACCGGAGAAAGAAAACAAAATGTAAATCAAACACAATAAGGTACTATACTGTTTAACTTTTTGGGATTTTGCCTTTTTAGATTTGTCGATTGTTTTCTATTTTTACACAATGTTATGTACAGGGTAGAACACAACCTTTGGCTTTTAACACCCTCCCTCCCCATTTCACCTCGGTCTTCTACTTCATTTGAACACAAAAGTCAAAATTCTTTCTCATAATCAACGGTTTTCAGAACAATACATTTCACACGCGTCGTTTGGAAGACGGTGTTCGTATTGTTCGGAAGAAACGAGTGGCAGTCCTGGCGTGGCGCGAATGGACGCTGACCGAACGTTTGGTTTGTTCTTATTTTGAAGGTATTGAGCGGAAGTAGCCGTCCGCTAGCCTGGCCTAGCTTGCTGCTGGTGTGGGTGGGAGGATCCTGCTCGCCTGCCCCGGTTCTCAGCACCCACTGTGTAAAATTAGCGAACACTGCGGTAAGAAGTGAGTACTTACGCGTGCGTGCGCGTGTGTGTGCGAGTGTGTGAGTGTCTGTGTGTCACGACCGGGGACAAAACGACGAACGGGGACACGAGCGAGCGAGGAACCAAACAACTCGACAAACACCTCGCTCGGCTGACTTGCAGGTAAAATGCGGCAGGAATTAGTGCGCGCTGACACAAGTCGACGGGGTGGTCGTGGCTCGCTGGTCTGGGCGAGGGAACAAAGGTGGCGGCTCGTCCCCGCGGACCTTCCTGCCCCGACAGGAGTTTAATCCGCGAGACGGTGGTTGATTGCGTGAGTTGCCGGGTCAACTGTTGATAGCTTCGCCCTGCTCGGTGCGACCTCGGATCTTAACGCAAGTCGCCGCCGTGTGTCCTGCTGCTGCTGCTGCTGCTGCGCTGCCGCTGCGACCTCAGTGGGCGACTCCTCATGGTGGCGGATCTCCTCACGAGCCGCTGCCGTTCCTGGGAACACTTTTGGTTTCCTCGTCGATGTGAATTATGACGACTCCCACTTCTGTCCGAGGCGACGTGTCGGGTGCTTGACGGTGGCCATTAATGGATAAGTTTGTTGACAGACAAGCAGCTTTTTTTCTCCCTGATATCTTTCCTGTAAAGTTAACTGTTGCAGGGACCAATCAGATGTAAGCGGCACTTTCCTTCTTAACACAATTCTGTGTGTATTCATCCACTCCTTCTAACATATACATGTATGTATGTATGTATGTATGTATGTATGTATGTATGTATGTACACACACCAGTCACATGACACCTTTGTCACATTTCTTCAAAGTAATAGTAGTAGGGTTTTGGTTTTTTTTCAAATCGGGATAGTAGAACATTTATCTACTATATTGTTATATCATTAATCTGATGACATGCATTGTTGAAGTTATAGTTTGTTGAGACACCATAATCGAAATAGTCATTAATGCATTTTTATTTTTTATCTTTTTGTACAGCAGCGACAAAAAGCAGTTTCGCTAATCATTTTTATGAAAAATCTTCTCTTGACGACGACATTCATAATAATAACTGCCATTTGTTGCAGTTCATTGGTCCCCGCACCCGCACTCATGCTCAGGGTGATTAAAGCAGCCCTATAATTCAGCCAGTCTTTCCTGTTCTTCTGCTTGTGACCTACATTATTTACCAAAATGTGAGTCAGGAGCTGTTTGTTCCTTTCAAGGTGTGTGTAGGTGTATCCTCATCCTCTTGGAGTTTGGTCATGGCTCTCTGTTTTGTGCCCACTTTTTTTTTTTTTTTTTTTTTTTTTTTTGCCCTAGTTATTACCGGTGCTTTTAAAATGGTATTTAAGAGGGGTTTATTTATTTATATTGCTTGACTGGTTTTTTCTCTTGCACAGCTAACACAGGGGGCATTACATAGCTGTCCCTCAACTCCAGAACCAAGGTCCAAGTGCAGAGGATGTTGGAAAAAAACTGAATTTAAAGCAATAGCGTGGGGATTTAGTGGAAGACTCTCTGGCTTTCAGCTATCAATGTGAACAACTTTTCCACTGAATAATAAAATAAATGTTTGATGTTTGACGGAGAAACTCTCACTATCCAAAGAAAGTTTCTATATTTGCAAAGTGGCTTTTATTCAATTCCCACAATAGCCTTGACTAGTAAAGGAGTGAGACTTTCACGCATGAAAGAAAAATGTAGCGTCTCCTTTTTGGTTTTAGCAATTTTTGTCCACACAAAGACAATTTTTTTAGCTCATTAAAACATATATGTAGAACGCTCCACTTTTTGTTTGTGCTGCTTTTTCGGCAGCAGCAAATAAATAATAAAACAAAATGGTGCTACCTTAATCTTGTGGCAATACTGTTCCCATGTGTCCAGATAAATACACATTTACTTACCCACTGCACTTAAGACACAATACATTGCCTTTAATTGCTTTTTTTTTTAGTATAATTATGAATATTGTTGAATTGTGTTTTTTAATTGTAACTATGCCCAAACATAACAGAACTTCATTTCGGTTCAGACATGACTTCCCTTTGTCCTGCACTAATGTTTTCCTTTTGCTTCAGAGTTGTTTTCCTTTTCTGGTGGCTGAGGACGGTCACTTCCTCTGGTCTTACTGGTTACTGTTGTCATGAGTTTGGCAGGAAGCTAGCTGTAACTGTACTTACAGTAACTTGACCATCTTGTCACCGTCCATAATAACTCTATTTCTTAAAGTCATGATAGAATAATCGAGAAGAAAAGTTAATATTTCATCTCTGTTCTTTGCATTAATTGGGTTTCTGTAAGTCACTGTCCTGCTTGTTCTTGTGTCTAAATACCACGCTTGCTCATTTTATTACATGGGCGTAATCATCTGCACGGGTGTACCAGTCGGGTCATTACTCAGCAGGACCAAGCCGCTGGTGTTGTAATGTACGCCTGAAAGAATGTGAGGGGCCGACCTGATCCATGTGCGTGTTCCTGCTGTGGTATCTGAGTAGTCCGGCGGCAGCACATTTCCATCTTGCACATTTGGGAACTTGACATTTCGCTCGCACGCGCTCCATTCGTAACAGCACAAGGCTTTTGTCTGAGATTATTTTTTGAGATCTCGCACAGGACATCGGATCCTCCGTGTGATCTGACGTCTGCTGCCTACTGTCAGATTCGGACGGATAAGATGTTTTCAGCGTCGGCTTGGGGTTGTGTAGGTAGACGCCGTCGCAGGCTGGGTGCTCGAGCACTCGCGGCCAGCTTGTGAACTTTGGCCCATTTCTCAGACGGGGGTATGTCAGGGAAATTCTTGCTTGCCTAGGGCTACAACTTTGCTTTCAACATTTGTTCTTTAAAGTTGGGTTACTCAGGGAACACATGACACAAGAACAGTGTGAGGTGTTCATTTCTCATCAGAAAATACATTCTAGCTTGGGCGCTGTATGAGCCAGAGGGCCTTTGCGTAAAAGTAATGTTTTAAAGGACAATTCTGTCTCGCAAGTACTGAAACTCTTGTCATGTGCCTCCCTGGTTTTATAGATTCTATCACGATGACGTGTTTAACCTGTCGACTTCACTCTGCGACGACATGTTTTGAATGCCTCAAACCGGGGTTATAAATTGTTAAATCTGAAGATCTGTTGTCGACGCAGTGGTGCAAAGAAAAGCGCTTAGGCCTGGTTGCCATGGCCTCAAGTTAAACAAAGCACGTTATCAGTATATCTGAAACGTCAGTGCTGTTCCAGGTTGGGTGTGGTACCAGAGTGGCTTAGAATTAGGGAGAAGTTCTCCAGTGCGTCTCACACATTGGTTTCCTTCCTAACTAGGTTCGGGAAGTGTTTCTCGAGGGATCGCAGACCAGTCGCTTCTTTCAGCAAAATATATACTATTATTTTTTGGTGGGTCTTCAGTTTTGGTGTGTTGAATGTTGTCCCGGAGTTCCTACCAGATATTCCTAGTGGGACTGGGTGGGGTATATAAGAGGCTACTCTTAAGCTGTCAGAGTTCAAGAGTTCTCTCTTGAGAGTTTGGCATCCTTCTCGCAGTTCTCAGCTAACACTGGTATGTGCTAGCTTGGGCTGAGGGTGATCCCAAACCGTTGTGATGACACCGTCATGGTCATATATGAAAGTTGTGCAATGTTGAAAGCTGCTATACTTGACGAAAAACAGATTCATCCATCTGTCTGAAAACCTCAAAGAAAGCCTGATTGCTGTGTGTCGGTTAGTTGTAGGAAAACCTGTGCAATGTTAAGGCCAATGTTCTTGTTTAAAACTCCCCCATTGGCTAATGAGGAGCATTAACTACGGTATGTGTTCAGCATGTTGCATAACCGCCAGTGGCCCCTAAGCCTCAAGAAACCTGGGAAAAAGAGGTGATGGGTTTATTAACCAAATCCACTATTTCAGTAGTTGTGGTCATTTTCTGAGTGTTTCCTAATGCTTGTGAACACTTTGCCCTCACTAGTAGAGTAGAGTAGTTGTGTAATAGCCTGGTGACTCTCTCTTTTGTATAATTGCAAATTATTAACTTGAGTCTCTGTGGTGTTGCTTTGATTGATGGAGCCTCTGGATGTGATTGCACAAGACTTTCATATCAGTGGAAGTCCTCTCCATGTCCCAGCTTGGCTGATACGTTCCTAACCGGCGCTGCAGCCAACACCTCCTCCCTGGCTTCATAGAACAGGAAGTGGATTGTTTTGTTTCACAGGGCGAGCCTGTGAGGCCCCAGTGCTGCTGTCTTCTAATTATTTGGCTTTGTACCCATCGTGGAGTTCAGGCCATCTGTGGCCCAGCTCTGTAAATCAAATCACACTGTACAGGAAATTAGAAGTGCTCTGTGACATACTGGCTGTCTCCAAAATACTCACGTTCCTAAGTGTGAACTCACGGTCAGAGCAGGAGTGAATGTTTACGTTTGGTTCTCCTGGTACAAAGTGTTTATTTTATTTTTATGCCTACCTTTTGTGTAAATTACGGGAGGAGTGCGATATAAATATTTGGCTCGTGCGCATGTTCTATACTGTCCATTTTTTTGGTCAGTTGTATTTTAACATACATATACATATATAACAGACCTAAGCAACACACCACCAGTATTTACAATGTGTTGTTCAGAAACAAGTGAGCAGGCTGCGTGCGGCAGGGGGAGTCGGCCTTTGGGCAAAAGGGAGAAAATGTGGACAAAAGCACGACCACGTTCCAGGAAGATCCCAGCACTAATAAATCTCTGCTGGAGACCAAGCCTTCCAGTGAGGCTCCTCCACATGTCAACTTTATATGACCATGGAAACAAGGCTGCCTAATGACTACCAGTCTCCTTCGATATTTTCAAAACATTTACTTTTATTTGTTGCGTTAGTGCACCTTTACCAACACTTTTTTCGCATATTTCAGGCAAAGCTAACTGTCGCACGCCTTTCAGTTGGTTCGTGTGCAGTCATAGTTTTCATGGTGTATTGATTAACTTCAGTTTTTACCTTTAGTCAAAAGGTTAAACAACAGTAGACAGTTTATTACTCTCACGATAAGCGACCGATTCAGCTGTCCAAAAGGCAGAGCCTGAAGATCCAACATCTGAGGTTTCATTTTTATGAATAAAAAAGTGACGTTTGACTGGCACAGTAAAAGTCAGGAGGTGGCAAACTTCACAAGTGTAAATGTTGGCGTGCAACTGCACCAACATCTGGAATCATGTTTGTCCGATAAGTGTGTTTTCCAGATGAAGTGTTTTCTGTTGATTTGTCAAATTTTGCGGTCATTATAATTTTGAATTTAATAGATAGACACACTTACAGTTCAAAGCTTTTTCATTTGTTTTAAAGCTGTGGTTTCTCTTACTCATTTTTTTCACCTTGATACATGTGATGCGGGCTGGGATACAGGAAACAGGAAACAAGGGTATTGGTCACAGCACAATTTTACATATTTACCAGCTGTTTCCAGTCTTTGTCTTAATGCAAATGAAGTGACTGCCGGAGACGTCTTTGTTTATACTCTTCCGACATGAGTTTTCACAGTCTAATCCATTTAACCCTTCCTGAAAGCAAATACCCTGATTTTTTTTCCAAACTGGTTCATGTCATTGGTGAGATGGGACGGTGTCCAATGCATGTTGTTGTTGTCTGAGAAAGAGTTTATAGCCCAAACAAAAAAACAATCCATTGACCTAATAATCATCCTGAAAGATTTTCAGAGACAAATCTAAATAAAGTCTCAAGTTGACTGCGGTCCATTAGGGCATTTCCAAAAAGAGCAGGCAGGTTTATCATTAACTTAAATCTGTGGCTTCATGTTTCGAAGCGAGCGGGCCGGCGTTGCCGTAAGACAAAGATTAAAATTGACTGTTGGACCGAGCTCGGGTTTTGCCGCCAACGCTGAAAGACTAATTTCCCCTGATAAGTGGGTGCCCTCGTGAAGAGGATCGCTTGTCAAGGCTGCCTGGCAGAGAAGGAGGTGAGGTAAGGAGCCAAATGACGATATGCACAGCTGCTTCTGGGCAGCGGAGGTCTCCGAGCTCATTCATCAACCGTTCGGCGACCGCCCGCACCGTCCCAAAACTGTCTGGTCCCGTCCCTACCCCACCCACACCTGAGTGGGCTGCTGAAATTCGTCCTGTCCGACCTTTTCCACTGGTTTGTGTGGCGCTTCACCAGAAACTGGGAATCTTCATCTGTTTGTCTGATGTTCTTCCATCTGCCCCTCACACACAAGGCCAAGACTAGCTTGGATTGGTTTTAGCTCTGCTACGTTGGTGCGAGGGATGCACACCGATACTAGTATCAGGTATCGGTACCGATACCGGGGTTGTATATTCCATCCATCCCATCTTCTGCCGCTTATCCGTAGTCGGGTCGCATGGGCAGCAGTCTCAGCAGAGACACCCAGACTTCCCTGGCCCCAGTCACCTCCTCCAGCTCATCCGGCGGGACCATAGGGCGTTCCTTGGGCAGCCAAGAGACATAGCCCTTCCATCTTGTCCTGGGTCTTCCTCAAGGTCTCCTTCCGCTGCCCAGAACACCTCTCCAGGGAGGTGTCCAGGAGACATTGGTAACAGATGGCTCCTCTCGATGTGGAGGAGCAGCGGCTCTACTCCAAGCTCCCGCTGGGTGACCGAGCTCCTCACCCTGTCCTGAGGAAACTCATTTCGGCCGATTGTATCCGCAATCTCTTCGCCTTTCTGCTTCGGTCTTTCTTCAACACGACCAATCGATACAACGGCCGCATTACTACAGACGCCGCACTGATCCGCCTGTCCATCTCACACTCCATCTTTCCCTCACCTGTGAACGAGACCCCGAGATGCTTGAACACCTCCACCTGAGGCAGGGCCTGTCCACCGACCCGGGGAAGGCAAACCACCTTTTTCCCATCCAGAACCATGGCCTCTACTCTGCTTGTACTCGTGAAATACGTGCCAATACCAGTTGTGTAGGTATTACATGACAATTGTGTTAAATTTGTGTTTGTACTGCAGTGAAACTTTGTGGTGAAAGCCGGCTGAGGAATGTTGTTCACAAAATGTGAAATGACCTTATTTAAGTGCTCGGGATCGGTAAGCACTGAAACTAAAGTACTCGTACCCTAAAGTAGTGGTGTTGGTGCCGTGTACTTTTGTTTTTTTTAGCTAATTGGGACACCGTCTGCTCTCTCTGGGTGTTGAGAAGCGAGACTTCTGTGAAGACATTTTAAAGCACATGCCACTGGGGGAGTCTGTCTGAGGACGCGCCGCCGAGCGCCATTCGCCCTGATTTCCTGGATGTTTCTCCTTTTTTCCGTGCACTGCAGAGGGGAAATCAACAGGGTGGAGCAGCAGCAGCAGCAGCAGCAGCAGCAGCACATTGCTTCGTGTCCCAGCTTGTCTCATAGCCCACCCTCCCTTTTCTCGTCACTCCACTTTATTTCCTTTTCTTTTTGCTGCGGAATATTTGCCAGCCATCCTCCCAAGGTGCAACGTGGCGCGATGCTCTTGACAAGGGACGCCAGGGCAGTTGACGTGTAGCCACGAGACACAAAAAGAGAGAGTTTTTCATTCCAGAGCAGCACATCCCCTCCGTGCGAAATCCACAAATAATTCAAACGCCATGAAGGGAAAGACGGACGAGACGAGATGACAGAAGTGTGACTGTGTTCTTTGGCACTTTCTTAGAATGTGAAATCCCCCCGGCCCCACTTCCCCACGACGTCGGGGCCGACTGTCGGACTGTCGCGGTGTTCGTGTTAGTCTTTGAAACTGCGATGCATCTGTGACAAGATTGGGTGCCCCCCCCCCTGCAGAAATGGCAGCCATCCGGAAGAAGCTGGTGATCGTCGGCGATGGAGCTTGCGGGAAGACGTGTCTCCTCATCGTGTTCAGCAAGGACCAGTTCCCCGAGGTCTACGTCCCCACCGTGTTCGAGAACTACATCGCCGACATCGAGGTCGATGGAAAACAGGTTGGTCCATACGAGGCATCCAAAAAACTCCACCGCGTTGCTAAGAATAGAAAGCTATTGACTTTGGGCGGAGTCCCACCCTTGTTTAGCCAGTGCCCAACAAAGGCCGACCACACGCAGCCTCTGATTGATTTGCGGGCACAGAGCGAGTGACTTAAACCTCTGCTACCAGTTCAAGGAAACGGTTCAAGGAAAGGAATAGTATTGCATTAGGGAGCAATAATGATTTTAGAATAAGCAGCCACTGCCCTTTCACTTTGATTTCCCTCTGTGTACAAAAGAAGCACTGACGGATTTAATATTGATTATTGGTTGATTTATTAGACTATATTTCAACAAGCTCAACGATGTAGCTTTTTGAAACCACCCTGAATCATTTCTTGTATCCTTGTTTCATAATAAATAAAAATAATAAAATATTTAGACCAAAAATGTATTTTGTCCTGATGGAAAACCACTGGCCACCCAGTAACCTGCCATCAGATAATCATGTCTGACTGCGTTTAACACTCAACAAATCAAGTGTGGGCCAATACTGACATTTGGTCGTGCTGCTAGCGTTTGAACGTGCGATGTCAACTAAAGTGTCTCAAATTGGTCTTCAGCCTCCAACTTTCCGACAGTCGGCAGCTGTTGGCTTTTCTAGAAACCGCAGCAGGAGGGAGGGAAGTGCGAATTAGCCCGGAACTCCGATAACATCAATCCCTCATCCGTCCCTGAATCTCGCAGCCGTTTGAGCGTGACCTCCAGACAACCCTTGAAGGAAACAAATCAATTTGAAAAAATAATTAAAAAATGGTAGCACACAGAATGTGTTTGTCTGTGGGAACGGGCAGCCTGCGAGGGGGTCAAGGCGACGCCGCCGGTCCACACGGCCACGTCCCGGGGATTCGCTCCCTCCAGCCCAGCGCCGCCGCCACGGCCGCTGCCGGATCGCCGCTGGGCAAAACAGGAAATGACTCCACTTCCCCGCTTTCTGTTCAGACCAGGGAACGGGGGTTGTCTTCTGGAAGTCCCCCCCGACCCCCGTCCTCCCATCAGGACCCTCCTCTGCCTCCTTGCTCATTTCCTGCCCTGCCTGCATTCACAGCGGCTGCCGGGAGGCGAGGAAGGGACTGACCTCGGCGCTCTGCACGCCCATGATAAAGTTAAGGAATCATTACGTCCTCCAGGGACGTCGTATCTGTGCCGGGTCTTTAACCCCCCTGGAGTTACCACCACCCCCTCATCTTCAGCTATCAAGGGAAGCGGCTGGCTCATTGCAGTCATCCCATTACACAACCAGTGGGGTTGTGTTGTCCTGTTTGCCCCCTTAATTCTCTCCCTCAGTGGGGATTTGAAAAAAAAAAAAACACAATTCCTTTTCCTCGCCTCCAGCCCCGTCGGGCAACCACTAAAAATAGCTGCTTTCCCCTCTTTCCGCCCCCCAAAGGAACTGCTGCTTACACCAGGCCCAGTGGGACCACTGCCACTGCCTCCTCCCACCCTCCCACCCACCAGTGCCTCTGCAGACCTCTGTTTCGGAACCGTTGAATAATGTCTGCCACACCAGAATCCAGAGTCGGCGTCATCGAGGCGAAGTTGCAGTGTTTTGAAAGTTGGCCGTGTTATTTTGGAAGGCCGCAGGTCGAGTGGCGAGCGGAACCTTAATGCCCGCACAGGGCCAGAAGGCATCTGGCTTGATGCTTCCTAATCTCCACCTACTTTCCCTAATTGAATTAATCATTGGTGCGATAGGATGAGGCCGGCCCCCCATTTCTGCGGCGTTACTTGCAAACCCTCGACTGGCCACTAGGTGACAGCTGCAGCGGGGGAGGCTCCAGCTGCAGTGCAACGCTTTCGTGTCGTGATCAACTCGCTCGGCAAGTTCGCAGCGCAACGACAAATGCCGTTGTTATGTAATCATACATGTATCCACTTCCTGGAATCGGCCTCTGAGGTGAAAATGACTCGGGTGAGCTGCGTGGCCCGCAGGCTCGTACATCTCACCAGAGCTGCTAATGTGTGACAAGTTACTTTTCGCAATAGTAAAGTCGTGACCAGTGTGATGTCTGTGTAACCATCCGGAATCCTTGCTCTGTCTATGTTCTTATATGTGACAAGAGTTCTAAGTAGGAAAATCAAATTATTTTTATGGTGCTGGGTGTATACACTTTCATTAATGCAATTATGGGCAGAGTGTTGAGCTTTTACCAATATATAAATATACCTTTGATTCCTGACGTCCCCCCCCCCAGGTGGAGTTGGCACTGTGGGACACAGCGGGCCAAGAGGACTACGACAGGCTGAGGCCTCTCTCGTACCCGGACACTGACGTCATCCTCATGTGCTTCTCCATCGACAGCCCCGACAGTCTAGGTGAGCGGCCGTGTTTCTCTTCAAATGGAATGCAGTGGGCCGCTGGTGGCGGCTAAGCTACGAGGCCTTAATGGAGCTGATGGGAAGCAGGATTAGAGCGGCTGAAAACATCTTTGCCTCGAGTCGTCCGCAGAGCCATCCATCATGTGAAAAGTTCTGCTCCCCCCCCCGCTCCTCCGCCTCTCCCAAGTGTCTCCTGGCTCACTGCTTCTCAAGTCGTCTCTCTCCCTCCCCCGTCCCTCCCCCTCTCTCTTTCCCCTCAACCCCCTCGCCCGGACAGAAAATATCCCCGAGAAGTGGACGCCCGAGGTGAAGCACTTCTGCCCCAACGTTCCCATCATCCTGGTGGGCAACAAGAAGGACCTGAGGAACGACGAGCACACCCGCCGGGAGCTGGCCAAGATGAAGCAGGTAGAGTCGCCTCGAGTGGTGGCACGGCGTGTTCTGAGGGGCGGGAGGAGGTGACCTCGCACGCCAGATGGGACACGTCCTAAATCCTCTGGCATTATCTCCCGTGTGGCTGATAAAGAGCCACCGGGTGGGGGTGCGGGGGGGTTGCACTGTTTGTGCCGCAGGGACAAAAGTCAAAAGTCAGACGAGGGCAGGAGGTGTTGGTGCTGTCCCCTGCGCTCCTTTTTGATGGGAAAATGCCATCCGGCCGCGGCTAAAGGTCACAGCCACCGCCGCAGCGTCCGCGCCGCTCTCCGTCTTCAGTCCGGCTCACAGTGGCTTCCTGTGTCACCGCTTCATCTTTGGGGCTTTTTGTTCAAGAGCAGCTAAAGAAAAGGGCGGCTGAAAAGCCCCTCTCACTGCAGCTCGGTCTGATAAGTGTGCCAGACGGAATGGAAATCTCCTGCTGCATCTTCCCTCCAAGGTTGAGGCGGGCGGTGAGCCCTTCGAGGACTCGGCCATGGCTGGGACACTTCATCACTTCCTGCCCGCACGGCTTTTCTGCGCACGCTAGTTGGCGCACATTATTTAAAGGAAGAGAGCTGCTTTGTCAACACTTTGAATCCAGACGCGAACTCGTTGGTATCACCAGTGAGGCCCAGCAGCCACAGTGTGGAACCGCGTTGACCAGCGTTTAATCGTAACACACGCAGTCTAATATTGTTGTATTGTGAAGTCCAGTGGGGAGGGAATGCCGTGTGTATGTAAAAGCATTTGCCAGAGCACCACATGCACAAATGTAACTATGGAAACGGGACCAAACAATAATATGGTCACATAAAAATGTTAATTTGAATATTTTCAAAGTGATGCAGCTCAGAGTCTGATCAACTTCCCCTTTTTTTTTTTTTGTTTTGAGAATCCCTTCAACTTCCATGCTTTTACTCCTGGATCTGTTGTCTGAGGCGTTTGATTCCAGTTTGACGCCAGTTTGATTCCAGTTTGATTCCATTCAAACCCTGGAACGTTTTCGTCTGGATCCCAACTGACCCAGCAGCTGGAACCAAACGGCCTTGATATGTTCTGCCTGGCAGCCGCCACCAAAGCATCACTGGTTCAATAAAAATTGGGTGGGGTTCATGCACTGCTGGCATCTCTCTACACTTTACCACCGTTTGGTGTTTGTTGTCCAGCATCTGGTTTTGAGGAGGCCTTTCGCCTCCTTGCTCAAACACGTCAACTCGCAACTGGTTTTATTGATTGGAATCCTCGCTGTCCAAGTCCAGGTCGAGCCCCGTGTGGGCGTGCACTTGGACCCGCTTCACAGTCATGCCGTTTGAACGCAAAGTGATCCAGGGGGAAAAGTGATTCAGAACAGTCCTATGTCTTGAAGAAAAAGAAGTAAAATGGTCCAGGTGTGGAAAAAAAAACATTGGAGAGAAATGCTTCCTAGCGTAATATATGGCTAAGATTATATTTTTACCTTCACTTCAAACATTCAAATGATAAAGGTGCAAGTAAAGCAAGTAAAAAAAGTGTAAGGATGATCTGTTGCTAATACGGAAATGTTGAAAAATGCGCCCTCCAAGTTGGGCAAGCATTCAAAAGCAAGTTGTCGGGAAGGAGGTTCAGACAGTTAGCAGTCAGTTCTGTCAACCACCTGTGACTTGACCTCGCAGGAACCCGTGAGGTCGGAGGAAGGCCGGGACATGGCCGGCCGGATCAGCGCCTTCGGATACCTGGAGTGCTCCGCCAAGACCAAGGACGGCGTGCGGGAAGTTTTCGAGATGGCCACCAGAGCGGCGCTGCAGGTGCGCAAGCGCAGGAAGAAGGCGCCCTGCACGCTGCTCTAGAGCGGCCCCGGGGCGGCCCTAAAATCAACCCGACCAATAGGACGAAAGAAAGCAAAACCCATGTAAAGGACTGGCCTTTTAACCAAATGCCATCTTTGTACTGTACCTTGAATCTCACAGTAAAAGATAAAGAGAAATAAAGCAAACGCAGGAGATGAACGTTGTCGAGAATAAACACAAAAACATGTTCATATTAACAACTCTTTATTTTCTCCCAAACCTGTCTTGACACGTAGGGCGCTTCCTTCTTGTTTTTGATTCTCTTCTTTCTCTCTATTTGTACCGCAGCGAGGCGGTGATGCGTGCACGTTTGTACAGGATGTCGCTGGTGCGAGCAGCAAACCTGGTCGCGTGTATCAAGTCTCGATGATCGTGAATGAAAGTTCGGTGTGTCTCGCACTGTCGGAGCCGATGCCTTTTTTTTTAGGTTCTATCACACCTTCTCCTCTCTCCCATCTTTGTTGGCTAGCCCTCCACTGTAGCATAGCCCATTTTACACAGCGTTTGTCACTGTGAAACCCTAGCGAAGCCACAACTGGGGCTCCCTTTTTTTTTTTTTTTTTCCTTTTCTTAAATTAGATTTTTTATTTTATTTTTTTTTTTTTTTGTCTCATTGGCCTTCCCTCAACATTTTGGCAGACACGCCGAGGACACCGGAGCTGCGGTCGCTGTCATGTGATAAGCTGTAAACACACAGAAGCAAAAGAAAAGAAGGTCCCCGCATTCTTTGAAGGATCCGACGCTTCGGACGCATCCTTCACAATGGTCGCTAATCCGTGCGCTGGCCCAGGATGGGCGGCTCGCCTGCCGACTGGCTGAGTTAGACAAAAAGCCCGCATGAATCAACTATGCACAATGGCTGTAGTACGGAACTGACGGGGCGATGACACAGCTGGAAGTAAGAGGAGGTTGAAAGGATGGCCTTCTCGAGGTCAGTGGTGGACGCGTCCAGTCGGATGACATTCTTCAGATGTTTTTGAGGGGAGTTTCCCCATTTTGACCCTTCAAGCCCGTGCCTTCTCTGTTCTGGTGTGCCTTCAGTTGACCACTCCTCCCTCCACCCAACGGTCCAGCTGGCTCCTCGCCAACACGGCCCGACCGCAGCTGACCAGCTAGCCTGATTTTTCTTTTTTTAATCCAACTTCTTCACCTTAATAAAATGAGCAAAAACCTCATTGGTTTCCTCAAACTGCGAAACTCGCGGTGTCAATCCAAACTCAACTTCCCCGTGTGTGTCTTTTGCATGAAGGGTGAATCCTTGAACGCTCCACTCTTGACAGCCGTTAGATGTTCTGCTCGGCGCTTCTGTCTCGCAGCCAATTTGTTTCGCAGCGTCGTTCTCGATCTTTGGCTCTCGGCAGGTGTTGTCGCATACTTAACGACTCGTCAGACAAGCAGCAGGACGGAGTGGGAACGCGACACGGTTCTCAAAGCGGATTTCAGAAACCTCTGAGAAGTGGTTCTGTGGTCCCAGGTTTCCCTTCCTTATGTTTTGGCTTGACGCGCATGCGTGTGTGAAGTGTTTGAAAGGCCCGCAGCGACTCCTCCAGCTCTGTGGCTGACAGCGTCTCCGTCTCTGTTGATCCCGAGTGTCTGTCAGCCGCATCTTTGTTCCGCCTGGAGGAAGTTGGATGTTTAATGTATGTGTGGCAAAAAAAAAATAAAAAATGTAATGTTGCATGGAATATTTCTGTGATGAATCAAGGCAAAAAAAAAAAAATACAGATAGATAGATAGGATCATATTTGAACACCAACTGCTATTTTACGCCCTCTACTGGCCAAACACGTGCTTGAACACAGTGGGCCGGTGGAGACGCTCTAACTTAAAATACACATAAAACTAGGGATATTTTCTCCGCAGTTCAACTTCAGTGATTTTTTTTTCCTCGAGGAGTAGGCATTTATAGAAATCATATACTGATGAGCACCGTATTAATATAATTACCTCAGCTTTTTAGGGGGATCCACACTGTGTTTAAGCTCTGGGCCTTGTGCGTTGTTGTGGACTTAGAAGCACAGGACCCAGGCGAGGACGTGGACTAGAGTTCTGTTTTACATGTACACATCTCTCTCACAAAAATGAGGGCATCGCTGTAGGCGGGTTCTAGCGTTGAACGCAACACTGAAGGCTTGTACCATAGTGCTGTTAACGTGTATGCATATAATAACGGGCTGAATTAGGAGCTGTCCTTACGATGTCACGGCGTGCATGCGGTTTAAAGCCCTGCGAGCGAGCGCGACATGCACACATCCTCCTCAACCAGCTTCTGCTTAGCGCGGTATCGTTTCTTCTTTTTCTTTTTCCTCTTTCTTTCTCTGGACGCCTTTGAGATGATTATGTATTCAGATTTATATAAGAGCTCATTGTAATAATGCTTTGTAAACAGAAAGTGGTGTAGTGAATGTTTGATCCGAAGTGAACATTGTTAATAAACTATTTTTGAGACGCGATGACTCAGATTCCGTGGATGCATCCTCGTAGTTGGTAGTTTGTAATAGAACGTTACAGCAACTCTGTGTCATTTTTCTACCTTAAAAATGTACTTTCAAAATACTGTTAACTTCAAGCTGACTTGTGACGGGGGGCAGTTGGCACCCTTGCTAGTGACCCAGCAGTCCCTCACTGGCCTGGTGCAGGACTCTCCCTCTGTGGTTGCCTGCCCAGCACCGACCTGTGAAAACAGTCCAGTCCTTCATCAGCTCTTCTCCTCTTCTTCTTCTTCTTCTTCTTCTGGAGACAGGTGAGCTGGCCAGCTTCTTTCAATTATGTGCAATATTGGTGTTTTTGATGTTTGTGAGCAGAGTTAATTTGTTTTTACCACTATTGAAAACAATGCAGCTAAACTTTCCAGCAAAGACAATTGTACACTGATTTCCCTATCTAGCATACTAAGGTGCTAGCGAGAACATTATATGGCAGAGTGGAAATGTACTGTGCATTTCTACTAATGAAGGCCTTTAATAGAATTAACGATCATGAACTGTTTCATTAACAGCCCCAGAGATGGGTTCCTACATTTGTAGTCCAAATATTTAATAACAAATTTCCTGTTTAATATTTATATGGATGGCTTGTCTAATTGTTTGCAGAGCTAGCAGTTGTTGGAGGGACTCTGGATAACGCAGTGTTTTCTCCATGCAGCTATCCTGCTTCGACTTGCAAAGGCTGAATGAGGCATGGAATGATGCCGTACAGCTGCTACTTTGTGTACCTTAGCAGCTGTCCGATACACAAAAAATAAAGAAAACACACTAAAACTCCAATTATTACCACCACTTGATATTTTTTATTTCATGAATAATAAATGTACACTTTGTATAAAAAATATAGCAAAGGCTGAAAGCAAACAGCTGGCAGGGAACACCAAAACAAACGCCTTCCCGCCACAGAGAGAGAGAGAGGGGAGAAATGGAGAACTCTGGGAAGTGAAATGTGGAAGACGGATGACGGTCAATCGGAAAAATGGATCGATGCTTTGGCATGTCTGCTGGCTAGAACCATCAATCGGGGTTTGTTAATGGAGCTTAACATGAACGCGGAGATAAGGAGGTACTCAAACAATCAGTAGTGTTACATGGCAAGAAATGAGTTGCTACGCGAAAGTCCCTGGGGGTGGGGTGGGGGGTTCAAATTTCCCAGGAAGTGGCTTTATTTAAGGTAACTGAAAATTCAAATCAACAGGAAACGCCTCTCCCCCCTCCCCCGGCCATTGCTTGAGGCATGATTAGTGAACATTAACATGTGCGTTTGCAAACGGGGGATGGTTACACCGTTCCACGTCGACGTTTCAACGACGCGGTGCCGACTGCAAGCGGTCATCTTCTGCCTGCGACACCTCAGAAAAACAAACCCAAAAACAACAAAATAAAATGCCTCCTTTTGGAAGGACGAAAAGGTTCCTGCGCTCGCGCGGGACGTCGGCCTCCCCCCGCCTCGCGCCGAGACCCCCCCCCCTTCCTCCCTCCATCCCTCTACTGGTTGTGCATCTCCTTGCCGATCTTGTAGCTGAGGATCTTGTTCCAGTCGATCTTGGTGCGGGTGACCGGCAGCTGTCTGCGCAGGGCTTTGAAGGTGGTGTCCGACATGGTCTGGTAGTTCTCGCTGATGGCCACCTGTGGGGGGCACGGAAGGGGCTTTTCAGGGGGTCTGGATGCATTCTAGCATGATGGGGGTTTGTCACCGCGAGGGAGTGGCGCAATTAAAAGAAAGCGACTGCCTGGGGTCCCGACTGCCACAGTAAAAGTTTTGAGAGGAGGACGATCCAGAAACGCTGCTCGGAAGAAAACAGTTTAACTGACTATGAGGCGATGCCGTCCTCACACCCACGTACCTGGTACTCGTTCTCCTCTTCCTCGATAATCTTCACCAGCTCCTTCGCGGTCGCGCTCTCGTTCTGCCAAAACACCAACGAGGGGCTTTGTAGTCATTGTCACAAACTAACCGCACACCGACATAAATCGACTGTGTGTGTGCGCTACATACAGACACGGTCAGAGCTCGCTTCACGTCTTTATGGCTGACCAGCTGCACGTTTCCATCCTCGTAATAATGAACCTGGAGGAGGAGGAGGTGCAGAATGTGGTCACTCCAAACACATTCAGGCCTGAGCTAAAGCTAGCCTCCGCTAAAGCTAGCCTCCGCAGGAAAAGGGGACGCACCTGTGTTTTCATGACTCCCACCAACTCCGCTGAGGCCTGAGAGATGCTGAACTTCCACTCGGAGCGGTAGCGGCCGTTCCTGCAAACGCGACACGCAAGCCAGAGCCTTTTGGACGCGGCTGCACAATTTGCTTTTGACCGACTGACTCCCAAGTCATCGACCCTCCGCTGACTTACCAGAAGTTTTTGGGTTCGAACTGGTGGCCCTCGATGCAAGCGATGACGGTCTGCTGCCCGTCGATTGTTTTGCCGTAAACCTGAATGAACGAATGAACGAATGAAAGTTTCATTTCAAGCACGTGAGTAGAAAAACAAACAAACAAACAAATGTAAGTAAGAACCAAAAACAAAAGAACAAATGAAAAACACTTAAACCAGTCAAGAAAAAATAAAATAACATTAACATAACACCTTTGAAAAGGAGTAGGAGGAAGCGTTGGCATTGTAAACCAATGCCAATAATAAAAAACAAACCATGTAAAAATGTGTAAACCCTCGCGCTCTTCCTCCCTGTAACTGGTGAAGACGCTAAGTTTGTCTTACGGTGCAAACTCCGCTGGAGTAGTGCTCCTTGACGTAGGCCCTCAGGGCCGAGTCGCAGGCGTCCCTCCACGGCCTCAGCGCCGCCTCCACCTCGTGGGGCTGGGGGTCGCTGGCCTCCTTCCTCAGGTGGTCGTACCTGAAGGAGATCCTGTTGCGAGGGTCCAAGAAGCGGCCGTTGCCCAGGTCCCCGTGCTCCGTTATCAGGACCTGCGGGAGGGCAAAGCCGGCAGTGAAAGCCTCCGAGAGGTCGTCGCCCTCGACCAAGACGCTGAACTCTCTGGAGAACACAAACAAGTGCAGGAACAGGAGAGAATATTCTAGAGGGCTGACCTGATCTTCATATCCCTCAATTTTGGCAAGGGTGAACTGGTCCATGTTGTACTGAGTGAAGGCACTGTTTCAGGCAGGGGTGAAGCCACAGGTGTGTTGTGTTAAACAGGTAGTAATAAAAACAGAAATAATAAATAATCTCATTTTTTCAGTCAAAGTCATCACACACACACACACACACAACTAAAAAGAGTGAAACTCACTGGGACGCCCCCTCCCGCAGAAGATTATCATCATTGAGCAGTATTCTGACATCTGCAAATGAAAACAAGAAAAAAAGGACGTGAGCAAATTGTTTGTGTCTCTATAAGTGCGGCTCCTCTGGAATAACGCCGGCGCTCACCGTTGAAGACTTCGTTGAACTCTCCGGGCGGAGCGTGCATTAAAAAGTTGGCCGCAATGCGCACCTGGAAAAAGATAAGATAACTCCTATCATGACAACATTATCAATATATATATATATATATATATAAATGTTTTTTTCATGACTACATACAAGAACTGAAAATGAGCGGCGGCTCGCGGTGGAGAGCAGGGTGCGAGCTCAGCTGCAGGCCGGCACTCTGCACTCCAACCACTCCTTAGATGGCAACAGGACATGCGACCCCTGAGCTTTTCTTAGCAGCCATTAAGGAGATATTTCACCCACTTTTTAACCCAGCCACTTTGCCCATTCAGGCTGTTGTGGCGCTTTGCAATCCAGACGACCGTTGTGGAATTTTAGGGACGGCAAGTGTTCCACCCAGTGGTCACAAAACGACATCATTTGGAATTCATGCGGAATTCTTGCATTCTGTGAAACTTCAAAAAGCCTGAATCCGCAGAGTTCCTTTGTAATTAAAGGATATCAGAGCCGCAGAGCGGAAAGGCCGAGGCCATTATTAGAAAAAGGACAGTGTTGCAGAAGAATCGCCCTCTGTTATTGATAATCTCCGTTGCTGGATCCATGTCCGTGCCCTGATGATGTCAGGGACACTGCGCAGTGCCAGAGGCGCTGCTCTCAGCTCTCTGCTGACTGCTGACAGGCTGATTTAGCTCCCAGGGTGCGGCTGGCGCTGACCTACAAACGGGCCGCCCGGCTCAAAAAGGCCAAGGGGCCGCAGCAGAGTGCCACGCAGGTCAACGGGGCTCCTGCTGAGTCTGTTCATAGGCGGGAGAGCGCCCCCTGGTTTGCGTCAGTCCGGTTTAAAGGGATAGTTTGCCCAGAATTGACTGCCCCCCCCGCCTGGAACTGTGTCTCCGTGTGCTGTTGTAACGTTTGTTATCCCATCTTAAGGGTTGGGAAGAGGTCGGCAAGAATGTGACACAGCCGCTTGCAGCCTGGGCGCAATTATTTCAAATTGAACAGAGCTGCATGTTTTCCTCCAGGTCACTGGTGGAACAACAGCAGACTCATATTGAGTGGAATTCCATGACCTCGCCTTTGACATGCATGGCTGAATCCCTCTCTTAATGACTGACTGGCTGGCTGGCTGGCTGGCTGACTGGCTGCAGGGCTCTGTGACTTCCCCGCTCCAACAACACCCAGCAGGAGGAGGAATGCAAAGCGCTGTTCCGCCGACAAGTAGAGGCACGACAGCCCCGGCAGCGGCGGCCCCTCACTGTCAAAGTGTTGGACTGCCGTCAAGACACAAAACACACACACACACATAGACACACACAAAAGCCCTCACGAAAACGTCACGTGACTTTTTTTTTTTTTTTATAGTATTTTACCCCGTATGATGCTACAGACGTTTAACCTGCGCAGTGAAGTGGACGACAGGCGCTGCCTGCCCAACTGTACGTACAGGAAGTGGCTTGACCTCCTGTCACTGAGCTAATGCTAACCGGTTGTGTTTTAACCATGAAGCTCACGTGTCGCTTTACTGTCTGCGAGTCATGTTCTCCGGCTATAACGTCTACACAACTCGGTCGACACAACTCAGCACACCACCACAACAACAACAACAACAACAACAACAACGGAACGGCTGTGAGCTGTCACGAAGCCGCAGCATTTAGCCTAGCCAGCCGCGGTGCTGGCCGCGGAGTTCGCGGCGGTTCGGTTGACGCGGCGAGCGACGCGGGGCGAGCACGAACCGTGTCATTGGAAGAGACACACGGGATTGTAATGCAGCCGTCGCATGTGTTGTGTGCATAATAATTACCTTATCCTCGTCGCCGAGCTCCTCGAAATCTGCCATCTTGGCTCAACGAACCGTTAACAAAGAGAATACGCGAGTTGCCAGATATGTGGGAGGACGTCCTTCCATCGCAAACGCCCAGGCGAGGATGCCGCGCTGACCCAGGGGGAGGCACCCACTCCTCTGAACGACGACATGGTCTCAAAATGATTAAATACTGAAAAAAAAAGAAGAAGAAGAAAAAAAAAAAGCTTATTGTTGTATACGTTTAACAAGTCAGACAATATTAAATAAACTTTAATGAACCTCACATCTTCGCATCCTACGTCTTCAATGTTCAACTCTGAAACATACAAATAAAAACTGTGGGAGTCAATAAACCAACCTGGCAACCCGGGTGCGTCCACTAACAGCTGATGTGGATGACACAGAAGGCAATGTCTCTATTTTTAGTTGTATTATTTGCAGTTAATAAAATTGAATTCATGTCTCTGTTTTCTTTTTATTTGTGTCGTTTTTCACGATTTAGTTTTGTTAAACTTTATGTCACTCTGCAAGAGACATGCTCTCACCACCGTTTATCTTCCTATATACATATTAAATGTGGCACTTGGCGAGATTCTGAGATTTCTGAGATTTTTGTGCCAGTGTCCTGTAGATATTTTAAGAAATTTATTTTGCTAAATTTTAAGTCTGTTCTCCACCATGTATACCAGCAGTCACTGTTTGACATTGTCACCTCGTGACCTTTCAAGTGCAAGTCTGAGGAGTAACAGATTTTTGTTTGATGTTTGATGCGTTTTTCCATTTGATATACTATACCAATTTTTTTTTTGTGTTGTCTTTCTTTGCAATATATTATATAATGCCAAATCATAAAAGGCACCTCTATTAGTTTTTAAACACTTATCACGTTAGGGACTGGAATAAATTTATTTGCTATTTATTTTATGGTGACCTGATACTGCTGAAAATAGAAATTAAAAATTCAGGTGAACAAGGTCCTCTCTTTTGAAACAATAACTCTGTCATTCGCAGAGGGTGTTCTTTGGTAAGTGCACTTCAGATATATTCTGGTTGTAAAGGAAAAAAGCAAAACTTTAACTTAAAACTTCTGTAGATTTAGCCTCCTATACTGAAGGTGGCACTGTGCCAAAAAATAAAAATAAAAATGCACAGGCGTGCAGTTCCGCAGCTCACAGCGACCTGGAACTTCCAAGTTCTGAGATCAAGGCCGCTTTCTTTGATCTTTCGGAATTTTGGATTCCGGGAGGAAGTTTTCTCAGAATTCTAGAACTCTCAGATTAAAGTCAGGATTCTAATATGAGTGTCAGATTGGTGTCAGTCAACCACACAGAGGAAGAGAAGTAGATATATTAGGTCACCTTCTTTGTACCTTCTTGAATGTAGTTCTGGACTTTGTTGTTTCAACTGATGGAGAATTGGATGACAATTCCATATTTATATGAGGTAACTTGTTAGTGACAGTGTTGCCTACCTTTCCATTTTCTTCTTTTTCTTTTTTTGCAATATATTGAAATATCTGTATGTTTTATATATATATATACACACACACATAACATGTATTTTTTGCTAAAAAAAAAAAAAAAAAAAGCAAAAAGGATAAGCTGAGTTTGCAGTATAAATAGATCATCATTATTTATCATTATGACGTCATACGTCATTGTACTAACACTAATCCCCTTAGTTAATCACAGTGGATGAGGTCACAAAGAAGTCAGCAAATGGCAAATTACTGCTACAACCTTTCATCAAAAAGATTCAAAACTGCTACAGTGTATTTACACACAGACGTGTGCAGGGTCACAGTTTTTTGCTGTGTGGCTTGTAGATGCATGCAGATTTGTCACTGTGGTGAGACGTGTGAGCCTCAGAAATGGTGGTGACCCTTTATTGCACACTATTACACACATCACCATTATGTTATCGCAAGATCTATCTGCATTAATTAAAAGGCGTGCACGTGTGCCACCCATCTTCCTGCACGCCGCCACGCACCCATGCCTGTTCTGTGTTAAACACATTAACTCTCCCTTTATCTTTCATGACGTCACCTCTGCCATCAGAACCCACCAGTAGTGCCAACCAGTGCCCCATGGGTACAGACAAATAGTGGCCCACCGCCGGTGGGACCCAGCTATGTGGACCCACATGGCTCGGAGATGATGTATTCCCAGCCAGAGCTGCCTTTCAGTGACTCCAGTCAGGACTGCTTCATCCCCCAAGGACAGGTTGGTTCACACTAATTATCACCCATTATTTAAGGAATAGATATAGTACATTTTTTGAAGAACAAAGTTACAAAGTGCTTCCCAGCCAAACCTCCCCACCACTGACTGAAGAGGCCTCATGATGTGACAGATAGCACAGCTGAAGCTGAAAAAGATTCGCTTCAACAAATGAATATTTTCAACCCGTCCTCTGTCATTGTTTCTGACTATTTTTACATTTCTGAAGTACTGGCCGCAGTATTTGAGTCCTGCAACGCAGTATCCTGTGAGCAGCTGGGCGGCACCCTACAACCCAGGACCTGGTCCCGCTGAATACTCAGCGCATGGTGAGTGTTGTTCCCGCTGCCAACAACAGTCAAGGCTCAGACCGAAAGCATCAGCGCTGGTTAATCAAATGTCTTAACATGATGCAGGAATGCAATTTGAAGTCTTGTGTGCGTTCACAACCCTAAGTATCTGAGGTAGTTGTGTTGTTGTTGTTTAGTATAGCTTTTTTGGTGTGTTCAGCAGCTGTTTTTTTTGTCACCTTAGGTCGCTAGACTTTTGTTAAACTTCACTGTGGACTTTGTTTTGTTAGTTTGTCTCCAGTCTCTCGCTACTTTTCAGGGTCAAGATTTAAAAGCACAAATATGACATGAACCCTTTCACTCGTGTCACTGCTGTAACCCTGGTTTATTTGTTTAAATACACAATAACATAAACACACTTCAGTGGACAGAACTCAAAGCATACGTTGCCATCAGAATAAGCTGGTGAGAGTGTCATTCAAGATGCTTGCAAGCAAGCTTTTTTTTTTTTTCAGGTTCAAATATTCTCTTGTGTTTCATTGCAGCAGCAGGATCTTATTATGCTGCTCAGACACAGAGCTTTCCGTTTGTCCAGCCCACGGCATTTCTGTTCTTCGTCCCCCAGCAAGTTCCTTCACAAGCAGCTTTGGGCTCGAAGTGCCCACCGAAGAGGGAACGCAAACTGGTAGTTACAGCAAAAAGCCTTCATGTCACTTATCCAAGGTCAAAAGGTTGAAAAAATAATACCATTGTGTATTCTGATGACTACGGGCAAAACATAAAGACTGTAGTCACTGAGAATGGCTGTAGCCTTTGTTAACAACGTCACATGATGGCTTCATTGGCGTTTACCTCCATGTCCTGACAGATACGGATACGTGACCCCAACCAGGGTGGACGGGACGTCACCGAGGAGATCATGTCAGGTGTCTGGTCCGCCACTGCAAAGGATGCTCCGCAGGTTTGGAAGGTTTTCTTATGAGTGCAACTGCTTCAGGGGTCGCACCACAATGACTAAACATATGCTGAACAACAACACAAGACAGCAGCAGCAGCAGCAGCATGCAGAAAGTTGAAAGTTGGTGGGAAAACAAACTGCATGCACCTTAAAGGACTCGAGGAGAGACTGCATTTAGAAGAAAATGTTCAGTCGTGTCGAAATTGTAACAGCATCGTTGCTGAAGGAATTAACGTGTGAACGAATGATGATAGACAGAATTAGTAAATGATGCAAACTGCTAATAAGGTATTTGTGATTTTGTGACGGCAGTCCAGCACAGTGGATACAAACCCTGAAGAGATCAACAGTGAGGTTCCGCCTGTGACCACAGAGGTGACAAAGGGTAGGTCACTTTTTTGAAGGCTGTGGTCTCCAAATTGAAATATTCTAAAAATATATATTTCTATTTGTAGCGTGTGCGGAGGAAATTGTGGAGGTTTCCACCGCTGCTACGGTGGCGCCGCCTCCTGTTGCAGCCATCACAGAGCCCTTGGTGGAGGTCCAACAGGAAGTGGAGACCGCGACATCGCCGCCGCCGCCAGAGTCACCTGCACAGTCTAAGGAGGCCTCAGATGCTGCTGAGGTGCAGCCGTTGCCAACGCAAGACGAGCAGACTCCCTCAGCCCTCCCTCCAGCAGCGGAATCCCCGCCACCTCCTGCCGAAGCGACGTGCAAAGTAAGACACTGCATAGACGTTCATGTCAGGGGCTTGCACGGATTGGTTTCGTGGTCGTTCTCAGTTCTCAGGCAGTGCGACGAAGTCAGGTACGCTACGCAGCTGTGAAAAAAAGCATTTCCAGATCATCACGCTTGACGAGTGACAACAACTACTTGCGTATTGTAGTTAGATTAGTTTCTTACTGTAGTTGGTAGTTTTTTTTTTTAATGTAAAAATGTTATTAAAAAAATACCAAATACCAAATTTATTCAGACATCACAAGATTAATAGAATTTACCTTTGGTCTCGACAAGTATCTATATGTATAGAAGTATTCAAAATTATATCTAAGTTTTTCTTTTCCTGATATGTGTGTATACATTATTTTGGTTGACTCTATATATTTTTTATTTTATACATATACATATATATACACATGCATGTATGTATGTATGTATGTATATATGTATAATGTGTATACACACACACACACACATATATATTACATTTTTTTGGTCCTTTTAGGCTGATGCACTGGACACAGGTGACCAGCTGTTGGCTCCAGAGGGCGCTGGGTGTCGAAGCTGGGTCAAAGGTGTCAGAAGCAGAGAGCACGGTAAGTGGACTTGCACTGAAAAGTGCCGTTTTAAGCAAACGAAGCGTCGGATCGACGAGTTGACCTTGAAAACAAACATCACCACTGAGGCCTTTTTCGATCTTCTTCCCAGGACTGCAGCAGTTAGACTCGGCGTGTTCAACCAGCTTCCCTTCAACAAAATACGATCACAAAGCTTCTCCGAGGTATTCTCACCTTTCCATTCTGAAAGGAAGTGCAATTATTAGACACGGTCAGAGAAAATCCAGCAACCCATCTCCCAACCTCCAGGTCGAGCTCCCACAGGGCGTGCGCCGCTGCCAGCCACTGCCGCAAACGCAACAGGAATCTGTTCGACCAGTTCAATCGCAGAGCTGAGGGCCAGCCGGACCGCGACCCCAGAAACAGCTGGATGCAGATCTGCCGTAGGAGCTTCCTCGGGATGCAGGAGGACGGCGGGAGGGCCGGAGACCAGTGGGAGCCCACGCGGCCTGTGCTGCAGCGTGGCGGCGTGGCAGAGGACAGAGACAGGGGGGGCATGGACGTAGGAAGCGGAGACAAGTGTCCAATTACAGACCCCGCAGGTAAAGGTCTCGGCAGACGGATTGTGCGAGTTTGGCGAGGACGAGGGTGACGGATGGGTGAGGAAAGAATGTTAACCGTTGGTTGTCCTGCAGACAAGTATGAGAGCGCCATCAGTCCTCCCCTTCCCAAACCCGCGCTGACGAAGGAGGAAGTGGAGGAACTCTCGCACGTCATCATTAAAGAATACCTCTACTCTAGCAACCTCAAGGTACATTGCAGAGCGCTGAAACCAACCATTTTCCTCTCGCTCATTTGAGACGTCGCCTTGAGAGTCCCTTCTGCGATGGCTGGCACCCGTCCCATCCACCCCCCACACCACCCACCCCTGTCTCTCTGCAGAGGGCGCTCCTGTGCGTGAAGGAGCTCAACAGCGCCTCGCTGCTCTACGTGCTCGTGCAAAGGGGCATCGAGATGATCCTCAAGCGCAGGACCATCGCCAGAGAGCGCATCGGCCTGCTGCTCTACCACCTTGTGAAGGAAGGGTCGCTGCCCGCGCAGCAGTTCTACAAAGGGTGAAAATGGCTGCATTTCTCTGCTGTTATAAATCTAACATTCCCATGCTTTTTGAATCTCTGATAATACTTCAACATGTATTGGTCTCCTCCATCTGCCAAACTGCTCTGTGCCACATGACATCTTTGTTGTAAGTCATATAAATTGAAAAAATCTGAACCTCCACCTCATGTGAGCGTAAAGCTGTTTGTGATTCAGGGGAGTTTTTGTTTTTAGTTTTTTTTTTAACTGTGTTTCCTTTACGTTAATTTTCTATTTGTAGTTTCAGTTTTCGCAACGTAAAATTTAATGGGAGCACAGTTATAGTCTGCAGCGGCTGAGAAGATTTAACCTTGCAATGCAGTTGGATGCAGTTTTGGGCTTTAAAATCTCAGGGATCCATCTCGCTAAGCTCCACTCTGTGGAGTTTTCAGTTGTTTTTTTTATATTAAGACAGCAATAATTTTTACTTGTGATGAAAAAGGTGCTGCCCCTGAAATTCAAACAAACAACAACGATGCAGAATCTGATGCTTTATAAGAGCAGGATGGCATTAGCATTTTGCATTAACAGGAGAAGAACGTGAGGGACTCTGAGGGCTTTGCAGTGAAAATTCTGCTTTTCCCTTCCTGACTGACTTTGAGTGTGATGAACGAAGACGGATGTTGCATAAACCTGATAGCTTTAAGAAAACCATCTGGTGCATCAGATTAGAAGGCTTTTCTGATAATGTGAAAAAAGATATTGACGGAATGATGAAAGTTTTTTTTTTTTTTTTTTTTTAAATTCTTTGTGTGTGTGCGTGTGTGCGCGTGCGCAGGCTAGAGGCGACCTTGGACACTCTGGGAGACACCGCCATCGATTTGCCTGATATCTGGTTCGACGCTGCCGAACTCATTACGCCCATGCTCTATCAGGGTGGCATCCCCATGGGACAGCTCTTCAGGTGAGCTACGCACAACAGATGAGTGATTCTGTCTGTTTTTTAAGCTCATGCTGAAGACTCCCTGCCAACATGAAGAGGTCACAGAGTGCTAATCAGCTGATTCCCGTGCCATTTGTGCCTTTAGGAAGATCTCAAAGCATCTTCTGCCCACTGGACAGGCTGCCCTGCTGCTGGCGGAGATCATCAAGCTGCTCTGCAGACAAATGGTACCCGTAATTTGAAAGACTAGCGTTGGGCGTCTGAGCCGCGAAGATTGTTTTATCAAATTAAACCCAACTGCACTTGTGTGTGCGCTTTCCTCCGTCAGAGCCCAAAAAGAGTGGGAGCCATGTGGGCAGAAGCTGGCCTGAGCTGGAGTGATTTCTTACCCGACAATGTGGACGTCAACAAATTTGTTACCGAGCAGGTCTGTGGAGTTCTTGGTTGTTACTGCTACACGGTAAATGTAAACTACTGAGGAAAAATCACACTCAGGTGATGTGCAGTTGAGTTTTTTCGTAGCCTTTTGGTAATATTTTTCATTATTTTTGAAAGAGATTGTGAGCAATTGTTCTTTACAGTAAGTCTTTGTATGAAAATGACCTTGAGAAAAAGTCAATATAAACAACATAAAGCATACAATCTTTGCAAAGACTGCAATGAAGAAAGTAAAACAGAGAAAGTCAAGTCGCTCAAGTCTATTGAAAATGATTTTAACAAATGGTTGAGGACGAAGAAGGGGATCTTTGATGCTTCCTCTCTGCCGCACAGAAAGTGGAATTCACACTGGGATATGGGACGGACTCGAGTGACTTTAATGAGAGGAGGATCCTCACTGAGGAAGAGCTCAAGGAACAGCTGGACCTCTTCCTGCTCAACCAGGTGTGCAACCAGCAGATCGAAGACTGGATTGAGGTGCGTGTCAGACAAAGCAACGTGGGCGGACCAGGAAAATGACAAACAATTTGATTCTAATGTCCAACCTGTTTTTTTCCGTTTAGACTTACTTGGACGAAGCACAGATTTCCTCGAACCGGTTTGTGCGAGCGCTGATGACGTCAGTGTGTCAGTCTGTCATGAGCTGTAAGTACGACTCAGAGCGGCAGCAGCGTTTTGTTAGAATTAGAGGACGGTTCATTTGATGGGTGCTCTGGATGTGGCTTGACTGAATCTCTCTTTGCTGCTGCTGCTGCTGCTGCTGCTGCTGCTGCGACGGCTCATCTCAGATGGCAACAGGTACGAGTTGGATACCGAGCTGTTTCAAACGAGGGCCAGTTTGCTGCAGAAATACCTGTGTGATGAGCAGAAGGAGCTTCAGGCCCTGTACGCCCTCCAGACTCTGATGGTGGAAATGGAGCACCCAACCAGTACGTTTCTGAAGATGAGACAAGAAGCATTTACACACATATTTAGGGTGGCCATGTTTTGAAAACCCCAAAAGAGGGAACATCTGCAAAAATACCAAAAGATACTAAAAAAAAAAAAATCGTTATTTTCTAAATCATACATTTATTTAAGACATTCCTTTTCTGTTTAAACTGAAAACTCAAATATTAAAAGAATCAAACCTAATGTGAGGTACCAAATAGGTACCTCAGATTTATGCCAGTGGCCCCATGCATTTTGTATTTTCATAATAGAATTATGAATAAATGCTCTATGAAACAAACTTTTATCAAATCCCCCCAGATATAATTTTAGGATCCATATAGAGAAAGTCTGTCAGCGCTGACGGCTGTTTTCTGTCCCAGCAGACCTGCTGCGTTTGTTCTTTGAAGCCCTTTACGATGAGGACGTCATTGGTGAGGACACCTTCTACAAGTGGAAGTCGAGCAAAGACCCAGCTGAGCTGAGAGGCAAAGTTGTGGCCCTGAGATCAGTCATGGCCTTCTTCACCTGGCTCATTGACTTAAGAGATTTCTTCCCAGCTCTCATTTTTGATGAAATGACTTTAGTTTAGTGTCTTTCATCCAGGCTTAGTGTCACACAACAAAATGGACTTGAATGACATTTTCCCCCACACATTTTGCACTTACATTTCCATTCTTTCCAATCTATAAAGCATTTAGTGGACACAATGTTAAACTACACTCATAATATGTTGTACGAGAAACTATCTGAGGCAATTTCTTGCTTCTATATATATATATGAAAAAAAAAAAAAAACATCTGCAAAAAGAAAAAAAAAAGGAATTGCAGGTGGTCGTGCTGTCAATGCACTGCATTTACACTGCTGTTCTGAAATGCTGATTCTGTGCTTTAACTCTACTTATTCTTACTCTTACTAATCGTTTAAGTTTGAAACCTGAAGTTAAACTGCCATTATTTAATCATCAGGGAGTTCTTGGAACCTTTAAAGGTATGTTTTTTTTAAATAAATGATTCTTACCGTGAATGGACAGGAACTAATCTTAGTTGAAAATGAAAAATGAAAAATAAATAAAATAAAATAAAAATAAAAAGTTGAATGGGTCAAGTGTGAATGGACTTTGGAGCTGAATGCGTGCATTTCAGAGACTTTGAAACATTTCCCCCCCATCTTTTGATATTCTGAAGGAAACCTTGGATTTTGCCAGAATTCTTAGATTGTCTAAACCAGAAATACAAAAACACATCTCCCCCAAAATGAACAGAGCATTTTGGTGTTTCAATGGCTTTGAAGCATGTTGAAGATTTGAGAAGAAAAATAAAATATGTATTTCTCGAAAGCGTATTTCACTTCCTCGGTGGATAAAGGGCATGTGTTGCGTGTTGTTGGGATTCTTATTTAGTCAGTAGAAGTTGAAAGGATTCAAACATGCAACTTGCATTTTTTGAGACTTAAATCAATTTATCTATGTTGATGCTATATATCACATTATAAGTTAGACTTCAATTAATTCCTCTTTTGTATCCATGCAGATAACAGCTGGATTGATCTTATCAAATCACATTGCGAGCAGTTTCCAAAACAACATAACAGTACATGGAAATTCACTGTCAAAGGCACAATGAAAGCGAGTCAAAAATAATGCCATGTTTCCAGGGGTGGAGCTTTGTGGTTGGCACCAGCCAACACACGACACGGTAGAGCAGTGTTTCTCAAAGTGGGCGCGAGCCGCGAGCTAAAAAGCCAGAAGACTATGAAGAGTTTTCCAGTGCTGAGAGAAGGTCCTCAAACACCTTTGCATCAGTACGTGAGCTACGCCGTGACTGGCGCGATATTGTGACTTAGCGCACGCAACGCTCAACGTCATCCCGTGTGGCAGGTAGAAAATGTCATGTTGCCGCATGACTGATGTTGTTGATGTGGTCAATTTCATCAAAGCAAGACCCCTGAAAGCGCGGCTGTTCTCTGCACTTTGTGAGGAGATGGGAGCACAACGTAAAGCTGTGTTGTTTCACAGGGAAGCCAGGATGGTGGATGTTACAAAAGTGGTTTGCCAACAAAAAAAGTTATTTGCACAGCAGAAAAGTGAACGGAGTATTCTTGTTTAAAAAGTAGTGTTCAGGATTTGATGTCACAAAGAGTGATTTGCTAAGTTGTTTATTTGTACAACATAAATGAAAACTGTTCTTCCTCCAAGGTGGGGCGTGACAGTGAAAGTTTGAGAACCACTGCCCTAATGCCATGCAAGTCTATGGGGTCAAAAGTCAACTTGGTCCTAGACACATGGGACCACTTGCAGGTTCATCGGGATCCCTCAAGACACAGCCATGTCAAATTTGGGGCTTCTAGCGAATGAGGTACCACCAAAACCCTAACCCTAATTCCAGCAGTAACCCTAACCCTAATTCCAGCCTTATCGCTAACCCTCATGCCATGCAAGTCTATGGGGTCAAAAGTCAACTTTGTCCTAGAGACATGGGACCACTTGCAGGTTCATCGGGATCCCTCAAGACACAGCCACGTCAAATGAAAATTTTTCTTCCTCCAAGGTGGGGCGTGACAGAAAGTTTGAGAACCACTGCGTCCACACGACCAGTATCTCAAGTGATATCTTTGTTAACTGATGTACAGTATCGTTTTTTTACATTTATTTCTGACTTGATGATTGGTCCATAAGTTTATTACTATTTACATTGGTGATGATTTCCTGCTCTCTAATTTATAAGAATGGTGACAGGCCGACTGATAATATTTCATAGAGACAAAAAAACGACAGTAACAATTAGACATTAAAAAAACTAAACAAAAAAAAAACAACTAAACATCATTTTTAAGGTATTTATTTATTGCCGCTCCTGTGTGGGTGACGATCTCAAGCTTGTCAGGGGGCGCTCTCTGCCACAGTTGACTCTCCGAAGAGGCCGGTGTAGTACCTACCCCATAGATATAACCTACCCTACACCGGGTTAGGATCGGGGAACGGAAGTTGACTTTTCTCCGGAACACAAGCCAGAGGTCCGTCTTTGAAAGAGCGGAGGAAACACGAGCTACGAGCGGCCTGTGGGGGCTGTAAACGTAATAGAAGGTTAGTAAAAAAAACAACAACAAAATGCTACGAGTCCTTAATTGCGAATATTCGGAACAAATGATTGTGCGCCGTCAGCACGCGGACGCACATACAATGTAAGCAGCGCTTTCATGCTACACATTTCAGAACGTTAGCTTCGCTGCTTAGCTGCTTAGCTCGCTAGCTCGTCATCACAATCGTTCTCCAAGACGACGCTTTGTTTGGGGTGAATTGTTACAAATCATTTTTTGTTACCAATGCTAAGAGGTAAACGAGAGAATTAGAATTTGCAGTAAATAAATGTGATGTACACCGTCAAGATGTGTTCGTTACGCCATGTACCGCTGTTTGATAGTAACTGGTCGTCACTCGTCTGCAAATCTGGTTTTTAAATTTCCGTGGTGATGTTATTACTTTTCGATGTTGTGTTGTAACGGACACTGTCCGGTTTCATTGCACAACCAGTTGCTACTTGTAGCCACTCTCGTCATTGTTAATGCCCCAACGGTAATGGTCTTCGGGGGAATGTGTCTCTCGCTCCGAACCAGTTTTGGAACTCGAACCCGGGGCGACAATATTCTTTAGTTATGTATTAGAATGTGTTTTTGTTTTTCCTCGACAAACTTCGTCCCTGGCACTGAAACGCTTCCACTGGTGTGACGCGACCCAGTCGCAACAGACGAAGTCCTGATATTATACCGATATTATCAAACTGTACATATTTCAATAGGTAAAGTAGGTAATAAGTATTTTTTTTTTTTTTTTAAATAAACACGTGAAAGCAAAATTGTAAAAATGTGTTCGGAAGAACGCACGGCTACATCCAAATGCGTAGGGTGAATATGTGACACACCGCATAGTTTACGTTATAAAATGTACAGAAATCCAAGCAGGTCTCTGCAATATGTTTAGACATGCTGGGCATATTGAAGTTGTGAAGAAAATGCATGGCGCAAACCTTATTTCTACTCATAGTTTTCTGTATAGTATGAAATGTTAACCAAGCACATTTGAATATTTATGATAGGGCTGTTCAGTGCCATATATGTCATTGCACTATGTATGTATGTATGTATGTATGTATGTATTCATGTGCAATATGTATGCACTTAACATGCTGTACACATCACAGACAACCACCTGAGCAGCTGCAGGGTATATACAATGCACCATCTATTTTGTTTGGCTGAGTGGATGTAGCTATTTATTAAACAAATGCAGTGTGACCTCAATTGCCAGCAATTAAAAACTAAAAGCAAAAAGACACCAACGCTGTAGTTTTAAAAGTCATTTCAATCACAAAAATGATCATACTTATCCCGTATAACGCATAGTTTGCCTGAATTTCTTTTTACAGCTTGAATTTGTGAGACATTTTTTTTAACTCTTATTTTTTTTGCTTTCTTTTTCTTTTTAAAGACAATTTGGAATTGGAAACTTGGGAAGACACAGATTCAAGAGAGATTCAGGTTTGAGTTAAGGTATGTAAGGCCCTGCTTTATAAAACATATTATAGAAATATGGAAATAACCTGTTGTCATTTATAAAATTCAATATTATTGAAATTTCTCATAATATTAATTATGATGTCAGTGATAATACTGATATTTCATGAGTGCGGTTTATGGTATACCCCTTTGTAACTTGTGCTATGGGTTCTAGTTCAGTACAGAGTGGGATTTTAAGACATCTGTATTGGGACAAATGCACAATATTTTGAAATTATTGTTTTTATTAAATGGCTATTAATTTTTACAACTTTTTGATAAGAAAATGTAACTTATCAACTGGTAATCTGACAAAAACACTACTTTCCAATGTTAATTGTGAGGCATTGTGACTGCAAACTTCTTTCTACATGTACAGTTTATATCCTATTTTGCACCCATCCACAATTTTCATTTGAAAATATCAATGTTTTTCTTTAAAAAGTATAACCTCATGAATTTCTTCAGTCCAAAAACAGTAACCCTTTGTTACTTAATTTTTCGGAGGCATTTTCCAATTTTGCGACGTTTTAACTGTATTAAAAAATGATGGTGTGACATTTTAATCCGTTTCCCATTTGCGTGTGGATCTGTTTGCGTATCGTTGCCGCATCATAATCCACTATGTAAACATTTTTTTTTAACTTGATCGTCAACACCTCCGAACCCACATCATACTTGAACACCGAAGTAAAAGAAGAAAAGCTGTTTGCGTTCTTTCACATCCGTGGAACCATTTGCACTTGTTGGAACCTGAAAACTTCTCCAGGACCCGTGTTGTGATAAAAATGGTTGCAAAAGTCCACAATTTTTAAATGGGTCGTGCCAATAAAATCACAAAAGGTGTTGTCTCACTTCACGTCAGGTATAACACCAACAGCTCAATGCCGTCATTTAAAAAAAAAAAAAAATAAACAGTTATGTGTTGCACGGCCCAATTTCATTCTCCGTCCGCATTTCTATTCACTGCTGTGATTTGAAACTGATGAAACCCCTCAGGATCAAACTAAAATCCATTTATCCGTGCAAATAGTTGAAAACAGTCTGCATCGCTTCACGGAAAGCTGCCTGCAAGACTTTCACATTTTTGCACCAAAGCAAACATTGGTTGCATCGCCGAATTTCCATGCTCAATTTCCATTTATATTTGTGAATTTGGAGGAATCTGCAATTTTCCACTTTGATACATTGACTTTGTTGGACTGCTTCCATTGTCTGAACCTGTTTGACATTGAACTGCAATTTTTGTTTTTCTCCATGGGATTTGATTTTTCCTCTTAACTTACTGACCTGTTTCAGGACCGTGGACGACAATTTCTAAAGGCTTATTTAAATTTTCAAGCATTTGATACACAAGAAAGGAGAAGCGTATATCCTTGGATCAAGTCATGTCTCGCAGAAGAAGTCGCAGCACATCACCTCAGCGTTTTACACGCACCTGCAGCAGTAATGATCCTAAAGATTTGGAGAGAAGGATTTTTGTTGGGAATTTGCCAACCTCCGACATGGAAAAGAAAGATTTGGAAGACATGTTCGGCCAATATGGGAAAATTACGGGTCAGTAAATGTAATCTTAAACTTAACTTAAAGTCTCAATTTATAACCGTAATTGTAATGGGCTGCTAAAGCAACTTTTGCCATGTTGCTATTAACTTCTTTGTGGCTGCTAGCATGTGAAATTAACATACCATGCTGTTCAGATATATTGTACAGTGGGTAAATTGATCGGCTTATAAAATGTCCGTTAAACCTATCTTTTGTACCACCTAAAATGTTCCTTTTACAGGCGTTTCCATGTTTCGTGGGTTTGGATTTGTACAATTTGAGCGCCTTGAAGAAGCTGAAGCTGCAAAGGCGGGATATAAGGGTCGAATATATAAAGGGTATAAAATAGGTAAGACTTAGTTTTGTTATTGGTACACTGTACCGACAAGGGCAAAAACAATAAGAATTATATATATATTCATATATATTTATATGTGTATATATATATATATATATATATAGAGAGAGATTTTTTTTTTTCAAAAGACATCACATGGTTTGACCATTTGAAAACGTCAAAAATTCATCTGCAATAGTTGGTGTTTTCCATAAATCAATTTTTCTGGAGAGAGTGATATCATGACCTACCTAAAATAATTGTCATTTTTTTTTGTTGGGAAAAATAAATCATCTTTATGATGATTTGTTTCAGTTTTTTGTGGTTTCTGATAAACCTTTAAAATGGCAGTTATGTTAAGTGGGTATCTGTCATATTCTAAGTGATAAATCCTCTACTATACACACAATAATGCTATAATGTTTTGTTTTAGTGAGACTCTTAATGCCATTTTTGAAATAAGCACGTTATGTTACGGTACTGTATCAAAAAAAGAAATAAACGCTCATTAATTTTAAGTCTATATCTCTGAAAGACCTTTTTTTGTTTTTTCTTTAAATATACTTGCATACATCTGCTATTTAAGCCAAGATTTGTTTGGTGCTATCTAATGTTGCTTCAAGAAGACACTTGTTTCAGTTTTGTCGTTAGTTTTGAAAAGTCAATAGAGGAAATTTTATCACATAATTTCTCGTGAGGCCGATTCATCTCAATTTTCTGCATTTTGACTCGTCTTTGGATTTGCGAGCCTGGATGTTGTGACTCATTTTCATTTGGATCCTGTTTGACATGGCGATTCCATTCTCCCTGAACGCATAAACCTGAATTTACATGTCACTGTTATGTTCAACGTTTGGATTGATTTATTTTCAGATGTAAATATGGCAGTGGAGCGACGACAAGTTAAACCTCCAATTCAGCAGAGTCCTCCTCGAAGGTAAAGTAACGTCAAATGGATGTGAAGAACTTTCATTGCCTCTGGCGTCCTAGTATAACTAATAAATGACGAACAAAAGGGCTTTTTTTCCGCTGTTGTCATTTGCGCCTTCATTATGGAAGTTGGTGGACCGTCAAATGGTTTCGTGGTGATTTGGAAGAGTCAACTTGTCACTGCTGAATAAAAACAGCCACTTGAACGTGATTTAGTTTCTTTGTCTCAAAGATTCTTGTGTTCTGGATTTTACACGCTTAGGCTCTGGGTGTTTTCTTTCTTTTAATTATGCTTTTGCATTCCATCCTTTAAAATAGAAGTGCATTCTTAACTTAAAAGATCTTAAAAGCGTACGCTGCAAAATATTTTACAAAACAAAACTTTCACTTGTTTCTCGGCGTGTATCCCCCTTCGCCTAACACCTGCGTGGATCCAATTTACCATCTCAAAACTCTTTCAAAACCTGTGATGGCTGATGGCCAATAAATTTATTTCTTACAACTTGTACAAGCCAGAGGGTATGACGATTTACCGGATGTGGCAATGGACTCATTGCTGTCAGCTAAAAAATGTTTTTTTTTTTGTTTTTTTTTAAATAACAACAAAGAAAACTTGTTTTTTGCAAGTCAAACTATTTCATTTCTCTGAAAAAATGAATAAAATGTCAAAGGTGAATCAGGTCTTGTACTATTTCCATACTATACTGATTTACTGAGTAAACAAAACCGAAACGATGAACTCAACATGGACTGAACATCGTTCCTTCATGTCAAGGAATTGCACGTACAAGACTATTTTATGAAGGTGGTTTCATTGCGTGCTACATTCCTGGACACACATTTCCAGAGAACGGTGTGCGGACGTGCATGGGAATCACTCCGTGGTCAAATTTGTTTTCCGTCACGCCTGGATTGCGTTGTCGCATGGATTTTAATTGCGCTTTGGTCATAATTTGATTTCACTGAAGAAGGCACTGTCATTCACACACACACACACACACACACACACACACACACACACACACACCACACCTACACAGCCTATTCTTGCCAGGCAGAGCACCGACTTCCTTGGACTAATTGACCGCTTTTCTCTCAGGGCCCCATACAACAGTTATGGGGATGGCAAAGACCACCGACCTCGCTCACGCTCGCCTCATTTTGGTCGCGATGGACGGGAGCCCCGAGATGGACGTGATGGACGTGACAGTCGTGACGGGAGGGAGCCTGGAAGAGAGCCTGGAAGAGAGCCAAGAGTGAGTGGCCACTCCCGAGACCCTGACTACCGGTACCGGGGCTCAGAAAGCAGAGACAAGGACTTCAGAAATGACCCGCGGGAGCCATCCCACAGGTGACACGTGTTGCTCAGAAGATTATTTAGAGTCTGAGACATTTAAAGTGTTGCTTTAACTGAACTAGTTAATTCCATACAGAGGAGATGACTACGACCGACACTATCGGGGCGGTCCTGAGGACTACTACCGGAGGAAGGACGAACCCTACAGGGAGTCTTATAGGGAACCCTGGAATGGCCGTCGTGAGCCAGACGGTATTTATTCATTCTTAAGACCTCAGATTTCATTCTGATTTTCTGCACGAAAATTGCATAACTATGTCAGTTCTGAATCTAGAGTCAAAAAGAAATGCATGATTGTACTAACGATTGAAGGTTGAGAAAGAAAGAAACAAGGTTCAAGGTTCCACCATTTTATCCTCCTAACTGTAGACGATCGTCCGCGTCCAGAAGAGCGTCGACGCAATGAGTTGTACCGGCAGTATTATGAGGAAATCCAGCGGCGCTACGACACAGACCGTCCCGTAGACTGCTCCGTTATTGTCGTCAATAAGGCACAGAAGTATGTCCACTGTCCTTTTAAAAAGATGGATCTATGACAACAGGCGTATTTGTATGAAGACCAAAAATTGTTACGTGGAATATTTTCATTTCATACTGCTCCCGTGTGTCTCCTTGTTTCCGTGCACTTTTGCTTCTGAAACAACTGTAGGGAGTATGCCGAGACAGTCGGGCGGAAAGTCCGCGATTTGGGCATGGTGGTGGACCTGATCTTCCTCAACACCGAAGTCTCTCTGACCCAGGCACTGGAGGACGTAGGCCGAGCCCGAACTCCCTTTGCCATAATCATTACCCAGCAGCACCAGGTCCACCGATCCTGTACCGTCAACATCCTGTTTGGCACGCCGCAAGGTAATGAAAGAGGACAGGCTGCAGCTATTGTACAAAAAGAGAGCATATCAAATGTGTGCCCTTTTTATTTTTGTAGAGCACCGAAACATGCCAATGCAGGATGCCATGATGCTGGTTGCCCACAACTATGACACCTACAAAGTTGAAAACCGCGAAAAGGAACGAGAGGAGATTTCCAGGAAAGCCGCCAAGATGGCCGACGACGTGTTACTCAGGGAGCCAGACAGAGAACCCCACCCCGTTTCTGTGCTCACCACCGTCACACTGCTGTCGGAAAACAGGTATGACATTTAAAGGACTTGTAACCGTCTTGGTAAAGAAGGATCGCTGACCTGTGGCTATCTGTGATTCATACACCTCCAAAAACCACAGTACAAACTGCAGGTTACATAAGTCATTGCACTTTGAAATATTTATTGTCCATGTGTTGCTCCTTTGAATCTCATACTGCCTCGAAGAAAAACGATTGCGTGAAATGTTTCGTCTCTCTCAAAAGGTTTGTCACTCCAGATGAACTGGACAGTTTCATGGCTTACCTAAAAGACAAAAGAGCCCGTCTGCTACGGAGAACTGGAGAACCTCTCACAAGTGAGTTGAAGGACCTTTTTTGGTGGTTAAAAACAAATTATCCAATTCCTACCTTCTTCAGCAAATGGTCTTTGCTAAGTCAAGTCAAGTTGACCCGATCTCACGTTAGCCAGGTTTATGTAAATGTCAGCATTCTGTTTACCTGTTAGACAATAGAATTTTGATCAGTTTGGGAAACCAAGTGTTTTACCTTTGCCATACTAAATTAGTTTTATAAAAATCACCTTTGACTTTTATTAACCTTTATTCGGCACATTTTTAATGTCCGATGGTACCATTGGGCAGCCGTCAGCTCGGAGACCCGATAGATCTTCTCGTTGTGGGTTGTTTCGTCTTGCTCTGAATTTTTTCACACATCACGAAGCACAGAACCTCGTTGGTTGACCACCGCGCTGGTTCGCCAGTCTTTTCCCTCGTCTACTTCACTTAATAAATATGCACACTCTCGGGAATCGTTGTGTGTCATCAGTCCCTGTCCTGCACTCTGTTGTCGTAATACTCTTGGCTCGACTCCACTCGCTTGGAAACTGGCCAAGCGGATACTAATTTAGTACCTGGTACCAGGTACCTACTAACGAGTAGGTCCTAGTGGAAAAGCCCCAAAGGTCTGTGAAGATGTTCCTTTTAAAAAATGAAGAATGAAGCAAAGTTTAATTGAGTCCGTCTCCCTCACAGCTGGGGTCCACGTTCCAGCCCCCGTAGCACCCGCACACACGGACATGCCACCCACAGCCGCGGTCCTTCCCATGTCTCATCCTTCCCACCCGGCACCGCAGACTGGCCACCTCGGCCTGTCCACGGGCTCTGGCACCAGCGCCAGCACCAGCAATCAGCAGGACCTGCAGGCGAAAATCCTCAGCCTTTTCAACAGCGGCTCGGGGGCGTCAGTAGCCCCCGCTGCCCCTCAGCCGCAGTCCTACGGCTCGATGGCTCCGGTTCCTTCCACGAATCCACCACGCCAAGCCATGCCGGGCCCTCCTCTTGGTGGAAACCAGGGCTACATGGCCCCAGCGGGGCGCATGCCAATGGCTCAGCCTGTCCAGAGACACCCCACCTCCACCGCTGGCATCAACTTTGACAACCCCAGCGTACAGAAAGCCCTGGACACTCTCATTCAGAGTGGACCACCTCTGCCCCTAGTAGGCGCCGCTGCGTCTCAGCAGCCGACCCGCAGGCAAGTGCCCGATATGGGCCAGGCCCCACCTATGTCCATGTATCCCCAACAATATTAACGGTTTTGGTGAAAATCGTTGCTCTCTAAAATGTGATCTCAGTGTCAGTCAGGAACACATCGATCCTCAGTTTTGTGAATTTTGCAGCTATGTATAGTTAGGCTGTCGAGTGTGTTTTTAAACTTTTGTTTTATACTGAGTTTTTTGTTGATTTGAGCGAACTGAGACATCAGTTGAGGGCGACTAAAAAGTTTGTAATTCCAATTTCCACGACAGCTAAACTTCATTACAACTGTGCGTAGGGTAAATTTTACAAAATGTAGAGTCCAGTTTATTTGCGATTAAAATGGAACTTCTCATTTTGCCTTTTTACCACCGATTTTTGTTAGATTGTTTCAATTTTCAATTTGTAATGTCTTTGTTGTCAAATCCAAACGCGATTAAATACCCAAGAGACAGTTTGTTTAATAAAATGGTATTGGTTTATTGCATTTTGTGCTGACAAATCTATAAAATGGAACGGGTATCGCCAGAAGCCATAGAGATATAAGCATTTGAAATGTAAGATAAAACTACTTTTCCTTCTTTTTAAATGTACCATGAAACACAATAGATAATAATACATGTTTTTTTTTTATTGAATTTTAGAATATTTAACTTACACTGACACAAAAGAAACACCTCCACACTAACTTGTTATTTGAGTTATTTACACATAGCCCCTCCCACCCCTTCCCCCAGCGGTTACAAGTGCACATGAATACAAATACACACTCCCACAGAACTTAAAGGAACACACTACAGCTTCACCATGAGACTAGGTACAGTATCAAGGAAGAGTAATGAACAGTTCTGAATGAAGGAAAAAAAAAACATGATTCCATAGTACTGAAATTTGATATAAGTGTGTCTTTGTGTGTATGCTGTAAGTATATATAACTATATTTATAGAATCTACACCCATCACATTTTTTTTTCTCAGTCATTCGTACGATGTTTCCCACAGCTCGAGTGAATTAAAAACAAACTGGGACAGTGTTGATTCCACTGTGAACCAACTGTTGTTCTAATTAGGCTCTGCATTTCTTTTAACATTAGAAATGAAGGAAGGAGTCTGACAAGATGCTGCTGTCCAAAGGCAACAAAAAGCTGCTACTTGGACCTCTGAAGCACAATAACAACAATTTTTTTTTTTCCAGCAATTTGAAAAAAGAAACCAAAATGTTAAAATTCTGACGTGGACTAACCACTAAAGCACTCTGAATCAGAACAGTGCAGGATCAGCTGATCTAAGAGCTGGAGAAGTAAACTTTCCATTTCATTTTGGCTTCTGTGCACACAAATTATGTTGAAGTAATTATTTATACATTCTAATTATATGATTTATAAATTATATATATATAGGTTAATAAATGAAATGTGTATTGGTTATTGTGCTTTAGAGATTCTGAACTTTGTTGGCCTTAGTTTGGCCTAAAAAGATCTTCCCCCTTTTTTTACAGGCCTGTCTGAAAAAAAAACAAAAAACCCACACGTTGCCTGTTGGGCTGCAACGTCTGTACTTTTAAAACATTTTTTCTTAGAAACCCTCTAATATACTCAATTAATAAAAAAAAAAAAGCCATCCAGGACACTCGTATAGAATGCCTTATCAATAAATAAATGTCCTGGTTTCTACTTTGGCACAGTTGTTTTTAAAATTTGAACCCATTTCTAACGACCATCCGCTAAGTGACTCTTTGCTACAGTTAGGTGAAAAAATAAACAGTCGTCTGTGTCTAATTCACTGGAGCGATCACTTGCACACCTCTAGTTAACTGAAACTGTATACTTTGGTAATCAGTTTATCTGCAGATAATGTTTGACACAATGAGAGGACCTTGTCACCAAATCCACCATAAAAAATAGACTCTCATCATGACCATAGTCATTTTGAACACAACAATTGGCCTGTCCTAAGGAAAGAGGAAAAGAAAGAAATCATACCAGCAAGTGAAAAGTAAAAGATTCTGATATAAACCAAATACTTTTATACCACAAACACCCAATATATTGTCAATACACCTTGTTCAAGGGTAATTGCATGCATGCACTGAGTTACACGACATAAGTGGAACACGGCTCTGCTCGCACTGCACGGACGGATACTTGGGCTTCTCCTCATGTGAGTTCCGCATACGTCGAGTGTGTGAAAATGAACTAACAGCCGTCGTGGTCGACCTTAGCCCCTGCCAGCGGACTGCGTGCCCCCCACTCCTCCCTCCCTCCTTGGTCATAATCTGAATGTTCTGATTGGGAAAAGTCTCCCTCGGTTGTTGCAGCGGGAGAGCCTCCTCTACCCCGGTAACTGATGTGTTTCAGAGCCCTTAATATCCATTTAAGGATTGGAGACTTGTGTGATGATCACCGGCAACGTTTGTCTCATGCTACAGTTTGTGCAGGCGAAGGATCTGATCAAAACATACAAACGAGGATCAGTTTTTTTCTTTTGAGGGGAAATGGGGAGGGCAAGAGAGTGGTGGTGTTGGTGGGTTGTGTGTGTGTGTGTGTGAGTGTGTGTGTGTGTGTGCGCGTGCGTGCGCGTGCATGCTGGTTTCTAAGTCGGCCATCTCGTGCTATCCAAACAGAGCCGGTTGCCAGAATTGGAAGCGCAAGTTTCATCTTTGATCAATTTCTTTTTTTTCAATCCCCCAGAATTATACTGCAAACACATTTAAAAATACAGGGGCGGGGAGAGGTGGGCCGGAATGAGGGGTGGGTAAAGGAAGGGGTCCGGGGGGGTCACACAATGGAGTAATGAGTCCTCACCAACCTCACAGGTTGAGTGATAAAGTCTTAAGGGAAGAAAAAACAAAACGTAACCGGTTGCTGTTGGTGTTTTCCAGAAGTTGGACAGGAGAGTGGACAGGATGTGATGCATGCGAATCAATACTGAATCAATACTTTCCCCATGAAGAGAAAAGAAAAAAAAAAAGAAAAGATTGGCTGGTTGGCAGTAAATCGAGGTCAGCAGGTCCAGGTGTCTGGATTCTGCAGTTCAGAACTGCTGCAAAAAACTGATGGGGATGTCGAGGGGAGATGAGGTCGGGATCACACAGCTGGCGGTAATACACTGGTGTGCCTCCAGAGGTCGCTGTGGGACAAAGTCTGCTCAGAGCAGCCTGCCCATCCCCCACCCACCCAAACTGACCCCCCCCCCAGCACACACACACACACCTTCGAGCCCCAACTTTGTGTTAAAGTGCATTTGCTGTCTCAGCCACCACGTCTGGAGATCTTTAACGTCCGTTTAGACCCGATGGCAAAAGCGTTAGCGGAGAAAGAAAACCAAAAAAAAGGGAGTGTGAGGAAGTCAAAGACATTTCAAATGAGGTGACGAAAGACGACACGAGTTCCCACGCGCGGGACCGATCCGAGTGATCCGTATGTACAGGTGACATGGCCGTTTTGTTGGGCCCATTCATTTGCACGCGCCCGGTGAAGGACTACTCGAGCAAGACTGAAATAGAACAAGTAACAATATAGTGAACTCATAGATTATTCTTGATTTATTTATCCGTTCCTCTTTTTTTTTTTGCAAAAGACTTGTATATGTATATATTTATATATTATATATATATATATTTTTTTTTAATGTCTAGCCGTGTTTGCCGGCTGAGCAGCCAGCACCTGCCAGCTCTCAAAAATCTGCCGGTGGGTGAGAAGGTTTTTTGACAGGCTTTCATGCCGCTCTGCACCTCGCACATGAAAGTCATCACTATAGAAACCACTAAAACAAATATTGCCACGTAATACCATGCAAACAGCATATATAAAACATCTGTAAGTCCATAAATAAATTCAATTTCTGATAAATCTCTCCGATAAAGATCAGATCTTTTTTTTTTTCTGTTTCCATACATAGATAGTAGTTTCTTTTTTTCTTCTTCTTTTTAAAGGCTCAGTTGATGCAGGCAATGTTGTGGAGACAATCCCAAAATAGCCATCATCTTAAAAAAAAAAAACAACAAAAAAAGTGATGTTAGCGCTTAACAAACCCCCGTTGTTCATCCCTTTGGCACCCAAAAAGATCTGAAAAAACCTCAAATGTAGGTTTGTCCAAACAATCCCTAAACGCTTTAGCAGATAAACCAGAAATATTCACAGCGAAACACATCAGTCGATTCCTTTTGACTAACGTGCCTCGAATTATAACAGTATTTTATTCTCAAGATTGATCCCCTTTAAGCAATGGAATTAGGACAACGATAATCAATGGGGTATTTTTCCCTCCCTTTTTTAAGTGAGAAAGTGGGGTGGGGGGGCGACCGTCACTTGTACTATTGCATCAATGTGTTCCAATCGGAGCGGACGGCTCTCCCCCGTCCCCGCCAGCAACTGCCACTGATATGTATGTCTTTACCCTTATCCACTGGATCTGAAATGTTTTCTCTATGTACAGTACAAATAAATCTATTGATACTAGCAGCATTCACAACATATGTTCAGACATTCAAGCAACACTAAAAACATTTAATACTGTTGTGTAATCATAATAACCATAATAATAATCATAATAATAATAATCATAATAATTCTAGAAACTAATTTGCTTCCCTATATCGTATATACTCTGTGTGTGGATAGATTTATATATATACATATACATGTTTATATGCATATGTATTCATTTATATTTCTACTACAAGTGCAAATGACCAAAAAACAGTTTCTCCGAGGGAAAGAAACCAAAACTTAAAGTGACAGCTGTTCTCGGTTCAGAATGAGATGGTTCTGGAGGTTTTTTTCTTCATTCCCCCAAAAGACTTACGAAATCTACATATAGAAAATATATGTGTAAAAAAATAAATAACATGATCACATGAGTCCGGATTTTCAACTATTGCACAATCCTTCCAAGATGCACTTGACTTTTTTGTTTTTTCTCTCTCTCAATAACCTAAATGTGACTCGCTCACGGAGGTGTGACGCGCGCGGCTCAAATCTGAAACCAATCTAGAGGATATAAAATCTCACTGGTAAGTCTACTGCATAGAGTTCAGTCTTATGGACAGCTACGGAAGCCTTTGTCCTCTCTGCGCGTTTGGATCGCTGGCGCCTGCAGACGCTCCCCGAAGTACATCAACCAAACCTTTGCAGGTCTACTTTAAAATGTGGCCATTTACGGAGATCCAAACATCAAATTCTTCTTTTTTTTTTTTTTTTTTTTAAATCTCTCCTCACCCAAATCTGTCAGTTGTCCACTTTTCTTTGTTCTATTTAGATTTAAAAATTTAATTTCTTTTGAAAAAGAAATATCTTCTGATATGGCACATTTAACAAACTAGTTTGAAAAAACGGAAAAAAAGAGGAAATCCTCAAAGTGACGACACAATTATCAGCATCAATATATATGTTCTGTCTACAAACATAAATACACATTTGTTCTCTAGATGAAAAAATAACATTTAGCAGTGATTAGGTTTTGTTTTTGTTTGTTTCTCCACGATGAGCTCTGACAAAACGCGTCGCTGGTTTGCACAGTGCAGCGGCGCTCGTCACGTCGATTGCTTGCTGTGACAGGAGGCGGTGTCAGCCAATAAATAAATAAATAGAAATAAATACTTATTAAAAACAGTGATTTTTTTTTGAACCCCCCAACCCCCAACCTCAATCCCCGCCAAATCCCCCCCCCCGCGTGGGGCGCGCCTCCTCTCACTCTCTCGATCTCTCTCTCTTGTTCAGGGAGGATGTTGACAGGACGTACAACACTCGTACTGGAACAGCGCGTCAGAGCCTGTACAGTATTTACAGTGATCCACGCAGAGGGGAGGGGTGATGGGGGAGGAGCGGGGTTGCGAGGAGATGCACTATTCACAGTTTTAGTTACGTGTCAGTCTCTACACACTAAGCTAGCCTTGGTTTGTATTTTTTTTTTGTTATTATTGTTATATTCGCGGTAGTATTTCTCTTTTTTTTTTTTTTTTGGCACTATCAGCGGCCGCGGAGATAAGCGCAGCCACTAGAGAGATGAGTCGAGAGCAGACGGTGACGGCAGTCAGAGGAACAAGTGCGAGAAGTAAAAGGCGCGCGGACGCCAGGGTGCCATGCTAGAGAGTCGGAGATTGTTACTGCCGCCGCCGCCGCCGCCGCCGTCGTCGATTTTGTTAGCGGAAGTTTTGGATGCCCGTCGTCGGCTATCATCACGCGTCCGCAGTTCGTTCTCTCCCGTCGCAAAGTCTGTCCGTCGACACGACGACGGCGGAGGAGGAGGAGGAGGAGGAGGAGGGACCCACTGGGACAGACAGTGTTCCTCTCTGAGCGGAAGCTGCTGAAATGCCACGTTGGAAATTTGAGAAGAAAACAAAACTGTCCTTTTTTTTTTTTTTTAACCCTCCGTAAAAAAACACAACCAAAAAGCGTAGAAATATTTAGAGAGCGAGACAAAGGCGGACGCACAGGCACGCACGCACACACACACACAGACACACACATGCACGTGCGCTCACACCTCAGCTCCACCTCCCCGCCCGCCGCCCCCTGACAGTGTGACTGGAGCTAACGCGAGTTACTACAGCAGGTTAGTAGACTGGTGGGGGGAGGGGGGAGGGGGTGGGGGAGGGGCTATCCTACTTGGAGAGAGAGAGAGAGAGAGAGAGGGCTGAGAGCCACAGTGATGGTGACCGTGGTGATGATGATGATGATGAGAAAGTAGCGATGAAGCAGCGCTGAGATGGCCGGGCGGGGGAGGGGCGGGGCGGGGCGTTGATGAAAGGGGCCGCTCCTTCAGGAGTAGATGGTGATGACCTCGCGGCCGCCTCCGCGGACCAGGAGGACCCGGTTCAGACCCTCTGTGAGGACCTCCAGGAACTCCATGTCTGGGGAGGGAGGGGTTAAAGAAAGACAGCCAAGAGCCAGACGACCACACACTCGGCACCAGGGTTTTATGGTCGGTACGGCAGGACAGGGCTTCAACAGGCTCCTATCGGAGTGGCGTTCTTTCCCTTCCGTGAAACTCCAGAAAAGTTATGTGAATTTGTAAGCGTCGCTAGAAAACCAGCATAGCGGCGAGGAGTCAAAAGGGCGGATCCTAATTCTGGGTGAACTATCCCTTTAATCCATAGGCGTCAAAGTTTGGCCCGCGGGACAAATTTATTATATTGACAAAACCACTGCTAGGGCCGGCCCGCCACTGATAGACCGCACGTGTGATACCACAAATCCCAGAATGCTCTGCTGGTATTTTGGGACAGAACAGGACGTTGATTGAAGGACCAGGCCTGGGCAAACTACCAGCGGCCATATGCGGCCCATTAAGCTTTTTAATCCTGCCCACCGAACTTAAAGAAGTCATGTTAATAGTATGGAAGTAATAAAATAAAGCTGTATTTCATAATTTTTCCAGTGTTTTAAGAGTCATTTCAATAAAGAGCTAAATACCATGGAGCTTAAAAGACACTGATTTTGTTGTAACTTTTCTTTTGTTCACTTTCAATGGACATTAAAGCACATTTTTTACATATCCCATGATATATTTTTTTCTCCTATGAGGTGGCTCCATCTCCATCCATCTCCTCCTGCTCCGGCCACATTGTGGCCGCACCAGTCAAACAGTTGGCCCGCCCAGTGAAGGATACAGTTTTCGTCACCTGTCCGGTTCCTGGGCGGCCCCGGCATGTTGAGGAGCACCAGCTTGGCCTCCGAGGACTTTTTGAGGATGACCTCATTGAGCTTGAGTGCCGTGTGCATGCGCCGCACGTTGAACTGGTTCCTGGGTAGGAGACAAAGCAGAGCGGGGGGGCGGCGTTCAAATGGCCACAAGTGCCGATTCAATTCAGAAAAAGACAAAACAAAAAACAAACAAAAATGGAAAAAAAAAAAACAACCCCGCCCAGGAATAACAGAAGGAAGCAAAAACAGAAGAAAAACGTCCAACCAAAGCAGTTTTTGGTTTCGGGTGACACTAAACGCATCGCTGACGTGACAAGATGTTTTCATTCACACACAAGTGTCCCGCATGGTCATCTGCAGCACGTGGCCACCCGGGTGGGAATGAGATGTGAATGGACTGAAGGAGGTTGATAGGAACTTCAATACTCACAGGTTCTCCCACTCGCTGCAGCATGGCAAGGAGAGAGACACACCGTTATCAGCACTCAGCTGTGAATGCGTTTTTTTGTCGTTTTCTTTTACGGGGAAAGAGGGAATGCAATCTGACATTTCAAAAAAAAATAAAAAAAATTCTCTGGGTGAAGAGGCCTGAGGATCTTTATTCACAGTCGGGAAGGAAACCAACCGGTGAGCTGCTTCTACCGCGGCTGAGGGTTCAACGAGCATTAAGCAGTCGGCTGGGTGGGAACTCACGGCTTCATGTTGAAGATGTCCTTGATGTCCTTGATGCCCTGCGGTGTGGCCGCGCCGGGCGGCTTGGCCGGCTCGCCGTCGCACTTCTCGGTCCAGGTCATCTGGACCTGCTCGCCGGGGCTCTGAGCCGCCTCCCCGGGGGTGAGCGGGGTGGCCGGGGTGGCGGGGCTGGCCGGGGTGGTGTTGTCGTGGATGAGCTGGACCTGCGCGGGGGTGGAGACAGGGGAAGAGGCCGACTTTGACTATGAGACGGGAGGAGAAGAGGAGGACGGATGTGGATCCACACGCACGTTAAACAGGACAGGTAGAAAAAAAGAGTCGCGGTTGAGGTGGGAAAAATGTAGGAATGCAGGTAGAGCCACAGTGTTCGAGGGAGGGGGGGGGGGGGGGGAGAGAGTGTGAGTTAGGGAGCTTCGCACTCTGGACACATGACGTGATGTCCAAATACAGTTGCACTTGTCTGCGGGGACAACACTTGATTAAGAACATCTGGAACACATCAAGATTCAAAATCAAAAGCTTTAGAATTGACGGGAAACTGTTTCCTCATTACTGGAATCAAGGTTTGTAAAATAAAAAAGATCTTACGATAACTGTTAGAAGTGAAAAAGTATTTTCTCATGCTGGGTTGTCGTGCTTCTTTGTGTCACGGCATTCACTGACGTGTCGGAAGGATGCGTGGCAGCTGCCCCAGACCCTGCCTTAAAAATTGTATTTTAAAATGTGACTTTTTTTCTGAACAGGAAATGCCAGTACTGCCTCTCTGCGCTGTAGCTCCTATTAAAGATGCAGTCCGTTACATTGACCACCATCTAGTGGCTGGTAACAACATTGCAAATTATTCAATAATCTTACCCCTTATTAATCCTTGACTTCTGATGTACCACCTGATCTCTGAGCAGCTATGGATTTACAGTTACTTTATACATCTCCATCAAATCATATATTTGTTCATAGCAGTTTTCCGGATGGATTTTCCATGTTTTAGCGACAGATTCAGGACTTTGCACGTGTAAAAGCCGAGCTAACGGCTGCCCCACCTCCTCCTCGGGCTTCTCCTCCTTGCTGGCTGCCGGCGGCTCCTCGGTCACGCTCAGCTGTGTGGTCACGGCGGCTGGGTTCTTGCGGCGGATGGAGCCGCGGGATGAATCGGTGATGCTCTGGATCTGTCGAAGGCACAGCAGGGCAGCGAGATTATTGAGATTATGGAGCGCTTATTTATTTGTTTAAATGTGTTTCGAATGACGGCAAAGACGCACGGACGTGGAAAATAAAACCGTGGAGATCGTTCCTACAAAGCTGTAACTGCGCCCGGTAATCTTTAAATTCCACAAAGGGATCGGGGGGGGGGGAGTGGTTTAATGCTGGGATCAATACCCTCTGTCAAAACAACATCCTGCTCTTTCCCACTGATCTCAAAGGGTGAATATATATATTTTTTCCCCCACAGCTGCGACTGAACCGCAGATGTGCTTTTGTCCGTCGGGACTCGCGGGTCACGTCGAGTCAGGCCCAGTCAACAAAACACGTCTGTTTTTTTTTCTCCGGGGCTCCTTGACGCGAGCGAAGGCCGTCGCTTACCTCCCTCTCGCGCTCGTTCTTGGTCAGGTTGATCTGCTTGAGCATCTGCGACCGCTGTTCCATCACCAGGGTCTTCTCGTAGGTGTAGGCCGAGATGTCGCTGTCGTGCTGCGACACAAGAGACACGGACGGACGCGGGCGTGATTGGAAGAGAAGGGCTGGACCTCCGGGACGCCTCAAGCAGTGGCGACCGCAGGGAAACACAGTCTGCTTGACGTGACTCTGACCCAAAATGGTCCCACGATTAGTGGTCCAGGTGACCGCCAATAACGTAATGTTATTGGCGGTCACTTCTCCCATGATATCCAATCATATCCAAGAGATTTGAAGTCCTTTTTTGGCCCACAAAATCAAAGAAAAAGTTACCATTTCTACAACTTCCACCATGGCGTCAATACGGAGGTGATAGAGGAACGTGGTCAGGTCTTTCTTCATCTGGATGCTGTTGTCGTCCAACTGGGCCACGGTGAAGATGCGCATCTTGCACTTCCTCCAGACCTGAGCAGCACAAAACATCGCTGCCGAGTTAGCTCCTCCTTTAATCACCTTTTTAGCATTGTTAGCTCTGACGACGAATGAAACAAAGATCAAAAAGAACAAGCAGACAGGAAACAGCAGCAACCCTCAAACATTAAATATTTTATTTTGACTCTTTGTTCCTCGTCCCTCAGGTGCTGCTCTCTCTCTACCTTGTGCTGGCGGAGGAGGAAGGGCAGCAGCATCAGCATGCCTCCATCGTGGACGATCCACCACACGTCAATGTGGCCCTCGGTGAAGCGCTCTCCGTTGGACGGGAAGGCCGAGATGTTCTTGGGGACGAGCAGGGCCAGGTGAGCCGTGGTGGTTTCTCTGACCAGCTCTGTGGAACACCACCCACCGGGCTGTCAGTCATCTCGTTCTTCACACAAAATGCAGCGTGGCTATGACTGTGTAACATGTTGCATGGTGCCTTTAACAATGACACGTTCAGACAACGGGCCTGGAGAAAAGTTTCACCCATTCATGACTCATCACTACAGTGGTGGAGACTGGTGATATTTGTCGGGCCATGTAACCATTCTGGAGTTCTGACGTGTTGTGTACAGCTAAAGCAATAACGTCTCAATATATCAACGTCTCAGCCATTGGTTACAAGGTTAAAGCTCCACATTAATCACAGGTTAATATAGAATAATAGAATCTTGGATATTGCCCAAGCTGAAAGTAACGCAGCTGTTGGCGAGTGGAATGGAACTCTTCTCCTCTGTGAAACTCAGGGATTGTTACATGGATGAGACAGTTAGATCACAAGCTAGCTGAACTCCTGAGAGCTGCCATTAGCGCAGCTCTATTCTGGGAGGCGACACTGGATGTCTTCACTGGAAACATGGTGTTAAAGTTGAAGTTTCAAAAGTCTTCTGCACAACTGCATGACAGCATGCAAGCAACATGAAGGCCTTTTGTGTTTATCAACAGTTAATTGTTGCTCTTTTAAGGATGAAATGAAAATGTCACCGGACCCTCCGTCGACACATCGGTGTTAAGTTCTTTAAGCTAAAGGAATGTTGTTTTTTTCCCTGGGATGTTGACAGACCGATGAAGTTCCTGCAGGTCTGGTGCTCGTCGCCCTGCTTCCAGTTGCGTGGCCAGGACACCAGCACGGCGTTGTGTTTCAGGCCTCCGAGCCCGCTGACCTGGAGCAGGTGGGAGGTGGCGTCACGCAGGTTGGAGGAGACGGTCACCTGACAGAAGCCCTTCACCTTCTCCGTCTCCATCAGTTTACGCAGCGCCTAGACAGAGGCGGAGAATCACCGCTGTGAGCAGGGACGCAGACACCTGGAATGTCGTGTTAGGTTGGTGCAGAAAATGGAGTTTTTCACGCTGGAATTGAAGAACACGGTGTGCGTTTTGTGATGTAGTTTGCTGTGAGACGTTGTCTCCTCCCACACAAGCGACTTCCCACTCCACTGCTGCTCCGGCGCCACCTACCTGCTCGGCACGCTGCACCTGCTCGTGGTTGGCCAGGTAGGTGCCCTCCAGAGCCGTGCCAACGATGGTCAGACCTTTGCCGGCCTTCAGCTGGTTGGTGAGAGAGAAGAGGCGAGGCTGCTCCACGTTCTGCTCGCCGTCCGTGCTGACCAGCACCAGCAACTGGGGCCTGGAGGGAGGGAAGAGAAAAAAAAACAAAACTGCGGATGAAAAAAAAAGACAGAAAACACGGCGCAAGGACAGACATGCAGCAGCGGGAGTGTTGACTAGGAAGTGGCAGAGCGATAAAGAGAGACGGGGATCACGCGGCGTGACGGCCGAGGCGCTAACAGGAATTCAACACGTGTCGCTGTTGCTTGTCGGCTGTGATGAGGAGAATGGCAGGAAGTGGGCCAAGCCCGTTAGCCGGTAGCTAGCCCGTTAGCTTGGTTGGTAAGAATAGTCTTGATTATCTAGATTTAGACTTGATTATTGAATGAATTACCTAAATGTGTATTTAATATAAAATGTATTTACTATATATTTTAGGTATATTTCATATAAATAATATTATGGTTTGTTATTGGTTATGAAAGTTTAGATGGTAGTTTAGATGTATATACTAACCATTGTTTTCATGCTTTCAGGTTTATTACCTGAGCTTTTCTTAACCAAAACAAATCAATCAGAAGGATGCAGCGAGTACTATTATGTGTAATATTAGAAATAGTATTAATATTCTTTGTATGCCTGGGTGTCCTATTAGGTGGGAGCACAAAAAACCCGAGAAGGGGCCACTTACCGCCAGTTCTTGGTGTGCGGGGGTCCCTCCTCCAGCCGCATCAGGGCGTAGCGGGCGGCGCTCAGGGACAGACCGCGGATCCCGTCTCCCCACTCCTTCTCCGCACTGCAACACACACCAGCGGCAGTCAGCGACGCTCGGGATGGGATTGGTCGTCTCAGTCCTCCTCAGACCCCCGAACGCAGCCGAGCGCGCGGCCCGACGTGACGTGACGTGACGCGACGTGACGGAGGATTAGGCATCGCTGGTGAATGTCAAGTCAGCATGTGTCACTCACCACAGGGACTCGGTGTGTGTCGGCCTGCGCCACCGCATTACAAGCCTGGCTGGGCCACACACGAGGGCCCACGGGGGCTTTGAACGTGGTGATATTTATGTCCAATCGAAGTCTTTAGACTTCATTTGGATTTTTACACCTGGATCCTCTGGAACCTTAACTGAAGTCTGGCCGTGTTCATTAGTCCGTGCTGCTGTTACTTGCAGCCTCTCTGCAGAGTCATCGCAGTTTCCTCAGTCTCCTGCTCGGGGCAGATGAGGCCCCCTCCAGGGTCGAGGCACCGTTGACTTTATGACAGTTTCATTTTCACAAGTCATTTCCTGCAAGAAATGCTTTCTATGCTACGTTTCATCTGCAAAAATCGGAATACAAATAAATGAATGTTAAAAAAAAAAATGAAAGCAGCACTGGGGAGTTTTTGTACCTTGGCGCGAAAGTTTCACAATCAACCAGATTTATGATCCACAGACGTGTAATGGGCAGGTTGACACTCCTCCCACTGACACAGCGCCACCACATGGCCTTGTACAGGCATATATAGCCCGGTTGCCTGCCCGGCACCGTATTACTTCGAGGAAACAGGTGCATTGCAGTGTCAATGCCACTGTTGCTGTTCTTTTCATCACAAGCCAGTGGAGCTCACTCAACGCACTCAGCAGGATGGAAAATGAAAAAAAAAAAAAAAAGTTTGAGAAAAAACATGTTTCAAAGGGGCAGTGACGCAGTTTGTGATGTTGTTGGACTGTTTTTTTTTTTTTTTTTTTTTTGTGTGTCACGATCTTCCATTTAATAGAAACTGTAACTGTACACTGAAAGTAAAAGGCTGTTTGTTGATAATCTGATTACATTTTACATGCTTGTTGCTGCCATTGTCAGTCGCTTCTATTTCCAGAATAGAGAGCTATGTTTTTCTGTCTTTTCTCACATTTTGTAACATTAACCTCAAACAGACTTTTTCTCCCGCTTGTCTCTTTTTTTCTTGCACAGGCCAAGCTTTGGTAAAAATCAAGCTGTATCATATCAGTGATATAAATACCAGCTTCAATTTTGCTTGGCAGTCGGGAAAACATTGAGCGGAGTTCAGGTTCAGTCTACAACCAGCAGCGAGTCGTGACATTGTGACGTAAAGTAACGACTGGGGGTCAACGCAGCCAGGTTGTAGTTTGCTGCTGTGTTCAGTTCGTGGCCCTGTGTGAGCCTAGGGTGGATTTAAAAAAGCAGAAAAGTGGCAGCGAGTCACTCACCCCGCAAACTCGATGTACTTGTAGATGGAGCTGGCGATCACCATGGCGACGATGGCGTAGTACCAGGAGCAGAGGAACATCAGCGTGAGACACAAGCTCATCCCTAAGAAGGACAGAGTCCTGCGGCGGAAAGGAAGGGTTGAGGTTGAGGCTCAATACGACAGAGGGCGCTGTGTTTTGCATCGGCCAAGCGTCAAAGACTCCTGAACTGACCAGTGGTAGAACTTGAAGCGGGGCCTCCAGTTCGGGGTTCTCAGCAGCGTCTGCAGAGCGCAGGCCAAGTTGACGAACATGTAGCACATCAGGAAAAACCTGCGGGGCACAGAGGCAGAGAGACACTCCGCTCAGAGGGTGACGCCTGCGCCTCCCTCCCCTCCCCCCCCCCAACCCCACTGCTCTGGGTTCTCACATGGAGAGGATGGGGGCCACCGCGTCCAGCGAGGCGATGAGGATGCCGCTCTCGCAGATGCAGGCCGTCAGCAGGAGGGACCAGGTGGGCTCACCGTTGGCCTTCCCGTGGCCGAAGATCTGCGCGGACGACGAAGACATACGTTGGAAATGGTCAATGGTAATTGGACTGCTCGTATAAAGCATCTTCCAGCGCTTTTGTGAGTTTGTGCTGAAACGTAGTTCCAGCCTTTTGTGACGTTTTATTTATAATATAATAACAATAATATTAATAATAATTTGTCCTTTGAAACAACTATCTGGGATGGATTTTTAAATCGCTGAGTCATATGACATCTGCTGTCAAAACTCCCGCTATACTTCAACAAAGTAAGGGACTCAACTTGAAGACGCACAAATGTCTTACGTTTGAAATTGAATCAAAACTTTGGAAAAAAAAAAAAAAGAATTCGCTACTTTATGTGATCATGGAATGGTTCATCATATGAGGCTGTTGATTAGATTAGATGAGATCAGAAATGTATTGTCATTGTACAAAATACAAGGAAATTCAGTGCACTGACATACTGGGTGATAAAACAAGGCAGCCTAATAAATAAACGTCGTTAAAAGACACTGCACTGACGGCCAGGATGAAAATCAACCTGGCCGTCAGTGCAGGACACTGACCCGCAGAGCAGGCACGATGTTGTCTTTGGCGATGGCCTGCATAAGACGGGGAGCTCCGGTCAAACTCTGCAGTCCCGCTCCGCAGGTGGAGAAGAAGGAGCCAATCACAATCACCCACGGCGACGGCCAGGCCAACGTGCCTATCACCAAGTTCCCGTGGACTCCTTCCCCAAACCTGGAGAAGATTGCACAAAGTTGTTTCTTTTTGAATGGACCACGCAGTTTGAACTGTGACCAGCGATGTTCCGCCACCAGTGGACTCACTTGTCTCTGAGGACGACGCCCTCAATGCAGGCACCAAACAGCACCACGCTGGACATGTCTGGGCGGTTACGGATAAAGGAAAGCCGGTGGACATTTGTGTTTGCATAGCTGCCGTGAAGAGGCTCCTCGGGGAGGAACCTGACTGACAGGCCTTCATCAACCTCCCTGCCTGAAAGACGCGCTCGATGATCCAATAACCCCACCAGCAGCGCTCGCCAAGGAAGGACGCCAATCCATTCCGTTTAGGGATCATATCTCAGCAATCCATGATCGCACACCTCGGTTTTATGAACCCGACTCTCCATAGGCAGTTCCTCTGATGCAATTAGAAGCCATAATGACATTAGTTTGGAGCCCGAGCTGATTATTCCAAGGTACACCGAAGAAGACGTCGGTGCTTGAGAGACCTGTAATTAGATCTGCTGCGGAGTACATGTGTTGCAACACAAGCCTGCATAATGCAATGAGAAACACGTTTGCTTTCAAACTTTTAGAACAATCGCAGTGTCTGAAACTGAATATGAGAAAAGGTTGCACTTCAGACCTTCATAGATGTTTATTAGAGTATATATCTGGTAAATAATGGGTTGTTTCAGATCTATTTAAAGGAAAGCTGTGTATTTTACCACAGATCTTTAAACTTTGAACAGTGGAAACCACCCCTGCCATGGCCTGTCTGGTGCTGGGCAGGCAACCACAGGCATATAGTCCTACACCAGAGCCGCCAGACCTGCTATGCCGGTGCCAGTGGTGCCGTACTCCCTGTTATGAGTCAGTGAGATGTAAAAAGTGAATTTGAAACCAAATCATTCTAGATACAGTGCTGCTTTAAGTATTAGCGGGAAGCGATAAAAACAAAACTTCACTACTTGCACTTCATGTCATGTCAAGTCAAGCCTCCCTAGTTATTTTCTCCCCTTTAAAAAACAACCCACTGGCCTTTAATTATCAGACTCCCTGCTGGCCGACTCAGTGTGTTTTTTGAGGAGTTGTGGAGCGCCACACGCCCGCTCAAGTCCTGTCAGCTTTGGACCAGTGCTGTCAAATATTGTCACTTGGCTGAAAATGCAATTTGCTTGGACAGCTTCCTGCAAAAGTGTTGGAGTCCCTCCTCGTGAGTGACACCGACAAGTTTATTAAAAAGATAAAAAATCTGAGGAGCATAAATATTACAAGGGAATATATTTAACATGTACGTGACGCAGTGGATGGGTTTTAAAATAGCTCACACATCATGATAAGTGACTGAACCTTTTTAAGAAGCTGTTTTTTTAGGTGCGTATTAAAATGGGCCCGTTCCATGACAATTTCCCTCCTGCAGGGGGCAGCGGTGAGAGGATACAGACTAAGGAGGTGGTGGTGATGGCTGCGATGGTTCCTATGGGGATGGACTTCTGGGCATCACGCAGGTCTCCAGAGCGGTTGGAGCCAGCCATGATCCCTGGGGAGATAAGAAGAACCAGAAAAGTCATAAATAATCCACCAGGGAGCGAGGAAATGAAAGCTGTCGCAACATCACTCCACAAAACAGCTGTCAGGTGGAGGAGGAGGAGAAGCGGAGACGCTCACCCGTCACAGAGGGGAAGTAGATGCCGACCAGCAGCGTGAAGAAGCTGGTGATGTCAGCCAGCACGTAGCGGTTTGCGTTGGTCAGGGGGTCGTCCAGCTCCTCCGTCGAGTTCGTGTAGGTTTTGGCGACCAGGTCCCCCTTCTCATAGTAGGTCCCAAACAGGTTCTCTGCATGAGAGCAACAGCGATGTGAGAGCTGCAGGTCAAATCCGTCGCAAATCACATTAGTGTCCAGTTCACGTGTGGCAATCTGACTTGATTCTGTGCTTCGTTTATTTATTCAAACCATCATTTCGTTCATTCAGTTCAAACCAAACAATTAGACACCAACACAAACACTGCCGACCCCTGAGTGAAAGGGAGGAGAAAGAAGAATAATCTCACATTTACCCAAAGAAATACATTGACAAAGAGCTGAAAGAACATCCACGACAACGCAATAGATATCACAATATTCATAACAATAACAATAGTGATGACAATAATTCTAAAATAAAATAGCTGTCCTCCAAAGCTGACAGTCACATTCTACTTTAGGCACATTTCCCTTCAATGCTTCTTCAAACAAAACAGAAAATCTTACGTGATTATATATTTTTCACGACAATCAGAGAAAATGTAATTAAAATGTAAATATTGATTTGGATCCGTTGGTCTCGTTGTTTCCTTGGACAGAAGCACGACGCTCCATCCCTTGGGTTTAAACAGACATTTCTCTCTACAAGGCGTGCGGGGGACTCGACCGACCTGCCAGGATTCCGCTGGTGACCCCCGGGATGCCCTGGATCTCCGTCACGTTGTTGTCCATGAAGTACTTGTCGCAGGTGGCGTTGAGGAAGGGCGAGTCGCAGAACATGCGCCACAGCTGGGTGGTGACGGTGCCGTTGGCCGACTCCATGGTCTTGGCGCACACGTCAAACGTCTTCCACACCAGCGTGCGGTTGCCCAGGAGGCACACGCTGCGGAGGGGGGGGGGGGAGAAGAAGAAGAAGAAGTTTTTTCAATTTGAAGCAGCAACCAGAGCAATGCGTTTCAAGAGGAAACAGGATCGGGCTCAATTTAGATTTGCCACAAAAAACAAAGAAAAAAGCAGAAAGCTTCTGCGAGCAGTGGCCCACTTGCACAAGATAATTCTGTCATTAATTTTTTACTCTTTATGGAGAATTCAGGCCACCTTTTATTCATCAACAGCAAATTCCAAAAAATGTCTCACAAGAAAAAAATCAATTCTAATTTAATATTTGTGTATTTATATAATAGAAGTCATACTACTCCTACAACAACTAAATAACAATAATAAATGTTCCCACTCAATATTAATTATTCATAGCCACCATATCAACCGTTTCAATAAGAACAACTATTAGAATTCATTTTCTTAAATGTAAATATAAAAGTTGTCTTCTTCTTTGAACTAATAAAGCCACACCTCCTGCCCTCCTCATTCTGCCTCTACTCACGGGAACACTGGCGGGTCGACGGCGGTCTTGATGACGCCGGCGTACACGGCCAGGATGGAGAGGATGACGCAGGCCAGGAAGACCAGCGCCAGCTTGTTGACGTACTTGACGCCGACAAACACCACGGTGGCCATGGAGGTCAGCAGGATGGTGCCGTACACGCGCATGTTGTTCAGCAGCGCCGCCTCGGCCTCGGCCCCCTCCAGCCCCTCCAGGGGGAAGATGGCCGCTTTGGGAACGATGTAGATCTGAGGGACAGAAGGGTTTTTTTTCCTCTCGGTTAGCTTAGCACGGTGAAGCGCTTTTCATCTGGTCCGACATAGTTTCAAAGACATGTTAGCGTTTTTAGTTTTGTTTTGCTTCAGTTTAGTTAATAGCTGTTTGTGAAATATTGTGAGCTCAGTTCCAAATCTCACGACTCTGGGTTGACTTCTTCCTATGTTGACTGCAGATACTTGCACGCTGTGCTCACATGAGAAGTGTGTCAAAATGAATGTCCCAACAAAATTGAGCGTTGAACAATAAAGACTTTACACATTCAACATACGGCGTCTTGGTGATGTAGCAGGACCCTTGGAACCGCACTAGCATGTTAGCCATGGATGTATTATTAGATTTGGATACCGGATCTCCAATTAGACTGCGCGCCAACTTTTTCCAGTGGCCATTCAAAGTACTGCTGCCAAAAAAATCCCATTTGGGCCAAAACCTGTTTTTTTTGTTTCTATCAATTTTTTATTGTATATTTTCTAAGTCATTCAATTCTAAAAATGTTCTTGAGGCCAGAAAATCCCCAGAAAAGTCTCCGAGCGTGACGCCACGGCTGCGTACGTGTGTCTCGGCGCGTTCTGATTGGTTGATACTTTATTACGCATCATGGGAGTTACAGAGGCATGATGGGAAGTGACAGGACTGCGCTTGCTCTCTGGGCCGTGTAATGTGGAAGCCAAGAGAAGATGACGCCATGCAGCATGCCGCCATCGCTTGTGATATTACATCTGTGATGCCAGCTAGCTAACACGCTAGTAGCTACAGCTAGTATTAGGGTGATATTTTCCTCTTGTCTGTTTTAACATAAAGTGATAAAAACCGACGCTGTCACTGCTGTGTAATTTTCCTTTGAAAAAGTAGTTGAAAATGTCAACTAGAATCTCTACAAGGCTACCAAAAAAACCCCATTGTCACCTCCTGTAGGTGCAAAAGCTTAACACACAGCAGGTGTGTAAAAGCGAGGAGTGATGCGTTTAAGCGCGCCAATGGAAGAACGCGATTTTGGACTCGGCGACCCGCTCTGTCCCCCCCACTGGCCGAAAGACTGTGAGAGGATCTGAAACCTTCACACTCCAGGTCAGAGGCTTCCTGCCGCATCTCCGCTAGTCTCCCTGTTTAGTTGAAAAAAAGCACCTGTGTGAAGATTTGATGAAAAAACAAAAAAAAAACCAGGTGAAATATAATTTAAAATTAGAGGTGAGAAACTCATGAGGTGAGTAAAAAGGACAACTCAGTGTGAAGTGTGAAAACACACGTGGCTCACATTAGCAGCCCCTCCCTGCAGCCGGAGCTCCTAGCAGCAGCGACGACGACGACGACGCGCTAATTCCGCTCGGCTCGACTAAAAAGAGCACGTTTGAGAAGTGCTGCCATTATTATTGTTACACTTTTACTACAGGCTGAGCCGCGAATAGTCCAATCGTATATAAAAACGCTAAACCCCTAATTAGCCCGTCAGTATCTGTCATCAGCTCGGGATGAATCACGCCGGGCTATTACATAAGCGCCGGGAATCTCTCTGTCTCTTTTTCAAAGAGTCATTCCGTTTCCACCCGGAGCGGTTTTTATCAGCATGAAGAGGGGGTGAAAAAAAGTGAACTGGGAAGAGCCAGTGGGGAGTCATGGCACGTTACGGTCGTTTGGCTGGAGAAGCCGATCGAGTGGCTGAGAACGGCGGCGTATCACCGGGCAAACAAATCGCTGAGAACCTCTCGTGCTGCCTAAAATAGCTGCGGCGGCGGCGGCGGCGGCAGTTTGTGTTCTTGGCTCGGGTGGAAGGATGAAACAAATTCAAATCAGCCTTCTCCAGATCCGCTCGCTGCAATTCTGCAGGGATTGTTATTTTACAATGGAAAACTAAGCCAGAGTTGACCCAGAAGACAGAATTAACCTCTAGGAACCATCAAGCCCACTATATCCATTAGAGGCATCCAGGAGGAAAATAATGGGGGAATTAAACACACACACACACACACACACACACACACACGAGCGCACACGCACACACAGCACACAGGTTTTTGTTGATAAGGGCGGACCAGGGAGATGATGCAAGCTTTTTTCTTTTTTTTTTTAAGAGCGAACTCGTTACTCCGCTGCTGTCTTCATCAACTCGCTAATGCAGTCTTCGCATAATTACCCAGCATGCCGTGCAGCAAGGGCAACTGCAGTGGAGGAAGAGAAGAAGAAAGAGGAGAGGAGGAGGAGGAGGGGAGGAGGAGGAGGAGGAGGAGAGGAAGAGAAACGACGACGGCGGAGATGAAAGATCTCCGTGTTTCGTTTAATCTGCTCCTGATTCACGCTGGAAGAGTCGCAGCACGGAGCCGGGACGGCAGCCAACCGGAGGCGTGACCCAATTTTTACAAGGTCTAACGTCGGAGAAGTTGCGCGCGTGTTCCTTTCTTTTATCTTTCCGAGTAAACGCTAACGCTACTGCGACTCGCGTCTCCAGCTTTCATCTGCAGCCTCTGAAATGATGAGCATCCAAAACTGCTGCAGCTAAACAACCCAGAAACATTCTCAGACAGACTTTATTTTGTGGCAATAACACACACGTATGTGTATATACAAGTATATATGTATACACACACACTACTACTACTACCACCACTACAAAGTATCACGTTATTTCGTGAAAGCTTCACGTTTTTACATGCTAATTCTCACATTACATCGTGATACTGCAGCAAAGTGCATCCGTAATATACATATATATATGACATGCATATATACTGTATATATATTTTTTAAATGTAGCCACATTCAACATGCTGGTTAGCATCATATAATGCAGCAAGACACAAGCCTGAGATGAAGCATGATAAAGCAAAAGAGAGGAGGCAGCTACTTCCTCAGCATCTGTGACATCACAGACAGGTTGTTACTGCTGCTGCTGGCATCTCGCCTCAACCTGGGCCGCCGAACCTTTTCAAATACTGGCCCCAGTTTATCCGGGAAGCGAATCTTCACCGTCCGACCAACATAATTTGATCAGGAAGCCATTTACAGCGGCGGCGGTGGCGGCGGCGGTGGCGGTGGCGCCGCTGTTACACTGTTATCGCTCCGGGCTAAAATCCTCCAAGTGCGAATGTTGCCGGGAAGAGAAAGCCGAAATTTGAGCGGTCACCATCATCTCCCCGACCCGAGAATCTATCCCATAGTTTGCTGAGGTGGAACTACCGGAGTTGGGGGGCGGAGCTGAGTGAGTGATGACGGTTTTCTCCTGTTCGCACGTCAGGATGGAAGCACTTGTCAGGTTCAAATTGGTTTTCCTGTCCTGACGGCTGTCCTGCGCTCGTCTTCGCACCTGTGCTTTTTTTGTTCTCATACAGTTATTATTTCTCATATGTGTCAAGCTACCCCAGTGTCCTTCTATCTTCTGAACATAAGACATCAGACAAGGTCGGCTGGTGAAAATCAAACAATTTATGTGAATATTTTGAAACATTTGCCTGTGGGGCAAAAGTTATTTTTTTCACACATGCCCATTAGTAATTGTGGAAGTTTTAACTATGGATATAAAAACTATAAACACAAAAATTGAACAGTTTTCTAGTGTATATAATATAAAATCTAAAGAAGCTGAAAGGACGCCGCTGAGGCAGGCTGCAGGGAAATGAATGGAACCTGAACTCCACCAGCGTACGATGGCTAACGACAGCAAATGTGGCACCGCTAGCTCGTCCTCGGCATCCAAGGAAGTAAATCGTGTGTTTGTTCAACATTTTTGAGCAACAACTTTACAATTTTGGCAGCACTTTCCAATAAAACACATTCCTGAAACTTGGAGCTTTAGCTTGTATGCTGACGATGTTTTCTTGAGCGCGTCATTCGTGGCGTTACAACTTTTGCGGCCGATCACAGCGAGATTGAAAACCTATAACGTCAGCTCAAAGCAAGTGCAACACCAGCTTAGAGATCAAAGCTAGGCTATATGCACGACAGGTTGTATAATTTTGCACCAATGTATTAAAAATACAAATTCAAAGGGCGAAAGAGGAAAGTTTTGGGGGCGACGGCTGCAGACAAAGTGGCATCGTGGCCCGGTGGCCGCACGCGCTAAACAGTGTCTGCCGACTCTGCCGACCTTTAAATAATGACGAGCGTGCCGAGGCGGGGAGGCAGGGGCGGGCTGTGTTGCTCACCAGGAGGAGCTCGATGGCCCCCAGGATGTACATGGCTCCTGCGTACGTGGTCCCCAGGTAGAAGCAGATCCCCACTGCTCCGCCAAACTCAGGGCCCAGGGAGCGGGAGATCATGTAGTAGGAGCCTCCAGCTGTGCGCACACACACACACACACACACACAGAAACACAATGTTATCTTTCAAATGCCAAAATTAAAATGAATCCAAAGTCAGAAAATTGTTACATCCACAACGACTACAATAGCAGCCAAAAATTAAAAAGTAAAATTGGACGCCTTCCTGTGCAATCACAAACTCCACGAGGCTACGAGAAACGACCACCGGCTCTGAACCCAAAGTTACGTCGTCCTTCTTCTCTGTGTTTCGCCGGCTCTCGTATTTACAGACGGTGCGCAAATAAAGGGGCCTGGCGTAAACAAACAGATTGTAATCAGCAATTTGCAGCGGCACGGAGGCGTCCGCACTTCCATGCTTCCCGGCAAGCCTGCAATTTGTTCCGACCGCTGCTGCACGCACGGAGGACACCAGGGACGCAGGCTGTCACTGTGACACAAACCAGGAAGTGTGTAGAAAAACGCAGCCGCGCCGCATCAGGTCGGAACGGCCAACTTCAGAAAATAATGGGATTTTTTTTATGGAAGAATTCAGGAGATGTCGGACACAGGGCTACAGTTAGATTTTTGCAAAAGACGGGAACGATGAACAGAATTTACTCTAGACGTGTAAGGCGGTGCTGCTGCACACTCCAGTCCAGGAGGTGGCAGTAATGCACAAAGCCGCGACTGGTTCTTTCAGTCGCTGGCTGCTGCTGGTATTTTGTGTAAACAGACAAAGTTAAAGTTGACGTGGCTGCTCCCAGACAGACTCCGGCTCTTGATGTTTGTCGCGGGACGTCAAGCTGTGGCGGAGTGCGACGCGCCAAAAAGCAATTTGTTGGAGGGAGGACATTTTTAGACTCGAGCGGCGACGAGTGCGCGGCGGGCGCCGGCGTCTGCTCACCCACCTGGCACCACTCCGTTGGTAGCGATGGCACTCATGGAGATGGCAGTCAGCATGGTCTGCGGGGAGGAGGAGGGAGAGGAAAGACAATATCAGGCAACAGCGGAGGTTGATCAGAGAACAGACAGTCACTCCGGTGAGTTTCAGGCCAGTCTGAGTCATCAACCCTCATTTTCAAAAGATTGTAAGCGCTATGTCGTCATTCAGACATTTTCAAAGCATTGAGATATTTGATTCTGACCCTGTTTCTCCATAAGCTATCACAGAACAGCCACCCCGGTGAAAAGCAGAATGGATGAATCAACCTGTTTCCCAACAGAGTAAACACTGTATATTTCTGTTGTTAAGTTAAATTCACTCAACAAATGAAATGCAGGCCTAAATATTAGATATATCGATCATCCATCTAGCTGTTTTCTGTCACCACTTATCAGGCGCTCAGGGTCTCTGCAGCCAATCAGCTTTCTTGGAGTAAAGGCGGAGTTACACCCTGGACAAGTCCACCATAAACGTTCACACCTACAGATAATTAATCGTCGCCAAAGAGGTTAATGTGCATCTTTGAAATGTGGAGGACAGGCAAGTCAAACATTCAGGATCTTTATTCAGCCAAAACATTCACTTTCCAACACAGTGTGAGCTCTCCAGGGTACTGAGACACCTTCACTTTTTCTCCTGCTCCTTTTAACAAGCTCCCCTGGTGCTGCTCAGCTCTCCTGGCTGATCTGTCGCTGGGCCTGTGCTGAAAATTTCCTCAATCAACTTTTCAAAAAGTTAACTTTCTGTCACTCAGACGCCTCCCGGTCACCAAGCCAAATCATTCCAGCGCAGGCCGACAATCCTCCATCCGGGGGGGTTACGTGAGGTCGGCGCCGCTGAGCAGCGATGCTAAATCCTGACGGCGGAGATAAATAATGACGCCACCGGGCGAGTCAACAGCTGTCAGGCCGCATCCTGACAGCCGCCCGCCGACAACCTCTGGTGGAGCTGCAGCCGTCGCCTGCAACGTCAACAGTCGGGAGGAGGAGCAGCCGACCGCCGGAGGAACGCTGTGTGTGTGTGTGTGTGTGTGTGTGTGTGTGTGTGATAGTACAAAGACTACACTGGGTTTTTAATCTTGCATTTGCCCGGTTTCACCATTTAACGGTGACAGACGCAAACAGTTGCATTCAGCCAGTTTCTGTGCTTCACCTCTTTCAAAACACCTTGAATTAAAATCAGTGTTTTAAGGATCCAGTGTGTAAAACCTGGCTTGATTTATGATTTTCATACTGGTAAAAACTGGATAAACTGCCAACAAATACATTAGTACAAGTGTATGCTCAAAGTGCAATAAAAGTAAGTTGTTTTCTGCCCTCAGAGCGGTTCTCACATGCATAAGAATATACATGCGCTGGCCACTGTAGTTCACTGGCAAGCTCAGGAGGGAAGAGAGACTGAAAGACGCTGCAATCTAAAATGTAACCGCTTGATGTGGCTCTTTCTTCTTCAAAGTCTCAAAATATTACACACTCCACCTCTGAAGTTGAGGCCTATTTCCAGATTTGTACGTTCAGTTGCCAGAGCGAGAGACCGAAGCCTCGCGGCAACATTTAACTCGTCCAGCCACAAATTATTTCCTCCTTTTGTCTTTGTTGGTTTTTCTCCGACCACTAAATGAAGGCCGACAGTGAGAGTAGCCGAGCCCGCCGGACTATCATTACGCTCATCAACGCTAACGCTAACTGTAATGCAGTTAGCGTCACCTGCGGGCCCGGAGGACCGGCGACGCCGCTCTGCGCTCTGCACTCTGCGTCGCCGGTCCTCCGGGCCCCCGCTTCGCCATAATCTGGCGGTAATGAGGCCACGAGCTCTTCTCCCGCAACAGCAGATAAGACAGTAATTGTTTAAGCGTTTTATCTGATGTGTGGCTCAGCGGCGTGGAGACGGTCTGATACACGGAGTCCTGCAAGTGCAAAGGACAGCCGAGCAGCCGCCGGAGTGGCGTGATGGAGACTGGGTTGGTTTAATGGGAGGAAGGTCAGTGGATCGACGGTGTGGCTGGGAGACCGTTGAGAAAAAGAAATCAGGTCAATAATCGTGTTGTATGGTAATATGCAAAGACAAGAAGGAATCCCATTCTGATTCTGAATAATAACAATAATAACTCTCCAGCACAGAAGTACAATTAATTCAAACAGAAGAAACCAGTGGGCTGAATTAGGTCAGCAGCTCAGGTTGATTGTTTAATGTTGCATTACGTGTCGATAATGAAGTTTTCACTTCAAATCAAAGCAGCCTTTGTTTCCTCAGGGCAGGTCTATCTTCCTGCCAGTTTTTCCCACTGAGAGAAATGAGCAGTGTGGGGAACGGAGTCAGGCCAAACTGCCCGGCTCAACAGGCTTACACACCTCCAGTGGGTCCCAGGGAGAAAGAGCCACCGACACGAGCCGGGTTGCTGTTTTAGTGCACGTGCCCCTTTAAAAGCACCCACGACGCTGAACCGGTTGCTTTGCTGTTCATTCCGATGGGTTGAAACACGGAACCAGCGCGTGTGTGCGTCCTCTGCGTGCGTGTGTGTGCTCGTGTGTGTGTGTGTGTGTGTGTGTCCGTGCGTGCGTGCCAGCAGACAACGTCAGATTAATGCGCCTCGCCATCTGTTTGGCTCATACGAGGTTCGACAACCGGACAGAGAGGTGGGCTAACGTCCGGGTGCAGTCTGAGGAATACGCAATGAGTTCTCATCTATCATGGCAAAAAAAATAATAAGTAATAGATAAGTAGTAAACGTGCCTTCATGCCAAATTGAACAAAATTTGTGTATTTGAAGCACCACGGTATTTTGACACAGCTGCTTTATGACTGATTTACTATTAATATGTCTTCAAGTTCGGCGGCCCGGATTAAAAAGCTTAGCGGGCCGCATCTGGTCCCCGGGCCATAGTTTGCCCATGCCCGACCTACGACGACCTTTGCGGTCACAGTTGGACGTTTTAGATCCGTTTGGTCCAACAGCTGCAGATTTGGCCTTTGTCCGGCCTCTGCAAACGAAGGTGAAATTGGTTTCGACACGGGCAGGGATGGTCGGGGGGGGGGGGTGTGAGGGGGTGGGGGAGGGTTTCGCACGACACGCCTCATTGCACAAATTCAACTCAGCTCAGTCATGTACAGGCGCCGCCAGTGTATCGGCGTCGCTTGTTAACAAGTTCTTTAAGACGGCGCGCGCTTGCCGGGAAGCAGAAGTGAGAGCTGAGGGAGACGGAGGTGATTGTTTCTTTTTTTGTCAACGTTCTGGCGGATGATGAAGTCAGAGCACGAGAAGGCGAGATGGAGGACGAGAGAGGTGGAAGATCCGTCGGTAGGAAATAGGAGATAGAGCGAGAGGGAGGAGGGAGAGCTGGGGAAGCAAATGAGGGGGAGAGAGGAAATAATGAGGCTGTATAATGTGAACGGAGTGGGTGGGGAAAAAGGGTTGACAAAATTGAGGGAAGAGATGGGGTGAATAAAAAAAGGGGGAGGGGAGGGAGAGAGAGAGAGAAGCATCCTTAGCATTTAAATGAGGGCCGGCAGAGGGCAGAGAACCCTTCCCACCCGCGGCATTTTGGATTGGAGACCTGGAAGTAATGAGGAGGGCAACACGGCCCATGACGTTCCACATCCAATATTAAACCTCATTTTTATCTCGGCGACAAGCCCGCCTTCATTATCCGCTCTAAAATGACACACGCGTTTGGAAAGGGCCGCGGCTCGGAGAAAATGCCATCCTCGCCGACACAATAGCAGCGCTCCAAGTCCCATAATCACGTTGATGCACTTTAGCGCGCGGCGCACTTCAACAGGGCGCGCTGGGCCGATAATCGTGGCTCTCCTGAACTGCACCAAACCATTTTGCCGATGCCTGAATAAATTGCATATTTTTTTTTTTAAATGACTGTTTAACGGCTACTGACGTTAGCTGCCACGCTACACCTATTGCGCCATTTCTGCTATGCTTCATCTAATATGTATTTTCAGAGCAGCTAGCAGCGCATTCGCAAGCTAAGGTTTGTAATGCCAGCGAGCTAACGTTACAAACCTTAGCGAGCTAACGTTACAAACCTTAGCGAGCTAACGTTACAAACCTTAGCGAGCTAACGCTACAAACCTTAGCGAGCGGTGTGTATAATGGAGATTCCGCAGCACGCACTGATTCGCTTTCCAGCGGATGAGCGAGGCATCGCTGAACACACACGCACACGCACACACGCGCACTGCTGACAACCTGGAGGGCTGGGCGGCTCTGTGTTACGTAAGGAGCTCAGGAGGGGAGGGGGGGGTCACCGTTCACACTCAGGCTTATCACCCCGAGGCTCTGCAGCGAGCGACTGATAGGAACACTGTGTGTGTGTGTGTGTGTGTGTGTGTGTGTGTGTGCGCGACAGGGAACGGTGAGAAGGAAAAATGAGCCGATGTAAGAAAGGCGGAACAAAAACATGAGCATATAGGAGGCAGTAACACCTCCCATATATACTGTAGATATATATTTATATATGACACATGAAGAGCGCGCGCTTCATCAGGAGGCGTTCAGCAGAGCAGCAGCAGCCACGCGTGCATGTGTGTGTGTGTGTGTGTGTGTGCATCCCATGGCTTCCTGTCAAACTGACTGTGAAGCAGCTTTGATCTGAGCTCCTTTCATGTTTGCCTCATTTTTTTACGGCGCTATTTTTAGCCCAAACCTCGTCTGGAGACTTTTCTGTACATTATTTCTCCCTCCAACATTTGTCGTTGTTGAAAAGCCTCCACAGTGAACGCAGGGTGAACCAAATGCCAGGCAGTTGACTGAAAAAGTCTATTTTTTAAAGAAAAAAAAAATCAATTTCATGTCGTGATTTTAGACTAAAAAAAACGTTGATGAACCATCTAAAAAAAAAAAAAAAAAACGTCAAAGACAGACGGTGGAAATTTGGTCGGAAAAAAATATTTTTTCGAGAAGTCAAAAACATTTTCATCTTCAATCTGCAAAAAAAAGGTTGGTGAAAACAGTCTCATAAAAAAAGAAATGTGTGTCTTTGTTAAACCACCGCACAACATCCTGCTTCCTGATCCTGCTTTTAAAACCTCAAAACCCAACCCCACTGTCACAGAGAAGCATGACTGGGTGGCAAACTGTTTCTGTGTGTGTGTGTGTGTGTGTGTGTGTGTGTGTGTGTGCTCGGCCGTGGCTGGGATTTGAGGGGGCCGTTCTATAAATACACTCAGCGCCGGAGGAAAATCTAGGCTGCGCAAACACGGAAAACATGCCAGCATGAAGTCCTGCCACAACCGACGCAGGCGAACCAAGCGAAGGGAAAGAAGAAGAAGAAGAAGAAGGAGAAGAAGAAGAAGAAAGAAAAGAAGAGAGTAGTGAAGATGCGTGACCCCCACAAGCTGCCATCGGAGTCAAAGCGCCCTGTGCGGTGGATGCGTGATGACTCCTCTCTCCTGGGCGCTCGCTGGATGTTGTGTTCGCTGACAATCGGCCGCCGCCCGACAAGTCAAACACCATCAGCCGGTGGAGACCCTGACAGCAGCCCCGCCTGCTGCTGCTGCTGCTGCTGCTGCTGCTGCTGCTGCTGCTGCTGCTGCTCTGCAGCTCCAACCAGCCACCAGACGGAGGCTGGAGGGGTCTGGTGGGTCGGAACCCCTGCTTGATCCATGAGACCCCCTGAAAGCCTCAAAGCTATTTTTTTTTCTCAAAAAGCTAAAAATAATTTATATATTATTGTCACTAATGGTCACTAAAATAGGAAGAAAAGAAGAAGAGCCAATCACAGGGCAGCAAGCTCTGAGGACTCACTGCTGAAGTCCAAAGTGACTGACTGAGGTTTCATTGCCCTGCAAGTCACTTCTGGGTCAGTGTTGATCCTGATACCAGCACTGACACTCTACCTACCTCAACCTAAACCTCTAAAGTAAAAGTAAGACTCTCATGCCAGACAGAGCAAATAGTTGCAATTTAAAAATAGTTCTGGCTCGTGTTCCTCCTCCTTGTCTCTCTTCTGATGCTGATGTTGCCAGGGACGATCCCACTGATGGCGCCAGTCTTTAATCGTCGACAGCGACTTGTTTTTTTCGGCAGGATGCCTCAAATCCTGAAGAGTTCTCGCCCAAAACTGTCTCCTAATCTAATCCCTGGAGCCTCCTGGTGTCTTTAATCTGCGCTCTCCCCAGTAAGGCTAATAACGGTGAACATCTGCCGTCTTTTATTTTTTATTTCATTGCTGCACAGCTCATTACCCGTGCTGCTGCTGCTGCTGCTGCTGCTGCTGCTGCTGCTGCTGCTGCTGCTGCTGCTGCTGCTGCTGCTGCTGCTGCTGCTGCTGCTGCTGCTGTCAGCCGTAATACGCCTTCGCCCGCTTTAAGGTCACTATTTATTCACCTCCCCGACCCTCCGACAACCACCGGGTGGGGCGGGAGGGGGAGGGGAGGGGCAGGGAGGGTAACAACAACGCACTCACCGTGGTGCAGCACATGAAGACGATGACGAAGGTCCCGATGACGCCGCCGATGCCCACCAGCCAGGTCATCCTGAGGAAGAGGATGACGCCGAAGATGTTCTGGATGCACGGCAGGTAGACGCCCATCAGAGTGCCCAGCTGGGGAGCCTGCAGGTGGGGGAGGAGGGCGGGGGGTCAGAACGATGCATCGCTGGACCAGCCAAAAGTCTCGTACAGGCCGATACTCGCTTTATTTTGTACTTTTCTATTGATTTCCACAGTGCTTTGCACCACTTTCTGCCCACTTGATGATGCATCCCATTCATATGCATGATGGGTGGGTGCCCAAGTGCTGGTAGGTGACTCAGGGATAACTGAGGAGTTCACGGAAGATTGTGTGTAACATGGTTTAGTTCACAAACCCAAACTGCCCACAACTGCGAATCCTTTCAGCGTCCAGGCAATGAGGAAAAAAAAATGAATAAAAAACACGACGAGAGAGATGCACTTCTGTTGCAGAGGCCTGGTGACTTATTATTTCATTTCTTCTGAGCCTCCTGCGCAGTGGATTTGTTCCTGCTGCCTCTGCTGCACTTGGCGTCCCCGGCGTGGATCAGCGGACAGAGACAGAGCGGCTCTGTGCAGCCGGAGGAAGAGAGTCGCTCTCAAGGCCCGTCCACCGCAGGTAATTACAAACGCCGGGGAAGCGGAGACCAAGGCGGAGTGTTTGTGCTTCAGACTGTCACATCCTTCTTTGAAAAGGATCGTAATGAGTTTATTTGCACCTTCGGGCCGCTGGTTTCAGCGTGTGTGTGTGTGTGTGTGTGTGTGTGTGTGTTTGTACAGCCATGACGGACGCGTCAGCTGACGCAGTACTAGACAGAAAAATCCATGTTTCCCATTCAATGAATAAGAAGTTAAAAAGCAACATCCTGATGTTGTGACATCAGAGTTACATCCACAGTATGAAAATAAATCTAAATCTAAATCCCAAATTCAAAAACGTTGAGCTCTACAGTTAAAGGAAGAGCACGCAGATTAAATGTGAGCGTCAGATCCTGAAACTACATGGCGGGCTAATGCCGCTAGCTACCGCCAGCAGCGCATCCCTCCAAAAGTGGTTATTAAATGCGCTGTGAGAGGACGGGCCAGTGCACAAGATGGAGGATTTAAGGAAAATAAATAAATATGAACAGATATGCACTGGTAAGCAGCAGCAGATGTTCAATCGTAATCCCGACTTTTAATCAAATCGTCCTGACAAGTGGCCGACATCAGAAGAATAATATTGTGTGTGGCGCGGCATTAATAATGTACCGTTTGGAGAGGGGGGGGTGGAACAGAGCGAGAGGAGTGAGAACAAGTCCAAACAGGTCTCGCAAATATAATTATCTTCTAATTCCCCCGAGATAAACAGCGGAGAGGACGCTCGCGCTGCAAGCGTAATTAGCGAGCGGTTAGCATCAGCAGCAGAAAATGTCCAATAAACATGTAGAATCATAACTTACCGTCCATTAGGCACCTTAACATACTACACTGTACACCGTGTCACATGTTCTGATTCTGATAGACAAGGGGACAAAATGTGTGTGTGTAAAAAACATGTATTCTGCCGTCACATTAGGCATACATAGAGCAAGGTTCTCTCTCCCAGTTAGCTGCCATCTTGCACCTCCATATTTCTAAGGAAGCCTGTTGTGGACAATCCAGTGCACCTGACAGGGCGTTTCATATTTAGGATGACTGCTTTCTAATAAACCGACGAAGAAGAAGGCGGACGAGGTATCCAGGGTTAGTGTGTGCAGGCCACGCTAGTTCACCGGCAAGCTTGGGAGAGGGAGAGTGAGCGAATAAGGGCTGCAATCTGAAATGTGACCACTCGATGGCAGGATTTTACACAGTCAGCCTTTCAAGGAAACAAGGCCCTCGTGCTCCGAGGGTTTTGCGGCGGCTGCAGCTGCACCTGCAGCCTCGACACACCGCTGGCGCTGGTGGTTTCCGCTCGGCCGCGGAGCCATTAAAGCCAGCGGCTCGCCGGCCGCCTCCTCTACAACTTAATCCCCCCAGCGGGGAATCTCTCAACCTTGAGCCCGGTTGAGCTTTAATCAAAGATCCCCGGCAGGAGAACAAACCTCGTCCATCTCTGTCGCCGCTTCCAGTGCGCCGCCGTCATCTGCCGCGCAGCCGGTGCCGTCTGGAGCCGTGCACGTCAGACGGCGGCTCACTGTGACGGAGCCTGCCGGCGCTGCTGTGGACCACTTGTCATCGTCTCCGGCTTTTACAAATCCAGTTTCTTTGCGTTATTGCTGATAAAGTTTTAATATAGATTTTTTTTTATTTTTAATTGGCCTATTACAGCGTCTAACAACATCTTGAAGGCTTTCACAGCTCAAGGCATTATGGAACATGTACTGAACATGTACTTATCTGTTCTTTGTGTATCAATACGTATTATATTATTATATATGTGAGTTTATTATTGATCTATTTATAATTGTTACCCGGTTTATCTATACATGAGCAAAGATTTTAAGCAATGTAATAGCTACAAACAACCTGCCAAGTCTATCATCGCATAAGAAGTATTTTTCCACTATGATTTGTCAACAGCACAATATAAAATCAGAAGTATTAGTAACTGCTGCATGCAGGTTGTGATGTGCTAATCTATAACCAACATGCATGTTTGAAAGAAACTAAACCACAACCATAGCCAAATTATTTAAAGGGGCCCCATTATTGTAATTTCCAAAGTTAATGAATTCATTGTTGGTGGTGCACTTCCAACAGTGAACAGGGTTTGTTGGTCAAACAAAACCTCCTAGCTTGAGCTGTACAGGCCTTAGCTCTCGTCCACGCCCCCTACCTGCTAGCGGGGGAGATGCTACTAGCTGTCATGCAGTGAGGCGCCTCTGTGATAATCAGCTCGCTGACGTAGGAAGTCGCCACAAAATCCAAACAGAACGAGGAGAGAGCCGGCCCGTCTAGAAACGCACAAGTCGTAAATGTCTCTGTGGTCTGGGAAACTGAGACACAAATCACATTCAGAACTCATCAGTCTGTGGCCATCTTTCTGTTTACATATATACATATTCAACAATAATGTGGCAGTGGCATCACTGGCTACTGGCTTCCTCCTCCTCCCTCCTCCTCCTCCTTGGCTGAGCTGCCATGCTGGCGAGCGACACCAGCGACACTTTGCAGCTTCATATTGTGTCTGAGCCCAGAAGGCCTCCGTGTGCCAAAAACCGATCTTGGCTCAATAAAAATTCCAGCAAAGGCAGTTTACAGTAATGGGCGATAAAAAGCCCAAATATCTCGGACCCTCCTCCTTCCTCCCATGACTCCTAGAATCCCCTCAGTGAGGCCCTGTTTGTAATTAAAAAGACGGATTTCCCCCCGACAGCTCCTCGGGGGCCTCGGTGTGTAAAACACATTAGCGTTGTGGGGTCGAGGTAGAAAGGTAATCCTGCCATCAGCACTTTGCCGCTTTGCCCAAAACTGCTGGCGCAGCAGAAGCCGGCGCCAGGTCAGTCGGTAATAACAAGTTATCAGAGGGAAACCTGTGATCATTTACATACTCCAGCGGCACCGACGCTGACGGAGGATCCCGAGGAGGCGGGTTGGCCTCCGCGGGTCACTTTCAGGTGGGTGAACTCCATTAAAAGTGTTCGGTGAAGCCGCGGCCGCGACTCTGGTCCGGTGATTTGCATTTCAACGAGACGCGGCTGCAGCCGCGATGCTAATTGAGCCAGACTAGTGATGTCTTTTATCAGAGAAGAAAGAGTGCATCATTGGAATTTCAAACAACAGACTGAGGCCAAGCGCTTGGCTCCAAACACGTCGTGGCACCAGGCAACAGTTTGGCCAGGACGTGACGCAGAAACACAATCTGAATTTTATTTACTGACTCAACAAATAATAGTAATAATGACCCCAAGGTCGTGCTAATCTGCTATACAGAGTGTCGATGCTGCGCGCTATTTATGCAACAACGAAGGCGTCTCGCGCCGTGCACCACTGCACAGGAGCGTAACACAGAGACAACGAGCCTCCGCCGACCGCTAGGTGAAAAAAAAGACATTTTCTCCACCTGCTCTCCTACACAATGACAGAGCGTGATCACGCAGGGCTGCCGCGCTGTGGCAGCTCACAGCCCTGTGATAAATTATAATCCAGTTTCAATGAAGAAAATGAAGGCGGGCTTTGAAAAACTCATCTGCCAGAAATCCGGGCCGTTACATAAGATGCGGCTACCAGACAAAGAAGGCGGTGGTGGAGGGTCACTGACAAAAGAAAAACCCTCGTTGGGTTCCTGACACCAAAACTGCCTGAAAGGTTCGGTGACTTAATGGAAAAACGACCTCAAAGTGATTCCGCACTAAATCCGGACGCCGGTGCGGGCGGGAGAAGCGAGTGTTTCACGCCTTCGTCCCCGTCTTTAAATTGGAAGCGTCGCTTTTCTAGTTTCCTTCAATTGGTGTTTCATTTGCTCATCTGCAGCCTGGGATTGCAGCTCCGGCCGGCTCTGATGGAGACGTGCACGCACACGCACACGCACACGCTCACGCACGCACACGCACACGCACACAGAGGCTGGGGACGAGTGTCTGTTTAATGGGCCGGCAGCCGGCAGAGGGATGATTTCCCCGGAGAGCCGGACCGCTGCGCAGCCACAGGTAAAGGCCAGCGTTGGCACCACGGAAACTAGCCGAGGAACAGCTGCACCCCGGCCCCCGGGGCGGCTCAGGTGCGTTCGACGGAAAACAAGGCCGCCTCACGCATCTGCTCCATCAGGCTACCCGGCGTTCCGTCCCCCAGCCTCCCTGCCGGCAGTACCACTCAGCACTAGCCTCTCACCAGACGGCCAATCAGGAGGCTTCTTTCTTTTTTTCTCCCCCTGTGCCACCGCGCAGACTATTGGCCTTCAAATCCAACTTTAAGCTTTTCTCGTGTGGCCGTAATGCTAATCTGCTCAAGAGGCAAACGTGGCGATGTTGTAAAGCCGCAGAGTCGCTTCGGGTCGGCTCATCTGGGTTTCTGGAAAGGGAACCAATGGCAGGGCAAGAAGTGGAAAAAAAGATGCGGCTAGGGTTGGGCAGAAGTGGTCGGAGGTCAAAGGTCACATGAAACGTACTCCGACCCGTCATGTTTCGTTGAGGATTTTTTGGGGAGGAAGAAAGAACGAACAAAGTCTTCTCATACTTGACCTCCTCAGAAACGCGTGATTGAATGAAATCAAATAGGAAAATCAAATGTTTTGATGTGCATGTTTAAAATGAGGGCACTTCAACACAGTTTATCTGTTCATTTTAATGTAAAGCAATTCTTACTAAAGTGTCTTAACTGGGAACCAAATCTTGTCTTTAAGATCATGTATTCATTTTTTTCACCGGAGTTCCAGTTTTGTAACTTTCTCGGTTTCGCGCAGCTCCTGTATGTGTGAACCGTGACGGTGAGGTGTACGATGTTAGCGCGTTCATTTGCCACCCATTTAGCAACTGCTTTAGTTAGCTTCATCACTGTGCCTTCATCCACAGCTAACGTTAGCAGGATAAAGAGTCCGAACACAGCGACGTCAGAAGCTGACGACAGCTGAATGAAAGGGACAAAAAGGCTTTGCGATTAAAATGCGATTAAAAAATTAGCGCGCTATGCCTTGCGTTTAATCTCATCTCGACTAACGCGTTAACGTGGCGCCCTGGTGCATCGTCGGTCCATCCGCCAAACGTGATCGACCGCCGATTCCATCGCTGCTTTAAGCGTCAACCCCGCGCCTGCCGGCGTGCCAGCGTGAAAGCGTTACCCACTCAGTTACCTTTGCGAAACACAGACCTCTCTGCTCGGCTCGGCTCGGCTCGGCTCTGCGGTCCTGAGAGCTCGCCCGGCCTCAGAGGAGGCGCCCGACACGTGTTGCTAGAATATTCTAGCTGCCGCAGAAGCCTCGTCTGTTTGCAGCAGCTGCGAAACCGCAACTCAGCCGCGCTATCAAATTCCAGGGCGGAAAGGCATTTTTTTCCATCTTTTTAAACAACCCCCCATCCCACACACACACACACACACACACACACACACACACACACACACACACACGCGCGTGGACTCCCCCACGCCTCCGCCCGCTAATGCACTTTTGGTGCTGAACAGGAGCCAGGCGGGAATCCAGGTCAGTAGTAACTTGGTTTGGAGTGGAGATACGCAGCACAGGTGAGCGGAAAATGTGATTTGAAAAATAAAAAAATAAAAAATCAGCCAGCCAGCCAGCCAGCCAGTCGGTCAGTAAGCACAGTGTTCATTCAGCCCGGTTCAAAATGCTGCTTGTGAAGAACATTTTTCTTGGGTGATGATGGATAATATTTAGATTGAGGCCAACTATTGTCTCTGTTGTGTTAAACACTCATGGTTTAAATCACGTGGTCACTTCTTGCCTTTGTTACAAATCAAAAACCATGTTTTATCTTTTAAATGGTCTTTTTTTCTTTAGCTGTTGATCACATCATGGCATGGGGACCACAGATGAAAACTAGCCTTCACCTAGCTTTCACCTAGCCTTCACCTAGCTTTCACCTAGCTTTCGCCTAGCCTTCACCTAGCTTTCACCTAGCCTTCACCTAGCTTTCGCCTAGCTTTCGCCTAGCCTTCACCTAGCTTTCACCTAGCTTTCACCTAGCCTTCACCTAGCTTTCACCTAGCTTTCACCTAGCCTTCACCTAGCCTTCACCTAGCCTTCACCTAGCTTTCACCTAGCCTTCACCTAGCCTTCACCTAGCCTTCACCTAGCCTTCACCTAGCTTTCACCTAGCCTTCACCTAGCCTTCACCTAGCCTTCACCTAGCCTTCACCTAGCCTTCACCTAGCTTTCACCTAGCCTTCACCTAGCTTTCCTAGCCTTCACCTAGCTTTCACCTAGCTTTCACCTAGCTTTCACCTAGCCTTCACCTAGCTTTCATCTAGCCTTCAGGCTAACACTTTTTGTTTTATTAACACGCACTGTCCCTGATGATGTAAAACTAAACTGAAGTGAACTGATTCACCTCCACGTGGTGGATTTTAAAGGGACGGCGTCTGTTCATCAAAGTGCTGCAACTTGAGCCTCCGTATTTTGCAAACAAATCGACCACCTTGGCGTTTGCGGCAACCACAAAACAGGCCGACTTCCTGATCTCTCTCTCTCTCTCTCTCTCCACTGCCACTCCCGCTCGCTCGCTCACTCGAGGGAGAGGCGGCGGCGAGGACGGAGAGCCGAGCCACGAGCGGAGGGGGGGCGGAGGCAGTGCGAGAGATAAAGCGCCGCGGGCCGCCTTAATGAAAAGCCCCTGGTGGCGATGCAGAGATTTCCTGCCGGCTTCTGATTGGAGGATCAGCGGCTCGGCGTGGCGCGCCGACTAATTAAAGTAGTGCAAGGGGCCGCGGTGACGAGGAGCGGGAGGGGCGTGGGGGGAGGGGGGGGGGCGGAGAGATTAGAAGTCTTCTCATGGTTAGCTGAGCCGAGCGCGGGGCCACACACACACACACACACACACACACACACAGCTGGATGAACTAGTGGGATCAACAGTCATCCAGCAGCTCGGCTCTGGTTTGTTTCCGTCTTAGCGAGAGGACGTCATTACAACGGGAAACCCTTTGTGACATCACAAAGGGACAGATTAGTACATTTTAGCGCATCGCATCCTCACATCGACCTACCACTGTGTGCAATCGGACCTGACGTGCGAACAAATGACGTCCTGGTGGCAGTTTTGGATTAACGAAGAAGAAGAAGAAGAAGAAGAAGAAGAAGAAGAAGAAGAAGAAGAAGAAGAAGAAGAAGAAGAAGGAGAAGATTGACAGCGTCTGGTGTCGTACGCTGTCGGCGGGCGCTTCTGTTGCGGGTCGGAGGCGAGCAGACGAGCTGTCTGAGTGAGAAATGAGACTGACGGGGGTCAGAGTTCACCTGCGGGCCCCCGTCACCCCGTCACCACCGCCGGTGTCTTACCTGTGACGGCTCCCTCCCGTCCCCAGACACAGAGCTGTTTTATTTTTACGCGGAAAAAAAAAACCGTCACGTCGGCCCGGCCGCGATCAGCGCCGCTCATAAAAACCCCCGCCGTCTCTCTCGCCTGGCCGCTAAAATCATCGTCTCCCGCAGGATTAATGACCAAGCCGCTTCTGTCTGTCAAACACCGAGACAGGCAAGGAAAAAAAAACAACAAAACGGTCTGAGAAGTAAAGTTCTCCTTCCGAGACGCGGAAGAGGAAGTCATTAGTGAGTGGCATTTAAGATGCGCTCCAGCAACACAAACAGGGGGGATTTGTAACATCAACACGGCGTGATTGACAACTTCTGGACGGCCAGACTCCGTGTTTCAGCCTCTCTGACGAGAGGGAGGAACAGTCGGAGGCAGAAAAGCAGAGAGGATCTGGTGGCCGTCGATCGGCGACGAGCTCCACGAACCCGTCGGCGACTTCACTGAGCGCCTTAACGAGTGAAAAACAGCAGCCCGGCATCATATCAAGCAGCAGCAGCCGCATTAAACGCTGATTGAAAGAAGACACGTCCCCAACATGCGACTAGATATTTAGTCAAATATGAATACATATACATTTACATTTTAAATGTATATTTATATTTAAATCTAAAGTTTTGCATCTAGTTTCACCTTGTTTTTAAAAAACTGACCTGCTGTGTTCTCTCAGCGTACTGACTTAGAACTGGTGTGCAGCACAGCCAGTGTCTTGTGCTAACCAAACTCTTTAGTGTTGGATCTAATAATAACCGGCTGCTCTTTCATCTAAGTAATGAAATGCTTTCAAAAACAACTGTGTGACCTCATAATACGAACATTTCTTTACTAACTAACAACATATTTCCGCCTTCCTTTCTCCCCGTTTCACTTGAAGTTCCATTTTTCTTCTCTTAATACTGTTGTTCCTGATTGTCCCACCCAGGTGATCAACGAGGGTTTGAGTAGTGCATATTTTCATCTGCTTCACCAACCACCTGGTCGTCACGCGTTTTATTTGTTTTTTTTTTTTGCCGTGTCTTCAGTCGGTACCTTGACCGGCTTCTTGCGCGACGACTCGGCCTCGTTGTTCTCGGCCTCCTCGTGCTCCTTGCTCCCCTGGGGCAGGTTGGAGTAGTTGGCCAGGCTGCTGAGCAGGGACGACACCATGGGGCTGGTGTCCATCTCCTCCTGCGAGGGGAAGCAGCAGGGAGGCAGGGGGGTCAGCAACAACAACAATGTATATATATATACATTGTTTCTTGTGTGTGTGTATTGTATGGTTCTAATAGTCCTCCTGCATTTTAAGGAAATTTAGATTGGTACTGAGTAACAATCAGGAGACACCTGAACATTGATGGGTATTTGGCACACTGGTTATAAACAAAGCCTCACCCGGCTGCTGCTCTGACACGCCCACATTGTAAACGTGGATGTCGAGCGCGGCCTCTGATCACCGATCCCTTCGGCCCCCATCGCTAATTCTGTGACTGTGTTTTTCCTTTTCCCCCCTTGTTTCTTCTGTTTAATCCAGAAAATCCCACTGAGGCCTCAATGTAAATACTCTGATATGGAGGCGAGTGTTGGGGAAAAATAAAAAGCCTCCTTCAAGTCCGGTCCCCGCAGCGTTTAGTGTTGGCCTTTCTGGCTTTTGACCTGAAGTTCCCAGGCGTCCTTCAGGCAGTAATTACCCTCATCCATCGACGTTGGCGCCTCTGCTCAATCGGCGAAGCAGGCGAACAAGCTGCTTCCTGCCCGATTGCCTGTGTGTGTGTGCGTGTATTTGCGTACGTGTGTTTTGATTGTGGCGCACCTCAAACAAGGCCATGTTCTTGCCGTCGTACTGCTGGCTCTTCTCGGCGGCGGCATCGCTGCTGTTGATGAAGGGGCTGCTCTCCTTCGGGTTACTGTCACCTGGAGGAGGAGAGGAGAAGAAGAGGAAACACACCAATCAGCAATCAGAAGACATCTGGAGGGAGGGGGTTGGAGGAGGAGGGGGCTAATGAAGTGTGCGGCGGCACCATGTGCGGCGATATGAATTCCATATGGTCGCAGTGGGAAACACAGACGGGAAGAACTCAGTCTTTTCTCTTTCCGCTCAAAAGAAGCGACGGAAAACTTTGAAATCTGAAGAGAACAAACGTTGGAAATTCGGGCCACGTTTCAAAAGCAGCAGCTTGCCGAGCCTCTGAATCTCCAAAGAAAAAAAAAAAAAAAAAAAGCTGAGGAAAACAGAAGTGATTTTCATCTGGAGCAGCACCAGCCGCCTGCAAAGCATCTGGAAGTCCACTAAGTCTCACAGCTCAACAAGGTGAACCTGTGAAGGAGACAAATCTTCCCAGGAAGGCCGGCGTCCACGTCTCCGGGCGTTTCTGTCACTCCGCCCGCCAGATCATCAACAAGCTTATTGATTTCCAGTAAGAGTTTTGAAAATAGATGACAAACACTGGCGCCGGCGGTCGATGCGGCTCCTCCTGGAACGGTGGTTTTCGGTGAGAGCGGCAAAACAAACGACGCTGTTTGTCCCGTCTGCACAATTCATTATTTCTTTAGAAGTGACTCTGCTGCTGTTTTGTGATTGTTGTGAAGTGCTCACTCCTTAAATGACTTTGGTTTCCATTGCCACACACTCCAGTGGAACAGCCATACTTTACCATTCATGCGTTCATCTTCTCCACCCACAATAATAGAGTTTTAACCGTAGGCTGCAAACAGAAAGAGTGACTGTTACACAAACATCTATTCTTGTGTATTTTCACTCACATCTCGCTCACTTGCTCAGAGAAACGGAAGTCAACCAAACTCACTTTGTTGTCTTTCTTTAATTAAATGAGAAAATGATCTCGTTAAATCCAACAGCGGCAGCAGCAAGGACAGAGTTCTCCCACGATGCCATGTGACACTTTTGCAGGAGTTTTCTATTTTCATATCTGAATGAATATGGATGTCTATGTCATAGTATAAGCAAACTGGGCTGTGAGGATCATACTTTGTTGTTTTCTGGAGGATCCTATAAATGACTCACTCTGCTGGAGTTTCCAGAGGTGTGAAACTGAATGTGGAGTCGTGTCATCACGTATCTGCATGTCCATGATTCTCAAGGGAGCTCTGCGTCTTCCTGTATATCAGCCACGAGTTATATATTATGGTTATTATTGACAATAATAACGGTTATTGATTGGCTGGTGGTACAAACTGGACTGGGCTGCTCTGAAAACAAAGACTCAGAGTTTTGGCAGCTTCCTGTATGAAAGCACACAGCTCAGCGGGCCTGTGCACCGGGTCGCGGCGGGCGGACACGCTCACCTCGCAAAAGCACCCGCGAGTCGCCCTCGCTAATTAAAAAGCCGTCAAAGAGGCGTAAAAGACGCGGCTTCGTCTGGAAGCAGGAAGTGCTGAAGTCACACCGTCAGCGGGGAAACGAGGTCGGCCCGTTCCCTCTCCCCCGTCTCGCACCTTTTGTCAGCACAAACAATGTTCGCGCAACGAAAACATCTTGTGATGTTTCACACGGTTGATTGGGAAGTTTCGGACCCCCCCCCCCCCGAAGGATCCCTGCGGCCCCCAGGTGTCATTTTACACCTGGCTGTTTGGAGCTTTAATTGGCCTCTCTGCCGCCTTTAGCCGCCTCCCGACAGGACGTCCGCCCTCGACGAGCACAGAAATCATTTAATCCTATGGCGAAGGTCTCGACGGTAAACTGCCTTATTTACGCCCCCTCCCCGCCACACCACCCCCACCCTGGAGACAGCAGATTGCCGTCCCTCTGGCGCGAGAACTGGGTTATTTATAGTGGCGGTGCTGCAGCCATGTGCCGTGATGTCGGGTCACAGCTCACTGCAGACGGGCCCATGCCTCAGAGACGGAGCGGCGGGGGAGGGGGGTTAGCGGTTGGGGCGGTTTGGGAGCGATCGTGTGAAAATTTGGGGCAGAACTGGAGCGTCGGCGCAACCTCGAACCGACAGAGGGCGGCTGGACGAGCGGGCGCCTGGCGGATGGCGACAGATAAATGGGACAAGGAGCTGATGGAGGGGAGGGGGAAGGGAAGAGGAGGCAGGAGGAGGGGAGCACAGCCTGACAAAACGAGGCTGCCAGACCTGCGACTCCAGCCAGAGAGGGAGCAAAAATGGGCCGGCAAACCAGACTTCTATTGTTCAGCGGAGACTTTCATTTTTGCCACAACAGGTTCGGCTCACTTCGGCCGGCCGGATTAAAATTGAAAAAAACAAAGAAAAAAGCGTCTGAAGCGAGGGGGCGCGCGACACACGTGGATTATTCCGTTGCGTCGCTGGAACCTGTCTAAACCGGCTCAGACCAACGATCAAAACTGATGAAACGCAAGCGAACGGACGCGATGACGCAGTGGGAATTAAGTGAACGATGCACACTTGCTAGACAACGGCTGCCGCTAAAGAGATTAGCTTGATTCTGCCGTGGCGCTGGCCTTCATGAAAACCGAGCAAAGCCGGGGTCAGTCTGTTATCGCGGTCGAGTTCACCAAACTGACACCGCGTCCTCCTCTTTTAAAGGACGGATGCACACAAACACAGGTGTTCAACCTTCCCACCGTTCCCACTCGACGCGTCTCTTTCTCTCAACCCGTCACCGTCTGGGCGTGTCCGTCCACGTGACCTCCAGCCCGCCGAGTCCGAGCGTCCCCGAGCGATCCGTTTAACCCCGACAGCAGAGAGTTCATCACGTGTCAAAGGTCAGGCCGTGGATCCGAAGCTTCACTCAACAGGAAAAAAAAAAAAGCCGGCACGCTCGTCAGGGGTTGGTGCCCCGCGCAGCTCTTCCGTCCTTTATCTCTCATCCCCTCATTGTCTAGTAAAAAAAAAAAAAACCTCACTTACTGGCGTCGGAGAGAACGACAGGGCTGATCATAAGAGCCTTGGACAGAGCGCATCCACCCCAAGCTGCTTATCTTGCTCCAGTCTGATGGGATCTGTCCAACAATGGCTCTCGCCTTCAAAGCCTCCCTGTGCCTCAGTCTGTCGCTGGTCGAAATCCCCAGCGCTGCTGCTCGAAGTGGAGGCCGTCGCCTTCCAAATCCTCTGCCAAAAGTAACACCCAATCTGCCCCCCCGCCACCTTGTATTAGCGTTATTATTATTATTATTATTGTTATTAATAGGTTTTCTGTGATAAAATGTAAATCAATAGTGCACACTAGTCATGGGCCAGTTGCCCGTTTGAAGATGTAACAATTAGTGACGCACAACGTTAAAGCGTTCTGTCAATATTTAGATGTCGTTGTGCTTGTGTGACTTGACTCTCACACGCACAAATGGAACAAACATTCTGCAGAAGACAGTGGGCACGAACTAATTTGCTCATTTTGATCAATGGACCAAAATCCTTGGCCAACGATGAGGTTTTCAGGTTTGAATCCAAAGTGGGGGGTTGCTGTCGTTGCTGTTTCCCTCCAGGGTCGCAGCATCTAATCCAAAGACTTCACCTCCGCCATCATTATTGGACATTTACTGACAAAACGGCCAATGGATTGATTTATTGATCGGTGCCCGAAACGGCTCATCAGCTCACTTGCTGGTTAGTTTTCTGTGAATTGTAAAAAGTGTGTGTGTGTGTGTGTATGTAGAGGATCATACTTGGGATCTTTCACTGGGCACAAGTGGAGGTCTGGACTTTGTATGGCTGAGTCCTGCAGAAAACTGAGTTTTATTGAGGCACCTTGCAGTTCTGGTCTTTCTCCTCTTGGTTATTTTCATTTCCCACTCACAGCCTACTGCTGTCTGCTCTTTGTCAGGCTGCCATATCTCCTCTTTTCTCTTTGCGGGGAAAAGCCAGAGATCCTGGACGCTCGTACTGGAGAATGTGACTCGGCGGAGACCCGCAGAACACTTGTTGATATGCGCAAACATTAGCATTTGTGTATAAGAGGCGGTGACGGGGAGGGCGCCCCTGTACGCCGAGGCTTCCGGAATGTGTTCGGAGTCTATTTTCGGGCTGCTTTATGTATGAGAGTAAATTCATTTTGGCTGCGACTCAGACTTGCGCCGCTGTAGAACAGAGAGTGCTGGCACTTGTTTTGGAAGACATTGAATTTGTACCCCGAGGGAGAGAAACACTTGGTCTGCTGGAAGAGTCGGGGAACACAAATGGAATCAGTGGGATGGAGACAAACAATTAAAAATAAATAAATAAATAAATGAGTGAATAGAGGCAGAACAGGATTTTCTGGCTGTGTTCCCCTGCAGTTGTTTGTTGGTGCCTCGCCAAATCCAAGCAGGTCACGGGTTCATTCGCTCGCTCGGCATTTGAAGGCCTCGACCCATACGTGCTTGAAGAGCGGGACGGGGTGGGGGGAGGGGCGGGAGAATGGGCGGAGTCAGGTGCAGGATTAAGGTCACTTTAATCAAAATTCCATTCAAATCAGGATTGTCCCAAACACGTCCACGTGCAAGTCTCAGAATAAATCATCAAATGAGGAGTCGACGAACCTGAATTGACCTCGGCGTGAGAGGTTTCCGCTGATGGATGGAGCCAAAACGATATGTATCGCATGAATGTGACCGGCAAGACGGTTGTTGGTTTGATTCCCACTCAGGAGTTTTCTGTGGGGAGCTTGCACGTTCTCCCAGTGTCTGTTCAAGTCCATGTTCGGCTGATGGAGACCCTGATAGAGGAGTGGATGGATGGATGGATGGATGGATGGATGGATGGATGGATGGATGGATGGATGGATATCTATCCTCAGAAATCAACGGGAGCAACAACAACATCTCAGCTGTAATCCTTTACAAGGCGGTGACACCACGAGATCCGATCACAATGATTTTTTCTCTCTCTAAAGGTTAAAGATGACAAATAACAGGACTATCGACCTGCTGCCACGGACCCATAAATTGGCTTAACCTTTCAGATTAATATCTAGAATCCAATGCGTGGCCTGCAAGCTGAGACGGACGGATGGACAGCAGGGGGAGCGCAGCAGCTTCCCTGAGGTGGGTGCGAATTTTGCTTTTTGCGCGTTACTGAGTGACAGACGCACTCAGTAACGCGTCGAGCGCTCATAAATAGAAACCCTCTCACCCGCCGCCGTCCTATCGTGGCTCCTGCGCCGCATTCAGAGCCACGGCAGCCTTGTGTAACCGCGTTCAGACCCCTCCCACTCCTCTCAACCCGGCGCTCGCTCCCTCCTAATCGCCGGGGGTCGGACACCTGTGCGAAGGATTTTCTGCAGCGTGTTGCTGCTGCAGGACGGCTGATCAGTATTCAGGCGGCTGCTGCCTCCGCCACCGATGCCCCCCCCCCCCATCCCTTCCCCATCCCTTCCCCCACCGAACCCCTGCTATGAATTTTAATGCAGCCTTCCACTCGCGGCGTGCGACTTTGACACACTCTCTTCCTCCAGCAGCACCTTCGGCGCAGATCCCCGCTCCCTGATTGGCTCCTGAGTCCAAGAGCCCCCCTCCCCCCCCCGACATGCAGAAGCATGCATGCGCGGGGGCCCTGGCGAGTCGAACGCGCGCACACGTCAACCGTCTGGGTGATGAATGGCTCGGTTTAGTCCAATTTTCCCGTCAGTGGCGCCGCCTCGGCTCGGGCTGTGCACGTCACTTTTAATTTTTGTTTAATGGCGGGCCTTCCTGCAGCCCCCCCGCCCTCCCTCCATCTGACACGCAGCATTAAAGGTGATTGGGCGCTGCAAGATGAAACTCATCTCCACGGCGCAGGTTGTGCACGTGTTGCACGAAGGTGAAAAAGAAGCTTTATGCACTTCATTTCACGAGGACTTTTTCCATTTTTCATTTTTTTATTTTTGACCCGACAGTTCTTAGTTCTTATCACTCTCGGACAGAACTCGATTTATTCCTCCTGCCTCTGTTTTCAAATTATCGCAGGGCGCTGCTCTATAATCTCTGGTACTAATATTTGCGAGATAAGCGCCTGCGTATTCGACGCGGAAACACAGATTACAAAAGCACATCAGTGCACCCTTGCTAAAGTGTCTTGAACTCCCATCAGATAAAAACAAGGCAATGGAAAGCTGGCAAGGAGTCGCTGCCTCACCATAAAAAGTCATTTTAGATAATGGACTCGTGGCCTTCAGTGCTGCCCTCAGGATAAGCCGCTGTGCCACGCCTGTGTCTCCCACTTTGTTTCACTGCATCTCAAGAGAATAAAACTGAAGCTCTGACTGGGTGGAAATGCCAAAAAAAACACAGGCAGAAAAATGTTCAAAAACGTTTCAAACCGACGGATTTTGCAAAGCTACACAACTCACATTTACCCGAATGTCGCACACTTGATGACGTCAAAGTTGATTTTCGGACGATAACTTGGTTTTCCAAGAACCTTTCATGAATCAATTGATTGTCCTACTTCTTTGACCTGTACGGGAATATCCAGAATTGTATACTCAATTGCTGTAGACTACTGAGATCTATTGGACTAGAATAGGGAGTAGATACAGGAAGTTCTGGGCCCCCAAAAAACCTAAAAAGCCCAAAACAATTCACAGTTGGCCGTTCGACGTAGCTGGACGGGCCAGTACGTGGATCTGCTCTGGGTTGTCAATGGGTTGTCCCTGGACGAGGTGCGGGAGCGGCCAGCCGTGTCCATCGGCCAACACTGAGCCCCGGCTGAGCGCGGCTATCGCACTCCTACAGGCGGCCGGAGGAGGAGGCCCCGCCGTGGTGTCAGTCAGCCGCACGGCTCCCTGCGCGGCGAGGGGAGCGCCTCCGGGAGGAACTCACCCCGCCGCCTGCCGCCGCTGTAATTGGTGAGCCACCGAGCCCAGCGGAGCCGTAGGGAGTGAAGGGGAGAGATGAAAAAACAGGGAGAAGAATTGTGTGGGTGGAGGTGAGTGGGGGGCGGTGGACTGAGTGGGAGGAGGAGGTGAGCCTGGATTAGACGGCGGCGAGGTAACTGCGGAGGAGAAGAAGGTCTTTCACACCTGCTGGTTCTTCAAAGCTCTTCTGTTTTTTCTGTCCCCTGCCAAGCCGCTCTTGGAGGAGGCCAGCCAGAGGGAAAGACAACCGGGAAGCGGCAGGGAGGCGACAGGACGGAGGAGCGGCAGATAGCAGCTGGGCAGATTGACACCCTTCCACCGGGGTCGCGGATTAAAAATTCACCCCAACTTATCGCATGCCAGGAAACCAATTTGCCCTGGAAACGTCATTTCCTCAGCGCCTTGCCCCGGTGCCAGGTCGGGTACCAGGAGCCAAGCGCACTTTTATTACATTTGGCAACGATTTCTGGAGAAAGGACTCGGTGTGTGACAGGGTGGTGGTGGTGGAGGAGGAGGAGGAGGAGCAGCAGAAGGTAGGGCCTTCTTGGCTGAGTCAGAACACATAGCGGGGTGCCGGAGACGGCAGAGCCATGCTAATCTGCAGGTCTGAACCGAGGCGGCGGAGGCCATCATCAGGACCTTCTGATGGAGCGACGAAGGAGCCAACCAAGTGCAAATGAACACCTGAGTGTCTTCTGCCTCCGTCGTTCTGACGGAAAAGCAATTTTTGCCCAAACACCCTGAGGGCCGACGGAGGGGGAGGAAGACCAGGGCCTCGTCTCCTCTTCCTCCCCCCGTGTCCCCCCCTCCCCCATTTATTACTTTCTGTGAGGTGTGAGAGTCCCCGCACTTCCTGCTTCCTGGTTCCACCCCATCGGCACCTATTACCGCCAGTGGAGCCCCCCTCCCCAGCCCCCGCCTCCTCCCTTCCAGCCAAATCGTAAATCTAATCACGAACCACTTTAATAGGGCGAGTCGCCCCTCGGCTAAGAGTCGTAATAAAATGGGCCTGCGAGGGGAAAACATTGCATCGCGGTAAATTACGGAATCATAAATAATAATAAACCTGCGATTAATTGGACGTTAAACCTACTGAGATCGTTCCCTCAACACGGCGAACGCTCCATTTTCTTTTGGCTCTGTTAAGATGGAGTTAAAAACGGTTTGGTGGCGTTAAAACTCCGTTTTGAAACGACGGCCAACAAATAATTGACCAACTGACAGACGGATGAATATTTTCATGGTCAGAGGGAGTCTGAAATGTCCTGCAACAAATACTGACTACAAATGCCAATCTTTACTATATATGCTACAACAATATAAAGAAAGAAGAGACACTAAAGCCTCATTAAGATGATTTTGATGGGGCTGGTGCTGGCGTGGTGTTAACCACTCCAACTCCTGGACCCAGGAATCTCCAGTCTGACGGCGACAGTTCCTCTTTTCACTCCATTCCTCCCCCACAGAAAAGAAACCCGCCAGCCAGCGGTGATGTGCGACAGCGGCGGTCTAATTAATACAGCTGGTCCTGACCGTCTCGGAGCAGACTCTCATTTGGTGGAGGAGCTCCGACCGCGCAAACAGTGGACAAGCTGGCTAATTACGCTCGCGTAATTCCAACAAACGTGTTTACTAGAGCCACAGTCCAGTTCGCAGGTCAACGCGCCTACTGGGAAAACTTCCACAGCCCCAGATGGTTCGTCTGCTTCGGCTGGCCCCCTCAAAGCTGTTCCTTTAGCGGCGACTCCAAAAATTAAAGCAGCTAAGCGCGCGGATAAAAGTAGCCGACGCTGTCGTCTCTGAGATCGTCTCAAGTCTTCTTCCCGTTCTTCAGACTCGGCGACGAATCATCCGGACATATACAGTAAACTGTGATGCACCCAAAAGTTGCACTTCAGTGTTGACTTGCCGGGCAAAAAGAGCACCATGGCACCATGGCACCACCTCGTGCGCGGACACAGAGGGACGTATTATGTAATCTTGCCAAAAATAACTGTTGTTGCACCATCCAATCTTAAAGGCGGGGCCGGCTGGTGCGGCAGGGCGGGCTGATGGGGATGAATCCACATCCAACTGATTTGCCCAAAAAACTTTTCCTTTTTTTTTTTTCCTTTCTCTTCCCGCCTCGACTGATTTACAAGGCAACAACATCAGCAAAGCGGTCATAAAACAAGCGCATCCGAGTCGGTCGCGGCCCCGCTGAGTGGGTGTGATGAACGACGGCTTTAACTCGCGCTGGTCCTGGATAATTACAGCATCCATCATGCTCCTGGCGCTTTTTTGGAACTTCTCATTTACCTAAGTAATGTTTTCAAAGTTGCTAAGAAGATTAGCATTGATCTAGCGGGGTTGTGTGGCGTCTGGAAAACATTTTTTTATTCCCACCCGCACTGATGAATATGGAAAACAACGTGACAGATCATAGACTTGACTTGAACCGCGAGTAGATGCTGAACATAATTTTGTCATGAAGTTGTTTGGATTAACATTGGGACGTTTTTTATTTAATTAAAAAATTGTGTTGGATTTATATCATATAGGGCAGATCAAACTTGGCTTGGCAAACTGTCCGTCACGTTCAAGTGGACCAATCAGATTTGTTGCTGTGTAATTAGCTGCCAGTGTTCAACTCTTGCCAAAGCCATTTTCAAAAATGTTTTCCAAACAGATTGAAGCCCTCAGCGCCATTTTTTATTCTTAGATTCAAATGTTCAACACTAATAAAACCACTGCTACAGCTGCAGCCACGCTAGTTGCTCTAGCAGCAGCCGCTGTGTGTAATTCAAAGCTGCTGCAACAACAGAGGAATTCGTCTCAGACAATTTGAGTATTGAGCAAAACAAAAAATGCCAGCTAAATAAAAAGTAAAATTGTGGAACACCCTCCAGCCAAAGTTTTTTTTCATGAAGCATCGCCGGCTGGCGCAGACGCAGGTTCAGCTCCAACCGCCGGCGCTCGCAGACCAGCATCAGCACCTTGAGGGTCTGACATTTGAGAAGAAAATAAAAAAAAAAAAGCGGAGGGGAGCAGGAGGGAGCGAGGGATTGGCCGTAATGAGGGCAGTTTATAGCCTATCAACTTCAGCGGGGAGAAGTAATGGAGTCAGAGCGGAGCGACGGACAGACGGGCCGACACAAACAGAACGAAGCGGCGTGACAGAAAGAGAGACCGGAGCCTTGTTCTTCAATCTGGCCCGGCCCGATAAGACGACTGCATTCAGGGATTTATCGGGCGCCTCGGCGCCGGTGCATCACCTGGACAGCCGAGTGCCGTGTCTCTCACTGATAGCTAAACACACACATTCCTGCTCGCCGCCTGTATGTGCGAGTATCTGCCGGCGCACGGCTGAGAGTCCTCGTTTTCCGACCCTCCAGCACCATGACGGAGTGCAGAGAGAGAGTTGGGGAGCACCGAGTGACATGTAGCGTTGCAATGTAAATTAATCACAAAATAAAGATCGTTGCAATCGGCCACATGACTCGAAAAATGTGCCATTTAATTGCAGTTACTTGTGGAATTTTATTTTAATTCCATCTGACCCTTTTCTCTTTCCCTGCACAGATGACAGTTTGACACTATTCTGAGGCTTCTGATTGGTTCTCCTGTCAAGTGCAGAATGACAGCGCCCCCTACCACTCGCCTGCCAGGTGAACCGTCTCTCAGTGGAGCCTCGTCTGAGCCATTTCGAAGTTGAGCGTCGATTGAAAACGCGCTAGAAAAGCAATCAAAATGTAATCCAATCTAATTAGTTACATTACTTTGATCCAGTAAATGAAATAGTTAAACTGATATTACATTTTCAATGGGGTAGCTTACAATTGTGAGCCATTACATTGATGACGTTACATTACATTTGACCGATTACATTTGGAGTCCAATCTTCCCAACACGTGCACGCGCGCCCGTTCTGCGTGCGCCCCTCCCTCGCTCTGCGCCGAGGACCCGCCGCCACGAGGCCGGGACTCGACTCCCCCGGCGGATCTTGGCGGATATTTCTGGTGGCTGACAGATAAATAAATAACGCTACACTGGCTTGGATTCAGACGGAGACGAACGCTCCGAGAGCCCAGGTTTTTACAGCTCTGCCCTTGGAGAGACGGAGACACATTTACTCCCATGTTAGCATGCTGCTTATCTGCATTTGTGAAATATTAATCCAGCCTGCAGCTCTAAAAACAAAAACAAAACAAAACATGTTGTCAAAGTTTAGAGGGTTTTTTTTTTTTTGGCACGAAACAAAAAGTTTTTGGGGGAAAATTGAAGAAGGCTGAGAGCAAAACACAAAAAATGGAAGATTGAGCTCGGGGAGTTTGTCTCGCTCCGCCGCAGCTTTCGGTCTTGACAGAGCAATTTTTTATTTATTTTTATTTTTTTTAAATGAACAAAAGGTGGGGGGGCTGGGGGGTGAGGAGCGTGTAAGAGGGGGCCTCCAGGCGGAGGAGGAAGTGAAGCGGCTGTTTTCAAAACCACGCGCTTCCTCCCCGTCGTCGGCTTCCTCTTGTTCACCTCTTTTTCTCCGTTTGTAACCTCTGAAGACTGTTGCCAGGCTGATAATAGGAAGTGGGGAGTGTGTGTGTGTGTGTGTGTGTGTTTGCAGCGGTGGGCCCGCAGACACAAAGGCAGTGTCTTTTGTCTGCCTTTGATTACTCGATGAATTATGCATCACGCACATCCCTGTTTGTGTGTCTCTGGGCCCGAGCCAGAGACCGCAGCACTTAGTGACAGTGACTGATACCGCCTCGCCCTACCCTTCACACACACACACACACACACACACACACACACACACACACACACAGCGACACACCCCAACACATTTACACACATGCGCGCAGGGAAACTTGGTTACAGTGACTGATATCTGTCCTTGTCTGCTCTTCACTCCTCCTCCACCACCACCACCACCTCCTCCTCCTCCTCCTCCTCCACCACCACCACCACCTCCCACCTTACATCGCCACATTTCGTCAGGCCCCTCGGAGATCCCAGCCGGGACTTCGGAACACTTTGAAGGTTAGGAAGACGGAGTGCCACATTAACGAAGCTGCAACGCTTTAATTACGAGGAGGGGAGGGAGCGGCTGAGCCTGTCGTCTGCAACCGGGGAGACGCGGCAGGAGATAAACTCTGCCTGCTGGAGCCTCAGAAAGACTCGAGAATTTTAGTTAGTCATTTTTTTGTCGATTTCAAGCGACGGAGACCAATGAGGATGACTAAAGTCTTAATCTTATCTCTCCATTGATCTCTATTGATCTCCAGGAGATCAATAAAGTATCTAATCTAATCTAATCTATTAAATACTAGCACACTGTATATACACATACTGTATATTATTATCACAGACCACACCAAATAAAGTTTTTTTGAATCGGCCAAAATCAATGTCCTTTCCCATCAGCGTCCCATTGGCCTGGCTTTGCCTTTGTTGGAGTGAGCAGCAGACCTGAGAAGTGTGGAAGAGTCCAGAGTTGAATTTTTATCTAAATTTCAAAAGATTCGCTCTCAGCTGCTGCAACACTCAGGCTTCACTTCCACTTTGACTTCTTTCACTTCGCAGGTAAAAGAAAAAGAAAGAAAGTCTGCAACACTGCAGCAAAGCCGTCATGTGCTGAAGTTTTTTCTCCTTTTTTTTGCTGAAGTGACCTTCGGCTGCCACAGTTATGTCATCCATCGTCCCCGTCTACTCTCTCTCTCTCTCTGCGGCCCGATGCTCAGCGGGACATTACAGCCAAAGCCGAATTCATGGCCAAGAAAATCCCTGCAGACGCTATGTGCTGCGCAGTTGGACAAACAAACCGTGCAGGGCAGGTTTTTTTTTTTTAAACTCAGCGAGGATTGTCATTCATCTTGCTGTCAAGATAGCGCCACACTTGACTTTTTCTCCAGTACGTCTGTGCCAGTGGCTGAGGAAGGAAAGCAGGGAAGGAGGGAGGGGAGAGGAATTAAAAACCCAGTGTGAGGGACACGGGGGATAAAAGGGGAAAGACAAAGAAAGGTTGAAATGGTGACTTCTGCCTTGCCGGGTTCAAAAAACAAAAAGTGAAAGGGCAGACGCTTGGAGTATCTTCGCAGCGAGGAGGAGAGCCGCAGCGGCAGATAGAGAGCGAGGAACAGGTGGACAAAAGGAATCCTTCCAGTCCAGGCGTCGGCTTCTGAGCTGCGCTTCCCGCCGCTATCGGGATCCGTCCGTCACGGACACAATGCGCAGGACTCTTTAGCGCGCACGGCATTAACGGCCAGTCAGAGATACAGTCTCCAAGATAAAAGGGAGCACGGCACCCACGATATCGGGGGGTTTGAACATCCTCCGAGCACCCGTCCAACCCTCTCCACTCTTCATCCTGCAGGCTTTCAGTTTTCAAGTCCCGACAGGAGGTGAAAAAAAAACAAAAAACAAAAAAGGTAAGATAAGTAACTGAGGGCGAATTGTTTCCTTGGAATGGATTTCATAGCGAGTAAAACAAGAAAATTCTCATAGTTCTAACACACACACACACACACACACACACACACACACGCGAGCGCGCAGGCTGAAGCAAATGAAGCGGGAACAGGGCCACATATGTCTCTGTCACCAGCCGCGAGGCAAAATGTGTTTTGTTGTTTTTGGAAGAGCTCAAAAAAACAGAAACTCTTTGCCCAAGAATTATGCATCTGGTACCTCAAGCACAGGGGGAGCGTTCAAAATCCCGCGCTGGCGTTACGCAACCCACCGACCCTGCGTGGCCCCGTTTGTCATCGGTGAAGGACGACTCCATCTGCATCTGTCGCCACTAGATATGATTGATGCTGTGCAGTGGATGCAGCAGTCCCCTTGACTGGGTGTTTAATGTTCGCTCTACCCTGCTATCGATGGAGGATGATACTGTGCTGATATCTATCCATCTATCTATCTATCTATATATCTATCTACCTATCATGTGATTGTAACATTTTAATCTTTTTGTGCAGCTTGCAAGTAGCTCAGACAATAAATTCACTTGGGTTTAAATCCCTCATCTCTGCGTGTTCACATTTGCTGACGTTGACCACGTTATTATCCACATGAGTGGAATCACTGGGGGAATTACTGTTTCTCCCTTCCTGGAGCGGAACAGAAGATCTGAGGCCAAAAACGCAAATTACATAACAAAGCCCTTTAAGGCCTCTTTGCTGGCGCGCCCATGAGCTCCAACAAAAGAACACATGTCCCATGTTGTTGTTTGATCCCCTGCTAACATGTGTGGCTGTTGGTAGACGGGAGTGTAAAGATACGGAGGGTGAGATAAGATGATGATGGTGGTTGTTTCTTCCTCAGCTGCCAGACAGTGAGTGATGGTCCTCCTCCTCCTCCTGCAGCAGCAGCAGCAGCAGCAGCAGCAGCAGCAGCAGCAGCAGCAGCAGCAGCAGCAGGCAGCAGGCAGGCGGCGGCTGCTAATTTCTCTCTGTCCTCTGCTCGTGGGCACTGTCTCCTGTTTGACAAGTCACCTTTGGCTGCTTCCGGACACAACACTTTGACAGTTACCTGCAAGGCTTCCTCATCAAGATTTAATGAGCTCCTTCCAGCAGTCAAGAGGCAGGCAATTTATTTTTGGGATGGACTATCTGTCTACCTATCTATACCTATGTATACTGTATATGTATGGATGCCTGATTAAAATGCATGCAGTTACAGAAAGTATAATAACCTTATTAATATTTGATTGGAACTGTTTGGAGTTACCCGGGCGTGCTCAGTGGTGCATGCTAGGTCTTTATTTTGCTTTTGGATGTAAATCAGACAAAAGCCTGATATTGTGTTCATTCTCCACCTCCCACAGTAGACAGACGACATCATGTTGTTGTGCATTGTACAATTTAATGTTTAGAGTTTAATTATTTCACGACCACTGACTATCTGGGGAGGCTTTATTGAAGAAAGATAGAAACTGTGGGGGCGGATGGGTTTCTAAAATAGTAGTAATTAGGGTTAGCCTATATTGGCAGGTGGCATCACATATAGTGAAGCCTTTGTTGATATTTGGTACTGAGCGATTTGTAGTGCAGTTGGGGAGATCTGGTGAGCAGCAGTGACACGTGATTCGAATATTAACGTGTCTTAATGAATCCTCTCTGAACAGGGAATGAAAGGTGGAATTTTAGGGCTGTTCAAATGGAAAGTCCATGCCAATCACAAGGCTGGTAGGTGTGTGTGCGTGTGCAACCTTGGCTGCGATAATCCTGTTTCAACGTCGGCCTCCTCCTTTGCCCTCAGCTGGGCGGTCTGATGAATTTAGCTTGCCACTGATTTGTCAGAACCAGCGAGTTCTTCTTCTGCTGCGTGCCTTATTGAATACCGGGCGCCTCCGTGGCACTCGCCATCTTGCCACGGGTCATATGCGCACCTGTGTGAGTCCGCACGCGTGCGTGCCGCTTGTGCGAGCCTCCATATTTGGTTCTCCGCGGCGCAACGACTGCGGCAGTCTGAGCACTGGCAGGGAGACACTTTGCATGAATAAAACACGCTTATAGATGTGTGAACGTGTCTTTGTGGTTGATGCGTGCGTGACGTGCCTGAGCATAAAACAATGCCAGCACTGTCAAATATCTGTGCTTTTTGCGAGAGAAAGCTTCATCAAAATGGCCATATCAGTTTTTAAGTCATCAATGTTCACATTATTTCAAATGTGAGAAGGCTTCACATCATTCCATGGCTGCAACAGCTACGCAAGTGACTTTAAGTCATCAATGTTCACTTGGTGTGTTTCTATGGTTCATAATGAAAAAGCCTGATTGCCTTTCTCCAGAAATAAACCCAATCAGGCAAATGTAGCATCTATGTTGGTCTGCTTCAATGGACAAATCTGTTTTAGTAACCACGTTATGCATTTTAAACCAATACCATGCAATGCAGCCACAGCAAAATTAACTGCAGGCCATACGTACACACTGTGTATTTCTTATTCACTCACACACACACACACAAAAAAAAATCCTATTTTAACCCCTCTGTGATTACAGTGTGTTTTGTTATGTGGATCAGTGCAATACAAATGTTCCTATTGGTTTCTGTTGTGCTATTTATTGAGATGTCTGTGTTAGACTGAGGGGACAAGTCAAATGTCCCCATGGGGAGATGTATGGCATGGCATGGCATGGCATGGTATGGCATGGTATGGCATGGCATGGCATGGCATGGCATGGCATGGTATGGTATGGCATGGTATGGCATGGCATGGTATGGCATGGCATGGCATGGCATGGCATGGCATGGCATGGTATGGTATGGTATGGCATGGCATGGCATGGCATGGCATGGTATGGTATGGCATGGCATGGCATGGCATGGCATGGCAAGGTATCCCATTGTGCTGCACCGTACCGTACCTCCTGAGTGTTTGGCGAGTTCTAAGTCATTGTGCAATGAAACTCTGTTGCTCACCAAATTAAACTGTGTCCCTCAGAGAAGGAACCTGCGTATGAACCCCCTCCCCCGGCCCCCACCTCTCCCAGTGCCGGCAGAAGACACGTTCCACTTCCACAGCGAGGACTCAGAGGTAGCCTTCCCGCCGGTTGCTTATGACTAACATGTACACAATGTTCTTCCTGCGAGCCTGGCTTAAGCTGTACCTTGTCACATCCATGTGACAACATCATCGCCAATATGTTTCCGAGTCTAATCTCCCCTGTTCCCTCTGCCCTGATCCTCATCTTGTTTAACTCTCCTGCAGCCTCCACGCGTCCTCACCGCGGGCCCGTTCCTCTCTCCCACTCCTGCTGATGAGACACTGGCTCTCAGCGAGTCTTGGCACATGCTGCTGCTGGTGTTAAGTACTCTTCATCCAAGTACGTTTCACTTTGGTACGCATCTGACGGAAAGGCTCCAAAGTGCACGCCGACGTGGGCCAACTCACTGCTGCGGCAGCTCAGACGTCTAATCAGGAGCGGCTTATTAGTGGGAATGAGATGCAAGAGGCCACTTTAATCACACAACCCACGACTTTCTCCCCTTTTAACGGAAACAAATGAGTGAGCAAAATGGAATATCTTAGCTATAGATTCAGATTTGCAGGAGAAGATAGCAGAGCAGAGCTACAATCCATGCAGAAAATTCATTATTAAAATCCTATAAATATGGAAAACGTTGCTTTGCTGTGGACAATTTCCCTTGGAGTGCATTATTGTAAGATATTGCATCCTTGCTTTCTTTTTGCTCGTCCATCACTGCCTCATGCATTCTGGTAGCAGATGAAGACATTCTGTTGGACATCACACACGGAAACTCCTGAACTGAGTGTATCAAAGAAAGACAACAGCTACTGAGACTATATTGCAAAATGCAATGTGAAGACAGCAACGCAGAAAACACCTAGTTTTACATCCTGGATCTATTTTTTCCAGCGACTTAGTCAGACTTATTATCCATGTGATAATCAGGCTAAAGAGGGAAAAATCCAGAGATCCAGGTGTGAACGCAACCTTAGTGGGACTTTTTAACAATTCAGTTATCTTGTGTTTTGCACGTCAGTGGGGCGCTGATATCCTGGATGCCACAAATGTCAGTTTTAGTAACTGCAACCCCGAAGGCCACACTCCCATTTGCAGGTTGGGGTTGTGCTGTGGCTTCGTGTTTAACAGGAGCCTTTGACAGCCTCCAACATTCTGATCAAGGCTGGGTGCCAACTGAGCACTGGGGACTGGGCTGGACTGGGGATTCTGACTTTGATTTTGTTTACAGTTCAGTGTTTTATTTGCTGTGTCAATATCTTGTGATGAAAATGAGAGCTTAAAGCAGGTGAAGTCTTTTAAGGTTAGAGACTTTTGGGTGCGCAGCAGAGGCTACTCCAGGGGTTTGGTCCATCTCCTTGTTCGAAACTAAAAATACTTTGGCGCATTTGGGTAAAAAAGAACAAGTGTGGCTTGGATTAAATTAAAGTCCTCGTCGGCTAAAAATAGCAAGCGTTGACAGTCGCTAGCAAATGATCAGCGGGATGAAAGTCAGACGCTTTGACCTCCCTCTGCGGCTGCCCAGCACCGCCGCACTGCCTCAGCCAGGCAGCACTGTGACATGTCACTGCAGGTAGCTATTTGTTTTTCATGGCCACGGGCCACATGGGGGACACTTTACATGATGGGGTGGGAAATTTCTGGACTGAAGGGGATATCAGTGACTTTGAACGTGACATCGTTGTTGGAGCCGATTGGGTTATTTCACAAAACTGCTGATTGGCTGGGATTTGCCAGCACAACCAGAGTTTACATATTTATATATGCATAGATGCACAAATGAGCCCGACATTAGGTGCCCGATACTAGCCTAGCAATAAAAGCCCTTGGAGCGTTTTATTTTCAATAGTTAAACTACACAGGTTCCACGTAAACACGTTTCCTGCCCTGCAGAGTCGTGAAGCTACTTCTTCATGATTTATCCTCCCGTTGCAAACTGCCTGTTATGGCAACAGGCTTTTTAAACTGCGACACTGGACCTGGCGGTGGAGGACGGCGGCGGCGGCGGCGGCGGCCCTCCTCTGAAGCAGGCGCGTCGCGGGGGCCACGCTCCTCACTTTGAAGGCGGGCGCTGGTGAAATGTTAATTAGCGCGGGGCACAAGGCCAGGCGCGTGCTCGCTTCAAAGACGGCCGAACCTCAAAGCTGAATGGCCTTCCGCTCCGGGGCCCTAGAACTAGCGAGGGCCGGAGCCTCGGCGGAGACTCCGTCTCTACCTCCTTCCACTGCGCACGTTACACAACAGTCCGCCCCCTCCAGAACGCCAGACCTTTGTGTGTGCGTGTGTGTGTGTGTGTGTGTGTGTGCTTTGTGGGACAGCGAATGAAAGGCTCTCCTCAGTGGCCTTGTATTAGAGGACACTTCATTGTGTGTAGTGCTGCAGATTGGAGAGCCCACACGTTCTTTAACGAGTCCGTACACGGTGTCCCTTTCATGGCTTCCCCTCTACGATTCTCCGCCTCCCTAATGGAAATGCGTCCCTTCATCTTCCCTGCGCTGCTGTTTAAGGTGGATTCGCTGGGAGCCACCTTGTGCTGCGGCGAGTGCGTCGTGCGTGTGTGTGTGTGTGTGTGTGTGTGTGTGCCGCATGAGGACGTGCGCACGAGTGTGTTGGCGCAGGTAAGAACGCATGACAAGTAAATAGAGGTCACTTCCAGGAGGGGAACTGGGGGTGGATTCATGGGCACGTATATAATGCGCACGCGCGTGTGCACACACACACACACACACACACACACACACACACACACACTCTGTGTGTGATTTATGAAATGCGTCAGCTTGGCAAGTGTTTGCAGTTGAGCGGAGACTTTGATGCATCACCCCGAGAACGCAGTTCGCAGTTTTGCAAATTCACAACCGGGTGCATTTTTTTCCATGTACCTCTGAAAAATGTGCGTTTGTTTGTGCGTTTGTGCACTGACTGACTGACTGCACGGCACAAGGGCACGTAGCGCGGTGGGGGGGGGCTGTCAACATTAAAGCGATCCTGCCGCATCATCAATCAGCACCGGGGCCATAATTGCAGCCAGTTTGCCTCCTGACAGGTCGCCGCCGACTGCAGCCACTCAGGCAGAGGTCACATGACCACAGAATCAAGCGCACGCACGCACCGTCGTTACGCCGGCTATTTAATTAAAGAAGGAATGCGATGCAGTGACAAGATCCTCGTAAAAAAAAAAAAAAAAAAAAAAAGCGCTCTGCAGCAGTGACACATCCGTGACCAAAACGGACACCGAAGTGAAGCTTTTAAGTGCGATGAAAAGACTCGACGGCGCTATTTTTGCCTGAGGCCCGTCCCGGTTTTGTGTGTGTGTGTGTGTGTGTGTGTGTGTGTGTGTGTGTGTGTGTGTTCTGAAGGAAGAAGTGATGCTGCTATGATGAGACATCATTTCTCGTTTCATCTCCGAGCTTCCCGTCCCATCCGGCAGACAGCCACTGTCCTGAACAGAGGCGCCAATGAATCTTTCATGGTTTTACATCTTTCAGCTACCTATGTCAACCCGCCAGCGCCCCTAATTAAAAAGAAATGCGCCGACATGTCGTCTCAACTTACATTTTCTGAGCGGGGTGGGACACGGCGGGCCCCGAAGTTTTTCGTGCCGCGTAGGAAAGAAGAAGAGGCGGAGGAGGAGGAGGAGGAGGAGGAGGAGGAGGAGGAGGAAGAGGCAGAGGAGGAAGAACAGGAGGAGGAGGAGGAGGAGCGTGTTGGGAAACTTCAAGAAACGCTCTTCACTCCCCTCCCATCTGGGCTCATAAGCGCCTTCACACTCGGCTGCCTCTGACAAGCAGGAGTGGAAGCAGCTCTGGCTGAGCAGAGGCGACCCCTGCCTGTCCTTCACTCGGACTGTACGTGCGGTCGCAGTTTGCTAGCTCGTCAAGGTTTGGGACGGGTTTACGGTTTTCAGGCGTCTTCGTTGAGTCAGTGTGGACCTGCGGAGATGAACGAGTGTGGAAGGTTGACCCATAAAAGGAGAAGAGAAAATTGTTTTATAGTCTCGTCAGCCAAGTGCTAAAGATTTGGTGGCTGCTTCAGGCAGCTCAGCCCCAATCAGTCCACGTCTTTGGTTCTCCAAAGCTGACGCTAGCATCTCTGAAGGTTGAGAGAATTTAGTGTTTCCATAAAGCCTTGTCACATTTTCACATTCAAATGCACGTTATGAAAACAACATCATTCAAAACAACTGCCAATAATTCACAATAAAGCTGCACACGCTTGAGGTGATGCGCTTGCAAAGCTGTGTTTTGTGGAAGTTGACCAAGTTGACCAACGTTCAGCTCACACGGCCTGAGCTGTTTGCATCATGTTTTCATAACATCTGTACATAACGTTGTACATCTGTGGCATGCACACATTATCAACAAAAAAAAAAAGTTGAGTATTTGGACTCTGTTATCTACCGAACGGTGAAAGTTTGCACTCAGATTGGTGGATGTGAGCCTTTGCTTCGCCCTTGTACAGGCAAATTTATCTTACTGCATATCTACAGTATGAGTGCATGAAATACACACACACGTTACTCGGCCTTATTCTCAAAAAATAAAAAATAAAAAGTAACAAGTCTTGACTGTCATTACTGAAAGCCGCTCTCCATTTTAAACAACCTAAGCTTTGGCGCCGATCCAGCGGGATCAAGGCCGGAGATGAATCACACCGACTGAAGACAGGGGACGGAAGTGGGAAAAGATGGAGCAGCTGTTGCCATGACACCTTCAATCCGCCGATGGATCACCAATCGGCAGCGTTAGCGGAGCACTGATTCATTTATTTATTTTCTGTTCTCAGCCACGGCAGAGCAGAGCCTCCAGAGAATTAAGATCGGGGTGAGGCGCTGGATGAGAAGCTGAAAAATGAAGCGCATGCCGACGATCCAATATCCCAACCTGTCACGTGTTGGACCTTTGGGTTCCTCCACCCCACCCCACCCCCACCCTCTCCTTTCTGCTCCATCAGCACTAATCACTGTCTGACTGATTGGAGCGGCGAGTGGGAGGGGCCGAGGACCGCCCACCTGCTGCACGGCTTGCACCCTGGGGGGGTGGGGTGACCAGTGTAAGCGATTCCATTCAAGGCCGTTGACACTGGCATTTATGGCTAATGACATGACCAAAGGTATTAATAACATAACGAGGGGCGCCTGGCAGTCACAGCGTGCTTCGTTAACTCCAGTGTGCACACGGGGCGTGCGTGCGAAGTGCGTGCGAACGGTGCGAGCGTCGGGCTCAGCCGTGTTTGATGTGAACACACGATCCCGGTGGCGAGACGGCGCCAAGGAGACGGAGGAGGGTTTTTTTTTTTCATCTCACGGGATCAGAGCTCAGAGCGGAGCGACGGCGAGGTCCGGAGGGTCCGCCCGTGGCGAGCAACACCCTAATGAATGGAGCCGCTCGACGTTGGACAGATTCAAATGTCCCGTGAGGTCACGGACGTCGCGTTGGCGCGAGGCTGAATGCGCCTCTTTACCTCGGTGCGCCGCTGTTAACAAGAAAGCTCAAACCGCTGGAGGTCGGCGGGAAACGATGCTGCAGCCGCAATGATGTAGGCGGGGCCATTCAGACTCTCTAGAAAGGTCTCCGTATTACAGCCTGTTGTCAGATCTTTATTTGTCATCTGAGAGGTTGAATTATTCAAACTATATATAAAAAAAAATCTCCACAGACCTCAAGAAAAGAAAAAATAGCCCTCTGTTTACAGCCTCCAGCATGAAGTAGACCTTCAGCTCGTCTGGAAGGGGATAAAACACGTAGAAGGTCGAAGGGGGTTGGTATCAGTGCCCTTCATTACCTCACAAAGAGCTTTAGTAAAGGGTGAGCTCATTTCTGGGGGTTCAACGTTTTGCTACAGATGAATTCAGATATTGTTTGAAAACATTGCGGTGACTTTTTGCAGACTTTTCGGGACTTTAAATCCCCCAAGCAACGACTTGAATCACTTCACAAATGCACGAGAGGAAAATCCCCGGCAGGTTCAAACATGGCTTCCGCACTGAAGAACACGGCCGCCCTGCCGGCTCTTCGCGCCACGCTGGTTCCAACTGGGCAGCCAGCGACGACAGCTTTTCTTCTTTCAGCGGCGCTACAGCTGACAAGGGAATCCATGAAAAATGTAACAGTCTCCTTTCAAGAGTGCAAAACAACAAGTTTGGTTACTTAACTTGGTAGTCGCTAATGGCGGCAACAAGACCTCAAACAGGAATTAAACCTCCGCTTCAGACACCAGATGTAAAATAGCAGAGGGATGAATATTACATCATCTATTTTCCGGGGGTCCTCCTCCGCGAGCGGGCACGTTCACGGATGACTTGACGCAGTTCCAGGAAATCTAATCCTCGTCCCCCAAATTTCATCATGTATCTTATTTGCAAATGAGCCCAGAATAAACCGAAGCGGGCGGAGCGACGGAGCTCCGAGCGCAGGAGATTTGGAGAGTGATGTCACCGAGCGAAAAAAAAAAAAACTTGACGCTTCCAGTCACACATTTAAAGTCTCCTCACTCAGTTTGTACGGATTAAATGCTGCGCATCGCTCCTTCCTGTTCTATGCTGATGACTTCATTGTCCTGCAGTGTCTCCGCATTCAGCTACTAGTCAGACACCTTTTCTTTTTTCTTTTCTTTCTTTTAACGCTGCACATGACTGGATCAGTGGGAGTGGATTAGTACATTCGGGGCTGAAAGCGTCGCCGTGCGCGGTGCGACTGCCTCTTGGAAGATTTCCTCACATCCGGCTGGCCGCCACAGCCTCTGCTCCTCTTCTCATGATGCAATTGTGAGCGGTCGCCGCTTTCTCTGAATAAAAGAAAAATGTCACGCGAGCTCTCCTTGCCAACCTCCGTCAGTCCCGATCTTCTAGCTCCTCCCTCCTTCCTCTCCTGTCTCTATCGCGCCTCCATCTCCTGCTCTTCTTTCTACCATCTTTTCCTGACGATCTCTTGCTTCTCTCGCTTTCCTTCCCCAGCTCGGCAGGCGGTGTGACTGCAGTGTGACCTACTTAGCGGTGCTGCCGCCGCCGCCACCGCTGCTGCTGACTGGCACGGCAGAGTTGGCTTAGAGACGAGGGGAATCAAAGAGGCTCCAGTGATGGGCACAGCCAGCTGAAACCCACAGAGCGGCGGAAATAGAAAAGGAGAAATGAGCCAGGAGCCACTGCGCCACTCACGCTGCATCTGTACATCACCTGACCCGAGTGAGCGCCACCAAACCCAAAAGGCAAATACCAGGTCGGAGAGGACAGAGCCGCCGATTCAAACGGCGGTATTGAATGGGATGTCATGGCGGTGATACTCCAGTGTGTCTACTGAAACACGTATCAATGCTTTTGCAATTTTCAGAGCAAAACTAATTTGAAATGGATGCTTCAGTATTAGAGTATTAGAATAGGACTTTTTTAGATGACCAGTTACAGCACCTTCTTCTAACAGATTCATTCTATTGTGCGCGTCATGTTGTGGTTTGGTCCCCACTTGTTTATCCTTTTAATATTAAATATAAAAGAACATTTTGGCAAAGGAGTGCAAACCAAAGTGGTTCCGACAACAGCGGAGCATAATTACAATACAAGTAATACATTTTAGAATTGGAAAAAAATGTAAAAACGTAGTCACGGTTTCATATTTTCACTCAGAGCAAACCATTGAAATTTACTCATTGATATTCAATCAGCATTCTGCCATTAGTTTTTTCCATTAATTGCATGGCATTTATTTGAATTTCAAAAATGTTCTTTTCAGAAGAGAAACCAGAAACTTGCTCCCCTTTTGCAACCAACAGCTAATCACGTTCCGTCAACGTCGGTCTTGTCAAACTAAATAAAGGTTTGCGGTCTTATTTTTGATTGCCCTGTCAGTCACAGTTGAGCAGATTAACCGCACCAGTCCAGTAGTCAAGGCTCACGCTGCAGTCACTTTCTGACACGGACTGTTGTGTTGCTGTGGGCAAGAAATATTTTGATTCACAAGCTGCCTTCCAAACCTGGTCTGTTTTTTTTCCTCTGAGTTCAAGACACCCCACAGTGGGACCAAACCAGCATCACAACGAGGAAAGAGTTCATTAAGAGGAGGAAAACAGGAAGGCTCTGTTCTCTGCAGACGTACAGGGACTATATGCATGCTGTTTTGACAAAAACATTAGCTAAAACCCAGAGGGAGCTCATGAATAACCTATTAAAACAATGCAAAACACAGTGTGGCATAATTGGTGGGATATTTTTAGCGACTTAAAGGGATGCTTCACTGAAAATGGAAATTTCACCTACTTACTACTTGCCCTTATGTTAATTGGAAGCTCTGGTGCTATTTTGTAATACACTGTTCTTTAGTGCCATGGAGGAAAAGCATTTCACTTGGAGGAAGTCTACCAAAGACAAGGAGTTACATGGCTCAATACTGTTTGTGTGGTTTCCTTCAAATTCCAACTTGTCTCAAAACAGCAACACTGTAACCATGCTAGCAGTCAAAATATTCATTGCAGCATGCTAGCTAGGAGGTTAGCTCTTCTGCAGCACATAAGCTTATATGCTACCAGAACTTGCCACACCAACCATCTATTCAAGTTGACCTTGACCGCAACAGACTTCTACAAAGTGCAACTGTTCACCTACAGAGCAAACCATGAAGCTTTACATGCTAATGTTTTTTTTCCCACTCACGTCTGACTGTACTTGTGTGTGTGTGTGTGTGTGTGCATGCTGAAACAAAGCCAGCCCTCCAGCGAGAGTCCAGATTGGATTATCCCCTGTTTCCCTCCATTTTCAGAGTGCTAAGATAGAGCGAGCCGCTCCAGATGTTGCGCTAATGAGCTAGCAGATTACTGCCACCTTGTGATACCACACGCATTAATCCGGAGTAACGAAGCTCTGCTTTTCTCGATGTCGCTGTCTAACCACCAAATACGGTGACAATCTTCTATGGCATTTAAAGTCATTTTTTTAATAGTTAATAGGGAATTAAGAGAGCCACTGTTATAAAATGATTCAAAAACAAAGCTGTACTTTCATTTATTTCCTTGTAAACCTTCAGACATTAATCATGGTCAATCTTTGACCCTTTCTGTTGAAATATTAAGCATGTGATGCAGTAAAAAAACAAAAAAAATGCCACTCACTCTGTGTACGAGAAAGAACTAATATTGACTCTTCATCGAACAACAAGCAAGAAAATCTCTTGAAAGTGACCGAATATGGTTCCTCAGTGGCGTAGGGATTGATCGCTTGCTTCAAAGATATGGATTTACTTCAGCAGATCCTTTCCTAAGATAACTGTAAACAACAACCTTCATATTAAAGTCACAGGAACTATTTTCTATTCCATTCATAGTACATCCCGATGATTCACGTTTCCGGGGAAACTGGCCGACACAGCCCGGGGATTGGCCGCGGTGAGCGCACCAAGCGCGGTGAGGATGACTTGACTTGATTAACATTGTTTCCTACGGAAAGAAGCAGAGGAGGGTGGACCTCGATCACGTGCGCGCCACTGGCACGGGCACGCTCGTCATGAAAAGGAACTTTCAAAGGCACAACGTGTGACAGAGGGCTTCCCACTGTGGCCGTGCGCCTATAGGTGCCTCCCGGTGGACGGAGGCAAAAACGTGAGTCATATTTACATGAAGGGAACTGTGAGCGGGCATCATTAGGGTAGAAAGGCACTTTTACGTGAGAGAGCGCAGCGCTCACGCCTCAGTGCCCCCGGCTCTGGCTTCATTCCCTGCACGCCTGCTTTCCTCACGCAGGACCGACTGTCACTATCCATCTATACACCCATTACGCAGGACCCCACGCACGGCTCCTCCGTTGGCTTTTGGCTGATTGAAAATGGCTAATTAGTACTGTACTGATCCAGGAAAATGGGAGTCAAATGGCGTGGGGCTTTGGCACATTGCCGCAGTTCAAATCAAAAAAAAGATCTGCTGTAAAGGGGCGTGGTTTGCACAGAGCCGTTCACGTCCAACGCAGTGCCCTGTGATGATCCCGTAGCGTCATTCTGCATGGTTGCAGAGACGTGACGTGCACTGCGGGCTGAGACTTACCGGACCCCGGGAATCTTTATTTTCAGTGGGTGTGGTTGAAGAAAAGAAAGAAAAAAAAAAACCTTGTCGCCGTAGCGGCGAACTTGGGTTAAACAGTCGGCGTCACGTCAGCCGCAGTGGCGTGGCATTTCGGGACAAGCTGTGAGGAATTGATCACAAGCTGCAGGTGAGAAGGAATGCAAAGTCATGTTGCCATAGCAACTGGCCATGCAGCCGTGAATAAAAGGCTGGAGTTCTATGCGGTCCTTTCTCTCTCTCTCTCTCTCTCTCTCTCTCTCTCTCATGCAGGAAGCGGCGAGCGGAGCTGCCGGCTGACCAACCGAGCGGCTTCCTTATGTTCTCAGCGAGCGGCTAACATGTCAGGGGTGCCGTCCATCTGACTGTGTCATTTCACATTGACTCGGGAATAATGGCAGGATGGGAGGGGGTGGGGGGTGAAGTGCTTTAATCCCGCTGTGAGCTTTCTCTCTCTCTCTCTCTCTCTCTCTCTCTCTCTCTCTGCCAAAGCCTGAGAGAGCAATTCATTTCCGGATGGATCACATGCTAACCTCCCCATTTGTATGCATGAGACAATGCCGCTGCTGCCTATATCATTTCTGGAGGCGAGTGCCTGCATTGTTGAATAGGGGAGGCAGGAAGTCTGTTGGTTGGCCGCGGCGGCGGCGATATATTCACCGCAGCAGCAGAGGTACCTGCCGCTGGCTTCATAATAAGGTTCAGCCAGCAGTGGAACGACAATACGAACAAAGAACTAAAAGGAAAGAAAAAAAAACAAACATAAAAACTAGCAAACAGAGACCACGGGTGCAGAATGAGTAAATGAGGCTTGAGTGAGGAGGTGGGGGCACTTCCCAAGTCAAACATTTAGATTTAGCAACCCTGGAGGCTGCGGAGATGTTTGCATAACATTTCGCTGGACGCCATCTGTGTCCATGTTTAAGAGGAGCAGCGGCACAGCGATGCCGCAGTAATGGTCCGCAGAGCAGGCGAGCGTTGGACCATATCGACGTATAGCCCCCCACTCTCTTTAGGGTAGAAACCCCAAATCCCATGTCCCCATTCAGTCACACGTGGTTCAGCCACCGAAGCACCATCACTCGTGTCAGGCCTTCGGGCTCCAAACATAGCAAACACAAGACGATTATTCCCTGGTGCTTCCTCCTCTGGAACAGAGGATGACAGCTGACAGAGGAGGCAAAACAAAACAAAGCCACGGGCTTAGAAAAAAAAAAGGAAAAAAAAAAATAAATAAAAAGATTTTCTTCATCCGTCTCTCTGAAAAGAGGAAGCAGGGGGTAGTCATTAATTTACCAGCCTCTCGCGATAAATATTCATCTCTGCTGCTCTGTGTGATCAAACCAAATATTCAGTCCGTCTGTCTTTTTTTTTTTCTTTCTTTTTAAAAAACAAAAAAAAAAACAAACAAGCACAGGGACAGGTTCACAGGTCAGGAGAGGAAACAACTGGCCGGTGTGTTAAAAAGCACAAAGCAGTTTATGGACCTGAGCAGGGCGCATGAACATCAAGCGGCTCTTATTACCGAGGTAATTGACTGAGCTGACCTGGCAGCCATCTTGTTTGGAGACATCTGCTCAGGAATCCTTTGATGTTCCTATGCCGACATCCCATGAGCCTCTCTGTTTCTTTTTCCGCAGCATATTGTGCCTACCTGGAAGAGGTCCCCCCAAATCCCCAACTCCGTGTGCCGTTAAAGATAAAGATAAAGACAAGCAGCATCATTTCAGAGCAAGTGGGCTGGAAGCCACACCTGAGACGTGGCTCCGTCAAGATGGAGTCCGGGGACGGCCGGCGCTCCTGCCAAGACATGCACAGAGTTCAGTTAATTTAATCTATCGGTGTTTATTATTAAAGCACCACCTCGGAAAATCAGTGAGATTGTGCTTGCTTCTGTGCCATCCATTTTGGATGAAAAGACAGAGAGCCAATCAGAATACGTCACCAGGAAACCCAAGATGTCATCTTTAACACACCAGCAAGGACGGACAACAGGCAGAGGCAAGCACATTTTAACGCAAAGTCTAAGGAGCTGTTAAGAGAAAATATTCACTAGCACTTTCAATGAGGCCATTGTTATGTAATAAATAGAAAACCTGCATTAAGTGCAGAAAGAAGAAATGATAAGATCGTTAGACTTGTAGGCCAGATTATTCGGTCGCATTACGCAACAAATCAAAGGATAAAATCATTGAAAATAATTTCATCTTGAAAGGAAAAACATCTGCCCAATCAAAAGAACAACACCATCTCAGTCCCCATAAGTCAGGTCCGCATGCTAAACCCAACTGTGGTGGCAAAATGCTGCCATGCCAAGAAGATCCTTGGCTGTGTTTTGGCAGAAAAAAAAAAAAAAAAAAGGGGTCCAATGACCAATCTGCTGGGCAGCCGCGAAGCAGGAGGATGAGGGGATTAGGACGTGTTGGCTTTAATAATCCAGTCGTCCAGGGGTGAGGATGACAGGCCGGGAGAGGAGGAAGACGATAGCTAGCACATGCAGAGGAGATGAGCCGAGTGCAAGTCGAGGTCCGGGGATTACTGGATGGAGGTCACGGACGATTCCTGCGCCAACAGACGGAGGCACATATGCAAAAAAAAAAAAACAAAAAAACCTCTTTCTTCAAGAGCGACGGGGAACAGGGAGTAAATGGACCGTAAATCATTGGGGCAGAGATTTGAAATGACAGCTCTCAAAAAATGGAGGAAAAAAAAGTGAAGGGTGTGAAGTGTGAGGTGCCAGCGCGATGGCTTTCTGTTCCAAGCATTCATAAAATATATGAAAAATCGGATGGATCATGAATTATAAGGCAAATTAGATAGCATAGGGCTTTCTATTTTAGGAAGACAGGGGAGGGGGCTTTTATGTCCTGGAGCAGAACTCTGGAGATACATTATTGAATAATAAAAACCATAAAGACCATGAAACCAGAGACCAGAATAAATGCATCCACGGGGAAAGCACAAAGACACAGGGAGTTGGGATCCCAACCTTGGAGCGTCTGCAGTACGAACACGTTGGGTGGAGAAGAAAAACCCAATCAATTTTACATGGATTTTAAGGCAAACGCTGAAAAGCTGCATCTCGAGGGACCTGAGCTGAGATGGGAACACGGAGCGGTGCAAACCAGGAGCGGAGGGAGGCGTCTCTGTTACCTCTCCTGCAGTCCATTGCCCATTTCTGAAAAAAACAACTCTAAAACCCAAAGCAAAGCAAAGGTTTTCCAAAATAAAACCCATCGATGATGTCAATGCGAGAACGCAGTTCGGCAAAAAACGAAGCAGCGTCCTGGAAGCTCTCCAGTCAACTTGATCAACTTGAGGGGCCTGACTGCCAGGGGGGAACATTTCCATTTGTTAAGGATGCAGTAAATAAAAAAAAAGAAGAGAAAACACAATTCGTACAGACATATCAGCTGCAGACAGTAGTCCGGCCCACTGGCTGCTTGAGAGTCATCCAGACTTGTCAACAGGCTTGTCATCGAGCGGGAGGAGGGGATGGAGGGAAGAAGCGGCGAGAGGTAGCGAGAGGTTGTCGCGCTACAAGCTAAGCGGCGAGCGCTGCCAGAGGCGACAGTGCACTCTGGGGAGCAGTGCTTGAAAATCATACCTACGCGCATAAATATTTGATTCAGCGGATATACCCCGCATCCATACGTCCACTTAGCCGGGGCGATATTTAAGCAGAGGCGCTGAAAAGTCAAATACGCCGGGAGTGGAGTGGAGTGGCGCTGGTTTTGCGGGCGAGGGGATGATAGCTTTTTACGCTTCACGGGGATAAAATTATGTAAAAGGTCCGGAGTTGCATCTAAAATATGAATGCGGGCTGTTATTAGCCGGGTAAATTTTTAAAGGCGCTTAAATCGCATTTTGGTGGTCGGAGTTTTTTTGCGAAACAGTCCGTTAGCCAAAAGCAGCAGTTCAAAGAAAAACAAACATTTGTGCGCAAGTTTTGTTTCTACTTCATTTGTCTGTTGTGGCAAATGAAGTAAGAAATTTACTTAGTTGGTGGTGAGGAATGAATTTGTTGAGCGAGCGCTTGGCAGACTCGGCTCCAGGATGGAGAACAGAGGCAGAGTGGCAACCATTTGCAGTGAATGGCTGTTTTTCTCCAACGATGGCCCGCCGTTGAAATTGGCCAAATTATAGTGTTGCTCTCACATTGGCCCTAATTCAATAATGTCCCTGTACATTTATCTGTCATTTGGAGGGCAAACAGGGTAAAGGGGGGTGTGTTTGTAGATAATCAGCCACTTTATTTGACTTCAATGGCTTGTTTGCACTCCACGTCACTCTCCTGCGATGCTGCAGTGCGACATGCAGATGGAGCGGAGAGGGGGGGTGGTTTTTCTGGGGGCCGCTCTGAGGCAAACTCCTCCTCATCGTCTCGGTCTTTCCCATTGGACTTCATCCGTACAACCAAGAAACCCACCTGAACTTGTCCAACATTCTTCACAAAGGGGGGGGGAACGCACGAAAACAGTTCCCTGCCCTTCATTTGCAGACAGGGGAGTTCCTGCAACACTGGCGTTAGTTTGTTCCCTTGCTTTGTTGGACTCTGTTCGACAAGCAAAGCACTTTTCAGTATATTGAGGTAAGGCGATTCAAAGGAAAAAAAGAAATCTTCCGATATGCCCAACAGAACTCCAGCCAATCCATTTTCCTCTAAAGAAAGATGGAAAGAATAAAGGGAGGAAGGAGGATGGAAGTAGAAAGTAATATCCTTAATGACTCTGTGGGCACTAATGGTTGGAAAGTAACAGGAAATCGGTAAAGACAAAAAAAAAAAAAACCCTCCAACTTTATTACCGGTTAAGACCGTTTCATCGTCCAAGCCCAAAATGACATAAGCACCAGTGGGGCTCTAATGCAGCCATTCAGGCCAATAGGTGGATTATAATTGGCCTTTATGGGCAAAATGGCATCAGGGCAGCAAGGCCGCGGCGACGAACGAGAGGCACCGTGTCCACGACGTATCCATTTTCATCAGCGGAAACAGCCCAATCAATTCTGATTACTGCGGCTAACGCACGGCGAGCTCTGATTTCATTGGACGCCACTTCAAGACAACCGAACCTCAGCCAAGCTGGAGCTGCTGGCCGCTTCGATAAAAATTGCATCAAGGGGTAACATTTGCAGAACCAATTGCAGCATTACAAATGGGCCGAATTACATTTATGTTTTATATATATATATACATCTATATAAATATATGTATGAATATATCGCTGCTGACAGGAGTATTGGTTTCATCTGCAGGGAAACCCTTCTACTTTGAACTACACATGCCAGAAACTCTGTGAAATCAGGCTGGCAATGATACAAAAACACACTTTTACACACAATGCTTGAATCTGTTTCCATTTACTATTACAATATCGTTAGCGCGTCCAATGTCGTTCATTTTGCGGCGAGAATTGCTGTCCCCCTCCCCAAAACCCAGATAGGAAAGTGCGCATTTCATTTTATTGTCCGACACCACCGAGATGAGCTAGTTGGTCCCGACAAAGACCCGCCACCGCTGGCCGTCTCTGCCCACGCGCTCCCACCAATTAGGCTGCTTTCTAATGTAAAGACACAGCACAGTCCCACAATGCCGCGCTGCATAACGACCGATCCTCCCACGCACGCACAAAACAACAGGGGTTTCCACAGCTTCACATCGCTCCACCCTCACTCACACACACACACACACACACACACACACACACACACGCCTTAACAATCTTCCCCTCAGTCTCGCTAACCAGCAGTCTGGACGTGTTCCCTTTTTTTTATTATTTGTTTTGCCAATATTAGCATGCACATACATTAGCGGAGATCAAACATGTGCCGTTGGAGAGTCACAGCCGACGCACACATGCTCAGGGCCGAGCGCGCACGTGACGCTAGCGCACGCCGCCGCGTAACAGCCGCTCTTAAGATGAAAGGCAAAAGAGGAAAAAAAAGAAAGATATTTTTCAGCTGGCTGGCTGGTTAGCGCGGCAATTAAAGACGGAGCCCAGAGGATTGTTCAAACTTCCTGCGAGAGAGCACAGTGACTGGGGGGGGCGGGGATGCGGGTTGGGGGAAGGGATGAAGGTAGGTGGGGGGGCAACACGTGATTTGGGACGTCAAGAAACGTGACTGTTGAATGTTCCCCCCTTCAGTGTTTTAACCAGCTAGGGAAATAACCCTGTCAGACGCAGGTATAATAATAATAATAATAATAATAATGATAATGAATTAAAATAAAAGCCTCTAGGAGTTTGTGTGAGGGTAAAATGTCTTGCAGAGTGAGGACAGAGAGTCGCTATTTTGCGCTGGAGTTGCTTCTGTAACCTCAGCGTGCAGGTTCATGTTTAGCCAACGTATGGAAGGTTTCCAGCAGCCCAGACTGTAACCATGGAAATCTTCCTACTTGGTTTTTTTTTTTCTCTCTCATCCTCTCTCTCTCTCTCTCTCTCTTCATCCAGAGCAGCGCAGCACGATGAATCTGTGCAAAGCCATTATTTTGGCTCCCACCGACACAACCTATTAGCGAGACGGCAGACTCGTCTCTGGAAGAGAAGTAAACGCCGTGCCAGGAGCCCCTGCGACGGGGTGTCAACGTTTTCTGAGGCCGGACGTGCAGCACAGCCACTAAATCAAATCAGGCTGGAATATAAGTGAGAGCAAATCAATATTTGGCTTTTCATTACCGTCGTATCTCCCGGCACAGGTCGGTTCACGGTAATGTCGAACGGGCAGGAAAATTGAGAGACTCATCAAGGGCCGAGGCCTCGTCAGTGAGTGGCCGGAGGACGCCGAGCGTCGGCTCCGCCGGAATCCTTTTGATTTACTCTATCTGCTGCGTGCGCAGTCACACACCAGAGGAGGCAGATGGCTCGAATGAATTTCAAACGCGCCCAGTCGCCGGCGACTGTGCGGCAACTCGTCATGCCGTTGACACGAAAACCTGGAGCGCAAATGACTGCTTCCAAGGTAGTTCCAATTAGAGCTCAAGATGCTTGAAAAGGTCTCGGTGAAAAACAATCACCCACAACATGTGGGAAATGGTTAACAATTACTGAGGCTGAACATTTTGGTAAAATATTAAAATAAATGGTGAAAAAATGATGGCGCTACTTAGTGCTGCTCATGACCTGGGGGGGATTCCGGCCCCTCTGGGGAGCAGCTCGTAGCTCAGTTCTAAAAATGTGCCTTTCAAAGTGGGCTACGCATACATAGGTTAAATAAAAGCTGCATGCTTTTGCATTAAATACTTAATACTTTGAGTGCATAAGAGTGCAAAGTGTGTTCAAGTATGCGGAAATGCTATGGCACAGTTGCACGCTCGAAGAGGTAGCAAAAATTAAGCATGGAATGATGGACGCTACACTGGTGATGTAGCTAAAAAGTCCGCTAGCTAAAATACTCATATTGTACCTTTGTTTTTGGTTTGTTTTTATGGTTAGATTTGTGATCAGCCCTGGCTAGCCTGTATTTAGCATCTGTTCAAAGCAAAAACGGTCAATTTCAGCATCAGGTATCATAATATCAACGACATTACCCATGCTAAAATTTGCACACTGCACCTGAATTTGTGGATACTAACAAGTATTTGGTTTAGGAGAGTGTTAAAATATAAAATGTCATTTAGCTCATCTGCAAAAAAGCAAATATGATGCTAACAAGCATTTGGCAAACCCCTTTCTGACTTTGTATTCAGTGTGAAAGAGTAAAATTATATGTTGATGGCGTTAATGCCATCATCACCCAGCGCCCTTGAATTAAAATTAGGATCGCAATGTTGCATTTTAGAAGTTCTTTTCATTTCATTTCCACAGAACATCTTATTCGCCTTTCTAAACGATACGATGCTCAGATGTGTTGCCAGCCAACTGAGCTGGAACCAGCACATCTGGCTGTCCAGAACTTCGGCCTGCTCCTGTTTATAGCTCCACCAGTTATATCATCTCTTTCCGCCCAGATTTCTTATTACTTTGCGTTGCTTTACTGACATCAGCAGCAGCATCCTCCTCCTACATGATCCTTTCACCGTTTGCCCGCCACTTGATAAAAGAAGGCAGCGCCAATGCACCAGAAATCAGAAAGAAGTGAAATTTTAAGCTGCCGCATATTTGTGTATCTGCTTCAAAGAGAGTGGAATAAAAGAGAGCTGTCCAAAGAAGCGACATTTCTAATTTATTCTTATGAATGATGCGAGCAAAGAGGGTCTGACGGCGAGGTTCCAGTTTGCTCGAGCCTCTTCAGGCGTGATTCATCCCCTCTCTGCACTTCCGCTGACCTCTTCTTCTTCCTCCACAAACCCAACAATTTATTTCTCTGCAAGGCCGTCCATCCATTTGAAATCTTTCATACCTCACGGCCCCTGATGCAACTTTATTTTATGGCCCGGCGGCGACTTCGGCTTCTGCAGTATTTTAGATGAATTTGCGTAACAGCCAGCAACAGTTATGAACACGAAGGGAGGGGTTTTGCTGAGCATCTGGGGGTTTTGTCAAGGTGGTGAAGCCCAACATGTATGACGACCCATCCCACGAGCTTCTCCCATCGCCGACGGTAAAAGCTCCAAGCCCTTCACCGCTCATTATTCACTCCTTATCAAATGGCGAACCCACAAATGAATACCCACCCCTCGATGCGTGCCAGGGTGCCCCCCACACTCCTTATGCTCACTGCATTCTAATTGGACTGGGGGAAAAAACAATTCAGTTGGCCCAAATAATTACAAAAGCCACAGTATGCATGTTTCATTCATTCCGCCCGTTATTAAATCCAATTATAATACACATATGTTTAATCAGTGTTTGGTTTTCGGGAGCTCTTTGCACCAAGGAGGGCAGAACAAATGAGTAACAGCGACGACTCCCCAGTGTGGTGATATTCCCTTGGCCTGGTATTGATGACAAGGTAAAGAAAACAAGTCGGGCAGTGAGAGGTAATGCTCGAATAATAGCAGTGAAGGAAGGATTGAGACTTCTTAGCGGATTTGTGCACAACGTTGAGTCCCCAGCCCACCTCCATTCTTTTACAAAGACAACTTTGGTTAAAAAAAAAAAAACATTACAGCGTGCACCTCGTCCTTCTGCACAATTAACTTGGTTGACATGGCAATGAAGTATTGAACCTCCACGGCGGCACACTGCGGGCTAAAACAGGCCTATGTGTCTGTCCACTCATGCGGAGATGAACGCTTTAGCGCTAAGCCACGGAAAAAAACACATCTTTTGTGTGTCACCACAGAGAGAGAGAGAGAGAGAGAGAGAGAGAGAGAGAGAGAGAGAGAGAGAGAGAGAGAGAGAGAGAGAGAGAGAGAGAGAGAGAGAGAGAGAGAGATACCTTTCTGTGTAACAAGTGGCCGTGCTTGTGTGTTAGGCAGCAATCTCTCTCACTTACAGCGCATTTCTGCCGCCTCTCTCTGCTCACAGTAGATAAGTGGCAGCGTGCACAGACAGAGAATAATGACGTTGAGCACGCACAGCAACTGGCTCCATTGGCGTAGGGCCCTGGGGAGCATTTTGCCGTATTATGCAGTCAGCCATAACTAAAACATCATAACAACCCCATTCAGAGCACTGACTGGGAAAACGGACAACAGACCAGCTGAGTGCACGGACGGACGGAGCTCACCATGGTTTATTTTTGCAAGGATAAGTTTGCCAACTTTTTTTTGTAATTATTACCAAATTAAACAATTAAATAACTATGACTTTAAAAATCATCAGATTTCAATAATGCTTATGATATTCCATCCACGTCCATTCATTTTTCTACCACTGCTTCTTCTGCACTCAGGGTCACAGGATGCTGGAGATCCGTGTTGTCTCGGGGTCAAGGCAGGGTGACACCCTAGACTGGTTGACAGTTTATTACAGGACCACATACTCATCCCCGCTCACACGAACATCTATTGATAATTTAGAGCTGCCAATTAGTCAGTGGTTGATATGCCTTTAGGCTGCGGGAAGAAGCTGGATGACCTTCGAAGGTACCTCCATCCTTCAACCCTCCATTACCTTCCACCAATGGCCGCGTAAACAAGTTTCCCTCCCGTTGCTCCATAAAGGAAAAATTATAATATCAGCAAGAGACCAAATATTGGCAGAGTAACAGAAATTTAAACCAGGTTGTTGTGACACACTGTGTCTTATGTCATGTTCAGTTACAAAATAAACTCGTTGGATGGTGTCGGCCAGTCACTGTTAATTTAGTGACACCCATCGGCAGGCAATCTGCAACAGGGGGCGCTGAAAAAGGAGAAGGAACCTTGGAGCAGAGCTCAACCCAAGGTGGGCAGCCATCTGCCTTGAACAGCTGAGGAAAGAAGAAAAAAATTGTGTGTGTGTGTGTGTGTGTGTGTGTGTGTGTGTGTGTGTGTGTGTGTGTGTGTGTGTGTGTGTGTGGGAGGTTGGGGGAGTGCTTTAATAAAAAAAACACTCTTAACACACCCTAATGCTGCATGTAACACGCGCTGTCCTCTCTCTGAGGCTGTAACCCTGCTGTGTAATGAAGGCTATAAATCAGCACCACGGACAGCGGCATGCATGGGCCAGGGTGCAGGAGGGAGAGTGGAGGCCGCGTTCAGCACCGGGGCAGAGCGGACAGCGACACTGACTGACTCTCACTGCTCCCTTCCAGTCTGAGGCTTCCCTCCGCGTAATAGCAGTCGCAGCGGCCGATGACTAAACGGGCTCGTCCAGGCTGTTTGCACGGCTAGCTTAGCGGGGCCGGGACTTGGATGAAAGGTGTGTGTGTGTGTGTGTGCGTGCGTGCGTGTGTGTCTGCAATGGCAGAGCTACAAGGGAAGAGCGAGGACGTCGGCGTGCTAGAGTAGACGAAGCTGCTGCTGGTGACAGTGGACGCTAAGTTCTCTCGGTCCGAGGGTCCCAGCGCGTCATATCTCGGCATCGCACTGGAACACACGCACAAGAAAAAAAAAGAAGGGACAGGCCAACAAAGGAAAGAGAAACAGTACGACGTCTATATATAGCAGCAGGCGTGATGAGCCTCAACCGCACACGTCCTCTGGCACAGTAGCGCGGGCTCGGCGCGAACACGCGTGCCCGGTACCAAAATCCATTCTGCGTGCGTGCGTGCGTGCGTACGTGCGCACAGGGCAGGGCGGGCGGAGGGAGGGCAGAGGAGACAGCGACACTCAAGTCAGGATATCAGCTGAGTGCTTTTGCGCGGCTTTAAGTCACGGCTTGTAACCTGCCCCCCCGCCCACACACCGACGCTTCCAGTTCACCACACTTCCCAGCAAGGTCAGTCGCTAACAATGGCCGTCTGTGCTCCCAGCGCGCACCACTGTAATCCCGTGCGCGTGCACCCCCCCCCCCTACGCACCGACCGGCCCAAAAATGAAAGAAAAAGAGGGTGAAAAAAAGAAGAAGAGATGCCCGCATTAAGTTAAATATTCATGTTTCCAGCGCTGGTCTATTTTTATCATTAAGCCCTCACAGGTAGGAGGAGAGGCAGCACAGCGACTGTTCTCTCATCTGCAACGCTTCTCCCCAGCGAATCCCTGCACAGCCCTCGCAGGCAAAGAGGGTTTTTTTGTTTTCGTTCTCATTGCAAAATCTGGGATGAGGGACACGGAAGATGGCGAGTTAGGGGGCGGGGGAGTGGAGGAGATTGATCAGGGCGGGGGGGCATAAAAACCCCAATAAACAAATGAAAATGAAAAGCTTTGCAGCGACTGCAGGATTTAAGAAATGAAAAAAGAAAAAGAAAAATCAGTGCCAAGCAGCCAGCGTCTGCAAATATCGCGACCCAACCAAAGCTGCCTGTTATTTTTAATTATATATTTGTCTCACTGCATTCCAGACGCTGAAATCATTCTTTGATTGGGCAGAGCGCGCACCCTGTGGTAACCAGTTGGTGTAAGAGGGGCTCGGAGCGCCGCTGTGCACCAGGCAGCGACCTACAGGTTCTCTCCAGAGACCCTGCAGAGAGCCACAGAGAGGAGGGGGGGCTGAGCCCCGGGGGGGATAGGATGGAGGGCTGCTTTTGACAGCTTGGGGAGGGGGGATTAGCGGCCACGGTGGCGATGGTGGGCCTGTGTGTGCGTGTGTGCGTGTACATACCCACACAGCCTGTCCACAGAGCGCCATATGTGACGGCCGTATTAATGTCAAAAAAAAGGTGCAGCTGCATGCAGGCAGAATGATGCAGCCAGCACTGTGCAATGCAAGCATGCACGTAGGTTGGATTGGATTGGACAGGGGAGCGTGTTTGCATGCATGCTTGTGTATGCATGTGTGTGTGTGTGTGTGTGTGTGTGCACGCTTGATACCAGTCAGTGTGAGCGAGCTGGACGTCGTACGGAGCGAGCGAGCTTGATTACTATTCCTGTCACAGCTGCCTTTGCAGTAAGAGCAGCAGCAGCAGCAGCAGCAGCAGCAGCAGCAGCAGCAGAGGAGGCGAGCGCGCCAACCAGCCGTCCGACGAACGGAACGTGCGCGCGCCGTGCCGCGCGCGTGCGGCGCGCCCCTGCGCCCCGCGCCGGCGAGGCGTTCAAGGGAAGCGTAATCTCCCGGCGCTGCGACGCACTTGCACATGCACGGTGTGCCTGCGCGTGTGTGTGTGTGTGTGTGTGTGTGTGTGTGTGCACGTGCGTAGGTGTGCCTGTGAGGTGCACATCCCATCACTCACCCTGGCTCTGCGCTCCCCCGTCCCCCTCCTCCGTGTCGGTCAGGTTGTTAAGCATCCTCGACGGCTCTTCGTCTTCTTCTCCTCCTCCTCCTCCGTCTTCTGCTGCTGCTGCTGCTGCTGCTGCTGCTGCGGAGCGATGTCACCGACGGAGCTCGCGCTGGGCTCTCGCCGCTCTCTCCCCCCCTCCCTCGCGTTCCACCCACGGCACTTGTCACAGCCTCGGAAAAACCGCGGGAAAAAAAAAATAAGCGGGCGGCGTAGAAATGCGGCCGGCCGGATTTTCCTCCGTGCGCTCCTCGCTGCCCGAAGGATGTGCGAAGAGAGGCGGCGGGAGAGAGAGAGCGAGGGAGTGATAGAGAGAGAGAGAGAGAGCGAGAGAGAGAGAGAGAGAGAGAGAGCGAGAGAGAGAGCGGTGGAGGATTTTTTTTCTCTCCCCTCCCTCCCCGTGTGGATCCTCCTCTTGACGTCTCTTCTCCACTGGATGGTAAGCGTGACTCTCTCTCTCTCTCTCTATCTAAGGGGAGGAGGAGGAAGAGGAGGGGGAGGAGGAGGAGGAGGAGGAGAGCTGCAGGAATTCGGGAGATGATGGAACGTCTCAAAGCCGCATGCTTGCATCCCTCCGTCTCTTCCGTGAGACTCTCGCTCTCGACCTCAACCTCTCGCGCACACGGATGAGTAATAATCAGAAAAAAGATAACATGACAGGAAAAACTCCAGCGGCCCAGTCGTTCCGATGGGAGGTGGACCATTACAGGTATCCAGCCATCTTAAGTGAGCCTCCAATCCAGTGGGAGTGAACGACCGACGACACAGGATCTTCCCCAGAAAATGAACCGCGACTCCATGCCTGAGTCATTTAGTTAACTCACACTGGATGTGTGTGAGTGAGGACCCAGAGTAGATAGTGACATATATCATTTCTGTGCCTTCTCACTTCCTGCACCATGTGACCAGTGTCATGCTAAACTGCAAGTGCAGTGTTCCAGCATCTCGCAGAAATAGAAAACTGCTTCATCTTTACTTTTTTTGCAGCAGGCAAAAACGCAAACAAACAGGCAACCAGTGGAATCGGCGACACTGACATGGAGTAAAATGTTGCTTCAGTGTCTTCATCAAAAAAAAACAACAAGCAAGAGGATACAAGTCATCGTCGCAGACGGACGTTTAGCAAGCTAAACCCGCAGCTAGCCAAACCCGCAGCTAGCCAAACCCGCAGCTAGCCAAACCCGCAGCTAGCCCCCTGGCCTGTGTTATGATGTCATTAAGGCCAAAACGTCGCTGCGGGAGCTGCAGTGTGTGCGTGTAAGGGTGCCGCAGAGGGATTCAGCTTTAGCAGGGAAGAAATGCCTTTCCGCAGGAAACTCCCAACACAGACAGTGGGGAGCTTTGCACCGTGGATCAACCTTAGGGCAAAGACGCACACCCAAGCAAGCGACGCGATTCCTTCCGCATCTTGGGACGGGGGGAGGTGATTGGAGAGGTTGCGTCGCCGTCGCGGCACATATTTTTTTAAACTCCTGTCAATTTCCCAAAAAGCCTCGCTCACCTCTGAGAGTCGCGTGCACGGCCGGTCGGCGGTGAGATAGGACACGCTCGGCCACAGGGGGCGACATCAGCGGCGGTCCTGGTTTAGTGCGTGCGCAAATCTGCCTCTCTGTGTGCAGCTAATGAAACAGAAGCGAGCGTCTCTATCTCGCGCATTCTTCCCTCTAATAGTCTCTTTAGAGTGCAGAGACGTTTGGTTCCAGCTGAGCAGACCCAGCACGCCGCACGCCGTCGGCGCGGCACCGAAGCCTCGCTGTCAATTAGGCCGGTCTCATTTTGATCCGTGCAGATTCATTTTCATCCGGTACACGGTGTTCTGCTTGGGAGGAAAAAAAAGAAAAGAAAAAAAAAGAAAAGCATGCGGCACATAGACATGACTGTGTGTGTGTGTGTGTGTGTGTGTGTGTGTGTGTGTGCTCCTACATGGTTTTGCAATCCCACACCGGAGATATGAAAGCAATTAATCTTGGTTTTTAGTCATGGTAGCACTGATGCACAGAATAGATTTCAACAAAAAGCAAAGGAGGAAAAATTGTATTGGCGCTCACGGCTCCAGCGGATGAATTTATTGGAGGTGTCTCTCCAATTTGTTTTTCTGGTGGAGAAACAATTAGCAGGCAGCGCCACGAAACCTTACTGTAATTTCTTCCGCTGAGCTGCGTGTCAATATAACACAGAAATGTATCGCGCCGCAGCCTGCGATTTGTAAAAGCACCAAACGTCCACAAATCGAATGAGTACGCAGGTGAACAAAGGTGTCTTTCTTGTACAAAGACTCTGTCGTCCATGGTCGCTGACAGAAACCAACAGGATGTATTTTTTCTTGTCCCCCCCGGCACATGAGCGTATCGCTTGTAAAACGTGCGTGACAGGAAATCCTGCCACTGGATTTTTGGCTCGTGTCTGCAAAGCGCTGGAGAGAACCTTGGGTAAACTCACAGGTACACTGTTTACGAACACAATTAGTCCCTCGCCAGTCCGGCTCGACTGCATAAATGTGACGTGCACTGGAGCTCTAATGGCATCATCCAATCCATTTCATGCATTTCCAATTCAAAACAGAAGCTAATGCATGCAGATGTTGTACCTGGCGCCGCCACTGCAAACAGCAGGGATTCATAATGCAACCGTCATCGCTTGCCAACCATTCAAGGAGGAGTGACACTGTGGGTTCACTGCCAAGCCAAACTGAGACCAAGGCGAGGCAGTTTTGCCAAATTCACCACATCATGGCTGCAGAAAGTGTCTCAGTGTCTACAGGCAAACACTGTGGTTTTTAGAGTGGAGGAAAGTGAGGACTAAACTTCGTCCACGGCGCTCCACTCACCTCTACAGATCTGGCTGGTTGAGCGAAAGCGAAAGTAACGGATGCTGCAGTGTGGCGGGTGACAAAGTCGTACAAAAATGCCAAAGTATCTGGTGGGAGCTTTTCGGGTTCCCCCCTGTGTGTAAACAATACAATAAATATCACAATCTAGCCACTCAACTATTCAATCGAAATTTGTAGTGGTGGCAGCATATCTCAGAGCCAGTGCATATCCAGATGACTCTACCGACTGCATAGTGACACTTGATCAAATAAATGAAGATTACATCCGCTGATGTGACAAAAACGCAGCAAAACCAGCCTGTCAGAGATGATGGACATCTCAGCATTGACAGGCTTCTAAATGTCTCCTTTTTGACGGACTAGCTACGCCGAATATGAAACACACACACTGGACTCGGCCATGCTATCAGTGCTCAGCTAGCCGAGCTGCTGCTGCTGCTCCACTGCAACGCCGCATCATTTCTCAGCGTGAGAGTTGAGTAGGCCCCTCGCACAGGTGAATCATTTTGATGAACAATAACAGTGACTGAGATTTGCCAACAAGCTGCCAAATCTGAGCAATATTTTGCTTTAGAGAAAACATGAAGGGCGTCGGGAGCCAGCTGTAAAAGTTGTCGTCGTTGTTCTATTAAGCAATGCAAGACTTGAATTAGGGCTCAACTATGAGATGGTACACAGGGGGGCAAAATTCTTTCACCAAACGCTTTATTAGTGCCACTAATGTTGGTCACTCACTTTACCTCAAAAATCTATTCTTTTTTTCCAGAGAAAATTTGTATTTGGTGTTTAGTGTAGCAAACCTGAGCGCCGTAACGTAACTGGTTACTGAATTATCATATACACAAATTACGATTGCATTAGAGGTTAAAATGTCTTATTTCTGTTTCAATCTAGATAAATCAAGTTCATTTTGCAGGCGCTAACACTTCTTCAAATTATTTTTCCACATGAAAACATTTAGAATTTCATCAAACGTCCCCTTGGTCATGAGCTAGTGCACTCGTCTCACGGATGCGTGGGAGAGAGAACAGACTGAAGGGGTCCATACGTCACCAAAACACAACTCGGAGAACATGATGTTGTCAGGCCGATGGTGGCAGATAAACATGTTTTTCGGCAGGTTGTCCGCATTTGCGTTTATCTGCTGGTGAACGTTGCACTCACGCCAGTCTGAAGTGTTACGCCTTGCTGTCTACTCACCAGGGCAGGCTGGAAAATATGCTGCGCAACACTTGGATCTTCACGGCGACGGAACAAAGCAGGTGCTGACATTCATTACCAGTTGATCGGCCATCAAACCTGTTGCTGCGGCACCACTTTTGTTTTGGTTTATGTCGCGTGACGAGGACGTAAAAAAAGAAAAAAAAAGAATTGCCTGAATGTTGTGTGCAGTGGTGCTTCGTTCCACTGCAGTGGAGTAAGAAAAGCTTTCAGTGCCATTCTTCTTGTTTGCTTGGGTTTTTTTATAATCAGTTATAACTTTACAGTGTCTCTTCTAGAGACAGCAGGACGTCATTGGATTAAGTTGAACCCAACAATCCCATACTGCCAAAAGATAATTGGATTTTTGACTCATTTGAATCACTTAGTCACCCAGAGTGTGCAGAAGTCCATATGAGAGCACAAGCTCCGCCCACTCGTGGAGTCATTTGTTCATTTTGTCAGAGGGATTTGTTCTTCACAGCTTGGGCTCATATTAGGGAGGAAAGGGGGAACTGAGTAGGCCAAAAAGAAAATCAAAACTACCCCCCTTCAAAATAAAAAACTGATCAAGTTAATACATTCTGTATACATATATATACAAATATATTTATACAAATCTAGTTCAAAAAGCAGTCACACGACAGTAGCTGCGTTTCCATTACCCCTAGCATTGAGCAAAACCTTAATATTGCAATAAAAAACCTCTCAAATATTGCTTAAGGGTTTTTACTCTCCAATGAGGTGGCTTTTCACACGTATCCATATAGAGGTATATTGCAAAAGTGTAATGGAAACACTTTTTTGCATTTGCGTGTAAGGGGTCGCGTGACCAGTTTACTTCAAGTGAAAATGGTTGGTGTTATGTTTGGATGGAGGAGACGGATTATTTTTTACAAGTAATCAAAGAAAAAAAAATAACAACCATTCTTGACAGCAAAGAAACACGGGACAAGATTTTAGGAGAATTATGTCCAGCGAGACGAGATTTTAGGAGAATTACGGCTTATGCGCTTCACACCATTTAATGGAAGCACCTGCAAATCGCAATTGTACGAAATTTTAGAAATATCGCTTTTATTTGGCGAAAAACGAATGGAAACGCAGCTAGTGACACCTCATTACTGTTCATTTATTAGCAGCAGCAGCAGGTTTGAGCAGTGACAGGACCCAAAAAAAACCCTTCATGCCCAACCTTTAAAGTCTTGTTAAAATGTCTTGAACCCACAGCAGAGCTCACAACATCAGCTGCAGGGGAACAATCTTTGTCAAGTAATGTCAAACTAAATGGAGCCAAGTCGAGGTCACACAGACCGTAATCTCTGCACAAGAGCCGCTAATGAAGTAGAAAAATACGTCACAGACCCCGAAAGAGCAGGGTCGCGCTCGGCAGAAATGAAATGATGTTCCTAACTAGGGCTTTCTGACCTCTTGTGTGCAGCACGAGGTCATAAGAGATGAAAACAGAGATTAAGGGGAAAAGTTGAACAATTGTGTCGCGCATCTACCTGAGCCCCTAGGGAATACTGGAAACTGAGATGAAGAGAAGACTGCCATGAATCGATACTGGTGGAGAGACGTCTGCTAAGCTGTCAACACTACCAAGAGTCAGCAGGTGAAGGAGCCTTGGTTTAATAAGATAAAAGAGAAACACCCTCGACCTGCAGCGTCGAAAGGAGAGCTTCGTCTCCTCACGTGTCGTCTCGCTGGACTCCTGCCAGATCATTATGGTATGTCTGCTGACAAGGACACGCCGCATTTTACGGCATACGTCGGCCAATGAAAGAGGTCAGGAGTCTGAAAAAGGAGCCCACAATTCAACTGGATACACCACTGCCACAAAGGCACAAGTAACCAGACAGAAAAAAGCCCAGAAGCTTCTGAAGGCTCGTTTTTAAGGAAGTGTTGAAATCAAATGACGTCTGAAACATTTTTCTCAATGACCTCAGTGTCCAAATCCATAAACATGTTTTAGCTAAGGAAGATGTTGTTGTTGTCGTTTTACCTGTTCAGCCACTCAGCATCCATGTTGGACACAGTCGCAACACTTTCTCCAGCTGTCACACCGTGGTGAGGTTTGTCTTGAACTCTCCTCTCATTTCTGAGAACTTGCCCTTCCTCATGTCACCTGCTTGTCTGCCCTGATTACCAATTGTCCTCACCTGTTACCCATTACCCTCCATGTGATTAAGTAGTCTGCGTCTCCCTTGTCTCATGCCAGAGTGTCTTAGTCTGTAGGCGAGTTCACCCGGGTCTGTTCTCAGCCCATGCCCACAATCCCAGTGATTGCAGCATGTCTGCCTTTGTACCTCTCGATGAGTGATTTTTTTTTTTGTTGGTAACTTAAATAGCTTAGTTTCCATTTCTAGTCTTAGTTCTGTTTTCCTCTTCAAGAGTGATTTTGATTTGGTAATTAAAGTTTCATAGTTTTTCTTAGATCCTTCGCATTTAGGCGCGTGTTGTTTTCTTGTTTTGGGTATTAGGGTTAGGGTTAGGGTTCTATTACGGTAGGTCTGGTTTTCCTCCTGTTGGAGCATTTTGTTTAATTTTTTCTAAACAATAGTGTTTCGCTTTATTCCTACTGTCGGAGTGTTTTATGTTTGCTTTATTTTCTTAGCTCTATGTCGTTAGCCCTTTTTTTTCCTCCTCCTTAAGTGATTTTTTTTTGTTGTTGTTATATATATATACTATTCAGTATCTTACGTTCTCTCTTCTGAGAGCCTGGTTGGGATCTCTTTGGAAATTTCCATAGCATTTTTATTTGTCATTCTGTTTCGGGATCATTAGTGAATGGAATAAAGTCTGCTTTCTCAAAGATCTCTGCGTCTGAGTCCTGCCTGGAGTCCCAGCCTGACACCAACAACACGTACTCCTGTTTCATCAGACAGAATAAGCGGCGCTGAGACAAATCATCACATGATACAAGCCGCCACAAACTGAACCGATGCCGCACCGGCATAAATAATGCATTCTGTTTTTGTCTCACAGCCATTTCCAGAATGGAATATGCAAACAGTAAAATGACTTCCACATAATGCGACGCTGATGCGGACGCACATCCCTAATGCAGCGATGCAGCGACACAATTGGTGAGGGCAGTCTGTTAGCACAACGCACAAGCACTCCTGTCTATGAGTTGACGGCCACTAGATTTCCCTTGTGTCTTATTCGCCACTGTAAATCTGATCAGGCTCTGCTCAAAGACCTGCCTTATATCCTCCTACGGTCAGCCCGAGGACGGACAGACACACACAAACACACGTGCGCGTGCATGCAAATACACTAGCGCACAAACAATACCAGCTCCGCTCCCCAGATGACATTACGCTAGCATGGGTCCTAGAAATCGCTGTAAAGTTTTGCCTTTGCGGCACAGGAGAAGGGTCTTCAAGGCTTCCACTTTCTCAATTAGGCAGTTTATCCTATCATTGTCACCTCAGTGCATGGTCTCCGTGGGAATAATAGGCTATAAGAGTGTTCTGAAACAGTAGGGTCCTGAGATAAGTCTCTTCTGATACAGCACATTATGAATAAAGCCAAATTAAACTAAACGGAATAGACACTGGATTGCAGAATGTGAGTGGCACTGTGATAAACTGCTGATCTCCTGATGATGTCCATGCAATGGATGTAACCCCCCTTCACCTCAAGGCAGCTGGGATGGACCCCAGCAATCCTGCTACCCTTAGTGCAGGAAAAGCAGCGACAGAAGATGGACTGACGGGCGGAAAAAACACTGGATCACACTGGATGTGACTGAGAGGAGTTTCACTTGCTGCTCTATTTGTTTTATGCGGTTCTGCCCAGCTCAATGAAAGAGAGGGGCAGAGGTTAGCGCTATAACCTCGCACAAGTCTTGTAGTTACAATAATAACACTATAAAAATACAGTTGCTGTTGACTTAACTTTCTGTGAAGTTCGCATGTCCCTGAACTGGGTTTCTTGCAGATGGAAGTGATCCCCATAGGAAAATCTGGATGATGATGATGATGATGATGATGATGATGATTTATGTGCACTAAAAAAAGTGTTTTCAATTGTTTTATGTATAAATTGTAAATACAAATACAATCCTTTACTTGCATTCTAGTCTGCATCAATGTATACATTCCCTCCCGCTAGTGTTTCCAGGAATAGAGTCTTCTGATCAGGCACATTTTAGTATTGTACATGCTACAGACTAGTTATGTGCTGACACCTGCAGGGCCGGCAGAATCTCTCGACCCTCTCAGAGGGATTGTCAAGTAATTAATCTAAGAACAGCTGCGGCAGGCCCCACAAAAGAAGCCCTGCCACCCCCACGTCTGATGGGGCTTTGACCGGGAGACGGCGTCTTAAGATGCGAGGGAGATTCTTATAGCCTTGACAGGGAGAGCTTGGAGATCAAAGTGGAGTGGCGATGCCCTGACACAGCAGCGGCTAGGCTTTTGCTTGCTCTAAACATGTTTTATCTGATGCGGCCTGCTAGCCAATCTCACAGCATCGTCGTTCTAATCGCCTAATCCTTCCAACATCCGCTGGATCCACTGGAAAAAAAAAATGCAGGGGTCAGTTCTGCTTTCCCCACTGCTGACACTTCAGTGTTGAAGACCCCTCTGTGAAGCACTGGTGTGGATGCAAACAAGATAAAACGACACGTAGAATTAAATTTCAGCATGGTTATCGTAATTTGTTTGAGACGGGCCAATGCGTTCAAGACAAAGTACTCCAACAAGGGCAACTGATGTAGCCAGCGGTCAAATTTAAGAGGAACTGCATCACAAAGGGAAAGGCTACATATATTAAAAAAAAAAAAAAAAAAAAAAAGGCCAAACAGGATATAGGAAAGTGATCTTATCGCTGGTTGCCGTCAATCACTGACCACTCATAACCACTGTCCCAGAACAAGTGGTCTGGAATGAAGCCATCTGGAATTCAGTGACTGGCTGCATCTTTTTGGCACTTTGCTCCCAGACACAGCACGACAAATAGCCAGTCAAGTCCAGGAAGCGTTTTAGAGCAGCCCAGTGAAAAGGTGCAAGAACACTCAGCAATCTGTACCATGCCCACATCCCAAAGACACCTAAAATATGGTTCATGTGGATGGCGTGAGCACCATCATGCTTCAGCAAGGTATGGAAAAAAAACTGGGCCAAGTGGCAAACACCCCAAAGCTGCTTTCACATCAAATGAGCTGAAAATGGCCTTTTCAGAAAGGAGTGCAAACAACAAACCAGTGAAATACTGTATGGGGCAATACAAAAACATCACACAACAACAACATAAAGGCAACTAAAAACAGTTGTCACAATGACATACAATGACAAGAGTGTTGCGGAATGAATGTATTTTATGATCAGAAGCCATCAAAATTCAATTATTCATCCAGCCTTAGTTCAGCCCCATGTGTCTGCCTCTGTGCCTGCCTGGACACAATAGATTAAAAAAAAAAAAAAAAGGACAGGCCAATTTAGTAGCGCTGTCAACCTGATCTTCACTAACGGCGATGTTCCAGCCTTTAATTTTACTTATCATGTGCACACTGTGATATAAGATCCCACTCCAGGCTGAAGATGGTGGTGAACAGCTCCGCCATACATGCGGTGTTGTGAGGAATGAGAATCTCCTCGGGGTTTAAAAGGTGGAGCTGACAGAACTATTGAGCCGTTACGACAGGCAGTCCACGCGGAAACCCTTGACCCGCCTGAGAGAGATGTAGCGGGGAAGAAAGGCAGAAGGCTGACGCATCCCGAGCGGGACAAGAAAAAAGGCGCATGATATCAGGCGTGATGCGGTGAGAGAGAGAGAGGGGAGTAGGCTTTGTTTGCACGAGGTGTACAGTCAGCGGTGCACTGTCCGCTAATTCAAAAATATTTGCCGTGGATAACTTGCTCAAGCTGGAAGAAGAGGAGTGGGAGGAGGAAGATATGGCCCAGTTTCATTCCCAGCTGCAGCGAGAGAAGGATGAAGTCAGAGCAGCAGCAGAGGTAGTGTTGGAGATCAGTTGGAATTAAGCTGGTGGTCGTAAAGGGGACTCATTGAAAGGCCCAGCTTCATGTCGCTGGGCCTGCGTTCGCCAATCACAAAGAAAAATCTGGTCAAATCCACAACACGGAAGGAAATCCTGTGTTTGCACAAGGCTAAGGGGGCTGGACTCCAGGTGCTCGTGTGATACACTGTGCCCCCGGCAAGAGCTGCACCAACCAACCGGAGTCTTACTTGTGATGTCATGTGTGGGAACGCCCGCAAAGAAAATGCATCTCCCCTCGCTGCCGCTGATTTTGGACTCTCTTTACTTTTGCTGTCCTGCGTATTACTGCTACTATTACTGCGGCACCGCTACTATTAGTGACATTCTTCACAACACCTCCACATCCACCGGCATCACAGCAGCGTTTGTTCCCGACTCTCCCTCCCTTCCCTCCACTGGGTCACCTCTGCATGCACCTCAACACCACAGGGCTCACCTAAGTGCTCAAATGTAAAGTTCATGACACGACACCACAGTCCCTCAGTGATCGGGCGCCTGAGCCGAGGAACACCGGGCCACTGTAATCTGTTCTTTCCTTTGTGCAACAAAATAAAAAGCCTATGTAATCTGCTTTGGAGCGCAGAACATCTGTTTACGTCAGAGAGGAGACCCTTGAATGAGACGGAAACGCCGCGATTTACCCTGAGCATCATAAATCAACGCGGTTCAGGCTTCACAGATACATGATCAGAGCGGGATAATCTCTGAAGGGGGCACAAGGGGTCCAAACTGAAAGAAAAACACACACAGAACCATAAACGCACGCCATAATTCTGAGAGAATCACGGACCCTTCTCATTTCCAATCGAAACAGCATATTCACAGCTGTGGACACATTATTGTTGTGTTTTTTTTGTGTGGTTGTTGCTTTTACAATAAATGATTCTGTGTCTGTTTTGTAACACTGAAGAGGTTTCTGGCTGCAGTGCTAAAGTAGGAAGGTTTTAAAAGGTGAGTGTGAAAACTGTGTGGGTTTTTACATTTTTATAGACTTTCCGCTTTGGCTGCCACTAATTTTGTATACACACACCTACGGACACAAACTATACTGACTTCTGTGGCTTGCTGCTAGCGTAACATAACCGCTTTTTCGTATGATCAGCCCAAAGGAAAACTGTTGTCTTCCCTGTGATGCAGACAGTGGATAAGTCAAAAACGCACATCACAAAACACTTTTTGTCTGAACTCTTCCTCAGCTGCAACATCTCAGCATGGAGCATTTAGAAGAGATTAACACCAGAGGTTGCCAGATTCTGACTAAAAGGTGTTACTAAATAATAACTGCATTGCAGCTGGATGTGCCAGGACCTGGTGACTGTTAATGTGTGAGCTGGCACGCTGTCATCACTTACTGAGGGGGAAAAAAACAAAGCCATTAATGTTGCAGGTTACACCTGTTCATTTGGCAGAGATGAGTCAAAAAATATCAACGGAGGAAGTGGTGGTCAATTAGAGGAGTTTCTGCGCACAGGAAAAGAGCAACTTGACTTTTTGAAAAGATGGATTTCCAAACTGCCTCCAGGCGAGAGTATTTCTCTTCTTCTGGTTACTATGGTGGAACGCTTCAACAGTAAAAGCACTAATGCCAAACGGACAGATTCAGAGATTCAGGGTTCTCATCGTTGTGCAGTGAAAGTATCCAATGCAAATATTACGTTTTCTTCATTCTTTTTTCATAGTTTTGAGATTGAGGATTTGTGAATTTCTGTTTTATGAGGATGATTAAAATTATGACTATTTAATTTTTCTTTGAAATCGAATCAGTGTCAAACTAACAAAACATTTTTAATTGTTTAGCATGTGGTATTGTGTTGTTTATAACATTTCAAACATGTCTGCATTCCCCCCCATAGAAAGCAGCGCTGCTATGCCAAAGAGACCAGACTGTGTTCCACAAGCAAAAACTCTTGTGACTAAGACAGGAAAGTTAATGACTAATTATGTAAGCATAGCTTAATTACGTTTTTGTTTTTTTTATGTAAATGAAGAACAATGAGTTTCGACTCTGACTCGCTCCATTGGACGTGGGAAACAGGAAGTACTAGAATGTCATAAATGAATAGTGCTTTTGATATTGATGGCTGGCTGCTGGGAGTTTGGTATTAAATCTCGGATGGCCCTCCACGTTATATTATTCAAACAGAGCCACATTGTGTTGAAGGCACTACAAGTTCCAGTCGCAGGTAAACAGGCTAGGAGCCGGTATGACGGTGGCCCTTGTCTAGGAGAACACTGTGGGCACTTTGGTTTAAAAACATGCTGTTAATATCGCTGCTGCATCATTTGAACGCTTGGGTGGCACCACATGTTCTCTTTCCCATCTGTTGTTTTTGAGATGCTCGCCTCCATTTGCTTCTACTGTAGTGCCACTGGGAGAAGTTATATGTAAAATGCAAAAGTATGGTTATTTGGCTGAGAAAAATGTCCCTGACGCCTTTGTCAGAGCAGCGTCGGGCAGAAGAGATGAAACTCCAAAATATCCTTTTAAACAGTCAGAATTGACAGAACTAGCTGCTGCCTTTTTTCTAGTTTACTGCAGCGCAATTTGCTTTAAAGCTTTTGTAAAAACACACATCAAGAACATGTTTTTTTTTAGTTGAAATCTTTTATGCATAAACAAAAACTAAAACCCTCTCTTAAATATAATAACAACAGTCTTGATCCTTGCTTTCAATGGTTCCACCAGTTACCTGACACACATAAGAAGCTTTTACCTCCGAGGCAGGCGCTTAAGATCTGAGTAATTTTATGCCACATTGACCACTGTTTCTATTTCTGCCTCCTGGAACGTTGCACCTATGGGCTCGTCAGCATTAAGCTGACATTTTCTCCCCAAATACATAACCGTGCTGAGGAAGCACTCAGCCGCTGGAAGGGTGGTTAGAGCCACACAGCAAATTCTGAAATTTATGATCCCCATCAATAGGCAGACCTTCATCCCCCGTATTTGCAATGTGCTTTTTAATACTATGGGGAATGGTTGGGGCTTTACCACAAGGAGTAGCTGAAGAGCACGACTTCCAACAACCTTTTCAGCTGTTGAAAGAATTCTGGTCCCTTGGTTTGAACATTGCAGAGGGTGTACCGAAAATCCCCTCTCGGAATGACCACCACATCTCTCTCCTTTTTGTGCATGACACCATCTCTCAGCACAATCAATGGCTTTGACATTTTTCAGGACATGGATGTTTTGTCTTTAATGCCCGCTGCTGGAAAAGAGGAGCGTCAACAAATTGATCGCTCTTCCACTTTGTGAGAGCAAAATTGGATAGTAATTCATCAGGCACGGCATGGCTGATCAATAACGGCATCCAGCGGACTTTCAAAACTCACTGGGACACTTTTAGGACTGGATCAGTCATCCATCGAGCGGTGACTTTATCTCTGCGTTTCAAAGCTGAAAATGCAGCCGCGCAGAGCAGCTGGATAGCTGAACATTTTCTATTGTGAATTTTAAGAGATTCGTCTCGAAAAGCTACCGCCTGCACTGTTATCATAGTATCGTTGAATAGAAATAATTTCTGCAAAGCAGCACAGGGGGCACTGGCATGTGTCAAGTGGTGTCCCTCACACCAACAGCACTCTTGCCCTGTGGCGCAGTGACCACACAGTAGCTGTGAGGAAACGTGACTGCCCCTCTAAATGTGATGACTGCTGTTTATTAACGGTTCTGTGGATTGGAAGTCATCTCAGAAGCTCTCAGAAGCTAGTAGGTGGAATTTCCAATTGTGAGTGAACTGTCCCTTTAAAGCACGTGTTGATTTGAAGCCGCATTGTTTCGTCAAGGATTATTGCTAATGTTTCCAGCTGATGAGTAAGCACGCAGATTAAACATTTTTGTATAGTCTTGGTACGACACCTTCAATCAACTGACAAACTCTGAATGTGCATTAAGTGCCAAAGTGACACTCTTGTGTCAACTTTCCCTGCTCTGTCAACATTTACTGTCGCTGCTGTTTGCTCCCTCAAGCAGTGCTCTGAATGCAGGAGCCATCTCAACCTGTACGCCCAAAGCAGAGTGAGACAATTCACCTTCACCTCTCAGCAGACATCTAATGGTAAGAAAATGCTGCTGATTTTTTTTCTATCCAGTTTTGGTCATCAGCTGGAAAAAAAAAGTAAAAAGTAAAGTCTAGGTGAGGAGCTGGCTCTTACCTCCTTGCAAATAATAATTGTGTATTGCCAAATAATATTAATACACTTTTGGAAATACCATATTACCCAAAGTAATACTGACATTGACATCAGACCCTAAAAAAACCTTTTCACCTTTATTACTTGAGACCCTGAGTTTAAAGGTTTCACAGTGCAGACACACAGCAGCTTTTTCCCCAGACTAGGAAACTGCTGGAGACTGTTATTGGTCTGATGAGACTGCCTTTTCAGGACAGCACTGAAACGCATGCTGCACCAACCCAAAGTTTTCTCTCAGCACAATTTAAGTTGCATCCCGTCGTTCAGAAAGCTGAGAGAACACTGAAAACTGGTGTGAAACTAGAGTGTGCAGCTCGGCCCTCACATCACACTGGAAGCACTGGACAGATTAAGAGCTTAGTTTCTCAGTAAATACTTCCCAAAGTTATAAAGTGTAATGATCATCCTTATAATTGGAACAATAAATGTGATCGTCTCTTTTGTCCTAAAAGTAGGACGAAATCTGAATTTCAGGTCATTGAGGCGTCAAAAGCAGAGGAGTAATTTGAAAAGGTACAGCATCAAAGGGGAGCAGACGAAAATAAGTCTTATCAGGCCTCAGCCCCTAATAGCATAATTAATCTGCATAAAGCAACTGCACTGCCCAAATATGTAAATGTGTTCTTGAAAAACCGTTAAAGAAAAAAGAAGCATTGCGTCCTGTCCTATATCATCAGTAGCCACCTCACAATGTCACTTTGTGCCCTTAAATTGTCAATATTGGTATGGTCGACATTGTTTCTCCTGATTCTGCGGTTCATATATTTTAATATTTCAATCAAGCAGAAAGAGACACACATTTACACGACGCACCACCGTCCAAAAATAAAATGCTGGATTGATCAAAGAAAGCGTACGGACGTGTGCGCAAGTGCACGTGTGTGAGTGTGTGTCTTCCGAAGTTGCCAGAACCAATCACAGGCTGGGAATTTAGTGCCTCTCTGCCTCCCGCTCTAGTGGGCAGATAAAGATTAGAGATTCGGAAGCAGTGTTCTCACACTCTAAGCTGGCTGCAACTACATGGTGTGTGTGTGTGTGTGTGTGTGCAAACCACAGCAGCAATACATCCTAAACCCTCTGCTGTCTTTCCCATTCCCATTGATGCATACACCAGAAACCAGTGGCATGGAAATATGGAACAAAATTTTATTCCTCAGCGTCCACTGCAACTTGCAGGTCCTGCCCGACTGCCAATTTTATGTATCCGTAGGAAGAACAAGACATTCCGACTGCTTTTTGGCAACTCATCCTGATTTTCTAATACTCACAAATATGACTTGCTCCCACCAATGAATTTGAACATTAAGAAAGAAGAACTGCAAAAAAAAAAAAAATCCCATATTTGACAAAATCAAAACAGTGCCTCACAACAAGAGAGCTGTGGATTGAATCCCAAAGTCGGGGACCTTTCTGCGTCAGGTTTGTGGGCTCCTTCTGTGTTGGTTTACTCTGGATTACTCCCACCCTCCAAAGACATACACAGTGGACTGACTGGCAATTCCAATTTGTCCGTAAGTGTGAATGTGAGTGCTGATGGCAGGTCGATCCTCTTTGTTAGCCCTGCGATAAACCAGCCACTTGCCCAGGCTGGGACCCCACCTTCACTCTAACACAGCTGTAAAAGGCTCCAGCATACACGCAACCCTGAGTGAGGTAGAAGCCGGGATAGGAAATGGATGGATGGATGAATGGAAGGATGGATGGATGGATGGATGGATGGATGGATGGATGGATGGATGGATGGATGGATGGATGGATGGATGGATGGATGGATGAATGGAAGGATGGATGGATGGATGAATGGAAGGATGGATGGATGAATGGAAGGATGGATGGATGGATGGATGAATGGATGGATGGAAGGATGGATGGATGGATATTGCAAAGCCCATAAATAAAAACACTGCATTCAGGGAATGTGCATTCAGACATGCAAAGTTAAGGTGGCAGACAGTCAACTCTTTCTCCATTGTGATCCAGCAGCTTGCCAGGACTGGAAATATCCCACCTCTCAGATATAGCCCTAATTCCATCAGCCACAGGCCCAGCTGTAATCTTGTTATCTGTTGTTATCAGAGTTGTGGTGGGGGCGGGGGGCTCAGCAGTGATGGGGATCTCCACAGGGCAGATTACCTCTGCATTATCCACTCAGAATAGGACATTATCACCTAACACAAGGCAGAGGTGTCAATTGATCCAATCAGAGTGTCCTTGCAGTGGTGCCGGCCACTCCCATCGTTAGTTAATTAAGACAAGATGAGACACTTAAAACGCAGTGTGTTGCTGCGCTGCTCCACCACACAGCCACACATGTCAGAGGTTTTGGACTTTGCCAAGGGTATTCAGTGAGTTTCTATAACCAACAAGAAATTAGGGAAAGTGTGGAGAATGTCAATGAACTTCCTGGATATGAGAAAATTCCATTCTTTACAGGTGTTCATTCCTCTCAGGTTCCCTTGCAGTCCCCTTGTTTGCCTCCTTCCCTAAAGCACATTGGTTTAAGTAGAGAGCTAAACGGTGTGATTTTTGCAGGAAGCCATCAACCGAGGGCTAATCTCAAGTTTTCTGGTGAAAATGAATTGTGCGCGGCTGCTCCTCTGGAGGGAGCGAAGGGAAGAATATAAACCTGAAAACATGGATAATCAGGGACCTTTCAGACAGGGTTACTTCAACAAAAACTGGTGCATATTTCAAATGCATTAAATTTGGATGGAGATCCAGCCGAGTGTTTTGAATCAGCATCACTCACGCAGCAGTCTGTAGCCCGGATATATCTTTGGTCAGGGCGCAGGCACACAATAATTCACAATTTATGAGTGCTTCATGAATCAACAAAATATCACAACACATGAAATATTCACACCAAATTAATATTTCATGGCAGTAGGTGAACATAACATCAATGTGTGGCAATATGCTTTACATGTGGCCTTAATATTCAGGGGGTAAGAAATCTCCGCTTTTCATAAGAGCACTTGTTCTGGAAATCTGAATGACCAATGAAAGGTCAACGATGGAGACAACGGCCGTACTTCTGTATTTCTATGACTCTCCGCTCTGATTCGTCCCTGCTACCACTAGCTACTCCCCTGCAAGGCGGAGCTCAGGCAACATGTCACTGTTGTGCAACTGCTGTTCTAACTGCATTTGTATAAATCTGTCAAGTCAGTCCCTGTATTAGCCCTTTGGGGAAAGCAACAGCTCTGGTTTCTTACTTCAACTCAGCTCCCAGTTTCCCTTCCCTGCTATGAAGCTCAGCTGCGAAAGAACGAATCATTCAGTTGTTCACAGCAGCCTCGCCCCACTCAAAAAAGATGTCACTCTGGGTGACTCAAAAACCTCTCTGCAGTGAGACACTCGTATGAACTCAGGACAGTAAAACAAATCAGGTCACTACTGTCTATACAAAAGGATCAAAAACAGGATGGTATTAGTGAAGGGTTACATCATTTTCAACTGAGATTAAAGTAGACAGTGCTGCGGTTCTGTTGGATAAATGTATGACACTGTGCCAAGGTCCCGTCATAAGTACTGTTTATTTAATGGTGCAGCAACAAGAAGAGGTGGCTGGCGGGGGATAACATGGTTTTGAAGTCAGTAAGTGTAACCAGCAGATCACAATTTGGGACAACATGCTGAAATTGGTGCACCATGCAGGAAGTGTACTGCGTTGAAGTTTACTCCTTTATTATATATCACATAAAAATTGAATTTGGGACAAAGCTATGAAAATACATTGCATCCATCAGGGTCTGTGGGTAAAGGAACTCAGTGAATGCATTTGTTGCCTCTGTCTCTTTTGTTCATGTAGCACACACAAGGTTTGAAGGAGCCTTGAGGAGAGAGACAACGTCTCAAACAAACTGATGTGAACTTGAGCTAATGTGACACGGCGAGGTCACCCTGCAACCTGCAGTGTCACCTGTTCCTACCTGACACACAAGCCAGTACAGTAAGAACCCGCAGACTAGCTGCTGAGTTGGCGGTTAAGGGGGGGCCGGTGAGAAAAGAGAGGGCTGAGAGGAGCGGGCCAAGGCAACAGAACATGTGAAGAGGCCCGACAAAGAGAAGGAAATCTCAAGTGGAGGGCGATGTGCAGGACGTGATGAGCAGAGGGAGGCAGAGATAATGAAAGGACAGCTGCTGACGTGTAATGAAAAACATCACATCATCCCCAAGAGCTCTCACCTTGTTGTGCTACTATCCATCACATTTGAGGGCGTTTTAACATGAAGGCTTTTTTGTATTTATTTTTTATCATAATTAATTTCAAATGGAAAGCAGGCACTCTTAACATCGCTCTATGCCATTTTTACTGACTCACTAGTCAAAGTAATTACAAATTTGTCCCAGAGTTTTCCTACAGCAGAAATATTTTGGATTTATTTCACAGTGGCTCACTTTGGACAAGCAATTCCATGGATATGTTGAAAATCTCAGGATGTTTATTGATATTTTGAGAAGTTGTGTTTCTGGTTTCAAAGTAAACTGCGAGTTTTAAAAAGTCCCAGTTTCACAATTACTATTGTTGTATCTTGTTCTCCGGGCGAATGGGCTTCAGGCTGGCCCATGCCTAATAGTGTGAAACAGATGATTGTTACTATTATTGGTCTGTCCTAATAAACCCTGATAATCATTTTCACACTTCCTTTTGCAGCTCCTGCTCCCCGACTCTTAGCTGTACAAACTCCGAGCAGTGTTTCCACGTGCAGTAAAATGAGTCGGCCTGTTGTGACATTTCAGTATTCTTTTTGACAAGCCTAGTTACGTAATGCAGTAATTCGTATGTACTTTTCAAAGACCTAAAACGCATAAATGGTCAGTAGGGAACTTGACCAAGGTCTTTAGGCACGTAGTGGAGGAAATGCCTTGACCTTTCCGATCCATAAGGATCCACTACAGAAAAACTCACACCTGTTGGAGGGAGGAAAGGGTATTGTGGTTTCTTCTCTGTGAGGATTTAGAAACCATTGATTTGGCTGGAGGCACAAAAGGTGATATCACTGTCGGGCTATTTACTCAGGAGAAAACAAATCGTAGCGGAGATCAATGATGTCCTTCGATCAGATTTTTGCGTGCTCAACAGTCCTTTAACGATGCCCTTTGCCGCCATGAGCGATTAAAAGATAGACAGCTGTAGTTTCAGTGCGTGCTCCGCTGATCTTCTGAGTTCATCACGACGTGACAAAAAAAAACAAAAACTAAACACTAAACAACTGCGGCTTCTGCAGTGGCTCAGAAAACAGCACAAAGAGATGCCATATTTTGTTTTGAGCCTTTTCAGATGTGCACAACCAGGAGACAATGTCACCTCTTGGGTCTTATAAAATATTAACTGTAGTACCTTAAAGGGAAATGGGCAGAGTGGGGAATGTGGAAAAGTGCTGCAAAAGCAGAGGGAGCAACTCCTTGTCGAGTGAAGTTTTGTGTGAACTGAAGTTTTTTGGGGAGAAAAACACAACTCGCTAGAAGTAAACTGATGCGTGTTCTCAGAGGAGGTTCTGTTCCATTGGTGGAGGAGAGGAAACGCATTAGAAGTTGGATTGATTTAAGTGCAGAATAAGCAATGACAGAAAATTGATGCAGAGGTTGTCCTGATGACCAACACCTTGCAACTGGCAAGTAATTCCAGGTCTTCAGTTTAAAAAGAAAGGATATGTGCTACGCAGAGGCGTTCTGATTTGTGTTAAAATAACTGCTCAAAAAGAAAATTGTTTCTTACACTGTGACCTTAGTCTATCCCTGTTTATACAAGAATTAGAACGTCAGTGATTAATCTACGATACCAAATAATTGAGGTACAGTCTACTTCAGGAGGGGGTTTCTACAATGTCTGCAAAGTACTGAAAAAAAAAAAGCCAAAGAAAAAAGACACACCAGCTCGGCCCTAAACCCAAAGTGGAGCCGGACATCCACGTCAAGCTCTCGTAAAAACACCACCAACAGGAGAGATTTCGCAGGCTGTCTGGAGGTAGTTTTGAAACGTCGGGCCAGCGTTGCAGCAGCTCTCGGCAAACAATGCATCAGCAGCCCGCAGACAGCTACTGATCTGTGCACGCGGGCATGTCAGCCAAGCTGTTACACCAGCTCAGCAGGCGATGACTGCGCTCTGAAGAGATGCGCAGCGAGTGCTCCCGAGGTGCTCGGGACTACTAATATGAATGATTGAAGGACACGAGACAGAAGAGGGGCGGGGGCAGGGAGTGGTGAAGTGGCGAGAGAAAAAAAAACCCCAGAGTGGGGATAAAGGTGGAGTGACGGGGAGCGAGTGGAGGGGCAGCTCAGAGGTGCGGCGAGTGGGAGAAAGGGGAGAGAAAGTGGGATGTAATCCGTGATCCAGATGGAGCGAGGCTTGCTGTTGGGAGCAGCAGGGGATTGGGGCTCTCTGTTAATGTGACGGGCATGCTGGGTAAAAATAGCCCGGGGAAGCAGGGCAGGAGTCCTCCATGATGAATAATACACATGGGGGGGGGCCGGGATGCGTGGAGAAGGAGAGGGAGGGCGCGAGTGCTCCAAGTTAATACAATTAATTACAGCAAATCTGCTTTGTTATTAGCTGTCGAGTCTGAGAGATGACAGTGACAGACGATGCTTCGGTCTTTCCGCGCACTTGTTTATATTAAAAAAAAAAAGCCAAATACCTGCAGGGTTCAACATGGGAGGAAGGAGGCCATAACTCACACGAGGTCTCAGAGTGAAGAGCAACACCCAAACCATCCGGGTCTGAGGGAAGCGACTGCAAGAACTGGGGCTTTTATCCCTACTTTATCCACGGAGACACGGGGGTAAGCTCTCCCCATCAAATATTCACTCAGGGGAGAGAGGCATTGTATAACATGGATCCCCGCATTTCTGAGACACTTTGTACTGTGAATCAAAAACGGGAACATTTTGTTCTGTGAAGTGAACAGGAACCGTAACCATAAAGTCCTTCATCTCAGTCTTACCTAAATATAACTATATTAAATGTTTTCCCCACATTTTTTCAGGTACCACGTCATGCAAAATCCCCGTAACCAAACTATTCCAACAATAAAACGTCTCTTCATCCAGTGAATGAACTTTCCAGAAGTGAAAAAGTCCATCTTTTATTTTACTCACTCCACTTTTTAGAATGAAAAAAGAAAAAAAACAGTCAAATGTAGAAATTAACCCTGTGTGATGTCATAGCCCCTAGCGAGATTAAAAAAAAAAAAAATGAAGGTATGGTTTAGGATCAGAATAGTATTCCTCTTCTTCCTACACTTGTCGAACGTTAGTGTAATTTTCAGTTATTGCATTTTTTTATTTGTTTGATGAAAAAATATTAAGATAAAGACAGTTTGGTGCCGACACCTCCAGCCAGGTGTTCCTTCCACCAGGCCGACCAACTCATGGCTGCTTTGAACAAACACTCCAAAGCCATGAAAAGCTTCAGATTTAGCTGGAAGCTAACGTCTTTGTATGAGGTTGTACAGAGAGGCTACGCATGCGAGAGAAATTTCAATTTTATGAATGGAAAAAAAAAAAATTGCAGAAAGCTGTTTCACTGGATTGTGAGATTAAAAATAAAGATTGGCCAACAGGTCTAAAATTGAACCTTACACAAAGTGAAAGACACGTTTTCAATTCTTATTAAACCAGAGTTTGTGGTCACAGTCTCTCTCTATGTCCCAGTGGAAAATGTCACTTTTGAAAAAAAAGAAAAAGAAAAGAAAGGGAAACATAATCCCTGTCAAACTCAACGGTGACAGCTCCTTCCAAACGGAGCATCTTATTAAATGGTAGCAGCCGCAGCAGCAGTGGCGTTGCATTGTTTGAGGTTTTACTGGTGGAAAATTGATTGCCACAAGCATTATGTTGCTGAATGAATTGTTTACCCAGCTCAGTTTACAAAAATGATGGGGAGACATGGCAGCCACTCAGCTCCAAATTAATCACCCTGTCTCACGATAACATAACAAAACAATAATGTATTTGTCACGGTGGAAAGGTGGAGGAATCATCACGGTGCCTAACAAGCTCCAAGACTGACAGCAAACTGTTAACAGTTTGGAGTAACAGGGGGTCAGTCAGAAGTTATCAGATTGTATTGTTATTGATTTGAACTGACTATCTTGAAGAAAAAAAAAATCCTCAGAAAAAAGTAATCTAAGCTCAGGAAGCAAATTTTAGAGGAGGAAACAGAGCGTGTGTTTTCCTCACATTTTTGAACAAATACATGAAGTACATATCAGGTTGTTTTTTTTTGTTTGTTTATTGCAGACGACAAATCTACAAATGGTAGTCTGGCTAAATGAACAGCTTGTGAAGGCTCTAGGCTCAGAAACTGTACATAGAAAAGGCAGTAACAGATGGATGGATAACTGGCGTGAGTATTGTCTGGTGCATAATGTTGGAGCGTCTAAGATAAAAAACACTCCCAACAGCGAGGGTGAATTACTCGTCTCCGCCCTTCACTCTCCTTCTCTTCTGCTGGAACTCTTATCCGTGCCTTCATCACCTCCAGACTTGTGTACTGTAACAGCAACCTCCATGGTTCATCTCCCATAGTCCTCAACAAACTTCCTCCTTACCCACAAAGCCCTCCACAACCAGGCCCCCCCTGCTACCTCACCAACATGCTCCACCTCCGTACTCCTTCTCGCAGCCTAGCACTGATTTGAAAGAAATAATAATACATTCATGCAAAGATTATTCCACATTCACTTCCAGTCTCATTAAACGTGGCCTATTGGAAATGCAAAATAAGGATAGATGAATGAATATCTGGGCGGATGGGCTAAATCACACGATTACACATTGGCATTAATCAAGCATTAAGTTAAATCCTAATTCATTATCATCTGTCATTGTGCGGCTGTGATAACCTTCCTGAATCATTCTTGTGTATTTGCAATCCCTAAAGCAAGAGCTCTCCTTCACCATGTTGTGTTGACTGAGCCATGTGTTTGTGCGTGTGCATGAGCACTTATGCACAGCACACACGTGCAACTATGCGTGTTGAAGGTTGTTGAAGTGGTGAGGATCCGGAGGCTAAAAATGGGCTCAAAGTGCTTGCCGTCCTCTTCTGCGGCTGGGAGTGAAACCGACATTCATATATTTAAATAACAATGGCGGCGTGACATCCAACCCCTTTTAGCAGATTTACCAAGTCAAGTAGAAAAGAATGAAGGCAGCCAATTTGAAAGCTTTAAATGAAGGAAGCACGTGGATGAAGAGGAGAAGCAGAAGGTTGGAGCAAGAAAAGATTTGTAGTTAGTCTTTTGATTTAGTCTTTTCATATTGTTTATTTATTTAGTGTGGGTGGCAGGACCATGTGCAGTGGAGTGTGTCCTGCACAGAAAAGGATCATTACACACATCGGAAAAGCTTGTTTATTAAGCTATAGAATGGTCAGAAAGCTCAAAAAATCATCAAAGAAAAAAATAATAACCTGTGTGTTTGTGTGCGTGTGTCTGACGGGATTGCAGCCAATGATTCATTTCCTGTTTGTTTCACTGCTCATGCGAACATGAGCTAAAACGCAGTGATCTTCTGAACATTGAATATTGATGAGCATTAAAGGCAGTGATAACTCAGACACCAGGCAGAAGAGAAGTGGTGAGAAAACCATCTCAAGCCTTCCGTGCACGACTGCTGAAATCTGCTAATGGCTTTTCATCACAAAGGACAAAAAAAATGAACAAATGACTGCAACGAATTTGACAGTGGAAGCTGCGCCTCGGCTAGCAGCGGCAGTGCGCTCTGTTTACATCTGTTAATTGGACCCTGCATGTGGCAGCAGAAGCGTTTGCCGTAGTGACGAGAGCCGGCGCTTAATCTGGCGCTCGGTGAGAGATTTTGCCGCCAGTCACTCGGGTGCCAGCCGCTGTGTCCCAAACAAGGGATTGAAAGTGCAGAGGAGTGTAGCGCCATATTAGCTGACCCCAGATGTGTACTGAACATCAAATCCTCTGCAGTAATTCCACTTGCTGCTCCAAATACCAATCGAGGGCTGCTGGTTGCCATGGCAACGGCACTCCTGTCCAATGCAGCGAGCGGCGGCTCTGCCAGTCTCTGGGTTTCCTCTCTTTTCTTCCACTTCCCTGCTTTTTGCTCATGCCTTCTACGTCCTCACTTCATTTTTTTCCTCGTTATTTTGCGTCACACGTGTAAAGGGAACGCCACAATCTCTCGCAACAATTTGCCTTCTAGTAGTTTTGGAATGAACGGGCCCAGGGTCCAAGTCCATCTGATAAGCAGCAGGTGGTAACTGAAGATGTTCTACTGTTCCCAGACAATAAAAGGCAGATTCAATGCTTGGATGCAGCATGGCACAAACTGAAATGATGATAGATTAAATTTCTCCTTCTTTTTCTGTGGGCTGTTTTCTTCAGGCGTCATTTGCCTCCAGCTAACTCCACCCTTCGCACGCTCTTCTCTCACACCAACTAACTTCAAGTCTTCTTTCACTGCATCCATGATTCTCCTCTTTGGTCTTCCTATAGGCCCATCGGGCAGTTGCTACCTCAACCTCAACCTCAACCTCAGCATTCTGGTCTAAAACCCGGTCCTTTCCACTCCCAAAGAGAGAGGTCTCCATTTCATTTCTGCTTCATCCAGCTCTGCTTCCTCTCTTTTCCTCAGTGCCACTGTCCCTGTACCACAGAAGCACTGCTCTCGCCAAGTTTGCTGTCAAAGTGCGAATCGATATTAAAATTCACCCAATAAGTTTGGCTAGCTTCCAATGAGTAATCGCCTTACGCTCTTCGTGAAAAATTGCATTCGCATTGGGCGAGTCCATTTTGTAGTGATCCTTCTAAAAAAACTCTGTCGTCCTCAATTCCCATATTTAAAAGTCTTTTCTGGTGCCCTAATTTCCACAGGACCAGTGTTGCCCCAAATCACATGCCGCCATTTGATAATTATACTGTGGGCTGCACAGCTGCAGCCACGACCCAGGACATCTTCATATTCTGTGTACTTGCACCACAAAATGTCCGTATTTCCCACTGTCACTGCTATTACGTTGCTCCCTCTTTATGCTAATTCTGCGAAGGTAAAGCTAGCTTTGTGATGCGCATGTGCCTTGTTGAATTAATCTACGTACATTAACGCCAGTGCCATCACCATCAGGCTGCCCTTTCCCGCTCGGATCCCACCCCCACGAGCCAGCCTGTCGTGCCCGCTGCCAAGGCGCTGCCCTCTTCCAGTCCACTGCCCTTCCTCAGCCTGATGAGGCCTTCACAGGGCATCTTCCTTCTCACCTTGCGTGCCTGAGGCCCCCAGGACTCAGCTCAGACATGAATCACAAATGCCATCTATTCTAGTTCATGGCGTGATGTCAAATTAAACTAAAGATCAGGTTGATGTGTGATGATCTCCTTAATGTACAAAGAGTGTTCAAATGATTTGTCAACTCATGTATGTACAGACAATAAATGCAGTTAGTTTTTCTTTTCATGTTCTTGAGTGGATAATTCATTTTGACACGTGTGCCTTCTGTCAGAAAAAAAAACAACGCTAATAGTTAAATTAGTGCGGCTTAATTTATGCAATCCTTTTTGTTTCAAATCATCAGCTCATTTAAAAAAAAAAAGACAACGCTCCAAAAATCGTACGCCTACATTTCTCTGTGATCTGCGAACTGGCAAAAAAAAATAAAATAAAAAATACTTTAGAGCTGCTTGCAAAATAGCCAATTAGTTTTTTCCTCTACCCCTTTCAAACCAACGCACAATCAGGAATTTTAATTCGGCTGTTTACAGGGACAAAGTGACCCTTTGACAGGCCGACTCACCTCTGCAGAGCAACACCGCCGACCTGCAACAAAGGCCGTAATTATTAAGAGACAGACATCGAAACACCCAGTGTTCTTGCACCGTGTTCCTGCCTCTGCACCTTTTGGCGCGCGGCTCAAACGCCGGGAAACAGAAGAATGCGCTGCGTCATTCCGTCTTTAACCTGCAGTGAAACCATAATCTCATTTAGAATTTATCAAGGATTAACACCTCCGTCTATTATTTGGTCTGGCAGGATTACGTTTTGACAAATCTGCAGAGGCGGCGTCACAGCTTATGACAAGGATGAACTGTGACGTTTAGGAAAGCGACACACTGAAGGTGTGTGATATAAATATAATATCACATCGTAAAAAGATTGGATCACTTTGCATCCCGCATGTGGTGCATTTAACATAAACAAACATAGGGTAATCAGTCATCCACTCTGTGCTACGTTGTTCCGACGGCACAGCCAGACGGATAACGTTTGCTTATTCAAACACTATAAATAAAACATTATCATCTGATGAATTTTTATCCAGGACAACTGAGTATTAAAAATATGATACCACGGAAGCCTTAATCTGCAACATGAAAAGTCACGCAGGCTCGGCTGCACGAGCCTGGAGGCGCTGAGAATGGATTGTTTGGCACTAAATGCAAAAGATCAACACTTGGAATCGTATGACCTGAGTCATTTACCAATAAAGGTGCAGTGGGGTGAACTAACAGGGACCAAGTGGGAGCGGCAACAACAACAACAACAACAACAACAACAACGTGTCCAAGGCTCATCGTTTTCATACCACGGCAACCTGCACGCTGGTTTAATGGAACATCAGCCTCAGGTCACGCTTAAACACAACGGCATGGGACAGATGTTTCAAAGCTCTTCCTTCACCCATTCCACTGGGAATGTCTGGCCAAGGAAAAACAGCCGTGTCTTAATCTGCTTTCATAGCTAAGCATATTTAGCCAACAGGATTACAAGCATGACCATCACAGCGCGCACGTGTCAGCGTGGAATATCAAATCAATGTTTGGTGAACGCTTAAGCCTCTTATAGCTTCACATGGGAAAGGAACAAACCAAATTATTTGGAGGTTTGAGCCCTGGTGTCTGAATCCCATGAACGCACTTTCAGAGATTTTCTTCTTTTTTTAAACAGCCCACTAATGAGCACTGCTAATTATTCTTTAATTAGTGATCTTGTGTTTGCTCATGACTGATAAACGCCTCCTGAGAAGGAGTCTGTGGAAGGTCTACCATGGCATGACATTTATTCTCCATGTATATGCTGTATGCTATTTAAAATATTAGGTGTTTTCTAAAAGCCATGAAATGAACAACTATGTCACTAAACTGATTGTAAAGACCTTTAGATTTTGTTTTGTTTTTTTGTATTCAGAAAAATTCACACTAAATTGAGACTCATCTGCTGCGAGGGTGCAGCTTTGTGCAGACACACAGAGATGAGAGTAGGCTAACGTGTACTGCTGCTTTACAGAGACCACAGTAGCGCAATGAATCATTCTGTAATTCCCCCTCACATTTTACTCGCTGCCAAGGAGAAACCAAAATCCGGCAGAGATGGGAAGTTCTTCCCGGGAACCCTCCTTTGCCTCCAGGCATCTTTCTAATCTCCAGGTGTGTTTTAAATATTAAAAATGATGTGTGTCAAATACGTGCATCACTGCATCCGCCCCAGTGAGAAGGGAAAGGAGGCTGGTAAATATAAAATAAAATAAAATAAAATCACAATAATACCAAGCTCGCACAGTTTCCTTGACTACACAGAACTCTCCGCACGTCCAATAATAGCACAGTGTGACGTTGCCTCTGGTTTCCCTCACTGCATATAAGGAAAGCAGCAGAGAGCACTAGCCAATCAGAAAGCGGGTCTCCTTCTTCCTCTCCTGAAAAGCTGTGGACCAACATTTACAAAGCCATCGCGCCACAAGCCCAACAACAGTACGAAGGGGAAGCAGACGGTTTCAGCGAGAGAGGAAAAATGTCTCTCTTTCAAATCCGAGTCGATTAAAAATACTTTGGGGGTTCAGTTGGATGTTGAAGGTGTTCACAGACAGCTGAGAGGAGTGCAACAAATTCAAGTGTTTCACAGAGGGGAAGAATTTGCCCCACTGCCAATAGGTGCAAGAGAACAACGGAAGAAAACATCACTGTATTGCTAATGTATTGTCCAAGTGTCTTTAATATACATCAGTCCAATTTGACTCCAAACACCATTAACCTTAAACCCAGGCCTGCCGCCAAAATATGCGTTTTACCCTTTGCAACCCTTTGTGAAGATCCTGTGCAAGGCACACAACAAAAACAACATGAAGTGGCAGCATTTCCTTCCTCAGAGTCTTTTCACCAAGATTAATCCATCAACATAGCGGTGATCAATTTTGGGAGGACTAGCCCTTTAATTTTAAGCCTAATGCCGAAAGGACAAGCCTCCACACGCCCCAGCGACTCGTCACTATTTTCCCACATAGAGGAGAAAAAATACATTTCCTCTGATTTACACGCCCACGTGGATGATGAACGGTCGCACTATAAAGACCGAGGGAGGGATACCGAGGAATAAAGCAGTAAAGGCAATAAAACAAAAGGGGAATAAAGGAAAGATTGAATCTGAAATGATGGCCTCATTAGATGCTTACACAGCAAACAGGGCAAACAAATGAGCAGGAGGAACTAAATGTGTAATAGTCGTAAATTCACAAAGGCGATATCCAACGGCGACATGCATCTCCGGCATTGTTGTGCCTGGGATGCTCTCATAAGTTCAGGTTAACAACTCAGCCGCTGTTTCGTGCCAATCCCAGACTGATGGGCCGCCCAGCACCATTACAATTTACAGGCAGCTATGGGACATTGCTATCTATTACGGCAGCTTCCTTCGAAGGAGACAAAATCAATTTCAATTAAAACCAACCCGGCCAAAGACAGGTCCGCGCTTCAGGCACGGGAGATGGCTGGAGGCAGCAAATGACAGCCTCAACATGAGCAGCTGACAAGCGCTTAGGAAATGGAGCAGCTTGCCCCCGGAACTGGGCGAGTGACAAGGAAAACGCTTTAACCGTCCACTGATCGGGGCTCTCTCCCCAGGTGTTACCTGAAATCAGCATGCATTGATTTGACTTGATTTGGTGTCTTGCACGAAACTTAAAGTTTGACAGAGAAGTAAGGGTGGCTCACTTTTTGGCCTGCTTTGAAAGCACAATTCTGGTTGTGGTTTCAGGGGCTTCACAGAGAAAAAGGGCCAGATTGTGCAGAGAAGCCTTAAATGAGTGGCGCTGACCGTGGTTAAGAAGACCAACTCTGCACTAATTCAGAAGAAATGTTTCCTCTCACAGGTAAAGCTGAGGTCAACGCATTGATCGGTGCCTGTATGTCTCTGCCATTGGTGCAGGGGCAGGAGTTTCAAAGTAAAATCCACGTATAAAGAACAAAGTATCATTATTTTATTTTTTTTAAATAAGGAAACGAAGGACAATCTGAATGTGTGGGTAAGTACACTGTAATCAGGTCAAAAGTTATTCATCTTATGAACCAGCTGAACTCCTTGCGTGAGGGAAACTGGAAACATACAGACAACACACATACATTATTCAATAAACTGACAAATCCAAAAAAAAAGGAACTTTTAAAATGTTGGACTACTGTCAGGAAGGACGAACTATGTCCTATTCTACTTTTAGGTTTTCATGACTGAATGTTTTTTTTTCTTAAAAGATGCAGGGAGCCTGAATAATTCACGAGAAAAAAGCAGGACAACAACACTTACTGTACAACAGGCCGACTCTATACGTCATCAGGAGGAGTACATAGCTCCTGGTTATTAGCCAATACTTGGTTTAAATATGTGGGGCCTTTTCTTTGGCGCACCCTGTGTTTTTTTCCGTGAAATGCAAACCCTGACCTCTAATGGTGGTGGGCAGCGGCGGCGCCACGCTCTTCAATCCTGCAAATAGGAATCCCCACCGGCTCAAGCACACAAACATGTGCAAAGAACACACACGGGCATATGCAACGCACAAACAGACAGAACACACTACTGCGCATAGATACAAATACACACGTGCGCAGACGACCCCCCCCCTCCATCTTGCAATCCCACTCATTAATAAACTATGCCTGTGCCTGGAGAGGAGTTTGAGCATGAAAGACAAAAGCGTTACATAACGCATGCATGGAATTCTAAATCACAGGCTCCACTCCGGGTCTTCACAAGTGGGAGTGTTCGCCTTAAATAGCTCGGATTATAACGAGTGATGCTTTGCACTCATCCAGTCCAGCATGACTCTGGCTGCACGGCGCAGGACTTCCAGGCTGTTAGCTGGTTTCCCAGGCAAAAGAAAAAAGGTAACTAATCACTTAGGAAACAATGGAGGTGGCACACATTTCCTTACAATTCCTATTCTTGTCTAAAAAATAAAACTCATAGATCCACTGCTGCCTCTTCTCATTTGAATAAAACCTCCTCACATTGGAAACATTTTTCTTGGTTGGTATGGAACAACGAGGTAATGATGCGTGTGGCTAGCATTGTCTGGTAGAAGTCCTCAGGCTCAATTCTCACGAAAGCTTTGCCATGTGGAGTAACCATGTTTCAGGCCCTAATTGGTTTCTCTCCAGGTAACCCCAGCTTCAACCGACCTCCAAATTTGGTAAACTAGTGACTCTAAATTGACAGTTGGTGTCAATGTACGGATAGATGCCTGTTTGTGTCTGCTTTTCAGTATTTTTGATAAATCTGTCCCTCAGTTTCACCCGCGGACGAAAACCAAACCCTGACCTTTAGGGAAATCTGAACACGGTATATTTTTCACAAGTTCACAACGACCTACACTCAATAGCACTGATCAAATAAACTTGGTTGAAATGTGAAGCTGACTTTGTGCAGACAGGATATTGTACGGCACCAGTGAGTCAATAGAAAGGAGTATAACACCATCAGTGCCATTTCTGTTGCTTGGTTTGTTGACGACAGTTGCAGCAGCAGTCACCCCAAACTGAAAAAGTGAAAAGGTCATCCCAAAGTCCTGACACTGTCAGAATAATATCACAGGCCGACCTAAGACACTGCCAAAATCCTCTAATGGTGTTCGACTTTTTCCGAAATGGTCAAAAAAAAAAAAAAAACAGGACAGGGTAGGCTGGAGATAGCAGATGACGGACAAATAAAATGAATGGATACTAGAGTAGAATAAGATATCTTTATTTTGTGATTTTGTGCAAAAGTTAGTTTTTCATAGAGTTGGACATTTATGTTTGAAATGGAATAAAAAAGTTATACTGCTTGAAAATCAATGTAAATGCCATTAACAACATGAACATCTAATATGCTATAGCAGTAGTTTTGTGAAATCCCAACTCACAACCACTAGCACGGAGCTGTGGTTTCTCAAAAATTCATTTTTCCCACACATACAATTGGTGATGTCATTGCAAAAAAACAGCAAAAAACGATAAAACATTGCAGAGGTGTTTGGAGTTGTCAAATCACTGCACTAGAGCTGTGATGCTGAAACCCCTGCGTCAGTTTGTTGGCGCGACCGGATGAGAATACACAACAAAGGGAAGGAATCCCTCAGCAAATATAAGTTTAATTAGTGCCAGCACGCGGAGAACGACGGAGGGTGGAGCCGGATTTATCAGTAAGGCAGTGGCAGCGCGTCTCGCGGCTCAGCTCGCGTGGCAGCCTTCAGGTGTGATTGATGACACAAACAGCAAATCTTACGAAGCCTTTGTCCCGCGAAGATCTATGAAGTGTCTTTATTCCCCCGAAATCCGAGAGCGATCCATCATGAAAACAGAGGCGGCGGTTGCCTTGCAACCGTTTGAAAAAGCACGGGGCTTCTGAAGGCTGCCATGTGTGCATATGGAAATCCGAGAGTCTTCCTAGCGAGAATGAGGTCAATTTTTGTGCCTTTTATTTCAAATCTTGTGCAGCTTTTTGATATGGAAATGTTTGAGGTTACCGTTCAGCTCATTCTCAAGGCTTTGTCTGGCTCGCTAACCGATAAGCCTTGGGAGCACAAGGGAGTGAACGAGATGGGGAATTGGGGCTAAAACGGGAAGGGGGAGGATGGGGATAGGCGCGTGTCCATGTCTGTGCACGTGAGAGGGAGGGAGGGAGGAGAGAGAGAGAGAGAGAGAGAGAGAGAGAGAGAGAGAGAGAGAGAGAGAGAGAGAGAGAGAGAGAGAGGAAGTGATGGAGAGGGAAAGAGAGACCTCGTTTGCCAAGGCTGTTGTGTCTCCAATGTGGTGGTGGAGCCACTGCAATGCACCAAAACTAAGGGGGGGGTGAGGTTGTATCAGTGAGGGGGTGGGCACAGGGAAGGGAGAGAGATCGAGAGGGGAGGAAGCAGAGGGAGTCACCAAATACAGAGGAGGGGGGCGAAGGTGGTCGCCAGCGGAGACGTTATCAATAAAAGGCAAAGAAGAGGGATTACGTACCGAGACGGATACGACGCAGGGAAACTTGGAGTATGACTCTGTGTGTGTGTGTCTGTGTGTGTCTGTGTGTGTCTGTGTGTGTCTGTGTGTGAGGGAAGGGAAAAAAGAGAGAGTCAAAGCTAGGTAGAGGGAAATAGGCCCAGAAAAAGCCATTTGCCATCCATCTAGCTTTAGCCTCGGGAGCTAACAAGCGCACTGATGGCCAAAGTCCAAGATGACGGCATTTTGACTTTTCCTTTCACCTTGTTGTTCACTCTTGATCCACTGCCGCAACGAGCGACACACTTCTTTGGGACACACACACACAAACACAGGCAGGACAATCTACCTAGCTCTGTCTCCACAGACCATTAACTCTGCAAATCACCCAAAAATGCATTCACACGCTGGTGCTTATTTTTGCAATCCGTTTAGCTGGCAAGACAGGCTAAAGTGGCTCGGAGCTGAGTGCACATAAAGGAAGGTGGAGAATAGCAGGAGATAGAAACAGCAAGTGTTGGTCTGGAAAGAGAAGGGGGTCGGTGATGTAGGTGGAAAACCTGCCACGTCTGAAATATGGCACCTTAAAAATCACAGAGTGGGAGTTAAATACGCATCGGAGGGTTGAGATATTATCAAGACACATCACGTGCGCAGCAGAGTCGAAACGCCTGCAGTTTACCTGCCCGCCAACAAGCGTGCATGTGGGGAAAACAAATGACTGCGGTGACAGGGGATCAAAATGCGCCGTCTGCGAATGTGCGGCTGGCGGCGGCGGCGGCAGCAGCAGCGGCTCAAGAATCACACTGCGTTTTTGGCTGGCAGATAAAGGGAAGGTCACGCAGGCGCGAAGAGGGAAGGTGAGGAAGGGAGCAGATGCCAGGCAGCAAAAAGAGAGGGAGAGGATTAATGGGTTGTCATGACTCAATCAACTCTGAGAGCAACTGTTGGGCTGATTCCCAAAATGGATGGTGGCCATGTGTTTAAATCAACTGAGGGGGACTGAAGGAAAAAAAAATGACAACACCAAACAAGAAATAAGAGACAAAGGCGAGATGAGGAGCACTGTGGTAGGAAGTACGACAGCACAGGAATTTTCCTTTTATTATTCTGGATTCAGTTTTCTTTTGTTTCAAGACTTTCAGGTGTTTCCAAATTACAATTCAACAGTGCTGTTTTCTAGCTGAGCTCATTCAGACGGGAAATATGTATACTAATTGTAATCTTGGTTTTCTTTTGTTCAGAGACACAGTAGCTTAAAACAGATGCTACTGTCTGTCTGAACAAAAGAAAACCAAGAGTATATCTACCAACAAGGACAGAATGAACATTTTCAATTTAATGTATACTACTTGAAATTTCTGGCTGGCTGGATCCAAACGATAAACCAACCCAGCAACTAGTTGTGGATGAGGGGAATTTGAAGGCCGGGTTAGTAAAAGTGGCGTACATCCTTCCCCTCCAGCAGTTCCTGGCCAGTTATGGGGTGGCAGCCAGAGGTTTCATATCCTCCGGGCGGTGCAGCAGGTGTGTGATGATCTGCAAAAACTCTAGGGTTGGTAGTTTGTGTAAAGTCTCTCTCTGCATTGTAGTGAGATCAATGTTGTTTACTCCAACCGTCTGTTCTTTTCGTGTCGAGCTGATGGCGTCTCAACATCTGGACCGTCTTCTTCCTTCTCTCAAATCTATTGAACGATTGGCTGTGCAGCCCCGTGCGCTTAGCTTTGCTCCAAAACATTATTTTTATCCAACAGCACAAAGGATGACATGTCACATTAGTGTCGTTTTAACTTTGCAGTGACGTTTACAGAGCGCTTGAAGGCAGCCGTAACGTTTTACCACCACATCCTCAACCATGCTGCAACTGATGGCTCCTTACAAAACTGCTAAAAATAATGTTGAGAAGCTCACAGTAGTTTATCTTAAGAATGAAAGACCAAGTTTGTATCTTTATTTGTCTTTTGAATTGCTTTGGAGGTGTTATTCCTGTTTGGTTCTAAAATTAAATGAAATTTGAATATGTTAACTTCTTGACAAAAATTATTTATTTATTGTCTGCCAGAAAAAAGACAATACTTTGCTTCGACACCACTTTTACTTTCTTTGTCTTTGAATTGTTATTTCTTGTGAAGCGCACTGTTAACCATAAAATATTTAAACCAAGTTAACAAGGATGTTGAGAATTTCATTCATTTGCTCAACTTGTCCAGTGGGCTGCACTGCGCTTAAAGAAAATACATTATTTAACCAATAACCTCTGAACATGTGTTTCAGTTTTTCTAGTGTGTGAATGTACCATGCCTGTAAAGAGGTCTGCATGCATATATATATAGTGGTCCCACTTAAAAAAAAACGTCTGTCAGAGGTCTGTCATGCTCATCATAGGTACACTTCAACTGTGAGAGAAAAAAAAAAATAATCCAGGAAATCACATTGTGTGATTTTCAAAGAATTCATTTGTATAATTGTGCAGAAAATTCGTATTTTGCACCTACAAACAAGCAAGAATTCTGGCCCTCACAGACCTGTTACTTCTTCACTAAGAAGCTCTGCTATCCTTCACTTGTCACCTGTATTGTGTTTTGTCTCCACACAGTGGGTAAAATCAAAAGCAAAGCTGCAGAGCAGCTGCAGAAGACACACCGAAGACAAAACTGACTGCAGATCAAGCTGGGGACCTGATATCAGGCTTCAGTTCTATTCAGCAAGTCCATCCACTGAGAATGAAAATGGGTTCTGACTGCGATACACCATGAAGTCCTCAAATACAATATTGCTTTTACTCAACTTGAACAATTTGTTTGCTTTTGTGGGCCAAAGCTGCACAACTTGTGGTCCAGCTGTGGTAAGACATCACTGTAGCCAGCAAGGACAATCACCACAGACCTCTTTGTTTTTATCCTGGACTACCCATTGGAGACTTCAGCCTGAATCTCCAACTTCCAGTTCAGCTGCTCTGCTATTGGGCACAAACTCCGCTCAACGCATGGCTGTCAAGAAAAGAAAGACAACTGCCAATATTTCCCCTTCACCGCCCTTTTGGCAAACATGGCTACTTTCACACTGCGGGACAAAGCCAGGCCGATGGAAGGGATTTCTGACCCGGGCCTGTCGCGCAGTCACCCTCTTGACATTGCGCCTTGGCAGCAGCCGGTATGGTAATGGTGATGGAGAGTGTGTTCTTTCGCAGCAACAAGCTGACAAAGCCTGTGGAGTGTGGAGAGAGCCGGCCAGTGGAACAAGTCCATCGAGGTACACACACACGGGGCCAAGGCTCACTCTTCTCCCACCTGCCTGCCGCAGCGCTCCAGCAAACAGCCCGACAGGCGCTCGTCCAAAAAACGGAACGTTATGAACTGCAGCAAATCCTTCAGACTCGTTCGGTCTGTGCCATTTTTTTCCCTTACATAATGCATTTTTCTCCTCACACTTCACCTTTTCAAAAAAATACAGCGTGTGCCCGCAGTCCAAAGACCCAAATCCCAGAGGGAGCGGAACCCTGGCGTACTTCCTGAATACCAGCCCCGCCCCCTGGGGAGCCATGACCTGCGTCTCCAGCCCGGCGCCCCCCCGCTGCCTCCGCCTAAATCTCAGTGAGATATCACACGACGCGCACAGCAGCGCAACAACTGTGCAGCTCTGGTGGCAGTGATTAATTCTGGCAACCTTCACCCTGTCTAAATTACCATACTGACCTATTAAATGTAAAAATATTCCCAGGCGTTGCTCCGCTTTAGCGTCTCCATAAATAAATGTGGCCGACGCTTTACAGAGACTTTGCCGGGGATTTTGTTTGCGATGTTTGCAGCAAAAACAACTAAAAAAAAAGCAAATTACGGCACTAACCTACCCGACTGCGCCTCCTAGGGTACGGCTGGTAAACGTGCGCAGGTCGCTTGTGAAAGGCTCGGCTGCCCACAGACCCTGGCACTGTTGAAGTGAGAGAGATTTTCACTCTTCGTCCCCATAGGACCAACAAATAAATTCTGAGTGACGAAACTGACTGCAATGATCTGCCGACTGTAATGCATGCGATGAGAATATCATAACACACAATACGGGCAATTGACTGGGAGCCAAAGGAAGGAAGGGAGACGTCTGCACAGGGAATACACACAGGGAAACAGAACTTTATTTCGTCCTTTTTACACACACAGTGAGGCAACAGTCTGGAATTGATGAGTGATACTGAAATTCAGTTTAGCAGTCAGGTTCATTTTCAGCTCCTCATTCAGAAGCTCATTGCAGGGTTTCAAATCTTACTGCACATTACCTAACACTGAGCAGTTGGTTTTCCAAGGCCTCCAGGAGAGGGCACTCTTCGGCAGAGTATTTACTGTCAAGAGCACCAAGACGGCAATAGTAAATGTCGTAGCATCGGCGTGAGACAGATTTTGCTTGTCGCACCGTCAAGCAAGATTCTGGACCGTTTCTGCTTGACGGTGACTCCTCGCAGCAACAGTTGTAATTGCTGTGTCGAGCGTGGAGGACCGAGGAACTGGTTCGGCAATCATGAAGCATAAGGGCAACACCAAGGGATTCAGCTTTCACATCAGTTCTTGAATCCTACTTAGTTTGCTGGATAGACTTATTATTGCAGGGGCTTTCAGAGGAAAACCTTCCAGAAACGGCTATTGAAATTTGTTAGACTCCAAGCTCATGCTTTTAAATAATCCAGTGGTAATGCAATATTAGTGTAATATTCTACCCCTTCTTGAATATTTCTACTTTCATCCCAGAGTCTCCTTGCTAAATTTATCATGACAAAAAGAAAAAACCTCAGCGGACGTCTGGCCTGGACCTTCCACATGTTCCAGAAAGTGGGTGGAATCCAGGCAGAGTGCCGTCACTCATCTGGCAAAGCTGATCAGTGATGTCACACCACAAAGGGCCAATTTGATAAACTGCGTCTCAGCACAAATGAACAAAATAAGTGAAAGTCTGGACTTCTCTGCCTCCCTCCCTCCCTCCTCCACCCCTTGCAAAATGTGCAACGTCTTCACCCCCCCCCCTCGTGCACAATAAGGAAACCCAGACAAGCGTGAAGAAATCCATTGGGTAAAAGTACAACCAGCCTAATTCTGCATAATTCTTACAGATGTTAGAAGTTGCCTGCGACTGCAAAATAAAAAAATAAATAAAGAAATGTGAGAAATGGCTGCGGCCCGCACGCTGCGGAGGGATCCTGGAGACGCGTCGTTGTCAGAGTTGCGTGGCAGCGGCGCAGCGCTCTTACCTCGCCACGCTGATGTTCCCTCTCCTCCTTTTCTTCACAGCGCTCACGCTGAGTTAGTGTCACCGAGGTCTGGCCTGCGGCCTGCCTGCCTGCATGTGACGATGATTTTGTCACATTCTATCAAATGGTCTCAAACCCCCACCACCACCACCACCACCAACGCGTGCACGCACACACACACACACACACTGAGCTTCTTCTCATTTGCAGACACGGTTGCATAACAGCACAAGGATTTCTGGGCTAGAGGAGGCTTCACCCCCCCATTGCACTACCCGTTTTATTCACACACACACACACACACACACACACACACACACACACACACACACACACACACACTGTTGTGTAATATGCCAGGTTCCTGATCCCTCTCTCTCCCCCACATCTTCATACCTCGCAACTCAGCCAGTTAATGCGCAGCGTCTGATCGTCCTCAGTGGACCGCAGCTGCCCCCTGCTGTCTCCTCGGAGAAGCACACTTCTCTCGGCCCACGCAGAATGCAGTTAACGTCGATCCTTCTGCACTTTTCTGTGTGTGTTCACATTTTGGGGGCAGCTGGGAAAATCATGAAAGTCGTGTAGCTATAGAGAGGGAGTGCATGTCACTTTTCATTTACTGGGTTTACACTTTGGCAGCTCAGGACAGCTCAAGCCTCCTGGCGACAGTTTACCATACCATAAAATTTAATGGGCTGCCCTCTACTGTCAGCTCAATGTCACTACACTGTTCACAGCTTTCCATTTCTTGTGTGTGGGGGGGGGATCTTGTCATTTGATGTAATCACAAAATTAAATAGGCGCCGGGCATGCAATGCATGGGTTGGATTGATCTGCTCCGTATTGATGGGTTCTCCCTTCCACAGAGAAGGAAATAACAGGGTGAGTGATGGGGGAGAAGCGGTGGCATGTGGCAGCCAGCTAGATTAAAAATCAATGGCTGCACTAAGGAAGAAAAATCCAGCCATTTAATGGCAGCACAGTCGGAGGAGGGCCGTTGGGCGACAAGACACGGGAAGGTAAGTGGAAGGTTAAAGAGCTTTCCCGGCCAAGGGGAGCAGTCCAGAGCACAAGGAGAGGTTATCTATTTTATTCCTGGTGGTTGAAGTGGAAAACACGGCCCTCAGCGTGACACGGTGGAGCCGGTGAGACACTCACCTCTTGCTTCCAGGCGGGCTTATGTAACGCTCGACCGTTACGGCAATACGAAATCTGCAATCCATTGCTGCAAAATACAGTGCATGCAGGTAATAAAAACAAAACGAGCACCAACCCATTACGGTGACACAAACCACCCGCACTCGGTGCATTTCATGCCTTTTTTTTGTTTGTTTTTTTCTTGTCTGAGGTAACGCGGTCCAAAACACTTCGCCCAGGTCTGATGATGTGTTTGTGAGAGAGCCAAGCTGGGGAAGTGCACCGAAGCAAACCATCTTCGCATCACATTTAAAAACCATTAAACCGCTAGGCACCTGCACATTTTCAACTGATTACCCATTTGTTTATTGCAGCCTATAATTACAGAAACCGGCTGGCGCTCGGCACCCCAGAGCTATGACTGCCTCTCTGTGTGCACAGTAGCAAACAGCGTGCGGTCAAAAGCAGCCATTACACCTCGGGGGGATGGAAGTTGCCGCCGTGTTTTTCTACCACTGAGCACAATGGTTCATTGTGTGCGTCATCAGAATCAATGACAAACATAATGAGGAGGTTTTTTTGTTAAACAAAAATTGTGGATTTATGTGCAACAGCAAGCGAAACAGTGGGCGAGCTGAAAAGTCCCATCTGACGGCAGCCCTCAGAGTCTGTAGCAATGGCACAACGGTGATTAAGATAATGATAACAAACTCTTTCTAGATCACGTTTTGATTTTTGCAAAATCCAATAAGCAGAAAAATATTTTTAAATACTTTAAGCAAATATGTATTGCTATCTTTTGCGCTTGTGGTAAGGGCCTCTTATCCAATTTCGTTGTAACCTGGAGTGCAATCACAATGAAGCCAATTCCTTCCTTACAAGCTAATTTATTTGAAAGGAAGCAGAGCAAACTTGGCTTAATTCTTAAAATCAAAATTATTATCAATATCAGTGATCAACAAGAACCTCACATGAACTCGGAAAAAACTAAAACAGCAGGTTTACCCTGTGTTTACTGTTGTAGTATCCGCTGAAAAGAACACAAAGGGCATGTTTATCATGCTATGTCTTTTAGCCCCACACACTTCCTGAAGAGCGCCGCTCAAGAAGTGAAACGTTGCTATGGGATCCAGACACGTTCTCCTCAGAGAACATCGGTGAAGCACATTTTGTGGAATGGAAACGTAAACTCAGGTCCCTTCACATCAACAGAGGATGTTGACTAAACAAAGGAAAAGGCACTCTATAAAAATCCTGACCTGGTCTGCACTGAAACAATAACCCCAGCTTTTTGATCCTACAACTGAAGACATCCACAATGAGCCTTTGAGCCTTAATATTCATGTTCGCCATCAGATTGCGCCTCCACTTCAAAGGGGTAGAGGCCGTTATTTACACAGTGTTCGTTACAGCACAGGGCCTGAAAAAAAAACACACAAAGAATTTTCAGGTTCCAACAGCCAACAGGGTATTACCGTGGGATCACAAACACCAGCAGCTGCTTCTAGACAGTTGGTCTGTACCCTAGGGCCTAGGGTATACCCATATACCCTAGTAGACAGATAGATAGAAGCCACATATATACCAAAGATCTTCTTCTTGCCATGCTTTCCCAGGAAAATGGAGGACTTTGGAGACACCATATGTGGTATGCATGGTACATGCGTGGCTTGAAGGAACTTGGAGGGGACGTGTGTATGTTCACTTCACGAACTGACAGGGGAAAACATCTGAATATTGCCAGCCTTATTATTTATTCATGGTGGAGGTCTGCAGAGGCTTTTGGTGAGGAGCCAGCACAAACAAGCCCAGCACACTTTATTACAGTGGCAGGAAATGCATGGGAAATTGCGCTCCTTTCATGCTTCAGGTGCATGGGAAATTGCACATTCTTCTTGTGCTCCTGTTTCATTTGCTCTTTGATATCTCACACACACATACACATACACATACGTGCATATGATGTTTATTTTAGTTTTTACCGTCATGACGCCGCTAAATGGCTCAGTTGTTTTAAGTCTAATTGTTGTATTGTTGTCCCAACTCTCTGCTGTTGTCTGATGGACAGGATCTATAAGTTAAGGGAAAGACCTCTGACCTCTGACCTCATATATGAGGCTGGTTATTCATCTTTAAAAAAAACCACACATTTCAGTTGAGCTCCTCATGATTCCGCACAATGATCATCTTCATATTTGCATTGGTCTGGGATTAAGATGAAGACTAATTCATCCATGGACTTATGAAATATTGTGGTCCACTCTCAACTAAAAGGTGCATTTGCTTACAGAGGAAGCTAGCCATGGGATTTGAGTACCTTATATTGTTCACATACCTCCCCAAGGCTCCAGCAGTCCTCAGGTATTTGCCATTTGTCACGCAAACCCCATGAAAACGAGTTCAATTTTGCAGGTCCCAGTTATTTGAATCCTCAGAAATACTGCAGGCGGATGCCAAAAGCAGAAAATGCTTCTTTGCAAATATCTAGATCTGAGCATTCTTATTTTTAACATAATTTCCAACAATGTTTCATTGTTTTTTGTATTTTTAAAACCTTGAAAATGCCAATAGAGGGAAGAAACACAGCCAGTCTGGCCACATGCTAGAGAGTAAGGCTTCCAAAGCGATCCTTGTAACTGCCATCCGTCATTTGCTTGAAGTGCTGGGAAGAGTTACAACCACTGCCAACAACTGCTCAGCATTTACCTTCACAACACACACACACACACACACACATAATAACTAGAAATGATTAAATGGAAGGCTCACACAAATCATAGAGTCACCAACACCCAGTCTGACAGATTGCATCAATATCTGATTAATATCAATAATGAAGTGGTGGAGCCTGATCGTCATGGCCAAACGTATGGAGGTTAGCAGGTAGCTAGCGGATCAACACACTCACCAGCAACACCTTGTATGTACAAGGTACCTTACAAAGTGTGCATATGCATACCAAGAGTCATTTGAATTACCGTTGCTTTTCTGTTGCCTCCAATTAATCTGCCCATTTTTGTCTGGCTTCCAACATCAACAAGGTATTTTCCTCCTCCTCCCTCCGTCCATTTCCCTGAATCCGATGCTCAGGTTGAAATTCAGCAAGACTTCTTCACCACATCAATGTACCTAATTTCTTTGATTTGCTGCCATTAAATTCATCATTTTACCGACTTAAAATGTCTTGTGTGTGCAAGTCGACGAGCCCTCTCAGACCAAACATAATGTTGCCCCTTGTCTGCCATCTTCACACATGGAGGCTACTGTCCAAAAGATATTAATTAACACACAACCAAATAGATGCCCTTGAGGTAAACCCGGGACTCAGTGGAGGGATTATATATCCCAGCAGAGGCGCCGGAAATGGTTGCCGATGAGAAGGAGGTCTGAAAATTGTAAAAGGCTGCAGCCATTGAGTTACAGATACACATTATTTCTTCTCACTACGTCGACATTTGCCTCTTGATGTGCCTACATGGTCCAACAGCCAACAGATTTTGGCTGCAGAATGCCAATGGTGAAAATCCAATATTTCTGAATTATTGTTAGGTTACATTAAATGGATCCCTGCATCGCCAACCGTGTAAAACAAATTGAGCCAAAGTCCATCTGCAGCCCATTTCACAAAGGTCCAGTGATCTTCGGACAGATATATATCTCCAAACCACTGCAAGGTCAAGGGCAGGGAGGACACCTAACTGCTAGACGGGGACCTTCCTTCCTGCTTCAGCCAGCCATCATCAGCCACACTGACTGAGCTCACAACTCCCCTTGGATCGATGAAAACAGGCTCACAGGTCCAGGCGGGGGTAGGGAGAGGAGGGTTGTGTTTCTTAATTGGTACCAGTCCTCCAATTAAATTAAGAACAGGACTGAGTGAGGGATGCAGGGGACTGGACACAGCAGAACGCAATGACACAAAAATATAAATCCATTTTATCAGGGCTGCAAATTCTGTCTTGATGGACACTTCCTTGAGAGGGCTTTTCAAAGAATCAAGCAAGAATTAAAAATGTTTGTTTGCGACACAAATTGACAACAGTGACACTGGGAAACAAATGTACAGACCAAAGATCTTGTTCTTGCCACGCTTTCCCAGGAAAATGGAGGACTTTGGAGATACCACCTCCAACATATGGAGAGGAAATGTTGCTTTCTTACAGACGCCTTGAAATGCTACCAAACTGCCGCGCTGGATTTATATAAGGATGTCAGCATGGCAGTTCTTAAATCCAAATTACTCATCTAAGAGGAATACACATGATGGGTGTGCACAACCACCATGGCCAGTTCATGTGTTGTCCACAGGGTGAAAAGATTAAAAAAAAAAAAAAAAAAAACTGGCTAACAAACTGACCTTAAATGAAAAATAAAAGGGTAGTTTATTCACAATGTGATGTGTGAAGAAATACCAAATGCATCTACTGTGCATAAAAGAATGATAATGTAGAAACCACCAGTGTAATCGTAGTTACAGCACAGGTGTTTCTGTTTATTTAATCATTTTTTATTTAATTCAGAATATCATGTTGTTAAATACAAATTGTCTTTGTTTTGTGGAATGGTGATGTAAATTCTGTTTTGTGTGGAACAGCTAAAATTGTACTACCTTTGGCATCAACCAAATGTGATGAAGAAAAGAAAGTCCCTTGTCACGTCTGACATAAGAAAGAAAATGGTGCAAATTGATCACTCTTCAAACAGTGCACAAGCAGGGTAATAGCGTAAGAGCATTAAATCCCACTTATCCCACGTCTCTTAATTCTAACAATCGCAGTGATTTGAAGGGACAAAGAGCATCTCAGGAATAAAGGGCCATAAAAAGCAGCAAAGATTTTTCGAACATTACTTGCTTAAGTGTTTTCCACTTAGCGGAGCCCATTCTGAGAAGAGACTGGGCGAAAATGTGCTGCATCGCCATGGCAACCAGCAGAGTGGATGCAGAGACACAGCTCGCCGCAAGGCTGCAGCTCAGCCGGAGCGGAGCGTAGCGTGTCTGAGGGGAGGTCCTTCGCTAAAGCATTCCCTGCGTCCACACCGGAACAAAAGGAGATGGGAAGACTTGTTCCTATCTGAGCTGAGCGCCATGCAGTAGTCTGTAAATGTTCTTGCCTGCTGTGACTGATAGCTCGTGCGGAAATGCTGACAAGACATTTCCACGTGCAATGCCTTGCACAAAAAACAGTGGCATTGTTTTAAACGCGGATTTTTGCGGCGAGCGTCTTTCGTTGCTCCTCTCAGTCAGCAGCAGCTGGTTCAATAGCATCAGTCTGTCAGCGCTGTTTGAATCTGATGCTAAAGGGCTAATGGCAAAAAGACAGAATGTCATTTGACATCTACAATGAGACTGTCGCACATAAACTACAGCTACAAAAGAACTAAACATAAATGTGTGCCACTGAGAGTATTTCTTTCTTTCCAGTATTGTTGCTTGACTCAAGTGTGTCAAGCTTTAAGACAATCATTTTTAATTTCTTTATGAAAAAGTACCATATATATATATAGTATTAAACGGCTTTACTGGAACCAAGCCAATGAATATGAATTGTCATTAAATGTACAGTCCTCAGCAGGTTGAGTAGCATTTAACGACTAATTGGGCAGACACATATATTGTTTTGCGCTTGACTGGGCTTGAATGGTTCTACTTTTTCGAAGCACTAATTATTTGTAATGGCAAAGCCCGCCGTGCCGAGACCTGATGGGAATTTCCACAGCTATTCGTTCAGCACCGCTGCGCTCAAATTGGGACCACCCCTGACAGGACCTTCATCATTTCACTCAGGTGAGACGGCGGCCACTCTCAAGTGAACCAGACGGATGGCGATTTGGGCATGAAAACGTACCACCGACAAAACACTAGCCAGGGCCAACTGAAGGGGGGTCAGGGGGGCTGGGCGAACGTAATGACCCCTTCTCCAAATCTTGACGTTGACGTCTGCCTTTTGATGAGAGGCAAGCCAGTAATTCCCCTGCCACGCCGTCCAGACAGCCTGATGCCCTTCAGGTTGGCCACAGCTGGACTTCACCGGTCGCAGTGTAGGACACACACGGCCTGGGTGTCATCAACAACAGGAACTGACATGTAAATGCTTGTAAATGCAACTTCCAGAGCGTTGGACGGATCACCTGTAACGATGAGAACACGGTGTGGCTGTGACTTCCTGTCTGCCGTGCATACCTCCGCATGGCCCGAGTAGCTTCATTACCAATTCAAGTCACACACACACACACACATGCAACAGTGACATACAAACACAGACAGTCACAGAGGGCGAGACTCGCATTCCCGCCGTTAGCTCGGGGGCTAACAGGCGGCGTGGTGGAACCGCCGGTCAACAGTCCGCCTACCTTTGAGCACCACCACCACCTCGGCGACCTCCGCCTCTGCTCCTCCCGCTCCTCCCGCTCCTCCCGCTCCTCCGCCTCCGTCGTCGCCGTCACCTCCGTCTCCGCCGCCGCTGGCCGGTGGCTCGTCTCCCTCGAACAGCTGGTTCACCTCCCCCTGGATGTCTGAGGGGCGCCGCTCCACCGTGAACCTCTGGCTCATGGCTGTCGCCGTGAGACGCGAGAGCCTCGTTGGACGTCAAAGGAGGGCTGCGGGCAGGGTTGGCTAAGATTCAAAATGCTCTTCTGAAAGGCGAGTGTGGCAGGAGATTTGTCCGGCAGTAGCCAGAGCGGGAGCAGCGTTGTGTCGGGGTAAGGTGGTGTGTAATGAGGAGCAGAGCATCTCATCAACCGGTGTCTGCTGCTGCTGCTGCTGCTGCTGCTGCTGCTCGGCGCGCACCCGGGTCCTAGAGCCGACAACCGCCATGTTTTTCCTTCCTATTTGGATATATATATTTTTATTATTATTATTATTATTTTTTTTTTGTAATGGCGCCATTTATATACACACCCGATGCAATGTAACGGCAATTTATGTATTTGTGTGTGTGTTGTTGTTTTTCTTCTCATTCGGCTGTCGCCCTCAAAAGCTGCGCAACGGAACTCGCGTTGCCAGGCAACCACTGACTGAGGGAGTCAGCCGCTTCCCCTGCTGCAGAAGATCAAGTGTTTCTATGTCAGCTCAGAAGATCTAGCTGAGGAGTGGGCAAACTTTTTGACTGGCTAGGTGGGCCACAATGGGTTCTAAAATTTGACAGAGGGGCTGGAGCAGGAGCAGATGTATGGAGTGTTCTGGGGACACAGCTCATAGGAGGAAAAACATATCATGGGATGTGTAGAAAACATGTGCATTAATGTCTATTGAAATTGAACAAAAGCATTCCAACAAAATGTGTGTTTTTGAAGCCCCACGGTATTTAGCTCTTGATTGAAATTACTCTTAACACACTGAAAAATGGATAAGATACAGCTATCTTATTACTTACTTACTATTCAAATAGTTTCTTCAAGTTCAGCAGGCCGGATTATAAAGCTTGATGGGCCGCACATGGCCTTTGGGCCGCGGTTTGCCCAAGCGTGATTCTAGCTATTGAGCCACTAAGTATGGACAGAGGGAGCAAAGAAATACCCGCCAGTTGACTACTATGAATTAACCTTTATTATGATGTCTTAATCATTTAACTTCTGAATCATTCCCCATATGAGGCGGGGATAATAAAGCAAACTGTTCGCAATACAGTTGAGGGGCTCTGTACGAGACTTTCAGTCTTGAAATGAAGAGCGGTGCAATCTGTTAGTTAGGCATTGATGTAACTTCCTATGTCAAATTCCTGGCAGTTTTTATAGTCTGTGAGGGAGAAAACAATTTCTTTTCTTTCTTTTTTTCACCTCAAATGATTATTTCTTTGCATGCACTTCTATATTCTTTTACCATGATCATTGCCCAAGATGATAGGTTTGGCCCAGCCAAGACACTTGGCCTGGGTGCGAAACTCAGTCAGCTCGGCCTCAGACACCGACTGTCTTCTGCCTGTGTGAGAAAGGACACATCAAAGATGCAAGAGTTGCAAAGTCAGTATATTTCTCTATATGTGGTTCTGTTTATCCATCCATCCATCGAAAAATCATAACAGCAAATAATTGTTGATGTAAATCAAAACAAATCATTGTTTTTTCCTTACTTAGCAGCATGATAAATGAAACATCATCATCGTCATTATCATCATCATCATCATCATCATCATCCTTCATGACAATGCAGTCAGTACAGCCAGTTTGCAGCAACACCTTAGTTTTGCCAGTTGGAGCATCTGTCAAATACATTACGAGTGAGGGCTATGACGAGAGATTTCTCTCTTCACCATCACAGTGCAGCAAAGAAAAACACTCCTACTGAAATAATCAGCAAATATCTTACTGTTTTGGTCCACATGGTAAAGGCTGTTGTTTCAGTAAAGAGTTTGTTCAGACTCGTTTACACACTTTCCATACCTGTGAAGGAATCATTCAACATTACAAGTTTAAGAAACAGTAGAGCAGGATATGGTGAAAATGCAAATAGAAAATGAGAAGTAAAAGCTGTATTTACATTTTAACATCTATAAAGGTACTGTAGAGGTTTTCATTTTCTGTTGGGGTGAATTTAACTTTGCTACTGAGTGAGAGAAGCGACTCCATTGAGGTTGGAAACCGGCAGCGGGTGGAAAACAAAGCTATGAAGTCCCAGACACCTGATAGATGGAAAGATTTAAATTGCGGTTATTCATGCTGACCTGATATTGTAGCAATATAAAACATTGTGAGACACACACGTCACAAAAAACACAAACATCAAAGAGTTTCGAAAAATGAAAATGATTGCAAAGTTACCCACATCTGGACCCTGTTCCACTGACTTTATCAAATTGTGACATGCCAGGGATGAAGAGTGGCCGAGGGAGGCGAGACTCAGCGCAGCGGCAACAACACACAAAGTATTCATTTTGAAGCTGAGAGCAGAGAACAGGGTCTCTCACTCCCTCTACTCTGAAGGTTCTGAAGGTACTTCCACAGACCAGTTGTTTTTTGCATAAGAAATACACACTTTCCTGAAAAGCTACGGTGCCAAGTGAACATGAGGATCAGTGGCAATGTCAGCCCTTCATGTAGACTTTGTCCACTTATCAAACAAACTAGGGTCAAACCTATTTTGGGGGGTTGTGTTTGCATATGGAGTTCAGTTAACTTGTGTTGTTGAATCTTTGTTTGGTTCGCCCACTCAGTAGTGCCTGAAGAAAACGAGCAAGTCGCTGACAGCTGGAAAAGAAGCAGTTAAAGTGCGCAGGAAATTATTTAAAAGTCTAACAATGTATTTTAGTTGCAGGCAGATTTAAAGGTCAGACTCAAAGGAACTGTGACCTGTGTGTGAACATGGATCTACAAAGCCACGGTGCTGCAGGAACTTTGTTCCTATTTGCTGTTATTGACTCGCTGGCTTTACGGAAAACAGATCATCTCCAGCCAAAAAGTGGAAGTGAAATAAGGTGACTTTCTGACGTTGTCCCCGTATAGTTGACTTCATTTCTTATGAGCTTTATTGTCCTCTGTTGAACAATTACCTAAACTGATATAGATCACTTTAGGGTAAACTCAGGGTAAACGTGGGTAAAAAAAAGTTTGTTTGGGCAGTCTGAAATAAGGCGAGAAGGAGGCAAGATCTAAACTTTTTCTTTTTGTTCCATAAAACTAACTAGGGGCCTTGAATGTTAGTCAGGTTTTCGTCTGGATTGTCGATGGTTTATTTATTTATTTATTTTGAGTATTTATTTGATTCAAAATGTATTCAACCAGACCAATTGAAATCAGGATCTGTGCGACCTGGCAAGGTCAGCAACAAATGTCATGGAGAATAATGACAAATTGTATACGGAACATAAAAATGAACAATTATCAATGTTCAAAGTACACTTTATTTTAGGGTCAAAGTGGCAGTGATCAATGCACTGGCATTGTAAACTTTTTAATGTTTGGTGATTGATTTGAGTTTGGTTGCGTACAGTTGTGAGGGGATGGTCACAGCTTACTTTTTAGTTTTGTATTATTTTTGGTGCTCTTTATTTATTGTTTTGGAAAATCTTCAGACTATCTACGGCATATTCTAGGAACAAAGTGCATAATGGTTTGCCGTGCATTTTAGAGCAGGTCACATTGCAGATGGTATCAAATAATAGGCAGCAGGGGGCGCCAAATTGCCAAGATGTGCGAAACGTTCCCTGCAGGAGAGGTCGATGTGTCAAGAAAAAGATGTTCAAGCACAGCAGTAACTTGTAATTAGGTCGAATAGCAACAGCGGGCATTCAGGCTGTTGTAAGGAACCTCAAGTACCATGCAGTGTCTATTAAGCTCCTGTTCATGCACTGACCATTGTTTGAAAGTGCACAACCCAGCTTGTAACCATTGCCAAAGTGAATGAGAGGCGCAGTCACGTGCAACAAATTTGTTTATTTTCATCTATTGAATTGACCGAATGTACGTCCATCACTATTTCTGCTGGAAGTGTGAATGTGTCAAAGCTAGCATCTGACAGACAACGGAAAGCACACTGACTCACTAACTCTAAATAACAAAAAATATCATCTTATTGCAAGCACAGACTCTTTCATTCTCTCTCTCTCTCTCTCTCTCTCTCTCTCTCTCACACACACACACACACACACACACACACGATTACAAATCGATAAAGGAAGAACAGTAAGAAAGAACAGAAAAATTACAAAGATCCACAAATACAACCAAATAAAGATGTGCAACCAAATAAAACTGTTCCCAGATCAATGAGCATTTCCTTCTTTCTTTTTTTATGTACGCTTACAATGTTCAGCTGTTTATAGCTAGCGTGACTGAAAAGTCTCCCGAATCAATTTAACTAGGAGGCTGGGATAATTGATCAAATTGTCTGAAATACACTTGAGGGTCTCTTGATAATTCTCTGTCAGTCTCTGAATCAATACTGGAGAAAGCCTTAAAAAATTGATGCCATGGTCCTCGTCAAATCCCTGGCAGTTTCCATAGTCTGTGAACGGGAGAGAAGCATAAATATAACATTCCAGAGGCTGCCGTTTTCCACCTTCACCTCTCACTATTTCTTTGCTTGCGTGGATATCTTTCCATTACCATGATCTGTGCCAAGGACAATGGGTTTGGCCCAACCAAGACACTCTGCCTGGGTGTTAAACTCAGTCAGCTCGGTCTCAGACACCGTCTGTCTTTTACCTGTGCGAGAAAGGAAACATCAAAGATAAAAGCGTTGTGAAATCAATCTAGTGTCCAGTATCTCTCTATCTATCTCTATCTATCTATCTATCTCTCTATCTATCTGCTCTATCTATCTGCTTGACAAGTGGAATATCATCATCAACCTCGACGACCACATGCTCAGTACAGCCTCAGTTTGCAGTCAGCTGGACTAACAATGTGATTCAAACCGCTTGGATACTTTTACACATAGACACATTTAAGAAATCACCACTGGACGATGGAAATCACGGTTTGCTCTTACTTAGCAGCATGAGAAGCGGAGAGCCATGAACGTAATTGTTAATGTAGATGACCATGCAGTCAGTACAGCCAGTATGCAGCATCACTTCTGGACTGCCTTGTGGAGCACCTGTCAAGCACATTACAAAAGTGAAGGTGGTGATGATTATTTAGTTCTCACTTCAACATAATTCACCAAAGCAACGCAAGTCAACAAAATCTCTTACCGAACATGTCTGTGGCAAAAAATCTGTTGCCTTGGTAAATACTTTGTACAGTCATATTTGCACAAAGCCCATTTCTGTTAAGGAATTATACAACACATAAACATAAGAAAATAATTGTGTGGGATATGGTATAAATGAAAATGTAACATAACAAGTAACAGTTGTGTACTCACACTTTTGATTTATAGAGACAGTCACTGATGTTTGCAGTTCCTGTCGGGGTGTATGTAACTTGGTAACTTAATGAGAGAAGTGAATTTATTAATGTGGTAAACACACACTGGCTCGAAGACAAAGCCACAAAGTGCCAAGTCCCAGACACCTGAAAGTTGAAAATGTTGCAATTTGCGTCATTTTGTCCTGATCCTCTGGGGGGCAGCAATAAGTAACATTGAAGAAAAAACAGCACTTCAGGAAACATACAACCAAGAAACACACTAGGTAAATTGTCTAATTAAACTTTTTAGAAAATTCAAATCATTACTCACATCTGGACCCTGTTCAAGTGGCTTTGTCAAATTCTGACATGCCAGGGATGCAGACTGGCTGAGGGTGGCCAGACTCAGCACAGCGGCAACAACACACAAAGTCTTCATTTTGAAGCTGAGAGCAGTCTCGCTCTCCACTCTCTCTTATACTGACCACAGACCAATTGTTTTTTCATCAGAAACCCACCCCTGACCCTTCAGGAAAGTTGCAAAGTCGAGTGAACTTTGACTTTGAGGATTACGTTCAGTGTAAACCTTTTCAGGAGACTTTAATAAATAAATGTTAAATAAATAAACAACGTAGGGTTAAACCACCAGTTTAGGGTCCACGTGTGTGTTTACATAAGGAGATCAGTGGACCTTTGCCTGCTTTTTGGTCGAAACATGCTAAATTCAAAGAGAGGACTCTGCATGCTGCATGTGTGTAAAGTAGAAATGGGACAAAACCTGCTCACAAAATAATGGGAAAACATAAACAAGACTGCAGGTCCCTGTTCACTGGTTTACCTCAAAATACTTCAAACAGGGTTGGCTGAAATTTCTTTCGCGGCAGAACATTTTCTTCAGCAATGTTCTCGGGCAGTCTTTAAGACACGAAACAGCACAAAACAAACACTTAGTGAGTAATCCGAAGACCACTACTGGCTGGCTAATGAGCAGCAGCTGCCAGCCGTCAGGTGCAGCATGTTCCGCACTATCCTTGACTGAGAACAGCCACTCAGCTGTGCAAGCAGAGGCTGGATCGTCAGCGTGGCTTTCGTTCCTCTGGAACAGAGAGGTCGGCAACCTGCGGCTCCGGCGCCGCATGTGGCTCTCTCCTCCCTCTGCTGTGGCTCCCATGGTTTTGTGAGAGCCAGTTAATTTTGGGGCAGACTCACTGTTCAACCTGTGTGTGTCTGCACGTCTGTGTCTGTAATCGCGTATGCGAGAGACAGAATGTGTCCAGCTGAACGGGCTGACTGACCGCAACGAAAGATGCTGAAATGCTGTTAAAAAAAACAGAGCTATCTCGCCTTTCACTTGTTTTGAGCCAGATGCAGTTCAGGTGTAGCGTCGTTTGTGCGCACCGATCCATTACTTTCAGACTCCGAGTGGGTTTTGTTACGGTGGCAACCGGCCCAAATGGCTCTTTTAATGCTAAAGGTTGCCGAGCCCTGCTCTGGAGTAAAGCAGACGTGAACCTATTGCATTGGATCAGAATGCCGAAGGAAATCAAACTGTTGGCACTCCCTTCTGTTGCACGATGTTATGTTTAAGCAAATCATTAACGTGCAGCGGTCGTTTATGGGGGCGCTTAAGGACAGACTGAGGGAAAGGAAAGCAAGGGCAGAAGGTGACACACCTGCTTAAAAGATATTTGGGTTTGTTTTTGTTTTTTTCTTGAAAAAGATTCCAACGGTAATTTTGGTCTTGTAAGTATTTGATTTGATTTGTTTGTTTGTTTTGTAAAGTGGTTTAACTTGGATCTTTTGGTTCAGCCATTGCAAAATATCATGTGATCACGGTGTAAAGAAGCACAGAGGCCATGGCCACAACACAGTGTGTTCAAATTAGGACTCAAACGCAAAGACTAACTGGTAAACCAACCAGATTAAGATTGAAGACATGCAGATAGACAGGTGTCTAGATGGTCGGTAAATGTGAAGGCAATGCCTTAAACTTGAAATTAAAATGTGTAAATGCAAACGGTGAGCCTTTATTTCACAACCTGCCGGTAAATCAGTGACAGAAATGTCTGGCAACATCAGGGGCTGCAAAGTTCAAACTCGATGTATATTGGTGCAGCACATGGAAATCTTTGATATACATCCAGTCGCTCGCCATCATGCAGCCGGTGGTCCGCAAGTATGGTCCCCACGACAAGGATGCAGCGTGCAGCCTGTTGATCCGTTCTGCCTTGGAGCTGATTCGTCCGTGTTTTTACCGTTTGGTGAGCAGCCCTCTCCACCTTCTCATCACTGTGGCTCTGTGTGCTGCTGGCTACCTCTTTGGCTCTGTGCCCGGGGCGTTGGTGTTACCTGGAGTTTGGATTGCTCTCATCTACTACAGTTGTCACAATATCTATTCCGGCTATGTTGAGCAGAAACTGCAGACAGACAGGAAGGACATCTCTGGGAGCTTTCTGAGCAGACCGGACGACTGTTTCTGGGTGGCAGAAGCTCAGCTTGATGGGAAACCACAGATCATAGATACTTTGGCGATAAAGACCAAAGACAAGGAGATCTCTTCAGGATGATCATCTCATCATCGTGCAGGCGGATGGGCCTCGGCGTTAGGATGGTGAAGGCTGCAACTGATTTCTGTAAGGAAGGAGGCATCTCCGAGTTGGTGCTGGAGACCAGCTCCACTCAGGTGGCTGCTGTGAATCTCTACAGGAAACTGGGCTTTAGCATCGTCTGTACACACACTGAAACTCACGCCCACTCTTTGGTCGTGAAGCTGCTGTGAATGAAGGTAGACACGACCAGAGTCTTCTAAGCTGCCTCTTCCGTCATTGACTTCTGCAACAACAGCTTGCACCCATCTCACACTCACTATATCTGGCAAAAAAAAAACACCTGCAAAAATGTCAACTGACCCACAACATGCTGTACTACCCATGTTACAGAAATGCTGAAATGTTCACGGAAGACGGCCCTTTTGCCCCAGGACAAACATGACCTTAAAGGGGAGCACGGCTGAGTTCAAAGGTTCCGTTCGCAATCAAAACATTGATTGTGCAACTACATGTCATTATACGAAAGCAAATAATGACTCAGCTGCCTCTTTGAAGGTCTTAAGACTCTCTCTCTCTCTCTCCTCCATGCTGAAAGAGACTTTGAAATTCCTTGTTCTCATGATGCTATAAATGTGCCAGCAAAAAGTGTTATTCTTAACTGTCTTTTTTTTTGATTATCATTATTTTAATAATTAGGACTTTTTTCTGAGAATGGGTTAACTCCAAGTAACAGGTGAAGTCATACAACTCTTAGATAAGCCATAAGGCGTTGCCATATGAACACAACAGAAAGGAGCACAAAGGTCAAACGCGTGAAAACCGCTTGTTCATATTGTTTGACTAAGAGCACATGGCCACAGGCGGAGCGGTAAGTTAAAACAACTAAAGGTTTTCTTTACCAAGCTACTCATGAAACTCATGAAAGGGAAAGGGCTGGTGCTTTAAAACTACTGTAGACTGCCTGTGTGCAGTTACGTGTGTATCACCTTGAATTGCATTGGTATTGTTTAAAGGTCCAGTGTTTAACATTTGTAATAAAATAAGAAACAAACAGTGAAATCAAGTGGTCAGGCTTTAGATTTCAGCTCTTATTCGGTCACAATCTCTGTTGTCGCCAATGAAGTACGGTGGCTTTTGTACATCAAAAAACGATGTTCACTACAAGTGTGTAGAGTTCTCCAAATTAAAGGTTCCCATAGATGCACCTTTTACAACTATTTATTTGCCTTGTTCGCATTTTGCTGCAGTTGTTCGATTAGTTTTATTTATTTTTAGAAAAAGCCATGATGAGCTATGATTTTGATATACAAGCACAAGTGCCACATGGCTTTACAAGCTTTCGGCAGTAGCTGGGTGTAAAAGCACAGACCATCATGAGGATTAGGGCTTAGTGCTGACTGGCATAACAACCTGATAGCACTGGTGCTTCTGATGGCATTTGATTTCTTTGAGGATGATGCCAGCCCTCAACCAAAAGACGAAACGTGCTCTCAGGCTGGATTGTTTGTATCAGCTGTAAAATTACGAATTTTACAATGGCAACACCAAAACTCAGTCTCGTCACTTTCTGACCTGCCTCCCTCGGTCACCGAGTGCTTAGCGTTTGGGTTAGGATTATGGTTGTGCCTCACATTGAAGACTGAGCCAATCAGGGACCGAGAGAGGCGGATCCGAAAGCAATGAAACAGAGTTTTGGCATAGACATAGTAGGATTTGTAATATCGCATACTGGCTGCATTACAAATGTGTTGTTGTAAGATGGAGACTATAATGATATGAATATGTAAAATAATCATTCCAAGGGTAGTTCAACCAAACTGACATTATTTAGCAGTAATTACTACTAAATAAGACATATTCATGGGTAGTTTATTATGCTTTTGCCCACACTGTAAATCATGTGAAATGTTCCACTCTGCACCTTGGATAGATATATTTTTTAGTTTAGTTGTGAATTAAAAAAAAAAAAATAAAAGAAAAAGGTTAATGCTTTTGTTGTTTTGATCATACAGTCCAGGTGTGAATCAGGAGGCAAAGTCTGAACAAGTGACATTCCAGTGGCTCATCATCATGCAGCCGGTGATCCGGAAGTATCGTCCCCAAGACAAGGAGGTAGTGTGCAGCCTGTTCATCACGGGGACTTTAGAACACATATATCCATGTTTTCACAGTTCAGTGAGCAGCCCTCTCCGCCTTCTCATCACTGTGGCTCTGTGTGCTGCTGGCTACCTCCTTGGCTCTGTGCCCGGGGCGTTGGTGTTACCTGGAGCCTGGATTGCTCTCATCTACTACAGCTGCCGCAGTTACTTTTCCAGCTACGTCCAGGTGAAACTGCAGACAGACATGAGGGACATCTCTGGGAACTTTCTGAGCAGACCGGATGACTGTTTCTGGGTGGCAGAAGCTCAGCTTGATGGGAGGCCACAGATCATAGGAACCATGGCGATAAAGACCCAAGAAAGCAGTGAAGGACGACAAGCGGAGCTCTTCAGGATGATCATTTCATCATCGTACAGACGGTTGGGCCTCGGCGTCAGGATGGTGAAGGCTGCCATTGATTTCTGTAAGGAACGAGGCATCTCTGAGTTGGTGCTGGAGACCAGCTCCACTCAGGTGGCTGCTGTGAATCTCTACAAGAAAGTGGGCTTTAGCATCGTCTGTACACACACTGACACTTACGCCCACTCTTTGTTTGTGAAGCTGGCCAAGATCAGAATTATTAGGATGAAATTGTGCCTGTAGACCAGAAGTCATGATCAGCCATAGTGATCTCACAGAAAAGAAACTCTGTGTATGTTTTATGTAACTCATATTTGCTAAAAAACGAAGGTAGACCCCGCCAGTGTCTTTTGAGCCGCCTGCTCCATCCTGGATTTCTGCACCAACTGCTTGCATCAATCTAACACTCACCAAATCTGGCAACAAAACACCTGCAAAAATATCAACTGACCAACAAAAGGCTGCACTACCCATGTCACAGATTCACACAAATGCTGAAATGTTCATGCAAGATGGCCTTTGTGTTCCAGAACAAACATAGCCTTAAAAAAAAGCATTTTATCAGAAAAAAAAAAAAAAATGTGTATTAAACAAATATTCTCCCTTGTCTGTTATGATATTGAATTTACTTGTCATCACTGATCAAAACTATTCAATGAGCAGGCACAGCTGCATCAATGTAAAAATATTTTGCAAAATGGAAAAAAAACTATACATAAGTAGGAAATGATGGTATTTCTATGATTGCAACTGATTTAATAGGAAAATGGATGTAAAAAATAAATCAGATTCTACTGAAAAGATTTTCCCTTATCTGATTTTGTCTGTATTGAAATGGTGTTTACTGGTTATATTATTCTTTTATTAGTTTATTTCAATTGAACAACATTGATTAAAAAAAAAAAAAAGATCAACAAAACAGGGGTATGTACATTTATCTCAGAGAGGAATACTTCATAGACTTCATAGATACTAGCCCTCATTATTAATCATTGGTATAAAATCATTATTATCATTTTATTAATTTCATAATCTTTGAATTTTAATTATTGGGGCCTGACTTGTACTGACAATTATTTAGTGAGTTTAACTGCAAAAAAAAACCCATGGGATTCATTTTTGTTGTTTTGAGTCAGAATTGTAATGTCTCACCTTAATCTTAACCATCATGTGGACTATGTGAGTAAAATAAAGCCTTATCATCCTTATCATCATCATCATCATCATCATCATCATCAAGGTCAGGATGGCATCAAACTATATATAAATAAATGTTTTAAACCTAGAGAAGTACGCGACCTCTGGCAAGAGGTCGCATACTTTGGACATTTGTCCAAAGTCGGAGTCCGTACATTGTGGAAATGACTTAACCAGGAAGTAGGCGGACTTAGCCTCAAACCTCGAACTTCGAGTACTGCGTACTTGGAGGCTCGAGCCACTGCTGTGTTAAGGTCGAAGAACACACTGACCACGGATGTGGTTCTGACACAGCCGCCAGGTGGTCTGACGTTGTGACCCACGTGTCTGGCTCATGGGGAATCCTCGATCCGTAAGTCGGGTTTGTCCGGTCAGCGGCGTTTTGCTACTGCAGCGAGCGGAGCGTGAAGCTTCGCGCGCCTCTTCCGCGTGCGGTCTGACGACGGTGGCAACTATTGATTGTTGAGCGTCGTGACGTCACTCAGAACCACTGCTGCACCGGTTTTGTTTTTAAATCACAGCGTGGCGGCCTCTGTCTTTGCATGCCGCCGCCGCTCGAGTGGATGCCTCCTAGCGCCTCCTAGCGCCTCCTGGCGTCACCTCCCCATCCCTGCCCGAACTCTGCCGAACCACTCGCAGAATTTGTCTCCTTACCTTGTGACACTTGTGACGGGTTTGGTTGCTATTTTTTTGATTGCTTGGTTACTTTGTTTTGTTGGTGTTTATTGTAATTTGATTATAATCGGATAATTAGTTTAGTTAGCCTTGTTTGATTCATTAAATGTTAGTTTTTTCCCCTTCTTTGTAGCCAGCAGGTTTAGCAAATTACTGCAGCTGGGTTTGTCTTAGTCATCCACTATTTGTTTGTAATGTGTTGTCATTGAACGATTATTTGTTTCCTCGGTGAATGTTTATTTTATTTTTTTTCCCATTATTTCTGACAGCTAAGTTGTTTTGTTTTTGCTAAATTGATTCATTTGTAAACTTGGTTGCTTTAATTTATTTGAATATTGGTCATTTAGGTACCCCAACTAATATTTTCCTTTTTCTTTGCAGGCGCTGGAAGCCTGCGGTGGTCGTCCTGGTGTTGGTGCCCCCTCTTCTGTGTGTTGTGTGACCCACGTTTCTATTATTATATTTTGTGTGTGTGTGTGTGCGTGTGTGTGTGTTGGGGCATTCTTCTTCCTGGGATCCTTCACCTCCTTGTCGCCCTACTCTCCCCACTGGTAAGCTCTCGTCCTGTGAGTACTGCCTTAAGTCCTTCCACTCACGGTTTTTATTTTAAAAAAAAACAAAACAAAAAAACATATTGTTGTTCCTAATTACTTGCAATAAACTTTGATATTCTTTTCACTGGAACCACGTCTCCTGCTCATTAAGCAAAATTGACTTGGGCGCCTTTTTGTGAGGACAACTGCAATAACTATTTCCTCGAGTGAAATCCCCAATGTGGCATTGTGTGGTTTGGATTGTTGTTCTTTCGCCACACAAATATGTTGGTGCAAGATGCTCTGACAGGAACATATTTGCGGTCAGTATAGTAAGCTTTTGCGATACTATAAATCATTCCAAATTTTAGACGCTGCACCTTTTTTGGGAATAGTATGTTTTCTAATATTACATTAAAAAAAAACTGGTTTAAAGACAGTTTGTGAATAAAAAAGGTTGCATGCATATGTTGTTTAAGTTATGCAGGCAGGGTGTGAATCAGCGAACCTGTCTCATTAGGCAAAGTCTGAACAAGCTGACATTAAACATGTAAATTTAAACTTAGAAAAACTGTCTGCTAAATTAATCGTGCTCATGTCCAGCGGTTGCTACAAATGCTTAACGTTTCGGTGCAACACAGTGTTGAGTTACATGTCAGGTACCTTAAACAGCCGATGAGTCTCCCACAGACTGGCTAGGAGAAAAGAAATAAAAAAGATTAACTCATTCATTGCCATTGTTTACCAGACTGAATGTCCCATGAACTCCACAGTGGTAAACTCAAGGGCTTAAAACATGTATTTATCCAAAGAAAGACATTACGTGGACAAATCATGAATCTGCAGTCAGTTTGCAGTTGTGGGGCAGTGAAAAGTCTCTTGAACTCAGACCTAAATATTTCAAGGAATGAGTTAACTCCAACCCCTCGTGATCACTGCAGGGAGCAGGACACAGTCCATAGTTTTACAGTTCAGACTGGGACTCAAGTTGAAGGACAGTATGGTAAGACGACCAATTTTGAGATAATAGATAGATATGTGATATATGCAAACACAGTTTTCAAATGCAAGTTTTTAATTTATTTCCAGTCTCTCGCCGTCATGCAGCCGGTGGTCCGCAAGTATCGTCCCCAGGACAAGGATGCAGTGTGCAACCTGTTCAGCTGTTCTGCCTTGGAGATGATTCGTCCGTGTTTTTATAATTCAGTGAGCAGCCCTCTCCACCTTCTCATCACTGTGGCTCTGTGTGCTGCTGGCTACCTCCTTGGCTCTGTGCCCGGGGCGTTGGTGTTACCTGGAGCCTGGATTTCTCTCATCTACTACAGCTGCCACAATATCTATTCCAGCTATGTTCAGCTGAAACTGCAGACAGACATGAGGGACATCTCTGGGAGCTTTCTGAGCAGACCGGACGACTGTTTCTGGGTGGCTGAAGCTCAGCTTGATGGGAGGCCACAGATCATAGGTACTGTGGCAATTAAGACCAAACGGAGAGGTGAAGTGCGACAAGCGGAGCTCTTTAGGATGGCCATTTCATCATCGTACAGACGGTTGGGCCTCGGCGTCAGGATGGTGAAGGCTGCAACTGATTTCTGTAAGGAACGAGGCATCTCTGAGTTGGTGCTGGAGACCAGCTCCACTCAGGTGGCTGCTGTGAATCTCTACAAGAAAGTGGGCTTTAGCATCGTCTGTACACACACTGACACTCACACCTACTCTTTGGTCGTGAAGCTGGCCAAGATCAGAATTATTAGGATGAAATTGTGCCTGTAGACCAGACATCATGACTGGTCTTTGTGATTCTCCAAATGTTTTCCTTGTAAATTTTTTGGACATATGTCTTTATTACATGAAACCTCAATCTAAACCTGTGATACACTAACTCTATTAGTTTTGTAGCAACTTGTAATTTTGTGGTTCTGGAAAAGTTACTAAGCAGAAAGTTTATGAAGAACCCCATCATAATTGTTGCAGTTAGTTCATTTTGACCTTCTGAAACACGCAAAACAATTAAAATGATTTTTTTTTTGCACTCAGTTGCTTCAATCAAATTCAAAGAACCGCATTAGTTCCTGGGAGACAACTTAAATGGAGTGTTAAAAGAGACAGAGTTTCATCCAATGCATGATGTTTGCGCTCGCAGTCATTGACACAAAGAAAACAAGCTGAGGTAGGTCCCTGCGCCACTTCCCAGCTTCTCTAGATGGCGCCACTGCATCAACTGCTTCAAACCAAGTAACACAAACCCCATGAGTCTCCCACAGACTGGCAAGCAAAAACAAAACAAAACAAAAAAAGATGAATCATTCATTGCCATTGTTTACCTGACCAAATGTCCCATGAAGTCCACAGTGGTAAACTCAAGGGTGTAAAACATGTATTTATCCAAAGAGACATCATACAAGGACAAATCATGAATCTGCAAGCAGTCTACAGTTGTGGGCCACTGGAAAGTCTCTAAATCAAATATGAATATAGCACATAGATTGACAGTTCACACTGGGACTCAAGTACGACAACCATTTCTGAGATTATATAGACAGGGTGTCCCAAAAAAAATTACATTTTAAAAGCAATTATCTTGAAAACTGTAAAGTATAGCTCAATGAAATTGAACAGTTTAGGTGTTGAACATCATAAGTTTATTACGCGACTGATTTCATGAGTGTTCAATATGTGCACCGCCAGTGACACGGCACACATCAACTGGGTGTGCCATGTCACAACTGGGTGACTGTGTGCGAGCATTTTCCAATACGCAAATTGACTTCTCTTTCGGAGTGAACAGCATGGCTCAACCTGAAAAAAAAACAAAAATAAAACATTAGATATAAAATCTTCATCTGTTTCCATACATTCTGTGAAAATTTGAGGTTATTTCAACAAGAATTGCCAAAATTATTGGCCTGCGAAATGATGTCATTTTTTTTGCGACACACTGTATATACTGTATGTAATATATGCAAACACAGTTTTGACATGTAACTCTTCAATTTATTTCTAGTCTCTCGCCTTCATGCAACTGGTGATCCGCAAGTACCGTCTACCGTCAACTAATCCTATACATTTTGGAGCGACTAATAATTTTGCGGTTCTGGAAAAGTTTCTCACAAGAAGGTTTCAGAAGGATCCCATCATAATAGTTAAAGCGATTCAATTATTTTATATTATGAAATACAAAACAATTAAAATGATTTTTTTTTTTTTTTTTACACTCAGTGGCTCCAATTAAATTCAAAGAACTGTGTTAGTCCCTGGGAGGCAATTTAAGTGGAGTTGTAGAAGAGATAGGGATTCATCCATCAGGATGTTCACAGTCATTGACACAGTGGAATTAAGCTGATGTAGGTTCCTGCACCACTTCCCAGCTTCTCTAGATGGCGCCACTGCATCCACTGCTTCAAACCAAGTCACACAGACCCGATGAGTCTCCCACAGACTGGCTAGGAGAAAAGAAATAAAAAGATTAACTCATTCATTGCCATTGTTTACCAGACCAAATGTCCCATGAACTCCACAGTGGTGAATTCAAAAGTGCCAAACATGTATTTATCCAAAGAAAGACATTAAGTAAGGACTAATCATGAATCTGCAGTCAGTTTGCAGTTGTGGGGCACTGAAAAGTCTCTCAAACTCAGACCTAAATTATTCAAGGAATGGGTTAACTCCAACCCCTCGTGATCACAATGGGAAATAGTACACACCCATAGTTTGACAGTTCAGACTGGGACTCAAGTTGAAGGACAGTATGGTAAGACGACCAACTTTGAGATATTAGATAGATATGTGATATATGCAAACACAGTTTTCAAATGCAAGTTTTTAATTTATTTCCAGTCTCTTGCCGTCATGCAGCCAGTGATCCGCAAGTATCGTCCCCAGGACAAGGATGCAGTGTGCAGCCTGTTCAGCTGTTCTGCCTTGGAGCTGATTCGTCCGTGTTTTTATAATTCGGTGAGCAGCCCTCTCCACCTTCTCATCACTGTGGCTCTGTGTGCTGCTGGCTACCTCCTTGGCTCTGTGCCCGGGGCGTTGGTGTTACCTGGAGCCTGGATTTCTCTCATCTACTACAGCTGCCACAATATCTATTCCAGCTATGTTCAGCTGAAACTGCAGACAGACATGAGGGACATCTCTGGGAGCTTTCTGAGCAGACCGGACGACTGTTTCTGGGTGGCAGAAGCTCAGCTTGATGGGAGGCCACAGATCATAGGAACTGTAGCAATAAAGACCAAACAGAGAGGTGAAGTGCGACAAGCGGAGCTCTTTAGGATGGCCATTTCATCATCGTACAGACGGTTGGGCCTCGGCGTCAGGATGGTGAAGGCTGCAACTGATTTCTGTCAGGAACGAGGCATCTCTGAGTTGGTGCTGGAGACCAGCTCCACTCAGGTGGCTGCTGTGAATCTCTACAAGAAAATGGGCTTTAGCATCGTCTGTACACACACTGACACTCACACCTACTCTTTGGTCGTGAAGCTGGCCAAGATCAGAATTATTAGGATGAAATTGTGCCTGTAGACCAGACATCATGACTGGTCTTTGTGATTCTCCAAATGTTTTCCTTGTAAATTTTTTGGACATATGTCTTTATTACATGAAACCTCAATCTAAACCTGTGATACACTAACTCTATTAGTGTTGTAGCAACTTGTAATTTTGTGGTTCTGGAAAAGTTACTAAGCAGAAAGTTTATGAAGAACCCCATCATAATTGTTGCAGTTAGTTCATTTTGACCTTCTGAAACACGCAAAACAATTAAAATGATTTTTTTTTGCACTCAGTTGCTTCAATCAAATTCAAAGAACCGCATTAGTCCCTGGGAGACAACTTAAATGGAGTGTTAAAAGAGACGGAGTTTCATCCAATGCATGATGTTTGCGCTCACAGTCATTGACACAAAGAAAACAAGCTGAGGTAGGTCCCTGCGCCACTTCCCAGCTTCTCTAGATGGCGCCACTGCATCAACTGCTTCAAACCAAGTCACACAGACCCCATGAGTCTCCCACAGACTGGCAAGCAAAAACAAAACAAAACAAAAAAAGATGAATCATTCATTGCCATTGTTTACCTGACCAAATGTCCGATGAAGTCCACAGTGGTAAACTCAAGGGTGTAAAACATGTATTTATCCAAAGAAAGACATACAAGGACAAATCATGAATCTGCAAGCAGTCTACAGTTGTGGGCCACTGGAAAGTCTCTAAATCAAATATGAATATAGCACATAGATTGACAGTTCACACTGGGACTCAAGTACGACAACCATTTCTGAGATTATATAGACAGGGTGTCCCAAAAAAAATTACATTTTAAAAGCAATTATCTTGAAAACTGTAAAGTATAGCTCAATGAAATTGAACAGTTTAGGTGTTGAACATCATAAGTTTATTATTATGCGACTGATTTCATGAGTGTTCAATATGTGCACTGCCAGTGACACGGCACACATCAACTGGGTGTGCCATGTCACAACTGGGTGACTGTGTGCGAGCATATTCCAATACGCAAATTGACTTCTCTTTCGGAGTGAACAGCATGGCTCAACCTGAAAACAAAACAAAAATAAACATTAGATATAAAATCTTCATCTGTTTCCATACATTCTGTGAAAATTTGAGGTTATTTCAACAAGAATTGCCAAAATTATTGGCCTGCGAAATGATGTCATTTTTTTGCGACACACTGTATATACTGTATGTAATATATGCAAACACAGTTTTGACATGTAACTCTTCAATTTATTTCTAGTCTCTCGCCTTCATGCAACTGGTGATCCGCAAGTACCGTCTACCGTCAACTAATCCTATACATTTTGGAGCGACTAATAATTTTGCGGTTCTGGAAAAGTTTCTCACAAGAAGGTTTCAGAAGGATCCCATCATAATAGTTAAAGCAATTCAATTATTTTATATTATGAAATACAAAACAATTAAAATGATTTTTTTTTTTTTTTTTACACTCAGTGGCTCCAATTAAATTCAAAGAACTGTGTTAGTCCCTGGGAGGCAATTTAAGTGGAGTTGTAGAAGAGATAGGGATTCATCCATCAGGATGTTCACAGTCATTGACACAGTGGAATTAAGCTGATGTAGGTTCCTGCACCACTTCCCAGCTTCTCTAGATGGCGCCACTGCATCCACTGCTTCAAACCAAGTCACACAGACCCGATGAGTCTCCCACAGACTGGCTAGGAGAAAAGAAATAAAAAAGATTAACTCATTCATTGCCATTGTTTACCAGACCAAATGTCCCATGAACTCCACAGTGGTGAATTCAAAAGTGCCAAACATGTATTTATCCAAAGAAAGACATTAAGTAAGGACTAATCATGAATCTGCAGTCAGTTTGCAGTTGTGGGGCACTGAAAAGTCTCTCAAACTCAGACCTAAATTATTCAAGGAATGGGTTAACTCCAACCCCTCATGTGATCACAATGGGAAATAGTACACACCCATAGTTTGACAGTTCAGACTGGGACTCAAGTTGAAGGACAGTATGGTAAGACGACCAACTTTGAGATAATAGATAGATATGTGATATATGCAAACACAGTTTTCAAATGCAAGTTTTTAATTTATTTCCAGTCTCTCGCCGTCATGCAGCCGGTGATCCGCAAGTATCGTCCCCAGGACAAGGATGCAGTGTGCAGCCTGTTCAGCTGTTGTAACTTTGAACTGATTCGTCCGTGTTTTTATAATTCAGTGAGCAGCCCTCTCCACCTCCTCATCACTGTGGCTCTGTGTGCTGCTGGCTACCTCCTTGGCTCTGTGCCCGGGGCGTTGGTGTTACCTGGAGCCTGGATTGCTCTCATCTACTACAGCTGCCACAATATCTATTCCAGCTATGTTGAGCTGAAACTGCAGACAGACATGAGGGACATCTCTGGGAACTTTCTGAGCAGACCGGACGACTGTTTCTGGGTGGCTGAAGCTCAGGTTGATGGGAGGCCGCAGATCATAGGAACTGTAGCAATAAAGACCAAACAGAGTGGTGAAGTGCGACAAGCGGAGCTCCTCAGGATGGCCACCTCGTCATCGTACAGACGGTTGGGCCTCGGCGTCAGGATGGCCAAGGCTGCAACTGATTTCTGTCAGGAACGAGGCATCTCAGGGTTGGTGCTGGAAACCAGCACCAATAGGATGGCTGCTGTGAACCTCTACAAGAAAGTGGGCTTTAGCATCGTCTGCACACACAGTGTATTTAACAACTACTTTTGGGTTATGAAGCTGGCCAAGATCAGAATTATAAGAATGGAATTGAGACTAGCAAGGACGGTGGGAGAGAGTCAGTTTAGCTGGAGAGAACACACGGACGGACATGGAAGTGATGTCTTGAAAAAGTGACCAATCTCCTCATTGTCACTGTGAGGCCAGTGTTAAGCAGGTTCTGAAAAAAAGTTTTAGAGTTACTCAGCCAAGTCTCTTGCATTGCAGTGTCTCCACAGCTCGAATTTCACGCTCCCCCTCTCAACCCACCCTTTCAGTGACACCTTTACCTGTTTCATAATGAAAGTATGTTTCTCTACAGGTAGCTCAATCAACATTCAAAACCAACATTCTGAACTTGTTTAACTTGTTCTCAGTTAGAACACTGGTCTTACACAACTAGTAGTATAGCCACGTAGTCCTTCTCAACGAACTTCACTTTTATACAGAAAACAAATGCTATCAAAAGCTTAATTCAGCATATAACATTTTGAAAATGATATATCTGCTATGATAGGTCAGACTGGGACCAGACTGCCCACTTGATATCTTTGCATTTCCCAAAATAACGTCTGCACTTTTTGCTTTGTTTTGTTTGTTTGTTTGTTTTTTACTTAAAACTTTTGTAAGGTTTTTCATTTTCTTTAAATGCTACAACTTTGTCTACAGGGAACTGCTAGTTTTTAATTTGGGATTTGACGGGTGACCATTTTCTTTTGGGCTTTATTCAACTTGTTTCAACAATTTCTTTTGGATCAATTGACCATTTAAACATTCATTCATCCATCCATCTTCTATGCCCGCTTATTCCAATTCAGGGTCACAGGGTCTGCTGGAGCCTATCCCAGCTGTCTTAGGGCGAAGGCAGGGTGACACCCTGGACAAGTCGCCAGTTCATCGCAGGGCCACATAGAGACAGACAACCATTCACACTCACATGCACACCTACGGACAATTTAGAATGTTCAATTGACCTCACATGCATGTTTTTGGAGTGTGGGAGGAAGCCGGAGAACCCGGAGAGAACCCAGCAGACACAGCGAGATCATGCAAACTCCACACAGAAAGGTCACAGGCCCGGGCCCCGGAATCGAACCCACGACCTTCTTGCTGTGAGGCGGCAGCGCTAACCACTGCACCAACGTCAACAAAATAAATGTTTTTTTTTTATGTTTATTGTATTATTTTTCTTCTTCTTGAAATTACTTGGAAAATATGATTATACATTCCGTAAACCATGAAACCTTTTGTCTGGGTCTGGTTTGTTTGTTTTAAATAACAAATTTATGAACTGGATTAACACATTACAAACAATTCTGAATTATTTGTTTGAAACGATTTTATAATCAACCAGCAGAGGGCGCCATTGATTCATATGACTCATTTCGGCACTGTGGAACGCTCACTAGTTCTTACTATGTTGTTACTAGACCTAGTGTGATGGATATGCATCAGTTCTTATTTACAGATTATTGAAAACAGTGCATCTATTAATCTTCAAAGCAATAGAATTGCTCACAACTGAACAAAACAACTTTTTACAAAAGGCAAGTTTAATGAAGCAGCACTTTAATAGGGATATTAATTATCCTGTAATTTGGTGAGACAGCTATAAAATTCATATACATTTGCAAACAATTAAGAATATTTAAAGCCACCCTTTTTTCATCTCATTGGTGGTATTGTGTTGATGCAGCAGAAGAGCAGTCAACAACTGGCTCAGCAGGGAAGATGGCTGATGGCTCTTATTTACTACCATGTGGAAAAACAACGGCTTGTAAAAACGATCCCATCAGGTTCAGACAAATATTTTTATTATACTGTTGTTGCTGCTTTCACCTTAAAAAACCACGTAAAGCTATTGTCCTCGTCTGACCCACACGCATTCTTCCTGCCCAAGCTTGAATAGGTAGAGTCTGTTCGGCTCTGCTCCCCGGAAAAGATGTCTTCACTCGACTTCCAAGTGGTTTTTGGCAAGAACTGAGTCCAGTGCTGCTGATTCAGTTCTCCCCAGTGCAGTGCCATTGGCCAAGGGATGGCCCTTGAGACCATGTCAGGCTTTTACAAACCTGCCTGGAAGTAAAAATCTTAATTCATCTCCTTTGAATTTCATGGTCAAAGGGGTCATCAGATTACTTTCCAAATCATCTTTTTGTCTTTTTGTTTTGTTCATATGGGACATATTTCTCACACGGATGCGTAAAATAAATCCAGCAGATTTGCAAAAAAGTTAACCAAAATTGTTGTTCAATATGTTGAGGAACAACAACGGCGATTCGTGAAAAGACACGACACAAGAGGCCAACAGGGTTCTGAAGCCTTTCAAAGGAACCTGAAGGCCCCAACACCCCGTGAAGCGTTTTCTCCACATCGACGCCCAGTCCGCACCAACACATGACATCGACTTTGAGTTCATTTCTACACACATTCAAGGCAAATGACACTTGGCTGCTGTCCAAAGCAAATGTGATTGAGAAACCAGGATTAAAGTTACTCCCGCCTGTGTTATAACACTTGGCAATGTTTTTGTGTGCTCTATCTATCTACCAAAAGGCTCTGGGTTCAACATTCGTGAAAAAAGCCAAACAACATGGCAATATTGAATCTGTGTCAGTTGTTGTAGAGGCAGAGAGGACAAACACATCAAGGTTTGTGCTGTTAAAGTACACCCATGTGTCAACAAACAGCATGTGTACACTGTGTGATATTGTCCAGAGAGCGGAAAACACTTTCACACTACACATTTACAGAATAAATGGCACATAAACCCGTCGGGCAACGTCAGAAAATACGCAAATAATGTAGGAACAAACAAAACAAACAATAAACTCCATATTCATGAGAAAAGAAAACAAAAAATGAATATATGGAGATTATGTGGGAAAGGGTATTGTTTAAACATCAATAAAACAATGATACATACTACAATGTCATTCAAAAGACAGCTCAAGGAGCATCTAGAACCCCTGGCAAAAAAAGAGGATGTTCATTCAGTTGTTTCATTTTGTAGAAAAAAAACAGATCACAGACAAGCCACAAAACTAAAGTCGTTTAAAATGATGATGATGATGATGATGATGATGATGATGATGATGATGATGATGATGATGAATGCATCTTGTCATTAAGGAAAAACTGTAAAAACTGTTCTAGAAGACAGACACATAAGGTCATTGTCATGGCCTGCAAATAGTCCGGATCTCAGTCCAATTGAAAATGTGTGGTGGAAATTGAAGAAAATGGTCCATGACAAGGCTCCAACCTGCAAAGCTGATCTGGCAACAGCAATCCGAGCTAGTTGGAGCCAGATTGATGAAGAGTACTGTTTGTCACTCGTTAAGTCCATGCCTCAGGGACGGCAAGCTGTTATAAAAGCCAAAGGTGGTGCAACAAAGTACCAGTGGTGTGCTGCAGTGTTTTTCTGTTTGTTTGTTTTTCATGATTCTGTTTTTTCTTTCTTTCTTTTACCTCAGAATTGAGTGATTCCATTTTTTCCCCTTTGATTGATCTAAAAAAAGCAATTGTTATTGGCTACCACAATTTTTTCTGGATTTCTTTTAGTGTTTCTTAAAGCCAGACAGTTGCTATTTAAAATGGCTTTAGTTTGGTGGCATGTCTGTGATCTGCTTTTTTTTTTTCTACAAAATGAAACAACTGAATGAACTTCCTTCAAGACTGGTGATTCCATAATGTTTGCCAGGGGCTGTAGAATCTTAACTGCCACTGACAATTTGGTTGAATAATTTGCAGGTTCTATTATGTGCTGTTTTTCGATAGTCATTGCAATACACAAATTTGTTGTTTTTAGTTTCAATGTACTGGACCCCTGGCTGATTAGTATATGGCAAGGCGTCAACTAATAGGAAACCATAATAAAGAAGAAACGATGAAAGAAATTAAAGTAATCCTAAAATTCCCTGCTCCCCTTTCACGACTTGGGCATTGGGGAAAGTTTTAATGTCACATCCCGACTTACACCTCCATCTCACTCTCCGCTATCACTTCCATCATTTTCCAGATATGCTTCCAGAGTTCCAACCATGACAGACAATTTTTTTTTTAAATTACACTGGACTAAGAGCTTTCAAATAAAGAAGAGAGGGCCTCCATTAAAGGGGTTTGTTTAATGATGAAACTGGGCGTGCAGCAGTAATCACCTTGGCTGTCCACATGGAAAAACATGAATCACCAAAAGTGAAGATTAGCGGGAAACCAATCTGGGTAGATCACGATGAAGACCACCACAAAGACAAATGAACCTGCTTGAGTGTGGGAAACTGTTTGCAAAGAAAACTGTTTCAGAACACAAGAGGTGTTTTTGGAAGTGGCAAAAAAAAGCTTTCACCCAAATTTGGATAAAACTTCTCTGCATAGAGTTGCACTCAATAGTATCCTGCATCACACACAATCTTCTCACATGTGATTTGTTGGCTAACCCTCACCCTAACCCTCACCCTAACCCATGGACAACGGCAGCGAATAATCTGTTATGAGGAAAAGCTGTCTGAAGAAAGCAGCGGGCAGATACAAGCCTACAATGTCTTTGCAGATTTTCATGCAGATGGATGAGAAATTACTCTGCAGAAGTAAACACTGCGTCACAAAGGGGACACATGGAGAAAAACAATAAACCAACATCAATTAACTCACATGCCTCTGGAGTACGCTGAGTACCCAGGAAACCATCTGATTTGGAGCACAAACACGTCCGGAAATATTGTAAACTACATTTTGGCGGTTATCAGAGGAGTGAGGGTCATCGGTGCTGAGGTATTCACCAATGTCAGTTTGAGTTGTGGCGAAAGGAGAGAGTGGCCGTTAAAAGCTGAAAGAAACCAGCGTCGATGCTTTTTGGTGGAAAAAAAGATGTTGTTGATTTACCCCTGACTGCCTTTGGCAAAGGTTGAGTCAAACACTTAGGCACACTGCAGCTCATGACGGGGCGGTGACATACCAGCAGAAGGCCTTGAGCTGTTACCAACTGGCATCAATTGCGGTAAAAAAAAAAAAAAAAAAAAGAAAAGAAAAGAAAAGAACAAAACCCATGGAATTAGTCAGCTAACCTTCCCCCCCAAATGTTTCTCAAGGGCCTTGGATGGATATGTTTCTGAAAATGCTGCAGCTACCGATCACGTGTCTCGGTGATCTGGCGCCATGGTATCACAAACCCCCTTTTCCATTTTCCCGGCACCGCATAATTATGTGGTTCCGGTGTTTGGGTGTTGCTGGTGTTGCTGGTGCCACTTCAGTCAGAAATTATCGGTTTAACTTGCGCAACAGGGTTTTGTCGGTCAAAACAACGATAATAACATCATTTAAAAAAAACATCCGGACACAATCCAAACGGGGCGTGGTCATACATGAGCCATGTCCCGCCATGTGTCTAATTGCTACCAAACTCTCCCGTATTTGTTGCACAATTGGGTTTGTTGTGAGCGCACCCTAATTGGGACATGGTTTCAGAACATGTCCATAGTTGCGTAAAACTTTTGCGCAAAACAAAAGCAATATTTCTAAAATTTCAGTACAATTGTGATTTTCAGGTGTTTCCATTGAATAGTGTGAAGCAGTAATTCTCGTAAAATCACGACCCGCGAGACTTTATTCTCGTGAATTCCTGTCCCGGAATATTTAGGATAGTTGACGTTTGCTTTAGTTTGTCTACGTTTGTTTGCTGTCAAGAATGGTTCTTATATTCTTCTCTTTGATTATTTGTCAGAAATATTGCGTCTCCCCTCCGTCCAAACATAACGCGCCATTTTCAGTCGAAGTGAACTGGTCACATGACCCCGTACGTCACGTCCGCTGACGTGTAAATGGGAAAAAAGTGTTTCCATGACACTTTTTTGCGATACACTTCTATATCGATACGTCTGAAAATCCACCTCATGAGGGCGTTAAAAAAAACCTTTTAGCGATATTTGAGAGATTTTTCGAACTTTAGGTGTTTCCATGAGCAGTTTTTTATTGCGATATTTAGGCTTTGCTCAATTCTAGGGGTGATGGAAAAACTGGGACCACAGCAAACAAATGTGGTTCTTGGGTGGCTGATCACCCACGACGCAGCCAGTGAAACAGAAGAAAAAAGTCTGAACAGAGCATGGAAGCAAGTGAGGTGGTGGTCGGTGTTTTTTCTGCTCTGGACTTTACACCCAATGTTCAAAATGACGGGAACGCAGCAACAATTACTCAAACAATTTTGGAGCGCTGATGGAAAGCAGACGGATGGAATTTGTGGCCGAGACAGAAGACGAGTCTACGAGTCACAAGACACAAATTAGCGGGTCGACCCGCTAGCCTAGCGTTCCTCCAGCAAGCCGAGTCCATGGCTGAGCCACCGTGCCGTTCCCACTGGAAAACTGGATTTTTGTCCAGTGAGAAGGAGGCATATTTCTTCTTCTATTATCCAGACACACGCACGCACACACCCACGCACCCTCCAGAACATGCACTGGTTATTTGATCAGGTCATGTTGACAAATTGACTCTTCCATGATAAACAGACAGGCGGCTCCTCTGTGGCTCAGGTGGCTGAGGGTCGCAGGGCCCCGGCGTTCTCCGCCAAACGTGAAGAGAGAACACAGCTCAGGTCAAACAAATAGAGCATGCCGCCGGTGACATGCAGAAGCCTCACAACATCATGTTCTTCATCCATGTTTTCCTACCGGGTGGCATGAACAAAATGTTTTTCTGACCTTTTTGACCTGTTGAGTCAAAAGTTTGATAAGGCCTTTGCCTTTTTTCTCTTTTAGGTGGACCTGCTGAACAGGGTTGAAATTCAGGCAAATTGTAAGAGAAATTGACGCATGCATTTACATTATGACTTCAAACTTTTTAAAATTATATTGTGCTGTTAATTTGTTATTTTTTTGAAAATGTACCTATGTAAATACATCTAGTTATTAATCTAAACAGTATTTAAGGTGGTTTTTTTTTTTGATAAATGCAATTGATATTGAGATAATTCAGAAATTTAAGTAGATGCCAGTAAGTTAATCTGTATAGTTTGATTTGTTTCTCTGTTATAGCAAATGTGAACTCTATATATTATTTATCTTATTATCATTTTCACCATTTTAGCTCTTTGACAATAATGTTTGTATTTTGTTTTGTTTTCCCCAAATAACTCATTGAAGTTTTTATTAAAATACTGTTTTTCATTATCAACTTGTTTGTTCCAGTCATGTATACCAAAATGAACTTTTAACTCTGTAACACACTCGGCTTCTAACTATCGTCTACGCACCGTAACTAAACACAAATGACAGCCATTAAATCCACCCAGAGGCTAAACCTAATTCTAACCAGAGGCAGCTGAAGTTTTTACAGTGCTCCTCTGGAGAAAAGGACTTCCGCTGCGGTGAAATGATATTTACCACCTAATAAACTGTCAGGGATGCATTATTAAGAGTAACTATACCCCACAACTTTACAAGAAACCTTTACTAGCGGTTAAACAGCTGTCAATTCTCTTAAAAAAAAACCAAACTATTATGAAAATCAACTAAGCGACGAATCAACCCCTTTCCTTAAACAAAGTTTTATTTTTGAGTTTAAAAATGAGCAAAGCAAGTGGAGTGGATCAGAGTCCTTCAGCAAGAGACCTTCAGGAGTTGCCGTGGGGAGAAATCAATACTGGAGCATGAAATACAGTGGCGGTGTGGAAAGAGGGAAAGATGTGGAGAGAGGGGGCTCTGCAAACACACACACACACACACACACACACACAGATGTGTGGTGTGATTGCGCAGTAAAAGGTTAATGATCAGAGGGGGCCTCATTGATGTGTAATAAGAGCTGTTTAGAGGTCAGTCACTGTAAGGCCCTGGTGGCCCCCAAAATCATCTTCATGGACGCACACACACAGCCAAAGCATATTTATTTCATTTCATTGTTAAAAGAAAGCCAAATTATTATCAACGTCCAGTCGAATCACACAATTCTGCGCTACTTTGTTCAATTTTAAATAGCAAATTTCAGAGTTGCTAAACCCCCCAAAAACCACTTAGGAGTGATTAATAGGTTTCTTGTCAAACAAAGATCTTTATTTTGAACAAAATAAATCTATTGACATGACCTCATGGTAATTCATCAAGGCTGTTTGTGACACATTTTTTTGTCTGAGCTCTGAGATTTGTTAAATCTGTTTATTTGTATCAGTTTCTTATTTGAACATCGATCTACTTGTCATTGATTTCATCTTAAGGTTTAGGATAACTGACAAGAAAGGGAATTTATCGAGAACGCGTCAAACACACTCCAGCATCTTTATTTTTGCCTCTTGTCCCTTTAAGATGAAAAGACTCAAAGCGCTTCAGCACATACAGATTTTTCTTATTACAGCCCTAAAACTGTGAAAGAGCCCATAAATACCCGACACGCAACTCCCAAAGGCCGAAACATCTGAGGTCTCACTGTCACTATCTCTCCTCTATGGGGTGTCCATCCTCCTTTAACTCACGAGTCTTTCTTCTTAATTCAAAGCTGAATGGAAGAGAAAAAAGAGAACAGAAGACAAAAATAAAAGCACAGAAAACAAAAATGTGAAAGCTAACAACAGTGATAAAACCCAAAACAACAAAGGACAGGACAACAACAAAGGACATGACAACAATACTATATCGCAATATACAGGACAGTGACACCCCCGAAACCTCCAACCACCCCCCACTCCCCACCAACCCCACATGCCCCTGTATCTCATTCCTTAAGACCCTTATTCGCCAGACTCACAATGTTCTAAATGTAATTCTGTCAATCACAGAATCTCAACTTTAAAAAGTACATAGTTCCTCTCACTTCTATAAAGATGTTCTCATTTTTCTGTTTGGCAAAACACATTCTAGCTACTGAACGTGCCAAGTACAGAATGTCCATTAATGCTAGATGTATATATTGCGACTTCTTCTGTAACTGGGGTTGTTTCCATCAAGTAGGCACTACTTTCTTAGCAGCAGTGATGCCGGCCAGAAGAGCACCACGGTAAGTTGCAAAATAACTCATTATATAACAAACACCGAGCAGGTGAAAAATGTAGATTTGTGATTAATCATGATTAATCACAAATACAAATACAAACATTAAATTATTGAGACTTGGGAAAACCTTTTTAAAGTTCTAAACCTGATCAGATTGGGATTCTAGCAGTTACGTTATTAGCCGGTACTAACATAGCAAAAAATCGTGATTAGCAACAAGACTGTTTTTGAATGAAAAGTAGCGTTCTTAACTGGTTCACGCATTTTCTATCATATCTCCAATGGCGCGTGACTTCTGCATCGACCCAAATTGTTCTGAAATTGACACTTGTAACTTGTTGAAAACTGTGTTTTGTTGCTGCAGCCCTCCTACCTCAATTCACTGTGTCAATTAATTGCTGCCAAGAGCTTAACCCGACACATTATGGCAGCCAGTGAGTAGTAGTCTGTGCGTAGTCCCAGTCCAACGTTAAGACCAACTACACTTGACACGAAATAAGTAAAGAAATACATACATATTTATCTGGCTGCCAAATTTCTGGGATGTTGACAAAGCGCAAAAAAACAAAAAAAAAAAAAGAAAATTCGTCAACAATCCCTTTTCACTCAAAAAATGGGCTGAGACAAAAAAATCTGAAATTAACGAGGCGTAATATTATGTCCTGTAAAATGAGAAAAAAAAAACACATCAAAGGCACATATGACTGGCTAATGGTTTGTAGTCACCCTACCCCCCCCCCCCCCCCCCCACACACACATACACTCTATATTGGAAGGGTGGAAACTGGACATGTTTTTCCCCCTCCCCAATTTTTAGAGCTACATGAATCACAAGGATTTATGGTCTCGGGTTTTTTTTTTTTTTTTTAAAGACGTCTTGACACAGAGCAGGAACCTAAAGACAGTTGCCCGCATGGACATTTTGTTATCCCTGTAACCCGATAACTGCAAAATATGTACTCACTGCTGGTGGGTTTATGGAGGGTAAGAGGTGTTTCAAAGCAGGAGGTTCTGCATTATCACTTTCCACATGCATGCAAATAAAGTACTGAGGCCACCATGGCAGTGTGTGTGTGTGTGTGTGTGTGTGTGTGTGTGTGTGTGTGTGTGTGTGTGTGAGAGAGAGGGGGAGGGAGAGGGTGCTTCACTCTCTACCCTGTTGGCATAGGCAAGGTCGACCAGTGCATGTTTTTTAGCTCATTCACTCATTACACACTTACCATCACCACCCCTTTAACCCCATACTCACACACACACACACACACACACACTCACACACACACACTGAGGTTGCCAGAGTTCAAAGCAGGGTACACAAGGACCCCTCTGAACTCAACAAGTTGGCTCCTTTCCAACAAATATCTCACCTCAGTTCCACAGCTCATAACAGAGTAGAGCCTGCCATGCCCTCCTTACACTGGACAGACGCACATGCACACGCACACGCACACACAAACACACACACACACAAACGCACGTAAAACAACAGGTTTGGCTCTGCCAAGGCGTAAACAACATTTTTAAACCCTCTTTTGATTAAGTGGGATAACCTTCAGGCTATATTTTTCTCAAACATCAAAACACACACGCAGGCACACACACGCATGCTCACACACACGCCTAGTGTTGGCACAGGCCAAAGCTATGGCGCTAAAGCCAGACGGATGTTTTAACAAGCGTGAGTGACGACCTGGTGGAAAGCACATCAGGCTTTGTGATCAAGAATGCTAGAAAAACAGTACATGGACAGTAAATCACAGTCACACATGCACAGATGACCGGCGCACATGTTAAAACATGCAGCTTCCCCTGCGTTTCCAGGACTATTTACCGTCTGTTCAGTGAACTGTGGACCATGACTTCTTCACCTTGATGCTCATCTTTTAAAATGACCAAAGCGAGAGTGTAAAGCAACTTTTTTTTTTTTTTTTTTTTAACCACATGGAGAGTACTTGATTTAAAATCTTTGTTTAGGTTTATGCCTGTTTAGCTAGATTTCTAGCTAATGTATGTGCGCTGCAGTAATGATCGTGATTTGAGAGATTTACAGACTGACCAAAACTTTCTTTTCAAGGCTTATTTGTGCCGTCGTAAAGTTGTGCCTTTCTATGTGCCCACATGTGAAAACCTCCCACATAACAGAAAACGGCCCAAACACACCTTTCACCTAAAAAGGAGTTTAGTTTCAGCCGTGGCAGTGTCTCGACACGCTTGTTTTTACGGTTTTATGCCCCTTTCGGAGTTCCTCTCCTCATGTTTACTCCATCATTGAGCGATGAGGTTCTCCTCTCAGTGAAACCTGATATTGTTACTGTACGCTCAAGAATGTTTTTCACCCCTTGAGTGGCACGGCGGTCGAGTTCACTTTTCTTTTGGCTGTTCCTAAAAAGCATCCGTTGGAGGCTTCACTGTTTGCTCACTGTCTCCTTTATAAAGGAGCAGAAACGCATTCCACACATTGCACAAAGAGCCCCTTCTTGGAAGTGAGCGTTCAGGCCCCCTTCTCTTCCACCCAGTCATTGTTGCAACAGATCAGTTCCAATTAGCACACGGCGTGCATCAATCAGAGCCAAACACGACCACCCTCCGTAAAGCAGATGTTATTCTCCGGAGGACATTTAAGATTTAGAAGGTGCAGTGAAATACTCCGCCACATCAGGACAGCAATGACTATGACAAAGTCAAATATTGATTTTATTAAAAAAAAAACAATAGGCTCAATGCATACAGATGGACATGCGCAACAGTCCTTGTAAATATACCAGATTAAAGCTCAGTGGCTACTCTGCTATCATAAAAAAAGAAATTGTGAAAAGAAGAAGAAGAAGAAGAAGAAGAAGAAGCTGTAGGTACATCAGCATTCTCACGGGGGAGTTTTAAGACCCTGCCGGCCTTCCTTTTTTACGGCTGCTTGTGTGAGGTTGAGCGATAAAAATCAGCATGCATCCAGATGGCTAATGTGAGAAGAATCATGGGAAAGATTCAGTCATGAGGTTACACACCTGTGCCTGAGTCAAACCTCAGAGGTATGGTAGATTTGGACAGAAGAACGTGTTTAATTTCATCAGATGATGTTCACTACTTTTGCAAAGCATTACCGTTACACACCCCATCGAGACAGAAGATTGTGAAACCTTTGACAGAATTCCTCAAAATTGAAGGAAATAAAAACGTTAGACCAAGTCACTAACTTTTCCTAATCACCCAAACTTTTGGAAGACTAACATAAAGCAGAGCAGAAGAATGAGATTGTTGTCCTTTAGCAGTAAATTGGGGCTTGTCAGTTGGTCGTTACAAAGTTGATGGGTATCAGAATTTAACTCTTTGCTGGATGGATTAATCACGTAAAACCTTTGGGGAAACGTTCCATCTAGTGTGCCTCGTAAAATCTCAGCGCTTCTTTGAACCCAGTAACCCTTTGGAATACCAGCCGCGTTCATCTCGTGCCATCGGGTTCCTGCATGATCGTGACGACCAGGGCGACCTCCCAAGAGACTGGGAGGACTGTAACACCGCGCCGCCTCCTCTGAATGCCCACCAGCGGGCAGGCCGAGGGGACACGGGTGCATGCTGACATCCACCCCAAGCCTCTGTTTATAGTGATAAGATAACACACAGGGCGATGAGTTGATGAGGCCATAGCGGTACGCTGTATCTGAGGGTCAAAACTTTGACAAATTTACCCCCAAGGCTCAGGTCAGTGAAGGGGTCAAAGTGTACCTGAGTGTGCCAACGACGTACTCAACGAGTTGATATGGGGCCATATCAAGCGTGGTGACATAACGGCCACAGGACAATCACAGCGTCACGCTCACAATTGATGTGAGGCTGTGGCCCCAGAGGGGGCTTGGGGTTGGATTGGGAGCGGGGTGAAGCGCCTCAAGGTAACCGTCAGGTGACCGTCATCACATTCGGCTGCACCGGACGCACTCCCTTCACAAAACTGGCCTCCAAATTCCTCAGAAAATGATACCCGTTAACCCATTGGCTCCCCGTTTGCAGAAAGTAGGGCAGCGCATACAGCAAGTCAGAGTCTCTCCAGCCCGCATGTCAAGAAGTCACGTCACTGGCTACCTTTGCTCAGATAGTCTTTGTTCCCTCAAGGTGACGTTGCACTTCAGCCAAAAGAACAAACAATGCAGTCAAGAAAAATCCGCCAATGATGGTCAATGCCCCCATTGTCCAAACAATCCATATGCACGCTGAGGCCAGTCGACACGTAAAATACACGGCGACACCACTTCCTGTCGAGACACTGGCTGTTTCTTGCCCTTTCCCTGAGCCAGGGACAAAATTCTTCACTGATATTTCACCGACACCACAGGGGTTGGAGCTTGCGTGTACATCGGTATGTCACTGGTACGTATGACACTGGTGGCTTTTACTCCCAAGTGTCATTGCGAAGGGTTACAGTAACTGCCGTGGCGCATGCTCTTGCACTAATAGGAAGGGTGAACTTTCAGTACCTAATTTCGGCTGGTCCACCTAACTGTGACAGACAAATGGTTTTTCTGCTACCCTTCCTTTCTCTTTACACTTTCATTTTTCAGTGACCTGCATGTTACAGACCCCCTTGCAGATTCTAAAGGCCCCAACGTCTTCAACATGGCATATACATATTATTTTGAAATGCCATTGATCTGATCTTGTAGGAGGCCTTTTTTTCAATGCATTCACTGAGAAAATTCCTAAGAGTGGAGTCACTGTTCAAACTTTTACAGTGGAGTTGGTACCTGGGTTTTCCAGGAGGCAGGGTTCACTTGGTTTACAGATCTTTGTGAACTGCTCTCACTCAGTGACCTCCGCTTCGCTGAATTTGCCTTTCACAGCTGCTGGCCACGGTCACCTGTGACTCAACCAGTCCGTCCCTTCAGAGTCATAGGACATTAGGAAAAGCTCTGCGGCACCGCACTGAGCGTGAACTTTGTGCCCCCCCTACTCTGCAATTGATATTTCTTTCTTTGGTTCAATCCTATGGTGTTGAGAGAACTCAGTGCACTGCAGCTTAAGGACACATGCAAATAGCAGGGGCGAGGGGTTCGGGGGGCATGGGGGGTAATTAGAAACTAGAAAATGAAGAACACAGATTTAGAGAACAATCTTTCCAGTTGTGTAGTGCAAAAATGATTTTAAAGAATGCCTTCTGCTGAAACTTGTGTTGCCAACTTTCATTCAGAAAAATAAAGGACGCCTCCCGCAGTGCTCGGGGTCATGACCATCACAGGCCAGTGGCTCGCCAGTAGTGGTAAATCATAACTTAAGATATGGTTTCAAAAAAGTGTATGGTTGACATAGTTTGAACTGCTTTGTTACCATGAGACATTAGATATAAGCTGAACATTTAAAGTGGAATGAAATCTTTCAATTGAACATATTTTTACACGAGAATCATTAAAGTGCACGATGGGTGGCTTTTACAAAGGAACTAAATAAATACAGCTGAAGAGAACAAGACATCCTGGTTCATAGCCTGCTATACGCAAGCTACGCAGCCAGTACGCAGTTGTTGTCAATGGGTTGAGCCTGCAGCTACGTACATTACGGTTTTGAAGCAAATTCTCTGGAAACCAACGTGAATTTGCATCAAAAATAAATTTACCTTCAAGACAACTTAGAATACAGGACAAACCCCGTCCCGTATCGATTTAAAACGGGACGCACCACTTCATTGTCAAATACAGGACATTTCTGATGCTATGTTGTTTCCGCTACATGGTTGGAACAGGACAAAAACACCATGGTTTCCTTGAATCGTTTTTTCGAAGCTAAGACGCTAACTAGCTAATGTAAAATAACTTAGTCAGATGACTTAATAAAGACGTGGACATGAATTGTTGCTTACTTAAGTTTTTGCTGCTTACATAGCAAAAAGCAGGGTCATTTACTTGAATGAAAATTTGCTGACGCTGAACATCAATAACAAAAGCTAAGTGATGATACTGGAGTTGTCCTTCTGTACAAGAACATTGTCATTCCATTGCATGTCACACTTGTCAGTTGTCAAGCTTCTCCTTTTTAAATTTGGAATGTCATTCATTCAGCCAACTGTAAAAGTAACTTTTTTTTATATTGTCGATCCATTTCTAAAGTAAACTTGATCACATTCCATTCCGAGTTTTGTTTAAACCATCAAATCCATGATTTTTGGGATGTTTGTTGCAACTATTGCAATTGAGGGTTAGTCGAGTTGTATCTGTGTCTGTGGTGCCTGGGTCTGTGTTCAGCTGGCCGCCAACAGAAGTATGTGGTGAGGAAATCCCGAGCCGTGAACACTGAGCTGAGGACCTTCCCCTTCACAGCAAGAGCAACAGTAGCCTCAGTGAGTAGTAGGTCAACAAGTTCACAAAGATCTCCTTCCTCACTCGCTCAAGCCCTTTCCCATCATCTCTATCAATAGGAATGACCTACTTTCAGGACACAGTCAATAGTCTTTGGCTTATTGTGAGAGCCTGCAAATAAATAAGAACCTTGTGTGTCAAAAATCTCTGACATTATTATTAGCTTTAAGTCCAATATTCAATTAATCAGGACACATTGAAGTGCCTTGAATATCAAGAACATAACTGATGGAAAGGCTTGAGAATTTTGCCTGCGCCGTCAACCTTATTTAGGATGAGCTTCATCAACTGCTATGAACACCTTCCCAGGGCCGTAAGGAGAAAGTGGCGGTGGAATGGGGCTCTGTGCATTATCTAACTGCTGCTCTGTTGTAAATATTTTCATTCTTACCATAAGGGTGGGCTCTGAGTTGAGGGGCACCTCACATTCTAGGTCAGCAGAGTTACATAACTGGGCCCATGCAGCTGCAAGAGGCATTTCCACCTTCGAGTCCAACTTTGTCACGTCTCAGCTTTGTTGTCCTCTGTGGCCTCTGCGTGCTGCGCCGCAGTGTGAAGAGTGTGTGAGTCTGGCTGCTCACGTTCGTGCACACCAATGTGTGTCTTTGATGTGCACGGCTCCACTTGAAGAACCCCATCGACAAACTCTGTGACCTGCCACTTAATTTGGACGTGAGCGAGTTTGAGTCATCAGGTTTGCCTTCCTTGTGCTGCTGCTGCTGCTGTGCTGCTGCTGCTGCTGCTGCTGCTGCTGCTGTCTTGGAAGGTGGGCTGACTTCCTGATTTCAGTTCACTGCTGCAGCCCAGACCATCAACTAGAGTTAAAATCAGTGTATTAAAAATGAATACGTTCATTTAAAATCAGATTTGTTCTCAGCTGCCGGGCAAGTGGACCAACATTTTTCGAAAGGCACATTAAACATCTAAAATCTTTAGAATTGTAATTTTCCTCTGCATTTTCTCAAAGTATAACTTGCAGTGAACCAAACTGAACTTTCACTACAGTTCTTGTAAATGGCTACGTAGAAAGATGCTGATTTCTAGTGGAGTGGCCGTTTTCACATGACATGAGTTCACGTCTTAACTCGCACGAGAAGAGACGTCACGCGAGACTTGACAAAACAGGAAATTAGTCAAATGTGGAAGCCCAGAGTGTGCTGTTTTTACTTTCACATTGTTTTTGCTTTGTTTGCTCCTTTGTTAATGCTTCTGATTTTGAACACATTTCAAAAGTGTGTATCCAACTTTGTCAAGTAACACAAGTCAAGCACCAAAGTTGTCAAAAGAACGGCTCCAAATTTAGGCGTAATTTCCAACTTTGCTATGTATTGTTTGTAAACTGTATTTTTACACGTGGGAGAGAAAATCCTGCCCGGCAACAAAAAAAAAATCCTACCTGACAATTCTGGTGAAATTGCTCTCACCAAAAATGTCACCTTTTTACATTTGTAACCATTTTCACATGATGAGGAAACTTGGAATGCCTGTAAACCTACCTGCTTTACTGCGAGAACAAGGCTTAAGGTGGCATCATACACAAGCGGACTGAAACAGAAAGCTTCAGAATGAGCAGAACTGGATGAGATCTGTGTGATGTGCATATTTGGAAATAACGGAAACAACTTGATCATTTGGATCAGTTACAGTTACCTAACAACAT